>CM034149.1:885273152-888036376 GCA_019776745.2 Taxus chinensis
GTACTTAAAAATAAACTCCATCCAACATCGTTGATGAGCATTGATATTGGGATACGTGAAGAGGTTGCAGAGACTCAAGTGATCAGTCCTGAGTGTAAATATCTGGCCAAGAAGGAAATTCCTCCACCGAACCAAGGCATAAAAAAATACTGCATGATCAAGGTCATGAGTCGGATAATTGAGTTCATAATCCT
The DNA here is from genome assembly GCA_019776745.2 of Taxus chinensis. Classification (NCBI taxonomy): domain Eukaryota; kingdom Viridiplantae; phylum Streptophyta; class Pinopsida; order Cupressales; family Taxaceae; genus Taxus; species Taxus chinensis. The sequence goes on from CM034149.1 coordinate 885,273,347, forward strand.
TGAGTTTGCAAGACTCAAAAGCAACCATTTGGCCCTCCTGCATCAATACACATCCTACTATTGCAAAAGAATCATCCATGCAAATGAAGAAGTTGCCCTGAGGGTCTGGCACTATAAGAATAGGCGCTATCGTGAGACATTCCTTCAGTGTCCCAAAGTCCTACTCACATCTATCTTACCATAGGAACTTCTTCCCTTTTTGCTGAAGGGAAGTGATGGGGTGCACAACCCGAGAAAAGTCTTGTATAAATATCCTATAGTATTATGCCAAATCCATGATGTTGCGCACCTCAGTCACACTAGTGGGTGCTAGCCAATCCATAATAGTTCAAATCTTGGAAGGATCGATTGCGATGCCTTCCCCAAAAATGATGTGGCCTAAATACTGCACCTCTTTCTGAAATAACACACACTTCTCTAGGTTCCTGTAAAGATGTTGCACACGAATACACTGAAGAACTTGATGAAGGCGCTCCTCATGCTCCTCACGTCTACATGAGTATATCATAATTTATTTAACAAAAATGAGCATGAAGCGATCTAAAAACGCCCAGAATATCCCATTCATCAATTTCATGAACACTACGGCGGCATTCGTCAGATCAAAAGGCACTACTGTGAACTTGTAGTGGCCATATCTCATACAAAAGGTTGTCTTATGAGTATCTTCCTCTGTGATCCTCATATGTTGATATCTAGAATTAATAACTATCTTGGAAAATACTGTGGCCCCCTTCATCCAATCAAATAAATCATCAATGCATGGAAGGGGGTAATTATTCTTGATCATTAATTGATTCAACTGACTATAATCAATACAAAAATGCCAAGATCTATCATTCTTATTAACAAAAAATCATCGGTGCACCCCAAGGGGTTACACTAGGATGGATTAGGCCTTTCTCCAGAAGGCCCTCAAGCTGCAACTTGAGCTCACAGAGCTCATAGGTAGTCATCTAATAAGGTGCTCGTGAGATAAGCTCTACTCCTGGAACCAAATATATGTGAAATTCTATCTCACGTGGGGGAGGTAACCTCAGTAGCTCCCCTAGAAAGACATCATAAAATTCTCTCAATATGTGATGGTCATCAAGAGATGGCCCACTAGACTCATTCTTAGATCTGTCACTAATTGTGACAACATACAACTGGAAACCTTGTCGCACACACCGCTTAAGTTGCATAGTGGAAATAATGTGGATAAAAATGGGCCTCCTAACTCCTATTATCACTTACTCAACCGCCAAATCGTCTATACATGATATAATCTTATGGTAACAATCCACTCTGGCTCTATGTGCAGATAACCAGTCTGTGCCCAAGATGACTCCATACAATCCCAATAGAAGGATATGGAGATATGAGGTAGTGGTAAAGGGTCCCAAATCCACTAAACACTCCTTTAACTAAGGAGTCTATAGCGAGTTTGGCTCCAAAAACCATCTTGATGTCCCAACTATGGCCCTGTCTAACTGCCACCATCCTGTAACGCTCTACTAAAGATGGTATAATAAAAGAACCAGACAAATAGGAATCACACAAACTAGAGGTAGGAATACCACCAATGCTACCTGTACTCTTTATCACAGTGATCTAGTGCTCAGCCTAGCAGTTCTCGACCACTGCATAGATCTAATGGCTATGTCCCATATTGCTAACTGTAGGCTTTGAAATCTATGCCTTATTCTTTTTACTAGGGTTCTGTGGGTACTCTCTCCAATGATGTTCAACAATGCCACATCCATAAATATTTTCTCATCCTCTCCAATGATATACAACTCCATTTGGTACTCTAGAGGTCCGTACCATGGATCCTAATGATCCAGATATGGACTGTCGAGGTCTCTGCGGATGATCTCCTGCTGACTGAGCTCTCAGTACACCTTGTGTCCTAATGGGACCCCTAGAAGGAGGCCCTATACTACGTGTCCTTTGAGCATCAAACATTTGTGGAGGTCTGAATGGTGGACGATTATGCTACCTCTGCTAGTAAGGTGGCTGTTATGGTGGCCTGAATGAAGACTATATTGAACCATGTCCACCACGAGGAGGAGGAGTTGACCCCCTTGACCGTCTATCTTACATCTACTGGATGCGGCTCCGCACTCTATCCCTGGCATGCTGAGTCTTCCCTCGAGTCTCCTTTGGGATGTAGGCCTTCTCAATAGACTCTACTAAGGTCTGTGGGTAATGAATGCACACCTGCACCTCCCAAATCCAAATTCAGACCCCTGATGAACCTATGAATCCGGACCTTCTCCTCCTGTATATAGTCTATATACTGAAGTAGGTCCAAGAATCGAGTCTCGTACTTTGTTACAGTCATGGATGCCTGATGGAGGTCGTGGAATTCATATATCCTTTGTTGAATAAAATTCCTAGTTAAGTACCTACTCTTGAACCACTCCTCAAAGAGATCCCAAGTAACTGTATTTGAATCTACTTGGAGCTTATGCTCCTCATTCCTCCACTAGACACCTGCTCCATCACTTATAAAATGGATCACAACACGACATTTTGTGTTGCTAGTACATGGGCAGAGCTTGAAGCACCCGCTCAAGCTCACTAACCAAGCCTCTGCCTGTAAACCACATGTATCTCCAAAATAGTGAGATGGGCGTAGCTTTTGGATCTCCCTGATATGGTCTTTAGCTAGTGACTTTCGACCCCTAGGTCTCTTTACATGCTCCTCCCTTGGCCTAGGGCTCCGAGATCTATCCTTGTGTCCTGAAATATTGTCTCCATGTCCCCTCTGTGGTGAATATTCTCTAGTTGACTCCACGTGGGAGTTCTCTACCCTATTCTCATCACAGTGTCACAGAAAAGAACGAGCCTTAACTGATGGCTCTCTATCCTATCTGGCAGATCATCCTCCTAATGATCCTTCGCGTATAGCTGCATTAATTTCCTAAAGCATCTGTAATATCTAAGTTAGAATGGCCACTATGGACTGATATGGAGATAACAAGTCTATATCTATGCGCAAGAACCCCTTGTCTGGTCCGCACCTCCTACATAGCCTAAGGCAAGATTTAGTTCATCATTCTAGGTTTTATTCCAGTTTTCCAAGTTTGCTATATTATAAAAATATCAGACAATGTTGTTTTCTAGGTTTAAAAAAATGTGCTAGGTTAAATGTTCATGTCTTGTGTTCTCAAGTGTGCCCAAGGGTCCAAGATTTGAACCCATGGCTCTGATCCCAAGTGTAACACCCACACAATTCGTTTGCACGAAACCCAAGAACAACCTAGGTCAAACTAGAAAATTATGGAATAATTTTTTTATTAAACATACTCGCAAAAAGATTCAAATTTATGGTTATCATGTGGTTTTTTCTAAGTTACTTTATCAATAATATTAATTCCTTTTTGATCCCCATTATAATAAATAATAAAACTCTTAATACCTTTTTAATAAACTTAGTTATTCTAAAACATGTGTAGACACTAAAATTAGGTCACACTCGCCCTTCGTCCCTCGACATATAAGCCCCCCTTTATTACATTTACCTAGCCATGACCCCCTTCACCCCACTAATATTAATTAAATTAAATTAATGCTTTATCCTCACTATATTTATTATTTAAATATCTTATTTAAATAATAGCTACACATACAGTTCACTTAGACACCTCACCAAGCTAACTCAACCTAAGACCTATTCTTAGCAAGTTACCATAACTAACTAAGACTTACCCAAACTCTAAAAATCAATGCCTACCTTAACCATATTCCCGCATGCTCACAAGAGGCTCAAATTCTGATCCGTGGGATAATGACACAAGATCCAAGGAAATCAGGAGGATCTCCCTAAGTTTAGTAAACCTAAGAAATCCCACCTTAACTGAAATCGGTTACCACTAATCGTCGCCGATTAAGCCGGACCGCTGTCGATTACCCCTTTTAACCCAAAACAAACTTATTCTCAAGGTTGAAACTTGGAACTTGGAAGTTGGAAGCAAGAATGTTAACGAACAAGAAAAAATCTCAGAGAGATAACACATCTTCAGAGAGCCAATTCCAGGAAGAATTCACATCCAAGGAAGGAGATTGAGGATCTTCTCCTGCACAGCCATCCCAGCCACGTTCTGATCTATCTAAGCAAAGAGGAGTGTGCATGCAACCCATGCAGAAGCTTTTCTTCAGTTGGTGATCAATCGTAGCCTTCAAACCCATCATTAGCACCTCCGTCCAATCAGGCTTTACCCTCATCTAATCTATCACCCATCCAGTTCTTTTTGACTTAGATAAAAGCAACGAAAATATACACCAATTGGGGAACCTTACTCTTCTATCTTAGAAAATCTTATCAAAGCTGGCGCCATCACCCTTCCACCCATAAAACCACACACTGGTTTTGACCCTGCTCATCCCCATGCCCATGTGGTATTAGGAACAAGATTTCTGTAGCTATCACCGAGTGAAGGGTCATAGTGACGACAATTGCATCACTTTCAATAATATTTTCCAAGAAATGCTCGAGAAAGGTGAGTTAACTGTGGATAATACCAACGCTATCCCCAACCAAAATCAAAAAAATCTTTAAAAAACCATTTCCCAATCATGCCCCTTCATCTAATCAAACTAGTGATATCCACTCACGATACCCATACCCATGAGGTTCACGTAATCTTTAAAGAGGTACCTATCGCCTCTCAGTTACCTCACATCCCTTTCATAGAAGAAATCCTAGCCCGAAATCCTCCTTCCACATTGGAACCAACCGTCACTATTCCTTCTCCAATAGAATAACACCTTTCATCTCCTACATCACCTATGGAGGAGTCTTCTGCTAACATTGAGACCATCTCACCCCTAGCTTCTCCACTTAGAGAACCTTTACCTACCATACCTCCTCAACCCATAGAGGAGCTCCCATTACCTCCTCCACCCATAGAGGAGCACCCATTACCTCCTCTACCCACAGAGGAGCACCTATTCATTCCTTCACTTATAGAGGAACTCCCATCATCTCTTCCACCCATCATAGATCCGGTGGAGATACCTTTTCCTCTTGGTGAGCATTCCCCATCAGCTACCCAACATCCAACAGAACTACTTTTAGCTCTCTTACCCACAGAAGTTGAAGCTGGCCGATTCCCCATCTCTAAGATGCATTTTATGGGAATTCCCATTAGGTCCTGACCAACTCCACCCTGAAACATGCCATTCTCATGTTTGGCCGATCACTTGGATTATGTGGATAGGGATTTATTGTGGGGGTACCTCTTGCTCCCCGTCTCAACACAGATCTAGAAATCCCTCAATGACATCTCCACTATCTACCCAAACACATTTCCACCCATCAAACCAAATACAACCACTTCTATCACAACCCCTTCCACAATATCTGTTAGCGCTCACACCACACCCTTACCCATAACCCGACCTATGCCTAAACCAAAAACCATACCCACAACATTTACCTCCACTAAACCTATTACCACTTTAGGGGTCACCCCGACCACCAGCCTTACTCATCCACCTATTAAATTGGATTTAGGTACATCCTCCAACGTCAATACGACACCTACCCTGACACCCAAACCAAAGAAAAAAACTCATCAACCTCATACCCCAACTACACTAATCACGCCCCCACATGTCCTATCTACCTTAAGACCTCAGCTACCCAACATGGTCAAGCACCCTTCACCCATCCATAAACCAATAACACAACAACCCATTCCTTCATCACAAACCTCTAACCTACCCAGGCACACAACACAACTCATACCCACACCTGTAGTCTCTTTACCACCAATACCTTTGATACCTTCAGCCATTGCTTCACTACCCACTACACTTCATACATTGTCCCTCACACCCCAAGCACAACCCGTGTCATCTACCTTCATAGCACCCCAATTATCCCTGTGGGTAACTTTCCATCTTCCTCTATCTTCTTTTCCTTCTAAACCTCATACACCCACATCACCTTTACCCAAGAAGTGCAACCCAAAATTAAAACCCCACTACCCCACACCCTCCTACCCATCCATATACTGTACCCCTACCCAAATGAATCCGACCAATACCTCAAACCACACCGGTGCCTAAACCCATAGCTCGACCCATTCCTACACTTCCAAAAATAATTCCCTGATAACCAACCACACCTACACCCAAACCCACATTCACTTCCCATCGTGATCCACTCATAGGGTCCTATGCCAAAATTTTAAACAACCTCCTCGAGACTTCTGTTATCACATTACTGCCACTCCAACCTTATGACCCCCTTAAACCCAAGCCAAAGGGGTTTGATGATACCAAAATTTATGCATACCATCGTGTGCCAGGGCATGATGTGGAGAACTGCAAGGCCTTGAAAACTGTCCTATCCAATTGTGTCCACCGGAAACCAACTTTGACGATGAAGAACTTCTTGATGAGGATCCTACTTCACCTACACCCATTCCCACACTATCCACTCAACAACCACAACCTCCACCCTCATAGCTCCTAGAACCACACAAAAAAATTGAAATTAACATGGTTCACATCAGAGAACTTGCCACGCCACCACCCAAATGTTGTTGCGTCCAACTGACCTCACAAGGCTTTTCTCCTCCAGTAGATTTTTTCCCTTCATGTCCTTATACCACTTACCCTACACCTTCTTCATTTGACAACTTCCCTCAAATCAACATGGTACACGTCACTACACGTGCGTTGAAGGGTAAAGAAAAGGCAGCTGGCCCACCAACCAATCCTATACCCAACATACCATCTGCACCCATACCTAAGATAACTATCTGTGGCCCCACATACCCCATTTCTAATGGTGTCACACATCACACCATGCTCAAACAACTACACCAATATCCCCTCAAAATTTCCTTATACGATCTCATCCAAACCTCGGAATCCCATTGTCAAGCCCTCATGGAGTTTCTTTAATCTATTGAGGTTTTACCCAATGACCCTACACCCATAGCCTCCATTATCACACCCCATCATGTAGCCTCTCTCACCAAATTACCACCTTCATCCTCACCTCACCTTGATCACCAAGTGGCCTCCTTTAGCTTCTCAGAGGCAAAGATCGTGCCATACCAAAACGTTGGCCCGGACCCAGCCCTCTTCATCTCTGTCCACATTGATGACATATGGGTACGCCATGTGATGATTAATGAAGGCGATAGCATTAACATAATTTCATCCCATGCATTTTCTCAAATGCGCATACTTGAAAATTACATGCACAAACATCTGGTCATGTTGCATTCATTCAATGATGCTATCACCTCCACACTAGGCACTTTCATCCTTCATGTTCGTGTAGGCCCTCACACTATTCTAGAATTGTTTTATGTTTTGGAGGGGGAATTCCACTATAACTTGCTGCTTGGTAGACCCTGGATCCATGTCATGGGTTGCGTTCCTTCCACTTTACATTGTTGTGTAAAGTTTGAACATGAAGAACACACTTATACCATTCTAGCTAACCCATCACCTTTCAAAACATGCAACATGCTTTACTGACCCAAAAATGTGCTCATACTTGTCAAGTCATCTACTTCCGCAACTAATACCGCTTCACCTATACCCCCACCTACCAGTATAGCTGCTACTTTCACCACACATACCTTCCCTATTCCTACCACTGCTATAAACTCCACGGCTTACCCATTAGCTTCCCGATCCATTAACTCCACCTCTGCATCGACATCTAGCACATCGTCCATACCAACTACCCACATACCAACCAATGATCCCTTGGAAGGTGTTTTTCAACTCCTCACTCTGGGGGAGTACCGCCTATATAGTGTCAACACATTCCTTACTCCGCATGAGTATGGAATCCTTCACCAACACCCTCGCTATGATCACCATATAGGAGAATGCCTCCTTTATGGTCCTCCTCATCTTCGTACTAGTCTCACCTATGGGGTACTTGATACTACCACCTACACACCTGAACCACCATCACAACCCTACCCATTTTCTGATGACTTCCAATCACTTACCAATCGCCATTTCACCCACACCTTCCTGCACCATTGTGCATGGAATGGTTTTGGTTTTGGATTTTATGAGCAAGGCTGCAATACTGTTATTCCATGTACCACCCGCAAACATAATGACCGGAGTGGTATCGGCTTCCCTGAACCTCCTACCAAATAGGCCCACATTGAACTCATTAAGGACCCTAGCCCTTCTCCACCTTCATCACCACCCTCACCGATGAAGTCGATGGATCCTGAATCTATCCCTCCTAACTTTTTTTTTTTTCATAAACACCATTTCCTTGGGGCCTTTGAATTATCAACACGAAGGCGAGGCCCCTTCCACTCTCCCATTCCTGTATCCTGAGATGATTGAAAACGACACACCTACCATTAACATCATTCAATGTCAAGATGATGAATCCATACTCACCTACCTTGGTGCTAAAGACTCATATATTCATCGGTCATTACCCTCTAAGACGCAAACCATGTTGAATGAATCAACTATTGAGATCAACATTCATACTCAGGATGACCTGCACATCCTAAAGATCAGACAATCTTTAGATGCTGCTGAACAGGAAGCCATCACTTCTTTTCTTTGAGATCATAACCATGCTTTTGCTTGGTCTTACGTAGACATGCCCGATATTGACCCCACCATAGTGGTCCAAAATATTGTATCCATTCCCAATGCCAAACCTATAAAAAAAAATCTGAGGAAAATGAACCCTCGCATTGCTCTTCTCGTCAAATAAGAACTTCAGCGCCTTCTTTCTGTTTCCTTCATCTTACCCATTGATTATCCTCATTAGATTTCTAACATTGTCCCTTTTAGTAAAGCAATAGGGTGACTCTGCATTTACACAGACTTCTGAGACCTCAACCTCGCCTGCCTGAAAGACAATTTTCCCTTGCCCGGTATTGATTAGTTGGTTGACCTTACCGCTGGTCACGAGATTCTCTCACTCATGGATGGTTTCTCGGGTTATAACCAAATTTTTCTCTCCCCAGAAGATCAGCACAAGACCGCATTCATTACCCCTTAGGGAACCTTTTTCTATCGAGTCATGCCTTTTGGCCTTAAAAATGCTGGTGCTACATATCAACGTGCTATGACTTACATCTTCCATGATATCATGCATTGCATATTGGAAGATTACGTGGATGATCTCTTGGCCAAATCTAGACGTCTTTCTAAGCACCTCGCTGTCCTCAAAACCATATTTGACCACCTCATTAAATATTTCGTCCTTACTAAATTCAAGGCCATTCTAGAAATGCCTCCACCCACTAACCTTAAACAACTTCATAGCCTACAAGGTAAATTGCAGTCCATTCGCAGTTTCATTTCACAACTATCTGATCGGTGTCAACCATTTCATCATCTGCTTAGGAAAGATGTCTCCTTTAAATGGGATGATGACTGTCACAAATCTTTTGAGGCCCTAAAACAATACCTTATCCAACCACCCGTACTCATTCCACCGAAAGACGATCAACCTTTTTACTTATATATATTAGCTATCGATCATTCCTTGGGAGCCATGCTCGCTCATCGTGATGAAAAACATAGGGAGAAGGCGGTTTATTACATAAGCCATACTCTTTTGGACTATGAAACCCGATACAACCATCCAGAAAAGATTTTCTTAGCCTTAGTTTTTGTCGCCACCAAACTCTGCCATTACCTACTCAACCACAAAACCTATGTTGTGACCAGCACCGACCCTTTGACCTTCATGTACACCAAACCTTATCAAAATCAGCGTGCCGCTCGATGGCTTATGCTTTTAGTTGATCTTGACCTCGAATTCATTCACCAAAAGTCCATTAAGGGCTAGGCTATCACCGACCAACTGGCTGACGCACCTATTTCTGGGGACCAACCCTCTAATTTTGACTTTCCCGATGAGTCAATTGGTATCCTTTCCCTAGAAGAACCCCCTTACCAAATGACACTGTTCTTCAACATTTCCAAGAGTCATTGTGGGGGTGGGGCTGGTGTTATCCTCATTCCTCTAGATGGCGAACCCATGCCTTTGTCTTTCAAACTAGACTTTGAATGCACTAAAAATATTGTCGAGTACGAAGCCCTCGTATTAGGTCTCTAGACCGCCTATGCCCTAGATGTCAAATCAATCCACATCTTTGGTGATTTACCAATTTCATAATGAGATACTTCAAAAATATTAACATCATGTAGACATACTATTCACCACCTTTGATCGTTACACCCTTCAAACCATCCCACGTTCAACCAAAATTTTTTACAGATACCAAGGCCTGCTTAGCTTCCAAAATACCCGCTTACCCTACCGATTCCAAAATATTTGTCACAATACAATGCCTCCATTCACCTTCTTATTTACCTCATGATGTTTACTCAATCAGAAATGACACCCCTGACCCAAGTGACCTTTGGTATAACCAATGCTCCGACTACCTTTCCCTCTCCATCTTACCTCTTGATCTCACCCGTAACGGAAAACGTTAATTCCTTAAAAAGGTCTCCCGTTTCATTATCCTGGGAGAACTCCTCTATAAGCGTGGCTTTGGTGGTATTATTTTACGATGCCTCATAAGTTTTGAAATTCCCTATACCATTAAGGAGGTTCATGATGGCATATGTGGAGGTCACTTTAGTGGCCTTGCTATTGGTAAGTGTATTATTCACCTAGGCTACTACTGGCCGACCCTTAACCATGATTGTTGCGACTATGTCAAATGATGTGTGAAATGTCAACAACATTCCAATCTTCATCATACACCCAGTCATGCCTTATAGGTCGCTTGTGACCTTTGGCCCTTCTCTCAATGGGGTTTGGATCTTGTCGGAGAAATCAATCCTCATTCTTCCCAATTTCATCAATGGATCATAACCGCTACCGAATACTACACAAAATGGGTGGAAGACATACCACTCATCTCCACAAAATATGAGAAAATATGTGAGTTCATTAACCATCACATAATTTTTCACTTTGGTGTCCCTCATCGCCTCATCACTGACAATGGAAAACAATTCAAAAACAAAACACTGCAAAAAATTTGAGATGCCTTTGGCATTCAACTTAGTTTCTCCTCACCTTATTACCCACAAACCAACGGCTGAGCCGAATCCACTAACAAAACCATCAATAAAATTCTCATGAAATTGGTTGACGATACTGGGAAGGATTGGCATACGCACATTCCTTTTGCTCTATGGGCATACCGCACTAGTATTTACACTTCCACTGCGGCCACACCCTTTTCACTAGTCTATGGTATAGAGGCTGTTCTACCTCTCGAAGTACAGATCCCCTCACTCTGCATTTCTCTCCATGACATGCTTACTGATGATGAATTTCATCAGGACCACTTAGCACAACTAGAGTTAGTAGACAAATGTCATCTTAATGCTCTAGATCACATTCAAGGTTATCAACAATGTATCAAATGTGCTTATGACAAATTTGTTCATGAACGAACCTTCTAAGTTGGTGACCTTGTTTTGAAAGAAAATCAACATGTAACCAAAGTAGAAAAAAGTAAATGGGGAAAATTCACTCCTAATTGGCTTGGACCATACATTGTAACTCATACCTATGGATTGGGTGCCTATCATTTGTCCTTGCTTGAGGGTAAACCCGAACCTGAGCCCCTTAACGCATTACATCTTCGACCATTCTATTGTTAACTCGTTGTCCTACCTCACCCTTTGTCCCTTTACAGGCTCATCCCTTGAGCACTATCCATTTCATACACCTCCCTATTGATTAAACAAGAATCATGTGAGTACCCATCACTTGTTATCTTCTCTTGAATATGTGTACCACGACACTACACATAGTATGATTCTCATTGATACTTTTTGTCTACCATTAGATGAGATCCCATGGTCATTCCACCTCACCTTTTGAACAAGAGTCCTATCCTTAACCTTGGTCTTGTCCATGATTTCAAAGACCTCCAATGGGACCATACTCCTTGAGTCAAACTTTCAATAAAAAGATGACTCCCTCAAAAGGACATCTTCCTCTCAACCAAATTGCTACTATAAATAGACTGCTCCCTCAAAGGACAACTATGTGAAGTTTAAAAAAAATGAGAGAAACCGAAGCGTCCCGCATTGATCAACTTCACGAAGACCTCAAGGAGTACCATATTATTTATCCCATATAGACTTCCCTCATCGATCAGTCTATCAAAACAAAAAAACTTTTTAGTCATGGACTTGCCCATTGTGACCTCAGACCTCTTGCCCAAAAAACCTGTCACTCCAAACATATACAGTTAACTACCTTTCGCCCACCTTACCATTTCCACTCTCATTTCCTAAATTTCCTTAAGGGAAGTCTTGGAATTTTAACATTTGGTGATCCTATGACTACTTTCACTATAGAATAGTTAATCATGCAATGCCTTTCGGGTCTTGTATTCATTACCCCTTTTTAAAGATATGATCTACTCGGTATGATTCTACCCAATCAGGTGGCTTTATTGCCCCCTTCTTATCTTTTAAACCATATTTGTTTACATTTTGATTACCTTATATAGGACTTGGTCCTCAACACTTACCTTTGGGGGTCATCCTCCCCTTTCACCATAATCGCCCTCACCTGTAACATTTTAACTATCATCTACCCACACCTATTAAACCTACCAACTCATTTTCATCTTCTTCCCTAGCTCATGGGAGAACTACATCTGCCTGAGGTCCCTTTTCACTAGGACTATGTAGGCAGCACTCTGAGGGCATGGGGCCCTTGGAGGTTAGCTCGGCCACTCTCTACCCTAAACAATTCATCAACCATGCCTAACTCACCATTTACCCCACATTTCACTTAGTTCCCCTTTTCTAACAGAATTGGACATTAAGCCACATACATAACAAGTTGTTTACCAGAGCATACATTTATTACACCTACCATCTCTCTAGCATCACTATGCATAGATTATACAACATTTCACATATGACCCATAGTATCATTCATTGCAAACCATAACGAATCATGCCTAAACTGACTTGACTCGATCCATGCCTAAACTGACCTGACTCGATCCATGCCTAAACTGACTTGACTCCATCACGCATAACTCACCTAATCCGTTCATATCATAATGAAAATAAAATAAAATACACATCACAACACATAATCATCTGAACCTCATACATCTCATCATATAAATACATGTGTATCACAATAATGTACACTCATCTCAAAAAATAAAACATGTGTCTCTCATACATCGCCGGCTTGTAGGCCACTAATAAATAAAAAATATATTTGGCTCGTAGGCCGGTATCATGTAAAAAAAAATCATAATAAATACAAAATCTCTTCAGCACGCAGGCCGGTCTCATATATAATCCATACAAAAATGACTCGGCATGCAGGCCGATCCATAGCAAGTGAATCATCTCCCTATATGATGTCGGGGAATGCTCCCTATGACTCTATCTCTCCCAACCCCTTTGCCGCACCTGTTTGATTCCTGGCACCTGCCTCACCTCCTACTGGTGGCCCGTCACCTAGGGTTGGCCTTTGCACACTAGTGGCCTCACCGCGACCTTGTCCCTAGGCTCACTAGCCCCTGTACTCTCCACATTGTGAGTGCGGGATCTAGTCCTCTCACTAGAGGCTTGATGTGCTCTGTACTTGGCATAGGAAGGCACAACTAGCCTAGTAGCTAACAAATGATCCTGATAATATCATGCCTCTACTAGATCATCCCATAATATGACCATGGTCACTATCTATGGAGGTGCCATGGGTCTCGCTACTTGCGTGGCTACCTGTACAAGGGGACCCTATCCCTGAACCTGCACTGAGCCTTGTGCTAGTACTAGAGCCTAAGTCGGCCCTGGAATTTGTGCTTGTGCCTGTATCTAGGACTGCAGGGTAGTAATCTATGCCTATGCTACTGTCAGCTGGCCTTGTAGACCCGTAACCTACCCCTGCGCTGTGGCCAACCACCCCTGTAGATCTTGTACCTGCACCTGTAGGGCGGCTACCTGCCCTCCCTCTCCACTTACATCCTCTCCATCTCCATCTCCCCCTACCTCCACTTGTGTGGGAGCGGAGGCGGTACATCCTGGACTAACCTGAACTAGCGCCTAACTTGCTCTATGGGTATCCGCTCATGCTCTTGTCATCACCAATCTGGCACTATGATAATTATTCATCGGGAGCTCCTCGTGCTATGATTATTTACTAATGCACAACTTTTAGTTTGGTGGATGTAATCTGGAAACAAAACAACAAACATAACACAAGAATACCAGAGACTATGATAAGAAGGAATGATGATAAATCTGAAATATAAGTGTAAATTATAATATCAACATAAATTGTTATAATCTCACCCATGAGGTTCTTCAAGTGTTATTAACTTCACTTTCCTTCCAAAAATAACTATGGGAGAAACTTCACAATTACACCCCTTAATGGCTTCTTTAACACACTTACTCATACAATATTTCTCACTTCTTCCTTCTATGCTAAATGAAGGAGGTGGCCTCTCTATTTATAGAACTTCCAGGCTTATCTATTTTATCTCTAAGATAGGATAAGAAATCTACTTTGATGAATCATATTCCATACCTTAACTCTTATCTGTACATGTAAGCTTATCTTTTAAGATAAGATAAACCTTATCATTTCACATAGGTTCCACATTTTTAGACTTTTTACAAATAAAATACATAAAATATTTATGACCTCATTCCTTGTCCTTATTACCAATATAATATTTCTAATTCCTAATCATGTAGACCCTACTTCTCTACTTACCCTAACTTTGACATTTTAACATTACTGAACCACTTACGAAAAATATTTACTTTTTACCACAACATTCCTATTGTACTTTTGAATATTACCATACTATACATTATTGGCGGCATCGTACTAGCAGCGTCGTTATCTTCTATCGGACGCTACTGCTAATTATACTTAACATCCTATTCCTAATACACACATTAATGAAATAGAAATTACGGAGGAAAATTTTAGTGTCGACACTCTCCCTCTCTCCTCCCCTTTATCCACAGATATAGCTGTAGCCCATTTAGCTCCGTGGCCATTTGTCTGTATGCAGGGAAGCCCACAAATGACCTTTAAATGATGTCCACCCTGGAAAACCCCTCCAATAACCTTCTATGGTAAGCTACATCATGCGTAGCTCTAGTACCTTGGGCCTCTCCCATGGCTGGTACCCACCACCTGTACCCAACTCTCAAAATTCTTCGAGGGAGTGCATCTGCCTGGGGCATCCCCCTTGGTCAATCAAAAACAATGTGCTTGTAAGCCCAACAATGCAATAGTATGGCATATCAGATGTTGAACCTCCACCCTCATCCATAGCTCGTCTTGGGCCTGCATCCCACAAGAATAATGTATTAGTACACCTTCCCAACTTACCCTATTTCCCCCCACATCCCGACCTAATCTCTTCCCCCACCCCCAACCCATCTACCCTACCTATCTACCCAAATCCAACCTACCCAGACCCATCTACCCAAACCCATCTACCCTACTCATCTACCCTACCTATCTAACCAAACCCATCTACCCTACCTATCTACCAAAACCCATCCACCTTAAACTATCTACCCTATCAAAACCCATCCACCTGAAACCATCTACCTTACCAAAACCCATCCACCTGAAACCATCTACCCTACCTCTCTCCCCTAACCCTCACCTAAACCATCTACCCTACCTATCTACCTAAACCCATCTACCCTACCTATCTACCCAAACCCAACCACCTGAAACTATCTACCCTACCCCTCACCCAAGACACCCTAAACCCTTCCCGTCTCCCTTAACCCTTTTCCCTCTCACCTAATTCTTTCCCACCTTGCCCTTACTCTATTCCCTTTTTTGACCCAACTTCACCTTAGGATTGAGTGACCCCAGTTATCCCTTGACCAACCACAGTCTCCCCTTGACCGGCATTGGTCACTGTTCTTATGACCGATCTCGATCACTACCCAGTGACGTTGGCCACATGCTGAACGATGTCAGTCACTATCATGCCACCCGCCATGACTTCCCAACCCTACTTTTTCCCTTCCTACTCCTTCTACCCACTTAAACCCCTCCTTACACCCCTAATTATTCCTACACTACCCTTTTACTCTACACCCTACCCTTTCCCATTCCCATTTCCCCCCCTTTTCCCTTATTTTCAAATTTCTCCCCCCCAACCCCCATTTTTAACATTTTTTATATTTTAACCAATTTCACTAAAAAATCAATAACCAAGGTTCGACACTTACCACATCCCACTGCCACCATCATGGTGGAACCTCCGGCCCCTACGCCGCTCCTCTCGATCCCTCTCCAGCCTTCGCCATCCTCGAATGACCTCTCACTCTCGCAACCAATCACCTCGCTCGATCCAAGCTCGCGGCCCCACCTCTCACCCAATCAATCTCGCCTATGTGGCTTGCCAACCACACTCTCTGACATTCTCTTTTTTCCTCTTCCTCTTTTCTCTCTTCTTGTCCTTTTCTCCTTTTCACAATGCAGAAATGAATTTTACAAATGTGGGTTTTGCACTTTTTATAACTTACCCAACTCAACCGACATCGGTTAACCCTTGATTGATGCTAGTCTGTTACCCTATATAACCACCATTGGTTCCCCTACACCATCATCAGTTCATACTGACCAATGTCAGTTACCCTACATAGTCATTTCCCTCACATTTACCTAATTTTCCTTACCTCTCCTTTCTTTTGACTCCCCTACACCTACCTGGACCAGTTTACCTTCCCCTCTGGCCTTCCACCTTCTTCAACCTCACCTCGTCTGCTATTGAAGCCTCATTATTTTACCCCTACCTCAGCCTTACCTGTGCTATGACCTATCTACTTGGACCTAGAAATTTTTTTGTGACCTTTGAACCAATGTGCTCGCTATACCTTGTGACACTGTTACCCGTGTTGTTTGACCTCGTGCCCTTACCTTGCCTATTGCCATGCTGTCAATCCTGACCCTACCTTTGGTATACCGGAACATACCTAAACATTCCTACACCTAACCTATGTTGTGTTTCCTGACCTTATCCCATACCTTGGATACCAGATTCACTTCACCCTTGTTTGGATAAACCTATTGACCTTAGACGATGTAGAGTTTTCCTGCTCTTCAACCCAGTAGTGTGCTGCAGTTTATACATGTGTGTGCATTTGATTGTTGTTACCTGTGACCCTGACCCATTACCTAGATTTCCCGAGTAGACCTTTCACCCTTTTCCCCTGCCCCCACTTGCCTTTCCCTCACATTGACCTTTTATCAAACCACTCACCGCGTCAGCCTGTTGCCTCATCAGTTCTTGGTTTGAGGGGGATCACCTTCACCCTCACATGGGGTAACCACATCTTATTTTTGTTAGCATCGCTTACCAATACTAGCTACACAACAAAAAGGGGAAAAATGTAGACACTAAAATTAGGTCACACTCCCCCTTCGTCCCTCGACATATAAGCCCCCCTTTATTACATTTACCTAGCCATGACCCCCTTCACCCCACTAATATTAATTTAATTAATTTAATGCTTTATCCTCACTATATTTATTATTTAAATATATTATCTAAATAATATCTACACATACAGTTCACTTAGACACCTCACCAAGATAATTCAACCTAATACCTATTCTTAGCAAGTTACCACAACTAACTAAGACCTACCCAAACCCTAAAAATCAAAGCCTACCTTCCCTCTAACCATATTCCCGCATGCTCACAAGAGGCTCTGAGTCTAATCCATAGGATAACGATCTGAGATCTGAGGATATCATGAGGATCTCCCTAAGTTTAGTAAACCTAGGAAATCCTGTCTTGACCGACGTCGACTACCCCTAACCATTGCTAGCTAAGCCGGACCGCCATCGGTTACCCCTTTTAACCCAAAACAACCTTATTCTTAAGGTTGGAACTTGGAACTTGGAATTTGGAAGCAAGAAACTTGATGAACAAGAAAAAATATAAGAGAGATAATGCATCTTCAGAGATCCAATTCCAGAATGAATTCACATCCAAGGAAGGAGATTGAGGATCTTCTCCTGCACAGCCATCCCAGCCACGTTCTGAACTATCTAAGCAAAGAGGAGTGTGCATGCAGCCCATGTAGAAGATTTTCTTTAGTTGGTGATCACTTGTAGCCTTCAAACCTAATATCAACACCTCCATCCTTCACACATGGACCTTCAGGAATGAAATCTAAGTAAGTACAACATCACACTTTCCTGGTTATTACGTTTCATCATTATTTTATCATCCATTGTTTATCTTGCTCCTTATTGACCTTCTCCAACATTTTCACCTCCATAGACCCATCAAAACCTCACAAAATCCTACTCCAGTCACCCATTACCTCATCTCGACCAACCAAAACCCTTTGTGTAATCACAAAGGAGACCAAAACCCTGTTATGTGACATTTCCAGATCTCACAATAACTAGCACCGGTTATACCTAACCGTGGTCGGTCACCCCTGACCGACACCGGTCTTTGTGTTTGCCTACACAGTCTTAAACAGATACCTACCCACCTAATTTTACCTCGTCCTCACTCACCTGTGACCTACCTGAGATCTTTATCAGACCTACACAACCAAAAACCAACCATTTGACCTGTGGATTCTATTCTAGCTTAGCCTGTTAGATAAGATCTATTTTCTTATTGTTTTTTAAAGTGAGATACCTAAATCATTTTAAAATAACAATAGGATTTACTTTGTTTATAGCATTAATTTGTTTAAAATAGTGGACTGAAAGCCATCTAGGAAGTATCATACTTCCCAGATCTAGCTCACGCTAGGCAGTTCACTGCCCATATTGTTTAATTCCTTCTGGTGGTTTTGTTTTCATTACAGGTAGTTCCTCCTAGCGAAAATGATGCTCTCACGGTCAGCTATGGATTCGGAAGTCATACGCGCGTAACAACCCATCAACTGACATTTGAACAGGTATTCCTCCTATGCCAGTTACCCTATCTATTTCGTCAACAATTCAAAGAAACAATCTAAGAAAAAGGTGAAACAACATGGTTTAGGTTCTCTTAAATTTTATTTTGATAAAATTTAATTTCCACCATAGTTAAACTTGCACAAATTAATCCCAAGGGTAAAGGGGTATATTTAATTATATAATAAGGTTCTATTATACCCAGAAAGGGGTCAAAGTTTACATTCAAATAACAAGGTCCTTAATTAAACACAAGGGTTAGAAAAATAATAACACCCATCCCTTTTCACTTAATTAAGTGGCCCCAGTTAAATCTTACCCATGCATTTTTAAATACTAAATTTTCTCTCACCCACATCCCACCTACTTTTCATAGAGATGAATCTCATCCATTAGATGGATTCATTTGGGGCCCTTGGATTTGGAAATCCATCTAACCCTAAGTTTTCTTATGAAAGGCTTCTTTCTGTTTTGTTTGACTTATTATTTCATTTGTTTGTTTTTGTAGATTCGTGGAGGAGGTGGAAGCCATGAGAGGCCATGTCAAACTTTTGGAAGGATGCATATGTTTCATTTCTTTTCTTTCTTTATTTACACCCTCACCTATGGTTTCAATGTATTTTTTTTATTTTATTTACCTCATTATTTCAATATTTCCCCCAAATGGGCATATGGGTTTTGCCCCATTTTAATAGAATGAGTGGGAGAATGTATATATCCCTAATTTATAGGGTGAATATATACATATACACATTTTTACTCATATATGGATCTATATATATTCATATATATAAATATATGTATATATATCTATGTATATATATCCATTTATTCTATTTTACTATGTTTTTTGGTTTTAAAAACCCAAAATACAAAATATAGGATATATATATATATACCATTTCAAGTTTTCAGTGGTGAATAATACCACATAGGCCGCGGTTGCTACAGTCGGAAATCACAGTGCGTAGGTGAAAGCTTAGAGTAACGGCTTGGAGGGGCGGGGGGTGGTTTATTGTATTATATGGAAAGAGTTTGGGGTTGGGGGTGAGTGTCGCCAACCCCACCCCCCCATCCCATTTGTTAATGGGGTGGGGGTGGGTTCGGTGACCCTTCCCCAACCCTTTCCAACATTAAAAATTACAGGCCGCACCTGTATATTCTACTTGCTACGTTGAATTTTAATTAACCCCCTTTTTTTAAGTGTATAAAATATGACTTTATATATATATATATATACTAAATGTATATAAATATATTAATTATTTTTCCATTATTATTGTTAACAAAATAATAATATATTTTAATATCAGTACTATTACCAAGAAGTAAAAATACTTATATTATTTTCTAGCTTAATATTGTACTTAAAATTTCTTTTATAAATTGCCAGGATATTACCAAGTTGTTGTTTAGAACTTTATTTCATTAATCATTTCCATTTTTCTTGATATTTGATTTGAAATGAGTTAATTTAACTTAGTAATATATTTACAAAATCAATAAATCTAAGGTCTACTTGCAACTATGTAATTCCTTTACACAACTAGGTTTAGGAATTAATCTATTTTATTGGCTAAGTAAATGACAACTATAATTTAAGTTCTTTCCATCTATACATACAAATTTTGGCTCTCATTCAACCAATACAAGAAAATGCACAAATATAGTTTAACTTTCCATGGTATGACTTTCAAATAATACAATAGAAAATAATATTTCTTTCCTTTGCAACATACAAGTTTCACACATGCCCACAATAACTTTCAACAAGATTTTTCCAATAGTTTTTAAAACAAGAGCAACACACCTATGTGAGATGATAAATCAACTAAAATGTAAACAATTTGTTTCCTCCTTTTGACTACATTTCCATTTTATCAACTTGTTTCACTAACATTGTCTTTCTTTCCCACATACATTACAACTTAATAACAAATATCGAATACAACTTTTCTTACAATAACAATACAATAATCTTCCACTTGAAGTGGAAATTTTTACAAGAAGGTAACTATAATGGAAGATCTCTTAGTATTCTATAAGTGCTCCAAGTTTCCAAATATCCAATAAGGCTCCATATTTTCTCCATTTTATCACAACAACAAATGGGGTAGAGGCAACACTCTCCACCTAACCCAAACTCCAATGAGGAGGAGAAACAATCCTCCTCTTTAACCACTGAGCCCCAACCACAAGGCAATAAGGGATGAATCAAACACATGAAAACTATACAATTTTTCCACACTCAATTTCAAGCAACAAAATCATGAGAAAATATAACTACAAACACTCATTTTAAAGTACAACTTCCCAAACAATGTCTCTAAAACAAGCCAAGTAGAGAAAATAATATGGGGATACCCTTGTGCCTCCCAAGGGTTTGGGTGCCCACCTCAAGAATCCTCCAAAAAACAATCAACCCCAAAATATCTTATGCCTCCCTACAACTACAAATATATGTCTCTTATGCCTCACTCACTATTATGCCTCGATCAATCTTATTCATCCATCTCTCTTATGGCTCTAACAATGCACAAAATAACAAAAGAAAACAAGGCGGGGCATCTAAAACCCACTTCCTCCTAAACACACAAATAATATCTTATGCCTCCCAACATATTTCATCCCCATTTCACTATCTCAACACAACCTAAAGCCAATCCACTACCCCACAACTTCAAGCAATAAACACATTCATTCAACACATAAAATGCAAGAAAAGAAAGAAGAAAACAAGGGTGCAAGACCCTACCTTGCCATGGTAAAACTCCAATTTCCAAGAAAGTCCCAAAGTATTCCAAACTCATGAAATTACAAGAACCCTTAAACTCTAACAAGAAATCATTCCAAAATGAGAGAGCCAAAACCAAGCAAGTAACCCCAAATACTTCCTAAAAATTATAATAAATAGAAAAGAGGAAGAGGGAGATGATGTGGCTCCATGTAGGATGGCACATCATTTCTTCTCTATCCCACATCACCAAAATCAAACCCATACCCCAAGTCATAATAAATAGGTGGTTGAGAGGAATGAAAACCCTCTTACACAAACCACTCCAACCCACACCCCTTAAGGAAACAATTTAAACAAATGTAAGAAAGTACAATTAAATATCATCTTTTACCTTACAAAACACATAATGGGGTCTATTTTTGACCCCCTAACCCATAGGTAGGGTTGGTATAAGAATTTAAGAGGTGTGGGACAATTTTAACTTGTACCACAAGCCTCAAAAAATGGCCCTTAAACCCAAATCCGAGTTTCTCAAGTAGGGTGGAGTGTACAACAATCAAAATTCATGTACACTCGACTAATAAACACAGGAACCAAAGACCCAACTACTCCAATAAATGACTCCCTTTTGTCACATTCAAAATTAGCTTAATAATACGATTAGTTCACTTAATTAAGACACATAAACCAATTAATGATAAAAGGGAATTACATCACAAATTAAATCACATACACCAAAATTAAATAAAAGAAAGGAAAATAACTACACAAAAACCCTTGGTAACAATTGGAGGTAATCCCCCCATGGGGACCCCTAACAAAAAATAATAAAACACACAACATTACAGAAGTTTCCATGGTGACCATTTTTGTATCCATCCAACATTCCAATGTGGTTGGTCTCCAATCCCCCTTTGATTGTTGTGATATAATTACCTGCAAAATCACACAATACCTCCTTCGGCCTCATGGCCGCATCAAAACATCCAAGATAAAATATACGCATATAAGTCAACAATCATTGATATATAAATTAAATCATCATCTAGAAAAATAATAATATTATTTTAAAATTCCAACAACATTTCAATTCTATATTTTATAAATACCAAGAAGATCACAACATTAGTTCAAGTACTAAATCCTACTCAATATGATGAGAATGTTGAATGTGAGAAATATATAAATATGTCAAAAAATGCATCATCATCAATATAAAATGTCTCTCTAAGAATTCACACAAATCATACTATGAATCGAAATCCAACAATAGTCCAAGTATCTCTATCATGTAACATCATGCTAAACCAGACTAGATACAATAATATCCATGTACATAGTCAATAATAATCAAAATAGAAATATAATAAGTGTCGAAGGGAAGTGGGCACTATAACATATTATTAAAGGAATGCAAATCATTGATTTCTTGCTCTTATTAAGGACCGTATCTTAATTTTCTTCTTGACATCTCTTACAAGTGATACAACCTCACAAAAACCTTTACTAATTATGAAATGAATTTTGAAATATCACATGACTCTTTAACACTACGAGAGATTGTACACTCCCAAATATTACATGATGCAAAACTTGACTAAATATGTCTCCAATGATGATAGGGATGATTCAAAGACTAGAACAAAGTTGACATCCCTCATTTTGTCTCTTGCATATCCACCTACGCTTAGGAAAACCTTTCAACTATCTTCGAACTTGAAAACCACTAGGTGTCAGGTTCATATTGACACAAGACCATTATTCCTTAGGAGTAGTTTCATAGCTGATCCTAAAGATAGACCAATGCTTGGAAAACCATCAGTCTAGGAATAATAACATTTTTGCCGCCATGGAAAGTCAAACAAAAATGCATCTTTTTGAATGTGTGTAGACACCTATAATTTGGTCTACATGATCTTATTACTAAGATCATATTAACTATCCCAGTCTCGTGTTAATTTTACTACACTACGCTAGTAAAATACACTTTCTAACCCCTTCTAAACCCCTTCCAAACCCCTTAAACCATGCTAATCCCTCTCTAACTAGATTTTATAAGCTTGTTTCCCTTTAATTAACCTTGTTTAGGTTAATTAACCCTCTTATTGAATTTCTAAAGAGGATTTGACTTTATAAGAAAATATCTTACCTTTCCAAATAGCCATTTAGCTTCCTAAAGTTTTGTTTGTTAGGAAATAAGAGATAAAATATGCGGAATAATCCCTCATAGAATCGCAATAGTAGAAACTAATATGCAGAAATTATTACAGATCTGAAATAAAATTGCAGAACAAAATAACACAACACAAAGAGACAGTATTTAACGTGGTTCACCCAATTTGGGCTACGTCCACCAAGAATCACTTGCTCAGATTTTATTACAAGCCACTGCTCTCTCAATACAATACCCAGATCCGTTTGGAGCTATGCTCAACAAACTCTACAGAATTCACAGCCGAATTCAAAACACATCTGCAATACATTTGCTTGTCCATCTATCATATGCATAAGACCATATAAATAGACAACTGATTTAAGCAGTTTTACAAAACTGTGGGTATCAAAACCATGCGCAAAACCCGACCCATTAACCTTTGGGTCAAAAAACACGCCCATATGAGAAAAGCACATTTCCTGATATTTCGGGTGCAATTTTTCGAGGCCAAAAAATTTGCACCCAAAAAAAAAAAAATTTCAGGGGCTGCGCCCCCGAACCCCAGCGAGGATACATGAAAAGTGTATAGTACTCTTGGTGTACAGTCTTCAACACTTTCACACATGAAAACAGGCTCCACAACCTAACATTGTTCACACCTCCAAATATTTTTTTCTAAAAATAAACCATTTGACTCCTTTTTAGTCCCATATGCATCCAAAACATCCTTTTCTCAAATCCAAAAACTGTAAATAGAGAGATATTCCTCCCACCTTTTCCCAAGAGCTCTCTCTCTCTCTCTCATCTCTCGTTTGTGATTTAGATCATGCTTAGGTATTTTAGAGTAATTTCATAGTTTGTTTCAGATATTTAATTTTTATTTGTTAATATTTTCAAAGCTTTCGGTAAATTGGGAGAAGATAGTAATGGTGAGATTCCATTCTTATGATTTTGAAACATCAATAAACAAAAAAATGATTGCCAGAGCTTTAATAGGTTCACTTATAGATAAATTTCATGGAGTAGAGAACTAATATAGTCATGTTTAGAGGTTGATTGCTTGTTTCAAGCTTTATATATGCATGCAAATAGCTAGCTCTTGCTTATCTCTAATCTGATGGTCATTGGAGTTGTTTGTTCCAAACCTTTTGGGGTTTCTTTAGAAGTTCTTACCCCATTTTCATAGCTTTTGCAAACTTTTCATTGCACACATTTGGCACGTCCGGTGGGACTTACCCCATAGTCCTTTTGAAATCATTTATAAGATTTATATGTCCATTTTTAATCATTATAGAGAATTATAGGGTTAGAAGGCTTGTATTTTGATAGTTTTCATGTTTTAAACAAGCTAAATTTCCATTTTGGTTAAAAATTTAATGGGTTCAAGTTAGAAATAGATTTTCCTTGATAAAAAAATAACCTAGTTGCTTATTAAAAAAATTCATTTCCGTGAGTTTTCAGGCTTTTTATTGTGGTACGCGCAGTTGTCCAAGATGAGCGTGTCTTTGTCGAAACTGTAGCGTACCTGTTGAATTGGCCACGCACCCGTCTAGTCATATTTTTCTATGACAGATCATTTACAAAGGTCTATGTACCTATCAAACTTTCGGTGTGTCCATTTACCATCACATGCATCTGTGCCTTTGAACGCGCAGGTGTATTTTTGGCATATTGTGCTAATTTATCTTTTAACTTGCAAGCGTATCCATCGGGAAGGATGCATCTCCATTGAAACCCTGACATACCTGTCATTCATCACGTGTAGGTGTTGGATCTTACTGTCATAAATTTTTTCCATGTGTACACATCATTCTGGGTGCGTATCTGCTGGCTAGGATGTGCATATGTTGTTCTAGGCACACAGGTGTCTGAGTTAAAAAATGGAATTTCTCTTTGAGCTGTAAGATCAAAATTTTTGGGTTTTTCTGGTTATTTGCAGGTTTTAAAAGGTGATTGCAAGTTTCTTTTTCATTTTTTTTATTAATGTAGTTTAAGTGTTTCATTTTATTAGTTAAAGAGAGATTTTTTAAGTGTGTATGCTCTTCCCTCGCACCTTCCAGGAGATATTTAAAATTAAAAACACTTCTAAAAACCTTCTTATTACTTTTATAACACTTACTTCACGCTTCCTAAATGGATTGATCTTACAAAATTGGTTAAAACGAACTCAAAAAATTATAAAAACACTTAAAGTATTTTCCATAAAGCTTTTTTTAGTTGAGTTTACACGTTGTTTATGCTCTTCCTTCGTACCTTTTGGTGATCTAAGGAATAAAAAGAAACACACAAAATCTCTTTTAGTATCATGATATTTTGTGGAAAATTACTAACCATTTACGTATAGAACCAAAAACTCTTGTCGAAGAAAAGAGTTGCAAAAATGAAACCCACTAATACGTGTTTACAAGTTTCCAAATGGTTTGCTACTTAGAACCACATTAAGCTAAACAAGATATAAAACACACCACTTCACATCACACTATATTACAGGTTTTGGAAAATGGTACGCCCCTATCCACTAAACTAGAACATAACCCCTTTGGCATAATTCCTTAAGATATAATAATGGGCGTGGCTCTAGGAACCCTAAAATAATCTACCATTGAGTAACCTCGTGGATGAAATAGGAAGTGCTCCAACTTACCCACTTGACTAGATTTTACATTGCAAGTTAGATTCAAAGTTGTTTGTATCATGACCCTAGTGATGATAAAAATGAACTCACTAGTTTGTCAGTATATCAGAAGGGGTTAAATTAAAGCCGAGATACTACCAAACTAGTCAGTGAGACTCTTTGGTTTAAATTGATCTCGCATTTAGATAACCTGTTGAAACGTAGTTGAGTGATCTTATTAGGAACTCCATTTCATCTTGGAGCCCACTTTGGTAGTCCATTATCACATCTTGTTGAGCCATCATGAAGTGATGACTTACTTAGAGTCTAAACCTTGTTTTTCGAATAAGGAAAATAGTCCACTTAAGTTATATCTAAGTGTCTTTCATCACAAAATTAAATCACGTATCACTTAGCTTGGTTTCTGTTCTCACCTTCGGATGAGGTGAAAATCTACCCAAATGGCACTTAGTTTATTTCAATATTTTTATCTATACCCTTGCATTCTCATTTCCCATTTGGGACGAGAAGGAGGCATACCCTGTGAGTCTTATCAAGGATAGTATTCGCCACTTTTTATCCATTTACACCCATCCATGTTTGCAGTTGGGTTGTTAAATGTATAAAGTTTGTAAGTATGTTTTCATGTCTTTGATAGCCCTTTGATCTTGATTTCAAGATTGTCTTCATTGATAATATTTCGGTTCATCATTATTTCTCCTTACGTTGTTATTTTTTCTCGCATCCCAGCCATACAATTTTAGTACCTATATTGTGTTTTATATTTTGTGATAACTTGATATAAGTCCCTTTATTGTATGGTTACTGTTGCTTGCAGAACTAAAATACTTCTTAGTATACTTGTACCTAGTTTTGGTTCCAACGTCATCTAAATATTTTGAGAGTGTCGATATTGCCTTATGTATACCATGATCACATCCTCTTGATACTAACACCTTTATTTTTAGGTTAATGTGTCAAGATAGTGTTTTTGTGTTATCCACATTCGCAACATCCATTTTTCAAAAACTTAGGTTTCATTGTAATTTAAACTATTCTTAGTATATCTCGTGGAGAGATCGCATCAATATCACTTTAGTACTTAGGCCTTGTTAGTGCTTTAAACTTGACCTCTGTATTAATAGGGTATTTTCACTATCTTTCTTGATCCCTTCCTTGGAATCATAGTTTAGGATATAGTCTTGTTAAATGATATTTTGAGTGACTGTTTGATTTACTAGAATGTTCATATGATTGTTCTTTAAACGATGACAACTACATATCATTACATCTAGAACACACTAGGATATTTTGGCTTGTCAAACGAGTTACACAACATACACGTAGGATGCATATAAATTTGAAAGGATTTAGAAAAAAACCAGTATAACTTTGACTATTAATGCCAAGAATCATGAAAATGGCATCTAAACCAAACGAGTATGACTTAGAAGAAAATCCTTTTACATCCTTCCCATTCAGTGATAATAACTTAACACCTATATTTTTGAAGGTTAAAGACACAAAACCATTGGTTGACCAAAGCAGAGAAAAATTTGATTCTTCTGAGGAAAAACATAAGTTAGACCTAGTTTGATTCAAGGAAATCCTTTATTATAACAAAGATTAAGAACTCACAAGAGTCCTAGAGTTAGGAGCTAAGATTCAACAAGAACGTGAAGTGGAGACTAATACCATTAACCAAAAAATGGAAGAATGAACACCCCTCTTAGACATGAATAACCCCTTTAAAATAGGGTATGCTTCCACTTATGGGCAACATAAAAAATACCGTTACAGAAGAACAATCAAAACCAATTGGCGATTCAGGAAAACCTTATTATAAGGATTCACGTAAAGTAAAAATTGAGTATGACCAAAAAGGATCACCACCTCCTAAATTTGACGAGGAAGATAATCCCTTAGTTGAAGAATATATTCTTAAAAAAATATTGAAAATAAGTCAAAAGTTAGAAAACTTAGGATCTTCGAGTCAGAACGTGCATAAAGACAAACTAAAAACAAAATCTAGTGCGTTTCACTTTGATCCGTATGATGACATAAATTTTAAAGATTGCTAAGGTAAATATAAAAATATCACTTACAAAATAGATCAACTCATTCAACATGAGTTATAATCAACAAATAACACAATTACTATGTTACATGAAGGTAACATAGGACACAATAGGAAGTACTTATATGAAGAGCCATGCCCTTACCCTTTTGATAAGGACATGTTGCGACAACCATTTCTAAAACATTTTTCCATTCCAAAGTTTGATAAATATAAGAGAAAGGGTGATCCTCGTGATCACATCAAGGAATTTTACATGTCTTTTCAAGAGGTTGCATATAATAATAATTTCTTAATACGACTATTTCCTCGTAGCTTAGAAGCATTGATATTAGAATGGTAGTATACCCAAGGGATCCATTACAATATACCCCACACTAGATGACATCATCTTGATACTAGAAACCTTGCTTTATAGGTTAACGTGTTGAGATAATGTTGTTACACTATCCATATTCATAACTTCTATTTTTCAAAAACTTAGGTTTCATCGGCATTTAAACCGTTCTTAGTATATCTCGTTGAGAGATTGTGTCAATATCATTTTGGTACTTAGGCTTTGTTAGTGCTCAAACTTGAATTATGTATTAATATGGTATTGTCACTATCTGCCTTGAGCCCTTCATTGGAATCATAGTTTAGGGTATAGTCTTGCTAAACAACAATTTGAGTGATATTCTTGATTTTCTATAAGGTTCATATGATTGTTCTTTGAATGATAACAACTGCATAACATTACATCTAGAACACACTACGATATTTTGGCTATCAAACTACTTACACAACACATGCCTAGGTTACATACAAATTTGAAAGAATTTAGAAAAAAACCATGTATAAATTTGAATAGTAATGCCAAGAATCACAAAAATGGCATCTAAACCAAACGAGTGTGGATTAGAAGAAAATCCTTTTGCATCCTTCCCATTCAGTGGTAATAACTTAACACCTCTCTTTTCATAGGTCAAAGACACAAAACTGTTGTTTGAGCATAATGGATAAGAATGTGATTCTTCTTAGGAAAAACATAAGTTAGACCTAGTTTGATTCGATGAGCTCCTTTATTATAACAAAGATCAAGTAATCGCAAGAGTCCTAAAGCTAGGAGCTAAGGTTCCACTAGAACACAAAGTAGAGACTAATACCATTAACCACAAAATAGAAGAACAACCATTTCACTTAGACATGGATAACCCCTTTGATGTAGGGTATGCTTCTAATTTTGGACAACATAATAAAAATGTTGAAGAAGAACCATCAAAACCAATTGGCAATTCATGAAGACCTTATTATAAGGCTTCACGTAAAGTAAAAATTGAGCATGAACACAAAGGCTTGCCACCTCCTAAGTTTGATGAGGAAGATGATCCCTTAGTTGAAGAAGAGATTCTTTAAAAAAAAAAATTGAAACTAAGTCAAAAGTTAGCAAACTTAGGCTCTTTGAGTAGTAACGTGCATAAAGAAAAACTCAAAACAAAATCTAGTGAGTTTCACTTTGACCCGTATGATGACACAACGTTTAAAGTTGACTAAGGTAAATAGACCAATATCACCTACAAAAGAGTAAATCATACAACAAGAGTTACAATCAATGAAGAACACACAAGTACTACATTACAGTAAGGTAACACAGGACATAGTAGGAAGTAATTATATGAATAACTATGCCCTTACCACTTTGATAAGGACATGTTGTCACAACCATTTCCAAACCATTTTTCCATTCCTCAATTCAATAAATATAAGAGCAACGGTGATCATAATGATCACATAAAGGAATTTTACATGGGTTGTTAATAGGTCACGTACAATGATAATTTCTTAATATGACTATTTCCTCACAGCCTAGTAGCATTGACATTATGATGGTGATGTAGCCTAGAATTTACTAGATAACCCCTAGACATGTTGACATACCACTCAACCTTGACTGAGAGCTCTCCCGAAACGTGTAGAGGTATCAGGTCCCCCTTTAGGGTTGTTATAGCATGATGAAGAAATATATATATATATATAGATACATACATACATACATACATACATACATACATACATACATACATACATACATACATACATACATACATACATACATACATATATATATATACACACATACATACATACATACATACATGCATACATATATATGTGTGTGTGTGTGTGTATCCATAACTAATCCATCATTAAATAGTGCGTAATAGATCCATATCTATTATAAGAAGCTTCTGTAATATTTTCTTATTTATATATGGAAGTTATTGTCTGAACCTAAGTTTCATAATTGTGTACAACTATGTAGTACATGTTCTTGATTTAATCATGGTTATTGTTTAGACTTATTCTTCCTTAGATCTGGATCTATTACGCACTGTTTAATGATGGATTAGTTATGGACAACACACACACACACATACATACATATATGTATGTATGTGTGTGTGTGTGTGTCCATAACTAATCCATCATTAAACAACGTGCGTAATAGATCCAGATCTAAGGAAGAATAAGTCTAAACAATAACCATGATTAAATCAAGAACATGTACTACATAGTTGTACACAATTATGAAACTTAGGTTCAGACAATAACTTCCATATATAAATAAGAAAATATTACAGAAGCTTCTTATAATAATGACAGCCTATGCCAATGCGCGCATGGATCTGTTACAGTAATCCACATGCATACACATATGAATCTAGATTCGCCCTCTCTTCTCTATCTTTGCTATGTACTTCATTACATATATATAGGGTGGGGACCTACCCTTCACTACTTATCTATTTTAAAAATAGGCTGCATGCTATTAATAGCCACATGCTATTTACAGGCATAGCCACACATGTAAGTGTGCTATCTATAGATCTCTTATAGTTAATTGAAGTGATAAACCTATTTTTAGATCATCCTCATGAAAAATCACTTCGATCCGATCCTCTAAAGATAGACAATGCATGGTGCACACGTCTCTACATCGTTTACGTGTTCCACATGCCATCTTCTAAAAATAGACTACATACTCTGAATCAGCTAAGTCCTGAATGTTGAATCTGTACATCCATACGTAGGTTCTTCCTGTTCCTTTATGCACCCTTAAACTGGGCCCTACTTTCCCGCGTGGACTTCATGTGTGAATTTTGCTTAGTGTTCTTTAATCAAATTCACTTGTTGGTTGTTTGACATACTAGATATTGGAAAACCAAGCGCAAGGGCAAGGTTATCAGGTAGGTTCAGATGTATGCCCACGGCCTAGGTCTTCTCTACTGGTTGTGCTTCTGTGTGAGGCTAATGAGGGTTCCCTGTCATGCTTTCCTAGATGGGGGAGTTCTTGATGCTATGGCTCCACAGTTTTCTACGTGAGCTTAAAATCCTTCACGAGCCATCTCTCTCCACAACACCATCTACTTTACAACATCACGTTGTTTATCTATCTCCCTCTCGCGTGCCTCATTATACTTTAGCCACCTTTCTTCTCTCTACCTTACTTATTCCAAGTCTGGATCATTTTTCACCAATCGTATTCCTACCCCAACAAGTGGTGGGGCTTAGCTAGCCATAGGTTTGTCTTATAAATTCAGAGTTACCATCAAGATCATGATTGCTAGTGGGATACCTTGCAAATATGTTACTCTAGGATACTGTAAAAAATGGAATTCAACTACCTCCGAGCAAGGATACGTCAAAATTGAATACTCCAGAATATAGTTGTCTAGAACACCACGAAACCATGTATCCACAACATGATTCTAGATCAGATCAGCATCACAAAGATTTTGAAATTCTTCCTACATCCAAACCAGCGTGCAATATCTCCATTTCTATTTAGATGCATATGCAGTCAACCATTCATATAACTCTACTGGAAAGATAACAAAGAAGCTCTTATACAAACTGTCATACAAACTCTTCTCCACCTAAGTGCGTGCATTAAATCTAGATCCAGTGCTAAACCTTCATGTGTATTCTTCCTCTAGATCATATATGCACTCTTCTGTTGGGGTTAGTACACCGGTTGTACAGATAATATATAAGATATAAGCATACATGAAAATAAAAGCAGATATTATACCAAAATAAATATACAAAATAAGAGACATTTAAATCAACACCAGATTTAACGTGGTTCACCTAGTGTGGGTTAATGTCCACCAAGAAACAAGCTAATCTATTATCCAAAGCTTTGACAAGATATACAATGAAGATTTACATTTTTCCACACCACTCAGATGTTTATTTCTTTCTTCCTTCAAGCTTTTTTTCTTTTTCACCAATAATTCTCTCTCACATAATTATCTTGTAATTATGATTCATCATCACCTTCTAAACCCTAGTCTTTATGCTTATATAGTCATTTTTAGACTTAGGGAACTTAGCCATGTAATTACAAATAATAAATTTATTTAAATGCTAAAAAAAGATCTAATTCCCGATAGTTAATTAAAACATTATTGCATAGGTAACCATGATGCCAGTTCTGCTTAACCGCAGCCGGTTCCTACTTGCTCTAACCAAATGTCAGTCCTGCCTGACCGATGACGATCCACCCTTAATTGATGTCGGTTACTGCATTTTTTCCAGAAATTTCCAATTGCATGCTAAACCGAAGTAATTTTTCTCCATAGCTCAAAAATATTCCACTTGGATATTAATTACTGCACCATACCTACACAACATGTCATTCTTATATCCTTAGCTTTGTTTCTTCCTCCTCAAGTATCAAACTTGAAGACCAATAGAAAGTGGAGTGTAGATCCAACTTCTCCTTTACTAACAGCTTTGTTAGCATATTCACAGGTTTTCTCACTCATATGAATCTTTTTCAGATTCAACTTCCCATCCTCCAATACCTTCCATATGAAGTGATATCTCAACTGAATGTGTTTCGTTATCGAATGAAATGTTGAGTTCTTTGCCAAATGAATTTCACTCTTACTATCATTGAACAACTTGCAATCACCCTACTCCTTTCCCAACTCTTTCATAAGCTTACTCATCCATGTCATCTCCTTGCTAGCTTCTGTAGCTATAACATACTCTGCCTCTATAGTAGACAAAGCCACAATATTCTACAACCTTGAAATCTAACTAGCTATCGTCCCCACCTACTATGAAAATATATCTTGTAGTGCTCTTCCTACCATCTAGATATCCAGACTAGATCTAAACAAACATAGCCACATAATGAAATATACAAACCTCCATAGCATAATTGCATGCTAGATGTGCCTCTCAAATACTTGAGTATCCATTGGACTACTTTCTAGTGCTCTTTACCTGGATTGGCCATATATCTACTCACCACTCCCACTTCTATGTGCAATGTCTGCTCTAGTACAAACCATAGCATACATAAGACTCCCAACTACAGACGCATATGGAACTCATGTCATGTATTTTACCTCCTCTTGTGATGTAGGACACTGATATTTTACTCAATTTGAAGTGTCTAGCCATAGGTGTACTAACAGGATTTGCATTCGGCATTTTGAACCTTTCTAACACCTTGTGGATATAATCTTCCTGACATAAATACAATTTCTTGTTTTTCCTCTCTCTGTGTATTTGCATGCTAAGGATTATTTTTGCAGCTCCCAAATCCTTCATAGCAAATTTCTGAGCTATCTTTCCTTTAAGCTCACCAATTTCCTGCATACTAGATCCTACAATAAGCTTATTATCCACATACAGTAAAAAAATAATATAGCTCCCATTTTTAAGCTTCTTGAAATAAACACAATGGTTGGATTCACATCTCAAGTAACCATGCTCATGCATAAAACTATCAAACCTCATGTACCATTACCTTGGATCTTGCTTGATCCCATATAGGCAATTTTTCAACCCAAAAACTAATTTCTCCTTACCCTTGACTTCATAACCAAGTGGTTGCTACATATAAATATCTTCATTCAAATCACCATGAAGGAAATACTATCTTCACATCTAGTTGTCTCTAAATGTCAAATCCTCTATTGCAAACTAAACTCAATATAGTACGAAAATAAGTCATCTTAAAAATAGGAGAAAATATTTCACTAAAATCAAATACCTGCTTTCTATGTAAATCCCTTTACTACAAGTCTTTCCTTATACCTTTTATGTCCACCCTCTTCATCCTTGATCCTGTAAGCCCACTTGTTCTATAATGTCCTCTTACCTGGTGACAACTTAACCAAATCCCAAGTATGGTTCTATTCCAAGGAGTCCATCTCCTCATCCATCCCATGCTACCACTACATGTGGGTCTCATCCTGCATTACTTCTTCAAAACTTTTTGGTTCACCACTATCAGTCAATAATAAATAAAATAGAGAAGTTATAAATATTTCTAGACGTTTACTTACCCTTTTTGATCTTCACACATGAGTTTGGGGTACTAGAGGCTCAATCTAGACCTCCTGGACATTAGTATCCAATTCTGATAGTGACCGACGCCGGTCACCTCCAACCAATGTCTGTTCTGCTAACCAATTTCGATTCAGGTCTTCTATAATTGATACCGGTTTGTTTGACTAATGCCGGTCATGGCCTAACTGACACTGGTTACTATGTATTCCTGTATGTATTTATTTTAAATCCGAGAGTTCATTTTCATCCATAAACTTCTCAATTTTCTCATCCTTGGGTACCAAAATTTGATCCATGTACATTCTCCTTTCATTCCATTCAACATCACGAATCCTAACAATATTAGATTTCTCTAAATCCCAAAAATGGAATTCGAAATCACTAGATCCATAACCAATGAAAGTGCATATTTTGGATTTTGCATCCAACTTTTTTCTATTTTCCTTATCAACATGCACAAAAGCTTATGAACCAAAAAATTTAAGAAAAGAAAGATCTTACCTCTTTCCCAGTCCAAGCTTCTTCTGGTATTTCTCCATCTAGTGAACTTTAAGGCCCATGGTTAATCATATAAACCGTTGTATCAAACTACATCTACCCAAAACTTGTGAGGGAAATCTAGAATTTATCCTCATACTTCTCGCACGTTCTATGATTATCCTTGTTCATTCTCTCTACAACACCATTCTCCTTGTGGTGTTCTTGGAACCTTTCTTTCTCTACATATCTCATTAACTGAACAATAATCATTGTAAGCCTTGCTACAATATTCACCACCATTGTCAGATCTAAGGAACTTCAACTTTGAATTTGATTTATTATCAACAAGTGGATTTCCATATTTTAAAATTATTCAAATACATCATATTTATGTTTTAATACAATAAACACATACCTTTCTTGTAGCATCACCAATGAAAGTAAAATAATACTGGGATCCTCTAAGAGAAACTACCTAAGTTGGGTCCCCACACATCTGAGTGTATAAGCTCTAATTTGTGATCCTTCTTAGTTGCCCCCAACTTTTAGAAATATCACTCTCTTTTACTTTCCAAAGATACAATGCTCATAGAAATCAAGATCTAAATATTTCAAATCTGATAACTTTCCCTTAGCCTTTAAGATCTGCATTCCTTTTTGACTCATATGGCCTAACCGGTTATGCCACATGTATGCATCTGAATCTAAAGTAGATAATACAAAAAAGATATTAGTAATACATGTAGATAAATATAATTTTCCTACCTTCTTACCTCTTACCACAATGAAAGTACCCTTGGTGAATTTCTAAGAGTCTCTTGTAAAATTAACCATGCAACCAGATTCACCTAGTTTCCCTGTAGAAATAAGATTTCTCCTGAGGCTTGGCACATGCCTCACATCTTTCAATACCCATGTATTTCAATTATGTAATTTTAGATGAACTCCCCTTTTATCAAAAATACTGCAAGGTTCATCATCACCTAAATAAACATTCCCAAAATTACCCTGGAAATAATTTCTAAAATAACCCTTATTAGGGGTTGCATGGAAAGAAGCTCCTGAATCTAAAACCCATGATTCAATTCTATTATCTAAATAAATAATAAGAGTCACCTTGCATTACCTTTGATGCAACAAGATTTGCTTCTTTACCTTTGTCTAGTTGTTGGTTCTCTTTGTCTTTTGACC
This sequence comes from Taxus chinensis, assembly GCA_019776745.2. Taxonomy (NCBI): domain Eukaryota; kingdom Viridiplantae; phylum Streptophyta; class Pinopsida; order Cupressales; family Taxaceae; genus Taxus; species Taxus chinensis. Next base: position 885,309,877 of record CM034149.1, read on the forward strand.
AAAAATATTTCTTTGCATGTCCTTTCTTTCCACATTTCTAACAAGTAATTCCCTTACCTTTGGTGTAACACCCTGAACTGTTGTTACTTCCTCCTGAGCATACAAGTGTTGATATGTGATTTCTTTGTAAAAAGGATGTGTTCCTTGATTGAGAAATCATGCTTGATATGTACTGTATCTTCTTTGCAGATTGCAGATCTTTGACTGAGTCGGAATATGATTGGACTCTTTTATTTCTTTCATTTTGTATCTGAGTTTAATCTGATCTCGGAATGAATTATAGAGTTATCCATCTATAAGACCTATCCTTGGATCAGTGGAATTGATCCAAGTATTGCTTTAAGTTTGTTCGTGATGAATTAAAATTACAGACCTTGAACAGGTTGCAAGGTCTAGAAGCATTGAATAAGCTAGTCCGGAGTATAACTCAGGTTGATCATGTGAAATGGATTGGTTCCCGATATCGAAGTATATCTGGAAGGTCTCGATCGTGGACCAGGTAATAATTCAGTTTCATACAATTTTGTAGCCTAAAGGCAGAACAGGAGCTAACCTTGTTCAAGAATGCATGTTGTAGGTCTTTTTCTGAGTGTACAAAATGTAGACCTAACTGGAATTATTAATGTTAGTAACCTAAAACTAAACCTGACCTAGGGGGTAGATTAGTGTTAATCTAACCTAGACCTAGGCTAAGAACTAATGTCCTAAGTTAGTATCTATGTTCTATGAAGTTAGACTAGGTGTTATCCTAAATTCTAACCTAAGTTACTAACCTAACTATTGGGCAAGGATTATGGGGACCTATGGAGGGGATGCGAACCATGGGCGGCAGTTTCTATGTTATTTAATGCCAAGGATAGGTATGAAGGATAGGTATTGGCGGAGGTTTTAGAAATAGCTAACTGAGCCGACGTGGCAGGTCGCCAAAACTGAAAATGGTCTTGAAATTCTATTTGTCTGTCGCCAACTTTGGCGGTCGGTGGCAGTGGAGTTTGAGTGGGAAATTTGGAGTAAATGCAATTAATGAGCTCGGTAGTTGAGCTCGGAATTCGCGAGAAGGCATGCAAATTGGAAAGTTGTTGTTTTGTTTGGCTTATCGCGAATTTCGGTTTTCCTTCTGCCTGTTCACTGGTTCTTCGCACCAGTCTTCTTTGTGTTGCATGGCGAGTATGAGCGTATCTAGCTCTTTTCTCTGGCAAGGAAAATATATATGTCATGGAGATAGCAAAATTTTGTTGGTGGCTCTAACTTGGAAAAGGAAAAGGAAGTCCGAGCTCTTTCAGTGGTCTGCTTCGGAATTTTGAGCAAAAAATTCCAGGCATGTTAGGCCCTAACCTTTAAAAATATTGCTGTCTTTCAAGTGATTTCATTAGAACAACTCTGTTCAAATGATTTATGGTAATAGAGGATTTTCTTTGGATGTCCTGTGTGATTTTGGCACTGTATCTTCATGCTGGTTCAATTTTTCATTTATCCCTTGATGGGTGTTTATTAAATTCGAACTGTGGCTTTATTTATTTGTGTTTTGCATTCTGGCTTAAATATGCAAAATATATGAAAGGAATGTATGCTCGGCCTGCTCGGCGAGAGCCCATAAATTATTCTTGTGATGGGTACAGGCCACTGTTATGCTTGTTGATTTTGTCGTCGATGCTTGTTGTGAATACTCGTTGGAAGGGAAATTGCTGGACATTTGTTTGATTGTTCGGTTTTAAAAGAACCTTGTAAGCTCTGTCGTGGTTATTGGTGGGGTGGTTATTGATACTTGTTGGGTTTCGTTTTGTCTTTTAAAGTTGTTTGGGAAGAGGTAAATATTGTGTTACAGTAGTCATTACTACCCTGTGGAAGTTGTTTTTCCTTTTTATTGTGGTAACGAGATTCAACCCGTTGACAGTATACAATATGGATATATGTATTTTATTTGAACGACTCTGTAGAGTCCATTGAATGATTCATATAAATTGGGCCACTGTGGAAGCTATATATATATATATATATATATTTGAATGTTGGAAATTTCTTTGTCTGAGTCTTGTTGGAGTAACAGGTAAGGTGACTTCTGTTATTTGGTAATGAATATTTTCATTTTACAAGGAATTTGTGGTTCAGACTCAGTTTGGAATTTAAATATGTATTCCACTCTATGTAAGCTTGGAGAAAATATTGTTATACGGGCTCCGTTGGATTTCTTGTTACAAAATCATTATATAGCTTTTGTATAAACCTGATTTTAAAGGCTTCGCAATGTTGGCACGAATGGAATCATTATCTTCTATGTATTTTGTTTATTGTTGTTGGGACTCAGTTGAATTCTTGATAGATAAACAGTGTAACTGCTTCAAATTATAACTGTTGGGTTTACTTTGTTTTTGACTTGTTGGGTTCTGTGAGTATGGGAAGATATCTTGTATGTCGGCTTCTGGAAAAGCTAAACTGTGAATACTGTTTATGGACTTAGTTTTAATTCCTCGAATGGTAATCTATGTCACTGTTTTCCGTATAAGCTTGAGTATGAACATGTAATGTTCTTGGCTTTGTTGGTTTTCTTTAATTAAGCTTGATAACATGAATTATGGCCTTTTAAGTAGGTCGCGAATACCATACTTTCAACTCTGATTTCGTTCAGGGGTGATTACGATATTCTGTGTATGTTTTCCTTCTGATTACATTCCAATTTGATGTGGCTGTGCATGCTGCTTGGATTTCGTTTAAAAATCCCTTCGCATAGTCATAGGGAAATGTCATTGCTTAAATGATCATGAGTCTTTGGTTGACTGCGATAGCAAAGGAGTTATTTGATTTCGACCTTGTGTCTAAAAGCCTTTCAGTGCTAATCTTCTTATCTGTCACTTTTGCGTAAGGTCATACTGAGTCCACTTGGTAGATAGACGCCGTTGTTTGGCAAGAAGGCTACTGTACTGTAGTTTCTTTATTGTAAGTTTTAATAAACGGTGGTGTTGATGATGGACTCAACTGATTTATTAGCATGTGTATTAAGTGAATGCCTTGCTTTTGGAAGGATGGTATAGACATGAGCTAGTTCAGAGGGAAACATGTACAATTTTTTTATTTCTCTTCTGTTGTAATTATAAGTTGATATAATTGTTTAACTAACATCTGTAATTGATTTTACATAATGACGGTAACAAGATTGATATGATATTCCTCTTTTAAGTTGAATATAATGATTGTCTGATGTTTGTTCAACTTGGGATTTACAATGAATAATTGCTTAGAAAACTTTTGTTCTTCTTTATCCCTAATATTTTGATGAAATATTTGAGAAGTATATAGGACTACTCTGTAACGAAAATTATTGTTACACGTTATAGAGATGATATATTCTTAACGTATAGTCTAAGTCATATTTACTTGATTGGTGATTTTATATCATTTAAACAGGGTGTTTAATGAAAACAATTGACGGATTGCAATTGTTTTAAAAGTTAGTGCTTATCATGCCTCAGTTCATTGAACTGACTCATGTTGACTATTTGTGTAGATGGTTGCCGTAAGTGGTAAAAGCATGCAGATCTGATAGGATGATCAGATTGTGTAAATTTGATTTTAAGTAGAATTTCAGATAGATTCTCTAAAATGTATTGTATGAGGAAAGATGTTCTTTTTCCGTTGAGCATTGTATCAAATATGCTGATTGTACAAAATGTATCTGTATAGATCTGAAAAGAATGGAAATAAGTATTTACTACTTATGTGTTGTATTCTTATTCTGATTGTTGACCTCCTTCGGTTTATATACCGGAGGGGCATTGTTATCATTGTATAAATTGGAGACTTTGTGATTGTCAATGAAAGTTACAAGAATATGTGATTGAATTTTTATGAGTGTTTAGTAGTTCTAATTTTTTCTTTCGAAAGCAAAATTGAAATTTAAATCTTTGTCTTTCTAGAAGATAGGGTTAAAATGAACCTAAGTAGAACGCTAATCAATCTGAATTAAATTACTAATCCCTAGTCTTGATTATAACATGAACAACATTAAATTGGATTCTTAATCATTTATATCTTGATACTAATATGTATGATATAAATTCAGTTAGGAGAACTGATATAAATCTAATGGGGTTCAGATGGCAATCTCATGTGAAGGTTATGAGTTATTGTTCAAATTCTGTTGTTTTAGAATCATGTATATTCTAAGAACTCCTTGATGAGACCTTGGCCTTAATATCACCACCATGTAATGGGTTTTTATTGAGGAAGGTCATCCTTAGACGAAGAATCCAGGGATCGGGAAAGGCCAACCTTAGGGGAACGTCTTTAATGTAATTTAAACTCAATGTGCGTAACGCATATTAATAAGTAGATCCTTTCGAGGTGGATTTAAAGGTTGACGACACAAGTCAACTGCAGGGTTGTACCTCCGAGAAGATTAGGATCTTCTCAAAGTTACAACAATGCAGGTGACTTATGACGACACCCTTTGCATTGATCGCTAAGATTTACACTTTGATCTCGAACGAGTTACTCAGGGACCAATTAGGAATGTGGTCGCGTTATAAGGCTGCCTAGGAGATTTGGGGTATCTTGACACACTGGTTTAACTAGGGTTGAACCAGTATGTCATCATATCCCTAATCCTCATGGGCATACATATAACATTATCACCTTGTTAATCTGTCTCCGAGTGATTAAGTTGAGATAGGAAGGACTGACAGAAGTCGGTATAAGACATTCTACATAACATAAGAATGGGGTGAAGGGTGTATTCCAGATTGACGAGTATGCCGTTAAGGAATACGAGACATAAACAGTATGTTTCAAATCTTTGGCCAAAGTATCGCAAGCTGCTGATTGCGTTGTCCTAATTCACCTAGTCTAAGGGATGAGATGCCGATGAATAATGGTAACAATTATTTAGTTAGGTTCCTTGGACAGAGCATTCTGAATCCCAGAATAGGGAAGAGAACCACAAGAGTGAAGTGTTTAAATAAAAATGCCAACTCTTATTACTCATGAATAGATCGGTAGATTACCGAGTCATGGAATGAATAGATCGAAGGTACTTCGAGTCATTACAGCTGCATATGGTTGTCTGTTATAAGAATGGTTATTTGATTTGTGAGTTCTAAATTATGTATTTAGAACCAGGATGTAATTATCAAAAAAAATAAAAAATTCACTTGTTCTAAAGGTATAAAATGAGGACGTTACATTTGGACTTAGATCTTCTATCCCTTAACTTTGATTTCCCATTTACTCTTACTCTTGGATCTCTCCTTCTGGTTGCCCCTGCTTTCTACATTCAAAGCATTTCCAGATGATGATTTCTCTGTACTCTTCTTGTGAATTTCTTCATTCAAGATTATACTAACCACATCATCAATCTTCAAAATATTATTAGTAGATGTTGTATTACTAACAGCCATTACCAAGTTATCCCAACTATCATGCAAAGAACATAAGAATAAAAGTGCTTTCACTTCATCATAAAATGGTATTGTAACCAATTTTAACCAATTTACTATAGATATGAAATCATTGAAATGAATGGATGTAGATTCACCTTCATACATATTAGAACTAAATAGTTTCTTCATCAAATAAAATTTATTTGAAGCACTAGGTTTTTCATATAAATTAGCAAGAGATTTCATTAACTCTAGCATAAAAGTCGATTCTATAATATTGGAAGCCATGGATGCTGCCAGGCTTAATATTATAGATCCTAGACCCTTTCTATCAAGAATATTCCATTCTTCATCAGTCATCTTTGTAGGTATAGACTTCTCATCCAATGGTAAGTACAAATATCTTTGATACAGATAATCCTCAATCTCCATCTTCCATAATTGATAATTTCAGCCATCAAACTTCTCTACCTTGTATTTGTTTTCTTCTATCATTGTTGTAGCTCCCACTCAATTAGAAAACCCTCTGTGAGTAAATCTGTTAACACACAAAAACCTCAAAAAAATATCTGATACCAGTTGTTGGGGTTAGTACACCAGTTGTACAGATAATATATAAGATCTAAGCATACACGTAAATAAAAGTGGATATTATACCAGAATAAATATACAAAACAAGAGACATAAATCAACACTATATTTAACGTGGTTCACCCAGTGTGGGCTACATCCACCAAGAAAACAAGCCAATCTATTATCCAAATCTTTGAAAAGATATACAATGAAGATTTAAAATTTTCCACACCTCTCAGATGTTCAGTACTTTCTTCCTTCAAGCTTTTCTTTTTTTTCACCAAGAATTCTCTCTCACATAATTATCTTGTAATTATGATTCATCATCACCTTCTAAACCCTAGCTTTATGCTTATATAGTTGTTTCTAGACTTAGGGAACCTAGCCATGCAAATACAAATAATAAATCTATTTAAATGCTAAAAATTAGATCTAATTCCTGAGATTTAATTAAAAGATCATCACATAGGTAACTGATGCCGGTTCTACCTAAATGCGGTTGGTTCCTAATTGCTCTTACCAATGTCAGTATTGTCTGACCGATGCCAGTCCCCCCTTAACCAATTTCGGTTACTATATTTTCCAGCAAGTTCTAATAACATGCTAAACGAAAGTAAATTTAGCTCCATAGCTCAACATTTTCAACGCTTGTTAGAGTTAACTGTTACGTCTTGTAGTCATTTTTTCACCCCACTAAGAACAAGGGAACCTCATGTGTGCCGGCCTATCATCTAGCAGGCATTGGTGCTCACTCGAGGCACGCGAGAGGGAGCCGAGTCTCTCTTTTATGTGAGTCTAGTGGAAGGCATAGTTCATGATTCTCACTTAGTGATTTAACAGACATGAAGAAGCTATAGAGCTCAGGATGACTTCTACACACCTTCAGTCATAAAAGAAAGAAAGCACACAACAGGAAATAATAGAACCAAGAAGTTTGTAAATCCACAAATATACTTAATCATTCAAGTAAGGTCCATGATTATACAAGGATCAAAAGAAGATTAAAAACATGCAGATAATACAGAAGGAGATCTTAATGTAACCATGATGGTAACCTTATCATATTCATTCATAGCCTTGCTACAAAGTATCATAGAGGGGCAGATCGTAGTCATGCACCATGTCTAGATTCATACATGTACTCTCACAAAACAAAAATTTCATTCCCCATTTCCCCATTACATCCTTACTAGAATCCTTTACCCATTTTCATCTCATAGTTCTCACAGTAATTCTAACAGAGCTTCCACTACCTCACTTCTATCTTTGTTCTTTGCCAAGGGTGTGCATGTATAAATAGGACATCCGAGCTCTAACACACACCTCTAAAGCCTCAGATTTGACCCCAAGTGTCAAGGTGTGGGTCACCCTAGGTGCATGCATCTCCATGTCATGATTAACATTTTTGGATCTTTCTATAGCAAGGTATATTCCCTCCAAGACACCATGTTGCACCGAGGTATGGAACCTTATCTAAACGAAACACATTCTTCATGCATTATGTCCCAAAAGGCCAAAAAGTGGCTAAGTCCTAAATTGTTCTTCATGCGTGCGCACATGCCTTGGGTTCTCCAAGAAGCCTTTTGAACTACTGCCTTGCGTGCCTTCACTTGTGTGCTTCCTCTCAGCCATGCACACCTATGTGCACCTTTAAGATTTGGGAGCTATATTAGGGGCCCAACATTACCCCACACTTCACCTGTTCTCCACCCTTGAGGAACCTTCTCAAAGAATGCAGTATAAAAAGAATGCAAGGCCTTGCCTTGGAAACGAATGGGAGGGAAATAATAAAGAAAGGGGAGAAAAATAATAGGGGGAAAAATTGCTAAAGAAGAAGAAGGGGAAATTTTTGTTGTAGGTCAGCCTCCAGTGTACTCTAAGCACTAAATTCCTGCTGCACTTTAGTGTAGATGTTGCCAACAAAGGTTCTCACCTCATCAAAGGTTAACCCTTCCCCTTTTATGGTAATAGTTTTCACCACAGTCTCCAGTTCTTTAGCGTGATCTTCCAGGGCATCCATCTTCCTTGTGATGACCTTGTAGAGCTCTTTTAGCTGGGTTTTGATTGAGACTCACCATTTCTCAATGGCTTCAGATTTATTTTCCACTTTGTCTATGATCCTTTCTTGCTTGGATCTATTACCCTTATTATTTTCTCTAAATTCCTTCAGCTTAACCTCGTTGCTGGTAAGCAGTATGCTTATCACTTTTTCTTGATCCATGTAGTGGCCGTAGGTAACCCCCACTAGTTTGTGTAGCTATGCTCTTACGTTGGCAAGCACCTTGTTGTATTCAGCTACATGAGTACAATGACCTTCAACTTTTCTTCCTTCTCCAAGTGTGCACTGCTATCTCCTCTACCCGACTCCAATGCCAAAGGTTTCCTTTCCATGGTGAGGATCCGAGTCAAGTCCTTTAGTTACTCCAGGGAGGATCTATACTTTTGCACAGGAGGGTTAAGGTCTGAGGTGCTTCATGATAATCGACTTGGGAGATGAGCTCCACCTTCTTGGAAACTTCACATACCCTAGAATTTTCCTCCTGAAGCTCCCTCTGCAGTTGAGCGTTGATTAATTTCTCAAGGCTGAGATCCTTCATTAGCTTCACTACTTCTTCCTTCCTCTTCTCCAATAGGTACTCCAAGACTCTAACCCTGTCATTCCTACTGAAGAGCCTAGCCTCAATTTCCATAGAGAATTTTTTGAGCACGTTACACACTTGCTCATCTGATATTTGTTGCGTGTATTCACAATGGGGTTGTTCCCCTTTTCCTTCAGAAAACTGTTAAAACCGCTCCTTGGTTAATATTGAACTCAGGCTCATTGAGGTGGGAGTTGAATGCCCATGATAGCATCTTCCTTGTTCATTGGTATCCACCCTCAAGGTCGAAGGATTCCATGGTGGTGAGATCCTTGGTGGGTATGATACTTTGGAAATGTAACACACTTAAACTTTTTTGGGGTCATTAATGTAACCCATCATTTTTCTTCCCCCTTCTCGTGTGTTTACTTCCCATGTGCACTGCCCTTGGGAATATTTAATGAAAGAGTTGGGCCTTTTTTGCTACCCACACTCTTCTCCCTCTTCTTTTCTTTGAATTTTCCAAGCACTAGCTCCGCGCTGCGCTCCAACTCCTCTTTAATCAGGGTATTGATTATATTCTCTACCTCCCTTTTTGCCTTATCATCCACCTCCTCCTAAGTGAGTTTGGGCACATCTGGCTCCTTGGTACCAGCCCCCTTTCTCCTCTCTTCACTCCACGCACCTTCCTCCCTTTGGGTGCCCTTCCTCCTTACAAATATGAAGGCATCATTTGCATCCTCTGCTTCCTCTCCTTCCGAGTCATGGAAATCAATTGGCTCTGGCTCTTGATCCGCCTCATCTATATCTTCAAACCCTTGTTCCTCTCTTCCTTGGTATTCTCCCCTTGCAGAAAATTTTGGGGTCATGGATGTTGTCTTTTCTTCATCTGAAGGTTCTTTAGGGGATGGTGGCTTCACAGGTTCTAGGGTCTTCTCCCTGACCACCGTTCTCCTCTTCTTCTAGATGTAGGTACTCAGCCCTGAAGTATCTACATTCTTCCTCTCCACCACTCTTTATTCTTCCTCTTCTTATTCTTTATCCTTGTGCTTTGGCGTTGGCTTCTTCCTTCCCATGGGGTTTTCTGAGATGGATATTTCATTCTCTACGTATGCGCCCTTCTCAAACTTTGGCCTTATGCATAGGTAGATTCTAGTAGAAGTGCTCTCAACAATGGGTAAGGTCAACGGCCTTACGATGTGTACATCCTGTGACACATACCTTTCAACATATGTGCACTTCCCACAGGTAGACCAACTTATTTCTCATCTCTCTATGTTCACTGTCAAGGGTGGACATGTGAAGTTTTAATTTCTTCGACTCCTTATACCTATTCACTCCTACCTAGAAAAATTGGACAGTAAATGAGAAGGGGAGTTTGCACCAGGGACTCCAACTACTGTCCACCAAGATGAATCTGCCAATGTAGAAGTGTTGGTATACCACAAACTCTACTTCTCCTTTAGTTGTCATGGGGAGTTGCTTCAGGGATTCACCATTCATCCCTAAATGTGTTCCTAAGGCACGTGTACCATTTATCCAAGTGCACCTTGTGTAACCTCTGTCATTGAATCGCAAGTATACTTTTGGAATCATATCCGCAGGCGAAGGGTCTTTATCGGGGTACTCCCATACAGAACTTATCAAATGCATCCTAGCACCCCGATTTCCAAGAACACAATGGTTAATAGAATGTTCCCAAATAATATCTTTCATCCATTCTCCACACTGCTTATGATCTTGTCTACTATGTACTAGGAGATATTGTATACGATTCCCTCTACAACCTTCCTACAGACATTCAACTAGGGATTGCTCACTTGGGTCCACCTCTCTTTTCCATTAAGATTGGAAATGAGGTGCATGAACATTTTCATCATTGGATCACTGATATCCATGACATCGTAGTATCTTGATCCCTTCTTATAATCCTGGGATGCAATGGTTTCTTTAATTGCCTCCTCTTCCTAGAGGTCATCTATGATCACATCCCCTTTACAACTTAGGCCTGTAAAGTGTGAGATTAACTGGGGAGTTATGCACATTTTACACCCTACGAAGCAGAAGAAATATTCATTTACGCATGCATCATTAACCATTGGTACAGGCACTTGGGATTCCCGAAGTATGGCAACTTGTAAAGCTGAAGAAGCCCTGCCTTCTCCATTTTCACCTTGACTATGCATCATTGTAGATCGGCATCCCGTCAGGTGTTTATCTTGTTTGTGGGGCACACCAGCTCTAGTGCCATTTCCTTCGTGATTATACCTCAACCAGTGATTGTAATTGATCATGGTCATATATCTGATGTGGGACTCCCACTCTTGCCCTAGAAAAAACCCCATCTCGATATTGCATCTCTGAGTACCATTTCTCATTGGTATCCAAGGGGATTTTTCTTCTTTCTTCTTTCCCTTTCCCTTACCCTTTCCTTTTTTTGATTGTACTATGCAGGCTTATCAATTGGTTTTGTGGCCATCATTTTATCCTTTGCTTTCATTCCCTGGTTACTTTCAAGTTGTCTGAGAGTTTTCTTCATGCGCCCCATGCCCTAGAGCACAAACCTTAATCTCTGATTTTCTTCCTTCGATCATGGTACTCTTTCACAAAATTCCTCACACCCGTGAATCACTTTTTCTCTAGTTTTTATATCTAATAGGAATGATTGTGCATGAGTTTTTAAGATTTTCCTTCGCTTGAGTTAGCTCTTGAAACCCTAGCTCTTGAAATAAAATCGTTCTCCTTATTTTTGCAAAGTAAAATAATGAACTGCCCATCCTTGTATTTATAGCTTTTCCCACTTTTACACATTAAAGGATAGGCTTCCTACCACTGTATGACAATATTTAATGTGGCATTTTTCAAACAAACCTGACTTTAGCACTTTTCTTTAGATGCCCAATCCTTTGCAAGAATTTTTTTTTCACCCATGCCCAATCCTTGCGCAAAAAAATTTCCAACCTTCTAGCACATAGACAATCCATCTTGATAGAAGATTCTTGTGTGCATGTATTACGAGCACCAAAGGCACCTCTTCCATCCTTATGATTATTTCTTTCACCTACCTCATGTTTTTGCACTTTTTCTCCTTATACGTGGATTTCCAATGTAACGTTATTTTGCCACCCATCTACCTTCTTTTCTCCTAATGCATCTTTTCAACAGGGCTAGTTCGAACGGTCTACCAACCCAATCCTCCTATAGAATAACTTCATGCCTCTCTTTATCACCTCACCCCACACTAAATCAATGTACAATCCTTTGTGTAATCATAAGTATAAAAAAAATGAATAAGGTTACTGGCACCCAAGGCACGAAACAAGACAACAACATGAAAAGGGAAAATAAGAAATGAAAAGCATAAAAGGAAAAGCTAAAATAACTGGATCAGAACTGCATTATTTACAAACACCAAGAAGCATTATTTATAGTAGGGCTTCAGCCTACTCCCATTGAAGTGTTCTAGGTAATTTTTTTCCATCCAGCACTTGTAACTAGCACACACCCAAATCAAGGATGCATGAAATTACATAAGGTCCCAACAAATGCACCTTCAACTTTCCAGGATGGCGTAGAAATTTTGAATCATATAGCAATATCATCTGGCCAACTTCAAACTATTTGTTTTTAATGTGGCAGTCATGCCATGCCTTTTGCTTAGCTTTTTCAGTTGTTTGGCTCTATCTTGCTAGTGAGCACCTTTCATCTAAATTTATCAATTCATCAATTCTCTCTTCCAGTGCTTCTTCATCATCCAACCCTCCTACACACACTATACATAGAGATGGTAACATGAATTCCACTGGAAAAACTACTTCTACGCCAAACACCAGTTGAAATGGTGTGGCCTTGTTTAACCTTTTATACGTTGTTCTGTATGCCCAAAGAACTACTGATACTTTGTCATCCCAATCCTACCTACCCACATCACATATCTTAGTCAATGTGTGACTAAGGATTTTTGTTGAATGCCTCTGCAGTCCCATTTTCCTGAGGGTGATAAGGGGTAGTCTTGTGATGGGATACCATGAATTCTACCAATAGAATCCTGATTGTTTCATTTAAGAAGTGAGTGCCCCTATCACTTGTTAAACTTAATGGGCACCCATACCTACTGATAATGTTACCCCACAAAAATCTAGTAGCCATGGCTATGGTGCAATCTTTAGTGGGCACGGCCTCTTCCCACCTTGTCAGATAATCAGTACAGGTAATAATATACCGCGAGTTAGTCCTCCGCAGCTGGTGAGATTGGTCCGACAAAATCTATTGCCCAATTTTCAAAAGGTTCCATGCTAGTGATGGGGTGCAAGGGCATCTCATCCCTTTTCCCAAGTTTTCCAAGGCACTGGCAGTGGTCATAGGTCTTGCAAAACTCAATACAATCCTAGTGAATTATCTCCCACCATAGTCGAACAACTAGGATCTTACGCGCGGTCGCATTCCCCACATAGTGTCCTCTAGCAATCACACCATGGGATTCTTCTATTATAGATATGCGCTCATGTTCTAATACACACCGGTGCAAAACCTCATCGTGGCCCATTTTATACAAATCCCCATTGATCAACATGAAGGGTGTGGCACGTATGGCTAACCTTTTCCTCTCCAGAGCATTCATCCCTTTGGGCGCCACACCTCCCTTGAGAAAAATGGCAATGTCTTCTAATTCTGAGGGTACGTGCCGCAACCTGAATAGTTGTGCATCTGACATGGTTTCCTCGATACTTTTTGCATCCTCTCCCAAATCAATCCTTGATAAATGATCTAGCCCATAATTGTTCTTTCCTGGTTTTACCACCACTTTGAATTAAAATTCTTGAAACAAAAGTACCCAATGACATATGCACCCTTGCAACACTGGCTTTGTTTACTAGATACTTCAAGGCCATATGGTTAGTGTAGAATATGAAGGGAGTTGCCAGTAGATATTGTCTGAATTTTTGGAGCACGTAGATCATTGACAATGCCTCACGCTTGGTTGTTGTATAATTATGTTCTACTTGTGTCAACTTCCTACTTGCAAAACACAAGGGATGATCAACAATCCCCTCTCCTGGTTGAGTAAGAACAGCTCCCATTGTTGTACCAGAGGCATCCACGTGGACATGGAAAGGTTTATCCTAGGATGGGAATCGTAGAATAGGTGCGGTGATAAGCCTTTCTTTTAGAGTGTCAAATGCCCTCTGCTGTGCCTCTCCCCACTAAAAGGCACTCTTGTGTCTGAGAAATATCTCAAAAGGTGTGGTGATATTGGCATATGCCTTAATGAAATTTCTATAGTACCCAATGTGTCTAAGAAATCTGCACATGGCACTTTGGCTGGTAGGCTCCCCTAACCCCACAAGAACTGCAACCTTCGTGGGATCCACTAGTAAGCACTCTTTACATATATATGCCCCCGTTCCAAAAGGAGTTGCAAAGATACATTTCTTGATGTTGAGGGAGATCCTCAACTACCGACATCTTTCAAACATCAACCTTAAGTTATCACAATGGTCTCTGACCAATCCATACACTGTGCAATCATCCAAATATACTTGAAGGAACTTGTGGATGAAGTCCTTAAATGCTTGTACCACTATGCTGAAAATACCTCGCGCCCATAATAATTCCTTCCACAATATCTTCAGTAAAGAGGGCGGGAAAAGGATCTATGATACAAACAACGTTTAATTCCCTCTAATCCACACATATCCTAATCTGCCCATCCTTCTTTATGCTGATCACCATTGGACTTATCCACTCTGATTCCTCCACAGCCTCAATGATACTGGATGCTATCATCTTGTCTAGCTCTTCTTTAATCCTTATGCACATGTTGGGATTCAATAAGGCCTCTTCCTGACAAGGCATGCACCACCTTTCAAATTTATCCACATTTCCCCTAGTCAATGGTGGATGCCTTTCAACTCATGCTATCTGTGCGGGAATAAATCCTCAAATTCGCGTAAGAGATCCATGATCTTTGATACTTCCTTGTCTGACCAGTAGTCCCCAATGATAGCTTCCTTGGGCTCCTCTTTCGAGCTGATGTTAACTTTCTTGGTTTTGAGTGGTTCATGGTACGCGCACGCACATGCATCAGCACTGTCAACTACTTCACGTGGTCCAACCGAATGGTCAACATTCAGGCTTTCCATCTCCTCTCCATCAACAATGTATACCATCTTTCCTTTCTCCTTTTTAGCACACACGTGCACTCGAATTGTATGTCTTCTGGTTCCTCCTCTTTGAACCATGCTTCTAAGCTAGGTCCACCCAGTAAGTTTACTAATCTATCTTTTTCCATGGAAAAATCCCCCAGAGTGAGGTGCTTGATAGTCTGTAATGCCTCATCAACTAGTTGCTTGGTACTTTGGTACTCGAATGTGTGAACCAAGTCAGCCAGCTAATTCCTGCCAACTTCCCATTTGGCGGTGTGTCTCAGAATGGATATACCAAGCATGAGCACAACCTTGTAGTGTCGAATATAACTTGTCCACCCAAAGGGAGGGTGATAAAGCTTCTGCACCTTCTCCCCAGACCCTCTCACATGCCTGGATGTGGGAAGAGGCAGGTCCATTACCATTGTAATCCTTGATAGTGGTGGGTATGTTGCTTTTCGAGAATCAGACAGTGAGCACAATTCTAACTTCACCCCACTCCAACAATTTTTCACTATGCACGGCCCACCACCTTGCTGTTGTGCCTATCAAAACATAACCTAGCATACTTCATTGCTTGTCCTCCCTCCAGTGAGCTTCCATTTCTCTCAAAAAGACCTCAGGGTATGCATCCCCAGAATACTTGGTTATTGCCTTTCCTCCTAGGTGTTGAACTGTACTCGTCGTGGTTACCTTGGTCACTGATCCTTTCAGATGTTCAACAATCAATTCATAAGTCCCATGCACCCAATTATTGTATGCTATACTGGTAGTATCACTGACAGATTGAGCATCATCAAACTGGATGACTCCTTCTGTAGGGTGGATGGTCTCTGGATCTCTTATGGAGCGCACATATATTCTATCTAGGACCTCCTCTCAAGGGGTTCAGTATAGGGGGTGGAATTCCCATCAACCAGCGGTATAACTACCCTGCTCTTCCTTATTTTCAAAGCTTATGTACCCCTTGTTAAATCGGAGATCTACATTATTCTTATAACACCACGGGCACCCAAGTAGAGCTGGGAAATTATCTGCCTTGGTAAGCACCAAGACTTCAAAATCCCCAGTGAACCTAGTCCCTTAAATGGTAATGGTCGCATCCTTCAAGACACCTATGGGCATTTCCTTTGTCTTATTTTCCATATACATCACATTTGAAGATGGCTGTAATGCAGGTCTTCCCATTTGATGCCAGGCATCCAGAGTGAGAACATTAACCTCCGTGCCTATGTCAATGAGGATGTTGCTAAGAAACCATCCATCCACTACTGTGTTCAAGGTAATCTCTTTGTCATAATCAAGGCTGTGAGGTGGGAGGTTTACATGCAGGATCTGCCTTTTGTGTTCTCCCCTGGCGTGCGACACCTTTTCTCTCAACCATGCCCCTAGCAGGGGAATAATATTCTCCTGCCTTAGTAGTTTACACACCTCCTTAACCTCATCCAAGTCATCCCTTGGTGCTTCTACTGATTCTCCTTTGCTCATCTTTTCTAGTTTTCTCTTTTAAGTATTGGATCTCCCCTTATAAGCTTCAAATTACATCCATGGTTTCCTGGTAGACTTCTTTCTGGTGAGCCAGGTTTGGATACTTCCCTTGTACTACTTATTCTCTTGAAACTAGAGGTCTCTGCCTAGGCACCTCCTTTACGTGCACGTGGATTCCACCCTTGTTGTTACCATAACAGGCTCTAGTTCTGATTCACGTATTACTCACGGGAACCATTGTGTGTTAGCCTTCTTAATACTCACCATGGCAGCACCCTTATCCTTTCGATATTGTTGCCTCATATGTTCGTATAACTCTGGGCACTTTTCGTACTTATGTTTTTTTCCACACCAGGAGCATTGTAGAAGATCTAGGACATTCGCGCTTATAATGGTTTTTGGACTCCACAATTAAAACACGTCCCACGCGGGAACTCACTTCTTCCTTTGCGGTTACCATGACCACAAAATCCTCCACAAAGCCCTCTTCCGCGCGCATCTCCATCTCTGCGCTCCTTATACCGACATTCATCTCCTTTGGAACTATTGACAATGCAAGTTTGGCACACACCAAGATCAATTACCTCATGAATCTGGTCAATCAATCTACAATCCTTGGTGTCATGTGTGGTTGAGGTACATATCTTGCAATAACAAGATACATTTTTATGGATCGCGCGCTGCAATAGGGGGCACCTACTTCCATCATGGTCCTCATGACATATTTCACAGTTTACTTCTATGGTGTGTACCACCTTCTGAGTACATATCCCACCATTATCCTTTGTGTGCCCTTCTACGTTACAATCCATCCACCACATCCCTCTATGAATCTTTAGAACTGTGTTGGCAGATAATTTCTCCAATTGCTTAGCCATGGTAGTAATCTAGGCCTCCAGAAAATGGGCTAACACTAGTGTCAACACTACCAACTACCTCAGCGCGTAAAGCAACTTCCTCACTTTGCGGGTTTGTGAATGTTTTATGAGATAAATCCCTCCTAAAGGGTGTGATCAATCCTCCGAAAAACCACTGAGCATGTTGTGAAGGGTGGATATCATAAGATATTTTAGACAATAGAGTTTTAAAACACACATCATATTCCCACATGCTCTCTGCCATGCCTACTATATTTCTTTGAGAGAGCTAATGCTCTTCTATTCAAACTTAGGTATGTGGAATTCCACCAAGACCACATTTCTCAGTGCATTATAATCCACAACAGTCTAATGAGGATCATACTTTCTATATCAACTATGCGCGCATCCTTGCAAGGTCGTCACAAATTGATTGGACTTTCAATCCTAGGTCATGATTCCCTTCGTGTGCGATAGCAGCTCACACTTGTGCACATGCTCTGCAGCATCTTTTATCCCAGTGTAATCTGGTAAGTGGAGAGACATCTCGAAAAATACTTGTGGAGGTGGCTGAGGACCTTGTCCTCCCGATCTAGTTCCTTGGTTTCATCCAGTGTTTCCTCCTCTACTGGATCCACTAGATCCTGAGCCACCAGCTCCACCACTTCCACCTCCAGATCCTCCTGTGTTAGGTACAGGGCTTGTGTTTATCATGTCAAATGCTCCCATCGTCCCACTAAATTACGCGTCGATAGTTTGTGAACTAGTACCACTCCTAGTCATATTTCCTCCACCACTTCCTAACGTGCTTCCAAAACCAACTGTATACGTGCCTTGTCAAAACATTCCACTAAATACCAGAATAGTGTGTGAAGCCATAGAAGTCCCAAATGAGAAATTGTATCTTCTAGGCACCGATCGGTTGCTTCCACTGATATCAAATGGATCAACTGTACTTTTCCCTCGTTTGAACAAACTAAGTGCCAAGGTTTGGTCATTAGGTGGGGTTAGATGCATGCCAACGACTCTTCTCTCTCTACGTGACGGACTCTCATCAAAATCCGCAAGGTTTTCTCTCCCGCACTTACCAAGATGTGGTACCACAGACTATTCGGGTTCCACATCCTCTGTGTGAACCTCAACTCCTTTCCACCATGTCTGGCTCCATAACCCACTAGTAATCATGTGCTATCTATCAATCTTCTTTTCACATGCTTCGTTATACTTGAGCCGTCTCTCCTCCCTTTCATGTTCATTCATCAGATCATCCATCCTTCCCCAACCTAGCTTCCTCACCTAGCGCTCAGGGTGGTTTAGCCAGCCATAGGAAATGCCTCTAAACCCATGGTTACCATCAAGATTTTGATTGCAAGGGGAATAACACATAGAAATGATCCCCTGGGCTCTCGCAAGAACTCAAACTCCACAAATTCTAGATAGGAATACGTGGAAATGGCGTATTCCAGAGTGTAGCTAGTCAATACTCCCTTCCACCAATGATCTATAGCACAGGTCCACATTAGATCAGCATCTTGTAGGTCATGATACATTTCTTAGGTCCAAGGGTGTGATTTATAACGCCACCCTGATTTAGATGTATAATCCGAGAGCCATTTGAATAAATCTACTGGGAAACAACAGAAGAAGGTTTCGTACAACTCATGATAAAGAGTGTCTTCCACCCATTTTCACGTATCAAACCCATATTTGGTACTAAATTTCTAAGTGAATTCATCCTCCATGCTTTTAAACCAATCTTCAATACCTTCAAGTGTTAAGCGCTCCGCCATCAATTTTTACATAGATCATGATGTATGCCATATTCCACTAAAATTTTGAAAAGAGGTCCTGGCAACGGAACCAAGATGTAGTAATTTTTACACCCCACTAAGAACAAGGGAACCTCATGCACGCCAACCTATCACACAGCGGGCGCTGAGTGCTCACCCTAGGCATGCGAGAGGGAGTTGAGTCTCTCTTTTATGTGAGTCTAGTGGAAGGCATAGTTCATGATTCTGACTTAGTGTTTTAACAGACATGAAGAAGCTATAGAGCTCAGGTCGGCTTCTACACCCCTTTAGTCATAATAGAAACAAAGTGCACAATAGGAATAATAGAACCAAGAAGTTGTAAATATACAAATATACTTAATCATTCAAGTAAGGTCCATGATTATACGGGATCAAAATAAGAGTAAAAATATGTAGATAATACAGAAGGAGATCTTAATGTAAACATGATGGTAACCTTATTATATTCATTCAAAATCTCACTACAAAGTATCATAGAGGGGCAAACCGTAGTCATGCGCCATGTCTGGATTCATACATGTATTCTCAAAAAACAAAACTTTTTTATTCCCCATTACATCCTTACTAGAATCATTTACCCATTTTCTTCCCATAGTCCTCGCAATAATTCTATAGAGCTCTGTTACCTCCCATCTGTCTCTTTTATTTTCCAAGGGTGCGCATATAAATAGGCATCTGAGCTCTAACAAAATCCTCTGCAGCCTGATCTGGCCCCAAGTGTTAAGGTGTGGGTCACCCCGAGCGTATGCCTCTCCATGTCATGATTAAATTTTTGTATCTTTCTATCGCAAGGTATATTCCCTCCAGGATGCCCTGTCGCCAGGCTAGAACCTTATCCAAACGGAACACATTCTTCATGTGTTCTGTCCCAAAATGCCAAAAATGGCTAAGTCCCAAATTGTTCTTTGCACAGCACATGTGCCCTGGGTTCTCTAAGAATCCTTTTGAACTCTACCTTACGCACCTTCACTTGCGCACTTCCTCTGGCCATGTGCACGTATGCGCCCTTAAGATTTGGAAGTTATATTAGGTTCCTAACACGTCGTCATCACAAACCATCCTGGAAACAATTGAAAAAGAGGTCCTGGCAATGTAACCAATGATGTAGCCTAGAAATTACCATATAACCCCCTAGATGCACTGGCACATCACTCAGCCTTGAATGAGCACTCACTCGAAGTGCACAAAGGTAACATGTCCCTCTTTAGGGATGATGTAGTAGGATGATAACATGATGAAGCACAAAATATACATATATCCATAACTAATCCATCATTAAACAGGTTGTAATAGATCTAGATCTAAGGAATAATAAGTCTAAACAATAACCATGATTAAATCAAGAATATGCACTACATAGTTGTACACAATTATGGCACTTAGGTTTAGACAATAACTTCCGTATATTAATCAGATAGTACTATAGAAGCTCCTTACAATAATCAAAGTCTATGTCAGTGCGTGCATGGATCTGTTACAGTAATCCACATGCATATGCGTATGAATCTAGATTCACCCTTTCTTCTCTATCTCTGCTACACAGTTCATTACATATATATATGGTGGGGACCTACCCTTCACTGCATATCTATTCAAAAAATAGGATGCATGCTATTAATAGCCATGCATTGTTTACATGTATAGCCACGCATGCAAGTGTGTTATCTATAGATCTCTTATAGTTAACTAAAGTGATAAACCTCTTCTTAGCTCATCCTAATGCAAAAGTGCTTCGATCCAATCCTCTAAAGATATAAAATGCGTGTTCCACACGCCATCTTCTAAAAATAGACTTCACACTCAGAATCAGCAGAGTCTTGAATGTTGAATATGTACCTCCATGTGAAAGATCTTCTTATTCCTTCGTGCCCTTGAACCTAGCCTGATTTCCTGTGTAGAATTCATGTGTGAATTCTGTTAAGTGTTCTCTGATCAACGTTGCCCCACACTAAACTCATTGTCATCTCGACAATGGATATCTCCAAAACTGAAGTAAATAATGTTGAATAGAAAGAATCAGAAAGAATATGAATGAATAAAAGAATGCTTCATGTGGTAGGATCCTCTGTCTCATCTTGAAGGATCAACTCTGGGTACTCCTCCTTTATTTTAGCCTCTAAGGCATGCCACTCGATGAGCACCTTCTCTACTTGCTCTGGTATGTCCACAATGATGGACTCCATTTCATATTGTATTACATCTCCCTTTTCATTCTGTAACACCAACATAATTTTGGAAATTGTAGTATGTGTTCCTTCCAACACATCCATCTTCTATACGATGAGTTTTCCAATCTCAACAAATCTCTCCTTGTGTGGCTCTTATGTTGCTGCCAGGGATTCAAACTTTTATTTTACAATGGTTAACCTCTCTGAGCAGCCCAAGCTATCATCTTTCATAGCCTTCTCGACTTCGTTGTCTTCTTCTAGAGTCTTCACCTTGATCAGTACCTCAGGATCCGTGCATATATTTAAGGCATGATCAACCTTCTTTAGTTCTTCTTGAAGCGCTTGTAGTAGGCCTTCATATGATGCAATATTTCTGACCACTATAACCTTAGCCCTTTCTGCCTCATCTTCAATATTCTTTGGTTTTGGCATTCTGATGGTATCATCTTCTAATACCAAGTCCACCAAATTTCTTACATAGTGTATCACCGAGGGGAAATTCTCTAGTACCTTGGACTCCAGATGCGGGTGCACTTTGAGCACATGATATCCAATAGCCTCTACCATGCTAACGAATGTAGAATAATTTTTCTACCCAGGTCCTTCTCCTATATTATGCACACTATGTTTGCATCCTTTGTCTTCAGTTCCTCGCGCAATGCTCTTATTATTGTGGCATTATCCATGTTCCTCCTTGCCACCTCTGAAGATACCTTTACTAATGCATTGTTGACCTATTCATCTAACATAATAGTTGGCTTAACTGTTATGTGTGTGACTTGTGGTGTCTTCTTAAACTATCTCAACATGCATTATTCCTCGCACACATGAAAATCAGGCTCATCCATATGGGTGTGCATAGACCATGATAACTATTTTCAGGTGCACATTGTTGTCATGTCCTCATCCATAAGCTCCCAGAAGAATAAGTCCTTTTGTTCAATGATACTCTAGAAGTGGGTGCAGATGATCTTCCATGTGTCCTTATCATAACCCATGATGGGTGCACTATGTTCTTCACTCATCCTCTTTGACCTAAGCCCCTTTGGAAATCAAGCTTCAAGGTTATGAGTCTGCGTTGTATCCTGAGTAGTGTCATGTGTAGCCTCTGATTTTTCCTTCTCCCCTTCTTCCCCGTCCTCCATCTCTTTATCCTTTGGTTCTTCTGGTTACTCCTCTTCCTCTTATGGCTCGTCTTCTGGCTCATGAGGTGCAGGGGATGCATGCGTGCTCTCTCAGGATCCTTCGACCTCTTCATCCAAATTTAACTTTCTTCTCCTCTTTTACTTGGTAGGCTCCTTGTGTGACGAGAGATGAGGTGATTTCCTTACCATATTTGGGGTTCCACCTTGAGTCCTTGTGTGTCTAAACACCTTCTTGAATCTTTTCTCTCCCTGCACTACCCCCGTATCTTCTTCTTCATCTTTCCCTTATAGTGGAGTAGTTGCGCGCTCTACATCTTTCCTATCAGATGGTTGCCCTCTTCATCACTATAGGCCACCACTGTCTTCATGCTCCTCTTCTTCATCTTCCACCTCAATGGTTTCCCTAGGCCTTTGTGTCATGTTGGTCCGAAAATCTGTCACTAGAACAGATCTATGGATAGACATGCTAACAGTGTGTAGGGCATAGCCCCTCTTTTAGACAACAAAGTGAAATTGGTTTATTGTTATTCTACCAGCAGGAATCTGCACATGTCTCACAATATTCTACCTTTGGGGGTTTGGGATCTCATCCCAGTTGGGGTATTTCTGACTACGAGAAGAAAGGAAAGAAGGAAAAGACAAAGGTAAGATATATCCGAAGGTAGAAAAGAAATGAATTCCAAAGTAGAAAGATCAAAAGGTCTATGTTTTGGGATTGGTAATAAATGATGCCAAACCTACTTGCATAAACAAACAAAGCAATACTGATGAACAAATGACAAAAAAGTAGAGATGGGTCTAACAGAATAAACGCATAGATCTGACATAAGAAATATCAAACGCCCATGACACACATATTCAGCACAAAGTCT
Source organism: Taxus chinensis (assembly GCA_019776745.2). Lineage (NCBI taxonomy): Eukaryota > Viridiplantae > Streptophyta > Pinopsida > Cupressales > Taxaceae > Taxus > Taxus chinensis. The sequence continues at coordinate 885,332,888 of CM034149.1, forward strand.
TAATATTTGTATTATGTTTTCTTCTGTTACAAAAGTACAAAGCCTTTTCTTCTCACTTCTATTTTTCATCTAAAAAGTGTCCACCCCTTGAATACAAAAAGTAATCAAGTATATATAGAAGAAGGAGAAGAGAGAAGGAAAAAAGAAACCAACAACTAATTACAAAAATATTTACAAAATATCTAAAAGTCAAACGTTGACTTAGGGCAACTTGGTGGATGACAACATCCCATGATGCAACATGGATGATGTCATCATTTATGCCAACATACTTTTAAATATTACAAAAAGAAATCCAAGAGGAGGAAGGCTATTTGTCGTCGTCCCGTGGCTGGAAGGGAGTATCCTATTGTTTTTCAGGAGAGGTAATGTGGAACTAGATCCGATACTCCATGAATTTTCTGATCATCGGTTGAAGTAGATCCTGGGCAAGACCCTTGTGGCGATCACTGATAACTTCGCAAGTCTCCCATTCATCTCTGAGTTTTTATGGGAGCTTGAAGTATTCATTACCTACTTCCATCAATTACCCTATAAAACCATGACAGGCCAGAAGGTTATTGATGGATTTAGTGTCAAAAGTGGCTTCTAGCCCTAGCCCTTGCAAGACGATCTCTTTGAAGATCTGAATGGTTTCATCTACCTTCCTCAAGGCATATGAAGGAGTGAGCAAGCCCAGAGACATTCTCAAGAAAATTTGTTCCATTTGATGTATAGCATCCAGGGCTTCCTCTTTGACCTTATCTATCTTCTCCAGGAAAAATTCCATCTGATCGACCCGGTAGTCCAAAGCAGCAAGGATTTTGTTGGGTGCTTTGGGGTGATCAAAGACGCCGAATTTAACTAAATATTTGACTGAAAAGTTGAGCATCTTTTGGAATGTCTCATGTTGTAACCTAGCATGGTCTAAATCTTCAAAGATAGGTCTTACAATCACCTGGAGTTCCTTGTTCACCTGGCCAATGTTCTGATATAGCTTGGTGAACTTAACGATTACTCCCTCACTTTCTTTGAGGATTTGGTCTCTCCAAGAGGATACTGCCATGCCTTGTTTGCGAATCTTGGTGTATTCGTTTATCTTATCCTGACTGAGGACTTCAGGAGTTTTAGTGGCAGTTGTAGGAGGTGCACTACCCATTTTTTGCAGGGCATGGAGAATATGCTTATTTTGTTCTTTTAACAGCCTCTTCTCTTCCTTTGCTTCTTGAAGTTTCTTTCAAAGGGCATCCACCACAAATAGGTCCTCTCCTTGAAGGCTCTTAGATGACGTTCACATTGTGACCTGCGTCACTGTATAATCTATACAGGACAAATCCTTTTTATCCTTGGAGAGATCAGGATACGCGATCTCCATTACTCTTTCTCCTGATGCACTCTGAGAGAAGTGGGTTATTAGTTTTTTCTTATTAGCCCCTTTTTCTAGGATGACAGAGAAGTCCATAGGTGCAATAGGGACTTTCCTCTTATGCTGGCTTAGGTGCTGAGAGATACATGCTGGACTTAAGGGAGAGGGACCAGAGGTGGAAGAGGGAGTAGTTACAGTAGACGAGGGGAAATGTGTTGAGACACTTGGTGGTGGCATTGAAAGAGAGGCCAAAAAAGTGCTCATGGAAGGAGGAGATACTGCAGGGGAAGTAGTCATCAGAGTGGAAGAGAGCTGAGAGATGAGAGAAGAAATGGTGGGGGACAACTCCGCAAGGGAAGAGAAGATGGAGGAAGAGGAAGGGGGAACAGTAGAAGATGGGGGAGAGGAAACAACCAAAGGAATGGTTGGCTGAGTCACGTGAGGAGGGGAAGGAGGACAGGGAGAAGGGATGGTAGGGACCCCTCAGCAGTTGTAGCAGTGGTAACATCCTAAATGGATGTGCCCATCGGAACACTTTCTACCGCTTCTTTTTCTAGAGATACCAGGCTTACAACCTGTTCTTGTGTTGTGGAAGGAGGGCTCTCAGGAGCTTCTTCTTGAGCGGAGCTTGATTCTCCCTCTTTATCTTTGCCTTTACCCTTTGGCAGATGCTTCAACCTGGTAGGTGCATTACCCAAAGGGGAAGTTGTGAAATATACTCCAAGGTAGATAAGGCCATTCATTCTGCACCAATGTTCTATTCGCCACAATGTGTCCTTAACCCTTACCTCAATGGTCTGAGGTGCCTTTGTCCTGTCAATTTTATAAAATGGCCAATTGTCCCCATCTGTGTCTAGATATACCTGATCAACTTCGTGATCAGTTATTTGGTAACCTTTTGGAACAATGGCCACACCATATTGAATAATCTCTACTAGGGCCAGGTGAGAGTGGTCCTTTATTTTAAGTTCGACCTCGTGATACAGGTCGATGTAGATTTCCTCGATATGTGGAACATGGATCGGATTGAGTTTTGCCTTTGGGAGGTAATTTCTTGGATCAAAGGTGGGCCTTGCCAGGAAATTGTGCTTTAGGTTAAGCAGATCCAGTTCTACAAACATTTCCCAGGCTTTGGTGTGAGAAGTGCAGGTATACCTGCCCACTGTGAGGGGGAAAGGAGTTCCACCCTTATTTCTTTTCAGGCACTTTTCGTGATATGTTATGAGCTTCCTAGATAGCTCCAACAAGATCAACTTAGGGCCAGCATACCTTGGTAATTTGGTGGGCTCCCCCAAGAAGTTGGTTTCCCTGAGATAGATGAAGGTGGGGAATTGCGTAAATAATGCCCCCCACTTCTTAGTTGCAGTGACTATGCTCTTGGTCATCTGACCATGGGTCATATTTGGCCTCAAAAGGTAGATGATGCCGTAGAAGAAAGCATCATTGATCTTGGTAAATTGTGGGATGTTGTTCTCCAGCTTCAACTCTGGGTAGTATTCATATATTTTCACCTGAGGCCACACCCTGCATCGACTCATTGTTGGATAATCCCTCTTTAAGGCTACAACGTAGACTACATAGGAGTTCATGTAGAACCTCCCTGTTGTGGTGAGTTGTTGGAGCTGCTCAGAGATGGTGCTGCTTATGATCTCTACCCACTCAAAACTCTGATCAGGCACATTTTTATTCATGGTTTCTAGATACCTAAGCATCCATTTATGAAATTAATGGGCATCAAAAATCCCAAATACTCTGCTTAGGAAGGTGATGGTATCTCTCAGTTCCTCAGAGAAGTCGCTGCGGTGAATAACCTGCGACCATTTGGTTATCACTTTCTTATTCTTCATATACACTTCGTTCATCAACTATATGCATTTGTATTCGTTTTCCTCCCATGCCTTGATGCAATCCTCTTGGCTTATAGCCATAAAATTTTGGTGGTGGGGAATACCTAGCATGATCTCGAAGTGCCGGGCAGTGAGGTTGATTATACCCTTGCCCTTTTCATTCTCGACACACCTTGTGTCTTTGTTATAAAAGTGGGCCACCACCATCATAAACTCGTTATTCACTACACTGATGGGGATTCCCCCAGTAAAATGCAGACCATTTCCCACCAGTTTGTCCATCCAAGGACTGCCTGTGATCCTCCTGGTTCTGGCCCAAAAATCTTCCATGTCAATGTGGCCAAGTTTAGAATCTCTGATGTCGAGGTCACATTCCACCTGGGACTTGAGCATTTTGACCCTTTGATATTTGTATTTCATCTCTTCGTCTATGAGTTTAGCCTTACCCTTTGACTTGGTTGGTCTTTTGCTTGATGTAGACATATGTGGATCTGAGTTTAGTTGCTGATCTACAAGAAGAAGGAGAAAAGTCCAACGTAGAAGAGCCATGTTAGCTGTCATATCTTCCATCAAATCTTTATAGAATGAGGAGTTGGCATTTTAAAATCCTCTGGGCACAAGGCACATGAAATTTTTAGGTCAAAAGTATGGCACACTGAAGCGGAGTGTTGTAAGGAAGAAATCAATGCTAAAGGGCACAGGGTGCAGGAAATTTTCACATAACATCATTGTTGTTGTAGACAGATGTGCGCATACGCCATTATATGAGGTTTTTATATTGGGCAGAAATAAGTTTGGTGTTTCATGGGAGCAGGATGTGCCAATGGTGCAGGTATGTAACATGTAATAGGGAATTTTGGTGTGCCAAGGGCACAACATCAATGTGTGTAGCACTGACTTTATGTGTGTCAAAGGGGCCTTTGGCGCGGCGTAGGAAAGGATTGCATAACAAGCTTTATTAGTGTAAGCAAGATTGCGCCTGCACCGGGGTTAATGATTTATTTGGATTTGCATGGCGTAGGAAGGATGTGTGTTGCAAACAGGGACAATGCACCTTCTTGGCATGACTGTGTTTTATGTAACAGGAATGACATTTGCACCAAAGGAAGACCTTGGGTGGAAATGATAACTTTTAGGTTTTCTCTTTTCCTGATGGGTTTGCGGTTTCAAGCCTCTTTTGACATGGATTTGACAGTGAGGGGAATATATCAAAGAGGTCTTGGTTCATTTTTTGAGACAGAGTCCTCTAGGCCAGCAGATCTGGAAGGAGGGGAAGACTGGTTTTGGTGGAAGCCACTTAGGTTTATCTATTTATCCAACAACAAACAAAACCACAGCAAAAAAACAAGCAAAAATCACAAGAAAAGAAAGGACCACTCACCAGAGATATATAGACTGAGAGAAACGAAGTGGGGTCCACAAACGTGACATGAGGATGACGAGAGCATTGACAGGTGCAAAGGTATAAAGTTTTCACGTGTTTTTCAATTGTGAAAATGACAGGGCGGATGCGCCTATATATAGCCAAAACTATAATAAATGTACCAACCACTTTTTAAAGGGTGCACCAAAATACGTGTCGACATGAAAAACTTTGCACCCAGTGGCGCGGATATGTTTTTTCAACATGAAATTATCTACGCCTTCATTGCAAATTTAGGACTGTCAACACTGGATTTTGAGTGCCTTGGCACACCAATTAATGGCGCAACATTTTTGTTGTTGATAGGATGGCACATGCGCCTTGCCATAGGCAAGAAAGCCACATCACAAGGAGGCGCAACAATTGTGGTGTTAACACTCCAAAGGGTGCGCAAAAGGAATAAAGGGGGAATAAATTTATCATGTGTTGCATAGACAAAAGATGCACCCAGCCAAAAAAGGACCAAAATGACTAAGTTTGAAAAACTAGATTTTCCGAAAAGGGATTTTACACCATTCTGAATGCTAAGGGACCTCGACAAGGAAGCAGAACAAAATTTTGGTAAGGTTACCTACAAAATTGCCCTTGTCAATTTTACAGGATAACAGCTGGCTCTTTCAGGGGACTATCTTTGAGTGAAGCTTAAAGGTAGAGAATCCCAGATCAACATGTGCCTATCCATTAGGTTACAGAGTCAAAAACAAGGGCAATGATAAAAGCAAAACACAACAAAAGCAAACACACAATATAAACTAAACTGTACAAAGAAGAGAGCAAGCTCTACTTCCTGAATATTTTGAGATGTTGCATGCTATAGGGAAGCAGGAGATCAACTCCATCTAGATACGAGAGATAGAAGCTATTTTCTCCGTTGATCTGCTTGATCTTGAAAGGCCCTCTCCATAGAGAATCAAATTTCCCGTGCATGCCCTTTGGCTCTCTTTGTTTGTCACACAAAAGGACGAGATCTCCCACCTGAAAATCTCTTTGCTTAGCCTTTTTATCAAACAGTCTCTTGACTTGATTCTGATGTTCGGTGATTATGTCAACCACTCCTCTTTTTTATTCAAGCTCTTCTAGATACATGATCCTCTTTTCAAGAGAATTTTGGAAAGTCTCATCTTCAATTGCTCATGCAAAGCGAAGAGCAAGAAGTTCTATAGAAATGGGAAGCTTGGTGTCGATTCCATATAACACTTGAAAAGGTGACATACCAAGAGACCTCTTGGGACTAATGTGGTCCACCCACAAAGTGGCATACAATGACTTGGGCCACGTTCGCTGATTCTCATCAACTAGCTTCCGTATGATGGTTACTAAGTTTTTATTACTGGATTCTGCCTAACCATTTCCCTGGGGGTAATAATCCAAGGCGTGAGCCAAGGTTATCCCATATTCATAGTAGAAATTGATAACTTTTCGAGAGGAAAGATTGGAAGCATTATCAGCAACAATCTTTCTTGGAACGCCAAACCTCACAATGATATTCTCTTTGATGAAATTACAAACAAATTCAGAAGTGGCATGTTTGACAGGTATGGTCTCCACCCATTTGGTGAAGTAATCTGTTGCTGTTAGTACATAACTATGTCTGGCACTCGATTGGGGATGGAGTGCTTTGATAAAGTTGATTCCCCATTACTTAAATGGTTCGTCAATAATGACCGGCCTGAGGGGAAAAGTAGCCAATTTTGGTTTGCCAACAAATTGTTGGCAGAGCTCACATTTCGCTACCCAGGTGGATGTATCTTGAAATAGTGTTGGCTTATAGTACCTAGCCCGGATGATCTTGTGTCCTGTAATGGAAGAGGAGAAGTGACCACCACAGGCTGAATCATGAAAAATCTCAAGTAACTTTATCTGCGGTGGCTTGTCAACACATCGTAAGAAGATGCCATCAATTCCACGTTTGTATAAACCATCATCCCAAATGACATATCTAGCTGCTCTGAGCTTTATAGCATGCTTCTCCTTTGAAGTCAAATGAGTTGGGCACTCACCGTAAGTGAGAAAGAAGGTGATATCAGAATACCATTCGTCGCTAGTCGCGACAAATAGAACCATGAGTAGAGAATCATCTTTTTCCAGCTGGCCTTGTGTTCCATCGATACAATCATCCTTTTCCTCGGGGTCTTCTGAATCTTATTTTTCAGCCATGAGTTGACATAGACCCTTGCCTCTTACCAGCTTGGTTAGTTTTATATCTAGATCATACTCCTGTACCTTTACGATCTAATTCCCTCGCAAACTCCCTAACTCTTGCTGAGTTAATATTGACTTGACTGTCGTGTCAGGGAACCAACACTACTGTATGAGAGTTTAGAATATAATACCTGAAGTTCTTGACTGCTTTGACAATGATGAAGGCATGTTTTTCCAACTAAGAAATCTTTAATTCGTGATGCTTGAGGGGAGAGCTCATGAACACTATCGGGGATTCGACATCCTCAGAATTCTTTTACATTTGGATGGCCGACATAGTATGCTCAGATGCATAGCTATACATGATAAAATCCTTGGAGAAATCGGGACATACCTAGGACCGGTGCATGAGTAGTGAAGGCTTTTATATCCTTGAACGACGTCTTTCCTTCTTCGCTCCACTGGAAATTTGGTGACCCTTTCATCATGTTTGATATGTGGCGAGTCTTTTCAGCAAAGTCGGGAACAAAGCACCTAAGAAAATTCACTTTTCTGAAGGAGTGAACACCGGTTTTTCTTGTGGGTAAAGTGAGGCTCTGAATAGCCCTAACCCTTTCAGCATCTATCTTCCTCCCTTCCTTGCTGACCACGTGTCCTAGCAAATTTCCTTCCGTGACCCTGAAAATAGACTTTTTTGGATTTAGGGAGATCCCGTGTTCTTGGCATCTATTCAATACTTGCTCCAAATGATCACAATGATCATTTCATTGTTTAGAGAACATAGGTAAGTCATCCAAATAAACGACGATGACCTTCCCCATCATACCTTTGAACGCGAAGTCCATTTCCTGCCGGAAAGTGGCGCAGCGTTGGTTAAGCCAAAGGGCATCCTACTGTAGGCGAATGTACCCTAGGGGGTAGTGAATGTTGTTTTGAATTGGTCTTCAGGTAAGACTTCAATCTGATTGTAGCCCAAAAAACCATCAAGCATGGACAACATTTCTGATCCGGTTACTGCCTACAGAACCTGATCCATTATGGGAAGTGGGTAGTTGTCCTTCAAGGACGCTTGATTCAGGTTGTGAAAATCTACGCAGATGCATATTTTTCCATTCTTTTTCCGTACTGGCATGATATTTGCAACGTAGGTACTGTGATGGATAGGAAAAATGATTCTTACATCCAACATTTTCTGTATTTCCACCTGGATGGTACCTGATACCTTGGGATTATAGTGCCTTTGTTTTTGGCAAAAGGGTTTGACATCGTCCTTCAACGGGATGTCATGCTAGATGTTCTTCAGCTTGAAAGACTTTAGATCAGCATAAGACCATGCCAATACGTCCATATATTGTTTCAGCAATTTGACAAATTTCTGCTTTTCTTCAGGTGTGCAACATTTTCCAATGTTCACAAACTATGGATGTTCCATAGTACCTAGATTGACCGGCTCAGTCTCTGGGGAGGAGTTAGGATTATCTTTCCTTTTCTTCCTAACAAAATGATCATTTCTTGTCGAACAAACACGTTCCAGAGAAACCAAACCTTTTGAAATTTTATTTCCTCTGAGTTGACCTATGCCATCACTTCCCTTCGATTCATCGTCTTGATTAGTAACAGATTCACGACATGCAGAAGTGGATCCTTCAAAATGAAGCTCACTAAAATTTTCTGCCTTTTCCAGAAAGGAAATAAGTTGATTGTCATCGTTGAATACCTGCCAGTGCTGAGAATTGTCTGGCACGCTTGGGTGGAAAACTACCTCAATGGTATATGTGTCTGTTTTCAACCCTGGGTGAGGGAGCATGAGGGATGCTGAGATGGCTAATGAGTCGGCCATGTCATTCTGAGCTCTTGGAATGAATTTTATTGAAAAAGCGTCAAATTCTTCAATGTTATCCCATACTACATTGCAGTAATGCCTGAGCCTTTCATTTTTTACTTGGTATATCCTTTTTACTTGATTTACGACCAGCTCTGCATCACCTTGTACTTTTAGGTTCTTGATTCCCCTTTTCTTTTGTGGCTTGTATGCCAAGTAGCAAAGATTCATACTCAGCAGTATTATTCATGTTGAAAAAATGTAACTTGAAAGAGAGAGGAATAATCTCCTTCTCGGGGGATATCAACACAGCTCTAGCGCCGCACCCGCTAGTTGCACAGCTACCATCAAACTGCAACATCCATATCTTGTTAAGATCCTCTTCTTGAATGACGAGACTATCCATTTTGTCAGACTCTATAGATAAGAAATAATTCCCCATTCCTGATGATTCGAAGAGAATTTGGGCTTTGGGATCATCAGAATTAGTAACCAAGTACTTCTTTTGAGATTCCGGCTCCAATGTTTGCATTACACCTTTGACGGGGATTCTGGCCTTAGACCAGTCCATATGATCTCTCCACCAACGTCACTGCAAAATCTCCTTCCTAGTAGAATTTCATATGCTACTCGGAATGTCAGCGTAACGAGGATGGTCATCTTTACTCTTTTCTCTGGGAACGCTGCAAATGTGAACTTCGCTATCTTTGATCTGACCGACTCAATGGAACCTGTTTGGTTTCCAAGGAGTAACATCTGCCAAAAGGCTTGGTAAGGGTGAGGCCCAGAGCATGGGCTAATTTTTCCGGCATGACATTATCAGAAGCCCTAGAATCAATTATGTAGTTGCTTAGTTTGTGACCATTGATTAGGAGGGAGAGATAGAAAGGTTCTATTTTTCCTGATGCGGAAGTCGAGGCAAAATTTACGCGAGATGGAAGGGGAGTAGAAAGAATTCCTTTATGGGAGACCTGAGGAGTTATGACAGCTTGGCTTTAAATGTATTTGGTCAACCTTACAAGTTGTTCGGGGTTTGATTGAAGATACTCGGCTTCAGACATTTGGATCTTGGTCTTTTTGGCATGATCAATTATGTCAAACGTGGCCAAGGGTTGCATTGATGAAGGAATTAGTCCCTCATTTTTCGATGGTAGGGTAGGATTACTGGTCTTGATAGGAATAGGAGAGATCTGATTTCGAGGGGAGATAGGGGAAAAATATTTCTTCGAAAAATACTTAATAACAGGTTGAGCAGGAAGGGGATTAACTCGTTTTGCAATGGTTGGAGGCATGTTTGACACGACCTTCTCTTTTTGTATCTTGACAGTAACTTCTGCTTCTTTTCCTTGAGAGCGGGTGAAAACAGCATAAGACTGCCCGCTTGCATATCCTTGGGTACCGTCTTCTTCATCAGATTCCTCCTCATCAAATTCCATATACCCGATAGTAGAGTCGCCAGTCGGTTCGCCAACATCTTGATCATCTTCACCTGGTGATGAAGGTTCTTCATAATTCTTCTCCTCTCCCTCGATCTCGACTAAGGCATTGACCGGAGGAGCCTAAAGTGCCAACCACGGAGCAGTTGCAGGTAAACGTGGCCTTTGTGGGATGTTACTGGAAGTGAAATTTCTTCGTGGGACATCCCGGTACAGAGAGCTGGGGGAAGCTTGAGCTAGCTACTTCTTTAAAGGCTGAGCAAGTCATTTGCCATCTTTTGAAATGTCAGATCAGATGAAGTGGCGGAGAGAAGGGATTGAGGGTTTAGGCTTGGACGGTTCTCATTTTAATTCACCAGATATTAGCAAGTTGTCTTCAATCCGTATGGCAACAGCTTGGGAAAGAACCAAAGTAGTAACTTGTTCTTGCAAGAGTAAGAAACTTACTTTTGAGCTCATGGCATTTACGAAGAAACACTTCTGATTTTCTGGTGTTGGCAGCATGGTAGGCGGAACACGGCTGATTAGTGAATTGAAACGGGTGATGAAATCACGTATGGTCTCATTGACCTCATTCTTCAGGTGAGTGATCTTTGACAGTAACGCAAACGCGTCTTCTGAAGGCTTATACCTATCTTCAAATGTAGTTCGTAATGTGGCCCAACTAGTGATAGATCCAGTTGGCAAATGTTGAAACCATTCTGCTGCAGGTCCTTGCAAGGTCTCTAGAAAGAGGCGAACTGACACATCTTCATAGGTCACATCCAGAATGCTGCATGACATGATGAATGTAGATATGTGTGAATCCGTACTTTGGTTTCCACTCCCATCGAAGCTTGGGAAATTCTTTTGGTTTCCATGAGGGAGTGCACATGAACAGGATGTGGCAAAGCAAGAGTGCCCATAGCATTTCCCCATGGTACTGCCATTTGAAAAGCTGGAAAAAGGAAAATCCAGGAAGGATGGTTCCACTGAGCAACAAAACACTGAAAAGGGATGTGGATGCTGCTTGTAAGGAACTTCCTTAGCTGGACTGAGACAACTGGATGATCCTCTGAACTTGATGAGAAGCGTGCTGGTGTAACACTGAAGTTGTGCCTTTGAAGTAGATCGAAAGTAGGATCAACTTCTCCATGAGCTCTCCTGCTACGAGTAAATGGTTCACCCGCCAGTGTATCTTCCAGATCCGTAACGTATTTTGGAGTGGATTTAAAAACTCTTTTTGGTTGTACTTGCTGATTTTCTGATTTTCCTGACAAAAATAAGCAATATGTACTTTTCTAAATATTTAATTTTATCCCTCTTTTGAAAACTGATTGCGGTTTAATGACAAAGATCAACGAGGATAAAACGATGGTAAAACTTAGCAAGCTGATTTTCGGATCTTAGAGTTGACTTTTTGCAAGGGTTTGAAATTTTTTGTAAACTATCAAAATCTCAGATCTACAAAAAGATACAGGTTTTTGTAAAAACTCAGCGAACTAAAGATCTCTAACTAGCCCACATCTATGGATCTTTGAAGAAAATTTTCAGTTTGGAGCACTTTTGCAAATATTTTGGATTTTAAGCAAAAGTTAAAATTTGCAAATAGGTAGTGACTTTCGTGGTTTTTTTTTTATTTTTACTGATTTTCTAACACACCACTACCATAGATCTGTTTCGAGTCCCAGTAAAGTCACCAAAAACTATTGGTCTGAAAATCTATCGCTAGAACAGATCTATGGATAGACATGGGCCAACAGTGTGCAGGGCATAGCCCCTCTTTGAGATAGCAAAGCGAAACTGGTTTATTGCTATTCTACCAATAGGAATCTGCGCAAGTCTCACAATATTCTGCCTTCAGGGGTTTGGGATCTCATCCCAGTGGGGGTATTTCCGACTATGAAAAGAAAGGAAAGAAGGTAAAGATGAAGGTATGATAGATCTGAAGGGAGAAAAGAAATGAATTCCAAAGCAGAAAGATCAGAGGGTCTATGTTTTGGGATTGGTAATAAATGGAGCCAAACCTACTTGCATAAACAAACAAAGCAATACTGATGAACAAATGACAAGAAAGTAGAGATGGATCCAACAGAATAAATGCATAGATCTGACATAAGAAAGATCAAATGCCCATGACACACATATTCAGCACAAAGTCTTAATATTTGTATTATGTTTTCTTCTGTTACAAAAGTACAAAGCCTTTTCTTCTCACTTCTATTTTTCATCTAAAAATTGTCCACCCCTTGAATTCAACAAGTAATCAAGTATATATAGAAGAAGAAGAAGAGAGAAGGAAAAAGGAAACCAACAACTAATTACAAAAATATTTACAAAATATCTAAAAGTCAAACTGTTGACTTAGGGCAACTTGGTGGATGACAACATCCCATGATGTAACATGGATGATGTCATCATTTATGCCAACATACTTTTAAATATTACAAAAATAATGCCAAGAGGAGGAAGGTGATTTGTTGTCGACCCACAGCTGGAAAGGAGTATCCTGCTGTTGTTTAAGAGAGGTAATGTGGAACTCAGTCCGATACTCCATGAATTTTCTAATCATCGGTTGAAGTATGATCCTAGGAGGGACCCTTGTGGTGATCGCCGATAACTTCGCAAGTCTCCCATTCATATTTGAGTTTTTGTGGTAGCTTGAAATATTCATTACCTACCTCCATCAGGTATCCTATAAAATCACGACAGGCCAGAAGGTTATTGATGGATTCAGTGTCAAAAGTGGCTTCTGGCTCTAGCCCTTGCGAGACGATCTCTTTGAAGATCTGAATGGTTTCATCTACCTTCCTCAAGGCGTATGAAGGAGTGAGCAAGCCTGGAGACATTCTCAGGAACAATTTTCTCCATTTGATGTATAGCATCCAAGGCTTCCTCTTTGACCTTATCTATCTTCTCCAGGACAAATTCCATCTGATCGACCTGGTAGTCCAAAGTAGCAAGGATTTTGTTACGGTGCTCTGTGGTGATCGAAGATGCCAAATTTAACTAAATATTCGACTGAACAGTCGAGCATCTTCTGGAATGTCTCATGTTGCAACCTAGCATGGTCCAACTCTTCGGAGATAGGTCCTGCAATCACCTGGAGTTCCTTGTTCACCTGACCAATGTTCTGATATAGCTCGGTGAAATTAACGATTACTCCCTCACTTTCTTTGAGGATTTGGTCTCTCCAGGTAGATACTGCCACGCCTTGTTCACCAATCTTGGCATATTCGTTTATCTTATCCTGACTGAGGACTTCAAGAGTTTCAGTGGCAATTGTAGGAGGTGCACTACCCATTTTCTACAGGGCGTGGAGAAGATGCTTATTCTGTTCTTTTAGCAGCCTCTTATCTTCCTTTGCTTCTTGAAGTTTCTTGCAAAGGGCATCCACCATAGATAGGGCCTCTCCTTGAAGGCTCTCAGATGACGTTCCCATTGTGACCTATGTCACTGTATAATCTATAGGGGAAAGATCCTTTTTATCCTTGGAAGGATCAGGATACACGATCTCCATTACTCTTTCTCCTGATGCACTCTGAGAGAAGCAGGTTATTAGTTTTTTCTTCTTAGACCCTTTTGTTGGGATGACGCAGAAGTCCATAGGTGCAATAGGGACTTCCTCTTATGCTAGCTTAGGTGCTGAGAGATCCATGCTAGACTTAAGGGTGTGGGACTAGAGGTGGAAGAGGGAGTTGCTGCAGTAGACGAGGGGAAATACGTCGAGACACTTGGTGGCGGCATTGAAAGAGAGGCCAACAAAGTGCTCATGGAAGGAGGAGATACTGCAGGGGAAGTAGTTTTGGGAATGGAAGGGAGCTGAGAGATGAGAGAAGAAATGGTGGGGGACAGCTCCGCGAGGGAAGAGAAGACGGAGGAAGAGGAAGGGGGAACAATAGAAGATGGGGGAGAGGAAACAACCAAAGGAATGGTTGGCTGAGTCACATGAGGAGGGGAAGGAGGAGAGGGAGAAGGGATGGAAGGGACCTCAGTAGTTGTAGCAGTGGAAACATCATGAATTGATGTGCCCGTCAGAACACTTTCTACCACTTCTTTTTTTGGAGATACCAGGCTTACAACATGTTCCTGTGCGGTGGAAGGAGGGCTCTCAGGAGCTTCTTCTTGAGCGGAGCTTGATTCTCCCTCTTTATATTTGTCTTTTCCCTTTGGCAGATGCTTCGACCTAGAAGGTGCGTTGCACAAAGGGGATGTGGTGAAATATACTCTAAGGTAAATAACACCATTCATTTTGCACCAATGTTCTGTTTTCCGCAATGTGTCCTTTACCCTTGCCTCAATGGTCTGAGGTGCATTTGTCCTATCAATTTTAGAAAACGGCCAATTGTCCCCATCCGTGTCTAGATATACCTGATCAACTTCTTGATCAGTTATTTGGTAACCTTTTGGAACAATGGCCATGCCATATTGAATAATCTCTGCTAGGGATAGGTGAGAGTGATCTTTTCTTTTGAGTTTGACCTCATGATACAGGTCGATGTAGATGTCCTTGATCTATGGAACTTGGATCGGATCGAGTTTTGCCTTTGGGAGGAAATTTATTGGATCAAAGGTGGGCCTTGCTGGGAAATTGTGCTTTAGGTTAAGCAACTCCAGTTTTGCAAACATTTCCCGAGTTTTGGTGTGAGAAGTGCAGGTATACTTGCCCACTGTGAGGGGGAAAGGAGTTCCACCCTTCTTTCTTTTCAGGAACTTTTCGTGATATGTTATGAGCTTCCTAGACAGCTCCAACAAGATCAACTTAGGGCCAGCATACCTTGGTAATTTGGTGGGATCCCCCAAGAAGTTGGCTGCCTTGAGATAGGTGAAGGTGGGGAATTACGTAAATAACACCCCACACTTTTCAGTTGTAGTGACTATGCTCTTGGTCATCCGACCATGGGTCATATTTGGCCTCAAAAGGCAGACGATGTCGTAGAAGAAAGCATCATTGATCTTGGTAAACTGTGGGATGTTGTTCTCCAGCTTCAACTCTCGGTAGTATTCATATATTTTCATCTGGGGCCACACCCCGCATTGGCTCAGTGCTGGATAATCCCTCTCTGAGGCTACAACGTAGACTACGTAGGAGTTCATGTAGAACCTCCCCGTTGTGGTGAGTTGTTGGAGTTGCTCAAAGATGGTGCTACTTATGATCTCTGCCCACTCAAAATGCTGATCAGGCACATTTTTATTCATGGTTTCCAGATACCTGAGCATCCATTTGTGAAAGTAATGGGCATCAAAAATCCCAAATACTCTACTTAGGAAGGTGATGGTATCACTCAGTTCCTCAGAGAAGTCGCTGCGGTGAATAACCTACGGCCACCTAGTTATGAACTTCTTATTCTTCAAATACACTTCATTCATCAACTACATGCATTTGTCTTCATTTTCCTCCCACACCTTGATGCAATCCTCTTGGCTTATAGCCACAAAATTTCGGTGGTGTGGAATACCTAGCATGATCTCGAAGTGCTGGGCAGTGAGGTTGATTATAACCTCGCCCTTTTCGTTCTCGACACACCTTATGTCTTTGTTATAACAGCGGGCCACCACCATCATAAACTCATTATTCACTGCATTGATGGGGATTCCCCTAGCAAAATGTAGACCACTACCCACTAGTTTGTCCATCTAAGGACTGCCTGTGACCCTCCTAGTTCTGGCCAAAAAATCTTCTATGTCAATGTGGCCAAGTTCGGTATCTCTGATGTCTAGGTCACATTCTGCCTGGGACTCGGGCATTCTGACCCTTTGATATTTGTATTTCATCTCTTCATCTATGATTTTAGCCTTACCCTTTGACTTGGTTGGTCTTTTGCTTGATGTAGACATATGCGGATCTGAGTTCAGTTGCTGATCTGCAAGAAGAAGGAGTGAAGTGCAACACAGAAGAGCCATGTTAGCTATCAGATCTTCCATCAAAGCTTTACAGAATGAGGAATTAGTAATTTAAAAGCCTCTAGGCATAGGGCGTAGGAAATTTGCAGGCTGCAGGGTCAAAATTATGGTGCACTGAAGCGGAGTGTTGTAAGGAAGAAATCAATGCTAAAGGGCGCACGGCACATGAAATTTTCATATAACATCATTGTTGTTGTAGACAAATGTGCGCCTACGCCATTATATGAGGTTTTTATACTGGGCGCAAATAAGTTTGGTGTTGCATGGGAGTAGGATGCGCCAATGGTGCAGGTATGTAATGTGTAACAGGGAATTTTCGTCTGCCAAGGGTGCAACATCAATGTGTGTAGCATTGAATTTATGTGCGTCAAAGGGGCCTTTGGCACGGCGTAGGAAAGGATTGCATAACAAGCTTTTTTAGTGTAAGCAGGATTGCGCCTACGTCGGGGTTAACAATTTATTTGGTTTTGCATGGCGTAAGAAGGATGTTTGTTGCAAACAGGGACAGTGTGCCTTCTTGGCACAACTGTGTTTTATGTAACAGGAATGGCGTTTGTGCCGAAGGAAGACCATGGGTGGAAATGATAACTTTTAGGTTTTCTCTTTTCTTGATGGGTTTGCGGTTTCAAGCCTCTTTCGACATGGATTTTTCAGTGAGGGGAACATAGCAAAGAGGTCTGGGTTCATTTTTTGAGATAGAGCCCTCCATGTCAGTAGATCTCGAAGGAGGGGAAGAATTTTGCTGGAAGCCACTTAGGTTTATCTATTTATCCAACAACAAACAAAACCACAACAAAACAACAAGAAAAACTCACAAGAAAAGCAAGGACCACTCACCAGAGATATATAGACTGAGAGAAATGAAGTGGGGTCCACGAACGTGACACGAGGATGATGAGAGCGTTGACAGGTGCACAAGAATAAAGTTTTCACGTGTTTTTCAATTGTGAATATGACAGGGTAGATGCGCCTATATATAGCCAAAACTGTAATAAATGTGCCAACCACTTTTTAAAGGGTGCACCAAAATACGTGTCGACATGAAAAAATTTGCACCTAGTGGCCCGGATATGTTTTTTTCGGCATGAAATTATCTGCGCCTTCAGCACAAATGTAGGACTGTCAACACTAGATTTTGAGCGCCTTGGTGCACCAATTAATGGCGCAACATTTTTGTTGTTGATAGGATGGTGCATGTGCCTTGGCGTAGGCAAGAAAGGTGCATCATGGGGAGGCACAAAAATTGTGGTGTTAACACTCCAAAGGGTGTGCCAAAGGAATAAAGGGGGCACAAATTTATCCTTTTTTGCATAGACAAAAGATGCGCCTAGCCAAAAAAGGACCAAAATGACTAAGTTCGAAAAAATAGATTTTCCGGAAAGGGATTTTACACCATTCCGAACATTGAGGGATCTTGACAAGGAAGCAGAACAAAATTTTGGTAAGGTTACCTGCAAAATTTCCCTTGTAAATTTTATTGGATAACACGCCGGTGTGATGTCCATGGTATTCTTACCCTTTGGCAGTCCTAGGAATGTAAATTCATTCTCCACGTACTTGTTGTTCTCCATCTTGGGCTTCAGTTGAATATACACTAGTGCTGCCCCAGTATCCCCAATAGTGAGACTCATGAGCTTTATGCTCAACACCTCTGAAATGAGCCTTTCAATGTATGTGCTTTGTGTTGGATACACATATTTCTTTCTCAAGGTGTGGTAGTCACATTCTTCCTTATCTGCATTGAAAACCAAGCGGCACATGTCTGTGAATCTTTGGACAACTACTTGGAAGTATCTCGATGTGAAGGCATACAACAGTTTGCACCAAGGGATCCATGATCCATCCTTCATTGGGAAGTGTGTGATGCAGAATTGATGATAGATAATAAACTAAACTTATTTCCCTACTACCGAAGGAAAGTCCTTCAAGATATGTCACTCTTCCTCAAATGTCACATGGAGCCTATCGTACCACTTCTCCACCCTTTGATTGACATCTTCTGTCATGGACCCTTTACCCAGGTACTTGTTGAATCTCTCAGTTGGTGATTTGTTTTCCATGGGGTATTCCCATCTTCTCCTTTGGCTCGTCTGGTACCCCAATATCCATGAATACCAGTGATAGTAGAACAACTCCAAAGTTGATCTTTCCTCCAGTGCATGCTTCCTCAACTATCTACTCTATAATTTATCCTACAATGTTATTTATTACTCCCTCCGACATGCACTTCACAACATGCAACAACATAGTGTTCACTTGTGAGCACCGCTCCTAGTCATTTGACTTAGTGACGAGGTGTGTTGTTGCTTTTACAATCAGACAGTTCTTTAATTTGTCAATGTCCATACCACATGGACCCTTCATGTACCCCATCTCTTTTTGGGTCTCCAAGACCGTAGCTTTATCTGCTAAGTCATTCTTTATATCCTCTCCTGTGGCCTTCAGACCTATTACTGTGGAGATCAATGTGGATGATATTTTGACTCTGCATCTTGCAAAGTAGAAAAAATCCTCATGCACTCTACTCATTAGCCATCGGTACAAGGGCTCATACTTCTTGAAATATGGAAGCTCATTTAATTGGTATACTCCAATTCTCTATAGGTGCTTCTCACCTACATCATCATAGACCTGCATGTCATTTTCCATGCATTTTTTTGTCCTTGTAGTGAGCAAGGCATCGATCTCCTTTTTGTTATCTGATGTTCTGTGATTATATTCACTCACTTTTCTCTTTCTAATGTGTGAATCCCATTATTGGCTGACGATGACCCCTTATGGATATTACATTTCAGAAAAATTATTTTTAGGTGTCATCTCTTCCTCTTCAACATCCACCTTCTTTCCTTTTATTCCCACTGCTACTACCTTCTTGGGAGCCATTTTAACCTTGCAATCGTCTGTATACCCTTTCTGCTACAAATCTCCACTTCTCGAATCAAACTGTAACCCAATTCAACTGTGCCCTAGGTGAAAACTCGTGCCCTAGCTACTCTTTTTCATCTTGCCTCATTCAAACCCTTCTTCACCAGGGATACAAGCTTCTTCTATGCACATATATTCTTCTCACGCCTGATTTCACCTCCTTCGCACCTTGAATTGATTACTTTAGATCTTCACACTTAGCTCTTTTTCAAATACTCTTATTCGCAATGATAAAAATGAATTCGTATCCCATCCTTATATATATTTTGAAATTTGAATGCATTTATTACTCCTCCAGCTACCACATATCCTCTCATTCATTGACAAAATTTGTTCATTCTGCATGGTATATCTTCGTGCCCTAGCTATAACCTTTTAGCACACCTTCCTACCCTATGGTCATAGACTTCTCTTCAGCGTGTGCCCTTGCCCCTGAGTACCTCATCACTGTTCCTTATCCTAGTAGTTATCATGGCCTCTGCTTACCTTGCATTATACTGTCCCTTCACGCATCTTCATGCTTGGTCACTTTTGAGAAGTAATCTTTTTAATTTAAAAATCACCCTTAGCATCTTATTTCTTTCAGCTTCTAATTTCCAAAACATTGTACCTGATATCACAAACCACCCCACACTAAAAGGATGTGTAGTCCTCTACACATCAACATACTCCATATTATAGTTAGCTTCATGCACGTAAGCGCACTTATTACACAAGAACAAAAACTAAATTAACAAAGCATAGCGACAATGAAGGAAATACATTAAGGAAATACAAAAATGGAAACCTAATCTAAGTGGAAATATTGCCTTATTACAAACACAAAAAAGACTTATTTATAGTAGGGATTCAACCTACTCCTGTTAAAGTAACCGGGTAGGCGTGTTCCATCAAGTGCTCCTAATTGGAAAGCACTTGATTTAAGTATGTGAGTGATGACATACAAACCTAACCAATGTACCTTAAGATTCCCCAGATGGCACAAGAACTTAGAGTCATAAAGAATTACCATTTGTCCAACCTCAAGATTCTTATCCTTTATATGTCTATCATGTGATGCTTTCTGCCTTTCCTTTTCTTGATTTTGACTCCAACGTGATATGGCTCATCACTCATCTAGCTAAATCATCTTCTCTATTTGTTTCACACAGAATTTTGTTCTAGAATAGAGTTATTTCTATCTTTTCATTCTCTTGAGAAACAGATAAGGGTTAGGGCTAGGAGGAATACCTGTTGAGTGTTGGGAAGGTGTGCGCATACTGTAGAGAGATCAGACCAATTGTGAAGAGCTCCTTTTTGTCTGGGAAGGACTACCTGTAAATAAGAATGCAAGACCACCAGATTTTCGTTAAACAATAAATGAGGGAACTACCTTGGGCCCAAGAAATATTAGACGTCCTTTTGAAGGTGGTCAGTTCCCTTTTAATACAAATTAATGCAAATGATAATAAATAAGCTATTACGAAATCACGATTTAGGTACCTCGTTACTAAAAGCAATAGAGACTAAACTACCAATAATAAAATGTCATGTTGTTTGTTTGGTCACTAGTTATTGATACATTCAGATCAAGTTACAGGGATAGACAAGGTTGGATATGAGATTGTTTAGAGGTAAATAGGTGAAAGGTTGGTTTTTGGTATAATTCACAGTGACCGATATCAGTTTAAGCCTAACCGGTATTGGTTAGGTAACCGATATCGGTAGGGGCAGTGATTTAGGGGATTTTAAATGGAGGTTGGTTGTAAGGTGGTTATGGGGTTTAGAAGGTTGGTAGATGGTTGAGGGGAGTAGTAGGGTGATAGAGAAAACTCAGAGAGTGAGAAAGTTGTCTTTGGGGCAATATAGAGATGGATAAATGAAGGTTAGGTGCAGGGTGCTACCAGGTGGTAGATCCAAGAGTAAGATTATAATCACTATGAATCAAAAGTTCACAAATTAGTGTCTAGAAGCATACAAGGTAATAAAAGAGACTACTTACTAGTTTCTGATGCAGATGCAGGTCCAAGGAATGCAGTGGAAAAGGTAAGGATTAGTTGGGATGATCCAGAAATCGGAAGTGAGCTGATGAAGCTATCCTCCGACTCTCCCAGATGAGTGTGACCATGATCTAGTTGCTCAGTTAGAGTCTTGGGCTCAATACTCCTCTCTGCAACCTCTTCTCTCTCTCTCTCACTTGTCTCTCTCTTGCAATGAATTCGGATCCCTTTGTTTTGGTTGGGGGAGGTCATTTATAGGGAACTGATGGTGGTTACCTAACTGACGCTGGTCACGTAGGGACCAATGTCAGTTAGGTCAAAGTTGGCTATTTTTAGTAAAATAGCCAATTTTCCCTCCTTTTCTCTTGAGGGGTCAGTTGTGGGCTTGGTCAAGTCTTTATTAGGTTTGTTTTGGTGTGGTTGAGGGGTGATGAGTCATGGGCGTGGGTATGGACCAAGTTATGGGTCTTAATTAGGTTAGTTTAGGGTTAGGGCTAGGTCATGGTGAGGTGGAGAGGTGAGGTGGCAGGGTTGGAGATGTGAATTTATTAATTATAAGGTAATTAATAAATAATTAAGTGTGTAAGGTTTAGGTGGTGAGGTAGGGTTAGGTTGCGAGATGAGATGCGGGGCACAGGGCATCGTAAGACCCAAATTTGGTGTCTAAACTATTCATTCTTATAAATTTTTCTCATCAGCTAGACCTCCAGTGCATGCAATGCGCAAACAAGGTAACATGAATTCTATATGAAGAATGAATTCTGCTCCAAAAACCAACTGAAATGGTGTGGCCTTGTTTAATCTCTTATAGCTTGTTCTGCATGACCAAAGAACAACTGACACTTTATTATCCCAATCTTTTCTTCCAACATCACAAATATTTGTCAATGTTTAGCTTAGAATCTTTTTGAAAGCCTCAATAGTTCCATTAGCCTAAGGATGATAGGGTATGGTGTACAACCATAAACTCATCCAATAGAATTCTGATTGTCTCATTCAAAAAGTATGTGCCCCTGTCACTTTTAAAACATAGAGGACATCCATACCTTGTAAGGACATTCTCCCACAAAAACCTAGCTATTGTAGCTGCTATACAGTCCTTCATAGGTGCTGCATTTGCCCACCTTGTGAGATAATATGTACAAGTAATGATATAGTGCGATCCAGTCCTACACGCAATTGGTGAGATATGTCCTACAAAGTTAATGTCCAATTTCTCAAACAGTTCTGCACTAGTAATCGTTCTTAAAGGCATCTCATCTCGTTTCCCTAGTTTACCTAGATGCTAACAATGGTCACACAGCTTACAATACTCTTTACAATCCTTATACATTGTCTCCCACCATAATCCAGCAAGTAAGATTTTATGCGCAGTTGCATCACCAACATAGTGACCACCTGCAATACCACCATGTGTTTCCTCTATTATATCCTTGTGCTCATGCTCTAATACACAACGATGAAATACTTCATCCCTGCCTAGCTTATATAGATCACCACTAATCAACATGAATGGTGCCACGCGTATAGCAAGTTGTGCCACACTAGTCCGTAGAAAGACAAAAATTTCCTCTAGTTATGATGTCGCGCATTGTAACCTAAACAATTGGGCATCTGGCATGGTTTCTTCAATTATCTGTGCTTCTTCTCCTGAGTGGATTCTAGATAAGTGGTCTGGTCCGGAATTAATTTTCCATGGCTTAACCACAACTGTGAAATCAAAATCTTGAAATAAGAGTACCCATCTACATATGTGCCCCTGTAAGATGAGCTTGTTCACCAAATACCTCAATTCCATGTGATCTGTATAAAACATGATTGGTGCTGCTAACAAATATTGTTGAAACTTTTGTAATGCATAGATCATTGACAAAGCTTCACGCTCTGTAGTTATATAATTCTGTTCAGCAGGGGTCAGCTTCCTGCTAGCAAAACAAATGGGAAGATCTATAATACCTTCTCTAGGTTGAGCCAACACTACACCAATGGCCATGCCAAAGCCATCCACATGCACATGAAATGGTTTTATCCCATGAGGGGAAGCTCAGAATAGGCACGGTAGTAAGTTTCTCTTTTAATATCTCAAATGTGCGTTGTTGCTGTTCTCCCTAATAGAATGTACCTTTTCCCTTTACTAATTCCTCCAGTGGTGCGACAAATTTCACATATCCCTTGATGAATTTTTGATAATAGCCTGTGTGACCCAAAAATCCACGCACCTCACTTTGACTAGTAGGTGCTTCTAGGCGTAAAATAACTGCAACCTTAGCTTGATCAACAAGCAGTCCTTCCTTACAGATTATGTGCCCTAACAGTATTGTAAAAGGTTTAGCAAAGATGCACTTTTTGATGTTCAAATAGATAATCAACTATCTACATCGTTCAAACATTAAGCGCAGATTGTCACAATGATCCTTGAGGAGCCCATATACTATCCAATCATCAAGATACACCTACAAGAAGTTGTGAATATAATATTTGAATGCCTGAACAAATATTCATGAAAATACATTAGGCACATTTTTCAATCCAAAAGGCATCACGGTATAGGTAAAACTACCCCATTTAGTGGTAAAAGTTGTCTTTTCCTAGTCCTGAGAAATCCTAACCTAATGATACAAGGAAAATCCATGTTTGAATGAATATATTTTGTACCCTACCACTCCTTCAAGTATTTCTGTAAATTGAGCAACAGGGGCGGAAGCCTGATTATCTTTATTAAACTCAATCAACCTGATACACAGAAGCAAGCTGCAATATATATATTTGTATTACATAGCCAGGATACAAACAAAAGAGGAGTTACAAAAATGCATCAACCAATTTAAAATACATTAGCTTCCAAATATTACATCCGTTAAGCACAACAATAATATTGTTAAAACAATATAACAAAATCCCTAATGTTTACATAAAACAAATATTGTTAATAAAACCATATAACAACATTATGTAATTAATAAAACTAATTAAATGATTAATTATATAATGCATAATTAAAATATTAGGTAAATAATAATTAACCTAACATTCCCCCCCTTAATTATGCATTGTCTCAAGGGATGAGGAGGGGAATTATCTGAACAACTTGAACTTGTCACCTGTAAGTGACTTCATGAAGATATCTGCTCGTTGTTCAACTATTGGAAAAAACTGAAGCTGGATGTTGTGCTTCAACACATGCTCATGTATGAAATGAACTTGTACCTCAATGTGCTTTGTTCTTTCATGAAACACTGGATTGTGAAAAAGTTTGAGAACACATTCATTGTCAACATAAATGGTGGTCGGGTTGTCTTGTGGTATTCCAAGTCCTTCTAGTATGCGACTTAGCCAAATCACTTCACAGACAACTTCTCCTGTAGAATGATACTCAGATTCTACGGAAGAGCGAGAAATGAAGTGTTGTTTCTTGGTTCCCCATGACATTGGTCCAGATCCCATAAAGAACACAAATCCTAAAGTGGATTTTATGTCATCAATATTTCTTGCATGATATGAATCCAAATATCCAGACAAGAAGAAGTTGTCGTTCTTCTTGTATTCTGGACCAAGATCCACTGATCGTTTGAGATATCTCAAGATGTGTTTTTCTACTTTCCAATGACACACTTTGGGTTCCTACATGAACCTAGATACATAGCTTGCTACAAAGCTGATATCTGGTCTAGTGTAGGCCAGGTAAATGAGACTCCCAATCAACTGCCGATAGAGAGTGACACTTACCTCAAGAGATGGATTTGAATGAGATAACTGTAATCTATTCTCTATAGGTGTAGAAATCATTGTACAATCCATCATCCTAAATTTCTCGAGTGTTTTCTTGGTATATTTCATATGAGACACAAATATGTGATTCTCTTTTTGCCATACTTCCAATCCAAGACAATAGTGCATTAGCCCAAGATCTGTCATGTTAAACAATCAATTAAGATCTTTCTTCGTTGCATCGATTGTCTTCACTGAACTACCAGTAATGACTAGATTGTCGACATAGAAAATGAAAATCATAATCTCCCCCCTTAAGTTTTGAGGTAAATATTGGGATTGTATGGATTTCTAACAAATCCATGTTGTACGAGATGCTCATCAATCTTGATGTACCATGCCCGGGGTGCTTGTTTGAGACCATAGAGAGATTTACTAAGTCTGCATACCTTTACTTCTTGACCAGGTACTACATATCCCTTAGGTTGAGTCATATATACTTCTTCTTTTAAATATTCATTTAGGAAGGAACATTTTACGCCCATCTGATGGACTTTCCAACCAAACTGTGTAGCTAGAGAAAAGATCATCTTGATCATTTTGATCTTAGCTGTGGGAGAAAATGTCTCATTAGATTCAATGCCTTCTTTTTGTGTATACCCATTTTCTACTAGTCTCAATTTATACTTTTCCATTGTCCCATCTACTTTGTACTTCATTTTGAATATCTATCTACATCCAATGGGTTTCTTCCCTGGTGGAAGATCGACAAGCTACCAAGTATTAATTTTCATCACTAATTGATATTTAGAGTCCATGGCATCTTTCCAAGCTTTTGATTGTAGGGCTTCCTAGAATGTAGAGGGCTCATTAGATTCAATAACTCTACACATTAAAGAAAATTTAACTTCTTCTCTTTCTTTATTGTGAGTCTGTGGTCTAGGGGTGGATGTATCTAGTGGAGCATCCATTATTGCATCTTGTAATGTGCTAGTACACCACTTGGGCATACGCTAAAATTTTCTTGTGGGTTATGGTTCTATCTGATCAACACCATTATCCCCATCCTCACTTTCATCATCTGAGGGAACATCAGATTCAGTTATTACAACTATTGAAGAATCTACATCAGGTGAGTCTGGAGGAGGAGTCTCTGCTTCCTTCTTCTCAAAAAACTCAACATCTCTGCTAGTGTAGACTTTTCTGGTCTTAGGATCTATCAATCTATACCCAAGAGTCTCTTCATTGTACCCAATAAAGACGATTTTATGTGAATTTATGTCAAAATTCTTTCTATTTTGCTTGGGTATGTGCATAACTGCTTTGCACCTAAATACTCTAAGGTGTGTAATAGATGGTTTCCGCTTTAACCATGCTTCTTGTGGTGTTACTCCTTCAAGAGAAACTTTGGGCACTCTGGTCAACAAATACACTGTTGTCTTTTATGCTTCTACCTAGAATGTCTTACCAAGTCCAGAGTCATTGATCATACATCACACCATTTCCATGATAGTACGATTTCTTCTCTCAACAATACCATTCTGCTGCGGTGTGTGTGGAGGAGGAATTTGTCAACAAATACCATGAGTTTGTAGGTAGTATTTGAAATCATTACTGGTAAATTCCCCCTCGATCTGAGAGGAGAGTTCTGATGTGACGACCCGTTTTGGTCTCAACAACTACTTTTAACTTCTTGAAAGTTTCAAAGGCTTCACTTTTCTTGCAAAGACGAATAATCCACATTTTTCTTGAATAGTCGTCAACACAAAGCATGAAGTATTGGAACCCTAAATGACTTGTTTGCAGTGAACCGCAAAGATCAGTATGAACCAGGTCAAGTTTTACATGAGCTTGATATGTACTCTTCTAGAATGAAGCTCTGTGTTGTTTTCCTGCTAGGCAGTGAGGACACTTGTATGTATCCTTCTGAAGAGAAGGTATCCCATGTACCATATTGTGTCGGCGAAGTGTCTCGAGATACTTGAAACTTACATGACCAAGTCTCCGATGCCACAACTGTGTAGAGGTAGAGTTCTTATCCACAAGTGTCCGATCATCTCTGTGGTAAAAATCAAGCTGGAACATGTGTCCCACATTAGAGGCTTTTGCAACTATTTTTGAGCCTCGTGATTTATCTCAAATCAAACACGTTTTCTTGTTGGAATGACTATCAAAGTCAATTTTTAGGTTTTGATAAAGGAGTTAACTGATTGAAATAAGATTCTTTGTCAACCTAGGGACATATAAGACATCTGATAGTCTACAGTTTCGTGAACCAAGGGGTAGAGAAATGTTCCCAATCCCCTGAACTGTATATGAAGAATCATCTCTCAACGAAACATGATTTTTTGATGGTGTGTCCCTCATTGAAGTAAACTAGCCTCTATGGCCGCTCATGTGTCAAGTGGATCCTAAATCAACATACCAGACATCACTAGATGATGTGTAAGGTTCACTTAATCGAGCAGTGTACACGAAGTCTTCATTATCTTAATTTTCTTCTTGTTAAGCAATATTTCCTTGCTGATGGGGTCTTAAATTCCAGTTCCCCTTTTTCTGCCCTTGATTGTAGTTTGTATGTCACTTGTGAGATTATTGGTGTTGAGGTCCAAATTTTCTTGATGAACCTTTCTTGTAATTATTATCCCAACAATATTTTAGGTCATGTCCTCTTTTGCAGATTGGACATTGCTTCTTCTGTTGTTTGTCCCCTTGTTGTTGATAGTGATTTTGGGACTTTTGATAGGAATTAGGTTTTCCTTTAACTTTTCCTTTACATTTTTTATGTGAAGAAAGCACCTTCTCCTCTTCATCATCCTTATTGTGCATTGCTTCCTCTTGTTGCAGTAGATTTACTAGCTTGTCAAAATTAACTGTCATATCTGACAATTTTAGTTTTGTGAAAAAAATACGCTAAGAAGAAGGGAAAGCTCTCAGAAAAATGGGAATGAGAGATTCATCTTTGACCACTTCTCCCAGGGCTAGAAGTGAATCCCTTAACTCTGCAAATCTTCTAAAAAAAGCTTCGATTTTCTCATTCTACTTTAACTTCAGTGTATGTAACTGACTCTACAAATTCAGTATGACATTCTTGTTTTTGGCCTCATATATTGTGCTCAACTTATCCCATGCTTCTTTGGCTGATCTGGGAATCACGAATGTGGGGTTACACATCGTCAGAAACTCCAAACAAGATGATGAGTTTTGATTTCTTATTTGTTCTATCAAACTTCTGTTGTTGTGTTCTATAAGTAGTTGATCTAGTCAGAGTACTAGTCATAACAGTCTAGATATCTTCAAACTCAAGTTGTGTCTTGATTTTTGTCTTCTCTGCAACATAATTTCTTCCTCTGAGTAGTTGTGAATCCAGAAGAAAACATTTGGGGGCATTGGTGCCCATTTTTCAAAAATCACTGATAGGGTTTGGCTCTTATCACTCCAGGTATAAGGTCTCCCAATCTATATACCGTCAGTCTGATATACCGAACCTTTCTATATACACGCCCTTCCGATATACCCGGCGGTACGTGGAAGAAACTCACCCTTTCTATATTCCTAGCGGTACGTGAAAGAGGCGTTAACTTACATGAAAGAATTCAATACATGGTACCAAGACAGTACTGATAAGGGTCTATGTGATTATTGACACCGGCTCAAAGAAATATCCTCATACGCGCATGTAACTTCGCTATATACTCAGATAATTTCTCAGTCCAGATTTATGTTATGCAATCATTTATAGGACGAATGGGATGGCTCATAGTGTGTGCATTGTGACCTTATTACTCCCCATCAATTTATACGGACAATGCCTAGACAATGTTATTGCAGCTATATTAGGGCATTAAGTGTAGTAGTAGTAGCGACGAATTTACCTGTAAGCGCTTCCTAGAGGCACCATATATACTGAATGCTGGTGAATGAGATCTAGCATCTCGTGAGTGTTTCAGAACCAATTTTTTTCTATTTTGTATTACTATTCAGCCAGTTTATGAGAATTTATAAAGTTTTTAGTTGACTATGGAAGCCTACAAATTAATGCATATATATTGCAGCATGCAATTACATTCAAAAATATGGAAAACTTAAATGGTAGGAAAAAAAAATTGTTTTGCGGGCCTAGTGGCCTCTAGAGCCCAACATGACCCACTATGCCAAAAAATTGCAAAAATATAGCTGAAAAATACAATTTCTGGATAGGCCTCCTTTTGCAAAAAATGCCTGAAATAAAAAAAATAGGCCTATTAGGAGATATGTTTTTTTACCCTAAATTAGGGTTTTTCTCGCTAAAATTTTAGAGGCAGTGGTTTTAGCTATAACTAGTTTTTTAGAGGTGGGTTTTTCCACCAAATTCATCTCCAAACTTAGCAGATTCTCCAAATGTGCCGCTAAATTCAAATTGGTTTAAAAAATTAGGTTGGGGGTGGGGTTTGAACCTGAAACCTCATCCACCCAAGTCGCTTTCTCTTACCAACTAGGCTCAATGAGCACTTGAGATATGGAAGCGAAGCAAATTATATTTAATAAAGAGACAAAACGACTCACCTTTTGAAAAAATGATGTGAATAGAGTCCCACATGGCCTGCATGTGTGGCAAATGTGGATTTGGATTATGTTTTCTGCGTGAAGCGGATCTGAGATGCCTCTTCCTTGTTTATCCTCCTTTGGTTTGTTTTTGCATTGTTTTTTTTACCACGGCTTTGACTTGCTTTCACCATTTTGGATTGCTTTGATCTCTATTTTCTTTAAACTTTGTTGCTTTCTGAATGCAAGTACATGGAGGTTTTAATGGCTATGGACCGTGTCTGTAGGTCTGAGTGGAGCATTTGGACATGGAGATTATATGCACTACTCACCAACATTTGTTTCCTGATACAAACCGCTCGATGGGTGAGCTCTTGGCTCGACCATGGGAAACAAGGAAGGGTTCGGGTGGTGGCTGTGCATGCCAAGGGTAGAAGACAAGGTCGTTTGGATCAAATTTTATAATTTTTGAATGTAAAACTCACTCGGTAGGATCTCGATCCAAAGGAACACTAATTCAGTTTCTAATAGTTGCAAATAGCTCAAGATCCTTCAATAGCTCAATGAATGGCTCGAGGAGCTCCACATACACATAGGCCTCCAAATGTGGCATATACAGATAATAGTATCTGTAACTAAGCAGCCCTCTATATTTAGAGACAAAACCCCTTACGAGGAAAAAATAATATTTTTTTTAATTTTCCTATCTTTACAGCAAATTTTGCTTGGTACTAGGTGCATCAGTGCAAAAAAAATGTGACGTTCTAAATACATGGAATGAAACAAGAGGTTGTGGGGAGGAAGGGGATGGGGATGGGAGGTTGCAAGAGGCTGCACAAGTTCTCAATTGGTGCAAACACTTCTCCAATCTCCTCTATCTCCGCTTATCTCTCTTTTCACTCCTTCACAGGTCCAGATTCTCGCTCTGGTACCAAATGTAAATTGAGCAATAGGGGCGCAAGCCTGATTATGTTTATTATACTCAATCAACCTGATACATAGAAGTAGGGTGCAATATATATATGCATTTCATAGTTGGGATACAAACAAAAGAGGAGTTGCAACAATGCAACAACCAATTTAAAATACATTAGCTTCCAAATTTTACATACGGGAAGCACAACAATAATATTGTTAAAACAATATAACAACATACCTACTGTTTACATAAAACAAATATTGTTAATAAAACCATATAACAACATTATTTAATTAATAACAATTAATTAAATAATTAATTATATAATCCATAATTAAAATATTTGGTAAATAATAATTAACCTAACAATTTCCTCAGTGAATGGTGTAGGAAAGGGGGGTCTGTGACACATCCATCATTTAGCTCCCTGTAATCTACACAGATTCGAATTCTAACATCCTTCTTGATACTGATCACCTCATAGGACTAACCCATTCTGACTTGTCCAAGGGTCGAGTGATTCCATATTTCAGCAATTTTATCAATCTCTTCCTTTACCTTTTCGCGCAAATTGGGATTCATTCGGTAAGGTCTCTTTCTAAACTGGGCGAACACCTTCCTTAAGATTTATCTCATTTCCCCAAGTGATTCATGCACGCATTTAAGTTCATGATACCCTCAAGGGAATAAGTCCTGATAATCTCTAAGTAACTCAATGATCTTTGTAACTTTTGAATATGACCAATAGTCACCAATAATGACCTCCTTAGGCTCATCCTCTAATCCAATGTTTACCTTCTTTGTCTTCATTGGTTCATGGTATGCACTCACATCCTATTATGCATAGTCTAAGAATTCACTACACCCCATGTGAATGATCAATATCTAGGTTCTTAGCTTCCTCGTCATCCACCATGTAAACCATCTTACCTTTCTCTTTCTCAAGGCAAGCACATTTGAGTAATAAGGAGTCCATTTCTTCTTCTTCTTCAAAATGAGCTCCTGACTTCACCTCACCAAATAATTCTTGAATAAGCTCTTCCAATTTTGCACTATCTCCCATAGTTAAGCACTTGAAAATTTTTAATGCTTCTTCTACTGGGGGTTTTGTGGAGAAGTAGTCAAAGGTTTGGATCATTCCTGTAGTAAACATCTTGCCAATTTCCAGTCTCTCTATGTAGTTTTGCATATACATACCAAGCGCAGGCACATCCTTGTAGAGTAGAATATAATTTATGCACCCAGAGGTGAACGTGGCAATGCTTCTTGTCCTACTATCTAGAGTCTCTCACACTGCTGAATGTGGTGTTGAATAGGTTGATCACCATGATAATTACAAATCTACGTATGTGCATTACCTCTTACAAACCTTGTAGATATCGTGATTTGGATCTCTTCCCATTCCATAAGATTATCTCGTGTGAACTACCCACCAGTGTACTGCTATCCCATATAAGGTATATGCTAACATGTCTCTTCTCCTAACCTGGTCTGTCCACTGTGCTTCCATTGTTTCCAAGAATACTTGAATATCTTATGTTCCAGTATACCAAGGAAATGGACCACCTATCCATCTAACAGAGTGAATTCCATTCTACTACGCAATCACACTTGTAACCTCGTGCCCTACTAGTTCATATGTACCATCAGCCCAATTATCACAAGCAATACTTGTTGTATCACTAATAGACTAACAATCTTCCCACTGTAGGATGCCTTCCTTTGATGGCTCATTGACTTCTAGGTCTCGAACAACACATACATAGATTCTGTTCAAGTCCTCCTCACTTAGAGGCTCAGCATATGGTGTGGAATTTCCATCTGTCAAAGGTATTAGAACCATTTCTTCCTTATTCTCAAAACTGATGTACCCCTTATTGAACCTCAAGTCAGCATTGTTTGCATAACACTAAGGGCACCCAAGTAAGGCTGGAAAACTATCTGCCTCCACGAGTGCTAGTATCTCGAAATCCCCTATGAACTTGGTCCCTTATATTGTTATAGATGCATCCTTCAAAACCCCTATGGGAGTGGCCTTCATCCGGTTTTCCATTAACAACACATTCGATGATGGTTGTAATGGAGGTCTCCCCATTTGTACCCATGCATCCAATGTAAGCACATTTACTTCCGCCCCTGTATCAATCAAGATATTTCTCAACAACCAACCATCCACAACAACATTCAACGTGATCTCCTTCTCATAATCAATACTATCATGGGAAGATTTGTATGGAGGATCTGCCTTTCATTCTCAGTGTTTACGCATGAAGTATTCCCCTTCAACCAATTCCCTAATAATGGAATAATATTCTCTTAGTGCAGCATCCTACATACCTCTCTGATGTCATCAATATCAGAGGGGACATTTTCTCCCTCTTTCCTCTACTCCATCTTCCTTGACTTCTCCTTTAAACATTGTATCTCGCCTTGAAGATTCCTAAGGACCTCCATGGTCTCTTGATAGGCTTCCTTCTGATGAGAAGAATCTGGGTACCTTGCATGCAAAACCTCCTCCTTAGTGATTGTAGGATTTTGTAGTAATGCCTCTCTTACATGCCCCTCTTCAGCTCATGTGGTAATCTTCACTGTTAATGCCTCAGGTTCTGGTGCTAACTTGGGCATCCAATGATCTTATACCGTGCGTTGGATTCTAACCATCCCTACGCCTTTGTTATCTCTCTTATGATGTTTACTAAGGTGCTCATATAAGTCTGGGCACTCCTCATACCTATGATTCTTTCCAAAAAATGAACAAGTGATATTATGAATAAATTCATGCCTATAGTGATTAGGAGATTCGCACGTATAACATGTGCCACGAGGAAACTTGCCTCTTCCTCCACCACAACCTCATCCTCCATATCCACCCCGGTATCTACGTACTCTTCCATGACCTCCATCAAAGCACCCATCATTCCTGTCATAGCATGACTGATTGTGATCTCAATCCTGGTGCTCATTCTTTCCTTTAGAATTATACGACACACTTGTCTGTTATACCCCAATATCTATAGCATCCTGGATCTTCCCAATCAATCTACAATCTTTAGTATCATGGGTCATGGACCTGTAAATATTACAAATACAGGATACGTTCTTTCTTATCGTGCATTGTAACAAGGGAAAGTGACTAGCATCATGATTCAAATGATAGATCTCACAGTCTAACAACAATGAATGTATAGACCTGCGAGGGAAACTATCCTTTGTATGACCTTCTACTTCAAAATATGTACACCAAATCCTTGAGTACGTTTCATGAGCTGAAATTACTCAGAGTTTCTCTAACTGCTTTTCCATAGCTACAATCTGTGCCTATAAGAATTTACTAACGCTAGTGTCAATTCTCCCAACTTCCTCAGCACGCAAAGCTGATTCTAGTGCTTTGCACAGATCAGTCTATTTCTTATGTGACAACGCCCTTCTAAATGGTGTAATCAATCATCCAACGAATAATTTTTCATGCTGGCTTACATGAATATCATAAGAAAGCTTAGATAGGAGTGTTTTAAAATGGGCATCATACTCACGAACACTCTGAGTAGTGTCTTGCTTAATATCTTTGAGCACGCTTATGCTCTTCTACTCAAATTTTGGGATATAGAATTCCTTCAAGAAATCATCCTTCAAGGTTGCATAATCTATGCAAGTTAGATCAGGGAGCTATGTGCATGTCCCTGTAACGTAGTAGCAAATTGACTTTCCTTGCGCTCTGAAGATGTGATCCATTTCACGCGACACAAGATTTCACACATATAAACATGCTCATCAACATCCTCTATGCCTCTATACTTTGGAAGATGAAGAGACATCTCCATATAGATATTCTGAGGTTGTTGCGGGCCTTGCCCACCTGATCCATAACCTCCTGTGTTTTCCCTACCTCCAAAACTACTAGATCCACCAGAACTATAGTCTATGAAGTAGTTACACTTCTAGAGGTGAATCCAACATTCTACATGCTTAGATTCTGTGTAGATGATACACCTAAGAATGTCCCTCAAAATAACATTGAAGTCATCTATCCTACCATTGAAGTACTTTCTCTAGTTCTCTTGTTTCCCAAATTCACTTGCTGGTTATTTTTTGTATTAGATACAGGAAAACCAAGTGCAAGGGTGAGGTTATCAAGTAGGTTTAGATGCGCACCCGTGGCCCAGGTTGTCTCTTCTTGTGTGCTTTTGTGTGAGGCCGAGGAGGGTTCCCTATCATGATTTCCCAGATGGGGGAGTTATTGATGCTTTAGATCCACGTCTTCTACGTGAGCTTCAGATCCTTCATGATCCATATCTCTCCACAATGCCATACACTCTGCAACATTAGGTTGGTTCTCTACCTCCCTCTCGTGTGCCTCATTATACTTGAGCTGCCTTTCCTCTCTCTACCTTGTTGCTGGCAATTCTGCCATCTTTCAAAAATCTTGTTCCTGCCCCTAGGCGTGGTGGGGATTATCTAGCCATAGTTTTTTCTTCTAAATTCAAAGTTACCATCAAGACATTGATTACCAGTGTGATACCTTGCAAATATGTTCCTCTAGGATAGCGTAAAAACTAGAATTCAGATACCTCCAGGCAAGAATACATTGAAATTGAATACTCCATAATATAGTTGTATAGAACACCATGAAATAACGTATCCACAGCGTGAGTCTAGATCAGATCAACATCATAAAGATTTTGAAGTTCTTCCTACATCCAAACCAACGTGCGATATCTCTAGTTCCATTTAGACACATATGCAGTCATCCATTTGTACAGCTCTACTAAGAAAGATATCAAAGAAGCTCTCATACAAACTGTCATACAAATTATGCTCTACCCAAGTGCGTGCGTTAAATCCAAATCCATCGTTGAACCTTCATGCATATTCTTCCTCTAGATCATGTATCCACTCTTCGACGCTTGCTAGAGTTGCTCGGTACATATTCACTTTTGTTCATGAACCATCTTGGAAACAACTGAAAAAAAGAGGTCCTGGAAATAGAACCAATGATGAAGCCTAAAATTTACTAGATAACCCCCTAGATGTGCTGACACATCACTCAGCCTTTAATAAGCACTCACCCAAAGCACGCAAAGGTACCAAGTACCTCTTTAGGGTTTCTATAGTAGAATGATAGCAAGATGAAGCAAAGAATATATATATATATCCATAACTAATACATCATAAACAGTGTGTAATAGATCCAGATCTAAGGAATAATAAGTCTAAACAATAACCATGATTAAATCAAGAACATGCACTACATAGTTATACACAATTATTACACTTAGGTTTAGACAATAACTTCCATATATTAATCAGACAATATTACAGAAGCTTCTTATAATAATGGCAGTCTATGCCAGTGCGCGCATGGATATGTTATAGTAATCCACATGCATATGCATATGAATCTAGATTCACCCTCTCTGCTCTATCTTTTCTACGCATTTCATTAAATATATATAGGGTGGGGACCTTCCCTTCACTACTTATCTATTCCAAAAATAGGCCACATGCTATTAATAGCCATGCGCCGTTTACAGGCATAGCCACCCATGCATGTGTGTTATCTATAGATCTCTTATAGTTAACTGAAGTAATAAACCTATTCTTAGTTCATCCTCATGCAAAAGTGCTTCGATACAATCCTCTAAAGATATAAAATGTGTGGAGCGCACGTTTATGCATCGTTTATGTTTTCCGCACACCATCTTCTAAAAATAGACTTCATACTCAGAATTGGCTAAGTTCTGAATGTTGAATCCGTACCTTCATGCGTGGGTTCTTCCTATTCCTCCTCACCCTTGAACTTGGCCTACTTTTTTCCCATACAGACTTCATGTGTGAATTCTGACTAAGTGTTCTCTAATCAACAAATGGTTCTTTAGTATACCCAAGGGATCCATTACAACATCGCCCACAGTAGCGGAATTTTTTTACGACATTATTCCTCCAATATGGAGAATGATATCAGGATGAATGAACCTTTGTAATGCAAAAAAAAATCCTAAAGAGACATTTGTGGGATTCTTACATCGATGGCATGGATTGGAAAGTCGTTTCCCTCATGCCCTTCCAAAAAAACAAATAGTAAGCATATTCATTCCTAACCTAAATCCGGAGATAGCCTTTCATTTACAAATGCACTGTGGCTCTAACTTCAAAGAAGTTATAGAGAAGGGTAGTCAAATTGAAAAGGATCTCATCATGAAGGGTACACTTAAACCAGTTATCAAGGAAAAACATGAAATTTAAAACCCACAGATAAACCAATATTAGAGTTTAAAAAAAACATGTCGAATTGGTGATGGACATTACAAACTCCAAAAGATTCCAAACCATATAGACTAGTCCACTTTTAAATCTCTCACAAGGACCTCACCCAAAATCACCCACAAAACATACGTTTATGCCACTAACGGAATCACTATCTGCCATACTTTAAATAGTTAGATGTGGTAAACATGGTGCAATACCCAACCACAAAAATACCATATCTAAAGGATTCTCCAAAACCTGATTGGTTCAAATAACATGATTATTGTGTTTTCCATCGTTTTAAAGGACACAAAATAGATAGGTGCTTGAGACTAAGCTCAAAATTATATACAAGACCTCATAGAAGATTCTAAAATTGCCATAGATTCACCCTTGACTCAAAAGAGGCTCCTAATGAGAAAATGGGTATCTTCAAAGAGCCCTTTCCTAACCATGTTGATAAGAAGAGTAGGAAGCCAGATCATAGACAAAATTCCAATGACTATAGGATTGTTGCTTATGTCTATCCAACTAACGATAGTCCCTTTGATTCCCTTATAGGATGTACTCCTGCTTCATCTGATGAACATGTTAATACTATTAGGATCTTAGAAAAAAATTGCACTGTAGGGACACGATGCACTTGTTTGATCATACCAGATCCCCTACTCATCCCTTACAGTTTTAGATCAGCAAAAAATTTAATAGA
Source organism: Taxus chinensis (assembly GCA_019776745.2). Taxonomy (NCBI): domain Eukaryota; kingdom Viridiplantae; phylum Streptophyta; class Pinopsida; order Cupressales; family Taxaceae; genus Taxus; species Taxus chinensis. Next base: position 885,369,796 of record CM034149.1, read on the forward strand.
ACAGTTAGAGAAACCTGCTAGGATGTCAATTTTAGATCTCAAAATCTCTACTACCCACAAAGAACATATTGTATAAAACACTGTAGAGTTTGGGGAGATAGATGAATAGATGTAGCCCATTGCACCTTTACAGAGATGATTGCACACCTTGATTTCCAATGTTCAAATCATTTTTTAATCACACTCAAACTAATCCCGTTTGTAATGATTCCCAGAGCACAAATTTACCCCTATACCTAGAAGTAGTTGCTACTTGTCGTAAGATCAAGAGAGTACTTGTGGATGTGGATCCAGTTTAAATATTTACACTTTGAATTTGGTTTAAGCAGTTGGGAAATTTATAACATAAATCCAATGGGGGCATAAAAAACTATTACATTCATTAGCTTATGATAATTAGGAACTTGAGTTAGGAGGTACTATAATATTTCCTATGTAAGAAGGGTCGACATGTCAAAATACAACCTTCCAAGATGGTACCTAGCTTATACTATGCCTCCTTCGGTTTGAAGCTCTACATCTCGAACATAGTGGTTGCACATAACTTTGGAAATACTCAGCATGATCAACATCAATTCTTTGGCACTAAGCCATCTCGATATTTTATGAGTTCATCAGGGGTACACTGGACCCATTATTTTCTGTTACGCCCTTAACCTATTGCTTGTATTAGGATATGAGTAGCCGACTTGTGGCTTACCATATCATTTTATTATATCATTTATACTTTCTCATGCTTAATAGGTAAGCCTTGGTGATGGCCATAGCATATGAACAGTATATATAGGGGATTATAGGTAGTATTTCATTATCATTTTGAGCATTTGAGTCTTATTATATGGTTTGGAGGGTTGCCCCCCTCGAAGTGGCGAAGCTATTCTAATTGCATATTGAGATCATTATTATACAAATATTATGTTATTTGGTGCTCTATTGATTGCTAATTAATCTGAATTATACAAGTAATTTCATTACAAGTGGTATCAGAGCTGCGATTTGGGCTGAAATTAGGGCAAAAACCCCTTAATTTTTTGTTTCCACCACATATTGCGAACCATCAAGTGAATAGGTGGGAGATATTTTTACAAACCAGTTGAAAAGAATTTGAAGTAAGGTTCCCAAAAAAATTTTAGACAATTTTTGATTTATTTTGAAAAATGTTATTACAAATTTAGGGTTTTTCATAAAATCAAGACTCCCTAGGGTGTAAATTGTGGAATATTTTCAAGTTCTTTACATTTTCGGAAAGCTCTCAAAAAAATAGTATTAGTATCTTCTCATTACTAGTTTTCCTGTTTGGCCGAAATTGTATCAAAACCATAAACCCTAATTTTTTTGACATCATGGCGGGGCCTTCCACAAGAGATTTAAAAAAGAATCCAGTTACTCCGGGTAAAACCCCAGATAAAGATGGGGTAGTGATTGAAGAGATGGAGTTAGAAGGGGTAAATACAGATTCCTCAGCACTAGGGTTTACCTCAGTTGATCATAAGGTGAGCCAACTTGAGTATGAGTTGTAACAAAATGTACAATCTGAGATGGCCTCTAAAGGAGACATAGCCCAAATCAATCATCGGTTGGATGATATCATGCAACATGTAAAGGGTAACCAGTATGGCCCAAATCTAGCCCATATCAAGAAAGGAGGACCTTCAGTTCAAAATCATGGACAAACTAACCATATTGGATCACTTTTCGAGTCCCATCAGAATCAAACTTATATCACAACCACAACAACATGATGCCGAAAGTGGATATGCACAAATTTCATGGTAAGGATCCCCTGAATTGGATAAATCAAATGGAGAAATTCTTTGAGTTACATCAAACACCATCAGGAAAAAAGGTGACATTGGCATCCCTATATCTTGAACCCGACCAATTTGTTTGGTATCGTTGGTTATGTGCTAAGAGGCAGAAGAATGGTCTAGGTGTCACTTGGACAATTTTTACCGAGGAGTTGCAATTGCACTATAGTTCCAGTGTTTTAGAGAACTACTTTAGTCAATTAAGCAAAGTTACGGAAAACAGAGATCAGTCAAAGATTATGTGCATCAATTCCAAAACCTATCCTTAAGAGTGAACAAATATTCCAGAACCTCAAGAATCTGAATGACTTGTTTTTTGGGGGCTTAAGGACCACATCGAGCATGAGGTATGATATGTTTAATCCAATCAAGCTTTCTAATTCTATTATCATGGCACGTCGTGCAGGAAATAAAAATTCTCTTTGTAGTAGGAGGTCACCTTTCATTAACACCAGAGACCGTAGTATCTCTTCCCCTTCATTTACCATTCATCCACTCATTCCTGAATGTTTTGCACAGAAATGCTTCTGTTCCTGGAATAGAGTTGCTTCTATCCTTTCATTCCTTTGAGAAACAGATAAGGGTTAGGGCTAGGAGGAATACCTGTTGAATGTCGAGAGGGTGTGCGCATGTACCATAGAGAGAGATCAGATCGATTGCAAAGAACTCCTTTTTGTCTGGGAAGGACTACCTGCAAGTAAGAATACAAGACCACCAGATTTAGTTCCTGATGAAGATACAGGTCCAAGGACTGTTATGACGAAGGCAGGGTTCAGGGTAGGATGATTTGATAATCCAAGATGAGGTATCCTCTCTCCCAAGGCTTGGATGAGTGTCACTAGGCTCTGGTTATTCAGTTGCAGTCTTGGGCTTGATGTCCTTCTCTGCAAACTCCTCTCTTTCCTTCACTTGTCTCTGCTCGGCCAAGTAAATTCCGGATTCTTCCAATGACTTCTGATATTCCGATCAATCAAAAAAATCCACCTGCTTGTTTTTGGTTGGGGGAGGTCATTTACAGGGAACCGATGGCGGTTACGTAACTGACGGCGGTCGAGTAGGAACCGGTATCGGTTCAGTCAAAGTGGGCTATTTTTAGTAAAATAGCCAACTTTCCCTCCTTTTCTCCCGAGGGATTAGTTGTGGGCTTGGTCAAGTCATTATGAGGTCGGTTTTGGGTGCGGGTGAGGAGTAATTAGTCATGGGTGTGGATGTAGACCAAGTTATAGGTCTTAATTAGGTTAGTTTAGGGTTAGGACTAGGTCATGATGAGGTGGCGAAATGAGGTGGCAGGTTTGGAGATGTGGATTTATTAATTGTAAGGTAATTAATAAATAATTGTGTACGGTTTAGGTGATGAGGTTAGGTTGCGAAATGAGATGCGTGGTACGGGGAGGTCGTAAGACACAAATTTGGTGTCTACATTAGCCCCTTGTTGTCGTGTAGCTTGTCTTGTAAAGCTGCACTGACAATAATAAGAAGTGGTTACTCCTGTTAAGGGTATAGGTAATCCCCCTCAAATCTATCACAGATTGAGGTAGCGTGAAATCAGGGATAGGGTTGATAAAGGGTAAACGGTGTTGAGATAATGGTAAGATGGTGGGGTAGGTTCAAGGAAGCAGACACACGTTGAAATGCAGTGAGTAGTGTGACCAGGGTACATGATTTGAAGAGAAAACAAGAAATTCGTAGGCAAAGGTCGATAGTTTATCCAAACAAGGGTGATATAATCCTGGTATCCAAGGCATAGGAAGTAGCTCCAGGGGATATAACGGGTAAGGTACAGGAACGTTTAGGCATGTTCGGCAGTACCAAATGGTTGGTTTGGTTGAGATAAACGTCACGGTCTTGGTCTAGGCAAAGTTGGTCGACTGATCAAGTCAAGTACCCTAATCATGCTAAAACACGAACAGGTGAGCTCGATTGAACAAAAAGCTACATGATGGGTGGATAAAATTGTAATTTGTTGGTTTTGGGTGAGGTATTTAATTGGTGCGGCCTTGGGTCAGGCCTGATTTGTTGGTGGCGGCCATGGGTCGGGCCAAATGGTTGGTTACGGCCTTGGGTCGGGCCAAATGGTTGGGTGTGGCCTTGGGTCGGGCCAAATGGTTGGTTGTGGCCTTGGGTCGGGCCAAATGGTTGGGTGTGGCCTTGGGTCGGGCCAAATGGTTGGTTGCGGCCTTGGGTCGGGCCAAATGGTTGGGTGTGGCCTTGGGTCGGGCCAAATGGTTGGTTACGGCCTTGGGTCGGGCCAAATGATTGGTTGGTTGTCAGGCCTTGGGTCGGGCCAAATGGTTGGTTGCCTTGGGTGGGGCCTTGGGTCGGGTCGGGCCAAATGGTTGGGTGTGGCCTTGAATTGGGCCAATGAAGTCAAAAAAGGCTATTTAGCAAAGGAGGGTATAGGCGATGTGGTGAGAAAGGGAGACTAGTGAATAAGGGTAGAAATTGGGGAAAAGGTGGGATTAAACCGATATCGATTCTCTATGACCAGTATCGGTTAGATGACTGATACCGGTTCTTTAGGGCATAATATAACCGATATCGGTTATAGGTCAAAAACCTATAAAAAGAAAAAATACGGCCTGTCATTGTCACATTGTCAATTTGAAAACCAATTTTAGTTGTCTGAGGTGTTTTAGTGAGATTGTTGAATTTTTCGGCTGAGGTGGCACTATTTGAGTGGAGAAGTGAGTGGTTGGTAGGCCCTAGCGAGTAGGAGGTAAGCATTTGATTGGTGGAGGACCCAGCAGAGGAGATTTAGAGCCATGGCACAGCCAGGAGGAGCAGGAGGTGCTGGACCAGCTGGACCGCCACCACCTATCCCACCACGACGACGTGTCGTCGTACCGGTAGGTTCGAAACCTCTCATTATGTGAATTTAATGTTGTTAAGCTAGATTTGGGTTTTGGGTAGGAATCCAAGTTTTTAATAAAATAATTAATAAATTGAAGTTGTTTGGAAAAATGGAGAAGGTAGGTGTGTTAGTTAGGCTAAAACGGTAGGGTGGGTAGGTTTTTAGGATTTTTCAGTGGGTAAAAGGGTAGTAATAGGAAAAAATGGGTTTTTGGGGGGCCGCGTCGGGTTTGGCTTCGGCCGTGGACAGTGACCGATGTCGGTCACTAGGCGACTGACATTGGTCACGATTTTTTCGGGAAAGGTGGGTTGTTTGTGGACCGGCGTCGGTCGTATGTCAGACCGGCGCCGGTGTATAATATGTGTTGTAGGGGGACCGGTGTTGGTCAAGGGTGACCGGTACCGGTCAGTAGTTAGGTGTATTTTTGGTTTTGTTTCGTTGTTTGTGTTTGTGTTGTTTGTTGTTGTTGTTGTTGTTGTTGTTGTGTTGTGTTTATTGTTGGTGTTTTGGTTGTTGTTTTGGTGTTATTTGTGGTTTGGGTTTTGTGTTTTGTGTTGTGTTTATTGTTGGGTTTTGTGTTTTGGGGGTGAAGAGGGAGGGGGATAGGTCGTAGATGTTTTTAGGGTAAGATAGGGTGGGTGTAGATGTGTGTTATAGAGTCGGGGTGTGGTCGGGTGGGTAAAAAGGAGGTATAGAGGGTTAAAGTAGTTGTTTTTGTAAAGGGTAGGTCTAATGCAGTGGGTTGGTTTTGCAGGCACGTCAGCAGCTGACGATGCGGGATCGGATGCCCCCGCTATTGAGACGGATGTGGCCACATGTGTCTGCAGCGCATTGGGCCATTATGCGCGAGGTGGGACTCGGCGGAGTCCAACGGTATAGGGCTGTGGAGAGGGACCACAGCCTTATGGTTGCCCTCATCGAGAGATGGGATCCGGCAACCAATGTTTTCCATCTCCCGACTGGAGAGATGACTATTACCCTGGAGGATGTATATCGCATCCTGAGACTGCCGATCGTAGGAGAGGCAGTATTCCAGGTAGATGCAGAGACGGCTATGGATAGCATTCTGCAGGTATTTGGGGATGCAGCCGCGTTATTGACTTATCACAGCGTGCGAGCATTGCCTATGGGGACATGTATCGCGCCCACAGACATGAGACACGGCTGGCCATGTTGATGATGATAGGCATCACATGCTTCACCCTCCCAGACTCAGAGGGAGGCCGCTTCCCATGGGCTTTGATGGGGGTGCTGCACGAGATGGTGGAGGAGCATACGTGCTATGCCTGGGCACCAGTATATCTGGTGCAGCTATACAGAGAGCTGTGGGGTTATCGCCGGATGAGGTGATTTGGGATTTGTTCCACATTTTTGTTACACTGCTGGGCATATGAGCACATCATATGTATTCGACCAGTAGGGCTGCCCCTAGCAGCCAGGGCCACAGGTTATATACAGGTATGGCTTTCAGAGATGGTTGGGGGTCGTGGGCCAGCCACGAGCGGTGCTCGCAGGATGGGATGTAGCTTACTACCGTCATATGCTAGAGGGCTTGACCGCATTGGATATTGTATGGAGGCCTTACAGAGGCCATCAGCCCCGAGGAGGAGCCCGAGCACAGATGCGCTGGATCCAGTATACTTTCTGGATAGCAGGACGGAGGTCGGGAGAGTATGAGCGGATACCCTTAGAGAGGGTACGACGGCAGTTGGGGCTACGACAGGATGAGCCACCTCCCTTCCCACAGTACCGGAGGGATGATGTAGAGGCCCCACTGCCGGCTCCACAGACCCGTTGACCCAGATTGGGTAGCAGAGAGGCTGGCCGATGATACAGTGGATGACGCCGGGTGTACAGGTTCATTTTTGGTTTGGTGGGCTGGTCAGAGAGCAGCGAGGATAGCACAGCCCGCACAGCCAGATTTGGTAGCTGTTACAGCAGAGAGGGACCGCCTCCTAGGACAGGTGCAGTTATTACAGGGGCAGCTTGCTACTGCACAGGCACAGATCAGGGTATTACAGGGGTAGTTAGCCCAGGCACAGGTACAGGCATAGGCACAGGTACAGCCACAGGTACAGCCACAGGTACCACCACCGGCACCACACAGCCACAGGCACAGGCACCGCCACAGGCACCGGCACAGGGGTGTACCGGTAGGACAGGGGCCATTATTATTAGGAGTCGGGGGGACCAGCCCCAGCAGCCATGGTGGCACGGGCCCGTTATATGGAGGTGAGAGTGGAGGCCCGGTATTATCAGGATGTCCTTGATGGTACCCGGGGGCTGACTATCAGCCATATGTGGCACACAGAGCTGAGACCTCTTGGAGCCAGAGATCCCAGGGGGGTGCAGCTACAGCCGGTGGGTCGGTGATAGGGAGGAGGCAGGAGCCAGCGCAGGGACTAGCAGGGAGAGGAGCTGAGGGTGGTGGGGAGAGCTGAGACATCCCTGGAGCGGAGATAGGTGTTTTACTTGTACATTGGATATAGGCACCGGTCTGTGAACCAGTTATGTATATAGAGGCCTGCGTGCCCACATATGATTCATTCATTTATTCATCTTGTTGTATATACCGGCCTGCGAGCCGAGTACGGGTTGTATAGTTGATACCGGCCTGCGAGCCGAGTATATTTTTGATATGAGAGACCGGCCTGCGAGCCGAGTCGAGATTTTGACAGTTATTGCGGCCTGCGTGCCGGTTTTGTATTATTTTGAGATCACAGAGGCCCCTATGCAGGGAAAGTTGTATATTTGAAACATTGATATATATAGAGATGATGATTTTGATCCATATGGTGTGTGTAAAATGTTTTATGTATTTCGTTGATGGTTTTTGAAATGGAATGTATGTAGATGATGAGTTTGATCCAAATGGTGTATATATTGATAGTTTTGATGTATTTTGTTGATGGTTGTTTTATTATAGATAGATGATGTTGATGAAATTGTGATGAGATATTGATGTGATGTTGATGGCAAATATTGATAATAGTGTAGTTATGCAGGAAAAGAGGCGGGCGCCACAAAAATTTGCAAAAAATAAAGAAAAGGCCCAGATTTAATAAATAGGAGGCATGTGACCGATATCGGTTAGCTAACCGACGTCGGTAGATTGGTGACCGATATCGGTTATGTAACCGATACCGGTTATTTCAAAATGAGCTTTTCTAAAAATAGAAAAGCTTGGGCGGAAACTTAACTTAAGTTCTTATTTTTAGAGTCATGCAACAAGTTAAATACACGAATGTGACACTGTTTGACGACTGATACAGGTAATTGCATGAAAGAATTGAGTGATAAGGAGGAAAGAGACAGGTGAAGTGAGTGTGGGCTGAGATTAAGAAGTTAGAAAGGAAAATTATATTGGAAGAGGGTGGTGAACATGGATGAACGAGGAGAAGCATCCAGCAGGCAGGGACGAGAGGGAAGACAAGTTCCACCCCAAGCTGCTGCATCCCGAGAGGTAAACTGTTTGGTTGTATTTAAATTCTTGCATGTTTTGATGAATAGGATGAGAGAAGGTAAGAGGGTAGAGATGAGAAAGAAAAGGTGATAAGCAAGGGTTTGAGATGGGGTGAGTGTTATGGGGTAGGTAAGCAGGGTGTTCACGTATGTTTTTAGGTATAGAGAGGAGTAAACGGGCAAAATAATTATCGTAGGTGTATGTTTTTAAGCAGGCTGTATATTTTTGACAGTGACCGGTATCGTTTAGAGATAACCGGTATCGGTTAGTAAACCGGTATCGGTTATCTATAACCGATACCGGTTACTGTAGGAATTTCCAGAATGTGAGAAAAAAACCCGTGGGGATTTGATTTATTGAATAATTGTGTGTCGTTTTGATGTATGCAGGCAGAAGCAGGGTTAAGGATGAATGATACTGTGCCAGTGTTGTTGTCAAGAATCCGAGCGGATGTAACACCAGCTGAATGGGCATTGATAAACCGTGTGGGGCTAAGTGGAATCCGCTATTATTCACGAATCGCACACAATCATGCTATGTTGCAGGCGTTGATTGAGAGATGGAACCCAGAAAAGAATACCTTCTACCTACCAACAGGGGAGATGACAGTGACGTTGGAAGATGTGTTTAGAATTTTGAGGCTCCCAATTACAGGAAGACCAGTGTATCAGGCGTTGCCTAGCGTGGGGCGGGGAGCGATAACAGTAGTATTTGGTGCAGCTACATGGGAGTTGACACAGCGAGGTTTGACATTCACTTATGGTACAATGTATGCAACACACCCTGAGGAAACAAGGTTGGCAGTGGTATTAATGATAGCGGTGGGGTATTATGCATTACCGAGGGCGGAGGGGGAAGATTTCCAAAAGCATTGATGAGTGTTATTTGGGAAATGATAGAAAGGAGCGTGACTTTCGCATGGGCACCCGCATATTTGGCGGAGTTATACAGGGGTTTATGGGCTTGCAGGCGAAAACACAGGACGACACTGGATTGTTCATACTTATTACATTGTTGGGCCTATGAGCACATTGTTTGTGTGCGACCGATAGGCCGACCCATCCAGTCGAGGAGAGACAGGAGTGCAGAGGTTGGGATTCAGATGATGGGTCCAGACAGAACAAGAGGTGAGATCCCAGGCCGTGATAGATGACATCGAGTATTATAGGAAGGTATGGGAGATGGTGACAATTGCAGATATTTGTTGGAGGCCTTACGGGAACTATATGGTGACAGAGAACATAGCTGAGGAGTTGAGGGGTGTAGAGCGATTGAGGTGGATCGCAGGGCACAGGCCAGGTGAGTACGAGAGGATTCCTCTAGATCGCGTGCGGTGACAATTTGGATTTTGTTCAGGATATACCTATGACATATAGACCATACATGAGGATCGATGCCGAGGCAGCATTCTCACCTCCCCGGCCGACACCTCCAGAAGGGCCAGAAGAGATAGCAGCCGATCGTAGGGTAATGGATGCGGGAACGACAGAGGCCTATAGATTATGGTGGGTAGCAGAGCTGCGAGGTGCACGTGAGCATCCTGACATAGCTGTGATTACAGTGGAGAGAGATCGTCTGCAGGATTTGGTTCACCAGCTTCAAACACAGGTGAATGAGACAACGAGATTGTTAGAGGTTTCACAGTTACGAGTGGAGAGACTGGAGGCAAGATTCCTCCACGTGAGAGGACGTATTCGTATGTTACAGGAGATGTTGGCGGATCAGTGGGAGGAACCAATAGCAGTGGCACCTTTGAGGATGGAGAGGCCAAGTGAGTGGCGTCGACGATCATGATCACCACCTGATTCGGGAGGAGGCACAAGGGTCTAAGTGAATTTCATAGGAGTATAAGAATAAATAAGGATGCCGACCTGCGAGTCGATGATAGAGAAGATGTATTTGTTTAACATCTAAAATAAAACTAAATATGTATGTTGTTTTGAGTGATGATAATAATAAGAATGGTTGTGTTTTGAATGTTGTTTTTGTTTGTTTTGAAAAAGGATAAAGATGAATGTTGTCAAAATAGAAATACACAAAAATATTTATATTTACAACACATGATAGGGTATGGTAGGGGATGGTCGAGCTAACCTTGGGAGACCCCATGTCTCCTAAGTGCTGCCTACATAGCCCATTGCACAAAGCAAGGAGGGGCCTCAGACTGATGTAGTTCTCCCTTAGAACCAGGGAGAGGTGAATTCAGGCAATTTGGTTGTGGTTAGGCAATTTGTTGGTTGGTAAAAAATTTGATGTTGGTAGGGTAATGTTGTTGGTGTTGGTAAGGTATTGGCGATGTTGATGTAGGTATAGGTAAAGCGAAAGTTAGCTTACCCAAGTAGTAGGGAATCGTGTCCTGATTAAGGTCAACACACAATCCTAGAGTCGAGCAAAAGAGGCAAAAGTGTCCCGTAGTTGAGAAGAGCTAAACAAACCACATATTAACATAGGATGAGCTTGAATCCCTAGGTACCTTGCATAGGTGAGAAGTCGATAGGTGAAAAGAGTTGTATAATCACAATATATCGGATATACGTCACGTCCCTTGAGTTTTGTTGCTTTGAAAAATGGTGAGGTGAGGTGGTTGATATAGGCGGGGGTGCTGAGAGCTTGTTATAAGGTGATTATTCTGACGAAAGAGAACCAAACCTAAATAGACAAGTCCATGACTCAAAAGTGCTTTTGGAATACTACTTTTTATGTTTTTGGACATAGACTGATCGATGCGGGAAGTCTACATGGAATATGTATTTTGTTGTTCTTGAGGTCTTCACGAAGCGGATCAATGTGAGAAGCTTCTGATAAAGGCTGACTTTGTATAGTTGTCCTTCAAGGGAGCAGTCTATTTATAGTAGCAGATGTGATTTTTGTGCATAGCTGTCCTTCGAGGGAGCAGTCTATGTATAACTTAGAGGTCTAGATGTCCGTTTGGCATGAAGCATCTAGTTTTGTAGGAAGTTTGACTCAAGAATATCCCATAAATGTACAATTGAGAACATGTTATTTTGATACTTTTAAGTCATGGACCAGACTAAAAAGGGGAAGGCATCTTTAAGAGGAGGTAATGACCAAACCACGTGAGCTTGATTTTATTTTGAGATGCATGAAACAAAAGTGTATGAGGTAGTAAATGAGCTCAAGGGACGAGCGCAAGGTAGATAAGAAGTGATATAACACTAAATTCAACAGTAGAATGGTTGAAGATGCAAGGCATTAAGGGGTTCAGGCTCAAGTTTACCATTAAGCGAAGCTAAACGGTAAGTGCCTGATCCATAAGTATGCGTGATAATGTAAGGCCCAATCCAATTAGGAGCAAATTTTCCACGTTTGCTCTTTTCTAGTTTGGTTACATGTTGATTCTCTTTGAGGACAAGATCACCAACCTTAAAGGTACGCTCATGAAGTCACTTATCATAAGCACACTTGATGCGTTTTTGATAGATTTGAAGGTGGTCAAGAGCTGTAAGACGACACTCGTCAAGAAGCTCTAATTGGGCTAACCGCTCTTGGCGGAAATCATCATTGGTGAGAATATCCTGAAGAGATATTCTTAGGGAGGGTATTTGTATTTCGAGAGGCAAGACAGCCTCGGTACCATATACCAAAGAAAATGGTGTGGCATTAGTGGAGGTACGAATGCTAGTACGATAAGCCCAAAGGGCAAAGGGGATGTGATCATGCCAATTTCTTCCAGAGTCGTTAACAACTTTCATGAGGATTTTGGTTAGGGTTTTATTAGAAGATTCGGCTTGACCATTGGCTTGTGGATAGTAAGGTGATGAGAAGCTAAGTTTGATACCAAAGTTGTCACAAAGGTCTTGTAACAACTTATTTTTGAAAGATTTTCCATTATCTGTTATCAGGCGATGAGGAACACCAAAACGACAGATAATGTGATGGTTAATGAATTCTACGATTTTTTCTTTTTTGGTTGAAATGAGTGGAATGGCTTCCACCCATTTAGTGTAATATTCGGTTGCTGTGATTATCCAACGGTGACGTTGCGAAGAGGGTGGGTGAATCTCACCAATAAGGTCTAAACCCCATTGTGAGAAAGGCCAAAGATCTCGTGCGACCTGTAGCGGATGGCTAGGAGTATGTTGAAGGTTGGCATGTTGTTGACACATAACACAATGCTTAACATATTCGTAGCAGTCGTTATTAAGAGTAGGCCAATAATAGCCTAGGCGAAGGATCCGTTTGGCCACGGCCAGGCCACTAAAATGTCCACCACAAATACCGTCGTGGATTTGTTGGATGGTATAGGTGACCTCCGCACCGGTTAGACATCGAAGGAGGATGCCATCAAAGCCACGTTTATAGAGGAGTCCCCCCATGACGACATAACGAGAAACACTTTTAAGAAAAGCACGTTTTCCGTTACTAGTAAGGTCAGGTGGGAGAACAGAGGTTGTAAGGTAGTCGTGAAATTGGTGATACCAGGTATCCTGTAAATTAGCAGACACATTATTTATCATACAAACAACTGGGGCTGAGTAAGATGGGGCAAAGAGTTGTTGGACCAAGACGAATATGTCAGAGTCAGTTGGTGAGGCAGGAATTTGTGAGGCTAAGCAAGCCATAGTATCCGCAAATTTGTTAGTGGAGTGGGGAATGGTCTGGATAGAATAATGAGTAAATAAGGTCAAAAGTGAATCCACGTAATGTTTGTACTTTTGAAGTTCCTCATTTTTACATTGGTAAATGCCCATAACTTGATTGACTACCAATTGAGAGTCACCGAAAATATTGATAGATTTGACACCTAAGTGTAATGCAACCTGGAGACCCAAAACAAGGGCCTCGTATTCCGCTGTATTATTAGTGCAGGGGAAATCGAGCCGGAATGAAAGAGGCATAGGCTCAGCGTCAAGAGGAATGAGAACAACGCCGGCTCCTCTGCCGCGCTGGCATTTGGATCCATCGAAGAAGAGGGTCATTGGATACAACTCCTCCCTGAGTGAAAGAGTGGCGATGAGTTCGTCGGGGAAATTAAAATTGGTAAATTGTTCCCCAGGTAAAGGGGCCTCTGCGAGTTGGTCTGCGATAGTTTGTCCTTTGATTGACTTTCTGGTGTATAAATTCAAGGTCGAGGTCAGCGAGGAGCATAAGCCATCGGGTGATGCGTTGGTTTAGATGTGGTTTGGCGTACATATAATGAATGGGGTCCGTGTTGGTGATGACAAAAGTTTTGTGATTCAGGAGGTAGTGTCGGAGTTTGGTGGCTACGAATGATAGGGCTAGGCACAACTTTTCTACATGTGTATACCTAGTCTCGTAATCCACGAGAGTACGACTTATATAATAAACGGCTTGTTCTCGATGCTCGGAGTCACGATGTGCGAGCATGGCTCCTACAACATGGTCGGTGGCAGAAAGGTAAAGGTAGAAAGGGCGATCGTCCTGAGGTGGGATAAGCACAGGTGGCTGCAAGAGATAGGCTTTGAGAGCCTCAAAGGCTTGGTGGCATTCTTCGCTCCATTGAAAGGCAATGTCCTTTTTAAGGAGGTGATGGAAAGGTTGACATCGATCCGAGAGTTGGGAGATGAAACGCCGGATAGATTGGAGTTTACCTTGCAAACTACGCAATTGTTTGAGGTTAGTAGGTGGGGGCATTTCTAGGATAGCTTTGACTTTAGATGGATCGACCTCAATGCCACGCAAAGAGACGATAAAACCAAGAAGTTTTCCCGAAAGGACACCAAAGACACATTTCTTTGGTTGAAGACGGACACAATATTGTAACAGGTGATCGAAAATAATGGTTAAAACATCGAGATGTTCACTGCGATGTTTAGATTTGCCAAGAAGATCATCGACATAATCCTCAAGGATAGTGTGCATAATGTCATGAAAAATGTAAGTCATAGCCCGCTGATAGGTCGCACCAGCATTCTTAAGGCCAAACGGCATGACACGATAACAGAAGGTTCCCCAAGGAGTTATGAAGGCAGTTTTATGTTGATCGGCCGGGGCTACCAAAATTTGATTGTATCCCGAAAAGCCATCCATGAGAGAAAGCATCTCATGGCCCGCAGTGAGATCAACAAGTTGATCAATACTTGGGAGGGGGAAGTCATCCTTGGGGCAAGCGAGGTTAAGGTCTCAGAAATCCGTGCATATCCGAAGTCCCCCCGTCGCTTTAGTGACATAGGTACGATGTTAGAAATCCATTGAGGATAGTCAATAGGTAAGATGAAGGAAACAGAAAGGAGTCGTTGAAGCTCTTCTTTGACCAAGAGGGCAATGCGTGGATGCATTTTTCTCAGTTTCTGTTTGACTGGTTTGGAATCGGGTTTTAGGGTAATGTTATGGACAGCAATGTCAGGATCAATTCCTGGCATGTCAGCGTAGGACCAAGCGAAAGCTTGGTTGCGGGTACACGGAGAAAGGTAGTAAAGGCGGCTTGTTCTGATGCATTAAGAGATTGTCTGATCTTCACAATGTGAGGATCATCCTCTGTGTGGATGTTGATTTCTATAGTCGACTCATTCAACATGGTTTGAGTTTCAGACGGTAAGGCGCGTTGAATATAAGAGTCGTCCGCACCAAGGTAAGTGAGGATGGAGTCGTCATCCTGGCACTCAACAACATTAATTGAAGGTGAATCCTCTTCGATCATGTCTGGATACAGAAGGGGAAGAGAAGATGGGTCCTCATTATCGCGTTGATAAGTGAGAGGACCCAGGAAGATAGCATTTATGAAAAAAAAAAGTTAGGAGGGATAGATTCAGGGTCTATCGACTCTGTGGGTGACGATGGAAAAATGGGTGATGATGGTTTGGTAGGGGTGACGTCGTCATCTTCCAGGATACAACTGACACGAGGTTTCTCTGGTGTAAGTGTTTCAGGAAATCCGAGACCACTACGATCATTGTGTTTGTGTGTAGTCACGGGAATGATTGTATGTCGGCCTTGTTCATAAAGACCAAAACCAAAGCCTTTCCAAGCACAGCGAGTCAAGAAGGTGAGGGCGAAACGATGATTTTTCAGGTATTGGAAATCAGATTGGAAGGGAACCACACCAAGGGGAGGTTCAGGGGTAACGGAGGATGCGTCGACACCCCCATATGTTAGGTTGGTGCGGCAATTAGGTGGTCCGTAAGAGATTACCTCCCCCACGCGACGGTCGTAGGTAGGATGCGCATGTAACTGTCCGTACTCCTGTGGGGTATGGAAAGAACTAACGTTATATAGGCGATACTCCCCCAGCGTAAGGCGTTGAAAAACATCTACTAAGGGGTCTGAGGTTGGGATGTTGTTTGCGGGAAAGGAAGTGGTATTTGCGACGGCGGTTTCATTGGTTGAAGGTGTAGGTGCGGTTGAGGTGGATGGTAGAGGTGTGGTTGAAGTGGATGGTTGGGTTGGATGAATGGGTGTCTTGACTGGTACAAGCACATCATTAGGGTGATATAACATATTGCAGGTTTTGAAGGGGGGAGGATCAGCTTTTACGGTGTAGGACTTCCCCTCGTACTCAAATTTTATGCATCTATGTAAGGTGGAGGGAACAGCATCCCATAGCCCGGATCCAAGGGCGGCCTAACAACATATTGTATTGGAACTCTCCCTCAAGGACATAGAAGAGTTCGGGTAAAGTGCGTGGCCCTACACGAATGTTAAGGATCACGGTGCCTAAGGTAGAAGTAATAGCATCATTGAATGACCGCAACATGATGGGGTTGGCACACATGCAACTAGAAGGGATATTCATTTGTTGGAAGGCTTTTGAAGAGATGATGTTTAGACTAGTGCCCCCGTCAATCATAACACGACGCACCCGAATGTCCCGGACATAAGCTGAGATGAAAAGAGCAGGGTCAGGATCTTCTGCACCAAAGTCGACAATTTCGTCTTCGGAGAAACTGACAGCAGCGGCTTGCTGTACAGAGACAGAAGTGGTTGGGGAGATAGGTTGTTTGGTGAGCGAAGCAACGTGATTGGGTGTTAGAATGGAGGTAACAGGCAAGGTTTCATTAGGTAAGACCTCTATCCCTTGAAGGATTTCAACGAGAGCTTGTCGATGAGATTCAGAGGTCTGAATGAGATCATACAGTGTCATTTTTACAGGTGATTGGTGAAGTTGTTTGATCATGGTTCGGTGGGCAACTCCATTAGAGACGGGGTAGGCGGGTCCACGAATAACCACTTTAGGTGGTGGTGCGATCGGGATGGTGGACGGAGAAAGAGAGGCCGCAGGTGTGCTTTCTTTAGCTTTCCCATTGTTTTTCTGCCCTCGAGTAGCAACACTAATCATATTGATCTCGTGAACACGAGAGGAGGAAGATGGTAGGGATAAGTCATGGTCTTCGAGAGGTGGGGTTGTAATAATGATAGACCTTGGTGAGGCGGGGACAGGTGGTATAGGAGAGGGAATTGAAGCTAAAGGTCTCTCCCTTCGTAAGTTGTCTTTCTTAACCTTTCTATCTGAGAGAGGTGACTGACGAAGTATGGCTTTCAACGCTTTGCATCCCTCTACATCATGTCCTGGTGTGTGGTGGTAAGCGCAGATTTTAGACTCATCATAACCTATAGGTCGAGGTTTAGATGGATCATAAGGTCTAAGTGGGGGTAGGGAAATGGTCGCATTCTCCACCAACATAGCAAGGATTTTGGCGTAAGACCCTTTGAGCGGGTCAAAGTCAAAGGAAGATGAGGCTATTGACTGGGTAGTTTTTGGTAATGACGGGGTATGGTTGATTTGTATGGGTGGTGGTTTAGCCAAGGGGTTTTGACAATGGGATTTAACTAAACGTGGCTTCTTTGGCGTAGAAGCTATGTTTAGCTGGTTAGATGATGAGGCCACAGATGATGTGGTATCAGGAAACAACCATGGAGAAATAGGAGTGACAACAAACAAATCCTTTGATGATGGAATTTGTTTAGGGTTGATAGGTGGACAGGATACGTGGGGTGACGGTGTTGATATACCCTTGGATCTCTGTATGGGTGCAGAAGGCGTAGGTCGTTTTAAAGAAAACGCAGGAGGTATGATATATTGATGCAAGGTGGAGGGATGAGGTCCCAATATGGAAGGTAGGTGTGACGACGATGGTTTTAGTTGTGATAGAGGCATAGGTTGGGGTTGAGGAGATTGAGTCTGTCTCCTAAGTGGATGGACGACTTTATTTTTGGATAAATCTAACCATTTAGGTGGGTGTGTTAGACTGGGTATTGGTGAGGTCCCAAGCGTAGGGGAAGGTTTGGTTAGGTTAATAGAGGTGGATGAGGTATTTGGTAGAGATGAGGGGGGTGAAGATGAGGACATAGGCATTTTAAGCTTTTGTAAACACTTCGGGTATATGGTAGAGGCATCTGGATTGGTCATCTGCATTTGAGTAGAATATGGCGTACTCAAACGTTCCCATAGGACTCGTCTATCTTCTGAGGGATGACAATCCTCACGTGTGAATAGGAACTTTTGTATGGAAGAAAGGTGGGTTGTGATTCCGGTCCACTGTGGGTGTGATACAGGGGGTAAATGAGGCACTGTATCAATGGGCGTTAAGAGGTCAACCGGTTCGCTGAAAAGATTTAGGCGATGAAGAACTAATAGGTAGGAGGGCATGTTTGAGAGGATCCGTCATGATTAAAGAATTTGGTGATGTCGGTTCAAGAGGTTTCTCATCTAAGGATGACAAAAGAAGTGGCGAGCCTTCCTCTTGTACAACAAGAATGGTAGAAGGAGATGTTTGGGAAATAGATAAGTTAGATAACATCCGCTCACAGTCTTGCAAGGATGTGGTGTAAGAAGGCTCATCTGTGAGAAGAGAACTCTGGGTGGTTAATTCCTTGATGGGTAAAGGAACAACAAGGATTTCGTCTTGTCTTGATGGTGGTGAAGGGGGTTCGGGTTCCTGCGTTAGTGAAGAGGCTTGATTCAGAATTTTTTCGATAGAGGCTTTTGGCTGGGAGTCGAAGACTGCATGGATTTCATGAACACTCTCCTCGGCTAAGATATCTTGGTTTATGTTACTGTTAGAAGAGTGATTTGGGAATGGTTTGTTGAAAATTTTCAAATTTCGGTTAGCAGGGGCGTTAGGATTATCGAGGGCTATATCCCCTGCATCAACCATTTCCTGCACAATGTTTTTCAACATCTTGCAGTTTTCATGACTGTGTCCCTTCACGCGGTGGAAGTTACAGAAGTCATTTTCTTTGTACCAAGAAGGTATAGCGCGGGTGGAATCAAACCCAGAGTGAGGTTTAACAGGAGGTAAGGTAATAGCTCCTGCTTTAAGCAATTTTTCCAATATCACACCATAAGTTTCTCCCAAGGGAGTGTAATTGATGGGCTCAGCTTTATACTTATAGGTGGTTTTTGGCGGGGTATTAGACAGTGGTTGGGATTTGACCATCACCGCGTGGACAGCTCCTTTTGATTTCGAAGCAGTCGATGTGTGAGGATTGGTGGTGTTAGGTTTGTTGGTGGAATCTTGGGTTCGGAAATTGGGGTTTTTGTTGCGCAACCACAATTTCTCTTCCTCTAAGGCTCGAATCTCTAGTTTTCGAGCCATAGTAAAGGCCTCGTCAAATGTGCAGAAAGTTTGAATTTGGAGGGTAGGAGAAATGTGCTTAGCGCAGGCCCACGTAAAGAGTTCGATAAGTTCAGCCTGAGGAAAGGCATACGTAAGTTGGTTGATAAGGCCCCGCCATCGTCCAACGAAATCTGCGATAGATTCGTCTTCAAATTGTCAGATGGCATAGAGGTCAGTGATAGATACTTTCTTGGCAATGTTAATGGAGAAATGATCCAAGAAAGATTGGGCTAGTTGGTTAAAAGAGAAGATTGAGTGCTGGGCTAAAGCACTGTACCACTCCAAGGTGGGTCCTGATAAGGACATGGGAAAGGTGCGGAGTAGTAAGGCATCGTCATGAGCAATCAGATAGCAGGTCATGTCTAAATGATCGCAAGTGTTGTTGAGGATCCTCCTTACTATTAAAACGAGTAAATTTTGGTAATTCCCATTGAGGAGGATATGAATGAAGGGGGACAGAAGGGTGGATAGGCTCCTCGACAAACTTGCTCGTATGTCAGGGCACTACAACTTCCTGAAACAGAAGCCTCCAGATTTTGCATTTTGTCCATCATTTGTTTGATTAAATTAGTAGTTGGATGAGATGATGGTGCAGTTGTGGTAAACGGAGGCAGATTGGGCCAAGGGCCACCACTAGACAATGGTGGGGTTAAATGCTGATGGAGGAGAATATGTTGAGGTGACCGAATAGGGATGTCCTAATAAGATGTTGAGGTCACCGGATACGTGTGTGGAAATGAAAAGGTGGGCGGAGCTTGAGAAGGAAAGCTCGTGTGGATAGGTGGTAGAGAGCAAGTCATGAAAGGAGCAGTCTGCAAGAGAGACGAGGTAGGAGCAGTCGGCGGTAATGATATGTGGGGCCCAAGATTAACCAAAGGAAAGCCAATTTGTGCCGTATGAACCCCTGAAGCCGCTGAGTTAGGAGATGGGACTAAGGATGAAGAAGGCAAGGCGGAGTTATCAGGTGGAGAAGGAGCTAAATGAGCAGCTATACTAATAGGCATGCCAACAAGGAGTTGACCATCGGGTGTACGGTCAGGGGCATGAGACAAATCTTCTCTTTTAGTATTGTACAGCGCTAGGATTAGCGTCTGAAATTTTCACAAAATTCATTATCTCCTACAAGGATTTTGGGAACCTCGCTGGTGTCCGTAGGATTCCCCACAGGATGTGCAGGAGGTGATTCAGGCAAAGGCACGGAGCAGGCATGTGAAACCATGGCTATAGCTTGTTTCCGAGTGATAACAACCATGGACAAGGGTACACAGTAAGGATGCAATCTATCAGGAACAGAAGCAGCAACAAAATGTTGGAAGTTGGAAGGCTGCTGGTTTTAGGAACTGTAAAAGACAGTAACCGATATCGGTCAGGTAACCGATGTCAGGTCAGCTATGTAGGCGTTCAGTAAGTTAACCAATGTCGGTAGAATAGGACCGGTGTAAGAAGCTGAAGGAAGTTGTTGATCTGGGGCTAACAGTGCTTAGTATGCCTACCAAACTGTTCTGAAGTGATCACAGAAAATAGTGTATGACAGAGAAACAGAAGCAAAAAAAAACAAGATGCACAAACAAATTAACAGACTAACCCTAGGATTAGTTTTAATCAATTTGGGCTTATGCCTTTAGACACAAAATGATGTCAATCCTAAACAAAAGACTTAGGGGAAATGTCAAGTTTGTTTTGGCTTATAAGGTTACCTCAATCGGGCGGAGGAATACCGCGGAAAAGGGGGGATGTTTTGAGCTGTTGTGTTAATTATGAAGTGATTCGTATGTGTTGTGCAGTGAAAGTAAGATTAATTTCTTTGTCAATACCATGGAAATAACCCCCACGTGTATGACCTGTTACTTAATCTACGTTCACTAGAATTGAAAACAACAAGCAAGAATGGGATGCACGTGTTTTAAACCCAAATCAAAAAATGATATTCGATGAAGCAAAGAAGATGACTTTCACTAATGCAAAGCTGGGAAAGTCAAGACAAATTCTTTTACCAAAGATAACAAAATATCTTGTGAATATTTTTAGAAGAAGAAAACAACAAGTGTGCTCCCTATATGAAAGCAAGCAAGAAACAAAGAAACCCGAAATGGGTCCCACCGGGCATGCCAAAATGTTTCGCACAGAAATGCTTCCATTCCTGGAATAGAGTTACTTCTATCCTTTCATTCCTTTGAGAAACATATAAGGGTTAGGGCTAGGAGGAATACCTGTTGAATGTTGAGAGGGTGTGCGCGTACCGTAGAGAGAGATCAGATCGATTGCAAAGAACTCCTTTTTGTCTGGGAAGGACTACCTGTAAGTAAGAATACAAGACCACCAGATTTAGTTCCTGATGAAGATACAGGTTCAAGGACTGTTATGACGAAGGCAGGGTTCAGGTAGGATGATAATGATAATCCAAGATGAGGTATCCTCTCTCCCAAGGCTTGGATGAGTGTCACTGGGCTCTGGTTATTCAGTTGTAGTCTTGGGCTTGATGTCCTTCTCTGTAAACTCCTCTCTTTCCTTCACTTGTCTCTGCTCGGCCAAGTAAATTCCTGGATTCTTCCAATGACTTCTGATATTTCGATCAATCAAAAGAATCCTTTTTTTTGTTTTTGGTTGGGGGAGGTCATTTACAAGGAACCGATGGCGGTTACGTAACCGATGGCGGTCGAGTAGGAACCGGTATCGGTTCAGTCAAAGTGGGCTATTTTTAGTAAAATAGTCAACTTTCCCTCCTTTTCTCCCAAGGGATTAGTTGTGGGCTTGGTCAAGTCATTATGAGGTTGGTTTTGGGTGCGGGTGAGGAGTAATTAGTCATGGGTGTGGATGTAGACCAAGTTATAGGTCTTAATTAGGTTAGTTTAGGGTTAGGACTAGGTCATGATGAGGTGGCGAAATGAGGTGGCAGGTTTGGAGATGTGGATTTATTAATTGTAAGGTAATTAATAAATAATTGTGTACGGTTTAGGTAATGAGGTTAGGTTACGAAATGAGATGCGTGGTATGGGAGGTCGTAAGACACAAATTATGTGTCTACACTGACTCCTCAACAAATGGAAGAAAAGAGAGCAAAAGGATTATGTTTTAACTGTGATAGCAAATATGGACTGGGACATAAATGTGCTAAGAAGAAGTTGTTCTATATTGACGGAGGGAATCAGGATGATGAGGAAGCTGAAATTATAGGAGAGGCTGAGGAACCAGTAGTAGATGAAGTAGAGGATCACCAACCTATAATTTCTTTCCATGCATTGTTAGGTATTATTACTCCTCAAACACTCAAGGTTATTGGCTATCTCAAAAAATAGAAGGTGACGGTGTTGATTGACTTGGGGTGTACTCATAACTTCATAACTAGTAAGTTAGCTGCCCACCTCAATTTTTTTATTTACTAGCTCCAAAAATGCAAGTTATGATTGCGGATGGTGGGATAGTCAAGTGCACAGGAAAGTGCCATAGTATCAAGCTTTCCATGGGAGACTACATGTTAGACTCACCTATGTTTTCTATTTCTATGGGAGGGGCAGATATTGTTTTGGGGGTCCAATGGCTCACAACCTTAGGTACTATAGAGATGAATTTCCAAGATTTGTTCATGTGATTTCATTCAGATGGAAGGACAATACAATTGAATGGGATGGTAGCTAAGTCTCCACAGATTATTAGCTCTCATCAGATGCAGAAGGTTCTCAGAAAAGGAGTGGATGGCTTTATAGCAAAACTATTTTCCATAGAAGTACAAAATACAGAATCTTCAATGCCACTCGATCTTCAGAAGATTGTGGATGCTCACTCATCTATTTTTTATGCAATTCCAAAGGGACTACCACCAGTTAGAGATCATGATCATGCCATTCAGTTGATTCCAGGGAGCCAAACACCTAACATCAGACCATACATATACCCATATTCCCAGAAAAGTGAGATTGAGAAAATGGTGGAGGAAATGTTGAAGGCAGGTATCATCAGGCATAGCGAGAGTGCATATTTTTCACCAATGGTCATGGTACGTAAGAAGGATGAAACATGGAGGATGTGTCTAGATTACCGAGAACTCAACAAGTACACCATCAAAGATAAGTTTCCTATTCCAGTAATTGATGATTTACTTGATGAATTGCATGGTGCTATTTATTTCACAAAATTAGATATTCGTTCAAGGTACCATCAAATTAGGATAAAAGAGGAAGATGTTCATAAAATGGATTTCAGGACTCATGAGGGCCATTATGAGTGTTTGGTAATGCCTTTTGGTCTTACAAATGTGCCCTCAACCTTTCAAAGCTTGATGAACACTATGTTTAGGCCATTTTAAAGGAAATTTGTATTAGTTTTCTTTGATGACATATTGATTTACAGTAAGACATGGGAAGAACACTTACAACATGTAAATAACGTGTTGGAAGTTTTGGAGAAACATACACTGTATGCAAAGCCATCCAAATGTTCTTTTGGTGTACAAGAGGTAGAGTATTTGGGTCATATTGTATCCCACGAAGACGTCAAAGTTGATCCTCAGAAGATCAAAGCTATGGTGGAATGGCCAAGGCCCAAAAATCTCAAAAAACTTTGTGGGTTCCTAGGACTAACAGGGTACTACAGAATATTTGTGCGGGGTTATGGTACAATAGCAACCCCACTCACTGCATTGCTAAAGAAAGATGTCTTCCATTGGACAGATGTAGCCACTAAATCCTTTGAGTAGCTGAAGGAAGCCATGTGTAGTACCCCAGTTTTGGCTACTCCTAACTTCTCAAAAACCTTCATTGTTGAATGTGACGCTTTAGGATCACAATTGGGAGTAGTTCTAATGCAGGAAGGAAGACCAATTGCATTTGAGAGTTGCCAATTCAAAGGAAAATATCTGCTCAAACCTGTCTATGAGAAAGAAATGATGGCTATTCTTCATGCGGTCAAGCAATGGAGGCCCTATCTCATGGGTAGACACTTCAAGGTAAAAATTGATCATGATAGTCTCAAATACTTTTTGGAGCAAAGGTTATCATTGAAGGAACAAAAAAAGTGGGTAAAAAAATGTTGGGTTATGATTTTGAAATCATATACAAAAAGGGTAAAGAAATGGTAGTAGTTGATGTGTTGTCCAGAAGGGATACATCCGCAGATGCCTTACTATGTGGAATGTCCATGTTGACGACCGATTGGGTGGATGAAGCAAGATTGGAATGGAATCAAGATAAGGATACACAATCTCTAATATAGAATATCAAACAAGGATCTATGACATCTAACAAATTTGAGTGGAAAGGTAATTCCCTATGGTACAAGGATAGGTTATACTTGAGTAAAGATTCTAAGTTGAAGCATAAGATTCTTGCAAAGCTACATGCCTCACCTGTTGGAGGAAACTATGGGTTTTTGAAGACATATCATAGAATAAAAAAGAGAATTATTTTGGGAAGGACTCAAGGGGGATGTACAAAATTTTGTATTAGAGTTTTTAGTGTGCCAACAGAACAAAGGGCAAACAATTAAGACACCAGGTTTGTTACAACACTTACCAATTCCTAGCCAAAGATGGGAGGAGGTCTCCATGGATTTCATCACCGGATTGCCTTGTTCAGAGGGTAAGAATGTTATTAAATATTGTGATTGTGGATAGGCTCACAAAATATGCCCATTTTTGTGCCTTATCACATCCATTTGCAGCCAGTACAGTTGTAGCTATTTTTTTGGAGATAGTTCAAAGGCTACATGGAACCCCAAAGATAATTGTAAGTGATCATGATCTTGTTTTCACAAGTAATTTTTGGATGGAATTATTTTCATGTTTGGGTACTCAGCTAGCTCATAGTTCATCTTATCATCCTCAAACTGATGGGAAAACAGAAGTGGTCAACAAATGCTTAGAGGGGTATTTACGTTATTTTGTATCAGATAAGCAGGAAAGGTGGATTAAATGGCTACCACTGGCAGAATGGTGGTATAACACATCTTTTCATACCTCTTCTCAAATGACCCAATTTTTAGTGCATTATATGGTTACCATCCACCTTCTATCAAGCTTCCTCCTTGAGGGTGCAAACTAAGGTCAGAGATGTTGAGGAACACATTCAACATCAACAACAGGTTTTGGCTAGTTTGAAGGAGAATTTAGCATTAGCACAAAATAGGATGAAACAACAGGAAGATCAACACCGCAGTGAAATACATTTTGAAATTAGTGACTGAGTTTTTGTACATCTCTAGCCTTACAAATAGATGTCCCTAAAGAAATAGAAAAAGGAAAACAAACTTGCTCCTAAATATTATGGCCCTTATCAGGTTCTACAAAAAATTGGTAGTGTTGCTTATAAACTAGAGTTCCCTCCATCTTCACACATAAATCCAATATTCCATGTTTCATGCCTGAAGAAGGTTATTGGACAGAAATTTGAAGGCCAGACAGAGTTACCAGAAATTGATGAGGAAGGAAGAATCATTTTGGTGCCAGAGAAGATTCTGCAAACACGTACCAGGAGACTGAGAACTAGAGACATTAATGAATATCTGATCAAGTGGAAGAATCTAAGCATAGAATATGCCACCTGGGAGGATGCAGGTTTTCTGGAGTAACACCCAGAATTATTCAATGTTGAGGACAACGTTTGTTTGAAGGGGAAGGGCATGCTACGCCCTTAACCTATTGCTTGTATTAGGATATGAGTAGCTGACTTGTGGCTTGCCATATCATTTTATTATATCATTTATACTTTCTCATGCTTAATAGGTCGGCCTTGGTGTTGGCCATAACATATGAATAGTATATATAGGGGATTATAGGTAGTATTTCATTATCATTTTGAGCATTTGAGTCTTATTATATGGTTTGGAGGTTGCCCCCTTGAAGTGGCGAAGCTATTCTAATTACATATTGAGATCATTATTATGAAATATTGTGTTATTTGGTGTTCTATTGTTGTTCCTAATTTGAATTATACAAGTAATTTCATTACATTGTCAGTGACCCTATGACGATGCCCCATAATCCCTCAAACTGAAGGATCATATGCATTTTAGTTTTCCACGCTGCAAATTTTGGCCCTTTAAGTAACTGAGCATCTGAGAGTAGAAGTTATGGTGCAGACATTATAATAAAATAAAATAATTTTATTTATTTATTTATTGATTCCAAGAGATATTACAACTTTACTCATTGATGAGTAGTACTATCTCAAATATGCTCAAGATACTCACATGCGGAGAGATGATGATGCTTTGTGGGGCGTTCTTCTTCATATTCACAATCAGCATTGTACCTGGCTTCTAGCTCTTCTCGAACTCACTTTACTTGGAAGTTTACGTCGAAAATAAAATATTCCAAGATTCCTTTTCGAATTAGTTCGTCAAATATAATGTTTCCGATGTTGCGTAGCTCATTGAGCACTACAAAGTAGAATCTAGAGATTTCAGGAGCTTCTCGATGGTGTTCTTCATCTTGCGAGTTGACGTTACGGCTTTCAGTAATCTCGATCGTTTCATTCATGCTTTTCATTCGGCATGGCTTTGAGGGATTCTACATTTCCTTGGTAGAGAATTCATCTCTAGGAAACTAATGTCACCATTTTTTTAATTACTAAGCAAGCTTGTCGGTCCAGGTATCCATTTTAATGTTAAGCGCCAATATTCCACGTAGTATGCAAGAATTACACGTGTTGGAAATGAATAGAGCTGTTTATACTAAAAAAATCCCTCCACTTGTGCTTGGCATTTCACTTTCCATGCATGAGACAAAGGTGTGTCCACTTTTTGGTTGTGACCTTTGTGCAGGTCAAAAGAGTCGCCCTCCACACGTCCTGGAATAAAAAAATAGGTAGCTTGCAAAATAAATGTATCTATCTGTAATTTCTTCCACGCATGTCATTCCAGGTTCTTCTATAGACCACACAACAGGGAAAAGTTTTTTCCTTTTTGTTTTAGAATTTCTCTCAAACTTTCCACGCAGTGGTTTTCTGTACCACGTCCAGAAAAAAAGAAATAAATCCTTTTCTGTTGGTGGCACATCTGCTCCCTCTCTAGTCTTGTTTGCATGTGTTTTAGAAGACAGAGTGTTTTTCATTTCATTTGATGCAGCCTATGCAGTATTCACAGAGGGATCTTCGTGGAACGTTGCAAAGCCATGTACACTTCTCCCACATTGGTCAAAGAGACAAAATTCAAGGATTTTACAAAAACAAATTCAATAATCTCCTTTCCACGCAGCAAACAAAAGAAATATCCAACAATCTACATATCACCACACAACAACATAAATAAAGAAAATTGGGATATTTGTTTGCTCCAACTTTATGTCTCTCCTTCAAATGCACATGTCAGAGTATATGGTCGCTCTGTTACCAGATTGTGAGGAGCTAATTGACGAGAAAAAATAGAGATAGAATATATCTCTCAATATGTTTATTCAAACATACATTATTTATAGGGAGGAGAAATAAAAAACATTCCCCAAAAATAAAGGAGAGGTTACAAACTATGAAAGAATAATTTGATACTATATAATCATCTCATCCTAAATATATAAAATATTTTCTGCGTAACCTATGCCATTCATTGATAATTCCTTTTATGATAAACCCATGGATGCTTTTAAAAATTCCTTAAAAAAGATAGGAGTATTCATCAAGCCTAATGAAGGTTGTGATGTGATATGTCACAACTATATATTCACAAGAGCCACTTCTTCCTTGAAAGTCCCTGGTTTGTCTTAGTAATGATGTCTCCTTGTATTTAAGGATCGAGGACTACTGGGGTCTGTGGTAGGATTGGGCATTCAGGAATCATCTAGCGTTTGAATTAGAATGTCATTTCATCTCGAGAAACATTCTCAACATTGGAGTAATGCATCTTGCAAATAAAATTGAACCTCATAAATCCTCTCAAATTTCCAATCTAGGTCATGTTCCTGGTTGTATAGCTGGTATCAACAAAAAAAGAAAACAAATTTGACTATAATTACTTATGAAATGCATTCCTTTGCTTTGAGATTATCTTTATAAATGCAATCTGGCTTTCCAAGTTCTCCATTTTTTCCAAATTTGGGGTGAATTGACGTTCTAGAACTCTGAAGCCGTGAAGAAAATGGCGAGTTAATTTCCTCCAACAACCCTTAACCCAGAGCCCTAAACACTAATCCGTAAACCCTAAACCCTAAACCCTAAACTATGAAACCTACACCTTGATCCCTAAATCCAAACCCTAAACACTAAAACTTAAACCCTAATTACCAAAATTTGAGCCCTAAAATATAAACCCTAAACCATGAACCTTGAGACATTTAACCTAAACACTCAACCTTAAGCCCTAAGCCCCAAACCTTAAACCCTAAACCTTGAACCATAAACTTGAGCCCTAAATCCTAAACTGCAAACCATAAACCCTGAACCTTAAACCCTAAACCCTAGATTTTAAACCTTGAACACTAAAATACTTTTTAGAAAAAATTCTAAAAAAAGATACTAATGAGAAGGATTTAAATTGGTTTAAAAAATTTGGAGGGGAATTTCAGATATCCAAGAAAAATTTGGTACAACCCTTTTCCAAGTAACCCCTTCCCTGCGGGAAACTTACACAAAGAAATGATATCCAATAGATTTATATTCTTTTTCGCATCGCATGAGAACTATTTCACTCGTTGTAATGTTCTGTATCTTACCCATTCTTATCAGTATTGATAGAGAGTATTCAACTGAAAAAGGGTTCATCTTCTTTGTAGGCATAATATTCAAAGAGAGTCATCACAATTTGATGCCTTTCATCTACTGATATTTTGAAGGAGGGAAATGTTAGATATCCAAGATTAATTTGGTACAAAGAAATGTTACCCAATACAACTATCTCCTTTTTTCTATATCTTGTGAAATATTTAGAGCTCCAAGAGTGTTATAAATAATGTAATTATATGTAGAAGATCAAGAAACATTCAATAGTGAAATTATATGTGGGGAGAAACATGTTTGACATATATGTGTAATATATAAGGTATTTCGATCCTTATAATGCAAAATATCAAGAGCAGTTTTCACTTTGTAATTAATGATGTAGACTAAAGATCAAGTTCTGAAGATCAATACCATTGAACCCTAAATGAACCCTAAATCCTAAACCCTAACCCTTGTCCATAAACCCTAAATCATGGACCCTAAAACCTAAACCTTAAACCCTAGGCTCTAAACCCTAAACCCTAATTATTGAGCCCTTAACCCTAAACCATGAACACTGAACAATAAACCCTAAACCCTAAACCCTAAACCTTAAACACTAAAACCTAAACCCTAAACCATGAAAATTGATCCCTAAGTTCCCTAAATCATAAACCTTAAACCCTAAACCCTCAACCCTTAACTATAAACACTCAACCCTTAACCGTTCAAAATTACCAATAAAAGAGTTTGTACTTGTATTATGGTTAGATGAGGGTTGAATCTCAAAGAATATATTCATATTCGGTGTATCACCGTCAAAGATGGAAGCTCCCCTGTTAAATTGGTTATTCAGTATGATGTGCAAGATGAGAAAAAGCAACTGAAATACGGAGAATTATATTTCATGGGTAATTAGTACTAAGTATCAACAAGACCAATATGGCTTCTGACTACTTGACTAGGAGGGCATGAAAATGTTAGGACCATATTTCCTATTCTTGTGCTTAGAACCATCATTGATTCTTCTTATACAAAATAAGAATAACAACATTGGAATGGCTAAGAACACACAAGGGTTATCAATCGCCTAGTAAATATTTCTTGTTTAGTTCTGAGTGGGAGTCAACTAGCCTATGGCTTGGTGACCTTCTATTTATTGATAATTCCTTATATCATAAACCCATGGATGCTTTCAAAAATGCCTTCAAAAAGATCAGGGTAATCATTAATCCTAGTGAAGGGAGTGATGTGATTTCCAAAAAACTTGAAATGCAAACAGATTTAGAGGTCATAACACAAATTTACAAATATCTCTATCGTTATAAATGGAATCCAAGTAATGGTGTCTCCCTATATCCAAAGATCGAGGACTACTAGGGTCTTTGGAAGGATTGGACATTCAAGAATCATTGATTGTCTAAATTAGAATTTCGTTGCATCTGGAGAAACATTCTCAAACATTGGATTAATACATCTTGGAAAATAAAATTGAACCTAAGAAATCCTCTCAAATTGCCTAGTTTAGGTCATGTTCCTGGTCCTCTTTTTATTTCAATTTCTGGTTCTAGTTGTGGTCATCAAATATGGAATTTTCAGGAAAGGAATCCACTCTTGTATAATTATTCCCATTTAGATTATTGGAATTTCTAATGGTGGGTGGCAGTGCATGTGGAATTCAGTAGGTGGAAAGGTGGGGTTATGCCCTTAATTGGTTTTTTCTTATGGCTTCATTGGTATCCTTTCTAGTATTATTGGAGAGAACTCCCCATGCTTGTGTGATAATTTTAAAATCTTCCTCGGCTCCTCAGAACTTTTTTTATAAGGATGCAATAACAAGGCTAGTTTTAGCGGGTATTAACAAAAAAAAAACAATTTTGATTTAAATTACTTAT
Source organism: Taxus chinensis (assembly GCA_019776745.2). Classification (NCBI taxonomy): domain Eukaryota; kingdom Viridiplantae; phylum Streptophyta; class Pinopsida; order Cupressales; family Taxaceae; genus Taxus; species Taxus chinensis. The sequence goes on from CM034149.1 coordinate 885,399,974, forward strand.
GAAATGTATTCCTTCGCTTCGAGCTTATCTTTATAAATGCAATTAGGCTTTCCAAGTTCTCCATATTTGTAAAATTTGGTTTGAATTGACATTCTAGACCTCTAAAAGTGTGAAGAAAATGGAGAGCTCATTTCCCCCAAACTTTCTTGAAGTGAATTTAAATGAAATGAAATTTGGAATTTGGAGGTGGTACATGGTAGAAACTGATTGTCCTCCCACATATTTACTTATTGATGATTAATTTTTATTAGTTGGATATATTTTCCATTATTATGATAAACTGGGTTTTTGAGATTACCAAATCATTGTCAGTTTTATTCATGAGAATAATAATAATTATTGTTGGCACGGTTGATGCGACTCCTTAAAGCCTCCCATAATTACGAATACCTCTCCTACGAAACCTCATACAAAGTGGATATATGCTAACCAAACTTGTCATACCTCCTTGATATTGAGAAGGGTGTTTAGGGATTCGTTTAGCTTGCTTAACGAGTTTGCAGTGTAGAAAAACTAAGAAGTGACCAATGAACCTAGCTCTTGTGCAACGTAAGGGGAATTTTGGTAAAGGCAAGTAAGAGGAGTCTTTGGATGAATGTTGAGAAACTATATGAGTGAAATAAGTGGTTTAGTTGTCTGAGAACATGATGGAATCCTAAAAATCCTAAAAATACCAATAATCAATCAATAACATGTCTAAAAAATCCTACAAATATCAATAACCAATCCAAAAGCCCCCAAAACCTAAACAACGCCTATATTATTTCAAAAAATAGATATCGATTGTATAATTTAAACCCTAAAAGCTTGAAGGCTGAATGCTAAAATCTTGAAAAACACCTATGTACTGACAAAATTAGAATATGAAAAACTATCTTCTAAAACCGTGACAGATGGATTTGTGAGACTAGTTCTATAAGGTGCAGAGTGACCCTAACATCTTATATTTTCTAAAATAAATTTAAAGTATAAGAAATAATAAAATATAAATAATAATAAAAGAAAAACTTATACTTGAACATTTATTTTTTGTACATAGAAGCATGCCTCTACCACATATACTACATAGCAGACAGGAATGCAAGAACGCTATAAGCATGAGCCTCGCTCATGTTTTAGGTTTAGTAACAACAAAACCTATTAATTCAGAACGCGCTCGCGCTTTAACCTAATGCACTAACATTTTGATTAAAATTATATTTGTGTCCACTTTTTGTGCCCCCATCTTTGTGCATAGGCCTTCTGTCCAAACATCTAGCCATCTTGAATTATCTAAAATTATCAAGTGATACCATCATTTTTAGTTTTTCAAGAAAATAGTGAGGTGTAAGTCATGTCTCACAAATGACATGCACTTCCATAATTATAGAAGGAATTGCATGAAATTCCATCATTCTCTATATGATGTTGGGGAATAAATTTTGGAGTTTGATGATCTTTTCAAGTGAATTAGGAACAAAAATTTCTGAAGAAACATATTGATTATTGACTAGATCAATTAATTTTTCATGAGATATTATTGTTATCCAAATAAATAGCCTAGTTATTTGGGAAACTTGCATAGATATTCTGGATTTGAGCTCCTCATCAAATATTGCACGCACTCAAGCTCACTTGGCACATTTACTTGGTCACAGTTTTCCTTCACAACCTCCTTTTCTTTGTGCCCTCTTGCGTGCATTCCCCTTACTTGTTCCCTTTTCATTTTCCTCCTTGTTTCCATCTTCTCTTTCACATGCCCCTGCACTTGCTTCAATCAGCTAAGACTCTGGCCCTCTCACACGTCATGCCTACTATTTTGTAATAGTTACACCTTGACCATGTGTTTCTCTACTCTCAATGTTTGCCTCATTTTCCCTGCACGCATCACATACGCTTTCCTTCGCATCTGTCTGCTTCTTCCTTCCACACGCACTCCTACGCGTCATTCTATATGCTTCCTGTGCCATGTCAGCTTCTGATGGACTTGAGTGTGCCATGCACAACCTATCAAAGTGCACCTAACAGGGTGCCAAATCCTTACAACAAATTAGAGTGAGTGTCACATGGAAGAAATGACAAAAACATATACATAATTGGCCATCATTTCAACCAATCCGTGCATGCCACATGACTTTCATGTGCCAACAACTCTAAAAAACTTCTGATTAGACATATCTTCTCCTACAGAGCTCCGATCAATGCGTGCTTGGACTTGTCAGAGAGCTGTTGACATCAGCTACAGTGCCGAATATTCAAATTTAAATTCCTAGTAGGATATGGTAGGTAAAAATGGGAGAAAATATCTCTGAGCATTAATGAGAAAATCTGATTTCTCTAACCACCCCAATTTAATCTGATCCTCCCTCCCTCCTTCTTCAACACACCAAAACAAATTTGAAGAATCTCATATGTCACATTAACAAGCGGATTTGCATGCATTGAATGTCTCTTGTTGGTGGTTGTATTTCAAAATCAGATTTTCCCTCCTTCTTCTCTTCCTCTTCCACCGATTCATCTATAAATGTAAGAGCAAGGATCATTTGTTATGTTGGAAACTCTGGATCCTTATGCATTCTGATAAGGACTCCATAATTTCTATATTCTGAGTTGTAGACCTCTAGATATGGCTCTTGCATGTGGATATTGGCCTCCTTCGCCATTGTAACAACATTGTGCATTTCTGGAAGTAATAGAAGCATCATTTTGTGACTACTCTCTATCCTAACATGTTTGCATTCCTTCTTCTTTCCTTTAATTTTGCTTTGTGTGGTGGTTGTGCCATTCAAGTCCCTTGCAGTCTCCTTATTTAGTTGTGTCCCATGAAACTGATATGATAATGCATTCTAAGTTGTGCTACACATGCCTAGCCTTCCTTTCACGCATTTCATCTCACTTTCCCTCAGAAAAGTATAGTTCTCATCCCTCTTTTTATGGTGCTATCACCTTTCTAGTGTAGATTTCCTTCATGTTATCCTTCTATCCCTAGTCCCTTGGAATTATTAGCTTAGTTTCCCTTTCCAGCACTAGGAGTAGTAGTATCACTATAATTAGATAGAGGAACCGAGCCTTCTCCGGAGATCCATCCCAAGCGTGCAAGGTCCCACAAGTTGGGGACGGTTCCATTGTTGTCTCAAACACCTCGATCCTTCTGGATCTGAGATGTGGGTACACATTTGAACAACCAACCAGTTTTTGGCATGCCTGGTGGGAGAAGTATTGAAAGCTTAAATTTCATTATTTTCTAAGTTCTAGTGTGTGGACTTAGTATTTCAACCTTTGGAGGCTCATTTCAACACATCTGGCGACTCCGTAACATTGCAAATCTCTATTTTAGCAGCCCTGAGCACCTTTCATAAGAAGAGTGCACACAAGGAATAGTGAAGCATCTGAATATTCTTTCGAGTAACATCAGCTATCCCTAAGGAGATTTCATTCGAGAAATCCCACGCGCACATCTTCATCTCCCATGTACCACGCCCATTCAACTCATCCTTAAAATAGATAACCTGCACACCCTACAATGGCACATCAACAACCTCCTCCACTTAGAAACTTTGTTAACTTCAATGGAGGATTCCCTTTGGTTATAGCTTTGCGTAAAATGATATGCCAAATGACGTTCTCAAAAATATTCCATACTTTACTGGTGAGAATCAAGTCACCCCTCAGGAGCATATCCAAGATGTAGCAAACATGTGTTCACTCTATTTGATCACACATGATGATTTAGCAGTCAGGCTGCTTATAGCTTCCCTCAAAGGAAAAGCGCTCTAGTGCTATAGAGGTTTGAGACTTGGATCCATAACAACTTGGGATGAGCTAGGACAAGCTCTCTGCAATTATTTTGAAGACAAGTTAGATCACCTGTCTTTGGTGGAGCAACTAACAACAACAATGAGGGTGCCCAATGAGCAGATGACTGATTTCAATATCAAATTTAAGAAGACTCGGGACAAAATTCCTATTATGGTAAGCCCTATACCCCAACATGCTTTTCTGTATTATCTAAAGGCATTGATCAATGACATCTCAGTCATGATTCAATCCATGGGAGGTAGGAATTTACCAGATGCTTTCAATATTACAGTAAGGGTAGAAAACAATCTCATCCATGTGGGAAAGATAGCTCCTAGACCACCTATTCCCTTGTTCCCAGAAATGTCACAAATGCACCATCCTTCTGTGGCCCTTGTTACTACTACTTATCAAAGCACGCAACTAGTTGCATGAAAATCCTATTCTCCAGTGTGACAAAAAGAAGATGAAGAATTGAAGGCCCTAATTAGAAATTTATCAAACAAGTTCATATCATTAGAGAAACAACATAGACGTAAGCCTATAAAGGCAACTCTAATCAGGCGCACAGCCAAAGCAATCAACCTTGTCGAAGAATCAATATGGAAGACGAAAGGTACGCGCGCCAAACTAGCAGAATGATAGATGGCATGCTAACGCACATAATCCCTTATAAGTTGTTCCCCCCGCGCCCTCTCTCCCAACACCTATGTGCAAGTCAAGCACTTGTCCCAGTTCAAAACAAGTTAGCTCAAGAATCAGAATGGTTCTTTCCCTTGCAACATGCCTCATAGTCAGTATCACTATGTGAATGTTGTGCATGCGTAAGCCTCCATGATCCAGATAGGCTTCAGCCTGTGAACCTTCAACAAATGCCCCTGAAGCAGAGGAGTCAAGGAAGACCAGAAAGCCTCTCTCTAGAAACAAATTTGATGTTCTTTGGTGCTGAAGGACTTCTGTGCAATCAATCAAGTTGCAAGAGATGATTCAAGCAGAGCTGCAGCGCCCAAGATGCAGACGACATAAGATACAAGAAAAGAATGCTAGAGTCCAGGCGCCCAGGCCATAATTCCCAGCAACTCAAGCAGATCCTCAAAAGCAAAAAGATATGCAACTAAGGAATCTAGTAGCAAAAGCTGTCAAGTCCCTACACAAGAGGCTCTGCAGCGAGTCTCCAGAGATGGTGGCACACGCCCCTCCTTTGGTAGGTCAAGCCTCTGCTCTAGCTAAAGTCTAGGCTTCCGCAGATTGAACAATCAAGAAGGGATATCATTCCCTCAAATGAACAAGTTACAAAGACTTCCATTTAGCATTGTGGATCATATGAAAAGAACAAACATTAATGTCACAATGTGGGATTCCCTAGCCATCCCTTCTCAATGGGATCTTCTGCATGAGGCCCTATCCCAGCTTCCGCATGCTCAAACTAATTATTTGCAAGCCATGTGTTACCATCAACATCTACCAAGAAGGAGAGGAGAAGAAAGTATGTAAAGTTGTTAAACCACCCCCTTTCTATATGTCCTTGATCTTAGACAAATACCTAGTTCATAATTGCATGATTGACTTGGGCGCTAGTACCTCTGTTATGCCTAAGAATATTATTGATGTCTTAGGTCTGAACTATAGCCCCTTGTCTAAAGGAGTCTTACAAACTTGATGGCTCAACTGTCACTACCTTGGGAGTCATCAAGGATCTTGATTTGACCCTTCATGCATGTCCAAGCCTCACAATAACTCAAGATGTGTCAATCATTGACCTACCCTCCTTTGTTTTCCCTGTGTCTGTTAAGGGAATTTACTGCTAAAGTGGGTGGTTACTTGTCTTCTAATTGATCTCATATGTTACTTAAGACAAGGTATGAATAATTTGTTTACCATACAAGTTAAGCCAACATTTTCCTATCATGTAGAGTCATATGTCCCATCCCTTCTCTAAGCTAACTCCTTAATCTAAGAACAAGCTTTAGTTCCTGAAGAGAAACCTCTTCCACCCTTTGTTCCTAACCTAGTAATTGATGAATGGGAAGAGAGGCACAATAAATTTGACCCATATGTTGAGGAACTAGAAGTCTATGAAAATGGGAATGGTACTTATTGCATTCTTGAAGAAGAAGCTATGTTGCCCACATGCGCTCAAGAAATATCAAATTTAACCTGGTCTATGGAAGTTATAATTTGATGGGCGTAGAAGTAGAAATGGTGTGGGAGTAGGAGTTGTTCTCATTTCCCTGAAGGATGAGAAATTCTTCTTCACACATAGATTGCAGTTTGCATGTTCTAATAATATGGTGGAGTATGAAGCGTTGATGCCTGGTCTTTTGATTTCTAAAAGAGGAGGATTAAGGCGCTACAGATCTTTGGAGATACAGAGTTAGTTATCCATTAGGTGACCAACAAGTTCTAAACAAAGAATAAGGTTCTCAAAGCTTATAAGAATAGAGTTTGGGACCTCCTTGAGAGCTTTGATGCTCTAAATCCGTAGGCAGTCCCGCACAAAATGAACAAGGAAGCTGACCAAATGGTTGCGCTTGGTTCAAAGTTCTCTCCTATTGAGGAATTTGTTAAAGGAAACACTCATCACATTAAAATGGTCATCTGACCATCCATTCCAGACAATAACATCAGATGGCAAGTGTTTGACAGTTATGCGTAGATCATCTTGTTCATCTAGAATGAGGTTGAATTTTCATTAAGCATGCAAGCTGACTTACGTGACAACTATGGTGACCAAGTGATTCAACTAAAGACAATCAAGTTGCATAAAGGGTTGTTCACCTTAGAGAAAATGTTTAGCCCCGATGATGAGTTAAAGGGTGAAGAAATATACATGCACGCCATGTAAGAAGACTTCTCCCTAGTCACAATTGCGCATGGGAAAACTTTGTTTCTCAATAAAGCTTGCGCACATGAAGAAAAGAAGACCTTCATTTCTCTCTGTTCGAAATACAGTGACACATTTTTATGGGAGTATGAGGACCTTAAAGGTTTTGATCCAAGTGTTTCCCAACACTCCATTGACCTTGATTCTGATATTAATCCCATTAGACAAAAGTAATAACCCGTCAATCCAAAAATAGAGCCCCTCATGAGAAAGGAATTATCCAAACTCATTAAGGCCAATATAATTTTTCCTATTAAATACTCTACCTGGGTTGTAAGTCTTGTTCCAGTGCACAAAAATAATGGTGAAATCAGACTTTGTGTTGATTTTAGAGATTTGAGTAAGGCATCTCTGAAGGATCATTATCCTTTGCCTTCAATCGAGCAGATTCTGCAGACCATGGCTGGTGCGAAAAGGTTCGCGATGATAGACGGGTATTTAGGTTTCAATTAGATCCTGGTCAAGGAAGAGGATCAATTCAAGACAACATTTACAACCAAGTAGGGAACATATGCATATTATAAAATGCCCTTTGGTTTGTCAAATGTAGGCACAATGTTCTAGCGCACTATGGATATTTCCTTCAAAGGTTACATCAACGAATTCATCTTGGTTTACCTTGATGACATAAAGGTTTTCTCAAAGTAGAGCGTAGATCATATGGTGCACTGGGCACAAGTATTTCATAGATGAAGAGAATTTGAGGTGTCTCTTAACCCCAAGAAGTGTAATTTTGCAGTGGTGCAGGGAAAGATTTTGGGCCATATAGTTTCAAAGGATGACATCACAATTGATCTTGAGTGCATCTCAACCATCTTAGCTCTTTCCCTATCGGCACACAAGAAGTCCTTGCAGTCCTTCCTTGGTGTGATCAATTTTGTTAGAAATTTTATCCCTAACTTTGTAGGAATGATAAGGCCAATCACCCTTATTCTTAAGAAGGACTCAACCTTCAGATGGACAACGAAAGGAAAATAAAGCTTCAACAAAATCAAGCAAGAAATTTCTTGTGCACCAGCACTCATCAACCCAGATTACTCAAAGGTTTCATCCTTTATGCTTATGGTGATGATGTGAGTGTTATTACTGTCCTAACATAGAAAAATGAACAAGGACTGGAACAACCAGTGGGTTTCTTCAGCTAGATGCTGAAGGATTATGAATTGAAATATAGTCACATGGAGAAGCAGGTCTTCACTATCATGCACGCACTCAAGAAATTCAAAAGTATGCTTACCACAAATAATATCAAGGTGTTAGTCTCCCACTCTTCTGTCATAGAATTCATCATGGGAGAAGAAATTAGTGAAAAGAGAGCATGATGGGTGACCAAAATCATGGAATATAATGTGATTATGAGGAGGATGCAATTCCTTTGACACCGGAGTTGAATTCATTGGCACTTTCCCAGCAAATGGAATTCGAAGGCGCGGAACAAAGAGAAATCAAAATGGTAGAGCTGGTTAGTCTTGAAGAATCAAGGAAATCTGCAATGATCAGGCTAGAACAACATCAACAAGCAACAAAGAAATGGTTTGACAGAAAGGCTAGGCCTCAAGTTTTCAGATTTGGGGACTTGGTTTTAAAATGGGATGCTAACAGAGCTAAACCAGGGAGCCATTCAAATTTTGATGCACTTTTGAGTGGCCCATATATTATCAGTTCATGCAAAGAGGCTAACTCTTTCGAGCTAACTCATCTTGATGGAGGTGTGCGATAAATCCCAGTAAATGGGATGTATCTCAAACCCTTCCACTAGGTTTTATGCATCACTCTGTATATATTAGAGTAGGTTAAATTCCTCCAAGTGAGTTGGGTGCACATTGTTTGTTTATACATAGTTCTTCCTTCTCGCATGCCTTTCACGTGCACTCTTCTTTTGCTTCTAGGATACAGAGTTTCTTTCAGCAGTTGTAGGATTCAAAACAAAGTTGAGAAATGATCTTCATGTGTCTTCAGGGAAAGTTCTTACAAGTTACAGATTAGGTTTCATGATTACATAGTAGAATCCATGCCCAATGGATGCTCCAGGCTACTAATCTCTTTCATCTAGCAGGCAGATGGCCCCAAAAGTCACCAAAACTATTATCTAAATAACTCTCCTAGTTATTTGGGTAACTTGTATATGTATATTCTGGCTTTGAGCTCCTAATCAAAGATCACTTGGCACATTTCCTTAGTCACAATTTTCCTGCGTGCCCTCCTTTACTTTGTGCCCTCTTGCACGCCTTCCCCTTCCTTCTTCCCTTCTTTTCCTTTTCCTCCTTGTTTCCATCTTCTCTTATGCACGCCCCGCACTTGCTTCAATCAGCTAAGTCCCCAGCCCTCTTGCGCACCGCACCTACTATTTTGTAATAGTCATGCCTTGACCATGCATTCTCTGCTCTCCTGTTTGCCTCATTTTCCCCATGTGCATCACATGCACTTTCATTCACCTCATTCATCTTTCCTTCCATGACCATTCTTCTACATGCCCTCTTGCGCACACTTCTCTGCACTTCCTTTGCCATGTTATCTTCTAACGGGCTTGAGTGTACCATGTGTAACCTATTAAAGCGTGCTAATAGGATGCAAAGTCCTTGTAACAAATTAGTGGGTGACACATGGCAGAAATGACCAAAACCTGCATAGTTGGCCATCATTTCAGCCAATACGAGCACGCCAGGTGCCTTTCGTGCACCGATGACTCTAAAAAACTTCTGACATACATATCTATTGCTACATAGCTCTAATCGATGCGTGCCTAGACTTGTCAAAGAGTTGCTGACATCAACTAGAGTGCCAAATATTCAAATTAAAATTCCTGGTAAATCTGGTAGGTTAAAATGGGAGAACGCCTCTTTGAGAATTAATGAGTGAATCTGATTGCTCCAACCACCTGATTTAATCTGATCCACCCACCCTCCTTCTTCAACATGCCAAAAAAACTTGGGGAATTACATCTGATAGATTAACAAGTGGATTTTTAGGTATTGAATTCCTCTTGTTGGTGGTTATATTTCAAAATTAAATTTTCCCTCCTTCTTCTCTTCCTCTTCCAGCGATTCTGTTTATCACCGAATCACAGCACCCCTGTGCATGTATTTGAACTCACAGTGTGATTGGATAACATGGGTACTATCTCCAAGTTGTGGGACTTGCTACTTGAGACAAACCTCCAGAGAAAGCTAGTTCTTGCTCCTAAACTACCTGCCACAATCTACTCTAATGCAGGAGAAACTAGCTATTCTAATCTAAATTTCCAAGGGACCAGGGAAAGAGAATGCATAAAATGAAAGCCTACACTAAAGCAGTGATACACCAGAAAAGGAGGGTGGGTGGAAATGGATGGGAACGGGTCTGTAACCCAGAGAAATGGGTTGCTGATCAGGTGGAGTCGCCAGATGTGTTTTTGAAAATGCCTCTAAAAGGCTGGATGTTGCCAAGTTACACACCAAACTTGACAATATCGAAATCGAGATTTAAAATTTGAAAGACCCGGAGGAATGCAATCTTCAGTTCGGAACTCATGTCATGTTGTGCAGCTGCGGATTCCCGAAGAGCATAGTCGGAACTCAAGTCATGCGATGCAACTCACAAAACCCGAATTGCTATGTGTCAGAACTTGGAACATGTCCGACACCCCTCAAAACCCGATTTTCCTTTGCTGTCAGGAATAGGACCATGCATTGCATCTCCCAAAACCCGAAAAGCTGCTTTGATGCTCTCGGATCCCGAAATCCCGAAATCACTAAATACCCGAAATTTTGAAAGTCAAAATCTCAAAAAACTAAGAATACCCATTTGAAGATTACAGTCAGATCTACCAACTGATGAAATTTTGACTCGTTTTGAGCAAGTTAAGCCCTTGAAAATTGATTTCGGGGTTGAGACTGGGAGTTGCAAGATCTAAAATTTTAAAACCTACAATTTTTAAGTCTGAATTTCTTGAAAGTCCTTCAAATCGTTTGATGGAATGACCTCTTGTGTCCCACCGGGCGTGCCAAAAACTGTTGGTGTCGAATCACAGCACCCCTGGGACTCCGCAACGCGATCGTTTGAGACTCCCAGTGCGATTGCACAACATGGAGCTTTTCCCAAGTGTGGGACCTTGCGAAATTGGAAAAGCTCTCTGGATGAAGGCCGGCTCCTATTCCTCTGTTCAGATGCACCAATAAAACGCAGAGGTTTACCCCAAAAAACCTAATCTAACTACCAAGGAGACAGGGAGAGAGAAAATGCATGAAAATAAACCTAAGCTAAGGAGGTGATGCACCGAGGAATGAAGAACATATGTTTTGCCAATTAAACACAGACCACAGAAATGCAATGCAAAATCATGCACAGATAAACATATTCACAGTGAAAGATCAGGAGGATGCAAAATGAAACACATAGAGGGTTGAAAAACATCCACAGTCATGCATTTATTTTCTCCGAAGGTTGATACAATACACTGCAAAAAATGCCCAGAGGCAAAGGTACATTACAGTTTCAAATGGGAGGTTTGAGCTCCACAAATCCACCTGCCAAAGAGAAGAAGGGAGGAGACACAAAACAAAAATGTTCGACCTTTTAAAAATAGCCCCCTCCTTACATTTTATATGGAGGAAAAGAGAGGGAGAAGAGAGGAAATCGAACTGCCCCAACCACCTCCAAGACTGCACTTAATTCTTCAACAACCATGGTGGTAGGTGCGATCCCTAACGCCTGTCAGGTTCGGAACTCCCTTGTGCATTTGCATCGGGCTTGGAAACTGGCTCGACATGCTTCCTTTTCATGCGTTTCCGACGTGTTTTCCCGATTTGGAAACCCGAATTCCCCTGCTGTCGGGTTTTGAAGACCCCCCGACATGTATTCGATGCGCCATGTTGTTCCGCCCCCGAAACCCAATTTCCTTGTGCGTCAGATTTTTTAACCCTTCCGGCATGTCCTTTGGTGTCGGGTTTTGGTGGGCTCCCGACATGCTCTTTCGTCATGCGTTTCCGACCCGAAAACCCGATTTGTTAGGTGCGTCGGGTTTTGGAGACCCGAAAACATATTTTCTTGTGTCGGGCTTTTTAGAACTCCCGACATGCTTCTTCCCGGTCGGGTTTTTTAGACCCCCCCGACATGTATTCGCGCCATGGAAACCCGAAATGCTTGCCCGACCCAGAAACCCGAATCCTTTGCTGTCGGGTTTTAAAAAACCTTCGACATGTATTCGTTCCTTGTTTATCCGACTCCTCCTTCCGCATGGTTTCCACAATTTTGCCCTGGTGTCGGGCTTCTCAACCCTTCCGCCATGCCTGGCTTCCTGCTGTCTCTCGCGCCGTGTTCTTCCCCTCTGTCCTCCCGCGCCGTCCTGTTCTTCCCGCTTCTGCCCTATATCGGGTTTAGTGGCCCCTGCAGCGTGCTTCCTTTCACGTCGGGTTTTCTTACTGCTGTCGGGGAAATATATACAACAGATTCATCTATAAATGTAAGAGCAAGGATCATTTGTTATGTTAGACACTCTGGATCCTTACGCATTCTGATAAGGACTCCATACTTTCTGTATTATGAGTTACAGACCTCTAGATCTGGCTCTTGCATGTGGATATCGGCCTCCTTTGCCATTGTAACAACACTGTGCATATCTGGAAGGAATAGAAGCATCGTTTTATGACTACTCTCTTTCCTAATGTGTTTACATTCCTTTTGTTGGTGTCCATTTTGATCCTCTATTATTTTCCCACCTTTCCCCTTTCTTCTACATGCTCAAAAAACATTTTTCTTTGAGTTTGATGGTCTGCAAGTTTCCCCATCTAGATTGAATGTTTTAAATGGCTCATAAACCTATTATATTACCCCAACTTGAAAGAAAAATACATACAGGCTATGTTTTATTCCCTAAATTTCCAAATCCACAGGCATCTGTCATTTTTTCCATTTTTTCTGGCTTCTGGAGCTCTAATTTTCTCTTTTTGTACTTATTTTCCCTAAAAAATCTTTCCCCATTGTCGAAAATTGCTTAAAAACACTTCCCATATGTTTTTTAACTAAAACATCCTTTACCCACGATGAAAAAATCAAATTCGAGCGTCCTTAGCAAATTCTTTGTTTTTTGACATTCGTACAGGTGTCATTTGACTGTCAAAATTAAGCTCAAACGACGTCTCCTACATGGCCGCATCTAGTTGGACAAGAATCGACAGGGTTTCTTTGCAAAACTTAGCATTTTTAGCTTTGGGTAAAAATTCAAACCCCCACAACTCTGCAGGAGGACACGTGTCGTGTTCTTATGCTAAGGCAGGCGGGGAACTTAGGAAAATTTTGCCTTTTTTGTGAAGGGGAAAAAAGGTGTGGAAGGGCCGGTGGGTCCACAATGGAGTAGGGGGTGGACACGTGGCAGCGTAATGGCAGAGCGGGGAAGTGCGATCCATAGAGGAAAAGGGGAAATTTTTCCCTTTTAACAAAAGGAGTTAGAGTGAAAATTAGGCCCACGGGTCCACAATGCAGCAAGGGGTGGACACGTGGTGAGCGTAGAAGGAAGTGTTGGCCATGGAAGAAAAGGGGAAATTTTTCCCTTTTGGTCAAAAAGACTTAGAGCAAAGAATTAAGCCGTGGGTCCGAATGAAACCACGGGGAGACACGTGACGAAAGCAGAGTAGGTAAAAAAGACATAGAATGGAAGATTTGAGGCATGACTCTATGATAAATTAGAATAGGAAACGTGGCGAGGATGGGATCGGAGGTGCGGGCCCGTGGAGGCAAAGTTGAAAATTTTCCATTGGCAAAAAAAGGGGTTAAAACATGAAATAAGCCTGCAGATTTTTAGCAATAGAGAGGATGACATGTGTCAAGGATGCGGACGGAGGTTCAGGCCCATGGGGAAAAAAGTGAAATTTTTCCAAACTCCAAAAAAGGGTCAAAATGCACAGAATTGAGCCGCGATCCCAATGGGACCCACCATATGCCACATGTCATCACCAAATTTCAAGGACGGAGGGGCGGAGAAAAAGGTCATTTTTTCCATTTTTCCAAAAATGTTAAAAGGTCAAAAAGTGATCCTGAATTCATTCCCAATCATAGTTTCACACGTGGAGGGCCCAGATTGAAAGAGAAAGAGCAAATCAATGGTAACTATACATTCTTTAATTTGGCCACCATTTTTTGCTCCAGGGAGTGTGGAAATTGAATTTTGCATCAATTTTGATCAATTTTTGGCAAATTCTTGTTTTTTGTGCCTGCAAGGACCAATGTAAGTGGTTTTAGGGATTAATTTGCAGATTTAAGGTGTTTTTAAAATAAAATTTTACTCAGGCCCATGCAAAATGTGAAATATCAAATTATAAAGTTACAGAATCCGATTATGGAATGATAAGGATGAAATGATGAAATGAAAGGCATCTGCATGCTTGGATAATGAAAAATGTGCCTCCACAATGGATAATGATGAAGGATTTGTAATGATTTGCCATTTTTGAAACACCAAGAAACTTTGGTTGAAAATTTGTTAAATGTCCCTATCTGTGAATCATGTTGGAATTTGTAAGAAAATTGATGTTGAGCATATTCTTTTCTTGGGAAAGAAGGATCAAATGTAATTGAAAGTTATATAATGCATGTTTATGAGACATGCAAAAGGTCAGAGAAACTTAGAAATTTACCGAAAAATCTGGGAAGAAGCCCATTCTCTGAGAAACTGCCTGAGAACCATTTCTAATTCCTTTTTGCATAAGATTTGTATCATGTTAAGTTGGTTTCAGTTGTAAAGCCATCAACAAGCTCTGAGATTGTTTCTATAACATTCCCTTGCTGATAGATTTGAGCATTTTTGGATTATTTTGTGTTATCTCTTGGCAAAGTTTGCATGCAATTATGTTTCAAAATGTTTTCAATTTGTGTTTCTTGCTCCTATTGCAGTCTTGTGTTTAAAATCTCTCTTGATCATACATGATATCATTTCTTGTTGATAATTTAGTGGCATATTCAACCTCACATTCAGAAGAGCATTCATCTGATAAAGAGATTAAAAAAATTTAAAATCACTTTACCTTGAATTCTAAGATTGTTTGTAAACCTTTGGGTGCACCTTAGGTCATGATAAAATAGAGATTTCTGGATGCTTTGTTGGTTCTTTTGCTTCAAGATTTTTTGGTAGATTGTCAAAGATTGTGTGGAAGAGTGTATATCTGGGCCTCCATTTGTTGCACATATCCTAGTTAAAGGAGTACCTTAATCCCTTTGAAGCATTCTGATGTTTAGGTCTTACAAATTTCTTGCAAAGGTCCTCAAAGAATTTGGAAAATTTTGGTTAGTCTTGTCTAAAATATCCCACCTAAAATTTCATTCAGAATAACTAATCCTACCCATACTACCCCTGCATTACATTTTGTGTCAGCAAAAGAATCTAACCCATCTACAAAAATGCACAAAGCAAATCAGGATCATACCATGTCTCTAGCAGCCTCAGCCTTGTCTTGAAAGCATTTCCGTCATTTAGTAGTGACAACTTTGTTGAGTTTGAATAATGGAAAATCGATCATGTTTTCCTAAGGCCATCTCCATACAATATGCACATTATAAGGATATCTCCACCTCCTTCAAAAAACATAGGCTGCAATATAGGTTCTCTTACCTTGATTGAAAGGCACAAACTGAAATAGTGACGATTATATCAAAATCCTTTCAAGGTGCTACCCACTTCTTCAAATCCTGAGTGCTAACAAGTTAGATAAATTACTTCCGTGGCAACAAAATGACATATAAATCATTTATCTTCCTCTGAGTGTCTTGTAAAATCAATGATGCTTCTCAAGTTGTGGAGGAGATTAAATATGGGTACCAACACCCAAATGACACCATTGCTGGGGACTTGTTTTGAATTCCTGGGAAATAATTTGCACTGCTGAGATTGATTTGTTGATTCATTTTCCAGTCCATGTCTATTTAGCCCGTCAACAACACCAAAATGGCACCGTTGTCTGGGACATTATTCAGTACTTCAGTATTTCAGATCCTTGCTAATACTTCTTGTGTGATTTATGTGTAATTAAAAATCTGAGTATCATCTTCTGATCAGATTTATAAGATTGGAATGAAGAGTAGAGTTCTGAGTTTGATATTCTCTTAGTTCAATCTGATCCATGTGCATACATATTTGAGATATCTGAATGCATGTAAAACCCTGGTAACGTCCCCTGCAAATTCTGCATGTAAATACATTGTTGAAGCATCATTTTATAATTAGATTTGTAAGGATTAAGTGAAGATATAAGTTATGCCTATAATTTTACCAGTTTCCAGCAATTATTGAACTTCGTTAGCATTTGTGGTTGATAAATTCAAGAAAAGGAAGGTCTGATCTATAAAGTTTGGCAAGATTTTTAGTGCTAATAGGTATTTGATAGAGTATTTTAGTGCATTTGCACTAGGGTGAAAGTCCTTAGTGGTGACTCCATGTTTTTTTGATCTTGATAAATACCAGTGTCTTACCTTTCTGTCATTTTTTTTTGTTGCTAATCTCTACTAAATTGGAAGGAAGAAGATATTTCTTCATTAGGGACTCTGTTAAGAAGTTGTTTATAGATTCAGGGAACTTAGAGTTAGAATGGAGAAGAGTTTGGAAAGTTGTTAAAGGTCAGACATCAGGAAAAGATATATCCATTGGTGAGAGAGATCAGCCTTTGGTAGAGGATTATCACTCTTCTTCCAGTGATTTTGATTCAAGAAATCCTCTCATAAAATTATTTACTTCAACTAGTGAGGGTCTTTCTGCTGTACCTGGTGAGTTCCTTCTTCAATCTGCACCTCTGTGTTTTAATCCAATTAAAACTTTCCAAGAAAATCAGCACTTCGAGAATACCAGTCTTATGAATCACATTCTTGAGCCCCAAAGACCTTGCACTGCTCATTAGTTTGTGTCACCCCCGAAATCACCTCCATAAAATAATATGGATCAGCCTAGACCTCTATTTGTTGTTAACACCTTTGATCCTATAGACTTTATAGGAATGGATGGTTACCCAAATGTTATCCCATAAGATGTCAAAAATAGATTGCCAAAATTCCAAGTTAACAATGCTATAACTGTTGATCAGCATCTCAAAATTTTTGTTAACATGATAGAAGATTTTTAAATAGATTTTGAAGATGTGTATGTTAAATTGTTCATTCATACATTGGAAGAGGATGCTAGGGATTGGTACAAGGCTCTGCCTAATAATTCAATTGATTCTTGGACAGAGATGAAGAATGCATTTAGGTTACAATATGGTGACAAGATTGATCCTATATTTCTCTTGTTTGAATTTGAGAATATCAAGAAGAATCCTAATGAATCTATCCATGACTTCAACACAAGGTTTAACAAAACTTTGAGAAGGCTACCAGTTAGTCAGAGGTCTTGTGATGATTCTTGTTTAATCAAATATGCAGATGCATTTGATAAGAAGGCAGCCTATTACCTAAGAGACAAGAACCCTACCAATCTAAGGAAAGATTTCACCATGGCACTTAAAATTGAAAACAATATCAAAGCAATTGGGAAACCTCTCAAGAGAGATGGTGTAAAGTTGATAAACCTTGAAAAATATCAAGCTAGCAAGGGTGCTGATTTAGAAGAGGTTAGGAAAACTTTGGCAGGGGTTGTAAAAGAAATATCATATAAGTTGGCAAGAGCTGAGAAAGGAATTGGGAAAACTTCACAAGGTCAGCAAAAAGCACAAAACCATGATAGATTTTCCAATCATCCTAGGGGTGATCAGAGATTTAATGACAAAGGAAAAGGGCCTATTGGATTTGGAAATAGACAATCTCAGGCCAAGGAAAATAAGGTAGTGCCTGATCCCCTAACTCCTAGGGTGGCTACTGTTGATGATGCAAATTTGATTGATTGGTGTGACAAATGTTTTTTACCCCATCCTCCATGTGGAATAGATCAAAAAATTGAAGAGGAAGTTGATGATGAAATTGATGATGATGGCTTGCATGATGGAGATCCCTGCAGGTTCACCAAGGGAAGCAACTTCAACGGATGTCATAAGTGCTAGGACTGCTGCTATTTTTTGGGATTGTATCCAATGGGTACATCTTCTTCCTCCTTCTCATGTTTTAGAAATTGATAATGTACAAGCCTTTGAGCTACCCAATAATGATTTTGAATACTTAAGAGCTTTGATGATTGAGAAGTATGATGGTGGTATCCCTTCGAAGGAGGATAGGAAGCTGCTTATGAATGTTGTAGTTGCCCAAGAAAAGGAGCTACAATACCAGAAGTAAAGCTGCCAGGGGGCAACAAGCCAAGTCAAAATTTCCATTGCTTACTAAAGAAAATCCAAAGAAAAATACATCTGGTAAAGGCCCTATTCCCCCAAGAAAAACTTGTGATCCTCCCCATGCCCAAACTGAAAAGACAGCCATACCATCTAATGAATCTACTTGTCTCCCTTCCAATGCTGCCTTTCCCAAAAATGCTCCATATGATATTGCCCAAGTCTTGAGTTAGATCAAGATTCCTGTCCCAATTGCTGAGTTGCTTAGGATTCCTGAGCACAAGAAGAGGGCTTTTGAATATTTAGGATTCAAAGAGGAAGAGAGTACCCAAAGCAGAGTTGGAAGCAAGGTTGAAGTTCCTATTGCCATTGTAGAATTGGAACAACCACAAGTGTTAGAAGAGTTGGGGGAACCACCTGAGGTTTACTTAGGAACTTCTTTGGTTAAATCTCAGCTGAACATGGATCCATTTTTCACTACCTTTGTTATCAAAGACAAGATGTTACATAACTGTATGTTTGACTCTGGGGCATCATGTAATGTCATGCCTTTGGAGGTCATGAATGAATTGGGAATCAAAGTGACAACAAAATATGGCAAGTGTACTACTGTGGACTCAAGAGAAGTGTTAGTTGTTGGGTGTGTCAAAGATCTGGTGGTGCAACTTACATCTTATCTCCTGAGGAATTTAAAATTGGATGTTGTGATTGTTGACTGCCCTGCCAAATGGGGTATGTTATTATCAAGGAAATGGGCTGCAAGTGTTGGTGGGAGTGTCCAAATGGACATGTCTTATGCCACTATCCCCATTGAAGGAAACTTAGTGAAGTTATGTGGAGAGAAGAAGATGATGTACCTTATTAAAGACCCAAGCAATGCATCTTATGAAGTTTTGCAGGCAGATGCTAGTACTGATCACTTTGTGAGTTTTGTGGATTTCAGGGAGTATGAAGTTGTTGAAAACATATCTCCTAAGTATGTTGTTTTTTCTGAAGATTTGGTCCTTAATTCAGCCTTGAAAAATGTTAAAAGGTTTGACCTGAGCACAATGGAGGAGCTTCAAAGAAACTAGATGGTTTACAAATTAAACAAAGAAGAAGAAGAGGTATATTTCCAGTTGCTAAAAACATATCAGAACCTCTTGGCATGGCCATATCCAGCATGGAGGACATTTGGGGTTTCCCCTTGATTTGTTTTCTTTGAATCAAGGTTTGCATACCAACTTGTACAGTGTATAGTGTTTGGTTTTTTCTCTGTTTTTGGTGTTTTTTCAGTTCTGTGGTTTGCCTTGGTGTGTGGCAGCCATTTTTGTCAGCGTTCTCAGCTGGTTTTTGGATGGTTTTGGCTCATGACTCTGTTTTCCCAATGGATTATTTTGGCACTTGGTCTACTTATTGTTCTTGTGGCACTCACTGGGAGTGCCCATCCCTGAGCAGGAGCCAATGTTGGTGCCCATTTTGATCCTCTATTATATTGCCATCTTTCCCCTTTGTTCTACATGCTTTAAAATGTTTTTCTTTGAATTTGGTGGTCTGTAAACTTTCCCCTCTAGATTGAATGCTTTCAAAGGCTCACAAACTTATTATTTTGCCCCAATTTTGAAAGAAAAATACATGTATGCTTTGTTTTGTGCCCTAAATTTCCAAATCCACGGGCCTTTGTCATTTTTTCCATTTTTCCCAGCCTTTGGAGCTTTTTGGTTACTCATTTTGTACTTATTTTCCCTAAAATATCCTAATCCCCATGGTCGAAACTTGCTTAAAAACAATTTCCCATTTGTTTTTTGACCAAAAATTCTTCACCCATGAAGAAAAAATAGAATTCAGGCATCTCTGTTAGCAAATTCTATGTTTTTTGACAGTCATACGGGTGTCATTTGCCCATCAAAATTAAGCTCAAATGATCGTCTCCTACGTGGCCATTTGTGGTTGGACAAGATCGGTGGGGTTTCTTTGAAAAAACTTAGCATTTTTGGCTTTGGGCAAAAATTCGAAATCCCCCTCCGCAATTCCGCAGGAGGACACGTGTCGTGTTCTTATGCGAAGGTGGGATAGAAGGCTGGCGGGGACTTAGGAAAATTTTTCCTTTTTTGGAAAAGGGAAAAAAGGTGTGGAAAGGCCCATGGGTCTGCAATGGAGCAAGGGGTGGACACGTGGCAGACGCGGGTGGTAGATGGAGAAGTGTGGGACGCGGAGGAAAAGGAGATTTTTTTTCCCTTTTAGCAAAAGGACTTAGAGTGCAAATTAGGCCCGTTCGATGGGCATCAGGGGTGGACATGTGGAATTTGTAGAAGGGAGTGCGGGCTTGAAGAAAAGGAATTTTTTCCCTTTTGGTCAAAAAGACTTAGAAAAGAATTAAGCCACGGGTGTCCAATGGAGTACCACGGGGAGACACGTGGCGAAAGCAGAAGCGAGTCGGCGGGCCAATGGAGGAAAAGTGGGAAATTTTTCCCTTTTGCAAAAAAAGGACTTAGAATGGAAAAATGAGAATCATGATAGGACACATGGCGAGGATGGGATCGGAGGTGTGGGCCCGTGGAGGTAAAGTTGAAATTTTTTCCCTTGGCGAAAGAAGTGGTTAAACATGTGAGCCCGCGGATTTTTAGGGATAGAGATGACACGTGTTAAGGACGCGTAGAGGTGCGGGCCCGCTGGGGAAAAAAGTAAAAAAAATTTCCAAAATTCCAAAAAGGGTGGAAATGTGTAGAATTGAGCCGCGATTCCCCAATGGGACCCACCATATGCCACGTGTCAGCACCAAATTTCAAGGGCGGAGGGGCGGAGAAAAAAGTCATTTTTTTTCCATTTTTCCAAAAATGTTAAAAAGTCAAAAAGTGATCCCAAATCCATTCCCAATCATATTTTGACATGTGGAGGGCTCAGATTAAAGGAGAAAGGGAAAATCAACGGTAACTGTGCATTCTTCAATTTGGCCGCCATTTTTACTCCAGGAAGTGTGGAAATGTGAATTTTGCATCGATTTTCATCGAATTTTTGGCAAATTCGTGTCATTGTTTGTGCCTGCAAGGACCAATGATCAATGGTTTTATGGATTAATTTGTAGATTTGAGGTGTTTTTCAAAGTGAATTTTTACTCAGGGCTTGTGTAAAATGTGAAATATCAAATTCCAAAGTTGCAGAATAAAAATTTGAAAGGGATAAGGATGAAATAATGAAATGAAAGGGTTCTGCATGCTTGGAGAATGAAAAACATGCCTCCACAATGGATAATGATGAAGGATTTGTAATGATTCACCTTTTTTGAAACACCTGGCAACTTTTGTTGCAAATTTGTTAAATGTCCCTATCTACGAATCATGTTGGAATTTTGTAACAAACTTGATGTTGGGCATATTCTTTTCTTGGGAAAGAAGGATCAAATTTAATTGAAAGTTATATAATGCATGTTTTGAGACATGCAAAAGGTCAGAGAAACTTAGAAATTCACGGGAAAATTTGGGAAGAAGCCCATTCTCTGAGAAACCGCCTGAGAACCATTTCTAATTCCTTTTTGCATCAGATTTGTATCATGTTGAGTTGGTTTCAATTGTAAATCCATCAACAAGCTCTGAGATTGTTCTTATAACATTCCCCTACTGATAAATTTGGTCATTTCTAGATTATTTTGTGTTGTCTCTTGGCAAAATTTACATGCACTTATGTTTCAAAATGTTTTCAATTTGTGTTTCTTGCTCCTATTGCAGTCTTGTGTTTAAAATATTTCTTGATCATACATGGTCTCATTTCTTGTTGATAGTTTAGTGGCATCTGCAATCTCACATTCAGAAGAGATTTCATCTGATAAAGAGATAAATAGATTTAAAATCACTTTACCTTCCTTGAATTCTGAGATTGTTTGTAAACCTTTGGGTGCACCTTAGGTCATGATAAAATAGAGATTTTTGGATACTTTTTTGGTTCATCTGCTTCAAGATTTTGTGGCAGGTTGTCAAATATTGTGTGGAAGAGTGCAAATCTGGGCCTCCATTTGTTGCACATATCCTGGTTGAAGGAGTACCTTAATCCCTTTGAAGCATTCTGTTGTTTAGGTCTTACAAATTTCTTGCAAAGGTCCTCAAAGAATTTGGCAAATTCTAGTTAGTCTTGTCTAAAATCTCCCACCAAAAAATTCATTCAGAATAACTAATCCTACCCCATACTACCCCTGTATTGCATTGTGTGTCAACAAAAGAATACTAATCCATTTACAAAAATGCACAAAGCAAATCAGGATCATACCATGTCTTTAGCAGCCTCAGCCTTGTCTTGAAAGCATTTCCATCATTTAGTAGTGACAACTCTATTGAGTTTGAATAATGGAAAATTGATCATGTTTTCTCAAGGCCATCTCCATACAACCTGCACATTACAAGGATATCTTCACCTCCTTCACAAAATAGAGGCTGCAATATAGGTTCTCTTACCTTAGATTGAAAGGCACAACCTGAAATAGTGAGGATTGTTAGGACAATTATAACTATAGTGTGAACTAGAGGTTTATTCTAGAGTGTGTATAATGAGTTCTCTCACACAACTCATCTACGAGTGATCAGTTAGGGATCACATCCCCAGCTACAAAACGATAAGCACATCATGAATCCTATTTAATACGATCAAGCTTCGTGTATTCATATCCTCCTGATGCTACTTAGACTGAATACATCCCGTGCAGAACAAATTATATGGTACCTTGCAGATTGGATAAGAGTTCTTTGACATCTCTTGTATTAGAGCATCTTATAAAATCAAAGGGTATGCTAGTGAAAAGACATGCCTAGGTTTTAATGGAAAGCATTACTGGAGAATGATGGCTCAGATCTGGACCAGAGTCCTCAAGAAGTCAAGAAGTTTCCAGCAAAAATGACTGATCTTAGAAGGTTTAACCCTTTCATGCAACGAGCTACATCCTCTATGACATCTGCATGAGTTATTAGTGCCTTGAAATGGACATATTGATAGGCTGATGTTTTGTGAGTATGGTCATATTTGGATCCTAAAGGGATTGTGCTACATGGATTTTTTGAGTGTATCTAAATGGATTTTCAAGAGTGCAAGAAGAACACTGCATTTGGTGCTACAATTTTCATAAATCACATTCATTATAGTTTGTGATTTTTTTTATTTCACTCCTACCATGCAAAGTCATCTAGGTTTGACCACACCTCTGCATAGCTTTCAGAAAGAGTTTGGCCTTGTCTTCAAAAGTGTCTGCTAAAGATGAACTCAGGTCATAGCTATACTCAGATTTAGATTGAATCTAAGAATGTCTCAGACTTTCGAATCAAGGAAGATGGAATCAACATTCTGAATTATTGAATGCCTATGGACCAATGACAAGGTTTTTCAGAGAAGGTTTGAAGCTCCATTGACGAGAGAGTCATTGACATGTTCACAGGTTGATAACGAAGTGGAGACAAGATGCATGTCAGGCCGCTTAAATCTCCTCCATAAGAAGTCCTCGGTTGCTATAAATGATTCTGACCAAGAGATGATGTTTTTTACATATGTATGATTTTTGAACCCCAAAGTTTCTAGATTCAACTATAGTTTTTTAATTCAAGCTGAGAGGTTTAGATATTACTTTGATTGGTACTATCAAAATTTGTAAGGTATGTAATATGCCTTTCCATGAGGTATGAGTTTAGTTATTAGGAGTATATGGTAGCTAGTAAGGGTGCATTCTAAATTGTATTCGAGCATGCTTCTTTCATCATTTTCATTATTGAAGATGTTGGGTATTATCAGTTGAAATTGACACTGTAAAGAATCATGGACAGTCCCACTAGATAAGTTCAACGGATTAAACTTTCACACTTGGAAAGTCATAATCCCATATATGTCAACTAATTATATCAAAGGAACCTATGTGAGAATTGTCTGATTTTAGATGTCATTCATAAACCAAAAAATTATGTTGTCATAATGTAATGGGTGTTAACAAGAGATCATAACAGACAATTCAATAATGCCCTAAGTTGCATGTTATAATGGCGTTAACCAAGAATTGGTGTAGTGTTGACCTTGTAACAGGTCTTCTAAGTATGATGAATCATGGAGTCTAGGTCTATGCAAGACTTAAGGTTTGAAATGCACTCAAGTGCAACATTTTCATTAAGAACCTCAATTGTTCAAACTCAAGAGGGTGTTGTGTCTTAATTTTATCAATCTATGCTTGTGAAGTTATGATATTTATATCCAATGTATGTATAGGTGTTATTTCAGTGACATTAAAATATATGAAGATGTGCTACCTATTTCCTTGATGGTTTAAGTTATCCAAATAACTCTACTAGTTAGTTGGATAACTTGTATACATTTTTTGGCTCTAAAATCTCCACTGTAAGGTTGTGCGCACTCAATTCCACTTGACACATTCCCTTGGTTGCAGATTCCTCCTGCACCTCCCTTATTTTCCTCACGCACCCTTGAAGAAACTTCCCATGTCTATTCCTTGCAAGAGAAATTTTCCTAGAGCTTCTTTCCATAATCCCCTCGCATGCATTCCCTGCACCTCCATTTTCTTCTAAAGAAAAGCTTAACATACAAGATCCTACATGCACCTTGCTGAATTTCTTCAATCATAAACAAAATAACCAGCCTCAGAAGAACCTGACTACACCACTCTGATGCACATTTATGTTCTGGTAATAATTGGAGGAAGGAGGCAAAGAAGGAGGAGGCTACTCAACAGTCTCTTTTTGCATTCTTCCAACAAAGAGATTGCTCATACCTATTGGTGACCCTATTTCAACTTCATGTCTATGCCATTTCATTATCTGACATGCTTGTAGTAATGCCACAAACAACCAGTCAAAGTTCCTATCCAAAACAGGGTTCCAAATCCTAAAATCTCATCTTCAATGTAATGACACATGATGCAGAAAATGACAAATCAGATGACCAATTGTGCTATGAAATGGTTTTTCAGTTCCAATCCAAGAACCTTCTTGACGTGTTTTACGTGCCGAGATAGATCTTGAACATCTTCTATACAGCCATATGGTTGTTGGTTGTCCTTACAGACCTTCTTGATTGGTTAGTGCACTTAGTCTCACCCGTAACATCATGGTGATATAGGATAAACAAGTGCTAGGACATTCAAATTTCCTCAAATTCACACTTAGGGGATGATTGGTAGGTGAGAAATGGGAAAAAATATTATTAGTGAATTAATGAAAATATCTTATTTCTCCAACCACCTGATCTGTATAATGAGTATGTCCCTCACAAAACTCCTCTAACATTCCATAACAGGGATACTCTTGGGGATAATGCATTTGACATCCTTTTTAATAGGATCGAGATTTTACAGGCATTTAATGTTTCCTGTTGGTGGTTGTGTTTCATACATCTTTTGCATTTCCCTCCTTATCTTGTTCTTTCCATGTTGAGTTCATCTATACAATGATAAGATCTAGGATCATTATTAACGTTGCTACCCACCTCTTCAAATCCTTACGCTTTTGGCTAAGGAATTCAGATAAATTGCTATTTTTTGAGTCACAGACCTCTAACATCTAGCTCGTGTATGTGGTTATCAGATGTCTTGTAAAATCCATTGTAATAGCTCTGCTGAATTTTTGGAAGTAATGGATTACATATTTTTCTGACTACTCTTTATCCTAAGCATGTTATATCTTGCCTTCTTGCCTTTCTTTTACATTGTGTTCTCGTTTTGTGCCATTCTGCAGTCCCTCATACCTTCTTATTTAGTTGTGTTCCATGAAATTGATCTAGATGAATACATTTTTAGTCATATGTATATGCGTTCCTAGCCTTCTTTCACACATTTCCTCTCAGTTTCACTCAGAACAGATAGTGTTCATCCGTCTTTTCCTGGTGCTATCACCTTTCTAGTGTACATTTCCTTCACGTTATCCTTCGATCCCTGGTCCCTTGGCATTGTTAGCTTAGTTTCCCTTTCTAGCAATAGGATTAGCAGTAGCAGTAGAATTAAATAGAGGAACCAACCTTATCCGGAGATCCGTCCCAAGCACGCAAGGTCCCACAGCTTGGGGATGGTTCCATTGTTGTTTCAAACACCTCAACCCTTCCAGATCTGAGATGCGTGTGCACGTTTGAACGACCAACAACTACATTGAACTCCTTTGATTGTTTTCGGAGAAAAAATTATTTTGATCCTAGGTAGAGTTTGAAATTTCGTGTAAGGCCTCCCTAAGTTTTAATGTAGTTTTTTCCATATATGGTTATGGATGTTCACTTGATGGGTTGTATATATTTTTTAAACTCTCATCAATAGAAAATAATAGTATGTTCAATAATTTTGTTGACGACCAATAATTGTGTCTAAATGTCTCTTTAATTAATTTTCTCTACCCATAATGAATCCCACCATAGAATAATAGAGTCCATTTTAAAAAATATTATTAAGTATAAAATAGACAATCATAAATATTAAACGTGTCAATAATTATCACTATTATTAGACTCTTGGCAATTACTGGTCCCTATGTACAACATGGAATGCGAGTTTCAACATTTATTAACCCTTCAAACATCAAATAATTACAATTTAAATAAATAGAAGTAATTTGAATGCTTTATTAGGGTTTAATGTATTTTATAACTTCCATCACTAGTTTTTCGACCCTCGTCATACAAAAAGTTTTTTTCCTACATTTTCATTTATTTCATATTTAAATAAACCCTACCTTTAGGCGCCACTTTTATAATGACCTCCCTCTTACATAGTCAAGTTGTTAAATTGTGATCGATTGTGATGGTGTCTCAATGGAATCAATCAGGAAAATTTATGCCAAAAGTATTCCATAAGGTAATTATTCCTCCCTTGATATTTTCTTACTAGTTGAGGAATTCAATAATGCTTGTTAATGGCTAGAAAAGTTTTGCATGATATGTTATTTATTTTTCTAGGATTCCCTCTGAAAGTATGTTAATATATTGATTTGAAATGGCCTAGACCCAATCTAGATTAAAGTTTCATTCCATCAAAAATATCAACAAGTGGCCTTTTTTTCCATTTTCAACACTAAAAATGTTGTAATGACTATTCATAAATGTTCAACCTAGTATGTTTTAATTTACTTATTCATGTTGTCCCCTTAGACTAGCAATTTTGTAGTTTCAGAACATACAACAATTAAGATCCTAGTTTGGATTAGTCGGCGTGACTTTTCGCAGCTGCTCCAGATGGGGCTTTTTGCCTCACCATCACTCTCCTCCACAGACTCATCTTGGGGGGGTGGTGCTCGATGTGCCCTCACCATTAGAACTTGTTGCCACCTCCCACAAATGGAAAGTTCTCTCGACTAGGTTTGGCGATTTTGCCTCCCAGGGGGCAAGATAAAGAATCTGAAAAAAGGAATGATGACACTGAAACTGTTATCATTGGCTAGGAGCTCATTCCAGATAGAGAGGTCCCCACACTATCTGCCAGATCTGATCGATCTCGATCGAGATCTATAGAGAGGGGAGGGGCCCGCCCCTATAGAGAGATCTCTCTGGAGGGGCCCCTATATCTCTATCTCTATCTGGAGGGTGAGGGGGGGTCAGAGTAGGCTGTCGCCATATCTAGATTCTCTAGAGGGGCCCGGCACCCGGGCGCCCTATCTAGAACTCTAAGATAAGATAGTTCTAGATAGGGGAGAGAGCCAATTAAACTCTATATACCATCGCTCACCCCTACCCGACTCTCGGGCACCCGCCCCCTATCTATATATGGGCCCGGGCCGCCGGGGGGTGACAAACCCAACAATAAAGACCATTGTCCTTCCACTCTCTTCATGATTTCTGCCTAATTCTACTCTGATTAATTGATATGATCTAGTAGTTGGTTGGTTCCCTAGGGACTCATTTGTTTTTGGTTTCTCCCATGTCTTTGGGCTAATTTGGAGTTCATTGTATGCTTCCATACCACAAGATTTTTATTATTTTAGTTTTCATAGTATAGCATCTTTTTCATCAAACAATTAAAAAAAAATACAGCAAATAATAGGCGAAATCGTATCCGTGGAAAAAATTTAAGATAAAAAACTAATATTGTTAAAAAGCAATATCCCCATTACCCTATCCCAATACACACGTAGAAAAATCTGCGCTATGTCAGACGAATGTGTTTGCCCTGTCTTGCCTACGACAACCCCGTCACTGTAAATCTGTAAATTATTTTGCTCGTCACAATCCATTCATTTCATTTACTTCGGAAGATCGGGAAAAACTTATTGACGGTGACGTGTCAAACTGAAAGCATACCCAACTCCCCAGCCACACTTTGTACGTGGAATTGTGACAAATGCCGGAATTAATGTTGAGGCCACGTACGCTAGCCATTCTCCACATAACTGTTTCCCCTATCGTGTCTCACGCCTATCCAGCCTTTACAATACTTTTTGAACGGTAGGTTTGCTACAGAAATAATTGGAATACATTAGTTGTTCACTCGTGCCCTTTATTTCATTTAGTTTCAATTCTCTGGCAAAACGCTCATTGACGATGAAGGGAGAAAACGTTCCCAGTCCGAGTCCCACTCCGCACGCAGTGGTTGTGCCGTTTCCAGCGCAGGGTCACGTCAACGCTCTTCTTCATTTTGCCGATCTGCTGCGAGCACGCGGATTTTTCATCACTTTCGTCAATACAGAATGGACGGAGAAACGCATCTTACGATCTTCCAAACAGGTTTTACACCGCTCAAACTTCCGGTTTTTGTCATTCTCGGACGGCTTACCGGCGGAGCACGGGCGCACCACTCAACCGGGCGAGATTTTAGCATCGTTGCCAAAGTGTGGGGCGGCGTTGGAGGAAGTTCTTCGCAGTTGCGTTGGCGTTCCTCCGGTGACGTGCATCGTGGCCGACTCTTTCATGTCATGCACTGTGTCGGTCGCTGTTAATATGGGAGTGCCCAGGGTTGTTTTCTGGCCTTTTTGTGCAGCTGCCTCTATTACTCGGAAATACGCTAATTTGCTGCTTTGAATGACTTGTTATTGTCTTTTGGTTTTGATAAATTTTCTAAATTGATAATAACGGTGCTATTCAATAAGACTTGAGAAATAAGGTGCATTGCGATAGTGGCGATGATCGGCCAGTCAGCCAAGGGTTCGGTAAGAAAATTCCCTCGAAGACAAAGATGTGGAATCTGCCTGGTGCCGCTAGAGCCATTTTCATCATCATCTTTGATTTAGTTAGAAACACAGATATCATTTTTTACAAGCTTTAGGAATGTCAATCTCACCATTTATTTATGAAACACCGGTTTCCTAAATTCCTTCTTTCATGTAGCATCATATCTATCTACGAACAATATAGAATATTTATCTCTTTTTACATGTAGCATCATTTCATGTTACATACATTCGAACTATATTTTCTTTGCAATTAATTTTTCAGTATTCTAATATATTTATTTTATTATTATTTAATGTTACGATAGGGATGAGTCACATTGTGACACTTTTTTCTTCTTAGAAATTTTATTAATTTTTTTTTTCCCATTTTTCTAATTTGTAAGTAGTTATTATTCTTCCCCTATCATTTCAATATATTTTAGTTAAGTAACATATAATAAACGGTAGATGTTGATATCTTATTACAAATAAACTATAAAACGTAAGAATCAATAAAGAAACGAGGCCGTCAAACATAATAAAAAATAAATATTTATTGAGAATCAAACGAACAACCAACATTAAACTTTTTAATGTTTGACTCTAAAATTTAAGTTAACTTAAAAAAAACCAAACAGTAACTAATATATCTAGTTATTTTTTACTTAAAAAGAATAATATTTTTAATTAATTAATATTTTCCCAAATCATATTCATAAGTGATATGCTTTAATGAGAAGGCACTACAATATTAATAATATTTTATCTATTTTTTTTTCTTAAAAATTATAACATAAAAGTAATAGACTTTACATAAATATAATTATATTAGAATATACACATAAATTATAAAGAAT
Source organism: Taxus chinensis (assembly GCA_019776745.2). Taxonomy (NCBI): domain Eukaryota; kingdom Viridiplantae; phylum Streptophyta; class Pinopsida; order Cupressales; family Taxaceae; genus Taxus; species Taxus chinensis. The sequence continues at coordinate 885,429,789 of CM034149.1, forward strand.
TCTCTTGAGGACAATCCAAGTTTATAAATATGGATGCATTCAAAAATAACCTTTTGTATTATTATTATAATACTAATTATTCTTAAAAATCATCTTCAAATTAGAAATCCCGCAAATAATAACAATATAATAATAATCTAATTAATATTAAAGAGAAATTATGCTGCCAATATAAAGTAGCTATTTATTTATACATTGATCAACTTCACTGAACAATGCTACCATTTTAAGGTTAACACAGAATATTAACATATGATATTTACGAAGTTCGATTGTGGTTCCAGTGACAGAATCTAGAGGTTCGGAGAAAATGATTTCCAATCTACCGGGGAATATACCAGATCTAATCTCATTGCCATGTACCGCGAGCAGCGTGAATCCAATGCCATCTTCAAAGCTCTGTTGTATGAAGCGCAACAGTCGAATGAAGCAGATTACGTGCTGATCAACACTATCTTTTTAATGAATATGAAATAGAATATTAGAAATTGCAAATTATTAATTTGTATCCACGGTTCCATTGCTTTTTGTCACAACAAATACAAAAAATCAAGCGGTAATTTCAAACAAAAAATTAGAATATGTTTTTTTTATTTAGTTTTCCCTCGTGGCTCAGTGACTCCTTTCTACTAACTGCAAAATTAATCTTTGTAGTTTAACAAATTTTCAAAGTCTTTTCCATAGCAGATTACATACCAATACCATGAAACTGGATTTTGGCACTGCGATCCTTGTAGTTGTCTCAAACCTGTACATAGGCTTCACGCTACTGGAATTTGGAAATCAATTTCAAACCTGTACATAGGCTTCACGCGAAGGGGAAGTTGGGAACTACTTTACACTGTTGGTAAACTTGTTATCTATTACAAGTCCTGAGATTTATTTGTTACTACTCCAATAAATGACTCTCTTTTGTCACATCCAAAATTAGCTTAATAATATGATTAATTCACTTAATTAAGACACATAAACTAATTAATGATAAAAGGGAATTACATCACAAATTAAATCACATACACCAAAATTAAATAAAAGAAAGGAAAAGAACTACACAAAAACCCTTGGTAACAATTGGAGGTAATCTCCCCATGGGGACCCCCTAGCAACAAATAATAAAACACACAACATTACATAAGTTTCCATGGTGACCATTGTTGTATCCATCCAAAATTTCGATGTGGTTGGTCTCTAATCCCCCTTTGGTTGTTGTGATATAATTACCTACAAAATCACACAATACCTCATTCAGCCTCACGGCCGGCATCAAAACATCCAAGATAAAATATACACATATAAGTTAACAATCATCAATGTATAAATTAACTCATCATCTAGACAAATAATGTTATTATTTTAAAATTCCAACAACATTTCAATTCTATATTTTATCAACACTAAGAAGATCACAGGATTAGTTTAACTACTCAATCCTACTCAATATGATGAGAATGTTGAATGTTAGTAATATACAGATATGTCAAAAACACATCATCATCAATAATAAAATGTCTCTCTAAGAATCCACACAAATCATACTATGAATCGAAATCCAACAATAGTCCAAGTGTCTCTATCGTCTAACATCATGCTAAGCCAAACTGATACAATAATATCAATGTATATAGTCAACAGTAATCGAAAAACAAAATATAATAATTTTCGAAAAGAAGTGGGCACTACATCCCCCCTCCTCTTAGACTCGAATTCCTCCTGGAAGTCACTAAAATACGTGTAGAAATTGGACTCGTAGCAATGTAGCATTCTCCCATGTAACAACAGTCTCATCATTTCTATCCCACTAGACTCGAACCTGGTCAATATCTCTACCTTGAAGGCCCAGGGTCTTGCGCTCTAAAATAACGGACGAGATCCACCATCACCTACCCTTGATCTTGCACCTACAATGAGGTCCAATATAATACATGAAAACAATTTGTAATATGCCTCATAAGTACATAAACATGAAATACATCACGGATGTGAGACAAATAGGATGTCAATGCTAGATAATAGGCCAAAGGACCAATACGCTCCAAGATCTCAAAGGGACTCCCAAATATAGGAGCAAGCTTAGAGCCTTTTTTGTAAAGGATAGGGCTCTTATGAGCCCTGACATGAACAAACACCTTCGTGCCTCACCTCAAAACTACGTTCTCTTCGATGATGATCTGCATACTTCTTTTGTCTGTCCTGAGCCTCCTGCAATCTCTGCCTAATCATAACAACCCACTGCTCCATATCCTGCAGTAAATCCGGCCCAAGAGAAACCCTGTCCTCCAACCTATCCCAACTCAATGGTGTCATGCACTCTCTCCCATATAGTTCCTGAAAAGGATCCATGCCTATCAAAATCTGAAAAATTATTATTGTAGACAAACTCCACCAAATACAAATACTCCTCCCCACCTCGACTGATGATCCATGACATACATCCAAAGCATGTCCTCCAAGATATGATTCAACCCGCTCTAATCTGTCCATATGTCTCAGGGTGATAAGTTATACTTAAGTTGATCTTAGTCCTGAGAGCATACTGCATGGTAGTCCAGAAGTGATAAGTATACAAAGGATCGTGGTCACAAATCATCTTCTGCATGGAATCCCATGTAATCTGACAATCTCATCAAGGTATACCCGTGCCACTGTACTAGCTATGTAGGTGGTATTCATCGGAGAAAAATGAGCCACTTTTGTCAATTTATCCACCATGACCATGATGGCGTCATGGTGGTATCTCGATGTCAGTAACCCAACTATGAAATCCATGGAAATGGTGTCCCATTTAAACTATAGTATAATGTGACGGAAGAGAAGGCCAGTTGGATGTTGATTCTCAGCCCTCACCTTCTAACACTCTAAATAATGTTACACAAAATAAACCACGTACCTCCGTAGTCCCCTCTAATGGTAAAACTGTCTCAAGGTGGTGTGCATCTTCTTCAACCCAGGATGGGATGAATAAAGTGCACAATGAGCCTCTTTCAAAATGTCCTGTCTCAAACCTCCATCTCTAGGAACATATATCCGACCCCTGTTCTTAAGAAGCCCATTTGCCTCCAATGAAAATCCATCAAATCTCACCTTAAGGGGCCTCTGAGACTCAATCTCGGATCTGGATGTAAGGTATAAGTTGTCGTGAGGAAGCTGTTGTAAAATCCTACTCTGCAAATCTATACCCACTGAATTACCCATAGCCACATGTCTTCGTCTACTCAGGGTGTCTGCAACCACGTTATCCTTCCCCTTCACATTCTCTATCTCCATGTCATACTCACAAAGAAACTCCATCCAACGCTACTGACGAGCGTTGATATTGGAATGCGTGAAGAGGTGGAAGAGACTCAAGTGATCAGTCCTGAGTGTAAATATCTGGCCAAGAAGGAAATTCCTCAACCGAACCAAGGCATGAACAACTACTGCATGATCAAGGTCATGAGTCGGATAATTGAGCTCATAATCCTTGAGTTTGCGAGACTCAAAAGTAACCACTTGGCCTTCTTGCATCAATACACCTCTAATTATTGCAAAAGAATCATCCATGTAAACGAAGAAGTTACCCTAAGGGTCTGGCACTACAAGAATAGGCACTATCGTGAGACATTCCTTCAATGTCCCGAAGTCCTGCTCACATCTATCTTACCATAGGAACTTCTTCCCTTTCCGCCGAAGGGAAGTGATGGGATGCACAAATTGAGAAAAGTCTTGTACAAATATCCTATAGTATTCTTTCAAACCCATAATGTTGTGCACCTCAGTCACATTAGTGGGTGTTGGCCAATCTATAATAGCTTGAATCTTGGAAGGATTGACTGTGATACCTTCCCCAAAAATGATGTGACCCAAATATTACATCTCTTTCTGAAATAACGCACACTTCTCCAGGTTCCTGTAAAGATGCTATCGCTCATGAATACATTGAAGAACCTGACGAAGGTGCTCCTTATGCTCCTCACATGTATGTGATTATATCATAATGTCATTAACAAAAATGAGCATGAAGCGATCCAAAAACATCCAGAATATCCCATTCATCAAGCTCATGAATACTGCGGGGGCATTCGTCATATCAAAAGGCACTACTGTGAACTCGTAGTGGCCATATCTCATACGAAAGGTTATTTTATGAATATCTTCCTCCATGATCCTCATATGTTGATATCTAGAATTAAGAACTATGTTGGAAAATACTATGGCCCCCTTAATCTAATCAAATAAATCATCAATGCGTGGAAGGGGGTAATGATTCTTGATCGTTACTTTATTCAGCTAACTATAATCAATACAAAAATGCAGAGATCCGTCATTCTTATTAACAAAAAATCACCGATGCACCCCAAGGGGATACACTAAGACAAATTAGGCCTTTCTCCAGAAGGCCCTCAAGCTACAACTTGAGCTCATAGAGCTCAGAGGTAGTCATCCAATAAGGTGCTCATGAGATAAGCTCTTGCTCTCGGAACCAAATCTATGTTAAAATCTATCTCACGTGGGGGAGGTAACCTCGGTAGCTTCACTAGAAATACATCATAAAATTCTCTCAATATTGGATGGTCATCAAGAGATGGCCCACTAGACTCATTCTTATATTTGTCACTAACTGTGACAACATACAACTGGAAAACTCATCGCACACACCGCTTAAGCTGCATAGCAGAAATAATGTGGATAAAAATGGGCCTCCTAACTCTTGCTATTGCTGACTCAACCCCCTAATCATCTATACATGATATAATCTTATGGTAACAATCCACTCTGGCTCTGTGTGCAGATAACCATTCCATGCCCAAGATGACTCCATATGAATCCCAACAGAAGGATATGAAGATATGAGGTAGTGGTGAAGGGTCCCAAATCCACTAAAAAATCCTTTAACTAAGGAGTTTATAGAGATTTTGGCTCTAGAAACCATCTCAATGTCCCAGCTATGGCCCTGTCTAATTGTCACCAGCCTGTAATGCTCTATTAAAGATGGTGTAATAAAAGAACCAGACGAACCAGAATCAAACAGACTAGAGGTAGGAATACCACCAATGCTACATATACTCTCTATCACAGTGATCCAGTGCTCAGCCTAGTGCTTCTTGACTGCTGCATAGATCTAATGGCTACGTCCCATATCGCCAACTTTAGGCTTTGAAATATGTGCCTTACACTTTTTACTAGGGTTCTATGGGTACTCTCTCCAATGATGTTCAATAATGCCATATCCATAACAACTTCCTCATCCTCTCTAATGAGATACAACTCCATCAGGTACTTTAGAGATCTGTGCCTTAGATCCTGATGATCTAGCTATGGACTACTGAGGTCTCTGCTAACAAGTTCTTGTTGACTGAGCTCTTGGTGCACCCTATGTCCTAATAAGACCCCTAAGAGGAGGCCCCATAATACATCCCCTCTAAGCGTTGTCAAACATTTGTGGAGATCTGAATGGTGGATGATTCTGCTACCTCTACTACTAAGGTGGTTGTTGTGGTAGCCTCAGTGAAGACTATACTGAACCATGTCCACCACGAGGAGGAGGAGCTGACCCCCTCAACCTACTTTCTTGGATTTACTAGATGCGGCTCCGAACTCTATCCCTGGCATGCTGAGTCTTCCCCCGAGTCTCCTTTGGGATGTAGGCCTTCTCAACAGCCTCTACTAAGGTCTGTGTGTAATGAATGCGCACTGCACCTCCCAAATCCAAATTCAGGCCCCTGATGAACCTATGAATCTGAACCTTCTCCTCCTGTATATAGCTGACATACTGAAGTAGGTCCATAGGAATCGAGTCTCATACTCTCCTATAGTCACGGATGCCTGACTGAGGTCCTGGAACTCATCTATCCTCTGTTGAATAAACTTCCTAGTTAAGTACCTGATCTTAAACTGTTCCTCGAAGAGCTCCCAAGTAATTGTCTCTGAGTCTATCTGGAGCTTATGCTCCACAATCCTCCACTAGACACCTGCTCCATCACTCATAATATGGATTGCAACATGAAATTTTGTGTTGTTAGTACATGGGCAGAGCTTGAAGCACCCACTCAAGCTCACTAACCAAGCCTCTTCCCAAAAACCACCTATATCTCCATAATAGTGAGACGGGCATAGCTTCTGAATCTCCCTGATATGGTCTGCAGCTAGTGACTGTTAACCCCTAGGTCTCTCTGGATGCTCCTCCCTTGGCCTAGAGCTTCGAGATCTATCCTTGTGTCCTAAAATAATGTCTCCATGTCCCCTCTACGGTGAATATTCTTTAGCTGACTCCACATGGGAGCTCTCTACCCTATTCTCATCATTGTGTCACAGAAAATCACGAGCCTCAACTGATGGCTCTCTATCCTAGCTGGCAGGTCATCCTCTTAAGGATCCTCTGCGTATAGTTGCATTAACATCCTAAAGCATCTGTAATATCTAAGTTAAAATGGCCACTACAGACTGATATAGAGATAATAAGTCTATATCTATGTGCAAGAACCCCTCGTCTTGTCCGCGCCTCCTACATAGATTAAGGCAAGATTTAGTTCATAATTCTAGGTTTTATTCTATTTTTCCAAGTTTGCTATATTATACAAATATTAGACAATGTTGTTTTCTAGGTTTAAAAAAAATGCGCTAGGTTAAATGTTCATGTCTTGTGTTCTCAAGTGTGCCCAAGGGTCCAAGCTTTGATATGCTCAAAAAGGATTAGTTAACACGGGAAAATTTAGAATAGAATAAAAAGGCTCCAATATGCACATAAATATTGGGAAGATGGATTTAAACAATATGTGTGTGTGCATGGAATTATAATTCGTGACTCATATTTGTGTCCTCCATATGTGTACGGGTAAAGCCTATCGGTGATTTATAAAGTCTTCTAAATATGGTTTTTCAGTGAAAAAGAGTACTAATTAATCCATGTCTTTGGCCATTTTACTTTTATTTTTGTTGTTACTTTTGATCTTTTACCAAAAAGAGTACTAATTAACCCATATATTTGGCCATTTTACTTTTATTTATGTCATTACTTTTTATCTTTCACCCATATTTTCCTAGTCATTTTTATCACAATGTATTTTTCCTACTCTAACTGGGGTTCCCAGCTAGGACTAGGGTGCCCCAGGTGCCCTGATCCCCTTTGGGGTTCCTTGATCCTCTTTACACTTTGATATTACCTTTTGGGCACTTTCTAGCCATTTGAGCTTTCTATCTTTTTGGTGGTTGGCCTTTTTTGGGTTAATTATGAAATGTGAACAAGAGAACCATATAAATATAAATATATGAGACCATAATGCAAGAAAAATCACTTAAGAATTACTATCACCACCTAAGGTTGAATCCATCCAAGGCATGTAGAGATCCATTTGTATCCATCTATCTCCATCACAAGGGACAAGGTTGGTTCATCTGCATGACAATTCATGGGAGGTGATTTTATTCTATTTCATGCACCATCTATTTACATTATACATATAGTTATTGCTCGCTACTCATAAAGTGTGACCGGAACAAGAGCAACTAGGGCACAATTACACACACACACACACACCTAGAACTACATTGGGTTGGAGATGTAGTGCTATGCTCAATCATAAGTCCATCCATTTTGAAGATAAGGATAGTCTGACCCCTTCATATGCCTCTTTAATTTTTAGGGTTTTAAGTCTTTGTATGGAATTTTGCAGGTGTTTCTTCCATATTTGATTTGGAGCGACATCCAATGAAGTTGAGAAACATTCAAGCAACAAGAAGTGAACACAGGTGTTCATTCAGTGACACCTTAGATGATGTTTCTTGGTCATTTCCGTAGACGAGGGAATCCCAGGTGTCCCTATCCTTCTCCAGACACCCCATTCTAGCTAGAAAGATTAGATTTGTAGTTTCTCAAGATATTGTGCGGTCATTTTCTCCTCTTGTCAAGCTGGTCTCCATTACGACATAGTCCTACAAACTTGGCAAATCAGCTAAGGCCTTCTTAGCCTCTTTGCACATTAGGGTTTAAAATTTCATAGCTTAGATTTCTTGGGTGTATTTAAATATTTAATTATCTATTATTTACTACTTATATAACATTAGATTAGAAAATTATATTTTCCATTTTAGTTTAATCATTTTCGTGAACCCGTACTCAATCTTAACGCTCTTAGGGTCCTCATCTTCTTATGGTCTTCTAATCATGAATATTTATATCCACACTTATCTGCAGAATCATCCTGATTATATCAGTAAGCTCAAAAGGCATTTAGTGACTACTTATATTCCTCCCTACAAATCACTTGAATATGTATACCAGAAGTTTAATTTTTCCATATCTGTCAATAAGGATCAAAAAATTTCACAACAGATGATCCACATTCTTAAGCAATGCTAAAACATGACCCCCCTTGTACATTCAGGTTTGTATTCACAATGTGGGGCTCAAACATGCATTAGTTGACAATGGATTTGGCCTTAACATTTGTAATATCACTTTTTTCCATCACCTAGGTATGTCAGAAAGATATTTAGATCCTTCATTAGTCTCTATTCGTGGTTTGGACAACATTCACAACCATGTATTAGGCATTTTTGACCTACTTGTCACTATTGGTCCATGTACAATCATTATTCCATTCCATTTCATGCCTAATAATCTCAATTATAATATTCTTCTTAGATGACCTTGGATTCATATCATGCATGCGGTCCACTCTACTCTACATGCATGACTTAAATTCTATCATCAGGGTGTCATCTATGATGTATCAGCTAATGTATTCCCTTTTGAGTATTGACATTCTATTGAGAAATCTAATGATACTCCTCATTACTTGGATGTTACTCAACCGTTTTATAAATATGGGTTAGGGTATGAGTACTTGCACCATCACGGTTTTTCTAACACAAGCTTAGATCAACAAGAACATAAGGTAACAACACTTTGGGATCTTCCTTCTCAATCCCACAAGTTTGGACTAGGCTATCACCCTCCATCTTTACCTTCTAGGGATGTTTATACCTCCTTGCATACTTCCTCCCTTCCCCTGGTACATGTAGTGCCTCCATTTTCTAGCTTCACTTATCTGCTAACTCTATATTCATTTGTATGATTTGACATAGAATATGACACATTTGGATATTATGTTATTGTATTTGATCTTCATGGACATGTATGGTGAGTTGGGCGCGTAGCTCCAATTTAGCTTTGATTAGTATGTTGGCACATTTTATTAGATGTTGTGGATACTAATATATTGTTATGTATTTGGGCCTAATTGATAAATGAGGGATACATAGTTTAGTTGCCCATTTTGATGATATAGTTTACTCGATTATTGATGAGAACACAAGATAACATGGATATATGTCATTTATATGAAATGCGATGGCTAACCCATGGTGAAATGGTGTGAAATTATGCATGTTCTTAATTATGACTCCATGTTGATGTTGTGATATCATAGATTAATATGTTTAGACTTGATCGTTTATTGATTAGTTGATTACACTTGTATTGGACATATGCATTTAATCTCTGTATTGAGTTTGTAGGTGACATGTCACAGGAGAACATGTGTTTCAGGGTGGCTACGCAAATTGTGCACAAGCAGCACACAGGGAAAAGTCCTAACCATGTTAGTTGTATGAGGCCTTTTTGTTTGCTTGTATTATTTGGGCACCCTGATTGACCCTTAATTCTAATGTTGTATGTCATGTAAAATTAATTTTGTTTAGGTTGTTTTATTTTGTTATGTAAACTAGGTTTGCAGACTTAATGGTCCCCACTTGCATTAAGTTTTTTATTTGGGTAAGTGTGTGTTCATTAGAGAGGATTAGGGTCACATGTGCACCCTTGGGTGGGCCCCACATCCTCTGCACTTGTGCCCAAATGTTCCAAACCCGAAATTGAGCTATTTATGGCATTTTAAGTGACCCCTTTTAGTTTTGCGAGTTCACTTAGCATGAAAATAAGCCCTTGGACCCTACTTATTAGGTAGGGGCATTAATTTTAAGGCATAGAAGGAGTTTCCCTCCCATTTAGCCTCTCATTTTTCACCATCCATATAAGATAGATTGGAATGTGTGTGTTGTAAAAATTTGCACAAAATCTTTTTATTTTCTTTTTGGGCAATTTGGGAGAAGAGTGTTAAAAGTGAGTTTATATTTTCTTCATTTTATTTTGGGAATCTTCGACTTGGAGGGAAGAGAGGGGTGACACATGTCACCCTTTCATTGATGAGGAAATTTGTTTCCTTTTCTTACAATACTCCCTCTTAAATGTCCATCCATCATATGACTTGATGGATTTTGGAGTTTTATGGGGGAAGAGGGAGGTATTTTCCCTCTTAAATCTCATGGCTTGATGGGCAAGTAATGTAGGTTCTTTTTATTTCCTCTTATATGGTTTGAGGTGGGGAAGGTGGTTCATATGGTTTGAACCCCCTTCTCCACTCTTGGAGAGGAAAACCAATGTGTTTGAAAATCCTCCTGGAGGATTTAGGCGAATTAGTGGAGCAATAAGTAGGGATTGTTGTCTTGGAGGAATAAGGAGGTTATTGAAGAAATTGTTAGTATGCATCCTATGGTTGGACCAAATTTTTTGGAACTTTTGGATATCTCATCTTCTCTTCCCCATTTTTGAGGATGAATATGGTTTTCTCCTCCTTTCTTTTGTTTGGTGTATGTTGTGTTTTCTTTAGCGTATGGATTTTCTTGTATGAGGTATGTGTTGATGGTGAATCACAACACCGCTGAATGTATACAACTCGATGGGTTGAGACTCTCAGTGTGTTTGCATAACATGGATCTTTTCCTAAAGTGTGGGACTTTACAATCGGGAAAGCTCTCTGGATGAAGTTCAGTTCCTATTCCTCTGTTCAAATGCACACATTCAAATTGTAGAGGATCTACTCTAAACTCTACTATAACTTTCCAAGGAGATAGGGATAAGAAGATTTAAGAAATTAAACATATTCTAACAAAGGTGATGCACCAAAGGAATGCTGAACACCTACATTTCCATTAAACAAAAACCATTAAAAATGAAATGCAACCACCACGCACAGATAACCAAAATTGGAATGAGAGATAAGGAATATGCAATAACAAAAGAGAGGGTTGAAAATCATCCACATAATTTTTATTGTTTCTCCAAAGATTTGATACATTCCATTACAATGGCCAAGAGGAAAGATTGCATTTATAGTTTAGATGGGATGTTTGAACTCCACAAGATGACTTGCATAAAAGGGAAGAAGGGAGGGTGTAAGGCCAAAATGTCCACCCTTTAGAAAAATTCCCCTCCTTACAATATATAGGAAGAATGAGAGAAGGAGATAGAAGAATTTAAAAATCCTACTCCAACCACCCAAAAAATGCATTGAATACTCCCGCAACAATGATAGGTTCTATTGCAAAACCCATGCCTCCATGTGTTGTTCCTTGTTGGGTGAGAAAGGAAGCCCATACCTCATTATTATTGTAGGTGACAAGTCTGACACCCTAAAAAATGGTGGACTATATTTATTCATTTAGAATAACTTAGTCTCACTACTTTTAAGATAACTAGTCGTAGTTGAGCAGAAGATGCCGAAATATTTCCAAAAATTTATTTCTTGTGTAAATTCGAACTCCCAGTCAAGAGTTATGGCCATCTGAAGATCGAGGTGTCATTTTGTAAAAATGGCAGACTGAGAGTTCTAAAACTCTGAAACGTAATAGTCTGAAAGTATGAAAATTTAGACTTTCAGAATTCAGGATTTCCAAAATTGAGTTGAGATTTTTTCATTTTGGGGCTTGAGAGTTCCAAAACTCCGAACCCCGAAACTCCAAAAGTATAAAACTCAAAATTTTGAAATTTCAAACATTTTGCCTTTTCAGACATTTTCCATTATTCATCGCCCAAATCACCTTAAGAGTTTTGAAACCTCAAAACCCAAAGTTTCAAAACACTAAAACCTAAAACTGCCGCGTTCACCTTGAAACCTACGTTTACTTCCAAAATATGAACCCTTTTGGGATTAAGACTTTTAAGATTTTGGATATTTTGTGTCACTTTTCCAATTTTGCTGTTGGATACCTCCAAAACCCCGAATTCTGTACCTCCAAAACTCTGAAACCTGAAAGTCCAAAATTTTAGACTTTTAGAATTTCAAATTTTGGGCTTTTTGCTTACTTTGAGATCCCTAAAACCCTGAAACCCAAAATTCTGAAATTTCAGACTTTTAGAGTTTCAGGTTTCGGAACTTTGACGCTCCCTTTTCCAACTTTGGTCACTAAGAACTTCAAAACCCCGAAACCCGAAAGTCCAAAATTTTACACTTTCAGAGTTTCAAGTTTCCAAGATTTTTTTCTTTACTGAGTGCCCAAAATCTGCCTTCACCCATCTCCAAAAAGCTACACCTCCAAAGTCCAAAACCCAAATTTCAGACTTCTTCTTTTCTTGAAACTCTCTATAACTTTCCCGGCCCATTCCTTTCTTGGCCAACCTCAAAATGCGAGCCTTTGTGACTGAAACAACCTCATCGGCTTCTCTGTGTGCAAGTTCTTGTTTGTACAATTTTCCTCAAGGGGAAAAATTGGATAACAATATGTTGTTGTTTGTGTCTCCCTAAATCTTGAGCACATTTTTGGAAGATAGCTCTCTCTCCGATGGGCTTTGGGGAGGATAACATGTCTTCCAACATTTGGAGAGGCATGTAATCATGCCTATAGGTTGGGTGGTAAAACAAGCCTTTCTCTATGTGTTGGGTTCTTGGAAAAGCACTCAATGTTGGAGCTCAAGTATGGATATGGATGGAGTTTCTTGACATCATGGTTCCTCATTGTTTTCTCCAATTTTTGTGAACACTACTCTCATTGTAATCTCATGGATATGTCTATTTGGGAAGTTTTCTTTGTCTTGTAAAATTCTTCTTTTATGATTTGGGAATGCTTGTAAACAAGTGTTTTATTAGTTTGGGCATCCCCTTTCAATCTTGCAAAGAAGCTTTGTAATGCGGTTCTCTAATTAGTTTAAGTATTTTGGAATTATGTTTTATTTTTGAACTTAATCTCCATGGGAATGTAAACTTTTCTTGTATGATAAATTTTGTAGAGACTTAAACTTTGTAATGCAATACACAAAATTGGTTAAGAGTTACTCTTCTTAAGATCTTTTTTTAAGGTTGGAGTTTTGCCTTTGCAAATAAAATAATTGATTGCTATATGTTGTAAAATATATATAACAATGCTATTATTATATCCTTTTTATTATGGTAAATGTTTAAGAAGAAAATGTGATATTTTAGTGCGATCTCCTTCTTGTCAGTTTTAGTAATATTATACAATGAAATGAATTTTTTTTTTAAATTTTTCCTTCCATGTGAAAGCTTAGTAAAATGATTATATTAGGAAATCAAATTTAAATTTGTCCATATTCCAAACAAGTTGTAGAGATTGAATTTTACTTTTCAACGGAAAAATTTTAATTTCCAAGAATCTATTTGAAGGCTTCTATTGTTAATATTGTATGTGAATAAAACTCAATACTCATAAATGATTAAGACTTTTAGAATACACCATCTTAAATGTAATATATAGATGAGTGAACTTGATACACTTGCAAATAAAATCTATTATCTTCCATTTGGTATTTCTTATGAATATAGTGTATATTTTAAATATGTTAAAAAATGTTTAATATAGTTATATTATAATATAACTATACTATATTCAAACATAGTATATATTTCTCAATATATTATTATAGTTAATACTTTAATGTAATATTTTAAAAAATATTATATCATATATATAATTAATATAAATTGATATATTATTATATAACATATAATAATTAATACAAATTGGTATATATATATATATATATATATAATATATATTATATAATTATATTCTAATAAATATCAATAAACAAAAAAATACCAAATAAAGTTACGGTGAGAGTTGTTCTTTTAAAAAAATTTAAACAAAAAAAAAACACAAGGAATGTGAGGAGGGTCGAACCCCTCCCCAAATCTACAACCCAAACCACTCGTCCTCCACCAATTCCCACGCCCACTCCCCCAAATCTCCGCCATCGACCCTCCCTCTACTCCCTTCTCTCCATGTGATTCCCCTCCCTTCCACCGTAGCCTCCTTCCATTCACTGAACCCTCACTCCTCCCCATCCGTTATTTCCCTTGATGGAAACCCACATGACAAAAGAAGGTGGTTACATTTGTTTAAAAACGTTTTCATTTATTATATATATATATACACACACACACACACTTATGTTTAAATCAATTTATGTTTTAAATTGGGTATAACATACCTAACCAAAGAATATTTTTGGTACATAAAATACACAAAAAAGAGAGAAATGGTAATAATGATATTATCCATTAAAAATCCATGAATCCAAAACTCCATAGCTCCTCCTCAACATGCACATGGAAGAAACAAAGTGAAACAAATGAGAAGAGGAAAAGATAGGAAAAGAAAACAAAATGTGAGTTGGGAAACTTTAGGGAAAGTTTAAAATCTAGGGCCAAGATTAGATTGATCCTAGGGTCCACATTAAACCCTATTCACTTTTAAGTCATGAGAATTTGGTGAGAGTGGGAAATAAAATAAAGGAGGGTGTGTGGGGGAAAATTAAATAAAAGGGTGTGTAGATTTCCTTTGTGACCCTAACAAAAACTTATATTAGAAATAAATATTTAAAGTTGGTATTAGACAAGTAGCAATTAATTTGGGTATAACGAATTAATATAAAATAATTATTATCGGGAATCGGTTAAGCATAGCATTAGTATTTTTTGTACATTTACAAAAAAAAATTACCCCAAATTTTTAGTTACATTTTGGTGTGGTTTCCATTTTCCCGAGGCAGGGAACTACAGTACATCTTAAACTCATTAGTGATGTTACATCTACATCTTGGGATAATTTAGAATTTTTTTCTTCTGATGATGATGTCCTAGAACATATGGGTGTTTATGAGAATCTCCCTTCTTTTCACCATAAAAGGTATTCCTCACCATCTCTCAATGCTATTTCTTACTTTCGAGAATCTGATAT
Source organism: Taxus chinensis (assembly GCA_019776745.2). NCBI lineage: Eukaryota > Viridiplantae > Streptophyta > Pinopsida > Cupressales > Taxaceae > Taxus > Taxus chinensis. Next base: position 885,444,798 of record CM034149.1, read on the forward strand.
ATCCCCTGACAACACTGATCCTCCTGATACTATTCCTAATGATCCATATATCGAGGATTGGTTCACCATTATCAACGAAGAGACAATACAATAAAACTTTGGTACATCTTAAAATCCACAAATTGTTTTGCTAGGTGCGTCTCTCAGTCCCACCGAAGAGAAAGATATCAAACAAGTCCTTCATGATTTTTCTGATATTTTTGCATGGGACTATAGTGATATGTAAGGTATTGATCCATCTGTTACAATCTATAATATTTTCCTGAAACCTAGAGCTAAGCCCGTCCAACAAAAAATTCGTAAAAGGCATCCCAAAGTAGTACTCTTAGTCAAAGAAGAGATCAAGAAACTCCTTGACCTCATTTTTATTTGTGATGTTGGCTATCTTGAATGGGTATCTAATATTCTACTTGTAATGAAGCCAGATGGTCAGAGTTCATTTGTGTACTGATTTTCACAATCTAAATAAATCTTGCCCTAAGGATAGTTTTCCCTTACCACACATCGATGTCATTGTTGCTTTTATAGTAGGATACAATATTCTCTCTTTCCTAGATGGATTTGCGGGTTACAATAAAATTAAAATTTACCCTGCTGACATAGAGAAGGCCTCTTTCACCACACCATGGGGAACATTTTGTTATGTCGTCATGCCCTTTGGCCTTAAAAATGTTGGTGTCACTTATCAACAAGAAATGACTCACATATTCCATGATTATATCCACAAGATCATCAAATATTAGGTTAATGACATCTTGGCCAAATATCGATGACGTTCTTCCCATGTTATGGATTTACAAACATTATTTGAACACTTACGACAATATCGTGTACACCTTAATCCCCAAAAACATGTTTTTAGGGTAAAAACTGGTAAACTCCTTGGATATATCATCTCCCAACGTGGAATTGAAATCGATCCTAACAAGATTAAAGCCATTGTCAATATGCCTCCACCTAAAACTTTACATCATCAAAACTCACTAAAGGGAAAAATTTAAGCTATTCGAGTGATTCATTACATAACTAACTGATAAAACCCAACCATTCACACAACTCATGAAGACGAATACTTAATTTATATGGGATGAGTAATGCCTACAAGTTTTTGATGACATAAAGGCATATCTGTTACACCCACCTGTCTTAGTCCCTCCGCTAGTCGATTAACCTTTCTTATTGTACATTTCTGCTACATTTCATGTGTTAGGTGCTTTACTGGCACAACAGGATGATGTTAAACATGAAACATCAATCTATTATATCAGTCGCACCTTACTCTCTTATGAACCTAACTATAGATACATTGAAAATATATGTATTAGTCTTGTCTTCTTTGCAAATAAATTACGTCACTATCTCCTTAATAATGAGGTAGATGTTTCCCACCTTGTGTCATGTTGTCATTTATGTCCTAAATCATGTCATGTTATCTTTTTCATGGAAATGGATGTGTCCATAGAGTCACAGAGTGTTGAGTACATGTTAGTACACATTGAGTCAAATTAATGCTCTCAAGGTGCATGTGAGTCATGTAGATTGATTCTCTGTGGTTCAAAGAGAAGTAGTAAACACTTTGATCATGTTTATCTCAGGTGGATGAACTTATTTTAGGGCTCAGAAGGTCAAGAAATGTGTTTTGATGACAAAGTGTCACTTCTAACTAAAACTACCCTTAAGAACTCAAACTGTAGTTGTATGCAAATAAGATGGGATAGAAAAATAAAGGGATAGTTTTGGAAAAAAAAAATAGAAGAGATGGTGGAGGGAGATTTCCTTGAGATCCATGTAAAGTTTCAAGTCCTCGGGAGGTCATTTGAGCAATTTATTCAAGTTTTTGCAAGACTGGTGTTTGAGAAAACTCATTTAGACCACATGGTCTTCTTAGGTATCAAAAAAAATATGAATAAGTTTTTATAAAATTCATAAGACAATTTTTGTATTAAATTGTCCTAGAATTCATGTGCAAAAATTATTTTTCCAAAAGGAGGTGTAATTAATAATTTCTCACCATTCTTCTGAACATGTTTTTTTTGTTGTCCAAGCATATGTTGAAATCGATAGAAGCAAAATTTTTTTTTTGACCTCGATAACATTGTGTGATCAATACTAATGCCTCTAGGATGTAGTGTATGGTTGATGATTTTTTTCAAGGTTCCCAAGGTGTTGATACAGGTTAATAGTGCTAAAGGTGCATGTCAAGCTCAATCACAGGCTTCAAGTTAAACTATTGTTCATGTGTAAACATTATTAGCATTCAACTTGATCTAGTTTGTTCTACAAGAAGGGTTTATGGATTACATGGTTCAATTTTAACATCTTGGAATGCTTGATTTAAAGTTCAGGGGCTAGTGTAGTAGGTTGGTACAAAGGATGGTGAAGTAAATGTGTAAGCACTGGTGGTCTTCTTTGTCTCGGCACTTAATCAAGCCAATTGAGCTGAGTTTGGTGAGGTAAAAGATTTTATGAACACTAAGAAAGGATCCATATTGATCTAATAATCCTCTTATAGGAATTTGAGATGCATTTCAAAAACACTAAACAATTCTTAAGGTGATTGTTTCTTAAATGGCAGGTTTCAGGGCACTGTAGACTGCAAGTTTTGCTTGTCGGGAGCTTCTGAAAGATATTCAAAGGTTAAAATTGTTTTAACATGATGGAATTTGGTCTCACAAAAACCAAGGAGTTGGAGTTTTTTTATTTGATTCATTCTCGAGGGAGAAATCAATTTTTTCATGCTCGCCATCACTATTAAGTAACCTTGATCTAGTGTTTTTCAAAATTTGTTTTGATCGAATAAGAATTTTCCACCAACAAAATTTTGACAAATTTTGTGAAAATTTCTATGGGTTCAACATGCTCTTGTTGTAAACAAAAGTTTTAAATTTCCTCAATTATCATGAAAGAAATCGATGATAGAAATCTCAAACCCCATGGAAGCTCTATGCAGAGGTCTGTCTTGTTGGTTTTCAATAAAATTTCTTTGTTAATGGCATGTAGAAAAAATTGAAATTGATTTCAAACCCTAATGCATGATTCTTCCATTCACATGGGAAAATGGTCATCTCCATATTGTGTAAGGTCATTATATTGGTATTACAATAAAAACTCTTCACAATCTACCTTAAAATATTCATGTCATGGATCTCAAGTGTAGTGAAAATGTTTATCAGTATTTGGAAGTGATTTTTTTATCTTGAAAAGGAAACAATCCATTCACAGTGGTATGAAACAAGGTCACACTCACTCCATACTATGTTGGTGCTCAAAATAGTCTCGCCCCATTTGTGCCTTTGAAAATTTATTGATTTGTGACCTCTTTCATTTTCTCCTTCCCCGTGTTGTGCTTGGTCAGTCTTTGTTGTTAGTTTTTAGTCAGCTCCTGGGTCAAAGATCATGTATGGGTCCATGTTTGTCTCCTCATTTCTTTGTTCCTCTTGGAAAGGTCTATATTTTGAGTCTCCCATGCTCTGTTCCTTGAAAACTCATGTTTTCCCATTCTCTCTATTTCCCACAGTTAGGATTTGTTGTCCTTGATGTTTCTATCCTAGATACTTGAAGAAGAATGAATTGATGTGTCCCTGAAGAATGTATTTGAGCCTTGTAACATTTCTAAACTTTCTGTCCTTGAAGAAAATTTCATTCCCAGGCTCAAAAGGTCATTTTTCTGTATTTTATGGTTTGACAGGTGTTTCTCCTAGTCAAATTTGCATCCTTGCATCTACAGGGGACGTGGCACCTTTTGGTTGGACACAGCTCAGCTGGGTACTTAGAAAAAATTCATGGAAAGCCTTAACTCAAAATTTGTCCACGTGGAGGCACGACGCTCATTTGAAGATTTACTTTTTGGTTTGGCCTTGGAGTAGCGTTTGGGGAGGACACGTGGAGGCTTCCACTGCTTTCCCAGACTTAGACAATTTTTTGTGCAGTTGGTACAATTTGGCGGAACAGGACATGTGTTGAGCTCTCGCTCATTCAGGGTTTCCACTTTGGGCACCATTTTGAAGTTACGCCATGAAGACACGTGGAGGCCTCCGCTCACTTTACATTTTTCTTGGACTTTTCAATGGCCAAAGGAGACTGCCTCAGAGCATGACACGTGGCGCTTTCTGCTGAGCTTCAAGTATTCAGGAAAACCTTGCCAGAATAGGACACGTGGTGAGCTCGCGCTCATTCAAGGTATCAAATTTTTGGGACCATCTCAAGGAGTGCCATGATGACACATGGTAGTTTGAAAAGTCAAAGAGGTAGGGAGGTGGACCATCAGAGGCAACTTGGATTTTTTGCCCCTTAAGGATTAAAATCTCAAAATGGCCCGCAAGCCCTGATGAGGGAAATAGTCAATGCTTTACCCGGTCAATAGACAGAGGTGCGGACTCTTAGGGGAAATTTGGAAAAATTCCCTTTGGGAGAAAAGAGTCAAAAGTAAAAAAGGAAGCGCGGTCCCTGCTCGAATCATATTTGGACACGTGTCAGGCTCATTTCCCAAGGGCAGACCTATGTGGGAAAAACTTGGAAAATTTTCCCTTTTCCAAAAGAGAGTAAAATGATAGAATTTGAGCACGGTTCCACTTGAATCACATTTGGATGCGTGTCAGGCTCATTTCCCAAGGGTGGAGTGTGGAGAAAAATGGAATTTTTTTCCATTTTTCCAAAAAATTGTAAAAATTCAAAGGAAGCCCCAGGTCTGTTCTTAAGTTTGAATCTTCCACGTGGACGACCCAAATTCAAAGTAAAGATCAACGACAGCTGAGAGTCTGAAATCTGATTTTCCCCCCATTTTTCTGAAACATGTCTAGAAGTGCGAGTCTCCATGATTTCTTGGTCTTTTCTGCATGCCAAACAGAGAGGGGAGTTAATTTTGATATCTAAGTTTGGTGGGAAGATCTGGAAAGATGTCTTTCACCATTAAAATGGTTTGACTTTCGTGCTTGATCAAATTTTCTATTTTTCTTCTCCCAAGCACGCAAGGAGCCAGATTTGACAGATTAGGGGTGGAAGTGGTTGGAAAATTGAAGAAAGAGTGATCTACTAGAGGAAAGAGTTGAAAGTGGGAGATATTCGATGAAATCTGCCCCCTCGAGCACCTTGGTGACTTTTTACAGATTTGATTCTGAGAATCGTGAAAGAATCATGGCGAGCACTAGTGCATTTAAGGTTTTTGTCTTTTGGGGAGAAAGGGGCTCTGTTGTAAAGGTTATAAATGGCACAAATTTTTTGTGCAAATGGTTGGAAGTTAGAGGTCAGAGTGTTAGAGGTCGAAGAAAATTCCCAAGAGGAAAATTTGACTAAGCCTGTCTTTTGAGAATCCATCTGAGAAACTAGGTTATCTCTTTTTGTATTAAGTTTTATTGTGTCAAGGTGGTTGCAAGTGTACAGCCATTGACAAGCTCTGAGATTGTTCTATGAAACTTTCCCTTGCTAATAGATTTAATCAAATTCGAGTTTTTCTGTGTTGTCTTGAGAAAAATGTGTTGGTTTTATTTCTGAATGTATGCAAGTAGTTTCTCCTTGTTTCTGTTGCAATCTTGTATTAAAATCTGACCCAATCACACAGGCCTCAATCCTTGTGACAGTTTAGTGGCATCTGTAATTCCATTTCTCAGAAGAGCTTTCATTTGGGATTGGAATAAATGATTTAAAATCACTTTTCTTTCATCTGTTGACAGAGATTGTCTGTAAGCCTCTGGGTGTACCTTAGGTGTGATTTGGCTTAGATCTTGATGCTTTGTTGGATTTTCTAACTCAAGCCTTCGTGATAGAATCTCAAAGATTATGTGAAAGAGTGCTGATCTGGGCCTCCATTGAAGCACATATTCTGGTTAAAGAACATTTTAGCTATTTATGTGGCATTCTGTTGGTTTAGCCTCCCATTGTGTAAGATTCCTCAAGGATCTGGTGAATCAAGTTCACCCTGCCCCACCTCCCACCAAAAATTCATTCAAAAACAACTAATCCTACCTGTACTACCCCTGTTTTTCCTGTGTGCACACAAATGCATAATCTCTATTACCAAAACATGCAGAAGCAATCAGGGTCTCAAATGTCTTTAGTAACCTTTTCCTTGTTGTGAAAATATCTCCATGATCTGGAAGTGACAACTCGTGAGAGTCAGATCTGGTGTGTTGATCATATTTTCCCAAGGTATTCTCTATAAAATTTATGCAAAAGAAGGATTTATCATTGTTCTTCAATAAACAGAGGTTACAAAATAGGTTCTCTTACCTTGGTTGAAAGGCACAACCTAAAATAGTTAGGATCAGATCACATCCTTTAAGGTGCTATCCATCTCTCCACAAATCCAAGTAACAAAGGGATAGTTAGATTCCTCCCCGGCTACAAAATGACATATATTTATGATTTAGCCTCTAAGCTCCCTGTTGAATCTTGTTGCTGCTTGGCTTGAAAAGGAGAACAAATTTGGATACCAACACTAGTGGCGCCATTGCCGGGGATTGCTAGACTTTTAAGATCCCTGTAGGACCAATCTTTTTGCTTCTAATTTGTTGATTCATTTGCCATTTCATATCCATTTAGCCCATCAACAACACTAGTGGCGCCATTGCCGGGGACATTATGATTGCAGTTCATTTTCAGACCCTGGTAAACATTTCTTGTATGCTCTAAAGTGCCAGAAATCTATTTTAAATATTATCCTATGTTTGGGCCAAGACCATGAAGTTTCAAGTTACAAGTGTTGTATGCAGTTTTCCAGTTTCTACCAAGTTTTGCACTAGTATTCATGTGATAAATCTTGGTAAAGAAAGGTTAGATCTTTCATTTCAAGTTTAGCATAAGTGACATTTGACAGAGCATATTTTAGTGCATTTGCACAACTAAGGTGGAAATCCTTAGTGGCGACTCCCTGTTGATTTGATTTTGATAAGGACCAGTGTCTTAAAATCTCTGTCAAAGTCAAGATTTGTTACTAATATTTGCAAAGATGGAAGGAAGAAGATCTTTCTTTGCTAGGGATCCTACTAGGACATTGTTTCTAGAGCTAGGAAAAGCAAAATCAGAAGGAAGAAAAGCCTGGAGGGTTGTGGGAGAACAACAGACAAGAAGAGGGATCTCCATTGATGAAAGTGATTGGCCTATCATTGAAGACTTCCATTCAAGTGACTCTGAATCAGGTAGCCTCTTTGTGGAATTGAATTCTCCAGCTGGAGAGGGGCCTTCATTTGATTTTGAAAGGTTTGCTTCACACTCTGCACCTGTCTTTTCTGAGGTTGATAGAGATTTCCAAGAGACAAGGCCTTTGGGGGATCTTCATTTTGAAAATTATACTCCTGTGTTCCAAGGACCCTCTACCCCTCATCAATTTGTCACCCCTCTAGGGTCACCTCCTCAAAGGAACATGGCCCAACCCCCACCTAGACCCCCTTTTGTTGTAAACACCTTTGGACCTATAAATTTTGTGGGAATGGCTGGATATCCAAATGCAGTGCCTCAAGATGTAAGGAACAGAATGCCAAAGTTCCAAGGAAACAATGCTATAACTAGTGACCAACATCTAAGCTCTTTCTCAATATGATGGAAGACTTTGAGATTGAGCATGAGGATGTATACATCAAATTGTTTTCCACACTTTAGAGGAGGATGCAAGGGACTGGTATAAAGCATTACCAGATAACTCTATTGATTCTTGGGCTGAAATGAACAATGCATTTAGATTACAATATGGTGATAGGACTGACCCTAGGTTTCTTCTATCAGAGTTTGAAAACATCAAGAAGAACCCCAATGAGTCAGTACATGACTTCAATACAAGGTTTAATAAAACTTTGAGGAGATTTCCTGTTAGGATAAGGCCTTGTGATGAGTCATGTTTGATCAAATACACTGATGCATTTGATAAAAAGGCTTGCATATTACTTGAGAGACAAGAACCCCACAAATTTGAGGCAGGCCTTCACCATGGCTCTACAAATAGAGAACAACATCAAGGAAATTGGGAAGCCTCCAAAGAGGGAAGGTGTAAAGCTGGTTAACCCAGAAAAACCCCAAACAAGCAAGGCTGCTGATTTGGAAGAAGTTGTGAAGACTTTGGCAGGGGCTGTCAAGGAGATATCCTACAAGCTAGCCTGAGATGAGAAAGGAGTTGGGAAGAGTTCACAAGGAAAACACAAGAAACAAGGCCAAGATAGATTTACAAATCATCAAAGAACTGATGACAGAGGTAAGGGACCTGTTGGACTTGGAAATAGGCATCCCCAAGCTAGGGAAAATAGAATGGTGCCTGATCCTTTGGCTGCTAGAGTTGTTATGGTAGAAGAAACAAATGTCATTGATTGGTGTGACAAATGTTTCATGCCTCATGCTCCTTGTGAAGAAGATCAACAAGAAGAAGAAGAAGCTGATGATAATGATGATGATGTTTGCATGATGGGTTGCTCCACTAGCTCACAACAAGGGGCAACTTCAACTGAGGTGATAAGTGCCTAGACTGCTGCCACTTTTTGGGACTGCATTCATAGGGTACCTATTCTTTCTCTCTCTCATACTTTAGAAGTAGATATTGTACAAGCTTTTGAATTTCCCAATAATGAATTTGAATATTTAAGGGCTTTAATGATAAATAAGTATGATGGAGGAATCCCATCTGAGGAAGACATGCAGTTGTTAATGAATGTTGTTGTGGCTCAAGAGAAGGAATATAACACAAGAAGTAAGGCTGTCAAAGGGGTAGGGCCTCAAGCCAAGCCAAAATCTCCCTTACTTTCAAACATTCCTAAAGAGGCTCCTAAGAAAGATGCATCTGCCAAAATCCCTGCAGTTCCAAACAAAAATCATACCCCTCCTCATGCCCAAGTTATCAAAAATCTTGTACCACCTAATGAGTGTGTGGTTTTCCTTCCAATACTGCCTTGCCAAAGAATGTCCCATATGATATTTCCCAAGTTTTAAGTCAAATCAAAGTCTCTGTTCCAATTTTTGAGTTTCTTAGGATTCCTGAGCACAAAAAGAGAGCATTTGAATACTTGGGGTTGAAAGAAGAAAAGACTTCCCTAGGCAGAAACATAAACATTGTGGAGACCCCACCAGTCATTGAAGAACCAGAAGCACCACCAGCATCAGAAGAGCTAGATGAACCACCTGAGGTCTATTTGGGAACATCCTTGGTGGATTCTCAGATGAATGTGGATCCATTCTTCACTACTTTGATCATTAAGGATAGACTGCTCCACAACTGCATGTTTGACTCAGGGGCATCATGCAATGTCATGCCTTTGGAAGTCATGAATGAGCTAAACATCAAAGTGACAAGCAGCATATGGGAAGTGCACTACCATGGACTCCAGGGAAGTTCCAGTAGTGGGATGTGTGAAGGGTTTAGTGGTGCAACTTGCAGCTTACCCAGGTAAAAATTTAAAACTTGATGTTGTCATAGTTGATTCCCAGCCAAGTGGGGTATGTTGCTGTCAAGAAAATGGGCTGCAAGTGTTGGTGGGAGTGTCCAAATGGACATGTCTTATGCCACCATCCCAGTTGAGGGCAGCCTTGTCAGGTTGTATGGAGAGAAGAAAATGTTGCACCTTATTGAGGATCCCAACAATGCGTCCTATGAAGTATTGTACACAAATGTTGATCCTGACAACTTTGTGGGATTTTCTGATGGAAAGGAGCACAAGATTGAGGAATCAAATGTCTTGAACAAATAGTGCTCTCCTTGGACTCTATTGTTTGATGGAGCTTGCTCCAAGTTTGGGAATGGTGCTGGTGTTGTTTTGCTTTCTCCAAGCCAGGAAAGATTTGTTTTTTCCTTCAAACTTAACTTTGAGTGCACCAACAACATTGTTGAGTATGAGGCACTGTTGTTGGGTTTAAGAATTGCTTGGAAATATGGTGTCAAGGACATCATTGTCAAGGGAGATTCAGAGTTAGTTGTGAAACAAGTCAGAAAACTGTATGCCACAAAGAATCAGTGAATGAAACAATATAAGCATGTAGTTTGGGACTTCATTGAGATGTTTGATTCATTTAACATAGTGCATCATGATAGGAAATTCAATGATTTGGTAGACAAGCTTGCAGTGTTGGGATCTCAGTTTGACAATTGTACAATGTCCCCATATTGTGAATATGAGGTTGAGGTATTGACAAGACCTTCTGTCCCTGACAACATTAAACATTGGCAGGTTTTTGATGATGATGCTCAGATCAGAAGATTTTTGCAAAACAAAAGAGAGTTTTCTGATCAGTGCATTGATTTGGAGCCTAATGGTATGTATAATAGAGGGAAAGGAAACCTTGTTTGGCAAGGATATCATCCAGCTAAAGACCAACACCATTCCTAGAGGGTTGGTTGCTCTTGAGTCCAATTTTGATAATGCTGACACATTATTAACAGATGCATGGTAGCCTCAAGGGATATTGAGGAGCATGATCTTGGCACAAAGGAGAAGCCAAGGAAGATTTGGTTAGGCAGCAATCTCAGCAAAGAGGAAAAGCAGTCATACATCCAATTGTTGAAAAAATACCAAGATTACATGGCTTGGACCTATTCTGAGCTCAAAGCATACAGAGAGGACTTGTTTCAACATGAGATTCCCTTGGAATCTAATGCAAAACCATTCAGGTAGAAGCAGAGGCCCATCAATCCACTCTTATCCCTTAAAATGCAAGAAGAACTGAAGAAACTAAGAGATGGAGGGATTATCCAGCCCACAAGGTATTCCTCTTGGGTTGCAAACCTAGTACCAGTGAGAAAGAAGAATGGTGACATCAGGCTGTGTGTGGACTTCATAGAAATTTGAACAAAGCTTCAATGAAGGACAACTATCCTTTACCTAACATGGAACACATGTTGTAGTTAGTGACTGGTTCTGAGTTGCTTTCCACCTTGGATGGCTTCTCTGGTTATAACCAAGTTGTGGTGAAGGAATCAGAAAGGATCAAGACATCCTTTACTACTCCTTGGGGAACATATGTGTATGTCAGGATGCCCTTTGGTCTGATGAATGCTGGAGCCACCTTTCAAAGAGCAATGGATGTTGCTTTTGTTGGTTACATCAATGAGTTTATTATAGTCTATCAAGATGATGTAACTGTATTTTCTAGAAAGAGAAGTGATCACCTGCTGCACTTGGAGAAGATGCTGATAAGATGTAGAGAATATGGCATCTCACTCAATCCAAAGAAATGCCATTTTGGAGTGCAGAAGGAAAAGTTTCTTGGTCACATAGTGTCACAAGAAGGAGTGATGATTGATCCAGAAAGAGTAGAGGCCATCAACAAGGTCCCAATCCCAAGAACCAAGAAAGGAATTCAGTCCTTCTTTGGGAAGATAAACTTCATTAGAAGGTTCATATCAAACTTTGCTGAGTTGACCATTCCAATCACTTCCATGCTGAAGAAAGACCAGGTCATCAAATGGGAGGAGGCTGCCATCCAAGCTTTCAATGGAATCAAAGAGGCATTAAAGCATGCCCCTGTTTAGTAGCTCCAGACTATAAGAAACCTTTCCAACTGTTCTCTTTTGCTTCAGAGAACACTATTGCTTTTGTCCTTGCTACAGAAGGATGATGAAGGGGCTGAGAGGCCAATTGCCTTCTTCAGTAAGGCCTTGCAGGGGGCTGAACTAAAGTACACCATTATGGAAAAGTAGGCATTTTCCTTGGTCAAAGCAACAAAGGTTTTCAGGCCTTATATTCTAAGTTCAAAGGTTGTTGCTTATGTTCCCCATACCATGGTAAAGGACATCTTGTCAGAGATGGAGGTCTCAAGCAAAAGATGTAGATGGGTGAATAAGTTGCAAGAATATGATATGGACATCCAAACCACGAATTTGGTGAGAGGTTTGGGCTTGGCTAAGCTTATGGCTGAGAGAAACTTGCAAACTATTGAGGTAAATGAGGTTGAAGAAGAAAGGGCAGGTGTTTTTGAAAAGTTGATGAATTCTGAGTGGTACAAGGATATGATGTTCTATCTCAGACATTTAAACTACCCTGAGCATTTAAGTAAGAACCAAAAAAGATCTCTTAAGTTGGCTTCCCAGAAATATGTCATTACTGATTTTGGGTTGGCATGGAAAAACCTGGAGGGAGTCCTCTTAAGATGCATTACTGAAGAAGAAGCCCCCAAGATAATTGCTGATCTCCATGGAGGAGTTTGTGGGGGGAATTTTGCTGCAAGAGTCACAACACACAAGATTCTGAGGGCTGGTTATTGGTGGCCAACTCTCTTCAAGGATACAACCTTGTTGGTTAGAAGATGTGAGAGTTACCAATGCTTCTCTGGAAGACTGAAAGCTTCAGGCTCCCTTCCTTTGCAGCCTGTATCAATTGAAGCTCCATTCAAGCAATGGGGAATGGATTTCATTGGTGAGATTTCAGACCCTTCAAGTGCTGGCCACAAATGGATTCTTGTAGCAACTGATTATTTTACTAAATGGGTGGAGGTAATCCCCACCAAGAAGGCAACACACCAAGTTGTCATGGACTTTGTGCTAAACAACATCATCTACAGGTTTGGGGTACCAGTCAAGATTATTGCTGACAATGCCATGAGATTTAGAGCTAAACCCTTGGTGGCTATGTGCAAAGAGTATGGGATCAACTTGACATATGCTTCCAATTACAATCCCCAAGGAAATGGACAAGCTGAGTCCAGTAATAAAAATTTGTTGAAGATCATTAGAAGAACATTGGAGCAGAACAAGAGAAAGTGGGGTGAACAATTGAAGTTTGTTGTTTGGGTAGATAGGATCACTGTCAAGAGGGTTACTAGAAAGAGTCCATTTGAGTTGGTATATGGGACTCAATCCCTACTGCCTCTTCATATGCAACTATCTTCTTATCAGTTCATTCAACAGTTGGAAGATCAAGAGGTAGATCCTTATGATGCTCGCATTAACCATATTATTGAGCTTGATGAAGAGAGAAGGGCATCCCACCAGAGGCATGTAAAGTTCAGAGAGAAACTGAAGAAGCTATTTGACAAGAAGGTCACTCCCAGAGCTTTCAATATTGGAGATCTTGTGCTACTATGGGATAACAGGCATGAAGATAAGGGAAAACATGGAAAATTTGACTCATTATGGATGGGCCCTTACTCCATCGACATTAGAATTGGTGAACACACCTTCTTCTTGAAGGATTTGGATGGTGAATTGCTTGAACTACCTATTAATGGTAGGACATTTGAAGCATTTCTTGGATTGATTCCCCTGAATCAAGGTAAACATCTTTTGTACAGTGTATAGTCAGTTGTTTGTTTCCTGTTTTTGTGTTTTTTCTTGTTCTGGTCCTTGGTGACCTGTTTTTGCTGGGTTTCTCTATTCATTTTTGGAGATGGCTTTGTTTCTCTTCCCTGCAAAGATGACTCTGCTACCCAATGGATATTTTGGCACTTGGTCTACTTTTTTTCTTGTGGCACTCATAGGGAGTGCCCATCCTGAGTTGGAGCCAATGTTGGTGCTCAAAATAGTCTCACCCCATTTGTGCCTTTGAAAATTTATTGATTTACGCCTCTGTCATTTTCTCCTTCCCCATGTTGTGCTTGGTCAGTCTTTGTTGCTATTTTTAGTCAGCTCCTGGGTCGAAGATCATGTATGGGTCCATGTTTGTCTCCTCATTTCTTTGTTCCTCTGGAAAGGTCTATATTTTGAGTCTCCATGCTCTGTTCCTTCAAAAAACTCATGTTTTCCCATTCTCTCTATTTCCCATAGTCAGGATTTGTTTTCCTTGACATTTCTATCCTAGATACTTGAAGAAGAATGAATTGATGTGTCCTTGAAGAATGTATTTGAGCCTTGTAACATTTCTAAACTTTTTGTCCTTGAAGAAAATTTCATTCCCAGGCTCAAAAGGTCATTTTTCTGTATTTTACGGTTTGACGGGTGTTTCTCCCAGTCAAATTTGCATCCTTGCATCTACAGGGGATGTGGCACCTTTTGGTTGGACGCGGCTTAGCTAAATACTTAGAAAAAATTCTATGAAAAGCCTCAACTCAAAAATTTGTCCACGTGGATGAACGACACTTGTTTGAAGATTTACTTTTTGGTTTGGCCTTGGAGTAGCACCAGGAGGACACGTGGAGGTTTGGAGGGATAGAGACACGTGGAGGCTTGCTAGGTCTTCCCATACTTATTCTTTTTTCAAAAAAGTTTTTTGGAAGTCCAGGACACGTGGAGGAGCTCATGCATGTTGGGGATTGGCCTTTTAGGTTCCATTTTGAAGGAGCACCATGAAGACATGTGGAGGCCTCCGCTCACTTTGCATTTTTCTTAGACTTTTCAATGGCCAAAGGAGACTACCTCAGAGCATGACACATGGTGCCTTCCATTGAGCTTCAAGCATTCAAGGACAAGATTTGCTGGAACAGGACATGTGGACGAGCCCGCGCTCATTCAAGGTATCAAATTTTTGGGACCATCTCAAGGAGTGCCATGATGACACGTGGCAGTTTGAAAAGTCAAAGAGGTGGGGAGGCGGACCATCGGAGGGAAACTTGGATTTTTTCCCCTTAAGGATTAAAATCTCAAAATGGCCCACAAGCCCGATGAGGGAAATAGTCAATGCTTTACCCCGGTCAATGGCGGAGGTGCAGGACTCTCGGGGGAAATTTGGAAAAATTTCCTTTTGGGAGAAAAGATTCAAAAGTAAAAAGGAAGTGCGGCCCCACTTGAATCACATTTGGACACGTGTCGGGATCATTTCCCAAGGGTGGAGCTACGGGGAAAACTTGGAAAATTTTCCCTTTTCCAAAAGAGAGTAAAATGCAGAATTTGAGCACGGTTCCACTCAAATCACATTTGGACGCATGTCAGGCTCATTTCCCAAGGGTAGAGGTGCAGAGAAAAATGGAATTTTTTCCATTTTTCCAAAAATTGTAAAAAGTCAAAGGAAGCCCCTGGGTCTGTTCTTAAGTTTGAATCTTCCACATGGACGACCCAAATTCAAAGTAAAGATCAACAACAGCTGAGAGTCTGAAATTATTTTCCCCCCATTTTTCTGAAACACATCTAGAAGTGCGAGTCTCCATGATTTCTTGGTCTTTTCTACATGCTAAACAGAGAGGGGAGTTAATTTTGATATCTAAGTTTGGTGGGAAGATCTGGAAAGATGTCTTTCACCATTAAAATGGTCTGACTTTCGTGCTCGATCAGATTTTCCATTTTTCTTCTCCCAAGCACGCAAGGAGCCAAATTTGATAGATTAGGGGTGGAAGTGGTTGGAAAATTGAAGAAAGAGTGATCTACCAGAGGAAAGAGTTGAAAGCGGGAGATATTCGATGAAATCTGCCCCCTCGAGCACCTGGTGACTTTTTGTAGATTTGATTCTGAGAATTGCGAAAGAATCATGGCGAGCACTGGTGCATTTAAGGTTTTTGTCTTTTGGGGAGAAAGGGGCTCTATTGTAAAGGTTATAAATGGCACAAATTTTTCATGCAAATGGTTGGAAGTTAGAGGTCAGAGTGTTAGAGGTCGAAGAAAATTCCCAAGAGGAAAATTTGACTAAGCCTGTCTTTTGAGAATCCATCTGAGAAACTAGGTTATCTCTTTTTGTATTAAGTTTTATTGTGTCAAGGTGGTTGCAAGTGTACAACCATTGACAAGCTCTGAGATTGTTCTATGAAACTTTCCCCTGCTAATAGATTTAATCAAATTCAAGTTTTTCTGTGTTGTCTTGAGCAAAATGTGTTGGTTTTATTTCTGAATGTATGCAAGTAGTTTCTCCTGTTTCTGTTGCAATCTTGTATTAAAATATGACCCAATCACACACAGCCTCAATCCTTGTGATAGTTTAGTGGCATCTGTAATTCCATTTCTCATAAGAAATTTCATTTGGGATTGGAATAAATGATTTAAAATCACTTTTCTTTCATCTGTTGACAGAGATTGTCTGTAAGCCTCTTGGGTGTACCTTAGGCGTGATTTGGCTTAGATCTTGATGCTTTGTTGGATTTTATAACTCGAGCCTTCATGATAGAATCTCAAAGATTGTGTGAAAGAGTGTTGATCTAGGCCTCCATTGAAGCACATATTCTGGTTAAAGAAACATTCTAGCTATTCTGTGGCATTCTGTTGGTTTAGCCTCCCATTGTGTAAGATTCCTCAAGGATCTGGTGAATCAAGTTCACCCTGCCCCACCTCCCACCAAAAATTCATTCAAAAACAACTAATCCTACCTGTACCACCCCTATGTTTGTCTTGTGTGCACACAAATGCATAATCTCTGTTACCAAAACATGCAGAAGCAATCAGGGTCTCAAATGTCTTCAGTAACCTTTTCCTTGTTGTGAAAATATCTCCTTGATCTAGAAGTGACAACTCGTGAGAGTCAGATCTTGGTGTGTTGATCATATTTTCCCAAGGTATTCTCTATAAAATCCATGCAAAAGAAGGATTTATCATTGTTCTTCAATAAACAGAGGTTACAAAATAGGTTCTCTTACCTTGGTTGAAAGGCAAAACCTAAAATAGTTAGGATCAGATCACATCCTTTTAAGGTGCTATCCATCTCTCCACAAATCCAAGTAACAAAGGGACAATTAGATTCCTCCCCGGCTACAAAATGACATATATTTATTATTTAGCTGCCTCTAAGCTCCCTATTAAGGGAATGTTTTTTCTTCTATGGAAAAGCTCGAGTCAAGGGTGTAGGAGGTAGTTAGGGAGTCAGCAGGTTATGTATGCAGAGTGTCTCAAGTAATGTAAAATGAAGAGTCATAGATAACAAAAGGATTGTTAATAGTAAGGAGTCATTCATCAGAGAAAACAACATGTGTGTGTGTTATGTGAAATTGTGATAACCATTTTTTAGAATGTGAAGAGTATTGAAAAACAAAGATCATGGAAGGTATTGATGTTACTTATTGTATGAGAATGTATTAGGGATAGGTCTATAAATTCTTGACTATGTAAAAGAATGAAAAACCAGATAATTGAGTGAATTGTGAATTGGTGAATGAATTTTGATCAAGGAACGTGATCATAACTTGTTGATATAACAAGAGAGAGACTAAATGATCAATTGAATATAGGTGTTTTCTAAGTAGGTTCTTAGACTAGAGAAGTAGGTTCTTCTTGATCAATCAGTTGATTAGGTGCTCATTCCTCGTCAAGTAGGTTCTTGGTGGTGCTTGAAGTTGATGCTTCAATGATTAAGTGGGTGTTTAATCAATTATAAATAAGTGCATTGGAATTGGTGTTCTAAACAAAAGTCTTAATTTCAAGTGGGTTTTATCCCTTCTTGGCTTTCCCACTATAAACATTGTGTCATGTTCATTTTTTTTTTAAGTTCATTTTTTGCTCATGATCTAACTGCTAAACCAAGTTAAGTAACTTTGAAAGTTTTAAAAGACCTAAATTGAGCTAAGCACTGATTAAACCACCCTCTCAGTGCTTGTGATATCTAACAGTACTTATTATTACCAAAGCTGATCCATTACAATACCTCCTATCCTATACACATTTGTTGGGATGTCTAGCACATTGGGTTATGCTTCTCACTGAATTTGATTTCAAATTCATCACGGATAAAGAATTTAAAGGACAAGTTATAGCCGATCAATTAGCTCTGTCACCCCTAGTAGATGTATTTCCCATTTCTGAATCCTTTCCTGATGATTTCACTACCTATAATGTTGAGCAACATACATGGAAAATGTATTTTGATGGCTCTCATTTCTGCTCTAGCGCTAGATTTGGAGTAGTATTCATCACCCCAAAAGGTGACCCAGTCCCCTTTGCACACTGCTTGGGATTTTACTTTACAAATAACATCTTCGAATACAAATCCCTTAATGTGGGTCTTCTCACCATTCAAAATATCCTAATTAACAATTTGTGCATTCATGGTGACTCTCAACTAGTCATAAATCAAGTAAACAATATCTATAACAAAAATTAGGATCATTTAATTCCTTACAACATGTTTGTAAAAGATCTCTTGGATAGATTTGAGTCCTATTCCATTACTACCATTCCTTGTAAGGATAATCATCGTGCGGATGCTATGGCTAGTGTTGCATCACTCATCCCACAAGATATTACTGATGAACATACCACATTCATAATTACACACTTAAGGCATCCTTTTATCTCTGTATTGGCTCTTGCATCTTGTGCCATACCGCATAGTCAAGACAAATCTTAATTGTTTACACCTATTTTTAATTACTTATATACACAAACTATCCCTAGTACTCTACAACCTCATGAGGATCAACATTTACGACGTGAGGCTACTCGCTATGGCATTGTTGGGAAAAATTATTTAAATGTTCAATCGATGGTCGACTATTATGTTACTTAGCACATGTGGATATCCCCACTGCTATCTCATAGATACATGACAACATGTGTGGTGGCCATTTTTATTGGTAAGACTATGTCATAAAATCTTTTATGCTACGGGTATTATTTTCCTACCATGGTAAAGGATTTCCTTGAATATGATACTACTTGGGAAAAATCTCAAAAACATGGTAATCTCCACCATAAACCAACATATGACCTCGAACCAATCACACCAACTTGGCACTTCTCTCTTTAGGGACTCAATCTCATAGATATGATCAATCTTGAGTCCTCTGAAAGAAAAAAAATTCGTTATTACTTCTACCGAGAACTTTACTAATTGGATCGAGCAAACTCCCCTGTAAACAATCACTGGTACTGATATTTTTAGTTTCTTGACCTCCCATATCATCACATGCTTTGGTGTTCCTTCTGCTATAATTTCTGATAATGAATTTTTTTCAAAAATAAGGAAGTTAAATTTTTTGTTCCAAATTAAAAATTAGACAATCATTTTCTACACCTTATTACACATAAGGCAATGGCCAAGTTGAAGCCACCAAGAAAACCATTGTCAAAATATTACGCAAGATGATAGATTCTAGTGGCAATGATTGGCATAAAAAAATATTATATTATCTATGGTCCTATCATACTAGTGTTTGTACACCTGCTAACACTAATCCAATCACCTTCGTTTATGGTGCTAAGGCTCTCATTCTGCTTTAACTCGAGATCCCTTCCTTGTCTATTTCACTCAAAGGCATTCCAAAAGACAATAAATATCATGGAAACCACTTACATGAATTATAAATGTTTGATTCACCTCATTTCCAAGCACTTGAACATCTTCACGCATATCAGTCTCACATTTCACACATAAACAATCGTAAAATTAACTCTCGTGAGTTTAACATTGGTGACCTTGTCTTAAAAGAGAATCAGAAGAATATGAATGTTGAATCCCTAATCAAAGGTAAATTCAAGCCAAATTGGCTTGGTCTATACATTATCATTGACAAACTCGGTGGTGGAGTTTATTACCTTGCCACCCTTTTAAGAAAACCACTTTAAAAACCACTCAATTTTATGCATCTTAAGAAATACCATGCCTAAACACAACACTCATTACCTAATACCAAACTCTTTTTCTTTGGTTCACACTTGACCATTGAGGGCTTCCTACACACATGAACCTCACACACTACACAATAGTCATTACATATCTCAAACTACATCTTATCACCACTACACATACTACAAATTTTACACGTCTACCTGTGTAGGTTGCAATCACTACCCGATGACACACTCTAGTCTCACTGTCCATACTCAACTTCTGAGGGTATAGATAAAAAATGGACCCCATCACACTCACACATTCAACCATTTATTCATTTTCCTCATGCGGCATTCCTAGGTTAGTGATATACGGTAGAGGCTATATCATCACTTCCCTTAGCATAATTTAGTAATATATGCCATAGGATACATCATTACTTCTCCTGCTCATCTTGTAGTGGTATATGCTTTAGGATACATCACCACACCTTATTCTAACCTTGGGGTGAGATACGCTTTAGGATAAATCGTCACCTATACCATCATCTTGTAGTGGTATATGTTATATGTTACATCACTGCCTCTTTCGGTCATCTCATCATGATATAGCCTTTAAGCTACATCATCTTGTGTCTCCATACATTACCTCTAGGTCATATGTCATCACCACACATACACATTAACCACAACATGCTACACACAACACATAGTTTAGATCATTTTACAATGACACACTCTCATTTATAGTTTATTCTTGACTGCTAAGGGGGAATAAAAAAATGAACCTCATTGTATATAATTCCACCCACTCAAGGGGAACATGGATCCTATCATCCATTTTACATTCCATTCCATCCATCCATAGCATACTACATATCTTGGTGGAATTTACTCTTATTTACATTTTCTTATACATGTTCATCTTATAACATATGCTAGATAGATTTCTTGTATGCCATTATCTTTACCATACACACATACTTGTTCATGTCTTTTTCTAGTAGTGATCACAGATTCAAAGCTTCTACATGCAACATGGATGCTTGGCACACTACCAGTCCCACAATAGAGGGGGCATCCACTTTCCTATACTGCAGGTGCTATTTTTTATTTTTAGCACATCAATCTATTAGTTATACACATTTTTGACATATCATTTATTTTTCTCACATGCTAACGAGTGCTTCATATGCAACATTTGTTTTTAAGGTTTACTTGCTACCATGTCTATTTGTTTGCTTTTATTTCTTGTCACTTTTTGCTATTATATGTGGACCTTGCCCTTTGTTTGGTGTGTGCACGTTTTTTATATCTATAACCCATATGGATTTGAGTGACTTGTGACATCATGAGTGATTTCACATGTTTACAACCCCCTTTTCACGGTTTATGGTTGGGTTATTGTGTGTTCGCTTTCATTTTAGCTTACACATGGTTTGCGTAAATTACACTTGTTTTCTAAATGCATGTTTGTTCGTACTAACACTTGTCTCTAGCCACTTATTTATGTGTGCCTTGGTTTCTACCAAGCACATTCCATTCTCCCTGCAGGGCATTGTTTTCAGGGTTAGTCCTCTTTTGGGTTGGCATTCTCCTATCTACGATGTCACATGCACCCCTAAAGAGAGGGGTATCATTTGGGTTTACACTCTACACAACACAGTACTAGAACAATTCATTTGTTCAGTTTTTCATCCATAACACAAATGGGTTATAAAACAAGTGGGTTAAAACTAGTCTATAGAATCCCATACACAACAAATTTTATAGGATAGGCTGTCCATAGGATTTTGGGGAGTAGTGATAGGCTGAAGCATACAATGCACCTTCCTCCCTACACTACTTCGGCCAGTGGCATCAGATCACCCAAAAATCAGGCAGTATAAATATCTCTCCATACTCTTGTTAAGCGGTTACAGGTTGGATAATAACACATCTTTACACATGGTTTTTACAAATATACATGCATATTTGACTACTTGATCCTCTTCTCTTTTGCAGGTCCATCCATATTTGAAGCAACTAGTCAACAATAACAATGACATCACTTGGAGTCACACACATAGCATACTAACACGCAGGTACATCACACACATTGGAATTTACACATGTGTTTCCTCCCTAGGATCACTCTCATCACTTTTTACACTTTTGCATCTTTAGTCTCCATGCTCCATAGTTTTGTCCCTCCATGCTTTGTCTAGTCCCTCGACACATTTTCTACATCACTCTACAGGGATATCAGGTGCACATATCTATCTAATTTATGTTACTGAGATTTATGCTCACCAACATAAAGTGGGGGCAATATAGACACTAGATCATGTAATTTGAGTAATTATTTAGTCCCGGTCTCATACTACTATTTATGTGGTTTTCGAGTGAAAAATAATACTAATTAACCCATGTCTTTGGCCATTTTACTTTTCTTTTCCTTGTTACTTTTTATCTTTCACCCATATTTTCCTAGTCAGTTCTATCACACTGTGTTTTTCCTACTTTGACTGGGGTGTCCCAGTTTCCCTGATCCTATCTAGGGTGCCCTAATCCTCTTTACACTTTACTCTCACCTTTTGGGAACTTTCTAGCCATTTGATCTTTCTATCTTTTTGGTGGTTATCATTTTTGGGGTTAATTACGAAATTAGAACAAGATAACCATATAAATATAAATTTATGAGACCATAATGAGGGACCAAACAATAAGCACTTATTATTGCCACCTAAAGTTACATCCATCCAAGGCATCCAGAGCTCCATTTACATCTATCTAGCTCCATCACAAGGGAAAATATTGGTTCATCTGCATCACACTTCATAGGAGGGAAGTTTATTCTATTCCATGAACCATCTATTTCCATTCTAAATCTAGTTATTTCTCACTATTGATAAAGTGCTACTAACACAAAAGCACCTAGGGCACAATTACAAACACACACACACACAGTGCAACACTTAGTGATAAGTCCATCCATTTGGCAACTGAGGATATTTTGAACCCTTCATATGCATCTTTATTTTTTAGGGTTTTGATGCTTTTTATAGGGTTTTGTAGGTTTTTCTTCCATATCTGATTTGCAGCTACATCTAGTGAATTTCATTGACATTCACGTGACAAGAAGTGAACACAACAGATCATTCAAAAACACCTCAAAGGTGGTTTCTTGGTCATTTCCACAGACCCAGGCACCTAAGGAACCCCTATCATTCTCTAGGAACCCCATTCTAGACAAAAAACCTAGATATGTACTTCCCAAACTCATGTGCAGTCGTTTCCTCCTCCTGTCTAAACTAGTTTCCACTGCGACATAGTCCTACAAACTTAGTGAAACAACTAATTCCTTCTTAACCCTCTTTGCACATTAAGGTTTCACATTTCATTGCTTAAATTTTTTGGGTGTATTTTAATATTTACTTATCTGTTATTTCCTGCTTCTATAACATTATATTAGACTATTATATTTTCCATTTTAGTTTAATCACTCATCTAGATATCACTTTTTTTATTAACATGGTGTTTTTTCTTTCACATAAGCCTCATGAGAGTTACTAAAAATAAGAAAACCGTAGTTTATGATATATTAAAGGGAATTTGAATTTTTTCATCCACTATACACTGCATGAATATTTTGATAGTTAAGGATATATAGATTCAGATTGGGGAAGTTTTCTTGATACATAATAATCTACATCTGGCTTCTTTTTTCAGCTTAGATCGACTCTAGTTGCTTGGGAATGAAAAAAAAATTGTGCTTTCTTTTTCATCCACTGAGGCTGAGTATAAAGGTGTAATAAAAGTGGGTTAAAATTTTCTCTGTCTTTGTCAAATACTTGATGAGTTTGGCTTTCCAGAGGAATCCCCTTCTAGCATGTGGTGTGATAATCAAAGTGTTATCCAAATAACACATAATCCTATTGAACACCAACATACAAAATACATTGAAATTCATATGCATTTCATTCAAAAGCTGATTTAGGATGATATTATTGATTTGAAGTTTGTATCTACATTTGATTAGATTATATATATATTCATTAAAATCCTTTCTTGTCCTCGTCCTCTACATTTATTGATTAAGAAAATATTGAAATAAAGAAATGCTAAACCTAAATATTTACCATTGCAATGATATAAATAATTAAGTACATATTTGACCCCATAAAATAATCCATTTAAATTTAAAACCATAATCGCAAATGGAGGGAATAAATTACTTATCTAAATCACAATAATATTGAAGTTGTGTCAAGATGGAAAATAGATGGAACAGGGACTTAGAGCATCACAAATGAACCTAGAATATGAAATAGTGTAAAAAATTATAGCACTGGGGTGCCTATGTAGAGTCAAGGCTTCCAGGGGTGCCAAATACCTGTTCTGGGGACCTATGACTGCTCAAAATATGTGAAACCCAAGTTTACAGGGTCAGGAGATGTTCATTGGATGTCACATCTAGTCACCTGTATGTTGTTGCACTTTGTTGTTATTCACCTAAAAATTGTAATAAGAAAGAAGCACCTGTAAAACCCTAAAACACATCAAATTATAAAAAGAAAAAGATGCAAATGGGAAGTTTGACCGATCCCAACAATCACTTGACTGAGTGAACTTACAATCTAGGAACTACACTACATTTCAGAATCCATGTAGTTCTGTGTGTGTGTGTGTGTGTGTCTGTGTGTAAAATCGTGCCATAGGTGGTTCTTGTGCGAGTCACACTTGGTAGTAAGAAATACATAGATGTAGAAAATTTAGATAGTTGTGTGCATGGAAAAATGTAATTTCCCTCCTATGAAGTGTATCCAAAATTATTAAGTCCCTTGCTCTTGTGTGGATGTTATATGGATGCTTAAATGCTCTTGTAAATGCCTTTGGATGCAACCTTAGGTGGAGATATAACATTCTTAGTGTTTGGTCCTTTATTATGATCACATAGCTTTGTATTTATATGATTCACTTGGTTGAATTTCATAATTAACCACTAAAATTATGATTAGTAAAAATTAAGATGCCCAAACGGATTTAAAAGATCCAGAAGGAGTGAGAAAAGTACAAAGATGTCAAGAGAATCTAGAGAGGATGGGGGCGCTGGCGTCCTGGCTACACGGTGGTGTCCAGAGTGATAAATTTCAAAGTGTGAAAAGACATACTTGGAGAGATGGAGTGTAAGACAAAAAGAGGAAATAGATAGCAACCAAAGATGGCCAAAGCTAGTGATCAATTATTAATTTTCTTTCTTATGAATCAAATGAATAGTAGTACATATGTTCAAGACTAGATAGATAACCAAAGTGCGTGATTTAGTGTCTACATTTCCCCCCACTTTATGTTGTTGAGAGAATGTTTGATAACATAAAGTAGATAACATATGCATACGTGATAACAATGTAGATTGATGGCAAAAAGTGTGTCGAGAGACAAGGAAAAGTGTGGAGTGATAAAAAAGTGAAGTGCTGAAGCTTGAGTAGAGGAAGTAAAAAAAGTGATGATGATGACTTTAGGGTGAGAACGCATGTGTATATGTCACAGTGTACCTATTATCGATGTCACTTGATGTTGCATGATGTGATTGATGTGATTGTTGCTTCCCATAAGGACAAACCTGCAATAGAGAAGAACAAACAAGTAGTCAAATACGTGTATATGAAGAATTCAATCAAAATGTGTAAAAAGTATGTAAGAAATTTTTTGAAGTGAAAAAGGGACATGTGCACCTAATCCATGATGATTAAAGAGTTTAGAAAGGATCCTGAAGATGTTGTAGAAGAATTTTTTTTGTGTGATCTCATGCTAGTTGCATTGAGTGCAAGTTTTTTGGGCAATGTGATGCCAAGTATGGAATAAGTGTAGGGAGAGAGGTCTAGTTTTATTAAATAATTCCCGAAGTATAAACACCACTGCAGATGGTGTGTAAAAATCTTATCTATTTTGATCCAACGTAAAAGTAGAAAATAAGGTATAGTGCATGCATGTCAAGTGCTGAAGGAATGACTATCCTATAAATTACACTATGTAAAATGCCAAAAATTGTACTGAATATAGAAAATATGTTTAACTTCCCCCTTGTCACAAGAAGCCAGGAAGGGTTAGGAGCACCCAAGCGTTAGTGTCTGGTGTTCAGCGCTAGTGTTTGTGTTGTGGTGAAGACCCAAGTAAGGTTTTGGGTTGTTTATGAGACTAAAGACTATGTTCCGCTGGTACTCGAACTATGTTGAACTACGACTGTAAATTGTTGATTAGGGAGACTTATTCACACAATGAATGACCCCCTTGTTTGGAGTGCATGCAACGTCACAAGGAGAATGCAGTCCAAAGGAATACCATGCATTTTGCTAAACCTGATGGTCTAGAGGGGGAGGCAGTGTGATTAGTAGAAACTAAGGAACATGCAAATAAAGTGGATGGAAACAAGTGTTAGTGCAAAAAAGATAAATATGCATACATAATACAAGATGTAAGCTAAGAACACAAGAAGACAACATGGACAAGCAATAATGTAGAAAAAGTAGACCATGAAAAGTGGGTTTCAAACATGGGACATCACTCACGATGTCACAAGACAATTAAGGCTGGCACGGCTAAAATAATATAGTGTGCACACAAGGAAAATTGAAAAGCCCGCAAAAAATGGAAAACAATGAATCGAAGTGAAAGCCAATATCAAACAATATATTAGATAACCATGGTAGAAAAGAGTTCATGTAAGACAAATACTACACATGAAGCACCCATTAACATATTAGAAATAAAAAAAGTATGTAAAAATGTGTTTGATTTGATGTCATGAAGTTGTGCTAGTATGAATAAGAAGTAGTATAAAACAAAAAAATAACACCTAGAGTGTGTACAAAAGTGGATGCCCCCAAGAGCTATTATGGGAGTGGTATTAGGTATTGTGCCAAGCATCCATGTTGCATGTATTGATCTATGTAAATTCGTTATCACAACTAGAAGGAAAGAAAATGCACATGTGTATATAAAAGAGATAATGACATCTAATGTATCTAGCTAACAATGTAAACAAGATGTAACATGCGAGTATAAGAAACCAAGAACAATGTCCAACAAAGATATACAACATATTCTGGATGAGTGAGATGGAATGGAATGTAAAAATGGAAATGATAGTATTTGTGTGCCCCCCAAGTGAATGTGCATGAGATGAGGTTCATTTATAAATTCCCCCTTAGCAGTCAGGAATTTACCATAGAACAAGAGTTTGTCATCGGAAAATGGTTTGAATAGTGTGCTAGAAAGATATGATCATCAAATCATAGAGCATAGTGAATGAGTGAGTGAGCGAGTATCATGAGGTTAATTTCATATTTAGACCTTCAGCAGTTGAGTATAAACCATGGAACTATATTGCACCATAGGGTAGTGTGTTGTGTCGAATGACTGATGCGAGAAAAATATGTCATGAATACACCAAGTTTGAAATGTGTAGTGTGTTATGTGATGACGTGAGGTTCATGAATGTAGTGAGCCCTCATGAGTCAAGTGTGAATCGTAGCACAAGAGTGTGTCATAGGGTAATGATGATACAAAATTCTATCCAGATGTGCATGATGTGTGTGAGAGATGAGATGTGAAGTGTAGAGTATTAAGACACCTGAGACTGTTAAAAGGGGGAAGAATAAACCGGATGCCCCCAAGTGTATGATGATGAGAGTGATCAAGTAACATCATCTAAGAGGTCATTATTTTCATGGTCAAAACTGAATGGAGATGCAAATGATATTCGGTAAGAATGTTTTTTGGCTGATGGAGTAAAGAGCCATTGCAGTGTAGATTAAGCATACCCATCACATACTCCTCGTCATTGAAAGGTGGTAATGGAAATCCATGTGCATACTAACGAGTAAGGTTTTGTGAATAGCCGAGAAATGAGTCATTGAACATGAAAACATGACTGAAAGGTATGGGAAATGAGATGCCAATATGATAAGTATCTGAAGTGCCAAAAATATAGTCAACCCAAGATTGGCCAAGAGTGAATGGTGAAATACGCTGATTGCATGCAATAGAGACCGAGAGATGAAATTCTCGAAGGACATAAGAAGTAGTAATGTAATAATTTCCATGATATATATGTGGTGAATGAGGTGCCAGTAAGATATCATCAAGTGTGAAACCAAGCCGAGTCAAGCCATCAAGTGTGTAAATATTGTCATAACAAGTGGTATCTAATGGAATGTGCGACCAGAAAGCATTGTTTATGAAAAAAGTGCATGTGAAAGGAGGTATCAAAAATGTAGGTTTCTTAGGAGGTGGCCATGAAGGTGGCATGACTTTTGATACACATACATACCCCCGATAAAGTACCATAGTAGTAGTAGGAGGGGGAATATGAAGTAGATGGAACAATGTCGAATGTGTAAATAGTTCCTTTAAGTGGAGGTAAGTTGTTTGGATAGTACATGGGTCATAGATCGGCAACACGATGAATAGTAGCAAAAATCAGAACAGGTAATGTTGTGGTTGGATCTAGATTGCAATGTTGGAATGGTGTGCTATCAACGAGAACCTCATAATCAAATCCCTCATGTAGGAATATAACACATCGATTAACTATAGAATACATTGCTTGCATATGACGAAGACATGGCAAACCAAGTAAGAAACTATATGTAAGTGGGATATCAATGACAAAAAATAGAACTAGAATAGTCTTTTGCGCAACTATGAGCAGCAAGTTCACAATGCCTAAGCATGTATGCGTATTAGAATCATATGCTCAAATAGAAATAGATGTTGTCATCGAATCAAAAAACCCTATGATTTTCACAAGTGTGTGTGCTTGAGCTCACAATATGACTGGGTAATATGGGTACTATCTCCAAGTTGTGGGACTTACTACTTGAGATAGACCTCCAGAGAAAGTTGGCTCTTCTTCCTAATCCTATTACAAACTAACTCTACTAAAATGAAGCTATTAACTGTCTCTATAATACAATTTCCAAGAAACCAGTGAGAGAAAAATAACATGCAAATGAAGGAAAATTACACTACAGAGGTGATGCACCAAAATAAGGAATGAGAACAATTTCCAATGTGTGAAAATTGAAGCAAACTGTAGATCAGAGGGGGTGATGACAGTTCTCCATAGTATAATAACAACATTCACAACACATTTCCATGCATACATAATAATAATAGGTTCCTACCAGAGTATAGGGTAGACACAAACATTTGCAATAACATTAGAGAGGTAATGAGAATGCAACAAACTCAGCAAGGGAAGATACATCCACAAACTTGAATCTATTAGTTCATTGATATGAATAGTATAAATTGTTACAAATGAAAGTGTAGACACCTAAAATTGGTTATCCAATTTAGTGTCCCTCGTGCATGTTTGCTCTCTCAGGTAACCTGGGGCACGTTTATATCACCACTATCCCCTTGGGGTATTATTCAATTTGTGATTTAAACACCTATCCTAAGTTTAATTCACCCCATTTTGTTTTACCCGTGAGTAATTAAATATTAACTATTTAATTACACCTTTTTACATGTATCCCAACCACTTATCTACCCCATATCTATTCTATCCATATATCCCCCCTATTTCTCCTCCTCCCAAACCAAGCAGTGGGATATTTCCCATATTTGAGGTGGAGGGATCACTCTTATCTTTCCAAAAATCGCTCCTTTTGGCCATTTCGGGAGTCTGTTCCATGATCGGCGGCCGACCGGTACTCGGTCGACGCCGATTTTTCGGAACGGCGCCGATTTAATATCGGTCGGCGCCGATTACAAATAGAAGCCCAGAACTCAGTTCTGGTTAGACACAGATTGTAAGAGAGACAATTAGATGGTGAGATAGACATTGAATCAGACAGAGAGAACGAGAGAGTTTTGAGCATCAAGTTTGAACATTATCTATCGAGTGAGAGCGAATCTTGTCCAAATCAATCCCTGAGAGGAGCACCGTTACTCTGCTCTTACCACATCAACATCACACGTCTCCATTGATTTTCTGGTGACTCTGTTCCTGCATCCAGCACAGGTGGAGCCTTGCCAGTATCTCTCCAGCTTCTGCAGATCCAGCGGATGTTGACGATCTTGCCTTCGTTTTCTGATTCCCAAACCTTCTCACACTTTGTCTCGGATCGACGCCGATCTATATCAGTCGACACCGATCTGAACCAGTTGACTCTACATAATTCTACATAATCGACGCCGATCATCCTGCAGACAGGTAAAAGGACACAGGTAACACAAATCTAGCTTTGTTTTCACAGTTCCCTGTTTTCTGTTGCTTTCTGTCTGCTGTTTAGATTCTGTTTATTACTTTGATCAGAAAATCTAGTCCTGTACGTACATCTTTTATCATGTATGCTTCTTTACTTAATTGAAAACGTGGACTGACATCCTTCGAGGGAGCTTATCGCTTCCCGGACCTACTTCTCGGGCAGTCCACCTAAATATCTTTTAACGTGGTCTTTTTCTGTCAAGCATCGGTGTCTCGCAGGTTACTTGGATCTACTGTGCAGAATTGCTCGTGTGCACCCGTCTTATCTACATCGGCTTCCTTATCCGTCTACATCTTCGGATCTTGTCCATCAGGTATCAATTTCATTTGAGTTTTTCAAGGTTTTTGTGTTTAGTTTGGTACATTAACTTGGACAGGTAACAAGCGTGAAATTCTTGATCTAACATTCTGGCATGCCCAGTGGGACCCAACCAAAGTCCCTTATTGGTAAGTTCATCTCTTTTCTAGTTTTGAGCTTTGTTCTTTTTCTTCACTGATTTTTATCAGTTCTGCTTAAGCATTTCCTTTCATCGTTTCAGTCTTGCTTCTTTCATTTCTGAATTTGCAAAGTTAGGTCCGTTCTATTTTTTTTTTTTACAAATTTCAATTCCAATTTCTATTTATAAAATTAGTAAATATTTCATTTTGATTTCAAGATTGCATGTTTGATCCATCTCTTTATGCGAAATTGTTATTTCCTTGAAATTTTTCTAGTTCCTTAAAATAGAAATTTTCGTTTCACCATTATCTGGATATATCTTTCTGGATTTTGTTTGGTGTTTGCTTAACCTTTTCTTGCGGATCACTTTGCTTGTTCGTGGGATTGTTCGAGGGGAAGAGCTCAACAACGCGCTTTTTGAAGTCCACACACCTTGGAGAGCTAAATCTACAGGTATTTCTCTTTTACGGTGTTTTCTCCTTTTTAGGAACTAAAAAAAAAAGAAGAAAGAAAAAAAAAACTTTCTTTGTTTGTTTTCTATCACATTCAAACATTTCAATTTTTGGTGCTTAAAAAGAATTTAATCGCATTTGGGAAAGAATCTGTTTGACTTGTCTTCATCGAAATCAAACACTTCGTTTTTAAGTGCTTAAAAAAGAACTCTTTCTTTGTCATTTCTGCTGTATGTTTTTCATCTAGTTTTAATTAGGCTGGAAAATTGATCAAAATCGGTAGTGACACTATTTGATTTTTATTTTTCACCCTTGCACACAAAGCCAAAATCACTAGGTATAAAGCATTTAAACAAAAAAATTCTTTCCCTGGCCTCGCCTACTTGGAAGTGACATCCAAGAGGAAGAGCCTACGCGGTACTCGGGCCACGCTATAAATTCACGGAAGTTCTGGTATATATTGGCAAAGCACCCGACTCCCTTATCGCAGCGGTGTGTGAAGTGCGGGGGTAGGCCCCTATATCAAGCCATGTACCGGTCTTTTACTGAAGTGCCTTCAGGACTCCTCACCAAAACATCCCCCAAACCATCCTTAGTTTGGCTATCTGAGTAGTTCCTGTTCTAAAAGGCCTTCCCTAATATTTTCTTTCTTAAAAGCATAAAAACTTAAAAGAGATAATCACCTACGCTGCTTGAATTATCTATGCATTAGTTAGGTCAATCTTCTTTTCTGCTTGTTTATGACGGTCATCACTCGGTTACAATCTAGAAGAATGGCTCAACTAGCCCCTTCTTCTTCCGAGATCACCGCTAGTGTGGATGTTTCGGCACCCCCAGGTCTTCCTCGGGACCGCTGTTAGTTGGTTCCCCATCCTAGTCATATAATCCTTTCTATCAGGCCAAAGCAACCCCATCACGTCCAGCTTCCCCTAGTCCTTCAGAAATATCATCTGCTTCTGACTTAGAGTATGTTCCTCGCGGGGATCCTGAATTTTAGGCACTCCTTGATCGCAATCCGGTAGCCCTCATGGACTACCTAGTACACAAGTCTATTCAAATATCTGATCAGGGACCACCAATCCAGCAAGTGTACGATTATTCTCGTGAACCATCCTAGGCTTTTGTAGAACAGTTAGCATCATTTTTCTCGCCTCGAGCCATGGAAGAG
This sequence comes from Taxus chinensis, assembly GCA_019776745.2. Lineage (NCBI taxonomy): Eukaryota > Viridiplantae > Streptophyta > Pinopsida > Cupressales > Taxaceae > Taxus > Taxus chinensis. The sequence goes on from CM034149.1 coordinate 885,476,421, forward strand.
GGTGGCGCACCTGTGCCTCCTTTTTCTCTTCCACCGACCGTATCGACTAGTTCTCAAATAGTCTTACCTATTCCTAATGCCACAGTTACCTCGACTATTCCACAACCTACTTCTGAGAAGTCCTCTTCTCTGGCTATAATGGGTGCGTCTGTGCACCCACATATTGCTGTTAATTCATCTATGCCGTCCATTGTGTCCCAGGGTCAGTACCTCTTTATGAGTCAACCCCCTTCGACTAGTCAGTTGGTTCCTGCTTCTCATCCTCCAGTGGGTTTTTCTTCCAATGTTCCAGCAACAGTGACCTTCGCCCATCCTCTAGCATCGGCACCCTTAATAACTAATCCGGCAGTAAAAAGCCTCTTTCAGGTCTTGTTCCCCACCATGTCCAATCAAATCAGCACCCATGTTCCTCAATCTATTCTGATTCAGTCAACAAGCATAGGAGTCCACCAATCACAGGCTCCATCCATCATCCAACCTTCATTTTCTCAACCACTTATTATCTCACAGCCTACCTATACACAGGCTCCTTCACAGCAAATACCCCACCAGGCATCACCCAGAATGCCTGGTTACTCCTCTTATCATCCTATCAATCAACAGAATGAATCCCCCGTTGACACCTCAACAACATCCACCATTTGCTTCTTATGTAGGACATGCCAGTGTGCCTCCTCCTCAATCTGACGTGGTTCAAATTATTTTCAAGAAAATCACAGACTTGGAAGCCTCCACCAAAGGGACTCATCCTTCATACTCTTTTGAAGAAGTGTGTAATGAACCCATTCACCCCTCAGTGGGTTTTAAGCCTTATCCTCCCCAATGGGAACTTCCTAAATTTTCAAAATTTCATAGTCGGGAGGACCCTCAACAGCATTTGCGAGCATTCAAACATGCTTGCTACCTCATAGTCCAGGATCAGGAGCTTATGCTCCGTACTTTTCCTATGTCTCTAGCAGGTCCTGCTTTAGACTAGTACAATAACATTCCTCAACATTCCTTGTTTTCTTTCTCTCAATTGGCCCAGATGTTTGTTGAAAACTTTTCAATAAATATCACGCATAAGATCTCGATTACAGATCTTTATAACATTTGTCAATTCGATGATGAGTCTATTACAGACTTTGTCGCTCGTTGGAGAGGGATAATAAACCAATTGTCTTTCTCCCTTCCTCAATCCCAACAGATCGAGTTGTTTACTCGATCTTGTGCTAATCATATTTCTTCCACTTTAAGGATCCAGACCTTTCATACATTTGAAGAAGCCTTTACGATGGCACGCAAACTTGAGTCTCGCGCCATTGAACAAGGGAAGTTAAAACTTCACTCTAAATCTAAACCAGATTTTTCTCGGTTTAACAAATCAAATCCTTCCACTTCTAAAGACAAGAATCAGGGATCCACCAACGCTATCGTATTAAAAACATCACGAGCCGATAACACTTCTAATCAAACACCACGAAGAGACTCCTCATCTTCTTGAAAAGGGTCCTCATCATCTCGATCTTTCACTTCGTTGGGGGAATCATATGCTTCTATCCTGGAAAAAATGTTGGAAGTTCACATGATCGAACTTCCCCCCCATTAGGAATATTGATGAAAGCCAAGAACGTCCATTCTGGTATAGGGAAAATGACTTCTGTCATTATCATAGAACCAAAGGTCATGACATTGAACGATGTCAGACCTTCAAAAATCTTGTCCAAAAATTCATTGATAAAGGCGAGCTCATTCTGGATAACCCAAATGCTCCCCCAAATCAAGCGCTAGATGTTTTTAAACAACCTTTTCCCAATCATTCCCTGAACCATGATGCTTCAGAGTCTCAAAAACCAAACACTCATACTATCAGCTTCATCTCTACTGAAGAATCTTCTTCTAAACCTAAGCCATCTGCGAACACATCGACCGAATCAGAACCTCCTTCCGCTTCGTTAATCGTTGGGATTCCACCATCTTCAGATAGCCCGTCTTTGAATATTCCAACATTGCTAGATACGGATTCACCTCTCTCTGCTTCTTTGTCTGATCTTCCATCCATACCCGAGACAGTATCATCCTCATCTGTCTCATCGTCAGACATTCTTTCAATGCTCGAGGCAATTACATCCCTTCGAGTTTCCACCACGGATACATCTACTTTTGTTTCTCCCATTTTTTGCTGCGACTATGCCATTGGTGAACGTACCTATAGTTGTACCAACTTCGACGGAAGCGTCTTCGATTTTGACTCTTCCTGTTTCCTTTCCTACAGTAGTTTCACCCATAATTACTGTACCAGAAGTAGTTCCCTCGCAAGGAACTGCTTCTTCATCACTCACTTCTTCCATCACCAATGCTACTTTGCCTATTAAGGGAAAATCTAAAGAAGTAGCACCGACACCTATACGCTCGGTTCCTGAACTTAGACCGAGACAACCGAAATCTAACGTTGCGTCATCAGTACCTCCCCATTTGCTTCCCCCGAAAAGGTTACAATCACCTTATGCGGTTGAAATTGTCACCATCCCTGAAAAAGGAAAGCCCATATTTCGAACCATCAAGACTCTTGGTGCTTTCCCGCAAAAATATCTCTCTGGGCCTCATAAAAGATTGGATTTGTCCGCTGAGAAGGTGTCTTCTTCTGCAAACTTATCAAAACCATCATCTTCTTCTACAACACATTCTTCACCAGCACCTCGAAAAGTGGACTTACCTACTAAAAAGCCGTCACCCTCTTTTATCAGAATCATCATCTTCGTTACCAAAAACCAGGGCACCCTCTGTTCCTCCGATTATACCTACTTTGGGAGCTTCTCCCTCATCTAAATCGACATTATCTAAATCATCATTAGTTTCGACCAAGCAGCCTCCCTTATCTCTGAAGACCACAACACTTGTCACATCTCCATCATCTTCAAAATATATTTTAGGGGCTCCTCCTCCATCGAAATCAATCATGTCTCACTTACTTCCATCTCAAGTGCCCAAGGCTGCTCCTCCAGATGTCCAAAAAAATAAGATGATCCCTAAAAAAACTGTCAAACCTAACATGCAGGTTCTTTTACCTCGGCAGTCTGTTAAAGTAAAAGAGGCACCTTCATCATCTCTGTCCTCATCTTTGTCTACCGGGTTCTATACTAAAATCCTTCACCAACTTATCCAATCTTCATCCATATCTCTTCCTCTGATTAAACCCTATAACCCTAAAGGATTTAAACCTACCTGGTTTAACTCTGATTTGATTTGTGCTTACCACCGTACCCCGGGTCATGATACCAAGGGATGTAAAGCTCTTCAATCTGTCATCAACAGCCTTTTGGAAGAAAGTGATCTTTTGCTAGAAGAGGAGGAGGAACAAGTATCTCCTGTCATCTTAGCTCCATCTGAGCCCCAACGATCTACTCAGACCTCTACTTCTAGTGATTCCACTCCAAATGATCTTCCACCTTCTCAAATCGACACAATTCATATCGCCACTAGAACCCAACAGTATGATAATCCATCCTCATCTACAGCATCTCGACCACGGGTTGTCATTTCTGCAGCCCCCGAAGGAGTTCCTCCTTCCTCATTAGCCCCGAGACCTCGAGTCTCTATTCGTGCTGCACCTCAGGCTCAAATTCCCGTGTCAGTTGAGGAGAGTGTTATGAAACAACTCACCCAGGCTCCGGTCAAAATGTCTCTTTTTGACCTCATTCAATCCTCTCCGCAACATCGCCAGGCTCTGATTGATAATCTGCGTCGCATCGCAGTGAATTCAGATGAGCCCCAGCCCTTTGAGATGGTTTTTGGATTGAATAGACCATCAACCACCATTTCTTTTGAAGATTCAGAAATTCCTTCCCTTTCTTCCGAGGATTTGGAGGCTCCCCTCTTTATCACAGTCCAAATTGACAACACTACATTAAAACGCATTATGATCGACAGTGGTGCTGCACTCAACGTCATCTCCTCGCACACATTCAAGCAACTTAAGTTACCGAAGAACGTAGTGTCACCCCCACCTTTCGCTCTTTGATCATTTAACGATCAGCTAGCAGTTACTTTAGGAACTGTGGTCCTACCCATTCGAGTAGGTAAGAAGCTGCTTCACGAACTCTTTTACATTGTTGAAGGGAAATTCCACTATAATATGATCCTCAGACGCTCCTAGATTCGTGCAATGCATTGTGTCCCATCCACCCTCCATCGATGCTTAAAATATCAATATGAGGGAAAAATCTATACTCATCCAAGAGATCCTTTTCCTTCCGCACAATGCGACATGACCACAAGGGTCTGCCCCTCTAAAGGAAAATGCTTGTTCTCCTGACGGGGCCTCATCTTCTTCCATACCTGCAACCAAACTACCAGATTTACAAAATCTAGAAGAGACATTGCAGCGTTTCTCACTGGGAGAGCTTCCTCTCCTTTCTTTTGACGCCCATCTCAAACCTAGTGAGTATGGTAGACCAGACAAACAACCTGAATATCAGCCAGGTCTTGGTCGCATCATCACCATTGGTCTACCCAATCAACAGACTAATTTCATTTACGGTGGTCTTGATACGCCTCACTATCGCCTGGATTCTCCTCCTAGGACCAAACCTTATTTAACAGGGTTCGATTGTCTACAGAATCCCACGTTTGCAAAAACTTATTTATATCGATGCGCGTGGAAGGGCTTTGGCTTGGGAAAATATGAACAAGGTGTGCATGACCTCACGTCCATTCCAACTCTCAAGCCACATCAAAAATTTGGTTTAGGATTTAAACCTCTTTCAAAAGCCACCGTCACTGTTCTCGATGAGCCTCTTCCTATTGAGGAACCATCTTCTCCCGCTAGGTTAGAAGCATCACTCGATGTGGACGATGCCATTTCCATCCCGTCTAACTTTTTTTTTTAGTCAATACCATTTCCTTAGGGCCACTAGCCTATAAGACTAATGACAGGTCCACTTCCATACCGTTAATTTTCCCTGAAATATTTGGAGACGACTCTCCTACTATCAACACCATCCACTGTGAGGATGATGATTCTGTCCTCACCTATCTAGGGGCAGAGGATTCCTATCTTCCTAAAACCATTCCTTCTGACACATCTACGCTTCTCAACGAAGCCACTGTCGACCTCAATATAGGGACTTCTAAAGAACCTTGCATCATTAAGGTCGGCCAATCCCTTAATCCACAGGAGTTAGGAGACTTTACCACTTTTCTTTCCAACCATCATCAAGCCTTTGCTTGGGCATATGAGGATATGCCAGGACTCGATCCCGATATCGTGGTCCACAATATCGTTACTCTTCCCGACATCAAACCGGTTAAACAAAAATTACATAAAATGCACCCTAGAGTAGCCCTTCTTGTTAAAGAAGAATTGCAGCGCTTGCTCTCGGCTAACTTCATCCAACCCATCGATTATCCACAATGGGTTTCCAATGTAGTACAAGTAACTAAAGCTACTGGGAAAATTCAAATTTGTACCGACTTCTGGGATCTTAATCTTGCTTGTCCAAAAGATGATTTTCCTCTACCTAATATTGACCAACTCATGGATTTAACTGCAGGTCATGAGATGCTTTCTCTTATGGATGGTTTCTCTGGGTATAATCAAACTCTCATCACACCAGAAGACCAACATAAGACTTCTTTCATAACTCCTTGGGGGACCTTTTGTTATCGTGTCATGCCTTTCGGTCTTAAGAACGCAGGAGCAACCTATCAGCGAGCAATGACCTACATCTTCCATGATCTCTTACACAAAACTGTGGAAGATTATGTCGATGATCTCCTCGGTAAATCCAAATGTCGTCAGGATCATATTTTCATTCTTGCACCTCTCTTTGAGAGGCTTATTCACTTTTGTCTTCGTTTAAATCCATCTAAGTGTGTGTTTGGCATTCTCACTGGTAAAATTTTAGGTTTTATCATTTCCATTAGGGGTATTGAAGTAGACCCCACAAAAATAAAAGCTATCCTTGAGATTCCTCCCCCTTCTAACTTAAAGCAACTCCGCAGTCTCCAAGGACGTCCTCAATCAGTGCGTCATTTTATCTCACAATTTTCAGACCGTTGTCAACCTTTTCATCATCTCCTCCATAAGAATGTTCATTTTGAATGGGATGAGCATTGCCAAAAGGCCTTTGATGATCTCAAAGCTTATCTTCTTTCTCCACCTGTGCTTACACCTCCACGCGAGGGGGAGCCTTTCTATCTTTATATCTCTGTGACTGACCATGCTCTGGGAGCCACGATCTCGCATCGGGATGCTTGCGGTAAAGAACAAGCTGTCTATTACATCAGTCGCACCCTCCATGAGTATGAAACACATTATTCCAAAGCTAAAAATCTGTGTTGTGCTCTCTTCTTTGCAAATTCTAAGCTTCGTCATTACCTCCTTAATCACAAAACTTACATTGTCACAAGTGTCAATCCACTCAAGACAATTCATGTGAAGCCTTATCACAATGATCGTATCACTCGTTGGCTCATGCTTATGACAGAATTTGATCTCTAGTTTATCCCACAAAAGTCTATCAAGGGTCAGGTCATTGTAGATCAATTAGCTGATGCTCCTCTTCCAGACACTCAAGTCCCCCTTGCTCAATTCCCCGATGAATATATCCAACAAATTGATTTTGGTCTATCTCCATTTAAATTAAATCTCTTCTTTGATGGATCCAAATGCCAGCAAGGGGGAGGTACAGGTTTCGTGATGATTGCTCCTTGGGGTACGCCTATCCCAGTTGCACACAAATTGAACTTTGAGTGCACCAATAATATGGCTGAATATGAAGCTCTTGTCTTGGGTCTTCAAAATGCCATTAATCTCGGCGCTCGTCATATTGACATCTTTGGTGATTCTGAACTCATCGTTAATCAAGTCAAGGGTGTCTATCAATGCAAGAATGATATCCTTCAAAAATATCGTGATATCGATCTCGTTCAACTTCAATCTTTTGATAAATTCACTATCCAAGCTATTCCTCGTACTACGAATCGAGTCGCAGATACAATGGCTTCGTTAGCCTCGCTTATCCCGCCTTTTACCGAGGACTCGCGACTTTATGTGGCTCTGCAACGATTAGATCAACCATCTCATCTTAGGCAACTAACTTTAATCCATGCTGTCACAACCAATACTCAGGATGAGTGGTATCAACAGATCATTGATTATATATCTCATTCAGTGCTTCCTCCAGATCTGACTTCCAATGGTAGAAGATCTTTTATCCTATGTGCTAATCACTACACTATTCTAGGCGGGATCCTCTACAAACGTAGCTTTGATGGTATTTTGCTTCGGTGCCTCAAAACCCTTGAATCATCTAAAGCTATCCAGGAGGTCCATGACGGTATCTGTGGTGGACATTTTAGTGGTTTGGCCTTAGCTAAACGCATCTTACATTTGGGGTATTATTGGCCTTCTCTTAATCAATATTTTTGTGAATACACTAAGAAATGTGTCAAGTGTCAACAACATTCCAATCTCACACATATCCCTAGTCAAGCTTTACAACGTACAGCAGATTTGTGGCCTTTTTCGTAATGGGGTCTTGATCTCATTGGTCTCATCAATCCCTGTTCTTCACAGCGTCATCATTCTATCATTACTACCACTGAATACTTTACTAAGTGGGTGGAAGCTATCCCTCTTTCTTCAACAAAAGCTAAACCCATAGTTGATTTTGTCTATCAACACATCATTTGTCACTTTGGTGTTCCACACAAACTCATCACAGATAACGGTAAGTCTTTCAAGAACATTGATTTGCAGAACCTCTGCGACGCTTTCAATATCAAACTCAGCTTTTCTTCTCCATACTATCCTCAAGCTAATGGCTAGGCCAAAGCTTCCAATAAAACTTTTCGTAATATCCTCGCAAAGGTAACTAGTCGAGATGGTAGGGATTGGCATTTACATATGCCTTTTTCTCTCTGGGCTTATCGGACTAGCATTCGTACTCCTACTAGTGCTACTCTCTTCTCTCTGGTCTATGGGTCTGAGGTTGTTCTTCCTTTGGAAGTCCAAATCCCATCTCTCCGTGTTTCTCTCAGAGAATTTGTCTCTGATGAGGGCTATCATCAAAATCATCTAACACAACTTGAATTATTAGATGAGCAGCGTCAACGCTCTTGAACATCATCAAGTCTATCTTGAGCATGTCAAACATGCTTATAACAAGCACTTGTAGCACCGTGACTTCAAAATTGGTGATCTTGTTCTTAAAGAAAACCAAAATGTCACTACACTCGAAAGGAGTCAGCGTGGTAAGTTTTCTCCCAACTGGATGGGTCCGTACGTTATCACTCATAAATATGGGTCTGGGGCTTATCATCTATCTTCCATGGATGGTGTACCTGAAGTGGAACCTCTTAATGCTTTGTATCTACGGCCCTTCTACTATTAAAATCTATCTTACACAAATCTAGTCGCAAGACAGATCTTTCATCCATCTAACAACCAGTCATATACTTTCATGGTGATTCGAAACTATGTGGTTCTACGCCTATTGTATTTTTTACCTTAAATATGAGTATCGCGGCTCTACTCATAGCATTTTTCTTCTGGATATGTTTCTCCCCATGGTAGGAATACCTTAATCACCGCTTCATTTTTCCCAAGTGCTTATCTTAATCGGATCTACTCGGGGCATGAGTGGCGTGCTCTTTATACGTTTTCTTCCCCTCTATCTGATCTATCTAGGTCTAAACTCAGCTTCTTCCAAAAAGATTTTCAAAAAAAAAAAAAAGATGCTATCCAAAAAAGATAGACTGATCCCTTGAAGGACAGCTATCCATACATTATCAAATGAATCCAAAGATATAGACCATGCCCTCAAAGGATGGCTATCATTAAAATTTAAAATATAGACCGCTCCCTTAAAGGACGGCTGGTTTCTTCAAAGGAATTCTCAAGGCTTCTTGCATTGATCAGCCTTTCAGTCAGTTTATACACTTTTTAGCATCACTGAAGGACTTCCCGTATTGATCAGTCTTTCCATATCTAGCAAACTTACCACATTGATCAGTTTGCTTTTCTGCCTGAAATCATGAAGTTGAGATATAAGACCTTTTTTTCAATCATATGGAGAATCCTATTTTCCCAGTATGAACATGTATTTTGTCCCTTGTAAATTTTGACAAGATACCTACTTACTGCTCCTTCCGTTTCCCTTCTAAATCTGGTTTGCGGCTAGTTAGTGTCAGGTTTATTTTAACCTCATATAGGGCCTTGTATGCATGATCTTTTGGTTTCTATTTATGGTCGGTCAGGAGCCCAGCTTATCATTTTTCTTCTTATCTGGGTGTATTTCCTTTATTTTTAATCAAGGTCATTTTCATTACGTCCTTCGGCTCTCACAGAGAGTATTTCCAATTATTTCATCCAGTTAAATTAACATTTAACATGTGAATTTAATCAAACTCTATCATTTATTTCATTTCATCTGATCTACTTTGTCTAAAACACATCTCATCGCCTCTATTATAAACAAATGTGGGTCTATCTATCTATTTTCAATCAAAATTTAATTAAAATCTCAAAAATCTCAAATCCATTCCAACTATCAACTCCCACCTATCCATCACATCATCTAAACACTTGCCCATACAAGTAACATTACATCTATCTATATCTATTTTCTCATCCCAAATTAAATCCACATATCAATCACATCAAATCACATCTATTTATATCCTCTACATGTATCTATGTCTATCCCATCACATTTATTCATCATCTATCATTCTATGTCTATATCCATCATAATTACGCTACATCTATTCATGTATATAAAAATTAAAACCATGAGAACAATTATATGACAAAGGAAATGATGAATCTATATATATACATGAGTGTCTGTACAACAAAAAATGGGTGGCTCTCAATCAAGACATCTATAAAATGCCTTCCAATCGAGGCTACATCACTACATTGATACAGAATACATCAATCTCTATATCGTGAAATCTGATTCGTGGAAGACACTATCTCCTCCACCCTCCTCTAGACTAGGATCTCTCCTGGCCGCTGCCTATCGAGCTAGACGCACCTGCTACTGGAGGCCTGTGCCCACCTCGGTCTCTCCTGGTGCTCCCTCCCTCTGATGCCCCGCTCGCTGTGGCTGTTGCTAATCTCCTCCTCGCCCCGTACCGAGGCACATCTGGGGCATGCTGTGCTAGGACATCCTCGTAGTATCTCACCTCAGCAAGGAGAGATTGATATGTACTCAGGCTCACGGTACCAGGTGCTCCGTAATGGTGCTGCTGGTGCTGCTGGTGGTGCCCCTCCTATGGTCATGCCCTGTGTCCCAGACTCTGACATAGTACCTGTATCACCATATTTGGCCCTGAGGGCCTCCCTATGTCGATGGTAGCAATCACTCTGCTGGATTACTGTATCTCGCTCTTGGCGAGTGGTGTCTGTCTCTTCCAAAATCAGGGCATCCCTCTCCACCATCAGAGCTCTGATCTCCTTGAGAGCCACCTGGTGTGTATGCGTCAGGGTGGCGTGCTCTCCCTCCAGTCTCTCCAGCACTGTAGCCATATCCTCCTCATCGGAATCTATAGATGCCGGAAGGTGTCCATGGTAGCTCTGTCGCATACCATGCCACTTAACCATCATCCACTCCAGCATCATCATCACTGTCTGTGGAGGGTGGGGCCTCTCTTAATGGATCTGCTGGGATCAAAATCGGCAGATCAGTCTCTTTGCTATCTCGCCTGTAAGGCCTGTAGGTAGTCGGCACTTTCTGTACTAGGCCGAACTGTCTCAATACCCGTATAAACGGGATGCACTCCCACATATCAGGCCTGCAGCCCCTAACCACCCTGCTCCGTCTCAATCCCACCAGGTGAGCATCCTGACCGACCCATGTCGAGAATACCCGATATGGTCTCCAGATGACCTGCTCTGGTGTCAGTGTCCTGAAACGCTCAGCATACCAATCTGCGGATCTCCCTGTATCTCCCAGGGCCATATCAGCCCGCCATCGCCGGAATCCGTAATCAATATCCCCCACTGCTGCTGGCATCCAAGGAAGCCCGAATGGCCTGATCACTACTATGTGCTCATATGCCCAGCAATGGAGCACAAAACTGACATCAATTCCTATCCTCCGGCCAGTGGTATACATCCGTAACTCATAATATATCTGAGCTATCAAGGCATCAGCAAAATGTGAACACCTGTCTGAAACTACAGGATGTCACAAACACAATCTAGTAATAACAATGGGAATCTCCCACCTCCCGAATCTGGTAGAGCAAAGTAGGAGATCGCCATCTAAATCAACACTATCCATCTACTCCTGGGGACATCCTGTCTGTACTGCGAGGCTATCCTCACTACCCCAGACACTATCTCTGAATCATCCACCTTGTCTCCATATAATCGACCTAGGGCCCTCTACTACTGCTCTCGTGGCGTAATCTCTATCGGGTCCCCAATGATCGACAGCCTCAAAATCCTGTATATGTCCTCGTGGGTGATGGTCATCTCACCCGTCCTGAACCAAAAAGTGCAATTCTGGCTATCCCATCGTCACACTAGTGCTCGCATCAACTCTACATCTCGCGGCACTCGTCTGTAGTACTGAAAGCCCCTAAGCCCGGCTAACTCTAAGTGGCACCAATCTGGTTCAATGACGTCAGGGAGGATGGTCTCCAGTAACTCAGGAATCGCATCCCTCATGTGTAATACCTCTCGTGCCTGCATCCACGACATCAAGAGTAATGTTAGCTTCATATTTTTTCCAAATCCGAAGCATCCAAAACACATTCTATCATTTTTATCCATATACTCTGTCCAAAATTACAAACGGCGTCGATCACACCTAGTCGACGTCGATTGAATTCAATCGGCGCCGCTGAAATAAAATCGATGTCGATTATATCAATCGACGACCGATTGGAAGGCAACATGTCAGAAACACTGGCCTCCCACCAAACAAAAATAATAATAATAATAAAAAAATCAAAATAATAATAATAATAATAATGACGGGTTCAAGAAGCACCACTTACCCCAGGTCGTGTCCTCCTCCACTTATGACCGCTTCCAGAGGCTTCCATGGTGCTCAAATCCAATTTTTGATTCTCTCTAAATCAATCATCACGGTGTAAATAAATCGTTCACGTTTCCCTTTGGCATATTTATATGTGCTAGGCACTGTCGGTGCCGATTTTTGTGGTCAGCGGTGATTGTTCTTATCTTTTTCTGTCAGCGCCGATTTGTCTAAATCGACACCGATTTATACTCATTTTTTCCCATGGGTTGCAGTATCGCTTCTCCACGGCGTTTACTTCCATCTCCTAATCTTCTTGCCATGGTGTTTATGCTTGGCTTATCTATCTGGTCGTCATCCTACCCTGAGTCTTACCTTTTGGCACATACTTTTTCGATATTATCATCCATTTCGAGTTTGTTCCCTTTGCATGGGGCACTCGCACTTTTTTGGCAGCTTAGAGTTAACGGGTCTGTAGGCACTAACGTCGTCTGCTTTGCAGACCGTCTGGTTGTCCCTACCAATGTGTTTCTCTTTAGATGCTGACTATTTTGCAGCCCTCCTTACACTCATGGGTCTATAGGTACTAACGTCATCTCATGAGGAGACCATCTAGTCTGCCCTACCAATGTGAGTTCCTTAGGTTGCTGCCTCTTTATTTATTTTTATGCGTCATTAATGATCCGGTCTACTCCAGACATCTAGCTGGGGATTCCTACGTTTTCATCTACCTTTTTCAAACTTGGGATCGTTTGTTCTATCACCCATCCCATCCCTAGTTTGAGGGGGATCACATCATCACTTTTTCTTCCTTTCTTCCACCTCCTTGTTTTTGTCTCACAACCTTTCTTATCGCAAGTTACTTGACACAAATTAAAGTGTAGACACCTAAAATTGGTTATCCAATTTAGTGTCCCTCGTGCACGTTTAGGTAACCTGGGGCATGTTTATATCACCACTATCCCCTTGGGGTATTATCCAATTTGTGGTTTAAACACCTATCCTAAGTTTAATTCACCCCATTTTGTTTTACCTGTGAGTAATTAAATATTAACTATTTAATTACACCTTTTTACATGTATCCCAACCACTTATCTACCCCATATCTATTTTATCCATATATCCCCCCTATTTCTCCTCCTCCCAAACCAAGCAGTGGGATATTTCCCGTATTTGAGGTGGAGGGATCACTCTTATCTTTCCAGAAATCACTCCTTTTGGCCATTTTGGGAGTCTGTTCCATGATCGGCGCCGACCGGTACTCGGTCGATGCCGATTTTTCGGAACGGTGCCGATTTAATATCGGTCGGCGCTGATTACAAATAGAGGCCCAGAATTCAGTTTTGGTGAGACACAGATTGTAAGAGAGAGAACGAGAGAGTTTTGAGCATCAAGTTTGAACATTATCTATCGAGTGAGAGCGAATCTTGTCCAAATCAATCCCTGAGAGGAGCACCGTTACTCTACTCTTATCACATCAACATCACACATCTCCATTGATTTTCTGGTGACTTTGTTCCTGCATCCAGCACAAGTGGAGCCTTGCCAGTATCTCTCCAGCTTCTGCAGATCTAGCAGACGTTGACGATCTTGCCTTCGTTTTCTGATTCCCAAACCTTCTCGCACTTTGTCTCGGATCGACGCCGATCTATATCAGTCGACACCGATCTATATCAGTCGACACCGATCTGAACCAGTCGATGCCAATTCTACATAATCGATGCCGATCATCCTGCAGACAGGTAAAAGGACACAGGTAACAAAAATCCAGCTTTGTTTTCACAGTTCCATGTTTTCTGTTGCTTTGTCTGCTGTTTAGATTCTGTTTATTACTTTGATCAGAAAATTTAGTCATGTACGTACATATTTTATCATGTATGCTTCTTTACTTAATTGAAAATGTGGACTGACATCCGCCAAGGGAGCTTATCGCTTCCCGGACCTGCTTCTCGGGCAGTCCACCTAAATATCTTTTAACGTGGTTTTTTTCTGTCAAGCATCGGTGTCTCGCAGGTTACTTGGATCTACTGTGTAGAATTTCTCGTGTCTACACCCATCTTATCTACATCAGCTTCCTTATCTGTCTACATCTTCGGATCTTGTCCATTAGGTATCAATTTCATTTGATTTTTTCAGGGTTTTTGTGTTTAGTTTGGTACATTAACTTGGACAGGTAACAAGCGTGAAATTCTTGATCAACAGAAAGGTCTAGATCACCATGAAATCAATCCACAACAAGGGCCTCTAACACATTGTCTTCAAAAAACCAAAATGACAGATCTTTTCTATTCAAACTATCCTCCTTTACAATGAGCCCAATATTCCAATTTATAGAGTTTTGGGAGAGAGAGAGAGAGAGAGAGAGAGAGAGAGAAGGGATGTAAATCATGAAATATACTTTTCAACCAATTACAAGTCATAATAATTGGGCGTGGTTGGTTATTTTGGACTTGCAAGAACAATCTCATGGTGTCCCATAACCTCTAGCAAAGATGGAATGGCAGCCCATGCTCATTAAATGCCTCTCTAAGCACTAATAAAATTACTTGTTCAAAACCTAGCACGTTTTCCTTAAAACCATCACCAAAACTTCATCTTTTTCTACAATTTTTTATTTTTGTGCATTTTTCTCGGAGTCACGGTTCCAATGACACCAACGTTTTGAAAATCCATTGAGAATTGAAAAATTTATGGCCTTTTGAGTGTGATCAATTGTTTTGAGTTTTCCAGGGATCTCTGCAATACACTAGCTTTTTACTCCTTTTTACTTTGATATATAGGTATTGTAGGTTTTCAGATAACTTTTGGCACCAAGGGCACAAGGGAAACCTAGGCCTCCAAGACCTGATTTATCGTTGATGCACTCTATGCGGAAATTTCACCTACATAGGGAACTCATGTCCCCACGGTACTTGGATTGTGCAGGCCTCCTTTCTCCGTGTTGCCTAACTCAGGTTCTTCTGTCCTCATGCATCCACTGTTGATAGGGCCAGATGGGTCATTGACTCGCACCATACCCATATGGCATTTCCTGTTTGAACTTTGGTGATTTCAGTTTTACGGGGAACTCATGTCCCCACGGTACTTGAACCACATGGGTTGTCGGGACCCAAATTTTCCATAATACACAGTTTCCTCTCCATTCCTTTGCAAAATGAATAAATCGACATTTCAGGGAACTCGTGTCCCGATGAAACTTGTGATTTCTGGGACATGAACTTATTATTTTTCTGTATTTCATGGTTTCCTTATCATTTTAGACCCAAGTCAAGGACGAGGTCAAACCCTAGTTTCATCCGCAACTGTTCAACCCACAGTCGTTCCACCTGAAGCCCCTAGACTTGCAATAGATTAAAAATATGCCCTTTTACACCATTTTCCTAAACTTTTAACAATTTTTCACTAACTATTTAGACTTTTCTTGAATAGGGTGGTTAGAGAAAAGAAAAGGGATGCCTTCATATTCAAATTTTCTTGTTTTCATGAGACATTGGGAAAGTTATCGAAATCACCCTGTGGTAAAATTTTGGATAACAATAGATGTTGGGTTAAGAAAAGGTACGGGGAGGCCTATAGCCTAAATGAATATTAAAGGGAAAATATTGAGCTCAAATCGAGTGTCGACTAAAGCGCACTTGAATTCTAAGTTATTAATGCAGACTCATATATATAGAGGATCATTATCGTATACAGTGAGATATTCAACTATAACAACTGAAAAATTAATCTGTTGAGAAAATGCATTAACAAATGTTTGATAAACAACATATGGATGAATAGTGGAAGGGATACAAGTAGTACCAAAAAGGTTAATGATTTTAGTGTGGCACTTAGGATTGGATAGAAAGAAAACGTGAATAGAAATATCCATGATGCGAATATATTAAGAAAATAAAAGAAATAGAAGTATGAGGACCCTAAGAGTGTTCAAAACGAGTCAGGTTAACCAAATGATCAAGAAAATATTGAAATAAATAAATTATAAACCTAAATATGTACCAGTGCAATGATATACTCAATTAAGTACATTTTTGACCCAAGAAAATAAACAATGTAAAATTAAACCCCTAGTTGCAAATGGAGGGAATAAAGTACTTAGCTGATTTGCAATGATGCTAAAGTTGTGCCGAGATGGAAAAATGATGGAACATGGACTCATAACATCACAAATGAACCCAAAAAAGGTAAAAGTGTTGAAAATTTCAGGACTATGGCACCTATGAAGGGTCAGGGGTACTTGGGGCGCTAGAGATCTGTTCTGGGCACCTGTGTTTGATAAGAAGATGTGAAACCCAATTTCATAGGGTCGCTAGATGTTTGCTAGATGTTGGCTTTAGTCACTTGTATTTTGCTGCACTTTGTTTTTATTCACCCAAGATCTACAATAATAAAGAAACACCTACAAAACTCCAAAACACGTCAAATCATATAAAGAAAAATATTTAAATGGGGATTCGGGCCAACCCCGACGATCACCTAACTGAGTGAATGTAATACCCACTTCTCTTCGACACTAAATGAACCATGATTATCTTTTCCGAATTTTTTATAATCATAAACCTGACTGCTGTATTCTAGTTAGAATGTAAATAAAAGGTGCAAAAATTAGGATTTCTATTGTGTTTTGGTTATTATTATTAATTTGACTCTATGTCATATTGTGGACCCAGAGGGGCATTTAATGATAACCCAATTAGCTATAACAGATGCATTACTATAAATTGTTTGTGATATCATTACTCTTCGATAGTGTTTTGTTATATTTAATCTAACACTGTGACTGAACACATAGACATCATTGCACATTGTCCATGTAAATAATAATGGATGAATGGTAGTAACACCTTGTGATATGGAAATTGAAGGATAGACATCTCCAATCAAACTGATTAACTTTTGATAGACTTTCAATATGGAAGATAATGATGTGTTGTTAGCTTAGATATATGTTGATATTTCGAATTATTTCCATATTGATTTTTATTATGATGTTTAAGTTATTTTGTGATTCCTTCGATGTTGGAGAATTAGCAAAATTGTGAACAAGTTAAAGTATTGCTTAAGTTAGATGATTTAGTTGGTTTATGATCGTAATTGAAAACTGATGTATTGGGGGAATCAAAATGTTGGAAATTGAGAGTAACTGTTGAATCACTTGGTCTTAGCTATAGTAGTTATGACATTTGACATTGGAATTGATATGTAGATATAAGCATTTTTATTAGTTCCATATCACTAATATGGCCACGAGGATAGAAAGGTATTGTGTGATTTTTGCAGGTAATTATTTAACAACAATAAACTACAGGGTGGGGGGTAAGAGACCAATAATGAAGGAATTTGGGGTACTAGCAACTGGTCCCCATGGCAACTTGTGTTATGTTGTGTATGTCTTGTTTTTTATTAGGGGGTTCCCGTGGGGGGGGGGGGGGGATTACCACCAATTATGACCAAGGGGTTTGTGTGTTGTTCTTTTAATTTCATTTAATTAATTTTAGTGTATGTGATATTATTTTGATGTAATTCCCTTTTATCATTTATTGATGAATGTGTCTTAATTATGTAAATTAATAGTGTTAGTAAAGTTAATTACAGATGGGAAAAAAAGAATTCATTTGATAAAGTATATGGTTCTTTGGTTTATGTGTTTTAAGTTGAGTGTATGTGATCTTGAGTGTTGTACACTCTACCTCTCCTTAGAAATTCGGATTTGGCCTTAAGGGCCAATTTTGGAGGCTTGTGGAACAAGTTAAACTTGTCCCACATGTAATTTCACAAACAGGGACGGAACCCTGTATATTATATTAATCAACCATTACAATGGAGTGCTACAATATTTATACATATTGGACAACAATATACAAATAAATAGGTTACACAGGTACAACCAAAATCACAATTGCTTCCAATATTACATCTGGGAAGCACATAATTGTTATAACAATTATAAAAATTATACATGTGGAAATAAAAGACAAATATGGTTTTAAAAACCATATAACAATAAATAAATAATTAATAGTTAATTAATTATAAAATGCATAATTAAAATATTAGGTAAATAATAATTAACCTAACATTCCCCCCCATAATTGTGCATTGTCTCAAGGTATGAGGAGAGGAACTCTCTGAACAAATTGAACTTGTCAAGTGCAAGTGACTTTGTGAAGATATATACCTGTTGTTTAGCTGTTGGAAAAAATTGAAGCTGGATGTTGTGCTTCAACACATGCTCACGTATGAAATGAACCAGTACCTCAATGTGTTTTGTTCTCTCATGAAAAACTGGATTGCGAACAAGTTTGAGAACACCTTCATTGTCAACATACATGGTGGTTGGTTTGTCCTGTGGTATTCCAAGTCCTTCCAGTATGTGACAAAGCCATATCGCTTCACAGAAAGCTTCTCCTGCAGAATGATACTCAGCTTCTGTGGAAGATCGAGAAACAAAGTGTTGTTTCTTGATTACCCATGATATTGGTCCAGATCCCATAAAAAAAAATCCTAAAGTGGATTTTCTGTCATCAATATTACCTGCATGATCTGAATCTGAATATCTAGTCAAGAATAAGTTGTTGTTCTTCTTGTATTATAGACCAAGATCCATTGAACCTTTGAGATATCTCAAGATGCGCCTTGCTACTTTCCAATGACACACTTTGGGTTCCTGCATGAACCTGGATAGATAGCTTACTGCAAAGTTGATATCTGGTCTAGTGTAGGTTAGGTAAATGAGACTCCCAATCAACTATCGATAAAGAGTGGCATTTAACTTAGGAGATGAATCTGAATGAGATAACCGCATTTCTCCATAGGTGTAGCAATTGGTGTACAATCCATCATCCTAAATTTCTCGAGCGTTGTCTTGGTATATTTCATCTAAGAAACAAAGATGTGATTCTCTTTCTTCCATACTTCTAATCCAAGACAATAATGCATTATCCCGAGATCTATCATGTCGAAGGATCGATTAAGATATTTCTTTGTTGCATCGATCATTCTCACTAAACTTCCAATGATAACTGGATCGTCGACATAGACAACAACAATCACAATCTCCCCGTTGCTTTTTGAGGTAGAGATTGGGGTCGTATGGATTTCTAACAAATCCATGTTATATGAGATGCTCATTAATTTTTATGTACCATGCCTGGGGTGCTTGTTTGAGGCCATACAAATATTTCCTGAGTCTGCATACCTTTAGTTCTTGACTAGGTACTACATATCCCTCGGGTTGAGTCATGTAGACTTCTTCTTGTAAATCTCCATTCAGGAAGGCACTTTTTACATCCATCTGATGGACTTTCCAACCAAATTGTGCAGCTAGAGAAAAGATCATTTGGATTTTTTTGATCTTAGCTGTGGGAGAAAATGTCTCCTCGTAGTCTATGCCTTATTTTTGTGCATACCCCTTTGCTACTAGTCTCGTTTTATACTTTCCACTATCCCATCTGCTTTGTATTTTGTTTTAAATATCCATCTACATCCAATGGGTTTCTTCCCTTGTGGGAGATCGACAAGCTGTCAAGTGTTATTCTTCATCACTGATTGATATTCAGAATCCATGACATCTTTCCAAGATTTTGACTATAGGGATTCCTAGACTATAGAGGGCTCATCATATTCAATAACTCTACTCATCAAAGAAAAGGTAACCTCTTCTCTTGCTTTATTGCGAGTTCGTGGTCTAGGGGTAGATGTATCCGGTGGAGCATCCATTCTCGCATCTCGTAATGTGCTAGTACACCACTTAGGAATATATTGAACTGTTCATGTGGGTCATGGTTCTATCTGATCAACACCATCATCCCCATCTTCACTTTCATCATATGTGGGAACATCAGCTTCAATTTTTACAACTGGTGAAAAATCTACATCAGGTGAGTCTAGAAGAGGAGACTCTGCTTCCTTCATCTCAAAAAACTCAACATCTCTGCTGGTGTAGACTTTTCTTGTCTTAGGATCCATCAATTTGTACCCAAGAGTCTCTTCACTATACCCAATGAAGACTCTAGCTTCATGTCCAATTTCTTTCTATTCTGCTTCGGAATGTGCATGCTTGCTTTGCACCCGAATACTATAAGGTGTGCAATAGATGGTTTCCACTTTGACCATGCTTCTTATGGTGTTACTTCATCAAGAGCAATTGTGGGCACTCTTTTCAAAAAATACACTGTTGTCTTTGTTGCTTCTACCCAAAATGTCTTTGCAAGTCTAGAGTCATCGATCATGTATCACACCATTTCTATGATAGTATGATTTCTTCTCTCAAAAACACCATTCTATTGCGGTGTGTGTGGAGGAGGCATTTGTCGACGATTCCCGTGAGTTTATAGGTAGTCTTTGAATTCATTACTGGTGAATTCCCCCCCTCGATATGAGTGGAGAGTTCTGATGTGATGACTAGTTTCATTCTCAACTACTACTTTGAACTTCTTGAAAGTTTCAAAAGCTTCATTTTTCTTGCGAAGACAAAAAATCCACATTTTTCTTGAGTAGTCATCAACACAAAGCATGAAGTACTTGAACCCAGAATAACTTGGTTACATCAGACCACAAAGATCGGTATGAACCAGGTCAAGTTTTCCATGGGCTTGAAATTTACTCTTCTTGAATGAAGCTTTGTGTTGTTTTCCTGTTAGGTAGTGAGGAAAATTTTCTGTATCCTTCTGAAGAGATGGTAGCCCATATACCATATTACACCGGCGAAGTGTCTCAAGATACTTGAAACTTACATGACCAAGTCTCCAATGCCACAACTGTGCTAAGGTAGAGTTCTTAGCCACAAGTGCCTAATCATCTCTATGGACAAAATCAAGATGGAACATGTGTCCCACATTAGAGGATTTCGCAACTATTTTTGAGCCTCATGATTTATCTCGAATCAAACAAGTTTTCTTGCTGGAATGACTATCAAAGTCAATTTTAAGATTGTGTTCAAGGATTTGACTGACTGAAAAAAGATTCTTTGTCAACCCAGGGACATATAAGACATCTGAAAGTCTACAATTGCGTGAACCAAGGGGTAGAGAAATTTTCCCAATCCCCTGAACTGTATATGAAGAATCATCTCCCAAAAAAACATGATTTTTCGATGGCATGTCCCTCATTAAAATAAACCAATCTCTGTGGCCAGTCATGTGTTGAGTGGCCCCCGAATCAACATACCAGACATCACTAGATGACATGGATGGTTCACTTGATCGAGCAGTGAACAAGTAGTCTTGATTTTCTGACTGTTCTGGTTGCTCAGCAATATTTCCTTACTAATGGGGTCTTCATTTCCAGTTCCCCTTTTTCTTTGCGTGATTATGGTTAGAATTTCCCTTGTAAGATTGTTATTGTTGAGGTCCAGAGTTGCTAGATGAACCTTTCTTGTAAGTATTATACCAACAATCTTTTAGGTCATGTCCTCTTTTGCAGATAAGACATTGCTTCTTCTGTTGTCTGTCCCCATGATTTTGATTTTGATTTTGGGAATTTTGATAGGAATTAGGTTTTCCTTTACCTTTTCATTTCCATTTTTGATGTGAAGAAAGTGCCTGCTCCTTTTCATCATCCTTATTATGTATGGCTTCCTCTTTTTATAGTAAGTTTACCAATTTATCAAAACTAACGGTCGTATCTGACACATTTAGTGTTGTATCAAAAATGAGGTAAGAAGATGGGAGTGCTCTCAGAACAGTGGGAATGAGAGCATCATCTGAGACTAATCTCCCAGGGCTAGAAGTGAATCCTTCAACTCTGCAACTCTTCTTAAGAAAGCTTCAATTTTCTTATTTTGTTTGAACTTCAATATGTGTAACTAACTCTGCAAATTCAGTATAACATTCTTGTTCTTGGCCTTGTATACTGTGCTCAGCTTATCCCATGCTTCTTTGGATTTTGTGGCATCACGAATGTGGGGTTTCACATTGTAGGATACTCCAAACAAGATGATGAGTTTGGATTTCTGATCTGCTCTATCAAACTGCCTCTGATGTGTAGTATCATTAGTTGATCTGGTCAGAGTACCAGCCACAACAGGCCAGATTTCTTCAAACTCAAGCTGTGTCTTAATTTTTGTCTTCCATGTAGCATAGTTATTTCCTCTGAGTAGTTTTGAATTTGGAAGAAAAAATTTGGGGGCATTGATGCCCATTTTGTAGAGATAATTGACAGGGTTTGGTTCTTATCACTCTAGGTATATGGTCTCCAAATCTATATACCGTCAGTCTGATATACTGAACCTTTCTATATACGCGCCCTTCCTATATACCCAAAGGTACGTGGAAGAAGCTCACCCTTTCTATATACCCAGTGGTACGTGAAAGAGGAGTTAACATACGTGAAAGAATTCAATACGTGGTACCAAGACAGTCATGAAAGGGTTCTGTGTGATTATTGACACTGGCTCAAATAAATATCCTCATACGCACACGTAACTTTGCTATATACTTGGATAATTTCTTAGTCCGGATTTATGTCGTGCAATCATTCACAGACAGATGGGATGGCTCATAGTGTGTGCATTATGACCTTATTACTCCCCATCAATTTAAAGGGTCGATGCCCAGACGATGTTGTTACAGCTATATTAGGCCTGAAGTGTAGTAGTAGTCATGAAGGATTTACCTGTAAGCGCTTCCCAGAGGCACCGTTTATACCGAACATTGCGAATGAGATCTAGGATCTCGTGAGTGTTTCAGAACCAATTTTTAACTTTTTTTTATCACAATTTTGTCAGTTTTTGAGTAGTTACAAAGTTTACAGTTGACTATGGAAACCTACAAATTAGTACAATATATTGAAGTATACAAGTTACATTTAAAAATATATAAAAATTTGAATGGCAAGTAAATTTTTTTGTTTTTCGGGTCCTGGTGGCCTCCGAAGCCCAAAATGACCCACTACGCAAAAAATTACAATAATTATAGCTGAAAATGCAATTTTTGGATAGGCCTCCTTTAGTAAAATATGTTCGGAATGAAAAAACAGGCTGAATGGGAGAAATGTTTTTTACCCTAAATAAGGGATTTCCCTGCTACATTTAGTTAGTTATAACTAAATTTGAATTTTTCGCTAAAGTTTAGCGGTTCTGCCGAATTTCAAAATTGAAAAACTTGTGTTTTTGGTGTGATTCGAACCATGCACCTCACACTTCTAAGACTTCTCCACTATCCACTTTTTCTCTATGAGCGCTTGGGTAATGAAATGAAGCAAAGAATATTTGGAGTAGATGCAAAAATGACTTACCTCATTAAACAAGATGTAGCAGAGGTTCCACGTGGCTGCAAATGAGAAGAATGTGATTTAGGGCTTCTTTTTGCTTTGAAAATGGATCCACAACTTCTATGTTTGCATTTTGAATGCCGTATTTTTTTATTTCTAACCATTTTTGGTTTGTACGTAGCCTCTATGTTCACGCAGGTCGCATGGGAGATGAAGCCACATATTTTACGTCTCATTTGTGTGTATTACTCCACCTTGCAGATCCAACAACCCTTTTGAATGATTGGATAACACAGTTTATTTATTATTTGATCACCGTGATTTTTTCTCACCACGGATTTGATTTTCTTTACAGTTCCAAGCTGAAACCATCCTTTGGCACAAGGAGTGCTAGCTCAGCCTAAACGCAGGTCACATGGTGCATTCGATGGATTAGTGTAGATCATACAGTTGTAGATTATAGGTGTGGCATGTGTTGTTTTCTTTGTGTGCAGGTCGGCAAGGGAATATGCATGGAGGATTGAAGGCTCAGCCTTTCTTGGAAAATAATGAACACGACTCGGTTTAATACACCACTAGCCAATGGAGTATAGGATACCCTCCGATGATTAAAACTCAATTTTCAACAAACCACCTCTTTATCCAATAGCTCGATTTGCAGGATAGTGTGGGCTCAATGTATCCCCATAGATTAACTCGCCAAGAGCTCTACCTGATAATTTTTCCTAGTGCTGGGTGCAGCAGTAAAAGAAATTACGTTCCAAACATCTAAAATGAACAGGAGGATGTGAGGAGGCAGGGATGGGGCTTGGAGGTTGAAGGAGGCTACACAATCTCTCACATGATGCAAACGCTTCTCCAAAACTCCTTTATCTTGGTTTCTCTCTCTTTCCACACCTTCACAGGCTCATAGGTCCAGATTCTCACTCTGGTACCAAATGTAATTTCACAAACAGGGACAGAAGCCTGTATATTTTATTAATGTGAAATTAATCAACTATTATAATGGAGTGCTGCAATATTTATACACATTAGACAACAATATATAAACAAATAAATGGACTGGACAGGTACAATCCATGAGAATCATGTTGTGAGTAGCGTCGTGGTACTCATATTGAAGATAAGGCTGAAAGATGACAGGTAATCACATGATTCTTGTTTAGTCGTTGATCCTAAAAAAATGGGTAATATGGAAGGTGGACAACGCTTAAGGGATGAGCAATCAATTGACAGAAAAAGGTATAGGACTTGATGTCAACAATAAAATGGTCAAAGATGCATGGCATTGAGGGGCTCAGGTTCAGGTTTACCTTCGAGTGAAGACAAATGATAAACACCTGATCCATAGGCATGGGTAACAATATAGGGTCCAAGCCAATTAGGAGCAAATTTACCCCACTTACTTTTCTCTTCTTTGGTTACAAGTTGATTTTCCTTCAATATTAGGTCACCAACTTGAAAGGTTCATTCGTGGAAAAGTTTTTCGTAGGCACATTTGATACATTTTTGGTAGATTTGGAGATGGTCAAGAGCATTGAGATGATGTTCATCTAATAACTCAAGTTGAGCCAAACAATCCTGGCAAAATTCATCATCGTTGAGCATGTCTTGTAGTGAGATGCAGAGAGATGGAGCCTATACTTCAAGAGGCAAGACAACCTCGGTACCATAGACCAGAGAAAAAGGTTTGGTAGTGGTCGAAGTGTGAATACGAGTGTGATAAGCCCACAAGGTGAAATGAATGTGTGAATGCCAATCATTGCCAGTATCATCAACAACTTTCATAAGAATTTTGTTTAAGGTTTTATTGGATAATTCTACTTGGCCATTGGTTTGTGGATAATAAGGTGACAAGAAATTGAATTGGATGGAAAAAATTTCACACAACTTATATAGGGTTTTGTTTTTGAATTGATTTCCATTATCAGTGATGAGACGGTGAGGAATACCAAAGTGACAGATGATGTGATGGTTGATGAATTCAAATATTTTCTCAACTTTTTTATAAATGAGGGGAATGGCTTCTACCCATTTAGTATAATATTCAGTAGCAGTTATAATCCATTGATGGCGTTGTCAAGAATGGGTATTGATCTCGTCGACAAGTTCCAAGCCCCATTGAGAAAAGGGTCAAAGGTCTTGTGCTACCTGTAAGGCATGACTAGGTGTGTGATTAAGATTAGCATGTTGTTGGCATTTCACACAACACTTGACATAGTCACAATAGTTGCAGTTTAGGGTTAACCAATAATAGCCAAGGTGAAGAATGTGTTTAGCGACAGCTAAACCACTAAAGTGGCCTCCACAAATTCCATCATGAACTTCTTTGATGGTGTAGGGAATATCAGAACTTTTAAGGAATTGGAATAGAATACTGTCAAAACCATGCTTATAAAGGATACCACCCATGATGACATATCGAGAGACACTTTTAAAAAAGGCATGTTGTCCATTATGAGTGAGATCAGCAAGTAGAATGGAAAGGGAAAGATAGCCTACAAACTACTTATACCAAATGTCACGTGGGTCAGGTGCAACGGTTCTGATGGAGTAGACCTCACGAGGTAAATAAGAGGGTGATTGTAACCTTTGTATTGTGACAAACATTTTAGAGTTGGTAGGAAAAGTGGGTATCTGAGAAGATAGGCAGGCCATGGTATCCGTAAATTTATTCGTAGAATGTGGGGTGGTTTGAAGTTCATAACGGTCAAAGGTAGTCAAAAGTATGTCTACATGATGTTTATAATTTTGAATTATTTCATTACGACACTGGTATATACCATTTACTTGGTTTACCACCACCTGGGAATCACCAAAGATATTGATTGACTTAACATCTAAGGCATAAGTAGTCTGGAGACCCAATATGAGTGCTTCGTATTCGGTGATATTGTTTGTACAATCAAAATCTTGTTTGAAAGATAAAGGCATAGGTTTTCCATCAAGAGGAATGAGGATAACACCAGCCCCACCTCCACCCTGACACTTAGAGCCATCGAAGAAGAGTGTCATTTGGTAAGTGGTATCATCCAAGGAGATGGTAGTTATGGATTCTTTTGGGAAATCAAAGTTAGAGGGTTGATTCTCGAAAAGAGGTGCATCTGCTAGTTGGTCAACGATGGTTTGACCCTTGATGGATTTTTGATGAGTGAACTCAAGGTCGAGGTCAGAAAGAAGCATAAGTCAATGTGCGACACGTTGATGTTGATAGGGTTTGGCGTACATAAAGTGTAGGGGACCTTAGTATTGGTAACAATGAAGGTTTTTTGGTTGAGTAGGTAGTGGCAGAGTTTGGTGGCGACAAAAACTAAGGCTAAGAGTAGTTTTTTGGCATGGGTGTATCTAGTTTTGTAGTCCAGAAGGGTACAGATTATGTAATAAACCACTTTTTATCTGTGTTGCTCATCTTGATGAGCGAGCATGGAACCTAAGAATGGTTAGTGGAAGAAGTTTATAGGTAAAAGGGTTAGTCATCCTTAGGAGGAACAAGCACTAGTGGTTAAATAAGGTATTGTTTTAAGGTGTCAAAATATTTATGACATTCATCGTCCCATTTGAATGAAACATCCTTTTTGAGAAGATGATGAAATGGTTGACAGCGACCAGAAAGCTGCGAGATAAAATGACGAATGAATTGAAGCTTACCTCGCAAGCTTCAAAGTTGAAGGAGATTAGTAAGTGGAAGAATTTATAGAATAACCTTTACTTCAGCAGGATTGACTTCTATGCCACGCAAAGAAATGATGAAACCAAGGAGTTTTCCTGAAAGTACTGTAAAGATGAACTTCTTTATTTGAAGATGAACACAATACTTGATAAGGCGGTCAAAGATGACCTTAAGGATGGTCAACTGTTTGGCTCGATGTTTGGATTTGGAAAGAAGATCATCTATCTAATCTTCCAATATACGATGCATGATGTCAAGGAAGATGTAATTCATGGCTCGCTAATATGTAGCACCAGCATTTTTAAGGCCAAAAGGTATGAATCGATAGCAAAAGGTCCCTCAAGGGGTGATGAAGGTAGTCTTGTGTTAATTTTTTGGAGCAAGTAATATTTGATTATAACGTGAGAAACTGTCCATGAGTGATAGCATTTCATGGCTGGTAGTGAGATCAACTATCTCGTCAATTCTTGGTAGGGGAAAATCATCTTTGGGACAAGCTAGGTTAAGGTCACAAAATTCTGTGTAAATTCAGAGTCCCCCTGTTGGCTTTTTGATAGGAACTATGTTAGAAATCCATTGGGGATAGTCAATGGGTAGGATGAAGGAAACTGAGAGAAGGCACTGAAGTTATTCTTTGACTAGAAGAGCAATGCGAGGATGAACTTTCTTCATCTTTTCTTTGATGGGTTTGGCATTAGGAATGGTCATGATATTGTGGACTACAATTTTTAGGTCAATACCTGGCATATTGGCATAGGACCAAGAAAAAGCGTTGCTATGGTCCCGAAGGAAAGAGGTAAAAGCTTCATGTTCAACAACATCTAAAGATTTTCCTATCTTTAGGATGTGCCAGTCATCTTGAGTATTAATGTTGATTTCAATAGTTGATTTGTTCAACATGGTTTGTATCTCAGAGGGTAATGATCGGTGAATATAAGATTCTTTCGCACTAAGGTAGGTGAGGATGGACTCATCGTCCTGACATTGAATGACATTAATAGAAGGCGTATCGTCATCAATCATGTCAATATACAAGAAGGGGAGAGAAGAGGGAGCCTCACCATCGCGTTGATAGGTCAGAGGTCCTAGGGAAATTTTGTTTACAAAAAAAAGTAGTTAGGAGGAATAGATTCGAGATCTATGGACTTCGTGGGTGAAGATGGTGATATGGTGAATGAGGTGGAGAAGGTTTTTCTTCCTCAATGAGGTCGATGCAGGCCTTCCTGGGAGGTGGTGTGGAAAATCCAATGCCACTATGGTTATTGTGTTTATGGGTGGTATAGGAAACGATAGTATGACATCCTTGATCGTAAAAACCGAAGCCAAAGCCTTTCCATACACAATGGTGGAGGAAAGTGTAGGCGAAGCGTTGTTTAGTAAGGGATTGTAGGTCAAATGAAAATAATCCTGTTTGGGATGGAGGTTTGGGTGAATAAGTGGAAATATCAAGTCCCCCATATGTTAGATTAGTGCGAAGGTGGGGAGAACCATAAGGAAAAACCTCACCTCCATGGTAGTCATAACTAGGGTGCTGGTGTAGGTTCCCATACTCTTGCGGAGTTAGGAATGTGTCAATTTTGTATAGGTGGTACTCCCCTAGAGTGAGGCATTGAAAAATACCTTCTAAGGGATTAGTAGTCGATATGTGGGTAATGGGCATAAACAACTCACTAGATGATTGGACAGGAGGTGTATCGATTTTTTGGGAAGTAAAGTGGTCAGCTGTAGAAGCTCCAGTGGCAGTAGGAATAGAAGGATTATATGTGGGAGAGGTGGCAGCAACATTGGTGGATGGGTTTGTAGGTGAAGGTGAAGTGGGGGTAGTGACAGATGCCTTGACTAGAACAAGCACATAATTGGTTGGTACAACATGTTATAGGTTTTGAATGGTGATGGGTTGGCGGGGATGGTGTAGGTATGTCCCTCATGCTCAAATTTTACACAATGGTGTAAATTTTAAGGGACATAACCCATAACTCGAATCTAGGGTCTTCCAAGCAATAGGTTATATTGGAACTCCCCCTCTAAGATGTAGAATAGTTTCGGAACGGTGTGAGAGCCTACGTGAACATGAAGGATAATAGTGCCAAGGGTGGAGGTTATGGCATCGTTGAAGGAGCGCAACATAACTAGGTTATTATGCATATTGATGAGGCCAAAATATGCCCGTTAAATGTACAATAAAGGATCTCATCTTACTCTCCTTTTTATTAAGTTTGATTGGATTTTGTGAATTTTATTTGATCTGATATGAGTTAGGATGTAATTTTCCATCTTTTGATTGATTGTGATTGTTCCTGATGAAGTGTGTTGGAAATTCAGTTTTGTAATAAAGTAGGTCTAATTGGTCAAAGAAACGAAGCATGTAGCATTCAACATGTTTTCGGTAGCATTTGTTCCAATATGGCTTAGTTCTGGAACTTCCAAGCTAGTTCCGAAACTCCATTACACATTCACAGGCTTCATCACCTAGTTCCGAAACTTTTGGAATTAGTTCTGGAACTCTAGTATTTAGTTCCGAAATTTTTGGACTTAGTTCCAGAAATCCTGGTTATAGCTCTGAAACTCTCACGGTTTTGATCTTTAATGATTTCCTATGTTTCTGGAACTTCTCTGAAGTTTCGGAACTGATGGAAGTTTATTTATTCTAACCACATCTGGTGATTTATCATCAACGACCCTTTCAATCAAGAAAGGATGAGAAGATTTCTGATCGTAGATCCAGGGTTAATTATCTTACAGCTGTCTGATCAACCACAATTCGAGTCAGCATCTATTCTGAGAATAATTTGATTTCATCAGAATCATAGAGACACCTATGATTGTAAATGTATATATAAGTAGACCTGCAGTAGACAAATATAATAGCGAAGATAGATATAGATATAGAATAAGTAATACAGATTGAAGTACCCAGATCTAATATGTTTTGTAATACCGAATGTTTTATCAATAAATAGCCATTCCTGTTTGAGAGAATTCTAAATTGTTAAATCCTGATTCAAGGGGGAGCAAGGGCCCACTCCCATAAGGACCAGGATATTCATCTATTTGGTATTTATATTTCGTAAGCAAATAGTTTAGATCTGTTAATTCTGTATCGCTTTTAATTCTTCTAGTTAAACTGTACTGTATACTCATTCTTGCAGGTGTCTAGATATATTCTTATTCTTCTTGCAACCATTTTTAAGCACTCCAAGTTGCGTGTTTATTTCCAAAAGAAAGTGTGTTTGTTTCCCAAAATCAAGTGTGTTTATTTCCATTCTGCAAAGTGTGTTTCCTTCTACCAAAGCTTTCAGTGTGTTTCCTTTCAGCAAAGTTTTTCATACTAGGATTTAAATAAGGTTTTTACCAAGAAATCCTTAAGACATTGAAAATATCCCCCAGAAAATACAAAAATAACTACAGTCAACTACTAGATTGAAAGGATTATTCTTGTTACATATAGCTTTAGACACACCCCTGGTTTGAATATGACATCAATAGGAAGTTGATTAAATGAAGGGAATAATGACACTCATTAGGTATTTACACAATATTATGTACAATTCAAGTGGAAGAATTTCCATTATTGTGAGATCTTGTGAATATGTCATCATGGGAATTGTGATTCTAAGGTTGTATGTGGACTTTGAGATGTCACAACTAGAAACTAATGTTGTAAAAAATTATGAACCAATATAGAACCTTGTCTATAAAAGGATAAAAGGTAATGATCCCCAAATGGCTCTTGAATTTGGTAATGTGTGGGAGGGGGGTTGTGTCAATATGAGAGGAATGGAGATTAACGTTAGTGAAGAAACTATTACCGAGGCCACGGGTTTGTCCTTGGAAGGCCTAAATCTTTTTAAGGAAAAAATAAGACAGAGGCATGAAATTGTTACCTTCTTCAGGATGGATGAAAGAATTATTATATTCGATGATGGTATAGCTAAATTTTGTATCCCTGAGCAATGTCTTGATCTGTGTATGGTTGTTATGAAATACCTCACTCTGGAAGGTAACTTTAGAAATATTTTCTTGTATTATCTTTTCGTCCTTAATTATGTATGTAGGAACTAGGCAATTAGCTTCCCCTTCTTCCTTCTGATATCTATTACTACTTCCATCTTAGATTTTTAAAATGAGAGAGTGGACACCCCACTTCACCATGGCTTGATTTTGTTATTGTATTAGAATGGGAAGCCTATGGTTTCGGCCCAACCCCCTACTCAAATGGTTGTGGATTCAGATGATAAAACCCTAGCCGATAGAATGATCTGCATCAAAAAGGGGTGGTTCTTAGGATAAATGTGATGGCATGGCTGTGCACATTCTCTGTAACCTTAAACAAGTAGATAATGCTTTAGGGGCGAGAACTTTCAGCAAGGAGAAGGATATGAATATGGTGGATTAAGAATCTAGGGTTTTTAGTGTTGAGACCATTACCAACATGATTCTCCTTGTCAATAAGAACCTTGGCCAAAAGATTAAGGAGTTCCAAAGGAAAATCGATGTGCCAAACAATATAATTAGTGGGCTCAAAACTAAAATGGTTATGCAGAAGTAGAGAATCTTCATTCTTTAGGATCAACTTTCCAAGAATGAGCTTGTTATTGTTAAGAAAAAGAGGCAAGTTGAGTTGAATAGTTCTATGGATGAAGAACACATTGAAGCTGAAGGTAATGTTCCTGCTGAGTTTGCGGGTAAAAAGGTTATCATATCTATGGAAGATTGTAAAGGAGGAGCCGAGGAAAAAGGACCTAACACTAGGATTAGAAGCAGGGCCTCTTCTAGTAAAGCTAAATGATTGCAACACTTTGGCTGCACTTCTATATGGGGGTTTTTCTGGTTATAACTTGTTTCCATGGATTTTTATAATGTATTCTCATTTTTGTTGTTTCTGTAGACATTGTGTAGTTCTGTATTTTCTCTAGGTGTCCTCCTAGTCAAGTATGTTTGAATTAGAACCCTGTGTTTTGTTTTGTGGGTTGTCCTTTTTCTCGGTTCCTCTTTTTGTATAGGGTTTTTGGTCCCTTCAAAACCAAATATTTTTTACCTCTATCTATAAAAAATTAAATTCCATTTGAAAAACACATGCATCTAAAAATACCTAGAATCACATCCTAGAATAGAAACCAACCATCTAAATTACATACAGCTTCAAAATAAAAGTGCCACCATGAATAAAATTGAAGTTCCAATTAAAAATATCCATCAATCCAAATAGAATATCCATAAAACTGAGGGAGACAAGGTTTCAGCTTGCCCTTGCCAACTCAATCAGCCAAATGATAATGTCTTAAAGTCAATATGCATTTTATAATGTATTTCAAACCTTTATAAAATCATTTACATTTCTCGGTCGGGTCCATGACCCTCTCCTCTATATTGGATGCATTTAAAACAACATAATCATCTCTAAAACCAAGTCAAACACTGATAATTCCTTCTCAATCATAATGTCACATAATCCTTTTTTAATAAAAATGTTACATAATTCCTACAATCACAACCCCTTTTTGAAAATTTAATAACAACAATATCCAAAATAATAATGCATAATTCATTCATAATCTCATGAAGGTAAAAAAAACATATTTTAACTTTAATTTCCAATTTAACTAATACATCATTTGTTATAACAATGTCTAGTAAGGCTTAAGGGGGGAAATCAATGCTAAGGTCATTAACACCCATTGAGAAACTCTGAAAGTACAATGAAAAAAAATCACAATGAAATATTACCTTTTACCCATGGTTACCAAAGAAACAAAGAACAATAACATGTTAATGCCTAAGTTAATAAACATATAACATCATTTTTCATTCAAGGTCAAAGACAACGGTCCTTTATACCATAGAGATTTCCATACCCTATATATACTATAACCATCATGCATCGTATTAACCTTCATAATGCTAAGTTACCTTGCCTATGATATTCACCTATAAAAGTGATAGCACTTATTAATAGAGATGTCATATTATTATGCATTAGCATTGCTAGATTCATAAGGACTGTCTGGAAAATCATATATCGTATTTAAATAAAACAATACTATCAACATAGCCATTAATAAATTGGGAAAAATTAATAATATGTAACCAATAAATAACAAATTTTAATAGTTATCATATGTAAATCATACTAAGTTCATAAGGACCATCATTTGTTTTTAACGGATTTGTCATTGCAAGAAGAGTCGGACCTCATACTTTATAACCTTAGTATTTTATTTCTTATTCGAGGCAGTTCAAACTAACAAACTGATGTTGATAATATGGGTACCAACTATATATGAAATAAGCACTTTATGGTAGGATACTTGAGCTATGTTGTTAACCATCGACACAATTATTTCCTACTAGCCCTAAACATATTTTCTTATCATAACTTTTTGAAGCGTAAGGTAATTATTAACAATTCCAAGGTCCATTGCTAATGAGATTTTCATACCTAATGCGTTCAATAACATCTTGTTTCAATAAAAGATATATGAGATCTTCAAGGTTAGCAACATACACCAATATCAACTATACACTCACAATTCTCGAGATCATAATGCCCCAATAAATAAGGTTACAATAATTTAATACACAATGCCAGTGTGACTTAAGATTCTCGACAGTTAATAAAAAATTATTAAACAAACTATACACCAACCTTTAATTGGTTAATTACACGATATCACATTTCCTAATCAAATCAATCCTATTGACGACATGCACAAACATAAAATTTGGGGCTCCCAAAATAGGATGTGACATTATAATTTCATTATCACAATAAATACATCAATTAAGGCTCTTTCTTCTTCAAACCCTGGCTATTCTCTTCAAAAACTTAAAAAAGGGTTAGCTTGATTGGGTTGAGTTTCCCCCATAATGCCTATGTAGTACAACTCCAAAAAGGCATAAAACCCCCATAGTTCTCCTAATGAATGTGTACAAGATGTGCATAACAACTTGCTTTGGCACTGAAGACCCTAATAGGACCTCTGACACTTGGTGGTGATACTTGGTGTGTAATGTAGCTTTGCATAATGGCCTAGAGAAACCTTATCTAGGATGTATATAGACTAAGAGCTAGCTAATATTCCGGAGAGAGTGATTTAGCATTTGGGTGTTTTTTTGTTGTGATCTCATAGGCAGTCCCCAAAGATATAAGATAAGAGGCCCCTTTTGATAGGTAGTGTAAATGTGCTTTTATAGGTGACTATTGCTAAAAGTTTTTCACTCAATTGACATTAGGAGGATTGAGCTAACTTGTGAATTTGAAAGAGTGACTGTAGAAAATTCATTGGCTTATGACAAATCCAACCAAATGTCTTTGTTAGTTATAGCTAACATATCCATACTAATGTGCAAATTACATTTTTTCAGTTGGAGATGGCCAAATGCATTTCCATTATTGTGAGTTCTTGTGAATCTATCATCATGGGAATTGTGATTCTAACCTGTTGTATGAGGACTTTGGGATGTCATAAATAGAAACTAATGTTGACAAAATTATGAACCAATCTACAACTTTATCCTTAAGATGTTGCAAGTAGTCCCACATCAGAGACTATAACATGATACAACTGTACGCAAATTTTCAAGTCACATATTAAATGTGGTCTATAAATATTGTGGAGCTATCTCCTCCAAAAGAGTTGTCTTCAAGATGAATCTAGGGATATCATTCCATCGTAGTAAATCAATTAGACTTCTAGAGTCTAAACAATAAAGTGCTCAACAATGAATTAGCTATCACATCTGTTTTATTTTAGCATAGTAACATGAAACGCCTCAAACCACTACTCATGGTTGAGGAAAATGTCTTAAGTGTTTTTTCCTTAAAAGTAAGGTTTCTTCTTCAGATTCTAGGTTTGTTGTAGCCAATAGAGTCATCACGCTGAAAAAAATAATGATGTCCAAAGGTTCAACCTTGTGATCTTCCACCATAACTATAATTGGAGTAATGGGTATACCCAAAATGAAATATGATAAATGTAGATTAATATTTTAAAAAAATCATGGAAACCAATTTGATGTTGAGAACATATTTTCAAGATCCCACACAAAATGAAAACTAATTTATCAATTTTGAAACAAACATTTGAAAAAAAACTTCTCTTATTTGTCAAGATAATTGTCATATAAACCAGTGTTAAGAGCTTATTTTCAAGATCCCCAAAATATTTAACACTCAAGTTTAATTAACTAATTTATCAATTTTGAAACTGACATTTAAAAAAAACCTTGTATTTGTCAAGATAATTGTTGGCCTTATGATACTCGCTGATCTCTCTAATCTATTAGAGAGAGAGAGGGGGGGGGAGAGGAAAAAAAAGCTAAAACTAACAAATTGTTAGGCGCCTTATACGCACATTTACTTAATCGCAGAACTTTTACAAAGGAATTAACATAATCTTAATACTTTCAAACAATCGAATGACGGTTTTGGTTAAGGAAGTATGAAAAAAACTCATCCATCCTTGCATTCCTTGCATTCAAAGAAAACCTCATCTGTTGAGGTTGCATTCGAGGGGAAAACCATGTGGAAACCTTCGCTCGTCCGAACAGTAATCGTAAATCATATAATTCTTGCGCACCCACTCAAGCTGTTTCTTCTGTGCGTCGTTCAATGTTTCTCCACTCCACCATGAATTGGTAGAGCAAACCTTAGCGGAACTGGAATTGGATACACACGCATCTGCACTGCTAAAATTGGCGAAAGAGGCGACGAAGGGTGCTTTGCTCCAATCGATCTTCACTGCACCGCCTCTGGTTGCCCAGCTGTCTCCGTTCCACAGGCTCCCGCGTATTCTCATCGCTTGATTCTTGGGATATGCTACGCCCAAATCCTCATTGTTTTCGAACACCCTCACAGCAATTCCATCCACAGAAAATCTGCCCAATACCATATATCATTAAATATATTTACATTAAAATAGTACAATAAAAATCAGTCTCTTTCTCTGAAGATGGATTCTGTAATGAGTTCAGAACGAGAATTTTGGTAATACACGTTATTCATCAATTTAATTGATGTATCTAAATCTTAAGAGCACTTTCTTGTTCCGTGCAAACATATCTAATGTTTAGACACAACTAATTACAACTTACAGAATTTGGCGTGGACTCCATAGCAAAGAGTAATTGTGGAAGCCTGTTGTGGGATCAAACCACAGATATAATTGCTGTTCTCGATTGCCATCACCTTGTAAGTAGACATTGGTTTGCATGACATAGGGATTTCCAGACAGGTTTCCGAGGAATTCAACGTCTATTTCGTCCTGTTTATCCCCCTCAGATGATAGCTGCACCAAACCATTTATGACTTATGATTAAAAATAGGTAACTATCTTATTGATGGATTTATATCAGAAGAATCTATCCATCACTTGTGTTTGCAAGATTGATTGGTCAGCTAATCAATAAGCTCTTAATCACTTTTTAGGGTGGATTTATCATTGATTGGTTGACCAATCAACCTTGCAAATTAACATATATAATGTTTAGGCTAAACTATCTTTGTAACTGTTCTAAATTATATATAATATTATTAAAAATAGAGATGATTTACCTGCAATATTGTTAAATATAGACATGATTTATTTAAACAGATTTGAGTACAGATGCTTTACCTACAATATTGTTAAATTTTGTTTTAGTTGTTGACAAGTCAACCTAGGTATAACATGTTTTATTTTGAGATGAAGTTTTTTTAAATAAAATTGTGTCTGAATTTTTCTTATCCTGATGATGGATCATGGACAATGATCCAAACATAGATAAGAAAAATTCAGACAGTTGTATTTAAAATACTTCATCTAATTTTATGAACTGTGAATGCATAAAATTATTGATGTTTTTTAGTGCTTGTACTACCAATTTGAAGAATGGAACAACATGTTAAACATGTAACTTACATAGAATGCAGTTACAGTGCCTGCAGAGTTGTTGGGCACCAACTTTATTTCCATGTCGATTTTGCCGAACAGATATTCATTCTTGGATTGAAACCCAGAACCTGAGAACACAAAAACCAATAAGCAATGGGAGACGAACTGGGAAATGTGAACTTGACATAAGATAAAACAGAGAGAGAATGAATGTATGAATAATATTCATACCTGAGGTATTGTCAAGACTAAGGTGTAGTGTCTGGCCATCGTCAAGTATCTGGATGTGGTCAGCACCAAATGTTATGTCAATGTCACTGTAAAAATCTGCAGAAACATGCTGCAAAAATAGAAGGCCTAATGCCAGGAGACATAGTAGGAAGTCCATATGTTGTATCGATTGAGGGAGAAGGAATTGTTGCCTAGCGATATATATATATATATATACGTGTGTGTGTATGTATATATATGCTGTGAGAAATGGATTAGGTTTCGATTAGACCTTAGTTGTCCTGATATTTGCAATGAGCACCTCGACAAGTATTGTATCTTATTGCTGGCTGCCAAATTTTATTTGTAATAAGAACTGAGATGAAAGCTGGTTCAAATAGGAAGAACCGTCACAAGTCTAATATTTAGATAAGTCAACATTGTTATGGACGGAACAACACTGATATTACCAAATAGATGTCCTCTTGCTCTTATGGTACATATCGACATTTAAAGATAGGTATAGTAAATAGAGAAATAGCCATCCTCGTTGCTTCATGGAGTGAGAATTACAATGTATTTTAGTATGAGTGGATGGGAAAGCTTTTGTAATTTCTTCATAAAGTATGTCGGAATGGAGGTTAATGTTTAATTTTTGGGGAAAAATAATATATATTTTAATGTTTTTGTTAGATATGCTGTAATGTTTTGTCAAACAAAATAAATGTCTTATACATTTCCATATTTAACATTAATATCTATAAAGACGTTACAATTTTTGCTGACAATTTTTGTTTTGTTTTGTTTTAGTTTTCTTTAATGGCTTATAAACTTCTAAATCAATATTTAATACACTTTTTCCTTGTACTTTTATTTGAGCAAAAAAGACATAGATACAATTATTAAAAACAAATTACATTACAATAGTTGAATGTGATGGATATTCAATATGGGATTTCTATCAAATATATTGAATTGTTCACAATTATGTTTTACTTTAAATTTATTATCCATTTGATTATTATGGAACAATTTTAATTTTAAATTTGATATATATTTAATCATTACATAGTTGTTTTTTCTTTTTCTTTGGAGAATTCAATGTCTTGAGGAAGCATCCCAAGAGTTTTGTGACCTTCTATCTTATTAATATGGGTCATAAATGAATTGGTATATAGAAGACACGAGTAATTAAAGAAATTGCTTGTATATTAAATAAATAGAAACTGAAAAATGGTTTATAAAACATATAAAGTCATGATGTTGCTTGTTGAATAGTATAATATATTGGACTGTAAATAAACTAGAAATCACATGTGAAATGTGCGATGGAAACGCCGAAAGGGATGCATAGGGGAGTGTGGGAGAATATAAGTAAAGGTGGAGGGGGGGACAATTGTGTTAGCTTACTGAAACGGGGGTAGTGTTAGTAAATAATGGCATTGGAGTTAAGTGGGACAAATGTTTGAAGGGGTTAATAGGGGAATGAAGAAGAACACAACTTGGACTACTAGAAAGAGGAGGAAATGTACACGAAGAAAGAGGAGAGGGTGTTGGAGGAGGTGTTCAAATGGTCAAATCCACAAAAGGAATATCACAGTGGTTTTGAAGCATTTATTAGTTTCAAAATATTATAAGAAGAAAAATATATTTAACATTTAAAGAAAGAGAAGAAGCTATGAATGAAAATTGGAAAAATCAAAGATGCAAACTTATTTTTCATACGTCATGGATGGAAGATAAAAAATTATTAGATATGGATGGAAAAGAGAAGGGGAAAATTAATATAAGTTATATGCACAAGAGGAAAGGTGGAAGAGATGAATTTATATTAAATAGGGAAAACACTATGATTTCCTTAATTGGTATGTCCATAGAAGCATCTATAGTAGATGTGGAAATGTTAAAGGAAACAACTCTAGTTGGTGTAAGCAATAAGAGAGGTGACTTATTTAAAGGCTCTATAGTTGAGAGTGCTAACTTGATTATGCTTATTTTCTTGAAAAGTTGTCATTGATGTCAAAAGGATGATGGCATGGTTGATGTCATAGGTCATGAAAAGATTGTTTGAGTTTGTTGATGTTCAAGGAACTAGTAGTTGTTCTCATTGATGTCAAAGTTGAGTTGTGTCTTGTTGATGTCTTGGAGAGTCTGGTGTGAGTTTTCATTGATGTCAAATGATGCCTAATGATGATGTCAAGTTCTGCATGGTGGATGTTAGTTTCTTGTGAGGTCACTTTTTAGTACATGATAGAATTTGAAGAAAATGTGAAGACAAATAGGTCTTGTGAGAAGGTATGGGCATGATAGCTGATGAAATGAGTGGTTAAATGTATGTTGAGGTTATTTGAGCATGAGATTGTGGTTTAGAGTTTATAAACAAAGGTATGAAGGTTGGGT
Source organism: Taxus chinensis (assembly GCA_019776745.2). Lineage (NCBI taxonomy): Eukaryota > Viridiplantae > Streptophyta > Pinopsida > Cupressales > Taxaceae > Taxus > Taxus chinensis. The sequence continues at coordinate 885,515,759 of CM034149.1, forward strand.
TCTAGCATGAAGACCAAATAAGGTAAAGAAAGCATGGCCCAATGAGGTAGTTTGATCAATTTTCAATGACAGTATGTAAATGTGAGCATGGGAGGAGTTTTTTAATGTTGTTTTAGAGGTTTGGACCAAGTTTTAAGACATAGTTTGCAATAACAAGTGAGATTTTGCATTTTTTTAATCAAATCGAGTTCTTGAAAATGGTGTTCCCAAACTTGAAATCAACTTTGTGATTCTCATTGTTATGTGAATATTATGCATGGGAACCTAATATATTTAGAATATGTTGGTACATTTCCTAGAAAATAATCTATGGCATCCGTTTTTGGTTTGAAGGCCAGAGCTTTATGAACAATCGTTAACACCAAAACATGTATAAAACCCTAGTTTCAAGTTGATATGGAAGATATTTCTCAAAAAGGATAAAATGTGATTTTTTTTTCTTATCTCATGATTGGAGCACAAAAAGGACTCTTCCAAGTATCTCCAGGTGGTTTTTTTATCAGTTGAATGAGAAAAACTGATGGTAGAAGTCTTGTTTCTGAAGTTTTTGCTATAATAGTAAGGTTTTGCAAAGGATCAAATGAACAAATGAATGTTTCATGACGTTATGGACCTATTATACATTCTTATGATTATTTATAGATAATTTTTATTCATTTAGAGATCATACCAAGTCAATGTCTCATGACTGGTTTTTGAAACAGTTTTGGGACAGTTCTAAGTGTTCTTGGGGAAACGTTGATCTTGAGCCTTTGTAATTTGCATTGAAGAGTATAACATATTGGGTGATGTTAGTGAGGTCATGTAGTATTTTTTGGAATTTTTCATTCAACTTGGTGAAGTGTTTCAAGGTGGTACAAGCTTAATTCTTGATAAATGGTTCTTGAGGACCTAGTAGGATAATCATGTTCTCAAGGTGGTTTCAAGGTGTGAAATGAAGTTTTAGATATTTTATGCATGGAGGAGGTAAGAATATCTTCTTGATAATGTGTTTGAAGTTTTCTTGAGCTTTAGAGATGATCATGTAAGTTCAAAGAGTCATATCTTCATAAAGACCTAATATAGTAGGTCTTATTGAGTTCTAAAGAAACCGATGACCTAAAGGAACTATTGCAAACCTAATGGAGCTAATTTTATAAGTTTTTCATGTTTATCAAATGTATTTTTCTATATAATGTCAGACATAAGTTTATATGTCTGACCAATGAGGTGTGTGTGCTTAAGTCATGTATATAAGCAAGGGTGATTAGTCCTATTTGAGCTAGTAGAGTGGATGTGGAGAAGTGTGAGGGATGAATATGGTCTTGTGGAACATTTGAAGAGTGTAATGAATTCATGAAGTACATCCTATAGGTTATGAATATAAGTTTGATCAAGAATATTACCTAGTGAAGAAGAGAGAATGATTGAGAAAGAAAGGTATATTTTGTGTGTCTCCAAGTGCAATAGAGAAAGTGTATGATTTTCTGAGGATCAGAGTGTGTGCCAAAATATTGATAGCATGTTGAGGTGACTGATATATCACATATTGAGAGTATACCAAGAGAAGAAGATAAAATAAGTCCAGCATTTGTTGAGATAGAAACAAGAAGGAGGTGGAGAACATTCTTAGGTGGTTGAGTTGGTGCTTAGTCTGTCTTACAAGTTGGTGCTTGCTAAATCGCTAGGAGTTAGTGCTCCTAGTAGATTTGGCGCTTCACTAAATCAGAGGGTTGTATCCTCCTTGCAAGTAGGTGTTTGCTAAATTCTAGTTGGTGCTAGACAAATTAAGGGTTGGTGTTCCTTATGGAGTTGATTATTCACTAAATCTTGAATATTTTTATATTTAAGAAAATTTGATTGGGTTTTCTTCCCTTTGAGGGTTTCCCACCTAAATGATGTGTTCATGTGTACTCTCTCTTGTTTCATACTTATGTGGATGGTGACATGTTGCTTTGATAGTTTGTTATAACTAGATGATATTTTTTTGATGATGTCGTATGGTTGAATTAAAAGTTGTAAAAGTTTTATGAACACTGATTCACCCCCAGTGATTTTTCTTCCAACAATTGGTATCAGATTAGGTCTTTTACATCATGCTTAACAAGTTTTATGTAGATCCTAGACTCACAAGATGAAGACTTATCTAAATTCATTAAGTCTTGACATATGGAGATCTGTGGTTGATGGATTTTATCCACCCCCTAAGCCACCAACCAATGTTTCATACAAGGAGGCATGTAACAAAAGTACATTTGACAATAATTATGACAATAGTGAAGTCATATTCATTTCCAAAGAATCAGATAGTTCAACATTTTAATGTCTCATGGAAGAAGAAGGGGAAAAATTGAACCTAGAAGTAGAGATTTTGAGTGCCCTAGATGAGCTAAAGACCCAAAGAAAGAAGAATAAGAAGTTGAAGACCCTGATCAAGGAGTACGAGGATTAATTTAGTTGTATGGACAATGAATATGATAAGATCATCAAGGAGATAAAATCTTGTATTGAAGGTATGTCATCTAGTCTCAAGGCCAAAAAATAAGAGTGCATCAAGTTCAAAACTGAAATGGAATATTTAAAGGAAGAGTTTGATCAAGAATCTAGCAAGTTGAAGTCATTTGAGAAGTTTGAGAAGATCACTGAGGCTCTAAATGATATGTTGAGAATTCATAAGTATGTTGGTGACTGAGAAGGTCTTGGATTAAGTGGGGACCCCAAGAAGAGAAATGGAGATGACAATTTTGGTCCTAGTTTCCATGAAGATTAGAAGGAGAACATGAAGGATGATGAAATGAACAAGAAGAACAACTTCAATAGCAATAGAAGGAAAAACTCAGTCAGATATTCAAATGCTATAAGGTATGTTATATATTTTAATGGTTACTATTACTCATGCAACAAATTTGGTTGTATAGAAAAAAAATGTAGAAGAAGGCCCTCAAGGAATGAGTATTCTTGGGAACATGAAATTTATTTCAAAGGATACTATTATTCATGCAATGAAGATGGATTGTAGAAGAAAATTTGGTTCATATCAATCAAGAGGTAAGAGTGATTTTTTTTACTACAAATGTCAAAATACTGGCCATATAGAAATATTGTGTCATCATGATTCATCTAGACAAAGAAAGAAGATTGTAGATCATAGTTCTCAAGGAGGAAGACAAGAAAATAATTTGTATTTCAAGAAGCTAGATCATGAACAAAAAGTGAAGGAAAAGGAGATAGTCAAGATAGATCCTTATTTGTCTATAAGCCAAGAAGGTATGTTTTCTAAGATAGAGCATGAATCAAAAGTTGAAGATTTTTAAGAGTGTCAAGCATCCTTGAAAGAAATACATATAGAGAAGAAGGAGGATGATACAGTCATCAAGCCAGTTTTACCAATCAAGACCAAAAGGATTCTAAAGAAGGACTATCAATCTCAATTCTGCAAGGTGATGGAGATTTTGTAATCTCCAGAGTTCACGTTGTTTTAAGTTCCCTAAGAAGCACGAGATCTCTTCATTACGCTTCATGAAGACATTCATCAGCTAGTAGAATCATGGGTGTGTTTTTCTGTGTTTTGTTTCTTTTTTGAAGACCTTGGTACAACTATGAGGAGGACAATCAAGATGATTGAGGCATGTACTTGTTGTCTTATTATAACGCATGAAGTTTTGTGGCAAAGTGTTCTATGTGATTTAAGAAGGTGTTTGTAGACTCAATAGGTTGTTTGGCAACCTGAAAGAATGAAATGTGCATGACTTGGTATAGGTTAGTGTTTTATGGCCTAATATAGGTTTGTAATGCACTTAAGAGTAGTGATTTGTCTATAATACCGATATGATTTTTTAACCATAAAGCCTATATGGTTAAACTTGATATGAAGATCACAATGGATCCATGGAATATTGTTTAAGGTTATATAGCGTGATGAAGACTTGGAAAACTGTGAGATAAGGAAAAAGTTGTGTTACAATGAATAAGAGTTTTTCTTACTATTTTAGAGAATCAAGAAGTTTATGAAGGTTTGAACAAGTTGTGAATGAGTAGTCCTGTCACAATCATGAAGTTGAGCCACAAGGTATGTATGATGACTTAATCTATTTTGGAAGTTATGTTACACATTTATGGGATTCAAGAATTTTTTTAAGATCTTAAGAGATAGTGGTAGAGAATGTGGAGAATGTGGTAAGCATATTTTAAGTAAAGGAGTTTTGTATTGAGGCCTAATATATGTCTAAGATCCTTAAAAATCTATGTTTTTGTCTTGATCTTCTCAGTAAAAATCATGAAGTTCTATCACTATCATGGAGTTATCAAGAAGGTTTTTGAGATGGATTGGGGATAAATAGATGGTTTAAAGGAGTGTTGTGCACATAACAATGCTTAGGGTTGTGTTTTAGATCTAAATGAGGTTTGTGACCTTGAAAAGAAAGAGATTTGTCTGTAAAGACCAATATTTTTATGTGTCATTGAGGCTATAAATTTATACTGACTTGAAGACCATAATGGATCCTTTAAAGTGATTTTGAGTACATGATCAGGTGGTTGGAGGAAAGACAACAAGTCAGAATTACCAAAATCTGGGTATGCACATTGATATCATGATAAACTGGTTTATGTTGACTGTTCTTGAGGTGTTAGTATGAAGAGAAAAGTTAACAAGTTTGAAGAAGACAAACCTAGTATGTATGCACAATGAAGTCATGAAATCACGAAGGGTATGACAAAGGTTCATCATTATGAAACATGCACAAAACTGGTTGACTGGATATTAATGATGAAAGGAAGGTACATAATGAGGTTTGATGGCTTTTGAAACATGAACAAAGGATAAATGATATTTATTATAGCTTTGAGACCTAGTTGATAGTATGAAGATGCATAATGAGGTCTGGTGGCTCATGAAGAAATTAACATGAAGGTATTATGAGGAAAATATCACATGAATATAGAATGAATGATCATGAAGGTCTAGGTTTTTCTATTGAACAATATCACTTGTTACAATTTGACCTAGCTAAGATTTGATTTCTAATGAAGACACGAAGATTTTGTTATATGTGAGTAGCTCAAGAGGAATTCATGGTCGTAAGAAGAGCTTGTTGTATCTAAGAAATTTTTAGATATGCACAAGGTATGAAAGTTTTATTTATGTGATCATTGTCAATATTTCATGAATAATTATAGGTATACATTGGTTGGGAACCTTCTATTAATTTAGAGAAGAATATATCATTAGTTTAGTTTTGAAAAAGTGTACGAAAGTTATGTCAAAAGAGTGAGCTCTTGCATATCCAATTGTTATTAGTCTATATGTATCTAAAGGAGTAAAAAGAAAGGGGGGGTTGAGCAGGTGTATTTCTATCTCCATGAGTTGATTAGAAGTGCCAAGATGATATGAAGAATCATGAAGGATGTGGACATAACTGAGAAGTGTTAATAAGAGGTATGCAATGTGGTTTCTTGTTTCTAGAAATTGGTGGTTGTTGATAATTGAAGTTGGTCTATTCCAGCATCAGAAATATGTTGATTTGAGCTTGAGGTGAGAAGTTACATTTGGTGACCTAGTATGTATCAGTCATGATAAGGACATGGTGAGTGGTCTTGAGTTAATTTAAATAGGTATGCATTGAGTAAGGGGGAACATGTAAAGTATGTTTGTACTTCCAAGTTTGGTTGATGTTTCCAACCATTGCTTCCATGTATGGTGAGTATTTTGGGACCAATCATTGGTATCTGTCAATTTGTGTCATTGAAGGTCATCTCATCTTATTCAATCAAAGTTTAGTTTGGTAGAAGATCCTTTTGTCATTTATGTCAAAAGGGGGAGAATGAATAGATGACACATGTAAGTACCATAAATGGAGAACGAGAAAATGTGAATTAAGTATCATTATGAAGTGATATTAGTTTGTATTATGCCATCATTGACAAAGGGGAATATTGTTGAATTTTTTTCATTTATGTCAAAAGGATGATGGCATGGTTGATGTCATAGGTCATGAAGAGATTGTTTAAGTTTGTTGATGTTTAAGGAACTGGTAGCTGTTCTCATTGATGACAAAGTTGAGTTGTGTCTTTTTGATGTCTTGGAGAGTCTGGTGTGAGTTGTCAGTTATGTCAAATGATTCTTAATGATGATATCAAGGTATGCATGGTGGATGTCATTTTCTTGGGAGGTCATTTTTGAGTACAGAGAGAGATAATTTGAAGACAATGTGAAGAAAAAGAGTTCTTGTGAGAAGGTATGGGTATGGTAGCTTGATTAAATGAGTGGTTGCATGTATATATAGTTTTTTTTAGCATGAGAATATGGGTTAGAGTTCATAAACAAAGGTGTAAATGTTAGGTTCGAGCATGAAGACAAAACAAGGTGAAGAAAACATCCAAATGAGGTAGGTTGATCAAAATTAGTGTCGATATGTAAATGTGAGAATTGGAGGATTTTTGGCATGTTGTTTTAGAGGTTTGGACTAAGTTTCAGTTCATAGTTTGCAAGAACAAGCAATATATCACATTTTTGGTCAAATTGAGTTCTTGAAAATGGTGTTTCCCAGCTTGAAGTCAACTTTGTGATGAATGTTGGTACGTAAATATTTTTCACCATAATATATTATCTTTATTATATGTTGGTATGTATGTTTGATAATAATTTTTGGCATTATTTTTGAGTTTGAAGACCATATTTTTATGAACAATCATTAACACCAAAACATGTATAAAACCCTAATTTTAAGTTGATATGGAAGATCTTTCTTAAATAGGCTCAGAAGTGAATTTTTTTCTTGTGTTATTATTGTAACATGTATAGGAATCTCCCATGTATCTCTAGGTGGTTTTGTGTTATCAGGTGAATGAAGAAACGTGATGGTACAGGTCTTGTTTTTGAAGTATTTACTGTAGCAGTAAAGTTTTGCAAAGGATCGTGTGAAAAAATGGATGTTTCCTAATTTTATGTACCGATTATACATTCTTATTAATATTTCTATAAAAAAATTTAGTCATTTATAGGTCATACCAAGTAAATTTCTCATGAATGGTTTTTAGGACAGTCTTGAGTGTGCTTAGATAAAAGTTATTCTTGAGCCTTTCTAATTTGAGTTGAAGAGTCTAATGAATTCAGTGATGTTAATGAGGTCATGTAGTATCTATTGGCATGTTTCATTAATATTGGTGAAGTGTTTCAATGTGGTATAAGATTAATTATTGAAAACTGGTTCTTGAGGACCTAGTAGGATGGTCATGTTCTCAAGGTGGTTTCATGGTGTAAAATGAAGTTGAAAAAATTTATATGTATGGAGGAGGTAAGAAGATCTTATTGATAATGTGTTTGAAGTGTTATTGATATTTGGAGATGATCATTTAAGTTCAATGAGTCATATCTTCATATAGACTTAATAGAATAGGTCTTATTAAGTCCTAAAAAAGAAAATGACCTAATGGATTTGTTGTAGACATAATGGAGTTAATGTTATATGTTTTTCATGTTTATCATATGTATTTTTCTCTATAATTTCTGACCTAAGTGTATATGGACGACCTATGAGGTGTGTGCTCTTAATTCATGTATGTAAGCAAGGGTGATTAGGCATATTTGAGCTAGTAGAGTTGGTGTGGAGAAGTGTGACCTAAAGGTTGAGTGTGAGGGATGAATAAGGTCGTGTATACCATATAAAGAGTGTAATGAATTCATGAAGAATATCCTACAAGTTATGATGATCAGTTTGAGAAAGAATATGTCAAAGTGAAGAAAAGAGAGTGAGTGAGAAAGAAAGGATGTTTTTGTGTGACTCCAAGAGCAACAAGGCAAGTATATGATTTTTCAAAGATGAGAGTGTGTGTTAGAATCTTGAGAGAATTTTGAGGTGAATGATATATCAAATATTGAGATTAGACCTAGAAGAAGAGAAAAAGATAGACGAAGAGCAAGGAAGTCCATTATTTGCGTAGATAGAAACAAGAAGGAGGTGGAGAACATTCTTAGGTGGATGAGTTGGTGATTATTCTTCCTTAAAAGTTGGTTCTTTCTAAAACCCTAGGAGTTAGTGTTCTTTGTGGGGTTGGTGCTTCACTAAATCAGGGGGCTGTAGACTCCTTGCAAGTAGGTTCTTACTAAATTCTATTTGGTGCTATACAATTTAGGGGTTGATGCTCCTTGTGGATTTGGTGCTTCACTAAATCTTGAATATTGCTATATACATAAGAAATTTTTAGTGGTTTCTCTTCCCTTAGAGGGTTTCCCACCTAAATGATATTTTCATGTGTACTCTCTCTTGTTTCATACTTATTTGGATGGTGATATTTTTCTTTGATAATTTGTTATAACTAGATGATATTGTTTTGATGATGTTGGCTTAATGAATGGTTGAAGTAAAAGTTGTAAAAGTTTTAAGAACACTTATTCACCCCCTCTCATTGATTGTGCTTCTGAAAGTTCCTACATGTCGTATGGTGTTGATTGTGCCTAGTTGTTATTAGATCAAGCCCAAGACTTGAGCAAGAGAATTGAGACTTCATTCTTACAATAAATTTAAAGGGAATAGTTTTAGGATTGATGATGTCTTTGGAAAATTTTTTGTGGATGCCAGAGGAGGATGTGTCACATCCATGATGATCGGAAAATATTTACAAAGAAGGAAAGGTGGTCCTTCATTTTTTTGTGGTAGGGCATTTGAAAATAGGAAAATCCCGAGCGATGAACTTGGAATAGGAATTCTAGGGGCCTGGGAAATGGCCCCCAGTTTGTTCTAATGTTACAAATTGTTAGATAACAATAAAGGGCCATGTGTGGAATTCATCAAATTTGACAAGGATGCTTGAATTTTTACTTATTCGAAAGGTTTAGCATCTAAGGCTTTTTTTACTTCTTTTTGGGCATAATAACTGCAACAGTTCTCCTAATTAATGAAATTAAATTCTACAAAAAATGTTCACGTCCTCAAGCCCTTATTTTTGGAGTCAACATATGGGAACTAGGGGATCCCTCAAGTAATTTCCCTACATAAAAAATATGAAAGGAAGGGTAAGCAAAGATGCCTTCAAAAATATAAAATGGTCCAAACAAGAATGTTTCCAAAACTAAAATCTTATTACTATTTTTTCATATAGACACAATAGTTTTAGCAACTATACACATGCTTGAGGAGCATAAAATAAATAAACAACAAAGTGGAGACATAAAATACATTAACGTGAATGTGCCAAAAAAAAATGGAAATAAATGTGTTTTAAGAGTATGGCATACATGAAGATAGTAAAAATCGAAGGATGTGTTTAAGGCACTACAATATAAATATGATTACTTGAAATTCCTTAAAATACTAGTAAGGAAGATCAAGTAAGTATATATACATTGAACCAAGGAAATATTCAAACCTTAAGATGGAGGAAATGTTAATTTTTTTGAAGCTTTATCCTTAAGACAACCAATACTACCCACCACCCAAGCCACAATTATGATATGGAAAATCCTTATCAAACAAGTGTATTTTATTTTTCAACAAAAGAGAAATTTGCAACACATTTTTTTATTTGATGGATTTTTAGATATTTGTAAGGAACCTTGGACACTTACATTATTTTCATATGTAATATAACTTCAAAAGTAATAACAAAACGTATAGGTTCCCTATTTCAATGCCAAGAGAAATCTAAAATCTATTACAAAAAAAACTACTAAAAACAAAATATATAGTTTTCATTACGCATTATGTATCTAAATATAAAAATGTACATTCTCATAATTCTTCCAATATCGTTTATGTAAATATAACTATAAATAAGAAATCAATAAAGAATACATGAGGAATTCCATGCCTCTAAATCAAAGCACTATCAAATCTATTTGTAAGAGTTTGATGGCCCACAACCAAATTTCAAAATTTTATAAATCAAAGCACAATACAATATATTTGTAAGAGTTTGAGGTATTTTAATGGAACATTTAAATTCAAAATTAGAAAGTGATTAACCAACATTTGAAAACCTAACTAAATGGAAAGGTAATGATAAAAAAGCTCTGAATTATCTCCAACTTACATGTAGCTATTTTTGTAATTCATCGATAGCTTCGCCTATTGAAGAAAATCATAGTGGTAAGGTACCTTCAACAACCATCCATGAATAACATGCAATCTATCATCTAATACTAAAATTTACCAATACAATTTACATAAAGCATTTTTTACCCCATAATGAACAAGCTCCCTGAAACTCGAAAATTTACCATAGTTGGAAAATTCGAAGAAATCCCTACAACGGTATATCTGAGATATATCTTTCTAGAAATAAAATTTTGCAATGTCATCAAAGAAAATAATATCATGGATGACGATGAGCCTTTGTGCTTAAAACACTGAATATTTGGACATGATATTGCTTCAACTCATGGATGTTGGAACCTAACTTGAAGTGTTTGGAATATCTATTTACTCATGTTACTATTTCCATGTGTTATTTGATTCATCAATATTTGTGATTGCACTTTGTTAACTAGAATCCTTAGCAATAATATTTAGCTATAATTCTCCTTATGGAAATATATATATCACAAAAGACGACATATATTTTTAAATGCTTTTTTTATTACATCAATTGACGAGGATTTCACGGAAATGTGGTTTAGCATTTTGATTTGTGGAAAATTAACATTCTTATTTTGCATATCAACGAGCCTCGGTGGTCCATGTGTCAATGTTATTGCTTTAAGCTTGTTGGAAGTGTATTCTCTGACACCTGTCAGAAAGGAGAAGCCCCAATACAACTGGGAAATGCCTTTCGACATAATAAATAAGAGCATAGACTAAAGAGTTCTCTCAGAATGAACAACCGAGAGGAGCATAGATGGATTTGGATATAAATTTCTAGGAGTTGGATATGATAAGTCTAGATATTCAGTATCTCGACTCAGAAATAAAAGAATGAGATGGAGGATATCTATGTTTTGAGGGATACTTTATGGATCTTGACATCAATAGACATGAAGATTTTGTAGTGATATAACACTTTAGCCTTGCAATATTTTTATCGAGCAATGAGGAAATGTGGCCATAGTGAAAAATACCATTTGCATTCACAATCAAGTATTTAAAGAGCATAACAAACATGATCAAGGATTTGCAACACTTAAATTCTAATGCAGAGAGGGTTGATGTGGACTATAATACGCTGCAAAATAAATATGGGTATATATCAAAGACAATGTATGTGGAGACAATGGGAACTGACAACATGGACTTAAGTCTGATTATGACCTTGGTAGTGGGAAAAGAGGCATGCAGAGTGTATATCTACCTATGACCAAAGTTGAAGGATGAGAAAGAGGTCGATGCATGTGACATCGACATGCCTCATCCCTAAAAGAATCATATGGTGAATATCCCTAAGAGCCCACTCCAGAGAAGGAAGAGGAAGATATAACCGAGGGTTAGTTAGACCATAGTAAAAGGAAGAAGATGAGAGGAGAGCTTTATGAAGCAAGTGCCTCATGTGTATATTATAGAGACTAAATCACACACTTTGGGTAATTATCTAATCATGGTTGAATACTAATATTCATGTGATTCCTAAATAATAAAAGTACTAATTAGCCCATGTCTTTGGCCAAATATCTTTGCACCCTTACTTTCTCATTCTACATTTTTAATTTTCAAAATTTTCCATCTTGGACACCAACACCAAGCCAAGATGCTAGCGCTAGGCAACCTCGTCCCCTCTAGGTGTCCCTGTCCCCTTTGTGCTTTAATCACACTTTTTGTGTCTTTTATAGCCATTTGAGCATCTTATCTTTTTGGTATTAAGAATTTTTGGGGTTAATTACGAAATTCATGCAAGGGAATCATATAAATATAAATGTGATCATAATAATGGAAAAAGCAATAAGCATTAGATATCACCACCTAAGGTTGCATCCATCTAAGCATCTATGAGCTTCATTTTATCCATCTAACACCATTACAAGGAACACAAGGGTTGTTTCTTTTGCATACACTTCATAGGAGGGATGTTCATTCTATTCCATGCACACATCTACTACATTTATTTACATCTATCTTACTTACTCGCTATCAAGTGCGAAACACACAAGAGCCACCTCGGGCATGATTTCCACACACACAAGAAAATACATTAGGTCTGAGATGTAGTGCATCACTCAGTCATAAGTTCACTATTGTGAAAACTGAGGATAATTCGACCCGTCATTCTGCATCTTTATTTTTTGGGATTTGATGTCTATTTGAGGGTTTTGCAGGTTCATATTTCATTGCAGGTTTATAGCTACCTCAAATATCTTGGTGCGACCAAAGGTGACTAAAGGAGAATACCTTATAACATCTTAGAGGAGGTTTTCTGGGCATTTCCACCAACCTAGGTGCCCAAAAATAGTTCCAGGGCACTCACGGTCGTCCCTGTCCCTCTCCAGGTGCCCCAATCTAGCCTATCTTTCCAAATATGCATTTTTTTGAAATCTAGTGTGACGTTTAGTGCTTTTTCTTTTCTAGTTTTTTAATTTTGTGCATTCTCCAAAACTCCTAAAAATTAGCTAAGGCTTCTTACCCTCTCTTTGCACTCAGGGTTTTCACTTTATTGCTTAGTTTAATTAGGTGTAATTTTTGTACTTCATTGTTATTCATTTACTCTTACTATAAAATTCACATTAGACTCTTATTCAAATTTTAGTTTAATTATTTTGGAGAACCCAATCTTTGAATCCACCTTTCGTTTAGACCTATTATCCTCTCATCACTATGGCTCAATATTATGGAAAATTTAATGAAGACCATCTTAAAGCCCTTAATTATCATATCGCTGAGCATCCCAAATATCTAGACCTACTTTTATATGATGCTCATGAGGATGCCACTAATCTTGTGGAACTTACTACTTTTACTGCCATCCCCACTTCCATTTCCACTCAACCGTGTATTACCACTCTTCTGCCTACATCTATTGTTCATATTTCATTTCCTACTCCCACCACTCAATTCATGTCACCTCTTGTTTCTCACATGTGACAAGTTTCCTCTACTGACAATCATATTTAGCCTCTTTTTATTAATACCTTCAAGCACAAATCTATCAATTGCAACAGGCTACTTCTAGTGCGTCTCCATCTTTGGAATCCACTTTATTACTTAACACTCCATTCGCACTCGCCATTTCTGCATACTCACTTCCTCCTAACTTTTTCACTCCCAATATTCCCATTTTTAATGGGCATGGTGACCCACAAGAACATCTCTGAGCATTCCCTATGGCTTACCTAGATTTTACAGATGATCACATTCTTTTAGCTAAGATTTTTCCATACAGTCTTCACAATTATACGATGCGTTGGTTCTATGATCTACTTTTCCACTCAGTAACCTCTTTCACACATATGGATGATGCTTTTATCACTCACTTAGAATCTATCGACATCAGATCTAAGATCTCATATGCTCAACTCACATAACTTAAACAAGGATCTAATGAACACTTAGCAGACTATGTATTACGATATGAAAACAACATAGCTAAGATATCTACTGTGCTTATAGACTCCAAACTTCCAGAATTATTCATTCAGAGTTTATTTACACCTCTCCATGAGAGTGTTCTCTTTAAGAAAACTCCGTCCTTTGATAAACTATGTCACACTCTCAAGTTATGCAAAACTAAGATCTTATCTATAGAAAAGATTAAATATCAAGAGAAAGCGTCATCTTCTACACACTTTCAAAGTAAGGATTTAAACCAACTATGAAACATGGTGATGCTAAGGTCACCATGAACACCATCTCTAACACCAAATAAATTCAATGGAAACCACCTAAGAATACATTTACAAAGTTGACTAGTGCTCCACAACTTATATTGCAGCAACTTCTTAAGAACCATCTTATTATGTTTCCTCCTCCACTCGACTTAGACCCCTCTCATCCAAAAGGTCAAAATTACATTGAGAAATTTTGATGTGGATATCATTAATATGTTGGAAATTCTAAAAATAGGTGTTTCAAACTTTGCAATATCATCCAAGATCTTATTGATGACAAAAACTTGATATTCTAGAGTCTACGACCTCTACAACAGTCAATGGAAATAGTAATATCAAAATATTCAATAATCCACTTCCGAAACATTATAATAAAGTGGTTGATTCCTCAGCTAATCATACATATCACGTAGTTCCTCCTCCTACAATAGGGGCTTTTGATTTCTTAGTTGCTAATATAGATATGTATCTTCTAATCATTTCTTTCCCTGAACACGATTATCATGTGCCATTCTCTTCTAATAACTTACACATTAGTGCCTCTATTAGATCTATCCCTATCAATAACACCAAGGTTGATCCATCATGGCCCATCAATGTGTGTTCTATTCCACTCATTATTACTATTGGCTATTCACTTTAACAAATTCCATATCCAATGAATAATTCATATGGTGTTGTCAACCTTCATGTTATGGTCAGTCCTCTTATTATGTTGGTACCCTTCCTTGTGGGAAAAATAGTCGAAGGGTGTGACATGATCTTAGGCCTCAATTGGATTCGTAAGTCTAAGTCTATCATCTCCATGAATCATTTGTGTTTAAAATTCATTCACAAAAATCAAGTCATTTCTATGAATGGCATGCCTCTATCTACTCCATGGTCACAATCTCCTCTCATGGTTTCCAATGCATCACCTAGTCCATCTAGTACACCACTACCTATAGTACCTAAAGCAAAATCTACTCCTAGCTTGCTTGTTTACACACAACCTATGTGGTCTCATCACTCTGCTAGTCCAATACATAAGTCTATGTCTAGCACTAGGATAGATCCTACATCTAAACGCACTTCACCACCTCATTTTATTCCATGTCGATGTCCATCACCGCCGCATTCTATGTCACATAGGTATCCATCACCCACACATTTAGTTACACCAAGGTGCCCAACACATACTCATCAGTCACATGTATATAAAATTCACTCACCTGCACAATGTTTATCTCATATACCACCACTCTTAGTGCATGGTCACACACCTTCATCACGGTAAGCATGGGGTAGTGGATGTTCATCCTTTATTTTTTTCAGATATCCCATTCATCGACATACACAACTAGGGGGAATTATGCTTATTTCTTGTCCCCACATCAATAAACGTCTTATATTATCATTAATTCCCATCTAGACTTTCACATACAACATACACATCTTGCTACATTAGTCTCGTCATTCCCCGATGACGCACTCTTGTGCTTTGGTTCACACTTGACTGTTAAGGGTATCCTATACACATGAACCTCACACATTGTAAAGTACACTACATACTATATACTATGACACAAAACCTTTTACGATATACCTCTTTTACATCATATGATATATATCTCTCTCTTGCACACAATCTACCCACACCACACCATATAATCAAAATATTCACCACATTCAACATTAAAAAAAATTACAACATCTTGCACGAGAAACACATTCACAAACAACACTATACACTCAACCAAACACCGTACATCTCTCAAACATGATCAACAACACTCATTACCCAACGATGCACTCTAGTCCCTTAGTACATACTCGACTACTAAGGTTATAATTTTGAATTGAACCTCACTTCCTCATCACACTTACATCATTTTATTTGCTTGATCTTCACTAAATAAATCCATCTATCACACTACGTGATATTTTTATTCATCGCCTTATTCACACATTTCATGACATATGCTTTATGATACATCATCACACTTCCTAGCATCCTATCCATATATTTATTGATATACACTTTATGCTAAACCATCATGATTGCTAACATCTTACTAACATGTCTCATGATATACGCTTTAGGCTAAATCATCACACATTCTAGCACCGAATTCTACAACTCTCAGATCAATTATTCTTATATCGCATTTAATCCTACACATCACATGACCACCTACAATCAACAAATTTTTGTCATCTTATTCAACCTTTCTATCACCCACATAACATCACTCTCTATGATTTATTCATCAACTCTTTCCAACACATGGCAACACATCACTCAAACCAATTACCGATGACACACTTTCATTTATGGTTTATTTTTTACTGCTGAGGGGGCATAAATAAATGAACCTCATTACATACATACACATCCACTCAGGGAAGTTACCTCTATCATTCACTCTTCATTCCATTCCTTCTTATTCATATCATGTTTCATATCTTGGTTGTAATTAGTATTGCTTACATTTACTTACATGCACATCTTAGTACACATGCTAGATAGATATCTTATATGTAATTATCTTTATCATACACACATGCATGTTCATTTTCCTTTCTAGTTATGATCGCAAATTCTATAGGTCAATACATGCAACATGGATGTTTGGCGTAGTACCTATTACCAGTCCCATAGAAATTGATGGGGGTATCCAATTTCGTACATTACAAGTGTTATTGTTTCATAGCACATTTATTTATCATATTAAACATGCCTTGAGATACGTTTTTATACTTCTAACATGGTAATAGGTGCTTCATGTGCAATATCTTTTATGCAAGATTATTTTCTTCCATTATTGTATATTACTTTACTTGTCATTATTTTATCTTGTCTGCAGGATTTTCCCTTTGTCTTGTATGCACACTTATCTGCTTACAACCATCTTGGCCTTGATTGTTGTTGGTGCAAATCAGCAACACCCTTGGATGTTGATCAGACTTCTAGTTGACATTTTGGACATCCAGTGTGATTACACAACATTGAATCTTTTCCCCAAGTGTGGGACTTGTAAAATGAGAAAAGAATCTCTAGTTTAGAGGCTAGTTCCTCGACTCCTCTAATCAGGTGTACTACTTGCAAGTTATACAGAGGTTTCAAACTCAAAATCATACTCTAAATTCCAAAGGGGATAGAGATAGAGAATGTAAAAAACTGAAACTAGTGCTAATAAGGTGATGCACCAAAGGAGTGGTGAGCATTTTTTACTTCTGCAGATTGACACAATTCATAAAAATGGAAAAAAACTTCATGCACAAACTGATAACTGTAATGGAAGGTCAGAAATGAATCAAACAACACAAACAAAGGATTAAAACTCATTCACAGAGCCTGCATTGTCATTTTTAACATAAAAAATGCTTACATTACAACACCTGAGAGGAAAAACAAGTTGTAGTCTTGGAAAAGGTCTAGTTTTTCCACAAAATCACTTTCAAAGTGAAAGAGGGAGCCTGCAATACATGAAAAATGTTCAACCCTTCAAAAATGAGCCAAATCTGGCTTTTACAGTGCAAGAAACAACCCCAGGAGAGAGAAATGTGAGAAAACATGGGAGAGCTTCAACCACCGACCAAAAATGCAATAAAACAACATGGGCATCCTTACAGGTCCATTCCTTGACATTTTCCACCCTGCTGGGAGAGAATGTGAGCCATTCTTCATTAAAAATGGTGGTTGAAACGTCATTTCTGTTCATGACCACGTGCCAGAGACATTTTTTCAATTTTCTCTTGAAACTTCATCAAAATGCAAAATTGACCCCGGAATCTTGTAGAGAATTTCACCATCTTTTCGTTGATATAAAGAACGCCAAAAACTGAGCTTTGGATCGAAAGATATGGCCGTTTGAAAATTTAGGGCAAAACAGGGCCAAAACGGATTGGCGGGCGAAAAATTTAAAATTTTCCACTTTTTTTCGCATTTGGGAAAATTTCCCAAAAAAACCCCACACTCCACCCTTCCGGGTGACACATGACACGTGCTGATTGGGCACGGGCCTTTTGCGCTTTATTTTCCACCGTTTTGGCCATTTTTCCTTGTTGGACACGTGGTAAAACCCCATTGGATGCGGGATTTTCTTGAATTTTTTGCCGCCACATGGACACGTGGCACGATCTCATTGACTCACGCTTAGGGGGAAAACTTTTATTTTTTAAATTTCCTTCGTTTTTCTTTGGGAAAATTTCCCAAATTTTCCCTGCCTTCCGCCGATCCGAGACGCGTGGCAGCATCTCATTCAATGCCGGCCCTTGGGGAAAACATTTTCCTTTTCATTTTAGCCTTTGGGAAAAAATCCCAATATTCTCCCATGCTCCAAAGTTCTGACCCCCGGGGACATGTCGCTTTTCCTGACTTGTCGGTGGGGTGGCAAGCCAAAAACTTCTCCATTCCTTTTTACCAAAACACTTTGCTAAATTCTTAAATCTTCCCCGCGGTCCGCGGGTCTTGAGACACGTGTCATGAAGCTATTGGATGTGGACCCCACGGGTAAAATTTTACCTTACACCCTCGCAAAATATTTCGCCAAAATTTTAACTTTATCTTTGCCCTCCACCACTTCCTAGCCTAAGGAGATGTGGCATAACATGATTGGGTGCAGGCCTTTCCCTTGAAATTTTTCTTGGCGCCAACACTTTGGAGAATTTTTTCAATTTTTCCCCCCTTGGACACGTGGCAGGATCCGATTTGCTGATGGGCCTGTGGGGTGAAATATTCCTTTATGAAAATTTCCAAACACTTGGTAAAAAAAATTCCAAGTTTTCCCCTGACCTCCGCCACTTCCTTCGACACGTGGCACCATATTACTGGTTGTGGGCCTTCCAGGGGAAAATTTCCCACAAAAACTCCGTTGAGCCATAACTTCAAAAATACATGGAGTTAGGAGGAAAATTTACGTTTTTGGAAAGTTGAGAAAGAGCTCTATCCAATGGTGCCATTTCCAAAAAAATTTGAGTGCCTGAAAAGAAAAAATTATGACTGAGGCACAAGAGAGGGAAGAATGAAGGGAGTTAGCCACAAAATGTGCAAGGGGAACATTTTGGATAACAATTTTGGCGACTCAGAGGGGTCATCTGCCTGCTAGATGAAGTTACCAGTTGCCTGAAGCAATCCATTGGGCATGGAGTCATTAAATTCTCTGCTTGGTACGCCAAATTGACTAGAACACTGCAAGGAGGAAGGTGGAGGGTGGAGCATCATCTGATTGGGGCAAGGCCTATAACACACATTTCTAGGAACAACAAGCTTGTGCCAAAGCACTTAGGGAAGGAAAAGCTAATCTACAACAAAACAATGTGCACAAGAACTTGGAGGAATGAAAACCTAAGCTAATATGTACAAGGTGGAGAAATTCCTTTAATAGCAATGCTTCAGATGGATTCCATTGACTGGAATCTGTAATTCTTCACCATCCAATGAAGACAATTAGAAGGCATTAATGTCCCTACACTTTGTGACCATGTATGGGCCACTCCAAATGGCATCAAATTTTGAATGCCTTCCCGGTTTTGCTCTGTCTGCATCCCATTTTAACACTAGATCTCCAACTTGGAAAGATCTATTCTTGGCCTTTCTATCAAAGGTATTCTTTATCAAAGCTTGATCCTTCTCCATTGCTTGGGATGCCTGATTTTTGATTTCTTGGAGCTCCATCAATTCTGCATATCTAACCTCCATGGGCCCAAACTCCAACAACTGCAACTGTTTCATGAGTTCCAATGTTGGAAAATCAAGTGACATGGGCAAAATTTCCTCTCTTCCATAAACAAGCTTGAATGGAGAGTTACCTGTAGATCTCTTGGGAGTTATCCTATCAGCCCATAAGGCTGATTTCAACTTAGTATGCCAAGACCTCTTATTTTCATCAAGAGTCCTCCTAATGATCCTCAACAAGTTCTTCTTTGTAGATTTAGCCTGGCCATTTCCCTGAGGGTAATAATTTGGTGAAGTGCTTAGGTAGATCCCATTCTTGATAGCGCATTCAGTTACCTTGGACCCAATCAATGCCAATGCATTATCTGATATTATTGTAGCGGGTATGCCAAATCTAGTTACTATTCCCTCATAGAAATCTAGGATGCTAGATTCATTTGCTTCCTTGAGTGCTACTGCTTCAGTCCACTTGGTGAAGTAATTTGTTGATGTTAGAATCCATTTGTGCCCTTGGCTTGAATTGGGATTAATGACTCCAATGAAGTCCAAACCCCATTGCATGAATGGCTGGTCAACTAAAATTGGGTGCAATGGAAAGGTAGCTAGCCTCTCTTTACCTGTGAAGAATGCATAATTCTTGCACCTCTTGATCCATGCATAACAATCACTGAAAATATTGGGCCAATAATAGCCAGCCCTCATGATCTTTAGAGATGTCACCCTTGGTGCAAAATGACCACCAACTGATCCATGGAACTCTTCCAACACCCTATGAATTTGATTTGTACCTATGCATCTCAGCAACACTCCATTCATATCCTTTCTGAAAAAAACACCATCAACAAGGGCATATGGGACAACCTGCAATCTGAAGTGTTTTCTTTTGGTCTTGTTCATCTCTGGAGGGCATAGACCTGTACTTAGGAAGTGCATTATGTCTTGGGTCTAGCAAGGAGTGAGGACACCATCATTTTCCTTTTGAGTGCTTCCTTTCTCATGGCTATCTTGCAATGCCAAAATAGCCTCCTTCTCATTACATGCTTCCTTGTGTTTGTTCAGGACCAGCTGCTCACACAACCCTTTCCCTCTGACCAGCTTGGTGAATTTGATCTCAATGTCATACTCCATGACACGAGTAATCCAACGTGCTCTCTTTTCATTCGGGTCTTTGTTGAGGAGGAAGTCTTTAACTCCCACATGAGAAACCAACAATTGAACCTTGTTGTTTGAGACTAGATGCTTGAATTTCTTCAAGCTCCTGATTACTGCAAGAACATGATTCTCAATAAAAGAATATCTCACCTCGTATTCCTCTAGGATTTGGCTAAAGAAATCAATTGGCTGTTCATCATTGTTTTTGTTCTACTGTACCAAAATTGCAGAAATAGTATCATCACCCCCAAATGTATCGAGGACGAAATCCTTGGAGAAATCCGGGTTAATGAGAGTTGGGGCTTGAGAGATGGCTTCTTTGATTACTTCAAAACTTTATTTTCTTTCTGCTGTCCATTTAAAAGCTATGATTTTCTTCAACATCTTGGTGATAGGCTTGACTAGGGCTGCAAAATTTGGGACAAACCTCTGAACAAATTTTATTCTCCCCAAGAAACTTTGAAGGGCCTTCTTGTGGCTTGGCAATGGTAGTGTTTTTATGGCTTTAACTCTTTCTGGATCAATTGCTAATCCGACAATGTGGCCAAGGAGATTTCCTTCATGGGCTAGAAAAATACACTTTTTAGGATTCAAGGATACTCCAAATCTTCTACACCTTGTGAACACTTGTCTCAAATGAAAGAGATGATCTACTGTATTTTTTGAAAAAACAGTGATATCATCAAGATATATCAGCACCGTGTTGTTAATCAAATCCTTGAACGCCATGTCCATTTCCCTTTGAAAAGTAGCTCCAGTGTTGGACAACCCAAATGGCATTTTCCTGTATGCATAAGTTCCCCATTTGGTTGTAAAGGCTGTCTTGAACCGATCTTCTTCTTTCACCATAATCTGATTGTACCCTGAATAGCCATCAAGAAGTGAAAACCTCTCAGAGCTGGCAACAACTTGTAAAATATGCTCCATAGAAGGAAGCGGATAATGATCCTTGAGAGATTCTCTATTCAAATCTCTGAAGTCAACACACAATTTGATTTACCCACTCTTCTTTCTAACTAGAACCAAGTTGGCCACCCAACTATAATGCTTGATAGGGAATATGATTCTTGACTCTATCAACTTATTCAATTCTTTTCTCATGAGAGGCTCCATGTGTGGATTGACTAGTCTTTGTTTTTACCTGATGGGCTTAGCACTTGGATCCAATTCAATGGTATGTTGAGCTAACTTAGGATTGAAACCCTTCAAATCTTCATAGCTCCAAGAAAACACATCAGGGAATTCTTGACAAAGCTGTATGAACTCATACCTTTCTTGTTTAGTTGTCATCTTACCAATTTGTAGTGATTTTCCTTCTTCCACCAAGATGGACACCAAATCTTCTCCCTTGACTTGGATGTTTTCTTTCTCCTTCCTAAACTAATCATTAGGATTGAAGATGGACTCCAAAGTAATAATTCCCTTTGGTAGTTTGTTGGTTCTCAGATGTACCACTTGGTCACCATATTGTTGTTCCAAATTTTCCTGGTTTTTAGCTGAGAACTCAACCTCTTCTTGCAAGAAATGGATGATTTGTTGATCATTTTCAAACATTTTCCAACTTACATTGTTGTCTGGCACTGAAGGCCTTACAATCACATGGATGTTTGATTGTACCTTGTTTTTTTGGATGCTTTCAACAACGTCAAAGGCTGCTCCAACTACTACAAGCCTGTCAGTAGCTTGGTTCTCTTTTCTAAGAATGGATTTGGTGCCAAAGCCCTCAAAATCTTCAATGTGGTCCCACACCCTGTTTTTGTAGCACTTGAGTAGATCATTCTTGATAGCATGCTGCCCCTTAAATTGGTTGACAATCAACTCACTGTCACCAAAGAATTGCAAGTTCTTTATTCCTCTCTTGATTGACCAATGCAATCCTTGTATCAAAGCTTCATATTCAGCAGTGTTATTAGAGCATGCAAATTGGAATCTAAAAGCTGAATAATACTTAACTCCTTGAGGTGAAACAAGCATAGCCCCCCCTCTTGCACCTTTTCTACTCCTTGATCCATCAAAAAACAACTGCCACACCTCATTGTCATCCTTGTGGTTTGGCTTGGTGATGCTAAGAATAGGCTGAGTTTCTTCATGCATGCAATAGACTCCTAGCTCAGATTATTCTATTTCTTGATAAGGATCAAAAGAATACACCTTGTTTGCCCATTCATCAAGAGTCGGATCTGGGATACTTCCAACCTTGGTGTCAGCTTCATCAGTTCTTGGATAATCCTCTTGATCAAACACTGAACAAATGGTATTGATTTGGCTTAGAGTGTGAGGCTCAATGTGAAAGTTTGCAATAGGTTCAGATCTGATTGTGGCCTTGGTTCCATACCTTGTCCTAAACAACATGTGTGCCCAATTAGTAGATAAGTAACCTTCAATCTTGGCTATGAAGTCCCTTAACAGGCATAGGGCAAAGAGTGGTGGAAGGTCTATTACCGAGACATCTTGTAAAACAACAATGTTGGGGCATGCATGAAAAGTAAGACTCAAGTTTTTAATCACTCCAACTGTTGTTACTGCTGTCCCATCCAATTACACTACCCATTTTGATATGAATTCATATTGAAGCCCTAACTGATCAGTTATTTGCTTGGGAATTATTGAACTACTTGCCCTGGAATCAATCATGCAATTGTGTACTAATTGGTTTCCAATGATTAATGAAACATAAAATGGAGGGGGATTCAACATTTTACCTTACTGTCCTCCATGATTCCCTTTAGGCTGGGAAGCATTTGTGAGCACCTTCTCTTGCATTTGGACTTGCTGATTTGAAGTTGACCAGTCCTTCATGGCAGCTTGTAGCAAATCTCTTTGGCCTGGGATAGATAGTGACTCCCACATTGATATGTTTACATTTGTATTCTTCATTTGGTCAATGATGTTGAATGGAGATGAAACATATCTTTGTTCTCCCTTGGCCTACACATTCATTCCTTGCATATGGGAAGCAACAACTGGCATTTGAGTTGACCTAGGAGCTGTTTTAGGTAGCCATTGTGTGTTTGGAACTGAATTTTGTTTGCCAATAATTTGTGGAGTGATAGAAGATTGTGGATTACTTGGAGCCAATGGTTGTTCTTCAACCAAATTTCTCCTTTTTGACCCTGTGTTGGCTGCAACACTTTGGGAGACTATCTGATTCATGCCACAAAAATCTTCTGCCTGCCAGTTTACAAGTGTGGTATCATTTGGAGCTGATTGCTGCTAGAATGTTTCTTGTTGTTGGTTATTTCCTTGATTACCTTCACCCTCCACACCAGTAGTTGTCACCATTAATGCTTGATTTAAGGCACCGTTGAAACACATAGACTAGTTTTGAGGTTCATTGCATGGGAAACACCAATCATACTCTTGAGCTATGTTGTTTTACATTGGCACTAATGCCTTAGAGGCAGATATAGCATTGAGATTATAGGGCTGAAATGGTCTGTTGGCAGGAGGTCTTGTTTTATTTTGATTTGCAACTGGATTGGGTGGTCTTTGAGGCTGGTATGGCTACCTGTTAGGGTGAGCTTGAGGCTGGAAAGGAGGTCTAAAACCTTGGGCTTGCTACCTCTTGAGTGTAACCAGCTCATTACCTAAATTTTGTAATTGCTTCATGACTTCTTGAAGTTAATTTGAGGCACTAGAAGATGAAGTAGAAGCTTCACTTGAATTCTAATTTCTAGGAGTGGGAATAGGGGCTAAACTAGGCACTTGACCAGTATTTGGGCTCTCTAAACTTGGAAACAATGGCATTGGAGGTCTAGGAGCTAGCTTTCCAGCTTGAATCAAACAATTTTCAGCTCTAATGGAAATGCTATAAGCAACAAGGATAGTTGTGCCTCCCATGGATTGAATCAACATAGAAATATCAAAATTTAAAGCTTTAAGGTAATATAGAAAAGCACCTTCTGCTGCTAGCCTTACTGCCACTGGAATTCTCTCCCAAGTCATTTGAAACCTAAAGTTGAAGTTGGTCAGCTGCTCATTGGGAGCTCTCTTGATGGTTGTCAGTTGTTCCAAAAGGGACAAGTTATCTCCCTTTTCTCCAAACTGCTCATGGAGGGTTATACATAGCTGGTTCCAATTTTGAATAGAACCTGAGGCAAGACTCTTGAACCATTGCAAAGCTTTCCCTTTGAATGAAGATGCTAGTAATTTGACAGAAACTTGCATCTCATTGATCTCATGGATTGGAAAAATATTAGCAATATCCTTAACATGATCACCAGGAGTGGTTTGATTTTCTCCAGTAAAGTATGGAATGTTCTTAAATGCTGTAACTGGGATTGGATTTTGTGCATTGAGAGCAAGTGGACTACTGCCAGTGAAGTTTACATAGGGGTTGTGTTGTGCCATTCTGATTGGCCTTAGAACCCTTGTTGATTGAATGAAAGGCCTACCAGGTGGAGGAGTTGATAGAGTTCTGTTTGGTGGAGATGGAGACCTTTGAATTCTCCTCCCTCTTTTCCTTCTTCTTGGAGATAACTACAGATATTCAAACAACACCTCTTCTGCTCCAACTCTTGACCTTGTGTTGATTCTTCTCATGAGTTTTCAGGTCTGCACTTCTAAAACTAGTTGATTCTTCTTCCTTGGAGTCGCCAGATGTGTAATTTAGGGCTCTTTTAAGCAAGAAACTTACAACAAATGCACATAAATTTGTTTCAAATAAGATGAATACCTCTAAGGTCCCACCCGGCGTGCCAAAACTGTTGGTGCAAATCAGCAGCACCCCTAGATGTTGATCAGACTTCTAGTTGACATTTTGGAAATCCAATGTGATTGCACAACATTGAATCATTTCCCTAAGTGTGGGACTTGTAAAATGAGAAAAGAGTCTCTAGTTTATAGGTTGGTTCCTCAAATCCTCTAATCAGGTGTAGTAATTGCAAGTTATACAGAGGTTTCAAACTCAAAATCCTACTCTAAATTCCAAAGGGGACAGAGATAGAGAATGTAAAAAACTGAAACTAGTGCTAATAAGGTGATGCACCAAAGGAGTGGTGATCATTTTTTACTTCTGTAGATTGACACAGTTCATAAAAATGCAACAAAACTTCATGCACAAACTGATAACTGTAATGGAAGGTTAGAAATGAATCAAACAACACAAATAGAGGATTAAAACTCATTCATAGAGCCTGCATTGTCATTTTTAATATAAAAAAACACTTACATTACAACACCTGAGAGGAAAAATAGGTTGTAGTCTTGGAAAAGGTCTATTTTTTCCACAAAATCACTTTCAAAGTGAAAGAGGGAGCCTACAATACATGAAAAATGTTCAACCCTTCAAAAATGAGCCAAATCTGGCTTTTACAGTGCAAGAAACGACCCCAGGAGAGAGAAATATGGGAAAACGTGGAAGAGCTTCAACCACTGACCAAAAATGCAATAAAAAATCATGTGCATCCTTACAGGTCCATTCCCTGACATTTTCCACCTGCTGGGAGAGAATGCGAGCCATTCTTCATTAAAATGGTGGTTGAAACGTCATTTCTATTCATGACCATGTGCTAGAGGCATTTTTTCAATTTTATCTCTCCAAAATTCATCAAAATACAAAATTGACCCCGGAATATTGTAGATAATTTCACCAGCTTTCTGTTGATATAAAGAACGCCAAAAATCGAGCTCTAGATCGAAAGATATGGCCATTTGAAAATTTAGGGCAAAACAGGGCCAAAACGGATTGACGGGCGAAAAATTTAAAATTTTCCACTTTTTTTTTGC
Source organism: Taxus chinensis (assembly GCA_019776745.2). Classification (NCBI taxonomy): domain Eukaryota; kingdom Viridiplantae; phylum Streptophyta; class Pinopsida; order Cupressales; family Taxaceae; genus Taxus; species Taxus chinensis. The sequence continues at coordinate 885,542,023 of CM034149.1, forward strand.
ATTTGGGAAAATTTCCCAAAAAACCCCCATGCTCCACCCTTTCAGGTGCCATGTGGCATGTGCTGATTGGGTGTGGGCCTTTTGTGCTTTATTTTCCACCGTTTTGGCCATTTTTCCTTGTTGGACACGTGGCAAAACCCCATTGGATGCAAGATTTTCTTGAATTTTTTGTTGCCACATGGACACGTGGCACAATCTCATTGACTCGTGCTTGAGGGGTGAAATTTTTTTTAAAAAATTTCCGTCATTTTGCTTTGGGAAAATTTCCCAAATTTTCCCTGCCTTCCATTGGTCTGCGACGCGTGGCAGCATCTCATTCGACGCGGGCCCTTGGGGAAAACATTTTCCTTTTCATTTTATCCTTTGGGAAAAAATCCCAATCTTCTCTCGCGCTCCGAAGTTCTGACCCCCGGGGACATGTGCCCTATCCTGACTAGTTGGCGGGGTAGTGGGCTAGAAACTTCTCCATTCCTTTTTACCAAAACACTTCGCCAAATTCTTAAATCTTCCCCTGCGGTCCGCGGGTCTTGAAAAATGTGTCATGAAGCTATTGGATGCGGACCCCACGGACAAAATTTTACCTTGCGCTCTCGCAAAATATTTCACCAAAATTTTAACTTTATCTCCGTCCTCCACCACTTCCTGTCCTAAGGACACATGGCATAACATGATTGGGCGCGGGCCTTTCCTTTGAAATTTTTCTTGGCGCCAACACTTTGGGTAATTTTTTCAATTTTTTCCCCCTTGGACACATGGCAGGATCCGATTCATCGGCGGGCCTGTGGGGTGAAATGTTCCTTCATGAAATTTTCCAAACACTTGGTAAAAAAAAATCTAAGTTTTCCTCCGACCGCCGCCACTTCCTTCGACACGTGGCACCATATTACTGGCTGTGGGCTTTCCAGGGGAAAATTTCCCACAAAAACTCCGTCGAGCCATAACTTCAAAAATACATGGAGTTAGGAGGAAAACTTTACCTTTCTGGAAAGCTGGGAAAGAGCTCTATCTAATGGTATAATTTCTAGAAAGTTTTGCGTGCCTAAAAAGCAAAAATTATGACTGAGGCACAAGAGAGGGAAGAATGAAGGGAGTTAGCCACAAAATGTGCAAGGGGAACATTTTGGATAACAATTGCATTGTGACATTGTGAGTGATGTCCCATGTTTACAACCCTCTTTTTGTAGTCTACATTATATTCTTACATGCTTACTTGCATCTTAGCCTACATATTTTCTACTTATACATGCATGTTTGTATTTTCTTGTACTAAAACTTGTTTCCTAGCCACTTTCCTTATGTGTACCTTGGTTTCTACCAAACAGATTCTCTTCCACTTGCATGGAAATTTTTCAGCACAAAAGTTCGGTCCTCTTTTGGGCTGCATAATCCTTCAACAACATCACATGCACCCTAAATGATGGGGGAATAATTTTGGTGAATAAGTCACCCCATACATCATTATACATAACACAACACAATATCGATGCAACACAGTTGATAGTTTCAGAAAAGGCTCAAAATTAGACTTGGGTTTTAGGACAACAATGCCTTTCTTGGATACCTAAAACCAAGGGGCAATTGCATAGTTCTTGAACATGTCACAGAGGATTTTTATAGGTCAGAGAGTCCTTTAGCACTAGGAATTTTTATTGGGGGCAAGTACACACCATCTGCAGTGGTGTTTTCATTTCAGGGAGTAGTTAAAGGTTAGAAGATGATACTAAAATTTCCTCTCTACACTACTTCTGTCATGGCACATCGATCACCCAAAAAACCAACATTTCAGAGAGCTCTACAACTTTGGGAAGAAATTAAAGGTTGGAGGATGAAACTCAAATTTCCTCCCTATACTTCTTTTGTCATGGTGTGAGATTGCCCAAAAGAATTGCTCTTCATTGACATTTTCAAGATCCTTTCTACACTCTTTCGTCATCACAGATCAGGTGCACATGTTCATTTTTAGCATTTTTACATACTTTTTACACATATACATGTATATTTGACTACTTGTTCGTTCTTATGTTTACAAGTCCTTCCATATGGGAAGTGGTAGTCAACATCATTTCACAACATCATCAACATCCAGAAAAACAACATCAACATCAACAACAGGTACATCACAACAACTACACATGCATTTCCACCCTAGGTTCATTTTTATCACTTTTTGCACTTTCTCCTCCTTAGCATCTTTGTTTCACATTTTTATCACTCCAAACTTTGTATAGTCCCATAACACACTTTCATCATCAATCTACATGGTTATCAGGTATGCATCTCTATCTACTTTGTGTTACTGAGATTTCCACTCACCAACATAAATTACAGACAAATGTAGACACTAAATCATGCACTTTGGGTAATTATCTAGTCTTGGTTGAATACTACTATTCATGTTATTCCTAAGTAAGAAAATTACTAATTAACCCATGTCTTTAGCCACATTTCTTTTCTTTCTGGTTACTACTTTAAGTATTTCACCCTTACTTTCTCAGTCTACCTTTTTACTCTTTAGCATTTACCATCCTGGAAACCAACGCCCAGCCAGGATGCCAATGCTAGGTGACCTCATCCCCTTTAGGTACCCCTGTCCCCTTTTGTACCGTACTTACCCTTTTTGGGTCTTTTCTATCCTTTTGAGCATCTTATATTTTTAGTATTCAAACTTTTTCGGGTTAATTATGAAATTCAAGCAAGGGTATTTTATAAATATAAATTTATGTGATCATAATAAAGGACCAAGCACTAAGCATTAGCTATCACCACCTAAGGTTACATCCATCAAGGCATATAAGATCTCCATTGCATCCATCTAGCACCACTATAAGGGACATAAGGGCTGGTTCTTTTACATACACTTCATAAGAGGGAAATTCATTCTATTCCATGTACACATCTACTACATTTCTTTAGATCTATAGTACTTTCTCGCTATCAAGTTTGACCACGTACACGAACCACCTTGGGCATGATTTATGCACACATCCACAAAACTACATTGGGTCTAAGATGTAGTGAAGTGCTCAATCATATGTTCACTATTGTGCTGACTGAGGATGGTCTGACCCCTCATTGTGCATATTTATTTTTTGGAATTTGATGTCTATTTTGAGGGTTTTATAGGTTCATATTTCATTGCTGGTTTATAGCAACCTCATCCATCTTGGTTTGACCTTGAAGTGACCAAAGGTAACTAAAGGAGAATAGATTATGACATATCAGAGGAGGTTTTTTGAGGTTTTCCACAGACCCAGATGCCCAGAAATAGGTCGAGGGCACCCATGCATTCCCTTGTCGCTCTCCATGCACCCCAGTCGATCTTATCTTTCCAGATCTACTTTTTACTGAGCTCTAGTCCTTCATTCAGTGCTTCGTCTTTTACAATTTTCCAACTCTGTGCATTCTCTAGAACTCTATGAATTATTTAAGGCTTCTTACCCTCTCTTTGCACTAAGGGTTTTGACATTATTGATTAGTTTACTCAGGTGTAATTTTTTTAATTCATTTTTATTCATTTACTCTACTATAGCATTCATATTAGGTCGTTATTCACATTTTAGTTTAATCAATAGAAAGATACCCCAACTGAAGAGGAGTGCAATCTGAGACCGTATAGGAGGAAAACCCCCACATTGTTCATAATTTGGATGAGGAGTATGATGAGAATGTATTACAAGAAGAACTGCGTGAAGAGAAGGATCATGAACATAAGGAAGATCCTTTGTAAGAACACCAAGAAGACCCTGAGTATGAAACGGATACACAAAATGTGTGAGAAGAAGAGCATAAGGGTGATAAAGAGTGTGACAAGAATCATGAGGAGAAATAAGGTGTGATGAAGAAAAAAAGCTACGGGGAATCCCAAAGCACTGGAGGGGAGACAAGCCAAGATCAATTCAATATAACACCAAGAAACCATATGGAAGCCACGTGCAGGAGGGAGGAAGTGATGACAAATTCCACATGTGCCCCAATGTCCTACCTTAATGACCCAACAAAGTAATTAAGGGATATGTTTCATATTTCAGTACCAAAATAGGATCTATTATGTTGGGAAATGTTTGATAAGTTTGAGGCCCTTTCATGCGTATGGAATATGCTCTCTTGGAACATACAGATGCATATGGAGGAGCCTGAATTTGAGGTGAGAAAATATTAATCTTTAGAGATGAAAATTAAGAAGGAATCAAGAAGGGTATTTCTTGTAATTAACTCTAATAAGCTCTCAGGAAAACAAGCATGCAAATCATTGAACAAAATGGCCACCATAGTTGGGAGAAGGAATATCGATAAAGGGGTCACAGTAAAGAGGATGTAGTAGGATATAGAGTGTAAAGGGTTGAGGAATTAGTAGATTGTGGAAGAGTTGAATGATGAGAACAAGATAATGATCGACATGTATAATAAGGTAGCTGATATATTTAATAATATTATGAGTGTATTCCCAAACTTGGTGGAATAGGTTAAACCTAAATATGATATAGAAATGGAGTATCTGGATGGTCTAGTGTGCTTGATAATCAAGGTGAAAAGAGGTTCAAGGCTGTCAAAAAAATAATTGGAAAAGATGAATATAGAAAAGGTAGAGAAAAAGATTGAAGAATATAAAAAACTCATCGTGGAGGTAAAGGAGGTCATGCATAAGGAAGAGAGATATTTTGACAACTGTGAGGATTTTTCTTTGATACATAACATATGCACCGCAGTTGAAGAGGCGGAGTTAAAGAAAATCTAGGCCATGATGAAAACGAATAATAATGAGAATGAGAAGGTGGTGCTGGAGGTTTCAAAGAAGAGAGAGTTAATAAAGTCCAAACACGATGATATTAATGAGAGGCTCAAGGAGATACAACCTATGGTGGTGTGAATAATAAATAGTTTGGCGAGTCTCACAACCAACTTAGATGTAATGATTAAGGATTTGAAGGAGAAGGTTGATAAGATAACTTTGGAGAAGGTAATATATATTATGGAAACAACATCAGATAAGGCCACCAAAGATATCGAAGGATGGAAGTAGCTAGAAGATGTAAATAAATAGGGATTTTCTAGATCTCCTCCCATCACCTAAGGCTTGAATATCACATAGGGAAAATAGATTCATCATTCTTGATTCATTAGGGTAATTACCCATATTATCTATTCTTCATAGATTCTTTCATTCTTTTAGCTATTGTTTAAGGAGATATTCTTTGATTTATGATATTACCGAGGACATACAATTCTCTTAGTATGGGGTAATGTTGAGAAAAGAAAATTCACAAGTATTAGCCATGTATAAAGGATAAAGACTGTGTGTAGGAGTGCATAGAGGAACTACAAAGGAACATCAAGAGATTAGAAGGACCGCGTAGAAGCACACATGCAAGAAGATAATAGAAGGATCACACACACAAGGGGGGTGAAGAGATCAACGCGCAAATGTTTGTGAATACATACACATGTTACATGACTTAGCTGAATTCCTAGTGAAGGATAAAAATAGGAAAATCAGAGTTGGCATAGCATGCAAGGCACATATATAAATAGACAAGGAAGGGATAAATCACTGACTATAGATAAAGCATATGCAAAGGAGAAAAAGAATGACACATGGAAAAAGCTAAATAGAGAATCAAATCCTTGATCTATTTATAACATGAACTGAAGATTAAAACAAGGGTTTAAAGGTATGTGACCTATTTTTAGGACATATATTGTTATAATTAAAGTATGTAAGGGGTGAAGGACAAGTTACTACCCTATATAAATAGGTGTCACACTCCTTTGTAAAGAGGAGGAGATGATGAGATCGAGGAAGTAAGAGGGGATATATAGTATGTATGTAAGTGCCTAGTGAATCTTGTATGCATGGATGTAATCAGTTGTGAGTATATGTAATGGAAAATTCATGTGTATACAATGGATAACTATGTATATATTGCTAGAGTTAGTAGGGATGAACATTGAAGATTTTGTTGTTGGTTATTTATGCTCATGACTGATCGATTAAGTTATGTTCTTGCATGTTATCTTTGTTATTATTACTACAATAATATATTTTGATATGGGATAAATGGATAAATACACAACACACATCCTGATAAGTAACTAACAAGGGATCTAGTTGTTGCTCACACTTTAGGTAAGAACTTAGACATTTTTCTAAGTGAATTTCCAACACTCCAAACTAGGTAATGGTAAATAAAAGACTAGAAAAAATTCTGGAGCTATTTTTCAAGCTCAAATTAAACAATTTTCAGCCATAATAGCTATTAGATATGCATCAGGTATTTGAATTGCACCCATATATTGGACCATGAAAACTACATTAGAATTTAAATCTCTTAAGAAATAAAGAAAGGCACCTTGGGGTATAGGTCTTAGAAGAAACAAAATTATTTCCCACCTCTTTTAAAATCTAAAATTGAAATTTATCGTGAGGTCGTTTGGAGCTCTATTGATGGTTGTCTGCTACTCCAACAAGATATTCTCTAATTTTTCCTCAAAATGATTGCAAAGGGCTATACCAAGATCATCCCAAATTTGGATGGAAATAGATCTTAAGATTTTGTACCATTAAAGTTCCTTTCCTTTGAATGATGAAGCCAAAAAATTTACTGCAACGTCATCCTCAATAAGAAAATGTACTAAACATACATTAGCAATATCTTCAATATGGTCAGTAGAGGTAGTGTTATTTTCACCAGTGAAGAAGGGAATACTCTTTAAAGTATACATTGGTATATCATGATGAGTATTTAGAGCTAAGGGACTACCGGCACTAAAACTAACAAAAGGTTAGTTCTTCTGATGAGCCATGAAAAAAATTGATCTTAAAACCATGGAAGAAATTGAGAAAGGCCTACTAGGAGGATGAGTAGAAAGGGTTGTTCTATGAGGAGATGGTGATTTGTGGAAAATTCTACCTTTTCTTATTCTCTTTGGTGATAACTATAAATAATCAAAAGATTCACCACTTATTGCACTTTATCTTGTGTGCACTCTTCTCATGAAAAAGGAAGGATATTGGACTTCTTAAACTAGAAACCTTGAGCCAAGGAGTCATCATATGTGTTGAAAAAAGCCTTAAAAGGCTAGAAATAACCAAACACAAATCATATTTAGTGAAGATGAAATATAAAGCTTTCAATACCTGTCCTATTAGCCGTGCCAGAATTGTTGTCACTAATATTTGCACCCTTAATGAAACTGATTTTCAAATATCTAGTGAAACTGTTATAGAGCATGAATATGTGGGTTACTCATGATCTTTCTCTAGATGAAAGGGATGGTTCCATTCACTCCAATTTACTAGAATAGGTACCAAACTAGCTTCTATCCTAAACTAACTAAATATAAGCTAAAAATTCCAAGGAGACAGACTTAAAAGAAAGAATTAAACTTAAAATAAAGGGGAGGTGATGCACCAAAATAAAGTGGATTGATTCCTTATCTTGAATGCACAAATACAACCAAAAATAAAGCTTAAAACATGCACATTGCTGAGGAAAATATTGACAAGTGTGAAGATATGCAAGAGGGGTGTGTTTCCACAGTAAACACAGAGCATTTACATGGATATAACCACATTTATATTGATATCAAAAATAAACACAATATGATCAAAGAGAAAATTAAAATTACTTTGAATATAAGTCATAGAACCCAGAGCCGAACAAAATACAACCCTTACAAATGGGCATCATTATGAATTATACAGAAAAATGGGGGGGAGAGAGAGATGTGTTGATCTATTTTTTTTCTTTTCTATTCAATGATGTAGTACTAAAGAAAACTAAATAACTTAGAACATGGAGGGTTTATAGTACCTCAAATGTGTGATGGATGGAGGAATGGGTGCCAAGTGATTGTCCTCACTGTAACTAGATAACCTACAAATAAGAATGACTAAAAAGGCGATGGATTAGATGGTATGTGCGGGGGGTGCCTGACAAACTTGGCTCCAAGAATTGTTACCTTCCTTTCATGGATGTCAACCTCTATTTGATAAGAGAAAGTGAATTAAATGATAGATAATATGATAACATGCAGAAACTGAAGGAATATAAAATTTGAAAGTGATAAAGATTGATCTAAGTACTAATTTAACTGATTAAGATGAAAATTAAATTATACCTAGTTGGGTTGATAGTGACCCATACTACACAGAGGAAGCTCGAAGGTGACATTAATGAGTGGATTTGGACAATAAGAGATTTATGTAGACTTGCAGAGATCTAAATCTAAAATAGATGCAACAGGAGCATGTAGATGTTGGAAATGGCCCACATAAGGGAATCTAAGGAAAAAGAAACTAAAGGATGGTAAAAAATAGATGTTTGGATAGATGATTTGGTAAATAGGACTCAGTTTGAGGATGACTGGGGTGTAGATAGGATAGTTTTGATGTAGCAGAGAAGTAGGATTATGGCTGTGGAGTCTGAGAAGGATGGAAAAGATAAAACATAGACAAAGAAAGGATCTTTAGACACAAAAGCATAGTGAAAGAAGGTTGAGTCGATGGTAACCTGGGCTAGGTGACAACGATTGTAGTAGAGTAGAATAATTTAGAAGACAAATGGATGGAATGGATGACCTACAAGTAAAAAATCTAGAAGAGAAGGCTTATAATAGAGATCTAAGTGTTGTTGTGGATGATTTGGTCCTGCAAAATGTTAGATACAAATAATACAATGATAATATAATAATATCTTAATAAAACAACACAAAATTAATGGTAATCTCATAAGGGATGTTCAAGAGTGGTGCAAGAACATTGGAAGAAGGTCCAAGAGGTCTGTAACTATTACACAGATGTTCTAGTTTGAAGATGGATTCACAGATTTCCAGAAAGATAAGTATTTTTTTGCGCCTATGTGTTTGTGTGTCCTTTTTGGAAAGGGAATAACTCAGCCTTATAGGTTCAATGACGAATAGGCTGGGTCACTGTCGACTATGGGGAAAATTTCCCCAATGGGGTTGATTTTGTGATTTAGTGAGGATTTCAGGTTTTTAATAAAGGGAAAAGTGCTTTAAAGCTTGTAGGCGGGAAGAGGTTGTTTATGGATGTGTCATGGGTAGTTAGGAGATAAAGATGGACAGGATAAAAGCTAGAAAAAGTGTAGGGATGTAGATTTAGAATAAAAGCATCCTAAAGTTAAATTCCAATAGGGCTAGTGGATATTAATTAATTAATTAATTAACAAAGATTAATTAATCAATGTTAATTAATGAGGATTAAAGGTGATGGGATAATAAGTGTGAATTTAATTAAATTAAGGGGGATTAATTAAATTAATGGGGTCTAGTCAGGACCATGGTGAGATACATGCACGTATGTAGACAAGGATAGCGATATCAAATTTAGGTTTCTACATTTGTCCCTTTTGTCGAGTGGTTTGCACTAGCAAGCCATGAGATAAAGTGATGAGAGATAAAGAGTAGGATTAGGGTTAAAAAATTATTGATGATTAACTCCCCCTCAAATGAGGGATAAATAATGGAAAGGGTATATGATTACGAGTTTCAAAAAGGTAGATGATGAAGGACAGGTGGGTGAAGATATATGGGTAAAATGATAGGTGAGGAAATATGCCTCAAGAAAAAAGGATTAAAACAACAAAAAAAACTATGGCAATGACTTCAATATCACGTGGGTAGGGGATAAAGGGTGGTCTCAATGGAGATGGTGACAATGTTCTATGGGCTAGAGAGTGGGAAAAAATAACTACAAAATGGAGGGAATTGAATGGGAAACCTTTCAAATAGATGAAAGCCACGATGACCAATGGGTCATAGGAACACATCAAATTATGCCCAACTAAATACAAAAATTATTCAAAGTCCTTCATACACGTGGAATTGAGCGAAACGATATGCGTCAGAAAGGGATGAGAATAAAAAAATGGTGTCCCAGCACATGACATGAAAAATGGTCACAAAGGCAAATTGGAAATGGGTGGTGAAATAAATGCCCCAAGAGGGAATAAGTATGGCCAAAAAGGTGGAATTTGAGATGACAAAGAGATGGAATGTCGAATTGAAATGCCCTAAGGGGAAATAGGCATGTCCACAAAGGTGGAATTTGAGATTGGAATGGAATAAATGGAATATTTAAATAGAATGCCCCAATGGGGAATGAGTATGGCCACAAAGGTGGAATTTCAGATAAAAAATGGATGATTTCCTAGGATACGTCATAACGAAAGTAAAGATAAGCCAAAATAAATGTTGGCGAGGCTATTCAATGGTGACTAAGGCCAATCGACAGTGACCCAAGGGGGTCGATGGCAACTAGGTTTCAGTGGCTATATAAGTTGAAATTTGGTCTACGATGCTCATTTTTAAGTGCGTAATTGAAGATCAAGGTCAAAGAGCTACAAAATAATTTTTCAAGATGGAAGCTTGATGAGCAACGAGGAAACACCAGAGGGTGTGCAGGATGGTGAGTAATAAAATCCACAATTGTATTTTAATTTATTTATGTTTAATTTTTTTTCATTTTTTGAAAAAATTGGATGACACCAGGGGAGGTTAGCGAAGACCCAGCAAGGTCAACATTTATTGGGCCTTAAGGCATGTCTATCGACCCCTATAAACTTTGACCTAACCTGGGTTAGCATCGACCAAGGCTAGATTGGATAGACTTGATAGATATATGAGATAATGATGGGAAAAAATAATGCTTTCATGTTGTTTGGATGATTACAGGATAGGGAGAATTTATATTTTAGAGACCGAGTTTTGGCATTGTAGGAGAAGATCAGAGGGGATGTGACAAATGTGGAGTGGGATCATTTGTTAACAATGAGAATAGAGGGTTTTAAGCACTATTAGAGGATCCCATGGGATGTGGGGTTAATGATCGCATTGGTGGAGAGATGGGACAAGAAGATAGGAACTTTCTAGTTCCAGAAGGGTAAGATGATCATCACCCTAGAGGATGTGTATCACATCCTGATATTTCCTATTCAAGGGGAGTAGATAGTCCCCATTAGAATTGGTAGCAGATTGGTAGTGATGACATGGCTATTCAGATCCGATGCACTCCACATCAAAATATCTTCAGGGGATTTTTCATATGATTTGAGGTATGATGCATGCATACCAAAAAGATGATTTATTTGTCTAGTCATGATGACAGTTTCATGTTATGTGTTTCTTGACTCAGAAGGAGCCATGTTTCCATGGGCTCTAGTAGGTGTAGTAGCAAATATTTTTGAGCACCAGATATTGTTTTCATGTAGAACTACCGTGCTAGCGCAAGTATCTCATGAGCTATATATGTATAGAGTTGGGAGGAGATCAAGGTTAGATGTAGGCTTCTTGTTACACTATTTTTCCTATGATCATACAATAGTCATCTGAGCACCAGGGCTTCCATGGGTCACTGGGGACCATATAGAGCTAGAAGTGGGGTTCTTGAGATGGAGAGCGGATCAGGCTCATGGAGAGAGGGGAGATAGGGGTGTAGACTGGTATGTAGATAGGTTTTCAGAGTCAGATGGGGATTAGATTAGATGGTGTCTCTACAGAGACTTCCCTGAATGGACTAGCGCAAATGTAGAGTTAGCTCAGATGAGGAGGATGAGATGGATACAAGGTAGATGACCAAAGATGATTGAGGAAATTTAGTTTGATAGAGTGTGATAATAGTTTGGAGTCCTAAAGACAGTGCCTAGGTATCCTAACTCTTATAGGTGAGAGGAGATTAATAAGGAGTTGCTAGTTCCTGACATGGCAGATCCGTTAGAGGATGAAACAACACCTTGGGATGACAATGATGATGTAGGAGTTGGAGATGGATTTTTTGATTAGTTGACCACACCTTGGGCATCTCAAGATTCTGGGAGAGAGCAGATGAGGAAGAGGAGATGGAGGTTTAGGTAGGGGTAGCTCCATGAGGCAGCATAGACAGGGATAGAGGATATCCTATAGAGATGGAATGATTGCATGCAAATCTAGATCAGATGAGGGTTGAGAGAGACACCATGATCCAATAGAGAGATGTAATTAAATAAGATAGGGATCGGTACCGTAGGAAGAGGGAGGCCTATTGGTTCCATTTTGGAAGTCTTGATACTATCCTGATTGCTGAGTCTATGGGTGGTAGACATGCATCACTGTAGGGAGGAAGGGAGATGTAACCTCTTGGTATGATTTTGATAGATAGATATAGAGCCTTAGATGCAAAGGCTAAGTATTATGAGGGGATTATGATTGAGAAGCTGCCAAAGGCACTGGGATATTGGGAGAATTTGTAGAGGAGAGTGGAAGCTAGAGCTGGGATATCTGGGAGTATAATGAGTATGGCTCAGCCACATTGAGGAGGGGTTCAGGGTGGATGTGATGATTCCGATAGAAAAATATAGGGACTTTCCTTGCAGGGGCAATATTTGAGACTTTTTGACGTATAGTTTACCACTTTTTTTTATATCTCTACTTTGAGAGAGGACCCTTAGAGGTTGATGTGTATTGATACACTTGATTTTGATGATGTATATATATTACTTGATTTTTTTTGGTTTAGTATGTGTGTATTGTGTATGTTGATTATTTGATCCATGATGATGTGATTACTATTGGTTGTCAAACTTGCACCCGTTTCTTAGATCTAGAAGAACCAATTTGTTTGAGACAATAATGGAACCATCTCCAAGTTGTGGGACCTTGCGTCCACTTGAGACAAATAGTTAGAGAAGGTTGGTTCCTCTATCTATTTCTACTTCTACCACTACTCCTAATTCTGAAAGGGAAAACTAAGCTAACAATGCTAAGGGACCAGGGATAGAAGGATAACAGAAAGGAAAACTAATCTAAGGAAGGTGATAGCACCAGAAAAGAGAGATGAACACCATCCGTTCTAAGTGAAAATGAAAGTAAAAGGCATGAAAAAAGGCTAGGCATGTGCAGCACAAATAAAATGCATTTACCATATCAGTTTCACAGAACACAACTAAAAATGAAGTTGCAGGGGATATAGAGTGACACAAAAAGCATGAAATGTAAAAGTAAGGCAAAAATAAAGAACACAAACATGCTTAGGACATAGAATAGTCACAAAAATGATGCTTCCATTACTTCTAGAAATGCATATAACTCTTACAATGGAGAAAGAGGTCAGTATCCACATGCATGAGCCAGATATAGAGGTCTACGACTCAGAATACAAAAATATGAAGTCCTTAGTAAAATGCGTAAGGATCCAAAATTTTAATAATTAAAAATGATCCCAACTCTTACATTTATAGATGAATCGATGGAAGAAGAAGAGAAGGAGGGAAAACCCAAATTTGAAATACAACAACCAACAAGAAGCATTCAATGCCTGTAAATCGAGCTAAAAATTTATCAAATATGTTTCCCGAAGTTTTTTTGGTGTGTTGGAGAAGGAAGGTAGGAGGGTGGATTACATCAAATCAGGTAGTTGTAGTAATCATATTTTCTCATCAATGCCCAAATTGACATTTTCCCATATTTCATCTACCAGATCTACTAAGAATTTCAATTTAAATGTCTAACAGTGTATCCCACATCAATAACTATCAATTGAGACTAGGTGCATGTTGATCGGAGCTATGTAGCAAAAATATATGGTTGTCAGAAGATTATCAGGGCCTTCTGCACACACAAGACACATGTGTGCACGTAGATTGGCTAAAAGGATGACTAACTATGAAAATTTTGTTTTCATTTCTGCCACGTGTCACTCATTGATGTATTGTAAAGGTTTGGCACCCTATTGGTGCGCTTTGATAGGTTTTGTGTGGCACACTCAAGCATGTTATAAAATGATGTGACGCAGAATGGTGCAAAGGTATGTGCCCGAAAGCATGAGGCATGAGAAGATGATGGAAGGAAGGCGTGTGTAATTGTAATGTGGGTAGAGGAAAGGGCGCACAAGGATGCCAAGCACTTAGCTGATTTTGGGAAGCAAAGGCCAAGGCAAACATGGAAGGTGAAGCAATGCAGAGAAGTGGAAGTGCAGAGAGTGTGCGTAAGGGGTAGATGGAATAAGGAAGAAAAGGAAAAGGAAAATAAGGGAAGAAGGCATGAAAAGGAAGGGATGCGCGTAAGGAACACATGGAATCTGCAACCATGAAAATGTGCCAAGTATATAGTTAGAGTGTGCACAACATGCAATGAAAGTCTCAGAGCTAGAATATGTATGTAAGTTGTCTAGATAACTAGGAGAGTTATTTGGGTAACCGTTTTGGAAACTTTTGGGGCCATTTTCCTGTTAGATGAAGGAGACAAGTAGCCTGTAGAATCCATTGGGCATGGAGTCTGCTGTGAAATCATGAAATTCTGATCTTCAGCTTTGAATAACTGCCCTTTAGAGTCACTTGAATAATTTCATATCTATTATGAATCTTGAAAAAATGCTAAAAGAAAAATGGCATCCTGGAAGCAGAAGAAGAGTGTGCACAAAAAGCACATGAGAAGAAAGAACTTATGTACAAAAAAACAATGTGTGTAAAAAATTCACTTGGAGGAATGGAAACTACTCTAACATATACAAAATGATGCAAAATACTTAATTGAAGGGTTTGAGATAGAACCCATTTATTGGGATTTGTATCGCACCTCCATCAAGATGAGTTAACTCGAAAGAGTTAGCCTCCTTACATGAACTGATGATATATGGGATCACTCTAAAGTGCATCAAAATTTGAATGGCACCCATGTTTTAACTAGGTCAGCATCCCATTTCAGAGCCAAGTCACCAAACTTTGAAAGCTTGAGGCCTAGCCTTTCTGTCAAACCATTTCTTTGTTGCTTGTTGATGTTGTTCTAGCTTGATCATGGTAGAGTTCCTTGATTCTTCAAGATTAACTAGCTCTACCATTCTGATTTCTCTCTGGTCTATGCCTTCAAACTCTAGCTGCTAGGAAAGTTCTAATGAGTTTAAATCAAACATCAAAGGAATGGTAGCCTCCTTTCCATAGAAAAGCTTGTAAGGAAAAGTTCATATTATGTTTTTAACTGTGATTCTATCTACCCAGAGTGCACGTGCGACCTATGTATGCCACTGTAATTGGATAATGTTCATTGTGAACTTCATGAAAAATTATCAGGTTCTTGTTTGTTGACTCTTCCATAACATTTCCTTGAGGGTAATAGTTGGAAGAAGCCTTTAGATATATGCCTAGATTTAGAGCTCAATCAGTGATTTTAGTGTCAAGGAAGGATTTTGAATTATCAAGAGATAATGGTTTGAGGAATACCAAACCTTGTAACTATACCTTCAAGAAAGTCAAGGATGATTGACTCGGTTGATTCCTTAAGCGTGACAACTTCTATCCATCTAGTAAAGTAGTCCTATAGTTATCAATACCCATCTATGTCCAGCGCTTGAAGGTGGATTGATCATGCCTATGAAGTCGAGACCCCATTGTGCAAAAGGTTGATCCACTTGGATTATTCGGAGGGGAAGCACTGCCAATCTCTTCTTTCCTGTAAAGAAAGTGCAAATTCCTTTCATTTTATGACCCACTTGTGTGCATCTGAAAACAGAGTAGGCCAAAATATACCTATCATTATGATTTTCATTGCTGTAGTTTTGACAGAGAAGTGTCCACCAGAGAATCCATCATGAAATTCTTGCTAACACCTTGTTCAGTCTAGGCATTGTTGATACATGTTAACAACACGCCATCTAGATTATTCTTGAAGATAAGTCCATCAATAAAAACATAAGGGATAGATTGTAACCTCAAATGTCTTCTCTTTTCCTTGTTTAAACCAGGAGGGTATGCACCCTTAGAAAGGAATGTGATCATGTCCTTCATCCAGTCATGCACAACAGGATCTGTATTATGCTTAATGTTCTATGCATGTGGGAGAGTCTTCATCAAGAAAAAATGAAGTCTTAGATTCATTTTGTGCATCCTCAACAAGTTGCTTGCAAAGTGCACTACCTCTTACTAGTTTTGTGGCTTTGATTGTCACATCATACTCCATGATTTTGGTCACCCATCACACTCTCTTCTCACTAATTTCTTCTCCCATGATGAAGCCTCTAACAGATGGAGTGAGAAACTAACACCTTGATATGATTTGTGGTGAGCATACTCTTAAATTTCTTGAGTGTGCACATGATGGTGAAGACCTGCTTCTCCATGTGAATGTATTTTAATTCATAATCCATTCAATTTTTGGCTGAAGAAAGCCACTGTTTGTTCAAGCCCTTGTTCATTTTCTTGGTGTTAAGACAACAACAATGCTTGCATCAATGCCATAAGCATAAAGGATGAAATCCTTTGAGTAATATGGGTTAATGAGTGTTGGACGCATAAGAAATATCTTACTTGATATTATTGAATCTTTCCTTTCCTTTTGTTGTCCATACTTAAGGCTATGTAATTTCTTGAGCATGAGGGTGATGGGCCTGTACCATTCCTAGGAAAGTTAGGAATAAAACACCTAATAAAGTTAATTTTTCCAAGGAAGGACTGCAAGGATTTATTGTGCACTAGCAGGGAAAGGGCTAGGATGGTATGAAACACATGCTTAGGATCAATTGCAAATGCCATCCTTTGAAACCACATGGCCCAAGAGCTTTCCCTGTGCCACTGCAAAATTTCACTTCTTGGGGTTAAGAGATACCCCATACTTTCTACATCTCTCAAAGACTTTCTCTAGGTGTGCTCATGTGATCACGCTCTACTTTGAGAAGACTGTTATGTCATCAAGGTAAACCAAAATGAACTCATTAATGTAACCTTTGAAGGAAATATCCATGGTGTGCTGAAACATTACACTTGTGTTTGATAGACCAAAGGTCATCTTCTGTTATGCATATGTTCACCACTTGGTTGTAAATTACCATTTTTAATTGATCCTCTTCCTTGATCAAGGATCTGATTGAAGCCAGAGTATCCATCCATCATTGAGAATCTTTGTGCACTGGGAACAGTCTGCAGAATCTACTCCATAGAAGGAAAAGGATAATTATCCTTTAGATATGCCTTATTCAAATATCTGAAATCAACACAGTGTCTTGATTTCACCATTCTTGTTGCACACCAGAACTAAATTTGTGACCCAGGTAGAGATACTTGATGGGAAAAATAATATTTGCCTCAATGAGTTTGGATAACTCCTTTCCTCATGAGGGGCTCTATCTTTGGATTGACTGGTCACTACTTTTTTTTGACAGGCTTTATACCAGGATCAAGGTCAATAGAATGTTGAGCAACACTTGGATCAAAACCTTTGAGGTATTCATACTCCCATGAGAATATATCACTGTATTTTTGATAGAGAGAGATGAAGGCCTGATTTTTCATCATGCACACAAGATTTACGAAGTAGTAACTTATTTCTGCGTGCACAATAGTGACTGGGGAGAAATCTTCTTATGTGGTATGCATATAATTTTCTTCACCCTTGAACTCATCATCAGGGCTAAACATTTTCTCTAAGGTGACAAGCCCTTTAGGTAACTTGTTTGTCTTTAGTTTTATTACTTGGTCACCATAGATGTCATGCAAATCAACTTGCATGCTTGATGAGAACTCAGCTTCATTATGGATGAACTAGATGATCTCGCATGTCACTTTCAAACACTTGCCAATTAGTGTTGTTATCTGGAATAGATGGTCTAATCACCATATTAATGGTTTGAGTATTTCCTTTGACAAAGTCCTCAACAGGAGAGAACTATGGTTAACCAAACACGACCATTTGATCAAATTCATTATTCATTTTGTGTGGCATCACTTATAGATTTAGAGCATTAAATATCTCAGAAGAAGGAGGTCCCAAACTCTATGTCTTTAAGACTTTGAGAAGCTTATTCTTCACCACACACTTGTTGGTAACCTAGTGGATAACCAATTATGTGTCCCCAAAGATCTGCAACGCCTTAATCTTCTTCTTTTTAGTAATAAGCAGACCATGCACTAGTGCCTCATATTCTGCCACATTGTTAGAACATGTAAACTGAGAAACCTGTGAGTGAAGAATAATTTATCATCCTTAGGGGAAATGAGAACAACTCATTCCACTCTAGTGTCATTTCTACTTCTGGATCCATCAATGTATAATTTCCACTAGACCAGGGATCTCTTCACTTTGGTTGACATGCACGCATCATGGAAACACAACTTCTTCTTCAAGAATGCAATAAATACCCAAGACCAGTTTCATAAGCTTCCAAGTCTTCAGCATATGGGTCAAATTTATGGTTCCTCTACTTCCCACTCAACAAGTACTCAGATCAGGGATAGAATGTGGAAGATGATGCTCTTTAGAGACTGAAACTTTTTCTTCTTGGATTAAATAGTTAACTTGGAAAGGGAATGGGACATATGACTCTACATGATAGGAAAAAATTGGCTCAGCTTGTATGGTAAATCGGGTACCATACATTGTTTTGAGTAACATATGAGATCTTTCAATCAGAAGACAAGTAACCACCCACTTAGTAGTAAAATATCTTTATAAACATAAGGTAGACAAAGGGGGTAGATTAATGATTGACACATCTTGAGTTATTGTGAGGACTTGGACATACATGGAGATTTAACTCAAGATCCTTGATGATTCCTAGGGTAGTGGTAGTTTAACCATAGTTCAAAGCACAATGTTGTGTCTCACTTCGTGTCACGAGTAAGAGGTTTCAAAAATCAAGGTATTCACGTGAACACCCCTTTTGCGTATAAACTTATAGGCCAAAAAAAGTGGTTCCATGAATTAAGTTTTGACCCCTTCGCATCAAATAATTTTGGCGGGATATATATATATATATATATATATATATAATATATATATATATATATCATATTTAGGGTTTAGGGGGGTTCACCCCCCTATGTGGCAATAGCACCAAATCCATTTAGAGGATAATTTTATCAAAATGTGCCACTTAGGTGCTATGTAATTAGGTTAACGAATGAATAAATTGCAAAATTTTTACAGAATTTTATTAGCTTTCTAAAAATATAATGTTTCATTGTTTTACTATTTTTTTTTATATTTTTCTAACATATTATAGGACAATCAATTGTACACAATAATTTGGAAAATAGAAAAATATATTAAAAAAATTGAAAAAAATAAACCTATGAATCTGTGAAAAAAAAAAATCGACATTAAATATTGGCATAAACAACGCCATTTATTTGGATGAAAATTTGAGAGTACCTCAAAATTCAAATACTGAACATATAAAAAATGATGACATAAATTTTCATTTACCTGGGGACAATCATTCATCTAACATACAGTTGGAAGATTTTTTGCCATTTAACATGTAAGACTCTAAAAACAACATTTCGTTAGTTTGTGTAATTTCATGAATGTGTATGGTTTTTTGGCTATTACCTTTAGAAAATCAATCAAACTAAAAAATCATGTTTATAAAGGGACAAAACATACCAAAACATGGGACATTTTAGATTTTACCCAGGAGATCCTTTTATCATGGGGCTATACTTAAGACCTAAGACTTACAATCTCCTTAGGAATGGCATAAGTACTAGCACTTGTAAAATCAATGCAATTATGGATAAGATATGATCAAATACATATAGAAGGGAGGGGGTACCTTTCCTCCCATTCTAAGCATGTGGCTTGTCAATAGTGACATAGAAGTTAGCCTCTTACAACAGGTCACACTGAGATGGAATAGTCATGGTATCCCACATTGTGACTTCTTTTTATTCTGGTCCATAATGCTAAATGGAAGGCCTAATGACTTATGCATTTGAGGAAAAAAATATATATTTTCTTGATTTTTTAGGCATAGAGGCTTGACCTACCAAATGAGGGGCCCATGTCACTTCAGAAGGAGCTTTCCATAGAGCCTCGGGCACTAGAACTTGAGTGTTTTTTTCTACTAGATGCCTTAAAAACTTCCTTTTAGATTTCGAGGATTACTCTTGTGTTGCTAGAATTGAAACTTGCTCGGAAAATTCATTCATTCTCTTTTTATATATTGTGTTATGTAAAACTTGGGTGTGCTGTTTTCTTGTATCATCTACAACTTGATTGATTGACGAAAAACTCCTTGGCGCTAAAGAATATCACAGTTGGCCTCATAGAGGAGCCTCTAGATTTTCTTGGATAATTAGACTCACTTATGTTGATAGAAGGATCATAGTTAGAGGAATTATAGATCATGTAGGCTTGTGTGCATGCAAAATTGGCACAATGATATTGACTATGAGGTATATTGCAAGGAAATCACCACTCCCTTTCTTGTGCTATGTTGTTCTTAACTAGAACAAGTGTCTGGATTATGTTGGGTGCTAGAAGGGGAGTTGTAGGAGGAATGAATTTTCAAAGGTAAGTGTGCATTAGCATGCCTGCTATCATTCTCCTAAATAATTATTTTTCATATCTATGATTTCCATATTGATTGCACCAAGGTTGATTTCTTTGGATTTGCACTTGATTGTAACTACCTCTTTAGGCTTGCACCTTCTGCTTCTCCAATGATATGACCTTATTAGATAAGTTTCTAATCATGTCCTTTAATTCATCATCTTCTTTTTGTTGTGCAGGAGTGTAGGATGTAGATGCAGCTAGTTCCGCATTATGCATTGGAACTAGATCAATAGAAGGCTAGGGTGCTAGAGACATATATTGGGAACAAGGGAATAGGTGGCCTAGGCACTAACTTACCAACCTAAATGAGACTATTTTATGACTTTATTGCAATATTGTATGCACTAGGTAGGGTTCTACCTCCCATCAGATTTAATCATGACTTAAATTTCACTATTCAAATCCCATTAGATAGTACAATAAAGCATGTTTGGCTATAGGCCTTATCACTTGAGGAATTCTATCCCAAGTCTTTTGGAATTTGATGTTGAAATTAGTCATTTACTTTTTGGATGCATGATTTTTTGTAGTCAACTGCTCCACCAGTGATAGATGATCTGATTTATATTCAAATTATGTTGCATTAAGCCATTCCAAGCTCATAGTAGGTAGCAATAGATGTGGGTCTCAATCCATTGGTACCATTAGAGTGCTTTAGTCTTGAAAGAGTTTGCAAGCAACCTGCCAACAACATCATCATGTGTAATTAGATAAACAGAGCATAGATTCACCACATATTGAATGTGTTCAATAGAGGAGACTTGATTTTCTCTAGTGAAACTATGGAATACTCTTGAGTATGACCACTGACATATCATGTTGGCTCATTGAGATTGCGCAGGATTTCTCTAGTGAAACTGGCAAAGTTCCGTAGAGGAGGAGGAGGTTGAAGTGCCATGGTATGGTGTGCTTTTCTATGCTAAGGAGGAGTAGAGTGCATGAGACATGCTGGAGATGGGGATGTATATGTAGAAGATATGCTACATGTGCTTCTTGGTGAAACTCAAATACAAGGTATTCAAAGGATCCTTCAGTTGTAACACTTATTTCTAGCATGCGCTCTTCTCATAAAAAGTGCTCAAGACTGTTAGGCACCAAAATATCAGCTAATTCCAAGAAGGCATGCAGGACCTAGTTAAAGAAGGGTGTGTGGGTTGAAGTCGTGCAAGGAAGGGTTATAGTAGGGTTTTGTAGAACACATGGGGTGCGCACAAGGAAAAATGAGTTTTGTACTTAGCCACATTCAGCATCCTAGGTAGCACATGATAAAAGGATGAACCTTGTGGATAAGGTGCTAGCCTAGTGACTGTGGATCAAAAAGGAAATATTCTAGGCATTCGATAGAAGGTTTGAGAAGACATCATTACAAAGAGTGGAAATCTCAGATCCAAGGAGGCATGCTCATATGGAGGACCACTTCCACACTTGGCAACATATCTATAACTTCAGAAAGGCATGGAGGTGGTTTCTAAGGTTATAAATACAAAACACCTTGGAGGAGAGAGAAAGAAGAAATATAGATTTGAAGAGAGGAAAAGCTCTGTAGAAATGAATGGAGGATTCTATGGTTTGGGAATAGAAGCATATATGGATAATAACACATTTACAAGAATGGGTCTGCATTTTTCTTTGTAATGTGATGAACTTGGTATAGTTTTGATGCATGACTTGGATCTGCATTATTATATGGGGGTCTATTATGAACCCAATGGATTGTAATGTGGTTATTGAATCTCTTGATATGAAGACAATGTTCTGTTATAAATCATGTATGTGTTTGGAAGTATACTAATGTATTTCTTTTCTGAACAAGCTATTTCCTTATGTTGTTTGTTATTTCCCTTTTCTAGATTCATCAAGATAATCCATTTAAATATCTTTTATAAGATGATTCATTCTCATGAGACTCACATAAAGGAGAGATTCAGCACCCGCGTGTGCCTCGGGTGAGTGCCCAACACCCACTGGGTTATAGGACGACATGCATGGGATTAGACTATTGGTCTAAGTGTATAAAATATGACTACTTCTTGGTTCTGTTGCCGGGACCTCTTTTTGAAGTTGTTGTGAGAAATCACATGAATCTTTGTCCCTGTGATGCGTGATGACAGAGCCCCTTACCTTAGAAAGTGTTGAAACATGGTTCAAGAGCATGAAGGACAAGTTTTCTCAAAGATTATGCACTGGAACTGAGTTCAATGTGCATAGATTGGTAGAAGAGAACATATACCATGAGGTATATGAGACATTCTTTTGCTACTTCCTAGTAGAACTATATGAGTGGCTTTCAGCATATGAATCTAGATCAAGCTGGTACTTTAGATCACACATCTGGACCCAAGACAACTATCAGAGGCTGAAGGATGTGGATATGACTTATACACATGCTATTGATCACTTGTGGAAGAGAGTGATGGCTAGTTATACTTTAGAATACGTCATTTTGACATATTCTTTCCTAGAAGTTTGATGAGTTTGAGTTTCTGAGGGATCCTAGAGGATAATTTTTGTGTGTTATTCCTTTGGCTATGAAGATCTTGGTCATTACTTTGAGTTTAAAAGCATTCCCCATGGCTGTATAAAGCTTCTTTAAGTGCTGAGAGAGGAAGCTAGGGTGGAGGAAGATGGCAGACATTGCGGCTAAAAGGGAAAGGGAGGAGAGATGAATCAATTATAGTAAAGCTCGTGAAATGGAAATGACTAGAAAATTATAGGTTGCAAGTGTGATGGATCTATGGAGGAAGACGTTATGGGAAGGAGTTAAGGTTCACATGGAGAATGTGGAGCATGACTAGTCTATTTGAGCCCATCTTGGTAAGCATGGGAGAGAGGCTCGTTCAGCTTCTGATGAGAGTTTGTTGCATGAAGAGAGAAGATCCATCGGTGCACATATGAACCCACATGGTGACCAACCCCTGGGGCTTGGTTTTTCAAATCAAGCTAGAAGTATTGTTAACCTAGTTGGTATCAGTGGGAGTGATCGATCTGTGCCCAGGAGATATAATTTCTCATTTGGAACATCCATGGCTACACAATCCATTCCTGTATTTGGAGGAATATTTGGGTAAGGTGCAAGTACACAAGCTTTTAGTATCGCATCTGGGAGTGGTGCGGGATACACAACTGGTGCTGGGAAAATATCACAGACCATCGGCGTGCACTTTTGTGGGACATTGGGAACCCTTGGCATGACCATTTCTAGTCATTTACCGACTGTAGGAGGTGGATCTGGTGGGTTAGGATGAACAGGGCTTGGTGGATCGAGTGGATCTAGTGGAGGAGGGAACCAAGGCTCTAGATCAGGGGGATAAGGACCATATCCACCTCCCTAAGTGTCTTTCGAGATGTCTTTGCACTTACCAGACTATAGGGCTATTGAAGATGCTACAGAGCATGTGCACAAGTGTGAACTGCCTATGGCATGTGAAGGGGATCACTACCTCGAAGCAGAAGGCAAGTCATTTTGTAAAAAAATTGTAAGGGTGCTGTGTATAGTTGGTATAAGAAGTATGACCCCCATTAGATAGTGGTAGACTACACCGCATTGAAGAACACCTTCCTAGCAAAGTTCCATATCCCAGAGTTTGAGCAAAAGAGCATCATCTCTCTTAAGGAGATCTAGTAGGGAATGGAAGAGAGTGTGTAGGAGTATGATGCATGTTTCAAGACTCTCTTGTCAAAGCTATCCTATGACATTCATCCTTCTCAACATGCTCAACAATTTTTTGGAGGATTGATAACGCCATTTAGAAGGGCTCTATCACACAAGAATTTTACCGACCCGTGTAAGGAATTGGAAGATACCCTACACACCAAAGATGTTGAGAGCATTGACACTAGTGTTAGCCCTTTTCTGGAAGCTCAAATTGTTGCAATGGCCAAGCAGTTAGAGAAGCTATTTACAAATTCAGGGCATATGAGGTTCGTGGTGGGCTTTGGTGTACAAATTGTGAAGTGGAGGGGAATGTAAAGGATATTTTCCCTCAGAATTTGATGCACGCTATATTGATAGACTATGATATTTTCCATGGGTATCATGATGCAAGTAGATTCCCTCTACTCTAGCACGCAACCCACAAGAATGTTTCTTGCTCTTGCAAGCTCTGTACCTCTACAACCCATGATACTAAGGATTGTAGACTAATTGATCAGATCCATGATGCTATTGATCTGGGTGTGCACCAGACTAGCCTTACAAGTAGTTCAAAGGATGATGAAAAATGTTATGAAGGGTGCACAGATGGAGGGGCAAGTGGAGGAGGTTTTCACAGAGGATTTTGTGGTCACAGTTACCGTGGTGGATAAAGTAATTTCCCACAAGGAACCTATTATAATTATGGATCTACAGAGGATTATAAATGCCAGTGTCATGATCTATTACAATTCTCATGGTGTAGAAAGAAACACAAGTGTGAAGAGTGTCCACAACTTTATGAGCATATGAACTAGTAGCACTAGAAGGATAAGGGAGATAGGATGGTAAGCATTAATAAGGCTGATTCATAGTGCATGCCAAGAATGGCACATGAGTCATGGCTAGAACCTGTACTGGTGACGAGGTGAGCAGAGGCCACGAGCACTAGGGAAATGCCAAGACCAAAGACAATAGTTTCAAGATAGGAATTAGTACATGGAAAGTGTCCAGACCCTGCTCATTAGAAATAAGTGTATCAAAAGGCTATGGACATGATTCAGACTTTATAAGGGGAGATCTAATGCCTAAAGGAGAAATCAAGGCAGTTGGAGCAAAGAAAGGATGCCGAGGTTACAAAGGATGATATGAATGATGTCAAGGAAGTATGTAAAATGCTAAGGCAAGAGAATATTATTCCCTTGTTGGGAGAATGGATAAGATAGAAGGTACCATGCGTCGGAGTAGGGCACGAAATATAGCTTTTTTATGCAAACCTTCCTTCTCATAGCCTTGAATATGACAAGGAGATTACTTTGAATGTGGTTGTTGATGGGTGGCTTCTAAGTAATATTCTCATCAACACGGGAGCATAGGTAAATATTCTTACATTAGATGCCTGACATTAGATGGGAAGGCCCACATTGCAACCATCTTCAAATGTGTTGTATATGGCAAACAAGACTAAGGAAATGCTCATTGGAGTCATGAAGGATGTAGTTATCACCATTCAAGGGGCCACATTCACTAGAGACTTCGAAGTCTTGGTGCATACCAAGGTAGAAAAATTTCTAGTGTTGCTTGGGAACCCATGGTGTTACAAGAACAATGTCGATTGCGGTTTAACAAAGGGTATATCGGCTTTGAGAACAAGGAAGAAAGGGTGATCATTCCTTTGATAGACGAGAATTCAATTCCCTATAATGATCCCTTAGGAGAATAATTACTTGATAAAATATATGTGCAATCCATCAAATATCCTAAGATAATTCACCCCATGGAGGGATTCATCTAGTTTAAATATGCTCAGTCCTTGAGTGATACGACTAGTGTGGCATACAACAATTGGACACATGGAACTTATGAGTTAATTGGGTGACAGTAAAGAGAATCTGTAATAAGGGTTACAAAGGCATGCTCAGTCAAGCACCTAGGAGGAAAGTAGTTGCTAAGTTACTCTGGAGGGACATATCCTAAAATTTTCTTACTAAAAATGGAAGCTCAATGGAAAAATGAGGATGAAAGAAGAGGAATGCTTAGTTATAACCTACTTGGGACTGCAACGCATTTGTGGGATACACATCGGGAGAGCCTCCTGGAGTGGCATGAGGTAAGGATTACATTTTATGTAAGGTTTTCTAGGAGCTACGTGCCCATGGTCATACAAGACTACCATGGTAAACAAGCCGCTTCATTTCATATCCAAGTGTGTGAGGAGGCATGGATGGGAAGCACATAAGCATTGTCACCTTTTTTATGGGTACATAAGTTGTATTCCACCTTACAAGGATATGCACACACTTGGTAAATTCATTCAGAAATGCATCGTTAGATGGGTAATTGGCAAGAGTTGGCAGCTGATCGCATTCAAGATTTCGAGTATAGGAGTACCAAACCATCAATGGATAAGGTGTTGCAAGTGATCAAATGCCTTATGATGGGGGATAGTTCCATGGAAGAGGATAGGTTACTAGAATTACTAGGTGATCCTTATTTACAGAAACACATTAATGAAGAGGAATCAAAGGAAGTACAACTTGAGCGCGCATGCATGGAAAAAGAAAAAGGAAAAATGGTCTATGTAATAGATGAAGAGGAGATGGAGAATTTGGATGTTAACCATTCAGATAGTATGCACAAAGTCATAGAAAATGCTAATGAGCAAGCATGTGCCTACCATGAGCCATTGAAAACAAAGAAGGTTAACATTGGGATGGAGGTAGAACCTAAGGAAGCTATCATTAGTTAATATTGGTCAGAAAAATAATTTTCAAAGATCATTGATCTGTTACATGATTTCCAAGATTTGTTTCCTTGTAGGTACCATGAACTCAAAGGCATCCACCATTCGTTGGGGGAGACGAAGATCAATTTTAAGGAAGGTGTGCACCTGATTCAGAAGAGGCCTTATCAGATGAATCCAAATTTGTGCGTACATGTTAAGGAAGAAATAGAAAAAATGATAACATATGGTATCATTGAGGTAGTGGAAGAATCATAATGGATAATCCCAGTGGTTATCAATATTAAGAAAGATGGTATGATAAGAATCTATGTTGACTACAGGGATCTAAATGCAGTATGTGTCATCAATCCTTTCCTTACCCCGTTTATTGAAGAAATTATGGAGGGAGTCGCTGGGTGCAAAGTCTAATATTTCAAAGATGAGTTCTCAGGGTATCACTAGATCTAGATTGCAAAGGAAGATAAGAGAAAGACAACTTTCTCCACTGAGTGGGGAAGTTTTTCCTACACGATTATGCATTTTGGATTGAAGAATGTGGCTGTTGTGTTCTTGCGCATTGTGGTACAAGAATTTTAGGACTTCATCCATAATTTTCTTCAAGTTTACTTGGATGACTGGACTGTGTATGGATTAGTGAAAGACCATTATGAAAACTTAAGGCTGATGTTTAAGAGATGTTGGAAATTGAGGATATCCCTCAACATAAAAAAATGTGTCATTTCTACTCCATTTGGAACCCTTCTAAGACACATTATATGCAAAGAAGGTTTGTTAGCAGATCCCACTAAAGTTTCAGTAATTTTAGGATTAGGGGAGCCTACTAGTCAAAGTGTAGTGCGCGGATTTCTTGGGCATATGGGATATTACAGGAATTTCATCAAGGGGTATGCCAAAATTTTTGCACCCTTAGAGGAATTGTGGAAACACAAAAGTGCCTTTCATTGGGGAGAGGCACAACAGAAGGCATTTGAAACTTTGAAGGATAGGCTTGTCATGGCGCCCATATTACATTTTCCTTCTTGGGATAAGCCTTTCCATGTGCATATTGATGCCTCAGGGACAGCTATGGGAGTAGTGCTAGCACAACCTGGTGAGGGAATTGTTGATCATCCATTGTGCTTTGTAAGTATAAAATTGACACCAACAGAACAAAAATTACGACAACTATTAAGTGCAAAGCATTTTCTATGATCTACGCACTACAAAATTTTGGAAAGTATTTGTTGGAAACACCATTTATATTCTACACGGACCATATGGGCATTGAAATACTTAGTCAAAAAGCCCATTCTGCAAGGACGCATATAGCGTTGGGTCCTATTATTTCAAGAATTTGAGTTCATAGTGGTGGTGAAGCCAAGGAAAAGTAATTTAGGACTTGACCACTTATCAAGTATTGAATTAGGAGAGGACGTGAAAATCATTAAGGATACCACGCCAGATGTGCAACTATTTAGGTTACAACGCATGCTCTCAGCCTTGGAAGATATCGAAGTATTCTTAAAAATTGATGTGGCACCAGAAGGGATGAAGGCCCCTGGAGAGAAAGTAGTTAGCAATATGCACCACACCTTACATGTTGATTAGTGGAGGACCTGTATAAGTTAGGCCATGATGAGGTTATGCCTCGATGCGTATTAGAGCATGAGTGTGTGGTAATTATGGAGGAAGTGCATGGTGGGATTGTAGGAGGACACTATACAGGGAAATGCTACCACGTGGAAGATTTTATTAGTAGGGATTTGATGGGAAACCATATACAAGGATTGTATTCAGTTTTGCAAGGCCTGTGACCATTAACAACACCTTGGAAAACCTGGAAAGAGAGATGAAATGCCTTTCAGAAAAATAGCCAGGGCTGAACCATTTGAAAAATGGGCAATCGACTTTTATAGTGCCAATTGTGCCAGCTGCGTGAAGGATTGGTTCACGGTATATCATCACTTGCAATGATTACTTAAAATGGTGGGTAGAGGCAACGCTTACAAAGGATTGCACCACAATGAAAACTACTATATTTTTATGGGAAAACATAATCGACAGATATGGCTACCCTTTAATTTTAACAAGTGATAGGGGTACACACTTTCTCAATGAAATAGTCAAGATTCTGCTAGTAGAATTTATGGTGGCCCATCATAAGACTACCCCATATCACCCTTAATCAAATGGAACTACTGAGGCATTTAAAAAAATACTAAGTCACGTGTTAACTAAGATCTGTGATGTTGGAAGACAAGATTGGGATGTTAAGGTATTAGTCGTTCTATGGGCATACATGATAACCTACAAAAGGTTAAACAAAGCCACACCATTTCAATTGGTGTTTGGCGTAGAGGCTAGTTTACCAGTGGAATTCATGTTACCATCACTGGGTATAGCTTGTGAAGGATGGTTGGATGATAAACAAGAATTGGAAGAAAGAATTGATAAGTTGATGTAGTTAAACAAAAGGCGATCACTTGCTAGATGGAGTCAGACGACAGAGAAAGCAAGACGAAAGGCATGGCATGATCATCATATCAAGAACAAGAAGTTTGAGGTTGGGAAGTTGGTATTGTTGAATGATTCGAAGTATCTGCGCCATCCTGGGAAGTTCAAATTCCATTAGTTGGGACCTTACATTATTTCATACATTCTTGATTCAGGTGATTATCAGTTATAAGTGCTGGATGGGACAAGGTTACCAGGTCACTTCAATGGGAGTAGGATAAATCCCTACTATAAATAAGTCTTCGTGGTGTTTGTAATAAGTTAGAATTACCAATTAGCTAAGAATTTCCCTTTATGCTTTTTCTTCTCTTGTGTTTTCCTTTCTCGTTGCTTGTTTCTCTCTTTTGTTTTGATTTACATTGTGCGCCAGTAACCACATTATTTTTTTACAATGTTATGTATGTGTAGAGGACCACACATTTTTTTAGTGTGGAGTGGATTGATGCGTAGTATAGGCCCGTAATAAAAGTTTGAACTGATAGTAGAAGTTGCGAGAAATGGTCCAAATAAAGGATAAAAAGTGCATAAGGTTAAGAAGTGTGTAGAAGAGAAGGTGGATGAGAATGGTTGGTGTCAAAAAGTCCTTGCGGAAACCATGTATAGAAAGGATGAAGAGCGTAGGAACAACATGATGTAGGAAAAGGCAAAAATTAGGTAAAGGATAGAAGAAGTGCCTTCGGTGTTGTGGATGTGTGTGTAAGAGTATTTGCTCAGGTTGAAGTTTTGCATGCCAGAAGGATGAAAAGGGTTTTTTGCGTAGGATGTAGCGCGTGGGTAAAGGTGCTTAAAGATAGTTTAGTGGAAAAATACACATTTAATGTAAATTAAATTTGTAGGTAGTATGGCATTTAATGCTGAAAAGAAGCAAAAACTATAAATACAAGGTTGGGAAATTCATTTTTTACCTTGTGTTTACAAAGTAGAAGCTCTTATGAACTAGGGAATCCAGAGAGAAATTTGTGTGAAGAAAGTAGAATCCAAAAGTTGAGTGAGCATCTAGAGTAGATCTAAAAACTAGAAAGAAGGAGTACACGGGAATGAGGAAGGTTATGTGAAGAAGTGTCGTCTTGTGGAAGGATTTACTGGTTAGGGTTTTACAGCTAGGGCACGGAGAAACAAGGATTCATTTCATGAGTTGAAGCTTCGAAGTGAGATTTGGGATCAAGGAAAGTAGAAAAGTAGAGCCAGAGGAAGGAGTTTTAATTTCATCCTAACTAAAATAATGACACCAAGGAAACTAACCATTTCACCAAAGAAAACAAAGGGAAAGGGAAAGGGAAATCAAATCACTGCTGTCATGAGCACCAATGAAGAATGGTACATGGAAATGCAGCACCGAGATGGGGTATTGCTAGGAAAATAATGGGATTCACACCTGAGAAATATGGCAGTAAGTAATTATATCCATCGCATGAGCACAATAGAGAAGGAAATGGCACTGGAGTTGGTCTGACCAACTAAAAATAGGATGCCAAACAGAATGCCCATTTACAATGATAGGTGAAGGTCGAATTGGAGAAGGTTGGGCTATTACAATTGTATGAGTTGCCATACTTTGACAAGCCTGAGCACCTTTATCAGTGGATGATGTCACGTGTGCATGAGGATAATTTTTATTTTACAGGGTGAAGATGTGCATCACACCACAACTAATATTGAAGTTCACAGGCCTCAATTGTGAAGGAGATAGCATTGATGATGATCTGAGTGAAAAGGAGGCTATCAAAGAGATTGTAGCCACGTATGACTACAAAAAGGGTTTGTGATACTTTGATATCATCGAGATATCAGACCCAATGATGAGGATGGCCATGCACTTGGTCACCAAGATCAATGACCAGGAACAATGGACACAAGTGAACAAGGCATGGTTGAATGTATGCCATAAGATATCATAAGGAACCATCTACAACTTGTCCAATTTTATCACGGATGAAATTATAAGCAGTGCATAGGAGGGAGAGAAGATAATATTTGGTAACATCCTCCTCATCATTTTTTTCTTAAAGATTGGAGTGCCTGATGGGCTAGAAAAATTTATTTAGGAGTATCCAAAAGAGGATCCCTCGCCCACAAAGAGGTTTGAAAAATATAATTGTCAAACCATGACGATAGCTCACAAGGCACGCCTGGAGAAGTGGTATAACTAAATGTGTGATGCATTTGGGGCTAAGTGAAGGATCCCATAATAGTTTCCCATGCTCATGAGTGGAGAGGCAGAATTTTCAGTGTACCAACACTTCAACATTGGAAGATTTATGTTGACAGTTGATAATATGAGTCTGTAGTGCAAGCTACCCTTCTCCTTCACTATGCTATACTTCTAAGACAGAGTTAATTGGTTCAAGGAGGCCAAGAAAATAATTTTTGACCTTAGTGAGGTAGATATAGACCACTGTGAGCTACGTTGAAAGCTGGTCTACCCAAAGAAGTGCACGTATGTGGAGAGATATGTCTCCCATGAGATACAAATGATGAAGCCTTTAACGTTGCCAATTGCAGGAAGGACCGTAGTAAGGGTATATCTGCACATAAGGCAAAAATTTGAAAAAGGTGTTTACCTGGAGAATTATGTCTCCATCCCTGAAGAACCTATAGAAAGGAAGAAGGTCGTGCTTAGAAAGAGAGAAAGAGAAGAGGTGTAGAAGGCACCAAGTGTTCAAACCACACAGATGGTAAGCGCGCCAAAGACAAGTGCTAATCCTAGCACTTACATGCAGAGAAATAAGTCTCCAGTCAAAGAAAAGACTCCATAATAAGAGGATCCAGATCATGAAGAGCCCCTCACCTAGGAGGAATCACCAAGGAATACATCACCTATCAAAGAAAAAGAAAGAGAAAAATCCCCTGTATTGGAATTCCTAGTAAGGAAGAAGCAGAAGGTGACGTATGAGGCAAATTCAGAAGAGACAGAAGACCCAGATGCCTACATTGGAAATAGAGATGATGATGATGAAATAAAAGGAGGTGAAGACCATCCTGTCTATGAGATACATGAATCTAAAGAAGAAGGAGATGAGGAGGAATATGAAGAAGAAGCTGAGACCCAAGGAAAGGGGGTAAGCGGGGAAGAAGTTACAAAAGATCAAAGGACCCCAAGCCTCACAAAGGAATAGATAGATGAGACTAGAAAAATAAGTGGAAAAAATCATTAAGGATCTGGTAGAACAAGAGGTTGAATGCAACATGGATGTGGTGATGAAGGAAGATGGGGAGGAGAGCATGGGAAAATAATATGACAGCATAGGAGGAGATCCCAATTTGGCTGTAAGCTTTCCAAAAGCTACATGCATAGGGAGAAAGAGCGCATAAGCATCACAAGTTCAAGGAATGTGATACATTAATGATCTAAACAAGGTGTTGCGCACATGCTTGTAGAGCACCATGTTAATGGATCAGCTCTTGGCCATGACTTCATTTGATGAGGAAGGTGCATACCCTCGGACAAGGAAAATGTTGTCATGGGTATTTGAGTCCCACATTGATGAGCTTGAGTTTGAGGTAAGATAAGGATCATTGATGAAAGTGCCAAAAAAATGGGATAAACCCCTTGGTAAATTCTCAATGATTATCAGATGAGAAAATCTGCAACACGTTCAACAAAGTATTAGTTGAGGTTGAAGCTAGGATCTTCGGAATAAATGACAGGGTGAAATTCCTAGAAGCAGAACAAGAGAAAAAGGAAGAAGAGCTCCTTGAGAAAATCAAGGGCCTGAAGCAGGAGGAGCTAATCAATGTTTAGTTAAGGTGTGAGCTAAAGGAAAAAAAGGAAAGAGTGCGTGAGGCATACAAAAAGATAGTGATGATCACAGATGCCATTTTTTTAAAGCATCCAGACTTAACATCACCCGTGTAAAAGTATGGATCATCCTTATAATGCCCAGAAAACTTGACCTACATAATCACTATAGAGAGGCAGCCACTGGCCTTAGAATCTACAAAGGAGGCATTGGTGCACCAATAATAGGAAAATAATATGAAGGTTGTGGAGATTGTTGCTCAGTACAACAAGATCCTCTCCAATGTAAAGGCCTTCGTGCAAGTTGTTGAGGCTGCCTATGACAACTGCATAGATAGGGATAGAGTGGCAAGTATCTTAGTTGCCATCCATGAAGCGTAACTCAAGGAGTTCTAAGAAAAAAACAAGGGGAATAGTGTGGAGTGATAAAATATCCTAGTCAAGGTAGAAAATAAATCGGAGGCCATTGAGACCTTGCAGGGCTCAATCAATAATTGGCTAAAGGAATTATACCCTCAAATCACTCAGAGGATGGACGTGCTCAAGGATTTAGGTAAGAAACTAGAGAATATTGTGGAGAAAATGAGCGTTAAGGGGGAGGAGAAGAGTTTTGAAGAAATAAACACCCTGGTGGGGGACCTTTGTCAGTAGGCTCAGAGCGAGGTCGACCCTTGGGGAAAGTTAGAAGTTGATTTAAGGAAGGATTTCCCTCTCCTCCTCTATAAGTAAAAAATTTCCCCATTCTTTCATTATTTTCTATATTTCTTCATTCCTTCCATTCTAACCATTTGTAAGGATCCACCATTCTTTAATTCTTTATTGAAGAGTGTTTCTGAGGATAAAGAACAGGTGTAGTGTGGGGTTATGTTGGGCCCCAAAATATTAGCTAAGTACAAGAAGGCATGTGGGTGTGCAGGACCTAGTTGAAGAAGGGCGTGTGGGTTAAAGACATAAAGGGAAGGGTTATGGTATGGTTTTGCATAACACATAGTGTGTGTGCAAGGAAAAATACACATAGTGTGTGTTCAGCATCCTAGGCAGCACACGAGAAAAGCATGACCCTTGTGGATAAGGTGCTAGCCTAGCGACTATGGATCAAAAAGGGAATATTCTAGGCATACGGTAGAAGGTTCCAGAATACATCATTGCAAAGAGTTTAGAGCTCAGATCTGAGGAGGCATGCTCCCATTGAGGACCACTTTGACACTTGGCAACCGATCTGTAACTTCAAAAAGGCATGGTGGTGGTTGCTAAGGTTATAAATATAAGCACCTAGGAGGAGAAATAAAGAGGAAATATAGAGTTAAAAAGAGGCAAAGCTCTATAGAAATGAATGGAGGATTCTATAGGTTGGGAATATGATCATATAGGGATAATGGCACATTTACGGTAATGGGCCTACATTTTTCTCTGTAATGTGATGAACCTAGTATAGTTATGATGCATGACTTGGATCTGTATTATTATATGGGGGTCTGTTATGAACCCAAGGGATTGTAATGCAGTTATTGAATCTCCTGATATGAATACAATGCTCTGTTATAAATCATCTATGTGTTTGGAAGTATACTAATGTATTTCTTTTCTGTATGAGCTATTTCCTTATATTGTTTGTTATTTCCATTTTATAGATGTAATAAGATAAATTTTTCTAGGATATGGTTGTGGTTCTTTCTTCTCATCTCCATTTAAATATCTATTATAAGATGATGTATTAACATGAGACTCATATAATTGAGAGACTTGGTGCCCGCGCGTGCCTCGGGTGAGCACCTAGCGCCTGCTGGGTGATAGGCTGATGCACATAGGATTAGACTATTGGTCTAAGGGTATAGAATATGGCTACAAAGACTGAAAATAGGAGCTCTGGAAATGTTGGGAGTCCCTAGATGTGTTGAAATAAGCCTCAAAGGCTAGAAATACTAAGTTCACACACAAAAACTTAGCAATATGAAATTTAAGCGTTCACTGCTTATCCCACCATGCATGTCTGAAACTATTGGTGTTCAAACTTTCACTCGTGTCTTGGATCTAGAAGAATCAATCCGTTTGAGACAACAATGTAACCATATTTAAGTTGTGGGACCTTGTGTGCTTAAGATGTATCTCCAGAGAATTTCGGTTCCTCTATCTATATCTACTGTTTCCACTACTGCTAATGCTGAAAGGGAAAACTAAGCTAACAATGCCAAGGGACCAGGGATAGAAGGATAACATAAATGAAAACTAATCTAAGGAAGGAAATATCACTAGAAAAGAGGGATGAACAACATCCATTATGAGTGAAAATGAAAGGAAAAGGCATGAAATAAGGCTAGGAACACGCAACACAACTACAACACATTTACCATATTAGTTTCACGGAACACAACTAAAAATGGAGTTATAGGGGATATAAAGTGACAAAGAAATCATGCAATATAAAATAAAGGCAAGAAGAAAGAACAAAAACATGCTTAGCACAGAGAATAGTAAAAAAATGATGCTTTCATTACTTCCAAAAATGCACATAACTGTTACAATGGCAAAAGAGGCCAATATCCACATGTATGAGCCAGATATAGAGGTACGTGCCTCAGGATACAGAAATATGAAGTCCTTAGTAAAAATGTGTAAGGATCCAAAGTGTCAAACATTAATAATGATCCCAACTCTTACATTTATAGATTAATCAATGGAAGAAGAAGAGAAGAAGGACATATAACAATAATTTGAAATAAAATCACCAATAAGAAGCATTCAATGCCTACAAATCCACCTATAAATCTGTCAAATACGTTTCCCCAAGTTTTTTTAGCGTGTTGGAGAAGTGTTGGTTTCTCAAACATGCACCAACATCTCAGATCTCTAAGAAGGGCTAAGGTTCCTAAGACCACAATGGAACCATCCTCAAGTTGTGGGACCTTGTGAGCTTGGGATGGATCTCTAGAGAACGCCAGTTCCTCTATCTATTTATACTATTACTGATACTCCTAGTGCTAAAAGGGGAAACTAAGATAAGAATGCCACGGGACCAAGGAAAGAAGGATAACATGAAGTAAACTACACTAAAAGGTGATAGTACCAGAAAAGAGGGCTGAACACTATCTGTTCTGAGCGAGAATGATAGGGAATGCGTGAAAGGAGGCTAGGAACGAGTAGCACAACAAAATACACATTCACCAGATCACTCTCATGGAACACAACTAAGTATGGAACTGTAGGGGACTTGAAATATCACAACAATACACAATGCAATAGAAGAGGCAAGAAGAAGGAAAGAAAACATGTTAGGACAAAGAATAGTCACAAAACAATGCTTCTATTACTTCCAGAAATGCACATAATTGTTACAATGATAAGGAGGCTGATATCCACATGCAAGAGCTAAACATAGATGTCTACAACTCAAAATACAAAAAATATGGAGTCCTTAGCAACATGCGTAAGGATCTAGAGTGTCCAACCCTTTACAATGAGCCCTAACCCTTCCTTTATAGATTCAGCACAGAGGGAAGAAGGAGAGAGAGAAGTGGGAAAAATATTTCAAAGCTCAACCACCATCATTAATGTCTCCTATAAATCCACCCCAAATATGTCATGCCTACATCAATTACTTGTTTGGCACTTCGAAGGATGAGGAATGACATATCAGATCAAATCCAATCTAGTTGTTAGGGAAAATAGATCCTATATTAATGACATGAAGACATTTCTTCATTTTCTACCCACCTAACCTCTCCAAAATTAAATTTTCAGATCTCCATGGAATAGACGATGTCGAGATCTTTCCAATGGTGCCAGATTTTTTGGATTTTGAGCATTGAGTCAAACGATATGATCATTTGAAATTTGAATCGGGTCCATACAAAAAGGTGGGAACCAACTAAAAAAATGGCCCCCTTTTGAAACCAGACACGTGGAGGGCATGCACATATATGAGGGCAGCCTTTGCATTTCTCTTTTGAAGTTACATCAGGTTGACACGTGGCTTCTTCCATGGCTCACTCTGTTTCTTCATGTTTTGGCTAAGTCTTTTGCTTGGCAGGGTCATATATTTGATCGGGGACACGTGACAGCCTAGCGCTTGTTAGGAAACCCTCTCCAAAATTTTATCTTGAATTAGTGTCGTGTTGACACTTGGCATCCTCCGCTGGCCTATCTCAATTCTTTGACTATTCAACCTTGACCCTGTCTTTTTATGAAACTGGATGTGTGGAGGCTCTGCGCTCATTTATAAAGTTGCACATGATTTTGCCTTTGAAGGAGCATTGGGTTGACACATGGAATATTCCACAGGAACTTGGATTTTTCAATGACCTCTCTGTCCTTTTATGAAACCGAACACATGGAGGGATGGCACATGTCTGAGGGTGCAAGGGAACATGCAGAAGGAAGAGTCACAGGAGGAAATCAGAAAGAGGTGAATGAAAGCACGTGTGATGTGTGGGAGCAAGAAGCAAGTGTGTGAAAGGAAAATAGTGGGGTGGCGTGCGCAGGAGGAAGGAGAGAAAGCGGGTGCATAGGAGGAAGGCGTGCAAGGAAAAATGGAAGGAGATAGAAGAATGTGAAGGGGGGTAGGATGTGTATGCAAGTTGTCCAAATTTCTAGGAGAGCTATTTGGATAACAGTTTTGGAAAGATTTTTGGCCTACTAGATGAAAGAGATCAGTAGCCTAAAGCATCCATTGGGAATGGATTCTTCTTGTTCAATCATGAAAATTCCCCTGTAATCACTTGAAAAAAATATCTACACTATGTTCTAAATCTCACAACTGCTGAGAGAAGCTCTGCATTTTGGAAGTAACAAAAGAGTGTGCGCAGGAAGCATGTGAGGGGAAAGAACTATGTATAAAAAAATAATGTGCATGGATCACACTGGGAGGAATGAAACTACTTTAATAGATACAACATGATGCAGCAAACCTAATGGAAGGGTTTGATATAGATTTTCTTTATTGGGATTTGCAGTGCAATTCCATTCGGATGAGTTAACTCGAAAGAGTTGGATTCTTTACAAGACTTGATGATGTATGGGCCACTCTAAAGTGCATCAAACTTTGAATGGCACCCAAGTTTAGCTCTATCAATATCCCATTTTAGAACGAGGTCCCCAACTTTGAAAGCTTGAGGCCTAGCCTTTCTATCAAACCATTTCTTTGTTGCTTGTTGATGCTATTCTAGCTTGATCATGGTAGATTTTCTTAGCTCTTCAAGATGAACCAAATCTTCCATCCTGATTTCTCTCTGATCCACACCCTCGAATTCCATATGTTGGGCAAGAACCAATGAATTTAGTTCTAGTGTCGAAGGAAGGGAAGATTTCTTGCCATAGACAAGCTTATAAGGTGAAGTTCCTATTGCCTTTTTTACTGTGATTCTATTTGCCCAGAGTGTGCACAAGACCTTCGTATGCCACTATCTTTGGATAATGTTCATTTTACACTTCATGATTCTAATCAGGTTCTTTTTTGTTGATTCTACCAGACCGTTGCCCTACGGGTAATAGTTGGAAGAGGTTTTCAGGTAAATTCCTA
The DNA here is from genome assembly GCA_019776745.2 of Taxus chinensis. Classification (NCBI taxonomy): domain Eukaryota; kingdom Viridiplantae; phylum Streptophyta; class Pinopsida; order Cupressales; family Taxaceae; genus Taxus; species Taxus chinensis. Next base: position 885,580,463 of record CM034149.1, read on the forward strand.
GACTTAGAACTCAATTAGTGATTTTAGAACCAAGGAAGGCCTTTGCATTATCAGAGATAATGGTTTGAGGAACGTTAAACCTTGTAACTAAACCTTTGAGAAAGTCAAGGATGAATACCTCAGTTGATTACTTAAGCATGACAGCTTCTGTCCATCTAGTGAATTATGTAGTTGTCAGCACCCATTTATGTCCAGCGCTTGAAGGTGGATTTATCATGCCTATGAATTCGAGACCCCATTGCGTAAAAGGGTGATCCGCTTGGATTGTGTAGATGCATGTAGTTTAATTGATGAACTATTATTCTTAATATTGCACTAACTATTCTTCCCTTTGGAAATTTATGACACTTCACCAGTTAGATCTAACTCCCCTCTTACAACACTCTATTGGTCATATTTCCTCTTATAAAACTAATTAAATAGGTTATAATAACCTCTTCTTGGCTAATATTCTCTTCTTTACCACCTTTATTAGCTCCCTAGAATCTTAATCCACTTCGTTAGATTGATTAAGCCTTTCAGAAGGCCTTCAGAAACCTAATTTCTCTCTAAGTAAGATTAATTACCCTCTAAACATGGTTAGCTAGTCTTAATCATGGTCAATCTCTTCTAAACACAGTCAACCCTCACTTTGACTTGCTAAAAGTGATTTTTGGACTTTTGCATTTATCCCACATGCACCCAAATCTCCCATTTTCCCAAATGGAAAACTATAAATATGGCTAGACTCCCTCCCTTATTTCCTAAGAATTCTCTCTTCTTCCTAGCACATATTATAGTATTTTGTTTAGGCTTTAGATTGTATTTAATTTTTGCCATTGAGCTAGTAGTATTTGCTTCTGTATTTTATAGCACAAATATGGATTAAAAGGGAAGAACCATTGGCCTTGAAGCCATTAATTAGGAGATATATTTCTCTTAAAACACAAATTGAATGCTTAGATCCTCTTAGGTTCATTATTTAGAGCTTTCAAAGAATAGAGGTTAGTTTCATTTGCTTAGTTTTCTTGTTTACTTCAAATTAATGTATGCAAAGAAGAAACCCTTGTTCATTTCTTATCAGGTGGTCTATTCATCAGCTTTCTAAAATCCTTTGGGGTTTCTTTAGAGATTCTTACCCCAAATCTATGGCATTTGAAACTTTTCATTGAACACATTTGACACGCGCGGTGGGACACTTATGTCCATCCTCCATTAATGGAGGTCTTTGGAGTTCTTTAAAGTTCATTTTCAAGTTTTTTGGATCAAATCATTTGTTATTTCCTCATTTCTATTTCTAACACTAGATAAATGACCTTCATTTATATGTATTTCATAGGTTTGATATAGAAATAGGCCACTTTGACTAACAACTAACCTGTTTGCATTTAAAATTTTGAAAATCTGTGAATTTTGTAGGTTTTTTGTAGGGTACGCGTAGGTGCTCAGGAGGGGCACGTACACATCGAAACCCTAGCATCCCAATCAAAATAGGAGCGTACCTATCTGGCAGTCCTCATCATTTGCAAAAAATTTCTCTACAAGGACGCACACGTGTCTCTGTCATCTGAGCCGAGTATCCACCTCTCTGGCCGCGTATGCGTAAATAGCTTGACTATGTGAAAATTTGAAAATTGCCTGTTTTATGGTTGGGCGCGTACATGTTGAAACCTAAGCATCCACATTAATCTGTAGGTGTCCTTGTCTAGTTGCACACATTTGTGTTTTAATATACTGGATTTTATTAATTTTTTCTGCAGGCGTATTTGTTGAGTTGGGCGCGTACCCGTTGGTTGGGGAGCGCTGGTGTTGGTTTGGGAGCACAGGTGTCTATGTAAAGATTGATTTTTTTTCTATAATCTGTAAAATATTTTTTTTCTAATCTTTGTTGTAGATTACTCAGACTAATAAGTTAAAAATAGAGTTTTTCTTTGGTCTTTCGGTTTGCATAGTTAAGTGTTTTTGGTTCTTAGCTTAGAACTAAGTTTGTAAAAAGTGCATATGCTCTCTCCTCGCGCATTCAAAAGTGATCTTGGAGATTAGAAACACTTATGCAAAACTTGTATCAAATGTTCTAAACACTTATTTTATAAAGGATAAAGTAAAATTTCATGTGATTTAGTAGGATTTTTCACATTACGTATGCTCTTCCTTCGTGCCTATTGGCAATCTTAGGAATAAAAAGCAAAGTGTAAAGTTCTCTTTCTTGACATCAATCTGCGAATTGGAAAATTACTAAAGCTTATAGAAGAAATATGTCCAAAAAAACAAACTTCTAATACACGTGTTCTTATAGGTTTCCAAATGGTGTGCTACTTAAAACCACATTAAGTTAAGCAAGATAAAAAACACACCATATTCAGAACAATGTATTGTAGGTTTTAGAAAAGGGTATGTCCCTATCCGCTCAACTGGAACATAACCCCTTTGGAATATCACTTTAAGCTACAACAATGGGGGTGGTTCCAGGAACCCTAAAGTAATCCACCGCTGAGTAACCTCATGGATGAAACAGGAAGTGCTCTGCTTACCCACTTAACTAGTACACCTTGTGAAATAGAGTTACCGGTTGTCTGTATGGCGACCCTAGGGAGAGAAAATGTGGATGCACTAGGTTGCTCTTTGTGCTTGAAGGGGGTAAAGTAAAACCCAGATACTCCCAAGATAGGAAAGGGACTATTTGGGTAAATCACACTCGCTTAAGACAACTTTGTAACACCTAGTTGAGAGAACTTATTAAGGAGGACATTCTATCTTGGAGTCCACTTTGCTATTCCATTGTTGTGTCAAGCCATAATGAAGACACAACTCGTCTGGAGTTTGAACCTTGTTTTTTGAACAAGTCAAATAACCCTCGTGAGTTTGATCTAAGTTTCTTTTATCACGAGACTAAACTACGCCCCACTTTCACTTAGTTTTATTCTTGTCTTTCAACGAGGCAAAGCTCTGCCCAAGTGGCGCTTGGTTCTTTTTCATCTATTTTTATCTCTACCCTTACATTCTCACTGCCCAAATTTTTGGGTTGAGTAAGGTGCATACCTCACATGTTTTTATTAGAGATAGTGCTCGCCACTTTTTTTTCTATTTACAGCCCATCCATGTTTACAGCTGTGTTGTTAAACATCTAAAGTGCATAGGTACACTTTTTGTATCTTTGATAAAAGTCCTTATATCTTGATTTTCGGGTCATCTTCACCGATGTGAGTTTGGTTCACCTTTTGTCTCTTCTTGAGTTGATATTTTTTGTTCACATCCTAGACGCACAATCTTAATACTTACATCGTATTCTCATTTTTTGAGAAAATGGTATAAGTCCCTTTATTATGTGGTTACGCTACTCACATGATTTAAAACTCCTTGTTATACTTATCATTTGGTTTTGGTTTCGACATCATCTAAGTCTTCTTAAAAAGTGTTGATAATGCCTTATATATATTGTGATAAGTTTTTCATGGTACTAACACCTTGCTTGCTTAGTTAATGTATCACGGTGACATTATTACGCTATATCTAGTCGTGAATTCCATTCTTTCAGAAGGTTTGGCTTTCATTGGCATTCAAACTAGTCTTAAATATACCTTGTTGAGGGACTGCATGTCAACATCACGTCAGTACTTAGGCCTTGTTAGAATTCTAACTTGACCTACATATTGATACTATATTTTTGCTATTTGTTTTTACGGCATAAGGCTTGGTAACAACAAATTGGGTGATCATTACATTTATGTGTGCATATGAGTGTTCCTTGATAAAAATGATTACATCAAATGTCTTCTTGTAATGTCTAAAATTACAAAAATGGAAACCAAATCAAACGATAATGACATAGGAGAAAACCCTTTCGAAACCTTTCCATTTAGTGGGAACAATTTGGCCCCTCTCTTTTCACAAGTCAAAGACACGAAGCTATTAATTGATCATAGTGGAGAAGAGTCAAACTCTTATAGAGAACAATAGAGGTTATACCTAAACAGATTTGATGATCTCCTATATTATAATAAAGATCAAGTACTTGTAAAAGTCTTATCATTAGGAGCTAAAATTCCACAAGAGCGCGAAGAAGAAACAAAGGTCATTAACCCTAACCTAGGAGAACGAAGATTCATCTTAGACACAGAAAGCCCTTTTGATGTGGGATACGCTTCCACTTCTAGGAAACATAAGGCTGCTATTGAAGGGGATCCATCATGAAAACCTCACTACAAAGCTTCGCATAAAGTAAAAATTGAGCGTAAAGCTTCCCCTCCTCCAAAATTTGATGAAGAAGAGAATCCCCTAGTTGAGGAGGATATCCTCCAAAAGAAAATCTTGAAGTTGAGCTAGAAACTAGCAAACCTAGGCTCTTCAAGAAGAAACATATAAAAAGACAAAGAAAAAATAAACTTGGCGAGTTTCAATCGGATCCACACACGGACTATACCTTTAAATCGAATCAGGTACAAAGACCGATGTCACCTACCAAGGAGAAAATCATTCAGAAAGAGTTACAATCAATGAAAAATACAATCACTACGTTATAAGAGGGAAATGTAGGCCAGAATAGAAAATATTTGTATGAAGAACTATGCCCTTACCCCTTTGATAAGGACATGTTACAACAGCCTTTCCCAAAACACTTTACCGTTCCTAAGTTTGATAAGTATACATGCAAAAGTGATCCTTGTGATCATATAAAATACATTTACATGGCTTTCCAAGAGGTCACATATAGTGATAATTTCTTAATACAACTTTTTCCTCGCAACCTAGGAGCCATGGGATTGGAATGGTTATATAGCATACCCAATGGCTCCTTTACAACGTGGCCCACATTAGCGGAAAGATTTGTACAACATTAGTCCTATAATATGGAAAGCGACATCAAAATGAATGATTTATGCAATACAAAGAAAAACCCCAATGAGATGTTTGCAAGGTTTTTACAATAATGGCGTGAGTTAGCTAGTCATTTTCCTTGTGCATTACCAGAAAAATAGTTAGTGAGCATATTTGTTCCTAACTTAAACCCTAAAATATACTTTCACTTACAAATGCATTGTGGCTCTAACTTCGAAGAAGTCATAGAGAAAGGTTGTCAAATTGAGAAAACCCTCATTGAAAAAGGAATGCTTAAGTCTGTAGTTTAAAAAAACATGAAACCAAATCCATAGATAAACCTAAGTTCTTCAATAATAATAAACATGTTGTTGGTGACGGCATTACAGAATCTAAGAGAGTCCAAGCCGTACAGAAAGGTCCACTTTTAAATCTTTCACAAGGGCCTTATCCCAAAGTGCCTACAAAATGTACATTTACATCCTTAACGGAGTCCTTATCTACCACCCTAAAACAATTGGATGATGAAAAAATGGGGGAATATCCAACTACAACGGTACCATACCTGGAGGATGCTCCAAAACCGGTTTGGTTCAAAGATCATGAATATTGTGACTTCCACATTGTTAAAGGACACAAGACAAATAGTGTTTGAGATTGTGCCATTATATACAAGACCTCATTGAGAAAGGAAAGATTGTTGTGGATTCTCACCCTGAGTCTGGGAAAGGTCCAAATGAAAAAATGGGTATTTACAAGGAACCTTTTCCTAACCATGTAGATAAAAAAAAAAGGAAACCAAATCAAGGGAAAAACTCCAACGACTATAGGACTATTACCTATGTTTACCCTACAAATGATAGTCCTTATGATTCCCTCATTGGATGTATTAGCTCATCTAATGAATAGATCAACACCATCCAGATTTTAGAAAAGAGTTGCGCAGTAGGGACAAGATGTGCCCGCTTAGTCATACCAGATCCTATCCCTATTACTCAGGAAGGTCAGTATAATTTAATAGAGCAGTTAGAGAAAACACTTGCTAGGATATCTATTCTTGATCTCCTTAAAATATCTAATTCCCTTAAGAACATATTATACAAGACTTTGTCAAAATTCACAGGTTTTAATAGATGTAGACCCTACAAACCCTCAAGCCATGATCGTACACCTAGACTCCAAAGGCCATATTACTTTTGATCATACTGCAATCCCGCATAACAACCCAAAAAATAACTTACCCTTGTATCTCGAAGTGGTGGTTACCCATCGTAAAATCAAGAGATTACTTATAGACGGGGGATCTAGTCTAAATATTTTCACTTTGAAGCTGGTTAAATGCAGATAGGCCGTTCAAAAACAGGTCTCAAAGCTAAGACTATCTCAATCATAGCTTATGATAATGAACAAAGAGAATCAGTGGGTACTATAGTGGTTCCCATCGAAGTATGCCCGATGTTTCATAACAAAACATTCCATGTCCTTGACTTGGATCTTCCATACAACATGCTCATGAGGCGCCCATGGATCCATGCCATGCAATTTGTTCCATCAAACTTCCATCAATGCATCAAGCTATGTCATGAAGGTTAGGTGGTTACCATTCTGGGTGACCCAGAACCATTCACACATTGTAGGGTATTGCACAATTTTTATCTGTGTAGCTTATGAGGGTCGTTCTACAGATGTATTTGTCCCCCTACAGACTGAAGATATGAAAAAATAGATAGATTCAGAGTCCCTCACGCCTTAAAATCAAGAATTTACTTCATTGGTCAACCCATTCTCTTCATGGGAGGAAACATCAGAAAAATATGGCCGAAATAATCCATTCACTCTTGAATAGGCTCTGTTGATATCAAAATTATCAATATCCCCCAAAACAAGGGGTAAGCCTTATTTTCAGTTCAAGAGCACTCATGAGAAATGTCCTAAACCATTGGAAAAATTTGTCCAAAGTGGTCTCTTATATGAGGAGAAAATGTTAGAAGATCTTACTAGTAGAGTGCCAGAAGGCACCATGGCTTCATGCAATCAAGTACCCGCAGTACATCAAAGGTCACCGCATGATGTTTTTCATGGGCTATAATGGGTTTGGATGTGGCATTAATGCACAAGGACAGCTAGATCCTATTCCCATCCCTCATTTTAATTCTAATAAACATGGCCTTAGGATAAGGCCTCATAACACTCTACCTTCTGAGAATGACGCCACCTCTTCTGAACATGAGAATGTTTCATCTCATTCTTATAGCAGTGCAGATTCCCAATGTAGCCTCTATGAGGATCTTGCCTCCACGAACCTATTCCCAAATTCATTAGTCCTTACCTTATCTGAATCCATCCCCTTAAACAAAAATCAAGTAGCCCTTGTATATCATGAACTCATAGATTGGGATCAACAACTTCACGTGCCCTTGGATTTCTTTAAAAATGATGAGGCATTATAGAGTTCATGGGACTTAGGGATTTTATTTCAGTTGGAGACCACAAGAAAGGATTTAAGATTCAACTAGACACTTGTTCCTACTTTGAGGAAGAAGAAGATATGTGTGGATGGTTGAATAAGAAGGCTGTAAATAAAGGTACAACTACTTTTGAGAAACTTGGCAAAAAGGATAAATGGAAATCTCACAGTGAGAAAATCTTTGATAAACTCGTAGACAAACAAAATGAAGAGTATAACAAGGAAGTGATTTATCCATTTAAATACGATCATGAGCTACCTCAGGAGGTCGATATTACTCTCCCCCCTAATCCTACATGGATGGAAGATTCTTCTAAGATGCTTGTTGAGGAAGCAATCAATGTCAACTTTGGCTCAGAGGAGCAGCCTAGAATAATAAAGTTAGGAGCTTCACTCTCAACTCAAGAACAAAACATCTTTGTAGATATCTTAAAAGAATACATAAACATATTCACATGGACATATGCAGATATGACTGGTTTGGACCCAGATTTATTTTTGCACAACCTCGTTGTGTACCCAGATGCCAAACCAATCAAGAAAAAGATGAGAAATATGCATCCTAAGGTGGCGCTCCTTGTCAAAGAAGAATTGGAAAATTTGTTAGCTGCTGATTTTATTAAACCTATTGACTATTCATAATGGATCTCTAACATAGTCCCAGTAAAGAAAAATCCTGTTAGCATAAGAATCTACACTAATTTTCATGACATTAACAAGGCATTTCCAAAGGATGATTTTACCCTACCGAACATTGACATGATAGTTGATTCCACAGTTGGTTATGAAATGTTTTCCTTAATGGATGGCTTTTCAGGTTATAACCAGATATGAATTGCAGAAGAACTTCAGCATAAAACAACATTCATCACCCCTTGGGGAACATTTTGTTACAAAGTCATGCCTTTCGGGCTCAAGAACATTGTGGCTACTTATCATTGGGACATGATAGCTATCTTCCATGATATGATAAGACATCATGGAAGACTATGTTGATGACATCCTAGTGAAATCCAAGAGTAGAAGAGAACACCCTGGAGTATTGAGGGCGTATTTTTCAGCATCTATGAGACTATAAGGTTTGCTTGAACCCTAAGAAATGTGTCTTTGGTGTTTTATCAGGAAAGGTCCTAGGGTTCATTGTTTCACAAAGAGGGATTGAAGTGGACCCTGCAAAGGTTACGACTATCATAGAAATGCCACCACTTACCACTCTCAAGAAACTAAGGAGTCTACAAGGGACAATTTAGGCAATCCATTGCTTTACTTCACAACTTGCGGATAAGTGCCACCCCTTTACCAATTTTCTCAAGACATATGTCACATTAAATTGGGGACCTGACTTTCAGAAGGCCTTTGCGCTACTCAAACAGTACTTGGCCATCCCACCTGTACTCATGCCACCTACCCCAGGTGAACCTCTCCTCTTATACATTTTCGCTACCTAGTTTGCTATTGGTGCATTTCTTTCCCAATACAACTTAGACCATAAAGAGAGAGCAATTTACTATCTCAACTGCACCTTGATTGCATACAAGTTGAATTACCCCCAAATAGAAAAGGCCTCTTGACATGCTAAAAGCTTTGTCATTATCTCCTGAACAATAAAACCAAACTCATATCCATATTTGACCCTCTCAAGTAACTTTTATTCATACCCACCCTCACATGTTGAATGGCTAATTGGATCATTATCCTAAGTGAATTTGATATCGGATTTGTGAATTAGTAGTCTTTAAAAGGACATGTACTGGCTGATCAGTTAGAAGAAGCTCCTCTCCCAGGAATGGAACCTTTGTGCTTAGATTTACTAGATGCATCTATAATGTATATTGAATAATTCGTAGAATGGCAGGTCCATTTTGATGGATCTTTTACCTTCTATGGAACCAGAGTAGGAGTGGTCCTCATCACTCCAACAGGTGATGTCATACCATGAGCATTCTGGCTGGGATTCCCATGCACAAATAACATTGAAGAGTACGAGGCACTCATTGTTGGCCTAAAGCTAGCAATTACATGGAACATTAGACAACTACAAGTCATTAGGGACTCTCAACTTATCATAAAAGAAGTTAATGATGAGTACAAGGTTAAAGCTGAGAAGCTTATTCCGTATAAAAAGATTGTTGAAACCTTGAAGGAATATTTCACATAGGTGATATTTGAGAAAAAACCAAGGTTGCATAATAGATTTGCGGATGCTATGGTTATTATTGGGTCTCTCTTACGCATTTCACCTGAAGAAAGTAAGATTCCTTTCTTCGTAGAGCATTTACAAGTGCTTGCATATGATATGCCAGAGTCATGTTTGGCATGTGAAGTTGTTGGTCCTTTATCTCCTTGGTATGACCCTATCTTTCAATACCTACAAGATGGAACTCTTCCACCAAACATCACCCATTCTAAAAATAAATTCCTTATTCACCACATATCCTGTTATACCCTCCTAGGAGACACCCTTTATCATCGTGGCTACGATAGGAATATGCTTTGCTATTTGGATGTTGCTAATTCTATCCATGCCATTAAAGAAGTACATGGTGGTATTTGTGGAGGAAATACTAGCGGTATGGTCTTAGCTAAGAAGTTATTGAGGGTAGGCTATTATTGGCCTACCATGGAATTTGATTGTTGCAACTTCATAAAGAAGTGTGAACTATGCCAAAAATATGGGAACTTAATACATGCAGCAGCATAGGTCTTATAGCCTATTGCAATGCCTTGGTCATTCTCTAAATGGGGCATGGATCTCATAGGGAAGCTCCATCCTTCTTCTTCAGATGGTCATACTCACATCATCACTTCCACCGAATACTTTACCAAATGGATAGAGGTTGTCCCTCTTGCCTATGTCACTGGTGCAAAGATCTCAAAATTCATCATGAACCATCTCATATTCCATTACGGGATCCCTCCGGCCATTGTCACTGATAATGGTAAATCCTTCAAAAAAAAAATGGTTAAAACCTTGTGTCAATGCTTCCATATCCAAATCAAGTTGTCTACCCCATATTACCCTCAAGGTAATGGACATGCAAAAGCCACTAATAAAACCCTTGTATGGATTATGGAGAAAATGGTCAGTAAAACCAGCCATAATTGGCACCTACATATACATCCCACCCTCTAGGCTTATCATACTTTCATCCACATTCCTACTGGTGTGACCCCATATTCACTTGTCTATGGCACTGAATTCATCATACTTCTAGAAGTGGAGCTTCCTTCCCTGAGAATATATCTTAGAGACTATCTTGATAAAGATGAGGACTACAGAGTTGCTCTCCTGGAAAAGTTAGAACTATTTAGATGAAAAGCGTATCAGAGCACTCAATCACCTAAAAGTCTATTAGAATAGAGTGTCCAAGGGATACAACAAATGCATCGTTCATTAGGAATTTTATGTAGGAGATATAGTTCTCAAAGAAAATTCAGAAGAACACTATCAAAGACAAAGAGAAGAAAGGAAAGTTCAAAGCTAGCTGGCTAGGTCCTTATGTAGTGATTACAAAATATGGATAAAGAGCCTATAAACTTGCATATTCAGACAGTGAAGAGCTTCTACAACCTATGAACCCCATGCACCTCAAGTGGTTCTATGCTTAAGCATGATGAGAATATTAGTTAAGAACTGAAAAATAGAAAAACAAAGAAAAAACAAGCAAAAAAATAGAAAAATGAGAAAATAGTAAAGAAAACGCAGGTCATCCACATGTGAAAACCACGTAATTGTGGCACAATGGGAAGGTATTTGAGTGAAAACCAGATTTTGGCACTCAGAGAAGATTCTCCAGACACAAGTTACTCTTATGGTAGGATGGGTAATCATCACCACTTTTTGGATATGACTTCCTTTGCTAGGTCTAGGAACCCTATTAGAGCTACCTTTGCCATACCATGATTTGGTTTATTGGCTCTTATATCTGCATGAAGGACATTACCTTTGTATACTCCCATCTAACACTGAGCCTACCTACACCATTGTCACCTTCTCGTACATGCACACATGGCATTCTGACTTTTGTATGTTCCCACATCACGCTGGGGGCATCCACATTTCTTTGTTCTTGTACATTGCTTTCCCAAAAACAAAAAATACAAAAACATTTGGAAAAAGGATACACAAAAACATAAACATATGGAAATTTTCCCTTTTTAGGAATAAAGCTACATTCGTTTCACAACGTTATCTTAGGGAAACCTAGACAACAATGAAGACTGTATTTGTGAAAACTTATCTTTTTAGATAAACCCAAAAAAATTAGAAAATACATCAATGTTGTCCCGTAAAACCAAGGTAATGCTTTAATTACTTTTAGTTGTTGGGTTGTATAGTTTTTATGTACTTAGTCTGTTGAATTGTTTGTTCTTTTCAAATAAGTTCATTTGCTTACCTTATATTGGATCTTGTTTTATTTGATTGTGTATGGCATTGCATTCATTTAGGAACTCTCATACTTTTGAAATTTTTTTATAGGATTCTTTGTTTGTTATGTGAACCCATTAGGATTCATTTTACTTTCTTAGATTGGGTACCGCTTTAATCTCTTGCTAGCTTTTGCATGTGTTCATTTCAGTTGTCTTTTGTTTTGTTGTTTGAATGTGTATATTTTTTTAGTTTTGTTAACTTCTGCTTGTATGTTTTGCATAGTTGTTTGTTATCACATCTATCATTTCATCACATTTATAACATCATTCACTATATCATATATAAAAAAATTCTAAGTATCATGCATGTATGCTAAGCTAATAATCACATATCATATCATCAAAGGGGGCAAGATGGGTTGCACATAATAAAAAATCTATCCCCCCCACACCAATATCATCTAGTATCATCCCAAGTGCTAGAATAAAAAATCAGAAAGATCTCATAAATCTAAAAACATGTGGTGCTATCTACAGATACATCACCAATATGAAAACATGGAACATGCACATTTCCAAATCTAAGATATGTCACATACATAGAAGAAAGGGAAATCATACATCATAAATCAATCACTGTATGGCATATCAAAAATTTCCATCTAATACATGTATAAATATCCAATTAAGTGTTCAAAATATACATCATTGATACAATATGCCATCTAAAAAGGGCATGCATCAAAAAAAATTGAGCCTTCATCAAGAGGCATCATCAAAACAATAGTACATATAACTACACATCAAAATCAGCCTTCACAAGAGGCATGTATGCAATACATCTGTACAAAAGGAGAAGTAAAGAGCTCAACCACAACTCTCACCCTCGCCAGGGCTCCTGGGTCCATGTCATGGTCAAAAAAAGAGTGGTGGATGTGATGGACCAGCTTCAGGGGTACCACCCTACTGTCTGGTTGGTTGCTGTCCAACCGGCTGCTCTTTAATGGGCTGCCGAACTGATCTAACTAAATGGCTTGATCGATGTGACCTAGAGCTTATCACACTCACATCTGACTACTGAAACAGTACCACTCGTTTCTCTACTGAGACTTCCCTAAAGTAGGCAGTCCTATAGTATAAATCCTCACCGTCAGATCTCATTGCATCCCATATCAAATCAGCATCTCCAAAAGTGATAGCTTCCTTTATGGAGGCATCTTGATCACTTGTCAACCTACCAATGTCATCATATGCCTATCTAGAGGTGGTAGCCTCTCGACCTCTATCTGTAGTGATAGCCTGCACTTGGGCTCGTGCTTGATCTCTTTGTATAATATAGCCCTGTGAATGTGCTTAGGAGTGGTCCCTCTTAGCAACAACCATCTGCACCTTTGTTTGGGACTAATGTAAAAGGCTCAATATCTAAGCCCCCTGTGCGGCCATCTCATGAATCCAACTCTACCATAGAGTACTATCACTGCCCTGAGTGGCCTATGCCCTAGCCCAATCTCTCTCCATGGTCAAAATCTACACCTGAGCCTGTGCCTGATCTCACTCTGCTATAAGGCCCCGTACCTATGTCTTGGCTATATATCTCTCTTCAGCGACCTGTAATTGCATGACAATCACTGCCTCTAACTGCTACTGAAGGGCAACCAATTGTCCACCATCATTGCCACCCTTTAGAGCATGAGGTGGTGGGACCTTCTCTGGGAGTACCTATTGGAGAGGGGTGTATATCCCCACTGAAATGCCTACTCAGGGAAAATATATGTCAACTTTTATGAACACCTATCTCGGCCTAGGTATGGGACCCTATCCCTGAGGTTGCTGCAATGTTGGACCCTTTCCCCTGCCCCTGACATACTTGTATGCGGCGGGCCCACCATCATCATCATCATCATTGTCGCTATCATCACCACCAATAAATCCACCCTTACCACCACTAGGAGGCCCCACTGGAGGGGCTCTCATGCCGGTGTTATATGCCACCCTAGAAATAGTCAAATGGCATGGAAGCACACCATGATACCATGGCCCATACTCGAGTGTAGTGCCCGGATCTCTAATCTATCTCAGTGGCACCCACATAGTAGGTACCACCTGTCGAAAATTGTCTAGTGCTCTATCATGAGTGATCTATGGACCCATATCAAAATGCTCTCGGACCATGTGAGCATACCATCTATCTGGCCCAAGAATATCATGGGTAATGCCAAACTACCTCTAACACCGATCCACCATGTATAGCTCTTGCATATAGCTATGGCTACCTAAGATAAAGTGCTCTATTATGGTAATTTCAAGCTCTAAACCATCTTTGCGCCACTATAAATGTCTAGAAGGCCTCCAAACCATGGAATCCTACCATAACTCATGTTGATAGTGATATGCATCCCCCATGTATGGCTGCACATTGTCCCCTGTCGGGACCTAGCCCATCGTAGAAGGCTCCTCGGGGGCCCAAACTCTCAAAACACCTAAAGGGCGACTAATAGAAATATGATCCCACGCCCAAATCTGTAGCAAGCGCTCTGGTCCTACCATCTTCTGATGGTAGTAGGTAATCAAGTGAAGGTCCCATTATAGATGCGCCAAAATACACTGACCCCAACAGTAGGTCTCTCCCTCTACCAAACCATGTATCACTCCTAGGAGGATGAGAAGAAAAGAAGCACCAGTCTTGGCATGGAGTAAGACTCCATTGAAAAATGCCATCATATAGACCACTACTTGATCTAGCTTTGGATCATCGATGCATCATGATAACCTAATAGACATCCTGTGTCATGGTATCATTGGGACACTGAACAACTCTACAATATATCATTGAATGTCGCAGTGCCTCGTAGTCTGGAAAATCTGACCCTAAGTAGGGACCCACATAATGTGCCATAAATCCTCCAGAGTAATAGTGATCTCCCTAGTCGAGAGCCAAAAACACTGAATCTTGTTGTGCCATGACTCTGCTATGGCTATCAAGAGGCCATGATCCAATGTAATCTATGTTATCTCAGCCACATGAGTCAATCCCATAACATATAGGAGGCTCTCCAAGATTTCTTTATCATCATCATCAAATTGCACCTCTATCACTGCTAATTGACCATAGCGCTCACGAGTCTGGAGAACGGGTAATATACGCTGTAACATCAACACAAGTATTAGGCACTTATTTCTATCTATTTTTATTAGGAAAAATTCTTCTTCAAATCACCTAAATTACTAATTATTCTTTTCTTCTAAAATAATATCATCTATATTCTTCTATACTTGGCTATTTTACTAGCCAGTTATTTTTCCCCCTTCTTTCCAGCACCTACGCGCCTCTTTCGGACAATTGTGTGCCTTTTACAGTTGTCAACATGCCCTTATAAACATGTACGTGCCCCCTCCATCTTCTCTCCATTCACCATAGACCACACAGAATGCATACACACCCAGTGTGACGTCTACATGCCTACCTTGGCACACGTTCTTATGCTTACTTGTTCTATCCTCACTCGACGCGAATGTGCCCCTCTAACACTGACGCCCTGGTTCGACGTTTGTGTGTAGGAAGGTCAAATTGGTAATGCCCCAAGCCTAGGAGGTGATGAACCCAATCCCTATAGTATCTTACAAATTTTCTTAACAAAAATCCTCAACCAAAGGACATTTCATGTTCAAACTCGAGGACTCCACACCGTATATGAAGGTTGTAATATGTTCATCAGGATTGGACCTTTTTGCCACCTTTGAACTGGGGGAAGTTGTTCTTGTTACCCCCGGAAGTAACTCATGCAAACGCTGAGGAAGGGAACAGGGCCCAACATGATGGCCCCCAGTTAATGAAACTACAAATCCTTGAGACAGCGTGAAGGAGTTGTTGAAAGGCATAGGCAAGAAACAGAAATTAAAGGCTTATTTATGGTCATAAGAGGAAGTGCGGAAGAAGACTGCAAACCCTTATTCAACCTCTCTTGCACCTAGAAAAGGACCATGGAAAATTTTTGGAAACAAGAGTAAGTTTTCAGGAGATAACAATAAGAAGCAGCAGTAAATAAGCCTGTTGGAAATGCAAGGGAAAATTTTGTTAAAAATAATGGGCAGAAGCCATATGGAGGACAACGTGACAATTACAAAACTAGAGGCAACTTTGAGCCTAAAAAGGGACCTATAGGAGGCTGCTACAATTGTGGTAAAGATCACTACGCAAATCCAGTGCCCTTTGAAGAAGGATGATCGTATCAGCAGCATAAGATACATGCTGCAGTAGCGGACAAACAAGCTGAAAAGCAAGTGACACCTATAGAAGTTCCGGGTAAGTTATTCGGCATACCTGTCACTATTCTTTTTGATACAGGAGCTACTGAATGTTTTATATCTAATAAACTTGCTTCTAAACTTAAAAGAAAAGCTGGAAAAATGGATAAATCTTGGACCTGTACAGTATGGTAATAATTCTGTTCATATAGTGAGTATGTGTCTTTTTTGGGGCAGTCCTTGACTTACCTAACTTTTCCAAGCAAGTTGACCTCTATGTGCACCTTTGGGATCGTATATGACATTGTCATCGGTGTCATTGGTTAGCTGACCATAAAGCAAGGTAGATTGCTATGAAAAGAACATAAAATGGTTTAAATGATCATATGGAATCAGAGAGATTCAGGTGTGAAACGGGAAATTTCAGTTAGAAAACTGTCAGCTATGCAGCTTAAAAAGGCTAAAAACAAAGGATGTACCCTTTATGCGGTAAAGATATCTAAATCTTTAGAAGAAGATGATGATTTCATGAAACGATTCCCTCTTTTACAAGGTTTCAGGGATGTTTTTCCTGAGGAATTACCAGGGTTACCACCCAAGAGAGAATTTGACTTCACCATTGAAATCAAGCCAGGAACAGAACCTATATCCAAAGCGCCTTATCGGATGACTACTACAGAGTTAGTCGAGCTTAAGGCACAGTTGCAAGAGATTTTTTCTAAAGGTTTGATCAGACCAAGTGTTTCACCTTGGGGAGCGCCTGTAATATTTGTGAAAAAGAAGGATGGAACACTAAGGCTGTGTATTGATTATCGGATGTTGAACAAAGCAACAGTCAAGAACTGATATCCACTTCCTAGGATCGATGATCTGTTTGATCAGATGCGTGGAGCAGCGGTTTATTCTAAGATAGACCTTCGATCTGGTTATCATTAGTTAAGGATTAGAGAGGAAGATATTCATAAAATAGCTTTCCGAACAAGATATGGACATTATGAATTCACAGTTCTACCCTTTGGATTAACCAATGCACCCGCAGCCTTTATGAATTTAATGAACAATATCTTTCAAGAATACCTGGACAAGTTTGTACTTGTATTCTTGAACGATATTCTCATTTATTCTAAAAGCGTTGAGCAGCACAATGAGCATTTGAAGATAGTTTTGGGAATTTTGAGAAAGAGGAAGTTGTACGGTAAGTTATCCAAATGTTCTTTCCTTGATTCAGAAGTTCACTATTTGGGTCATGTTATAAGTAACAAAGGAATTGCTATAGATCCTTCAAAAATAGTGGCAATAACTGAGTGGCCTGCTTCAAAGAATGTGCACGAAATAAGAAGCTTCATGGGTCTTGTTGGTTACTATAGAAAATTTGTAAAGGATTTTTCTAAAGTAGCTGCACCAATAACTTCATTGCAAAAGAAGGATAAGAAATTCATATGGAATGATAAGTGCGAAGCGGCTTTCAAAAGTTTGAAAGACCAGTTGACTTCTGCACCTATACCAGCTGTACCAGACCCTAATGGGAGTTTTACTGTTGTAACGGATGCTTCTGGGGAAGGCCTTGGAGGTGTTTTGCTACAAAATGATCAGGTCATAGCATATGAAAGTAGAAAACTTAAGTTACATGAGCTGAATTATGCCCCTCATGATTTGGAACTTGCTACCATTGTTCAAGCACTTCAAGTCTGGAGACACTATTTACTTGGGAAACCTTTTGAGTTGAAGACTGACCACTTAGGACTGAAATATATTTTTACTCAGCCCAATCTGAATGCCAGACAGAGAAGGTGGTTAGAATTTTTATCACAATATGACTTTGATATTAGCTATATCAAAGGGAAGGAGAATAGAGTAGCTGATGCTCTAAGTCGTAGGAGGCACATTTCTGCTCTTATAACATTAAGAACTTAGTTTAAAGACGAGGTAAAAAGTGCCTTAGAATCAGATGCATACTTTCAGCAAGTAAAAGCAGCTCTGGCTGCAGAACCTAAGGATATAAGGTATAAAGGTTTTGATTTTGATAATGAAGGAATCTTGCGTTATGAAAACAGGGTATATGTACCTATGCTGAACGATTTGAGAAAGAAGTTGTTAGTTGAATTTCATAATTCACCTTTCTCTGGACACCCAGGCATCACAAAAATGCTTGCTGATTTAAAACAGCAATACTTCTGGAAAGGTATGAAAAAGGATGTAATTAATTTTGTGACTCATTGTCTGGAATGTCAGCGGGTGAAGGTAGAACATATGCACCCTGCTGGACTGTTATATCCTCATAGCATACCACAGTACAAATGACAAGTAATAACCATGGATTTTGTACAAGGACTGCCTATGTCCAGGAATAAACATGATGTTATCCTGGTAGTTGTTGATAAACTGACCAAGGTAGCTCATTTCATCGCTAGAAATCTAAAGGATGATTCACCAGTGCTGGCCAAAAGATTTGTACACGAAATTTTCAGATTGCATGGTGTACCAGAATTGATTATATCTGACAGGGATCCTAGAATGACGTCAAGGTTTTGGTAAACACTTAACGAAGCTCTTGGAACGAAACTAAACTTTAGTTCTGTATATCATCCGGAAACGGATGGACAAACTGAGAGGGTAAATCAAGTGTTGGAGGACATGTTGTGAATGTATTGCATGGATCAACAGTATAAATGGGAAGAGTATCTTCCATTAGTTGAGTTCGCATACAACAATACTTATCACTCATCTCTTAAAATGGCACCATTTGAAGCACTTTATGGAAGAAAGTGCAGAACCCCTGTTAGTTGGGACAGTGTTGAGGATAGAGTGGTAATTGGACCAGAGATTCTCACAGAAATGGAAGAGCAAGTTAAGCTAATTCGTGAATGATTAAAGGAAGCAGCGGATAGACAGAAGAGCTATGCTGACCTTAAGTGGGTTGATAGAAGGTTTGAGCTTAGTGATAAGGTTTTTCTTCGTGTTAAACCCAGAAAGAGTTCTATAACTTTTGGCAAGGCTGCCAAGTTGTCACCTCGATTTGTGGGACCTTTCAAAATTATCGAAATAATCAATCCTGTAGCTTATCGTTTAGCATTGCCACCTGCTTTATCTCGCATGCATGATGTTTTCCATATTTCTTTGCTTAAGAAATACGTTTCAGATCTGTCACATGTTTTAAATTGGAATTCCTTGCAGGTCCAAGACCTAGGAATAATCGTGGTTAAACCCACACGAGTGTTGGAAACTTGCCAATTGCATTTAAGAAATCGTGATACACAGCAATGTAAGGTCCAGTGGGACCAGTTTAGCGAAGAAAGTGCAACTTGGGAAAATCTGGAAGAGATGAAAATTGCTTTTCCTTCTCTTTTTCAACAGAATGAAATCTGTTGACAAAACATACTTTTATGAACTTATTGTTTTTAAGTATTTATGAAAGCCTGATGAAGGCAAACATTATTCAGGTTGAATAAAATGTGTTATGACATTGATTTCTGGAACTATTCAAATATGGAAGTAGTCACATTGTTGTGTACTAATAAATTGATTAACCTGAAGGTTAAATTATTATGTAATTCATCGGGACAATGAATCTTTTTAGGAGGGAAGCATGTAACACCCTGAGCTGTTGTTACTTTCTCCTGAGCATACAAGTCTTGATATGTGATTTCTTGTAAAAGGATGTGTTCCTTGATTTAGAAATCATGCTTGATATGTAATGTAATTTCTTTGCAGATTGCAGATCTTGACTGAGTCAGAATATGATTAGACTCTTTTATTTATTTAATTTTGTATCTGAGTTTAATCTGATCTCGGAATAAATTATAGAGTTATCCATCTATAATACCTAGTCTTGGATCAGTGGAATTGATCCAAGTATTGCTTTAAGTTTTTTCATGATGAATTAAATTACAGACCTTGAACAGGTTGCAAGGTCTAGAAGCATTTAATAAGCTAGTCAGGAGTATGACTCAGGCTGATCAAGTGAAATGAATTGGTTCCCGATATGGAAGTATATCTGGAAGGTCTTGATTGTGGACCAGGTAATAATTCGGTTACATACGATTCTGCAGCCTAAGGCAGAACAGGAGCTAAACCTGTTCGAAGACGTATGATGTAGGTCTTTTTCTGAGTGTACGAAATGTAGACCTAACTGCAATTATTATTGGTTAGTAACCTAAAACTAAACCTAACCTAGGGGTTAGATTAGTGTTAATCTAACCTAGACCTAGGCTAAGTACTAATGTCCTAAGTAAGTATCTATGTTATGGAAGTTAGATTAGGAGTTATCCTAAATTCTAACCTAAGATACTAACCTAACTATGAGCAAGAATGTAAAGGGGCCTATGGAGGGGTGCGAACCATGGGTGGAATTTTCTATGTCATTAAATGCTAAGGATAAGTATGAGGGACAGGTCTTGGCGGAAGTTTAAGCAACAGCTAACCTAAGCCAACGTGGCAGGTCGCCAAAACTGGAAATGAACTTGAGATTTCATTTGTTTGTTGCCAACTTTGGTGGTCGGTGGCAGTGGAGTTTGAGCGGGAAAGTTGGTGTAAATGCATTCAATGTGCTCGGTAGTCGAGCTCGGAACTCGCGTGAAGGCATGCAAATTGGGAAGTTGTTGGTTTGTTTGGCTTATCACGATTTTCAGTTTTCCTTCTGCCTGTTCACTGGTTCTTCGCACCAGTCATCTTTGTGTTGCATGGCGAACATGAGGATATCTAGCTCTTTTCTCTGGCAAGGAAAGTATATATGTTTTGGAGATAACAAAATTTTGTTGGTCACTCTAACTTGGAAAAGGAAAAGGAAGTCTGAGCTCTTCCAGTGGTCTGCTTCAGAAATTTGAGCAAAAATCCAGGCATGTTAGGCCCTAACCTTTAAAAATCTTGCTGTCTTTCAAGTGATTTCATTAGAACAACTCTGTTCAAATGTTTTGAGGAAATTGATGATTTTTCTATAGTTGTCTTGTGTGATTTTTGCACTGTAACTTCATGCTGGAATGACTTATCATTTATTCCTTGATGGGTGTTTATTATTTTCGAACTGTGACTTTATTTTCTTTGTGTTGCATATTGGCTTAAATATACGTGATATATGAAAGTATAAATGCTCGGCCTGATTCGGCGAGAGCCCATAAATTATTCCTGTGATGGGTATAGGTCACTGTTATAGCCGTCGATGCTTGTTGTAACTGTCGGAAGGGATATTGATGAACATTGTTTGATTGTTCAGTTAATGGACCTTTTTCTTTTATAAGCTCTGTCGTGGCTGTTATCCAGTGGTAAATATGGATTCTGGTTGGGTTTCGTATAAAATTTTATAGTTATTATGAAAGGAAACTCTTTGTGTTACAGAATTCTTTTACGACCTAGCTGGAGTTGTATTTCTCTTTGCATGGAGGTTATGGGGACTCAACCCATTTATAGTATTGATATATATACTTATGATTATTGCATTTAAACGACTCTTGGAGTCCTCTGAATGAATCGTATATTACGATCCACTGTAGAAGAAATAGTTACATCTTTGCATATTGATAATTGAATTACGTGGAAGTCTTTCAGAAGTAACAGGTCATGCGACCTTAGTTATTGTAATAAATTTTGGTACAGACTCCCTGGGTATGCATTTACGTTTCTTCTGTGTAAGCTTGTTCGGGAATTTTGACGAGGCTCAGTTGAATCCCTTGTTATGAAAATCGGTATTTGATTTGCTTACACTTGATTTTTGTCGAATGCTTACCATAGTTGGCATAGAGTGATTTATTAACTATTTTTTATCTTATACTGTTGTTGGGTTCCGTGGTTATGGGTATAAACCCGTTAACAGTATGAAATGTATATATAGAGATTCATATTTGTTTTAATCTGAACGACTCTGTGGAGTCGATTGAATGATTTATATAATTGAATCACTGTTCAAGGTTGAATATAATTGAATATTGGTAATTGTTGTTCCAGCGACTTAAGGGGATAATATGTATTTCAATCTCTGTAATTTCGTAAGAATACCTTCGTGTCAGAAGGATTTTGTGGTACATATTCTTTTGGTATATTTTTACGTCTTCAATCTATGCAAATTTCTGTAAAAGATTGGCAAGGGTTCAGTTGGATTCCTTGTTTTGAAATCAGTAACTTAAATTGAGGGTTCTGTCGGATTCCTTGTTTCGAAATCAGTAATTAAATTTGCTTTTCCTGATTTTTATTATGCTCCATTGATGGGCTCAGATGGAATTGTATGCAATTATTTATCTTGTTACTACTGTTCGGATTCATTTGAATTCTTGGAAGGTAACCTGTATTTTTGTCTCTCGTTGAACCTGATTTTTGTGACACTGTTGTTTTGTTACTATTTGAGTTCCTTGAGTATGGATATTTATCTCGTGTCCTGGCTCTGCTGAAGTGAGTCGAAAATACCATACTTTAAACTTGAATGCGCCCAGGTGAGAATAGATTTGCTATATTCCTTTCCGTCTACTCCAGTCCGATTGAGACTGAGCATGTTTCGGAAATTTTGTGTGATTGTCTTGGCATAGTCTTAAGGAAGCATCCAATTGCCTAAAGCAATGAAGTCTGTTGTTGACCGCAATACTAGAGGTTCTATGATTTCGAACTTGGGTCAAAATGCCTTGCTGTGTTCGATTTTTATTAATACAGTGATTCTTCTTGTGGTTTGTCAAACTTGTTCCTACACGTACTGGGTGAATGCTTTCCATATGTAGAGACGGTACAGTAGTGAACTTGTGTGAAGGGAAGTATGAATGATTTGTTTCTTTCTCTTCTGTTATTCTAATACTTGTTGGTATCTATCTAACAGTTGGAATTGTTCTTGTATCTTATTGGTGGAATCATGATTTGTCATGATATTTCCTTTTCTGATGAAAGTAACAATCTGTCCAATGTTGCTGATCTTGGATTCAAGATAATTGTTTGGATACTTTCGTTCTTTGATTCTTAATATTTGATGAAATATTTGAGAAGTGTTTAGGACTATTCTGTAACGTTGATAGAGTTAGACGTTTGTAGTCATTATGTATTATAAAGGCATATTATGAATATGTTTACTTGTTGGTGATTTTATATCATTTAAACAGGGTGTTTAATGAAAACAATTGATGGATTGCAATTGTTTTAAAAGTTAGTGCTTATCATGCTCAGTTCATTGAACTGACTCATGTTGACTATTTTTACAGATAGTTGCCGTAAGTCGTAAAAGCAATGTAGATCTGACAGGATGATCAGATTGTTTATTTTGATTTATAATGAATTACAGCTTGATTTCCTAAATGTACTATATGTGGAAAGATGTACATTTCCGTTAAGCATTGTATCAAGTATGCTGTTTGCATAAAATGTAATTGTATAGTTCTGAAAGGAATGGAAATAAGTATTTGTTACTTATGTGATATATTTTTAATTCTGATAGTTGACCCTCTTTGGTTTATATACCAGAGTGGCAATGTTATCCTTGTGTAATTTGGATGCTTTTGTGATTGACAATGAAATCTTAAAGAAAATGTAATTGAATTCTTATGAGTGTTTAGTAGTTCTGATTTGTTCTATCGAAAGCTAAATTGAATTATAAATCGTTGTCTTTCTAAAAGGATAGGGTTAAGAAGAACCTAAGCAGAACACTAATCAAGCTGGATTAAATTACTAATCCCTAGTCCTGAGTATGACAGGACAATATTAAATTGGATTCTTAATCATTTCTATCTTGATACTAATAAGTATGATATAAATTCAATTAAGAGAACTGATATAAATTTAATGGAGTACAGATGGCAATCTCATGTAAAGGTTTTGAGATATTGTCCAATTCTGTTGTTTAGAATCACGTGTATTCTAATGACTCCTTGATGAGGTCTTGACCTTAATAACTCCACCATGTAATGGGTTTTATTGAGAAAGGTCATCTTAAGACGAAGAATCCAGGGATCGGGAAAGGCTAACCTTAGGGGAAAGTCTTTAAAGTAATTTAAAACTCAACGTGCGTAACACATATTATTAAGTAGATCTTTTCGAGGCGGATTTAAAGGTTGATGACACAAGTCAACTGTAGGGTTGTACCTCCGAGAAGATTAGGATCTTCTCAAGGTTACAACAATGCAGGTGATTTATGGCGACACCCTTTGCATTGATCGCTAAGATTTACACTTTGATCTCGACGAGTTACTCTGGGATAATTAGGAATGTGGCCATGTTATAAGGCTGCCTAGGAGGTTCGGGGTAGCTTGACACACTGGTCTAACTGCAGGGTTAAAACAGTATGTCACCATATCCCTAATCCTCGTGGCATCCATATAACATTATCACCTTGTTAATCTGCCTCTGAGTGATTCAGTTGTGAAAGGAAGGACTGAGAGTAGTCAGTGTAAGACATTCTATATAACATAAGAATGGGGTGAAGGACGTATTCCAGATTGACGAGTATGCCGTCAAGGAATACGAGACATAAATAGTATGTTTCAAATCTTTGGCCAAAGTATCGCAAGCTGCTGATTGCGTTGTCCTAATTCACCTAGTCTAAGGGATGAGATGCCGATGAATAATGGTAACAATTATTCAGTTAGGTTCCTTGGATAGAGCATTCTGAATCCTAGAATAGGTAAGAGAACCACAGGAGTGAAGTGTTAAATAATAACGCCAACTCATATTACTCATGAATAGATCGGTAGATAACCGAGTCATGAAATGAATAGATCGGAGGTACTCCGAGTCATTACAGCTGCATATGGTTATCTGTTAAATGAATGGTTATTTGATTTGTGAGTTCTAAATTATGTATTTAGAACCAGGATGCATTTATCAAAAAACAAAAATTTGGCTTGTTCCATTGTCTAAAACGAGGATGTTACACAAACCATCTTGGTAGGCATGCCAGTGGATTTTAATTGGGTTGTTTCACTTTGCATGTTTTCTAATTTTTACTCTGCATGCGCTTTGGTTTTTTGAACCAACAGGTTGAACTGCACTTCATGGCTATTTTTGAGGTTTTGAATCTATTTTTGTTTCATGGAAGTTATAAGAGGCACTGTGGAAGAGGTATCTGGTTGTTTGATCTTTCGTGGAAAGGAGGAGAAGGAATGAGCTCGGCTAGAGGTCTTCTTCAATTTAACAGAGACACTATCAGACATGATAGGCTCTAACTGTTAAAAGATATTGCTTTCCTCTAAATGTTTTCATTAAAACAACTTTTCTTTGTGAGTTTTTATGCATTGCGTGATGTTTTTGGTTGTTTGGTTACTGAGTTATTAAATTTTTTATTCTTGTTTTCAAAACCTTTGCAAAAGTGGTTTGGTTTAAAAATATAGTATGTGTTGGTTTAAGCACATGAAAATTGCATGCAAGAACGACTCTATAACCCTATTTGGCTTAACTAAATTTGGTAATTTTGGTTAGGTTTTGTTACTTCCAAATGAATGTATTCTCACTAGTTCTTTAGAGAATCTTGCATCCCGCCTGTATCTGTTGAACCTATCATTTTTTGATCATGTGCTAGTAAAAAGCTCTAGTTTGTCATGAAAACTTGCATGTAAGCTCATATTCCATTGGAAACTTGTGGGTATTCGAGAACTGTTGTTAGATTCTTGGTGCTGTTATGATTTCGTTTCACTTCGTAAGTATATGAGTTGAGAATAGAGTAGTAGTTGGTTGGTTCTTGTTTTCTAAACTATGAACAATTGCTATTGATGGAACCCTAACTTGGTGTGATAATTTTGTAGCATTATCAAGTTATTATGGACTATTACAAGTCTGCATCTGATTGGTTTTTGTGTTTTACTGAGACCTTGTGTATTGTAGTGAGAGATCATTTTGAATACAGCCTTAGCACTTATATGGTGTTGGTATGAACTCTTTAAGTGATCTTTCAAACCGCTTCAGCTATTGAGCAGGGTTCGATATGATAGTTGTTCGAACATGACGCTTGATTTTTAATTTGAACTGTTTAAATGTTGTTCATTGCATTTTATCTAGCATTAGAATGTGAAAGTTATATTTACTCAATAAGGAGTATTGTGATTCAAAATGAATTGAGGGAATTGTTTCATATTGTTGGAGTTAGTAACCTGAGCAAGGTGTCGGTCTAGTTAGGATTCTTTCTAGTTTTCTTTGTTTAAATATGCAAACCAAAAGGGAACAAAGGTTTCCTGAACTTGTTTTAAATCAGATGCATGATTTTGATCTTGGTAAAGACTTATGTTCCACATGGCACTCAGATTGAAATTTCAAATCTTGGGGCAGAAGGTATCTTGTAAATATGTTATTGGATCCTATCATGTATATTGGTTTTATTATAGTAGGGAAACTATTTTAAAACTTTCAATTTTCAAAAGGAAACAGATGCTTGTGCATGGAGAAAACAGGAAATATGGTTTTAAGAGTTGGTTGGTAAACTCTATTAGACCTTGACTGGAACCATCTTTGTAGTTTATGAATCTTATTGGGAATTTGTTCTCTATTCTATTCTTGAAGAAATATGTTGAAAAGTATGATAAATAATATTGTTTGATTTAGCTCTTGGGTAATTCCGGGCATTAGTATCTACTCATATTTCTCTTTTGTAGGTCCTCATAAAGAAATGATGAACCCAAGAAAGAATTAGTTATAGTTCCTGTTATCCAAAATTCACCCCTCATGGTAATTTTGATAACATGCATCAAATTCTTTGGTCCCAAGCAATTATATTGAGTCTGGACAAAAGTCATGTTTCTAGGGTCCCCTCATATTTTTTCTAACTCCCCTGTCCAAGTAGAAGAGAGCAAGTTCTGAGAAAATGTAAAAATTTGTAAAAAAAAAAAACAAGCTCGGCCCAGGAAAAATCACGAAAAATGGCTAAGTCCTAGTCCAGGCGGTCCTTGGGACAGTTGGGACATCTGGGCACGAACCGGCTGAAAAGCCGCCAGGTGGTCTGTGCAACATTTGGGACAAAGGGGCGCGCAGGACGCGAAAATCCGAACTGGCCGAAAAATGGAAAAAATTGACTAACTGTTGAAACAGGCAGTCTGGGACATCCGGGCAATTAGTACGCGGAGGACGCAAATCGGCCGAAAAGACTTAAGGCAGCCTGGAACAGTTGGGCCGAAGGTACGCGAAGTATGCGAATCGGCCGGATCAGCCGAAATGAGAACTTACAGTCAGAGACGCGTGGGACAAAAGTACGCAAACCGGCCGAACCGGGCGAATCGGGAAAATTTGTCCCAGACGGGCTGAAAGCAAATGGGACATCTGGGCCATGAGTATGCGAACCGGCCGGATCGGCTGAAACAGGGAACTTCAGCATTTGGAACAAATGGGACAAAGGGACGTGTGGGATGTGGATAGCCGAAGGAGCCGAAAGCCAATCAGGTCACGCCACGTGTCACCGGCAGAAAAGGGACATGGAAGCCCATTTCGGGCGGTTCGGAAGAATTTGTCCCACGCAGCATTTAGGACAAATGGGACAAAGGGACGCGTGGGACGCGAAAAGCTGAAGCGGCCGAAGGCAGAGGAGAAAATTCAACATTTGACCTAAGAAACTTCAAACGGCCATAACTTTTGACTCCGAGCTCCGATTTTCACAAAATTGGACTTTCTGGAACGAGCACAACGTCCTCTACGCCACAAAAACTGGATTTTTTTTTTTAATGAGGGTAGATATATTTAAATAAAAGAAACATATTCGGCTCCAGTCAGTCAATGCTCATTCCCGTCAAATGACAGAAAACGCCTGCCAGATCCAAAATAGCTGCCCGCACTCAGAAGGCCATAACTTTTGCATTTCTCAACGAAATCGCACAAAATTGGTACCGTTCGAATCGTGGTTCTGAGCCTGATGCATAGAAATCAAGAAATTCCAGATTTGATCAGAAATTGATTGAGTTTTTTAAGAAAACGTGGCCGGGTTCAGAACAGTGTTTTATTTGGTAGCTGGGAGTGTAATTAAGAGGCATGGTCATCATTCTTTCTCTGCTACAGCACATGGGACAGTATGGGGAGCCTTTTGAAAGTAATGTATAACCATTTCACTCAATTTAATGCCTCTTACAGGTGGTTGAAGGACAGATTTCGAGATTTCCATTTTCCCTTCTCTTCTCCTTCTCATTTTTTCTATAAATTGGAGTGTTGGGCTCATTGTAAAGGAGAGAGTTTTTGGGTAGCAAAGCTCTGCCAAAATTTCTTTGTGAAGCCAGTGTGTTGCAGGCCCTTGTAGTGGACTCCTTGCATGGTGATCCAAGCCCTTATCTTGTAATAGACTAAATTGTGCATACCAGGAAGCAATAAAATACAAGTTTATGGATGTATCTTCCCCTGCTGTGTTTTCTTGCATTCTTCTTGCCCCTTTGATCTTTCTATAAGAATATTGTGTCTATTTAGTATGTTCTTGTAGGGATTCATTATCATTGTGTATTCTTGGAATATTATTGTGAATGCATTTTGCTAGATTATGGTGAACTGTCATCACCTCTTCTAGTGTGCACTTTGCCTCTGTATTTCACACATTTGGAGACTACTCTCACACCCTCCTTTTCTGGTGTATCACCGCTTTAGTGTAGGCTTTCATTTTATGTATTCTCTTTCCCTGGTCCCTTGGAAATTTAGATTAGAACAGTTAGCTTATCCTGCATTAGAGTAGATTCTGGCAGGTAGTTTAGGAGCAAGAACCAGCTTTCTCTGGAGGTCTATCTCATGTAACAAGCCCCACAACTTGGAGATAGTACCCATGTTATCCAATCACACTGGATGCTTAGAGTGATCAAACTAGAAATCTGATCAACATCCAGGGGTGCTGTGATTCGTTGATAACAGTTCCTTTGTGTATAAGGACTATGTATGATCTTCACTACTCTAATGTTCCTATTTGAATAGATCCATTGCTTACTGTAGGAAGTTTTTAAGGGAAAAGTTTCATTAGATACCTTTTCACTTTAAGGTGCTCTTGTTCTTCCTTTGGAATCCTTATATGAACTCGAACTGTATGTATTTGAAGAAGGGAACTTTGTTAATTAAGTTGAAGGATAAGACTACGGTTTAGGATCATTTCTTTCAAGATTCTTTTCTATTGCAGTTGGGTTAAGTTTATTGGTTCGGAACCTTTTGTTAATTATTCTAATGGGAAAAAGAGAATCATTACTTAATTAGTTTTCTTATACTTGTCATTTGACTGAAATAAGTAGAAAGAGATGGATTATTGATTAGTAAAAAGGAAATACAAACTTGTTGATTGACTGTTAATCCATCATTCCTTCTTGGATTTGTTTTATGTGACCCTATTTTTGATGAACAACTTAAAATGTTGAATTTTAAAGTAGATGTTCCTAAAGGAAACAATTTAAGTCATGAAATGCACTTGTTTCTGCTTTGCGGATGTTATGTAATTTGGCATAATGGAAATGGTTTTTTCTTCTTCTTCACTTGATAGATTAGATGAAACACCTTAGCGAAAACATGCTGTAAACACTTCTTTTATCTTATGGTAAAGATAAGTGTTGTATTCTATTTTGGTAGAATGGGAAACGATGAGATGTTATGTTCATGTTGTTTGGTAAAGATGATTGATAGGATTAATTATACTTTAATTCGTAAGATAGATATTATAGCTTATATTATGTTCTTCTTTTAGAAGTGAATTTTGATTCATTGATGATCTTCTTTTGTTATACTTATGCTTGGTGTATGAAATGCTAATTGCTCATTAAAGCAGGGTTGTTTTTATTGGAACAATTAGTGGATTGCACTTCGTTTTAAGGCTTAGTGCTTATCATGCTCAGTTCATTGAACTGACCCATGCTAGCAATTTTTGTAGATGGACTTCGTAAGTGACATAAGATGGAAAATATCTTATATGATGCATTGGCTGATCTAAGTTTGATTATAGTGAAGAATTCTGATTCGTTCTAGAGATGTATTGAAAAAGAGAAGTATTATTCCTTTTTGAATAAAGACTGTTGTCATGCAGTAAGCCCAAAAATGTATAAGTTGTAAAGGCATAAGTCTGTAAATACAAATGTTTGTAAATGCATATGTTGTAAATGCATAAGTTGTAAAGGTATAAGTTTGAAAATGAAATTGAAGGATGTGAACTTACTTGCATGAGTTGTGTAAATTATCTTGTACCTTTGTAAAAGAAATGGTATCTTATCTTGTTGATATTCTTCTTATTATTTATACTATTAAAGGAGGATTCTTGAATTAATAGGATAAAAAGGGAGTTAGAGTAATCTCCCTAATTAAGATGCAACTAGATAAGTTGCAGAATTCAATGTTCTTATATAAACAACTTAATATAGTAAGGTGATGTTTAATGAACACACAATGAAAACTATAGAATATATAAAGAACAAAAAGGGTGTGTTAAACCCTAGAACTTAACCATGAAGAGGAAGACTCTTCCTCTCTAGTGGAAAAGTAAACAAAAAGGAAGATATGATTTATAATCATAGACTACATTTAATAAAGTCTAGAAGATACAACCTAGGTGGTTGTTACACTTCCTTGATTGGTTAAGTCACATTAAACAGAACTTATGAGGTTGCTGTCCTTTCTTTTTGGTAACTAATTTTTAAGCCAAAAATTAATGAACATCGAAAGCAATCATGAGTTAAGGAAGTTCTCCAAGGATTAATGGAACCTAATTTGGAAGGGAACTTGGGAAGAATTGGACTAGGATTTGGAAAAGGTTGCTGAAATCTGCTATTAAATATCTAGATTAATTAAATATTAATAATCACCTTGGGGGTTTGTACATCTCGACGAGGCTATTCTGTAGGATGCTGGCACACACCAACTGCAGAGCTGTACCTTCAAGAAGATTAGGATCTTCTCGAGGATACAACATTGTAGTTGACATGTGGCAACACCCTTCTGCATTGATCATCTAGATCTACATGCTTATGGACTTGAACTTAGTTTTTCTCTAGGACTGGGTAGTAATATAGGTATGATATGAAGTAACCCTCTAGGACTTTGGGTACCTTGGCACACGGGGTTAACCTAGGTTGACCCAGTATGCAAAAATATCCTAAGTCTTTGTGGGTCACTCCCTATCATAACCTATGTTGTTAACTTGAACTAGGGGTGAACCATGGGCAAGTGGACTGACAGAAGTCAGTAAAGGACATTATAGATAACAGTTGAGTGGGGTGAAGGACATATTCCGGATTGACGAGTATGCTGTCAAGGAATGAATAATATGAACAGTATGTTAGGAAAACTTTGGCCAAAGTATTGCAAGATGTTCAAGATTGCGTTGTCCTATGTCACCTTGTCTAAGGTTTGAGATGCAGATGAATATTGGTATAAAAATATTTAGATAGGTTCCTAGATAGATCACTCCATACCCCCGAACATAGGGTAAGATAACCAAGTATACATAGTATACGGAAAAATTATTTAATACTTAAAGTTAAACATGAATAGATCAGGTAGTTCGCCGAGTCATGAAATGAATAGATCAGTGGCACATCAAGTCATTACAGCTGCATATGGTTATCTATTATAAGAATGGATGTTATGGAATGTGTGTTCTAAATTATGTATTTAGAACAGAGAACGTTACTTTAAAAAAAACTTTTTCCTTGTATCTAAAGTGTTAAAATGGGAATGTTACATCATCAAAAACTTTATTGGCCATCAATATATTTTCATCTACCTATTCCACAAGGTGAATATCTATGATGCAAATACTCCAAAGCTTTAGTTCTTTATCCATGGTTCCAATAGATGAGGAGAGTTTTTGTTATAGGTAACTCCACGTTGGGTGTATGTAATTCCTTCCTAGGTGTTGAAGTATCTTTGGAGGAAAATCCACTTGGATTCTTCTTAAGCTCTCGAACCTTTGTATCAAACAAAACCTTGGTTCTTACAAGGATAGGGGCCAAAATCTCAACCAAGTCATCATTCTCCCTCTTGTACAAGTATAGATCTTCCAAGGGAGTATGCCTGATCAATGTCTCATATTCATAAGACAACAAGTCTTCATTATCATCTTGGAACCCTTCAGGAATTTGGTAGAGATTGAGCTCATGTATCATCCAAAGAGAGAATATACCATAGTGCCTCCACCTTGCTTCAAATTCATCTGCACAATTGGCCTAGTAGTCCTCAGTATCTGACCTGTGATGATAATTAATTCTAAGATTCAGCTCAATGAACTTCTTCAAATTAAAACATGTCATAGGCCTGAAAAAGTGAACAATGATGGGAGCAAGGGCCCTTTCTATATTTTGAGCATCCAAGGTTATTTTTCATGTGTAGTTACCCAAGGAAATAGGCAAATGTAGATTAGATATTTTCTTGTCCCTGCAGGTTCTATGCAATTTATCCAATTGCCTGCACACTTCAATCAAATCCATATTTTCATTAAAAAACATGGGGAGCTTGAGAGGTGTGTTCTCATAACTAGCCAGCCTGATATATGAAAACCTCCTGAACTGAATGAAGAAAGCTCCATAATTTTCTATCAGGTTCATGGCCTCATCAGAAAATATCCTAGCAGTATCACTTTCTAAAAGCCTTACAATATACATGGTAAAGGCATCATTCACCCTCCTAAAGTTGTGGTTGCTAGTTTCAAGGGTGAATTGAGGGCAGTATACATAAATGGGTTCATCCTTCTGACCCTCTATGTAAGTGAATCCAAACCACTACCAGGATGCTGCTAGGGTATACATGATATAGGAAGTCATATAGAACTTCTTAGTCTGTTGCACATTGGAAAATTGCTCTGTCAAGTTCATGTGAATGATTTCTACGCAATTTATGCTCTGACTACCATCATAGATGATGTTGATGAGTGGGCACTTCCAAAAGTGAAATTAATTGGTAGAGGGTAATCACATGATGCGAGCTAACAAGATAATGAAATCATATAACTCTTCTTTGAAATCAGCTCTAAATAATGCCTTGGAAAGTTGGGATGCTCCCTTCTTAGGGTTCTTCAACCATGATTTCACTATCCTCACCTTATATTTATCATTGTCCTGCTTGAATAGAGTCTGAGCTTGAGCCTAAGTGATAACAATGGAGTCTTCAACTTCTGGAATTCATAGAGAAGCATTAATGGCAGCAACATCTAGTTTAACAATCAGCTCCCTATGCACATTAGACAATTCCTTAGTGTCAGGGCTAAAGTGAGCCCCACAGGTGAGCACAGTGTTGGCACATTGTACTGAGATTGGGAAACCCACAGCATACGCAAGGCGACTGTCATTGATCATTTGCGCCATGAGGGAAGGATTAGGGCTAGTCAATCTGTTCTAGAAATCACCAAAATATAGGTGTCGAACCTCACTATCCCCAATATCAGGAATAAAGGAATCAAGTGGAAAAATGTGTTCTTGAACTTGGAATTTAATCTTCATATTTGTAACGTACAGAGAAACAAATTTCATAGATCGAATCCACAATGAAAAATGCAAAGGGAATGGGAGCACGAGTAGACAATCTTAATTGCGAGGATTTGATTGAATGATAGCAAGTGAGTGGTGTATAAAATGCATAGGTGGTAGTCCTATTAAATAGCCATTTAGGAGAGAGAGGTCTTTAATGCGCATTAAATTCATATGTGCTGACTAAAAAAGGAAAGAATCAGGAAGAGTGGAAAAAACTGGCCCAGATGGTCTTTGGTACATTTGGGACATGGAGGACGTGAAGAATCGATCTAGACGACGTGGGAAATGTGGGTAAAGTGGGAAAAATGATCACAGGAAGTTCAGAAACTTTGAAACATGAGGGACATGAAGAAGTGATTCGGCTGATGTGCGTGATGTGGGAAAAACAGGGACAGAAGGCACAGGCACTTTTGGGATAGATGGGACAAAAGTACGCGATAGACCTGACGTGGCCGATGTGGGTGATCGGGGAACAGAAGGCCTGACAGACATGGGACATATTGGACAAAAATTTCCATAGAATTGAAAGTTAAAATATTTTCAGGGAATGCGGGCAATCGGGGAATAGAAGGCCCAGTAGAACTTGGGACATACGGGACAAAAATGTCTGACTGACCCACAAATCAGCAAAATGACTCCAAAAATTCAAATTTTCAGTAACTCCTCAACTTTTCACTTCACTAGAACATCATTAAAGGGTGTGAACTCAAAATTTTCAATTTTTGAACTTTCAAAAGAGGGGAAAGTTTGAGAGGACAACAACTGGCTCTTTCTAGGGATGACTTGGCTAGATTCGAAGAATGAGAGAAGGAAAGAACTCTTAGAAAGCTAGGGGAAGAAGACCAGTGCCTTATCCATTGGGCCAAAAAGTCAAAAATCAAACCAATACAGAAGATAACACACAAACAGGGAAAGGAAACACACTAGAAGCGAGAGAAAGGACACACACCCTATACATAATATACAAAAAGACTTCCTATTCACCCATGACTTGAAAAATTTCAGGTATTGCCCACTATAAGGAAGTGGGAGAGAGGAACCATCCATGTAATCAAGATAGAAAGAATTATCACCAGCAAAGTGCCTGATTTTGAAAGGCCCGAGCCAAAGAGAATCAAACTTACCATGGCTTCCTCGAGGCTCATGTCTTTTATCCCACATCAAAACAATGTCTCCAAATTTGAAATCCCTAGACTTGGCCTTCTTATTAAATAAATATTTTACCTTTTGCTAGTGGGAAAATATTCTATCAAAAATCTGTAGCTTGTCTTCATTCAACTTATGAAGATACATGATCCTTTTATCTAAAGAATCATTGAAGCTAGTGTCTTCAATGACCTTCATTAAATACAAAGCTGGTAGCTCCATTGTGATTAGTAACTGACCTTCCACACCATACACCACTTGAAAAAGGGACATTCCAATTTCTCTTTTAGGTGTAATTATATCTACCCAAAGAGCGTCATAAAGTTTCTTGTGCTAGTTCCTCTAAGATTCATTAACCAGTTTCCTTACTATAGCCTCTAGATTTTTATTTGTTGATTCTTGCATGTCCATTCCCTTAAGGATAATAATCTGAAGAGTGAGCTAGGGAAATGCCTTATCCATAATAGAACTCCATCATCTTAATAGAAGAAAAATTTGAAGTGTTATCAGTCGCAATCTTGTTTGGTACACCAAACCTCACTAAGATGTTTTCTTTGATAAAATTACATACTACTTCAGAAGTAGTACTTTTTACTAGAATGGCTTCCACGCACTTAGTGAAGTAATCCGTGGCAGTCAAGACATGAGTATGTCCTGCAATTAAATATGGGTTAAGTGTTCCAATGAAATATAGACCCCATTTTTGAATGGGCTCTTCAATCACAACTGGTTTAAGCGGTAAGGAAACCAACTTGGGTCTGCCTACAAAGGTCTGGCAGGGTTCACATTTATCAATCCATTTTGATGCATATTTAGACAAGGTAGGCCAATAGTATCCGGGACACAAAGAATCTTGTGGGTAGTTACAGCAGACGAGTAATGGCCTCCACATGCTTGATCATGAAAAGATGAGAAAAGCTTCTTTTATTGTTCTTTGTCAACATATTTCAGAAATCTTCCATCCATTCCACGTTTGAACAAAGCATTCTCCCACAACACATACTGGGCTTATCTTAGCTTGGTAGCTCTCTTCTCCTTAGTAGTAAAGTAAGGGGGACACTCACCATAGGTGAGAAAATGCATTATATCAACATACAATTCATCAGTTGAGCTAAGAAATAGAATAATAGGAACATCAACTTCATCCCTTGGATAATTCATGACTAGCTCCTTCAACAATGAGTTCACACAAGCCTTTACCCATAACTAGTTTGGTTGGTCTGATGTCAATATCATATTCTTGAGCCTTTGCTACCTCATTTTCCTCTCTTAGTTCCAAATTCTTGTTGCATAAGAATAGACTTGACGGTTGTATCAGGCACAAACACCATGGAGTGAGAGCTCAATAATATAAAAACAAAACTACTCGACAACTTTAACCACTACAAAAGCATGTTTCTCCATCATCGTGTATTTCAACTCATTATTTTTAAAAATGTAGCTCATGAATGCAATCGGGACTTCATGATCATCAAAATCTTTTCTGAGTCAAGAAAAAAACCAGGGTGCTTTCTGTGGCATGGTAATAAATAATAAAATCCTTGCTAAAATCTGGACATGTTAAGATAGGAGTCTTAGCGATAAACTTTTTAATACCTTCAAAGGCTTCTTTCCCTTCATAGGACCAACCAAATTTTTGTTTTCCTTTCATCATTTGAGAGATATTCAAAGTTAGCTCTACAAAATCGGGAATGAATCTTCTTAGGAAGTTGATCTTAGCGAAGAAAGAATGTACTCCGTTCTTACTTGTGGGAATAGGAATCTACTGAATAGCTTGAACTCACTCAGGGTCAATTTGGATTCCATATTTAGAGACAACATGTCCCAACAATTTTCCCTCTGTAACACAAACGACAGATTTCTTGGGAATCAAAGAGAACCCTATGTTCTCTACATTTCAAGAGAACCATTTCCAGATGATGAAAATGATTTGCTCTAGTTTTATAAAATACAATCAGGTCATCTAGATACACAACAATACATCTCCCTTTCAAAATTCCAAAATCCAAGTCTATAGCTCTTTGAAAAGTGGCATCGACATTAATGAGTCCAAAAGACATCCTCTTGTAGGAAAAAGTACCCCAAGAGGTGGTGAAAGTCAGTCTTGTGCTGATATGTGGTATTAACTTCCTCTTGATTATACCCTAAGAATTCATCGAGCATGGACAACATTTCAAACCCCGTAACAACTTGCAGAACTTGATCCATCATGGGTATAGGGTAGTTGTCTTTTAAAGAGGCCTGATTTAGATTCTTGAAGTCAACACAAATACAAATCTCACCATTTTTCTTCCTAACAGGCACAATATTGGCAATCCATGTCGAATGGTGAATGGGAAAAATAATTTTACCCTTCAATAACTTCTATATTTCCTAAAAAAATGGTGTCAGGATTCTTCTGATTGTACTGCCTTTGCTCTTTTGCTTGAAGGGTTTAATCCTAGGTTTGAGAGGGATGAAATGCTGTATTTCCTTTGGTTGGAAAGATTTTAGGTCCTCATATGAATATGCAAGAACATCCCTATACTTTTTTAAGAGGTTCACCACCTTCTTCTTTTCTTCTTGTATGCAACATTTTCCAACGTTCACCATTTTGGGGTCAGCAGCGATCCCAATGTTAACCTTTTCATACTTAGTGGATTTTTGCACTCCGAGTAGAAGCTTTAGAATTAACATACCTATCATGTTTATCAAACAATTACTCCAAACTCACCAGCCCTTTAGGAATCTTGTTACCTTTGAGTCTGATGCACCCATCTTTATTTGTCTCCTCTTTGACACCCTCCTCATTGGGAGATACACATCTCACGAGGCAAATTTTCACTGCCTTCGAAGTAAAATTGTTTAAAGTTATCCCTGAGCTCCAAGAAAGAAAGAAAATTTTGATCATCGTTGAATATTTTCCAATTACTTGCATTATCAGGCACATTGGGCCTATGAATCATTTCAATGGTAAATTTATCCTGAGAGAAATTAGGGTGAGGTATCAGCAACGATCCTGAGACTACTAGTGAATCATCCCTGGTGTTCTTTTCTCTTGACACAGCTTCAATGGAGAAGGTGTCAGGAAATTCAATAGAATCCCAAACTTGATTCTGG
This sequence comes from Taxus chinensis, assembly GCA_019776745.2. Taxonomy (NCBI): domain Eukaryota; kingdom Viridiplantae; phylum Streptophyta; class Pinopsida; order Cupressales; family Taxaceae; genus Taxus; species Taxus chinensis. The sequence goes on from CM034149.1 coordinate 885,617,933, forward strand.
TAATGCTTCAACCTTATATTCTTTACTTAAAAAAGGTCTCTGACTTGTTTAACAACTAGTTCTGCATCTCCATGAGCCAGAAGATTCTTCACACCTTTTTCTTTTGCCACATTAAGTCCAAGAATGAGGGCTTCATACTTTGCTATATTATTGGTATTTTCAAACTGCAACTTGAATGAGAAAGGATGAATCTTTCCTTTAGGAGATATCAATGCCACACCTACTCCAGAACCAACTAAGGAGTAGCTTCCATCAAATTCTAGATTCCAAACATCACTAGGATCATGAAGTACTTCATTGGGAAGCTGAGTTTCCTCTGGAGACATAATCATAAAGTTACCATGTCCAATGTCCTCATAGAGTATCTGGGCTTTGGGATCATCTTTTTTTGCACAATATACTCTGATTTCTTCTCAGGCAACACCTTCTTCATCTTTCCATTGACTGGTATGAGGGCATGTGACCAACCCATTTGAATCTCTCCTCCCACATCCTTACAAAAGTTCCTACTTAACAACATACCATATGAAGGAGGGATATTTTCTACTAGGATAGTAGCCAAAACCTTCTTCTCTGGTAAAGTGGCAAAAGCACTTGTGCATCTTTAATCCTTCTGACCAAGGGCACCTCCTTACTCTCCATAGAATAGCAGGATCCATAAGTGTGTTTGAGAGTAAGACCCAAAGCATGAGCCACTTTGGTAGGCATTACATTATCTGATGTTCCTAAATCTATGACACAGTTGCTGAGTTTATGGCCTGCTATAAGAAGAGTTACATAAAATCGTTTGATCTTCTCATTAGGTGAGGTGACTGCAGCTATAAGGTTGGGTTGGGGTGCAAAGGATGGAGTAGGCAAAAGGCCTTTAGAGGTGGTTTTGGAATGGGAATTGACAAAGTGGACCATTTTGGAAAAGGCTTTAGGATGAGTTTGATAATACTCAACCTCTGAAATTTGAACCTTTTTCTTCTTAAGGTGATCAGTGATATCAAAAGATCTAGAGGTGGATGGGCTATCATGACTAGGAATCTTAGGCTTATTAGTTTTAGGAGTTGGAGAAGGAAAATCTTTAGCAGTAGTATTAGGAAAAGAATAATTAGCAGAACTCACCTTCTATGTGGATGCAATGGGAATAGGAGATCCTCTTCTTGCAACAACGAGGATATTCATGGGAGGATCCTTGGATCTCTTAGTGGGTTATATCACTTTCTCTTTCTTATTTGTCTGCTCCCGAGTCATGACAACGTATGATTCGTTATTCATATCTATTACTACTTTGTCATAATCATCCTCTTCATCAACACCTTCAGTGATGAAGAAATTAACTCGAGATCCCTCAAGTTCCTCCAGTTCTTCATCAGCCTCTTCTTCAGGTTCTTTACAATCTTCATTAATATCCTCATCTTTAGGTTCTTTAACCTCACAAGTTGCATTAACAGGGACCTTGATGGGTGGTCCCTCAATTACCAGCCTTGTCTGAGAGGAAGGTAAACGATTTCTAGGCTAAAAATTCCTCCTTGAAACATCTGCATAAGGAGCGCGTTGAGCCAATTGTTTCTTGATGGCAATGAGGTCATTTGCAAGCTTTTGTACTAATGGATCTATATTAGCTCCAGGAGTAGAAGAAGAGGAAGAAGAAGCTCTAGATTTGGAGGGATCTCATTTCAACTTACCAGACATAATCAAGTCATCTTCAACGCTAATAGCTAATCCCTGATCCTCAGCCAATGTTGCAAGGTTGACCCTTCTTAATGCGTAACTAACCTCAGGAAATTGAGCATTAAAGAAGAAACATTTTTGAATTTGATCTACAGGCTAAGTATCTGGTGGAATTTTGTTAATCAACTTGTTGAATCTAACCACAAATTCCCTCATGGGTTCTTGTGATTCTTTCTTTATTTGAGACATATGGGCCAACAAAGCATGCACATCCTCTGTAGTTTGAAATAGTTCTCAAACCTTGTTCTCATCGTGGTCTAACTGGTAATGTTCCCAGCAGGAAGGTGATAGAACCAATCTGCTGCATTATCTTGCAAAGTTTCTACAAAAAGCCTCACTGAGACATATTCATCTTCAACTCCGAGAAATCCACACACAACTATGAAGGCTGCAATATGTTCATCAGGATGCACCTTGCCATCACCTTTGAACTTGGGGAAGTTCTTCCTGTTACCCCTGGGTAAGTCATGCAAAGGTTGAGGAAGGGCAAGAGGCCCAACATGATGGCCCCAAGGTAACAGAACTGCCATCCTTGGAAAGACTACTTGAAGGGGAATGAAAACACTAGCAAGAATCAAAGCGCAAAGATTAGGGCTGGGTTGCTCTTGAGGGATACCACTTATAGGGTTCTATCTTCAATAGGAGGAGTGCTTGTAGAACAATTTCTTCTATTTCTTCCTGTTAAAGGAAGAGGGAAACCTTGCTGCTCCAAGAGTTGAAACTGAGAATCTTCAATACCAAGGGCCCTCCTGCCACAAGTAAACCGTAGAGTCGACAGATCAAAGAATGATCAAGAAATTGTTCATTAAACGGGAATACGTTCAAAACGAATCCCCAATGGAGTCACCAAAAATTGTTGGTTTTCAAATAAGGAATTTATTGAAAGCAACAGTCAAGGGACCAAAAGTTCCCTCCTCTTTAATGGGAAAGGTCCCTTATTAAAGGTAAAAACTTATTTATAAATGTACAATGTGTAGTTTTAATGAGGAACTCTAATATCATGAAAGTGTTATAATATAACATATCATCAATACAAAAGGATAAAAGGATTAAGGAATGGGAGGGGGAAGAAAAGCACTCTCAAGAAATATAGATAACAAAATAATTCCTTACGTATGAAAGAAGGGAATCATATAGAGTAGAATCATTTGCATTAACGACCATAGATGTTATTTCATGGACACAAAGTTCTAGAGATGACATCCATAAGAATACAAAGCTTCTTGAATTAAAATAGACTTAATGATTCAATAATTAAACGGATAGCAATTAAAGAACAAGAGTAGGTGGAAACAGAAAGAGAGATCCTTTTATATTGATAACTCTTTACTCCTTTACACTTTCAAAAATAAATAGAGTTGCAGCCCCTGAAAATGGCACAGAGAGCCCATTATATAACTTACAAATTAGTTTCACTTGGTAACTGTTTCTTTTAACTAAAATGTTAATTAAGGAAGTGCTTGACACAAGATCCTTAATTAATTACAATGAGCCTGATTTGAGAAAAAGGAGGAGAGGAGAAGCTAGAAGGGAAAATGTTCACTTATTGCTAAGGAGGGCCCACCGACTTGAGGATCCGTTGCCTGAATTTTTTCAATGCTTCAACTATCTCTCTGCCTAGTGGGATTGATGTGTTGGCAGTGGCGTGGGACCAAGTACCTAGACATTTCTCCATGTCCTTATCAAACTCAGTATGTGCATGATATTCTTTATTAGCCTCTTCAATAGCATATTGAAGAGAGCAAATCTCCTTTATCTTCTCTTTGGTAACCATTTCCTCCTTGAACAAGTTTTCTTTAACAAATTCCCTGAACTGAGTTTTAATTTTTTGGAGAGAGAAAGGAGCACCTAAAGTTTCATCGTGAAGATGACAGTGAATATCTTTGAATATCATCACTTTCACTAAGAACAATAACATTCTCTAGCCCTAAAGGTAGTTCTGAATGCTCTAGAGGGGGTTCTTTCTCAATTGGTTCTTATTTAACCTCTTTTACCTTCTTTTGGTACACTTGAGTAGAAGAAGGAGTGGATGATTCAAGTTCTTTATTTAAGGAAGGAGGAGGGGTTTGTGCAAGTACCTCCGAGCTAGGTGTATATGATTCCTTCCTAGGTGTTGAAGTATCTTTGGAGGACGATCCACTTGGATTCTTGTTAAGCTCTCGAACTTTTCTATCAAACCAAACCTTGGTTCTTACAAGGACAAGGGCCAAAATCTCAACCAAGTCATCCTTCTCCTTCTTGTACTAGTCCAAATCTTCTAAGGGAGTATGCTTGATCAATGTCTCATATTCATAAGACAACAAGTCTTCATTATCATCTTGGAACCCTTCAAGAATTTGGTAGAGATTGAGCTCCTGTATCAGCTGCAGAGAGAACCTTCCATAGTGCCTCTGCCTTGCTTCAAAGTCGTCTACACAATTGGCCCAGTAGTCAGTATCTGACTTGTGATGATAATTAATTCTGAGATTCACCTTAATGAACTTCTTCAAATCAAAATAGGTCCTAGGCCTGAAAAAGTGAATAGTGATGGGAGCGAGGGCCCTTTCTATATTTTGAGCATCCAAGGTTGTTTTGCATGTATAGTTACCCAAAGAAATAGGAAAATGTAGACTAGAGATCTTCTTGTCCCTGCAGGATCTATGGAATTTGTCCAATTGCCTGCACACTTCAATCAAAGCCATCTTGTCATTACAAAACATGGGGAGCTTAAGAGGTGTGTTCTCATAACCAGCCAGCCTGATATATGAAAACCTCCTGAACTGAATGAAGAAGGCTCCATACTTTGCTATTAGGTTCATGGCTTCATCAGAAAATCTCCTAGTAGTATCACTTTGTAAAAGCCTCACAATATACATGGTAAAGGCATCATTCACCCTCCTGAAGTTGTGGTTGCTAGTTTTAAGGTTGAATTAAGGGCAATATGCATAAATGGGTTCATCCTTTTGACCCTATATGTAAGTGAATCCAAACCACTGCCGGGATGTTGTTAGGGTATACATGAGATAGGAATTCATATAGAACTTCTTAATCTGTTGCACATTGGAAAATTGATCTATCAAATTCATGCAAATGATTTCCTCCCAATTTATACTTTGACTGTCTTTGCAGACGTTGTTGATGAGCGGGCACATCCAAAATTTAAATTCATAGGTAGAGGGCAGTCCCATGACACGAGCTAGTAGGATAATGAAATCAGACAACTGTTCATTGAAATCAGCTCTAAATAATGCCTTGGAAAGTCAGGATGCTCCCTTCTTAGGGTTCTTCAACCATGATTTCACTATCCTCGCCTTATATTTATCACTGTCTTGCTCGAATAGAGTCTGAGCTTGAGCCTGAGTGATAACAATGGAGTCCTCAACTTCTAGAATTTGTAGTGCAGCAGCAATGGCAGTAACATCTAGTTTAGCAATCAGCTCCCTGTGCACATTAGATAATTCCTTGGTGTCAGGGTTAAAGTGAGCCCTGCAGGTGAGCACAGTGTCGGCACATTGTAATGAGATTGGGAAAACCGTAGCATATGCAAGGCCACTGTCATTGATCATTTTCACCATGGGGGAAGGTTTAGGTCTAATCAATCTATTCCAGAAATCACCAAAATCCAAGTGTTAAACCTCACTATCCCCAATATCGGGAACAGAGGACTCAAGCAGTGAAACGTGTTCTTGACCTTGGAATTTAATCTTCATATTTGCAACGTTTAGGGAAATAGCCTTCACAGATTAAATTCAAAATGAAAAATGCAAAGGGAATGGGAGCACGAGCAGATAGTCTTAATTATAGGGATTTGAGCGAATGATAACAAGTGAGCAGTGTGCCAAATGCGTAGAGGGTAGTCCCATTAAATAGCCATTTAGGAGAGATAAGGTCATAAATGCGCATTAAATTCATATGCACCGACTCAAAAAAGGTAAGAATCAAGAAGAGCGGCAAAAACTAGCCCAAATGGTCTTTGGTACATTTGGGACATGGGGGACGCGAAGACCCGACACGGCCGATGCGGGCAAAGCAGGCCAAATGAGCACAGATAGTTTAGAAACTTGGAGACGCGAGGGACACGAAGATGCAATTTGGCCGATGCACGTGATGCGGGAAAAGCGAGGACAGAGGGCATAGACCGCTTTTGGGATAGATGGGATAAAAGTACGCAATAGACCCGATGCAGCTGATGCAGGTGATCGGGGAACAGCGAGCCCGAGGAAACTTGGGACAAACGGACCAAAAGTTTCGATAGAACTGAACATTAACAGATTTTTGGGGGAAAGCGGCCAATTGGGGAATAGAAGGTCCAACAAAACTTGGGACATACGAGACAAAAATGTCCGAAAGACCTGCAAATCCCCAAAATGACTCCAAAAACATGAATTTTCACTAACTCCACAAGTTTTCACTTCACTAGAACATTATAAAAGGGTGTTAACTCAAAATTTTCAATTTTTTACTTTCAAAAAAGGGGAAATTTTGAGAGGAAAACACCTTCCAACGATTTCCCTCAGACGCATTTTTACAAGATTAAATATCTTTTTAAATTCTTTTGACCGATCAAAAAATTGTAAAAATAAAACAAATGTAAAAGCAAAAAAATAAAAAATAAAAAATAAAAACCAAATTTTTTTTGAAATACTTAGGAAATAGCTTAAAATTGGTAAAACCATTCATCTACGGCTTAAATCTATGTTTATTACATGACAATCATCCCATATCTTGTTGAAATTTTCAAATAGTTTGAAACAATGAATCGCGCATCAATTTAATCTTCAATCACCTACACAAGCTATGTTGCTTACTTTGTCTGTACTCTGGGACACTATCAGTTTCCTGGTACAGTTTTCATCGTGCACATTGCTTTATTCATAGGACCTAAGTGTCCTCCATCTTTCCCCTTGCATAATAAATTTGGGACTACATCTTGATAACAAAATATTTGTGCAACTATCTTGAGCATTGTTGGTTTAAGTGTGTGTTATTGTACTTATTTCCCTGTTAGGTGATATTGTTTATTTTTCATATTGCATTACATTCGTGTGTATGTTGCATAGAGTTATTTGTTTTTAGCACAAGACATTTGTTTGTATCTTGGATTTTCATGTCATTTTACGCTTCCGTCACATGCTCACATTTTAATAAGGACTCATGAGGAGGATTCTAAGCATTATGATGATTATTTATTGATGGAAATTGATTTGTGGATAACTCAAATTCCTTCTTTCTTATTGTTTCTCATCTTCTATGTGCACATTTCTTTCTGTTGTTCTCTTTTTTGATTTCCGATAGAGTTTCTTCATCACCCCATTGACACTTGAGGGGGCATCTGTCATCCTTCATCCTATTAATTTTTCTTCTACCCCTTCAAAAAATTTCTACTCGTTTGCATTTTTCTACTTTCTTTGAAGTGATGTGGCTTACGTCACCCCAAAGAGGGGAAAATGTAGACACCTGTAGTTTGATCGATGCACTATTATTCTTAATATTGCACTAACTTTTCTTCCCCTTAAAATTTTATGGCACTTCGTCAGTTAGATCTAACTCCCCTCTTACGACACTCTGTTGGTCATATTTCCTCTTATAAAACTAATTAAATAGATTATAATAACCTCTTCTTGGATAATATTCTATTCTTTACCACCTTTATTAGCTCACTAGAATATTAATCCACTTCATTGGATTTATTAAGCCTTTCAGAAGCCCTTCAGAAACCTAATTTCTCTCTGAGTAAGATTAATTATCCTCTAAAATTGGTTAGTTAGTCTTAATCATGGTCAATCTCTTCCAAACACAATCAAACCTCACTTTGACTTGCTAAAAGTGATTTTTGGACTTTTGCATTTGTCCCACATGCACCCAAATCTCCCATTTTCCCAAATGGAAAACTATAAATAGGGCTAGACCCCCTCCCTCATTTCCTAAGAATTCTCTCTTCTTCCTAGCACAAATTATAGTATTTTGTTTAGGCTTTAAATTATATTTCATTTTCTTCCATTGAGCTATTAGTATTTGATTTTGTATTTTATAGCACAAATATGGAGTAGAAGGGAAGAACCATTGGCCTTGAAGCCATTAATGGGGAGATATATTTCTCTTAAAACACAAACTGAATGCTTAGATCCTCTTAGGTTCATTATTTCAAGATTTCAAAGAATAGAGGTTAGTTTCATTTGCTTAGTTTTCTTGTTTACTTCAAATTAATGTATGCAAAGAAGAAACCATTGCTCATTTATTATCAAATGGTCTATTGATTATCTTGATAAAAGCCTTTGGGGTTTCTTTAGAGATTCTTATCCCAAATCCATGGCTTTTGCAACTTTTCATTGAACACAGATTGGTCAGAGGGGAAGCACTGCCAATCTTTTCTTTCTTGTAAATAAAGCACACTCCTTGAATTTTGTGACCCACCTATGTGAATCTGCAAATAGGGTAGGCAAAAAGATACCTACCATTATGATCTTCATTACTATAGTTTTGGTAGAGAAGTGTCCACCAGAGAATCCATCGTGAAATTCTACAAACACTTGCTCAGTCTGCGCACCGTTTATACATCTTAAAAACACACCATCTAGATTTATTTTGAAGAGAAGTCCATCAATCAAAACATAAGGGATATATTGCAACCTAATATTCCTTCTCTTTTCTTTGTTCAAACTGGGATGGTATGCACCCTTGGAAAAGAATGTGATCATGTCCTTCATCTAGTCATGCGCACTAGGGTCTATATTTTATTCATGTTCTACACCCGGTAAGTCTTAATCTAGAAATAATGAATCCTCGGGCTCACTCTGCGCATCCTTGAAAAATTTCTTACAGAGTGCACTACCTCTTACCATTTTTGTGGCCTTAATAGTCACATCATATTCAATTATTTTTGTCACCCATCGTGCTCTCTTCTCACTGATTTCTGCTCCCATGATGAAGTCTCTGACAGATGAGTGGGAGACTAACACCATGATATGATTTTTGGAAAGCATGCTCTTGAATTTCTTGAGCATGTGCATGATGGTGAAGACCTACTTCTTTGTGTGACTGTATTTCAATTCATAATCCTTTATCGTCTTGCTGAAGAAGGCTACTGGATGTTCCAGCCCTTATTCATTTTTCTGTGTTAAGATAACAACAACACTTGCATCAACCATAAGCATAAAGGATGAAATCCTTTGAGTAATCTATATTGATGAGTGTTGGCACACAAGTAATCTCTTTCTTGATCTTATTGAAGCTTTCTCTTCCTTTTGTTGTCCATCTGAAGGCTATGTACTTTTTGAGCATGAGGGTGATGGGTTGAACCAGTCTCATAAAGTTAGGGATTAAACACCAAAAAAATTTAATCTTTCCAAGGAAGGACTGCAAGGCATTTTTGTGTGCCAGAAGGGAAAGGGATAGGATGGATGAAACACACTTAGGATAAATCGTGATACCATCTTTCTGTTTCACCCTTTTCTTAGATTGTTTCTTAGAAGTGTTGACAAAATAGATAGGGTAACGGGCGTAGGAGGAATACCTGTTCAAATTTTGGTTGATGGGTTGTTGCATGCATATGAATTTGAATCCACATCTAATCATGAGAGATTCCTTTTGGCTAGGAGGAACTACATGTAATTAAAACAAGACCACTAGAAGGAATTAGACAATATGGGCAGTGAACTACCTAGCGTAAGCTAGATCCAGGAAGTATGATACTTCCTAGATGGCTGTTAATCCACTGTTTTAAACAATTCAATGCTGTAAACAAAGTAAATCATATTGTTATTTTGAAATGATTTAGGTATCTCACTTAAAAACACAATAAGAAATAGATATATTCTAACATGTTAAGCTAGAATAGAATCCAAAGGTCAAATGATTGGTTATGGGTTCTACAGGTTTCGTAGAGGCCTCAGGTAGGTCATAGGTGAAAGAGGGTGAGATAAAATTAGGTGGGTAGGTCTCTATTAAGAGTTTTGTGGGAAAACACAGAGACGGGTATCAGTCAGGGGTGACCAATGGTGGTTAGGCATAACTGGTGTTGGTTACTGTGAGATCTGGAAATGTCACAGAACGGGCTTTTGGTCTCCTTTGTGATTGCACAAAGGACTTCAGTTGGTTGGGAAGGTGTATTGGGTGACTAGAGTAGGCTTTTTGTGAGGTTTTAATGGGTATAAATAGGTGAAAATATGGATAAGGTCAATAGGGAGCAAGATACACAATGGATGATAAAATGATGAAGAAATGAAATAACCAGGAAAGTATGATATTGTACTTACTTGGATTTCATTCTTGAATGTCTGTGTGAGGAATGGAGGTGCCGATAATGATTTTAAAGGTTGCAAGTGATCACCAAATGAAGAAAATCTTTTGCATGCGCTGCATGTACACTCCTCTTTGCTAGATAGAACAAATCATGGCTAGGATGGCTAGCAGGAGAAGATGCTCAATCTCCTTCCTTGGATGTGAGTTTTCACTAGAATTGGCTCTCTGAAGATGTGTTATCTATCTAAGATGAGTTCTTGCTCGTCAACCTCTTTTGCTTCCAAATTCCAACTTCCAATTTCTAACCTTGAGAATAAGGTTGTTTTGGGATGAAAGGGGTAACCGATGGCGGTTTGGCTTAACCAACAACGGTTAGGGGTAACTGACGTTGGTCAAGGTGGGATTTCCTAAGTTTACTAAACTAGGGAGATCCTCCTAATTTCCTTGGATCTCATGTCGTTATCACACGGATTAGACTTGGAGCCTCATGTGAGCATGTGGGAATGTGGTTAGATGGAATGTAGGCATTGATTTTTAGGGTTTGGGTACGTCTTAGTTAGTTATGAGAACTTGCTAAGAATAGTTCTTAGGTTGAGTTGGCTTGGTGAGGTGTCTAAGTGAACTCTATGTGTAGATATTATTTAAATAAGATATTTAAATAATAAATATAGTGAGGATAATGAACTAATTTAATTAAATTAATATTAGTGGGGTGAAGGGGGTCATGGCTAGGTAAATGTAATAAAGGGTGCTTATATGTCGAGGGACAAAAGGGGAGTGTGACCTAATTTTAGTGTCTACATTTTGCCCCTTTTTGTTGCATAGCTTGTATTGGTAAGCGATGCTAACAAAAATAAGATGTGGTTGCCCCATCTGTGGGTGAAGGTGATCCCCCTCAAACCAGGAACTGACAAGGCAGTAGGCTTAAGTAGTGAGTGGATTGATAAAAGGTAAATGTGAGGAAAAGGAAAGTAGGTACAGGGGAAAAGGGGTGAAAGGTCTACTCGGGCAATCTAGGTAAGGGGTCAGGGTCACAGGTAGTGACAGTAAAATGCACGCACATCTATAAACTGCTGCATGCTACTAGGTTTAAGTGCAGGAAAACTCTACATCATCTAAGGTCAATAGGTTTATCCAAACAAGGTTGAAGTGAATCCGGTATCCAAGGTATAGGATATGGTCAGGAAACACAACGTAGGTTAGGTGCAAGAATGTGTACGTATGTTTTGGTACACCAAAGGTAGGGTCAGGATAAATAGTCATGACAATAGGCTAGGTAGGGTCATCATGTCAATCAACACAAGTAACAGTGCCACAAGGTATAGCGAACACATGAGGTCAAAGGTCACTAGTAATGGTCCAGGGGGTAAGGTTGAGGGAGGGGTAAAATAATGAGTAACTAAAGGAGGAAAAATGGAGGTAGTAAATGATGAGGTCAGGAAAGGAAAGGTATGGGGTAGGGTAAAGGGTGGGTGGGGTAAAGATCAAGGTAGAGGGTGGGGTAAAATGGAAAAGTAGGGGCAATGTGTAGGTAAGGGTGACCGGTGACGGTCATGAATAACCGACGTCAATATAGGAAAATGGACGATGGTGAGGTAGAGCACGAGAAAGATGGCGGTCAAGTGGAACCAACATCGGTTAGGTCAGGTTTTGTATAAAACAAAAAAAATCCATGTTTTTATTATCCATTTGTGATTTGCGAAGTGAAGAAATGAAAAAAAGAGAGAAAAGTGAGAAAAGTTTGATTGGATGAAGGGGCATGGTTGGGAAATAGTTTTCTGAATATTTATAGATTTTGGTAAGGGGAGGCATTGGGATTATCCACAATTAACTCACCTTTCTTGAGCATTTCTTGGACAATATTCTTGAAAGTGATGCAGTTGCCATCACTATGACCCTTTATTCGGTGGTAGTTACAGAAATCATGCTCTTTATACCATGTGGGCATGGGGCGAGAAGGGTCAAAACCAATGTGGGGTTTTATGGGTGGAAGGGTGATGGCTCTAGCTTTGATAAGCTTTTCTAAGACAGAAGCGTAAGGTTCCCCAATTGGGGTATATTTTCTCTGCTCTTGTCTGAATCGAAAAGCCTAGATAGGTGATAGAATAGATGAGGGTGTAACCTGATTTGATGGATGAGTTGGGCTGGCCATGAGTACCACAGTGTTAGTGGTGCCCTTAGTTTTGGAATAATTGGTTTGTGGTTTGGAAGAAGAGGAGGTTTCATTTGACTTGAATGCTAAATTCTTATTTCGTAATTGGATTTTCTTCTCTTCGATGGCCCAAATCTCTAACTTTCGTGTTATAGTGAATACCTCATCGAATGTTCAGAAGGTTTGGACCTGTAAGGTTAGGGAGATATGTCTAGCAAAATTTCAGTTTGTGACAGTTATAAGGTAAGTTGATTGATCAGGCTGTGCCAGCGAGTGACAAAATCTGTGATGGATTCTTCCTCATACTGATGTGTGGAATATAGATCGCTCATGGTAACCTTCTTGATGATATTGATAGAGAAATGATCCAAGAAGGCTTAGGATACCTGATTGAATGAGAATATAGAGTGTTTGGGTAACACATTATACCAATCTAATACAGGTCTAGTGAGGGACATGGGAAAGGTTCTCAAAAGAAAGGCATCATCATGAGTGATAAGATAACACCCATGTTTGAACGACCGCAAATGTTGCTGGGGGTCTTCTTTGCTATTGAAGTGATTAAATTTAGGCATTTCCCAATGCACAGGGTATGAGCGGATAGGAATGGATTGGTGAATAGGCTCGTTGTAAATCTTGTCATAGGTGAGATTGTTATGGGAACCAGAAACCAATGCCTCCAATGTCTGGATCTTGTCCAACATCAATCTAATTAGGTCATTGGTGGGTTGTGATGATTGGATGCCTCCTATAGCATGATGAGGTTGGTTTTGGGCATATAATGGGGGTGGCATCCTAGTGTATGGGGTTGCCATGTAAGGTGGTGGAGAAGAAGGCAGTGAAATATGGGGTACGTACCCAGAATGAATAATAGATGAAATAGGTGGTTGTTGGTAGTATGTATATGGGGGTGGAAGGGTTGTGGTAACCTTAGTGGTAATATGGGCTAATGATTGTGGAATGGAAGAACCACATTCTGAAATGGGGTAGGAGTCACTGACACTGGAGGTGGGAATGTAGCTACAGGTATGTATGTGATAGTAGGGGTGGATGAGGTTCTATTTGGGGTAGTCACCAAAGGTACGGTGGATGTGAGGGGTGCCACAGATGTAACAAACATGGCAGTCATAGTGGGTATAGAACATAACTGCGAAATGACTGGGGGAAAGGTGGATGCAGATAGCATGGATCCAGATGGGGCCGATGTGGAAGTGGGTGTGAGAGTCAGGGGGATATATATTGGCATGTCGTATATCAACTTACCCGAGGTGTCTCGAGTGGACGAGTGGGAAAGGTAAAACTACAAGGTGACAGGGTTTTGTTCAAGGATTCATGCAAAATCCTCATCTCCGGTAGCGATAGTAGTAGGTTGGATGGGATCCATGGCCGGTGATAAAATAAAAGGTGGTGAAGGACTAGGTGGGAGTGGTTGGAAACTAACGCGGAATATGAGTGTGCTTGCTTATTTTTGGGTTAGCACCATGTGAACCAGTATTGATCAGGTAGGGCTACTTCTCTGTAAATGATACAAAGAAAAGAAAGAATAGGTGAATCTGGTGATAAAAATGGTGGTTGGAATGTGAAACACGCTAGCCGATGCCGATTATGGAAAACTGAAGTCAGTCAGGGGTAACCGCTACCGGTCACTGTTGAAAATGAACAGTGAGTAAACAACGAGGCAAAAGGTAAAATCTGATAGGTATGTCAAATCTAGGGATGTTTAAAACATCAATGGGAATAATGACAGTGATAGACTGTGAAAAGTGGAGTAAAATGTCCTTTTTAGTAGATTATTAAAAGGACATGGAACCAACGTCAGTTGGGTGTAACTGATGGCGGTCAAAGGTAACCGACGACGGTTACTGTGAAATTGAAATAGTGATGAAAGAAAGTGGTCGTGAATTAAAATCTGATGTAGAATCAGACCTAGAATTCTAGGAATGATGATGATATGGTCTAGACACACTCAGGTGAAGCCAGAATACACCAGCTATGATGAAGAGCGTGCAAGGATGAAAAAAAAAGTGACAAACATGATCTCTCACCTCAAAATGCAAGATAAAGCAGAAACACTAAGAAAATGTGATCCTAGAAGTGCCTCTTCTATTATGTTTGTGTAGCTTATGCTATTTAGGGACTGACACATGAATTGTGAAATAGAGTTTTTGGTGAGGATGTCTTCCTATGAAGAAGAAGATCTAAAAGGTGAGGTTTCAGGTATGTTATGGTGGGGGTGGGCTTTGCTCTGAAGTATGAACTGACAGAGCAGAGAGCTGGGTGCCCATTGTGTCATGATCATGTGATCACCTATAGCTTCTTCCAAATAAGATGTTGTTTAAGAATGTATGTATTTTTAATTTTGTGAGGTTGGGTAAGACTCAAGAAATTAACAAGACTCCAAGAATCAGAGAAACAAACATCTCTAAGGCACTAGTAAACCCTAACGCTCTTGTACTGGTATCCTTCCTTCCTCTTAGCACTCGATTCTTAAACAAATAACACAACCTTACTTCATCTCCGTCCCCCCCACCTGACATCTATGAAGACTCACGAGAAAGTCTTCTAACAACACTTTAGCCCAACAGACCCAGAATACAAAGGACAACGTTTTCTTCCCTCCCCTTTCCCTCTTCAGTCCGCCGCGTACATGACCACAAAAACCGTCTTGTCCCCCCCCGACGTTTCCAAGATTAAAGGTCCTACAACCGAAAACACTAACTAAGATACACCCGAAAAAAAGACGATTCTGTCCTTCCCTCCCTGACAAAATCAACCCTTTTTACCTAGCTTTCCTCCACCCCTCCACGCCCGCCCTCCGTTTGCTCCTTCCCACGCTATACCCTTCCCTCCCCTTTATTCCCCCCCTCTCTCCGAACATGTCAAGAACATAAATAACGAAACCAAAAGAAGATTAACCTTTCCTACCAAGAATTAAACCTAAAATAGAAAATGATACAACCATACCAAATAAAACAAAGACCCCGTTTTTTCCCTCCCCTTTTCCCTCAGTCTCCACTACAGTGATTGCCTCCCCCATTTTTCGCTTTTTCTAATCCGCACCCTGCGCCCTGTCTTTTCCCCCTTGTTTCTTCCCAACCCTCCCTCTTCTTCTTAACCAAATGAACCAAACCAAAAATATAATAAGGAAATTTAATCTTAAGTAAGATTAACCTCGTCAACAACCCAACAAGACTCCCCTCTTCTTTGACTTAAGACTCTATGAGAGTAATAGACCTTATCTACATAGAAGAAATACATCTTTTTTATACACTATTTTATAAAGACCTAACGATTCTCTCAAACACTCCAGTATTGCAAAATCACCCCTAATCTTAAAAACAAGACCATTTCATCCTCAACAAAATTAACAACCCATATAACACCATAACTCCGAGAAGAGAAAAGGATTTAGAAGTGGTTCTCTACAATTTGTTTGTCAACCATCAGCTGGTCATGACTTCTAGGCTATCGATAGGGTTGCCCTTCAATTCATGTGAGCTAATGCAATAAATCAGAATGGAATGCACTTGTTTTTAAACCCAACTCAAAATGTGAAATGGATGACACAATAATATGAAGAGGAAGAGGGCTGATCTTTCACTACAATGCAAAGAACATGAAGAAATGGTTTTTTTTAATTACACCAAAAGAAAAGTTTCCTGTAGAGAAAATAGAAAGGAGAGGTGGATTACTAAAGAAGAAAATTAGTGTGCATGCTTTTTAGAAGGGAAACAAACACATAATTTTTTCCTAGGAATGAATGAAATGCAAGGAACCTCGAATGGGTCCCACTGGGCATGCCAAAATGTTTCACATTTTTCTTAGATTGTTTCTTAGAAGCGTTGACGAAATAGATAGGGTAACGGGCATAGGAGGAATGCCTATTCAAATATCGGTTGATGGGTTGTTGCGCGCATATGAATTTGAATCCATAGCTGATCATGAGATCTTTCTTTTGGCTAAGAGGAACTACATGTAATGAAAACAAGACCACCAAAAGGAATTAGACAATATGGGCAGTGAACTGCCTAGCATAAGATAAATCTGGGAAGTATGATACTTCCTAGATGGCTATCAGTCCACTGTTTTAAACAATTCAATGCTATAAACAAAGTAAATCCTATTGTTATTTTGAAATGATTTAGGTGTCTCACTTAAAAACATAATAAGAAATAGATCTATTCTAACAGGCTAAGCTAGAATAGAATCCAAAGGTCAAATGATTAGTTCTGGGTTCTGTAGGTTTGGTAGAGGTCTCGGGTAGGTCACAAGTGAAAGAGGGTGAGATAAAATTAGGTGGGTAGATATTTATTAAGAGTTGTGTGGGAAAACACAGAGACCGGTGTCAGTCAGGGGTGACCGACGACGGTTAGGAAAAACCAGTTCCGGTTACTATGAGATCTAGAAATGTCATAGAACGGTCTTTTGGTCTCCTTTGTGAAATCACAAAGGACTTCAGTTGGTTGGGATGGTGTATTGGGTGACTGGAGTAGGATTTTTGCGAGGTTTAAATGGGTATACGGAGGTGAAAATATGGAGAAGATTAATAGGGAGCAAGATAAACAATGGATGATAAAATGATGAAGAAATGAAATAACCAGGAAAGTATGATATTGTACTTACTTGGATTTCATTCATGAATGTCTGTGTGTGAGGAATGGAGGTGTTGATAATGAGTTTGAGGGTTGCAAGTGATCACCAACTAAAGAAAATATTTTTCATGGGCTTCATGTACACTCCTCTTCGCTTGGATAGATCAGATCATGGCTAGGATGGCTGTGCAGGAGAAGATGCTCAATCTCCTTCCTTGGATGTGATTTTTTGCTGGAATTGGCTCTCTGAAGATGCGTTATCTCTCTGACATGCGTTCTTGATCGTCAACCTCTTTTACTTCCAACTTCCAACTTCTAATTTCTAACCTTGAGAATAACATTTTTTTGGGTTAAAATGGGTAACTGACAGTGGTCCGGCTTAACCGGCGAGGGTTAGGGGTAACCGGCGTCAGTCAAAGCAGGATTTCCTAGGTTTACTAAACTAGGGAGATCCTCCTGATTTCCTTGGATCTCGTATCATTATCCCATGGATTAGACTTGGAGCCTCATGTGAGCATGTGGGAATGTGGTTAGAGGGAATGTAGGCATTGATTTTTAGGGTTTGGGTAACTCTTAGTTAGTTATGGGAACTTGCTAAGAATAGGTCTTAGGTTGAGTTGGCTTGGTGAGGTGTCTAAGTGAACTATATGTGTAGATATTATTTAAATAAGATATTTAAATAATAAATGTAGTGAGGATAATGCAATAATTTAATTAAATTAATATTAGTGGGGTGAAGGGGGTCATGGCTAGGTAAATGTAATAAAGGGTGCTTATATGTCGAGGGACAAAAGGGGAGTGTGACCTAATTTTAGTGTCTACACTTTCAAAACCACATGGCCCAAGAGCTTACCATGAGCCACTGTAAAATTGCACTTATTGGGGTTAAGAGATACCCCAAATTCTCTACATCTCTCAAAGACCTTTTCCGAGTGTGTCATGTTATCTGCACCTTGCTTTAAGAAGAAAATTATATCATGCAGGTAAACCAAGATAAACTCCATGATGTAACCTTTGAAGGTAATTTCCATGGCATGCTGAAATGTTGCACCCTCATTTGACAGACCAAAGGGAATTTTTTGGTATGCATATGTTCCCCACTTGGTTGTAAATGTTGTTTTGAATTGATCCTCTTCCTTGAAAAGGATCTGGTTGAAACCCAAATACCCATCTAGCATGGAGAACCTTTGTGCACTACCCACAATATGCATAATCTACTCCATTGAAGGCAAAGGATAATGGTCCTTTAGAGATGCCTTATTCAAATCTCTGAAATCAACACAAAGTCTGATTTCACCATTCTTCTTACGTACTGGAACTAGATTTGCAACCCAGGTAGAGTATTTGATAGGAAATATAATTTTTTCCTCAATGAGTTTTGATAGTTTCTTTCTCATGAGGGGCTCTATTTTTGGATTGACTGGTCGTTGCTTCTATCTGACGGTCTTTATACTAGTATCAAGATCAATGGAGTGTTGAGAAACACTTGGATCAAAACCTTTGAGTTCTTCATACTCCCACGAGAAAATATCACTGTATTTTTGACAAAGAGAAATGAAGGCTTGTTTTTCTTCATGTGCACAAGTCTTGCTGATCAGCAACTCCTTTCCGCACGCAATAGTAATGGAGGAGAAATACTCTTTCATAGTGCAAATGTATATTTCTTCACCATTGAACTCATCATCAGGGATGAACATTTTCTCTAATGTGACCAGCCCTTTAGGCAACCTATTTTTCTTCAGCTGTATTACTTGGTCACCATAGCTTTCATACAAGTCAACTTACATACTTGATGAAAATTCAACTTCATTCTGGATAAATTGGATGAACTACGTGTTACTTTTAAACACATTCTATATGGTTTTATTGTTTAGAATGGATGGTATGATTACCATCTTAATGTGCTTAGTGTTTCCTTTGATAAAATCTTCAGTAGGAGAAAACTGTGAACCAAGTGTGACCATTTGGTCAGCTTCTTTGTTCATTCTACACGGGACAACCTGTAGATTAATGGCATCAAATCTCTCAACTAGGTCACAAACCCTATGATTATAAGCTTTAATAAGCTTATTATTTTTCTAGAATTTTTTGGTGACTTGGTGGATGACCAATTCTGTGTCCCCAAAGATCTGCAGTGCTTTAATTTTCTTCTTTTCAGCAACAAGTAAGTCCTGCACTAACACTTCATATTCTGCCACATTTTTGGAGCATGCAAAATGCAACCTATGCACAAAGAATAATTTCTCATCTTTAGGGGAAATGAGAACCACTCATGCTCCAACACTGTTTCTGCTTCTGGATCCATCAAAATATAACTTCCATAGACCAGTTTGAACTTTTTCTTTCATGAGAATGCATGGAAGCATACCATCTTCTTCTAGAATGCAATAAGTACCAAGCCTAGTTTCATAGGATTCCAATTCTTCAGCATAGGGATAAAATTTGTGATGCCTCTCCACCCATTCATCAAGCACTAGGTCTGGAACAGAGGGTGGAAGAGACTACTCTTCAGGAACTGAAACTTTTCCTTCCTAGATAAGACAATTGGCTTGGAGAGGGGATGGGACATATGTCTCTACATGATAGGAAAATATAGGCTCAGATTGTATGATAAACCGGGTACCATACCTTGTCTTGAGTAACATATGAGACCAATCAAAAGACAAGTAACCACCCACATTTAGAAGTAAATTCTCTTGATAGACATAGGGTAAACAAAGGAGACAGGTCAATAATTGACACATCTTGAGTAATTGTCAGGCTTGGACATGCATGGAGGGTTAACTCAAGATCCTTGATGACTCCTAAGGTGGTTATAATTGAGCCATAAAGTTGTAGGACTCCTTTAGACAAAGGGATATATTTCATTACCTAAGACATCAGCTATCTTCTCAGGCATAACAAAAGTACTAGCACCTGAGTCAATAGAGCAGTTATGCACTAGGTGTTTGCCTATAATCAAGGACATATAGAAGGGGTAGGGGTTTTAGAAACTTTACTTAATTGTTTCTCCTCTTCTTGGCATATTTTGACAGAAGCGGTGTGGCTTCTACATAACCGGGTTAACACACAGAAATTGCGTCATCAAAGCTTCATGCAATAGATCCTATTGAGATGGAATGGTTAGGGCATCCCACATTATGACGTTTATGTTTGTTTTCTTCATCTAGTCAACAATGCTAAATGAAATCCCCCCCACCTTGTGAATTTGGGGAATAACATCCCTTCTTGACTATTCAGGGCACGGAATCCTGAATTTTAGCTAGAGCAGAGGCCTGGCCTACCAAAGGATGGATGTGTTCTGCTTCAGAAGGACATTTATGCAGGACCTCCTACATAGGGATTTGAACACTTTTGCTGCAAGAGGTCTTGTCTGATTCCTTTTTCTTTTGAAGATCTACTTGTATTGCTAGGACTGCGACCTACACACCTGACTCTAATATTCTTTTCTTATATCTTTTGTTGTCTGCCAACTTGGGCATGTGGTCTGCCTATATCTTCTGCAGCTTGGTTGATTGCACAAAAGTCATCTGCACCAAAGAACATCAGATCGGTTTCCAGAGGATCTTCTGGTTATTTCTTGATTATCTACTTCATGGGTGTTTGTTGAGGGCCTCACATGATGAAGAAATCAGAATCATGAAGGATTGGGCACCTACAACATTAGCACAATGATATTTACTATGAGGTATTTTGCAAGGGAAATACCATTCTGACTCTTGTGCTAAATTATTCTGAACCAGAACAAGTACCTGGCTCATATTGGGTAATGGGAGAGAAGGCATGGGAGGGATAAATTACATGGGAAGATGTGCATTAGGCTGCCACCTATCATTCTACTGGTTGGGCACGTATCTTTGATTTTTGTATTGATTTCATTAAGGTTGATTCCCTTGGCCATGCGCTCAATTGGAATTGCCTCTACAAGCTTGTGCCTATTGATTTTCCAATGATATGAATTTTTTTGACAAATTTCTAATCACAACCTTCATTTCTTTGTTTTCCTTTTGCAGTGATGGAGAATAGGATGTTGAGGAAAACACTTGCACGCTCTACTCAGGAGTAGGAATAGAGGCTATAGAAGGCTGGGGTGTTTGCAACATTTCTAGGAACAAGGGCATAGGTAGTCTAGGAGCTAATTTCCCCCCCTAAATAATACTATTTTATTCCCTTACTGTAATACAATAAGTGGGTTGGTAAGGTTCTATCTCCCATAGATTTGTATCATAACTAAAATATCACTGTTGAGTGCTTCAGATAATAAAGGAAAACATGTTAGGATGTAGGTCTTACCACAAGAGGGATTCTGTCCCAAGTCTTCGGAAATATGATGTGTAAATAAGTCATCTATTCATTGGGCGCCCTCCTTGTTTGTTGTCAGTTTCTCAACCAAAGATAGGTGATCTTACTTGTCTTCAAAATAATTACATAGAGTTGTTCCCATCTCATCCCAGGTGGTGATAGATCCAAGTATCAAGCCTTGGTACCATTGAAGTGCTTTACCTTTGAAAGAGGTTGCAAACAACCTAACTACTACATCATTATGTGTGATCAGATAGAGTGAACACACATTTGTTGCATTCTAGATATGATCCTGAGGGGGTGACTTGATTCTCACTAGTAAAGTAAGGAATACTTTTGAGCATGCCATTTGGCATATAATGTTGCACAACTAGGAGTAAGGGACTCCCTCCATCAAATTTTGTAAATCTTCTTAATGGAGGAGGTTGATGATTCATCATTGTAGGGTGCACAAGTTGAATGTTTTGATGAGGAGTTAAATGGGCACGACACGCTGGGGATAGAGATGCACCACACGATATTTCTGGAATGAAAATATTCTCGAGGATAGTTGGAGGTATTCAAAATAATATTTAGCTTCTGTACTTCTTCTTGCGTGCACTCTTCTCATGAATGGCAATCAGAACTTCCGAAACAAAGATCTTAAATATTGAGAGTCACCAGATGTGTTTGAAATGAGCCTCTTCAAAGGCTAAAACACTAAGTTCACACACTAGAACTTAGAGATATGAAATTTGAGATTTCAATGTTGGTTTCACTGACCATGCTAGAAACTGTTGGTTGCTCAAACATGCACCCACATCTCAGATCCCTGAGAAGGGCCGAGGTTTCTAAGACCACAATGGAACCATACCCAAGTTATGGGACCTTGCAAGCTTTGGGATAGATCTCTAGAGAAGTCTGATTCCTCTATCTATTTCTACTACTACTCCTACTCCTAGTGCTGAAAGGGGAAACTAAGCTAAGAATGCCAAGGGACCAAGGAAAGAAGGATAACATGAAGTAAACTACACTAAAAGGTGATAGCACTAGAAAAGAGGGGTGAAAACTATCTATTTTGAGCGATAATGATAGGGAATGCATGAAAGGAGGCTAGGCACAAGTAGCACAACAAAATACACATTCACCAGATCACTCTCATGGAACAAAACTAAATATGGAACTACAAGGGACTTGAAATAGCACAATAATACACAATGCAATAGAAGAGGCAAGAATAAGGAATGCAAACACGTTAGGAAAGAGACTAGTCACAAAATTAATGCTTATATTACTTCCAGAAATGTACAGGAACTATTATAATGATAAGGAGGATGATATCCACATGCAAGAGCCAAACATAGAGGTTTGTAACTCAAATAAAATAAAATATGGAGTCCTTAGTAACATGCGTAAGGATCCATAGTGTCCAACAATTTACAATGAGCCTCGACCCTTCCTTTATAGATTGAGCATAGAGGGAAGGAGAGAGAGAAGCGGGAAAAACCAATTTGAAGCTCAACCACCATCATTAATGTCTCTTGCAAATCCACCCCAAATCTATCATGTCTGCATCAAATACTTGTTCGGCACCTCGAAGGAGGAGGAACAACAGATCAGATCAAATCCGATCTGGTTGTTGGGGCAAATAGATCCTGTATTAATGGCACAAAGAAATTTCTTCATTTTCTCCTCACCTAACCTCTCCAAAATTGAAGTTTCAGATCTCCATGGCGTAGATGAGGATGAGATTTTTTCCAAAGGTGTTAGATTTTTCAGATTTCGAGCACTGGGTCAAAAGATATGCTCATTTGAAATTTGAATCGGGTCCATACAAAAAGGTGGGAACCAGTTACCAAAATGAGTGCCCTTTTGAAACCAAACACGTGGAGGGCTGGCGCATATATGAGGGAAGCCTTTGTATTTCTCTTTTGCATTTGTGCCAGGCTGACACGTGGCTTCTTCCATGGCTCACACAGTTTCTTCATGTTTTGGATAAGTATTTTGCTTTGCAGGGTCATATATCTGACCGGGGACACGCGATAGCCTGGCACTTGTTTGGAAACCCTCCCCTATTTTTTATCTTGAATTAGTGCCATGTTGACACTTGGCATCCTTCGCTGGCCTGTCTCAATGCTTTAATGAAACTGGACACATGGAGGCTCTGCACTCATTTAAAAACCCACTTAGGATTTTTCCTTTGAAGGCACATTGGGTTAACACGTGGAATCTTCCACATGCACTTGGAATTTTCAACGGATGCTCTGTCCTTTTATGAAACTAGACACATGGAGGGTTGGTGCATTACTGAGTGAGCAAGGGCATGCACAGAAGAAAGAGGTGCGGGAGGAAAGCAGAAAGAGGTGAATGAAATCACGCGTGACACATGGGAACAAGAAGTAAGCACACAAAATGGAAACAGAGGGGTGGTGGGCGCGCAAGAGGAAGGCAATGCAAGGGAAAATGGAAGGAAATAGAAGAATGCAAAGGGGGAAGGATGTGTATGCAAGTTATCCAAATTTCTAGGAGAGCTATTTGGATAACAAGAAGGTAGGAGGGCAAACTAGATCAAATCAGGGTGGTTGGAGTAATCAGATCTACTCATCAAATCTTAGATTGATGTTTACCCATATTTCATCTACCATATCCACCAATAATTTGAATTTAAATCTCTATCACTATAGCCCACATCAATAGCTATCGATTGAGACTAGGCGCACACCAATCAGAGGTCTATAGCAAATGATATGGATGTCAGAAGATTGTCAGGGATGCCTGCGCATGCAATACACATGACAAGCATGGATTGGAATAAAGGACAACCAACTGTGCAAATGTTCTTGTCATTTCTGCCATGTGTCACTCATTGATTTGTTGCAAAGGTTTGGTGCCTTGTTGGCTTGCTTTGATAGGTTGTGTGTGGCACAATAAAGTGTGTTATAGAATGACGTGGAATAAAATGGTGTAGAGGAGGTCGAAAAGGTATGTGCACAAAATAATGAGGTTTGGGAAGATGACAGAAAGAAGGCACATATAATTGCAATGCTGGCAGAGAAAATGATGCGGGGGGGATGCCATGGACTTAGCCGATTTTGGGAAGAAAAGGCCAAGGTGCATACGGAAGATGAAGCAATGTAGAGAAGGTGGAAACGTAGGTAGTACACATAAGGGGAAGATGAAATAAGGAAGGAAAAGGAAAAGGAAAAGGAAAAGAAGGGAAGAAGGCATGAAAAGGAAGGGATGCATGTAAGGTGTATATGGAATCTGCAACCATGAAAAATGTGCCAAGTAGATAGTTGGAGTGCAAGTAAGCTACAATAAAGGTCTCAGAGCTAGAATATGGATGTAAGTTGTCCAGATAACTAGAAGAGTTATTTGGATAACAATTACATGTTTTACTTATATTTGATGATGACAGTAACAGAATGTGAGTATGTTTTGTAATGATTATGTTTAAGATAATAATATGTATTATCTTAATGACGGTGAATGATAAAGTGTTTTAATTTGGGTTTGATTATGATGATGAATAAATATGCATGGTTGAATGATTTAATATATTGAATGTAATAGGCTTGAGAATAGATGTGAGGAATGATGGGTAACATAAAGGAATATATGTTTAAAATAAAATAAAGGAGAGGTAAAAGATAAATGTGGAAAAGTGTAAAAAAAAACACAACTTAATGATGATGACCTATGGGTATGAACGATGGTACGTAATATTGAGGGAACGTGTGAGAAAATGATGCCTCCAATCGCATATAGAGGGGGGATCCAGGTAACACAAGGCACATGTGACCAAAACATTATGTTAGCATATAACCAATGATAGTTAGTTATACCACATATCATGAGAAAAATAAGGATGGAATGAGCTCATGAACCTACTATCAACAAGATAAAGGGATTTTTGAATTAACTTGTACACGGGAAGAGGGTTACCCATGAGCAGTGTTCCCTAAATTTTTTCCTCGGCTCTGGGAAGGGGAAAGAGCAAACTGATCAATGAGGGAAGATTGCTAGAAGAAAGTTGATCAATACTAGAAGGTTTCTTAGGATGTTGATAAAATGGGAAGGTTGATCAATACGAGAAGCCTTTGATGCCATAATACAAAATATTAGCCATCCTTCAAGGGTATGGTATACTTTATACATATATAATATAGATGGAAAATATGATATAACATGATAGCTTTCCTTCTAGGGATCAGTCTATTTGATTTTTTTATGAACAATTGTCCTTCGAGGGTGTAGTCTATTTTTCATAGATTTTATTTTGATAAGAGAATCCATGAATTTTTACTTTAACATGTGGAAGAGATGGGAAGAGCTAGGTAGACCACTTAGGAGGGGAAAATGAATGTACAAGAGACACCCCTGAGCCATTTGCATTTGTTTCAAGAGGTAAACAAGAGGGTGATAGATGTAATGATCGCAGAATAATCACCAAGAAGGTAGAACCTACCCATAAGGAAAATGCTATGGGAAGAGATGTGGTGCCCATATTTAAGGTCATGTCTAAGAAAGTGACGGTAGACCACATAATTCAAAATCATTAGAATAATAGATCTAAGAGGCTAATGATGGAGGGATGATCTAAAATATATGACTAAGAGCTCACTAGTAGACATGCTAACAGTAGAATGGTCACAAGTGCAATGCGTTAAGTGTTTCCAATTCAAGTTTACCATCAAGGGAGGCCAAATGATAGGCTCTCGACCCATATTTATATGTGATAATGTATTTTCCAATCTAATTGGGGGAAAACCTTCCATGTTGGCTATTTTATAGAGTAGTGACATTGTGATTTTATTTAAGGATGAGATTGACAACATTAAAGTCGTGCTCTTTGAGGTTCTTATTATAAGCACGCTTGATGCTCTCTTGATAAAAATTATGGTGTTTAATAGCGAGGAGGTAGTGTTCATCTAGTAATTTGATATTTGTTAGATGCTCCTGGGGATAATCCTCATTAGAGATGAAGTCACGAAGAGACATGCATAAGGAAGGAATTTGAACTTCAAGGGGAGGGAAGGATTCCGATCTATACGTGACAGTAAAGTGCGTAATTCCCGTGGAAGTGCAGATGCTAATATGATAAGCCCAAAGAGAAAAGGGAGATGAAGATGCCAATTACGACCAGACTGGTCAATAGTCTTCGCAAGAATTTTTTGAAGTGTTTTATTAGTTGCTTCGGCTTGACCATTAGCTTAAGCATAATATAATGAAGAGAAACTAAGTTGGATATTGAATAAGTAACAAAATTTCTTGAGATATTTTTTTTTAAGGGAATTTTTCATTGTCAGTGATGATTTTTTGAGGGATGTCAAAGTGACAAATGATATGTTGGTAGATAAAGTTAATGATTGGACCAGATTTAGTTGAAGTGAGCGGAATTTCTTCCACCCACTTAGTGAAAGGTTACAGTGATGATAGAGTGATGTTTTTTGTGACACCCTTGACAGTTGTTATTTTCCTCCTTTACATTTCAAGTGTTGACATGTGATTTTCCTTATAAAGATATGTTCTTTTGGTTTTTGGAGATCATGCTTGATATGGATAAATCATCTTTTGTTATTAAGATCCTTTGACTAAATTGGAATGGCTTCCTTGAATCCATTTTTCATTTCTTGTAGGTGAGTTGCAATCTAGTTTAAGAATTGTAAACTTATCTATTAATCTGAATCATCCTTGGATCAATTTCAGTGATCCAAGGAATGTTTTAAATCTTCTCTGTTGAGCGAATGATAAATTGGCATTCCATGAATTAAACGACATATTACTGAACTATGATTGATTAAAAGTTCTTTGATTATTGTGTGAACATGTTTCTATTCATTTGTATGTTGTGTTTGGATCTTTTCAGTTCGATCATGGTAGGAAAATGCTGACGCAAACGAACTATAGCCTGTTCACGACATAGGAAACATGTCTGGTTCCAAAAACTAAAGGGACTGTCTTATAGAATCCTAAGCTAGGTAAGAATATATATATTACCTAGATATGTTAATTAATTAAATTTTATCCTAACCTAAGCTTTTACTAAAGGATTATGGAAAGGTTTCTAGGTTATTGAAATTATCCTAAAACCTAATGCTTAATGGTTGTGTGATGATCTAACCTAATGCCTAAAAACTATTGTGTTGGAATTAATCTAACCTATGTGGAAACTACCTAAGGTGGTGATTTATTGATTGGGTTATGTCCGATGGTTACATATCCTAAGCTAACCTAAGATCTAACCTAAGAAATTATGTCTACCCTAAACTAATGGGCAAGAAGGGGGAATTGGTGGTCGCATGTATCACATGCGACGGTTCCAAGGAATTTAATTTGTTGATAAGGTTTTTAATAGCACACGTACTACCAATTGTGGCAGGGGCTATTTGACTTGGAGGAGGCTTATGTGGAATCTTCACTAAAATGGAATTCCTTGTTAAATTTGATTTGGAATTTGCTAAACTTAGAAGGCGGTGGTGAGGAAGGATAGACGGGAAAATAGGAATTAATGGAATTTATTATTTTCAGTTTTTGTGCTCGAACCATTTTGGAAAGCATGTAAACAGGTTTGTATGGGGTCATTTCACCTTGCATGTTTCATGATTTTCACTCTACATGCTCTCTGGTTTTTCAAACCAGTAGATTGAATTGCACTTAATGGCTATTCTTGAGATTTTTGACCTATTTTCGGTTCGTGGGATATATAAGAGGTAGTGTGGAAGAAGAAGGTGGTTGTTTGATCTTTCATGGAGTAGAGGAGAAGTTATGAGCTCGGATGGAGGTTATCTTCAATTTGACAGAAGCGCTATCAAGCATGATAGGCTCTAATCTTTAAGATCTCTTTCTTTCTTATAAATTTTTCATTAAAACAATTCTACTCTTTTGAGATTCTTGGATTGCACATCATATTTGGTTATTTGCTTGTTGGGTTTATTAAATCTTGTGATATTGGTTTTGAATCCTTGGTAAATGATGCTTTGTTTTGAAACTTACCATGTATAGTTCTTAAAAGAAGAGAATGCATGCAAAAATTTATTGTTATAACTCAGCTTTTTCATTCTGGAACGGGTAATGGAAGTATTTTGTTTAGAAAAACTTCGTTGCTATTTTGATATGGTTCAGAGTTTTTTTTGGGAACCTTGGGTTCCATGTCTGATCTTGTTGGAGTTTGTGTTTTGTTTAATCGTGAGCTTGTGTTTTAATTAGAGCTTGTTTTCGAGCTCGTATTTGGTTTGGAACTTGGTTCTGGTTTTCTGTTTGTTAAGAACTTGTTGATAGAGGTTCTTGTTGTTCTGAATCATGTTGGAATCTTGGATATCCCTGGACTATTGTTGAAGTCGTATATAGCTCGGTGCTTATGTCTTAGTTCCTTATGATAATCTAAACTATTACTGTCAGTTCATAATGTACACGGTACTTGTATGTTATTACTCATTTTTGGGATCAAACTTTGGTGAGAAACTTGAATTTCATTGGGGGATAATATTGGACTTCACGTTTTGATATGAATTGTGTTGGAGCCTTTAGTTGTTCTAAGTCAGTGTTTAAATCTTGGGTAACATCGAATGTTGTTGAAGCCGCATGTGGCTCTATACCCGTGATTTATATATTTTTTTTGGAAATTTGGTACTATTATTGTAGATTCATAATTTACACAAAACTCGTATTTTTTTACTTGTGTAGTTCTGAACTATAGTTGATACTTCATGTCGACTCTTTTCTGGTATTTTTAGTTGGGTTTTATTTGTTTAAAACGTTTAAAACTGATAACTCTTTCGTTGAACCATTGATCAAGGAAAATGGGGAAAATATTTGGCTGAGTTATTGGATAAACTCTTAAGATCTCAACTGAAAATGTCTTTGTTGATGAATAGGCTGTGGTAATTCTTTTCTGTGAACTGTTTTCATCTTGTTTGAGATGGCAATGGAATTTTATTGAGGGTATTATTTTCCCCTTTGTTTTGTGGAAACTTGCATATTTAGATCTTTTAAAATAAGATTAGGGTTTCATTTAAAAGATGAGCTTAATTAATTCAATACTCTTAAATTGTTATCAAAAGATTATATGCCTCTGTTCGAATAAATTTTTGTATTACAATACTTATTGAATCAGGAACTGATTACTCTTTTTAATGCAATACTGAAACCTGAAAATGGGATTTCAATCTGAGTTTGTTGATACTTTTGATCATCTTTAACTTATTAATCGGTTATTTTTCTATTTCTTGTTGGATATAGTTAATACACCTTGAGCCATTATAAAATAAAGGAACGTGATTCCTTTAGAATAGACTATGTTCTAGGACTACTAATTGTATTTCATTATGAGTAGGGAATTGAAACTTGTGTTCATTAAAAGTAAAGAAGTGTAAAGAATATGGTAGTGTGCTTCTTCTTACTGTATAGATCATTGGTTGAACTTTTGTTTTGATTCATCCTTTGAAATGAAGTTTTCTTTATGAGTTGTTTGATCTTCCTTTACCCAATCATTTGTAGAAATGATGTTGGAAAAGATAATTTTATACAGTTTTATTGAGCCGGAAATGCCAGTTTGTTTGGCAGACTATTGTTTGACAAGACTTTACTTGGTTAGTCTGAGATGAGTAAGTTTGTCTCTTGCACTCTATCTTTTTGAGAATTCTCCTTGGATGAACTCGAGTAGAGATTAACTCTTGTATGAATCTACCTTGATTTTTGAACGTTGTTTCAGATCTTTAAAAGTTAACTTCTATATGTGGAAGTAGATTTAAACTTGCAGGTAGACCCGATTGATTTTCTATTCCTTCTTAGATTAAAATGAAATTTTGTTTTGATGAATATCTTAAATGTTAAATTTTAAGGTAGTTGTATTTTAAAAATAAAAATTTAAATCATGTTTTAAATTTTTTCTTTTTCTAGGATGTGTTGGGTTTGGGCATAGTTGTATTAGTTCTTCTTCTTTTTATTTAGGAGTTAGATGAGTCATCCTAATCTGAACCATGCTTTAAATTATTCCTTTAGCTTAAAACAAAGATAAATGTTGTTTTCTTTAATGAAATATTGGGAACAATGAGATGTTATGATATGTTGTTTTCCTAAGGATATTTGATAGAATCAATTAGACTCTATTTTGTAAGGCTGATATGGTGGATTATATTTTGTCCTTTTCTTAAAAGTGAAATCGATTGTTTAAAATGTACTTCTTTTTCATTACTTTTGATATATTGATTATATGATGTAATAATTGTCTCATTAAAGCATAATTGTTTTAATGGAACAATCATTGGAATGCACTTATTTTTAAGGCTTAGTGCTTATCATGCCCAGTTCATTGAACTGACCCTGTGCTAGTAATTTTTTGCAAATGGACTTCATAAGTGAAAAGGAAGGCATAAAATTATGTGACCATTGGCTTATTTGCAGTCTAATTTTTGTGAAGAACTCTGAATCATTCTTGAGATTGTATATAAAAAAAGAAAAGTAGTATTCTTTTGTAATGAAGGCAGTTGTCTTGTAGCATACCTAAATTTATAAGTTTTAGAGATGAATTAAATGTTGATAATTTATTACTTTGGGTGTGTATATTATCTTGTACTCTCATTGCATAGATGGAATCTTATCTTGTTGTTATACTCCATATTATGTATATGCTTGATGGGGTATTCTTAGATAAGTTTGACATTGGGAATTGGACTAATTTTCCTAAATAGGATGCAACGTCTTAAAATTGCAGAATTTGATATCATAACTAAACAATTCAATATAGTAATATGATATGGAATAAACATTCATTAATAAATATTGAATTTGTAAATGATTTATAGGGGTGCTAGGCCCTAGCACTTAATCATGTAAAGGAAGATTCTTCCTCTATCTTGAGAATGCAAATAAAAGGAAAGACATGATTTCTAATTAGTAGACTTCGTTTAATAAATTCTACTTAGTTACAACTTAGATGGTTGTTACACTTCCTTGAATGGTTAAGCCACAATAAATGGAACTTATGATGTTGATATCCTGTTATGGTTGACGGCTTGTTAAGTATAGTAAATAACATTAAAAGCAATCTTAAGATATGAAATTTCTTTAACAACCAATTGAATCTGTTGTAGAGAAGAACTTCAAGAGTGTTGGATTAGGGATAGGAAAGGTTGTTGAAATCTATTTTTAATAATCCAAATTAAATAAATTTATAATAAACTCCTTGCGGCATGTAAATCTCGATGAGGTTGTTCTGTAGGATGCTAGCACATGCCAACTACAGGGCATGTACCTTTGAGAATATTAGGATCTTCTCGAGGATACAGTCGATGCAGTCAACATGTGGGCAACACCCTTCTGCATTGATCATCTCGATCTACACACTTGGTACTTAATCCAAGTTTTTCTCTAGGTCTAGTTAGTAACATGTCTAAGATATGGGGTATGCCCTCTAAGACTCAGAGATAACTTGGCACATGGGGTTGACTTAGGTTGACCTAGTATGCCAACTTACCCTAAATCTTAGTGAGCCTCCCCCTATCATAGCATATGTTGTTAACTCGAACTAGGGTTAAACCTTGGGCAAGTGGACTGACGAAAGTCAGTAAAGGACATTCTAGATAACAATAGAGTGGGGTGAAGGACGTATTTCTAGATTGATGAGTATTCCATCAAGGAATAGTAATACGAACAGTATGTTAGAAATCTTTGGCCAAAGTATCATAAGCTGCTAGTTGCGTTGTCATATGTTACCTAGTCTAAGGTTCGTGATGCAGATGAATATTGGTAACAAATATTTAGATAGGTTCCTTAGACAGATCACTCAATACCTTAAACATGGAGAGAGAACCAAGTATATGTAGTATATGGAAAATTATTCAATACTTAATGTTAAACATGAATAGATCGGTAGTTATACCGAGTCATGAAATGAATAGATTGGTAGCACACCGAGTCATTACAGCTGCATATGGTTATATGTTATATGAATGGTTGATTAAGAATGTGTGTTTTAAATTATGAATTTAGAACAAAGAACATTATTTAAAAAATAAATTCCCTTGTTTCTAAAGTCTTAAAATGGGAATGTTACATCTTGGTATTAGAGTTGAAGGTTGCAGATCTTGGACCTATTGTATCCACAATCTTATTAAACTTAAATTTTCTTGTAAGAGAAAATGGTGAGAACAAGAGGAAATGTTGCAAATAACCCTCCACCTGAGGAAGGATTGGAAACTACCCAAAAACTTGATGAGATCCTTACTACCCTATTGGACACAAGAGATCATTTGGCTATGCTTGAACAACAAGTAATGGGAAATGAGGAGGAAGAAGAAGTTGATAATAATAATCATCCACCTCTAGGGGAAAATGCCAATGTGGGTGTTGATAATAACAATGTTAACATACCTGTTCATCTTGAGAATGAAAAGGCTAGACTAGCAGTAAAACTCACTAATGACATAAAAAGGATAAGTCCACCCAAGTTTGATGGCACCACATTAGGAGATGGAACTGAGAATTGGCTCAATGAAATGGAGAAGTACTTTGTAATAAGGAACTTCTTAGTGGTAACCAAGACTTTATGGGGATTATATCATCTTTCCCGTGAAGCATCTTCATGTTGGGACAACCGTAAGGTTGAGTTAAATATTGATGAAACTAACATCACTTGGGATCAATTTAAAAGTTGTTTTAGGCAACGAATGGCTGCCTCAATTCTAATATGATCAGAAAATGACTGAATTTCAGAACTTAGCTCAAGGAAAGCTAATAGTAACTTAGTATTGGGAATAGTTTACGAAACTCCTTAAGTATGTACCTTAGTATAAAACTGATGAGAAATTTAGGATACGGAAATTCATTATGGGATTGAATCCCATTATTGAAGGAGAAGTTGATGTTCATAGCCCAACCACTATGGAAGGGGTTGTTAAAAAGGCCATAAGGAAGGAACAAAAATTAAAGGTTATTTTTGCTCATAAGGAGGAAGTAAGGAAGAAGGTTCCATACCCCTCTTAAGCTTATCTTGCACATAAGAAGGGACCATGGAAGAAGTTTTGTAATAAAAGTAAGTTTTTAACTAATAATAATAGGAAAAAAAAATGAATAAGACTGCTGGAAATGCACAGAACAATTTTGCCAAGAATAATAACAATAGATAGAAGTACTTTGGAGGTCATAATAATAATTTTAAGGTTGGAAATAATTCTGAGTCTAGAAAGGAACCTATAGGAGGCTGTTATAATTGTGGAAAGGATCATTACACAAACCAATGCCCTTTTAAGAAGGATGATTGTAATCAGCAGCACAAGATACATGTTGCAGTAGCTGACAAGCAAGATGAAAAGAAAGCTACACATATAGAAGTTCTTGGTAATTTATTTGGCATACTTATAACTATTCTTTTTGTTACAGGAGCTACTGAATGTTTTATTTCTAGTAAAATTGCTTCGAAACTTAAAAGAAAAGCTGGAAAAATGGATAAATCATGGACTGTACATTATGGTAATAATTCTATTCATACAGTTAGTATGTGTCTTTTTAAAGTAGTCCTTGAATTACCTAACTTTTCCACAGAGGTTGATCTGTATGTTGCACATTTAGGGTCTTATGATGTAATCATAGGTGTTAATTGGTTAGCAGAACATAAGGCTAAAGAGGACTATTTTGAAAAATGCATTAGTTGTT
The DNA here is from genome assembly GCA_019776745.2 of Taxus chinensis. Classification (NCBI taxonomy): domain Eukaryota; kingdom Viridiplantae; phylum Streptophyta; class Pinopsida; order Cupressales; family Taxaceae; genus Taxus; species Taxus chinensis. Next base: position 885,651,551 of record CM034149.1, read on the forward strand.
TAGATGACCTGCAAAAAATAGCAGAGATTCAGGGTGTGAAACGTGAGATTTTTGTTAGGAAACTGTCAATTATGCAACTTTAAAAAGGCTAAAAGTAAAGGATGTACCTTATATGCAGTAAAAATTTCAAAAACTGCAGAGGAAAACAACAATTTAATGGAAAAATATCCGTTGTTACAAGACTTCAAAGATTTATTTCCAAAAGAATTGCCAGGTATTCCACCCAAACGAGAATTTGATTTCATGATTGAGATCAAGCCTAGAACCGAACCTATATCTAAGGCACCGTATCGATGACTACTATAGAATTAGTAGAGCTTAAGGCTTAATTGCAAGAAATTTTGTCTAAGGGTTTGATTAGACCAAGTGTTTCACCTTGGGTGTTAGGAAATAAGAGATAAAATATGTGGAATAATCCCTTACAGAATCACAACAGTAGAAAATAATATGCAGAAAATATTACAGATCTCAAATAAAAGTGCAGAATAAATAACACAACACAGAGAGACAAGATTTAACGTGGTCCACACCAAGAATCACTTGCTCAAATTTTATTACAAGCCTCCACTCTCTCAATACAATACCCATATCCGTTTGGAGCTTTGCTCAAAAAAATATACAGAATTCACACCCGAATTCAAAACAAATCTGCAATACATTTTCTTTTCTATGTATCATATGCATAAGACCATATAAATAGACAATTGCTTAAGCAGTTTGATACAAAACCATGGGTATCAAAACCATGGGAAAAAACTGTGGGTATCAAAACCATGGGCAAAAAACCGTGGGTATTAAAACGATGGGTACTGAGAAACCATGGGCCCAAAAATAGCCCATAACGGTTACCCATTACCCATGGGTTAATAAACCACCCATGAAAATTTGCTTAGGGGGCTTCACCCCCGAACCCCCTGACCTACTCACTGGTAAGCGGGACCACCGTAAAAATACCCGAGTGTAACACATAAAAGGTGTACCACACTCTAACATGAAAATATGCTCCACAAACATAAAAAATATCCCACTTGGAGATTGATTTCCACTGAGAAAGGTTCTCAACCCTTCACTATCATCCGCGAAGGCCAACCAAAGTTAAACATAGCTTTAGTTTATCCCTTGTGACCACCTTGGTCATCATGTCTGTAGGATTCTGACTGGTATGAATCTTCTCCAACTTCAACTTATCTTCCTCCAAAGTTGTCCTGATGAAGTGATATCTCAACTGTATATGCTTCATCGTGGAGTGGAAAGCAGAGTTCTTAGCTAGGTGTATAGCACTCTGACTATCACTATGTAATTACATTCCTCTTGCTTATGCCCCAACTCCTCAAGCAATTGTTATAACCAAATCATCTCTTTGCTTGCCTCTGTGGCAACAACATACTCATCCTCCGTGGTTGAAAAAGCCACCAGCTTCTATAGTCGTCAAATCCAGCTCACTGCTATCCCACCTACAGTGTAAATATAACTTGTCGTGCTCCTACTGTCTACATCTCCAGCCATGTCTGAATCTACATAACCACGTAAAGTGGTGTCTGATCCACTGTAGCACAAAACTATCCCCATGGTCCCTCTCAAATACCGAAGGATCCAATTTACTGCTTGTCAATGCTCTTTACCTGGATCACTCATAAATCTACTCATAGCTCCCACTACATGGGCAATATTAGGCCTAGTGCACACCATAGCATACATCAAACTTCCAACTGATGATGAGTAAGGTACCTTGGACTTCTGGTTTCTTTCCTGCTCTGTCTTGGGACACTACTCCTTTGATAACTTAAAATGGCCTACCAAAGGAGTCCCAACCGGTTTAACATCCTGCATGTTAAACCTATCCAATACCTTCTTAATGTACTCTTCATGAGATAAAGTTAGCTTCCGTTCCTTCATATCTCGAGTTATCCTCATACCAAGGATTTGTCTGGCTACCCCCAAATCCTTCATATCAAAGGATTCACTTAGCTGTTTCTTGAGTACTTTTATTTCCTGCATGTTTTTACCTATAACCAACATGTCATCAACATACAAACATAGGATAATATAACTTCCATCCTCAAATTTCTTTGTATACACGTAATGGTCAGAATGACATCTAATATAACCTTTCTTTATCATGAAGCTATCAAACTTCTTATACCATTGACGTGGAACTTGTTTAAAGCCATACAAGCTCTTCTTTGGTTTACACACCATCTCCTCTTTACCTTTGACCTCATAGCCCTCTGGTTACCACATATATAGTTTCTCCTTGAAATCACCATGGAGAAATGCATTCTTTACATATAACTAATCTATGTGCAAGTCTTCTACTGCCACTATTCCAAGAAAAATTCTAATAGAAGTCATTTTTACTACAGGAGAAAAGATCTCATCAAATCTATACCTTGTTTCTGTGCAAACCCCTTGACCACCAACTAGGCCTTATATATTTTCTTTCCTCCTTCATCTTTAACTTTTTACACCCACTTGTTCTGCAATGCTCTTTTTCCTTCCAGTAGCTTCACCAAATCCCAAGTCTGGTTCTCCACGAGAGACTTATGCTCCTCATCCATGGCTTGCTCCCACTTCTTACTGGCATCCACCTACATTGCTTCATCAAAGCTCTCTGGCTCTCCACTATAAGTGAGTAATAAATAATAAAGAGAAGGAGAAAAACGTTCAGGTTCTTTTCTTACCCTAAAATACCTCCTCACTATAGAATTTTGGGGTTCCTGTTGAGTCAGTTCCTGAATTGATTCATGGGTCACTGTCCCATTCGGAAGATCCTCTACCATTGTATATTCTTTCTTGGATTCTTCCCTATTTTCCTGCAACTATTGCTTATACATGACTTTCTCATTAAAGACCAAATCCCTAGACCGAATGATTTTATTGTCCTTAATACTCCAACATTTAAATCCAAAGTCATCACCACCATAACCAATAAAAGTAAATTTTTCTAATTTAGCCTCTAGCTTGGTCCTATCATCCGTGTCTATATGAACAAACACCTCACATCCAAAGAATCTAAGAAAAGAATAATAAACTTTCTTACCATACCAAGCCTCCTCAGGTATGCCTCCATCAAAGGCACTTGAGGGTCCTCTGTTTATCAAGTACACAGTTGTGCTCACCGCTTCTACCCAAAAAGAAAGAGGCAGTCCTGCATGTAGCCTCATGCTCCTAGCATGTACCATTATTGTTCTGTTCATCCTTTCTGATACCCCATTCTGCTGCGGAGTTCCTAGAACCATCTTTTTCCTACGGATTCCATTCTTAGAACAGTAATCATTAAATTCATTGTTGCAATACTCCCCTCCATTATCTGACCTAAGAAATTTTATCTTAAGACATGTTTCATTCTCTACCAAGGCTTTCCATTTAACAAAAGTGTCAAATACATCAAATTTGTTTCTAATACAATAAACCCAAACTTTCCTTGTTGCATCATCAATAAAAGTAACATAATAACTTGAACCCCCAAGAGACGATACCTGAGCTGGCCCCCACACATCATAATGCACCAGCTCTAACTTACTCTCTTGCTTTGTAGGTCCAACCTTGAGAAACCTTACTCGCTTCTATTTCCCATATATGCAATCCTCACAGAACTCCAAACCTATTTCTATATATCTAGGAAAATTCTTCTTTATGATGTCCATGCCCTTATTGCTCATATGACTGAGCCTATAGTGCCATAATGTTGTATCTGCATCTAAAGCCACAAGATTACAATCCTTAGTACTATCAGTGGATAAATACAAGGTTCCAACCTTCTTACCTCTTGCCACCACAAGAGCACCCCTGGTAACCTTCCCAGAGTTAGTTGTAAATATCACAGTACAACCATCACTTCCCAATTGCCCCACCAATATCAAATTTCTCCTTAATGTAGGCATATGTCTAACATCCTTCAATAGCCATGTATTCCCATTCTGCATCTTAACCTGAACAAAACCTTTTCCAACTACACTGCAAGGCTCATCATCACCAAGAAAAACATGCCCAAAATCCCTTGAACATAATCAACAAAATAATGCCTATGTGGAGTAGCATGAAAATAAGCCCCTAAATCTAAAACCCAAGATTCAGTAATATTATGTAATGAAAGAATCAAAGCATCCTGGCATACATTACCCGATGCCACATTTTCCTCCTTGTTTTCTTCTTGTTGTTTCTTCTTGTCGCAAAGCTCCCAACAGTCCTTCTTTACATGCCCAGACTTTCCACAGTTCCAACATACAATCTTGCTCTTGGATTTTGACCTTGCCCAATCTTTTGATTTTCCACAGTTTCCTCTATTCTTTTGTCTCCATCTAGTTTCCACTATCAAAGCATTCCCTGAAGTAGAAGATTCCCCGGAGGTTTTTCTTCACATTTCCTCACTTAGAATCACCCCTACAACATCCTCAAACTTCAACTTCGAGTTAGCTGGAACCAAGTTGCTTACCACCATCACCAGGCTATTCCAACTTTCAGGTAAAGAGCACAAAATTAATAAAGCCCTAACTTCTTCATCAAATTCCATTGTAACCGAAGCTAGCCTATTCACAATCGTATTGAAATCATTTAAATGATTTGCTACTGAACTATTCTCAGACATCTTCATATTAAACAACTTTTTCATTAAAAATATCTTATTAGAGGCAGAGGGTTTTTCATACAACTTCCCTAATGCATCCATCAGTTCTTTTGTAGTCTTTCCCTTTGAAACATTAAATAATACCAAAAATGCAAGAAACAACTAGATCTTTCCAAGTGCCTTCTGATCCAAAAAATCCTATTCTGCATCTGTCATACTCGAGGGTTTGTTCACCTTCTCAGACAATGGAGTATAAAGATTCTTTTTATAAAGTTAATCTTCCATTTGCATCTTCCAAATACTGAAATTCTGCCCATTGAATTTATCAACCTTAGATCTTCCATCATTTTCCATAGCTCCCACTCAAGATAAAACTTTCCCTACAATTCAACACTTCAGCAAACCAAACCAGGCTCTGATACCAATTGTTAGGAAATAAGAGATAAAATATGTAGAAAATATTACAGATCTCAAATAAATGTGCAGAATAAATAACACAACACAGAGAGATAAGATTTAACATGGTTCACCCAATTTGTACTATGTCCACCAAGAATCACTTGCTCAAATTTTATTACAAGCCTCCACTCTCTCAATAAAATACCCATATCTGTTTGGAGCTATGCTCAACAAACTCTACAGAATTCACACCCGAATTCAAAACACATCTGCAATACATTTTCTTATCTATGTATCATATGCATAAGACCATATAAATAGAAAATTGCTTAAGCAGTTTGATACAAAACCGTGGGTATCAAAACCATGGGCAAAAACTGTGGGTATCAAAACCATGGGTATTAAAATCATGGGTACCGAAAAACCCATGGCCCAGAAATAGCCCATAACGGTTACCCATTACCCATGGGTTAATAAATCACCCATAAAAATTTGCTTCAGGGGCTTCGCCCTCGAACCCCCCTGACCCGCTCACCGGTAAGTGGGATTGCCGTAAAAATACCCGAGTGTAACACAGAAGGTGTACCACACTCTAACATGAAAATAAGCTCCATAAACATAACATTGGGGAGCAGTAGTGATCTTTTTGAAAAATAAGGATGGAACACTTAGATTGTGCATTGATTATAGAATATTACACAAAGAAACAATTAAGAATAGATATCCACTTCCTAGGATTGATGATTTATTTGATCAGATGCATGGAGCATCGGTATACTCCAAGATAGATCTTTGATTTGGGTATCATCAATTACGAATTAAGGATGAGGATATTCATAAAACAACTTTTAGAACAAGGTATGGACATTATGAGTTTACGGTTTTACCTTTTGGATTAACTAATGCACCTGTGACATTTATGAATTTAATGAATAATATCTTTCAAGAATACTTGGAAAAATTTGTGCTCGTATTCTTAGACGGCATTCTCTTATATTCTAAAAGCATTGAAGAGCATAATAAACATTTGAAAGTAGTTTTGGAAATTCTGAGAAAGAGACGGTTGTTTAGTAAGTTGTCCAAATGTTCTTTCTATGACACAAAAGTCCACTATTTTGGTCATGTAATAATTAAGGATGGAATTGCTATAGATCCTTCAAAATTTACATCTATAAAAAAATGGCCCGCACCAAAGAATGTACATGAAGTTAGAAGCTTCATGGGACTTGCTGGCTACTATAGGAAATTTGTAAAAGACTTTTCTAAGATAGCTGCACCAATAACTTCCTTACAAAAGAAGGATAAAAAGTTTTTTTGGAGTGAGAAATGTGAAATGACATTTAAAACCTTGAAGGGATAGTTAACTTCAACACCTATTCTTGCAATACTAGATCCTGATGGAGATTTTATGGTGGTAGTTGATGCATCCAGTGAAGGTCTAAGAGGTATTTTGTTACAAAGCGGTCATGTAATCGCATATGAAAGTAGAAAAATTAAGTTACATGAGTTGAATTATGCTCCACATGATTTAGAGCTTGCTACCATTGTTCATTCACTTCAAGTTTGGAGGCATTATCTGTTTGGGAAACCATTTGAGTTGAAAACTGATCATCTTGGGCTGAAGTACATTTTCACTCAGCCAAATCTAAATGCAAGATAGTGAAGATGGTTAGAGTTTTTGTCTCAATATGATTTTGACATAAGTTATATAAAGGGTAAATAAAATAGAGTGGATAATGCTCTAAGTCGTAGGAAGCACATTTATGCTCTTATAACACTAAGAACTCAGTTTAAGGATGAAGTAAAAAGTGTTATGGAATCTAATTCTTACTTTCAGCAAGTAAAAGCATAGCACTTGGCTGCAGATTCTAATGATTTGAGGTATAAAGGTTTTCACCTTCGATAAAGAAGGAATCTTACGATTTGAAAACAGAGTTTATGTACCTTTGCTTAATGGTTTGAGAAAGAAATTGTTAGCTGAATTTCATAATTCACCTTTCTCTGGACACCCTGGTATTAAAAAGATGCTTGCTTGATATAAAACAACAATATTTCTAGAAAGGAATGAAGAAATATGTTATTGATTATGTAACACATTGTCTAGAGTGTCAAAGCGTAAAAGCGGAACATATGCACCCAGCCAAGTTTATTGTATCCTCATAGCATACCGCAGTATAAATGGCAGGTAATAAGCATGGATTTTGTACACAGGATTGCCTATGTCAAGGAATAAACATGATGTTATTTTGGTAGTTGTTGATAAACTAACAAAAGTAGCTCATTTTATTACTGGAAATCTAAAAGAATGATTCTCCTGTTTTGGCTAAAATATTTATACATGAAATTTTTCAGATTACATGGGGTACCTAAATTAATCATATCTGATAGAGATCCTAGAATGACATCAATATTTTGGCAAACGCTTAATGCAGCTTTAGGAACTAAGCTAAATTTCAGTTTTGCGTATCACCAGGAAATGGATGGACAGATTGAAAGATTAAATCAAGTTTTAGAAGATATGTTATGGATATATTATATGGATCAGACAGTATAAGTGGGAAGAATATCTTCCATTAGTTGAATTTGCTTACAATAATACATATCATGCTTCTCTTAAGATGACACTCTTTCGAGGCACTTTATGGAAGAAAATGTAGAACCCCTGTTAGTTGGGATAGCATAGAGGATAGAGAGGTAATTGGACCTAAAATCCTTACGGAAATAGAACAACAAGTTAAGGTTGATTCAGTGAATGCTTGAAAGAATTAGCAGATAGGCAAAAGAGTTACACTGATTTGAAGAGGGTTGATAGGAAATTTGAACTTAGTGAGAAAGTCTTTCTTCGGGTTAAACCAAAAAAGAGTTCTATAACTTTTGGCAAGGCTGCCAAGTTGTCACCTCGTTATGTGGGACCTTTTGAGATAATTGAAGTAATCAACCCTGTAGCTTATCGTTTAGCATTACCTCCTACTTTGTCACGAATGCATGATGTTTTCCATATTTCTTTTCTTAAGAAATACATTTCAGATTTATCACACGTGTTAAATTGGAATTCCTTATAGGTCTAAGACCCAGGAATAATCATGGTTAAACCCATTCGAGTGCTAGAAAATCGACTAGTTGCATTTAAGAAATTGAGAAATAAGTCAATGTAAGGGTCCATTGGGACCAATTTAACGAAGAGAGTGTAACTTGGGAAAATCTAGAAGATATGAAAACTACTTTTCCATATATATTTGATCAAAATTGATTTTCTCGACTGATAAAAAATTATAATTTTATCTTTATATGACATTACATATGCCAGTTTTGGGTAGATATTTATTTGATTTGGATAAATAGCTATTTAATGTTGATTTCTTGAACTATAAGATTCTAATATATTTTTACTATATGGTAGGAGAATTGAATGAAGTGATTGTCCTGGAGGTATACTGTTAAAAAAAAGAGTAATCATCGGGATGATGATTCTTTTAAGGAGGGGAGCATGTAACACCCTTGACAGTTGTTATTTACCTCCTTTACATTTCAAGTGTTGACATGTGATTGTCCTTATAAAGATATGTTCTTTTAATTTTTGGAGATCATGCTTGATATGGATAAATCATCATCTATGTTCTTATGATCCTTTGACTGAACTGGAATGGCTTCCTTGAATCCATTTTTCACTTCTTGTAGGTAAGTTGCAATCTAGTTTAAGAGTTATAAACTTATCCATTAATCTGACACATCCTTGGATCAATTTCAGTAATCAAATGAATGTTTTAAATCTGCTTTGTTGAATAAATGGTAAATTGGCATTCCATGAATTAAAACGACGTATGACTAAACTATGATTGATTACAAATTCTTTTATTATTTTGTGAACGTGTTTCTATTCAGTCGTATGTTGTGCTTCGATCTTTTCAGTTCGATCATGGTGGGACAACGCTGAACGCAAACGAACTATAGCATGTTCACGTTATAGGAAAAAATTTGGTTCCTAAAACTAAAGGGACTATCTTATGGAATCCTAAACGAGGTAAGAATTACATTTACTACCTAGCTATATTAATTAATTGAATTTTATCCTAACCTAAGCTTTGTACTAACGGATCATGGAGAGGTTAATAGGTTATTTAAATTATCCTAAAACCTAATGCTATAATTGGTTGTGTGATGATCTAACCTAATGCTTAAAAACTATTATGTTGGAATTAACCTAACCTATGTTGAAATCTACCTAAGGTGGTAATTAATGGATTGGGTTATATCCTAAGGTTACCTATCCTAAGCTAGCCTAAGATCTAACCTAAGCAATTATGACTACCCTAAACTAATGGGCATGAAGGGGGAATTGGTGATCGCATGTATCACAGGCAACGGTTCCAAGGCATTTAATTTGTTGATAAGGTTTTTTAATAAGCTCACGTACTGCACTAATTGCGGTAGGGGCTAGTTGACTTGGTGGAGGCTTATGTGGAATACTTCACTAAAATGGAATTTCTTGTTAAATTTGATTTGGCATTCGCTAAACTTGGAAGGCGGTTGCAAGGAAGGATAGGCGGGAAAATAGGAATTAATGGAATTTATTGTTTTTCAGTTTTTGTGCTCAAACTGTTTTGGAAAGCATGCAAACGGGATTGTATGGAGTCATTTCACTTTGCATACCTCACAATTTTTTCTCAACATGCTCTCTGGTTTTTTGAACCAGCAGATTGAACTGGCACTTAATGGCTATTCTTGATATTTTTGACCTATTTTCGGTTCGTGGGATATATAAGAGGCAGTGTGGAAAAAGAAGTTGGGTGTTTGATCTTTCATGGAGAAGAGGAGAAGTTGTGAGCTTGGCTAGAGGTTCTCTTCGATTTGGCATAAGCGCTATCAAGCATGATAGGCTCTAAACTTTAAGATCTCTTTGCTTTCTTATAAATGTTTCATTAAAACAAGTCTGCTCTTTTGAGATTCTTGAATTGCTTATCTTATCTGGTTATTTGCTTGTTGGGTTTATTAAATCTTGTGATATTGGCTTTGAATCCTTGGTAAATGATATTCTGTTTGGAAACCTACCATGTGTAGTTCTTAAAAAAAAGAGAATACATGTAAAAACATATTGTCTGTAACTCAGCTTTTTCATTCTGGAACGGGTGATGGAAGTATTTTGTTTAGATAATCTTCATTGCTATTTAGATATGGTTCAGAGTTATTTTTGAGAACTTTGGGTTCTATCTGATCTTGTTAGAGTTTGTGTTTTGTTTGATCGTGAGCTTGTGCTGAGCTTGTGTTTTAAGTAGAGCTTGTATTCAAGTTCACATTCGGTTTCGAACTTGGTTCTAGTTTTGTGTTTGTTGAGAACCATGTTGATAGAGGTTTCTTGTTGTTCTGAACCATGTTGAAATCTTGGATATCCCTGGACTGTTGTTGAAGTCCGTATATAGCTCAGTGCTTGTGTCTTAGTTCCTTATGATAGTCTGAATTTTTACTGTCAGTTCATAATGTACATGGTACTTGTATGTTATTACTCTTTTTTTTGGGCTCGAACTTTGGTAAGAAACTTGAGTTCCATTGGGGGATAATATTGGGCTTCGCATTTTGATATGAATTATGTTAGAGACTTTAGTTGTTCTAAGCTAGTGTTGAAATCTTGGGTAACTCAGACTGTTGTTGAAGCTGTATGTGGATCTGTACCCATGATTTATATACTTTTTGGGAAGTTTGGAACTGTTATTTTAAGTTTCGTGATTTACACAGCACTCGTATTTTGTTACTTGTGTAGTCTAAACTATATGTTGAGACTTCGTGTCGACTCTATTCTAGTATTTTGAGTCGGGTTTTATTTGTTTTAAACTGTTTAAAACTGATAACTCTTTCGTTGAACCATTGATTAAGAAAAACGGGGAAAATAGTTGGCTGAGTTGTTGGATAAACTCTTAAGATCTCAATTGAAAAATGCCTTTGTTCGATGAATGGGTTTGGTTTTTCTTTTCTGTGAACTATTTCATCTTGTTTGAGATGGCAATGGCGTTTTATTGAGGGTGTTCTTTTCCCCTCTATTTCATGGAAACTCACATCTTCAAATCTTTTAAAATAAGAGCAGGGTTTCATTTAAAATATGATTTTAATTAATTTAGTACTCTGAAATTGTTACGAAAATATTATATGTCTCTGTTCGAATAATTTTTTTATTACAATACTTATTGAATCATGAACTGATTACTCTTTTGTAATGCAATAATGAAACCTAACAATGGGATTTCAATGTCTGAGTTTGTTGATACTTCTGATCATGTTTAAGTTATTGGTCGGTTATTTTTCTATTTCTTGTTGGGTATATTTATTACACCTTGTGTCGTTATAAAAGAAAGTAATGTGATTCCTTTATAATAGACTGTGTTTTAGGACTGCTAATTGTATTTCATTCTGAGTAGGGAATTGAAACTCGTGTTCATTGAAAGTAAAGAAGTGTAAAGAATATGGCAGTGTGCTTCTTCTTACTATATAGATCATTGGTTGAACTTATGTTTTGATTCTCCTTTCAAATGAAGTTATCTTTATGAGTTGTTTGATCTTCCTTTACACAATCATTTGTAGAAATGATGTTGTAAGAAATTATTTTATTTGGTTTTATTGAGCCAGAAATGCCAGTTTGTTTGGCAGACTGTTGTTTGACAAGACCTTACTTGGTTAGTTTGAGATGAGTAAGTTTGTCTCTTGCACTCTATCTTTTAAAGAGTTCTCCTTGGATGAAATCAAGTAGAGATTAACTCTTGTATGAGGCTACCTTGATTTTTGAATGTTGTTTTAGATCTTTAAAAGTTAACTTCTATATGTGGAAGTAGATTTAAACTTACAGGTAGACCGATTGATTTTTTATTCCTTCTTGGATTGAAATGAAATTCTTTTCTGATGAATATCGTAAATGTTAAATTTTAAGGTAGTTGTCTTTTAAAAAGAAACAGTTAAATCATGTTTTGAATCTGTTCTATTCCTCGGATGTGCTGGGTTTGGGCATAGTTGTAATGGTTCTTCTTCTTTTTGTTTAGGAGTTAGATGATTCATCCTAATCTGAACCATGCTTTAAACTCTTCCTTTAGCTTGAAGCAAAGATAAATGTTGTTTTCTTTTATGAAAGATTGGGAAAAATGAGATGTTATGATATGTTGTTTGCCTAAGGGTAATTCATAGGATCAATTAGACTCTAATTTGTAAGACTGATATAGGTGGATTATATTCTGTCCTTTTCTTGGAAGTGAAATCAATTGTTTAAAATGATACTTCTTTTTCGTTGTTTTTGATATATTGATTATATGATGTAATAATTGACTCATTAAAGCAAAGTTGTTTTAATGGAACAATTATTGGAATGCACTTCTTTTTAAGGCTTAGTGCTTATCATGCTCAGTTCATTGAACTTAGCCTGTGCTAGAAATTTTTGTAGATGGACTTCGTAAGTGATAAGGAAGGTAAAAACTTAAGTGATGCATTGGCTGATTTAAGTCTGATTTTTGTGAAGAACTCTGAAATCATGTTCTTGTGATTGTATATAAAAAAAGAAAAGTAGTATTCTTTTGTAATGAAGGAAATTGTCTATGTAGCATGCCTAAATGTATAAGTTTTAGAGATGAATTAAATGTTGAGAATTTATTTACATTAGATGTGTAAATTATCTTGTACTTTCATTACATAGATGGAATCATATCTTGTTGATATTCTCCATATTATTTTTATACTTAATGGGGTATTCTTAGATAAGTTTGACAGTGGGAATTGGAATAATCTCCCTAAATAGGATGCAGCTTCCTAAAGTTATAGAATTTGATGGTCATAACTAAGCAATTCAATATAGTAATATGATGTGAAATGAACATTCAGTAATAACTATTGAATTTGTGAATGATTTATAGGGGTGTTAGGCCCTAACATTTAATCATGTAAAGGAATATTTTTCCTCTATCTTAACAATGCAAACAAAATGGAAGAAGTGACTCCTAATCGTTAGACTTTCGTTTAGTAAATTCTACTTAGTTACAACCTAGATGGTTGTTACACTTCCTTGAATGGTTAAGTCACAATGAATGGAATTTATGATGTTGATATCCTATTATGGTTGACAGCTTGTTAAGTCCATTAAATAACATTAAAGGCAATCTTAAGCTAAGAAAGTTTCTTTAACAACTAATTGAATCTGTTGTAGAGAAGAACTTAAGGAGTGTTGGATTAGGGTTAGGCAAGGTTGCTTAAATCTATTTTTTAATAATCCAAATTAAATAAATTTATAATAAACTCCTTAAGGTATGTAAATCTTGATGAGGCTATTCTGTAGGATGCTGGCACACGCCAACTATAGGGTTTTACCTTCGATGAAGATTAGGATCTTCTCAAGGATACAACAATCCAGTCAACATGTGGCAACACCCTTCTGAATTAATCATCTAGATCTACACACATTAGGACTTCATCTTAGTTTCTCTCTAAGTCTAGTTAGTAACATGTTTAAGATAAGGGTTAGACCTCTAAAAGTTAGGATACCTTTGCACATGGGGTTAACTTAGGTTGACCCAGTATGCCAACTTACCCTAAGTCTTAGTAAGCCCTTCCCTCTATCATGACATATGTTGTTAACTCGATACTAGGGTTAAACCTTTGGGCAAGTGGACTGACGTAAGTCAGTAAAGGACATTCTGGATAACAATAGAGTGGGGTGAAGGACATATTCCAGATTGATGAGTATTTCATCAAGGAATAGTAATACGGATACAGTATGTTAGAAATATTTGGCCAAAGTATCACAAGCTACTGGTTGCATGTTGTCCTATGTCACCTAGTCTAAGGTTTGTGATGCAGATGAATATTGGTAACAAATATTCAGATAGGTTCCTTAGACAGATCACTCAATACCCTGAATAAGGCAGAGAGAACTAAGCATATCGGTAGTATATGGAAAATTATTCAATACTTAATGTTTAAACATGAATAGATCAGTAGTATACCGAGTCATGAAATGAATAGATCGGTAGCACACCAAGTCATTACAGGTGCATATGGTTATTTGTTATATGAATGGTTGATAAAGAATGTGTTCTAAATTATGAATGTAGAACACAGAACATTGTTTAAAAAAAATTCCCTTGTTTCTAAAGTCTTAAAATGGGAATGTTACATTTTTTTCAAGACCGAGGATTGATGACACCAATGAGATCAAGACCCCATTGTGAGAAGGGCCAAAGGTCGTAAGCCAACTACAAGGACTGACTAGGAATGCAAATAAGATTGGAATGTTGTTGACATTTTTCACATTTCTTAACATAATCACAACAGTCATGATTGAGGGAAGTCCAGTAATAGCCAAGGTGAAGAATGTGCTTAGCAATGGATAACCCACTAAAATGTCCACCATAATACCATCATGCACTTCCTGGATAGCACGAGAAGATTCATGGGATTTAAGGCAACGAAGGAGAATACCATCAAATCAACACTTATAAAGAATGCCACTAAGTATCACATAATGGTTAGCACGTTGAAGGAAATACCTCCTAGAATTATTTGATATATCGGGTGGAATGATGGTGTAGACACCTAAAATTGGTTACCCAATTTAGTGTCCCCTGGGTTCATTTATCCTCTCAGGTAACCCAAGGCACCTTTATATCACCACTTCTCCCTTAGGGTATTACTTAAATATTTAATTTAGAGGCCTATCCTAAGTTTTCTCCACCCCATTATATTTCATCCATGGTTAATTAAACATTAACCATGTAATTCTATCTTCTACATTTATTTCAACTACTTATCTACCCCATATCAATTTCCAACCTCCCGTATCACTTTTATCCATCCATCCCACCTATTTCTCCTCCCCTAAAACCGTGTAGCGGGATTTTTCCATATTTGAGTATGAGGGATAATATTCTTATCCTTCCAATTCATTTCCTTTTTGCCACTTTGGGAGCCTATTCCCTGATCGACGCTGATTTTTCTGAGTGGCGCTGATTTTTCAGAGTGGCACCAATTTTATCTTGGTCGGCATTGATTATAAATTTATGACCTGATATCCTCTCTAGTTAGATTTAGAAGAGCTGGTTGCCTAGAGATTACTTTTGTCTAAGCGATTAAGGAGATTATCAGAGAAATAAAGTGATTTTTGTGTAGTTTAATCCCAAAGAGGTGTACTTTTACTCTGTCTATCTGTCTACAGCTCTTGCAGGTCTCCATAGCTACCCTGATCATCATCAATCATCAATCAAGCATTTTTCAGGTATTCTTCTTTGTTAGTATTTAATCAACCATGATCCAGTCCGGTCGAATCTGATTAGTCTTTAATCAACGCTGGTTTATCCAAATCGGCACTGATTGAGTCTTTCTTCAGTTTTTGGGTTAGACTCCATCAATTTCTACCTTAGATCCCCTTTTTCCATCTTCAATCTCTACTTTCTGATCAATCTTCAATAATCTGGTCTTACGTCTAATCTGTTTTGCTTAGTTTTCTTTCTTTTGTTACTTTTTGGCCTTCTGTCTGCCTGTGTGTCCAATCAACACCGATCACTACCTGATCGATGCTGACCCAAACAATCAACATCGGTCACTGTCTGATCGACGCCGACCCAAACAAATGACGCCGATCATTTTGCAGAAAGATACAGAATTCAGGTAACATAATTTTAGCTTTGTTTTTATAGTTTCCTGCTTTCTTTCAATTTCTACTGCAGTTTTTACATTCTTTCTACTATTTTTAATTAGAAAACCTGAATATTTGCTTACATATTTTATCATATATGTCTTTATTCTTGATTGAAAATGTGAAATGACATCCACCGAGGAAGCTCATTACTTCCCAGACCTGCTTTCCGGGCAGTTCACCCATATATCGTCTAACGTCATCTTTTTCTGCTAAGGATTTGTGCATCACATGTTTCTTGGATCTAATTTTAGGGAGTGTTCATGTGTGTCCGTCTTGTCTCCATCCGCATTCTCTCCATCTACGTCTACAGATCTTATCCAATATATCAGGTATCTATTTCATTTGAGTTTTTTAGGGTTTTTGTGTTTAGTTTGGTGCATTAACTTGGACAAGTAACAGGTGCGAAAATTCTTGATCTACATTCTGGCATGCCCAGTGGGACCTAAACCAAAGTCCCTTGTTGTTAAGTTTATTTCTTTTCTAGTTTTGAGCTTTTGTTCTTTTTCTTCACTGATTTTTCATTAGTTGCTCTTAAGCATTCCCTTTCATCATTTCAGTTTTGCTTCTTTCATTTCTAGTTTCTTAAAATAGAAATTTCCTTTCCACTAGTATCTTGTTGGATTTTTTGTGTGTTATATTTAACCCTATTATGCGGAGTGGTTTGCTTGTTCGCAGGATTGTCCAAGCGAAGGAGCTCAACAACGTGCTTTTTGAAGTCCACACACCTTGGAGAGCTAAATCTATAGGTATTTCTCTTTTGCAGTGTTTTCTCCTTTTTAAGAACTTAAAAAGAACTTTTATTTTTGTTTTTATCACTCTTAAACACTTCGGTTTCGGTGCTTAAAAAGAATTAATCACATTGGGAAAGCACTTGTTTGACTTGTCTTCATTGAAATCAAACACTTTGGTTTTAGTGCTTAAAAAGAACTTTTTCTTTGTCATTTCTGTTGTATGTTCTTCATCCAGTTTTCTAAATAGGTTGGAAAATTGATCAAAATTGGTAGTGACACTATTTTTTATTTATTTTTCACCCTTGCACACAAAGCCAAAATCACTAGGTATAAAGCATTTAAACAAAAACTCCTTCCCTGGCCTCGCCTACCTGGAAGTGACATCTAAGAGGAAGATCCTATGTGGTACTCGGGTTGCATTATAAATTCATGGAAGTTCTGGTATATATTGGCAAAGCACCCGATTCCCTTATCGCAGCGGTGTGTGAAGTGCGGGGGTAGGCCCCTATATCAAGCCACGTACCAATCTTTTACTGAAGTGCCTTCAGGACTCCTTACCAAAACATTCCCCAAACCAGCCTTAGTTTGGCCAATTGAGTAGTCCCCATTCTATAGAACCATCCCAAACATTTTCTTTCTTAAAAGGCATGAAAATTTAAAAGAGAAAATCACCTACAGTGCTTGAATTATCTGTGCATCAGTTAGGTCAATCTTTTTCAGTGTTTTTGGTTGTTTATGATGGTCATCACCCGGTCACAATCTAGAAAAATGTCTCAATTGGCCTCTTCTTCATCTGAGACCACCACTAATGTGGATGTTTCGACACCCCTCGGGTCTTCTTTGGGACCACTGTTAGTTAGTTCCCCATCTTGGTCATATAATCCTTTCTATCATCCTAAAGTGATCCCATCACGACCAGATTCCCCCAATCCTTCAGAGGTGTCATATTCTTCTGATATAGAGTATGTTCCTCGTGGAGATCTTGAATTTCAGGCACTCCTTGACCACAACCCGGTAGCCCTTATGGACTACCTAGTGCATAAATCTACTCACATATCTGATCAGTGACCACCGATCTAGAAAGTTTATGATTATTCTCATGAGCCATCCTAGGATTTTAAAGAGTAGTTAGCATGCTTTTCTCCTCTCGAACCATGAAAGAAAGTGGTACATATATGCCTCCTTTTTCCCTTCCACCGACCATGTCGACTGGTTCTCAAATGACCCTACCTATCCCTAGTTTTGTGGCTACCTCAGCTACCCCACAGCCTAATTTTGTGAGGCCCTCTTCTTCAACTATGATGATTGCATCCACACTCCCGTAAATTGATTTTAATTCTTCTATGTCATCTATTATGTCTTAGGGTCAGTAACTCTCTGTGAACCAACCCCCTCCCATGAGTCAGTCGGTTCCTCCTTCTTGTCCTCTAGCTATTCTTTCTTCTAGTGCTCTAGCTACAGTGACCTTTACCCATCCTTTGGCGTCAGCACCCCTAATAACCAATTTGGCAGTCAAAAGTCTCATTCATAGTTTGTTTCCCACTATATCAAATCAAATCAACACCCATATTCCTCAATCCATTCCAATTCAGTCAACAAGTGTAGGAACCCACCAATCACAGCCTCTGTCTTTCATTCAACCACCTTTATCTCAACCACTTGTCATCTCACAACCTGTTTATACTTAGGCTCCTTCAAAACAAATACCACGCTAGGAATCACCTAGAATGCCTGGTTATTCCTCTTATCATCCTGTTAATCAACAAATGAATCCCCCATTAACGCCTTAGAAGAACATACCATTTTCTTCTTATACGGGACATACCAACATGCCCCCTCTTCAATCTAACATCGTCTAACTTCTTTTCAATAAAATCACAAACCTAGAAGCCTCCACCAAAGGGGCTCGCCCTTTATACTCTTTTGAAGAAGTATGTAATGAACTGATTCATCCATCAGTGGCTTTTAAGCCTTATCCTCCCCAATGGGAACTTCCTAAGTTCTCAAAATTTCATAGCCGGGAGGATCCTCAACAACACCTGTGATCATTCAAGCATGCTTGCTACCTTATAGTCCACGATCAGGAGCTTATGCTTTGTACCTTTCCTATGTCTTTAGCAGGACCTGCTTTAGATTGGTACAATAACATACCCTAACATTCTTTGTTTTGTTTCTCTCAATTAGCTCAGATGTTTGTTGAAAACTTCTCAATAAACATCACACATAAGATCTCGATTACAGATCTTTATAAAAATTTTCAATTCGATGACAAGTCTATTGCAGACTTTGTCACTTGTTGGAGAGGAATAATAAATCAATTGTCTTTCTCCCTCCCTCAATCTCAGCAAATCAAGTTATTTACTCGATCTTGCGCTAATCATATTTCTTCCAATTTAAGGATTCAAACCTTTTATACATTTGAATAAGCCTTTACAATGGCACGCAAACTTGAGTCTCATGCCATTGAACAAGGGAAGCTAAAACTTCATTCTAAGTCTAAACCATATTTTTCTCGGTTTACGAAATCAAACCCTTCCACTTCTAACAAAGACAAGAATCAGGGGTCCACCAATGTTATCGTATTAAAAACATCATGAGATGATAGCACTTCTAATCAAACACCTCAAAGAGACTCTTCATCTTCTTGAAAAGGACCTCCCTCATCATCTCGATCTTTTACTTCGTTAGGGGAATCATATGCTTATATCTTAGAAAAAATGTTGGAAGTTCACATGATCGAACTTCCCCCTATTAGAAATTCTGATGAGAACCAAGAACGATCATTCTGGTATCGTGAAAATGAATTTTTTTTATCATAGAAGAAAAGGCCATGATATTGAACGATGTTAGACCTTCAAAAATCTTGTCCAAAAATTCATTGATAAAGGCGAGCTCATTGTAGATAATCCAAATGCTCCCCCAAATCAAGCACTTGATGTTTTTAAACTACCTTTTCCAAATCATTCCCCGAACAATGATGCTTCAGGGTCTAAAAAACCAAACACTCATATCATCAGCTTCATTTCTACTAATGGTTCTTCTCCTAATTCTGAATCATCTACAAACATGTTGACTGAATCGGGTCTCTCCTCCACTCCTTCAAATTATGAGATTCCACCATCCTCAGATGGTCCATCTTCAAGTCTTCCTTTATTAGAAATAGATTCATCTCCCTCTATCTCGCCATCTGATCTTCCACCTATACCTAAGACAGTGTCATCTTCCTTTGTCTCGTCATCAGATATTCTTTCGGTGCTTGAGTCATTTACATCCCTTCAAATTCCCACTACGGATACTTCTACTTCTGTCACTCCCATTTTTTCCGCGACCATGCCTTTGGTTAACGTACCCATAGTTATACCAACATCTATGCCTTCAGAAACGTCCTCGATCTTAACCCTTCTTATCACTTTTCCTACAGTAATTACACCCACAATTACTGCATCTGAAGTACCTTCCTCACAAGAGGCTACTTCTTCATTACATATCTCTTCCACCATCAGTGCTTCCTTGCCTATTAAAGAGACATATAAAGAGATAACATCAACACTTATACTTTTTAATCCTGGAATCAGACATAAACAATTGGAGTTTAAGCCTAAGGTTACATCATCAGTATCGTTTCCTTTACTTCCTCCAAAACGGTTACAATCACCTTATACGGTCAAAGTTGTCACCATCCCTGAAAAGGGAAAACAATTATTTCAGACCATCAAGACTCTTGGTGCTTTCCCTCAAAAATCCCTCTCCACGCCTCATAAAATATTGGATTTATCCACTGAAAAGGAATCTTCTTCTACAACACCATCTTCACTAGTGCCTCGTAAAGTAGATTTACCTACTGGAAGGGCATCACCTCTTTTATCAGAACCATCATCTTCGTCACCAAAAGCTAAAGCACCCTTTATGCCTCCTATTAGATCTATTTTTGGAGCTCCTCCCCCATCTAAATCAGTCATATCTAAATCATCATCTGTTTCAGCCAAGCAGCCTTCTTCATCTTTGAAGACCAAAACACTTGTCATGTCTTTGTCATCTTCAAAATCTATCTTAGGAGCTCCTCTTCCACCAAAATCAATCTTGCCTCACTTACTTCCATCTCAAGCACCTAAGGCTACTTCTCCCAATGTCCAGAAAATCAAAAAAATATCTAAAAATATTTTCAAACTAGATATGCAAGTTATTTTACCTCAGCAGTCTATTAAGGCTAAAGAGGTGTCTTCGTCATCTTTGTCCTCATCTTCATCTACTAGATTCTATACTGAAATCCTTCACCAGCTTATCCAATCTTCATATATATCTCTTCCTCCAATCAAACCCTATAATCCCAAAGGATTAAAACCTTCATAGGTTCAACTTTGATTTGATTTGATGCTTACCATCGCACTCCAAGTCATGACACTGAGGGATATAAAGCCCTTCAATCTGTAACATTCCCATTTTAGTACATTAGAACAAGTAAATTTTTATTTTTATTTTTTTGATAAATGCTTCCTAGTTCTAAATACATAATTATAGAACTCACAAATCAATTTACCATTCTTATAAATAGATAACCATATGTAGTTGTAATGACTCGATGCACCACTGATCTATTCATTCTATGACTTGGTGATCTACCGATCTATTCATGAGTTTCATAGAGTTGGCGTTTTTACTTTAACTCTTCACTCTTACGGTTCTCTTCCCTAATCTGGGATTTCAGAATGCTCTGTCCAAGGAACCTATCTAAATAATTGTTACCATTATTCATCGGCATCACGTCCCTCAGACTAGGTATCATAGGACAAACGCAATCAGTAGCTTGCAATACTTTGTCCAAAGTTTTGAAACATACTGTTTATGTCTCATATTCCTTGACGGCATACTCATCAATCTAGAATACGTCCTCTACCCCACTCCAATGTTATATAGAATGTCTTATACTGACTTCTGTCATCCATCCCTCTCCCAAGTCATTCACTCAGGAACGGATTAATAACATGACAACGTTATAACGATGCTCTCGAGGACTAGGGATAAGTTGACATACTAGGTCAACCCTAATTAACCCTGTGTGTCAAGGTACCCCAAATCTCCAAGGGCAGCCTCATAACATGACCATGTTCCTAACCAGATCCCGAGTAAAAACTTGTTCGAGTTTAAGGTGTAAATCTTAATGATCAATGCAAAGGGTGTCGCTATAAGTCACCTGCATTGTTATATCCTAGAGAAGATCCTAATCATCTTGAAGGTACAACCCTGCAGTTTTTCATGTGCTGACATCCTAACAAAACCACCTCGGAAAGATCTATTAAACTTAAGGTGTTACTTGCGTTGAGTTGCAATTACACTTTAAGACTCTCCTTACTAGGTAGTCTTTTCCCAACTCCTGGGTTCCTCATTATTGAGTTATCCTACTTATTTATGATCCATTCTTCAAAGATAAATTTAATAAGATTTGAGATCTCGTCATAGAGTTCAATGATTAACAATAATCTTATCCAATGAAAATGGGCAGTAGCTTAGGTCTCCTCATAAGCATGCTAAATATAACCTTATAGGATTAAATCAATTTTCAAACTGAATTATATCTTACTTATTTGTATTAAGATATAGTGATTTAGATTTGTTATGTACGTTGTCCTGGCTTAGATCGAAGTTAGGGAGTAATAGATTACTCTTCTCGTTCAGCTACCTATTAAGATTTATTTAAACCTTAGCTTCTTGGAAGACAGTGGAAAAATTTCCAAATTAGCCTTATATAGAACATAGTAGAACTACTAATCATTCACAAGTGTTCAGTCACATAATCTTTACAAGGCCTACTTAGAGAATCCAAATATCTCCAAGGTATTCAATACTAAAAAAAATCACTTAAAAACAATCGAACCAAAGAGGATCAATCGATCACAATACGAATACAGCCACATAGTAACAATTACCTCATTTCATTTATTTCTAAGCCAAATAATTACAATTTATGCATTCAACATATTCGATACAATACTCAACAGCAAAAGAAACAACTTCCTTCATATAATACAATTAGAGAAGTCAAGTTGGAATTCATCATAAAACCAAATTAAATAATCTGAGCATCATATCAGATCTGTGTGCCTTTACCACTTACAACAAACCATCTGCAAAGATTGCCAACATGGGTCAGTTATGTGAACTGAGTATGATAAACACTAATTCTTAAAACAATCACATTCTACCAATTGCTCTCATTAAAAAACCTCTTTAAATGAAATCATTTCTTCAAATTCTTAACATAAATCAGGACTAATCATCATTTTGTAATTCTAACATTACTTTTGACGCATGACCCACATTATAGTTACCAATTTAATCCTTTATACCTTTCAGAAAATTCATCTTATATGTAAGAGACTAATGACAAATGATTACAACCATCCTAAATATAGACAATACTCCAACAAGAATGTTTTTAACAAATACACAAAGGCAGTTTATAACATTCAGCAAGCTCAACTGACGTAATTCCTTTTCAATCATACATTATTTCAATGGTATTGACAAGTATACCTACTTATATTGCAGCACAATTTTTACCAGTCTCTCCATACAATTTAATAGTCTATTTTTGTTATGCTCTTACCACAGAGTTCACTGTAAGGATATCAAAGAAGAAAGCATTCAAGGTTTTTAGACAAGGAGAGAATATTTTCTTTTCTTACAGTTATATATATATATATATATATATATATATATATATTAACATGTACTTTTCAACTTAGGAGAAGGAACAGAGACAATCAGATTCCCATATCAATCATGTCCTGGAATGTACCGACTCCTCTAGAATAACACAATTACATTTACGCATGCGACTAAATTAGTTGAGATTACAAGAAGAAGCTAAATTTTCGTCAAAATCCAATATAAAATCACCGGTAGCTAATTAAGCCTTACAAGAGTTCTTTCAACAAAGCAGTAGTAAATAATCCAACCATAATAGACTCAACAAATCTTTCCATATCATTCATCAAACATGAAAATATCCAACGCCATCCGCCTGACATGGCATAGCTAGGAAACACTTTATCTCAGTCAAAACACGAGACTAGATAACACTATAAATAGAAGACGTAACCATATGCAAACACAACGACATTCCCACTGAGTCAAAACACTCAGCTACATTCAACTAAGTTGAAACACATACATACACAGCAACATTAAACTGAGTCTAATCCCTATGAATATACAGACAAGGACTTATATTAGAAGCCGAATTCAAGAAGGAATAACCACAACAAGGACTTATATCAGAAGTCAACTCCACATCATAATTTCATCGAAGTTTCATCCGAATTCGAGCTAATACGAAAATACAGTAGGGACTCAAACAGAGTCAAGTTTTTAATGTAACCCAACACACATTTCCACAGAATCGAACTGAATATAAACACAACAACATTAAGAAAGAGTCAAATCAATATGAATGCATAGCGAGGACTTAAATCAGAAATCGAGTCACACGCAACACATCAAGGACTTCATCAGGAGTTGAGTTCAAATGGGAATACAGTAAGGACTCCAACAAAGTCATATCCAACCAGTACTCATGACCAGGGTTTCGATTGAGTTCGAATTCAATATGCCCACAATTCAAGTACACAAATAGAGTCAATACCAAAATTTAATCACAACAAAGCTTCTACAGAATTTGAAAACATAAGATACGTTTCAAGGACTCCAATAGAGTCATACCATTATGTAATCACAACAAAACTTCTACAGAATTCGAAAACATAAGATACGTTTCAAGGACTCCAACAGAGTCATACCATAACTAATCCTTGTAAAACTTCATCGGTGTCTAACCAAAATAGAAAACACAGAAAGGAATTTACGGAAGCCACGTTCAAGTAAATTACCCACAGCAGGCATTCCAATCAGAAGAAATTTTAGGTATACCCAGCAAAATTTAACAGGATTCCACAACATAATATCATAGCTAGGTCTTCAAATGAAATGAATCCAAAAATAAAAATTAAGTACAGTAACATTTCAATAGAATCTTCGCATGACCTGAGGTTCCTAAACCACAGCAAAGAAGAACCAATACATTGTTTCAAACCAACTGTACTAAAATCACCTGAACAGAGTTGTTTTAATGAAATCATTTTAAGGAAGGCAAGATTTTTAAAAGTTAGGGCCTATCATGCCTGATAGTGTAGCGTAAAAATCCAAAGAAGACCTCCGAATGTGCTCGCGCCTTCCCTTCTTCTTCCACAATAGCTTAAACAGCAATAAATTGTTACCTTCATGCCTTATAAACTTTCCCCGATAGAGAAAAGAGCTAGATATTCTCAAAGTTGCCATGCAACACAGAGTAGACTGGTTCGAAGAACCAGTGATCAAGTAGAGAGAAAAATAGAACGCATGGAAAACCAAAATACCAACTAATTTTCCATTTGCATGCCTTCCTAAGCAATCCGTACTCGGGAACCGAAGTTCATCAATGGCATTAACTCCAAGATTCCCACATATTCTCCATTGCCACGGACCGCCTAAGTTAGTGATTACCAAATGAAAACAAACAACCATTTCCAAATTTGGCGACTCTGCCACGTCAGGTCACAATAGCCGTTTGCAACATCCACCAAATCCCTTGTCCTTCATGCTTATCCACCTCATTTAATGCCATGGAAACCATCGCTCATGATTCACGCCCCTTCATAGGTCCCCCTCCATCCATTATCATTAGTTAAGATAGGTTAGAACATAGGTTAGATCATAAGGTAAGACATTAGTCTTACTTCCATAGTGCTAGGTGTAGCTAACCTTAGGAGCATTAATATTATAGTTAGGGCTAGGTTAGATTAGCAATAATTCAACCAATAGGTTATAGTTTAGGTTAAGGTTATTAACCTTAACGAATCCAGTCCAAGTCTCACAAGTAGGACCGATTAGTATTAGAACCAAGAAGGGTATAACATTCCCGTAATGGATTCTATCCGGTATAGCTAGTAAGCTTGCAGTATACACCAGAATTTCTTACCTGGCTTAAGGTCTAGGCCTTCCTGATATTATGATATCGGGAACCAAATTCATTTTACACGATCATCCTGAGTTAAACTCCGGAATTGCTCATTCAAATCATTCAGACCTTGCAACTTTTGTAAGGTCAATATATTTTTGTTCATCCTGAATAAACTTAAAACATCACTTGGATAAATGTAACTGATCCAAGGC
Source organism: Taxus chinensis (assembly GCA_019776745.2). NCBI lineage: Eukaryota > Viridiplantae > Streptophyta > Pinopsida > Cupressales > Taxaceae > Taxus > Taxus chinensis. The sequence goes on from CM034149.1 coordinate 885,677,115, forward strand.
TGAGTCATAAAGACGGATAAATCCACAATTCCTCCCAAAATCAAATTGAACTCAGGTGCTATAAATGAAAGAAATAAAAGAGTCCAAGCATATCCTGACTCAGTCAAAGATATTCAAGAGCAAAGAAGATACAATCCATATCAAGCATGACTTCACAATCAAAGGAACACATCCTTATACAGAAGAAATCATATATCAACACTTGAATGCTCAAGAGGAAGTAACAATAGTTCAGGGTGTTACATGCTTCCCTCCTAAAAGATTCATCGTCCTGATGATTACATATTTTGATTTACCTTCAGGTCAACCAATTTATTAGTTCACAATACAATAAGACTATTTCCAACTTGAATAGTTCCAGAAATCAATGTCACAATACATTTTATTCAACCTGAATAAGGTTTGCCTCAATCTGGCTTTCATAAAGACATGAAAAAGATAAGTTCATAAAAAAATGTTTTGTCAACAGATTTCATTCTATTCAAAAAGAAAGGGAAAAGAAATTTTCATCTCTTCCAGATTTTCCCAAGTTGCACTTTCTTCGTTAAACTGGTCCCACTGGACCTTACATTGCTGTATTTCATGATTTCTCAAATGTAATTGGCGAGTTTCCAGCACTCGTGTGGGTTTAACCACAATTATTCCTGGGTCTTGGACCTGCAAGGAATTTCAATTTAAAACATGTGACAAATCTGAAACATATTTCTTAAGCAAAGAAATATGGAAAACATCATGCATGCGAGACAAAGCAGGTGGTAATGCTAATCGATAAGCTACAGGATTGATTATTTCGACAATTTCGAAAGGTCCCACGTAACGAGGTGACAACTTGGCAGCCTTGCCAAAAGTTATAGAACTATTTCTGGGTTTAACACGAAGAAAAACCTTCTCACCAAGTTCAAACCTTCAGTCAACCCGCTTAAGGTCAGCATAGCTCTTCTTCCTATCTGCTGCTTCCTTTAATCGTTCACGAAACAACTTTACTTGCTGTTCCATTTCAGTGAGGATTTCTAGCCCAATTACCACTCTATCCTCAATACTATCCCAGCTAACAGGGGTTCTGCACTTTCTTCCATAAAGTGCTTCAAAAGGTGCCATTTTAAGAGATGAGTGATTAGTGTTGTTGTATGCGAACTCAACTAATGGAAGATACTCTTCCCATTTATACTGCTGATCCATGCAATACATTCGTAACATATCTTCCAACACTTGATTTACTCTCTCGGTTTGTCCATCCGTTTCCGGATGATATGCAGAACTGAAGTTTAGTTTCGTTCCAAGAGCTGTATTAAGCGTTTGCCAAAATCTTGATGTCATTCTAGGATCCCTGTCAGATATAATCAATTCTGGTACACCATGTATCCTGAAAATTTCTTGCACGAATCTTTTGGCCAACACTGGTGAATCATCCTTTAGATTTCAAGCGATGAAATGAGCTACCATAGTTAGTTTATCTACAACTACTAGGATAACATCATGTTTATTCCTGGACATAGGTAACCCTTGTACAGATTCCATGCTTATTACTTGCCATTTGTACTGCTGGATGCTATAGGGATATAATAGTCCAGGAGGGTGCATGTGTTCTGCCTTAACCCGCTAACATTCGAGACAATGAGTCACAAAATCAATAACATCCTTTTTCATACCTTTCCAAAAGTATTGTTGTTTTAGATCAGCAAGCATTTTTGTGATACCCAGGTGTCCAGAGAAGGGTGAATTATGAAATTCAACTAACAACTTCTTTCTCAAATCATTTAGCAAAGGTACGTATACCTTGTTTTCATAACGTAAGATTCCTTCATTATCAAAATGAAAACCTTTATACCTTTCATCATTAGGTTCTGCAGCAAGTGCTGCTTTTACTTACTAAAAGTATATATCAGATTCTGAGGCACTTTTTACCTCATCCTTTAACTGAGTTCTTAATGTTATAAGAGCAGAAATGTGCTTCCTATGACTTAGAGCATCTGCTACTCTATTCTCTTTCCCTTTGATGTAGCTAATATCAAAATCATATTGAGATAAAAAATCTAACCACCTTCTCTGTCTGGCATTTAGATTAGGCTGAGTGAAAATATATTTCAGTCCTAAGTGATAAGTTTTCAACTCAAAAGGTTTCCCAAGTAAATAGTGTCTCCAGACTTGAAGCGCATGAACAATGGCAGCAAGCTCCAAATCATGAGGGGCATAATTCAGCTCATGTAACTTAAGTTTTCTACTTTCATATGCTATGACTTGATCATTTTGTAACAAAACACCACCAAGGCCTTTCCCAGAAGCATCCGTTACAATAGTAAAACTCCCATTAGGGTCTGGTATAGCTAATATAGGTGCTGAAGTCAACTGGATTTTCAAACTTTTGAAATCAATTTCACACTTATCATTCCAAATAAATTTCTTATCCTTCTTCTGTAATGAAGTTATTGGTGCAGCCACTTTAGAAAAATCCTTAACAAATTTTCTATAATAACCTACAAGACCCATGAAGCTTCTTACTTCGTGCACATTCTTTGGTGCAGGCCACTCAGTTATTGCCACTATTTTTGAAGGATCCACAACAATTCCTTCTTTACTAATGACATGACCCAAATAGTGAACTTCTGTATCAAAGAAAGAACATTTGGATAACTTACTGTATAACTTTCTTTTTCTCAAAATTTCCAAAACTATCTTCAAAAGCTCATTGTGCTCTTCGACACTTTTAGAATAAATGAGAATATCATCCAAGAATACAAGTACAAACTTGTCCAAATATTATTGAAAGATATTATTCATTAAGTTCATAAAAGCTGCGGGTGCATTAGTTAATCCAAAGGGTAGAACTGTGAATTCATAATGTCCGTATCTGGTTCGGAAAGCTGTTTTATGAATATCTTCTTCTCTAATCCTTAATTGATGATAACCAGATCCAAGATCTATCTTGGAATAAACCTCTTCCCCACGCATCTGATCAAATAGATCGTCAATCCTTGGAAGTGGGTATCTATTCTTGATTTTTGCTTTGTTTAGCATCCGATAGTCAATACACAGCCTAAGTGTTCCATCTTTCTTTTTTACAAATATTACTGTCACTCCCCAAGGTGAAACACTTGGTCTAATCAAACCCTTAGATAAAATTTCTTACAATTGTGCCTTAATCTTGACTAACTTTGTAGTAGTCATCTGATAAGGTTCCTTGGAAATAGGTTCCATTCCCGGTTTGATTTCAATAGTGAAATAAAATTATCTTTTGGGTGGTAAACCTGGTAATTCCTCTGGAAAAGCATCCTTGAAAATTTGCAACAGAGGGAATCGTTTCATGGAATCACCATCTTCTTCTGAAAATTCAGATATCTTTACTGCATATAAGGTACATCCTTTGTTTTTAGCCTTTTTAAGTTGCATAGCTGATAGCTTCCTAACTGAAATTTCCCGTTTCACTCCTTGTATCTCTATTGTTTTCAGACGATCATCTAAACATCTTATTTTCTTTTCAAAGCAGTCTACTTTTGCTTTATGGTCAGCTAACCAATTAACACCGATGACAATGTCATAGGATCCCAAAGGTGCAACATAGAGGTCAACTTTAGTGGAAAAGTTAGGTAAGTCAAGGACTTCCCCAAAAAGACACATACTCACTGTATGAACAGAGTTATTACCATACTGTACAGTCCAAGATTTATCCATTTTTCCAGCTTTTCTCTTAAGTTTAGAAGCAATTTTACTAGAAATAAAACATTCAGTAGTGTTATCCCGTAAAATTGACAAGGGAAATTTTACTGATAACCATACCGAAATTTTGTTCCGATCCCTCATCAGGGATTCCTTGCGTTCAGAGAGTTGCAAAATCCCTTCCCGGGAAATCCGGTTTTCCGAACTTAGTCATTTTTGGTCTTTTTGGCCGAGCGCGTATAATGACTATGCAACATAAACTTTTGATGCGCCCCCTTTAAAGCCTTTGGTGCTTGTTTTCTTGTGTCAATATTCGTTTTGGTGTGCCTCTCTGTGTTGAGTCTTCCTTGCGTGCGCCAGGGCGCATGCGTCTTCTTGTCAACATAACTTTTGTTGCACCAAAGGGCGCACATATTCCTCTGTCGACACCACTTTCGGTGCGCCAAAGGGCACACATATCTTCGTGTTTACAATCGTTTTGGTGCGCCAAAGGGCACATGTTTTCTTGTGTCGACAACTCTTTTGGTGCGCCACTTGAAAAGTTGGTGGCACATTTATTGCTACCTCACCTATAAATAGGCGCGTCTGCGCTGTCATTGTCACCAACGTAAATCATGTGATTTTTCTCTATACCTGTCAGTGCACCTGCCATGTCGCTTTCGATCACGTCGTGGACCCGTTTTCATGCTTTTTCATTGTTTAAATCCAGGTAAGTGGCCTTATTTCTTTTGTGCATTTTGTATTTGAGGTTTTTGGATGCTAGACTGGTTCAGTTTGGATTAGAAAGATGAGAAATCATGTTTTTTCCCGCTTGCTGCTCTCTTTTCCATTCTTCCTCATGTTCTCCTCCCCTCTTTCCAGATCTACTGGGAAGGGGACTCTGTCCTGTAAATGATTACTCAAGAATATTAGTATTAAGCCTCTTCATCACCCAAATAAACCTCGCAAAAGGAGATTAACCATATGCAAACTCCTCAGAGAAAGATCATGGCTTGAAAAGGAAACTACATTTTCCTTCTCCTTTGGTGCATTGGCGCACCATGCAACATCAAGAACAGTTGCACCATTGGCACATCTATCACCCCTGTTACACAAAGAATAGCCACGCCTTCATGGCGCACTTCCCCCACTTACTAAAAATGCTTTTTGGCACATCAAACTTGAGTGCAACATTACAAATTCCTGTGCCCTTTGGCGCACCCAGCATCCATGTAACAGTCTTTTCCTATGCACCAAGTGCAAATCTATAAACGGCGCTGGCATGTCCCTCACTGCAACAACATCATGTTGTGCAGACCTTCCATGTGTCGTGCTAAGTTCCCCTACGGCGCATGAGCATATGATGTTACATGCATTAAACGTGTGCCCTTTGGTGCATTATGTACCCGTGTAACATGAAAATAATCTGCGCCCTTTATAAAATAAATACACATGGCGCAGGCACACTTGTCCTTACAGTAACAAAATACATCATGCATTATCCATGTGCCATGCGCCCTTTGGCGCTGATTTAACCCTTGAAACACCCTTTTCCTATGCGCCTTGTTATTTAGCCCTGTAAACTACAGCATTCATGCGCCCTGCGCCCTGAGGCCTCAAAATTGCTAAATCTTTCTTCTATCAGCATTTCAATGAAAAATCAAACAGCTAACACAACTTTCTTCAATTGGGTTTCACTTCTTATTGTTGCAGATCAACAACTAGGTTCAGAAGAACATATGTCTACATCAAGCAAGAAACCTATCAAATCTAAAGGCAAGGCCAAGCTCACAGAAGAAGAAATGAAGTATAAGTATCAGAGGGTCAGAATTCCCGAGTCCCAAGTAGAATGTGACCTAGACATCAGAGACTCAGAACTGGGTCATATTGACAAGGAAGATTTTTGGGCCAGAACCCAGAGAGTCACAAGAATTTCATGGATGGACAAACTGATAGGAAGTGCCCTGCACTTTGCTGGTGGGATCCCAGTTAGTGCCGTAAACAACGAATTTATGATGGTGGTAGCCCGATGCTACAACAAGGACACAAGATGTGTTCATGGGGAGAAGGGCGAGGTCATTATTAACCTCACTTCCCACCACTTTGAGATAATGCTTGGAATTCCTCATCACAGGCACTTTGTGGCCGTCAGCCAACAAGATTGCATCAAGGCCTAGGACGACAATGAAGATCAGTGCATGAAGCTGATGAATGAGGTTTATCTGAAGAACAAAAAAGTAGTGACTCGGTGGCCACAAGTCATTCATCACAGTGACTTTTCAGAGGAACTCAGCGACACAATTACGTTCCTGAGCAGAGTCTTTGGGCTTCGTGACGCCCATTATTTTCACAAATGGATGCTGCGGTACCTTGAGACAATGAACAAAAATGTGCCCGATCAACGCTTTGAATGGGCAGAAATTATAAGCAGCACAATCTCTGAGCAGCTACAACAACTCAACACAACGAGGAGGTTCTATATGAACTCCTACGTGGTCTATGCTGCAGCTTCAGAAAGGGACTATCCGGTTCTGATGCGGTGTGGGGTTTGGCCCCAAGTCAAAATTTATGAATACTATCCAGAGCTGAAGCTGGAAAATAGCATCCCCCAATTCACAAAGATCAATGATGCATTCTTCTACTTCATCATCTGTCTGTTGAGGTCGAATATGACTCACGGTCGCACGACCAAGAGCATAGTTGCAGTTACTGAGAAGTGGGGGGCCCTATTCACTTAGTTCCCCACATTCACCTATCTGAGGGAAGTTAATTTCTTGGGGGAACCAACTAGACTGCCAAGGTATGCCGGGCCCAAGTTGATCCTATTGGAGTTGTCGAGGCAGCTTGTCACTTATCATGAAAAGTGCCTGAAGAGAAAGAAGGGTGGGACTCCTTTCCCCCTCACAGTGGGTAGATATACATGTCTCACTCACCACAAGGAAAAAGATATGTTTGCAGAACTTGAGCTACTAAATCTGAAACATGACTTCCCAGCAAGGCCCACCTTCGACCTGAGAAATTGTCTACCTAGGGCTAAGCTCGATCCGATCCACATCCCTCAGATCGAAGATATCTACATTGACATATATCACGAGGTTGAGCTCAGGAGAAAGGATCATTCTCGTTTGGCCTTAGCAGAAATCATCCAGTACGGGGTAGCCATTGTCCCCAAAGGCTACCAAACTACCGAGCAAGAAGTGGATCAAGTGTATCTTGACACAGGTGGGGATGATTGGCCTTTTGCGTTGATTGATAGAACCAAAGAACCTCAGACAATTGAGGAAAGGGTCAAGGAAACTCTGCGTAGAATAGAGCATTGGTGCTGAATGAATGGGCTCATCTACCTCGGAGTCGATTTCACAACCTCTCCATTGGGTAACGCACCTCCTCGATCAAAACAGCAGCCAAAAGGCAAGGGAAAAAGCAAAGAGGGTGAATCCAGCACCACTCAAGAGGAAGCTCCTGAAAGTCCTCCTTCCGCTGCACCCGAACAAGTTGTAACTCTGGCTTCTCCAGAGAAAGAAGCAGAAGAAGATGTTCCAATAGGCCCATCCACTCAGGATGTCGCCACTGCTGCAACAACTAAGGTCCCTTCTGTTCCTTCTTCTTCTCCTCCTTCCCCTCCTCGAGTGACTCAAATGACCATTCCTTTGGTTGTGTCCTCTCCCCCTTCTTCTACCGTTCCTCCCGCTTCTTCGTCCATCTTATCTTCTCTCACAGACTTGTCCCCCTCCATTTCTTCCCTCATCTCTGAGCTCCCTTCCCTTCCTATGTTTTCCTCTCCTACAGTATCTCTTCCTCCCATGAGCACTTCCTCAGCCTCCCTCTCGATGCCGCCTCCAAGTGTCTCCACTTTTTTCCCTTCAACTACTGCAGCTACCCTCTTCTCTGTTTCTGGTCCTTCTCCCATAAGTCTAGCTTGGATCTCCCAGCACCTGAGTCAGCAGAAAATGAAAGTTCCCATCGCTCCGATGGACTTCTTCATAATCCCATCAAAAGGGGCAAAGAAGTAGAAGCCCATCACACGCTTCTCTCAGAGTGCTTCGGGAGAGAGGGTTATGGAGATCGCATACCCCAATCCTCTGAAGGATAAAAAGGGTCTATCAATGACAAATTATACAGTGACTCAAGTCACAATGGGTACGTCTTCTGAAATCCTTTAGGGAGAGGCCCTATCTGCAGTTAACACCCTCTGCAAGAAGCTTCAAGAAGAAAAAGAAGAGAAAAGGCTACTGAAAGAGCAAAATAAACATCTGCTCCAAGCCTTACAGAAGATGGGCAGTGCACCTCCCACAACTGCCGCCGAGACTCCTGAGCCTCTGAGCCAGGATAAAATTAATGAATATGTAAAGATCAGTGAGCAGGGTATGGCAGTTTCTGCCTGGAGGAGCCAAATCCTCAAAGATAGTGAAAAAGTGATCACCAAGTTCACTGATTTGTACTTGAACATCAACAAGGCAAACAAAGAACTCTAGGCATTAGCAGGACCCATATCAGAAGAGCTGGACCATGCTAGGCTGTAGCGTGAGACCTTTCAACGAATGTTCGACTGTTCAGTCAAAGATCTGGTCAAGTTCGGCGTTTTTGGTCATCCCAGGGCCCTCAATAAAATCCTTTCCACTCTAGATTACCCAATGGATCAACTGGAATTTGTCCTCGAAAATATTGATAAGGTAAAGGAAGAACCCTAGACGTGATGCACCAAATGGAACAAATCGTTCTCAACATGTCTCCAGGGTTGCTTACTCCTTCTTTCGCCTTAAGGAAAGTTGATGAAACCATCCAGATCTTCAAGGAGATCGTTTCACAAGGGCTGCGGCCAGAGGTCACTTTTGACGCAGAGTCCATCAATAACATGCTAGCCTATCGGGACTTCATCGGGTTCCTAATAGAAGCAGAGAAAGAATACTCCAAACTCCCAGAGAAGCTCATAGATGAGCGGGAGACTTGTGAGGCAATCAGCGAGTGACACAAGGATCCTTCCTAGGATCAACTAGAGCCCATGATCAGCAAGTTCATGGAATACCGTGCCCAATTCCACATCTCGTCACCCGAGCGGCAGTAGTAGGATATCCCCTTTCAGCCGCGGGATGACGATGATGAATAATTTCTCTCTTCTTCGACTTTCTTTTTGTGAAATGTCTAAAGTATGTTGGCACCAATGATGACATCATCCATGTTGCACCATGGGATGATGTCATCCATCAAGTTGTCACAAGTCAACATGACTTTGAGATATTTTGTAAATATTTTATGTAAATAAGTGGTTGGTTCCTTTTTACCTTCCTTCCTCTCCTTCTTCTATAAATACTCAAATACTTGTTGTATTTGAGGGGTGGATATCTTTCAGATGAAAAATAGAAGTGAGGAGAAAAGACTTTGAGATTTTTGTAACAGAAAGAAATATTAATACAATATTTAGACTTTGTGTTGAATACATGTGTTATTTGCATTGGATCTTTCTTACGTTAGATCTATGTGTTCGTTCTGTTGGATCTACTTCTGCTTTATTGTCATTTATTCATCAGTATTGCTTTGCTTTTTTATGTAAGTAGGTTTGGCTCTGTTTACTACCAATCCCAAAACATAAACCTTCTGACCTTTCTGCTTTGGAATTCATTTCTTTTCTCCCTTTGGACCTGATTTTTCTTCACCCTCTCTTTCTTTCCTTTCTTTTCGTAGTTGGAAACATCCCGTCTGGGATGAGATCCCAAAACCCCGAAGGTAGAATATTGTGAGACTTGCACAGATTCCTGCTGGTAGAATAGCAATAAACCAGTTTTGCTTTGCTGACTCAAAGAGGGGCTATGCCCTGCACACTGCTAGCTCGTTTATCCATAGATATGCCCAATCGATAGATTTTCAAACCAACAAGTAGCTCCAGTATCAAAAAGAATAGTGACAGGTATGCCAAATAACTTACCCGAAACTTCTATTGGTGTCACTTTCTTTTCAGCGTGCTTGTCTGCTACTGCAACATGTATCTTATGTTGTTGATTATGATCATCCTTCTTCAAAGGGCACTGATTGGCATAGTGGTCCTTACCATAATTGTAGCAGCCTCCTACATGTCCCTTTTTAGGCTCAAAATTACTTCCAGCCTTAAAATTATCACGTTGTCCTCCATAGGGTTTCTTCCCATTGTTATAATTTTTGGCAAAACCATCCCTTACATTTCTAGTAGGTTTATTCACTATCGTTTTCTTACCATTATCCCCTGGAAACTTACTTCTGTTTCCAAACTTTTTCCATGGCCCCTTCTTGGGTGCAAGTGAATTTGAAGAAGGGTTTGCAATCTTCTTCCGCACCTCCTCTTTATGAGCAGAAATAGCCTTTAATTTCTGTTCTTACCTTATGGCCTTTTCAACAAATCTTTCCATAGTGGTTGGGCTGTGAACATCGACATCTCCTCCTATCACGGGATTTAGTCCCATGATAAATTTTCATATTCTAAACTTCTCGTCAGTTTGATATTGTGGTGCGTACTTGAGGAGTTTCGTAAAACGTTCCCAGTATTCAGTTACCGTTAGCTTCCCTTGAGCTAAGTTCTAGAATTCTGTCATTTTCTGATCATAGAAAAGTTGTGGCAGCCAACGTTGCCTAAAATAGCCCTTAAATTGATCCCAAGTGATATTGGTCTCATCAATATTTAGCTCAGCTTTACGGCTGTCCCACCATGAAGATGCTTCGTGGGAAATTTGATAGGCTCCCCAAATATCTTTGGTTTCCTCCAAGAAGTTTCTTATTACAAAGTACTTCTCCATTTCACTGAGCCAATTCTCAGCTCCATCTCCTAATGTGGTGCCATCATATTTAGGTGGGCTTATCCTTTTTATATCATTAGTGATTTCCGCTGCCAACCTGTCCTTTTTGTTTTTCTGGTTGGACAGGTGCATTTCCAGCGTTATTGTCAACACCCATATCGGGGTTGTCCTCAGGAGGTTGCTGATTGTCGTTACCAGCTTCATCATCCTCCTCATTTCCCATTACTTGATGTTAAAGTACAGCCAAACGATCTCTTGTGTCCAATAGGGCAGCAAGGATCTCATCAAGTTTTTGGGTTGTTGCCACCTCTCCTTCATGTGGAGCATTATTCGCAACGTTCCCCCTTGTTCTTACCATTTTCTGTTACAAGAAAATTTAGGTTTTTATCAGATTATGGACACAATAGGTCCAAGAGCTGTAACCTTCATCTCTGATACCAAGATGTAACATTCCCATTTTAGTAAATTAGAACAAGTACATTTTTTTTTTTTTGATAAATGCTTCCTAGTTCTAAACACATAATTTAGAACTCACAAATCAAATAACCATTCTTATAATAGATAACCATATGCATCTGTAATGACTCGGTGCACCACCGATCTATTCATTCCATGACTTGATGATCTACCGATCTATTCATGAGTTTTGCAGAGTTGGCGTTTTTACTTTAACTCTTCACTCTTGCGGTTCTCTTCCCTAATCTGGGATTTCAGAATGCTCTGTCCAAGGAACCTATCTAAATAATTTTTACCATTATTCATCAGCATCACGTCCCTCAGACTAGGTGTCATAGGACAATGCAATCAGTAGCTTGCGATACTTTGGCCAAAGTTTTGAAACATACTTTTCATGTCTCATACTCCTGGACGGCATACTCGTCAATATGGAATACGTCCTCCAGCCCACTCTGATGTTATATAGAATGTCTTATACTGACTTTTGTCAGCCATCCCTCTCCCAAGTCATTCACTCAGGAATGGATTAATAACATGACAACGTTATAAGGATGCTCTCAAGGACTAGGGATAAGCTGACATACTGGGTCAACCCTAGTTAACCCTGTGTGTCAAGGTACCCCAAATCTCCAAGGGTAGCCTCGTAACATGACCATGTTCCTGACCAGATCCTGAGTAAAAACTTGTTCCAGTTTAAGGTGTAAATCTTAACGATCAATGCAAAGGGTGTCGCCATAAGTCACCTACATTGTTGTATCCTCAAGAATATCCTAATCTTCTTGAAGGTACAACCCTACAGTTGTCATGTGCCGACATCCTACAAAACCGCCTCATAAAGATCTATTAAACTTAAGGTGTTACTTACATTGAGTTGTAATTACACTTTAAGACTCTCCTTTCTAGGTAGTCTTTTCCCAACTCCTGGGTTCCTCATCATTGAGTTGTCTTACTTATTTAAGATCCATTCCTCAGAGAGAAATTTAATAAGATTTGAGATCTCATCATAGAGTTCAATGATTAACAATAATCTTATTCAACGAAAATGGGTAGTAGCCTAGGTCTCCTCATAAGGATGCTAAATATACCCTTTTAGGAATAAATCAGTTTTCAAACTGAATTATATCTTACTTATTTGTATTAAGATATAGTGAATTAGATTTGTTATGTATGTTGTCTTGGCTTAGATCGAAGTTAGGGAGTAATAGATTACTCTTCCCATTCAGCTACCTATTAAGATTTATTTAAACCTTAGCTTCTTGGAAGACAGTGGACTAATTTCCAAATTAGCCTTATATAGAACATAGTAGAACTACTAATCATTAACAAGTGTTCAGTCACATAATCTTTACAAGGCCTACTTAGTGAATCCAAATATCTCCAAGGTATTCAATACTAAAAAAAATCACTTAAAAACAATCGAACCAGAGAAAATCAATCCATCACAATACGAATATAGCCACATAGTAACAATTCCCTCATTTCATTTATTTCTAAGCCAAATAATTACAATTTATGCATTCAGCATATTCTATACAATACTCAACAGCAAAAGAACAACTTCCTTCATATAATACAATTAGAGAAGTCAAGTTGGAATTCATCATAAAACCAAATTAAATAATCTGAGCATCATATCATATTTGCGTGCCTTTACCACTTACGACAACCATCTGCAAAAATTGCCAACATGGGTCAGTTATGTGAACTGAGCATGATAAGCACTAATTCTTAAAACAATTGCATTCTACCAATTGCTCTCATTAAAACAACCTATTTAAATGAAATCATTTCTTCAAATTCTTAACATAAATCAGACTAATGATCATTATGTAATTCTAACATGACTTTTGATGCATGACCCACATTATAGTTACCAATTAATCCTTAATACCTTTCAGAAAATTCATCTTATATGTAAGAGACTAAAGATAAATGATTACAACCATCCTAAAGACAACAATACTCCAACAAGAATGTTTTTAACAAATACACAAAGGCAGTTTATAACATTCAGCAAGCTCAACTGATGTAATTCCTTTTCAATCATACATTATTTCAATGGTATTGACAAGTATACCTACTTATACTGCAACACAATTTTTACCAGTCTCTCCATATAATTTAATAGTCTATTTTTGTTATGCTCTTACCACAAAGTTCACGTAAGGATTCAAAGAAGAAAGCACTCAAGGTTTTTAGACAAGGAGAGAATATTTTCTTTTCTTACAGTTATATATATATATCAACATGTACTTTTCAACTTAGGAGAAGGAACAGAAACATTCAGATTCCCATATCAATCATTTTCTAGACTGTATTGACTCCTCTAGAATAACGCAATTACATTTACGCATGTGACTAAATCAATCGAGATTACAAGAAGAAGCTACAGTTTCATCAAAATCCAATATAAAATCACCGGTAGCTATTTAAGCCTTACAAGAGTTCTTGCGACAAAGCAGTAGTAAATAATCCAACCATAATAGACTCAATAAATCTTCCCATATCATTCATCAAACATGAAAATACCCAACGCTATCGCCTGACATGGTACAGCTAGGAACTCTTTATCTTAGTCAAACACGAGACTAGATAACACTATAAACAGAAGATGTAACCATATGCAAACACAACGACATTCCCACTGAGTCGAAACACTCAGCTGCATTCAACTGAGTCGAAACACATACATAACTAAGTCAAAACACATACATACACAGCAACATTAAACTGAGTCTAATCCCTATGAACATATAGCAAGGACTTATATTAGAAGCCGAATTCAAGAAGGAATAACCATAGCAAGGACTTATATCAGAAGTAGACTCCATATCATAATTTCATCAAAGTTTCATCCGAAGTTGAGCTAATACGAAAATACAGTAGGGACTCAAACAGAGTCGAGTTTGTAATGTAACCCAGCACACATTTCCACATAATCGAACTGAATATAAACACAACAACATTAAGAAAGAGTCGAATCAATATGCATGCACAGCGAGGACTTAAATCAGAAATCGAGTCACACGCAACACATCAAGGACTTCATCAGGAGTCGAGTTCAAATGGGAATACTGCAAGGACTCCAACAAATTCATATCCAACCAGTACTCACGACCAGGGTTTCGATTGAAGTCGAATTCAATATGCCCACAATTCAAGTACACAAACAGAGTCAATACCAAAATGTAATCACAACAAAGCTTCTACAGAATTTGAAAACATAAGATACGTTTCAAGGACTCCAACATAGTCATACCATTATGTAATCACAACAAAGCTTCTATGGAAGTCGAAAACATAAGATACATTTCAAGGAATCCAACAGAGTCATACCATTATGTAATCACAACAAAGCTTCTACAGAAGTTGAAAACATAAGATACGTTTCAAGGACTCCAATAGAGTCATACCATTATGTAATCACAACAAAGCTTCTACAGAAGTCGAAAACATAAGATATGTTTCAAGGACTCTAACAGAGTCATACCATAACTAATCCTTGCAAACCTTCATCGGTGTCTAACAAAAATTGAAAACATAGAAAGGACTTTACAGAAGCCACGTTCAAGTAAATTACCGACAACAGGCATTCCAATCAGAAGAAATTTTAAGTATACCCAGCAACATTTAACAGGATTCCACAACATAATATCACAGTTGCGTCTTCAAACGAAATGAATCCAAAAAGAAAAATTAAGTACAGTAACATTTCAACAGAATCTTCGCATGACCTGAGGTTTATAAACCACAGCAAAGAAGAACCAATACATTGTTTCAAAACAACTGTACTAAAATCACCTGAACAGAGTTGTTTTAATGAAATCATTTGAAGGAAAGAAAGATTTTTAAAAGTTAGGACCTATCATGCCTGATAGTGTTGCGTAAAAAAATGAAGAAGACCTCTGAATGTGCTCGCTCCTTCCCTTCTTCTTCCACAATAGCTTAAACAACAATAAATTGTTACCTTCATGCCTTATAAACTTTCCCCGCCAGAGAAAAGAGCTAGATATTCTCAAAGTTTCCATGCAACACAGAGTAGACTGGTTCGAAGAACCAGTGATCAAGTAGAGAGAAAAATGGAACGCATGGAAAACCAATTTACCAACCAATTTTTCATTTGCATGCCTTCCCAAGAAATCCGTGCTTGGGAACCGAAGTTCATCAATGGCATTAACTCAAAGATTCCTGACTATTCTCCATTTCCACTGACTGCCTAAGTTGGTGATTGCCAAATGAAAACAAACAACCATTTCCAAATTTGGCGACTCTGCCACGTTAGGTCACAATAGCCATTTGCAACCTCCACCAAATCCCTTGTCCTTCATGCTTATCCACCTCATTTAATGCCATGGAAACCACCACCCATGACTCTTGCCCCTTCATAGGTCCCCCTTCATCCATTATCATTAGTTAAGATAGGTTAGAACATAGGTTAGATCATAAGGTAAGACATTAGTCTTACTTCCATAGTGCTAGGTGTAGCTAACCTTAGGAGCATTAAGATTATAGTTAGCGCTAGGTTAGATTAGCAATAATTCAACCAATAGGTTATAGTTTATGTTAAGGTTATTAACCTTAATGAATCCAGTCCAGGTCTCACAAGTAGGACCGATCAATATTAGAACCAAGCAGGGTATAACATTCCCGTAATGGATTCTATCCGGTATAGCTAATAAGCTTGCAGTATACACAAGAATTTCTTACTTGGCTTAAGGTCTAGGCCTTCCAGATATTATGATATCGGGAACCAAATTCATTTTACACTATCATCCTGAGTTAAACTCCGGAATTTCTCATTCAACTCATTCAGACCTTGCAACTTTCATAAGGTCAATAATTTTTTTGTTCATCCTGAATAAACTTAAAACATCTCTTGGATCAATGCAACTGATCTAAGGTTGAGTCATAAAGACGGATAAATCCACAATTCCTCCCAAAATCAAATTGAACTCACGTGCTATAAATGAAAGAAATAAAAGAGTCCAAGCATATCCTGACTCAGTTAAAGATCTTCAAGAGCAAAGAAGATAAATCCATATCAAGCATGACTTCACAATCAAAGGAACACATCCTTATACAGAAGAAATCATATATCAACACTTGAATGCTCAGGAGGAAGTAACAATAGTTCAGGGTGTTACATGCTTCCCTCCTAAAAGATTCATCATCCCGATGATTACATATTTTGATTTACCTTCAGGTCAAACAATTTATTAGATCACAATACAATAAGACTATTTCCAACTTGAATAGTTCCAGAAATCAATGTCACAATACATTTTATTCAACCTGAATAAGGTTTGCCTCAATCTGGCTTTCATAAAGACATGAAAAAGATAAGTTCATAAAAAAATGTTTTGTCAACAGATTTTATTCTATTCAAAAAGAAAGGGAAAAGCAATTTTCATCTCTTCCAGATTTTCCCAAGTTGCACTTTCTTCGTTAAACTGGTTTCACTGGACCTTACATTGCTGTATTTCACGATTTCTCAAATGCAATTGGTGAGTTTCCAGCACTCGTGTGGGTTTAACCACAATTATTGCTGGGTCTTGGACCTGCAAGGAATTCCAATTTAAAACATGTGAAAAATCTGAAACGTATTTCTTAAGTAAATAAATATGGAAAACATCATGCATGCGAGACAAAGCAGGTGGTAATGCTAATCGATAAGGTACAGGATTGATTATTTCGATAATTTCGAAAGGTCCCACGTAACGAGGTAACAACTTGGCAGCCTTGCCAAAAGTTATAGAACTCTTTCTGGGTTTAACACGAAGAAAAACCTTCTCACCAAGTTCAAACCTTCGATCAACCCGCTTAAGGTCAACATAGCTCTTCTTCCTATCTGCTGCTTCCTTTAATCGTTCACAAAACAACTTTACTTGCTGTTCCATTTCAGTGAGGATTTCTGGCCCAATTACCACTCTATCCTCAATACTATCCCAGCTAACAGGGGTTCTGCACTTTCTTCCATAAAGTGCTTCAAAAGGTGCCATTTTAAGAGATGAGTGATTAGTGTTGTTGTATGCGAACTCAACTAATGGAAGATACTCTTCCCATTTATACTGCTGATCCATGCAATACATTCGTAACATATCTTCCAACACTTGATTTACTCTCTCGGTTTGTCCATCCGTTTCCGGATGATATGCAGAACTGAAGTTTAGTTTCGTTCCAAGAGCTGTATTAAGCATTTTCCAAAATCTTGATGTCATTCTAGGATCCCTGTCAGATATAATCAATTCTGGTACACCATGTAACCATAAAATTTCTTGCACGAATCTTTTGGCCAACACTGGTGAATCATCCTTTAGATTTCTACCAATGAAATGAGCTATCTTAGTTATTTTATCTACAACTACTAAGATAACATCATGTTTATTCCTGGACATAGGTAACCCTTGTACAAAGTCCATGCTTATTACTTGCCATTTGTACTGCGGTATGCTATGGGGATATAATAGTCCAGCAGGGTGCATGTGTTCTGCCTTAACCCACTGACATTCTAGAAAATGAGTCACAAAATCAATAACATCCTTTTTCATACCTTTCCAAAAGTATTGTTGTTTTAGATTAGCAAGCATTTTTGTGATACCCGGGTGTCCAGAGAAGGGTGAATTATGAAATTCAACTAACAACTTCTTTCTCAAATCATTTAGCAAAGGTACGTATACCTTGTTTTCATAACGTAAGATTCCTTCATTATCAAAATGAAAACCTTTATACCTTTCATCATTAAGTTCTGCAGCAAGCGCTGCTTTTACTTGCTGAAAGTATATATCAGATTCTGAGGCACTTTTTACCTCATCCTTAAACTGAGTTCTTAATGTTATAAGAGCAGAAATGTGCTTCCTACGACTTAGAGCATCTGCTACTCTATTCTCTTTCCCTTTGATGTAGCTAATATCAAAATCATATTGAAATAAAAAATCTAACCACCTTCTCTATCTGGCATTTAAATTAGGCTGAGTGAAAATATATTTCAGTCCTAAGTGATCAGTTTTTAACTCAAAAGGTTTCCCAAGTAAATAGTGTCTCCAGACTTGAAGCGCATGAACAATGGCAGCAAGCTCCAAATCATGAGGGGCATAATTCAGCTCATGTAACTTAAGTTTTCTACTTTCATATGCTATGACTTGATCATTTTGTAACAAAACACCACCAAGGCCTTCCCCAGAAGCATCCATTACAACAGTAAAGCTCCCATTAGGGTCTGGTATAGCTAATATAGGTGTTGAAGTCAACTGGCTTTTCAAAGTTTTGAAAGCAGTTTCACACTTATCATTCCAAATAAATTTCTTATCCTTCTTCTGCAATGAAGTTATTGGTGCAGCCACTTTGGAAAAATCCTTAACAAATTTTCTATAATAACCCGCAAGACCCATGAAGCTTCTTACTTTGTGCACATTCTTTGGTGCAGGCCACTCAGTTATTGCCACTATTTTTGAAGGATCCACAGAAATTCCTTCTTTACTAATGACATGACCCAAATAGTAAACTTCTGTATCAAAGAAAGAACATTTGGATAACTTACCGTATAACTTTATTTTTCTCAAAATTTCCAAAACTATCTTCAAATGCTCATTGTGCTCTTCGACACTTTTAGAATAAATGAGAATATCGTCCAAGAATACAAGTATCTCCCACTATCAATACTATCCACTGTGAGGATGATGATTTTGTCCTTACCTATCTAGGGGCAGAGGATTATTATCTTCCTAAAACCATTCCTTCTGACACGTCTACGCTTCTCAATGAAGCCACTGTCGACCTTAATATAGGGACTTTTCAAGACCCTTGCATCATTAAGGTCGGCCAATTTCTTGATCCACAAGAGTTAGGAGACTTCACCGCCTTTCTTTCCCACCATCGCCAAGCATTTTCTTGGTCATATGAAGATATGTCGGGCCTCTATCCTAATATCGTGGTCCATAATATCATTACTCTTCCAAACATCAAACCAGTTAAACAAAAACTACATAAGATGCATCCTCGTGTAGCTCTACTCATCAAAGAAGAGTTGCAGTGCTCTCTTTCCTCCAACTTCATCCAACCCATTGAATATCCAAAATGGGTTTCAAATGTAGTACTAGTAACCAAAGCTACTGGGAAAATTTGAATTTGCACCGAATTTTGGGATCTTAATCTCACTTGCCCGAAAGAGGACTTTCCTCTACCAAATATCAACCAACTCATGGATTTAACTATAGGTCACGAGATGATTTCTCTTATGGATGGTTTCTTTGGGTATAGTAAAATTCTCATCACACCAGAGGATCAACATAAGACTTCCTTCATAACCCCTTGGGGGACTTTTTGTTATCGCGTCATGCCCTTCGGTCTTTAAGAACTTGGGAGCAACTTATCAACGTGCAATGACCTACATCTTCCATGATCTCTTATAAAAAACTGTAGAAGATTATGTCGACAACCTCCTTGGTAAGTCCAAATGCCGTCAGGATCATCTTCTCATCCTTGCACCTCTCTTTGAGAGACTCATTCATTTTTGTCTTCGCCTAAATCCATCTAAATGCATGTGTTTGGCATTCTCACTGGTAAACGCCTAGGCTTTATCATTTCTATTAGGGGCATTGAAGTCGATCCCGCAAAAATAAAGGCTATCCTCGAGATACCTCCCCCTTCCAACTTAAAGAAACTCCATGGTCTTCAAGGACGCCTTCAATCAGTGCGTCATTTTATCACGCAGCTTTTGGACCATCGTCAACCTTTTCATCGTCAACCTTTTCATAAAAATGTTCATTTTGAATGGGATGAGTGCTGTCAAAAACCTTTGATGATCTCAAAGCTTATCTTCTTTCTCCACCTGTGCTTACACCTCCATATGAGGGGGAACCATTCTATCTTTATATTTATGTGACTGACCATGCTCTGGGAGCCATGATCTCACATCAGGACACTAATGGTAAAGAACAAGGCTATCTATTATATCAGTCGCACTCTTCATGAGTATGAAACACATTATTCCGAAGCTGAAAAAACTGTGTTGTGCTCTCTTCTTCGCAACTTCTAAACTTTGTCATTACCTCCTTAATCACAAAATATACATTGTTAAAAGTGTTAATCCACTCAAGACAATGCATGTGAAACCTTATCACAATGATCATATCACTCATTGGCTCATACTCATGACAGAGTTTGACCTCGAGTTCATCTCACAAAAATCTATCAAGGATTAGGTCATTCCAGATCAATTAGCTGATACTCCTCTTCCAGACACTCAAGTACTCCTCACTCAATTCCTAGATGAGTACATCCAACAAATTGATTTCATTCTGTCTCCATTTAAATTAAAACTATTCTTCAATGGGTCCAAGTGTTAGTAAGGGGGATGTGTAGGTTTCATCATGATTCCTCCTTTGGGGTGCACCTATCCATGTCGCACACAAGCTTAACTTTGAATGTACCAATAATATGGCTGAATATTAAGCTCTCATTTTAGGTCTTCAGAATTTCATTAATCTCACTGCTCACCATATCAAAATCTTTGGTGACTCTGAACACATCGTTAATCAAGTCACTAGTGTCTATCAGTGCAAAAATGATATCCCTAAAAAATATCGCGATATCGTTCTTTTTCATCTTCAATCTTTCGATAAATTTACTATCCGGGATATTCCTCTGCACTGTAAACCAATTTGTAGATACATTGGCTTCTTTATCCTTGCTTATCTCCTCCATTCACTGAAGAATCTTGACTTTATGTGGTTGTTTAGCATTTAGACCAACCATCTCATCTTAGGAAATTGAATTCAATCAATGCCGTCACGACCGACACTCAAGATGAGTGATATCAGCACATTTTTGATTATTTATCCTGTTCAGAGCTCCCTCTAGATCTGACTTCCAATGGCATAAGATCTTTTATCCAATGCGTAAACCACTATACTATTCTGTGTGGAATCCTTTACAAATGTGGCTTTGATGGTATTTTTCTTCGGTGCCTCAAAACCCCCAAATCATCTAAAGCCATTGAGGAGGTCCAGGATGGTATATGTGGTGGACACTTTTGTGGTTTTTCCGTGGCTAAGCGCATCCTATGTTTAGGCTATTACTAGCCTTCTCTTAATCAATACTGCTGTGACTATGTTAAGAAATGTGTCAAGTGTCAACAACACTGCTAATCTCACACATATCCCTAGTCAGGCCTTACAACCCGCAGTTAATTTGTGGCCTTTTTTACAATGGGGTCTTGATCTTGTTGGCCTCATCAATTTGTGCTCTTCGCAACTGACATCACTCTATCATTACTACCACAGAATACTTCACTAAATGGGTGGAGGCTATTCCTCTTTCGTCGACCAAAGATAAACCTAATGTTGATTTTGTCTATCAACACATCATTTGTCGCTTTGGTGTTCCTCATAATCTTGTTACAAACAATGGCAAGTCCTTCAAAAACACATATTTACAGAACCTTTGTGACACTTTCAATATTAAACTCAACTTTTCTTCTCCATACTATCCACAATCTAATGGCCAAGATGAGGATTTTAATAAAACTTTACGTAATATCCTCGCAAAGGTAACTAGTTGAGCTAGTAGGGATTGGCACTTACACATCCCTTTTTCTCTCTAGGCTTATCAGACTAGCATTTGTACCCCTACTGGTGCTCCTCCATTCTCTCTCATCTATGAGTCTAAGGCTATCCTTCCTTTGGAAGTCTAGATTCCCTCTATTTGCGTCTCTCTCAGAGAGTTTGTCTCTGATGAAGACTATCATCAAAACTATCTAACACATCTTGAGTTGTTAGATGAACATCGTCTCAACACTCTTGAACATCATCAATTCTATCTTGAGTGTGTCAAGTGTGTTTATAACAAGCATTTGTAGTAGTGTGACTTCCAATTTGGTGATCTTGTTCTTAAAGAAAACCAAAATGTCACAACTTTGGAACGGAATCAACGTGGTAAGTTTTCTCCTAATTGGATGGGACCATACATTATCACTCATAAGTATGGGTCTGGGGCTTATCGCCTGTCTTCCATGGATGGTATACCTGAAATGGAGCCTCTTAATGCTTTACATCTAAGGCCCTTCTATTGTTAAAATCTATCTTACATGATCTTAGTCATAAAACAGATCTTCCACCCATCTACAACCAGTCGTGCATTTCGTAGTGATTCAAAACTATGTGGTTCACCTGTGGTATTTCTTTTATAACTTAAATATGAGTACCGTGGCTCTACTCATGGAATTTTCCTTATGGATATGTTCCTTCTCATGGTAGGAATACCTTACTCACTACTTCATCTGCCCTAGGTATTCATCTTGATCAAATATTCTTGGGGGCATGAATACGTGCTTATATACATTTTTTTCCCCTCTATCTAATCTATCTAGTCTAAACTCATCTTCTTCCAAAGCTCAAAAAAGGGGGGAGGTAGATGCTATCCTAGTCCCAAAAGATAGACTAATCCCTCAAAGGAAAGCTATTTGTGCCTTATCAGATAAAATAAAAAATATAGACCATTCCTCGAAGGATGGCTATCATCAAAATCAAAATACAGACCACTCCCTTGAAGGACGACTATTTGTTTTATGGCATTTTCAACCTTTGCAGTAACAAACTTCCTCTATTGGCTAGTTTTTTCACTTTTTAACATCTCTAAAAGACTTCCCGTATCGATCAAGTCTTTCTATATCTAGCAAAATTCCGGCATCGATCAGTTTACTTTTTCTATCAAAAGAAAAAAATCATGAAGTTGTGATACGAGAACTTTTTGATCATATACAGATCCTATTTTCCCCATATGGGCACGTATTTAATCCTTCATGTGTTCTGACGAGATGTATACTTATCTCTCTTCCTTATCTACTTCCTAGATCTGGTTTGCGACTAACTAGTGTCAGATTTGTTTTATCCGCATCTATGGCCTTGTGTGCATTGTGTTTTGATTTACCATCAAGGTCTCTATTTATGGTCGGTTAGGGGCCTAACTTATCATTATTTTTCCTATCTAGTTGTAGTGCTTTTTATCTCTAAGGGATAATATCATTACATCAATTTCTTTCACAAAAGATATTTCCCATGTTTATTTGTTGTTCATCCAGTTAAATTGACATTTAACATGTTAATTTACTCAATCAAGTCTATCATCTATCTATGCTCATCTTATTCATATCATATAATGTCATCAAAAAAGCATGTATTAAAAACACATGTGAATCCATCTATCTATCTCATTTAATTGAATTAACATCTTAAACATGTTTATTTAATCAACCATGAAAAATCAATCAAATCACATATATTCATCTATCATTTATAACATTCATCTATATCCATCAAAATTACAAAACATCTATCCATATCTATCAAAATTAAATGCATGAATCCAATCACATGACACAAAATGATGAATATATATACATATATATCTCTGTACAAAATAATGTGTGGCTTCCAATCAAGCCATATACATCGTATCCAAAAAACACCTTCAGCTCGAGGCTACATCAGTATATCTCTACAAAATATCACATTTATATGGTAAAATCAGATAGGTGGAAAACACTATCTCCTCCTCCCTCCTTAGGTCTGGGTTGTCTCTCCTGACCATCTCCTACAGAGCTGGAGATGCCCGCTGCCATGGCCCTGCCACCTCCTTGATCTCCTCTGGTGCTCGCACCCTCCGAGGCACCACCAGCAGTAGTTATTGCTGTCCTCCTCCTTGCTCCATACCAAGGCACATCCGGGGCGTGTTGTGTCAGGGCGTCCTCATAATATCTCACCTCGGCAAGGAGAGCCTGATAGGTACTCAAACTCACCATACCGGGTGCTCGCAATAGTGCTGCTACTGGTGGTGGTCCTCCTACTACCGCACCCTATGCCCCTGACTCTGAGGTGGTGCCTATATCACCATATTTGGCCCTGAGGGCCTCCGTGTGCCTGTGATAGTGATCTCTCTACTGGATCATTGTATCCTTCTCCTGACGAGTGGTGTCTCTCTCCTATATCAGGGTGTCCCTCTCCTTTGTCAAAGTCCTAATCTCCTTGAGGGTAGCCTGGTGTGTCTGTGTCAAGGTAGCATGCTCTCCCTCAAGTCTCTTTAGCGCTGCTGCTAGATCCTCCTCGCCTGCCTCTGTAGCTGCCAGGAGATGTCGTGGCAGCTCCATGTGGTACCATGCCTCATAACCCTCATCCACTCCTGCATCATTGTCATCATATGTAGGAGGTGGGGCCTCCCTAAGTGGATCTGCTAGGATCAGTATAGGTAGATCTGTCTCCCTGTTATCCTGTCGGTATGGTGTATATATAGTCAGGATGATCTGAATCAACCCAAACTACCTCATCACCTGTATAAATGAGACTCACTCTAAGAGCTCTATCCTGCAGCCCTTGACCACCCTGCTACGTCTCAGCTCCACCAGATGGGCATCCTATCTAGCCCATATCAGATAGACCCTGTATGGTCTCCATATCACCTGTGCTGGTGTCAGAGTCCTGAATCTCTCTGAATACCACTTTATGGATCTCCCTGTATCTCCTGGGGCCATGTCTACCCACCATCGTCGAAGTCCATACTCAAGGGCTCCCTCTACTCCTGTCATCCATGGAAGCCCAGATGGCCTGATCATTGATATATGCTCATATGCCCAACAATGGAGCACAAAACTCATGTCTATCCCAGTCTGCCTGCCTGTGGTATACATCCACAGCTCATGATAGATCTTTGCTAGTAATGCGTCAGCAAATGTAAACACCTGCATGAACTCTAGGATATCACAGACACAGTCAAGATGGAGTAGTGGGAATCATCCACCTCTAAAATCTGGTAATGCATAGTAGGAGATAGCCATCTAGATCAGGGCTATTAATCTACTCCTAGGGTCATCCTGCTGGTACTGTGAGGTTGTCCTCATAGCCTCGAACACTATCTCTGCATCATCTACCTTGTCCCCATATAATCGTACTAGGGCCCTCCTCTGCTGCTCTCGTGGGGTGATCTCTATCAGGTCCCCTGTAATTGGTAACCTGAGGATCCTATAGATGTCCTCATGGGTGATGGTCATCTCACCCATCCGAAACCAAAATGTGCAGGTCTGGCTATCACCATTGCTACACCAATGCTCACATGAGCTCCACATCTCAGGGTACCCACCTATAATAACGGAAACCCCCTAGTCTGGATAACTCCAGATGGTGCCACTCAGTATTTGTCACATCTGGCAGTATGGTCTCTAGTAGCTAGGGAATAGCATCTCACATGTGTAAGACCTCTCATGCCTGCATGATATCAAACATCGTCATTATTTTCATATTTATCAAAATCCATATCATTAAATTTTCATCAAAATCTTTCTCAAAAATTAAAAAATGTCATTTTTTTCAATCGGCACCAACTTTTTCCAATCGGCGCCATTTACTTGACGATCGATGCCGATTGTAACACAATTGGTGCTGATTGATTTCTAATCGGTGCCAATTTTTTCAATCGACGCTGATTACGAAGCAGAGCGCTAAAAAATCCCTCTTGCCTCATACTACAAAAAAACATGAAAAAAAAACAAAACAATAAATGTACGAAGCTAAGGAAGGCTCACTTACCCCTGGTCATGTCCTCTTCCTCTTCTAACCACTTCCGGAGGCTTTCATGTTGCTCAAATTCAATTTTTGTCTCTTTCTAAATCAATCGTCGCAGTGTAAATGATTCGTTACCGTTCATATTTTCTATACTTATAGGTTTTCGGAGCGGTCGGCCCTGATTATTTTGATCGGCACCAATTTTTGTGGTCAACGTCGATTAGGGGTAATTGACGCCAATTGGATCCCATCAGGCACTGATCGGGGATATTTTGATATATTTCATCCTCTGGTCCCACCATTAGGATGCACTTCATCCTCATTTGTTCTCCTGTCTTACACATGTGCCACCCGTCACACATTGTCGCCATCATTACGTCTTTCTTTTCGGTACTTGTACCTGATCACCTTGCATAGACTCACATGCATTTCACTCATGGCTCGGCTTTGCTTATTATTTCCCACCTGGGGCATCTCATCATTATATCTTTTGCATGTGCCACCCATAGCACACCTGTTCTTGCCTAGTCTGATAGTGCTTCTATTACAAAGTCCACTATAGTGGCCATATGTCAATTTCTACGGTGGCTATCCTCTCAAGGCTGTCGCTTCATCCTTCTTGTCTAAGCGTTGATGCTTGGCTTGTTTATTTGATCATTGTTATGACCTTATTTTCACCTTTCGGTGCATATTTTTGATGTTATCACCCATTCCGAGTTCTTCCCTGTACATGGGTAACTCACGTTTTTTTTTTGCAACCTAAAGATAACGGGTCTGTAGGCACTAACGTCATCTCATTCGAAGGCCATCTAGTTGTCCCTACCAATGTGTCACTCTTTAGTTGTTGCTATTTTGTAGTCACCTTTAACTCACCCATCTGTAGCCACTTACGTCATCTCATATGAAGACCGTCTAGTCTGCCCTACCAATGTGAGTTCCTTAGGTCACTACATTTTTTTGTTTTTTACGTGTGTCATCAATGATCAAATCTACCCCAGACATCTCGCTGGGGCATCCTTCTTTCTCATCTACCTTTTTCAAACTCAGGATCGGTTGGCCTATTTCGGGCCACCCCATCCCTAGTTTGAGGGGGATCACATCATTATTGTTCTTCATTTCTTCCAACTCCTTGTTTTTGTCTCATGGCATTGCTTATCACAAGTTACTCAACAAAAAGGGGCAAATGTAGATACCTAAAATTGGTTACCCAATTTAGTGTCCCCTGGGTTTGTTTATCCTCTCGGGTAACCCGGGGCACCTTTATATCACCACTTCTCCCTTAGGGTATTACTTAAATATTTAATTTAGAGGCCTATCCTAAGTTTTCTCCACCCCATTATATTTCATCCATGGTTAATTAAACATTAACCATGTAATTCTATCTTCTACATTTATTTCAACTACTTATCTACCCCATATCAATTTCCAACCTCTTGTATCATTTTTATCCATCCATCCCACCTATTTCTCCTCCCCTAAAACCGTGCAGCGGGATTTTTCCGTATTTGAGTCAAAGGGATAATATTCTTATCCTTCCAATTGATTTCCTTTTCATCACTTTGGGAGTCTGTTCCCTGATCAACACTAATTTTTCTGAGTGGCGCCGATTTTTTGGAGCAGCAGTGGTTTTATCTCGGTCAGCGCCAATTATAAATTTACAACCTAAGATCCTCTCTAGTTAGATTCAGAAGAGCTGGTTGCCTAGAGATTACTTTTTTCTAAGCGATTAAAGATATTATCAGAGAAAGAAAGTGAGTTTTGTGGAGTTTAATCCTGGAGAGGTGTATTATTACTCTGTATGCGTGTCTACAGCTCTTGCGGGTCTCCAAAGCTACCCTGGTCATCATCAATCATCAATCAAGCATTTTTTAGGTATTCTTCTTTGTTAGTTTTTGTAATCTCCTTTCGATCAACACCGATCTAGTCCGATCGAATCTGATTAGTCTTTAATCAACACCGGTTTATCCAAATCAGCACTGATCGGGTCTTTCTTCAGTTTCTGGGTTAGAATCCATCAATTTCTACCTCGGATCCCCTTTTCCATCTTCATCTTCTTTTTGATCAATCTTCAGTAATCTGGTCTTACGTCAAATCCATTTTTCTTAGTTTGCTTTCTTCTTTTACTTTCTGGCCTTCTGTCTACCTGTGTGTCCAATCGATGCTGATCATTGCCTGATCGACGCCGACCCAAACAATTGATGCTGATCACTGTCTGATCAACACCGAACCAAAAAAATGATGCCGATCACTATCTAATCGAATGTTGACCAGTCTGCAGAAAGATACAGAATTTAGGTAACACAATTTCAATCTTTGTTTTTACAGTTTCCTACTTTCTTTCAGTTTCTGCTGTGGTTTTTACATTCTGTCTGTTGTTTTTAATCAGAAAACCTAAATATTTTCTTACATATTTTATCATGTATGTCTTTATTCTTGATTGAAAACGTGAACTGACATCCGTTGAAGAAGCTCATTACTTCCCGGACCCACTTTCCAGGTAGTTCACCCATATATCGTGTAACGTCATCTTTTTCTGCCAAGGATTTGTGCATCGCAGGTTTCTTGGATCTACTTTGTGGGATTGTTCATGTGTGCCCATCTTGTCTCCATCGGCATTATCTCCATCTACGTCTATGGATCTTATCTAATCTATCAGGTATCGATTTCATTTGAGTTTTTCAGGGTTTTTGTGTTTAGTTTGGTACATTAAATTGGATAGGTAACAAGTGCAAAAATTCTTGATCTACAGATGGATTTGGATAAATAATAAAATATTTGGGAATACCAAAGATCCAAAAAATTAGACTCAACAAGATTAACGTGAGGTAAGTCATGAAATAGTTGATCACTACGGTGAATGACAACAAAAAGTATAGATTTTTCTGTTGTCCATGAGATAAGAGTTGTAAGTGATGACATCATATTTCCAAAATGATTGGATGACTGAGGAACTTCTTTAATAGTATAAGAATCAAAGGCCTTGAGGAAGAGATGAATGATGTCTCAATATTTTTGAAAAGTGTCATTTTTTCAATGATACTAGCCTATGACTTGTTTGATGATAAGTTCAGAATCCCCATAGATGTCAAGAATTTGAACACCTAGAAAGAGAGAAGTTTCAGGACCTAAGATAAGGGCTTCGTACTCTTCCATATTATTCGTGCACTCAAAATTGAGATTTTTTGCGAGGGGAATAAGAGCATCCCTAGGAGGAAAGATAATAATTCTAGTGCCTCCCCCTTGCTGACATTGAGAACCGTCAAAGAAGAGATACATTTTAAAGGTTTCATACTCATGATGAAATTGATTAATGGATTTTTCTGGGAATCAATGATGAGTAAGATATGAATTAGGAAGAGAGGATTTTTCTAATTGGTCTACAATAGCTTGGCCCTTAATGTACTTTTGAGAAATTAACTCAAGGTAAAACTTAGTCATGAGCATGAGCCATCGAGTGATGAAATAATTGTGATAAGGTTTAGAATGCATCATCTTAAGAAGATGAAAACTAGTAATGACATAAATATTTTGATTGAGAAGATAGTGTTGAAGTTTAGAGGTGGTAAAGAAGAGATTGAAACAAAAAATTTCAGATTCAGTGTAGTGAGTATCACAGTCATGGAGGGTGCCACTGATGTAAGAAACAACCTTCTCATAACCTTGGTCATCACGATGTGCTAACATATCCCCTAGAGCATGATCAATAATAGAGATGCATAGATAAAAGGGCTTCACCTCGCGTGGAGGTGTAAGAACTGGTGGATACAAAAGATATTATTTAAGATCATTAAAATATTATTGACAGTTATGATCCCGGTTGAAGTTTATTTCTTTACGAAGGAGATGATGAAAGGGATGGAAACAATCTGAAAGCTAAGAAATGAAGCGATGGACCAATTGAAGTCAGCCTTGAAGACTTTGAAGTTTTTTAAGATTATAAGGAGGCATTTTAATGTCTACTTTGATTTTCGTGGGGTCAAATTCAATTCCCCTAATAGACATGATAAAGCCAAGGAGTTTACTATTTAACACTCCAAACACACACTTGGTTGGATTGAAATGAAGGTAGAAGAAAATAAGTCACTAGAAAAGGAATTTGAGAATAGGCAGATGGCCATGGAAATATTTAGATTTACCTAAAATATCATCTACATAATATTTTATGGTTTTTTGCATGAGATCATGAAAAATTTAAGTCATGACCCACTGATAAGTAGCTTTAGAATTTTTCAAGCCAAAGGGCATGATGTGATAGAAAAAGGTCCACCAAGGGGTGATGAAGGAAGTATTATGTTGATATTTTAGGGAGATAAGAATTTTATTATAATTAGAAAACCCATCCATATGAGAAAGCATCTCATGACCTATAGTAAGATCCAAAAGTTAATCGATGTTGGGAAGGGGAAAGTATTCTTTAGGGAAAGTGAGATTAAGATCTCAAAAATTGGTGCATATACGAAGTTTTCCATATGCCTTAGTGACGAGTACGATATTATAAATCCATTAGGGACAGTCAATGGGGATGATGAAAGTGGAAGAGAGAAGATGTTTCAACTCCTCTTTGACAAGGAGGACAACGTGAGGGTGCATGCAGCGAAGCTTCTGCTTAACTTCTTTTGAATTGGGAAAGCTGACGATATTGTGGACAATGATAGAAGGTTCAAGACCCATCATATCTGATATTAACCATGTGAATTCTTAGTTATGACAAGAGAGGAATGTGATGAAAGAATCAAGATTGTGTGGATCAAGGGATTAACCCATTTAGAGAATGCGAGGATCCTGGGGAGTCTTGATATTGATGTCGATGGTGGCTTTGTTGAGAAGAGTGGATGTGTCACATGATAAGGTGTTATGAAGATAAGAATCCTCTGCCCCCATGTGGGAAATAATGGTGTCATCATTAATGCAATGAATAATGTCGATGGTATAATATTATTCTTCTATTATCTCCAGATAGTGGAGGGGAAGGGATATAGCTTTATTTTCAGACTGGTAAGTGATCGATTCCAAGGTGATGGTAGAGACTAAAAAAAATCTAGAGGAAATAAACACGGCATCATTCGTATCCATGGAATCATAAGATGGAGAACATGGAGAAGGAATGTCTATGCATATCTCAAATGGTGAGATGGGGTCAGAGGATTTCTCCTGATAGCCTAACCCAAACTTTCCATAAGGCTTGCGGAACTGATCAATGATAAGGCCATATGGCCCATGCTCATAGTGTCTTATGCCAAATCCATTACATGCGTAACAATGAAGATAGGTGTGGGCAAAGGATGTTTTTTGAGGAATCCAAAACCATCAGTATAAGGTTTGGAATGAAGAAGATTGGTGATGTGAGAAGAAGGGGTATCGAAACCACCATAGATGAGGTTGGTTCAAAGATGTGGTTGATTGAAAGGGATAATATCCCCAACATTGGTTTGATACATTGGAGCTTGGTTGGGTCTACCGAGATGGTGAGGAGTCAGAAAGGTATTGAGTGTGAAAAGATGATACTTCCCTAGTGTGATTTTGTCCATTACTTTATCTAGGGAGCCAGTGTTGGGAAGTTTGGATGAAGGGATGGATGAGCTGGTGGATGGTACAAATGGATCATTCTTGGGAATGAGGACATCATTAGGTCTATAGGTCATGTTGCACATTTATAAGGGAGGAGCATCAATATCTTCCCCTCATGCTCATATTTAAGACAATGATGAAGTATAGAGGGGACATAACACATAACATGGATCCAAGGTCATCCAAGGAGAACATCATACTGAAATTATCCTTCTATAATGTAGAAGACCTCATGGAGGAGATTCTCACCAATGTGGATGGGAAGGACAACCATTCCCAAGGTGGGAAGGACTGCTGGTGTTTGGGTGACTGTGAATTTTAGGATCTTGAACTAATCGAAGGTATGTGATGGGATGATGTTAATGTTTTCCCCATTATCGATCATAAATCATGATAAAAATGGAAGTTCATGTTCTTCTGGTGTGACATATGGAATCTAAGTATCATCGAATGAGATAGCAATAGTAGCTGTGAGTGCTCCTACGAGAGACATGAAGGGTTGATCCCCATTAATGGATGTCATAATATGCTTCAAGGATTCATTGAGGGTATGTCTAAGGTCTGGTGAGCTTTGGATGAGCTCATAAAGTAATATATTAATTGGGGCTTGGTGAATTTATTTGAAAATACTTTGTTTAATAGGCTGAGGGGTAGTTAATACAAAAACCTTAGGTTTTGATGATGATGTGAACTCCTTAGGTGTAGGTATAGTGACAAAGGTCTTGAATTTTGGATGAGTTATTGAATTAGGATCATGTGGGCCAGATCGAGTGGATATCCAAACAACATTGATGAATAAAGGGGGACCATCCTCAAAATAATCATCATTTAGAGGTGGGATGGCCGTAAAAGTCTGTGATGAATGAGGGGACCTATACATTTGGATGGATGAGTTCGAATGTATGGGTATGGAAAGAGGAGATTGGTTTTATTGAAGAAGAAGGTCATCTTCCTTGATGATGTTATGGACAAGGGTTTGGAGTGATTTGAAGTCTTCAGTGTCATGTTCAAGAGTGAAATGGTAGGCGCAAATGAGGTTTGAATCGAACCACAATGGATTCTTATGATTTGGGTCCAAGGCCTTAATAGGAGGAAGTGTGATGGCAGAAATTTCAAGAACGTGTTGGAGGAAATCCACATTAGATTCAACCAAGGAATTAGAAGGTGTCATGTCTTTTCAAGATGTCTTGGTCTTAGAAGAGGAAGTGGAGGATAAAGATGATTTGGGTGTCAAATGTGGAGTTGGATTATTTCATGGATTTGGTGCCTTGGTTTCGGTTTTGGTGATGATTGGTGCTTTAGAAGAAGAAGTGTTAGATGTTTTTGGCTTGGCTTGGCTTGGTGGATTGAGGAATTTTTTATAGAGGGGTTGGTCCAACAAGCGGTGGATGTGGTCCTAAGATAAATGATGTAGCATTGGATTGTTTGATCTTAGAAGGGGGGATGCCGATTTTATTGTGAGGACATGAAAGAGAAAGTTGAGGAAATGTGCCAAGGGTTATTGATTCAGTTTGTGAAGAATAACCCTTATGAAGGATGACCAAAATCTCAACTGGATGGTCTAAAGGTGGTGTTAGAGGTGGAGGGAGTATTTTTTGAATGGTGAGGTCAAAAGAAGGCAAATAATGGTTTAATGTAGAAGTGTTTGATTATGTAGATGAGATGGGAGGATCATTTTAATTCAAGGAAAGTTGAAATTCTCTCATAAATTCTTCAAATGATGAAAGTGATGTGGAAGATGATGTAGATGTGGTGACAATAGTTAATGTGGTGGGTGTGGGAAAAAGCACGGAAAGAGGAACTTGGATTGATGTTAAGGATGGTATAATGGGTAAAGGTGGAATCAATGTAGATAAAGTGGTCGAATCCAATGAAGTGGATATGATAAGTGATGGATTATATGGGATAGTTAATGAATTAGATATAGGTTTTGAATCAATGGTGGATGTGGAACTAAGTGGGAATGGGTTTTTCATAAATGTCTCAAGGGGCATTATTGATATTCTCACAAATGGGGGAGATGCAACATATGTGGATGTGGGAATAAATATTGAGATAGATGTGGGTGTGTTGTATGTGGTTATGGAGATAAGTTTTGATGGGATTTTAGGTGTAAGGATAATATCTAAATAAGTGGAGTTGATGAAGAAGGTGAATTTTTTGATGGGGTAGTATCTTGATCAATGGCATGGATAGTGTTTATGGTATGATAATTGGGTGCTTTAGATGTAAAAGAAGTGGTGGCTTGATTTTTTTGTGTGTGGTTGGGAAATGACTACTTGAATATGTTAAATGGTTGGTTGTGTGATGCATTAGGATTATCCACTTTAAGGTCACCTTGATCAATAAGTCTTTGGACTAGCTCTTTAAAGGTTTAACACCTCTTTATATCATGTCTTTAGACTTGGTGGTATTTACAATAATGATTGTCATGATACCACTTGGGATTTGTCCTAGATTCATCAAATGGTTGGATTGGAGGAAGTGTGATAAGATTTACCACCATCAACTTGTCAAATATGGAACTATATGATTCTCCAAGTGGATTATAGTTGGGCATAGGTCTAGGGGCTCGTTGTTGTGGCCATGTGCTAGATGTGGGTGTAGAATAAGAATCAACAACCACAGTATTGGCCGCACTCTTAGATTTATCATTGTGTGTGGATGGTTTGGTGAAATTAGCTTTGGGTTTATTTGATTTAAGCTTGAGTTAGCCTTACTCAAGGGCACGAGTGTTAAGTTTGCGAGCCATGGTGAAGGCTTATTTGAATGTTTGGAAAGATTGGATTTGTAATGTAGAATAAATATTATTCACACAAGAACATGAGAAGAGTTAGATGAGTTTAGTTTGCGGAAGAATAAATCATATTTAGTTTATAATGTCACGTCATCGTGTAAAAAAATCTATAATAGACTTGTCCTCAAACTTTCTAATGGCATATAAGTCATTGATGGTGATTTTTCATGAAATATTAATCATAAAGTGCTCTAGGAAAAATTTCATGAGATGGGTGAAGGAGAATAGGGAATGCTGAGGGATCCCATTACACCAATCCAGTGCTAAACCAGTCAAGGACATGGGGAAGGTGTAAAGCATAAGTTCTTGATCGTGTCTGATAAGGTAACTGATGGGTGTCGTTATTCCCTTCATTTAATCAACTTCTTGTTGATGTCATATCAAACCAGGGGTGTGTCTAAAGCTA
The DNA here is from genome assembly GCA_019776745.2 of Taxus chinensis. Classification (NCBI taxonomy): domain Eukaryota; kingdom Viridiplantae; phylum Streptophyta; class Pinopsida; order Cupressales; family Taxaceae; genus Taxus; species Taxus chinensis. The sequence continues at coordinate 885,711,288 of CM034149.1, forward strand.
TATGCAACAAGAGTAATCCTATCGATCTAGTAGTTGACTGTAGTTGTTTTTGTATTTTCTAGGGGATATTTCCAATGTCTTAAGGACTTCTTGTTAAAACCTTATTTAAATCATAATATGAAAACTTTGTTGAAAGGAAACACAATGAAAGCTTTGTTGAAAAGAAACACACTTTAAAAAATGGAAATAAACACACTTGCCTTGGAAATAAACCCACTTGCTTCTGAAAGTAAACACACTTGCTTTTGGAAATAAACACACACAACTTAGAATGCTTAAAAATGACTGCAATAAAAATAGGAATCTATCTAGACACCTACATGAACAAGTATACAACAGAGTTTAACTGGAAGAATTAAAAGTGATACAGAATTAATAGATCTAAACTATTTTCTTAGGAAATATAAATACCAAATAAATGAATATCCTGGCCTTTGAGGAAGTGGACCCTTGCTCCTCCTTCAATCAAGATTTAACAACTCAGAATTATCTTAAACAGGAATGGATATTTTATTGATAAAACATTTGGTATTACAAAACATACTAGATATATGTACTTAGTCTATCTCTCTCTTCTCTGTTCTATCTCTATTTATTAGTATTATATTTTATCTACCATAGGTCTTCCCATATATACATTTACAATCATAGCTATCTCTATGATTCTGATGAAATTGAATCGTGCCCAAAATAGATGCTGAGTCAGATTGTGGCTGATCAAACAATTGTAAAATAATTATCCCTAGATCTTCATTCAGAGATCTTCTCATCCTTTCCTGATTGAAAGGGTCGTTGATGTAAAATCTCTAGATGTTGTTAAAATAGATAAACTTCGATCAATTCTGGAACTTCAGAGAAGTTGTAGAACCATAGGAAATCGTTAAGGATCAAAATCGTGAGAGTTCTAGAGCTATGCCCAGGAGTTCTGGAACTAAGTCTGAAAATTCCAGAACTAAATATTGGAGTTCCGTAACTAAGTCTGAAAGTTCCGGAACTAGATGATGACTATGTAATGGAGTTTCAAAACTAGCTTGGAAGTTTCGAAACTAAGTTGTGTTGGAACAGATGCTATTGAAAACATATTGAATGCTACATACTTCATTTCTTCGACTCATTAGACCTGCTTTATTACAAAACTAAATTTCAAACACACACTTCGTCAGGAATTTCATAGCTTTTAATCATTAGAATCACAATCAATAAAAAGATAGATAATTACATCCTTACTCATATCAGATCAAATAAAAGTCAGAAAATACTATCAAACTTAATAAAAAGGAGAGTAAAATGAGATCATATATTATACATTAATCAAGCATATTCTGGCCTCATCATTTCCCCCAAACTTACTTGTTTGTAAATACCTTTACAAACTTCATTCTTCAAAAATGGGGTTATATGTTTTGCATTCCATTTGATTGCTCAAATCAAATGGCTGAAGCTAGATTTTCTAATGCTTAAACTTAGAGGTACTGTAACTAGCTCCTACTTCTATTTTCCCCTCCCACTCTTCAAATTCAGTAGGATTTTGAGGTTCTCTATTTTTCCAAGGAGACATGGGATTGAGAAGTAGAGGGGGCCTTGTTCTCATTCCCATCCATATTTTCCCATAGGTATCATTGATCTGAGGAATTATTGTGAATAACACTTTTTCCCTTTCTAATCTTCAAATCAAATTTGTGGGGGATATTACCTCTCTTCTTCTCAAGGAAATAGTAAGGAGTTCCAACCTCTTCGATCATCCTTCATTAATATCTTCAAACTTCTCCTCCTCATAGGAGGTAAAGGCATCAATACTCTTTTGTAGAATGGAAAAATAATGTGTCTTGAATCACTCACCAAAGGCATGAGTTCTAAAATGTATGAGGAAGGCAGAAGGTTTACCATAGTGGGCTCTTATACAGAGACCAATTGAGCTAGCTTTTAATAAAAAATCAGATTCTCTTTCCTTCCATGTAATTTAGTTTTGTAGAACAAAGACAAAGGCATTGAGATGGCTCTCCCCCACATATAAATTGATCATAAATCTTGTGTTTTTCTCTAGCATAAAATTACAAAGATAAAATTCACATAGAATATTTTTCTGTTTTGGACTGGATAAAGAGTAAGTAGTCATGAATTCAGATTCATCTAGGGTTCATTTTAAGAATCCTTTGGTAAATTAGAGGTGGAAAATCCCCGATGAATATACCTTGAACCACTTTCATCGGAAAGGTGAATTTTCTAGGATTTCAGATTCGAATTTTCACCTGTCCTTTTCTTAAGCGGGATAACTCAACATTTTTTGGTGTCGGGTGACAAAACGGTTTGCTGTCACACGAAAACAAGCCTTATTTTCACTTGACAACAATACTTTCCGTGACAAAACAATAAGCCTTGCTGTCATACGACAACAAGGTTTGTTGTCGTGCAACATGGTTTGCTGTGTCACCTGACACCAAAAAGATGTTGAGTTTTTCCAACCATGTGCATCCCCCTTATCACTCATGAACATCACTCATTTTTCACCCATCTGTAACCCTCCCTTGTCACATGTCAACAACCCTCTAGTCACTCGTCTGGAAATGAAAATATTCCTTGTCACGTGTTCGTGACACTTTCCTATTGCAATTCTACCACAACCAGTCTGAGACTCTGATCCGCATTTTGTCTGCTTGTAATTTACAAGTATTTCGGATGGTAACTTAGTAAGTTATTAGTAGTGGGTCCTAGTGTCCTGAATTCGCCTAGGTTTATATAGTAGTATTTTTTCAATGGGGGGTCAGCTTCGCCTTCATTTGCTGACATCTCCTATAAAAACCTAGTTGATTCGTCGGGTAGTTTTACCTCAAGTAGCTTAACAAATTACCAATACTGTGAAATTTTAACTCGCATACCCTCAAGCACCAGAGATTCCAAATTACTGTTAGCCTGTGATTGTTGACACGCGACAACAACTGTACTGACACACGACTAGAAGGATATCTGTTGACGCGCGACTTTAGGGCAGTGTTGACGCGTCCACATGAGGAAGTCCTTGATAGCGTGATCTAGTGAAGTGTTGACGCGTGACTTGGGCAGTGGTAAACGCGCGACTATGGGCAGTGGTGACGCGCGACATGGGCAGTGGTGATGCGCAACATTGGGCAGTCATAACGCGCGACCAGAGGAGGTATTGACGCGCGGCAAGGGCAGTGTTATACGCGTGACATTATATCCTCATAAAAATGGACTTCGCGACAGGAAATGGGTTATTGACGTGATTCTCTTCTTGTAGATCTTGACACGTGACTTAAAACCTCAGACATTTGATATTTTATGAGAAAGCTATGAGGTCAGAGGCTGCAGACGTGCGATTCCAGGAGATGTTTGCTATCGCGCGTCAATAAAATGTAGTCAGACAGCACCCTCAGTGACTACGCGTCAACAGACCTCAGTGACGCGCGTCAACAAGGTTGTCGATGCACGTCACTGGAAGGTCTATTGACACGCGTCACTACATTTTCTATGACGCGCGACAACAAAATCTCCTGATCACGCATCTGTAGCCTTCAATCGCTGCCACTTGACAATCAGGCAAAAAAAATTCATACAACTCCCTAATGAGCAATTCGCCTTCCCGCGAATTTGAGTTTCGAGGATATTCGCCAGGTATTCCTCATCACCTCCGATCTGATAATGAGGTCTTCTCTAGAAAATAACAGAGCATGTTTAACCTGGATGTCTTTCTTCTTCCTCAAAAATTACTTGAGGAGTTGAGAATTCTTCCTCTATCAAAGGAATTTTTCCTTTTATTTTCTAGGATGCCAACTCTTCTTCTTCATGTGGCAATGCTAATGGTTCAGCCAATTATTGAAAATCCTGCTCTTCAAGTCTCTCATCTCCTCTATCCATCTCAGCTTGGTTTGGTTTAGGAGGAATCATGGCCATGATGCTCAAAATATCAGCAACTTCTTTTTCCATCTTTTCCTGCTCACTCCTTCCCTCTGGGGTTTCCCTTGTCCTTTTATGAATTTTCCTTCTTTAGGTGAATTTCAACATACCTAACGGTGGATTTATTTCTAGAGCTTATTCTTACTCTTGTTTCTTTCTCTTGCATGGGTGAGCTATCACTCATCAAAGATAGATATTAGCTCCCCTGAAGCTGTTGTACAGAAGAAGAAATTTCCTCCAAAGGCACAAAACACTCTATTGTTTTGATCTTTCTCACAGACCTTCTCTCTATTTGGTATATTTTCTCTTTCCACTTCCTTATGTTCTTATGCAAGGGGCATCAATTTCCAAATTAGTTGAAGGAGAAAATGGATCTGATATTGTATCTTCTGATATTATTAGGGTTTTTCTTGAACTTGCCAATAAAATTTTCTGAAATTTCTTCTCTATTTTTCTTTGACAGAAATATAGTGTTGGAATACTAAATGAATTAGCCCATGATGCCTGATTGTCCCAACACCCCAAGAAACACCTCTAGGCCATGGTCTGGATAGAATAAAAAAGAAACCCTGGAAGGTTTATTATGTACTCAGGTTTTGTGGATCCATACTTCAGATATATGAGAATTTTTAGGACTTCTTTTCCTACAAATCAAAATTTACCATCACACGTTAAATATTTCACTATCCAAAATGCCACCTTGTCAAAGGGTTTGGGTAAACTGGACCTTCTGACCCCTTTTATGATTTTATTTTTATTGTAGATGTACTGGGGTTAAGTTTCTACTCCTTGTAGTAGGATTTCAATTAGCTCTTTCAAGGTCCCTTTGGTAGGATGTGGGGCATGCACAATTGGCACTCCAGACACATTACTTATTGTATTTATAGAAAAAGGAATAAAGACATTTCTCACCTTTTTCCTGGATTTCTCTAGGTTTATGATGAATTCTCTTACTAATTCGTCGTTATACTTTGAAAACTTCTTCAGGAACTCTAGCCATCCTGTATGCCCAAAGATAGATGCCACTTCTTCGTCCTGTGAGCAGTTGGGAATCATCCTCTGGTTCTGATTTCTTTTTAATCCCCATATTGGACTCAATTTTTTGTTTCCTTTGATTCTATGTGAAAATTGGTTGCAGACCTTCTTAATTAGCTATGAAAATGACGAATTTGGCTTTGGAACCTCTATTCTTAGCTGCGGAACCTCTTTCACTTAGCTGCGGAATCCTTTTTTCTTTGCTGCGGAATACAAGCTTAATTCGCTTACTTCTCAAAATCACTTTACAACTTATTTCACTTGATTTTTCACTTAATGATTATCAATAATAATTATGCCGCCACTTATTTCATCTATATCATTTTCATGATTACTCACTTTTAATCATAATGTATAAATAGATGACTCATCATACCAACTTTTAAATCAAGTCAAATCACACATGCAAACATTTAATTTAACCCTAAATAAGTTAAAAGATAAAATTACCGTCGTTGATGATGTAATCATTTTGTTATGATGACTCGTCATTCCTACAAGTGGAACAAAACATGGTTAGATAAGATAGCTGGAATTCAAAATAATTCCCTTTTATTTGAATTAGCCAAAAGAAGAGTCAACCGTCATTGTTGGTTTTCAATTGATCTTTGAGAGAAATATTTTTTTATTATATATATTTTTTATTTTTTAAATTTTTTTTTAAAAAATTTGGGGAAGAAAACGTCATTTACTGGTTTTTATTTTCTTCCCTTTATTCTGGATCTATCATCTGGTTATTTGATCATCTTAGAAGAACTGGGTTCTTCCATATGATCAAATTATTTGTTTGCTTCAATCTTCCTCAAGAATTCATCCTTACTGGGAGGCTTCCTATAGAGTTTCAACCTATGTCCATTGACCAAGAGTGTTCTTCTTCTGCCATCAATGGGAAGTAATTGAATAGAACCATTGTCAAATATCTACTCAATCTGATAGGGTCTCAACTATCTGGTTCTCAATTTTCCCTTGAATTTTTGGTACTTAGAATCAAACAACAATGTCCAGTCTCCTACTTTGAATTTCCTTCTCTTGATATGTGTGTCATGCCATTACTTCCTTTGATCTTGGATAATCTGTGTCTGCTGGAGTGCTTCCATCCTCAATTCATCCAACTCATTGAGTTGAAGGATTCTTTTTTTAGTTGCATCCAACTCAATTTCCAAAGTTCAAACTCAATGAAAACAAGGGAATTTTCCCATAGACTAAATCATATGGTGAAAACCCTGTTGTAGTTTTCCAAGTTGTATTATAAGCCCAAATAGCTTCAAGTAGTATTTTTACCCAATCTTTTCTCCCAACTTCAACTGTTGTAGTAAGGATGTTCTCCAATTCTCTATTTTTTACTTCATCTTATCCATTTGACTTCAGGTGATAAGGAGATGACTTCCTATGATTGATTTGGTAATACATTGTGAAAGCTTGGATCATAAAAGACATAAATTGTGGTCCCTAATCTGAAACTATGCTCCTCGGTGCTCCAAAATTTACCATAATTCTGTTCCAAATGAAATCAACAATTGCTTCTTCAGTGGCATTTTTCAATGCCTGCACTTCTACCCACTTTTTCACATATTCATTACACACAAGAATATATTCCTTTCCTTGTGAAGGAGGATTAAAGGGACCTATTTTGATCCTTTTTGTGTACAATCGAAGACTAAAATAGATAAGGGTGTAGGAGGTTTACTTGTTGTTTGGTTGATGGGTGGAATGCACTCATGTAGACTTCCAATCTCGGTCAATCATGTGAACTCATTTTTGGCTGGGAAGGACTAACCTATAATATGAAAGAAAGACCAAAAGAGAGAGTTAAACAACATATGTAGTGGACTACCTAGCGTATGCTAGATCCTGGAAGTGTGGTACTCCCTAGAGGGATGTCAATCCACTATTTCATAAATCAATATTAAATGACAAAATCATGTAAATAAATGGAATCTAGTGCTAGCGTTTTGATTTGGGTGCCTCAGGTTGCTATCAGTGTCGATTTAACTAAATAATAAACTATATAGGTAAAAGGTGTTTGGGTCAGGTTCCAGGTAGGTTAGGTGGTCTACAAGTCACAGGTAGGGTCAGGTTGGGGTTGGGTAGGGTATTCTAGGTTATTTGGGGTGAAGAGGTAGGTTGTTGGTATGCTCTTTGTTAGTAGGCATAGAGACTGATGCTGGTTGAGGGTAGACTGATGCTAGTTAAGGTTTACAGGTATCAGTCACTGTAGAGGTGACAGAGGACTGGGTGGTTGGTGTTCGTGTCCCACTCTATCTCAGAACAGAGTGTTGAGAGAGTATGGGTGAGTGTTAGGTGAATGGTGGGTTCATGTCAGAGTTTTGGGGCCTGTGGAGGTGGTTTTGGGTGTATTTGGGTAGAAGGTGGGTAACTTGCAAATAGCAAGGTGATTGATGGCAGATCAGGGTCGGACTGACGGCATTTCGTGGTTAGCTAGCGAAGGTCACTAGACATTGGGTTAGAGTATTGGGAGATGGGGATTAGGGTGCCTTCTGTGACTGGACAGAGGGCAGATAGGGAGTGGAGATAGGGTGAAGAGGGTCCTGAGTGTAAGTGTAGATCTGAATGGGTGAGGTCGGAGGGGTAGGAGAGGAAGTTTTTTACTCTTGGGGAGTGAAATAAAGAACGAAAAGTACCAAAAAACAAGTGCAGGATACAAGGATCCACTTACCCAGAGTCTAATACACATAGGAGAGTGAGAAACTGATGGAGAAGAGTGATGGACATTGATGAAGGCTGGTACGTTGGTTGGAGAGCTCTTTCCCAAGCTCTGTCTGGTTTAGGTTCCCCTAATGGATGTACTCATAAAGGTTTCTTGTGAGTGCTTCCACCGATGGTCTCAGCTAGGTGTTCCAATGGCTTGGTTGTTTCCATGAGTTGCTGACGATAATATCAACACTAATTTTGGATGCCAATCAACCAAGAGAATGTCCAACAATGAACCAACCCTTTGAAAATATTCGGGACTGGGTATTTACAGGTGACCTGTGCCGGTCCCACCTAACTGACATCGGTCAGACTGTAACCCACACCAATTATGTTGGGGAGATTTTTTTTTTGAGAAATGGGGAATATGCCTTCCCCACTTGATTTTGAGTGGTGGAGCACATGCGTCCTCCACCCTTAGCATGGGTAATAAGATAGAATGGGGTCCAATGAGTTGAGTGGCCACTATTAGGGTTTTCTAAAAGGGTATGTGCTAGGTATGGGCAAGGCATGGGCAAGGTGGAGAGTGGAATGGTGAGGTGGAGGGGCAAGTGGGGTAGTGGGAGAGTAAGGTGGGTGGGTGAGGTGGCCGGTCCAATGGCATGGTGAGGTGGCTTGATGAGTGGGTAAGAAGGGGGAATTCAATTAATTAATGTTAATTAAAATCCTTGGGTGTGTGCATGAGGGTCATTGTGATGTGTGGAAGGGGTTGTGAGTGACCGAATTAGGATTAAATAAATCACCCATGTAGAATGTGGTTATTAGGTTATTTTGGAGGAAGATGATGAAATGTGATGTGTTTTAAGTGTCTACATTTTGCCCCTTTTTGTTGGGTAACCTATATTGGTAGGCGGCATGACAAAAACAAAGGTTGGTTTTTTTTGCCCCATGTGAATGTAGGGTGAGAAGGTGGATGTTGGGTGCCCCAAATAGGGGCATGAGTAATCCCCGCTCAAATCGGGCACCAAAAATGAAGAATAGAGAGTGGTGGGGGTGGTTTGATAAAGTATAGTGAAAGGTGTGAAAGAGATGAGTTGCGTGGGTATGGTGATGATGACAGGTAAGGTAGGTGATTGGGTAGAGCATTCAAACATACGCACATGTTGTAAAATGAAATGAGGTACAAGGGTTTATCAACATAATAAATTTATGTCAGCTAAGGTCGCAAGGGTCATCCAAACATGGGTTATTGAGGTCCGGTATCCAGGGTAAGGATACGGTCTAGGCACTCAACAAGGTAAGATGCAGGAATGCGTAGGGTAGTTCTAGTACATACAAAAGGTCAAGGTTTTGTTTGGACAAGGGTCACGGCTATAGGTAAGGTAAGGTCATAAGGCTGTGTAAATAGGTATTGTCATCACAAGAAGCAACAAGTGAGGACATGAAAATATCCACATAATCAACGGGTGAGGTAGGTAGGCGTAGGTAGGTGGGTGTGGGTAGGGTAGTGTCAATCAAGCGTATGTATGTGCAAATATTATGACACAGTACCATGGTGAAGAGCTGTCAAACTCTACATCATCTAAGGTCGATCATGTTATCTAAATAGTGGTTGTTGAGGTCTGGTATCCAGGGTGAAGGATACATTCTAGGTACTCAACGAGGTAAGATGTGGGAACATGTAGGGTGGTTCTGGCACATCGAAAACGTCATGGTTGTTTGGGTAAAGGTCACCGCAGTAGGAAAGGTAAGGTTGGTAGACTAACAACATGGTAATAGCATCACAAGGTAGAGCGAGTGTGTGAGATTGATGGTCACCCCAACGAGGCAGGTGTGGGTAACAAGGTGAGGTCAAGGGTCAGGGTGGGCTCTGGGTGAGATAAAAAAGGTTGCGGGTAAGGTGATAGGGTGAAATTGGTGGTAAAGTAGAGGTCAGGGGTAACTAATGCTGGTCAAGGGTAACCGATGGCAGTATGGGTAAACCAACCATGATAAGGTAGGGCACATGACTGATGCTGGTTAAGGTAAACTGATGTAGGTTAGGTCAGGGTTTTTATAAGAAGGAAAAATTCTACCTTTTACGGAATCATTTGTCCCATGTGAAATAGAATAAAATGACATGAGAGAGAGGGAAAGTGTAAAAGTGTCCAAATGGTATGGAGAGCTGATTTGGTGAGCCACATACCAAGTGATTGGCAATTGGTAGGTGGGTCCATGAGATCAGGTGGAGTGATTTGATTGGTTGGAGGTGAGGTGAGCAATTAGTGATGGCAGAGGTAGGAGAGGGGTCGGGTGGACCACTGGTGAAGTGGCCCAACGTGCCACCATGGTGTCGGTAGTGTGATGAGGTAAGGGGCAATCCTTTTCTTGTTTTGGTGAGTTAGATTGGTTTCAGAAAAATAGGTTTGGGGGGAAAATGAAATTTGAATTTTAGGAGGGTGAATCGGGTAAAGTAGGAATGGGGAGAGAGGTGGGTGGGAAAATGAGGGGTAGAGAGGGTTGGGGAGAGGTTTAGGTGACGATGGGTGGGTAGAAGACAGGTAATGGGGGTTTTTTAGAAAATGGAGGGTTTGGGTGTTGCATTTTTCACCACGACAATGTCTTGCGTCGATTGGGCTTCAGCCAGTGTCGGTGAGGTATGACTGGTATCGGTCACGAAACAGGTGACCGATGTCAGTTTAGGGGAGACTAGGGTCGGTTAGAGATAATCGATACCGGTCATGGGTTGGGGAAAAAGGGGCCACAAGTTCCCTAGGTCGGGTGGGTGAGATAGGTAGGGGTAAAAGAGGGTATGTGGGTGAAAAAGTTAACCTAGGTGGTGGGTTGAAATAGGTATGGGTAAGTGATAATGGGTGAGGTTGGGGGTGGGTAGATAGAATTTGCGATGCGAAGCTAAGTTGGGGGAAGAAACAAGAGGTAGGGTGCTAGGTATAGGTGAGGTATCGAAGGTGATTTTGGGTATGAGTAAGGTGTATTAATGTGATGTTTGTGTTTATTACAGGTGAGAGATCAACAACGGATGTGGGATAGGGTACCACCCCTTATTTTGATAGTTTTTGGGGCTGCGATGGTCAAGGAGTGGAGACATGTCGCAGATGCAGGCCTGATTGGGGTCTGATACTACTGGCATGTAGTCCAGTAGCCAAGTTTGATGGTCACCCTCATCAATAGATGGGATTCGGCAATGAACACATGTTCTACCTACCGACATGGGTGAGATTAATATTCAGCTTAGAGGACATGTAAAGGATCTTGCGTTTACCAATATTAGGGACATATGTGCACTCAATCTACATCAGAGGTGTCTGAGAGGAGTTAATGATGCTATTCGTTCGGTGAGGGACTGATAGAGATGAGATTTTCACAGTGCCAACCTGAGTTATGGTGAGATGTACCTAGCCCATCCAGAGGAGATGAGACTAGTATTATTACTAATTTAGGTAGTCTGATCTATTTCACACTACCAGATGCAAGAGGGTGGGAGGTTACCACAATCACTGATGGGAGCTATTACATGACATGATGATGGACAAAATACCCATTTTTCTTGGGCACCAACATTCTTAGTGCAGTTATACAGAGAGTTGTGGCTATATTGGGTGGCTCTATGCAGGTTTATCTTATGTTGTACTTATTTTTTTTTCACTGCTGGGCATACAAGTACATTGTGTTTGTTTGTGCATCGAGTGGGTAAGCCCTAGAGAAGATGCATTTGATAGTTGGTTTTAATGTGGGTGAAGTATAGGTGATGGGTGCTTATTATTGCAAAGCATCGGGTCAGGCAAGGCTACAAATGATGTAGCGTATTACCATGTAAGCTATTGGAGGGATTGTCTTGGGGTGGACATTATATGGAGACTGTATGTGGGTTATCCCTCATATAGAAAGATGAATAAGGAGTTAGATGGACTTCAGCTACTCATAGATGGATAGAGGGGCATACCGTGCAGAGGATCATGAGATGATCCCAGTTGATAGGGTCAGACGGAATTTTGGGCTACCATAAAATATACCCCCACCCATGCCACAGTATAGGAGAGACGAAGTGGAGAGGCCATTACCACTACCACATCTAAAAGTGCCTACAGGGTAGGAGCAGAAGGTGATAAACTGGACAGAAAGACGATGTTGGGATTGATAGATAGATACAGACAAGTGGTGGGCAGCTCATTTATGAGTAGTACCACCCAAGCCAGGGAAGCCATATTTAGCCACTGGTCACCATTTAGAGAGATTCCTTACAGGGGCAGGTGGCGACCCTAATTACCCAGTTGAGGACGGCACACGAGACAATTAACTAGGGTCATAGGTGAGGAGGTAGATATTTTACATGCACATGTGGCCAATTTACAGTCCCAGATGGCAAATAGTAGAGATGGAGATGGGGAGGATGAGCCAGGTGTCTGCCCAACAGGTGTAGATGACATGATTGCAGGGTCAATTGGCCATTATATAGGAATAGATAGGAGCATTATAGGCCCACGATATATGCAAAGGGTGCAAAGGCTAATGGCACCACCATAGGCACCGGGACAGGGTCCGAGTTTCACTAGGAAGTGGTGGGATAGGGTCCTATCATGATAGGTACAGGGTCAAAGGCTGATGGAGGTCACAACAGACAGTTCTCGTAGCCAGGTTGTGGGAGTGCTCTAGAGATGAGGCCCGATATTATCAAGATTAGTATGATGGTGGATAGGGATAGATTTTCTATCATATGCAGAGTACATAGGCACAACTGGTCTCGAATGAGAGGACCAGATCATGAACCCATAGCGTGGAGAGAAAAGGGCGACATCAAGCCTCGAGAGAGGGTTAGGGATGAGGCCAGCCAGTTCATGCGAAGGCCAGCTCCAAATGATTTACCAGTAGGGGTGTAGCCACCACCCATGATGAGTGGGGAGATGTTAGTAGGTCTACTAGACTAGGAGCTGAGGAGAGTAGGAAGAGATAGGATGAGACTGAGATATGGAGGATATCTGGTAGGATGATGCCTGATGTAGGTCCTTCAAGATTGTGATGTAGTTATGCATTTTGATACATACCGGATTGCATGCTGAAGATAGTGAGGATGTATATGAGAGTTTTGTATTTTTGACCATATACCGGCCAACGTGTGCCAAAGAGAGTGTGGATGTATACAATATTTTTTGTATAATTTGGATCATATACCAGCCTACGTGGTGAAGATTGTGAGGCTGTGTATGAGATTTTTGTATTTTTGATCATATATCATCCTGGGTGCCGAAGAGAGTGAGGATGTATACGAGAGTTTTGTATTTTGGATCATATACTGGCCTACGTGCTAATGTATATTGTATGGTTGTGTATGAGAGTTTATGAGAGATGGATAATATATGATATCAGTGTATATTGTATGGATACATAGATTTATATGATGAGTTGAATGATTTACTGATGATATATGATGTTGATGGAATGTGATTGATATGCATACATGGATGCTAAATAGATGTGTTAGGCATGATAGAGTCAGGTCATAGGAATGATGGAGTTAGGTTATAGGCATGGTTGAGTCAGATTATAGGCATGGTTTCGTCAGGTTATAGGCATGGTGGAGTTAGGTTGGTGTTAGGCCTGATGGATTCAGGTTCTTAGGTATGATGGAGTCAAGTTTGTAGGCATGGTGGATTTAGGTTATAGGCATGGTGGAGTTAGGTTGGTGTTAGGAATGATGGAGTCAAGTCATAGACAAGGTTGAGTTAGGTTATATGCATGGTTGAGTCAGGTTATAGGCATGGTTGAGATTCAGGTTGGTGTTAGGCATGGTGGTGTCAGGTTTTTAGGTATGATGGAGTCAGGTTTTTAGGCATGATGGAGTTGATTTCTCAGGTATGTGATATGATGGAATAATAAATGAGGATGTATGAATGTTGTGGTTCAGTATTTTGGTATGTATGATAACATTTGGTCATGATTGGTATGACCGTATGTAATGTAGGATTCTGGTAAATGTGATTAAATGAATGTAGTAAAAATAAATGTATTAATTTCCTACTCATTTGATGATAAATTAGAAACTAACTAGAGTAGAACGTGACAGGGATAGGTAGCTAATGGTGAGAAGGTGAGTGGATATTTAATGAAAAAAGGAGGAATAAGGTGACGACAATGCTCAAGCCAACCTCAAAGGGCCCCATGCCCTCAGATTGCTACCTACATAGCCTTGGCGGAAAAAAGGGGCCTCAGACCGATGTAGTTCTTCCTTAAGCTAGGGAGGAAATGAAAAATTGTCAAGAGGGGTAGAGAGTTGGGTTGGAGGTAGGTTGTGTTCTTGAGGTACATAGGTAAGGGTAAATAGGTAAGGTAGATGGGTACAGTTGAGTAGGTACGGGTCCATGGGTAGGGGTAGATAGGAAGGGTCAATGGGTATGGGTGGATGGGTAAGTAGTGAAGGTCAATGGGTCATGGGTAGATAAGTAGGGTCAAAAGGTATGGGTAAATGGGTAAGTAGGAAGGTCAATGGGTATGGGAAGATAAATAGGGTCAATGGGTATGGGTGAACGGGTAAGTAGGCAAGGTCAATGGGTATGAGTAGACAGGTAAATTTATAAAAGGTATGGATTGAGTAAGTGTGGGGTGAATAGGTCATGGGTAGATAGGTAGGTTCAATGGGTATGGGTAGAGTGAGTATGAGGTCAATGGAGTAATGGGTGTAGTGGGTAATGTGGGTCAAGGGTACAATTGGGTAGGTATAGGTCATGGGAATGGGTAGGTGTGGTGAATGGTCATGGGTAGACAAGTAGGGTAAAAGATAAGGGTCAGTGGGTATAGGTAAATAGGTAAGAAGTCAATGGGTATGGGTCAAGGGTACGGTTGAGTAGGTATGGTTCATGGGTATGCGTAGGTGTGGTGAATGGTCAAGGATAGACTAGTAGGGAAAAAGGTGTGGGTGAGTGGGGTAGACTGTGGGTCATGGTATGGGTAAATAGGTAGTGGGAAAAAATGTGATGCTTGTGGGTAAGGATAGATGGGTAAGATGCTAGGTCAGAGGTATGGGTGCAGGTGGGTAAGGTGATGAAGATCATATGTAGTGTGAAATAGCGATTAATAGGTTGAGGTAGGTGTGGGTGGAAGGTAGTTGAAGGTAAGTGGAACTCATGGTTTTGGTTTAAAGAAGGTCAATAGTTTGAAAAGTAGGGAGACTGTAATAGGGTGGATGATGTGGTTGGCTTGGAAAGGACCATTGATACATAGACCAAGGGTAGAGTGTGATGAGCCTCAAGTCCATTAAAGACCTTAGAGGTTGGACAGTTCCGAAGGTGAAGTAATGTGTAGGATCACGATAGATTGTACATCATGACCTCGTCCCGTGGTAGATAGAAACAGGAGGATGAATGTGAGAAAATGGTGAATATGGTGAAATTTTGCAAACGTGAAGGGGAAGAATACATACCTCCTGTATAAGATGGCCGAAACCCCAGATAGGCAAGTCCATGACACGAGAGGGTGAGTGATGTTTATTTGGATAGACTAATCAATGATGGGAATTCTATGTGGGATAATTTAGATAATATCCTTGAGGTCTTTGTGAGGCTGATTGATGCAGGAAGCTTCGAAATGGGCTTAGTCTATTCTCTCTCTCTTTCTTTTTTAATTTAGGTAGAGTATGGCTAGTGAAGTATAAGTTGTCCTTCGAGGGAGCAGTATATTGATGGTGACTAGATACAAAATGGTAGATGACCTTTTAAGGGATTAATCTTTATGTCTGGAATTTTGTCTCAGGGATGGTGATCCCAATTTTGATAGGTGAATGTGACTTTGACCAATGAAGCCATGGACAAGGGCTATAAAGGAATACGAATGGCTTAATGCCAAAAGGTGCAGTGATGGCGGAGATAAAGAGTTGGGATGTTTGTGAAGGGTATATGGAATGGTGTATGAGCATGGGATTCCATCCTCGAAGGGAATGAAAAGTATCCATGAGAATCATGCTATGAGTACAGCCGTGGTAATCATATTGAAGATGAGGTTCACAAAGTAATGGAGAGTCACATGATTCTTATTTAATCGTAGGTATGTGAGGTGAGGATACGAGAAGTGAGGTTCCCACGGGACAAGATGGTAATAGTTAATGGGTGATGAGAGCACTTGGTTCAATAGTAGAATGGTCGAAGATGCAAGATATTAAGGGGATCAAGTTCAGGTTTACTATCAAGTGAAGATAAATGATAAACACTTGATCCATAGGTATGGGTAAAGATATAGGATCCAAGCCAATAAGGTGCAAATTTACCATCATAGATGTTTCTCAGCTTTTGTGACATGTTGATTTTCTTTCAAGACAAGATCACTGACTTGGAAGGCTCAAGGGGTGGACATGCTTGTCATAAGTGCGTTTAATGATGTTTTTGGTATATTTGGAGGTGACCTAAACCATGTAGATGTCATTCGTCTAACAAATCTAGTTGTGCCAAATGATCTTGGAAAAAGTCATCATTGGTGAGCAAGTCTTGTGAGTGGTATACATAGAGATGGGATCTGAACTTCAAGAGGTAAGACAACCTCGGTACCGTAGACTAGAGAGAAAGGGTGTAGCAGCAGTCGTTGTACGAATACTTGTGTGGCATGCCCATAGGGCAAAAGGAATATGTGTATGCCAATCCTTACCAGTATTGTTGACCACTCTCATGAGGATTTTGTTTAATAGTATTTGTTATTTGATTTGGCTTGGCTATTGGTTAGAGGGTAATAAGGTGAGGAAAAACTAAGTTAGATACCAAAGATATCAAAAAGTTTTCTGGAGGGTTTTGTTTTTGGGTTGTTTTCCATTATCAGCGATAAGATGATGAGGAACACCAAAATGACAGATAATGTGATGGTTGATGAACTCACAAATATTCTCGGCTTTGGTAGAGATGAGTGGAATGGATTCTACCCATTTAGTATAGTATTCAGTAGCGGTTATGATCCATTGGTGGTGTTGAGAAGAATGAGGGTTAATCTCACTGATGAGGTCAAGTTCCCATTGAGAAAAGGGCCAGATGTCTCATGCGACTTGTAAGGCATGACCAGGGGTATAATGAAGGTTTGATTGTTGTTGACATTTGACACATCGTTTGATGTAGTCACAACAATCATGGTTGTGGGTAGGCCAGTAATAGATGAGGCGAAGAATATGCTTAGCGATAGCTAGGCCGTTGATGTGACCCCCACGAATGCCATTGTGTATTTCTCGAATGGTATAGGCTATTTCAGAGCTAGTGAGGCATTGGAGAAGGATCCTATCGAAGCCACGTTTATAGAGGATACCTCCCATAATGAAATATGGGGAGAATTTTTGGAGGAAGGCGCATCGGCCATTACGGGTAAGGTCCGAAGGAAGAATGGAAAGGGAGAGGTAGTCAGAGTATTGTTGGTACTAGAGGTATGATAGGTTGGTGGTAGGGTTCTCAATGAGATTGACCAAGTGAGAGAGGTAGGCGGGTGATTGTAATCTCTACACAATAATAAGGATTTTTGATGAGGGTATTTGTGAACTTGTTCATAGAGCGGGGAATGGTTAGCAGTTTATAGTGGGTGAAGGTGGTTAACAAGAAGTCTACGTGATGTTTGTACCATTGTAATTCCTCATTGCGACATCGGTATAGTCCACTGACATGATTTACTACCAATTGAGAATCACCGAAGATATTAATGGATTTAATAGCTAGGGTTCGAGTGGTTTGGAGATCTAGTGTGAGTGCTTTGTATTCACAGATGTTGTTGCTACATTCAAAGTCAAGTTTGAATAAAAGGAGTATGGGTTTACTATCGTGCAGAATGAGGATGATTCTAGCTCCACCACCGCATTTACACTTAGATCCATCAAATAATATGGTCATTTGATAGTGTAGAGGTTCCTCGGCAGGTCTATCGAGGGAAAGGGTAACAATGGATTCATCGGGGATCTCAAAGTTGCTGGGTTGGTGGTCAAAGAATGGGGCATCAGCTAGTTGATCGGCGATAGCCTGACCCTTGATTGATTTTTGGTGAAGAAAGGTGATATCCAGATCAGTGAGTAGCATGAGCCATCATGAAATGCTTTGGTTTTGGAATGGTTTAGAGTACATGTAATGTAAGGGGTCGGTGTTGGTTATGTTGAAGGTGGTGTGCTTAAGTAGGTAGTGGCAAAGTTTGGTGGCCACGAAGACTAAATTGAGGCACATATTTTCTATGTGTGTATATCGAGTCTCATAATCCACAAGGGTATGACTGATGTAATAAACCGCTTGTTCCCTATGTTGGTTGTCACGGTGAGCGAGCATTGCACCCAAGGAATGGTCGGTGGTGGAAATGTAGAGGTAGAATGGTTGGCCATCCTTAAATGGGGTAAGCACGAGTGGCTGTAATAGATATGCTTTCAAGGCTTTAAAATCTTTATGATATTCCACATTCCACTTGAAGGTGATGTCATTTTTAAGGAGGTGGTGGAAGTGTTTTCAACGATCTGATAATTGAGAAATGAAGTGACAAATAGATTGTAGTTTGCCCTGTAAGATACGAAGTTGGTGGAGGTTGGTGTGTGGAGGCATCTCGAGGATGGCCTTGATTTTGGCTGGGTCAACTTCAATGCCTCGCAAGGAAATAAAGAAGATCAAGATTTTACTAGATAGGAAGGTGAAAATGCACTTCTTAGATTGAAGGCGTATGCAATATTGGATGAGACAGTTGAAGATGCTTTTGGGGATGGGTAAATGGTCAGCACAACTTTTGGACTTTCCCAAAAATTCATCGATGTAGTATTCCAAGATGTGATGCATGATGTCATGGAAGATGTAATTCATGGCTTGTTGGTAGGTGGCACCTGCGTTCTTCAGGATGAAGGGCATGATGCGATAGTAGAAGGTACCCCAAGGGGTAATGAAGGTGGTTTTGTGTTGATCCTCGGGGGTGAGTAATATTTGACTATATCCTGAGAACCCATCCATGAGAGATAACATCTCATGTCTCATGGTAAGGTCAACCAATTGGTCGAGGCTAGGTAGAGGGAAGTCATCTTTAGGACAAGCTAGGTTGAGGTTTCAGAATTTGGTGCATATGTGGAGTCCCCCCGTTGCTTTGGTAATGGGTACGATGTTGGAAATCCTTTGCAGGTAATCGATGGGTAGGATGAATGAGACAGAGATGAGGTGTTGGAGCTCTTCTTTGATGAGAAGAGCAATGCGTGGGTGCATCTTACGTAATTTCTGTTTGATGGGTTTAGAATCGGGTAAGGTGATGATATTGTGGACCACAATGTTGGGGTCAATACTGGGCATATCAGCATACGACCAAGAAAAATCGTTGCTATGGTCATGAAGGAAAGAAATGTAGGCTTCCTGTTCAGCGGAGTCCAAAGACAGACCTATCTATAGAATGAAGGGGTCATCTAATGTGTGGATTTTATGTCAATAGTGGATTCATTCAACATGTTTTGGGTCTCAGAAGGTAGTGTATGGTGGAGATAGGAATCCACCACACCCAAGTAGGTGAGAATGGAGTCATCGTTATGACACTGTATAACATTGATAGAAGGGGTGTCCTCATCGATCATCTCAGGATAGAGGATGGGAAAATAAGTAGGAGCCTCACCATATCATTGAATGGTGAGTGGGCCCAAGGAAATGGTGTTTATGGAAAAAAATGTAGGAGGAATAGACTCTGGGTTTATAGACTCCATGGATGAAGTGGGTGAACTAGGTGGGGGACTGTGAGGTTGAGGCACCTCCATAATGAGGTCAGCATGGGATTTTTTAAGCGTGGGCTCAAAAAATCCCACCCCACTATGATCCTTGTGCTTGCGAGTAGTGCAAGGAATAACGGTGTGATGGCCTTGTTAATAAAGACCAAAGCAAAAACCCTTCCAAGCATAGTGATGTAGGAAGATATGGGAAAAATACGGGTTGTTTAACGAGGGAAGGGTGGTGGTAAATGGTAAGGTTTGGGTAGGTGGTTTTGGTGTCGATACCTCCATATGTCAGATTGGTGCGAAGGTGCAAGGGTCCATACGTAAAAACTTCACCAATACAGGGATCATAATGGGGATGTTGTTGAAGACTGTCATATACTTATGGGGTATGGAAAGTGTCGATGTTGTATAGGCGGTACTCGCCCAATGTCAGGCATTGAAAAAAATATTCTAGTGGATTAGTATCAGGGATATGGGTGGTGGGGATGGATGTATCTATGGGGATTTGAGGTGAGGAGGTTGCAGGTTGTGGTACCACTAATGGTTCTATAGGAGTTGTGGTGGTGGTGAGAAGAGGTGATATAGGGTTCGAGGAATAAGTGGTAGAGGTGGTGGCAGTGGAAGCGGGTGTGGAGGTGGGAGTAGTGATAGGTATGAGGACATCGTTGGGAAGGTATAACATGTTACAGGTTTTGAACAGTGAAGGGTCAGCGGGGAATGGTGTAGTTGTGTCCCTCATGTTCAAATTTGAGACAATGATGAAGGTTGGAAGGGACACATCCCATGGCATGAATCTAGGGTTTTCGAAGAAACATGTTGTATTAGAAATCTCGTTCTAGGATGTAGAAGAGTTCAGGGATTCTATGCGGACCAAAGAGAATGTGTAGGATCACTATCTCCAAGGTGGTGGTTATGGTTTTGTTGAATGAACACAACATAATTGGATCATTATGCATGTAATTGGCAGGGAATGCCCAATTTGATTGAATGCATGAGAGGAGATGATTTTGATGTTAGCTCTACCATCTGATCATAATATATCAAATGTAGACATTTTCAACACAGGCATAGAGATGAATAAGGGTGGGATCCAAGGTCCTCCATTTAGTGAGGTGTGATCTTGTCATCGGAGAAGGTGAGGGAAGCCACTTGAGATGAGGCAATAGGGTGTTGAGGTGGAAGGTGGAGAAATAAGGGAGGCCACGTGGTGTGATGTGATAATGGATGCAATAGGTGTGGGGTCATTAGGTGGAACCTCAATGGATTTCAGGACCTCAATGAGGCCCTGGCGATGAGATTCAGAAGTTTGGATGAGGTCGTAAAAGGAAATCTTGAGTGAGTGATTGGTGAATTTTTTTAATCATGGCATGATGGGATCTCCTCTAGTTAGAGAAAAGGAAAGGAAATTCGTTAGATAGTGATTTTTAGTGTGAGGTGCATGGGTGTGATGTGAGGTATCAGTTGAGGTAGTAGGTTCATTCTTCCCTAGTTTTTCCCTTTATCATGCTAAAGCCCAAGTGGCTATTTGAACCATATTGATTTTGAATACTGGTGGTGGGTAGGAAGGGTGTGATGTGTGAGGTAATAAGGGTTGAGTTGGTAATGGTATAGACGGGGTGATTATGGTGTGTAGGAGGGGCTACATCTGTAACGTCCAACAAATTATCTTTAGTGAAACACTGTAGTAGAAGGAGTGTTTTGAGAACTTAGCAATCCTCCATGCTATGCCCTGGTGCATGATGATAGGTGCAGATCTGGGAGTCATTGAACCATTTTGGTTTTTGTTTAAGTGGCTTGTAGGGTTGGATGGGTGGTAAGGTGATGTTGGAAGAGGCGAGTAGGTTATCTAGGACAGTTACATAGGATCTTGCTATTAGATCACATTGTGTGAAGCAGTTATGGTTTTGGGTGAGAAACTAGGTGGTGATTTAGAAGCAGGTGCCATGGATCATAGGAATGGGGGATGGTTTGGGTAGTTTGGGCATGTTTAGGTTTTGGTTGGAGTGTGGGCCACACCTTGTTAGGTAAGGGTGCAATGGATGGTGTGGTTTTGGGTTCAGGTGTCACTTTGGGAGGTGGGGGTGGTGAGTAATGCAGAATGACGATGGCGATGAAGACGAGGGTCATGCTGAAGGAGGGAGAGGACAGAGTTATCTAAGGTGAGAGGTATTGACACTGTGGAGGTAGTGGGTGATGCAGATGGTAGTGGTGTTTAGTGTTTCCTAGTAGGTAAAGGCAACTTCGTAGGGTTGCGTAGTAGAAGAGGTGATGCTAAGTGGAGTGCATTTGCTGACTTTTGGCTCATACTGTGTACAGTCAATTTGGTCATCAGGGTTGATGGATGAGGGCCCAAGAGAGATGGTGGTGACAAAGGTGAAAAAGAGGTGGTAGGGTGGTGCCAGTACCAGCATCTGAGGTAGTTGGTGTTTTGGTTTTAGTCGGGGTGTGTTCTTGGTGAAGGGGTGGGAGGAGGTGGTTAAATCAAGCTTGATTGTTGGATGGGTAAAGCTTGACGTAGGATCATACCCCTCAATATATAAGAGATGGTGGAGGCTGGATGAGGTTTTAGGAAATGAGGATGTGAGATGATGCATATGATGGAAGGTATGTCGTATGGTTAGAGGTAATGTGGGAGATGTTTTGGTCACCTCTATGGGTAGGTTAGGTATGGATGTCGCCACTATTGTAGGGTAAATAGTGGGTGATTCGGTAGGCAAGGTCTGCATTTGTGTGGAGACGATGGTATTTGAAGATGTTCTCAAAGTAATGAGTGATCAGCATACTCTAGATATTCTACCGAATAGGACAAGGAAGAGAGAAAGGGGATGAGGGTGGATTTGGTGGTGATCCCTGTAAACGGAATGGCTATCTGTGAAACTAGGGAATCCCTCTACATCTGATTCTGTAGGAAGGAGAGAGGAGAAAAGATCACTTAATGTTGTAGGAGAGGGTAGTGGGTTGGTTGTTTTCAGGACGAGCTCTTCTTCTCTAGTGGAGGTGTGGGTATGGTGGATGAAGAAGGATCATCGTCAATGTGTGGTGAGGTGGTGGAAGGGGAAGGTACTTCTGACTCCTCAGTGAGTATGGAAGTAGGTGTCGACGGTCAATTCATCAAATATGAGAGTAGGGGGGTCCAAGATAGGGCTCAGGTATGGTAGGTTTATGGCATCCGAAGGAAGATGTATATATTTGTACTAGATTAAATTCTGGTGGTAATGGTGAAGAGGGTGGAGATGCTTGGTATGGGTAAAGGTGCATTTGTTCAAGGAGTTCTTCTATAGGTGTGGTTGGGGGGTATGGTGTAATTGGTATGGGTAGGATAACAAAGATGACATGAACCTCCCAGATATTGTCACTGTCAATGGTAGAATGGTTGTTTTGCGTGGGGGGGTGTATGATTAAGAAATGGTTTTTTGAAGATGTGTAGGTTTTAGTTTGTGGGTATGCATTGGGATTATCCTAGAACAATATCTCCTCTATCTAAGCATTTCTTGGATAATGGTTTTAAAGGTGATGTCGTTGTTGGTATTGTGCCCTTGGGTATGATTGTAGTCACAGATTTTTTTCTCCCTATACCATGAGAGTATCGGGTGGGTAGGATCAAAACCAGGGTGTGGTTTGACAGCCGACAAAGTGATAGCCCCTATGTATTCAGGATTTTTTCTAGAACAGCATAGGGTATGGTTCAGAAATGGGGGCATATTTATTTTGTTCATTTTTGAAGAGGAATGTTTGCACTGGAAAAAGATTAGGCAGAGGTTTTGGTAGGTTGGATGGGTGTGGTGGGCCATGACCTTCACGACTACCGCAAGAGCATAGCATTTGGTTGTAGGAGGATTAAGAGGAGTGGAAGGTGGTGTTTTGGTAGTGGAAGAGGGTTCTTGTGGTTTAAAAGGAGCACCTTTGTTGCATAATTGAATCCTCTTTCTCTTCGATGGCTTAGATTTTGAGCTTTCGAGTCATGGTGAACACCTCGTCAAATGTACGAAACATCTGGATTTGTAAGGTGGATGAGATATGATGCAAGAACAAGCTCGGGTAAAAAAATTCTATCAGTTCGGTTATGTGGTAAGGGGAATGTGAGTTTATTGATCAAGCCATGTCAATGAGCAACAAATTCTATGATTTACGCGTCCTTGTATTGATGTGTGGTATATAATTCAGACATGGTGATTTTCTTGGATACATTGATGGAGAAGTGATCCAAAAAGGCTTGGGGCACTTGGGTTGAAAGAGAAGATAAGAGTGCTTAGGTAGGGCACTATAACAATTGAGAGTAGGCCCACTTGAGGGACATGGGAAATGTTAGCAATATTAGAGCGTCATAATGAGGTGATGAGGTATCACATGTGTTTAAAAGACCTTAGGTGTTGTTGTGGGTTTTCCTTTCTATGGAACCAGTTAAATTTTGGCATTTCACAATGTGGGGGGTATGATGGATAGGATAGGAATGAAGAAATGAATGTGCTCATTGCAAATATCCTCATAGGTTAGGGATGTGCATGAACTAGAAAGAGATGACTCCAGTGTGTGCATTTTATCCATCATCATATTGATCAGGTCAGGGGTAGGTTATGATGGAGGTTGACTTCCACAAGGAGGGGGAGGAAGGTATGAAGAATGCGAGGTAGAAGGCATCACATTATGCAATGCAGCCGTGTATGAAAATTGTGGAGGTATGTGTGAGGAGAAGGATGAGGAGTGGGTAATTTGTGGAATAAGAAGTAGAAGCTACAAGTGGCGAAGGTTAAAAGTGTGATGCATACAGGAGGAATCGAGGATGACCACTCTAGTAGTGATGGGAGGAAGTGATTGGGTAATACATAGGACTAGACTCTGAAGGGGGGTATAGTTTTTTGATACTGGCAGGGGTTGAGACATGGAGTAGGTATGTAGGTAGTGGATGACAGTGTGGGGCCACCTATGGACTAATGGCCATGGAGGTGGGCATGGTAGATGCCATAGAAGGGTGAAGATGCCAAAGGTGTAATGAACGTCGTATAGGGGTGTGGATACCAGTCGTGGTAGGGTCGAGATGTGACATCTACTTGTGATAGGGGCTGATGCAAGATAGATCTGAGATAGAGGCAGTCAGTACATGGTAGGTGGGTATGAGAGAGCAGGATGGAATGGACACAGACATACCATAGATAGGTAGGCCTCGAGGAATCCCAAGTGGATGAGTGGGCAAGATAGTGTTGTAAGGTAGTGGGGTTCTGTTCTAAGAAACCACATGAAATTCTGCGTTGCCCATACCAATATTGGCGGGGAAGACTGAGGTCCATAGGGGACAACATATAAGGTAGAGAGGGACTAGGTGGAAGAGGGCTCAAAGGCTAGCAGTGGAACATGCAAGTGTGTTGGCCTTGGTTACACGTTAATACCATGTGAACCAAGTATTGACGTGGTAGGACTACTTTCTATAAATGACATAGAAATCTAGCAACAGAGACAGGAAACAATAGGTGGTGGTAGGTAGATTAGGTATAAAATGTCAGTTGGAAATTTGAACAGGCTAACTAATGATCCAGTTAGGGGAAATCAATGCCGGTCACAGGTAACCGCGGTTAGTCAATATGGAAAGTGGGACAGTTTGTCAAAACAAGGCAAAAGGGTGACAATCTGCTAAGTACATAAGATGTTGATAGAATTTACCGGGAAAGTGAATATGTGGAGAGTGAAAGAGACTCTGAGTAGAAAAGAAGGTGAAGCAGGTGTCCTTTTAGTTAGGTTAACTAGAAGGATAGTAAACTAACACCTATTGGGTAAAACCGATGATGGCCCAAGGGTAACTGAAGACATTCACTGGACTGACACCGATTACTATGAAATTGAAACAACAATGAAGAAAAGGTGGTTGTGAGTTAAAATTAGATATGGAATCAAACCTAGAATTCTGAGAATGATGAAAAATAGCATCCAGGCACACTCAGATGAAGCTGGAATACACCAACTGTGATGAGGAGCGTGTCAAATAAAATAAGAATATGAAGAATGTGACCTCTCACCTCAAAACACAAGCCAAGTAGAAACACTAAGAAAAATATGACCCTAAGAGTGCCTTTTCTATTATGTTTGTTTAGCTTATGCTATTAAGGACTGAATCATGAACTTTAGAATAGAATTGTTCATGAGGATGGCTTCCAATGAAGAAGGATATCTACAAGGAGAGGTTTTAGGTATGTTATGGTGGGGGCGAGCCTTCCTCTGAAGTATGACTCGACAGAAGGAGCGAGCTAGGTGCCCACTGTGCCGCTATCATGTGATCACCTACAGCTTCTTCTGGGTGAGATGTTATTTAAGAATGATGTGTACTTTGAATTTTTGTACAATTTGGTAAGACTCAGAAAGAGAGAAAGAGAAAGAAAGTGATTTTCTACGATTAATTAGTCAACCATCAGCTGAGCATGACTTCCATCATATAGGCTGCCCTCATTAAATGTGAGATAATGCAGTAAAGTAGAATGAAATGTGAGTGTTTTAAACCCAAATTGAATTATGATATTTGATGTTGCAACATATGAATAGGAGAAGGGGATGCACTTTCACTAATGCGATAATAATGAAGGGGAATAAATGTTCGTTTTAAATCACCAAAAGATGATTTCTTTTAGACAATAGAGCGAGAAGAAGATTCCATAGAAGGATATTAATGTAAAAGCCTTTTAGAAAGGGAAACAGACATACAACTTTTTCCTAGGAATGAAAAATGCAATGAACCTCAAATGGGTCCCACCGGGCATGCCAAAATGTTTCAATCCTTTTTGCGTACAATCGGATACTGGA
This sequence comes from Taxus chinensis, assembly GCA_019776745.2. Taxonomy (NCBI): domain Eukaryota; kingdom Viridiplantae; phylum Streptophyta; class Pinopsida; order Cupressales; family Taxaceae; genus Taxus; species Taxus chinensis. Next base: position 885,737,341 of record CM034149.1, read on the forward strand.
ACAGATAAGGGTGTAGGAGGTTTACCTATTGTTTAGCTGATGGGTGGAATGCGCGCGTGTAGACTTCCAATCTCAGTCGATCATGTGAACTCCTTTTTGGTTGGGAAGGAATACCCTGTAATAAGAAAGGAAGACCACAAGAGAGAGTTAAACAACATATGCAGTTGACTACCTAGTGTATGCTAGATTCCTGAAGTGTGGTACTCCCTAGAGGGTTTTCAATCCATTGTTTCCTAAATCAATATTAAATGACAAAAACATGTAAATAAATGGAATATAGTGCTAGCGTTCTGCTTTGGGTGCCTCAGGTTGATATCAGCATTGATTCAATTAAATACTAAACTATGCAGGTAAAAGGTGTTTGGTTCAGGTTCCAGGTAGGTTAGGTGGTTTACAGGTCATAGGAAGGGTTAGGTTGGGGTTGGGTAGGGTATTCTAGGTTATTTGGGGTGAAGAGGTAGGTTGATGGTTTGTTCTTTATTAGTAGACATAGAGACTGACACCGGTTGATGGTAGACTGATGCTAGTTAAGGATTACCAGTATTGGTCATTGTAGAAGTGACAGAGGCCTGGGTGGTTGGTGTTAGTGTCCCACTCTATCTTGGAACAAAGAGTTGAGAGATTATGGGTGAGTGTTAGGTGAGTGGTGGGTTCATGTCAGAGTTGTGGGGCTTATGGAGGTGGCTTTGGGTAGAAGGTGGGTAGCTGGCAAATATCAGGGTGATTGACAACGGTCAGGGTCAACCAACGGTGGTTAGGGTTAACTGGCGATAGTCACTGGAATTGGGTCAGAGTTTAGAGATGGGGATTAGGGTGCCTTTTATGACTAGCCAGAGGGCTGATAAGGAACGGGTTAGGATGAAAAGGATCCTGGGTGTAGGTGTGGGCTGAATAGGCGAGGTTGGAGTGGTAGGAGGGAATTTTTTACTCTCAGGAGAGAATAGAGAAGAAAAGTACCAAATCACAAGTGCAGGATATAAGGATCCACTTACCCAGAGTTTGATATGCGTAGAAGAGTGGGTGGCTGATGGAGAAGAGTGATAGACGTTGATGAAGGCTAGTAGGCTGGTTGGAGAGCTCTTTCCCGAGCTCTTTCTAGTTCAGGTTCCTCTAATGGATTTACTCACAAAGGTTTCTTGTGAGTGCTTCCACTGATGGTCTCACCTAGGTGGTCCAAAGGCTTGGTTATTTTTGTGAGTTGCCAATGATAATGCGAACACCAATGTTGAATGCCAATCAACCAAGAGAATTTCCAGCAATGAACCAACCATTTAGAAAGATTCAGGATTGGGTATTTGTAGGTGACTGGCACTGGTCCCACCTAACTAACATCGGTCAGAATGTAGCCGACGCCGGTTATGTCAAGGAGATTTATTTTTTGAAAAGTGGGGAATATGCCTTCTCCACTTGATTTTTAGTGGCAGAGCACATGTGTCCTCTGCCCTTAGAATGGGTAATAATATAGAAGGGAGTCCTATGAGTGGAGTGGCCACTATTAGGGTTTTTTAGAAGGGTATGGGCTAGGTATGGGAAAGGCATGTGCAAGGTGGGGAGTGGAATGGTGAGGTGGAGGGAGAAATGGGGTAGTGGAAGAGTGAGGTGGAGGGGCAAGTGGGGTAATGGAAGAGTGAGGTGGTTGGGTGAGGTGGCCGATCCAGTGACATGGTGAGGTGGCTTGATGAGTGAGTAAGAAGGGGGAATTTAATTAATTGATGTTAATTAAAATCCTTGGGTGTGTGCATGATGGTCATTATGATGGGTAAAAGGGGTTGTGAGTGACCGAATTAGGGTTAAATTGATCGCCCATGTAGAATGTGGTTATTAGGTTATTTTGGAGGAAGATGATGAAATGTGACGTGTTTTTGGTGTCTATAGGACCAAGAAAATCTAATCCCCATCTCTCAAATGGTTCAATTAACTTGAGGTTGAAGAGGCATTTCATTGGTGAAAGTTGGTTGTCCCATCCTTTGACAAGGATCACATCACTTGATATATCTCTTTACATCCTTGTATAGAAATGTCCAATAATAACCAATGTGAAGTATCTTATGAGTTGTTCTTTTCGCTGAATAGTTTCCTCCACTTGGTTCATTATGACATGGTCTAAGGACGTCAAATATTTCATCTTCTCTTACACACCTATGCAAAACAAAATCAGGCCCACATTTAAATAGCATTCCATTTAACCATTTGGATTGTGCACTAGTTTTGATTAACTTATTTATTTGTTTCTTAGTAAAAGGATGAAACTTCCTTGTTGTAAGATAATTTACCATATCAACAAACCATGGTGTACTTGCTGAGATAAAAAATAGGTTTTCATCTAGAAATTTATCCTTGACTGGATCCTGCTCCCCTATAGTGGTTAGTCTTGACAAAAAATCAGATACCACATTTGATTTACCTGGATTGTCCACAATGGTAATATAAAATTCTTACAAAAGTAATAACCATCTAATTATTCTTCCTCCAACCACTGGTTTGTTTATTAAATATTTAATTGTTGAATGATCTGTGTGTACAAATATCTTGTAACCTGTAATGTAATGTCTGAATTTATTAATTGCATAAATTACAGTAAGAAATTATTTTTTAGTGGTGGTGTAATTGTTTTCAGTGGGAGTAAGATTCTTACTAAGATAATAAATAGCATACATTTTTCCTTCTTCATCTTTCTATCCTAAAACCGCACCAATGGAATTATTTGAAGCATCTGTTTGGATATGAAATGGATTTTTCCAATTAGGTCCTCTCAATATTGGAGTAGTGATTAACTTTTCTTTAATTTCTTCAAAATCATAATAACACTTTTCATCCCAAATAAATTCACAGTCCTTGGTTAGAAAATTAAACATGGGGGCAGAAATTTTACTGAAATCTTTTATAAATCACCTATAGTACTCAACATTTCCTATAAATGACTTGATATCTATGGGGGTCTGAGGAATAGGTAAATCTGAAATGATCCTAATTTTATTTTGATCAACCTGAATTCCTATTTTTGAAATATGGTGTCCTAATACAATCCCCTCATCAACCATCATTAAACACTTTTCATCACTAAGAGATAGATTATGTTTTTCACATCTTGTTAACACTCTATCCATATTTCTCAAAGCATCATCAAATGTATCTCTGTGTATAGTGAATTCATCCATATATACCTCAACACAATCATTTGTTAGATGAGCAAAGGTTGCAAGTACAGCTCTCTAAAAATTTGCAGGAACGTTGCATAAGCCAAATGGTAGCACCCTATAGGAAAAGGTACCCCATGGATATGTAAATGTAGTTTTGTCCTGATCTTCAGCACCAACTCTAATTTGATTGTATCTACTAAAGTCATCCAAGAAGGAAAATTATTGTTTACCTGAAAGGTTGTCTAGGACTTGATCTATGAATGGTAAGGGAAAATAATCTCTCAGTGTGGATTTATTCATTTCTCTATAGTCAACACATATTCTAAATTTTCCATTTTTTTAGGAACAATTATAAGAGGAGATACCCACTGACTATCTGAGATAGGGTAGATAAAACCTACTTGTAATAGTTTTTCAATTTCTTGCTTGACTATATCCCTTAAGGCTGGGTTAATCCTTCTCTGAGGCTACCTAACCGCTTTAACATTTTTAGTATAGATGTGATGAGTGCAGATAATTGGGTGAATTCCTTTCATGTCTTTGTAATCCCAAGAAAAGGCGTTAGTATGATTTTTTAAAACATCAAACAATTTAGCTTCTTCATCATCCTTCAACTAGCTATTAATGTTCAAAGTTTTACCCAGTTGAATCTCAACATGTTTGGTTCCAATATGTGATGAACTGAATTATTGAAATGGTTCCATTAAATTATTTAGTGGACATGCATGTGGTAATAACATATGGTATGTATCAACATCTTCAAAATTTCCTTGATAAAGAATACTAGAAAAAGGACAGTAATGAGAATTATGATACTTATCTCTTTGCAGGCCAAACTCTTCATCACTAATACTTTCCAAAAATTCTTCACCACTCCCTGATGTATTTTAAACTGAAGCTACTAATTATTCCTCTCCCCATTAGAAATCTCATTCCTCTGGAGAGAAATTATTTCCAATCACAGAGAACTATAGTTATCGTGGTTCTGGAACTAAATCTGGTGGTTCCAAAACTAAATTTGCAGGCTCCAGAACTATAGTGGTAGGTTACGGAACTATTTCTGATTGCTTCAAGGATAATTGGTGCTCATCCAATGGTGGATTAATCATCTCTTCTACTTCTCTTACATGATCCTGCAATGTGATCATAGCCAACGAAGACAAATTTTACTTATTAGTATCAGGAGAATCAACCCACAATTGTTCATGATTGTCAGTAAAAGGTCGTGCAAAAGGATATAATGAAATTTACATAGAGTTCTTACCATTCAAGATTGTCATATCACCTGACCTGCAATCAATTAAGGAAACAATTGTAGCTAACAATGGTCTACACAAAATAATGGGATAACCCAATGTTTTACCTTTTGGCTGCAGTATAAGGAAGTCAACTAGATATTCCCATGACTCCACCATAATTGCCACATCTTCAATAATCCCTTCTGGTTTTGCAACAGACTGGTCTGACATCTAAAATATGGTATTAGTAGGTTGTATGTCCATTAATGGTAATGTTTTTAGAGTATCCACTTTCATTACATTAATTTCCGCTCCCAAATCTACCAAAACATTATGTATATCCTTATCCCGTATAGAGACAGAAATAACAAGACTTCCAGAATCTTCATATTTGGGAAGTAAAAGTTTTCATGCTAAAAAATCAACAAGTTTCCCATCTAATTTGATAGTCTTGGTGTACTATTTCTTCCTTCCAAGTTTTTTCAAACATAACATTTTGATTAATTTTTTCAATTCAGGAATGTCCTTTTTTTTTATAACAGTGGTATCTCAATATTCAATTTCCTTAGTTCCTATACCAATTCAGACTCCTTGGTTTCTATAGCCTCTTCAAATCTCTCTGGAAATGGAGTCTCAGTAGTGTCACTATCTAGCTCCTTTTCTTTTCTTTCTATATCTTCTTTTGGAACAATAGTACTAGGGATCTCATTTTCTTCTATCATTTCAGTGATTATAACTGGTGGAATACTAATTATTTTCCCAGATCTAGTTTGAATATACTTACAATCCATAACATTTAGATCAACTGATTTTTCTGGTTCTATTCCACAAGCAGGAGTTTTTTGTTTGTTTCTTGGGTTTGCTACTATTTGTGTTGGTATTTGCGTTTAGACTACATTATTAGTTTTTGAATTCTATGCAAGGGATCCCATGATGGCCTGTTGATTCTGATTTGGATATGTTCTTCCTTGAGCATAATTACTAGGGTTCCATATAGGTTGTGACCAAGCATAAGGATTTCCTTGACCATCCCATGGTTGTTGATGTCCTTGAGCAAACCAAGCTTGACTTGCCCAATCCTGAGGGTTCCATGTTGGTTGAGGTACTCAAGGTGGTTGTCCCCAATTTTTTGGTACTATCTGAGTAGCCCATGGGATCACCCAGGGATTAGGAACTGATCTTGGCATAAACTTCCCTTGGTTAGTTTGTCTCTAAAAAAATGTAATTCTTCTGTTGTGGATGATGTAATGGTTTGTTTAAGCTAATTCTTTATGACTGGAAGTAGAGAAAAATCATCAGTATCATGTTCTTGAGATTCACAGATAAGACACATTTTTGTTTTATCCAAAGTATAGTCTCTTATTGCATGTTTCTTCCTGCATCTAGGACAATACATAGCCAATGGTTCAGTTTTGGTATTTTCTTTAGCTTGTAATCTATCCATAGTAGAGGTTAATTGAACTAAAATGTCTTTTTTAAAGTTTTCTAACTCATCCATTAGTTTTTTCATATCTGGATTCATACTTTTCATCGATTTTCCTTTTCTAGGTCCACATCTCGTTCTGGAATAGCTTCTACAAATCTCTTTAATTTCATTCATCCTTAACTAATTAATGTCTCCACCTTCTATCAAGTTAAGGGATTCCCTAGATTCGTCATCTAAACCTTTAAGAAAAATGGTTTTACTTAACTCCTCTTGAAGTACAAACCCACACCTTTTTCTCACAAAGAGGAATCTCTCTAAATAGTCTTCTATATTTTCATCTTCCTCCTACTTGATTTTTAAGACTTCTTCCTTCCTATTTCTCCCTCTACAATAATCCTGGTATTTTTCTAGGAAGGTGGTCTCCATTTGTGCCCAAGTGGTAATATATTTGGATGGTAATCCCATGAACCACATCATTGTTGCATCCTTTAGAGTGGATGGAAACAACTTGATTTTTTGATTATATGTTTTATAGTCATGGTCTGACATAGTACCTTAAAGTAAAACATAAATTGGTCAGGATCTTCATATGACATCCCTCTAAATGTGGGTAAATGTGTAGGTGAGATATTTTTTGTTGATGTATCATCATATCCCAATTGGATTGGATAAGTAAAGGTCCTATCAGGTACTCTTTCAGCTTCTCGTGCCATTTTAAAAATATTTTCTGAATTTTCCTCCTAATTAATGTGGTATGTGGTATGCCTTGGGGAAGGTGAAAAATCAGGAGTAGGAGGTTGACTACTCAATTGAGAATCAAAACTTTCCCTAAATGGATCTTGAGTAATAAGCCTTTTCCTAAAAGTTTCACTTCCTTCGGGTGACTAATCTAAGAATTCCAAAGGTGGAAATTTTGTTTCTTGTATGATAGGGGATGATGGTGCCTCCAATTCTTGATCAATTTCCCTATTTGTACTAGAGGATGTTGTGAATTCTTTGAATAAATGTGAGGAATTTACCCTTTGAGTCTCTTTGGTCTACTCATATATTTTATGATATAGTAGGGAATATCCTTCAACTACTAGATGTATGATTGTTGCTCTTGCCAACACTTAATTAGAAAATTCCAACTAGTGTATCCCTGGAAATGGTGCCAAAAATGATGGGTGTCATTATTCTCTTCATTTAATCAACTTCTTGTTGATGTCATATCAAACTAGGGGTGTGTCTAAAGCTATATGCAACAAGAGTAATCCTATTGATCTAGTAGTTGACTGTAGTTGTTTTTGTATTTTCTAGGGGATCTTTCCAATGTCTTAAGGACTTCTTGGTAAAACCTTATTTCAATCATACTATGAAAAATTTGTTGAAAGGAAACACACTGAAAGCTTTGCTGAAAAGAAACACACTTTACAAAATGGAAATAAACACACTTGCCTTGGAAATAAACACACTTTCTTCTGAAAGTAAACACACTTGCTTTTGGAAATAAACACACACAACTTAGAATGCTTAAAAATGATTGCAAGAAAAATAGGAATCTATCTAGACACCTGCATGGGAACAATTATACAATAGAGTTTAACTAGAAGAATTAAAAGTGATACAAAATTAATAGATCTAAACTATTTGCTTATGAAATATAAATACCAAATAAATGAATATCCTAGTCCTTGGGGGAGTGGGCCCTTGCTCCTCCTTGAATCAAGAGTTAACAACTCAGAATTATCTCAAACAGGAATGGCTATTTTATTAATAAAACATTCGGTATTACAAAATGTACTGGATATGTGTACTTAGTCTATCTCTCTCTTCTTTGTTCTATCTCTATTTCTTATTATTATATTTTATCTACTATAGGTCTGCCTATATATACATTTACAATCATAGTTGTCTCTATGATTCTGATGAAATCGAATCATTCCCAGAATAAATGTTGAGTCAGATTGTGGCTGATCAAACAGCTGTAAGATAACTATCCCTGGATCTGCATTCAGATATCTTCTCATCCTTTCCTGATTGAAAGGGTCGTTGATGCAGAATATTCTGGATGTGGTTAAAATAGATAACTTCCATTGGTTCCGGAACTTCAGAGAAGTTGCAGACCCATAGGAAATTGTTAAGGATCAAAACCTATGAGAGTTCCGGAGCTATGCCCAAGGAGTTCCGGAACTAAGTCTGAAAATTTTGGAACTAAATACTGGAGTTTCGAAACTAAGTCTAAAAGTTCCGAAACTAGATGATGAATGTGTAATGGAGTTCCAGAACTAATCTGTGTTGGAACAGATGCTACCGAAAACATACTGAATGCTATATACTTCATTTCTTTGACTGATTAGACCTGCTTTATTACAAAACTAAATTTCAAACACACACTTCGACAGGAATTTCAAAGCTTTCAAACATTATAATCACAATCAATCAAAAGACAGACAATTACATCCTTACTCATATCAGATCAAATAAAAGTCACAAAATGCAATCAAACTTAAATAAAAGGAGAGTAAGATGAGATCATATATTATACATTAATCGGGCATATTCTAGCCTCATCAGTAACATGCATGCTTAAATGTGCAGAGATGCTGTTGGAGATCTTCCTCACTATTAAATTTGAAAAACTTGGGAAGCTCCCAATGATGGGGGTAAGGTTTTATTGGAACCTATAGATGAATATATGTGTTACAAATTTTCTTGTAAGATAACGTAACCTTGGGTCCCAAGGTAGCAGCCTCTAGACTAGCTAACCTATTCATTAAGGCATGTATAAGATTGTTAGATGTAATGATATGTTGGGATTGTGATTGTGTGTCATTTAAAGTAGTTTAATAAGGCATTTGATAGGTTTTTGGATGTGTGTGGGTTTAAGGATTTTTTTGTAATGTTTCATGTTTTGATTGTTGGGTTTGGATTGGTTGTTATGGTAAATGATGAGTGGGAATATAGTTATGAATAGATAGAAATTATTGATGAGGTGGATTAGACACTGCATATTGCAAAGCATTTGTAGGTATAGGTTGGGAAGCAATGACATATACATGTGATGTGAGAGGAAAAGAATATTTATGATGTTTGGACATGAGATATGAAATTTGGGTAGATTGGGTAGAGACACTAGTGATGATAGTGGCCGAAGAGGTAATGGGAATGGTTGTGGTAATAGTTGTGTTGATTGGAGGAAGATGGGGAGGAATGGGTGTGACTAACTGATTAGTTCGGTGAGGTGGGGGATGGGTAGAGGATGAAGAAAAATCACATTGGGTTGTGGTAAGTTTTAGGGTGATTTTTGGATTTGACTGATAAGGATAAATTTGTAAGTGGTGGAGCATCAAAAGGAAATTGTGTTGACTTCCTAAGAAGATAATCTTAAAGAGCTATTGGATTGGAATCAACAAACTCCGGGAACTCTAAACTACCACGAGGGACAATAAGAGGTCTAAAAGGTTCAGATGTAGCAGATGGAGGAGTGTCTGGTCAAGATGGGATGGAATAATATAAGAAAGGATCAATCTCACTTACGAAGTAGTTTGAACAAGAGGTCCTTAGGAAATATTGATGAAAGATTGTGTGCCCATGGAGGAAGTAACCAAGGGCACAGATGAGACACTAGTCATGGTAGTTGTTTTTTGAGATGAGATGAAAAAGTTTTTCAAGGAAAAGTTTTGTTCCATTTTCTTGGCTACCGTACGAGTATCTATGGGCATTGTTGGTGCCCAATTTAAAACATCCATGTTTTGCTAAGGAGAAATGCATTTTTTACCCTATTTCTGAGGAAAAATGGTTTTGGGATTCTCATATACTTTAAATTTGACAAAAAACAACTCGTTTTTGTGTTTGAGTGCTGTGTGTTGTTCCCATTTCCTCCATTTTGCACCATTATGAAGGAATCCCCAAGTTCACTTTGCATTTTGCCCTATTTTTCCCGTTTCAAACGCCTTTGCCATTTTTTCATTTTTCCCAACCTTAGGAGCTTGAAATTGTTCAATTTTTACTTATTTTCCCTCAAAGATCCCTTATCATGGTCATAAATTGCCTAAAATAACTTTCCATTTGTCTTTTGATCAAAAAATTCTTCACCCACGAAGAAAAAATTTATTTTGGTGTCGCTAGCAGTTTCTGCATTTTTTGATAGTCATACGGGTGTCCTTTTCCCATCAAATTATAGCTCATATACTTTTGAATACAAGGCCATTTGTAATTGGAAAAGAATCAGTGGTTCATTTCTAAAAACTTAACATTTTTGTGTTTTTGGAAAATTGTGCAAGTTACCCCCGCAGCTCTGTAAGCCCCAGAGGAGGTACACCTGTCACAGGCAGAGTGAAGGTGGATGGGTGGGTCATTTTGTGCCTTAGGGAACTTTGGAAAATGCGTGGAAATGAATAAAATCCCCTATGTCCTGCATCCAATTAGAGGAGGACACATGGTAGGTGGGGAGATGGAAAGGTGGAGGATTTTGATACTTTTTGGCCTTTGGTGAAAAAGAGTTAAAGTATAAAATTGGACCACAAACTCACAACCAATGGGATGAAGACACGTGTGAGCTTCAAGGATCAAAAGTGGGGAGGCGGGCTGTCGGAGGCAAGTTGTATTTTTAGCCTCTAGTTATCAAAAGGATAAAATCGTTGAATGGACACGTGAGCCCGAAGGTAAAAAGTCAAAATTCATCTGAGGAGTCAATGGCGAAGGTGCGGGCTGGCGGAGGAAATGTTTAGAAAAATTCTTCATGAAATATGATTAAAATATGAAATGAGAAGAACTTCCCCTCAGCTAATCATATAAGGACATGTGTCTTGTGAGAGGGCGGAGCCGTGGAGGAAAATTGAAAAAAATCCCTTGGTCTAAAAAGATGCAAAATGTGTAAAATTGAGCCGTGACTCCATATCCAGTCATATTGTGCCATGTGTCAGACCCAAATCGCAAACACGGACCGGTGGAGGAAATCAAGAAAAAATTACAAATTTACAAAAAGTTGTAAAAAGGTCAAAAGTGTCCCCTAGGCCCATTTTTACCTAGATCTGCCACGTGGAGGGCTCAGATTTAAAGATAAGAATAGATCGATGGTAGCTGTGCATTTCACCAATTTGGCCGCCATTTGAGCTCTAGGAAGTTTGGAGATGCATTTTCTACATCAATCTTCATCGAATATTTTACCAATTCGTGTCATTTTGGCCTGTAGGGTCTGGGTTAATCTATTTGGGGGATTCAATTTGTGAATCCAAGGCATTTTTCAAATAAATTTTTACTCTAGCTCGTAAAAAATGTGAATTACCAGATCCAAAGTTACAAAGTAAAAACTTGGGAAAGGAAAAGATGAAATAATGAAATGAAAGGGGTCTACATGCGTGGGGAATAAAAAAACGTGCTTCCACTTTGAAGAATGATGAAATTTTTGTAATGTTTCACCTTTTGAAAGAACAATTGGTAACTTTTGGTGAGTTTGTTATATGTCATTTTCCAGAAATATTGTAAAGCAAAGGTGCTTCAAATATTCCACTTTTGGAGGGAATATTTGAGGGGAAAAGTGAGTGAGTAAGTGAAAGTTATATATTGCATGAATTTTTCATGCAAATGGTCAGAGAAACTTAGAATTTTCACAGGAAAATCTGGGAAGAAGCCCATTCTCTGAGAAACCACCTGAGAACCATTTTAACTCCTTTTTACATCATATTTGTATCATGTTAGGTTGGTTACATATGTATAGCCACTAACAAGATCTGAGATTTTTCTTATAACATTCCCCTGCTGATAAATTTGGTCATTCTAGATTATTTTGTGTTATCTATTGGTAAAATTTGCATTTACTTATGTTTCAGAATGTTTTCAATTTGTGTTTCTTGCTCCTGTTGCAATCTGGTGTTTGGAATTTCCTTTTGATCATGTAGATATAATTATGATAAAAACTTACTGGAATTTTTAATTCCGCAATCAGAAGAGCTTTCATCTGACGAAGGGATAAACAAATTTAAATTCACTCTGCTTTCCTTGATATAGATTTGATTGTAAACCTTTTGGGGTACCTTAGGTCTGATAGAATAGAAATTTCTAAATGCTTTTTTGATTCATTTCAACAAAGATTGTGTGGAAGAGTGCATATCTGGGATTCCATTTGATGCACATATCCTGGTTGAAGGAACACCTTAACCTCTTTGAAGCATTTCTGTTGTTTGAGTATTTCAAGTTTTGCAAAGGTCCTCAAAGAAGTTGGAAAATTCTGGTTAGTCTTGTTTGAATATCTACCACCCCAAAATTCATTTCAAATTAACTCATCCTACCTATAATACCCCTGCATTGTATGTCAAAAAAAGAATACAATCCATTTACAAAAAATGCACAAAGCAAATCAGGATCATACCATGTCTTTACTAGCCTTAGCATATCTTGAAAGCATTTCTATCATTTAGTAGTGACATCTCTATTGAGTTTGAATAATGGGAAATTGATCATGTGTTATCAAGGCCATCTCCATATAATCTACATAGTACAAGGATATTCTCACCTCCTTCACGAAAAAGAGGCTACAATATAGGTTCTCTTACCTTGGTTGATAGGCACAACCTAAAATTTTGAGAATTAGATCAAATCCTTCCAAGGTGCTACCCAGTTCTTCAAATCCTGAGTGCTAAAAAGTCAGATAAATTTCTTCCCCAACTACAAAACGACATATAAACCATTTATCTACCTCTAAGTGTCTTGTAAAATCCATGATGTAACTTAAGTTGTGAAGGAGATTAAATCTAGGTACCAACATGCTTCTGGCGCCGCTACTGGGGAATATTTCAGTATTTCAAAGCCCTAGTAATATGTTTTATGTGATTTACATGAAACTACATTGCTAAGCATCATTTTCTAATCAAATTTATAAGAGTGGAATGAGAGTAGAATTTTGAGTTTGATATGTTCAAGTGTCTCCAATTTGTTGTTTCAAACTTTTCACAATAGTTGATAAATTGAGTTAAAGAAGATCAAATCTGCTAAAGCTTTGCATAGTGCTAATATTTGCAGTCATTTGATAGATCTTCATAGTAAATTTACACAAACTAGGGTGAAAGTCCTTAGTGGCGACTCCTAGCTGTTATATTTTTGATAAATACAAGTACCTTATCATACATTAAGTGAAGTGTGTCATATAAATCTGCAAACCTGGAAGGAAGAAGATCTCTCTTCAGGAGGAACCCAAGTAGAAAATTATATCAAGAATTTGGAAAGACAGTTTTAGAGGAGAGAAAAATTTGGAAGGTTGTTGAATGTTAGACATCAAGCAAAGTTATATCCATTGGTGAGAGGGATCAACCTTTAATAGAGGACTATCACTCTTCTTCCAGTGATTCTGATTCAAGCAATCTTCTCAGAAACTTGTTTACTTCAACTAGTGAAGGTCCTTCTGCTATACCTGGTGAGTTCCTTTTTCAATCTGAACCTATGTGTTTCAATTCTAGTAAAACCTTCCAAAAAACTCAGCACCTAGAGAATACCAATCTTGTGAACCACATTCTTGAGCCTCAAAGACCTCACACTCCTCATCAACTTGTGTCACCCCCAAGATCACCTCCACCAGACAACATGGCTCAGCCTCCACCTAGGCCTCCATTTGTGGTCAATACCATTGGCCCAATAAATTTTAGGGGAATGGTTGGTTATCCTAATGCTGAGCCTCAGGATGTTAGAAGTAGATTACCAAAGTTCCAAGGGAATAATTCCATAACAGGTGATCAGCATTTGAAACTCTTTATTAATATGATGGAGGATTTTGAAATTGGATTTGAGGATGTGTACATTAAATTGTTTGTCCACACTTTAGAGGAGGATGATAGGGATTGGTACAAGGCCTTTCCAAATAAATCTATTGATTCATGGACTGAAATGCAAAATGCATTCAGGCTACAATATGGCGACAAAATTGATCCCAGATTCCTCTTATCAGAGTTTGAGAATATCAAGAAAAACCCAAATGAAACGGTCCATGACTTCAACACAAGGTTCAATAAAACTTTGAGGAGATTTCTGGTAAATTTAAGACCATGTGATGAATCTTGTTTGATAAAATATTCTAAAGCATTTGACAAGAAGGCTACATATTACTTGAGGGACAAAAATCCTGGAAATTTAAGGCAGGCCTTCACCATGGCACTTCAAATAGAGAAAAATATCAAGGCTATTGGGAAACCTCCTAAGAGAGATGGAGTTAAATTGGTGACAAGCCTCAAGCAAGAAAGAGTGTAGACTTGGAGGAAGTGGTGAAAACTTTGGTAGGGGCTGTCAAAGAGATTTCCTACAAGTTGGCAAGCACTGATAAAGGAATTGGAAAAACTTCACAAGGTTAGCCTAGGAAACAAGCATAAGATAGATTTGGAAATCACCATAGGAATGAGCAGAGATTTAATGAAAAAGGTAAAGGACCTATGGGATTTGGAAATAGAAAATCTCATGCCAAGGAAAGTAAGGTAGTGCCTGATCCATTAAATGATATAGTGGTTGTTGTTGATGATGTAAATCAGATTGAGTGGTGTTGTAAGATGTTTCTTACCCCATCTGCCATGTGAAACAGATCAAAAAATTGAAGAGGAAGTTGATGATTATAATACGGATGATGATGCTTGTATGATGGACTGCCCTACACACTCATGTTAAGGAGCAATATCTACTGAAGTGATAAGTGCACGGACTATGCTTTTAGTTTTTGGGATTACATCCAACGAGTACATCTTCTTCCTCCTTCTCATGTTTTAGAAATTGATAATGTACAATCCCTTGAGCTTCCCAATAATGATTTTGAGTACTTGAGGGCATTGATGATCAAGAAGTATGATGGAGTTATACCCTCGGAAGAAGATAGGCAGCTGCTTATGAATTTTGTGGTGGCCCAAGAGGGGTATAAAACAAGAAGTAAGGTTGTCAATGGGGCTGGGCTTCAGGCCAAGAATAAAACCCCATTTCTTTCTAATATCCCAAAGTAAGTTCCTAAGAAATAAACATCTACTAAGATCCCTATTGTCCCAAGTAAAAGTTATTCTTCATCCCATGCTCAAAATGTTAAAAACATTGTGCCATCTGATGAAATTTCCATCCCTCCTTCCACTACTGTTTTTCCTAAATACATTCCCTATGACATTGTTCAAGTTCTGAGCCAAATCAAGGTCAGTGTTCCAATTTTTGAGCTGCTTAGAATTCCTGAGCACAAGAAGAGAGCACTTGAGTATTTGGGATTGAAAGAGGAGAAGGCTGCCATGTAGAGAAATATGAATGTTGTTGAAGCTCCACTTGTTATTGCAGAAGTAGGAAAGACCTCAGCATTGGAAGAATTTGGTGAACCACTAGAGGTATACTTGGGAACATCCTTGGTTGAATCTCAGCTAAGTGTTGACCCTTTCTTCATAACTTTGATTATCAAGGACATGTTGCTACGTAATTATATGTTTGACTCTAGGGCATCATGTAATGTCATGCCTTTGGAAGTTTTGAATGAGTTAGATATCAAAGTAGCAGCAGCGTATGGCAAGTGTACTACCATGGATTCTAGGGAATTGCTAGTTGTTGGGTGTGTCAAAGGTTTGGTGGTGTAACTTGCAGCCTATCCAGGTAAGAATTTGAAACTTGATGTTGTAATTGTTGATTTCCCTGCCAAATGGGGTATGTTATTATCAAGAAAGTGGGCTGCAAGTGTTGGAGGGAGTGTCCAAATGGATATGTATTTTTCCACCATTCCCATTGAAGGTAGCCTTGTTAAATTATATGGAGAGAAGAAGATGTTGCATCTAATTGAGGATCCAAACAATGCTTCTTATGAAGTATTATTTTGATGTTGATGTTGATAATTTTATTGGGTTTCCTGATTGTAAGGAGCATAAGATGGATCAATCTAAGTGTCTTGAAGAGGTAGGTTTACCATGGACCATGCTATTTGATGGATCTTGCTCCAACTTTGGAAATGGTTCCTGTGTTGTTTTAATCTCTCCAAGCAATGAGGAATTTTTTTTCACCTTCAAACTTAAATTTTAATGCACCAATAACATAGCTGAGTATGAGGCATTACTGTTAGGGTTGAGGATTGCTTGTCAGTATGGTGTAAAATATGTTGTTGTAAAGGGAGATTCTGAGTTGGTTGTCAAAAAATTTAGAAAACTATATGCAACAAAAAATCAGCGGATGAAACAATACAAACATGCAGTTTGGGATCTGGTTGATATGTTTGATTCCTTCAACATTATTCATCATGACAGAAGTTTAAATATGATTTCTGATAAGCTAGTAGTGTTGGGGTCTAGATTTGACAATTGTACCATTTCTCCATATTGTGAATATGATGTAGAAATACTCACTAGGCTTGCAGTCCCTGATAACATCAAACATTGGCAATTATTTGATGATGATGCTCAGGTTTAGAGGTTTTTATAGAACCAAGGTGAGTTTTTGGATCAGCATATTGATTTGGAACCATTGGTGTGTAATGTTGATGGAAAAGAAACCTTGTTTGGGAAGGATATCATTCAATTGAAGACTAACACCATCCCTCGAGGGCTGGTTGTTCTTGAATCAAATTTTAACAATGTTGATTGTGTAATCAATAGAAACATGTTTGCATCTAGAGATGTTGAAGAGAATGACTTGGGAACAATGGAAAAAATAAGGAATATTTGGTTAGGGAGTGGTTTAAACAAGGAAGAGAAAAATTCCTACCTCCAATTGTTGAAACAATATCAAGACTGTTTAGCTTGGTCTTGTTCCGAGATGAAAGCATATAAAGAAGACTTATTCAAACATGAGTTCCCTCTTGAGAAATATTTCAAACCATTTAGATAGAAGCAAAGGCCAATTAACCCACTCCTTTATGTCAAAATGAAAGAGGAATTGAAAAATTTGAGAGATGGAGGAATCATTCAACCCATAAGGTATTCTTCTTGGGTTGCAAACTTGGTACCGGTTAGAAAGAAAAATGGAGATATCAGAATTTGTGTGGATTTCAGAAATCTAAATAGACCATCAATAAAAGACAACTATCCTTTATCAAACATGGAAAACATGTTGCAATTAGTGACTAGTTCTGAAATGCTTTCTACTTTGGATGGTTTCTCTGGTTATAACCAAGTTGTTGTCAAAGAATCAGAGAGAATTAAAACTACCTTTACTATGTCGTGGGGAACATATGTTTTTGTCAAGATGCCCTTTGATTTAATGAATGCTGGAGATACTTTTCAAAGGGCCATGGATGTTGATTTTTTTGGTTATATCAATGATTTTATTGTTGTTTATCAAGATGATATTACTGTTTTTTCTAGCAAGAGAAGTGACCACTTGCAGCATTTGGAAAGAATGTTGATCAAATGTAGAGAATATGGAATTTCACTCAATCCAAAGAAGTTCCATTTTGGAGTGCAAAAATCAAAACTACTTGGTCACATTGTGTCTAAAGAAGGAGCTATGATTGATCCACAAAGGATAGAATCTATCAGCAAGATCCCAGTTCCAAAAACTAAGAAAGGAATCCAATCTTTCTTTGGTCAAATCAACTTCATTAGAAGGTTTGTGTCTAATTTTGCTAAGTTGACTCTCCCCATTACTTACATATTGAAGAAGGACCAAAATATCAAGTGGGAAGAGGCTTCCCTTAAAGATTTTTATTTAATCAAGTAAGCATTAAAGCATGCTCCTATTCTAGCAGCCCCAAATTACAAGAAACCTTTCCAAATCTTCTCCTTTGCTTCTGAGCACACCATTGCATATGTTTTCTTGAAAAAGGATGATGATGGAGATGAGAAGCCTATTTCCTTCTTTAGTAAATCATTGCAAGCAACTAAGTTAAAATACAAAATCATGGAGAAGCAGGCCTTTGCATTGGTGAAAGCAACTAAGGTTTTCAGACCTTATATTTTGAGTTCCAAAGTGGTTGCTTATGTTCCTCACACAATGGTAAAATATTTCTTATCAGAGATGGAGATTTCAAGAAAAAGATGTAGGTGGGTTAACAAATTGTAGGAGTATTATATGGAAATTCAGACCACAGAGATAGTAAGAGGTTTGGGTCTTGCCAAGCTCATGGCTGAAAGTAATTTGTAGACTGCAAAAGTAAATGAAGTAGAAGAAGAGAGGGCAGATGTTCTTGAAAAAATTGTTGAACTCTGAGTGGTACAAGGATGTAATCTATTATCTCAGACACCTATGCTGCCCTATACATTTGAATAAAAATCATAAAAGATCTCTTAAGCTAGCTTCTCAAAAATATATCATTACAAACTTTGGGTTGGCGTGGAATAACCCTGAGGGAATCCTCTTGAGATGTGTGACTGAAGATGAAGCTCCCAAAATAATTTCTTATTTCCATGGGGGAGTTTTTGGAGGACATTTTTCTGGGAGGGTTACTACACACAAGATTTTAAGGGCTGGTTATTGGTGGCCAACTCTTTTTAAATATGTAACTCAGTTGGTTAGAAGATGTGAGAGTTGTCAGTGTTTCTCTGAAAGAATGAAAGCTTTAGGCTCCCTTCCTTTGCAGCCTATATCAATTGAAGCTCCTTTCAAACAATGGGGGTTGGACTTCATTGGTGAAATCTCTGATTCATCAAGTGCTGGACACAAATGGATTTTGGTAGCTATTGATTTCTTCACAAAATGGGTGGAAGCAATCCCCACTAGGAAGGCAACGCACCAAGTTGTAATGGAATTCATATTGAATCATATCATCTATATATTTGGAGTGCCAATCAAGATTGTTGCTGATAATGTCATGAGTTTCAAAGTTGGACCTTTAGTGGCAATGTGCAAAGAATATGGAATAAAGTTGACATATTCTTCTAACTGCAATCCACAAGGAAATGGATAGGCTGAGTCCAACAATAAAAACTTGTTAAATATTATTAAAAGTACTTTGGAATTAAATAAGAAGAAGTGGGGTAAACAACTAAAGTTTTTTGTTTGGGCTGATAGGATCACTGCCAAAAGAGATACTGGTAAAATCCTGTTTGAATTGGTATATGGAACACAAGCTCTGCTTCCCTTGCATCTATACTTGTCTTCATTTTGGTTTGTTTAACAACTTGAAGATCAATAAATTAATTCATATGAAGCAAGGATTAATCAGATTGTTGAACTTGATAAAGCAAGAAGAGCATCCCATCATAGGCATGTCAAATTCAGAACGAGGATGAAGAAGTTGTTTAATAATAAGGTAACCCCAAGAGCTTTCAGTATTGGAGATCTTGTGTTGTTGTGGGATAGTAGTCATGAAGATAAGAGAAAACATGGTAAATTTGATGCTTTGTGGATGGGCCCATATTTAATTGACATAAGAATTGGTGAGAATACTTTTTTCCTTAAGGACCTAGATGGGGAATTGTTTGAGCTTCCTATTAATGGTAGACATTTAAGCATTTCTTGGATTCATCCCCAAAATTGAAGTTTTCATATCACTTGTACAGTGTACAATTTTTGTTTCTGCTCTATTTGTTGTTGTTTTGGTCAATTTTTGGTTTGCCTTTGTGTGTGGTAGCCCTTTTTGTTGCTTTATCAGTTGGATTTTTGGATTTTTTGGCTTGTGACTCTATTTTACCAATGGATTTTTTGGCACATGGTCTGCTTCAATTCTTATGGAACTCGCAAGGAGTGCCCATCTCCAAGCTGGAGCCAATGTTGGTGCCCACAATTTGAAACATCCCTGTTTTGCTAAGGAGAAATGTGTTTTTTTTTTTCCTGTTTATGAGGAAAAACAGTTTTTGGGATTCTCCTATACTTCAAATTTGACAAAAAAACAACTCGTATTTATGTTTGAGTGTTGTGTGTTGTTCGTATTTCCTCCATTTGACACCATTATGAAGGAATCCCTAAGTTTACTTTACGTTTTTCCCTATTTTTCCCATTTCAAACGCCTCTGTCATTTTTTCATTTTTCCCGGCCTTTGGAGCTTGAAATCATTCAATTTGTACTTATTTTCCCTCAAAGATCCCTTGCCATGGTTGTAAATTTCCTAAAATCAATTTCCATTTATCTTTTGATCGAAAAATTCTTCACCCACAAAGAAAAAATTAATTTTGGGGTCGCTAGCAATTTCTACATTTTTTGACGGTCATACAAGCATCCTTTGCCAATCAAATTCTAGCTCATATACTTTTACATATGTGGCCATTTATAATTGGAACAGGATCAGTGGGTCATTTCTAAAAACTTAACGTTTTTGGGTTTTTGGAAAATTGTACAAGTTGCCCCCGCAGCTCCGCAAGCCCCAGAGGAGGTACATGTGTCGACAGGTAGAGTGAAGGTGGATGGGCGGGTCATTTTTTCCCTTAGGTAACTTTGGAAAATGTGTGGAAATAAATAAAATGCCCTAAGGTCCACATCCAATCAGAAGAGGACACATGGTAGGCAAGGAGATGGAAAGGCGGAGGAGTTTGATACTTTTCAGCCTTTGGTGAAAAAGAGTTAAAGTATAAAATTGGACCGCAAACTTGCAGTCAATGGGATGAAGACATGTGTCATCATTCAAGGATAAGAAGCGGGAAGGTGGGCCGTCATAGGAAAAATTTGTATTTTTAGCCTCTAGTTATCAAAAGGGTAAAAACGTTGAATGGACCCGTGAGCCCGAAGGTAAAAAGTCAAAATTAATCTAAGGAGACAATGGCGAAGGTACGGGATGGCGGAGGAAATGTTAAAAATCTTCCTTCATCGAAATATGATTAAAATATGAAATGAGAAGCGCTACTCCTCAGCCAATCATATGAGGACACATGTCTTGTGGGAGGGTGGAGCCGCGGAGGAAAATTGAAAATTTTTCCTTTGTCTCAAAAAGATGTAAAATGTGTAAAATTGAGTAATGTGACTCCATATCCATTCATATAGACACCACATGTTAAACCCAAATCACAAAGGTGGAGTGGCAGAGGAAATCAAGAAAATTTTACAGATTTTCAAAAAGTTGTAAAAAGGTCAAAAGTGTCCCCTATGCCCATTTTTTCGTGGATCTACTACGTGGAGGGCTCAGATTTAAAGATAAGAATAGACTGATTCAGATAGCTGTGGAGGAAAAACCAATTTGGCCGCCATTTGAGCTCCAATATTTTTGGAGAGTGCATTTTTTACATCAATCTTCATAAAAAAATTTGCCACTATTCATGTCGTTTTGGCCTGTAGGGTCCGGATTAATCAATTTGGGGGGTTCAATTTGTGAATACAAGGTATTTTTAAAATAAATTTTTACTCTTGTTCATAAAAAAAGTGAATTACCAGATCCAAATTTGCAGAGTAAAAAATTGGGAAAGGAAAAGATGAAATAATGAAATGAAAGGGGTCTACATGCGTGGGATTTTTTCAAAATTGCTCTTCCCCATTTAATGCCCTTGGAAATTTATTGTAATGCTTCATGTGTACACCTTCCCCATGTTGTGCTTGGTTGGTATTTGTTAAATGTGATTTTTATTCTTCTCAAAAGGGTTGAAGTCAAAAATCCAATCACATTACGACATGTGAGGGAAGATTTTTGTAATGATTGCATTTTTCAGAAAATTTTGCTAAAGGATTCCTTCAGAAACTCACTTGAAACCATTTTAACACAATTTTTGCATGTTGCCATGTTGATTTTGTAAAGGACCAATTAAGGATTTGCAACATTTTCTGAAGTAAATCTTTGCCCTAGTCAGAAAAAAAATATTCACAAAGTTTCCAAAGGTGATTTTCTTCATTTTAAGTATTCTAAACTCCAAAAATTTCATTAAATTCTGGCATTATTATGCATCCATAGAAGTTGGAAAACTTGTGTAGCAAATAAATAATTAGAAAACTGAAAGAACACAGATAACAAACAAGATTGTTTATGGGGTTCGGAAATTCCTACGTCCCCGGGTTTAGATTGAAGATCCATTAATAATATTGAAATGCAAGTACAATAACTCTTACAAACAACCAATAATGAATCACAACCTGCAAATGAGCTGATCTAATATCCCAAGAACTTGCATAACAGAAACTGTCCCAACAACGAATGCATCGGTGGCTCCTACAGTGTTTTCACAATGTGTCTCCCTGCAACTGTGTTAGAAAAACACCTACAAATGGAGATTTAAAAACATTATATGAAAAAAAATCATATATCAAGATCAGATCTGAATGAACACTCATGTTTACACCAAGTCACATAGGACCAGAAGTGCATTGAAATTCGTGTTTTCCAACTAGCTGTCTTGTAGATCCCTGTTAAAAACTGCATTCAAAGCTTCCGAAAACATGTTAAAACTCAACAAAAAATATCAAATCTTACATCTTTGTAATCATCTCATAATTTCCTTCATTTCATCTTTTTACTCCAAGTTCTCATTCTGAGTGTAAGGCCTTCAAAAATGGTGTTTTCTAAAAACTGCCTCCTTCTCCTGGTTTGCAGAGACATGCCCGCCTTGTATAACTTGAAGGACCCATTTTTAACCAAGCAAGCTTCTTTGGTGAGTTGGTTAGTGGATTGCTTTTGACCTATGAGGTTGGGGGATCAAATCCTTAGCCTATCATTTTGACAATCCCCACGTTCGGATTTGCTTTTCTAAATGGGATTAAATCCCAAAAGAGGTGATTTTCTTATAATGGGATGAAAAATCCATGTATATCCCACATTTTTTGGGTTGTTAATACCTTAGGCTTTATTAAGCCTTTCCATGCATTGTTTGAAGTGGTCAAAAGACCACGTGGGCATAACCGCCCCCTCCAACACTGACTTCATCCACATGGAAGCTTCCCGCTTATCCACTGTGGATTCTTGGCATGTTTGGTGGTTGGAAAGTTTGTGGTTTACCATACTAATGTATAAACATTAATATAATAGCGGTTTGGATATAATAAATGCGTGGGACATTTGGAATCTAGTGGATTTACCAAGATAATATAATTTTGACCCATACAATGTGTGTAGAAATAATTAACTCGGTCCTTGCATGACTCAGATAAATAGCTCGATGTTGTCCTTGATAGGAAAATCAATGAATTCAATGAGTGGTGGCAAGCCACGTGGTGGCTTGTGGACCCACCACGTTGGCGATAATACCATAGTCCACACGGCGGTTGGGCTCCCCTCCGTAATAAAATTTGAGCCTCTTGTTCCTGTGCACGATTTTTACGCTTGTCGAAGACCGGTGATTAAAAACCATCAAACAACTCCCTTTTTCCTTTTTTCCACGTGTCACAGTGTCGATTGGTCCAATATTGACCAATTGACCAGAGTTGACTTCTCACTGTTGGAGAAACTTAAACTTTGACCGGACATAACTAGAGCTCCCGATGTCCGTTTTCACGTTCTCACAGTCGTTGGAAACCTCTCAATATTATCATGGGAATTTTTTAGGGAAGTTTAGGGAACATTTGACACTAAAATTTATCCCCTAATCAATTATGGATTATTTTGTGTTGTCTATTGGTAAAATTCACATTTACTTATGTTTTAGAATGTTTTCAATTTGTGTTTCTTGCTCTTGTTGCAATCTGGTGTTTAGAATTTCCTTTTGATCATGTAGATCTAATTCTGGTAATAGCTTAGTGGCATTTGCAATTCCAAAATCAGAAGAGCTTTCATCTGATGAAGGGATAAACAAATTTAAATTCACTCTGCTTTTCTTGATATAGATTTGATTGTAAACCTTTGGGGGTACCTTAGGTCTGATAGAATAGAAATTCTAAATTCTTTGATGATTCATTTAACTCAAGATTTTGTGATAAATCATTAGAGATTGTGTGGAAGAGTGTAGATTTGGGCTTCCATTTGATGCACATATCCTAGTTGAAGGAGCACCTTAACCTCTTTGAAGCATTTCTGTTGTCTGAGTATTTCAAGGTTTGCAAAGGTCCTCAAAGAAGTTGGAAAATTCTTTTTAGTCTTGTCTGAATATCTCCCACCCCAAAATTCATTTCAAATTAACTCATCCTACCTACAATACCCCTACATTCTATTGTGTGTCAACAAAAGAATACAATCCATTTACGAAAAATGCACAAAATAAATTAGGATCATACCATGTCTTTAGTATCCTTAGCCTTGTCTTGAAAGCATTTCCATCATTTAGTAGTGACAGCTCTGTTGAGTTTGAATAATGGGAAATTGATCATGTTTTCTCAAGGCCATCTCCATATAATCTGCACAGTATAAGGATATTTTCAACTCCTTCACAAAACAAAGGCTAAAATATAGGTTCTCTTACCTTGGTTGATAGGCACAACCTAAAATAGTGAGGATTAGATCAAATCCTTCCAAGGTGCTATCCATTTCTTCAAATCTTGAGTGCTAACAAGTCAGATAAATTGCTTCCCTGGGCTACAAAACAACATATAAACCATTTATCTTCCTCTGAGTGTCTTGTAAAATCTGTGATGCAGCTCAAGTTGTGAAGGAGATTAAATCTGGTCCTAATAGGCATGAAACAAAAATAAATTTTATACTAACTAAATCAAGCCAGTCAAGCACAAAGATTTTTTTGTTTTTGATTTATTAAAAAAGTGTGAAAAATAAAAAGGGGAATGGATGACAAAGGTACCTAAGAAATGGAAATCTAGAGTTGGTTTCAGGTTGTTATGGCTAGGGATTCCTCTATATACCCAAAGGTACATGAGCCCCAAGTCTTTATAGAGTTTCTAACGTGGCCAGAACACCATGGTCGATTTCTGTTAGGTGATGAAATCTCAATCAGTCCACCTAGTAGGAAGATGTCTAGATGTGTTGATTGATGTGTGAATTTTGGTTGTGTGTGATATGTGAGATGCAACCAATTAACCCTTACTTTAAACTATGTTTTCAGGAAAGGTTGCAAAGGGTTATTTTAAATCCAAATCCAAATGTGAAATTTCAATGAGAAAGCACACAAGGAAGGGAAAATGTGATGCAAAAGGAGAAAGTGAGACAAAAAGGAGAATACATGTAGAATGATTTTCCTTTTTATCTGATCTTCGAGAAGACGCAAGTGAAGAGTTATCCAAGAAATCAAGTGCAATATGAACAAGAAAAAAGTGAATATTTTACCTACAGTGTTAGTAGAAAACACAAAAAATAACAAGAAATGTAAGGAGTCACCTAAAGGGTGGTCTCATTGGGTGTAACAAAATGTTGATCTATTTTTTTTTCCTTTTCAATTTAATGATCTAGTACTAAATAAAAATAATCAACTCAAAACATGGAGGGTTTATGGTACCTCAAATGTGTGATGGATGGAGGAACATGAACCAAGTGATTTCCCTTGCTGCAACTGGATAACCTGTAAATAAGAATGACTAAAAAAGGGAGGGATTAGATAGTATGTGTAGGGACTGCCCAACAAGTATGGCTCCAAGAAGTGTTACCTTCCTTTCACGGATTTCAACCCTAGTTTGATAAGAAAAAGTGAAGTAAATGACAGATAATCTGATAGCATGCATAAATTGAAGTAATACATAATCTAAAAGTGATAAATATTGATCTAAGTATTGATTGAACTGATTAAAATCCAAATTAAATTATATTTAGCTGGGTTGACGGTGACCCAGACTGCATAGAGGAAGGTCAAAGGTGGCCTGAATGAGTGGATTTAGACAATAAGAGAATTATGCAAACCTACAAATATAAGAATGTAAACTAGATACAACATGAGCCTGTAGATGCTGGAATTGACCCACATAAGGGAATCTAAGGCAAAAGAAACCAGAGGATGGTAGAAAATAGAGGTTTGGATAGATTGGTTGGCAAAAAAGACTCTGGTCAATGGTGACTGGGGTGAAAATAGGATAGTTTTGATGGAATAGAGAAGCATGATGGTGGATGTGGTGTTTGAGAAGGATGAAAAAGTTAAAACACATACAGAGAGAGGATCTAGAGATATAAAAGTCATAGTGATAGAAGGTTGGGTCGATGGTGACTTGGGTTGGGTGATGACTGACTGTAGCAGAGTAAAGAAATGTTGAAGACAAATGGATGGGATGGATGACCTGTAAGCAAAAACGTTGGAAGAGAAGGTTGATAACAGAGCTCTAAGTGCTACTAAAGATGATCTGGTCTTGCAAAATGATAGATGCAAACAAGATAGTGATAATATGATAATATCTTAATAAAACAACACAAAAGTGATTTCAATATCATGAGGGATGTTCATGAGTGGTGCAAGCACGTTGGAATAAGGTCTAAGATGTATGTAACAGCTACACGGATGCTATGGTTCGAAGATAGATTACCATATTTCCATAAAGCTAAGTGTTTTTCCATGCATATGTGTTTGTGTGTCCTTTTTGGAAAGGGAAGAACTCATTCTTATAGGGTCGACAATGACTAGGATGAGTCTTTGCTAAATACGGGGAAACTTTCCCCAATAGGTTTTATTTTGTGATTTAGTCAGGATTTCAGGTTTTTAAGAATGGGAAAAGTGATTTAAATATTATAGGTGGGAATAGGTTGTTTAGGAAAGTGTCATGGGTAGTTAGGAGATAAATATGGGTAGGATAAAAGATAGGAAAAGCATAGGGATGTAGATTTAGGATAAAATCATCCCAAAGGGAAAATCCATTAGGGATAGTGGATATTAATTAATTAATTAATGAAGCTTAATAAATCAATGTTAATTAATGAGGATTAAAGGTGATGGGATAATAAATGGGAATTTAATTAAATGAGGGTGGATGAATTAAATGTAATGGGGTCTAGATAGGACCATGGTGAGATGCACTCACATGGGCAAGACAAGGATAGGGATACCACATTTAGGTGTTTATAAGATGAGGGAAAAGAGAGGTAAATTCAGGTTTCAATATCCAAAAACTAGCCACATGCATTAAATATTTGAATAACATGATGGGCACCCCTAAAAAACCTTTCCCCCATGTCACTTTACTTATAGGAGAAGGAATGTGCACCATACTTCATCAAATATAGTAGTTGAACTACCTAGAATTGTATCTTTTAATGCAAGGACTATTTTCTCTCTTTTAACCCACTTAACTCCACCAACTTCTAAATTTGATGATGCTAAACTAAATTTTGTGATGAGACCTTTCCAACAAGACCAGTTTTGTCAATTTTGGAGTTCTAAAGAGAAGGATATGGCCATATGGGTTTTCAAGGCATAGGAGGAACATGATAGAGTTCCCTACATGTTGTGACAAGCCTCTCATATCCAAATTTTTCAATGGGACAAGAAAATCATTTGAGCAGGAGCACATGAGGTAGGAGGGAACCTTTTGCTTCATTTTTATTGATCCTGACTTACCCACTTCACCCACCTCATTCAATCTTGTCCCATGCCTATCAGTTATGTTGTTTGATTAGGGAACACAAGGTGTGTGAGAAGTGTTTCACTCTTTCCCACCAAGTTTGACCCGTCCACAACACTACCCCCACCTAAATTATTATGTTTCATTGGTCGGTTTACTTGTGCAGTGCACACAAGTCAACACATGAATAGTTCCTTTAGTTTATGAAAAGCCCAATTTAGTCTACTTGGGGCAGATTTTACCCAATTTTCTAATTTTTGGCCAAGTATGGAAATAAGGGGCTCAGATAGGTATGAATGAAGTGTCCCAAATAATGATTTTTCCATCTTTCGATTAACTGTAGTTCCCAAGTCCAATATGAAATTACAAGTTATCAAAATAGTCTAGGAGGGAATATTTTAGATAATGGTAACTATTTGATTAAATGAATTAGCCAAAGGATATTGTAGTATGTTTTGGAATTAGTTTAATTAATTCTAAAGGGATATACTTAATCATAATAGAATTAATTTAATTAATTCAAAAGGGATGAAGATGAATTCAAATGGGATAGATGTTCCATGGCTGAAGTGAATGAGTACATGTTGCGTGTGAGGATCTAAGGCGTGTGTGAGGAAGGCATGAAGGGGTGCACATAGGTAGAATGGGATGGTGCACAGAGGTTTGCGCATGAGCAGGGAACCTTTAGGACTTGGCTGATTTTTTGAACCACAGGCTAAAAATAGAAAGGCATAGTTAGAGTGTCAATAAATCAATGATTCAGAACCACATAAAAAAAGGAGGCTTGGTGGTCAAGGAAAGTATATTTTGGGTAAAATCACACGTGGATCAAAGATGAAGGAACATGCATAGATTGAGATAATAATAACATCAAAGAAAATTTTATATATAGGATCATCTATTATTAGCAGAAAGCTTTAAGGCATGGATATTTTGAGCATGCAGTCTATTTTGAGGATGCATGGGTGGTGAAGGAAAAGTATCCACCCCTATATATTATTGTATGTCATTTTTTTGGGTACCATGACCATGTCCTATTGTTTATGTATGAGTACTAAGAGCATTACTATGGATTAGGGTGTGATACTTGTGCATGTTCCAACACCTAACTATGTTGATGTATTCAACTTTTGTTATGTAAGACTTTATTATGGATTTTGGAGGATGGATTATGATTTTTGATGTATTTGATGGTGACTACATGGTGTAGTTGATCTTAGTTGTTATCTGATCTATTATGTTTTCTTATTACATGTGTTTCCAATATAATCTCGTGATTTGATATATATGATGTTATGTGCTTGAATGATTACTTTGATAATGGTTACTATGAACATGTATGCTAGAATCTTGACAAGAAAGCAAAAAGGAGGGACTAGGTAGCTTCGTGTGCTTCGAGTGAGCATTCAGATCTGTTTGAATATGGTACCAACAAGCATGGAATTTGAGTAAGAAAATAAAATACTAAATTTTAGTTTCATTTCCATGACCACTTTTCAAATTGTCTATCAGGATGTTGCATACAGATGGCATATCTATTAACTATGGAGAGCATTGAAAGTTTGGTAGAAGACGTACAAGATAAGTTTACACGGAGATATAGTAATGAAAATGATTTTAATACATGATGGTGGGTGGAAGATAATATTTATCATGAGCTCTATGAGACATTATTCATCTTCTTTCTAGTAGAATTATATGAGTGGTTGACATCATATGCATTAGGGAAGCTTTGGGTTCCTAGGCCGAAACTTTGGACATAGAAAGATTTCCAGACTCTATTTAATGTTGATGTGGAGTGGAATAGAGATGTAAATCATTGGTGGGTTGGTGTGTTGCACAATTATACATTGGAGGATGCATTATTTCTACTTATCTATGTCTAGAGGAAGTTAAGTTTAGGTTCTTGCTCGAGCCTAGAGGATCGTATTTGTGCGTTATGCCCTTGGTGATTAATATATTGATCATAGAACTAGATTTAGAGAGCCTCCCTATGGATAGCTAAACCCTCAGGGTGTAAAATGGTAGGATTAAGTGTGGAGAAATATGGTGGAACTGGTGGTAGATAGACAGAGAGAGGAAAGACAACTCAGATTTAATTAAGTGTGAGAGAGGGAAATAGCACGAGTGCAAGACACTGAGGAGTCACTTAGGTTGAGAGGAATGATGGCTTGTGAATGTTTTGAATCTCTCCTAGGAGACGAGGAGCCACATCATCAGGTCCTTCTAGATTTGGGAAAGTACAGTAGATAGTCCCCTTCAGATTTGGATGAGAGTGCATTAGAGGAGAGAACAAGGACTGTGGGTGCACATTTAATCCCACCTAACCACCTAGCCCTTGCGCTTGGTGTTCCAAATCCATAGGTAGTTATTGTGAATAATGTTAGTGTAGATAGGAATGTAGATATAGGTAGCTATCATTTTACAATAAATTCAAAAGTACATCAGACAATAAACAAACCTATGGCAATGCAACATGCGCTATTGGAGGGTTGTTTTTAGGTGCGTCATTAGGATAGAGTGTGGGAATGAAAATAGTTAGGAACTACTTCAGTAGGAGCTACGAAGTGCACAGACCGTTGGTGTCAAATTTAGTACTATAAATGGGTCAGAAGGAATTTCATCAATTGAACTACAGCCCGCAGCAAGGGTGTGGGGGATTCATGAGGATTTGGCTAGCCACTTGGATGGAATACTGGTGGGATTTCTAGTTCTAGATCTGGTGGGAAAGGTCCACACCCACAACAACCACCTTAGATAACCTCTAAAACTAAATTAGATATTTTATGAGATGTCTCTCCACTTTCAAAATTATAAATTCATTTAGGATGTTGACAAGCTAAGGGAATTACCACTTCAAATAGGAAGGAAAGTCAGTTTTCCACTACTATTGAAGGGAACACTCATAGTTGGTACAGGAAGTATGATCCACATCAAACTGTAGTGTACTAAACTTCTTTATGCACTACATTTTTGTAGAGTTTCACATTCTAGAGTTTGAGCAGCAGAGCATCACAGCACTCAAGTACATTAAACAGGACTTATATGAAAGCGTAAGGGAATATGATACACATTTTAAGACTCTGTTATCAAAATTGTCTTATGACATTCATCAAAGTTATTGTGCCCAGTGGTTTCTTGGAGGATTGATTTCTCCATTCCATATGGATATATCTCATAAGGCATATATTGATTCACACAAGGATTTTGAAGTAGCTCTACATGTTGAAGAGTTCAAAAGTGTTGATACTAGAGTGAGCCTATTTTTAGAGGTGCAGATAATAGCTATGGCAAAGCAATTGGAGAATCTTTCTGCCAACTCAGCAAATGAGATGTGCAGTAGTTTATGGTGCACAAATTTTGAGTTTGAAGCACATGATAAGGATAGTTTCCTATGTAAGTTAGTGCACGCATTGTTATTAGATTTTGAATTATGTCACATGAACCACAATGTTCAGGATTGTCCTCTTTTGCACCGCGCAATTTAGAAAAAGTTTTCTATGCATTGTAATATTTACAAGTCCCATACTCACAACACTATTGATTACAGACTGATTGATAATGTTCATGAATCCATTGAGATAGGAGTGCGCCATACTAGTGTGGCAAGCAGGTCCAAGGAATAAGAAGGAAAAAATAATGAAGGGTGCAATAATGGGGATAACAATAATGAAGGCTTCCGAGGAGGATATAAAGGCCAAGGTTGTAGTGGTTTTAGGGGAAGATTCACACGATGAACTTATTATACTTTTGGGTCCCCTGATCATTATTAGCATGATTTCCCTAAGAATATAACTTTCTCATGGTGTGGGAAGCAACATAAGTTAGAGGAGTTCCCAAATTTATATTAGCACATGAGTAAAAATAATAAGAAGGAAAAGGGTGTATGGATGATCAAGGTGTAACACGTCATTGTTGATCAGTGGATGCGTAAGAAGACACATGATCCTGATTTCTAGACAGTGTTGGTTACCACATGTACAGAGGATGCATGCGCACACGAGATGTTGAAGACTAATCCACTCAATATGAGGGAAGAATTGATATATGATAAGTATATAGACACGACGCATAAGAAATAAGTCTACCAAGAGACCATGAGAGTAATCAACGACCTCCAGGGAGAGATAAAGTGCTTGAAAGAGAAGGCATGTGAGATAGAACATGCAAAGAAAATTGAATTACCAGAGAAGGAAGTGGATGAGTTGAAGGAGGTGTGTAGGATGTTACGCCATGAGAATATCATTCCTTTACTAGGGGAATGGCTACGAGAAAAGGTATCATGCACTGGATTTGAGCACGAGAGATAGATACTTCATGTAAATCTACCACTTTAGAGCCATGAATTTTACAAGGATATTAAACTTGATGCAGTAATTGATGGGTGGTTATTACGTAACATTATAATCTACATAGATTTGGAGGTGAATGTGTTAACTCTAGATGCATGGAATTAGATGGGTAGACCAACATTGCAGCCATCTTCAAATTTGTTGTATATGGTGAATAAAAATAGGGCTATGCCTATTGGGGTATTGAAGGATGCATCCATTAACATTCAAGGAGCTAAGTTCACTGGAGACTTTGAGGTATTGGATCTAGTTGAAGAAAAAAACTTCCCAACATTACTTGGATGACCCTGGTGTTAAGCAAAAATGTTGATATGCGCTTTAACAAAAGGTACATCAGTTTTGAGAACAAAGATGAGTGAGTGATTATACCCCTACATGATAAGAATTCAGATCCTTATGTTAAGCCTTTGAGTGAAGAAGAACTTAATAGAATCCATGCTCAGACAAAGTGTGATCTAGAGAATATATAACCATCAAAAGAAGGTGTCCTTCAGTGGGAAGACACATACTCTGTGAGTGACACTACTAGTCTTTCTTCTGATAACTGGGCTCATGGAACATACGAGATGGTCAGGTGTGAAGTCAAAGGAAGAGTCACCAAAATGATTATGTCATACTTGGTGAGGTGGTTAGGATCAATTTAGGTACCAACGTATACTAGTGAAGGGAACCCTGATACATTCTTGCGTGACATGGAGACTCAATGATAGAATGAAGGGGATAAAATAAATATGTTGGTATATATTTTATGCAGGAAAACAATGTGTTGGTGGGAAACACACAGAGATAGCATTTTGAAATGGCAAGATGTGAGAATCACCTTTTCTACTAGGTTTGTTCAGAGCAATGTACCTACAAAAATATGTGAATTTCATGGAAATTATCCTACCTCTTTTCACATCCATAATTGTGAGAGACTATGGGCACAAGTCAAGGAGGACTTACTACCATCACTTTGGGTACATAAATTCTACTCCATACTTCACAGATGTATGCGTGCATGGTATGTCCATGTAGAACTAAAGAGGGAGATAATGAATTGACATGAGATGACTACATGTATGATTCAAACCTTTGATTATTTTTCTATTAAGCCTCTAGTCTATGAAGTATTGCATATCATGAAGTGCATCACTTTGGGGGATAGTATGAAGGTTGAAGAGATCATGCTAGATCTGTTTGGAGAACCTGATCTTGAGGTGCACCTTGATCTTAAGGAGATAGAAGAGGAAAAAATGGGTTACACATGGAAGGAAAAGGAAAATGGTAAATTGGTATACATGATTGATGATGAGGAAGTTGAGAACATGGTTGTTAGCCACAATAAAAAGTGGACATGAGATAATGGACACTACAGATGAGAAAGCACATGCATACCATGCCCCTATGAAGACAAATAAGGTTAATATTGGTATTGAGGATGAGCCCAAGGAGACCATTATTGGTGATTAATAGTCAGAATAGGAAGTAGAAAAGATTATTTAACTCTTGAGTGACTTCAATGACTTATTCCCATGGGGTTGTCATGAGTTAAAGGGGGTACAACCTTATTTAGGTGAGATGAAGATCGAGCTGAAAGAAGTAGTGTGCCTGGTTTAAAAGATGCCTTATAGGATGAATCCTAATCTGTGGGTGAAGGTAAAGGAGGATATTGATAAAACTCTCAGCTATGGAATTATTGAACATATTGAATAATTTTAATGGGTCACCCCTATAGTTATAAACATCAAGAAGGATGGGAGGATAATGATTTTTGTCGACTATAGACACCTATAATTTCACCTAAACAATTTAAATACTTAAATTTTGCTAATTATTCCCTTTCCCACAAATTAGAAACATATCATCAATAGTGCTCATCTTCTCTCCAATCACCATTAATTAATTACATTGCGTTAAGTAATTAATTCTTCTATTCAACAAATACCCTAATTAATGTCCTTTCATTAATTAATCATTCCTTCTATCTAGACTAATTAATTATTATTAATTAATCAACTTCCCCTTTCATTAAATCAATAAATCATTATTTAGTTGATTTAATTCCCTTCTATAGTCTAAATCATGCTAATGATCCTCTAAAAAGATTTTATAATTAATTAATCACTTTGGTTAATTAATAAACCCCCTTTATCCCCATGAGTCACTAAATGACAAATTAAACTCTCCTAAAGTTAACTCAACCCTTTCTAAACTTCCCCTTATCCACAACTAACTCAACATCTCTATTATCCCACATAAAAAGGGATGTAGAGATTCCTCTATCCATTGGGCTATATAAAGATCCCTCCTCCTACCATTACACTTACACCTATTTCTTGATAAGAAAAAGTGAGCATATAGTAAATACACTATAGTCATTTTTGTCATCTTTGAACATTTCTCCATTAGAGTGGAGCTAATCATCATCCGTTTACATTCAAACAATCAAGTTAGTGTTGTGAAGAAAAGTGGACTTAATCAAGAAAGGCCTAATAATCCATGGCATAATGAACCTCCATCTTTGATCATCTTGGATCAAGCAACCACTATCTCCTTTTGATATCTAAAAGATCTACATAGGTCTAGTTTATTGATTTAGCTTTCGAAAGAGTAGAGAAATAAATGTTAGTATGTTAGCTTGAGGTTTATTTTCAAGATTCTAATACATATTATTGATGTTTATTACTTGTTTAGCTCTTAGCATAATGATGTATTGATATTGATTTAACTTTGTTGTAGGACTACTAGGTGTTAGTTCTATTCTTTCTTGACGTAGCTAAACAAATTCATGCATACATATGTCACACCTGGTGGGATGGATTCTCAGTCCCCTTAACATTCTAGCTTGAATTCTATTATTTTTGGCTAACCTTTGATATACACATATGGAGAATAATGTTCAATTTCTTATAATTTTACTAGTATTATATGTGCAGGTTTTCATTTAGAGCTATCATCCTATTGAGTTGTTATCAATTTTGAGCTAACTTACTAAAATTTGAAGTGTTGTGACATTTTTGGTGTCTTTAGTTGTATTTTGACTACAAGGTGGGCGCAAGTCCATGAAACCTAGCAAAGGCACACTAACCTTGGTGCAGGAACATCAAACCTGGCGCAGACACACATTATAGGGTGAACACACTATGTTTGTATCATAGCTTCACTATAGTTGGAAACCTGTTAGGATGGTGCACATACCATAATCCTGGCACAAGAATCTCTCGAGTGGCGTAGGCACACTGTCTGAGTTTTCTGTACCCCCTTTCTACTACCCTGGAGTAGACATCTCTCGGGTGGCACAGGTGCACTGTCTAAATTTCTGTACCACCTTTTTGCTACCCTGGTGCACATACCCTAACACTAGCGTAGGCATGTCTTGGATGGCATGGGTGCACTGTGAATCTAAATAATATAGAGGGGCGTAACCACCCTAACCCACATGCACATGCCTAAACATGTGCATAGGTGCTTCGGTTCGAATTAACCTTCATATTTCAGTTTCCTCAAATCTTGTATGTTAATGTGCTAACTTCTTTGTAGGTTTTATCTAATTAATACTTTTTTATAGGGTATGTTTACATGTTTTTTCTAGACTAGATAGACTTTGCAGGCTTTCTTATAAGATTAAGGTCATGTATGCTCTTCCCTTGCATCCTTTGGGGTGATCTTGGGAATCAGAAATGATTCTTAGGTCTTTTGGAACTTTAAAAATGTTGAGAATGTCCTAATTAAGTAGAAATGATTTAATTTGAATTAATATTTTTCCATTTGGCAAATTCTTGAATTCTAAAAACATCACATATGCTCTTCTCTTGTGTCCTTGGATGATATTGAGAATCATAAATGGTGTAAATTCTCTTTATGAAAAATCGCTAACCTGTTGTGCAGGAACCAAAACACATGCTTGTCAAAGAAATGTGGATTCCAAAAAAAATAAAACTACTAATACATTTTCTGTGTAGGTTGCCAAAAGGTGTTCAAGCAAACCACATCAAATTAAACAAGATAAAAAGAACATCACATTCAAAAAATTGTATTTGCAAGTTTAGATAAGGGTATGTCTCATCCGCTTAAAACTAGGACATAAGCCCTTTGGCATAAGCCTTAAGCTACAAAAATGGGGGTGGTCCTAGGAACCCCAAAGTATTCCATACAAGAGGGAACCTTGTGGATGAAATGGTAAGTGCTTCTACACAAACTACTTGACTAATTGTTCCTTGTGAGTTAGCATTACCAGTTTTTTGTATGGTGACCCTAGTGATAGTACATATGGATGCACTAGTTGCCCATTGTGCTTGAAGGGGGTAAAGTAAAGCCGAGATACTCCCAAATTAGTCATTACAATTTTTTGGGTAAATTGAGCTCACTTAAGACAACTTTCTAACACCTAGTTGAGAGAACCACCTAGGAAGATATCTTTGACCAGGAGCCAACTTTGACCATTTCAAAATAGTTTTGAGTTGTGAGCCATTGTTCATCACGAAATGTGGGAAGCATTACTTTTTCTTAGTTTTCACTTACCCTAAGGTAAGGTCGAAACTCTGCCAAAGTAAGGCCAACAATTTTCACCACCAATTGATCTACTTGCTTCACTTTCTTTTGACACTTTGTTGATCAAAAGAAGAGTGACTACCTTTGCATTATCAATTGATTGTTTCTTCCACTTTTTGTCTATTTACGCCCATCCATGTTTGCGGTTGGGTTAGTTAAATGTCTAAAGTGTGTAGATACATTTGTAACATCATTGGTATCCTTTGTGATCTTGATACCCAAGTCAGGATCATTATTATAGTTAGGTGTGGTTCATCATATTTAACTTCCTAGAAAAGATTACCTTGTTTATATCGTATCACTAAAATTTTGATATTTACGTATCGTTTCTTGTAAAATTGACCTAAATATTTGTATTTGTAAGGTTATGCTATACAAATTTTAACACTTCTTGGTTATACTATAAGATTTTTAGTTTGATTCCATTACTACCTCAATTTTGAAAAGTGTTATGTGTTACCACTTGTGTGTGTTATATCAGTATCATCTTGGTGACATTTTTTTGTCACTCACAATTGTAACTTGCACTTTTTGAGATATAGGTATTGATTGAATTTGGGCTTACTTCTAGTATACCTTGCTAGGAGGTTGCATTAACTTCTTATTATTAGTTACGCCTTTTTCATGTCTTTTAATTTGACATAAGTAGGGACATCTTGTTAATTATCTTATGACATCGACTACCTTTTTGAAACATACCTAGGAAGTAATTCTTTCGATTAATAGGATTGGTACCAAGCATTACGTCACTGTTAATTTGTGTATTTTTAGGCCATCACTTTATCACATTGGTACTTTAACATCCATTATACTCATTCAATTCTTGACATTCTTTTTACTTTTCACTTAGGTTTGATAAAAAATATTTTAACACATTCACATATACCTCAGTGAAACTGTTACACATCATGGCCCCTAAAACAAGATTATGACTCAACAAGAAAACATTAGAATCAAAACAAGAACAAACTTGCGAAGCCTCAAACAAATAAGGGTCAAACCCTTTTATTGGCCATGATCTTGGGCCTTTATTTTCCATGGAAAAAGAGGTATAAGAAATGATAGATCATAGTGGTGACGAGTTGGAATCCCCACATGCAGAGTATGACTTTGACCCCACCTTGTTAGATGAATTCCTTTTTAGAAACAAGGATAGGGTTTTGGCACAAGTTGTAGAATTGGGAGCCAGAATGCCTATTTAACAAGAAGCAATCCCACCTAAAAATGATGTTAATGATGAGGAGTGACCTATTATCAACATGGATGATATTTTAACACATAGACATGCTTCTACCTCCAATGCAGGAAATGATAATGTAGTGGGACATAGAATACCTTTCATTAAAGTACCACGTAAAGTCAGGATAGAACCCAAAAATGTTGAACAACCTCCATAGTATGAAGAAGAAGAGGAACATTTAGAAGAAAAAGTCACTATTCAACAAAAAATTTGTAACCTTAGTCGAAAATTAGCCTTGTTAACCTCTCATGTACAAAAGGAAACAAACAAGAATGTCCAAAAGACAAATCCTAAGGTCAAAATCAGTGAACTTCATAGGAAAAGTCAAGGAGAAGACAATATGGACCATCATCATGTATATATCCCTGCCTCTCCTACCAAATAACAATTACTTGCTCAATATATACAATATATGAAAGTGACAATTACAAGCCTCCAAGAGAGCTCTGTGGGGAATAGCATAAAATATCAATACGAAGAGCTGTGTCCTTATCCATTTGAAAAAACTATGACACTTCGACCTTTCCCTAAAAATTTTGACATGCCGAATTTCTACAAATACAGAGGGAAGGGTGACCCATGAGACCATGTAAAAATATTTTTATATGTTATGCCAAGAAGTGGCCTACAATGACAACTACCTCATATGACTTTTTCCAGAGATTCTAGGGGGCCAAGCCTTGGAATGGTTTACTCGCTTACCTCGGGGGTCTATCTTTACATGGCCTAAAACTAGCAGAAAAATTTGTACATAATTTCTTATACAATATCGAAAGTGACATAACCATGGAAGACTTGTGTGGCACTAAAAAACATCCCAACGAAACATTTTCTAGCTTCCTACAAAGATGGAGAGGGCTAGCCAATTGCTTCCCCTGTACATTTCTTGAAAAGTATCTTGTGAGTATCTTTGTGCCCAATCTAAATCCAAACATCACTTTCCACCTTCAAATCCATTGTGTTCAAACTTTCAAGGAGATTATTGAAAAGGCCATTCAAATAGAGAAAGCTCTTATTTCCAAAGGAAATCTTAAATCACACTCTAAATATAACCAAAGTGTTAAACCTACAGAAAAGCCAAAAATATTAAATAAAAAAAAGAATGTGGTGGGAGACAGAATCATAGATTCCAAACACATGTAAACACTTCAAACCAGTCAACCTTTTAAAATGACCAAAGGACCTATTCAACCACCACCTAAATGTAGAACATTCACTCCTCTCAACAAGCCTTTGTCTGTCATATTAAAACAATTGGATGCAACTCACATGGTGACTTATCCCATGACACAACCCTTTGATGAAAATCCTCCAAAACCATCATGGTAAAAAAAGCATGACTTTTGTGAATTACATCATGTCAAGGAACACAAAACAGACAAATGTCTATGACTTGGTCACTACATCCAATACCTCATCGACAATGGGGAGATAGAAGTGGACAACCCAAAAAAAACTTAGACGCCTAATGAAAAGATGGGGATTTACAAAGAACCATTCCCTAAACATGGTAAGTCAGAGGATCCAAAACTGAATCAAGGAGAGTCATCCCAGAGTTATAAAGTAGAAAATTATATATATACCAAGAAGGAAAATAATCATTACGATTCTCTTATTAGATGTATCCACTCTCCTAGTGACCATGTGAACACCATTCGAATTAAGGGAAAGTATTGCACTGCGTGGTAACAAGGCGTTCTTGCCTAATGATTCATGAACCCTCTCCGTCAACCCCACAAGATGGTAGGTACAACTTCTTAGAGAAATTTGAGAAGATGTCTGCAAAGATTTCAATCTTGGATCTTCTCAAAATATCAAAAGTACATAAGGACATTTTGTACAAAACTCTTCAAGGGTCAGGAGTGCCACTAGAAGTAGATCCTACACATCTTCAGGTTGCGGTAGCCAATATTGTACCAACTGAATACATTTCATTTTATCATAGGGAGATCCCTATTGAATATCCAATGCATAATCTCCCCTTGTATATTGAGGTATTTGTTACCCTTCAAAAGATAAAATGGGTTCTTGTGTACAATGGATCAGGATTGAATATATGCACATTGAAATTATTTAAGTAATTGGGACATACCGAAGAATACCTTGAGACCCACATCATTACCATAACTACTTACGAAAACGTAGAAAGAGAGTTAGCTGATACAATCACATTACCCATGGAAGTCAGACCCACTTGTCATCACACAAAGTTTCATGTCCTGGACTTGGAACTCCCATACAATATGATTCTAGTCCAACCATGGATTCATGCCATGTAGGTCATGCCATCAACGTTCCATCAATGAATCAAACTAAAACATGATGGACACACTGTCAAAATACAAGGAGATCCAGAGCCCTTCGATCACTACAAAGCTCTTAATAGTTTTGCATATAAGGGTTCCTATACATGTCCCTATGTTGATATAGTTGTTCCTATTCAATCCGAAGCCATGGAGTCCTGAGTAGATTCAAATTCCCTTGGTTCTTGCACCCATGAGGCATCTATATCAACTTCCCCTTTTGATTCATGGGATATGAAGTTTCTATAATACAGTTGTCGGGAGTATAATGTGCAACAAGATATTTTTGTTTCATATCTCTCATTTTCACTTAAAACTAGAGGCCGACCCAACTATCGTTTCAGACATCCTAGAGATGGGAAAACTATTGGGTCATTTTTACCTGGAGGGTTATTGGCTGAAAAGAAATTTTTGGATCCACCTACGACTTGGGTACCATAAGATACTAAACCAAATTTCTACCAAACCCCTTAGTATGAGATGTCTGGATGAATGATGTATTCTATGGGCTACAAAGTTCTAGGATGTGGAAGTAATGAGTAAGGACAACGAGAACTAGTTCCTCTCCCAAATTTTAAGATGAAAAGGTACGACATCAGCATTCGACCCTATGGGTCACACACGAATGATCAAGATGCCACTGGTTCTAAGCACAAAGATAGCTCTAACTATTTAGACAGTGATATAGATTTCCACTATAGCCAATACGAGGATCTTACCTCCACAAACCTATTTATGAATACCATTGTACTCACCATATTCCCTACTGAATCTAAAATTTCCCTTTTTTACCCTTTCCTTATCGAATGGGACCAACAACACCATGTGCCGCTAGATCTCTTTGAAAATTATGAATCCATCACTGAATTCATGGGAATTCGAGATATAATCCCCATTGGAGATCATAAAAAGGGTTTCTACATTGACTTAGATACGTGTACCTACTTTGGAGAGGAAGCTGAGCTTCGTGGTTGGTAAAATTTAAGAAAAAGTGAGGGAAAAAGTTCTAATGAAAAGCCTCAGAAAAAATCAAAGTCCAAGTCACACAGTGAAACCCTCTTTGAGGCGTTGGTTGACAAACAAGTAAAAAATTCAATGGACAAGAAATATGACCACACTAAGGGTGAAAATCTCATAGAGACCCCCTTGGAAGAACATCTCAACCTTCCCCCCAATCCTACGTGTATGGAGGATTTGTCAAAGTTACTGGTAGAAGATACTATTGATGTAAACATTAGCACAGAAGATGACCCGAAAATAGTCAAGTTGGGAGATTCACTCTTAGCACAGGAACATAAAACATTCGCCATGTTGTTGCAGGAATTTATAGATGTGTTCACATGGTCCTATAAGGATATGCTAGGCTTGGACCCAACTTTGGTAGTGCACAACTTAGTTGTACATGCAGACGCCAAGCCCATCAAGCAAAAGCTCAGAAAAATGCACCTGAGGGTGGATCTCCTGGTTAAGGAAGAGTTATAAATATTTCTCGTGAAAAGATTTATTTGACCCATTTATTACTCCAAATGGATATCAAATATCATCCCTGTATAGAATAATCCTGTTGGGATCAAAATCTGTACCAATTTTAGAGACATAAATAAGGCATACCCAAAGAATGATTTCTTGTTGCCTAATATTGATATGATTGTTGATTCAGCTGTAGGATATGAAATGCTATCTCTTACGGATGTATTTTCAGGCTATAATCAAATCAAGATAGCCAATGAATATCAACACAAGATGGCCTTCACAACTCCCTAGGGTACTTTCTGTTATCAGGTAATG
The DNA here is from genome assembly GCA_019776745.2 of Taxus chinensis. NCBI lineage: Eukaryota > Viridiplantae > Streptophyta > Pinopsida > Cupressales > Taxaceae > Taxus > Taxus chinensis. Next base: position 885,778,544 of record CM034149.1, read on the forward strand.
CCATTTGGCCTTAAAACGTAGAAGCAACCTATCAAAGGGCTATGACAATGATTTTTCATGATATGATTCATGACATCATGGAAGACTATGTGGATGATATCCTCAGGAATTCCAAGACAAGGGAAGATCACCCTGATATTTTATAATGTATCTTCGAATGCCTGTAGGAGTATAAGATCCATTTGAACCCAAAGAAATGTGTTTTTAGCATGCTTTCAGGAAATTTTCTTGGTTTCATTATATCACAAAGAGGGATTGAGGTAGACCCTGATAAAGTTACTGCTATTACTGAAATTCCTCCTCCCAAAAACATTAAACAACTGCACATCTTACAGGGGAAGATACAGGCTATTTTTCGCTCCATTTCCTAACTTGCCAAAACATGTCATTCATTCACCCATTTGCTAAAAAAGGATGTTGCCTTTATCTGGGGACCAGAGCAATAGTAGGCCTTCACCCTACTTAAGCAATACTTGGCCAATCCACCTGTCCTCATGCCTCCAACTCCTAGTGAGCCACTCCTGCTATATATTTCTACTACTCAATTTTCTATTAGTGTGCTGCTCACCCAGTATGACCTCGACCACAAATAAAAAGTAGTATACTATCTCATTCATACTCTCATTTCTTACGAGCTCAATTACCCTCAAATTGAAAAATCTTGTTTGGTTGTAGTGTTTACCTTTCAAAATATTTTCCATTACATGTTAAATACTAAAACCAAGCTTATATCAAAAGTTGACCCACTCAAATTCTTGTTGTCTAAACTCGCCATTACCAGTAGAATGGCTAATTAGATCATCCCACTGAGCGCATTCGACATCGATTTTATGCACCAAAAGTCAGTCAAGGGACAAGTACCTATTGATCAATTAATAGAAGCACCATTACAAGGAACAGAACCTATGAATCTGAATTTATCAGATGCTTCATTACTGTACATTAAGAAATCCATCATGTGGCAGCTACACTTTGATGGATCTTTTACTTTTCATGGTTCAGGGGCAGGTGTGGTACTAATTACTCATTCTAGAAACCCCATACCTTATGATTTTTTCCTTGGTTTTCCTTACATGGCACTCACAATCAAATGGGACATTCATCATGTTAAGATCATTGGTGACTCATAGTTAATCAAAAAACAAGTCAATGATGAGTACAAAATCAAGGATGAGAAGCTCATCCCTTACAAGAAGTTGGTCAAAACTTTGAAACAGTATTTTGTGTGTATCACGTTTGAACAAATTCCAAGAGCACAAAAAAAATCTGCAGACGTTATGGCAACCGTAGGTTTTATGTTAAGCATTCCACCAAAAAGTAATGATATGCCTTTCTTTGTTGAAAATCTATGTCAACCTGCGTATGACATGCTAGAATCATGTATGGATTGTGATGTTGTTGGTCACAATTCCCCATGGTGTGAGCCCATCTTCACCTACCTTAAAGACAACACATTCCCTCCTAACATCTCTCGTTCTGAGAAACAAATTTGTATCCACTAGATAGATTGTTATACCCTCTTAGGAGGTAAGCTCTATCATCTTGGCTATGATGGGAATCAATTACGTTGTCTCAATATGATAGATTTGGTCCAAGTAATTAAAGAGGTGAATGAAGGGGTGTGTGGAGCCCACACAAACGGGATGGTTCTAGCCAAGAAATTGTTGAGATTGGGCTACTATTGGCCTACCATGGAAACTAACTGCTGCAACTATGTGAGAAAGTGTGTACTCTATCAAAAGTATGGAAATTTCATCCATGCCCTGTCACAACTATTACAACCCATCACAACCTCATGGCCTTTTTCCAAATGGGACTTGATTTAATAGGGAAGCTTACCCCTACTTCATCTAATGGCCATACCTACATCATTATAGCTACTGAATATTTTACCAAGTGGGTGGAAGTTGTCCCTTTGACCTATGTAATAGGTGCTTAGATCTCAAAATTCATCATGAATCATCTTATTTTCTGGTATGGCATTCCTGAAAGAGGGATACATGAGAACCGATGTCAAAAAAAATGCACCACAATGAAATTTCACTTCGATGGTAACGTCATAGCTCCAACGCAATAAGCAAGATTCAAACAATGGAAATAATATGCAAATAAGAAAACATGTCTGCTTATACTCATAGATTGAAAAAAGGAATTACAAATAGTGGTGCTTTGTAACCCCTATGCCTGAACAAGGAAAGTAACTCCTATGAAACCATTGACGTATATGACGTGATTGATGCATATGACGCCACTAAAGGCTGAGTTATAATTTTGTTGGCATATGGATTTACACACATGCAAATGACATGCAATAGTGTGGGAATGAAATCCCTCCTCAATGAAGGTGAGGTTGCCTTTATTGAAAACCAAAACTGTATTTACATCTGTACATTCAAAATTGTATGCGGGGGGTGTTTTGGAACATCAATGGAAAGAAAAAATGAATGAGGGAGATGGAATGGAATGAAGGAAAGGAGTGCATTGGAATGAATTGAAATAACATGCAAGAGTTAGGTAAAAACAGAGGCCTAATATTGCACGAAGAGGAAATATGAATAACTAACACAAATAAAACCAAGTTTGAGTTAGCTAAACAAGAATGTGTAAAAGGGAACACACATGAGCAAGTAGATAATCAGAGTTTGATCACTGTGAACTAGAACAACAGATTAATAATGTTGACAATAAGATAAAAGACAATATTTACATGCAAGATTCAAACACTAACATCTAATGAACACAAGAACATCAAATTTTATAAGAGACAATGAATGGGACACAAAGTTCATATTTCATTAACTCCAAAATGTCTTCTCAAAAGAAAACAAATTTTCTTTCTTTGAAGTAAAGCTTGCATACAAAAGTATTTTCTTCTCCTCGCTCAAAGTCACCTTTACAAATGAGCCCCTCACTTCCTTTTATAACCCAAAATTTGGTTATAAAGTATTTATGGTTTTACATGATCATTAAATAAGGAACTTAAGTGAACTTTGACTTTTTCTAACCAAGATTTATTAAAAACAACTAAAAATACTTGAAATCACTTTAAGTTATCCACAGCTTCCCAAAAGCAGAATAACAACATCCTTTTCTTAAAAATCAAATTTTTAAAATATATAATAATAACCCATGCCTTATCCATTGAAATGGGGTCCGCCTATCTCAAGCATATGAGAAATGGACTCTCCCACTTCATTAGATACCAAGAAAACTATCTCCCTGAACCGTCGGTGAAATTAGGATCTGTCCGCTTTTTCCAATTGAAAGGAATCTAAACCTTCCAAAAGTTTTAAACATCTTTTCTTCTTCTAGAGGTTCATTTGGTCAAATAATAGCCTCACAAAATACCTGCAATTCAAGAATCCTACTTGGCATATCATTTAAAATAATAATCTTTGATTGAGCGTACTCAAATAATATCTTTAATTTGATGCACCACTCCATTGAAAACTGATGAGAAATTATCAGCTGGAGTGTACATGTCCTTAAAAAAATTTAAAAATTGCTCTTCCACCTATTCAGATGAACACCTTTGATTATGTTCATTTATTAGGTAGCAAGGGATATCAGCTATGAATTCTTGAATCAAGGTGAATGAAGTGATGGCTTCATTGTGTATGCTCTCATAATTCATCATAGAATCCTCGAGAATCATCTTCCTTGATTTTATATGTAGACACCAAAGAAAACATGTCCCTCGATGTTCAAATTCGAGAATTCCTTCCATGGCTAAAACTGAGGATTCCATACTCATCATCTCCTGCAGACTGGGAAATATCTCATCCAAATTTGATATATTAGAAATAAACGTTTCCTTGAAAGAAAGAATTGGATCAAGATACACACTCACATCTTCATGGAGCTTAACCGCTATTTTGATCATTCCTTGGCCTAAAACAAGAATCTATGAAAGCCAAGTTTTAGTGACATGGCCCAATGTGTTTATTTTCTTTTGAAAAATTAAGAGTTTCCTCATCAAGGGGCAACCACTGCATCAGGTACTAGGGAAAGTGGATGATATGGGATTTATCAGATGTTGAACATATTCCACCAATTGATTCTTTTCGGCCTTGAGCTGAGAGTTCTGAGACTTATATTTCTCAAGTATCTTTAGCATGATATCAATTGAATCTTGAGCCATTTCCATGTCACTTTCTAATGTTGACCTCCCAAGTCCAAGTCTGGAAACTTCATAATCAGCAGGTGTCATGGCACCACGTTCCTTATCAACTTGTGGGATGGTAAGATCTACAAATTTGTTTCCGTCATTATCCACCATTATTCAGAGAAAATCACCTTAGGCTTCTTGGGAATGATGTCATTCGAAAGTTTGAAAAGGGCATGAAAATCAATGTCAATTGCCTTGACAACACTCTTCCTTTTCTTAACCTCAAAATCAACCCAAGAAAGTGTATCATTCACTATTTCTGCATACAAAATCCTTAGATATTGAACCAATATTCTCATTGTTCTCAACATCATGAGATCCTACAAGAATCTTATCCATAACCCCAATTTGAGGAGACATAACCTCAATATCCACCTCCTGATCATTCGGGAGATTTTGGTAAATTTCTTCATTAAGTGCATGCTTTGAAGTGTTTGATAGTTGGACTACCTTCACCTGAGTGGACGCTTGTGCAAAGCATGGGTGAGGATCATTTTTCATGAGCTTCTGAGAACTATTAACAATGTGAGTAGAAGAATCTCTACTTGAAGTAAAAAATATTGATACACGCTCTCTTCCTTCACCAAGGCTAGGGTCTTTAGATTTTTTTCCTCTTGGCACATTATTCGGTGAAGTGGATTTTGATAACCACTCTTTTCTTGCTTGTTGTGTATGATTGGATGGTACAGAGGTTGATTGAGAAGGGGATTTGGTTGAATGAAGACCTCCTCGAGTTGGAAATTTTTGTGATCCTGAAGTATGATCTTGAATTGATTGTAACTTGGCAAGTTCTCTGTCATACCAATATATACTTCTTTCAAGAATTGATTGATTCTTACTATCAAGAGAAAAATCATCTCTTTTTGTCTTTTCAATTCGAGGTAATGGGGTAAAAGAAACTGCATCATATGAGGGATCAATAACATCTTCATCATCATTTACGAAAAAATCGGGGAGGGTTCTTGATGTGAAAGGCCTTGATCTGAGTAAGTGTTAGGCAAGAAAACTCTCATCTTCTTACTTCATGTTCGTTCTGAACAGGAAGCCCAAAAATATTTCATGGTAGGGTTATGTTGATACTTTTCTCCAACAATCATCTGCATATATACATTAATATCAAACTGGGCCTCTCTTCACATATGGATGAATTGTGATGAGGTCGAACTCTTTTACCATGATTTGTGCACTGAAAATATTTGGACATTGGTATTCCGCTGATTTGGATTAGGAAATGAATTCCAGAACAGTGTTTATCGCTGAGAAGATAGTGAACATGGAAAAATTTGTCACGTAAACCCCATTAATGCCCATCTGTCACTCACGTACTGAGGAAGCTTCCTTGGAGTACCAGCAAAGCCACTCACGCGAATGTAGGAAAAGGATGAAAATTGAATAAACCATGTTCCCCATTGGGAAATGACATTCATGGCTTCTTTGGAAAATATTTCCTCTGTATTCCGATTCAGATTCTGAATCATGCATGGAAGGTGAATGCATCATTGACTCTTCTAAAATGGTGAGAGCTATTTTTGAAACTTAGTTGTGGATAGTAATGGAATACACTATTTGATGGCCCCGTGACTCCTCTTGTTTTGAGTCCAGAAAATAGCTTTCTTCTTGCTACTACATAAGTTAGATACAATGTCATGTAGAAGCATCCAGTCATCTTAACTTCTATCAATTGTTTGTGAAGGGTATTACTAATGATGGTGGCCCCATCCACAAAATATTTCTTGGCAAGGATGATACAGATAAATGTATACATCCATGGGTGGAAAATCCTAGCAGAGGGTAAACCAAAAACTTGACTTAGGAGACTAATCATGTCCCCGATTTCTTCCACAGAACTCAACGTGGTATAGTTATTTGGGAAGCCGGGTCAATTCAAGGCCTCTTGGTCATTAACCAGTTATTATTAACCATCTTTCTCCATCTCAAGGGTTCTTCATCCCAAAATTCTTGTGCTGAATAGCGATTGATATCCACTTTCTCAGGAAAGTCAGGTATGCCGAGAAATTCCTCAATGTGCTCTAGTGTGATTAAGAGAAAAGTCTCACGATTATCTTTAAAAATTCCTCATCTCTTATGATCACAATGCTCCGCACAAGCGATAACTAGTTCTGGACACTACACCGAAATAGGATTTGCCACTACTTGGTGGTAGACCACTATGGTAAACCCTATCTGACAATATGGTTTTGCCTTCAGCTTTCACCCAGTTCACATAATTATTCGCACATTAATGTGACCTAGATTTGTATCAATGATATTGTTGTATGCTGACTTGATATAAGTGGGAGGGATTATTCCTTGGAATTCATACTTGAGCACAGACTTATTTGATATCTCCGCTAGCTTCCTCGATCTTCCTACAGATTTGTTAGATGTTTTGGCCGTTATGAATTTTAGAGAAAAATGACTCAGGCATGTAAAACAATGTGAATGATGTCGGGTCTTAGTCTCTGAACCATCTTCAACACAGAGAAAAATATGGCTCGTTTAATTATTATTATGATGATTTTAAAAATAATAATAATAATTGATACTGAATTACAAATTTTAAAATGTGAATACAAACAAAAATATCAAGACTAAACTTGAAGTTCCAAATCAGGCAACAATAATAATATTTTTTTTTTAAATTCTCCCTATTATATTGATTTTATGCAGGACCAATGTTAATATCTTTGTAATTCACTATTTCCTCCAATGTGAATAGCTGCTAACTACTCCTCTGGCTTTTGGTGTGGGATTTATTTCTTCTTTCTCACGTGGCCCATGTTCTTTCACCTTGCTGCCCCTCCCTTGACTATGCATGGAGATTTACTTTGACTATTCTAGATTTTGCTGCGTGGAGATTTCTATGACTGTCCTCCTTTGCCAATGCGTGATAAAATGATTTTTCTATGTGAAAAAATTCTCTTCTTGGCCAACAATATTGACTCTTCTTCCTATGAGTGGATATTATTTTTAATTTTACTGATGTGTGGCCTATTCTGCCAAGGTAAATGTGTATGGATATTTTTATTGTCTTTTGGAAAATGTGTGATCTTTTGATCTATTCTTTACCTCTGCGTGAGCCTATGTCTGGTGGATATTTCCTCCTTCAACATCTAGCTAAAATTCCTTGAGCGTGGGTGTCTAAGTTATTTATGAGTTCATGAACACTTCATTCCTTGTTGTGTGTAGGGTGACTGCATATTAAATCTTCCTCAGGATGAGGTTGAGAATTTTCTCCTTCAAAAATTGCATGGACACTCCTATGTTTCTCCCTACCCTACGTGAGCTATGTCTTTGTGTTTTGTCTTATGCCCAACGGGGATTCTTGGATGAGTGCGTGGAACTTTTGTTGATAAACTTCTTTCACTTTAGTTGTTTTTACCCACCATGGGAGACTGAAAACTATTTTAAGTGTCCCTTTCTTGTTGTTCCTAGGCATGTGGATATGAATTTTGGACTATTATTCTTTCCTTCAGGCTGTGCATGGAAGGTATAGTTGTCTCTCTCATGTGTTCTTTTTTGTTATTTGCATGTGTCTCCCTCCTTGGCCAATGCGTGGGAATCTACAAATTGTTTCTTCTTACTTCATTTTTCGTTTCCCCTCTGTGTGAAGGATCTTCCTTGCTTTGGATTGTATTTCCCTCTATTGGTGAATGCATGTGTCCTTTGCTTGGACTGTCCTCCTTCTTGTATTTCTCCTTCAAAATGGCATTCACATTAAACTAGTTTTGTTTGAGGGATGTGATACAAATATTATTATGTTCCTTTAGAATAAATAAGATGCAATTTGGAAAGCTTCACATGAACTCTTTCTAATGAGTTTGATAGAGGAATTTATGAGGATTAATCCAACTTCCCTTCTTTCCTAGTAGTGTAATTAATTGCCAAGGGGAAATGGGGAAAGCAACGGCCAATTGCCAACGGAAATGGCAAGGCAGGTTGGTAATCCCCATTTTATTTCCCCATGTGGGAAATCTAGAGATTTTTTCCCCATTTTCCAATTCATTAATTTGGCAATCAGGGGAAGAAATCCCACAAGCAGGGATTCAAAACAATTTTGCCAGGAAAGGGAAAATTTGGGCCCGAGAAGCCAATTTTTCATCCCCGACAATGGGAAGCGGAAGCTTATTTTTCCCCCAGCAATTAAAATAAAACTTGTGGAATGAATTCTAATTAATATTTATTTAATTAAAAACTCCAAAGTTATTAAAAATTAATTTTATCAAAATAAAGAGTAATTAATTAATTAATTAATATTTAACGCAGTTTAAGACCTGACATGAGGAGTTCTCGCCCGAAATGGACAAAACGAAGACTGGAACAATCAAAAAAATGAGATAGTCGTGATGAGAGTGATAAACCACACAAAGTAACACTTTTGAAAAATTTCATAATTTCCATTTTTTTAATTAATTTTGAGAAGTCAAAATTGGTTGATAACAGATGGCTCTAATTGGGGACAAGGACTTCATGGATGTAGAAATGAACCCAGACCAAAATATTCATGAATATGATCTCAAAATTATGGGGCACAAAAATGGGGTGATACAAGAGAGGAGACCGAAAGATAGGGAAAAGAAACAAACCAAAATTCTAATTACTTATGTACATACGAGGAACAACCTGTTTTCAATTTTGATAGTGCTTGAGACATTGCCCACTATAGGGAAAAGGAAAATGAGTTCCATTAGGATACGCCAAGTAATAGGTGTTATCTCCATAGAAATGTCTGATTTTGAAAAGGCCTAGCCACAGCAAATCAAACTTCTCATGCTTTCCTTTCAGTTCACGTCTCTTGTCCTAGAGAAGAACCAAGTCATTGATTTGGAATTGCCTATGTTTGGTTTTCCTATCAAACAACCTCTTTATCTTGGATTGATGTTCCTCGATCCTATTTTCCACTTGACTTATTTTTTCCTCAAGCTTGCTTAGAAACATGATCTTTTTATCTAATGCATTGGTGAAGCATCCATCATCAACTACTTGGGCTAATTTTAATGCTGGTAACTCCAGTGTGATAGGAATTTGAGCATTTGTTCCATACAAAAGTTGAAATGGAGACATCCCAATTGCTCTTTTTGGAGTTATGCGGTTAGCCCACAATGCATCATATACCTTTTTATGCCAAGTTCTTTGATTTTCTTCTTCGACTAACTTGCGCACGATAGTAATGATGTTTTTGTTACTAGATTCTACTTGATCATTTCCCTAAGGGTAGTAATATGAAGAATGAGATAAAGATATCTCATACCCATAAAAAAATCCTATCATCTCTGTAGAAGAAAAATTTGAGGCATTGTCTGTCATGATCTTGTGTGGAATTCCATAACGGACCAATATATTTTCTTTGTTGAAGTCACAGATTACCGCAGTAGATGTTTGTTTCACTGGTATAGCTTCTACCCACTTTTTAAAGTATCTACTTGCGGTGAGCACGTGAGTATGACCAGCACTAGAATTAGGATTTAGAACCCCGATGAAATCTAAACCCCATTGTTAAAAGGGATCTTCAATGATAACTGGCTTCAAAGGCAACGCTTCCAATTTTGGTCTTCCAACAAATTGCTGACAAGATTTGCATTTTGTCACCCATTTCTGAGCATCAGAAAACATAGTGGGCCAGTAATAATGTGCTCATATAAATTTTATGAGTTGTTACGGGGCTAGAGAAATGACCACTGCAAGCATGATTGTGAAAGGATTCCAACAACCTAGGTTGTTTCTCTTTATCAACACATCTAAGGAACATACCATCAACTCCTTTCTTGAACAAAGTGTTGTCCCAAATGACATACCTGGCAGCTCTTAGTTTGATAGCTCATTTTTCCTTAGCTGTCAGATTCTATGGACACTTGCCATATGTGAGAAAGTAGGCTATATCAGAATACCATTCATTTTTGGTACTGACATAAACTACCATTGGTAAATTTTCCTCAACTGGTTCTTCTTCGAATTCATCTTGTGGTTCGTTCTCTACGATGAAGTTGGCAGAGTCCTCTTCCTAAAACTAGCTTGGTAAGCTTGTTATCCAAATTGTATTCCTGTATCTTAGAGACCCAATTACCTCTTTTAGATCTTGATTCTTGTTGTGTCAGCATTGATTTAACTGTGGTGTCTGGTACTAGGACTTTGGTGTGAGAATTCAACACATAGTACCTAAAGTGTTTCAGGGCTCTCACCACCGCATATGCATGGCTCTTAAGGGGAATGTAATTGAGTATCATGTTTCTTGAACCTAGAACTCATGAATGTAATATGAGATTTGATTTCCCTCTTGATTATGTTGAGTCGGGATGGCAGAGATTATGTGTAGTGAAGCATTGTAATAGATTATGAAATCCCTTTTAAAATCAGGAAACACCAATATAGGGGCTTTTGCAATAGTGCCATTGATCTTTTCAAATGCCTCTCTACCTTCCTTTGACCATTTGAAGGAAGGATTCTTTTCCTTTCATCATATCAGCGATTTCTTTATTCAGATCGGTGAAATCTAGCACAAACCTTCTCAAAAATTTCACCTTCCCAAAGAATGAGTGGACTCTAGCCTTACTTGTAGGCAAGGAAAGATTCTTGATAGCTTGAACACGCTTAGGATCAGTCTTAGTTCCTTCCTTAGAAAGAATATGACCTAGGATATTCTTGTACGTACCCAAAATTGTAAGGTACTGTACTGTCAGAACAACGTGACAAGTTCCCTGATGATGATACAGGTCTCCTCGCAAGGTGTTCGGGATCCGAAAAAGATCTCGGAGTATGCGTTAACATCCTGCATGCCCCATTTGGCCCCCGCGTCCTTTTTTTTTCCTTTTTCCCTCTTTTCTTGGCCTTTTACTCTTCAGTGATGAAACCACCGCCCTGCATGGGCGGTAGTCACGAGACCGCCGCCCTGCTCAGAGCGGCGGTCCTTTACACGTTTTCCACAAAGCGTTTTGACGGACTCACGTAAAGATCAACGTTTCACCAGCTTTTCCTTGCTGACTTGGGCTTTCATTTATGTTTTTCGTCCCCTGGAATAGTGTTTGGCCATTGTTTATAGTTTTAGAGTTCAGTTTGGTTTTGATCTTTGGGTGAATGAAAATCTATAAATAAATGGCTTGTGCTCAAACAAATGGTCTGCCCCTTATTCACTTTCATGCTTTCATTATCATAGTTTAGTCTTTTATTCTGTTTAGAAGCCATAGTCTTAGTTATTTACATACTTAGTTAGCATTGTTCAGCTGTTGGTAAGCCACATATCCAGCTTGTGCAAACAGTGTTGTTGTTTTATCCAATCCATTGGAGTAGAATAGCTTAGGAAGCCATTAAATTTACAGGTTTCACTCCTCAAACAGGATAGTTTCAGGTTCTGGACGCTTTATGTTGCATGACTCACAGTAAATCCCGCTAGGAATCGCATAAGCCAAGCTCTGTACTCTTGCGCTATCCCTCCCCTACTCGCATTATATTCGGTCTACATTATGAGCTTCCTTTGTCCCAAAATCTACTTCTGTTGATGCTAGCATTACACGCTTTTCTGGATCCACGTGAAAATGCACCTTGGTATTTATAGCCTCTTAAAAATGCATGTTTGGTCATTTTATGTGTGTTTGGTCATGTTTTGGTTGTCATACGTAGTTTGCTGAAAGTACAAAAACTACAAAAAAGTGGGACACAGTTATATGCTTTAACCCAGCAATAGTTGACATAGACCAAAACCTTAGAATACAAGTCTTCCAAACAACAACGGATTTACAACTGATCAGTTCTCAGTTGAGAGGGTTAAACATAGAAGATGACCAAGCATACACGTTTTGTTCAAATCAACTGAATTACAGATTACCCTAGAAAAACATTCACATGACTGTAGAAGGGTTTGAAAGAGAACAAACCTTTGGTTGTGATCCTTTGGTCCCACAGCTAGGTGCAGGAGACACTCTCACAGACATAGATACTAGTTTAAGGATCCAGGTTACACGAACACTTGTGAGATATTTTGAGAATATTGCGCAGTTGTTGGTCCTAAACATAGAAGCTGAGAAAGCATACGATTACTGGATACTAGGGATTAGGATTTGATTTCGTATATGACCATAATAGGACCGCAACAACCAAGAGTCTACGGTTGTGATCCACAAGTCCCATAGCCTAACGAATCCATAAATCAATCAGATATAGACACTGGCCTATGCACGTTAGTATTCAGGACTACTCCACTCCCACCCATCATCATTGAACAATTGTCCTTACTAGATATAGTGGCTAACGAAGCTATAGAATTCTGGACTAGGCCAGAGAATCGTCCGTAAAGTCAATTGTTTCCACCATCCACCATATGACCTTATCTGGAGACATACACGAAACTATCTCAGGTCATTTTCCACGCATTCCACAACCCATAGATCGAATCACGCCAGAGTTTGATATTGATTAGAGCCTTCAAGTAGTCATCCTTGCCGATCGATCTATCACACCAGTCCCAGTTAGAAGGGCCTTCTTTGCCTTAGATTCATAGATTCCATTAGTGCATGTCGAAGACATTAGATTGCCTAACTAGTTTGTCTGCATCCCACACATATTCCATCCCCACAGGCTATCTCAGCACGACCTCAGGAGGTCAGGTATGTGGAAGAGTTACCTGTAGATTCCCACGCTCGCTTGTCACTTTTCCGGCGTACAAAATTGGTGAACCCGATGTGAAACAAACAAAATTAGTGAAGCTGACGTAAACTTCCTACTTTCTCGTTTGGATTCATAGTATCACGTGTTCTTCCAAGTTTAGTTTACTTTTCATCTTCTCTGCCTCATTGGCCTTTCACAAATCACCTTCGCTCCTTCCCATTATTCTGTGGGTATTCATATACCCCCCGAATATGTCGGGATTTGATTCATATGGCAGACCCCTCTTGGGTCTCGAGGCATACTACACCCAACAGAATAGACAATCATCACCCTCACTCTCAGTATGGGGCGACAACTATTCAACTAATCAGTTGTCAACACAAACTCCAAGAATCAAATATAATTCATCTTTTCAAACTGAGGAGTTAGATCAACCCCCTCGAACATAGCAAACAGAGCCTTCAGGCTCGAACAATATGACATTTACTGGAGAATCTGGTTCGTCTCCTCAGATGCTATTTAGACCACAAATTATTAGACAATCAGACCCATACCTGGTCTTAGATGATGAACAGTTAATACGTTATCCTAGGAGTGAAAAACACTCTCGAGGTATGTATCCACCTATAGGAGGTTTACAAACACAACCCAAGGTCTCTATTCAAGAAAATACCTCTATGCCACTGCATATAGGAAATACTCTCAGGGAAACTTGGCAGGATAGCAGCCAATTCATAGCAGGATATCATATGCCTATACAACACCAGGGTATATAACAAACGCCGCTAAGGCAAAGCACCGTGACTTCACCAAATGAAGTCATTTCAACGTTAGTAGAAAAAGTGAGAGGGTTAGAACTTGCTCAAGCAAGCCAAAATTCTTAGTTCATGCAAGCAGGAAGTTCCAATCCTCCGTACCACCTTGGCCAAGTAGATCTCCTCACAGGAGTAGGCACGTTAGGCATGCCTCCTTAGTATCCACAAAAAACGCCAACAAGGCCTGTCATCTCTAATACCATTCCTCCCGGTCTAGTATCAAATGATCCATTACTTGACAATACCCCGTCATACTTAAACATGTACTCCAAATCACCACAAGGGGATATGTTCTCCTCTCCCGGCATGTTTTCTCAAACGCAGGGACTTCCCTATGCCCCTACCAATGCATACACTGCACCATATCAACAACCCATCCCACCATCACTCCCTCAGCAACCACCATCAATGGTCGAAACCTATGCGATAGGGACTTATTCAGAGTATCTGAAAGAGCCCTTAGACTTCACCATACGAAGCGTCATGCTTCCGAGACCTCTTCCTGATTTACCCAAGTACAAAGGTGAGGGAGATCCAAACGCGCATATCAAAGCCTACGCTACAGCCATACGTGAATTACTCCCTTGGGATGGGGTTGTTGCTAAAATATTCCCCAAAACCTTGGAAGGCATTGCTCTCGACTGGTACTATAGAATACCTAAAGCCTCCATCCATTCATTTAAACAGCTCGTATCAGAGCTCATTAAGGCGTTCGACATGAAAAAACTGTTGAGAACAGGAATCAAGGAATTCTTGCACATCAAACAAGAACACAATGAATCTGTCGCCCATTTCATCCAGAGCTGGTGTACAGTTCTTTATTCTTCAGCAAGTGCTCCAAACATGGATCAGATGGAACTATGCGATTTATTCCTTCATTCTCTCAACAGAGAGGTGAAGGAAGAAGTCTAGAAGTTCCCGCTAAAAACTTACAATGAAGTACTTGAGAGCGCTCTTCGAATAGATCAAGCAGCGATAGATAGTGGTCGTAAGGCATATGGAACAAACGGGAGGTTAATCACCCCCAATCAGAACACTACAAATTATCCGACTACCACAAACATCAATCAAGGACCTAAAATCCTTAACAAAAATCGGGGTGTAACAACGGATGGAGTAACCGACCAGCCCAAGAAGGTAAATGTGGTCAATACTCTATCACAAACAAACAATCAGCGAAACAACAACTTTACCCCGACAATCAATGCAGTGGATTTTAACCACCCACAACAACAACAACAACAATGACGAAATCTTATACAAGGGCCAAGCCAAAACTCATTTGGTTATCAAAACCAAAACCAGAAACAACAAATGCAAAATTTTAATCCTAATAGGCAACAGTTTGATCAGAATTTTAGGCCACAATATACACCAAACCAACAAAACAGGAATTACAATCCCAATTCTTATTGTGGTTTCCACAAAATTCGGGGTCATGATACTAGAATGTTCCGTGACTACAATAAATTCATGCAACGTTTGCCAGAAGAACAAAGACAGTTCCCTTCCAGCAGAGGACCTCTGCATGGTAGAAGTTGAGTGTGCAAACACAACAGATATCCCAATATCTATACTCCTGGCTAAATATTGGACTCTCTATTTCGATGGAGCTAAATGCCATTATGGATCGGGGGCAGGTATAATTCTTACTTCGCCCGAAGAGAAATTCCTACCATTTTCCTTTAAGCTAAACTTTGTATGCACAAACAATGGCGCTGAGTACGAAGCCCTCCTCCTTGGCCTCACCTTAGCCAAAAGAATTGGTATTGATAACATCAGAGTCTTATGAGACTCGCAATTAGTGACAAACCAGGTTTCCGAAGTATACGAAACCAAAGCCGAACATTTGCAGCTTTACAAAGAAGCCGTATTGGATTTAAGAAAGGCATTTAACTTCATATCCATTGAAGCGATCCCGTGAGAGAAAAATCTTCTCACCAATTCAATAGCAACTTCAGCATCACGTTTTACTCCAAGCAATGAGTTAGAATATACCCAGTTCACGGTGTCCATTCGTGATGAACCATTGATAAAAACAATGACAAATCCCCTTTCAAGTGAAAGTGAATCTACCATCCTAGACTATATTGATAGTGATGTGGCTACTTTGGATTATTTAAACGCCTATGGAGCACTACATCTCTCCTATCATATGCTAGATTTATCCTTAATTCCACATTCGTCTTCCTACTTCAGAAATCCCGTGATGGATCATCCCTCACAAATGGAACCTAGCATATACATAGTAGAAAATGGGGATGATTTGGATTTACCTCTGGCACCACCTGAGTTCGAAGAGGGTAACACCTCTTTGATCGAAGAAACAATCGATGTCAACATCGGGACAGAAGATGAACCAAGAATATTGAAACTAGGATCCTCGTTAACCCCAGAAGAAGTATAAATACATACTCAGATCCTCAAAGAACATTAGAAGGTGTTTTCATTTTATTATAAGGAGATGACAGGAGTCGCACCCCACATTACGGTGCACAACCTCGTCACTAAGTCAGATGCAAAGCCAATTAAACAAAAATCAAGACCCATGAAGCCCAAGGTAGCTCTCATGGTAAAGGAGGAGGTAATAAAACTCCTCCAGGTAGGATTTATCAAACCAGTCAACTATTCCCAATGGGTATCTAACATTGTTCCCATTCTCAAGAAGAATGGAAAGATACACATCTACATAGATTTTCGAGACATCAACAAAGCATGTCCTAAGGACGACTTCCCATTACCATCCATAGATGTCATTATTGATGCAACAGTTGGATTTGAACTTTTGTCTCTCATGGATGGATTCTCAGGATACAATCAAATCAAAATATCTGAGCAAGATCAAGCTAAAACTACGTTTATAACTCCTTGGGGAACCTATTGCTATGTTGATATGCCATTCGGTCTCAAAAATGCTGGTGCTACATACCAGCGGGCTATGACATATATATTTCACGATCTAATTCATAAAATTGTGGAGTCCTACGTAGATGACTTGTTGGCTAAGGCCAAGAAGCGTTGTGACCATCCAGAAGTACTCCACGTCATTCTTTCGCGCCTAATAGAATACGGAGTCACGCTAAATCCAGAGAAATGCATCTTTGGTGTAACGAGAGGGAAGCTCCTAGGTTATATCATATCGTCACGAGGGATAGATGTTGACCCAACCAAAATTCAGGCTGTCCTCAAAATGGTTCCACCTTCGGATGAATCTGGAATCAGGTCATTTCTCGGAAAGCTGGGTGCAATCCGAAGATTCATCCCGGACTTGAGCTTCACCATTCATCCAATCAACAATTTACTCAAGAAAGACTATAGCATTGATTGGACCAAAGACTGTAATGAATCCTTTGATGCAGTTAAGCGTTTCCTATTATCGCCACCTACGCTAATGCCACCAAAGCTAGATCGCCCGTTAATTTTATATTCACGAGCTACCAATGTCTCGTTAGCTTGTATGTTGGCCCAAGAGAACGATGATAAGAAAGAATGCGTGATTTATTTCATCAGCCAAATGTTGCTTGACTATGAAACACGCTATACACAGGCAGAACAAGAATGCCTTTCCATAGTCTTTGCTACTAAACGCCTAAGACATTATATGCTAAACCAAGAAACAAGGATCATGGTAAAAACGGACCATTTACGAACTTTCCTCACACAAGGGTCCTTGTCTAAAAAGGTTGGACATTTTATAACCTTAATGGGAGAATTTGAATTAACATTTGTAAATCAAAAGTCGGTTAAAGGACAAATCATCGCAGATTGGTTAGCTAACAACCCATTAGATGGAGGTGATTTAGTAGATTTAGACTTTCTAGATGAGTGCGTATACTACATCGAAACCTGAGCCTCTATCTCTGAGTGCCTTTGGTACACAGATATCATTAATTATATCATGGACCATACGTACCTAGAAGGAGTTACACCACAACAAAGAAGGTAGATACGCATTATCATAACTAAATACGTCATTATAGAGCAAGTGCTCTACCGAAAAGCATTTGATGGGATGCTCCTAAGATGTGTCGACACGGAAGAATCCAAGAAGATTCTCCATGAGTCTCACAGTGGAATATGTGGAGGCCACTTCGGTGGCAATGCCACCGCTTGAAAAATACATCGAATGGGCTATTTCTGGCCCACTCTAGAACATGACGCAATAGATTTTGTATGCAGGTGTCATAAGTGCCAAGAATTCTCCCATGAGATTCATATGCCGGCACAAGCTCTCCAACCAATCGCTACTCCATGGCCCTTTTCTACGTGGGGCCTAGATTTGATAGGGAAATTCTCTCCCTCATCCACAGATGGCCATAATTTTATAATCACGGCCACTGAATATTTTACCAAATGGGTAGAGGCTATGCCTCTTACTACTGTACCTGGTTCTATAATCGCCAAGTTCATTTTAAACAAAATCATTTGCAGGAACGGTATCCCGCAAATCATTATCTCCGATAATGGAACTTCTTTTAAGAATGAAGAGGTTCGCGAAATATGTAATAAATTTAAGATAAGCCATCATACGGCTTCCTTGTATTACCCCCAAGCCAACAGACAGGATGAAGCGACAAACAAGACACTGAAAGCCATTCTCCTTAAAACGGTAAAAGAAAACAAATGAGATTGGCATTTGAAGTTATATCCGGCCTTGTGGGCCCACCGAACCTCAATAAGAACACCAACGGGAGCAACTCCTTTCTCGCTGGTATTTGGGGCAGAAGCAGTTCTCCCACTTGAGGTTGAAATACCCAGTCTCCCCATTTCACTACAAGGGATCCTGGATGAAGACGCTTATAGAGAAGCACGTCTTTCCCAACTAGAAATCCTAGATGAAACTAGATTAGATGCTGAACAGTGGTATAGAGCTTATGCTGACCGAATGTTCCGACAGTATAACAAGAAGGTCTATGAACGTGACATATACGAAGGTGATCTAATTCTAAGGCTAGATAGCCGGATCGACAAGAAGACCGGCGAAGGAAGGAAATTCCGGCCCAAATGGTTGGGCCCATACCGAGTCATGAAGGACTACGGAAATGGTGCATACCTCTTATGTACGCTAGAAGGTGAGGAATTTGGTGAAACAGTCAATCCCCTTCACCTCAAGCGGTTCTACGCATAAGCGGTTAGCGCTACATATATTTATCTACATTGCATCTTCATATAGATTAAGATCATTTTGTCCACTTGTTTCTTACACAAATTGTGATCAAGGAATATATTCTCAAAGCAATTCATTACAAACTCATGATGTTGTTGGCATAAACTCTTTAATCGTACCTCTCCATTTTCATGATATCATCAAAATATCTCAGAATCTTTTATCAAATAAAATCAGACATGACGAAGTCTTAACTGTAGCCATACCAAGATCTGCAAGTTTATTCTTGCTTTGATTTCTTCTTAGGGCAGGCATCTTGCCTATGGTCTCTTCTAGAAGCTTCATGGTGTCACATCTATCCCATATGCATATCTCTTTGGAAATAAGCACATACTAACATTTTGCTTAAAAAAACAAATCAAAAGTGATTAAACAGAAAATTTTAATTTTACACATTTCCTTACCCCACCAACCTTCAGTGATGAGCTTACGTCTCTTACTAGTGATGTAGGCTTGGGAAAGAATGGAAATGCCCTTACTCGCCTATGCCTTGCCCACGGTGATAAACCCACGCTTCTTACTAGTAGTGTGGGGCAAAGTACAGGGGGTCCTCTTGACAAATAAATGTAAAAGGTCATACACAAACAATTCAAACTTTGAAACTTTGAGTCAAAAACGAATGAATCAGATGTTCAAAATTCCAAAAGATTTAAAATCCTAAAAACCTAGATTTTGTCTACTATGTGGCCATCTACGGGTCTAACTCTGGATAAACCGCAAAGCAAGTTACATCCAAAACTATGGAGTCACTCGAGTGGAGTTGACTTGTAGCTTCCAATTTGGTTCCGCCAAAGCTTCGTCTGTCTTTTATCACTATCATTTCACTTACACCTCATAACTTGTGCCCTTTCTAGCTCTCGATAATGAGCCCTTGCATCTTACTAGTTGCGTGGGGCTAGGATTGGGGCAATTTAATCTGTTCATCATACTGGTTATATTCATCACTTTGTAAAAAAAACATGAGATATCAAAAATTGCTTACGGAAGCTAAGATTCAAAATCACATTACATCTACATATATCAGCATCATGAAATACAAAAAGAAACAAGCATTCGCATCATCTATTCTCCATTACATACATTCTTAGGAGGATATAAACATACATCATGGTATACATAGAGAAACTGGAAATAGAAAAGAAACCATGAGTGCCAAGATTTGGATCCAAAACAAATGCATATATATAAATGATCAACGTTTATATAAAATGCCATCATGCACTAAGCATGGTCAAAATGCTCAAAGAGCCCATGATATACAAAGAATATATAATACAAAATACACGAGAGCCAAGAGGCCTCTCAATCCCTGTGTGACCCCTCCGAAGGTGCACGCCCACGCCTAGGACTCCGGCTACGCCGGCGCTCTGAATGAACGGAGGGCTCGGGGTCTCAAGGAGTAGCTGCGGTCTCACCATGAGAATGGCTCCTCATAAGGCGCTCAACCGTCCTATAGCACACTAACTCAGTACGGAGGGTCGACACCATCCTGGCCATGTGCCAGACAGGAGCAAAAACATCGGTATGCCTATCGGCTGCTGAGGGCTCCCCAGCATCTACAGACAGCTCTGCACATGTCCTATCCATGGGGATCATCAGGGAATCGGTACATACCCTGCAGATCAAATCCCGCCACTCGTCAACATTCTCTGAAAACAAAGGAGAAAACGAATTAGAAACTAAACAAGAGGCTAAAAGATACAAGGTAAAGACTAAGGAGAGCCTACAAATAAACATTAAAAGGGAGAAAGGGTAACTTACTCGGATCCCCAGGCCTCCAAGATGGGTCACTAGGACCGGCACCTGCCACGGATGCCGCTGCCAACTAAGGGGCTGCTCCTGTGGCAGGGGCAACATGTCACCTCACAACTGACTCATCCTCTCCACTATGGCCCTGAGAGAGTGGCTCCTCTGAAACTAGAGTGTCCCTCTCTGCGCTCTGCTCAGCCCTCTCTGCCTACATGATATCCTAAGTGTCATGCCACTCAGGATCGTTGTCCTCGGTCTCCTCCTCTGTCCCTCCCTTTGTAAACTCCTTAGACTTGGAGTCAATATCAATAGGGTCATCGCTGCTATGAGCAGGACCCGCAGCTATCTGAAGCAAAGGCGCCCGAGGTGCACCGGCTCTCCCTCTAGCATGAACTATCCTCCTGGCTGCAATGGGAATGCCAGGAGTAATCACTGTCCAACCTCGGCCTCTAGGCCCCCCTCTGGCCTCGCAAACTAATCTGTAAACTGGTGCCACTGGGGGAAGCATACCCGTGTATGGAAGGCCAAACTGCTGAGGAACTCGACCAAAGGGGTGCACCTCCACTCGTCCCACTTGATCGATAAGCTGCCCTGTAGTGGAGCAGGAAATCAAGGTAACAGTCTCCTCGCCCCATATGCCGGCCATGAGCTGATATGGTGTCACCTCCATATCGACAGTAGTCAGGGAGGCAACTGGCTAATGAGGTGCTCTAAGCACCGACATGTCTGCCCATCTGGCTTCCCTAACAGCTCCAGGATCTGCCACCTCCACACCCCTGCCATAAGGGATGAAGCGCTCATAAACCCAACTCATGACTAGAGTCGGGTGGCTCAGTGACTGCCCCTGTAAACGGACCACCCTATATAGATCATGGTAGGTGGTCCCAAGAATATCTGTGCCCCAGGTGTATATCCGGCCGTGCCCCTCTATCTGTGCAATAATGGGGCCCCAGCAGTATAATAACATGTCACCTCCCTTGTCCCCGATCAATCTTGAGGCAAGGATCCCCATGATGGCCTGGCGATGTAAGGGGATAGGCAAAGAAGGAATGGATCAAACTCTCACCCCCTTCTTCAACCCCATGGAGATGACTGCATCTCCCATATATGCTGCCCACTGTGCAATCTATGCCCGTGAGCCTGCTGTCTCTAATGTAAGTCACCTCCCGATGATCGGGACCCCCAAAATGCGGTAGACGTCCTCTAATGTAATGGTCCACTCACCGCGGACCCCTAGAAATCGAAAGGTGTTCCGATCTGCGTCCCAGTATGATAATAAATCATAAAGGATGTGACTAGATGGTGCAACATGGGGCATGCACGATATGCACAATATACCAGCCCTCTGAAGTGTATCCTCCTCGTCCTGTGAGAGGGCATCTAGTACCCCTGAGAGCATATCACACTCTCTCTCTCTCTGCTCCATCTGATGTACTCCTCTCTTGCCTGTATACACCCAAAAACACACAAAATAGAGCAAGTTAGTATCCGAACAATACTGAGAAAGTCATAAAAAGAAGTAGAAGTGCTAAAAATACAAATACAATCTCAAAAACAGGCTCCTTTTGCATTCTGTGCAAAACCACCGCCCTGAGCAGGGAGGCAGTTTTCTAACCGCTGCCTTAAAGGTGGTGGTCGTGTAACCGCTACCTTGAACAGGGCGACAATCATGTAACTCCCGCCTTGGCTAGGGTGGCAGTCGTGGTCCGAAAACCCACATGGGTTTCTAATCTAAAAAAATCCTAAAACATGTAAAAAATGACCATTTAACCTAAAAACGGAGCCTACCCAGCAGGCGCCTCCCCTAGATGGACCTTTTAACACTAGCATTTTCAAAAATGACCCCCCCATTACAACAAATTTAGTATTTCAAATTTAAGGGGGGAAAAACACAAAATTGAAGAAAACCAACCTGTGATCTAGTGGGGTGGTGTTCCGCACGTGGAGGCATGATCATGATCTCGCTGCGGACGTTTCGACTATACTCACGCAAGAAACCGTCACCGTGGGTCCCAGAGCTCAAAAACAATCAAATCAACTCATGCAAATGAATAGGAAAATGGGCCCACTTTCATATATATAGCACTCTATTTCATTTTAAAATGACTTTTCACAGGTTTGGAGCGCTGATGGAGGTAAGTTCCTATCCCCGCACAAATGGTACGTTCTCATTCCCTATTACTTTAGCGTTTATTTTCCAAATTATTGTATCTATCTACACTTGAGTTCTCTTTTCGTTTTGCAGATAGCGGGAATTTTGGATGGCATCATTTCAACACACGGACATGTAAGGTATCACTTCTAACTTCCCATTTCGGGACTGCCATACTCGGACCCACCATTTTACGCCTCTTCATGGCTAAAACGCTTCTCTGAGGGGGCAATATGTACGTACCCAAAATTGTAAGGTACTGTACTGTCAGAACAACGTGACAAGTGCCCCGATGATGATACAGGTCTCCTCGCAAGGTGTTCAGGATCCCTAAAAGCTCTCGGAGTATGCGTTAACATCCTGCATGCCCCGCTTGGCCCCCGCGTCCTTTGTTTTTCCCTTTTTCCCTCTTTTCTTGTCCTTTTGCTCTTCAGTGACGAAACCGCCGCCCTGCATAGGCGGTGGTCTCGTGACCACCGCCCTGATCAGGGTGGCGGTCCTGTAACCGCCGCCCTGCTCAGAGTGGCGGTCCTTTACACGTTTTCCAGAAAGTGTTTTAACACGAATCACGTAAAGATCAACATTTCACCAGCTTTTCCTTGCCGACTTGAGCTTGCATTTATGTTTTTGGTCCCCTAGAATAGTGTTTGGCCATTGTTTATAGTTTTAGAGTTTAGTTTGGCTTTGATCTTTGGGTGAATGAAAAGCTATAAATAAATGGCTTGTGCTCAAACAAATGGTCTGCCCCTTATTCACTTTCATGCTTTTATTATCATAGTTCAGTCTTTTATTCTGTTTAGAAGCCATAGTCTTAGTTATTTACATACTTAGTTAGCATTGTTCAGCTGTTGGTAAGCCACATATCCAGCTTGTGCAAATAGTGTTATTGTTTTATCCAATCCATTGGAGTAGAATAGCTTAGGAAGCCATTAAAGTTGCAGGTTTCACTCCTCAAACAGGATACTTTCAGGTTCTGGATGCTTTATGTTACATGACTCACAATAAATCCCACTAGGAATCGGATAAGCCAAGCTCTGTACTCTTGCGCTATCCCTCCCCTACTCGCATTATATTCGGTCTGCATTATGAGCTTCCTTTGTCCCAAAATCTACTTCTGTTGATGCTAGCATTACACGCTTTTCTGGATCCACGTGAACACGAAAGAACGTGGAGATCACACTGAGGGGACAAGATCACACACACACCATCGGATTCGCCACTGTTCTGCGGAATCCAGGTTCTAGTTTTCAAAGTTCTAATCATATCAAATAGAGTAGATAATTGCTTCATTTCAGTAAATTCTATTCTCGATATTGCCAGGGAAGCTGTGAGGATTGATAGTTTCTGAGAAACTATGATTCACTCCTCACTTCTGAGGTAGGATCGAGAATCTTGCAGATAGATTAGATGAGCTATTTTATTTGTTTAGAATAAATCTACAAATCGCACAGGAAAATAACTACACTCGGTTATTCTGTTTGTTTTAAAATTTTATTTAGTTGTTATTTCTAGATACGTTTAAATAGTTGCTTTTCTTCTTAGAATGTTAAATACAAAAATAGAAGTTATATATGTTTTAGATTTATTTTGCGTAGTTAGAATTTGCTTTGTTGCAGTTAGTTTTACATTTTGTTTTGTATGACAATCACGGGACCTCGGGAGCCTAGGGAATACGTATTTGAGCCAATCGTGCCTCAACCGAACCTCGTCATAGTAATAGTTTACATAGACCAGAACCTTAGAATACAAGTCTTCCAAACAACAACGGATTTACAACTGATCAGTTCTCAGTTGAGAGGGTTAAACATAGAAGACGACCAAGCATACACGTTTTGGTCAAATCAACCGAATTATAGATTACCATAGGAAAACATTCGCATGACTGTAGAAGGGTTCGAAAGAGAAAAAACCTTTGGTTGTGATCCTTTGGTCCCACAGCCAGGTGCAGGAGACACTCTCACAGACATAGATACTAGTTTAAGGATCCAGGTTGCACGAACACCTGTGAGATATTCTGAGAAGATCATGCAGTTATTGGTCCTAAACATAGAAGCTGAGAAAGCGTACGATTACTGGATACTAGGGATTAGGATTTGATTTCTTATATGACCATAACATGACCTCAACAACCAAGAGTCTACGGTTGTGATCCACAAGTCCCACAGCCTAACGAATCCATAAATCAATCAGATATAGACACTAGCCTACGCACGTTAGTATTCAGGACTACTCCACTCCCACCCATCATCATCAAACAATTGTCCTTACTAGATATAGTGGCTAACGAAGATAGATAATTCTGGACTAGGCCAGAGAATCGTCCGTAAAGTCAATTGTTTCCACCATCCACCATATGACCTTATCTGGAGACATACACAAAACTATCTCAGGTCATTTTCCATGCATTCCACAACCCATAGATCGAATCACGCCAGAGCTCGATATTGATTGAAGCCTTCGAGCAGTCATCCTTTCCGATCGATCTATCACGCCAGTCCAAGTTAGAAGGGCCTTCTTTGCCTTAGATTCACAAATTCCATTAGTGCGTGTCGAAGACATTAGATAGCCTAACTAGTTTTTCTGCATCCCACGCATATTCCATCCCCACTGGCTGTCTCGGCACGACCTCGGGAGGTCAGGTACATGGAAGAGGTACCTGTAGATTCCCACGCTCGCTTTTCACTTTTCCGGTGTATAATTCCCTTCCGTAACTCCGAACACAAACTTTTTTGGATTCAGAGAGATCTTATGAAGTCTACACCTTTGCAATATTTTCTCTAAATATCTTAGGTGATCTTCTCACTTCTTTGAGAACACTGTCAAGTCATCTAGGTATATCACAATGATCTTGTCTTTATAGTCTGCAAACGCCATATCCATGGCCCTTTGAAAATTTGCGCCAGCATTGATTAAACTGAAGGGCATTCTTCTATATGCAAAAACATACCCCACGGGGGTAGTGAACGTTAGTTTTATGTTGATCTTCTCTAGCCACTTCAATCTAATTATAGCCAGAGAAACCATCTAGCATAGATAGCATTTCCGATCTAGTTACTACCTGTAGAATATGATCCATGACTAGAAGTGGGTAGATTATCCTGTCAAGGAAGCTTGATTAAGATTGTGGAAATCCACGCAAATCCTAATTTCTCCATTTTTCTTGCGAACCAGTTACAATATTAGCTATCCAAGTTGAATGTCGAATAGGAAAAACTATTCGTGCATCTAGCATCTTTTGAACTTCATGAAATATTGTGCCCTGCAATCTTGGGATTATATTGTCTTTGCTTCTTCCTGAATGGAACTATGCACCAGGATTCAAGGGTAATGACATGCTCCATTTCCCTGGGTTGGAAAGACTTCAAGTCTTCGTATGAATAATGCCAAGATGTCAGAGTATTTGGTAAGGAGATTTATGAATTTCCTGCACTCCTTGGGTGAGAAACATTTACCAATATTGATCAAGCAAGGTTTATCCTTGGTGCCGATATTAACTTTGCTCATAGTTGGCAGAATTTGCAGGTCTTGCCTGCTCCTTCTCTTTAATAAACCTATCATGTTTTTCAAAAAGTTCTTCAAGTGAAACCAATCCTTTGGGAATTCTATTTCCTTTGAGTTGAATGATGCCATCACCAAGATCTTCATTCTCAACTCCTTCCTAGAATGGGTGAGGTAGTTGATTCGCGAAATGCTAGAATCACTTCCTTCAAAGTACAACTATTCAAAATTTTCTCTCTTTTCCAAGAAGGCAATAATTTTTTGATCATCATTAAATACTTGCCAATTTTCTGCATTGTCAGGATCACTTGGCCTAAAAACCATTTCAATGGTGTATTTGTCTTAATCAAATTCTGAATGAGGAATCATTAATGATGCTGAGACTGCTAGAGAATCCATTCTTTATCATTCTTTTCACGAGGGACATATTTAATGGAAAAAGTCATCGAAATACTTCTATTGCGTCCCAAAATTTATTTCTGTAGTGTCTCAGATGATCGTTCTTTACCTAGAACTGATTTCTTACTTGTTTCACAATCAATTCCACATCTCCAAAGACTTTCAGATTTTTGATCCCTTTCTCTTTTGCAACTTGGAGGCCAAGGATTAATGCCTCGTACTCTGCAGTGTTATTAGTATTTGAAAATTTGAGTTTTATAGGAAAAAGGAAAAATTTTACCATTTGGAGATATGAGCACCACTCCTGCACCAGAGCCCGTTGAGCAACAACTTCCATCGAGACTCAAGAGTCTAGATCTCATTGGAATCTTGGCAAATGATCTCAAGTGTATGAATTTCTATAGTCATCATATAATTACCCATACTTGAGCCTTAGGAAAAGGATCTATGCGCGAGGATCTTTAGTTTTAGTTACCATGAACTTTGCTCTGAGCTTCTGGCATAAGTTTCTTCATTTCTCCATTAATAGGAATCATGGCATGAGACCAGTCCATTTGAATCTCACCACCCAAATCTCATACAAAATTTCCTACTCAACAACATTCCATACGAGGTGGGAATATCAGCAACTAAAATAGTTACCTTAACTCGCTTTTGAGGGAATTGAGTCTAAAACCATTTGGGCGTCCTTAATCTACCCGATCAGAGGAACTTGCTTGGTTTCCATAGAGTAACATGATCTGAATGTTCTCGTACAAGTCAAACCAAGAGCATGTGCTACTTTTTCCGACATCACATTATCCGAGGCTCCAGAGTCTATAATGCAATTACTTAACTTACATCCGTTGATCAGAAAAGACATAAAGAAAGGTTCGATCTTTTCATTTGAAGGTGTAGTGGCCGCCACAATATTTTGAGTTTTCCCATCTTTGCGAGTTTTTAGAATTCCTTTAGAGGAATGAATAGTAGAGTCACCTTTGATAAACTAGACCAACTTCTCGAGCTGATCCTTGTTGGACTTCAAGTACTCTGCCTGTGACATGGAATTTTTTGTTTTATTGATATGATCAATGATATCAAATTTAGGAAAAGTAATTGCACTTGAAGTCTCAGACACTGAGTTCTTTCAAACTTGATGATGGCACACTTTTGACCTTGGTCTTCAGGCTTGATTGATACGGATGTGGAAGAAGAAGTTTTCTTCGTAGTTGGTTTATTATACTGGATTGACTCTAACAAGGGCTCTCCTTTCTTTAAGATAGTCTTGACCTTTGAAACCTCAGGTATCTCTGGACTCTTTAGGATCCTCCTTTAATCTTGGATTCTTTGAGGAAGTTTCCTTGGAAACCTCTTTATCTCCCATCTTAGTGGTATCTTGGTCCTTTTATCTGAGAGCATGTGAAGACACCGAAGGACTTGACTATTCATATCTTCTATAATTTCTTCGTATCCATCTTCTTCTAATCAGAACGGTACTCAAAGAAATGATTATTACTTTCTTCCTCAGGATCTTCAACTGCAGGTTCAGATGATCTCAAAATAAAGCTCTTCCTCATCAACTTCGACGACTTCAATCTTCATCATCACTTTCTTCAATGACATCACATTTGGAATTAGTTGCGGGAGTCTGCTTCAATAGCAAGCCTCGTTGGAGCACCTACAATCCTGGATTTGTTGGGAACGTATCCTTTTCGTGGGATGTCTTTGTAAGGAGTAGGGTTTACTACTTTGAGCAACTTGCTTCTTCAAAGCTAGCACATCATTAGCCAACTTAGTGAGTATAGTTTCTGAAACGTTGGGAGTTTCTTGACTCTTTCCTTTAAGGGAATTTTTCTTGAATTTTCCTGCCATGATTAAGTCATCTTCGATTTCTATGGCCAAAGATTGAGCAAGTTCCAAAGTAGCCATCTCTGGCCCTTCTTAGTTGATAGCACACTTCTGGTTGTTGTGCGTTAATAAAGAAACATTTTTGTCCATCAAGGATTCGGGACGAATCCTGGTGGGAACTTTGTTTCACCATCTTGTTGAATTTGGCCATGAAACTCCTCATGGGTTCTGTAGGCTCTTTCTTTTCCTGAGATAGTTGGGCAAGAAGAGCATGTTCATCTTCTGCTCATTTTGAATCAATTTTCAAACTTAGTTTTCATATCATCCCAACTTCGTAATACATCCATTGGGTAGATGATGAAACCAATCTACATCAATATCATGCAATGTCTCGATGAAGAGACGAATAGCAACATCTTCGTATTCTACTGACAAAACTAGCACATACAGCGAAGAAGGCAGAAATATGATCATCTGGTGATGTCTTCCCATCGCCGTCAAACTTGGGAAGAATCTTTCTCAATCCTTGTGAGATATTGCATGTCCAGACCTTTGTAAGGCTAGTGGGCCTATGGGATTTCCCCGTGGAAAGCTTGACAGCAATTTGTGGTTGTTGATAGAGTGGTATGTGACAGAGTAACATCTACATGAGCAAAGACAAGTGCTTAGACTGGAAGAGCATTCCCACACTTGCTTTGGCTTTCAGAAGACCTCTAATGGGCATGTGCTTGATAGTTGTTCACCGACGCGTGTCCTCTTCCACCCAGGTAGATAAGTTGATACCAAACTATTACAGGTAAGTCCCACCTGGGATCAAATCAACCAAATCTTGTTTTTGTAGATACTCAAGAAGACATATCCATCAAATTTGAGGCAAGCTTTATTTTGAAGGGAAAAGTGAACAAGTTCGGACCAGCTCTAGCCTTTTCATCTCCACTCACTTTCTAGTGCTAGATAACAAAGAAGAGACTAGATGTGAGCTTTCTGTTCTTTGTTATTCTAGGGGCAAATGATGCTCAAGAAAGAGAGCAAAGATGATAGTTATTTTTGTGCTAGTCCCAGCTAGGTTGCCTCAACATCTGCCAGTGATATCTCTTCACCATAAATATCTGCAAAAACAAGATTTGGAAGGAAGAGAGGTGGGTTACCTGCAAGGAGTCATAAAAGCTTATTACCTTAGTTCGAATCTGACCCCACTCTTTGACTTTCAAGGATAAATTTGGTTTCAAGTTAGGTCTCCTAGCCACAAGAAGAACGGGTGCTCGTAGATCTGCTAAGGCCTTGCAATGTATATTTCTCTGTCAAAGAGCTCTAGCAACAGCCAAGAATTGCTGCAAACTACTCACGGTTTTCTCAAGCTAATACTTGAAGTCCTTGGATCAGCATTGTTTCTACCTTGAAAACATTCATCGGGCACAAGGTTTGGTCTGAATAACTGGTAGCCAATGTACCATGGGGAAATTCCATAAGGCCCATTTGGCCTTAGCACTAGCTCGACAATTTTTGAACTCCCCATGTAGGATCAAGCCAAAGACCTCTTCCCATATGGATTTTCGACGGAGATGGGAATGACGTGCACCAGATGTGGGATACAGAATTTGGTTTTCAATAAAGGTGAGCCTCACCTTCATTGAGGATGGACACTGTCATTCCCACATCTGTTGCATGTCAAAATTGCATGCGTGCAAATCCATATGCTAACAACAATGGAAATGCAACAGTCATCAAAACATTAGACATGTTAGGGAAATGGAACCAGAATTTATGATAAGGAGTGGAATGCAACCTGTAATTTTTATAACTATACAATTCTTAGGTAAAAATAGAGCCTCATATTGCAAGAATATTTCATTTCAATACCTTTCCAACACAAATAAAAAAGAGTTATTTCAAGTTTGGGAGAACAATAATGTGTAAAATGGAACACTCATGAGAAGAGTGGGTTATGTATATGCTCTTATGCTCACGGGTATGCACTCAGAACAATATGTTAAAAAAAATGTCCCTGATAATAAGATAAAATGGTCAAATTTTTCAAACCAAGATTCGAATATTGACAACAACCAATCACATCTAATGATATATATAGAATACTCAAATTCTCTATCAAACATTAACATTCATGATCAAAAACTTAATATTTTCAAGAAATCTGACAAATGTCTAGCATGTAGAATGATGACACAAAGTAAGCTTTCTAAAAATGTAAAACATGGATAAAATATTAAAATCTTCTCCTCACTCAAGATTCAATTTTTACAAATAAGCCTACCACACTTAATATGTAAATATAAAACTCAACACTATCAAACACTAACCTACATGCTCAAGAATTTAATATTTTCAAGAAATTGAAAAAACTAACATGTAGACCTGTTGACTTTTTCTAAGCTCTAAACTTTATGAAAAGCATGTAGAAATATTGAAATTTTCATATTAAGATATCCACATCTTCCCGATAGAAAATAACAACCTCCTTTATACCTATAAGGAGGACTCAACACATGAAAACTCATACAAAAAGTTAAGAAAAACAAATTAGATCAACATGTGTAAAAGAGTGTCTAGCCTAACTCAAGCGTATTAGAACTTAACTACTCCCAGTTTTAAATTAAGATGCAAAGGACAATGGAGTCATCTCCCACTGTCAGGCATGCCAAATGTAGTATCATGCCAATTAGTTAAAAAACAAAGGAAATAAAAGATAACACTTAATAGTCTCCAATACAATGCTTAACTAAATCAATATACCAGGTTCATGCTTAGAGCTCAAAGCAATAGCCTAATCTATTAACATATTTGCAATTCAAGAATCATAAAATGAAGCATATCAAATTAACATGCTAAGATTTGATTAACCTCTACTCTAATTGAGATCTTTAATTTGAAATGCAACGCTCCATTTATATCCTGATGAGAAATCAAAGGGTTTTATTGTACATGTCCTTGAATCCCAAGGTTTCAAGAATGGAGTCTCTGTCAATCCCTGTTTTGATGAAGACCATTTGACATATCTCCATATGACTTCAAACTTGGAAGAATGAATGTAAGAAATGAAAATAGCTATCTGAATCCAATGAAGAATGCTCTAAGATGATAAAATGGCTATAGATTAGGATCTATGCTCTCATTTAGGTGTCAAGATAGAAAGGTAGGAGGAGGGATCTTCCTATGATAGCTGAAATGTAGATACCAAAGACAATATCGTACGTCCCTTTACGATGTGGGATAATAGAGAGGTTGGGTTCCAGTTGTGGATAAAGCTATGGTTTAGATAGTGGTTGAGTTTACTGCAAACTGGAGCAGTTTATTTTGTCCTCTAATTTGACTCATGGGGATTAGAAACAAAAGTTTCCTTGAATTAACCAGAAGTGGATTAAGATACATAGGTGTGCAATCTTCATAGAAGCTTTTTAGAGGAATAGTTAGTATGATTCCTATGGCCTATGAGAGGATATCTAATCAAAGCCAATGATGATTTATTGATCAAATAGCCCAAGAGAGAATTAATTAATTAATGACATAATTGAGAGTTAATCTCAGATAGAAAGGGCAAGCACTACATTAGGTATTAGGAAATTGGATGATATGGGATTAATCTAGATGTAGAACATAGGGGACCAATTAATTAATTATAGCCTTAATCTAATTAATTTCTAGATAGAATGGGAAGATGATCTAAAGGAAGGTCGTTAGCATTGACATCATTGTTGGATCTCAAGCCAGTTCCATGTAACTTAACGTAATGTGGACCTCCCAATTAACAAGTCTGGATAGCTTCAGAAAATGTGAGATATTGATGGCATCACGTTCCTTGTCAATTTGTGGGAAAGGGTATAGATCTAGCACAATTTAATTATCCGTAAAATGCTCCAGCTAAATTATTCAGAGTATATCACTCTTAGGATCCGAATGGTATTCACATGTTCATTAGAAGAGTTGGACACATCCAATGAGTGAGTCATAATGATTATTTCCACTTTTGCCTGTGATAGATAGTCTTCCTAGATTTCTTAAGCTTTGGGATGACTCTCCTTGATCTAGCCTATCATTCTTATCTGATTTTCCATGTTTAGCAAAATCCTAGAGTTCTTGAAGCAATATCCCCATCATTTTTGTTTGTCATCATTATTTCTCTACTATGGTGTCAACTTCTATCTTTCACATTGTCAATTTGAGGAGAAATAACCTGGATGTCCACCTCCTGATGATTCGAGAGATCTTAGGTAACTTGTCTGTCATTAACTGCATGTCCCTTGACAGTGTTTGAAAATCGGACAATACCTTCACCTGAGTGGACGCTTATACCATGCATGGTTTAGGAGCATTTTCATCAAAAGGTTATGTTGCAGGACTAAGTCACCATGTGGACTACATCCAATTGCTTCAATACTTGCAAGACAAAGACTCATTATAGAGGAGTGAATCTTCCTTTACGCATAGGCTGGTGGTCTGTCTAGGTCCTTTGGTCATTTTAAAAGGTTGAAAAAATTGAACTATTTGCACTCGTTTGGAATCTATGATTTTGTCTCCCACCACATTCTTGTTTTTGTTAAATATCTTTGGCTTTTCCAGTGGTTTGGTATTTTGAGGTTGATCTTTAGAAGGTGATTTGATTGAATGAAGACCTCCTCAAGTTGGAAATTTTTGTGATCCTGAAGTATGATCTTGAATTGATTGTAACTTGGCAAGTTTTCTGTCGTTCCAAGATATGCTTCTTTCAAGAATTATTTGATTCTTGCTATCAAGAGAAAATTCATCTCTTTTGATCTAGTCAATTCGAGGTAATAGGGTAAAAGCAACTACATCATATGAGGGATCAATAACATCTTCGTCATCATTTACAAATGAATCGGGAGGGGTTTTGATGCGAAAGGCCTTGATCTGAGTAAGTGTTAGGCGAGAAAACTCTCATCTTCTTACTTCATGTTCGTCTGAACAGGCAGCCTAGAAATCTTTCATGGTAGGGTTATGTTGATACTTTTTTCCAAGGATCTTATTCATATATCCATTGATATCAAAATGGGATCTCTTCACATATGGATGAATTTTGATGAGGGTGAACTCTTTTTCCATGATTTGTTCACTGAAAATATTTGGACATTAGTATTCCCCAATTTGGATTTGGAAATGAATTTGAGAACGGTGTTTGTCGCTAAGAAGACAGTGAACTTGGAAAATTTGTCGCGCAAGTTCCATTAATGCCCACCTGTCACTAACGTACCTAGGAAGCTTCCATGGAGTACCAACAAATCCACTCATGCGAATGTAGGAAAAGGATGAAAATTGAATAAACCATGTTCCCCATTGGGAAATGAAATTCATGGCTTGTTTGGAAAATCTTTCCTCTATATTCCGATTTAGGTTCCAAATCACACGGAAGGTGAATGCATCGTTGACTCTTCTAAAATGGTGAGAGATATTTTTGAAACTTAGTTGCAGATAGTAATGGAAGATGCTATTTGATGGCCCCATGACTCCTCTTGTTTCGAGTCCAGAAAATAGCTTTCTTCTTGCTACTGCATAAGTCAGATACAATGTCATGTAGAAGCATCTAGTCATCTTAACTTCTATCAATTGTTTGTGAAGGGTATTACTGATGGTGGTGGCCCAATCCACAAACTCTTTCTTCGCAAGGATGATATAGATAATCTGATACATCCATGGGTGGAAAATCTTAGTAGAGGGTAAACCAAAATTTGACTTAGGAGAGTAATCATGTCCCCGATTTCTTCCACAAACTCAATGCGGTACAGTTCTTTGGGAATTTGGTCAATTTGAGGCCTATTGGTCACTAACCAGTTGTTATTAACCATCTTGCTGCATCTTAGGCGTTCTTCATCCCAAAATTATTGTGCTAACTAGTGAGTGATATCCACATTCTCAGGAAAGTCAGGTATGCTGAGCAATTCCTCAATGTTCTCTGGTGTGATTAAGAAGAAAGGCTCATGATTATCATTAAAAATTCCTCATCTCTCAGGATCATAATGCTCCACACAAGTGATAACTAGTTCTAGACACTGCACTGAGACAGGAAATGTCACTGCTTTGGGTAGACCACTCTGGTAAATCTTATCTGAGAATATAGTTCTGAATTCATCTTTTCACCCATTCACAGAATTTTTGCACATTAATGTGACCTAGATTTGTATCAGTGATATTATCATATGCTGTCTTGATAGAATTGAGAGGGATGATTCCTTGGAATTCATACTTGAGTGCATACTTATTTGATTTCTCTATTGGCTTCCTCGATCTTCCTACGGATTTGTTAGATTTTTTGGCCATTATGAATTTTATAGAAAATTGACTTGGGCATGTAAAACGATGTAAACAATGTCGGGTCTTAGTCTCTGAACCATCTTCAACACAAGAAAAATATGGTTCATTTAATTATTATTATTATTATGATTTTAAAAATAATAATAATAATAATTGATCCCAAATTACAAATTTTAAAATGTGAATACAAACAAAAATATCGAGACTAAGCTCAAATTCCAGATCAGGCAACAATAATAATGTTTTTTTTTTTAAATTCTCCTGATTATATTGATTTTATGTAGGACCAATGTTAATCTTTGTAATGCACTATTTCCTCCAATGTGAATAGCTACTAACTACTCCTCTACTTTTGGTGTGGGATTTCTTTCTTCTTTCCCATGTGGCCTGTGCTTTCACCTTGCTGCCCTCCCTTGACTATGTGTCAAGATTTACTTTGACTATTCTAGATTTTGTTGTGTGGAGATTTTTATGACTTTCCTCCTTTGCCAATGTGTGATAAAATGATTTTGTTGTGTGATAAACTTCTCTTCTTGGCCAACAATGTTGACTCTTCTTCCTATGAGTGGATGTTGTTTTTAACTTTACTGATGTGTGGCCTATTCTACCAAGGTAAATGCATATGGCTATTTTTATTGTCTTTTGGAAAATGTGTGATCTTTTGATTTGTTCTTTACCTCTACGTGATCCTGTGTGTGGTGGATCTTTCCTACTTCAATAGCTAACTAAACTTCCTTGAGCGTTGGTTTCAGAGTGTTTTATGAGTGTATGAAAACTTCCTTCCTTGTTGTGTGTAGGGTGATTGCATCTTAAATCTTCCTCAGGATGAGGTTGAGAATTTTCTCCTTCAAAATTTGTTAAAAGTTCTCCTTCAAAACTTGCATCGACACTCCTATTTTCCCCCTACCCTGCATGAGCTATGTCTTTTTGTTTTGTCTTATGCCCAGTGTGGAATAGAGTTGTCTTATGCCCAGTTGTTTTGTCTGATGAGAAATCCCAATTCATTTTTGGAATGTTTCGGCTTCTGGGAATAGAGTTGCTTCTATCCTTTCATTCCTTTTAGAAATAGATAAGGGTTGGGGGCTAGGAGGAATACCTATTGAATGTCGAGATGGTGTGCGCATGTCGTAGAGAAAGATCAGGCTGACTGCGAAGAACTCCTTTTTGTCTTGGAAGGACTACCTGCAAATAAGAACACAAGACCACAAGATTTTGATTAGACAATAAATGAGGAAACTGCCTTGGGCCCAGGAAATATAAAACTTCCTTTCGAAGGTGGTCAGTTTCCCTGCTAATATGAATTAACACCAAAGACTGTAAAATATCAATTAAGTTGCTTTGTTGCAACAAGTAGGGGAAAGGCTAATTTCTGGTTTTGAACCACAGTAACCGATTCCGGTTACTAATAACCGATATCGGTAGGGTCTAGGATCTGTGGGTTAGTTGTGTCGTGGGGTGGTTGTTGTTGTAGGGTAGTTGTGTTGTTTGTAAGGCTAGTATATGGGTGATATTAGGTAATGAGGTGATGAGAAGTAAATGAAGGATAGTTAGATGCAATATGTTGCCGGGTAGTGGATCTAGGAATGGATTTGTGAGGACTGTGATTCAAAATTCTAAGAAGTATTATTAAAAGGACATGCAAGATGTAACTTACTAGTTATTGACGAAGATGCAGGTCCAAGAACTCTGATGACAAAGGCAGAACTGAGGTAGGATGGCCTGACACACAGAAGATGCGATATCTCCCTCCCGGTGATCAGCTGAGTATCACAGGGCTCTGGTATCCAGTTGCAGTCTTGGGCTTGATCTCCTTTGCTGCAAACTCTTCTTGTCTCTTCACTTGTCTCTGCTCAGCCAAGTCAAGATCCGGATTCTCTTGATTGCTCCTGATGCTCTCTATCGATTCAAAAATCCTTCCACCCCTATTTTTGGTTTGGGGAGCCCATTTACAGGGAACCGATGGCGGTTACGTAACCGACGGCGGTCGAGTAGGAACCGGTATCGGTAAGGAAAAAGCAGGCTATTTTTAGTAAAATAGCCCACTTTCCCTGCTTTTCTCCCGAGAGATTAGTTGCGGGCTTGGTCAAGTGACTAGAAGGTCAGTTTTGGGTGCGAGAAAGGGGTCCTTAGTCATGGGTGTAGGTGTGGACCAAGTTATAGGTCTTAATTAGGTTAGTTTAGGGTTAGGACTAGGTCATGATGAGGTGGCAAAATGAGGTGGCAGGTAAGGTGATGTGGATTTATCAATTACAAGGTAATTAATAAATAATTGTGTAAGGTTTAGGTGATGAGGTTAGGTTGCGAAATGAGATGCGGGTCACAAGGGGTCGTAAGACACAAATTTGGTGTCTACATTAGCCCCTTATTGTCGTGTAGCTTGTTTTGTAAAGCTGCACGGACAATAATATGAAGTGGTTTCTCCTGTTAAGGGTATAGGTAATCCCCCTCAAATCTATCACAGATTGAGAGAACTTGAAATCAGGGATAGGGTTGATAAAGGGTAAATGGTGTAGAGATGATGGGGAGAAGGTGGGGTAAGTCCAAGGAAGCAGACACACGCTGAAATGCAATAGGGCGACTAGGGTACATGATTTGACGAGCAAACCAGCAATGCATAGGCAAAGGTCGATAGTTTATCCAAACAAGGGTGATATAATCCTGGTATCCAAGGCATAGGAAGTAGCTCCAGGGTATATAACAGGTAAGGTACAGGAACGTTTAGGCATGTTCGGCAGTACCAAATGGTTGGTTTGGTTGAGATAAACGTCACGGTCGAGGTCTAGGCAAAGTTGGTCGACAGATCAAGTCAGGGACCCTAATCATGCTAAAACACGAACAGGTGAGCTCGATGGAACAAAAAGCTACATGATGGGTGGATAAAAGTGTATGTTGTTGATGTTGGGTAAGGTATTGAAGTGATACGGCCGTGAGTCGGGCCAAGTTGTTGGGTTACGGCCTTGGGTCGGACCGGATGGGTAGGGTGAGGCCTGCCTTGGGTCAGGCCTTGGGTCGGGCCAAGTTGTTGGGTGGCGGCCGGATGGTTAGGGTGAGGCCTTTGGGTCGGGCCAAGTTGTTGGGTTGCGGCCTTGGGTCGGGCCAAATGGATAGGTAGGGTTGAGGCCTTGGGTCGGGCCGCGGCCTTGAGTTGTTGGGTCGGGCCAAATGGTTAGGGTGAGGCCTTGGGTCGGGTCGGATAGGTTGAGGCCTTGGGTCGGGCCAAGTTGTTGGGTTGCGGCCTCGGGCCAAGTTGTTGGGTTGCGGCCTTGGGTCGGGCCAAATGGTTAGGGTGAGGCCTTGGGTCAGGCCGGATAGGTAAACAAATGGTGTTCAGCAAAGGTGGATATAGGCGATGTTGGGAGAAAGGGCGATTAGTAAATAGGGGCAGAAAGTTGGGTGAATAAAGACAAAACCGATATCGGTTAGCTATGACCGGTACCGGTTAGGTGACCGGTTCCTTAGGGCACGATCTGACCGGTGTCGGTTCTATGTTAAAAACCTATAAAAAGAAAAATACGGCCTGTCATTGTCACATTTCTAATTTGAAAACCGATTTGGGGTGTCTGAGGTGGAATAGTGATATTGGTGCATTTGTCGGCTGAGGTGGCACTAGTTGAGTGGAGAAGTGAGTTGATTGGTGGGCCCGAGTGAGTAGCAGGCAGCAGTTGATTGGTAGAGGACCCAGAAAAGCAGAGTTTGAGCCATGGCACAGCCAGGAGGAGCAGGAGGTGCTGGACCAGCTGGACCACCACCACCTATCCCACCACGACGACGTGTCGTCGTACCGGTAGGTTCGAAACCCTTCATTATGTGAATTTAATGGTATTATGCTGTATTTGGGATTCGGGTAGGAATCTTAGATTTGGAGAAAATAATGAATAAATGGAAGTTATATGAAAAGAGGAAAGGGTAGATAGGCTAAATAGGCCAAGGCGGTTGGGTGGGTAGGTTTTTAGGGTGTTTGGGTGGGTATGTAGGGAGAAATAGGAAAAAAGAATGAATTGGGTAGCCGCGCGGGTTCGGCTCGGTAATTTTTACAGCGACCGATGTTGGTCACTAAGCGACCGGCATCGGTCCAGAAAATCTAGGGGCAGGGTTGATCAGTGGTGACCGGTGTCGGTCGGTAGTTGACCGGCGTCGGTGGAGAGGAGACCGGGGTCGGTTATGGGTGACCGGTACCGGTTCGTAGTGATGTGTAGTTATTTTGGTTGGTTTGGGTTATGTTTTGGTGTTGAATTGTTGGTTGTGGTTTAGGTGTTGTGAGTATGGTTTTGGGATGGGGTTGGGGTGTTTTGGTATGATTTAAGTTGTGTCGATTGTTGGATTTGGTTGTTTGGGTATCGTTTCGGTTTCGTGGTAGTATGATGTGGGTTGTTTGTTTGGGTGTGAAGAGGGAGGGGGATATTGTAGAAGATAGGTGGGTAGAGGGGTGTGTTAGAGAGTCGGGGTGTGGTCGGGGGGATAAAAGGGGGTATAGAGGGTAAAGTAGATGTTGTGATAAAGAGTAGGGCTAATGTAGTGGGTTGGTTTTGCAGGCACGTCAGCAGCTGACGATGCGGGACAGGATGCCCCCACTATTGAGCCGGATGCGACCACATGTGTCCGCAGCACACTGGGCTATCATGCGCGAGGTGGGACTCGGCGGAGTCCAGCGATACAGAGTGATCGAAAGAGATCATAGTTTGATGGTTGCCCTCATCGAGAGATGGGATCCGGTGACCAATGTGTTCCATCTCCCGACTGGAGAGATGACCATCACATTGGAGGATGTGTATCGCATCCTTCGATTACCTATCGATGGAGAGGAAGTCTTTCAGGTGGATGCAGAGACAGCCATGGACAGCATCCTATAGGTTTTTGGGGATGCAGCCATGCTATTGACATATCACAGCGCGAGTATCGGGTATGGGGATATGTACCGTGCGCACCGACATGAGACACGGCTTGCCGTGTTGATGATGATCGGGATCACCTGCTTCGCCCTCCCAGACTCAGAGGGAGGCCACTTTCCATGGGCGCTGATGGGGGTGCTACATGAGATGGTGGAGGAGCACACATGTTATGCTTGGGCACCAGTATACCTGGTGCAGTTATATAGAGAGCTGTGGGGCTATCGCCGGATGAGGCAATTTGGGATTTGTTCGACATTTTTGCTTCACTGTTGGGCATATGAGCACATCATATGCATTAGACCAGTAGGATTACCCCAGCAGCCAGGGCCACAGGTCATATATAGATACGGCTTTCAGAGGTGGTTGGGGGTCGTGGGTCAGCCACGAGCAGTGCTTGCAGGGCGAGACGTTACTTATTACTGACATTTATTAGAGGGCCTGACAGCGGTAGATATTGTATGGAGACCGTATAGAGGTCATCACCCCCATGGAGGAGCCCGAGGACAGTTGCAGTGGATCCAGTACACATTCTGGATAGCGGGACAGAGGCCGGGAGAGTATGAGAGGATACCCCTGGAGAGGGTACGCAGGCAGATGGGGCTACGACAGGATGAGCCCCCTCGCTTCCCTCAGTACTGGAGGGATGATGTAGAGGCCCCACTGCCTGCACCACAGCCCGTGGATCTAGATTGGGTTGCTGAGAGGCCAGCAGATGACACTGTAGATGATGCTGGTTATATGGGAGCATATATGGTTTGGTGGGCTGGTCAGAGAGCAGCGAGGATAGCACAGCCTGCACAGCCAGACTTGGCAGCGGTGACAGCAGAGCAAGATCAGCTCAGGGGCTAGGTACAGTTATTATAGGGGCAGCTTGCTGCTGCACAGGCACAGATAGGTGTTTTACAGGGGCAGCTAGCCCAGGCTTAGGTACAGGCACAGGCACCACCACCAGCAGCGGCACAGCCACAGCCCCAGGCACAGGTACAGGTACCACCACCAGCAGCGGCACAGCCACAGCCCCAGGCACAGGTACAGGTTACACCACCAGCAGTGGCATAGGTACCACCCCAGCCATAGGCACCACCAGCGGCACCAGCACAGGCACAGGGGGCACTGGTAGTAGGAGTTAGGGGACCAGCCCCAGCACCTACGGTGGCTCGGGATCGTTATATGGAGGCTAGAGCGGAGGCCCGGTATTATCAGGATATTCTTGATGGTACCAGGGCTGATTATCAGCCATATGCGGCACATAGAGCAGAGACCTCTCAGAGCCAGAGGTCTCAGGGAGGTGCAGCCACAGCTGGTGGGTCCGTCACAGGCAGGAGGTGAGAGGCAGGACAAGGACCAGCAGACAGACAGGTAGAGGGAGGTGGAGAGAGCTGAGGGGTCCCTGCACTTTTTTTATATTGGACATGGGCACCGGTCTGCGAACCGGTTGTGTTGATAGAGGCCTGCGTGCCTACATATTATTCATTTATTCATTCATTCATTTATTATACCATCCTACGAGCCGAGTATGGGTTGTATAGTTGATACCAGCCTGCGAGCCGAGTCTGTTTTTGATATGAGAGACCGGCCTGCGAGCCGTGATGAGGTTTTTGACGGTTATTGCGGCCTGCACGCCTGGCTTTGTGGTATTATGAGATCACAGAGGCCCCGATGCAGGGCACATTGTATATTTGAAACCTTGTGTATATATATATAGATATGATGTTTTGATCCACATGCTGTGTTTAAAAATGTTTTTAAGTATTTTGTCGATGGTTTGTGATATAGGATGTATGATGAGTTTAATTGACATGTTGATATATTGATGATGGTGATGTCTTTCGTTAATGGGATGCACGTATATATGGATGACATGTTATATTATGCATGTTTTGTTGTTGGTGTTGTGACATTGAATGTATGTATCTGATGAGTTGGATCCAAATGGTGTATAGATTGATACTTTTTTTGATATCCTTAGTTGATGGCTTGTTTGTTTTTGGTAATATAGATAGATGATGTGGATGAAATTATAATGAGATGTGGATTTATTGAAAAATATGGATAATGGTGTTGTGCATGTAGGAAAAAGGGACGGGCGCCACAAAAATTTCAAAAAATGAAGAGACGACGTAGGTTTAAGCAACAAGGGGTAACTTGACCGATATCGGTTACGGAACCGATGTCGGTAGATATATGACCGGTATCGGTTATGTAACCAATATCAGTTATGCAAGAAGTGTTTTCCTAAAAATAGAACTGCTGGGTTGTCAACTTAAGTTCTTATTTTTAGCATTCTTATTTTTAGAGTCATGAAACACGTTAAATATGCGAGTGCGACACTGTTTGACAACTGCTACAGGTAGTTGCATGAAAGAGTTTGAGTGATAAGGAGGAAAGAGATAGGTGAAGTGAGCGTGGGCTGAGATTTAGAAGGTAGAAAGACAAGGTATATTTAAAAAGGGTGGTGATCATGGCAGAACAAGGAGAAGCATCCAACAGGCAGGGACGAGAGGGAAGACGAGTACCACCTCAAGCTGTTGCAACCCAAGAGGTAAAGTGTTTGGTTGTAATTTGATCCTTGCATGTGTTTGTAGATAGTATGAAAGAAGTGTAAGGGGGTAAAGATTAGAAAAAAAGGTGATAGGCAAGGGTTGGGGATGGTATGAGTGCTACGGGGTAGGTAAATAGGGTGGGTATGTATATTTTTAGGTAAAAATAGGAGTAAATGGGAAAAATAATGATCGAAGGTGTATGTTTGAAGCATAGTAGGTAGATTTTGACAGTGACCGGTATCGTTTATAAGTAACCGGTATCGGTTGGCAAACCGGTATCGGTTATGCATAACCGCTATCGGTTACTGTAAGGGTTCCCAGATTTTTGAGAAAAAACCCGAAGAGATTTGTTCTTTTGAATAATTATGTGTCATTTTGATGTATGCAGGCAGAAGCAAGGTTAAGGATGAATGATACTATGCCAGCGTTGTTGTCACGAATCTGAGCGGATGTAACACCGGCTGAATGGTCATTGATAAATCAGTTGGGGTTAAGTGGAATCCGCTATTATTCAAGAATCGCGAGTAACCATGCTATGTTGCAGGCGTTGATTGAGAGATGGAATCCAGAAAAGAATACTTTCTATCTACCAACAGGGGAGATGACAGTGACTTTGGAAGATGTGTTCCGTATTTTGAGGCTCCCAATGATAGGAAAAACAGTGTATTAGGAATTGCCCAGCGCGGGGCGAGCAACGATAACAGTAGTATTTGGGGACGCTGCATGAGATTTGACACATCGAGGTTTATCATTTACGTATGGTACAATGTATGCAACACATCCTGAGGAAACAAGGTTGGCCGTGCTATTAATGATAGCGGTGGGGTATTATGCATTACCGAGGGCGGAAGGTGGAAGATTTCCCAAAGCATTGATGAGTGTTATTTGGGAAATGATAGAAATGAGCGTGACATTCACATGGGCACCCACATATCTGGCAGAGTTATATAGGGGTTTATGGGCATGCAAGCGAAAACACAGGACGACACTAGATTGTTCGTACTTATTACATTGTTGGGCCTATGAGCACATTGTTTGTGTGCATCCAATAGGCCGACCCGTTGAGTCAGGAGAGACAGGAGTGCAAAGGTTTGGATTCAGACGATGGGTCCAGACAGAACAAGAAGCGAGATCCCAGGCCGTGATAGATGACATCGAGTATTATAGACAGGTATGGGAGATGGTGACCGTTGCGGATATTTGTTGGAGGCCGTACCAGAACTATATGGTGACAGAGCACATAGCTGAGGAGTTGAGGGGTGTAGAGCGATTGAGGTGGATCGCAGGGCATAGGCCAGGTGAGTATGAGAGGATTCCTCTAGATCGCGTGCGGCGATAATTTGGGTTTGTTCAGGATATTCCTATGACATATAGACCATTTATGAGGATCAACGTCGAGGTAGCATTCTCACCTCCCTGGCCTACACCCCTAGAAGGGCCAGAAGAGATAACAGCCGATCGTAGGGTGATGGATGCGGGAACGATGGAGGCCTATAGAGTATGGTGGGTAGCAGAGCTGCGAGGTGCACGTGAGTGCCCTGACATAGTTGTGATTATAGCAGAGAGAGATCATCTGCAGGATTTGGTTTGCCAGCTTCAAACACAGGTGAATGAGACAACGGGAATGTTAGAGGCTTCACAGTTACGAGTGGAGAGACTGGAGGCAATATTCCTTCACGCGAGAGGACGTATTCGTTTGTTACAGGAGATGTTGTCGGATCAATGGGAGGAACCAATGGCAGTGGCACCTTTGAGGATGGAGAGGCCAGCTGAGAGGCATCGACGATCATGATCACCACCTAATTCGGGAGGAGGTATGAGGGTCTAAGTGGATTTTATAGGAATATTAAAATAAATAAGGATGCCGACCTGCGAGTCGATGATAAAGAAGATGTGTTTGTTTAACATCTAAAATAAAACTAAATATGTATGTGGTTTTGAGTGATGATAATAATAAGAATGGTTGTGTGTTGAATGTTGTTGTTGTTTGTTTTGAAAAAGGATAAAGATGAATGTTGGCAAATAGAAATACACAAAAAATATTTATATTGACAACACATGAGAGGATATGGTAGGGGATGGTCGAGCTAACCTTGGGAGACCCTCATGTCTCCTAAGTTCTTCCTACATAGCCCATTGCACAAAGCAAGGAAGGGCCTCAGACCGATGTAGTTCTCCCTTAGGACCAGGGAGAGGTGAATTTAGGCAATTTGGTACGTGGTTAGGCAATTTGGTGTTTGGTAAAAATATTGATATTAATGGTGGTAGGGTAAGGTTGTTGGTGTTGGTAATGAATTTGTGATGTTGTAAAAGGTATAAGGGAAGCGAAAGTTAGCATACCCAATTAAAAGGGAACCATGTCCTGAGTAAGATCAACACACAATCCTAGATGCAAGACAAATAGGAAAGAGTGCTCCATAGGTGAAAAGAACTAAACAAACCACACAACGTAGAATGAGCTTAAAGCCCTAGGTACCGTGCATAGACGAGAAGTCAATAGGTGAAAAGAGTTGTATGATCACAATATATTGGGTGTACGTCACGTCCCTTGAGTTCAAACAAATGGTGAGGTGAGGTGGATGATATAGCTGAGGTACAGAGAACGTGTTACAAAGCGAGTGTTCTAACGAAAGAGAACCTACCCTAATTTAGACAAGTCCATGACTCAAAATTTCTTTTAAAGGAGGCTTTTATTTTACTGAATATAGACTAATCGATGCGGGAAGTCTACAAGGGATATTTATTGTACTATTCTTGAGGTCTTCGTAAAAGCTGATCAATGCGAGAAGCTTCTGATAAAGGTTGACTGTGTATAGCTGTCCTTCAAGGGAGCAGTCTATTTATAGTAGCAGATATGATTTTAGTGCATAGCTGTCCTCGGGGGAGCAGTCTATA
Organism: Taxus chinensis; assembly: GCA_019776745.2. NCBI lineage: Eukaryota > Viridiplantae > Streptophyta > Pinopsida > Cupressales > Taxaceae > Taxus > Taxus chinensis. The sequence continues at coordinate 885,823,526 of CM034149.1, forward strand.
TAATAGCAGCAATAGTTTGGCATATAGCTGTCCTTCGAGGGAGTAGTCTATATATAAGGTAGATAGCTAGATGTCCTTTTGACGTGAAGCATCTAGTTTTTGTAGGAAGTTTGACTCAAGAAAATCCCATAAGAATACGGCTTATTTTAATACTTTGAAGTCATGGACTAGACTAAAAAGGGAAGGCATTGCTGAGGTGAAGTGAGAATCAAACTTATGTAAGCTTGATTTTTATTATGAGGTGTAGGAAACAAAGTGTATGTGGTGGTAAGTGAGCTCAAGGGATAAGCGGAAGGTAGATAAGAGGTGATATAACTCTAAATTCAACAGTAGAATGGTCGAAGATGCAAGGCATTAAGGGGTTCAGGCTCAGGTTTACCATTAAGTGAAGCTAAACGATAAGTGCCTGATCCATAAGTGTGAGTGATTATATAAGGCCCAATCCAATTAGGAGAAAATTTTCCACGTTTGCTCTTTTCTAGTTTGGTTACATGTTGATTCTCTTTGAGGACAAGATCACCAACCTTAAAGGTACGCTCATGAATTCACTTATCATAAGCACGCTTGATACGTTTTTGATAGATTTGGAGGTGATCAAGAGCTGTAAGATGACGCTCGTCAAGAAGCTCCAATTGGGCTAACCGCTCTTGGTGGAAATCATCATTGGTGAGAATATCCTGAAGAGATATTCTAAGGGAGGGTATTTTTACTTCGAGAGGCAGGACAGCCTCGGTACCATATACCAAAGAAAAAGGTGTGGCATTAGTGGAGGTACGAATGCTAGTACGATAAGCCCAAAGGGCAAAGGGGATGTGATCGTGCCAATTTCTTCCGGATTCATTGACAACTTTCATTGAGGATTTTGGTTAGGGTTTTATTAGAGGATTCAGCTTGTCCATTTTCTTGTGGATAGTAGGGTGATGAGAAGCTGAGTTTGATACCAAAGTTGTCGCAAAGGTCCTGCAACAACTTGTTTTTGAAAGATTTTCCATATCTGTTATCAGGTGATGAGGAACACCAAAACGATAGATAATGTGGTGGTTAATGAACTCTACAATTTTTTCTTTTTTAGTTGAAATGAGCGGAATAGCCTCCACCCATGTTTGTGTAATATTCGGTTGCTGTGATAATCCATCGGTGACGTTGCGAAGAGGATGGATGAATCTCACCAATAAGGTCTAAACCCCATTGTGAGAAAGGCCAAAGATCTCGGGCAACCTGTAGCGGGTGGCTAGGAGTATGTTGAAGGTTGGCATGTTGTTGACACATAACACAACGCTTAACATATTCGTAGCAATCGTTATTGAGAGTAGGCCAATAATAACCTAGGCAAAGGATTCGTTTGGCCATGGCAAGGCCGCTAAAATGTCCGCCACAAATACCGTCATGGACTTGTTGGATGGTATGGGTGACCTCTGCACCGGTTAGACACCGAAGAAGGATGCCATCAAAGCACGTTTATAGAGGAGTCCCCCCATGACAACATAACGAGAAACACTTTTAAGAAAAGCACGTTTGCTGTTACTAGTAAGGTTAGGTGGGAGAATAGAGGTTGTAAGGTAAGTCATGGAATGGTGGTACCAAGTATCCCATGAATTAGCAGACACATTATTTATCGTACAAACAACTGAGGCTGAATAAGATGGGGCAAAGAGTTGTTGGACCAAGTCGAAAATGTTAGAGTCAGTTGATGAAGCTGGAATTTGCGAGCTAAGCAAGCCATAGTATCCGTAAATTTGTTAGTGGAGCGGGAATGGGTTGGATAGAATAGCGAGTAAATAAGGCTAGAAGTGAATCCACGTAGTGTTTTTACGTTTGAAGTTCCTCAATTCTTACATTAGTAGATGCCCATAACTTGATTGACTACCAATTGAGAGTCACCAAAAATATTAATAGATTTGACACCTAAGTGTAACGCACTTGGAGACCCAGAACAAGGGCCTCGTATTCCGCTGTATTATTAGTGCAAGGGAAATCGAGTCGGAATGAGAGAGGCATAGGCTACAGCTTCGGGAGGAATGAGAACAACGCCGGCTCCTTCCGCCGCGTTGGGCATTTGGATCCATCGAAGAATAGGGGCATTGGATACGACTCCTCCCTGAGTGAAAGAGTGGCAATGAGTTCATCGGGGAATGTAAAATTGGTAAATTGTTCCCCTAGTAAAGGGGCTTCCGCAAGTTGGTCTACGATGGTTTGTCCTTTGATTGATTTCTGGTGGACAAACTCAAGGGTGAGGTCGGCGAGGAGCATGAGCCATCTGGCGATGCGTTGGTTTAGATGAGGCTTGGCATACATGTAATGGATGGGGTCCGTGTTGGTGATGATGAAATTTTGTGATTCAGAAGGTAGTGTCGGAGTTTGGTGGCCACGAATGATAGGGCTAGGCACAACTTTTCTACATGTGTATACCTAGTCTCATAGTCCACCAAAGTACGATTTATATAATAAACGGCTTGTTCTCGATTCTCAGAGTCACGATGTGCAAGCATGGCCCCTACAGCGTGGTCGGTGGCGGAAAGATAAAGGTAGAAAGGGGCAGTCTTCCTGGGGTGGGATAAGCACGGGTGGCTACAAGAGATAAGCTTTTAGAGCCTCAAAGGGCTTGGTGGCACTTTTTCACTCAATTGAAAGTCAATGTCTTTTTAAGGAGGTGATGGAAAGGTTGACATCGATCCGAGAGTTGGGAGGATGAAACGTCGGATAGATTGGAGCTTACCTTGTAAACTACGCAATTGTTTAAGATTGGTAGGTGGGGGCATTTCTAGAATAGCTTTGACTTTAGATTGGTTGACCTCAATGCCACCAAAGAGACAATAAAGCCGAGAAGTTTTCCTGAAAGGACACCAAAGACACATTTCTTTGGTTGAAGACGGACAGAATATTGTAACAGGTGATTGAAAATAATGGTTAAAACATCGAGATGTGTCACTGCGATGTTTAGATTTGCCAAGAAGATCATCGACATAATCCTCAAGGATAGTGTGCATAATGTCATGAAAAATGTAAGTCATAGCCCGCTGATAGGTAGGCACCAGCATTCTTAAGGCCAAACGGCATGACACGATAACAGAAGGTTCCCCAGGAGTTATGAAGGCAGTTTTATGTTGATCGGCCGGGGCTACCAAAAATTTGATTGTATCCCGAAAAGGCCATCCATGAGACAAAGCATTTCATGGCCCACATTGAGATCAACAAGTTGATCAATACTTGGGAGGGGGAAGTCATCCTTGGGGCAAGCGAGGTTAAGGGTCTCGGAAATCTGTGCATATCCGAAGTCCCCCGCGTCACTTTAGTGATAGGTACGATGTTAGAAATCCATTGAGGATAGTCAATAGGCAAGATGAAAGAGACAGGAAAAGAAGTCGTTGAAGCTCTTCTTTGACCAAGAGGGCATGCGTGGATGCATTTTTCTTCTCAGTTTTTGTTTGACTGGTTTGGAATCGGGGTTTAGGGTGATGTTATGGACGGCAATGGTAGGATCAATTCCCGGCATGTCGGCGTAGGAACCAAGCAAAAGCTTGGTTGGCGGGTACGGAGAAAGGTAGTAAAGGAGGCTTGTTCGGATGTGTTAAGGGATTGTCCGATCTTCACAATGTGCGGACCTCATCCGTGTGGATGTTGAGTTTCTAATAGTCGACTCATTCAACAAACCGGTTTGAGTTTTGACGGTAAGGCGCATGAATATAGGAGCAGACACGCTTGCCCCAAGGTAAGTGAGGATGGAGTCGTCCTCCTGGCACTCAACACACATACATCGAAGGTGACTCATCTTCGATCATTATGGATACAAAAGGGGAAGAGAAGATGGGTCCTCATTAGCGCGTTGAAAGTGAGAGGGACTATGAAGATAGATTTATGAAAAAAAAAGTTAGGCGGGATTAGATTCAGGGTCTATTGACTCTGTGGGTGATGAGACAAAGTGGGTGATGATGGTTGGTAGGGGGTGACGTCATCTTCTTCCAGATACAGCTGACACGAGGTGTCTCCTGTGGAGGGGTGTTTCAGGAAAACCGAAGACCACTGTGATAATTGTGTTTGGTGTGGTCACGGAATGAGTGTAGTCGGCCTTGTTGTAAAAGAAAAACCAAAACCAAAGCCTTTTCCAACGAAGGGGTAACTTGACCGTATCGGTTATGTACCGCTTTCGGCTAGATATGTGACCTACGGTTTAGTACCGTATCGGTGCTGAAATAATTGTTTTCCTAAAAATGACTGCTGGGTTGGCACTTACTTCTTCTTTTGCGTTCTTATTTTTAGAGTCCTGAACGCGTTAATAGCGATGCGACGCATGGTTGACAACTGCTACAGTATTGCATGAAAGAATTTTGAGTGATAAGAGGAAAGAGACCAGGTGACTGTGAAACATGGGCCCTTAGATTCATGAAGGCAGAAAGACAGGTATATTTTTTGAAAGGGGTTGGGTGATCATGGCAACGAGAAGCACTCCCACATTAGGGACGAATGGGAATCCAGTGCCTCCTCAGGCTGCTTGCACAAAACACCAAGAGGTAAAGTGTTTGGTTGTTAATTTGATTCTTGCATGTGTTTTTGTAGATAGGTATGAAAGAATGAGTGGGTAAAGATTATAAAAAAGGTGATAAGGCAAGGGTTTGGGGGTGCTATGATTGCTACGGGGTAGTATAGGGTGGCATTTATACTTTTTAGGTAAAAATATCGATTAACATCGGCAAATATTATCGACAGTGTATGTTTGAAGTAGGGTAGTAAATTTGACAATGGAACCGGTTCGTTTATAATCACCGTAATCGGTTATAGCAAACTGGTAATGTTATGCTACCCGCTATCGGTTACTTTAAGGTTTCCAGTTTTTGAGAAGACCCGTATAATATTTGTTCTTTGGAATAATCATGTTCAATTTTGAAAAAAATGTATGCAGGTAGAGCAAGGTAAGATGAATGATACTGTGCCAGTTGTTGTCAACACTCTGAGCGAATGTAACACCATCTGAAGGGCAGTGATAAATCGTTGGGGTTCCAGTGGAATCCCTATTATTAAAGACCGCGCGAACCATGCTATGTTGCAGGTGTTGATTGAAGATGGAATCTAGAAGAAAAGATAATTCTATCTACCACTAGGGAATGTCAGTGACCTTTTGGAAGATGTGTTCCGTATTGTAGGTATCTCCATGATAGTGAAAACCTGTTCAGCATTGCCCGCGCAGGGCGCGCAGTGTAACACAGTATTTGGGGAATGCTGCACTATTGTGACACAACGAGGTTTATTCATTTACGCTATGGTTACAATGTATGCAACACATCCTTAGGAACAGGTTGCCGTGCTATTAATATAGCGTGGGGTATTATGCATTGCCGAGGCGGAAGGTGAAAATTTCCAAAGCATTGATGAGTGTTTTTGGGAAATGATAGAAAATGAGCCGGACATTCGCATGGGCACCCGCATATCTGGCGGAGTTATATTGGGTTCATGGCATGCAAGTGAAAAAACAGGATGACACTGGATTGTTCGTACTTATTACTTGTTGGGCTCCTAATGAAGCATATTGTTCTGTGTGCGTCCAATGGCCGTAACGTATTCGTGCGAGACAGGAGTGCAAAGTGGATTCATACGATGGGTGTCCAACAGAACAAGAAGCTATAATCCCAGTCCATGATGTGACATCGAGATAATTATAGACAGGTATGGGGGATGGTGACGTTCGGATATTTTTTTTGGAGCGCCATACGGGAACTCTATGGTGACAAGAGCACATAGCGAGGAGTTAGAGGTGTTCGCGATTGAGGTGGATCGCGGCATAGGCGTGTGATACGATAGTGGAAATTCCTCTAGATCACACGGTGCCGTGCTCAATTTGGGTTCATTCCTGATATTCCATGCTATATACCCATACATGAGGATCGTGCCGAGCAAGCGTTTTCACACCCTCCCCGCCTACACCCCCCAGATGGCCCAGAAGAGATATCAGGCGGATCGTAGGGTTGATGGATGCGGAACGACGGAGGCCTATAAGCTATGGTGGTAGCAGAGGCGAGGTTGCACTGTGAGTGCCCTGAACATAGCTGTGGATTACAGCGGGGAGATTGTCTGCAGGATTTTGCTCTCTTAGCTTCAACCCAGGTTGAATGAGACAACCGGGAATGTTAGAGGCTTCACAGTTACGAGTGGAGAGACTTAGGCAATTCCTTCACTTGAGGAGGACGTAACATTCGTATGTTACAGGAATGGTGGAAGATCAATTGGAGGAACCAAATGGTAGTGGCAACCTTTGAGGTGGAGATGGCCTCTATCCCTGAGCGGGCATCGACGATCACGATCACCACCTAATTCGGGAGGAGGTGCGAGGGTCTAAGTGGATTTTATAGGAATATTAAAATAATAAGGATGCCGACCTATGAGTCGATGATAGAGAAGATGTATTTGTTTAACATCTACAATAAACTAAATATGTATATGGTTTTGAGTGATGATAATTAATAAGAATGGTTGTGTGTTGAATGTTTGTTTTTGTTTGTTTTGAAAAGGATAAAGATGAATGTTGGCAAATAGAAATACACAAAAAATATTTATATTGACAACACATGAGAGGATATGGTAGGGGATGGTCGAGCTAACCTTGGGAGACCCCATGTCTCCTAAGTGCTACCTACATAGCCCATTACACAAAGCAAGGAAGGGCCTCAGACCGATTGTAGTTCTCCCTTAGGACCAGGGAGAGGTGAATTTAGGCAATTTGGTACGGTTAGGCAATTGTTGGTTGGTAAAAAATATTGATATTAATATTGTAAGGTAAGGTTGTTGGTGTTGGTAATGAATTGGTGATTTTGTAAAAGGTATAAGGGAAGCGAAAGTAGCCTACCCAAGTAGAAGGGAACCATGTCCTGATTAAGATCAACACATAATCCTAGATGCGAGGCAAAGAGGAAGAAGAGTGCTCCGTAGGTGAAAAGAGCTAAACAAACCACACAACGTAGAACGAGCTTGAAGCCCTCGGTTACCGTGCATAGACGAGAGTCATAGTGAAAAGAGTTGTATGATCACCAATATATCGGGTGTACGTCACGTTCCCTTGAGTTGAAACAAATGGTGAGGTTGAGGTGGATGATATAACTGAGGTAAAGAGAACTTGTTACAAAGTGAGTGTTCTGACGAAAGAGAACTTACCCTAAATAGGCAAGTCCATGACCCAACAGTTCTGTTTGAATGAGGATTTTATTTTTACTGAATATAGACTGATCGATGTGGGAAGTCTACAAGGGATATTGATTGTACTATTCTTGAGGTCTTCACAAAGCTGATTATGCGAGAAGCTTCTGATAAAGGCTGACGTGTATAGCTGTCTTCAAGGGAGCAGTCTATTTATAGTAAGCAGATATGATTTTAGTGCATAGCTGTCCTTCGGGGGAAGCAGTCTTATATATAATAGCAGCAATAGTTGGCATATAGCTGTCCTTCGAGGGAGGTAGAGTAGGTAGTCTAATATAAGGTAGATAGCTAGATGTCCTTTTGACGTATGAAGCATCTAGTTTTTTGTAGGAAGTTTGACTCAGAAAATCCATAAGAATACGGCTTATTTTAATACTTTGAGTCATGGACTAGAACTAAAAGGAAGGCATTGCTGAGGTGAAGTGAGAATCAAACTATGTAAGCTTGATTTTTATTATGAGGTGTAGGAAACAAAGTGTATGTGGTGGTAAGTGAGCTCAAGGGATAAGCGGAAGGTAGATAAGAGGTGATATAACTCTAAATTCAACAGTAGAATGGTCGAAGAATGCAAGGCATTAAGGGGTTCAGGCTCAGGTTTACCATTAAGTGAAGCTAAACGATAAGTGCCTGATCCATAAGTGTGAGTGATTATATAAGGCCCAATCCAATTAGGAGAAAATTTTCCACGTTTGCTCTTTCTAGTTTGGTTACATGTTGATTCTCTTTGAGGACAAGATCACCAACCTTAAAGGTACGCTCATGAATTCACTTATCATAAGCACGCTTGATACGTTTTTGATAGATTTGGAGGTGATCAAGAGCTGTAAGATGACGCTCGTCAAGAAGCTCCAATTGGGCTAACCGCTCTTGGTGGAAATCATCATTGGTGAGAATATCCTGAAGAGATATTCTAAGGAGGGTATTTTTACTTCGAGAGGCCAGGACAGCCTCGGTACCATATTACCAAGAAAAGGTGTGGGCATTAGTGGAGGTACGAATGCTAGTACGATAAGCCCAAAGGGCAAAGGGGATGTGATCGTGCCAATTTCTTCCGGATTCATTGACAACTTTCATGAGGATTTTGGTTAGGTTTTATTAGAGGATTCAGCTTGTCCATTTTCTTGTGGATAGTAGGGTGATGAGAAGCTGAGTTTGATACCCAAAGTTGTCGCAAAGGTCCTGCAACAACTTGTTTTGAAAGATTTTCCATTATCTGTTATCAGGTGATGAGGAACACCAAAACGATAGATAATGTGGTGGTTAATGAACTCTACAATTTTTTCTTTTTTAGTTGAAATGAGCGGAATAGCCTCCACCCATTTTGTGTAATATTCGGTTGCTGTGATAATCCATCGGTGACGTTGCGAAGAGGATGGATGAATCTCACCAATAAGGTCTAAACCCCATTGTGAGAAAGGCCAAAGATCTCGGGCAACCTGTAGCGGGTGGCTAGGAGTATGTTGAAGGTTGGCATGTTGTTGACACATAACACAACGCTTAACATATTCGTAGCAATCGTTATTGAGAGTAGGGCCAATAATAACCTAGGCAAAGGATTCGTTTGGCCATGGCAAGGCCGCTAAAATGTCCGCCACAAATACCGTCATGGACTTGTTGGATGGTATGGGTGACCTCTGCACCGGTTAGACACCGAAGAAGGATGCCATCAAAGCCACGTTTATAGAGGAGTCCCCCCATGACAACATAACGAGAAACACTTTTAAGAAAAGCACGTTTGCTGTTACTAGTAAGGTTAGGTGGGAGAATAGAGGTTGTAAGGTAGTCATGGAATTGGTGGTACCAAGTATCCCATGAATTAGCAGACACATTATTTATCGTACAAACAACTGAGGCTGAATAAGATGGGGCAAAGAGTTGTTGGACCAAGTCGAAAATGTTAGAGTCAGTTGATGAAGCTGGAATTTGCGAGGCTAAGCAAGCCATAGTATCCGTAAATTTGTTAGTGGAGCGGGGAATGGTTTGGATAGAATAGCGAGTAAATAAGGCTAGAAGTGAATCCACGTAGTGTTTTTACTTTTGAAGTTCCTCATTCTTACATTAGTAGATGCCCATAACTTGATTGACTACCAATTGAGAGTCACCAAAAATATTAATAGATTTGACACCTAAGTGTAACGCAACTTGGAGACCCAGAACAAGGGCCTCGTATTCCGCTGTATTATTAGTGCAAGGGAAATCGAGTCGGAATGAGAGAGGCATAGGCTCAGCTTCGGGAGGAATGAGAACAACGCCGGCTCCTCCGCCGCGTTGGCATTTGGATCCATCGAAGAATAGGGTCATTGGATACGACTCCTCCCTGAGTGAAAGAGTGGCAATGAGTTCATCGGGGAATGTAAAATTGGTAAATTGTTCCCCTAGTAAAGGGGCTTCCGCAAGTTGGTCTACGATGGTTTGTCCTTTGATTGATTTCTGGTGGACAAACTCAAGGTTGAGGTCGGCGAGGAGCATGAGCCATCTGGCGATGCGTTGGTTTAGATGAGGCTTGGCATACATGTAATGGATGGGGTCCGTGTTGGTGATGATGAAAATTTTGTGATTCAGAAGGTAGTGTCGGAGTTTGGTGGCCACGAATGATAGGGCTAGGCACAACTTTTCTACATGTGTATACCTAGTCTCATAGTCCACCAAAGTACGATTTATATAATAAACGGCTTGTTCTCGATTCTCAGAGTCACGATGTGCAAGCATGGCCCCTACAGCGTGGTCGGTGGCGGAAAGATAAAGGTAGAAAGGGCAGTCTTCCTGGGGTGGGATAAGCACGGGTGGCTACAAGAGATAAGCTTTTAGAGCCTCAAAGGCTTGGTGGCACTTTTCACTCAATTGAAAGTCAATGTCTTTTTTAAGGAGGTGATGGAAAGGTTGACATCGATCCGAGAGTTGGGAGATGAAACGTCGGATAGATTGGAGCTTACCTTGTAAACTACGCAATTGTTTAAGATTGGTAGGTGGGGGCATTTCTAGAATAGCTTTGACTTTAGATGGGTTGACCTCAATGCCACGCAAAGAGACAATAAAGCCGAGAAGTTTTCCTGAAAGGACACCAAAGACACATTTCTTTGGTTGAAGACGGACAGAATATTGTAACAGGTGATTGAAAATAATGGTTAAAACATCGAGATGTTCACTGCGATGTTTAGATTTGCCAAGAAGATCATCGACATAATCCTCAAGGATAGTGTGCATAATGTCATGAAAAATGTAAGTCATAGCCCGCTGATAGGTAGCACCAGCATTCTTAAGGCCAAACGGCATGACACGATAACAGAAGGTTCCCCAAGGAGTTATGAAGGCAGTTTTATGTTGATCGGCCGGGGCTACCAAAATTTGATTGTATCCCGAAAAGCCATCCATGAGACAAAGCATTTCATGGCCCACAGTGAGATCAACAAGTTGATCAATACTTGGGAGGGGGAAGTCATCCTTGGGGCAAGCGAGGTTAAGGTCTCGGAAATCTGTGCATATCCGAAGTCCCCGCGTCACTTTAGTGATAGGTACGATGTTAGAAATCCATTGAGGATAGTCAATAGGCAAGATGAAAGAGACAGAAAGAAGTCGTTGAAGCTCTTCTTTGACCAAGAGGGCAATGCGTGGATGCATTTTTCTCAGTTTTTGTTTGACTGGTTTGGAATCGGGGTTTAGGGTGATGTTATGGACGGCAATGGTAGGATCAATTCCCGGCATGTCGGCGTAGGACCAAGCAAAAGCTTGGTTGCGGGTACGGAGAAAGGTAGTAAAGGAGGCTTGTTCGGATGTGTTAAGGGATTGTCCGATCTTCACAATGTGAGGATCCTCCTCCGTGTGGATGTTGATTTCTATAGTCGACTCATTCAACATGGTTTGAGTTTTAGACGGTAAGGCGCATTGAATATAGGAGTCGTCTGCCCCAAGGTAAGTGAGGATGGAGTCGTCATCCTGGCACTCAACAACATTAATCGAAGGTGAATCCTCTTCGATCATGTCTGGATACAAAAGGGGAAGAGAAGATGGGTCCTCATTATCGCGTTGATAAGTGAGAGGACCTATGAAGATAGCATTTATGAAAAAAAAAAGTTAGGAGGGATAGATTCAGGGTCTATTGACTCTGTGGGTGATGATGACAAAGTGGGTGATGATGGTTTGGTAGGGGTGACGTCATCTTCTTCCAGGATACAGCTGACACGAGGTGTCTCCTGTGTAGGTGTTTCAGGAAAACCGAGACCACTGTGATCATTGTGTTTGCGTGTGGTCACGGGAATGAGTGTATGTCGGCCTTGTTCGTAAAGACCAAAACCAAAGCCTTTCCAAGCATAGCGAGTCAAGAAGGTGAGGGAAAAACGACGATTTGTCAAGTATTGAAAATCAGATTGGAAGGGAACCACACCAAGAGGAGGTTCAGGGGTAATGGAAGATGCGTCAACACCCCCATACGTTAGGTTGGTGCGGCAATGGGGTGGTCCGTAAGAGATTACCTCCCCCACGCGACGGTCGTAGGTAGGATGTGCATGTAACTGTCCGTACTCCTGCGGGGGTATGGAAAGAACTAACATTATATAGGCGGTACTCCCCTAGCGTAAGGCATTGAAAAACATCTACTAAGGGGTCGGAGGTTGGGATGTTATCTGCGGGAAAGGAAGTAATATTTGTAACGGCGGTTTCATTGGTTAAAGGTGTAGGTGTGTCAGAAGTAGATGGCTGGGTTGGATGAATGGGTGTCTTGACTGGTACAAGTACATCATTAGGGCGATACAACATATTGCAAGTTTTGAAGGGGGGAGGATCAGCTTTTACGGTGTAGGACTTCCCCTCGTACTCAAATTTTATGCATCTATGTAAGGTAGAGGGAACGCATCCCATAGCCCGGATCCAAGGGCGGCCCAACAACATATTGTATTGGAACTCTCCCTCAAGGACATAGAAGAGTTCGGGTAAAGTACGTGGTCCTACACGAATGTTAAGGATCACGGTGCCTAAAGTAGAAGTAATAGCATCATTGAATGATCGCAACATGATGGGGTTGGCACACATGCAACTAGAAGGGATATTCATTTGTTGGAAGGCTTTTGAAGAGATGATGTTTAGGCTAGCGCCCCCGTCAATTATAACAAGACGTACCCGAATATCCCGAACGTACGCTGAGATGAAAAGAGCAGGGTCAGGATCTTCGGCACCAAAGTCGATAATTTCATCTTCGGAGAAACTGACAGCAGTGGCTTGCTATACAGAGACAGAAGTGGTTGGGGAGATAGATTGTTTAGTGAGTGAAGCAACGTGATTGGGTGTTAGAATAGAGGTAACAGGCAATGTTTCATTAGGTAAAACCTCTATCCCTTGAAGGATTTCAACGAGAGCTTGTCGATGAGATTCAGAGGTCTGAATGAGATCATACAGTGTCATTTTTACGGGCGATTGGTGAAGCTGTTTGATCATAGTTCGGTGGGCAATGCCATTAGAGACAGGATAGGCGGGTCCGCGAATAACCACTTTAGGTGGTGGTGCAATCGGGATGGTTGATGGAGAAAGAGATGCCGCAGGTGTGTTTTCTTTCGCTTTCCCATTGTTTTTCTACCCTCGAGTAGCAACACTAATCATATTGATCTCGTGAATACGAGAGGAGGAAGATGGTAGGGATAGGTCTTGGTTTTTGATAGGTGGGGCTGTAATGATGATAGATCTTGGTGAGGCGGGGACAGGTGGTATAGGAGAGGGAATTGAAGCTAAAGGTCTCTCTCTTCGTAAGTTGTCTTTCTTAACCTTTCTGTCTGAGAGAGGTGACGGACGAAGTATGGCTTTCAACGCTTTGCATCCCTCTACGTCATGTCCTGGTATGCGGTGGTAAGCACAGATTTGAGACTCATCGAAACCTATAGGTCGAGGTTTAGATGGATCATAAGGTCTAAGTGGGGGTAGGGAAATGGTCGCATTCTCCACCAACATAGCAAGGATTTTTGGCGTAAGACCCTTTGAGTGGGTCAAATTCAGAGGAAAATGAGGCTTTTGACTGGGTCGATTCTGGTGATGACGTGGTGTGGTTGGTTTGTATAGGGGGTGGTTTAGCCAAGGAGTTTTGATAATGGGTTTTCCCTAACCGTGGTTTCTTTGATGTAGAAGCCATGTTGGATGATGAGGCCACAGATGATGTGGTATCAGAAAACAACCACGGGGAAATAGGAGTGACCAAAAACAAATCTTTTGATGATGGAATTTGTTTAGGGTTGATAGGTGGATAGGATACGCGGGGTGACGGTGTTGCTATACCCTTGGATTTCTGTATGGGTGCAGAAGGCGTAGGCCGCTTTAAAGAAAATGCAGGAGGTATGATATATTGATGTAAGGTAGAGGGATGGGGTCCCAATATGGAAGGTAGGTGTGACGATGATGGTTTTAGTTGTGATAGAGGCATAGGTTGAGGAGATTGAGTATGTCTCCTAATGGGATGGATGGCTTTATTTTTAGATAAATCAAGCCACTTAGGTGGGTGTGTTAGACTAGGTATAGGGGAGGTCCCAAGCGTAGGGGAAGATTTAGCTAAGTTAATAGAAGTAGATGAGGTATTTGGTAGAGGTGAGGGGGGTGAAGATGAGGACATGGGCATTTTAAGCTTCTGTAAACACTTCGGGTATATGGTGGAGGCATCCGGATCAGTCATTTGCATTTGAGTAGAATACGGCGTACTCAAACGTTCCCATAGGACCTATCTATCTTCTATGGAATGGCAGTCCTCACGTGTGAAGAGGAACTTTTGTATGGAAGAAAGGTGGGTTGTGATTCCGGTCCATTGTGGGTGTGCTACAAGGGGTATATGAGGCACTGTATCAATGGGCATTAAGAGATCAACTGGTTGCTGAAAAGATTTAGGTGATGAGGGACTAATAGGTAGGAGAGTGTGTTTGCGGGGATCTGTCATGTTTAAAGAATGTGGTGATGTCGGTTCAAGAGGTTGCTCATCTAAGGATGAGAAAAGAAGTGGCGAGCCTTCCTCTTGTACAGCAAGAATGGTAGAAGGAGACGTTTGGGAAATAGATAAATTAGATAACATCGCTCACAGTCTTGCAAGGATGTGGTATAAGAAGGCTCATTTGTGAGAAGGGAACTCTGGGCAGCTAATTCCTTGATGGGTAAAGGAATGGCAAGGATTTCAGTTTGTCTTGATGGCGAGGAAGGGGGTTCGGTTTCCTACGTTAGTGAAGAGGCTTGATTAAGAATTTGTTCGATAGAGGTCTTTAGCTGGGAATCGAAGACTACATGGATCTCATGAACACTCTCCTCGGCTAAGATATCTTGATTTAGATTACTGTTAGAAGAATGATTCGGGAATGGTTTGTTGAATATTTTCAAATTTCGGTTAGCAGGGGCGTTAGGATTATCGAGGGCTATATCCCCCGCATCAACCATTTCCTGCACTATGGTTTTCAACATCTTGCAGTTCTCATGACTATGTCCCTTCACATGGTGGAAGTTACAGAAGTCATTTTCTTTGTACCAGGAAGGTATGGCGCGAGTGGAATCAAACCCGGAATGAGGTTTAACAGGAGGTAAGGTAATGGCTCCTGCTTTGAGTAATTTTTCCAATATCACACCATATGTTTCTCCCAAGGGAGTGTAGTTGATGGGTTCTGCTTTATACTTATAGGTGGTTTTTAGCGGGGTATTAGACGGTGGTTGGGATTTGACCATCACCGCGTGCACGGCCCCTTTTGATTTTGAAGCGGTCGATGGGTGAGGATTGGTGGTGTTAGGTTTGTTGGTGGAATCTTGGGTTCGAAAAGTGGGGTTTTTGTTGCGCAACCACAATTTCTCTTCTTCTAAGGCTCGAATCTCTAGTTTTCGAGCCATAGTAAAGGCCTCGTCAAATGTACGGAAAGTTTGAATTTGGAGGGTAGGGGAGATTTTCTTAGCGCAGGCCCGCGTAAACAGTTCGATAAGTTCGGTTTGAGGCAAGGCATATGTAAGTTGGTTGATAAGGCCCCGCCATCGTCCAATAAAATCTACGATAGATTCGTCCTCAAATTGTCGGATGGCATAGAGTTCGGTGATAGATACTTTCTTGGCAATGTTAATGGAGAAATGATCCAAGAAAGATTGGGCTAGCTGGTTAAAAGAGAAGATTGAGTGCTGGGTTAAAGCACTGTACCACTCCAAGGCGGTCCTGATAAGGACATGGGAAAGGTGCGGAGTAGTAAAGCGTCGTCATGAGCAATCAGATAGCAGGCATGTCTAAATGATCGCAAGTGTTGTTGAGGGTCCTCCTTACTGTTAAAACGGGTAAATTTTGGTAATTCCCATTGAGGAGGATATGAATGAAGGGGGACTGAAGGGTGGATAGGCTCCCGACAAACTTTTTCGTATGTCAAGGCGCTACGACTTCCTGAAACAGAAGCCTCCAGGTTTTGCATTTTGTCCATCATTTGTTTAATTAAATCAGTAGTTGGATGAGATGATGGTGTGGTTGTGGTAAACGGAGGCAAATTGGGCCAAGGGCCACCGCTAGACAATGGTGGGGTTAAATGTTGATAAGTTATGGAGGACGACTGTGTTGAGGTAACCAAATAGGGATGTCCTATATAAGCTGTTGAGGTTACCGGATATGTGTGTGGAAATGAAAAGGTGGGCGGAGCTTGAGAAGGAAAGCTCGTGTGGATAGGTGGCAGAGAGCAAGTCATGAACGGAACAGTCTGCAAGAGAGACGAGGTAGGAGCAGTCGGTGGTAATGACATGTTGGGCCCAAGATTAACCAAAGGAAAGCCAATCTATGCCGTATGGACCCCTGAAGCTGCTGAGGTAGACAACGGGACTAAGGATGCAGAAGGCAAAGTGGAGTTATCAGGCAGAGAAGGGGCTAAATGAGCAGCTATACTGATAGGCATGCCAACAAGGAGTTGACCATCGGGTGTACGGTCAATGGCATGAGACAAATAGTACTGTACAGCGCTAGGATTAGCATCCAGAAATTTCACAAATTCTTTATCTCCCACAGGAATTTTAGGAACCTCGCTGGTATCCGTAGGATTCCCCACAGAATGTGAAGGGGTTGATTCAGGCAAACGAATAGAGCAAGCATGTGAAACCATGGCGGTGGCTTGCTTTCGAGTGATAACAACCATGGACAGGAGTTCATAATAGGGTTTCAATCTGTCAGGAACAGAAACAGACTCAGACTGGTGAAATTGGTAGGTTGCTGGTTTGTCAGGAACTGGAAAAGAAAGTAACCGATATCGGTTTGATAACTGATGTTGGTTATACTATAGCCGACGTCGGTCAGGTAACCGATGTCGGTGTAATAAGACTGGTATAAGAAAATATAAGAAGCTGCTGATTTGATTGTTAACAACGCTCAGTATATTGATCAAATTGTTCTAAGGTAATCACAGAAGACAGTGTATAATAGAGAAAACAGAACTGAAAACAAACAAGATGCACACGCAAATCCAGAGATTAACCCTAGGGTTAATTTTAATTATTGTGGGCTTATGCCTTTAGACGCGGAATGATGTCAATCCTAAACAAAAGACTTAGGGGAAATGTCAAGTTGTTTTGGCTTATAAGGTTACCTCAATTGGGCAGAGGAATACCGTGGAAAAGGGGGGATGTTTTGAGTTGTTGTGTTAATTGTGAAGTGATTCAATATGTGTTGTGCAGTGAAAGTAAGATTAATTTCCTGTCAATACCGTGGAAATCACCCCCACGTGTACGACCTGTTACTTAGTCTATGTTCACTAGAATTGAAAACAGCAAGCAAGAATGTAATGCACGTGTTTTAAACCCAAGTCGAAAAAGATATTCGATGAAGCAAATGAGATGACTTTGACTAATGCGAAACTAGGAAAGCAAGACAAATTCTTTACTAAATATATAACAAAAACAGCAACAGCAAGTATGCTTCCTAAAATGAAAATAAGCAAGAGAAACAGAAACCCGAAATGGGTCCCACCGGGCGTGCCAAAATGTTTCACTCGGAATGTTTCAACTTCTGGGAATAGAGTTGCTTCTATCCTTTCATTCCTTTTAGAAACAGATAAGGGTTAGGGCTAGGAGGAATACCTGTTAAATGTTGAGATGGTGTGCGCGTACCGTAGAGAAAGATCAGGCTGACTGCGAAGAACTCCTTTTTGTCTTGGAAGGACTACCTGCAAATAAGAACACAAGACCACAAGATTTTGATTAGACAATAAATGAGGAAACTACCTTGGGCCCACGAAATATAAAACTTCCTTTCGAAGGTGGTCAGTTTCCCTGCTAATATGAATTAACACCAAAGACTATAAAATATCAATTAAGTTGCTTTGTTGAAACAGGTAGGGGAAAGGCTGATTTCTGGTTTTGAACCACAATAACCGATGCCAGTTACTAATAACCGATATCGGTAGGGTCTAGGATCTGTGGGTTAGTTGTGTTGTGGGGTGCTTGTTGTTGTAGGGTAACTGTGTTGTTTGTAAGACTAGTATATGGGTGAGATTAGGTAATGAGGTGATGAGAAGTAAATGAAGGATAGTTAGATGCAATATGTTGCCGGGTAGTGGATCTAAGAATGGATTTGTGAGGACTGTGATTCAAAAGTCTAAGAAGTATTATTAAAAGGACATGCAAGATGTAACTTACTAGTTATTGACGAAGATGCAGGTCTGAGAACTCTGATGACAAAGGCAGAACTGAGGTAGGATGGCCTGACACATAGAAGATGAGATATCTCCCTCCCGATGATCAGCTGAGTATCACAGGGCTCTAGTATCTAGTTGCAGTCTTGGGCTTGATCTCCTTTGCTGCAAACTCTTCTTGTCTCTTCACTTGTCTTTTCTCAGCCAAGTAAAGATCCAGATTCTCTTGATCGTTCCTGATACTCTCTCCCGATTCCAAAATCCTCCGACGTCTGTTTTTGGTTTAGGGAGCCCATTTACAGGAAACCGATGGTGGTTACGTAACCGACGGTGGTCGAGTAGGAACCGGTATCGGTCAGGAAAAAGTAGGCTATTTTTAGTAAAATAGCCCACTTTCCCTACTTTTCTCCCGAGAGATTAGTTGCGGGCTTGGTCAAGTGACTAGAAGGTCGGTTTTGGGTGCAAGAAAGGGGTCCTTAGTCATGGGTGTAGGTGTGGACCAAGTTATAGGTCTTAATTAGGTTAGTTTAGGGTTAGGACTAGGTCATGATGAGGTGGTAAAATGAGGTGGCAGGTAGGGTGATGTGGATTTATCAATTACAAGGTAATTAATAAATAATTGTGTAAGGTTTAGGTGATGAGGTTAGGTTGCGAAATGAGATGCGGGTCACAAGGGGTCGTAAGACACAAATTTGGTGTCTACACACTACCCAAGGTGGCTTTCGTGGCATGGAAATTTGAAACGAAGATAGAGTATTTAGGAAATCAACAAGATCAATTGAGAGTCTTTCTTCTCCATTTTACATTCATTTTAGAAGTAGTCTAGTGTGGAAAAAACTTTGAGAAGAAGGCCTGCATGTTTTCAAAGTCACTAGTTTTTAACCCTAGTAGTTCGTTCTCCAACTCATGTGCTCTCATGTCCATGTTACTCTCCCAAACAACTCATCGAGTTTTGTCCATGCTCCATTGGGTTTCGAGGAAGTTTCAATGTGGAAGAACAAGTTGGAAGAGATAGACATATAAAGAAGACCTAAAGGCTTCATCACAGCGGTTGAACCATTTATATATTTCGGGTTCATCATCATGTTCAGTCTCTAACCCCATAGTGACACAGTATAACACTTTACTTTGCAAAACCAATATAATTTTAGATCTCCATTCGCAATAAATTAAAAGGTGTGAGCACCAGTACTTTATAGATATCCATAATGAAGAGTTAAAACCAACGATGGAAGAAGGAAGGAGAGAGAAAGGAAACAACCACCCCAAAACAATATCACACCCCCTCGAGTTTAGAACTTAATAGTTTAGTGTGTTGATTTATAATTAGATGCGACCATGTGCCGAGAACCAGTCTTTCACTCACCTTGCAATTAGCATAATAATGCGTAAGAGTGGAGACAAAAATCAAGGTTTGATGGGTGTAACAATTTGACACCATAAGTAAGCACAAGAACGAGTGAAAACAAGAAGGGGAAGATAATTCCTTGTGAGAAATAGCATCTCACGTCACACAAAAGAATCCCTTTTCTATAAGACTTTGGAAAACGTCTCACAAGTCCACAAGCAATAAAAGGGATAGAACAATGCTCAAGATGATTCGAAATGAGCCAATATAAGCAATACAATGACACCCCCAAAATGTGAAACTTTATAAAATAGTGTGTTTACAAAAATGATAATCCCATCATCTAGTGTGTAAAAAAACATCCAACTTTGAATAAATAAGTGCTTGAAACCAAGCAATGAATCAAAAGTTATAGCAAACAAATGATTCCCACAACTGATGTAAAATACCAATAAGCCCTACAAATGGATTTAAAATGCTCCCTAAACGCATGCAAAGGGTATCATATGTATGCTCATTGGAAATGGCATAAAATTTTAGATAGGGTTTGTTTTTATTGTGAGGGAGATATTAGCCTCCTGCCAACCCCAGACCTCACCCTCCGTCTTCGACACTCAAAGGAAGGACAATAAAACAAGCAAAGTACCCAAAACAAAATTCACAATGCTACTGAATTAAATATTTTTACCTTAAAACTTATTAAAGGGTGATTGATTTTACCAATAATCAATCCTTAAAAAAGGAAGGATAGGGGCCCACGTTGACCGAGCTGTTGAGTGCCAAGTGAAACCCACATTGTCAAGCCAAGGGTCGGTTCGTTAAGCCTCCGAATTGTGCTAAGGTGCTATAGATGTAACCTCCTAGTGGAATATAGATTCAATGTGTCAATGTGTCAGGTTTCATAGGTGTAGCGGTCACATGTAGGAGCTTGTGACAGGGTTCGAAGTGGCAGAAGCGGCCATGAGGTGAGTGTAACAACTGAAACCGTCAGGTTGAGAGGAACTAGGGGCAGCAGAGATTCTACAGGATGGAAGAATATGTAATAGCCATGGAAAATAAGTCCTACAGGAAAGGTCAAAAACTTCCAGTCTGAGTGCCACATTCACAACAAACCACGAACCGAAGGGCCAAGCAAACTCAGGTTGCACTAGTGCAGACGCAGGTGGAGACACAGGCTGTGAGTCGAGGTTGCAACCAAGGCATGAGAAACAAACCAACATGAGATGCCCGAGACCAATGAATCTAATGCAAGGATCAATTATATCACCATAGGGGAGAACTTGAACAATCCAAAATAACCACGTTTAGACTGCAAACATGCTTGAGTCCAAGCAAAACAATAAGTGGTGAGTCAATGTGGAGGTACGGGAAAACTACAGGTTAGGTGAGCACGTAAACATAGAAGCCAATGGTGAATCCAAGCATGTGTGAGCACAGAGCGAGCTGATCCCACAAACATGTGAAACCAACACTGAGAGTGCTAAACCAAGAATAGAGATATGAGGTGAGAGGTATCAATACTTAATGAATGCAAAAATTAATGCACGTGAAAACCAAAAAATGAGCCTCTGAATCAAAAACATGCCTGAGCAGCAAGTTCACCAATGTAAAGGTAACCTTGAGACAAAAATGAGCCATAGGTCCATGCCAAAGAAAAAATGAGCTCACAATAATATGAGCAATCACAAACTCAATAACTGATAAAGCAAATCGACAAAAATACCCTCAAACTTGCAACTGCTGAAACCTCAATGTGAGGTGAGCAATACAATTCCAAAGTAATAATCGAAAAAAATTGCATGAGGAAATAAGAAGAAACCAGAAGTAATAAACAACTGATAAATGAAGAGTGAACATTTTACCAAAACCCATCTATGATACCATGAAAGAGGAATATGTGAGAACCAATGTCAAAACAATGCACCACAAAAAAGTTACACTCCAATGATAACGACATAGCTCTAACACAATAAGCAAGATTCGAATAATGGAAAGAATATGCAAATAAGAAAATAGGTCTACTCATACTCATAGATAAAAAAAAAGAAGTACAAATAGGGGTGCTATGTAACCCCCATGGCTAAACAAGGAAAGTAACTCCTATGATGCCACTAACACATATGACATAACTAACGCATATGAAGCCACTAAAGGAGGAGTTATAATGCCAAATAAGGAATGTAACTCCTATGACGCACTAACACAAATGACAATGATAGATTCTATGATAGAATATGACACTTTTCATTTGACTCCCTAAGACCTATGACTCTCACAAGGTGAGATGACTCACCATGTGATGTGTAAGATGACTAGGAAGGTCACACACACACACCAACAATTCCTGTAGCCATAGTTACTGACAATAGCAAATCATTCAATAATTAGATTGTGAAAGATCTCTACCATTGGTTTCAAATAAGATTAAAGTGGTCTACACTGTATTACCCCCAAGGCAATGGACAGGCCGAGACCACTAACAAGACTTTAGTTCGAATAATGGAAAAGATGGTCAGTAAGACAGGTCACAACTAGCATTTGCAAATTCACCCAGTTCTTTGGGCTTGCATGACCTATATTCTCACTCCTACTAGTGCGAACACCCTATTCCCTAGTTTTTGGAACAAAGTCTATCATCCCGTTAGAAATTGAGCTTCCTTCCCTACGAATATCTCTTAAGGATTATATGGACAAGGATGAGGATTACAGAGTGGCTAGACTGGAAGAGTTGTAACTCCTGGATGAAGCAAATTTGTGCCCTAAATCATCTTAAAGTGTATCAGAACATAGTTTCTCGCAATTACAACAAAAGGGTCATACCTCGTCAGTTTGAGATCGGAGATTTGGTCATGAAAGAAAATCAGTTCAACACAAGGGTAGAAAGAGAGAAGAAAGGAAAGTTTAAACCACATCGGCTATGACCCTATGTCATTATGGCCAAGTATGGCATAGGAGCAGACAAACTTTCCCATCCTAATGGTGATGAGCTCCGCGAGCCCATGAATACCATGCACCTTAAGTGGTTCTATGCTTTAAACATGGCATAAAAATCAGAAAAGAAAACCAAAAATAGAGTAAAATTGATTAAAAAACAGAAAGAAAAAGAAAAAGAAAAAGAGAAAATAGGTCATCCATATGTGAAAACCATGCAATTATGGCACTTTGGATAGGTCCTTGGGTGAAAACTAGTTCCCGGTGCCTTGGGAGGATTCGTTGTTCACAAGCATCTTGCATCTGGAGGATACTTTTACTTAGCCTAGGGCTAGTTCCACATATGCATCCGAGATTCCCTGTGATCCTAGTCTTGTCAAGCCTTGATCTGAA
This sequence comes from Taxus chinensis, assembly GCA_019776745.2. Lineage (NCBI taxonomy): Eukaryota > Viridiplantae > Streptophyta > Pinopsida > Cupressales > Taxaceae > Taxus > Taxus chinensis. The sequence continues at coordinate 885,845,972 of CM034149.1, forward strand.
TTTTTCTCCTTTTGTTAGTCTATGAAGGGATGGTCTTTGTCTATTCCCCATTTCACGTTGGGGGCACTTCTGTGAACTTTTCCTTCCTATTTTTAAGCACATGGCACTTGCCCTTGTATATTCCCCATGTAACACTGGGGGCATCCACGCTTTCTTGGTTACCTATGCATAGCTTCGGAATATGTTCAAAAAACACAAAAAAAAAATCAAAATTCTTAGAAAAACAGAAAAACATTCAAAAATGGTAGAAAATCAAAACAATAGAAAATTGTTTCACAAAAATCGAAACAATAGAAAATTGTTTTGCAACACAATCTTACAAAAACATTAACTTTAGTTTATGTCCTTTGTCTTGTTTCTTGTTTTACTTGCTTGTGTGTATAGTTGCTTCAGGTTGGTACATTTGTATAGTTTGTTGCTTAGACATACTTTATTAGGATTCATCTTTTCTTTCTTAGATTAGATCTATTCTTACTTGTGCATATTGAAGTGTGTTTTTGCATGCTAGTGTATAATGGTACATTGTTGTATTGATTCATTATGTTTCTTGTTCGCATTTGATTATGTTTGCTTGTTGCATGTGCATTGTTTTGTTATCGCATCATCATATCTCTATCAATATCATCACATATAACATCATGTAGACATCATATAAATAAAAAGCTAAGTATACATCACACATGAATGCTAAGCTAATCATCATGTATCATATCATAAAATGGGGGAAAGAGGGATTGTAAATATCAAAATCTATCCTCACCTGCATCAATATCATCATATCATCCCATCCACTAAATCTAGCACATCACATGAGTAATACATTTGATATCATCTACAGATCTATCATCTAAAAATCAAATCACAATCGATACATCAAATATCAGGATACATATAAATAGAGGTACCGAATTAGATAACATCATTACACATCCATAAATACATGTAATCAATCAAAACAACAATAAATTCCATCATCTCATACCACATGTGTCATGTCAAAAATGTCCATATATATATACATGTGTAGTATGTCTGTCTCAACAAGGATATATATCATCAAAAATGCCTTTATCTGAGGTGTACATTAAAAAATGCCTTCATCTGAGGCATACATCAAAAATGCCTTCATCTGAGGCGTACATCAAAAATGTCTATAAATTGATCAGATAATGCTATTGGCTTCATCAGAGGCATATATCAAAAAATGCTATATCACAAAAATGTTGTACATCAAGAACAAGATGCTCATAGCCTTCATCAAGAGGAAAATGTATCAATGCACTAATCAATCAATGATGACTGGAGCCCTCAGATGGGCTGGTTGGTCTACCCCATGGAGGACCCATAGACTATGTGCTAGGTGGTCCTATAGGATGTCCCCATGGATGCTCCACTAAGGCTTGAGGCCTCTATCACCTCGTCGATCTTCTTGACTGCTAGTTATACGAATGTTCCTGTTGCTGAGCCAAAACTACCTCATAGTACAAGGATTGGTAGTATGAATATCTTCTCTCTATTGTAGCCAAGTCTCTGTGATTACGGGTTGTCACTATTGTCCCATCTGTGCATCGGAAGGATGTTATCTCTGTTGATAGTCAGGAAACCTTGACCTGGCCCACTACCCACTTTGACCTCAGCTAATCTCTCTTCAATGTCACAGGCTACAGATGAGCCTGGATCTATTATATCAGGCTTGTCACCTAGGCCATCTGAGCTACCATCTCGTGTATCTACTGGAAGTGAACATATTCATCTCCTCCCTTGGCTCTGGCCTGGTCCCACTCTGTTATCACTACCAAGATATGAGATTGGTCATGATCTCTCTCTATTGTAACCTGTTGCTAGTTGCTACTATAGGGTGAATATTTTTACCACCGGCTGCACCACAAGGGTTTGTCCCTATATTTTTCCCTGTACCTACCTAAGGCCTGCCCCTAATCTCGTAATCTAATCCTGGGACCCTATGCATGTCCCTGTCCCGGCCCCTACTACCTCTATCCCTATACCTATGTTGGGCCCTACCTGTCATGTGGCTACCCATCAAACAGATCATCTAGGTCATGAGCTACTACACCATCCCCCTTGTCACTGCTGTAGGGGATCTCTGATGGTGGCCAAACACCTTCAACCCATGCCTCATCGAGTATGGTTAGGCATCACAGTAAAATAGTGGCATACCAATCCATGTATTCGGTTGTAGTACTCAGGTCTCTGATCTTTTGAGGCTAGGTCCCATGCTTAAGGTACCACCTGTAAAAAGCTAGCCCCAACTCAAGCTACCTGTATGCGCAGCCCCATGGTCTGCCTCTCCGCATCTCAATGAGCATATGACAGATATGGATATGGAACCCGCTACACCCTACCTAGCTGTTACTGACATCACTCTACCATGTACAACTCTGTGATGTAGTTACATCTACCAAGAAAAAAATTCTTCACCGCACAGACACCGAGCTCTACTCCATCCTCGGGCCACTGTATATGCCTATAGAGCCTCCATATAATATCTCTGTATATCATCTCATTGAGCTCTCTCTGATAATGGTACACGTTGCCTAAGTGTCCTTGTACGTCATCACCTACACAAACCCAAGCCATGTATGTCGGCTCCTCCAGGAATCGGGCATGCAATGCACCTACAGGGCACCCAATCACTATGTGATCCCAAGACTAAATCTATAGTAAGTAGGTCAGCTCCACTGTCTTCTGAAAATGGTAGGTAATCAAATGTAGATCCCAATATAGATGTGCCAGTATGCACTGGCCCCAACAGTATCACTTGCAACTAAATACTCCATGCACTAGCATCATCAAACCAATCGGAAAGAATGTCCCTATCTTATCAGTGATAAAAAACCCACTGATAAGTAACATCACATAGATTGGCCCCCAGTGCAAAGTCAGATCAGCTATGTACTCATGCAATGAAACTATGATGCCATCGTGAGGTATCTGGTCACATTCAAAAAGGTCACTGATCACTGCCCTAATCTACCCAAGGTCACTCATGTTCTCAATCATCAAGCCTATAATAGGTACGCGTAGGATCCGCCATACGTCCTCAAAATTAACTGTCATCTCTCCTGTCAAGCAGCCTAAAGCACTAGCTCTCATCGTGCCATCGCTCAATCAATGTGGTCAATAGACCATGGGCCAATGTGATGGAAGGCATGCAAGCTATAGGGCCTAAGCCCACCACCTCCAATAGTATCACCATCATGCGTTGATCTCATCAGTGCATGCTCCCCTCCATTTCCGCTATACAGGTATGTCTCTCTCATGTCTATAGTACGAGAAACCATTTCTGTAAAACCATTCTGTATGTCAGCTACTAACATTTCTTCTAAGTCCCGCCTATAATTATTTAAGATTTATCTACAAATCTTAATATTTCTTTTAAGTGTCATCCTTTTTGGCATTTTTCTTGTAATTCCTCTCTCATTTGTCTATTCAATGTGCCTTTGTGCCCTTTAGGGAATGTGCACTCCCTTTTTGGCATGGTACCCCTTTCTTCTCACTAGGATGATTTTTATTGCTCCTAGGTGATTGCCTTCCTCTACACACTCCATCGAATAATTATTTTTATTAAATAATTGTTTTATTAATTTTTCCATTGTACGGGGACATTAATTATCACCTACTTCTTCTTTCTTCCCCTTGGGGAATTTTTCTTGCATCTGGGTGATTCATCCCGATTCTTCTACTTTATTCTACATGTCTCACATCCACCAATATGGACAATTCAAAAAAACACAATATATATATATATATATATATATATATATATATCCATCCAAACTCCAAAAAAGTAAAATTCTTCTACAAAATCCGAAAAATTACAAAACCTACAAAATAGGTAAACCCACTTATAATGGCTGAAACTTGTGTCTTGCGCATGGTATTCTTTCCATATCCTGCTGGAAATTTTTCACATCTTCATCGATCACACGACTTGTGAATCATCTGATCTACAACCATTTTCAAAGCGAATATGCTTGCTTCATTAGTACTCTAGGGCACATATAGTTGTTTGGTATTATTTTGTAGTGCACTACGTGTTTTCATTGGATCTAGTTTCCTTCATCATCTTCCCTTACATGTATCCTTTCTCGGGGCATCATTTTTAACCCTTGTCATCGATCACGACCATTTGGAAATCTTCATATTGATAACAAAATATTTGTACAATCATCTTGACTATTGTTTGTTTGAATATGTGTGTTTGTACTTGTTTTCCCTGTTAAATGAGCTTGTTTCCTTCTCATATTGTGTTTCTTTTTGTATGTTTCATAGAGTAGTTGTTTTCAGCAATGGACAATTGTTCGTAGTATGGCTTTTCATGTCATTCTACTTTTGTCATATGCTTATATTTTTAATAAGGACCGATGATGTAGATATTTTGGCAATATGATGACACTGAAGTTGTTCTGAGGCAAAGGATGAAAGCTAATTCTTCTCTCTTCTTATCCATATTTCTTCTACATCACCCTCCTATCAACGCTATTCTTCCACTTCATCTGGGGCATCCTACCCCTCTCCTTTCTTCTATCCATTTCTCACCTTTTTCGATCGTCGATCGTCTTCCTGCATCACCCCATCGACACTCAAGGGGGCATCTCTCACTTCTACTAATTTTTCTTCTACCCCTTCAAAATTTTATCTATCTACTATCTTTGAAGTGGCATCACATACACCACCCCAAAGAGGGGAAAATGTTGACACCTATAATTTAGCCTGAACAATTTAAATACTTAAATTGTGATAATTATCCCCTTTCCCGTAAATTGGTGACATATCATCAATAGTTCTCATCTTCTCTTCTATCACCATTAATTAATTACATTACATTAATTAATTAAGTCTTCTATTCAACAAATACCATAATTAACGACCTTCCATTAATTAATCCTTCCTTCTATCTAGACTAATTAATTATTATTAATTAATCAGCTTCCCCTTTCAAAAAAATAATAAATCATTATTTAGTTGATTTAATTCCCTTCTATAGTCTGAAATCATGCTAATATTCCTCTAAAAAGATCTTTAATAAGCTTGCACACCTATTAATTAATCACTTTGGTTAATTAATAAACCCCCTTTATCCCCATGAGTCACTAAAGGACAAATTAAACTCTCCTAAAGTTAACTCAACCCTTTCTAAACCCCCCTTATCCACAACTAACTCAACATCTCTATTATCCCACATACAAAGGGATGTAGAGAATCCTCTATCCATTGGCCTATATAAAGAGCCCTCCTCCTACCTTTGCACTTACACCTACTTCTTGATAAGCAAAAGTGAGCATATAGTAAATACATTATAGTCATTTTTTTCATCTTTGAGCATTTCTCCATTAGAGTGTTGTTAATCATCATCCTTTTACAATCAAACAATAAAGTTAGTGGTGTGAAGAAAAATGAAGTTAATCAAGAAAGTCCTAATAATCCATGGCTTGATGAACCTCCATATTTGATCATATTGGATCAAGAAAACACTATCTCCTTTTGATAGCTAAAAGATCTACATAGGTCTAGTTTATTGATTTATCTTTCCAAAGAGTAGAGAAATAAATGTTAGTATGTTAGCTTGATGATTTTTTTAAAGATTATAATGCATAGTATTGATGTTTATTTCTTGTTTAGCTCTTAGAATGATGATGTATTTATATTTATTTAGCTTTGTTGTAGGACTATTAGGTGTTAGTTCTAATCTTTCTTAACTTAGTTAAACAAATTCATGCATACATCGACTACATAAAACTAAATGCTTCATGTGTCATAGATCCTTTTCACACCCCTTTTATAGAAAAAATCCTTGAAGGATTTGTTGGGCGCAAGATATATTCCTTTATAGATGGATTTTCAAGTTATCACCAAGTGTGCATCACGAAAGAGGATCAGGAGAAGACAAATTTCACCACTGAATGGGGAAGTTTTGCATATATAGTTATGCCCTTTTGATTGGAAAATGTGACAATAGTGTTCTTGCACATTTTTGTCCATGCCTTTCAATATTTTATTCATAAATTCTTGTAGGTTTATTTGGATGACTGGATAGAATATGGTTTAGTCAAGGATCATTGTGATAATCTCATACTCATGTTTGAGAGGTGCAGGCAGTTGAGCATCTCTCTCAACATTAAGAAGTGCATCTTTTCTACACTATTTGGTACTTTACTTGGGCACATTATTTGCAAGGAAGGATTGTTGGTAGACCCAACCAAGATAGCTATAATCTTAGGCTTATAAGATTCTATAAATGAAAGTGAGGTGCATGGATTTCTAGGACATACTAGCTACTACAGAAACTTTATTAAAGGTTATGTAAATATTTATGCACCCTTGGAAGAACTATTGAAAGCTAAGGGAAAATTTTATTAGCATGACACGCAACAATAAGTGTTTGAGACATTGAAGGAGAGGCTTACTACCACACCTATTTTACATTTTCCTTCATGAGACAAACCCTTTCATGTTCATGTTGATGCCTCAGGCATGGAAATTAGCGTAATATTGGCACAACCAGGGGAAGGAATTGTGGATCATCCCATTTTCTTTACAAGTATGAATTTGACACCCACGGAGTAGAATTACACTACCACTGAGCATGAATCATTATCTATTATCTACAAACTGCACAAGTTCACACAATACTTGGTGGAAATCCCATTTATTTTCTATACAAATCATATGGAGCTTAAGTATTTAGTCAAAAGGCCTATTTTTCAAGGGCGCATCTATAGATGGATACTTCTATTTCAGGAGTTTGTGTTATCCATATTTTACACCCCTATAAAATGGAAAACTAAATAGATCAAGGCATTGGTAATTGATTACTCAAGAAGTGCCTTGTAATTTTTTAGTTAGCAATTATGTGGCAAAGGTTTGGATCCACATATTAAAGTCACGCATCAACCGCTTCTTCTTTTCATGCAACAACCACTGCTTCTTGAAGTGTATCAACCATTTTGCTGAATCGCATCAACCACTTCCCAGTCACATGATAATCACTAATCCCTGACACACGTCAACCATTTCACTGTCGCATCACAACCACCTTCATATCACGCAACAAGTGCCTCTCCCTATCATGTGTCAACCACCTTTGGCTGACGCATGTCACCACATTCTTCATTGTCGTGTGGCAATCCTTCCTCCTTGTTGTGCATCATCCCTCCTTCTCATGTCATTTTCCCCTTGTTGTCGTGCGACAACATTCCATCTTAATGAGCATTAACCTTCCCTAGTTGTCACACAAAAACAATTCTTCGTGTCGTGTGATATCTCATTCCCTTTTTGGTGGTGAATCCTCCCATTCTTATTAGGCATAAACAAGGAATTTCAGCTACGGACCAGGAATTAATAGAATCGTATAAGGTAGCTCAACAACTAGTTTAAGGAGTTATGGCACCCCTGTTCACCATGCAATAAAAGTACCAATGAAAAATGAATCGGTATGGTTTCCCTTACTTCCGTACAAGATATTAATGAAGGTTTTCAGTTAGTAGCTCCCCTTCTCTATATATATGAAATTTCACCTCATTTGTGGGGGAGATTTTCTAAAAAGCAAAGGAACTCTGTCAAAATTGTTCCAGAGCTATTATGACCTAAAGGCCTCAAATTTGGGCTTATTGTAAAGGATTTTTCCTATGCCTATATTGTAATGGATTGTGCATGTTTCTGAGCAAAAAAAATGGTGTTTTTTGGATTTTATTACCCTAATTCGGGTTATATTGCATCTTTTTCCTTCCATTATGTTGGCAGGTATATTGCACATGTTTAAATATATTTACAGGACCTTTAATTTATTTTTCTTTATGAATATATAGAATTAAATACTTTCTTAGACTTTGGCACCTCCCCCCGCCCTCTATTACCTTGTTTTCTCCCTATTTTTCACTCACTTAGATTTTCTCACCCTTTCTTGGTGCATCATCTTCCCTTAGAGTAGGTTTACTTTTATACATTCTTCTATCCCTGTCTCCTTGGAAAAAATTGGGGTATGATTAGTTTAGTTTGTCATTATCTGCACTTTGGAGAAGTTGGCGCTAGGCTAGGAGAATAAGTCGGCTTTCTCCAGAGGATTATTCTACTTGCAACATCCCACACTGTAAGATAATCCCATGTTATGTAGGTTACACTAATTGCCTCACACATAAAATACAAATAATCAGGGGTGTTGTAATTTTGCATTAACAGTTTTGGAACACCCAGTGGGACAGAGAGGTCAATTTTTCTAGGTTTATCAAGATTGAATATGCATCTTGGTGAATTTTTAGCCTTTGGAGGCTTTGTAGTAGCACATCTAACGACTTCCAAGGACAGGTCTCATTGGTTTCAATAGTACTAGTGGCCCAAGTACATGAGAAGGATCCAAAATCGGTCTAGAGAAAGAGAATGAGGTGTCTTTAAATACTTGCAGTTATCACCAGGAAGAGGAAGGAGAGGAAGAAGAGTACAAAGGTCCCCATCTCCACCAAATATAACATTATCCACACCTCCACCTGGTTGACCCTTCCTTCAATCAACTAGGGTTATCAGGCCAATCTGGATGGTGCATCACCCACCACCACCACAAGGACCACTAAATCCCTATGTCCATTTCACAGGAAGTAGTCCACTTGCCCTCAATGACCAGAACCCTATTCCAGTTACAACATTAAAAAATATTCCCTACTTCATGGGGGAGAACGAAATGACTCCCACTGACTATATTTAGGATATTACGAATATTTGTACCATTCATGAGATCAATGAAGTGGATGTTGTAGTTAAATTATTGGATTCCTCTATCAAAGGAAAGGCCTTGTAGTGGTTCAAGAGCTTAGCAAGTAGGGTCCATTACAAATTGGGATCAAATATGCACAACCCTTTGTAACCAGTTTGGAGAAAGAGGAGATAATTTGTCCCTATAAGAGAAGCTCACTAAAATAAAGAGGGATCCCAATGAACAAATTAAAGAATTTAATTTTTAATTCCAGCAAACATGGGACCGGATCTTGATTCTCATAAGGCTAGCTGCTGAAGGTGCATTTCTCTATTTACTTAAATATTTAAATTTTGATATATCTATAATGATACAATCTATGGAAGGGATAACCTTACCATATGTCTTATGCCATAGCTATTAGAGCTGAGAATTGTCTAATCTAAGTTGGTAAACTAGCACCTAGGCCACCTATGCCCCTATATCCAGAGATGGGAAACCCCTATAATAGTTAAGCACCTGAAACAACCACCATTCTAACCGCTAGAAATTAGAGTAATAGTGAGGCCTCCACTTCTTCTACTACTTCCAAGGAACTCCAGGGAGTCATGAAGTAACTGCATAATTTGGGAAATGAGTTGGTGACAATCAAAAGGTAACAAGCTCGGATCTCCAGCCAAGCTCAAGCGAATAGGCCTCCATATCAGCCTAACAGGCCTCCTACTTAGGAACCAAAGAAAAATCTGAGTCAAGGGTAGTCTCAAATTGCCAAGCCATTTTAGCCTTATAATCAAAGTGCGGTTTCAACATCAAGGGCCTTGGTTCCAACTCATAACAACATTTCTCAAGAGTATGAATGGTGTTACCCCTGCAATCTACCTCATTATCAATCAACGTGCTTCAACAATGCTCTGAATCAAGACTTGATGGTGTAGGTCATTAGGATGGCCCAAGAGCCAAGCGAGGAAGAAAATCAGCAAGCAACTCAATAAGAGACTCCTCTAACTAAAACCACGTTGGTCAATTAGCAGACAGAGGACTTTTTCGTAGTTAATTAATCTCCTTTCTAAGGTGTGGCAGCTAACACAAGGTCTAAGAAGAGGAATTTGGAGGAAGGAAAACAATCAAATCCAAGTGCTTCTCAACCTTTGGTCACCCTACCAGGGGTCAGCAACTCAAGTATAGCTCCAGGTGTGTAAAACTAGCCCCAACCACCTTCTAGACCAACTCATGCACCAATTGTTGCAGATCATGTTCACCAGAAAGCTATGCCAAAAAAGGGGCAATAGAAAGATAGATATTATCCCTTCAATATTATTGATAAAATGAAGAAGAAATATGTAAGCATCTCTGTGTGGGAATATTTATGGATTATGGGACAATGGGACTTGTTGCAAGCAGCCATGGCAAATTGATCTGTATTAAATGATCCGTCCAAAGATCCAGATAAGGTGTTCACTAATGCATCTCCACAAGAAGGAGTTCAAGGACGTCAACAAAGTAAAAACATGAAGCCTCCTTCGTTATATATATCTTTGATAATTGTAAACAATATTGTGCACAACTACATGATTGATTCAAGAGTAAGAAAATAAGTGATGCTCAAGCAGATAGTTGATCTACTAGGTTTTAAGTATGAAGACATTTATAGAGGTGTAGTGTAATTGGATAGGACAACAATGAAAATTGTTCATGTAATCAAAGGGTTGAGCCTCACATTACATGCATGCCCTAATTTCATAGTGTTACAAGATGTGTCTATTATCCAAAATTCACCCCCAAGGTAAATTTTGATAACATGCATAAAATTCTTTAGTCCCAAGCAATTATATTGATTCAAGGCAAAGCATCAGGTTACTGGGGCCCCCTCAGATTTTTTCTAACTCCCCTGGCCAAGAAAGAAAGAGCAAGCTCTGAAAAAATGTGGAAAGGTTGCAGAAGACAGGCTCGGGCTAGAAAAAATCGTGAAAAATCGCTAAGTCTTAGTCTCCGGGACAGCCGGGACAAAAGTACGCGAGGGACGCGTGGGACGCGAAAGCGCGGATCGCCCGAAGGAAGAGTTTTTCATCCGAGACAGCCAGGAAAAAAGTACGCGAGGGACGCGTGGGACACAAAATGGGCGAAGGTTCGTCCAGGACAGCCGGGACAAAAGTACGCGAGGGACGCGTGGGACGCGAAAGCTCGGATCGCCCGAAGGAAGAGTTTTTCGTCCGGGACAGCCAGGACAAAAGTACGCGAGGGATGCGTGGGACGCGAAATGGGTGAAGGTTTGTCCAGGACAGCCGGGAAAAAAGTACGCGAGGGACGCGTGGGATGCGAAAGCACGAAATGGGCGGAGACAGAAGAGGAAAAGTCAACGTTTGACCTGTGAAACTTCAAACGGCCATAACTTTTGACTCCGAGCTCCGATTTTCACAAAATTGGACTTTCTGGAACGAGCACGACGTCCTCTACGCCACAGAAACTGGATTTATTATTTTTAATGAGGATAGATATATTTAATTAAGAGAAACATATTTGGCTCCAGTCAGTTAATGTTCATTCCCGTCAAATGACAGAAAATGCCTGTCAGACCCAAAATAGGCCCGCACTCAGAAGGCCATAACTTTTGCATTTCTCAACAAAATCACACAAAATTGGTACCATTGGAATCATGGTTCCGAGCCCAATGAATAGAAATCAAGAAATTCTAGATTTGATCAGAAACTGTTTGATTTTTTTAAGAAAACGTGGCCAGATTCAAAACAGTGTTTTATTTGGTAGCTGGGAGTGCAATTAAGAGGCATGGTCATCATTCTTTCTCTGATGCAGCACATGGGACAGCATGGGGAGCCTTTTGCAAGTAATGTATAACCATTTCACTCAATTTAATGCCCCTTACAGGTGGTTGAAGGACAGATTTCGGGATTTCCATTTTCCCTTCTCTTCTCCTTCTCATTTTTTCTATAAATTGGAGTGTTGGGCTCATTGTAAAAAAGGAGAGAGTTTTTGGGTAGCAAAGCTCTGCCAAAATTTCTTTGTGAAGCCAGTGTGTTGCAAGCCCTTGTAGTGGACTCCTTGCATGGTGATCCAAGCCCTTATCTTGTAATAGACTGAACTGTGCATACCAGGAAGCAATAAAATACAAGTTTGTGGATGTATCTTCCCCTGCTGTGTTTTCTTGCATTCTTCTTGCCCTTTTATCTTTCCACAAGAATATTGTGTCTATTTATGTTCTTGCAGGAATTCATTATCATTGTGTGTGCTTGGAATACTGCTGTGAATGCATTTTGCTAGATTATGGAGAACTGTCATCACCTCTTCTAGTGTGCACTTTGCCTTTGTATTTCACACATTTGGAGACTACTCTCACATCCTTCTTTTCTGGTGTATCACCGCTTTAGTGTAGGCTTTCATTTTATGTATTCTCTTTCCTTGGTCCCTTGGAAATTTAGATTAGAACAGTTAGCTTATCCTGCATTCGAGTAGATTGTGGCAGGTAGTTTAGGAGCAAGAACCAGCTTTCTCTGGAGGTCTATCTCAAGTAGCAAGTCCCACAACTTGGAGATAGTACCCATGTTATCCAATCACACTGTGAGTTCAGGTATATGCACAGGGGTGCTGTGATTCGGGGATAACAGTGTCAGTGATAGACTTACCACTAATCTTTGCATTATGTTTTTCTCGAGACTTCACCACTAAAATTAGAGGTTACTTGTCTACTGATTGGTCACATATGTTATTTATAACGAGGTATGGATCTAAGGCTACAATCAGATCTGAGCCTATTACAAATTTCCTTATTTAGCATCATGTTCTAATCCTAATCAACACAAATTTATCAACTTTTAATCAAGAAGATTTTCCAGGTGCTCAGGAAGTAGACACCAAGGTGGGAGCATTCCAAACCTGACTCTTGATGAATGGGCAAACAAAAGGCATGATTTTGATCCATATAAAGATATGGAAGACATTGAGTTGGGAATCTATTGCTTACATGAATAGAATCCACCTCTACTAACATCACCAAGATGGATAAAAATTGTGATAATGAGGTATGACAGTTATTCTTCGACGGTTCTAGGAGTAGGTAGGGTGCTGGAGGAGGTGCAATGCTTTTTTCACCACAAGGTATGAAGTACTACTCAACTTTTCATTTTCATTTTGCTTGTTCAAACAATACAATTGAGTATGAAGCTTTGATCCATGGATTGCATTGGGAAAGAAAGAGGGGTATCAAATACTTGCAAGTATTTGGAGATAACGATTTAATTGTCAACCAGGTTAGAGGATAACATGCTTCTAAGAATGATCTTCTTAAATCCTACAAGAATCAGGTATGGAATCAAATCAAATAACTTGAAGAATTCAACATTTAGGCCATACCAAGGAAGAATAATGAGGTTGTGGATAGGCTTGCAAAAATTGGAGTAGCATTTGATGTGGTAGATAGTATCAAGAGAGACAGAACACAACCATATGTTCATGTAATTGTGAGGCCAGCTGTACTGGACAATAACACAAGCTATCAGGTGTTTGAGAATGATCAAAAGAACATTAATTCATTACATGAGGAAGATGAGTTCTCAGCTAAAAATCAAAAGAAATTGGAGTAACAGTATGGGGATCAATTAGTGTAGTTGTGGAAAAACAAATTACCAAAGGGTTTGGTGACTCTAAAGTCAATATTCAACCCAAATGATCAATTCAAAAAAGATAAGGCCAAGATTTAGGTAAAAGGGGAAGATTCAAAGCCCATTACGATTGGAAAGGGTAAAATGCTCCAAATTGGTAAGGTGAACATGGGTTAAGAAAAAATATGAATTCATACAACTTTGCTAAGAGTTCCCAGATGTCTTCGCTTTGAGCTATGAGGATTTGAAGGGATTTAATCCTAAGGTAGCACAACACACGATTGACCTGGATCTGAGAGCTAAACCCATTAGGAAGAAACAAAGGCCAGTCAACCCCCATATTGATCCTATAATAAAGAAAGAGTTGAATAAGTTAATAGAGGTGAACATCATATTTCTTATCAAACACTCTAGTTGGGTTACGAATCTAGTGCCAGTCAGAAAAAAGAATGGGGAAATCAGGTTATGCATGGATATTCAATATTTAAACAGGACCTCCCTCAAAGACCATTATCCACTTCCCTCCATGGAGTAGAAATTATAGGTATTAATCAGTTAAAAAATAATCTCCCTCTTGGACGGATATTCAGGATATAATCAGATAATGGTGAAGGAGGAAGATCAATTTAAAATGGCTTTCACCACAAAATGGGGCACTTGTGCCTACAATAAAATGTCATTCAGGATGTCAAATTTTGGAGCCACATTTCATAGGGCTATGGATATGGTGTTCAAGGGGTTGTTGAACAAAATAGTGCTTTTCTATCTTCATGACATCACCTTATTTTCCAAGAATGTAGAAATCCACCTCTTTCTTCTCATGAAGGTCTTCCAGAGGTGCAGGAGATTCAGAGTGTCCTTGAATCCCAAAAAAATCATATTCTTAGCACATGAAGGCAAGATCCTAGGCCAAATTATGTTGAATGAAGGATTGACTATTGATCTGGAGAGGGTAGAAGCCATCTACGCTCTACCATTGCCAATTCAGAAGAAAGATCTCCAAATCTTCTCGGGGAGGATTAACTTTGTATGAAGGTTTGTGCTGAATTTTACTGGTCTTGTGAAGCCATTGAAAATGATGTTGAAGAAGAATTTTTCTTTCAAATGGACAACAGAGGGAAAATATACTTTCAAAGCTATCAAGTAGGCTATATCTTAAGCTCCAAATCTCATGAATCTAGAATTCTCTAAAGATTTATCTCTCTATGCCTTTGGTGGTTCCGATACCATCTCCACAATCTTGGTGCAACAAAATGGATAAATACAAGAACAACCTATTGTATTCTTCAACCAAGGCCTTATGGACTATGAGGTAAGATATTCATTCCTTGGGAATAATTTCCTTTCTATGGTTAGAAGTTGTAAGAATTTCATGCATGTAGTGTCAAATAATAGGATTCATCTACTAGTCACACATGCTGGTATAAAGGAATTTATTTTAAACAAGGACCTCAATGAAAAAATATCTGATTGGGTAACTATGGTCATGGACTATGACATTAATATTAAGGTGACCAAGCTGGTCAGGGGTAAGGAATTATGTGAATAGCTCACTTCTGGACAACATGATGAGTCAACTATTAGAGAAGAGGTTGTTTTGATGTTACAGTATGATCAAGATCAGTCAGTCGATGCTTCACCCAATCCTTGTTGGACTCATAATATAGTCCATTTCCTTCAAACAAGTCAATGTCCTCAAGGGATGAGAAAGGCCAAAATAAGGTATATCAAATTCCATTGTATTCCCTTTGCATTGGTGTATGATATGTTGTTTAAGAAATATGTCAATGGTTTCCTCTTAAGGTGCATCACGATAGATCATATAGATAAGGTGCTACATGAGTTCCATGACGGAGAAATATGTGTTCATTTTTCCCAAAGGGTGATAGCTCTTAAAATTATGAAGGCAAGATATTACTGGCCTAACATTTTTAATGATTGTTATGCATGGATTAGGAAGTTTAAAAAGTGTTCCTTCTTCACAAGAAAAGAGAGGTTAGTATCCCTTCCACTCTACCCTATTTCTGTAAATGAGCCATTCACGCAATGGGGCCTAGATTTCATTCCGGTGATTAATCCAAATTCTAGCTTGGGCCACAAGTGGATCCTCACAACTACATATTATTTCACCAAGTGGATGGAGGTGATTTCACTCAAAGAATAAAATGAAGATAGCATACTAGATTTTAATGAAGGGATAGTGATGAGGTTCAGAATCCAAACCACAATCATATTAGATAATGCTCTAGCATTCCTATTTTCCAAGATCACATAGTGGGCAGTCAAAATGGGATATACTTGAGCACCACATCAAATTACTACCCCTAGGGTAATAGGCAGGCTGAGTCTACCAAAAAAATCCTATTGAAGATTATAAGGAGGAATTTGGATGAGAATTAGAGAACCTGACACACCAAGTTGAAATCAGCCTTATGGGCTAATAGGATTACTCCCAAGAATTCAACAGGGAACTCTCCTTACAGGTTATTCTATGGAAGGGAGGAAAGGATGCCTATATACCTCAAGCTTCCCAAATTGGAGCTCATGAAGTAGCTAAATATATCTTATTTTGAACCCATAGAAGCTAGATATGCAAAACTCATGGAGTTAGAGGAGTTGAGGGATTGAGCCATGAAAATCATAGAGAAGGATCAAGCGTTGATAAAGAGGTGATTTGACTAGAAGGAAAAGGATAGAAACTTCTAAGAGGGAGATTTTGTCCTGAAATGGGTTGCAGATAGAGCCAAACCAGTAAGACACTCCAAGTTTGATGCAATATGGAGTGGCCCTTATACGATTTCAGGATGCAAGAGTAACAACTCATTCCAACTATCCAAATTGGATGGAGAATAATTGCATATTATGGTCAATGGAATCTATCTCAAGCATTATTACTAAAGTAAATTATCTTCCTTGTAAATATTAGATTAGTTATTTTCCTCCAAGTTCTTATAACACATTTCTCTATTGTAGTTTAGGTTTTTTCGTAATAAGTATGTGTGCACTTTGTGCATCTTCCATTTGGAACACATATGTTTTGTTGTTTCTACATAGTTTTTCTTTGTTGTTGTTTCACCTTCCAGTTTTAGGAAAGGTCTGATGATGAAAAAATGTCCTTGTAGTGTTCTAGAGGCTTAAGAGGTTTCAGGCATTAAGATAGTTTCAACAATCAAAATGAATCCATGCCTAATAGATCCTATAAGGTTAATGGTCTTTTAGATCTAGTAGGTAGATCACCCCGTAAGTTACCAATTGTTATTCATATTTTATACCCCTACAAAATGGAAAATTAAATAGGTCAAGGAATTTGCAATTGATTGCTCAAGAAGTGCCTTGTAATTTTATAGTTAGCAATTGATCTTAACTCCGAGCAGTGGCAAAGGTGGAGTCATATCTTCTTGTCGTGTGTTAACCACGTGTCAACTACTTCTTCTTTTCATGTGACAACCACTACTTCTTGATGCATGCCAACCATTTTAGGAACACATGTAAATTATTTCCTATTCACACAACAAGATCTACTCCCTGTAGTGCATCAGCCATTTCGTTGTTGCACGACCACCACCTTCTTATCACACAATAACCATTGCTCCCTGTTATGTGTCAACCACATGTTACAGATGTGTGTCACCACATTCCTTACTTTTGGGTGACAATCCTTCCTCCTTTTCATGCATCATCCCTCCTTCCCATGTCATTTTCCCCTTACTGTCATGTGACAACATTCCATCTCGATGTGCATCAACCTTCCCTAGATTTCACGTGACAACAATTCTTCTTATCCTGTAATATCTCATTCCCTTATTAGTGATGTATCATCCCGTTCTTTTTGGGATTCAACAAGGAATTTCAGCTATGGACCGAGCATTAATAACATCATACAAGGTAGCTCAATAACCAATTTAATGAGGTATAACACCCCTATTCACAGTACAAGAAAATTACCATTGGAAAACGAATCAGTATGGTTGCCCATACTTCCATACAAGAAATTAATAAAGTTTGTCCATTGGTAGATCCTCTTCTCTATATATATGAAATTTTGCCTCATTTTTGGGGGATATTTTCTAAAAAGAAAAGGAACTCTGTCAAAATTGTTCCAGAGCTATTGTGACCTAAAGGCCTCGAATTTGGTCTTATTGTAAAGGATTTTTCCTTGTGTCTATATTGTAATGGATTATGCATGCTTCTAAGTAATAAAATTGGTTTTTTATGGATTTTCTTTCCCTAACTTGGGTTATATTGCATCTTTTACCTTCCATTATGTTTTCAGGTATATTTTGCATGTTTATATCTCTTTGCAAGACCTTTATTTTGTTGTGCTTTATGAATATAGGGAATTAAATATTGTCTTAGACTATGGTGCCTCCAACTACCCTCTCTTACCTTGTTTTCTCCCTATGTTTCACTCACCTATATTTTCTCACCCTTTCTTGGTGCATCACCTTCCCTCATAGTAGGTTTACTTTTATGCATTCTTCTATCCATGTCTTCTTGGAAAGCATTATGGTAGAATTAATTTAGTTTTCCATTCTCTGCACTTTGGATAAGTTAGCGCTAGGTTAGGAGAAGAAATTGGATTTCTCTAGAGGATTATTCTACTTACAATGTCCCACACTCCAGGATAATCCCATGTTATGTAGGTTAGACTAATTGCCTCACACATAAAATATAAACAATCAGGGGTGCTTTAATTTTACATTAACAATTTGATTTCACAGTAGTTGTGAAACTAGGTAAGAGCAATCCAGGGTCTAATAATTTATCAAGGATTAATTCTGGTGAGTATTCAAAAAGCATTGAAGATACTATTTTGAATGCACATTTTTTCAGGTTGAACCGTGCACCCACAGATTTGGAAGATATTGCAGTCTTTTTGCGAAATGGACAAGCGCCTGATGGAATGAAGACATTGGCAAAAAATAGTTTATTATACACGTAGCACTTTATTAGATGATTGGTGGATATTTGTACAAGTTGGGACATGATGAAGTCTTGTGTTGTTGTGTTATGGAACGTGAGTGCAACTCCATTATGGAGGAGGCTCATGTTGGAATAGTAGGAGGGCATGACACAGGTGATGGTACGGTGTACAAGATCCTTATGGTTGGACTTTGGTGGGAAAAATTGTTTAAGGATGTTAAGACTTTTTTGAAGGCATGTGATCATTTTCAACGTATTGGGAAGCCTAAAAATAGAGATGACATGTCATTGTGACCTATAGTAAGCACGAAATCTTTTGAAAAGTGTGTTATTGACTTTGTACGCCCTATTGCACCACCTACACGTAGGACTGGTGTGCACTACATTATCACTTATACAGACTATCTGACAAGTTGGGTAGAGGAAATACCTACAAAGGATTGTACAGTGACCACATCAAAAATATTCTTATGGGAAAACATTATTATCATATATGGATACCCTTTAAGATTGACAAGTGATAGAGGAACTCATTTCTTAAATGAGACAATCAGAATTCTGTTGGCAGAGTTTATGGTGGCACACCATAAGACTACTCCTTATCACCCACAAGTTAATGGCCACTGCAAAAGTTTTCAACAAGATTTTGGGACAGAAATTTGACAAAAATATGTGATGTTGGTAGAAAAGATTGGGATGATAAAGTATCAGTTGTACTTTGGGCTAACAGAACCACTTATAAAAGGTTGAATATGGCCACACCTTTTCAGTTGGTGTTTGGCGCAGAAGTAATACTACCAATTGAATTCATGTTGCCATCCCTGCGTATTGCACGCGCAGGTGGACTTGATGATGAACAGGTTGTGGAAGAGCGCATTGACAAACTAATGCAATTAGGTGAGCGGCGCGTTATTGAACGTTGGAGCCAGAAGACTGAGAAGGCAAGACAGAGGCATGGCATGATAGGCACATTAAAAACAAGGCTTTTGTAGTTGGCAGGATGGTACTTCCTTATGACTCCACGTTTGTGCGCCACCCAAGGAAATTGAAAGTGCATTGGTTGGGACCTTTTGTAGTAACCAAGATACTTGAACCAAGCGCATGTCAGTTGCAGGTGCTGGATGACACTATGCTGCCCGGTTACTTCAATGGGAGTAAGTTGAAGCCCTACTATAAATAAAACTTTTTGGTGTTTGTAATAAAGCAATATTGCCATTTAAATTAGATTTCGCTTTCATGTGTTTCTTTCCAGTTGTTATGCTTTGTTATTATATTTCCTTGTTTTGTTGTAATAAGCACGCTTGCACACAGGAAGTTGATTACTATGTATTGAGTTCATGCACAGAGGACCGCGCATACTTTTAGTGTGGGGTAAACTAGGCGCAAGTACACGAAAGAGAAAATTAGTGTGGGGTTGGCGCGCTTGAGGGTGCTCTCTGAAAAATTGGCACAAAAGAAAAAGGTACCACAGGTGCTAAGGATGAAAGTGCTCTTAAGGAGCTTGCTCAAACAGAAGACCACGTGAGAATAAATGATCGCGCACTGTAACACAAGGTAGGCGGCAGCATGATGAACTACTTAGAATATGGTGCAGAGGATTGTGTACTTCGGCGCAAGGAGGCTCGTGTAAGGAGGTATGTGGCTTGGAAAGTAGTAAGGTGCGCCAGAAGGTTACAACTACAACGCGTGAAAGGAAGTTGAGGAATAAAATAAAAAGCAGAAAAGGTGCTTTATTAAGAGAATAACTTAAAAGCCTTAAAGCAAGAAAAAGTGTGTTGAAGGTGGAAAAAGTAGGTTGGTGGGGTACCAAAAGGTTATAAAAAGGGGGCAAATCGAGTTATTTGTTAACTTGCATTCAAGAGAACTTGAGCAATCGAGCCACCAAGCGATTTGGTGCGACAGAGCGAGAAAAGCGACAAGCAAACCAGAGCAGCATGCGTGAAGGTGTTTTGTGTGCAGCTCCTTTGTGGAAGGAAGGTTGAAGTACAAACGAGGACACAGGTAGAGAGGGGTTTGCAGGATTAGAAGTATAACAGCTAGGGTTCGCAGCGCTCGGGCAAGGGAGATTATTTAGGGCACAAGTTGCAGGAGTAATGGCACCGAAAAGAGGAACTTCAACATCCCAGGCAGGAAGGGGCAAACCCCACACGAAGAGGGTTGAGGTTGAAGTCGAGGAACCTCTAGAAGATATTTTCTTTGAAATGCAGTACCCTCCTGGAGTATTTAGGGTCCAAACATGGAAGTCGCGGCTCACAAAGTGCAAAATCAGCGAATTTAACCATTGGGCTCCGAGCAATGAAGCAATGTTAAAGGCAGACATGTTGCGGGAACTACCAGGGACAAATGAAGGAGGGCAAGTGCTGGTAGATGATTCAGTAAGGAGAAATTTGGAGAAGGTAGAGGTCCTCCAGTTGTTCGAGCTACTCTTCTTCGCGAAGCCCGTGCATTTGTTCCAGTGGCTAATGTCTAGGGCACATGAGGATTACTTCTACTTCGCAGGCCGAAGGATGAGAATTACAGCCTAGCTCATTGAACAAGTTACAGGGTTGAGAGGTACAGGAGAGGACATGGAATTGGATTTATGTTCTAATGCGAAGATCGACGAATTGGCCATCAAACTGCAGTATGAAAAAGGAGGAAGAGCCATGAGCATTGATAAACTCACAGACCCTGTAACTAGGGTTGCAGCCAGGCTGGTAAGTTGTAAATTGGGAGCCTCGAAAAGATGGACAGATGTAAACAAGAAATTTTTGTATATTGCGCACAGAATGGCCCATAAGACTCGACATAACATCGTGCAATACATTGTGAATGGGATAATAGAAGCCAAGACACAGAATGAAGGAGCAAAGATCACTTGGGGCTTGATCCTCCTACTTATTGTCTTCTGGGAAATTGGGGTTTCAGATGGTTCAGACGAGGATATGTGGGTTTACCCTCCAGTGAACAAGTCCCCTGCAGTTCAATTCACTAGCTACACTTGAGATGGCACGATCATAAATGTATATTAAGGCAAGAACAGATAAATGGTATAACAGGTTGCGCGCGGATTTTGAAAACGAATGGAGCATCCCGCACGAATCACCAATGGAGGTTGGAGAACATGCCAAGTTTGCAATAATGCAACACTACAGTCTTGCGCGCTTCAGAATGTAGGATGGGGAGATGGGCCCATGGTGCAAACTGTAGTTTGCATTTACAACCAAATATTTCAAATGCGCGGTGAATCGGATAAAGGACGCGCAAAAGTTGACCTTTGATGTTGATAAGGTGGATTTCGATTTGCATATCTTGCGCGCCACCTACA
The DNA here is from genome assembly GCA_019776745.2 of Taxus chinensis. Taxonomy (NCBI): domain Eukaryota; kingdom Viridiplantae; phylum Streptophyta; class Pinopsida; order Cupressales; family Taxaceae; genus Taxus; species Taxus chinensis. The sequence continues at coordinate 885,867,522 of CM034149.1, forward strand.
GGTATGACTCCAAGCCTACATATGTGGAGATGTTAGAGCCAGATACTTTGGACCTGCACCCCCAGTTGAACATCACAATAAAGGGGATGATATGCAGAGTTTTTATCGTCTTGAGGCCGAAAACACAGGGTGGAATAGAAATAGAGATTAAAGATACTTGTCTTCCACAACCTGGGAGAACTGGTGTACCACCTTTGAAGAGAATGCGAGAAGATACTTCGAAAGAAGAAGAAGAGGAAGGTGGGCTTGACCACTCGCAAAGAAAGAAAATGTACTATACAAGAAGGAAGAGTGGCGATGGAGCAGGAACATCACAGCCACCTAAGGACAGTACAGAGGAGATAAAAGTTAAGCGTGGAGGATCTCAAGTTGTCTCCAGTGAGGAAGAAAAGGGAGAAACTTTGTTGGAAGAGCATGAGCGCGAATGGGCTAAGCAGTTGGTAAAGAAGAACGTAGAGGAACAGAAATAGTCTGCCGCCACAGAGGGGGAAAAGAGTAAAAGTCCGCCTAAGGATAAATCACTTGAGCATGAGGAGGCGCAAAAGGAGAAAGAGACTAATGATACTTATGTCATCAGAGAAGATAAGGGCACACAAGGTGGGACTAGCACAGGGCACATTACTTCAAAGAAACAAAGAACGAAGGCAAAACCGGTAAGGAAGCAGTGGACTCCCAAGTCACCACACGTGGACTTTGTAGATGACCCTACAAAGGTCCTGAGGGCCTGGTTCCAGAGCACAATGCCCATGGATAAGTTATATGGTTGGGACTTAATGGATAAACATGGTGGGGTCTTGCGCACCAGGAAGATGTTGTCCTAGAACTTGCATACAAACGCAAAGGAGCCTGAATTCAAAGTAATAATTCCCTCAGTGTCATAGAATTGAAGAATGGGCCTGGGAAGAAGTACAAGACAGTAGACCCCATGTACTTAACAGATGAACAGGCATGTAATGTGTTTAATAAGTTGGTTGTGGATGTTACGCGCAGAAATTTGGATGCAAGGGGCCACCTTACGAGTAATGGTGGAGGATAAGAAGAAGAAAGAGCGCAAGGTTGGGAATCTTAAGAAGGATATCCAGGGAGAACGGAAGCGAACCAGGGAGGCATACGACAGGGCAGGCGCATTAGGAAAGCAGATTTTAGGCCAATGTCCAGCCTTGGTGAGCCAGGCAAGAAATGATTATAATGAAGAGATGGAGTATCTTGAGGACCTGGTTGGAATGCTTTTGGTGAACATTAAGAGCGACGCAAGGCCAACAACGGAAGAAATAGCAAAGGAAAAGGAGCAAATAAGGTAGTTGTGGAGGCCAAGATCACTGCACTTGAAGAGTTGTTCGCGTAGCTTAAGGAAGCAGGGAGTAAGGCCGACTTCGCTTTTACTGGATGTCAGAAGTGCAACCCGATTCTTAACGCACGCGTCAGTGATGAAGAAGCAGCGCTCAGGGCCATACAAGAGAAGACACCTATAAACAAGATAGAGCGCAGTAAGGTTATGGCTGAAATGACAAAACAGAAAGAAGTGATTAAGGCTAAAAAGGATAAGTTAGATCTCCGGATTAGCCAATTTCAAAATATGGTGTTGGAGCACATGGACGTGATCGAAGGAGTGTCTGCAGAGTTAATTGTGGTTATCCAAGAAATCAAAAGTAGAGTCGAAGAGTTGGCGCCTGACCAATTGTCAGGGATTGTAGGGGCGGCGCCAGAGAAGGCATTAGAGGAACTCAAGGAGTGGAAGAAATTGGGTGGTGAGATAAATGTTGAGAATCCAAAACTCTTTCAACAACTTGAGGCATGATTGACTTTTGGATAGGCGGGATGATTCTTTTGGGCATTCAATTCTTTATTCTTTTATTGATTATTCATAAATTCTTTGGAGCAACAAGTTGGACAAATCATTGCCGCGGACGACAATCCAAATTAGTGTGGGGTAATGTTACACAGCTAAATTAACTAAGTATATGCCGTGCGCGAGGATCTAGGGCGCGCGCGAGGGCAGGCGCGAAGGGGCACGCATAGGTAAAATGGAATAGCGCATGTAGAGGTTCTCCGCCTGGGCAGGCAACCTTCTAAGACTTAGCCGATTTTGTGAACCACGGGCTAAAAATAGAAAGGCCGTGTTAGAGTGTCGATCAAGCAATGATTCATGATCGAGAGAAAAGCAAGGAGGACTTGGAGGCCAAAGAATGTCTATATTTTGGATAAAAGCACATGTAGAATAAAGATGTAGGGTCATGCATGGATCAGAGCTATTAATAGGAACAAAGGCAAGTCTAATTTATAGGATCAGTCTATTATTAGCTAGTGTACAAACGCGTTAAGGCATGTAGTCTATTTCGAGCATGCAATCTATTTTGACAGATGCATGGGCGGTGAAGGGCAAGTCCCCACCCCTATATATATCTATTGTAAGTCACAGTTTTAGAGGACCATGAACACGTCCTATCATTTATGTCTGAGCAATGAGAGTATTTGTATGTGAGGTTTATGGATTAGGGTTTAATACTTGCGCATGTTCCTAAGCGCCTAACTATGGTAATGTATTCAGCTTCCATGTTATGTAAGACTTTATTATAATGCATTATGGAGGATGGATTCTGGTAATTGATCTGTCTAAATATGGTGAATATATGGTGCAATTGATCTTAGTAGTTATCTGATCTGATTATGTTTCCTTATTACATGTGTTTCCAATATAACTTCATGATTTGATATATGTGATGTTCTGTGCTTGAATGATTGCTTTGATAATGGTTATTATGAACATGTATGCTAACATATTGAAATAAAATCACAAAGGAGGGACCTGGTAGCTTTGCGCGCTTTGGGTGAGCATTCAGATCTATCTAAATGAGGTGCTAGCGCGCATAGCATTTGAGTGGGAAAATAAAAGAATACAATAGAATTAATTTAATTAATTCTAAAGAGTTGTGAATCAACACTTTATGAAAAGGATATAGATATCTAAGGATAGGCTAGAAATAAATATGTATTTTTAGGGAGTCTACAGTTGGTAAATAAACCCCACTTAATATTAAGGGGGAGTGTTAGAACAATAATAATAAGTGGGTTTAACTCCTTAAATTGCTCTCATAAAGTGTATATTTAATTAAATATTAAATATAGTTATAAACATTAATTTATAGTAGATAAATAAAAAATATGAATGAATTTTTATTTATCAAATATAAACATAAGTTTATGGTCAATTGATTTTAAATCAATTATAAGTGGAGGGGCGTATCTTGGGAAATCACACCCAATCACCCCACTTAAAAAGGGAACACATGGCCGATAAAACATATGAAAAATATGTGAATAAAAAAGTAGAGAAGTGAGGTGTAAAGGGTGATTAAATGTTAGTAGATAATTATTTCTCAATAATGAAAATCTATGGTTTTTTGTGGGGTTTTACCTCTTATGAGGGTTTCCCACATAAATACATGTGTAATGTGTACTTTCTTTTATTTACTTCATGTTATTTAATTTATATAGTTAGATTAACTTTATTTAATGTTGTAACCCTATCCTTAAAAACACAACCAAATGAGATTTAGCATTCATTATACAAATTTATGGAGGTTGACTGCTAATGTCTTTATGCATCCAACATGTTCATGTCAACAAGGCCATATATATTTGTAGATTATCACATTGTATGCACATATTCAAATATCTCAATTTGATAATATACATTTATCTCTTTACGCATTATTATGAAACTATCTATCTCTACCCTCGATCCTGGGAAGTGACTAAAATTATCAAGTACATAGTGGAGAAAATTGGAGGGTAAAAAAGAACCTCCTTTATTTATGATTTTGTAGCTTTAAAAATCTTGTGAAATAGAATAAATCTAAGTTCTGGAGTGTGCACTCAAATTTATATTATGCTTATGATATGCAACATCCACGTGCACCCATCTGTCCAATGTCATCAAAGACATTCACCTCCATGTGTGTCTCAACTCCCCATAATGTGTTGTTTGGTCAAAGGTTTATATTGATATTATCATTTTTTATTTTGTTGCCATACAAGAAGAATGTATTAGACTACGTAGTGATGTTGTTGAAAATTATTTGTAACGTTATTGAAGCTTTATTGTCAAATCAAAGTCGCCAAGGTCATTAAGTGTCAAAATTTGTGTGCTCAGAGTCACATTTTTTTAAGTTTGAAATTCAACTGTTATTTAGGATTATCTTGTTTAGATAGTCGATTGGGTAATTCTATAGTATTGTCTTATATTTTATTAATTTTATTTTATGTATCATTGAATCCAATATTTAATCGTCAAATATTATTTGTGTCTTGATTTAAACCATAGCTTGTTTTTTTAGTCATTGATTCGAATGGTCATTTGGGTCATTAGCCCATACATAATTATAAATAAAAGTGTTTTTCGTAATAACCGAATTCATTTGTATAATATTGGTGTCTAATTCATATGTCCTCTTCTTATTCTTTCCCACATCATTACTTTGTGTCATCAAAGCTTATATGTGTGTGTGTGTGTTTGTATAACATATATGTATCTATGTATGTATATATAATATACATACATGTATAACATATATATGTATGTGTGTATATTACATATAGACATATACATACATACATATATCTATATGTATGTATATGTATATGTACATATACATGTATGTGTGTGGGTAGGGAAATACTTATATGTATGTATATGTATACATATACTTATACATACATATATCTACATGTATCTATGTGTGTGTGTATGTATATATATACACATATACATATATATATATATATTATATATATATGTATGTATGTATGTATGTATGTATGTATGTATGTATGTATGTATGTATGTATGTATGTATGTATGTATGTATGTATGTATGTATATATGTATGTGTGTGTTGGTATCCAAATTGATCCTTCCTTTGAAACCGAGCAACATCACAAGTTGATCAGGATGCTTAGAGACAAACAAATCATAATAGGAGTCATTTTGTAGCTGGGGATGGATTTTAGATGACTCTTTATTACTCTGGTTTGGAAAGGACTGGATAACACCATGTTAAGGGTTTGACCTACCCTCACTACTTTAGGTTGTGCCTTCAACCAGGGTGAGAGGACCCATTTTGTAACCTGTGTTGGTGAAGAATATCAATGGATTAACAATATTTGACTCTCCCTTTGCAATATTTGAAGGAGACCTTGAGAAAACATGGTCAATACAACATAACCTAACTCTCACGAGTTGTCACCTTAGAGAATGAAGATGTTTTCTAGACAAGGTCCAGGTTACTAAAGACAACGATAAAAATTGATTGCATCTGCATATTTTGGTAAAGGATAGGAAAATTCAATGAACTTCTTCAACATTTGTGGATATACAGTGCAAGCAGGGATGGTTCATGTATGATTTATTACTGAATGTATAATTTTTGGTTGGGAAGTTAAGCAAGATAAAGTTGATTATACCAAATTCTTGAGAAATTTTAACAAATGTTGGAAAATCTACAAAGCAAAATGACAAAAGGCTTCAAATAGTCAGAATGAACCTTCAACTAGAGGATGTGCATCTATGAAAGCTCAAAGACACATGGTTTCACACATTCTTCAAGGATTCAACACAAAATCTCATGTTAAAGACTTAATTAAACATCAGAAGTCCCTGATTCATCACGCCTATGATACACTCATAGACTGACAAACAATTTGTATCATCAAAATGAAAGTAAAGTGAATTTAAATTGTTTATTGCATTATGAAATGAAAACTCTCTTCATAATGTAATTGCAAATGCCACAATACTATCATGAGGACAAGATCTTGTGTGATTCAGAGGAACTCCTAACATAAGATTGCAACAGGAACACAAATAACTATTTGAAGATATCTCAAAATGAAAGCAGACACAACTAGGTTCATGATTAACATGATTTACTCAAGGTTCTTCAAATTGATCAGTAAGGGAAAGTTTATTTACAATCTCAAAGCTTATCAATGGCTGGACACTTGCAACCATCTTGACATGATCAATTTCAAAGATACATAGGAAATAACTGGTTTCTCAGATAAGTTCCTCAGAAAATGGCTTCTCTCGGCTTTCTCTCCTTCTCTTTTCTTTGAATAACTCTAAGAAAAATTAACCCCCCTCTGGCATGATTATCCTTTTGCCTTTTATATCACCCTCTTCACTTGTTAACCTTCAAAAGTTTTTTCCCCCCAAAAGCATGAATATTCCAAGGAATATTTCCTTTTACAAAACTTGTTCTAGAACATGACATTTAAAAAAAATTTCTTTTAAAACTGCCAGATGTACAAAGCACAAGTCTTTTCAATCAGCTCCACTTGTGCTCGACTGGGATATCAGGTCATCATTTCTAGTGAATTACTTTAATCATTCTTTCCTGATATTGATTAGATAATCATTTCAAATAATCTCTGAACACTTCCAGATGACTCTGATATGACATATATCCATATTCACTTTTCAAGAATCCACCTTGGGCACCACACACTCTATTTTATGTCTCACTGGCTTAATTGCCACACATAGTTCCTGTCAAATCACCTTGATTTACCAGCTCTACTCATTCCTAACCTTTTCCAATTCTTAAATTCCTTTCTGTGTGAACTGAACAAAATCTCCTTCATCTCATGGGAAATATTTTACCAAATCAAAAACATATGTCTCCTTTTCATTATAAAACCTGGCTCAATTTCATTGTCATCATGCATTTCCCTTCTTGTTCTGAATATAAGGAATTTCATCAAAAAAATGGTGAAGGTACTCGTAGCACACAACCTGAAGGAAATTTCCTCAGAGGACTTAAATCATATTTTTCAATTTGAGTGGTCCTGATGAAGCCTTTGTCAGGGCTCTATTTGATATAGAGTGTGCGGGTGACACCAGAGGACCCTTAACATATCGGCAAGTCCGGTTAGCACTTCTTACAAGGCTAATCAGGATCAATCCTATGTTTGCAACCTTTCATAGGTTATGTATTTTCATCTTTTTAGATGGGAACACTTGAAATCTCCTGAAGATTTAAAGAGATACTGGGTCGAGAGAAGACCTCAGGTATCTGGGAAAACCAGTTTTCAATGTCCCTTTTTATGTGATGAGGGATTTGTATCAAAAGATATTCCCAAGGAATCATATGTGTTGTATGATAAATCCTCCATCGACACTGTGCCTGTTATTTCCCACAAAATAGATGAGTTGGAGTGGAGAATCAATTCCCTGGAGAAAAAATCAAGTAGAGACTGTGCCTTTGCAACCAGTTTCAGCACCAGGGTCATCTTCAGGTAAGAGGAAGGGTGAACCACAACCTCAACCTCCAATCGTTATCTCTGATGGAGAAGAGGACCGATCATTATCTACTCATGTTTCAAGGGAAGCAATCTCCTCCACTTGGGACAACAGGGGGAGATTTGCAATTTGGTCATCCACCCACTTAATGCATCATGCTCCTCAATCAGAGCATGATTTTTGGGGCCTCAACCAATTCCTTCTCTGAAATACAATCCACCTTTCACAAGGAAATGGGAGGTTGGGTCAAGTTCAAGGCCTCACAATCAGCCCAGTCAACAACATGCAGTACTTTCCCTTCCAATCACCTTGGGCATCCCCTCTCAAACTGCTCCTAGCACATCGACCCTTCACAAAGGGAAAGGAAAGATGACGTTCTTCACAGGAGGTTTGGATCTTTTGGATTGGGTGTCATCACAACAGAAGAAAGTCGAGCTTGAGAAAATCATGAGTCATCCTAGAATGACTCTGGAAGCATTGATGGACATGGGAATGTCCCGGGACCTGGCAGGGTCAGTCATTTTTGTTTAGACAACACAAGGCTCAAGCAAGTTTGTGCTGAGGAAAAACAAGCTTTTGAACAAGCTTCCCCTGCTGGGAGGAAACTATGAAGTAGGGCTGAAAAATGTCTAGATGTTGCCTTCCTTTCATTGTCTCTATTTCTAGCATATGTATATCTTTCTTTGTCATGGGCAGGGGCCCCTATAGAACCCCATTTTGTTCCTTATTCAAAATGCAAGAAGCACAACAATATCAATCATTTACATGCTTATCCAAATGTATGTAAAACTTCATCAAAGTAAATATGACACTACTGCATTCTTCCACTTTACAATTGAAATAAGGGAACAATAAAATTTAGAAAAACAATTACATCCCATGTAATAGAAGTATTATTTTAAAGTATCAGTTTAAAAGAAGGAATATGAAAAGAAAATACAGCTTAAGGAACAATGCCTAAGCATGTTCATCATCTTTTGTATCTGCATTTTCTTCTTCTTCAGCTTCCACTTCTGTATCTTGTTCTTTCGGAAACCTTGCTACATATGCATCATACCTTTTGAATAACTCATTAACCTCATCCTCATCTAGTCCTGTATGATGCTGGAAAATTAGTGCCTGCCTAGATATTGCATCAATGCAATGGCCCATTTTCTGTTTGTATTCCAGTGGTCTTGCTTTTAACTCTGTAATTCTATTCTCAATCCTTCTCATCATTTTAATGATTTCATAGGAGAAATCATTCTTCAGAATATTCTTTTCAAAGGAATTAAGTAAAAATTCAATCTTTAAATCCCTCATAGCTCTTTTTGAACTTATCAGCTACCATATCCTCTAACTTCAAGTCAATGGCATCGAGAGTATCATCAACCCAGTTTCTCTTGATTTCAAGATTTTCCTTGATTCCATTCAAGGTTTCTACTCTGATCTTTGATAACTCTTCAATATCATGTTGGCTTCCTTTGACTGCTACTGGCACAATGTCTTCCTACTCAACTAACTCATCACTGAGCTGGGTAATGTGGTCTAGCTTGGGAAGAATACCTTCAAAATAGAAAATATCATTGTCACATTGTTCAACTATCTCATCAATTTCATTGAGTCTATTTTTGAGATCTTCATACTTTGACCTGGCCTCTGCAATTGCTTCCTTTCCCCTCTTGGTTAATTTTTCAATCCATGTGTCCACTTCCTGGACCTTCTTGACAACCTTGTTTATTTTATCCATTCCCTCAGGGGTATCTATGGAGGCACTTGTCTGAGCCTGACTAGGTTGCCCAATCAATTGTTGCAAACTCGAGCTCAGGGCTTTAACTTTCTCTTTTAACTACTTCTTTGTCATTCTATCTTCATCCACTTTTTTGTAAAAGGTCATTGACAGCTTCAGATACCCCTTGCTTTAGTTGGTCCCTTGAAGGCTTTCCCAAGGGAATAATCTGGACATTATAATCATTGGTTGTTATGTCATCCCTAGTCTTTCCTTCAAAGGGGATTGCTACTTCCAAAGTTTTGGCTCCTGATGAGTCAGTGTGGGTTTTAGTGATAGTTCTAGCTCTTTTTGAGGCTCTTACTATCTTTGGAAAAGACAGAGCAGTAAGGTCAATAGCTTGCACAGGAAGGACCTCTTTTTCCTCATTTGAAATTAGTTCACCAATCCACCCTTTCGCCAAATTTTTTCCAGCCTTTTCCTCTTGTGATTCTGGTTGAGGTTCCTCAGGGACAACCATCAACTATTTGAAAACCCCTTGTTCATCCTAACTTAGTGATTCTATTTGTTTTTCATTATTTATTTCGATGACCATCTTGTTATTCTCACCCTGTGTTAATAATTCTTTCGAGATGTTCCTCTCCTTGGTCTGGAAACTAAAGTTGATCATTCTTTTCTTGGTTTGTATCATCAGTCAGGGGAGATTCCTTCCTTATTTCTTCAATGGATGTCATACTGGACCCCACTTTTCCTCCAACATTTTCTTGAGTTACTGACTGGCTTGCAAGCTCTTCATTCCTCAAACTCTGCTGAGTTGGCATCCTACCCTCCTCATGTTCTGATGATGCTCCTGGTAATGACATGGTAGGTTGTTCATCTGAAGCCAACTTCACATTTCCATCTAGAGGTTGCATGTCTTTATCAACAATGCTTATCTCGCCAACAGTTGTGGTTTGTGCTACTTCTACTTTCTCTTCAAAAATATATTTTCCCTTTTGAGAAAGTTCATCAGCCTTAGTAACTTCAATAGAAAATAGAAACAATCTCTTTTGTTAACACCTCTGTATTAACATCTTCTCCACTAAGCAATTCTGGTTTATTTGATTCTGCAACAACTTGTCTTATAGAAGGAACATCTGTTGCTTGAGATTTTTCTTTACTAATTAATGGATGAGAATTTCTCTCTATTTCCTTACTTATTTGGAGGTCATCTACCGGTGTCATCAATGGTTCACTCATAGATAATTTGAGTGCATCTAACATGGAAAATCCCTCACCAGTATCAACATCAATTACATCAGCTTGGGCCTTTGCAGATTCATACAATGTTCCAAATGAAGGCATACTCATATCCTTAGTAAGCAGGGTCTCAGATGTCTTCGTACCTGGAGTTAAGATTTGGCTGTTTACTGAACTATCTAACAACATTTTCCTGGGTTGCTTGATCTTGAGTGGCTTTCATTGTTGCTTCCTCCATAGGTAGAGGTGGGAATAAAGACTCTTGATTGTCCCACTTGTGGAAATGATGGGGCATGTTGTGCCTGATAAACATCACTCCTTTCAAATTCAGGAGGATTGATTACTACATCTCTGTGTGCTTGTGCTTCTTGGGCACGTGTGGGCACCTACTCTCACCAAGACTGGTACATGAGCAACCTTATGTTTCTTGTGTGCCCTTTCAAACTTTTTTAGATCAGGAGCTACTCTTTTCCCTTCCTTATGTGGCTTAGATTGAGTAAGACCACTTGCTATGGCTCCACTCATTAATTTCTCAGTACTATGAGGCTTTGGTGAAACACCTGAGAAAACTACATGGGATGTTAAGCCCTTCCCCTTTTCTTGGATTGGCATTGCAAAAGTAATGGGGGAATTTTCCATAGATTTTAAAAGCATGCTTTCAGTATTTTTCCTAAGAACTGACATAGGAGTACCAGTTCCACTAGCGGCTGAGGTCCACTCATCTATGAGTTCAGGAGTGGGCCTTTTTGAGGGAAATTGAGGGGCCTTTCCTCCCAGAGGATCCATTCTATCTTCTCCCTCCTTCAGGGGTGGAATATCATCATTCAAGTTTCCCAAACTCCTGAAGTTATTTAAGATTTTGGTATTCTGAATTGATAGGTCAATGCCCTTCTGAGTTAACCAATTCACAGTTCTTCTCATTACATCAGTTATCCTTATATAAGAATCATCAGATTATGTCTCATTCCAATCTAGAGGGATTATGGGTTGTGCTTCCACCTTCTGATCAACATAATACCTGCTTACTGTATGTGGATCATCCATAATTCCTTCTGGGATAACTGCAATTTTGAAATCTATTATTTGTGAAAGGGTCATTCTGGAGAAATCCCTTAATCTGACCTCTTCTTCATCCCTACAATTCATCCAATAATCTTCAAACTGAGGCTCATGCTCAAAAGTATTCGCAATGTTGTTGAATACCCATCTGATGTCATAACTGGCCCTTGCCTCAAACTTTTCCATGTCAAACTTTTGCATTTCATCTTCAATCAACCTGGCCTTTATGATGGAAGGGCATGAATACCTTCCAATTTGAATAGGGAATTTGATATTTTTCTTATGCCTCCCAGAAATCAATTTATGCACAGGTGTTAGTTGCCTTTGCTAGTTCACATAAAGCCAATTTATCATCTACATACCTAGGCAACTTACAAGGCTTTCCTTCAAAACCACTAACCCTTATGTATGTGAACTTTTTATATTGAATGAAGTAGCATCGTACTCCAAAATCACTTGTCTAGCATGTTCAGAAATTCTATATTGTCCCCACTCTGGCTTGAAAAGACAAATGATTGGGGCAAAGAAAGCATCATTAACTAACCTCACATTCCCACTCTAGTTGATCAGTTGCAGTTGGGGGAATATCTCATGCATTTGGCACTTCTTGAAATCTGCACATGGTGACAAACCTGGGAAATGTCTATGCCCAACAACATTGTAGATTAAGTAAGTCATCATATAAAATTCTAGCTCTGAATTGTCACCCATCTCAATTTTCTCTGCTAAGGTGACCATGTGGCCATGGAGTGCTTCTGCAATGAAAGTAGCCCAGCAAATGCTCCATTTTCTCTCCAAAATGATCCATATGTAAGTAACCATCCATTCCTTAAATTCATTTATAGTTTCCAACCCTGCCATTCGACTTAATAACACAATGACATCTTCAACCTCTTCAACAAACTGTGCCCTAACTAGATTTTTAGGGATTCTAGTTGTTGTCTTTTTCGCAATGAGCCACTTTGTATTTATCATCTTGGCATAATCCTTTTTCTTTGCTTCATAATCTTGTAGGGATAATTTGATAGCAATGGTGATCAGGTTGGTGATTACAGGTAATTTTAACATTATTCTAATGGCTATAGGCATCAATGTCAAAACTACATCCCCACTCCCATCTAATACTTCCCTCTTTTTGGGATCATAATTCATAGCACAATGCCACACCAACTCTAGGAAATGAACCGCTGGTGGGATAGCACCCGCTAAAGCAATGTGGCTATCTTGAATTACCTTTAGGGATTCACTCTTATGGGGGCTATTAAGTCTCTGAAGAAAATCATCTAGATCAGCACACATCAAGTTTGTGTCTGTAATCTTGTCCAAATCACTCGTGACCCCTGACACAACTGAGAACGAAGATGGCATGGTCTTCATCTTCAAAAACCCTAGCTTTACTTTAAACCAACTTGCCACTGAAGGAGAAACACAGGAGTTTCTAAGCTCTTACCAGTCAATCCGCAAGTGCCTGAGCAATTTAAATCCAAATCAACAGCCTTTTCAGTCCTCAGGTTTGTAATTCAAGCTTCACAGTTAAAAACATGATAATTCTCCATGAAAATCACAAAAGGTAGCAACAAAAATCCAGAAAATTGGTAATAAAAGATGAAAGCATTCACAGACTTTAAAACATCCTTGATTTGCGTAGCAACATTAATGGTGGAAAAGAAATAAATGCATTGCATCATGACCGTTCAATCTTCCATTCTCAACTTTGAAAATGAGTCATCCACGTGGAATAAGAATTTTTGCTAACACGGGCTCGGGGGAACTTTTTGTAATTTTGTAGCATTTTAGAACTTACACACTTTTGACTAACTTGACCCAGCCCATCTACTTTTTGGCTTTCAACACATGGCTCGACACATGGTCACATTTGGTGATAGCGGGGTTGTGGCCCTTTTCTGCAGTTTTATTTCATTTCCAATTCAAACCAAAAATGTTTGAGTTCCCAGACGACCCGCATCCCCGCCTTTTGCATAAAAGGAGCCATGTGTCCCTTGCAGGGTTTCGGGAACCTTTTTACACCTTTATTCTTTTCCTCTAAATGCGCAAAACTAAAAATATGCACCTGCTTCTCCACATCCACTCAAATTGTGACAAATGTACACTCCTTGGATACCAATTGAGAAATTTCTTGTGCTACTTTATGATTGCGAATATTCGAAGAATATTTATCGGGTAATGGGGCTGATTTTTACACTTTGTGAATGTGATAGAAAATTACAAGTTTGCAAATTTGACCCACCATACCACAATCAATTGGGAGCTTCCACGTATCAGCGGGCAATGGGAGAGAAAATGCAAATAAAAAGACAAGACCTAGAAGCAATTTACAACAGGAGATCCCTCCAACTTCAAAACTTAAAACACAATGGGTTCCCCGCAAGAAACTTCCAAATAATGCACATCTAGACATGATCCTTGACTGAAAAAGAGGAAATACTAAACCATACACAGAAGAACCAAAAGGCCAACTCGCACTCCCACAGGGAAAGCAGAAAAATATAACAGACAACGATGGAAAATCATAACCAAATAGGGGCGAGATTAAATCGACCACCAACAATATGTATGTGTGTGTATGTGTGTGTGTGTATAAACGAACATATTTTCAGTGTAATCCGACAGCTGGTGATATTTTCAAGTCTATGGGTAGAGATATTAACATTTGATCTTCTAATTCAATATGTTAAGTAAGTAGCCAATAAGTTAGAGGATGGAGGGACTCGAGATCATAGGGAAATAAATGCCTCTCATTCACTGCTAACAAATGGGACTTAAATGCAATAGTGGCACCACATTTGTGCCAAAATGAATAAAGCCAGTATCGGTTCTGTTGGTGCGGAAATTTTTTGGATGGACAAATTTGTGGATTTCTTACCAACGCTCTGGAAATCTAAGTATCTCTACTTAACCAGTGCAGTTTTTTCGTGTATGCATGCAAGAGAAAGCATGGATTTCTATGGTGACCTTTCACCCAAGGATCCAAAAGGGGCACTCCACTGACCCTGCGGAAAAGCTAGAAATATCTTTCTAGGGAAGAATTTGTCTGAAAGTGGGAAAGGGAGTGAGAATTTAGGTAGGATAACTAATGTTGTAAGTAGAAAATCAGATTCCTGCACCCACAATAGTTATAAACTTCATCACATGCTCTAAATTTAGAGGAAACAACCCTACAAATGGCAACAAGACCAAATAGAATTTGATTAGCACAAAGTATCATGAAATCCCTTAGTCAAAGAAAGCTAAAAATCATTCTTCTTGTATTGATGCTTAAACATAAGTTGTACATAGTGGAGAAATGGAGGAAATTAAGAAGGGGGAAATGGAAGAAATGGCTATCTCCTTTGCTTTCTCTAGGTACAATGCACTCTTGAGTTTACAAGATCAATCACCAACTCTTTACAATGGTGTGAAGAAGCCATTAAATATCTTTCAAGAAACAGTTACAACATCTTCTTTGTTAGCAAGAAATGGTTTACAATATTTTCAATCATTCACGTCTGCTCAAATTTTTGATTCGTGAAGAAATGCCAATGGCAAGAAAAACCATACTTTTCATAATGTAGTCATTACACTTGTTTTGTAACTTTGAATTTGAACCATTTCATCTTGCCTTTAAAACTTTAAACCAGAGTCATCTAAGTGGAGAAATTTACTAGAGCGGGCGTGGAGGATGCCTTTTTCATTTTGTCACTTTACAAAGATTTGGCTTTTTTTTACATTTTTTGTCCACCCTTCTGACTTTTTATATAAGCCAATTGACACGTCGGCTTCACTTGATTGGTGAAGGAATCACAGCTCACTTTATGAATTTTAGCCCTTTTTACAAAAAGGCTCAAAACCTTCAAAGTTTCTATGGGATGACCCGTCTTCCCGCTTTGACCTTCGATGCAGGCTTAATATTTGAATTTTTCCTTGGCGTGGGCGGGGCTGCAGGTCACGTTTTTTAACTTTAATCCCCCTTTAATGAAAACAAGGATGAAAATTCTCAAATCTCCCTGATGGCCCATCTTCCCCATGCCTTAACTTTCTATTCGGTCCCTCAATATTTGACTTTCTCCCTTTGTTTGGCAGGGGCCTGTATATCTGACCCTGGATATGTGGAGAGTTGTTGACTCATTTGAAACCTGCCTTTGTATTTTGAATTTTAAAATTACACCAGGATGAACACGTGGAGAGCTCCACCAGTTATTTTATACTTAGCCAATTTGGGACTACTTTCCACTTGACTTATGTTGACCTCTAGAAACGTGGAGAGCTGGTGCTCATTTGAGTTTCCACTTTGGATACGCCTCCTAAAATTGCGCCAAACTGATGCATGGCTCCTTCCACCAGTCCTAAACTTTTCAATGGAAAACTCTATCTCTCCATTTATTCTGACCACGTGGTGAGCTAGTGCCCATCTTGAAATTGGCCCTTTGATTTCACTTCTAAAATTACGTCGTTGAGGCACGTGGAGGCTTCCACCCACTCACTCATACTTAGTCAATTCAAATAATTGGCTCTATCCCCTTTTTTGGACCTGGGACATGTGGAGGATTGGAAACAAGTTTGAGAACTCCCCATAACTTTGACCCTTGAAATTTCACCAATGAAGCATGTGGCGTTGTCCTCTGAACCTTCCATAATTATCCGATTTGGGCTTGTTTTGTCTTTCATTTTGGACCCTGGACACATGGAAAGCCTGCACTTATTTTTGGACTGTCCCTTGGGCCTTACCCTTGGATTTGTGTCATTTGGACATGTGGAGGCTTCCACTGTTGCTTGAAACATGGCCATGCCGCATCCAATCAGAGATATCCACGTACTACTCGTGGATGCTGGGGCAAAAATTAAAGGGGAAGATATGCCCATCAGTCCCGATTGTGGGAAGAAATAAATAGAAGAGGAAAAGCTCCACCTGTACACCCAAATTTCTAATTTTTCTCCATGGAATAGAAAATAGAAAACAATACCAGGCTTGACGCGATCCAATACTCCATGGTATTGACTCAAAAATTTTGAAATTGACTTGAAAAACAAAGATGGGTGATTTTGAGGGCGACAACAGCTTGCTCTAGCTTTGGGACATGACATGGACTGAGCACAGTGAAGACATGACATGGGAATCGAAAATATCAATCTCTAGACCCTGTAATTCATTGACCATTTCCTTATCGATTGGGCCTTACAGAGTCATGTACAACTTCTAAGAAAGAAATATCAGGAAGAAGGAAACACACAAGCACACAATGGGAAGGCAACACATGACACACAAACAAAAGGGAAACCAAAACCACACAACAAAAATGGAAACACACCTATAGTACAAGGCGGGGGAACAACCTGCTTTCACTGATGATATAATTTTAAGTATTTCCCACTCTGAGGCAATTCTAGCGGCATTCCATCCAAATATGAGAGAAGAAAAGCATTCTCACCGCAAGCTTCACGAATCTGGAATGGGCCGAGCCATAATGAATTGAACTTTCCATGGCTTCCTTTTGGTTCTCTTCTCTTATCCCATAGTAGGATGAAGTCTCCAACTTTGAATTCTCTTGCCTTGGCTTTTTTATCAAAAATTTTCTTTACTTTCAATTGGTGCTCCTTAATGTGATCCACCACTTGGAGTCTATTTTCTTCTAGCTTCTCAAGAAAGAGGATCCTCTTGTCAATGGAATCCTTGTACTGACCATCTTCTATTTCCTGTAGCAGCTTGAGAGATGGCATCTCGATTGTGAGAGGAATTTTTGCTTCAACTCCATACAACAGTTGGAATGGTGACATACCTATTACCTTCTTGGGAGTGATCCTATCCATCCACAATGTGTTGTACAACCTTTTGTGCCAATTCCTTTGATTCTCATCTAACCAATCTTGCGGACAATGGTCACAATGTTCTTGTTGCTTGATTCAAGCTTGATCTGTTTCCTTATGGATAGTAGTCAGAAGAATGAGATAGGGAGATTCCCTAGCTATAGAAAAACTTGGTCAGCTCTCTTGAAGAGAAATAGGTAGCATTATCTGCTACAATATTTTGTGGCACTCCGAAAGTGGACTATGATATTCTCCTTGATGAAGTTACATATTGTTTCAGTGTTGGCTTGTTTGGCCAGAATGGCTTCCACCCATTTGATGAAGTAATCTATTGTGTGAGTACATAGGTATGCACACTTGAATGAGGGTTCAAAACACCAATGAATTCCATCCCCCACTGTTGAAATGGTTCTTCAATAACCACAGGCCTGAGTAATAATGTAGTGAGTTGTGGTCTTCCAACGAACTGTTGGCATGCTTTGCATTTAGAAACCCAACCTTGAGTGTCTGCAAATATGGTGGGCCAATAATACCTTCCTCATGAGGATCTTGTGTGTAGTGACCATTTCTAAAAATGTTCCACCACATGCTTGGTCATGGTATGCTTTAAGTAAACTTTTATTGTTGCTCTTTATCTACGCACCTGAGAAAACAACCATCTAGGCCTCTTTTGTAAAGTGCATGATTCCAGATTACAAATTTAGCTTCCTTCAGCTTGAGTGTTCTCCTTTTCTTATAATCAATATGGGGAGGGAATTCTCCATAAGTCAAGTAATAGGCAATATCAGCATACCACTCATTAGTAGTGGTGACAAAGAGAACTTGTGGGTTGTCTTCTGAATAAGTTGAGCAAGAAAAATTTTCTTCGCCATGTTGAACTTTGAGTGTTTCATCTTCAGCAATCAACTTACAAAATCCATTTCCCCTTACCATATTAGAGGGTTGAATCTCCAAGTCATATTCTTGAGTCTGTTCAATCCAATTTCCTCTTTTATCTCAAGGATCCTGATGTGTCAAGATGGACTTGATTGCACTGTCAGGGACCATCACCACCGTATGGGAATTGCGGATGTAAAACCTAAAGTTTTTTACAGCCTTGACCACTACATAGGCATGCTTCTCCAATTGGTTGTATTTTAGCTCATGCTTTTTCAAAGGAAAACTCATGAAAGCAATAGGTGCTTCCACTCCTTCATAATTTTTCTGAACGAGAACGACAGAGAGTGTATGTTCTGATGCATAACAATACATGATGAATTATTTGTTAAAATCTAGAGATACAAGAGTCGGAGCCTTGGAAATGGATTTCTTGATCTCTTTGAATGTTTCCTTCCCTTCATTGTTCCATTTGAAGTTTTCTTGTGGTTTCATCATGGAAGTGATGTGCTTCGTCAACTCAGAAAACTCAGGCACAAAACAACAAAGAAAGTTCACCTTTCTGAAAAATGAATGAACTCCTTTCTTGCTTGTGGGCAGGGCTAATGCTTGAATGGATCTAATCCTCTCAGGATCAATGTGTGCTCCATTTTTGTTCACAATGTGCCCCAATAAATTTCCTTCTATGACTCTAAAAATGCACTTTTTTGGATTTAGTGATATGCCATGTTTCCTACACCTTGCAAGTACTTGTTCCAAATGATAGATATGATCTCCCCTCTTCTTTGAAAATATTGTGAGATCATCAAGATATATGACAATGCAATGCTTTAGATCTTTGAAGGCCAAATCCATCACCCTTTGGAATATAGCTCCTACATTGATTAGGCCAAAAGGCATTATGTTGTATGCAAAAGTTCCCCAAGGTGTTGTAAAGGTTGTCTTGGTACATTCCTCCTCTTCCACTTTGATTTGATTATATCCTGAGAATACATCAAGTAATGAAAGCATTTCAGATCCAGTTACTGCTTGCAGGATATGTGATCCATGATAGGAAGAAGATAATTTTCCTTTAGTGATGCCTGGTTCAGGTTGCAAAAATCTACACATATCCTTATTTCACCATTCTTCTTCCATACTGGCACAATTTTAGCCACCCACGTTGAATGGTGGATAGGAAAGATGATACTTGCATTAAGCATCTTCATTACCTCCTCCTTGATGGTATCAGCAATCTTTGGGTTGTACGGCCTTTGTTTCTACCTGAAGGGCTTAACACCCTGCTTTAAAGGAATTGAGTGATGCATTTCCTTTGGCTGGAAGGATTTAAGTTCATCATAAGAGTAGGCCAAGACATGTGAGTATTTCTTGAGTAATGCAACAAACCTTCCTTTTTCTTCAGGTGAGAAACATTTTCTAATATTGACCATCCTTGGCTCCTCTAAGGTACCAATGTTTTCTTTATCAAAATCAGCTGGGCACCAAGAAGATTACTTTTCTTTCTCTTGAATGAATCTGTCATGTTTGTCAAAGAGGTCTTCTAAAGAGACTAGGCCTTTGGGAATTTTGTTCCCTTTTAAATTGATTACTCCCTCATCATCAATCCCTTCAATTCCTTCTTTCTCTTCTTTGGGGACTTCTTCTCTGGTGTGGATTTTCACCTCCTTCATAGAAGAGATTACTGAAATTATCCCTTTTCTCTAAAAAGGCTAGATTTGGTTATCATCATTGAAGACTTGCCAATGATTTACATTGTCTGGTACACTAGGCCTGAATACCATTTCAATGGTCACTTTGTCTTTACCAAAAGAAGGATGAGGTGTCACTAGGGAATCTGACACTACAATCATTATGTTCCCTTGGAATAGCTTCAATGGAAAATGCATCAAAAGATTCAAATGTAGTCCCACACTTTGTTTCTATAATGTTGAAGTCTTGGATTATTCACCTAATATTGTTGGCATACCTGCTTTACTACAATCTCTGCATTACCTCAGACATCTTAGTTTCTTGATTCCCATGTCCTATGTTGCATCATGCCTAAGAGTAGTGCTTCATACTCTGCATTGTTATTTGTATCATCAAATTGCAGCTTGTACGCAAATGGGTACAACTCATTGGAAGGAGAGTACAATACTACACCAGCTCCCGAGCCCACACTGGAATGACTATCATCAAATTCTATTTTCCAAATTTGATCTTCTCTTCATCCATGAGAAGTGGTAAGTTATCCTCTTTTTTTGATGTGAGGAAATAGTTTCCTAGCCCACAATCTTGAAAGAGAATGTTTGCTTTTGAATCATTAGAACTTCGTGTACTGGAGTGACAGGTAGAAAGGTTCAACCCTGTTGGTTTTGGAGGCACTGAGAGCTAGCATGTTTTTGGAAGGTGGTGGTGGATGGTGTGTGGGTTGTAAGCCTTTAGAATTAGGATTAAAGGATATAGGGTTACCACCACAAACTGTATTAATGAACCTATCAAACTGGGAAGGGTGTGTTTGTAGGTATTCTATTTCTCAGAGCTGGACTTTGGTTTTTCTTGCATGTTCCACAGAGTATAAATGGGGTTATGGTGAGTGAGGAAGAGGTTCCAGAAATGGAGGAATATTTACATGGTATAGGATTTTCTACTTTGGGTGTTGAATTCTCCTTTATTGGGTGTAGCAATTGGCTTGGAAGAGGGTGAGGGTGTAGCTTTTGATTGAACCTTAGATGTTTTTGTAGGAACCACATTTAAAGGAGAATTATTCTTAGCATATTTTGAGCTGGGAGAAGAATTAGATGACTTACTTGGCATAATAACATGATCCTTGACAACCAGTGAGTCTGGTTTTTCGTTGTCTAACTCCATAGAAGGTGGTAATGGTGATCCTCTGCTGATGATTTTATTTTGTGTGACCTCTATAGGATAATCTTCTTTATTCTTCTTATCCTTTACTGCAACCATTGAGGATGAAGCACCTTTCCTGGATTGTGCACGAGTGAAAACAACACATGAGAAACTTGGAGCTTCTTCGTCTTCATCATCAATGTACTTAATTAGGCCATTGTGTGTATCAACTTCCTCAACCTCAAGGTAGTTTTGATAGTCTTCCATATTTTCTTCTTCATTTTCATCAATTTCTACTTCCTCCTCTAGTTCTCTAGTGTCACAGATGGAATTGACTGGTGGTGCTTCAAGAGCAAGTTGATGAGGAGGTGGAGCAATCCTTGGCCTATCTAGAGGGTTTGGTTTCTTTGAAGCATTCTGCATTGTGATCTGAGATAGTTGCTTCTTTAAGGAAACCAAGTCATTTTTCCATTTTTTGGAACATCAAATTTGTGCTGACAGAGTTTGAATTCTGATTCATTTTCTTTCCATTGGGGACCTTCACCTTTCTGGAAAGGATTAGATCATCATTAGTTACTATTGCATAGTCCTAGGCTTTCCTTAATTTTCTTGGTTGGGCTCTTCTGAGGAAGAAACCTACTTCTGATGGTAAAGTACTGATGAAAAACCTCTTCAAATTATTTTTAGGAGGCACTAAATCTTCAGGGATCCTTCTTATCACTCTATCATATCTTACTACAAAGTCCATCATTGACTCAGAGGTTTCTTTATTCAATTGTACTAATTGGACCAAAAGATACTAACAATCTTCTGTGCTCTTGAACCTATGTTCGAATGCACTTCTTATATCCTCCCAACATGTGATGGACCTTGGGGGTAGCATGTAGAACCATTCGGTAGCTTTCTCTTGAAGTGACTCCACAAAGAGTTGGACTAACACATTTTCATCCTCAACACCCAACACACCGTAAGTAGTGATAAATGGTTCTACAAGCTCTTCAGGGAGTTGAGAACCATCCCCTCTGAATTTTGGGAATTTTTTTCTCAAGCCTCTCTGTAGCTCATGGATTGGTTGAGCAAGAGCCAATGGACCAGTGTTTCCTCCCCATGGTACATTAGGCGTATAGGCCTCATGATCACATTCACGCTCATGATCATGATCCCTCATTCTATTTCTATTTCTAGCTTCCAACCTTGTTAAAGTTGCAGCTTTTGTTACTTCTCTTTCGTCTTCCTCAGCGTGAAGTCTCTCAATTTCTTCGAGTTGAGCTCTTATTTCTTCTTCGGCTCTCACCTCTCTTTCTCTAGATTCTTCTTCGGTATCCACGTCAGTGAAGTATACAAGGTTCTCGTTGATGTATGGAAATTCACCATCCAAAGGATTGGCAACACTCAGGTTCCCAACGTGACCGATTTCTTGAAAAGGAAGCCTCTGGATTCCGAGTAGCTCTTGTCTCCTTCAAATTTCCTCAAAAATGGGATTAGTTTTTCCTCCTTGTCTCTATTGCCAGGTGTATCTTATATCTTCCAGCTTGAAAATATATGCTCTTCTTTGCGGTGCTGGAATTTGTCTTTGCCTCTCCAATTCAGCAGCATGTTCTTCTTCAAGGTCCAGAATTCTCGTGGCAATAAAGTAGTGATTGGCACTTTGTCTATTATGCCAGATAGTTTCCCTCAAATCTAAAGCAATGTCTTCTTATATGTGGAAGAGCAATTTAGGTATTCCAATAGGAGGGTTTCCTGGAATAGCCATGATTTGAATCCATGTGGCTCATATAGCCATTCAAATTGCAGAAATTTTTCTCTTTTTTTGAATTTTGAATTTTCTGACCTTGCGGTCGCATTCAAGTGCAGATGCTACTAAATCTACCCCATGATGGGCACCAAAAAACTGTTGGCGAGGAAATTTTTTGAATCGACAAATTTGTGGATTTCTTTCCAACGCTCTGGGAATCTAATTCCCCCTACTTAACTAGTGTAGCTGTCATGTATGCATGCGCGAGAAAGCATGGATTTTCTATGATGGCCTTTTAGTCGAGGATCCAAATAGGGGCACTCCACTGACCCTGCGGAAAAGCTAGCAATCTCTTGCTAGGGAAGAATTTGTCTGAAAGTGGGAAAGGGAATGAGAATTGAGGTAGACATACTAATGTTGCAGGTAGAAAATTAGATTCCTGCACCCACACTAGTTAGAAACTTCATCACATGCACTAAATTTAGAGGAAACAACCCTGCAAATGGCAACAAGACCAAATAGAATTTGATGAACACAAAGTATCATGAAATCCCTTATTTAAAGAAAGATAGAAACTCCTTCTTGTATTGATGCTTAAACATAAGTTGTACATAGTGGAGGAATGGAGCAAATTGAGAAGGGAGGAAATGGAAGAAAATGGCTATCTCCTTTGCTTTCTCTAGGTACAATGCACTCGTGAGTTTACAAGATCAATCCCCAACTCTTTAAAATGGCATGAAGAAGCCATTAAATATCTTAGGAGAAACACTTACAAATTCTTCTTTGTTAGCAAGAAATGGTTTACAATATTTTTAATCATTCGCGTCCGCTCAGATTCTTGATTCACAAAGAAACACCAATGGTGAGAAAAACTAGAATTTTCATAATGCAGCCGTTACACTCATTTTGTAACTTTGAGTTTGAATTGTTCATCTTGCCTTTGAAACTTTAAACCAGAGTCATCCACGTGGGAGAAATTTACTGGAGTGGGCGTGGAGGATGTCTTTTACATTTTTTGACTTTATAGAGATTTGGAATTTTTTACATTTTTGGTCCACCCTTCTGCTTTTGATATAATCCTGACACGTGGCTTCACTTGATTGGTGAAGGAATCACGACTCGATTTATGAATTTTAGCCATTTTTACAAAAAGGATCAAAACCTCAAAGTTCTCTACCAACCCGCTTCCCCACTTTGACTTTCAATGCGGGATCTACATTTGAATTTTTCCTCATAGCATGATCGAGGCTGCGGGTCACTTTATGACTTTTAGTCCTTTTTACAAAAAGGCTCAAAACCTCAAATTGCTCTGTTGTCCCACCTCCCCGCTTTGACCTTCGATCCGGGCTTAATATTTGAATTTTTCCTTGGTGTGGGCGGGGTTGCAGGTCACTTTTTTACTTTAAGCCACTTTAATGAAAACAAGGCTCAAAATCTCAAATCTCCCAGATGGCCCGCTTCCTCGCCTTGACTTTCTATTTGAGCTTAATATTTGACTTTCTCCCTTTTGTTTGACAGGGACGTATATCTGACCCTGGACACGTGGAGAGATGGTGCTCATTTGGAACCTACCTTTGGATTTTACTTTTGAAATTGCACCAGGTTTATAGATGGAGAGCTCCACCGGTTCTTTTATACTTAGCCGATTTGGGCCTACTTTCCACTTGACTTATGTTGACCTCTAAACATGTGGAGAGTTGGTGCTCATTTAAGTTGGTGCTCATTTAAGTTTCCACTTTGGATATGCCTCCTGAAATTGTGTCGAGCTGACGCGTGGCTCCTTCCACCGGTCCTGAACTTTTCAACAGCCAACTCTATCTCTCCATTGACTCTAACCATGTGGCGAGCTAGCGCTCATTTGGAAACCAGCCCTTTGATTGCACTTCTAAAATTACGTCATTAAGGCATGTGGAGGATTCCACCGACCCGCTCATACTTAGTCAATTTAAATAATTGGCTCTGCCCCATTTTTGAGACCTATGACACGTGGAGGATTGGCGCGAGTTTGAGAACCATCCCTAGCTTCCACCCTTTAAATTACAACGATAAAGCATGTGGCATCGTCTATTGAACCTTCCATACTTAGCCAATTTGGGATTTTTTTGTCTTCATTTTGGACCCTGGACGCGTTGAAAGCCTGCGGTTATTTGTGGATTTCCCCTTGGGCCCTGCCCTTGGAGTTGTTCCATTTGGACATGTGGAGGCTTCCACTGTTGCTTGAAACATGGCCATACCACATCCAATCAGAGATATCCACGTATTACTCATGGATGCTGGAAAAAAA
This sequence comes from Taxus chinensis, assembly GCA_019776745.2. Lineage (NCBI taxonomy): Eukaryota > Viridiplantae > Streptophyta > Pinopsida > Cupressales > Taxaceae > Taxus > Taxus chinensis. Next base: position 885,892,354 of record CM034149.1, read on the forward strand.
ATTAACGGGGAAGATATGCCTATCATTCCTGACTGCGATAAGAAATAAATAGAAGAGGAAAAACTCCACCTGTACACCTGAATTTCTAATTTTTCTCCATGGAATAGAAAACGGAAAACAATATCAGGCTCGACGCGATCCAATACTCCATGGTACTGACTCAAAATTTTTGAAATTGACTTAAAAAATGAGGGGGGGATTTTGAGGGCGACAATAGGTTCACAAGTCGTAGTGGCATCCATCCCATTATATTTTTTATCAGAGTGGTATTGATCTATAATAGTGGATGCAAATGTGATGAGGACACAGTTCTCAATTTTTTATTCACTACATAGGTCATATGACTATCATATTACTTCATTGATTGACTAGTGATAAGTTAACTAGAATTAAATGTGGGAATTGATGTGTTCTCGTATGTAAGTGAATTGGTGGAAGTGTGGTCAGTCAATGAAATAGTTCACTCTAGTAAAAGTAGGAACTATGAGTTTTTCATATATATGTGATCATGTGCTACATATGTCTATTATAGTAAAATTATAGACATAAATATTGCATCATGTAAGGACACACATTTCTATTTCTAGCACCAGTGGTGTGTTTCCTCCCCATGTTCATACTAAGGGGGATTGGTAGAAATGTAAGTTATTAGTGCTCCACATAATCATTATGTGAGTGGGTTAGTGAATAATTATGTAAATGTAAATTGTTTCTATTATGTAAGTGAGTGCTATGTGCATAACAACTCACTATTAGTTATTTAATGAATATATTGTTACGTGAGTAACAATCACACTAGTAATAGAGATATTAAGAACTATGAGCATTTCTGGAGATTTGATCTCCTTATATTTAGGACACACACACACACACACACACACACAAACTATAATGTATATATTATATATAATATTATATTATATTATATTATTATATATATATATATATATATATATATATATATATATAATATTGAACAAAGTTGTATTAATTTGGGTGTGAAAATTTGTACCAAAATTATTAAAACCTTTGAAATTCAAAGTTTAAATCATACAATCCCTCTATTGGTGCTCTCTTTATGGTAGTTAGCCACTGCATTAGTGAAAAGTGGTCACTCTTGTCTTGACATTTCCTTTCTAATTTCTCCCCAAGTTTTTACTGAGAATGTATGGAGTTAGGTGGGAGATTTCTATACCAGGAAAGATCCTTTCCTTTGAGGGAAGTGTCTAATAATCTCCTATCAACATCAATTTAGATCACATGGTGGAATGAGCATAGATGTACTACATCATTGATATGATCAATAGGGTTGGCATGATTTTTAATAGTAAAATAAATAAGGCTTTTAATGAATATAGCTGAGATATCATTCCATACATTTAAGGCTAGAGGACTACTTGTATTAAAGGCAGGGAAGGCATAATTACTTTTTAAATCCACGAATGCAACAGGTTGGATATTTTTCTGAAGGATCTGGGTATAAATACTAGGTGGAGGATTGGATTGATATCTTTAGAAATGGTGAGGTTTTTCAAATCTTTATAGATATTTGAATCTAGGTCTCTTATATAGTGGCATATGCAAGAATTCAATAGGTTGTCCTTTAACAAGACTTATTCTTGTCACAATTCTTCTCATATGATTTTAAGGTGAAAGGAATTTACAAATCAGAGCATAATGTAATTTCTAAATTCTTGGAATGGAGTCTCAAAAACCAATTAAGCTAAGAACACACCAAATATTAGCCATAAATTAGAGAAACATGCATTTTTACTTCTAAAAATACCACAAATATTTAACAAGGACACACATAGTCTCATTGGGATTGCCAACAATTGTTGGTTGTTGAGAGGGTGCACCCTTATAACACCAATTAGATTTTTTGTGTCTCAACAATAATGATTTTTCCTCCAAGGTGTAGGAAATTGTCTTCTTAAGGTGGACCTCCAAAGAAAGATGAATCTTATCCAAACCACTCTATATTATCACTACTCTACTCTAATCTATCAATTGCTAGAGAAAAGGGGGAGAAAACATGAAAAATGAACATGGTAATGCACCGAGAAGTAAGGGCATCACCCTCCCTATATGAGTAAACAAGAGAGAGGAAAAAACGCATTTCCAAAGGGAATATATGAGCCACAATAGACCAACATTTAAATCCAACTTTCTCTCTCTCTTTCTCTCTCACAGGTTGACTCAGACACAATGAATCCAAATCTTGCAAATGACACACACACACAATAAACCATAACAATACCATAGAGGTAAGAACTAATAACACAAAGGAAAAGAGTTAAAAAATGAGCCACAATGATATATGTATTAAGATCTAAAATATACTGCTTGTTATAAAATAATAGCTAAAAACCAAAGGTCAAAGGGACTCAGAAGCTTAGCACTCAAATGAGTAGAGTAACTTCACATTCAAGGAATATGAACCATTTTTACAAGAGAGAAGAGAGAAGAGAGAACGATAGAATGAAATAAAGAATATGCTTGTAAAATATTTCTTTTCTCATGCTTATCTCTTCCACACAAGTCATAGGGATCTAAAAGATGTATAATTAAAAAGATGTGCCCAAAACCACCCTCGACATATTATGGGATCTTTGTTGGCATAATGATGATCCATAAGCATTGGATTATAGCTATAAATGGCTTGAAACAAACCTAATCCACATAACCTATATGGATTTCAAGAAATCCAATTTTTATATGATTTAATTCCTTCATTTAAAAGATATAAACAAATGTTCTACTTTAAATTTATCTCTCATAAAGCATCAATGCATGCCCATGAGATCGGGAGGATGAGTGGATATGAAGCTGGTATTTCTTTCACCCTTAAACCCATTGTAAAAGTTCATTATTTTGATCCACAGGGTGTTTATATCCTTTATTTGTGTTTATGTGGGGACACAAAAATAATATTAGCTTAAAAGAATTTTCACAAGAGAATAAAACAACTCATGATCATATTTGGTGATTTGGGAACCATTAGATTTGATTATGTGAGTAATAGATACCTGAAAATTTTGTAATAAACCACTCATATGTCCCTCAACCACTCTTCTCAAATCTAGGCTCATACAAAATCTCTCTAAATTACCTTTCTAGTGGTACTAGTCGCTTGTCATTTAGATCTCTTAGTCAAAACATATTAGTAAAAAAACATAGCTATGTTTGTAAGCCTTTGTTACAACTCTGACATTCTCGTGCTTCAATTTTCTTCACTTTGAAACCGTAATATTTAACATGGAAAACAAACATTGTATCAAGGTTTAGACTTCACCAATCTACGCCATGTGTAACCCATTAGTGTTCTACAAAGTTTGGAGGTGAGAGAACAAGGCAGCTTCATAGGAACAAACCTTGAGATAGTGCAAGGCACTGATATCTGAAAAATGAAAAATGAGTAAGTTCAAAACCTTGCAGAACACAGTGAAGTCGACTAATACCAAATGTCGAGGATCCATTAGGGGAGGGGGAAAAGTAAACTAGTTTAAAATCTACCAAGTGTCCTGCATCTATTACATAGAGATTTATCTGGAATTAAACAATGCTAAGGATTTTTAAATTCAAATAAACAGAGCCGAACTTAACCAAATCTGTAAGCTGTGAAAATTGAGGATAAGAGGCAGAAAGAAGTCAGATGTAAATTGATTTAACACGAGGATCCTCGAGATTCTCTGTAGCAATCCCAAGGCTTACAACGAGGTTAAATTTGATAACACTTTATCTTTCAAGTGGTACTTAAAATGTCTCTTGAGCCTTACATCCACCTCCATATGAAGGAAGAGGTGAGGTTACTATCCATGTATCCTTGCGGTGATATAGGAAATTTCACCACATTCACCTCTTCTATTGTCTAGACATAGTTGTTGAAGACAAGTAGTTCTATAATCTGTATATGCCTATAAATATTTTTTGAAGAAAATTCTAAATGTATGTTTCCCTCCTCTTTTAACATTTTTGATCTGTTGCAGTTGTTGGTTTCTTTTTCAAAAATACTCATTCCAATCTTATCTTTCACATTGTCTCCTTCTTCCCCTTTCTTCTTGTATGTTGCACATCATTATAGTTTAAGAGAAATATGTTTTCACATTTATTGTTAATGCACTCAATACGCACCTTCTAATATGTGTCTCTTTCAAATTTTGGTTTACACAATCCAGTTTTCCTGTGTTTTTTTCTTTCCTTCATAGTCTCTATATATGTTTTCTTCCATCTACGATTCCACAGTTCCGTTAATTCATTGACAATCACATGTACTTGTAATATTCCAACAGAAAAACATATAACGTATTCTTTTTTTAGGGTTACATCTACTATATATAATCATTTCATACACAATGCACAATACTTCATTTCCAATATCCTTTGGTTCCTCCTCATTACACTCTAAATATCAGTTTTTTCTCTACAACATTTCCATTGCACCCTATGTATTAGGGGAAAGGAGCCAATAACCATGCATGGGCCAATGACCATGAGAGGCTATGTTAAATTTAATACCATTAGTTGTTTCAATTAAAGTAAGCACATGTCACTTTTAAATTTAAAAATTAAATAAAAACTAACCAATAAAGCAAGTCACGTCAATAAATTAGCCAATGACATGGTAACACATAGATACTCCACAAAAGGTAACTTTATTGCAAAATAATGGGTCACCTTATATTTCTTTGTATGAAAAATTACTTAATTTGAATCCCTTTAAAATATGCTTTCCACATAATTTAAATGCACAAAAGAAAACTTAGATACTAAACAAATCAAGATCTATTAAAGGTATTTTTTTAATTACGTCGAAGCTGTTCTTCAAATGAGAATAAGGGGGGGCAGAGCAAGCACATTCTGACAGAATGAAAGTGCCAAATATAATCTTGACCATTCATAATGCCAACTGATATCAACGTTCTCTGCATAATTTATGTCGTCCATGTGTGTTTTTTTAATTTGTGGGCCCTGTCGGAGAGAAATCCACCTCAGTATTCAGCGGCTCCAGTATTCTCTTCACATTTTGCAAGCTGAAAACAGAGAATGACTTCAAAAACGCAAGAGGGTAGTCGTCCAAGTTCTTTGCTTCGAGGAGCTCAGAGTCTGCGGCGTAATGCAGAGCAGAAGTATAAACCAATGCAGAATCAATCTGATGAACAAGTTTTTTTTGAGTGGGATGGGTATGAATCGGTTCAGGTGGAAAATAGAGAGCTCAAGTTTGAATTTTTTTCGGATGAGAATGACAATGTCGGATCGCATGAATCAAATCATGGTGAGACCCAGATACCCAAATAATTTTCTCCAATCGCTCTCCAAAGATCTGATTAAATGTCAGTTGTTCTTCTGAGAGGGCATTCAGATTATTCTCTTTTCCAAGACCTTTCAACATCATTGTCATCATCGTGGTGATGAAAATATAACGGGAACTACGTTTTCAAATTCCAACAATCTCTCATTAAAGGGAGATTAATACAAACTGAAATCTATATCCAAACTGGGCCGCATGAAGTGTCTCTCTGTTTTCACTTTTTGTGTATATGTTCGAGGAAAGAGTGTAATAAGTTTTTCGTCCAATAAACAGTTAAATCCATTATATTATCTCCATATAATAAATAATTAAATCCATTCCGATTTTTGCTACATCCGCTATTTCTTGAGAACAACAATTCACTATCAAATTTTTAAATGAATCAATTAGTTTGTTTTAGTATTAAGGCTCTATGATTATTGACACACAATAAAAAATAGCTAAACTTTTATTCCTCATTTTCTACATTTGACATTTTGTCAAATATATTTCGTGCTTATGTTGGTTTTATTATAATTTGCTAATATTTGGATTGACCAATGAATAGGGAAGATTTAACTGTCGTGCATGCATTGAAATTTGAAGTTGAAAAATGATCCACGCGAGCTCACAAGTTCGACAACACAGAGAAAAGCAGAGATAACAGAAAGAGTACTGACATGTTATGCCAAACGTCCTCGATTCTGGCACATGTCAGAAAAAGAAGGGAGCAAATTAAATTGTTGGTACATGCGTTGAATACAGAGGTTTTTGTAGCGTCTACCTAGAAACAATTCTGATGGAAATTCCAAAAGAATTGAAGGCAGTTGATGGAAACGATGTTTGGCATTTTTTTGAATCTTTGTTTCATTGTATACCGTATTTTTTTAGTATCCCGTGAACTGAGAGGAAGATAGTGCTGCCTGTAATGAAAATGATTCTTGAAGTTCTGAACATGTCGTGAAAGGAACATATCACTAACGATACAGAGTGGAGGAGGAACATATCACCCTGTATAGATAACTGCAAATAATATGAAGTGGGAAACCACTTGATATAATTCATGCCTACAATGTTTTCTCTCGTCCTCTATTATCTTTGTAAGCTCGTGTCTAATTAACATTATTTTTCTTTTGGTGGCCAACATTTCTTTGTTAGATGCCCAGAGTTATATGTTGGAATTTACCCAATTTCTGTATATTAATTAACTTAGATGCAATATTTTATTCAATTTCAACGCCCAACATGTTTGAGGTGCAGATGGATATGGTGATATTTGGGTTCTTCTTTCCATGTCACGAGGTTGAAACCCAAGAGTGATATTTAAGGTAAAGGAAAAGTGATATTTACAGTAATTGGAAAGTGATATTTGTTAATGGAAAAAAATCTTCTTGTTGTTTTTCAAGGGGGTCTCCAAAGTCAATTTTGTATCTCGCTTGGCAATGACCTTAAAAATAATCATTACCTTTACCTTTTATTATGTTTATAATTAGAATTGTTTAATTTTAAGGGAAAATATGGAGTTATAGTTGTGTTTTACTAGGAGGGGGTCTTGCTTATTAAACGTCACTATGTCATGGATTTCTATTGGTTTTAAGCAATCTATATATGAAATCCTCACCGGAGACTTACGTTGATACTTAGCTATCCTCATATGAAGTCCTTCTCACAACCTAATATTGATTCTTAGCAATCCTTGTAACCATCCTTCCTCACTTCGCAGCCATACATTTTTTTCTTTGCAATCTTGTAACTACAATCTTCCCAACTACATGATTTTCGTCTTTTCCCTCTAAGAATGTGCTGGGTTATCATTGTGAACTTCAACATTATTATTACTATGATTTATTTGTGAGCGGCGATAGCTCTCAGTAATTTCGCCTCACATTCGACAATTGTCATCATTGCCCATGTTATTTTATCATGATTAGTAATTTCTCTTTGTAGCCAGTTTTAGTTTAGAGCCATGTCGATTTCAGATCGTTCATCAAGTATTACCATTAATATTGTTGGACACTGTGAGTGATTGTTGTTTTAAAATCCTCGTAATTCCACAATTTAATTCTTATCATCAATTTATATTCATTTGTAACAAAATTTGGTTTGTAAGTTGTCTTAGTTTTGAATTCGATGTATCATTGTCAATAAATTAGTGAGGCCTATTATTTTATTGGGGGAGATCCAGTCCCCCTGACTTGCATGTTGAATTGGGATATTGTTGCAATAAATAGGGCAGGATAGACTTCTCAATATTAGGATAACAATAAAGTGCTCAGTGATCACAACTAGCATTTCAAAACAAGTTGATGACCATGTGGTTGCCCCAGACTTGTAGCTAGGTTAAATTTGTCACACACATATGCATACCTAACAAGTTTTAGGTGTGAGTAAATAATTAGTTTTTTATTTTATTTTAATGTTGAAGCATTACAATTACATTGAAGGCATACTCCAAATAATATAAAGGGGAGGGAAATCATTTGGTTGTGACACTGGTCGTGTTGGGCATATTTCTGCATCCTAAATTTGTATCCCCTATAGCCCAAGTCATAACCCCCTACCTCAAAATATAGGCTCCATAAGGCCTCAGCCTTAACCTTCCCAAACTGTCAAATGCTTCAGCGACATACGGTTGGATGCTCACCCCTCCGCTCCACTAACACTGATTTTTTCCCCCTTCCCTCGCCTTCTTCGCATTGTTTTCTCCACATCGGGCCACATTCTTCTCCATACAACCATGCAACATAAATGCCTGATTGATCCATAAAACATCCCATCCCAGAAGACGAAGATGTAATAATTTCCTCGTTGACCTCCTTTATTTCCATCATAAAACTACCCACTATATAGAATGTCTGCTATTTAAAATCCTACTACGAGCAGGAAACTCAACAATTTACCTTGCCTTTATATTGCACGCCATCCTCCAGGACTCATAATGAAATTTGATCTGACAATTGTAGCTTCTTTGTCTTTTATAATGGCACAAATTTGAAGTTTCTCGCAAAACTATAATTCTAGGGACTATAGGTTGTAGCTCATAATATCACTTAAATTTATGATGAAATTAAACATAACAAGTTGTGTAATTTCCCCTCTTTGATGAAATTCAGCCTAATAGGTTATTCCTTTTTTTAGTTTTTTCTCCTCGAATTTTTTTTAGTAAAGCCCTAATTTCAAAAAATACAACATAAATCTCATAAAATCCTTAACATTTCCATGCGAAGTTTAATATAACAAAGCTATTGTATTTTTTTTGCAATTTTTTAAAAATGCAAATGCATATGGATGTGTATTAGCTTACTATTTTATTTTTATTTCACCTCGTTGATATTATTTATCTCCTCCTCGTCCTCATTCATTCTTCTGATTTTGTAGTGGGACATACAGAGTTTATATGATTTGTGATATACAAAGTGTATGTGAAATCCAATGCAATTCAAAGTATGGCGATACCGATATAAAAAGATAAAGAGAAGATCTATTTATATAACCTTTTTGAGTGAGGATAAAATGTCGGATTTCAAATCCATGACGTCAAGATTTCAAAACCTGCACACAAGGGGTTTCCATGAATAAATTTAACTAGAAATAAACACAAGTTTGCAAGAATTTTTGAATAAGTAAAACTTAAAATCCTTGACCTTTATATGCATTTAAACCTCCATTTTTACATATAAAGTAATGAAAATGTCTCCTCTCTGTGTATTTCAACCTCTATCTTCACAATAACAATGTTCAAATACTCGAAAATGATCAAATTCTTAAAAATATTATCGTAGTTAAATAATCGTAATCAGCCTCACCCCTCCGCTCCACTACCATTGATTCTTTCCCCTTTCCCATTGCTAGTTCGCGTTGTTTTTCCTGCCACGATCCCAATGCAAACGGTGGCATGCTGCATGTCCCATGCTGACGATTAATTTCCCCTCTATAATAAAAATCCTCAACAAACCACACATGTACTTCTTTTCAGTGACTGTTGAATGACGATGTCATCACTATTGTTGATGAGTAGAACTTTGCATGAGGTCGCCAACTTTAGGTTCTACTTCCCCTCCACATCTTCCTATCAATATTTATGCAAGGACTAAAAAACAAACATATTTTCACTTCCAAATAAAAAATTCTACCACTCTTTACATTGACAAATATTTCTTTACATTTTTGTGCATTGTCTAAGACAACAACCCATGTCTCCTCAAACGATTGACATAAATGTCATGCCATTTTTGTATGGTTCAGTTTCACATTGTTTCTCCTTTCCGTTCTTAGCACCCTCGCACTTCTCCACCCTCTGACCCCTTCTTCTTCGTCATCTTCCTCTACCATTGTTTCTCTCTTTCCAATATGACTCCTCAATAAGATCCTCTTTGGCGTTTCCATTATACATTTCACGTACAATTGCTATTTTTTTAGTATAGTTAGGTGGATCTAACCCCTTAAATTAGGGTTCGTGATACCTAAATCCTCCCCTAGTGTGATTACTAATTATGCCAAAATACGTTCCCCCCATGGTAAAGAGCCTACGGTCATTCACGCCACTGACCTAAATTTGACGGTCCTTTTGATGTTTTTTGTATGTGCTTAAATTTGACAAACGTTTACATGTTTATTGTGTCAGGTGAATAAAACAAAAATAGCCACCAATAATGAAAGAACAAAGAAGAACTGATTTTTCCATGTTTTTACCCAAATTTCAGCGATAAATCAACCAGAACAATACCCAGTGCAGAGGGCATCAATTATGGCCCAAATAGCAGATAATTTTCCTTTGCCAAAGAAATTAATGCATCTATTATAGGGCATAAAGATTAAAATAATGAAGCTCTATGATTCTAACCCTGAAATCGTGTAGGCTTTCATGAAAAATGATATAAAGCTCTGGGTGGAGATTGGCAACAAAAACATGGTAGGACTAATGATGACCCAGTAGGCCTTGGCGTGGCTTAACTAATTTTTTGACTCCCTATTTACCAGACACTAAGATTGTGGGAATTTATGTGGGGAACGAGGTCTACTCAAGAACCAATGCACAACTCAGTTCCAACCTGGTGCCAACAATTCAGGCCCTCCATATGGCCCTCCTCAGCCTCGGCCTCAATTCCTTTATCAAAATCTCCACTGCTCATTTTATAGCTATGTTGGGAAGCAACTACCCTCCATATGTTGGTTCTTTCAAATAATTAATTCTCCCTTTACAAATTTCAAATCAATCCATGTGAAATAGGTTTTTGGAAAAAAATTGTGACAAAGATTTAGATAGAACTGAACCTTTTTCATTTTCATTTTTTGTTTTGTTTTATTTAGGAAGGAACTTTTGTCCCTGGTTACACCACACCTAAAAATGTTACCCCTTATGGTTGAATGTGTATCCCTTCTTTTTCTATTGGATTACGTTTTGTTTAAATCCAATGAGGGCATGAGTGCACTTGTACATTTGATCTGCATGAATGGCCAACAAACATGCCTTACATAACAATTCAAGTGCACTCTTTATATTCTCTGCAAGATCAACATGGAGGGCGTCAGATCCACATCATTAATGGGTATTTATCTTTCTTTCATTTTTAGGGGAAAAATGCTTTATATATTTTGAAATTTGATCTCAATTGGTGTGTAGTGATATTATTTGTCTTATGAGGGTTTTTGTGTTGGTGGCAGAAGCGGATTGGATGGCTTCTATGGACAACATTGATGATGAGTATGATAAACTCATTATAAGGTTGAATCCTTTGAGTTTTGTTGATTTTACTAGTTTGGGTTTCAATTTGTAAGAATAAGAAACAATGCCCATTAGATATTTTTATGGTTTGTAATATTAAGCACGAATTTGGGCGCTAATGGTTTTCACTATTTTAATTTTAAAGTATATTTTAATTTGAAACACATCTTTTTGTAACTGTTATCCAAATATCTCTCCTAGCGATTTGGGTAACTTGCATACACATTTTAGCTCTAAGTTATTCATTACAGAAATGTGCACACATAAAATCACTTGGCACATTCCCTAGGTCATAGTTTACCTACACGCTCCTCTCCTTTTCTCCTTCCACTTCTCCCTTGCACCCACCTTCCGTGCATTCTCCTTCTTCCTTATTAGTCTCTTCCCTTCCTGTGTGCCCCACACTTGCTTCTATCAGCAAGGTCCTTGTACCCTCACACGTTGCGCTCATTACTTTGTAATAGTTGCACCTTAACCATGTGTTCTCTACTCACCAGTTTGCTTCATTTTCCCTCGGCGTGCCCCCTATGTGCCTTCCTTTGTTTTCTCTGTGCATCCTTTCCTCACGCCCTTATGTACTAGATCATCTTTTGACATGCTTAAGGGTCAATGCATGGTGTTGTGTCCCACTTCTTGTCCCGAAAATGCGAGCCAAAATGGGAAGTGCACGTTTTCCAAGGTGGGTTCGCGCGAACATACCCTTTGCGCGAACCAGTTTCACTCGAAGAGACACGTAAGCCGTTATTTTCCAAGTGGCACAATTGAAAGGGTTCACATGAACATACGGTTCGCGTGAACACTATTCACGTGAATAGTGTTCGCGCGAACCCCCTATTTATATATTGGAGGCGCTGCGGAGGAAATCATTTTCCTCCGCCCCGCCTCCTTCGCGCGAAGTTTGTGCAACTGACCAGAGCCCACCATACCAGCCGAGAGCCCACCACACCAGTGAGCCCACTAGCGATGAAGCCCAACAATGACGAGCCCAGGTATGTTGGCAAAATCGTACACATTTTTTTAGCAAAATCGTAGCCACTAAAATACCATTTTTTGCAAAACCCTGGCTCATTTTTTTTTGGTAAAGCCCCATTTTTTCTCATAGAAATGAATTGAATGTGAAGGTCAACTCTGAAAAATACCTGGTTGGCTGTTTTGTATGCTACATCCTTGTTACTTGTAAATGGTCTCTTTGAGAAACTCTGAGGGCAATAGGCAATATTTATACCCTTCCATTATGTACGTCCAATCAGACAATAAAAAGTATTCTTTTACCAGGTTCAGAGAAACTTGTTTTTTACAATGGACGATTATACTGTAGTTTCAAGTTAATTTTATCTAGCTTTATTTCTATTAGCTTTGATCCATGACTAAGGAAGAATTCATATGGTTGTTACCTGTACATTTTTCCAAGGTCCTGGTGGCATTGGGACATGGATGGTCTCATAATTACAATTCAAGCATGAAAACCTTTTCTGAATTCTTGTTGGGTTTCGCTTCTGAATTATATAGTTACAGAATACTTGTAATCTGTGTGTGATTGGTTTTCCTTGTAAGCAAGCTACAATGAATTCAATAGTCATGCTTTATTTTAAGGTGTAAATTTTATATATAGTTTTATGTTTTTAGTGTGGATTTATATTTATTTATATATTGGTTTTGAATTTAAATATGTATTCATGAATTTATTAGAAGTGAAATGGAATGGTATTTATATTTTAAGAGTTGTTCATGTTTAGGAGAATTCATTCTTCATAAATATGAATGGTCTATTTGGTACTCATTGTTTTTAATTTATTTCTTAATAATATGAATGGTAACACAATTTTGAAGGTTAATATGTTATGAGAAGGAGATTCAGATCCCACGTACAAGAAGCATGACCTGGAAAACTTTTAGCCAAACCCCCATCCCCCAACCTTACCATGGATGTGTATTTGTAGTATGCACAATAAATTATTATTTATCAATAAACCCTTAAAAAATTCTATTAACAGTGATCCATCAACCTACGTCATAATTTGTAATGTGCATTCATCGTTCATGCAATGTCAACCTTAAATATCAAATTTAATAGTCATCTAATAAATTCAAGTTTCAAAAGCCACAATTATAGATACCAGAAGTGATCCAAAATGGTTCAGAAAATTCAAAAATACTAATAATGCAAAGACATACAAGTAAGATCCAAACACCGAGCCCTTACAATGAAGGCAGTAAACACACACAAAATCAAGACGTGAAAGAAGATGGCATAGATGATTGTCACACCAGGCTGTTGTACTTGTACCACTGGGCAGGTCCTTTGAGGATCTGGATCCTTAGGAGTTGACAAGAAGGTGCAAGGCAAAAGAGAAATGAACACTCAAAGTTGATGGTTGGGCACATGTTGAACACGTTAGTGTTGTGAAACAGTGAATAGTGATGGGTATGGCACATGTTGTACCCATCCAACTGTGGGGGTAGAAATGAAATGGGTTTAGTCCATTTTGAACCTGTCGCCAATCATTAGTGCAGGTGTTGTGGGTAGCTGCAAGGGGTTCAAACCCACTGAGTTCACTTGGGTAGCTTCAGGACCTGCCAAACCCATCAAAAATGACCGTTGCACTTCCAGAAACAAGTAGCAGAGATGATACATCATCCAAAAAACACTGCTGTTGATCTTCCATGCTGTGTCAAACAAGCACTTGAAATGATCCTTAGGCATCTATTTAGACTAGCATTGACCTCCATGTTGAGCATATAGAGAGTTTTCAGTAGTTGTATGAGAGGTTCAGTTTTATAAGAGGTATTAGAAGTCTGATTTTGCACTGCAAAGAGTATTGCAATGTTGAAGGAGAGTTGGATTGAGTCCACAGTAGTCCAGATTGATCCATTGGGAGCCACTCTTTGTATTTTGCATTTCCGATTTCCAGATTTTAATGGAAGAGCAGGCACAATTCATTTCCAATTTTAAATGGCAGAGAGTATTGTAATGCTGTAGGAGAGTTGGATTGAGTCTACAGTAGTCCAAATTGATCCATTGGAAGCCTCTCTTTTGTATTGTGCATTTCTGATTTGTAGATTTTAATGGAAGAACAGGGACAGCCCATTTCCATGCTCGAGTACAGAATTCTAATAGACCATGGTGATCTAAACTAGGATTGTGGTCCACATTTCCTTTTGACTCTTGTTGTGTCAGAGAAATCAAATCCTATTAGTTATTTTATTTTCATTGTAGTAAGCTTTCAGCAATATCTCAACCATACACTCATTCTCATCATCTTCACATGGACCACTATTATTCCCCATCGTTTTTGGTCCAATTAAATACTCTTGTGTCTTTTGAGGTGAGAAGGGTTCACAAAGTGAACTGGATGGATGCACATTTACTCTAATTTCCGTGAAAGAATTTATGTTATTAAAATGATAACTATTATAATAGACCACCCTAATCCTACATCCTTTCTGGTCCATTAAAAAATTCTAGTTGCTTGTGAGATAAAAGACGATGATTGGAGTGAACATTCATCATATGTTGAGCCTCTTCATTGTAATTTCTGTGACATAACCAATAAATATTGTAATAGACCTTATTTAGTTTGAGAGGGAATTATAAGCAATAGTTTTAACTTAGAAGTTTTCATTTTGAAATTACTTGTGAAGCGAAAAAAAATATCCAACCAACAAAGCAATGGAACCCCAATGGCTAGGTCACTTCTTATATTTAGGTGACACTCATAAGGGTGAAGCACCAAACTTTCTGATAAGTTATCTATCAAAGTATTTAGAGAGACCCTAATTTTTCACCCTTACACGAGCATTGTGCAATGCACATCAATACTCATGAAATATGGTTGTGAACTAGTCATATTTGATTTAATATAGATTTACTAGAAACTATTCCATAATCAAATCTCAAAAAATTATTACATAATTTAATCCATTGTAGAAGTACCACTTTTTTATTGAAAATATTGACAATTATAACAATAGTCCAAACTACAACAACATAGAAAAGAATCTAGAACATAATAACTACAACTACAATTTCAATCTTCTAAAATGGACCATTTGATTATCTTCGAGCTTTCCCATTTTCTCTTCAATCATTGTTATTTGGTGATCCAAATCAATGTTGTAAGCAAGCTCTTTCTGAGCAACCTGAAAATATTTTGCATTTGCTCTTCCACAAGTGGTCGATAACCAATTTTTTAGAAGACTTGACAATCACATTATGAAAAATATTGATGTCTGGCATAACTTCTTTCCAAGATAATGTGTTTCCAAAGATAGCACAAAGACTATTGTGAATAGAAATCTATGTCTTTTTAGTGAGCTTGTATTTCCAAAAAGTATGCATGATAGACTCGAAAAAAAATTCTAACTAGACACTTAAGACGGTTGGTTACAAGAAATTGTATGTCATCGCCAATAGGTAGTGTGTGGAAGAACAATGGCTAAAAAACCTTTTTAGTCATGGCATTAGCTTTGAAATTGTAAATAGTAGCTCTGAGGTGCTACCATTTATATTCTTTAAGTTTACATCTTCATTTTGAGTTGAGTCTTTGTTCCAAGGACAAATCCAGGATGAATTTTTGATAAACACATTTGAGCATGGAGTGATTTAACATGTTGTTGTTAGACCATGTCCAGTCCTTCAAGAAGTTGCATTGAACCAAGAGTAGACATCTTAACAAGGAGTGAGTCATCCTCAAGTTGCAAAATTCCAATTATAGTTGTCTTGTCAGCTACACATAAGTGAAAAAAAACCTTTAAGAAATGCCAATGTTTCCATTGGTACCATTATAAGTGACACAAATCTTCAAACTCGCATATACCTATTTTTAAAAGACGTTTTTATTTCAGCCTAGACTACAAAGAAGGGGAAGATTGTTGATTTACACGTCTATTCAACCAAATCGATGAAGTGGGAAAGCTAAGGCCATGTTAAAGAGATTTGTTATTCCATTCCAACAGCTCATAAATGTCACGTTGTGCTTTCCAACGAACTTAGAACTGACAACTTTGATATTTCCAATCAATTACTAGCGAAAGGTTCTTCGAGGGTCTGCATAGGAAAAGATACTCATCTCTCCACTCTTGATGGATGATTTGTCTGATCTCAACATAGGCGGATTAAATTTACAAGAAGGCAAAGAAGAATCTGACCCGCTTGTGCTCTTGGCATCTAAATTATAAGTAGAAAATTTCTTCTGCAATTGAATATCATCATTTGAGGGCGGCCTTATCTTTGGAGCGCTAAAGGAGCACGCTTTAGCCTTGGCAGACCTAAGAATTGCGCCTAAGAGTAGGAGAATTTATCCATCTTGCCAATAGGAGAAACCCAATAGTCTCTCGCCTCTGCATAAATGGCAAGAGTTTTCACCCTACCCATTTGGTCATCTACTTAAAATATCCCTGAACTTATTAAATCATAGCACTCAAATACCCCAATCCTAATATAGATAGAGCAAATTCTTTATCAAATTATTTAGAAATACCTCAGATTCCTCAGTTTATTCTCGCGGCTTCGATGTGCATCAAGTATTTCCTGCACTTCCTGACCTTCCTTAGACATTCAAACATGGCGAGCCCTTACACAGGCCTGAACCCTGACGAGTTCTTGCATACACCTCAAAGTAACTGCTGCCTGCTTCCTTACCTGACGACCCCTAAACAATGCCTAGAGCCTCACCAGCCCTTTCAGTGCTCGTAGTGCTCTCCTCACCTCTAAAACCCAAAAACCAAATCCAAAAGAGTGACAATAATCCCCTTCAAAAATAATCAAACGAAATTCTCACAGACCCGTTATTGTTCATCGAGAATGGTTACCAAAAAGCCTCGAATGCAGTCTGGATTCGAATGACAGCCCATTCCTGTCGTACAGCCTTGAAGTCCTTTGGAGGATCCCTCACTATTGTTGCCACTGCAGCATTATAGGCCTCTGCAGCAGCCTCAGATGCAGATTCAGCAGTCTCCACATTGAGATGTCTCGACTGCTTATGCCAACTTCCTTTGCTTCTTTCCCCTGACTCGTGCTCACCAGATATTTTCCACAGACCCCATTTTTTGGACTTGACGTTGGTAAGCTTCTTCTGTTCATGATTCAACAATAGCAATCAATCAGCTTGCTTGTAAAAGGGCAAATGAATCCTCCTTTGTAATTGGTTGCCCCCGTTTTGTATGCTACATCCTTGTTACTTGTAAATGGTCTCTTTGAGAAACTCTGAGGGCAATAGGCAATATTTATACCCTTCCATTATGTACGTCCAATCAGACAATAAAAGTATTCTTTTACCAGGTTCAGAGAAAATTGTTTTTTACAATGGACGATTATACTATAGTTTCAAGCTAATTTTATCTAGCTTTATTTCTATTAGCTTTGATCCACGACTAAGGAAGAATTCATATGGTTGTTACCTGTACATTTTTCCAAGGTCCTCTTGGTTGCCCCCGTTGTTCAATGTATTTTTTTGAAGGGCTTCTTTTATGTGCTGCAAATTGTAACATAAAGGATCTTTTTAGTTTCTAGAAAAATGAGTATATTGTGTAGCTCACAGCTGCCTATGCCATACTAAGATCCCAATAGTGGCATAATTGTTGATTGGAACTGAGATTGCAGAGTGCACTGCCAGAATAATGCATATCATGGAGATATTCCATTTTCACAAACCTTAATACTACTGCCACTGCTAGGAAGCTTTGCATATTTCTTCTGCAATATCTGTTTTAATGTGCCTTTAGGGCTACTTCAAAGCTTCTAGATAAGATAATATAAATATAAATAAATAAGAACTCGTTGGCAGTAGTTTCCTCCTAGAACTCATTGGCTGCATGTATGCCTACACTTGAGAAGCACATGCTTTAATGATATCACTGAACTTTCAGATTATATTCTTGTATCCATTAGCATCTAGAGGTTTTAGATAATGTATTGTAGTGATATTATAAGGCACTATCAAAAACAATGTTGACAGAAGTAAGGATGGGAAATGTGACGGGAAATTTCAGTCATATGAGTTAAATAAGATAATGCCAAAGTTAAACAGCTTCCTTGAAATGTAAAGTTGATTTATCCCTGATTTTGTATACAAACACTGTGATGACATCAATAATAGATTACAAATAATTTCAATGTTTTTGTGATTTTTAAGCATGCATAAGTGGTCAACTTGTACATGTGGAGATATAGATGCATTAGACATGTCTTTTACCGATGTGTTTTGTTGTTTAAAATTGGATTGGTGTTTCTATTTGATTGCGCTAATTTTGTATCATATGCACAAAAATTGTGTTCCAGGGAAAGGTGAATCCCACTCAATTGTTCTGCTTTGATAATGGTTTGTGCCCAGGTAAACTTACATTCTCTTCTACAAACATTGCTTTGACTTTAAGATCATCTAAATGTATTCAAAACTTTTCATTTCTGAACTCTGCAACATCACTTGGTATATTTTGTTATCATTGTGATTTGTAATTTATGTAATTTATTTGATTTTGTAATTTATTTTCTATATTAGTTGCATTGAAGCTTGAAAATTTCATATTTTTGTTTTCATTAATATAGGAGAATATCTTAGGAATTTTTTTTAATTAAAAGTACTATTAATTAGAATTTTACTTTCATTTTTTTTATAGTCATGGCTTCTTCTGGAACTCCTAATTTGTTTGAGAGGACCGATTTAGAGATTGAAAAATTGCAATCTATTCTCGAAAATCCAACTACAGTTGGGCAGTATAAAGCCCATTGTGAAAAAATACTGGTTGATCTTCGTAGAATAGAGACAAGTTTGAAAACATATAATCCATTTGATTCTGAATCAATAAAAAAATTTATGGATTCACTAAAATCAAGTGTCTCAGGAGATGTAGGTTATAATGAGATTACATCACGACTTTCCGATAAGGAAGTCGTTAAGAGGTCTTGTTGGAGTTTTTATGCAGACAAACGGAAAATAAGGGCATATTATGTAAACAAATGTTCATGTCCTTTATGTGCCCCTTTGATTTATCCTAGATTTGTGGCCTCTCAAGGCCAATTTCCAAATAATGACCAATTACCGTTATACTTCATAATGATGCTACATGCTGAGGTTCACTTAAACCTAAAGGTGAACTATTTAGACATCCCTAGTTATTTGGGGCAGGGGTGTGGCCGTATTAGCCACAGGAAAGCATATAGAAAGGAGGGAGCTCCTGCAGTTGTTGACACGCGGCAGCTTGTACCAAGGCCACAACCATTCTTATCAGGCTTTCAGGATGTCGCAGCACCTGTCGTTATGACTGCACATGAGGCTGCTATCGAGGGTCTTGCTGGCATTGCTCGCGAGACCCAATTGATCTCTTCTGACCATGTGGGTCAGTACCTTCAGAGACGCGATACTAGCAGTGGAGGTGCTAGTAGCACCAGTGATGCACGCAGCGAGGTATACGCTCGTGCATCTTTGATTTCCCCAGATGACTTTGAGCTAGTTACAGATCCCGCTCAGGCACGTCGGCTAGGACGCATCATGGTTGCTGACTTGTTGCGTGCGTATGAGGTGATTTCTCGGCATTGCAGCATTCCACTATCGGGGGTTTTAGATTTTATAGAGCAGAGTGGGAGTGTATCTTCTAGTCAGGGTACTACTGCCGCTGCTACAGATAGACTTCCTGTAGCTGGGATTGTCACACCTGATGTTCAGCACATTTCTGTTCCGGTGTGTGAAAATTAAACCTTTAATATAATTAAAATTTATTTTAATTTATCATTACTTTACAATTTATTAATATTAAAATTAAACATGTACTTTTGTGTTTAGGCTTCTGCTCCAGTGTGTGGAGCTTCACAGCCCACACCATCTACCCGTGTCACATACACACAGCTCTTGACTGAGCACAACATGGATCTTGATGTTCCGGGTCTGAGTCAACTTGGCCTAGTTGGCGACATATTTGCTGGTGTTGAGGTCATGGATGACAATCCCATACATTTGGAGACGTGTTCCGCAGAGGTATAAATACATGTGTTTTAATATAATTAATATTTAATCTAAATTGAAATGTTAGAAATTAATGAACTTTATTCAAAAAACTTATTTATCAACTTCTTACATTTTATTTATTTTGTTTCATAGGGATCTATGGGACAAAGATCTACGGGTAGCGTAGATACTCCCAACATCCGCGCAGGGACAGATACTGAGGTAATCAATTGTACATATCAGTTATATAATGTATTGAATTAATCAAGAAATTGTTGTAGATTTCTGCTTATATATTTTAATATATGGTACATGCTATATATAGTTTATGACATGTATATTCCTTTTTTTTAACATGCAGGGTGCAGCAGAGCGTAGTGAGGGGTCTGGCACTCGCCCTAGTGCACGGAGGAGACTTCAGTGATATTTTATAGATTTCAAACATTTTAGACATACTTCTGGAGATTTTAGACATGTATATATATTCATACTCATTCTAGACATTATTATTATATTTTGATATATGTCTTAGACACGTGTATTATTAATATATTTTGATATATGTCTTAGACACGTGTATTTACAATTATGGATGTGAATATAAGACACCCCCTTATCTTTCATTTTTGTCTCTTGATGATATCATAATAGGTATATAACTAGCAATCGCATGTGTTTCATGACATGTGAATGATGAACGGTATATGTTATTTGATTTAGAGGCATAGTTATCTGAGTTTTACTATCAAGTTCGAATGCTTTTCTGTGAAATGTTTCAAAGACGTTTATATTGAAAATGGAAAAGGGATTTGTAAATATTCCTAGTTTGATCAGTAAGCGACATTGGCTGATCAGCACTACAATGTACAGTGTGCCAGGTTACAGGTGAGTTAGAGACTATTGGATGACATCATAGTCATGAGGTTCTGAATCATCCTCTTCTATACTCTTGGATCAAGGGGGGTTTGTTAGGACTTGTGTTCCAAATGTTTAGTTTGTTATCATCGTGTATGGGGCATGCTACTCACTTTAGATAATTATATGCTATTCACTTTATATTAGTAAAGTGTTAATATAAATTAGTTTGGGCCCGTTGAACCAAATGTAAAGCTTATTTAAAGCCTTAGAAATATTGAAATAAAACAATGGAGATTTATTTTGCAAAAGCTTTGTCAAATCATTAACGTAGTTTCTTCCATTATCCTATGTATTTTTCCCTAACTCGATTTGATGAATAAACATATTGAAGCTTTATCATGTAATCTCCTACTGATCCTATCATTTGTATCAGAGCAGGTTTGCTTGTAGACACAAGATGTTTTTTGATTTCCCAGGGGCAATACTAATTTGCTTGGTTGCCCTGCGGATGGTAGCCTTTTGAAGTGCATATTAGTTTGTAACATAAAAGCAATTATTTGTTGTGATAGTGCTTTGCGGAATCTATAGCTATTGTTTTTTATTGGTTATGTGTTCCCTAGGGCGTTATAGGGTATCCTAGAGGACAGTTTGAGGATGATGCTTTGGTATTGGTATGGTGAGAAAGAAAAGGGAAAAGCACTACCTTGTTGGTGTAGCACAGGTCTGATCTTCGCACAACTCATGCAGCCATACTGCTTGTCTGTCATTGATGACAACAACTTTCCACTGTTCCTTAGTTGCCTTCTATACTTCATCTGGTAGACATGATCTGATCACGTTGATGTGTTGCTTTGTCCATCTCTTACCGTCCATCTCTTGACATTATTGGGAAACCCCAGCGTCCAATTTGGAATGGAAATGCCACTCCAATGGGGGGGTTTCCTCAGAAAAATGATATGTAGCTGAGTATCAAGATCCATCTTATTAAGTCAGTGTCATTCCTTGGAGGTCAGAGAAAAGGAAGGAAGGAGGTCCATCAACAACCTCAAGTTCATAGCTAACTCAAAGGCTGTGTACTGCAGTAGTGGCAAAAAAATCTGTGCCAAACCGACTAAAGATGAGATCAGTTTCCAAGCGCCAATGGTGACTATCTTATATTTTTTGTGATCAATTGGCAGTGATCTAGAATGGTGGCTGGTCAAATTTAGCTGATCACATTAGCTGTACTTGTTTGTGTGTTGCTTGGAGGAAGTGCAATCTCCAGTTTGCTACTTCCAGGAAATCCAAATAGGGGATCCCAAGAACTAGCAAATTTTTTTTAGATGATAAAATTAGTCAGGTATTTGCAAATGGAGGAGTTTAGCTACCATGAATTTGTAAACATTGGGAAATGTAGACACTTTTCAAACCAATCACATGATTTTTCATATTTTAATGTAGTGGGAATCAGCTCCAGATAAGTATTATGCCTTCTTGGAGGAAGTTTTTAGGCCTCTTATTTTGTTCTGAATCTTTTTTGGGTTTCTATTTATGGTGGCAAGGGAAGTCTCTGTTTTTGTCATTAAATTTCTCTTCCACTACATCTAGGAATTTTATTTGTCATTATGTTTGGGATATAAACTTATATGTGAGCATTTGTTTTTGTGAATTTTCAGTATATCACAAAGTCCATGTTGTTCAGAATTTGTTGAGCATGTTGTACATATTTGATTTGTCCTTCTAGAACTTAGGTAGTATTCTTGGGTTTGTAGAGAACATGAGAGGCTAGGAGCGTCTTGATAGATGACTTTTTTGGACCTAGCCCAGCCATGTCCTCAGGGTATTGGACCTTTGTTGGAACAAGTAGATCTTTTCCTTTTACCTATATATACATATATATTTTTCAAGATTTTAACCCCTGGGGTTTTAATCACATGACCAAGGTTAGGATCAAACCAAAGCATTGCTAATCCACCTAATGAAATACTGTAGCTAATAATAGTCCTGCTTGCTAGAGTTCAAGATTGCGAGTTAGGTAGGCACATCATTCCTAAATGAGCCTAGCCACCTAAATGAAAGGCCTTAGCTAATAATAGTCATGCTTTCTAGAGTTCAGGATTGAGAGTGGTGTAAGCACATCATTCTTAAATGATACTGTAGGTTAGGGTTGGTGCATGTTTTTAATTTTATTTTTTGATTCGAGAGAAATTGTCAAATTAGTCGCCCATGAAGCCTCTTTATTGGAGGTTACGGGTTTGAATTAGCCTGCCACTATAACCTTGGCAATGATGTACATGCTCCACTCCGTAGTGCATTAAATTGGGGACTCAAACTCGTGACTACCAGGTTGGGGTGCTCTAACACACACAACCTCCCTGACCGGTTGGGCCAAGCCCATGGGGATGGGTTGGGGCAATATTTTAATATAAGACGTACAGGTCAAATTGAGATATGAGTGAAATGTATTAATGGTTTTGTGATAGGATTTTATTTGCTAAGACACAATTATAATTTAACCAAAGATTCCACATGATGGGTAAAGTATTTGTTGAATGACTTTGAATCGCAGGCTTTTGTCTGGCAAGGACTGAATGTTGTAGGAGTTGCTTGTTCCTCTTATCTTGATGTGTCAGATATTCGTTAGGAGGCAAAAGTGAAAAGCACCAGATATGAAGATTGAAATCCTATGTTTATTTTTTGATACTCGTTATTATTTAGTCTAAATTGCTTGAATCAAGAAATAAAACCTCCAATCTAGTTACGTATAAGTAGGGAAAATTTCAACTACAAGGAATATAAGTGGGAAATTGTAACTCAGGTATCCTCCACAAATTTCATTAATTGTATGCCACTCAAATCTTTACAAACACCTGCTTTCATGTCATTAGTTGTGCCAAATATTGTTCAGGATACACAAGTTGTCCTCAGCTATATATGATGGTTGGCATTTTTTGTTTATTTGTCGATACTGGTTTCTCTTTCATCCGAACTGCTTGAATCAATAAATGATAACTAGCAATCGCATGTGTTTGCGGGTTGAACTAGGAATTAGAGATGATATATGGACTAGCTATATTTCTTTGGTATATGAATAAATTTTTCACCCTAGTGACTGTTAAAGTAGCCTTCTTTATCTAAGGATACAGATGATAGCCGTCTTTCATCCTGTGTTTGAGCTCTGCACAAGTTTGATAATTCACGGGACTATATCAAAGTAGAAACTCTGCATAAGGAATAATAAGTCAACTGAAGCAAGTTTTTGCATGAATTCACAACAAATTATTTTGTAAGCTGGAATAGGAGACATACAGTTATCGTGGGATAGATTTATGAGAAATTATTTTCCTTGTTTCAGTCTTAACTACGTTAAAATGCCCCTACATTTATCATTAAAAAATACTCATCGGTTAAAAAAACTTTGGAAAGTGGGATTGGGTGAGTGAAATTATAAGGAAAATAATATTATAAATGTCATTGACAATACCTGGAGCCCAACTGATGAGAAAGTAGTGTACAATTGTTATAAGGAGAAAGTTGGAGATGTGGTGTAGTGAAATAAATTGGATCCCATTGAAGAATTCTGGTTGGATCCCACCTTTTGACCAACACATGAAAAGAAACTGCCAAAAAGGGTCCTGGGGCGATGAAGTGTATTGTTTCATTTGTCACATGTACGGCACAATTCCATAACATGAGGGTTTATGACTCTCCAATATACCCAAAATCAGAATGGAACCACCCTGAGCTCTTGAGCTCTCTTAGAAACTGTACAGATCTGTTTACAAGAATTTTTTCGTGTTAGAAAGGAGCAAAGAGAGCTGATTCTGTTACAACTTTAGACTACTTAGAGTTATTCAAAATTGAAATTGCTTGAGACAGTATTCATTGGTAAAGTCCAGGAACATCAGATAATCTTATTCAACTCTTTTAGCTATAATTTTAATGCTTTTATTTTCAATTGAATTCTTTAAGTTCTCTCTGTTGCATGTGTCACGGCATTTCTGTGCTTGAGGTAATGAGTTTAACTCATTAAGGATCACAGTAGTCTTTTATTCTTCTTTTCTGTTTTATATTAAGGATCACAGAGTTTAACTGCATGGAACGGGTTTGAAGTTGTAGGATAACGATTGGTATTTGACACGTGGTGGGGATTGTGGAGAAAGGGGGGTTTTGAGGAGTTGAAAACATGACTGTAAGAAATGCATTGACGGATTTTTTGAAAAGTTAAAAAGTTGTATTAGGTCATGAGTGAGGGAGATAGATATTTCACTAGGGATTAAGTACATGGGAATGTCATGTCTAGATTGGGAGAAGGGATAAGGACTATGAGGAGAGAATACTAAAGATCCGCTAGAAGTGGTAGGTGGGTGGATGATATTTAGAAGAAAATGATAGGATGTGTGCCTTGGAAAGCCATGTGAGTTTGAAAAAGAGGAGTTTTAGTGTTTACATAGGGACCACAAATCAGATATATTTGGTCTAGGGTGAAAATGATGACATCAAAAATGTCTGTATAAATGAAAACAATAAAATATGTAACGAGTAATTTGAGGCCTTGGAGTGGGGGCGATGTGGATAAGGTCTTGACTTTGTGTTAGGATGTGGCAGGTAGGCTAGTTGCAAGTAGATGTGGAAGTGAACCAACAACCATAGTTGATTTTGGGACTAACCATGATTAATTGTTGTACAGACCCTCTGAGGAAAAGTGAGACTACCTACATACAGAAGGAAGGTAGTGGCATTGCTTTGATTTTGGGACTAACCATGATTAATATATGTACAGACCCTCTGAAGAAGAGTGAGACTACCTGCATACGGAAGGAAGATAGTGCCGTTACTTTGATTTGCCATATGGTTAGCTAGAAGATCAGCTTTCCATGGTGGAGTCTGACCTCAGCCATGTTGTTGACCACTGCCACTAACTGCTAGACAATATTGTCCATTTTCCAATTAGCACTAAATTGTTGGAAAAGGTCCACTATACTCTGGTTTTGTGCGAGGCCATTTCCTTTGAAATAGATTGATTATCATTTGAGAGTGTCTCATTTGAATGTGATGGACACCTTGTTCAGAAATAAGTTGAACTCGTATATATGGGGCAAGCAACTCAGACAAATTATTTGTGTGTGTCCCAATGTGTTGCCCATAACTAAAAAGTGGGACCTCATCAAAGTCACAGGTTATCCCCCAAATTCAGTTTTTAGCATGTTGTTCTTAGCAGCTCCGTCAAAGCTTCATTTAAATATGCCTGGCAGTGGTGAGGGCCATCTATTTTAAGGGGATAAATTGAAGAAATAAAATTTATATTGAAAAGGAATACTCCAGGTTTTTGCAATCTGACAATCCACCATATTGGCAGTTGAAAATATATCGGATCTGCATTTTGGCATAATGAGGGTTATGTTGTGAATGTGTCTTGATTTTCTGACTCAATTGAGTTACAATTTATCTTAATTTTCACATATTCGAGTATCTCTCCTACCAAAAGAACCACAGAGAAAACCCTGTTAAAAATAGATACATGGTCATGAGTGAGGGGAATGTGCCAATAAATTAAATGCTGGTTTAAATGTTTATTGAGATTTATATTGAAGATGTTGAAAGAAGAGTTAGATGGTACCCGGATATCCTATGCAAGCGAACATTGGAGAACTAGATGATATCTTGTTTATGCAGCTTGCTAACTATTTGAGGAAATATTTGGCCCAATCCAACTTGCCCTTTTGAAGGTTATCAATTGTATTAAGATTGTTGTGCATTAATAACCATCTACATCTGTTTAATTTTGGCCATACTGGGACAGCCGAGAAAATGCAAGGAGGTATTCAAACACGTTAGGACAGAGAATAGTCACAAAACAATGCTTTGGTTACTTCCAGAAATGCACATAGCTGTTACAATGATGAAGGAAGCCGATATCCACATGCAAGAGCCAAACATAGAGGTCTGAAACTCAAAATACAAAAAATATGGAGTCCTTAGCAAAAAGCATAAGGATCCAGAGTGTCCAACATAACAAATGAGCCTTGCTCTTACATTTATAGATGAATCCATAGAGGAAGAAGGGAGAAGGAGGGAAAACCTGAATTTGAAACACAACCACCAATAAGAAGCATTCAATGCCTAAAAATCCACTTGGAAATCTATGAAATACACTTGCGCATGCCTGTTTGATGTGTTGAATACAAAGGAGGGCGGATCATACCAAATTAGGTGGTTAGAGAAATCAGATCTACTCATCAATGTTGAGAAAGACATTTTCCCGTTTCTCACCTACTAGATCCACCATAATTTGAATTTTGAATTTTTGGCACTGTAGCTGATGTCAGCAGCTCTCTGACAAGTCCAGGCGCATGTCGATTTGAGATATGTAGCAGAAGATACGGCTGTCATAAGATGTCAAAGTCGTTGGCACACACAAAACACGTGATGCACATGGATTGGTTGAAATGAAGGCCAACTGTGTGAATACTTGTCATTTTTGCCATGTGTCAATCATTGATTTATTGCAAGGATTTGGTGCCCTATTGGCGCACTTTGACTAGTTGTGCACGACACACTAAATGTTGTATGTTGCTTGTGTTATTTCAGGTCCCTTGCAGTTCCATATCTAGTTGTGTTCCATGAAAATGACCTGATGAATACATGTTTTTTTGTGCTACTCATGCCTAGCCTCCTTTCATGCATTTCCCTTCATTCTCGCTCAAAACAGATAGTTTTCATCCCTCTTTTCTGGTGCTATCACCTTTTAGTGCAGTTTCCTTTCATGTTATCCTTCTATCCCTGGTCCCTTGGCATTATTAGATTAGTTTTCCCTTCAGCACTAGGAGTAGAAATAGCAGTAGAAATAAATAGAGGAACTGACCTTCTCCAGAGATCCGCCCCAAGCTCGCAAGGTCCCACAACTTGGGGACAGTTCCATTGTGGTCTCAAACACCTCGGCCCTTCCGAGATCCGAGACACGGGTGCACGTTTGAGAAACCAATAGTAACCAACCTTGTACTCTGAATTTGTCTCATCAGGGTTGTGATTGATAATACCTCTTGTGAGAATACAACGGTTTTATAGGTAAGGGCCTTGATTTCCATTTGGGTAAGGTTAGGTGGTTTAGATTCAAACATATGTGTAATGACATCCTATTTCTTTTTAGGTTCTAAGACTAGGAAGGAATGCCCAATAGAGATTTTTATAGTTTGTAATCTTAAGCACGACTTTGGGTGCTAATGGTTTTCGCTAATTTAATTTGAAAGTATATTTTAATTAAAAACACATCCTTTTTGTAACCAACCTTGTACTCTGAATTTGGCTTACCAGGGTTTTGATTGATAATACCTCTTGTGAGAATGTAATGGTTGTACAGGTAAGGGCCTTGCTTGCCTTTCGGGTAGGGTTAGGTGGTTTACATTCAAATAGATGTGTAATGACATCCTATTTCTTTTTAGACTATTTGAGCTTTGAGGTGAATCTTCTTACGGGTTGACAATGCTAATAAACGTGGTATTCTTCTGGAATTTGTACAAGTGCTTACTGATTTGATCTCTTTATCACCAAATCCTACATATCTTCTGATGGAGGATGGTTTATGGATGGTAATTGTTTTACCCATTTCATCTTTGTTGTATTAACAGTTTGTTCTTACAGATTTTACAGTGAAATGTATATGTTGTTATGCCATAATTCCATGTAATGGATGAGGATGGAAAGAAGTTGATAGACAGAGGTGTAATTGGCTATATTCAACAGGTATTCATTATTTGATTTTGTAATTGGTCCACCAATATTTGAAACATGGTGTTCAGGTTTTAGGTGAAGAGCATCAAAAATTGGACTTGTGTGTAGACACTAGGAACAAATGCATGTTTCCTACCTTCTTTAAGGAGATTTTTGGGAGTGAAGGCTGCAATAGAGCATACATCAATTAAACTGACAGGAACATATCGGCCTAGGCTGCTGTCAGAATTTTTTGTTAGTCTCCCAGACCTCAAGTGTAATGTGGTGGGAACGGAGGTGTGGACCCATAACATGATGGTTTCCTCTGTGTTGTATGTTACTGATGAGGCCACAAGTGCCCCCAAGAATGACCCTCATAGGATTCTTAGGATCAAATATTTGTTCTGCAATGTCTTGAAAGGAAACAATGATGTAAGGATTTTCAATTTTCTGGAACAAAGCAGGTTAATTTTCATAATATGTATCATGTATCCATGTGATTTTCATGTTTTTATTTTTCAGAAATCATTTTCCAGTTCTCCTAGCAAATGAGATTCGCAACCCACGATCTATATATAATAGTCTTGCAGGTGGCACTGATAACTGTGACACTGCATTTTTATCTCATATATTTATAATTATCAGAAGCAAGTCTGCAAATTTTATATGTTGTCAAATAAAAATAACTCTAGAAACATTACTCATAGTTCACATACTCGTACTCGGCAAACCAAAATAAAATTGACTCAGCAAAACTCGACAATATTCAGCCAATACTCGGGAATAGTTGGCAACTTAAAAAATACGCAAATTTCTTTTAAAAACATAAATTTTAAGCAACATATAGCTACAAAATGTATCAAATGAGTCCATAAAATGTTGGAGAAGTGTTTTCTATTAGATTTGAATACAGATACAATACAAAATTGCATCATCATGTGAAACAACAACTGGCTGATAAGTAATATGAATTTATGATGATTGGCATTTTTTTAGAAAATAAAGAATGATAAAACAGGACGTAAAAGACTCATTTTTTCCAAAACTTATCCATTGTCAAACTTAAACCGAGTTTTATCCTTCTCGAACATGAACTAGAACTCAAACCTTGTGACTTATGTACATATCACATAGTGATATACACATCTACATATATATGTATATATTATATACTATATAGTATAGATAGAGTCTCATGAAGATAAATGAGATATTGACAATCAGCTGATTTCCAAAATAAATGTGTGTGAATACACATATATGATATACACATTAATATGTATGCATGTACATTTACAGATAGTTCATACACAATAATCTGAGTAGACAGAAAAAGTCTATACCAAGTGATAACAAACCCATGAAAGTGTCAGTAATGGCTCAGACTAGCCAAGTTTTGGAGAGTACTTGCCAAAACTCAATGAGTCTTCTATGGTGAGTATTCGTTTCAGTAAACGAGTGGCGAGTACTCACCGATTTTTCCATCTATGACTCCGCTTCTTTCTTTATATAGGGGTGGGTGCCCCATCCCCATATATAGATAGAGATAGGCCCCCTAGATTAATATGCCCCCCTCTCTCACCCATGTCGAGAGAGGGGGACCCCCATATAGAAATATAGGGGGGATTGAGTCAAGCCCCCACCCCATAATACAATAATTCATTTTCGTAGAAGTTTGTATGTGTGCAGAAAACATCAATCATGATTTTGTTTTGAATTTATTCCTAGTCATGGTGGGAGTGATGGATTACATGGATATGTTCCTTCACTTGACCATGTTTTTGTAGACATGGTATGCCATACTGTTACGAGATTCTATGCAAGATGGGTTACTAATGCACTCTTAGGTAACTATTCTTTGGTCTTTTACATTTTCTATTTTTGCATCTGTACAGAGGGATTTTCTTTAAAAAAATAAATTGGAGAATACAGGCATGCCTTTCTTTTTATTTGGCCACTCAACAGGTGGAGCAGTTGTATTGAAGGTAAAAACATGTGAAGAGTTGAAACCATGTTATTTGGTTTAAGTGTTTCTACTTTACCAAAAGTTAAGAATTGTGGTATGTTTGTTGGGAATCTATCACAATGAAGTTTTTTTATGATATTTTTCTTGACAAAATGTTTTGAAGGTTTCCTCACATCCAGATGTGGAGTCAATGCTAGAGGGAGCAATATTGACTTCTATAGAATTACGTGTCAGGCCTACACATCCAATTTTTGGGGTAAGAAAACTCATCATGAATCGAAGAATATGAAGTGATGAGGGTTGTCAATCCTCTTCATTAATAATGTCAATCCAGGGCTGGTGTTCGATGGCTATATGAAAAAGGAGAAAGAGATCTTTCGAAAATAACTCCTTCAAACACAATCCAAAATTGCATAAATTAAAAAGCACACTTGTGGAAATGGAAAAGCACACTTGCAGAAATGAAAGCACACATACATAAAGGAAATTGTTGAATTGGAAATAAATCAAATAAAACACCTATAGGTTCACAACAAATTGAATGAAAATAAAGATTACAATACAAGGAGAAAAACAATACAAAAAAATGATTATCACAGAAAAAGGAATAAACATAAACATAAATTTTTACGAGATAAAAAAACACAAATACACAGATCCATCTTCATTGAAATGAGTGGCCAACTCTTTCCTTGGAAGAGGATTTAAATCATGCTTCCAAGATCTTAATTCAAAACTTCAAAATATTAGAGAGAAAAGAAAAAAATTTCATTGGTTGGTAAAAGATTATAATTCATGCATCCAACCAACTCCTTATTTTGGGGAATATAATCTGATCTTCTCTTTATTCTAATTTACTTAGTCAAAACACCAAATACTAACTACCTATTCTTGGGTGGATTTATTCAAAGCAATAAATCCTAAAAAAACTTGACTACAATCGTCCACTTATTGTGCAGAATATTTCTACAACTCGTCCCTTTAATCTAGGAACACAAAGTGGGAGAGTACTTATTCAACATTCCTAATACTATTCCACTATTTTCTCATCCTTGAAATATGGAGAGAAAATGGAGGAGTGCTAAGTCCATGACTTTGAATTCTTCTTGGAAAGCCACATGCACACATGAATTTCGATTGCCACATGTTTGGATCTTTATTCTTGGTTGATGACGTGGAAGGAAAGAGTGGGCTAAATAGTTTGGTGCTCCTTTACATTTTTTTGGAACAAATCAAAAGACTTTCACTAGCTTGGTGTTTATGTAGCTGCATTTTTCATTTCCATAGCTGTGTGTAAGTTTCCCGTACCAGAAATCTAGTAGCAATCTATGAACAATTGGGATTTCTGTAGCTACATGAAGACTTTTGGTAGCTTTAGACTATGAACTTGGAGTATAGTTTCTTATGACCTATTTTCTACACAATATTACAATCCAACTTAGAAGAAATATTAGGAAAAAACAACAATTAGACTGTAAATAGATTTCCAAATAGATGATAAGATAAATCCTATATTATACCTTAAATATGATATCTGTTATTAAAACTACATCTAAATTCACTTGAAAGATTGATTTTAAGAGAGACAATAAGAGTGATATTTGGTGATATAATGAGACATAGTTTGGCCTCGTCATGAAAATTTGTGGTTAGGTAAAATCTCAAGATTATTTATTCTTGTTTCATTGATTGATGCAAGCGATAGCACTTATTTTTAGTGGAGCCTATCCATCATGCACGTTCATGATGGATGTTACCAAAATATAACCCATGACCTTTGTGCCACTAATTTAGCCACCCACCACTACGCCATGCTTAATTTTAGTGATTGAAAGTTAAAAAAGTTTATTTAACATTGATTGATAACATGCATGATCTTTAGGGTGAACACTTATTTTATCTCTTCTTTTACCCAAGTTCCAGTTCAGTGGTGCAAACAAGAGGGGGATACCAGTGTCTAGGGATCCTACAACACTTGTTGCCAAGTAATTTGATCTATTACTGTACACTAGACCGATAAGGATTTTTACTGGTTCTGAGATACTTTGAATCACATCTTACCTATAGTGCAACTTGAAAAAGATAACAATTATATTTTTAGTGCTTCATGGATCCACTGACAGGGTAGAAAATCCATGTGCATCTCTATACTTGTACATTGAAGCAACTTCGAAACATAAAGAAATTAAGCTTTATGAGGGCTTTCTACATTACTTGCTCTTTGATCCAGAGCGGGATGATATTGTGAGTGATATCATCAATTGGATGGATGGTAAACTGCAATGCTAAAATGCTTAACATCCTTTTCTCCTAAATGCATGGGAAAATGATGCTTAGTTATATGTTAGTGTGGAATTTATTTGTATGCTTCTTGACGTAATTTTTGTTAGGATGTTTCAAGCAGCCCCGACATCATCTTTTGAACTTGTATACTGTGTTGTTTTAACAAACCTGCTCCTCTTTGGGTTTGGAGTCTAGGTATGCATTTTAATTTCTAAAATATTTGAATGACTATGTAATTAGTTCTAGTTTGTGCATATATTGTTTGGCCGAAGGTATTAGTTTAGAAATGAAGAAATGTAGTCATATTTTATACCCTTAGACCAGTACTCTAATCCCATGCATGTTGGCCTATCACCCAATGAAAGCTAGGCACTCACTCAAGGCACACGCGGGCACCGAGTCTCTCCTTTATGTGATTCTTGTGAGAATGCATCATCTTATAACATATATTCAAATGGAAATGAGTAGAAAAGAACCATGCCACATTCTAAGAGCCTAGAATGAGTTGATATCTCATTGCTTCTAGAAAAGAGAAATAATAAGCAGCATCCTCCTAAGCATACAAGTGTTGATATGTGATTTCTTTGTAAAAGGATGTGTTCCTTGATTGAGAAGTCATGCTTGATATGTACTGTATTTTCTTTGCAGATTGCAGATCTTTGACTGAGTCGGATTATGATTGGACTCTTTTATTTATTTCATTTTGCATCTGAGTTTAATCTGATCTCGGAACGAATTATGAAGTTATTCATCTATAAGACCTAGCCTTGGATCAGTGGTATTGATCCAAGTGGTGCTTTAAGTTATTCGTGATGAATTAAAAATTATAAACCTTTCACAGGTTGCAAGGTCTGAATTCGTTGAATAAAGCCAATCCCGAGTCTAACTCAGGTTGATCGTGTGAAATGGAATGGTTCCCGATATCGAAGTATATCTGGAAGGTCTTGGTCGTGGACCAGGTAATAATTCTGTTGCATATAATTCTGTAGCCTAATGGCAGTACAGGAGTGAACCCTGTTCGAGAATGCATGTTGTAGGTCTTTTTCTGAGTATATGAAATGTTAGACCTAACTGGAATTATTAATGTTAGTAACCTAAAACTAAACTTAACCTAGGGGTTAGATTAGTGTTAATCTAACCTAGACCTAGGCTAAGAGCTAATGTTCTAAGTTAGTATCTATGTGCTAAGTGGTTAGACTAGGTGTTATCCTAAATCCTAACCTAAGTTACTAACCTAACTATTGAGCAAAGAATAAGGGGACCTATGGAAGGGGTGCGAACCATGGGCGGCAGTTTCTATGTTATTAAATGCGTGGATAAGTATGAAAGACAGGTAATTTGGTGGAGGTTTTATAACGGCTATCTTGAGCCGACGTGGCAGGTCGCCAAAATTGGAAATGGTCTTGGAATTTCATTTGTCTATCGCCAACTATGGCGGTCGGTGGCAGTGGAGTTTGAGCGGGAAACTGGGAATTAATGCAATCAATGCACTCGGGCTTCGAGCTCGGATTTCTTGGGGAAGCATGCAAAATGGAAAGTTGATTGTTTGTTTGGTTTTGCATGCGCTCCGGTTTTCCTTCTGTCTGTTCACTGGTTCTTCGCACCAGTCTTCTTGGTGTTGCATGGCAAGTATGAGCGTAACTAGCTCTTTCCTCTGGCAAGGAAAATATATAAGTCATGGAAATAGTAAATTTCTGTTGGTGGATCTAACTTGGAAAAGAAGGAGAAGGTTTGAGCTCTTTCAGTGGTCTGCTTCGAAATTTTAAGCAAATATCCAGGCATGTTAGGCCCTAACCTTTAAAAATCTTGCTGTCTTTCAAGTGATTTCATTAGAACAACTCTGTTCAAATGATTTATGGGTTTAGATGATTTTATGGCAGTTACGGGTGATTTTGTTACTGTATCTTCTTGCTGTTCGATTTTCAAATTTAACCCTTGAAGGGTGTGTGTTGTATTTCAAACTGTTATTCTGTTTTATTGCGTTTTACATTCCGGCGTAAGCCTGTGAAACGTATGCTTGAAGGGTACTTATCCTGCTCTGTGAGAACCCGTGCATGATTCCCTTGCTGGGTTCAGGCTACTGTGATGCTTGTTGATTGATTCTCGTAGTCGATGCTTGTTGTTGATACTTGCCGTCAATGCTGGTTGTGGTTACTCGTAGAAAGGAATACTGATGGACTTTTGTTTGATTGCTCAGTTTTATTGAACTATTTGTAAGCTCTGTCGTGGTAAATGTTGGTTGTGGTTATAGATTCTTGTTGGGTTTCGTTTGAAATTTAAAGTTATTTGTTAATAAATAACTTGTTGTGTTACTGTATCTCATCGCGACCCTGTTGAGGTTGTTTTTCCTTGCGTTGTGGTTATGGGTTTCAACCCGTTGACAGTATGCAATATGTATATATTTATGTTTGTTGTAATCGAAACGACTCTGTGGAGTCGATTGAATGATTCATATATTTGGACCACTGTTGAAGCTAAATATAATTGAATATTGGTAATTGATGTGCCAGAGACTTGAAGGAATAACATGTATTACGACCTCTGTTATTTTGTAAGAATACCTTCGTGTTGCAAGGATTTTGTGGTACAGACTCTTTGGGTGTATTTTTACGTTTACATTCTGTGCAAACTTGTGCGAAAAATTGATAAGGGTTCAGTCGGATTCCTTGTTTTGAAATCAGTATTTAGATTTACTTTTGCCTGATTTTTAAATGTGTACCATTGATTGGCACAGATGGAATCATTTAATTTATTTATCTTGTTACTGTTGTTCGGATTCAGTTGAATCTTGGAAGGTAACCTGTATTTTTGCCTCAAATTAAACCTGATTTGGTACACTGTTGTTTTTGTCACTGTGGAAGTTCCTTGAGTATGGATAGTTATCATGTGTCCTGGCTCTGTTGAAGTGAGACGCGAATACCATACTTTAAACTCTGAATGCGTCCAGATGAGAATAGACATGTTATGTTTACTTTCTGTATATTCCAGTCAGTTTGAGGCTGTGCATGTTGCGGGAATTCTGTGTGATTACCTCGGCATTGTCTTAGGGAAACATCAATTGCTCAATGCTAGGGAGTCTATTGTTGACTGCGAATAATTGAAGCTCTTTGATTTCGACCTTGGGTCCGAAAGCCTTGTAGTGTTTATTATGAACTAGAAGGGGACTGTAGGTTAATGTATGGGATTGTAGTCGTGTTTACGTATTCTGTTGCATGACTATCCTGCCTTGAGCTTGACTGAACTATGAGCCGTCGACTGCACCTCGACAGGCGATGTGGGGAATATCTTCTTGTTGGCTGTTTCATGTGGAAGGTCATGTGGAGTCTGTTTGGTAGATAGTCATCACTGTTGGCGTGATAGCTACTGTACAGAAGTTTTGTTATATTTGATGTTAACAAAACAGTGATTCTTCTTGTGACTCGTCTGACTTTTTTCGTATGCATGTAAGGTGAATGTTTTCCATTTAAGGAAATGGTACAGTCATGAGCTTGTTGAAGGGAAATTTGAATGACTTGTTTTCTTTCTCTTCTGTTATGAAAATATATGTTGATATTTTTATCTAACCGTTGGAACTGTTTTGAACCTATGTATGGAATCATGATTTATTATGATATTCCTTTTACTGTTGAATGAAATGATCTGTCTGAAGTTTGCTGTTTTTGGAATTCAGATGGATAGATGATTTGGATACTTTCGTTCTTCTTGATTTCTAATATTGTGATGAAATATTTGGGAAGTATTTAGGACTATTCTGTAATGATAATAGAGTTACACGTTTGTAGTCATTTTTGTATTACATCAGCATAGTCTGAAATATGTATACTTGTTTGGTGAATTGATCTCATTTAAACAGGTTGTTTAATGAAAACAGTTGGTGGATTGCAATTGTTTTAAGAGTTAGTGCTTATCATGCTCAGTTCATCGAACTGACCCATGTTGACTATTTTTGCAGATGGTTGCCGTAAGTGGTAAAAGCATGCAGATCTGATAGGATGATCAGATTGTTTAGATTTGATTTTAAGTAGAATTTCAGTTTGAATTTCTTTAAATGTACTATAAGAGGAAAGATGTTCTTCTTCCGTTGAGTATTGTATCAAGTATGCTGAATGCATAAAATGTATTTGATTAGTTCTGAAAGGAATGGAAATTGATATTGTTACTTATGTGTTTGTATTCTTATCTTGATAGTTTGACCTTCTTCGGTTCAAATGATCTAAAGAGCATTGTTATTATTATATAATTTGGAGACTTTGGTGATTATCAATGTAAGCTTTACAAGAATATGTGATTGAATTCTTATGATTGTTTAGCAGTTCCAGTATGTTCTATCAGAAGCTAAATTGAAATTTAGGTAACTGTCTTTTTGGAAGATAGGGTTAAAATATACCTAAGCAGAACGCTAAACAAACTGAATTAAATTATTAATCCCTAGTCCTGATTATGACAGGACAACATTTAATTGGATTCTGAATCATTTATATTTGATACTAATAAGTATGATATAAATTCAGTTATGAGAACTGATATAAACCTAATGGGGTTCAGATGGCAATCTCATGTGAAGTTTATGAGATATTGTCCAATTCCGTTGTTTTAGAATTATGTATATTCTATGAACTCCTTGATGAGACCTTGGCCTTAATAACTCCTCTGTGTAATGGGTTTTATTGAGAAAGGTCATCCTAGGATGAGGAATCCAGGGATCGGGAAAGGCTAACCTTAGGGGAACGTCTTTAATGTAATTTAAACTTAGTGTGCATAACACTTATTAATAAGTAGATCTTTTCGAGGTGGATTTAAAGGTTGACGGCACAAGTCAACTGCAGGGTTGTACCTTCGAGAAGATTAGGATCTTCTCGAAGTTACAACAATGCAGGTGACTTATGACGACACCCTTTGCATTGATCGCTAAGATTTACATCTTGATCTCGAACGAGTTACTCAGGGACCGATTAGGAATGTGGTCACGTTATATGGCTGCCTAGGAGACTCGGGGTATCTTGACACACTGGTTTAATTAGGATTGACCCAGTATGTCATCTTATCCCTAGTCCTCGGGAGCATCCATATAACGTTGTCACCTTACTAATCCGTTCCCGAGTGATTAACTTGGGATAATAGGGACTGACAGAAGTCGGTATAAGACATTCTACATAACATAGGAATGGGGTGAAGGACGTATTCCAGATTGACGAGTATGCCGTTAAGGAATACGAGACATAAGCAGTATGTTTCAAATCTTTGGCCAAAGTATCGCAAGCTGCTGATTGCGTTGTCCTGAGTCACCTGGTCTAAGGGATGAGATGCCGATGAATAATGGTAACAGTTATTCAGTTAGGTTCCTTGGACAGAGCATTCTGAATCCCAGAATAGGGAAGAGAACCGCAAGAGTGATGTGTTAAATAAAAACGCCAACTCTTATTACTCATGAATAGATCGGTAGATTACCGAGTCATGGAATGAATAGATCGGAGGTACTCCGAGTCATTACAGCTGCATATGGTTATCTGTTATATGAATGGTTATTTGATTTGTGAGTTCTAAATTATGTATTTAGAACCAGGAAGCATTTATCAAAAAAAAAAAATTGACTTGTTCTATTGTCTAAAATGAGGATGTTACATCTTGGTATCAGAGCTGAAGGTTGCAGCTCTTGGACCTATTGTGTCCATAATCTGATAAAAACCTGAATTTTCTTGTAACAGAAAATGGTTAGAACAAGGGGGAACGTTGCGAATAATGCTCCACCTGAAGGAGGGGCGGCAACAACCCAGAAACTTGATGAGATCCTTGCTGCCCTGTTGGACACAAGAGATCGTTTAGCTGTACTTGAGCAGCAGGCGATGGGGAATGAGGAGGATGAAGAAGCTGGAAATGACAATCAGCCACCTCCTGAGGACAACCCCAATATGGGTGTTGATGTTAATGCTGTAAATGCACCTGTCCAACCAGAAAACAAAAAGGCCAGATTGGCAGCAGAACTCACTAATGATATAAAAAGGATAAGCCCACCTAAGTATGATGGCACCACATTAGGGGATGGAGCTGAGAACTGGCTCAGCGAAATGGAGAAGTACTTTGCAATAAGGAACTTCTCAGAGGAAACCAAAGCTATTTGGGGAGCCTATCAGCTTTCCCACGAAGCATCTTCGTGGTGGGATAGCCGTAAAGCTGAACTAAATATTGATGAGACCAATATTACTTGGGATCAATTTAAAGGCTATTTTAGGCAACGTTGGCTGCCACAACTTTTCTATGATCAGAAAATGACAGAATTTCAGAACTTAGCTCAAGGGAAGCTAACGGTAACTGAATTCTGGGAGCGGTTTACAAAACTCCTCAAGTATGTACCGCAGTATCAAACTGACGAGAAGTTCAGAATACGGAAATTCATCATGGGATTGAATCCCGTGATAGGGGGAGAGGTCGATGTTCACAGTCCAACCACTATGGAAGGAGTTGTTGAAAAGGCCATAAGGCAAGAACAGAAATTAAAGGCTATTTCTGCTCATAAAGAGGAAGTGCGGAAGAAGACTGCAAATCCTTCTTCAACCTCTCTTGCACCCAGAAAAGGACCATGGAAAAAGTTTGGAAACAAGAGTAAGTTTCCAGGAGATAACAGTAAGAAAGCAGTAGTAAATAAGCCTGCTGGAAATGTAAGGGATAATTTTGCTAAAAATTATAACAATGGGCAGAAGCCCTATGGAGGACAACGTGACAATTACAAGGCTGGAGGCAATTCTGAGCCTAAAAAGGGACCTGTAGGAGGCTGCTACAATTGTGGCAAAGACCACTACGCTAATCAATGCCCTTTGAAGAAGGATGATCGTAATCAGCAGCATAAGATACATGCTGCAGTAGCAGACAAGCAAGCTGAAAAGCAAGTAACACCTATAGAAGTTCCGGGTAAGTTATTTGGCATACCTGTCACTATTCTTTTTGATACAGGAGCTACTGAATGTTTTATTTCTAATAAACTTGCTTCTAAACTTAAAAGAAAAGCTGGGAAAATGGATAAATCTTGGACTGTACAGTATGGTAATAACTCTGTTCATACAGTGAGTATGTGTCTTTTTGGGGCAGTCCTTGACTTACCTAACTTTTCCACGGAAGTTGACCTCTATGTTACACCTTTAGGATCGTATGACATTATCATTGGTGTCAATTGGTTAGCTGACCATAAAGCAAAGGTAGATTGCTATGAAAAGAACATAAAGTGTTTAGATGATCAGCTGGAAACCGCAGAGATTCAAGGTGTGAAACGAGAAATTTCAGTTAGAAAACTGTCAGCTATGCAGCTTAAAAAGGCTAAGAATAAAGGATGTACTCTTTATGCAGTAAAGATATCTGAATCTTCAGAAGAAGATGGTGATTACATGAAGCAATTTCCTCTGTTACAAAGTTTCAGGGATGTTTTTCCTGAAGAATTACCAGGGTTACCACCCAAGAGAGAATTTGACTTCACCATCGAAATCAAACCGGGAACTGAACCTATTTCCAAAGCGCCTTATAGGATGACTACTACAGAGTTAGTCGAGCTTAAGGCACAGTTGCAAGAACTTTTGACAAAAGGTTTGATTAGACCAAGTGTTTCACCTTGGGGTGCGCCTGTGATATTTGTGAAAAAGAAGGATGGAACACTTAGGCTGTGTATTGATTATCGGATGTTGAACAAAGCAACAATCAAGAACCGATATCCACTTCCAAGGATCGACGATCTATTTGATCAGATGCGTGGAGCAGCGGTTTATTCTAAGATAGACCTTCGATCTGGTTATCATCAGTTAAGGATTAAAGAAGAAGACATTCATAAAACAGCTTTCCGAACAAGGTACGGACATTATGAATTCACGGTTCTACCCTTTGGATTAACTAATGCACCCGCAGCCTTTATGAACTTAATGAATAATATTTTTCAAGAATATCTGGACAAGTTTGTACTTGTATTCTTGGACGATATTCTCATTTATTCTAAAAGCGTTGAGGAGCACAATGAGCATTTGAGGATAATTTTGGGAATTTTGAGAAAAAGAAAGTTGTATGGTAAGTTATCCAAATGTTCTTTCTTTGATTCAGAAGTTCACTATTTGGGTCATGTCATAAGTAAAGAAGGAATTGCTGTAGATCCTTCAAAAATAGTGGCAATAACTGAGTGGCCTGCGCCAAAGAATGTGCATGAAGTAAGAAGCTTCATGGGTCTTGCTGGTTACTATAGAAAATTTGTAAAGGATTTTTCTAAGGTAGCTGCACCAATAACTTCATTGCAAAAGAAGGATAAGAAATTCATATGGAACGACAAGTGCGAAGCGGCTTTCAAAAGTCTGAAAGACCAGTTGACTTCTGCACCTATTTTAGCTGTACCAGACCCTAATGGGAATTTTACTGTTGTAACGGATGCTTCCGGGGAAGGCCTTGGAGGTGTTTTGCTACAAAATGATCAAGTCATTGCATATGAAAGTAGAAAACTCAAGTTACATGAGCTGAACTATGCCCCTCATGATTTGGAGCTTGCTGCCATTGTTCATGCACTTCAAGTCTGGAGACACTACTTACTTGGGAAACCTTTTGAGTTGAAAACTGATCACTTAGGGCTGAAATATATTTTTACTCAGCCTAATCTGAATGCCAGACAGAGAAGGTGGTTAGAATTTTTATCACAATATGATTTTGATATTAGCTATATCAAAGGGAAGGAGAATAGAGTAGCTGATGCTCTAAGTCGTAGGAGGCACATTTCTGCTCTTATAACATTAAGAACTCAGTTCAAGGAGGAGGTAAAGAGTGCCTCAGAATCTGATAATTACTTTCTGCAGGTAAAAGCAGCGCTTGCTGCAGAACCTAATGATGAAAGGTATAAAGGTTTTCATTTTGATAATGAAGGAATCTTGCGTTATGAAAACAGGGTATATGTACCTATGTTGAACGACTTGAGGAAGAAGTTGTTAGTGGAATTTCATAATTCACCTTTCTCTGGACACCCGGGTATCACAAAGATGCTTGCTGATCTGAAACAACAATACTTTTGGAAAGGTATGAAAAAGGATGTCATAAATTTTGTGACCCATTGTTTGGAGTGTCAGCGGGTTAAGGCAGAACATATGCACCCTGCTGGACTGTTATATCCTCATAGCATACCGCAGTACAAATGGCAAGTAATAACCATGGATTTTGTACAAGGATTACCCATGTCCAGGAATAAACATGATGTTATCCTGGTAGTTGTAGATAAACTGACTAAGGTAGCTCATTTCATCGCTGGAAATCTAAAGGATGATTCACCAGTGCTGGCCAAAAGATTCGTACACGAAATTTTCAGATTGCATGGTGTACCAGAATTGATTATATCTGACAGGGATCCAAGAATGACGTCAAGGTTTTGGCAAACACTTAATACAGCTCTTGGAACAAAACTAAACTTCAGTTCTGCATATCATCCGGAAACGGATGGACAAACTGAAAGGGTAAATCAAGTGTTGGAGGACATGTTGCGAATGTATTGCATGGATCAACAGTATAAATGGGAAGAGTATCTTCCATTAGTTGAGTTTGCATACAACAACACTTATCACTCATCTCTTAAAATGGCACCATTTGAAGCACTTTATGGAAGAAAGTGCAGAACTCCTGTTAGCTGGGATAGTGTTGAGGATAGAGTGGTAATTGGACCAGAGATTCTCACAGAAATGGAACAGCAAGTTAAGCTGATTCGTGAAAGATTAAAGGAAGCAGCGGATAGGCAGAAGAGCTATGCTGACCTTAAGCGGGTTGATAGAAGGTTTGAGCTTGGTGAGAAGGTTTTTCTTCGTGTTAAACCCAGAAAGAGTTCTATAACTTTTGGCAAGGCTGCCAAGTTGTCACCTCGATTCGTGGGACCTTTCGAAATTGTCGAAATAATCAATCCTGTAGCTTATCGTTTAGCATTACCACCTGCTTTATCTCGCATGCATGATGTTTTCC
The DNA here is from genome assembly GCA_019776745.2 of Taxus chinensis. Lineage (NCBI taxonomy): Eukaryota > Viridiplantae > Streptophyta > Pinopsida > Cupressales > Taxaceae > Taxus > Taxus chinensis. Next base: position 885,935,064 of record CM034149.1, read on the forward strand.
ATATTTCTTTGCTTAAGAAATACGTTTCAGATCTGTCACATGTTTTAAATTGGAATTCCTTGCAGGTCCAAGACCCAGGAATAATCGTGGTTAAACCCACACGAGTGCTGGAAACTCGCCAATTGCATTTAAGAAATCATGAAATACAGCAATGTAAGGTCCAGTGGGACCAGTTTAACGAAGAAAGTGCAACTTGGGAAAATCTGGAAGAGATGAAAATTGCTTTTCCCTCTCTTTTTCAACAGAATGAAATCTGTTGACAAAACATTCTTTTATGAACTTATTTTTTTTAAGTATTTATGAAGGCCAGATGAAGGCAAACATTATTCAGGTTGAATAAAATGTGTTGTGACATTGATTTCTGGAACTATTCAAGTTGGAAAATAGTCGCATTGATTTGTGAACTAATAAATTGGTTGACCTGAAGGTTAATTGAATATGTAATCATCGGGACGATGAATCTTTTTAGGAGGGAAGCATGTAACACCCTGAACTGTTGTTACTTCCTCCTAAGCATACAAGTGTTGATATGTGATTTCTTTGTAAAAGGATGTGTTCCTTGATTGAGAAGTCATGCTTGATATGTACTGTATCTTCTTTGCAGATTGCAGATCTTTGACTGAGTCGGATTATGATTGGACTCTTTTATTTATTTCATTTTGCATCTGAGTTTAATCTGATCTCGGAACGAATTATGAAGTTATTCATCTATAAGACCTAGCCTTGGATCAGTGGTATTGATCCAAGTGGTGCTTTAAGTTATTCGTGATGAATTAAAAATTATAAACCTTTCACAGGTTGCAAGGTCTGAATTCGTTGAATAAAGCCAATCCCGAGTCTAACTCAGGTTGATCGTGTGAAATGGAATGGTTCCCGATATCGAAGTATATCTGGAAGGTCTTGGTCGTGGACCAGGTAATAATTCTGTTGCATATAATTCTGTAGCCTAATGGCAGTACAGGAGTGAACCCTGTTCGAGAATGCATGTTGTAGGTCTTTTTCTGAGTATATGAAATGTTAGACCTAACTGGAATTATTAATGTTAGTAACCTAAAACTAAACTTAACCTAGGGGTTAGATTAGTGTTAATCTAACCTAGACCTAGGCTAAGAGCTAATGTTCTAAGTTAGTATCTATGTGCTAAGTGGTTAGACTAGGTGTTATCCTAAATCCTAACCTAAGTTACTAACCTAACTATTGAGCAAAGAATAAGGGGACCTATGGAAGGGGTGCGAACCATGGGCGGCAGTTTCTATGTTATTAAATGCGTGGATAAGTATGAAAGACAGGTAATTTGGTGGAGGTTTTATAACGGCTATCTTGAGCCGACGTGGCAGGTCGCCAAAATTGGAAATGGTCTTGGAATTTCATTTGTCTATCGCCAACTATGGCGGTCGGTGGCAGTGGAGTTTGAGCGGGAAACTGGGAATTAATGCAATCAATGCACTCGGGCTTCGAGCTCGGATTTCTTGGGGAAGCATGCAAAATGGAAAGTTGATTGTTTGTTTGGTTTTGCATGCGCTCCGGTTTTCCTTCTGTCTGTTCACTGGTTCTTCGCACCAGTCTTCTTGGTGTTGCATGGCAAGTATGAGCGTAACTAGCTCTTTCCTCTGGCAAGGAAAATATATAAGTCATGGAAATAGTAAATTTCTGTTGGTGGATCTAACTTGGAAAAGAAGGAGAAGGTTTGAGCTCTTTCAGTGGTCTGCTTCGAAATTTTAAGCAAATATCCAGGCATGTTAGGCCCTAACCTTTAAAAATCTTGCTGTCTTTCAAGTGATTTCATTAGAACAACTCTGTTCAAATGATTTATGGGTTTAGATGATTTTATGGCAGTTACGGGTGATTTTGTTACTGTATCTTCTTGCTGTTCGATTTTCAAATTTAACCCTTGAAGGGTGTGTGTTGTATTTCGAACTGTTATTCTGTTTTATTGCGTTTTACATTCCGGCGTAAGCCTGTGAAACGTATGCTTGAAGGGTACTTATCCTGCTCTGTGAGAACCCGTGCATGATTCCCTTGCTGGGTTCAGGCTACTGTGATGCTTGTTGATTGATTCTCGTAGTCGATGCTTGTTGTTGATACTTGCCGTCAATGCTGGTTGTGGTTACTCGTAGAAAGGAATACTGATGGACTTTTGTTTGATTGCTCAGTTTTATTGAACTATTTGTAAGCTCTGTCGTGGTAAATGTTGGTTGTGGTTATAGATTCTTGTTGGGTTTCGTTTGAAATTTAAAGTTATTTGTTAATAAATAACTTGTTGTGTTACTGTATCTCATCGCGACCCTGTTGAGGTTGTTTTTCCTTGCGTTGTGGTTATGGGTTTCAACCCGTTGACAGTATGCAATATGTATATATTTATGTTTGTTGTAATCGAAACGACTCTGTGGAGTCGATTGAATGATTCATATATTTGGACCACTGTTGAAGCTAAATATAATTGAATATTGGTAATTGATGTGCCAGAGACTTGAAGGAATAACATGTATTACGACCTCTGTTATTTTGTAAGAATACCTTCGTGTTGCAAGGATTTTGTGGTACAGACTCTTTGGGTGTATTTTTACGTTTACATTCTGTGCAAACTTGTGTGAAAAATTGATAAGGGTTCAGTCGGATTCCTTGTTTTGAAATCAGTATTTAGATTTACTTTTGCCTGATTTTTAAATGTGTACCATTGATTGGCACAGATGGAATCATTTAATTTATTTATCTTGTTACTGTTGTTCGGATTCAGTTGAATCTTGGAAGGTAACCTGTATTTTTGCCTCAAATTAAACCTGATTTGGTACACTGTTGTTTTTGTCACTGTGGAAGTTCCTTGAGTATGGATAGTTATCATGTGTCCTGGCTCTGTTGAAGTGAGACGCGAATACCATACTTTAAACTCTGAATGCGTCCAGATGAGAATAGACATGTTATGTTTACTTTCTGTATATTCCAGTCAGTTTGAGGCTGTGCATGTTGCGGGAATTCTGTGTGATTACCTCGGCATTGTCTTAGGGAAACATCAATTGCTCAATGCTAGGGAGTCTATTGTTGACTGCGAATAATTGAAGCTCTTTGATTTCGACCTTGGGTCCGAAAGCCTTGTAGTGTTTATTATGAACTAGAAGGGGACTGTAGGTTAATGTATGGGATTGTAGTCGTGTTTACGTATTCTGTTGCATGACTATCCTGCCTTGAGCTTGACTGAACTATGAGCCGTCGACTGCACCTCGACGGGCGATGTGGGGAATATCTTCTTGTTGGCTGTTTCATGTGGAAGGTCATGTGGAGTCTGTTTGGTAGATAGTCATCACTGTTGGCGTGATAGCTACTGTACAGAAGTTTTGTTATATTTGATGTTAACAAAACAGTGATTCTTCTTGTGACTCGTCTGAACTTTTTCGTATGCATGTAAGGTGAATGTTTTCCATTTAAGGAAATGGTACAGTCATGAGCTTGTTGAAGGGAAATTTGAATGACTTGTTTTCTTTCTCTTCTGTTATGAAAATATATGATGATATTTTTATCTAACCGTTGGAACTGTTTTGAACCTATGTACGGAATCATGATTTATTATGATATTCCTTTTACTGTTGAATGAAATGATCTGTCTGAAGTTTGCTGTTTTTGGAATTCAGATGGATAGATGATATGGATACTTTCGTTCTTCTTGATTTCTAATATTGTGATGAAATATTTGGGAAGTATTTAGGACTATTCTGTAATGATAATAGAGTTACACGTTTGTAGTCATTTTTGTATTACATCAGCATAGTCTGAAATATGTATACTTGTTTGGTGAATTGATCTCATTTAAACAGGTTGTTTAATGAAAACAGTTGGTGGATTGCAATTGTTTTAAGAGTTAGTGCTTATCATGCTCAGTTCATCGAACTGACCCATGTTGACTATTTTTGCAGATGGTTGCCGTAAGTGGTAAAAGCATGCAGATCTGATAGGATGATCAGATTGTTTAGATTTGATTTTAAGTAGAATTTCAGTTTGAATTTCTTTAAATGTACTATAAGAGGAAAGATGTTCTTCTTCCGTTGAGTATTGTATCAAGTATGCTGAATGCATAAAATGTATTTGATTAGTTCTGAAAGGAATGGAAATTGATATTGTTACTTATGTGTTTGTATTCTTATCTTGATAGTTTGACCTTCTTCGGTTCAAATGATCTAAAGAGCATTGTTATTATTATATAATTTGGAGACTTTGGTGATTATCAATGTAAGCTTTACAAGAATATGTGATTGAATTCTTATGATTGTTTAGCAGTTCCAGTATGTTCTATCAGAAGCTAAATTGAAATTTAGGTAACTGTCTTTTTGGAAGATAGGGTTAAAATATACCTAAGCAGAACGCTAAACAAACTGAATTAAATTATTAATCCCTAGTCCTGATTATGACAGGACAACATTTAATTGGATTCTGAATCATTTATATTTGATACTAATAAGTATGATATAAATTCAGTTATGAGAACTGATATAAACCTAATGGGGTTCAGATGGCAATCTCATGTGAAGTTTATGAGATATTGTCCAATTCCGTTGTTTTAGAATTATGTATATTCTATGAACTCCTTGATGAGACCTTGGCCTTAATAACTCCTCTGTGTAATGGGTTTTATTGAGAAAGGTCATCCTAGGATGAGGAATCCAGGGATCGGGAAAGGCTAACCTTAGGGGAACGTCTTTAATGTAATTTAAACTTAGTGTGCATAACACTTATTAATAAGTAGATCTTTTCGAGGTGGATTTAAAGGTTGACGGCACAAGTCAACTGCAGGGTTGTACCTCCGAGAAGATTAGGATCTTCTCGAAGTTACAACAATGCAGGTGACTTATGACGACACCCTTTGCATTGATCGCTAAGATTTACATCTTGATCTCGAACGAGTTACTCAGGGACCGATTAGGAATGTGGTCACGTTATATGGCTGCCTAGGAGACTCGGGGTATCTTGACACACTGGTTTAATTAGGATTGACCCAGTATGTCATCTTATCCCTAGTCCTCGGGAGCATCCATATAACGTTGTCACCTTACTAATCCGTTCCCGAGTGATTAACTTGGGATAATAGGGACTGACAGAAGTCGGTATAAGACATTCTACATAACATAGGAATGGGGTGAAGGACGTATTCCAGATTGACGAGTATGCCGTTAAGGAATACGAGACATAAGCAGTATGTTTCAAATCTTTGGCCAAAGTATCGCAAGCTGCTGATTGCGTTGTCCTGAGTCACCTGGTCTAAGGGATGAGATGCCGATGAATAATGGTAACAGTTATTCAGTTAGGTTCCTTGGACAGAGCATTCTGAATCCCAGAATAGGGAAGAGAACCACAAGAGTGATGTGTTAAATAAAAATGCCAACTCTTATTACTCATGAATAGATCGGTAGATTACCGAGTCATGGAATGAATAGATCGGAGGTACTCCGAGTCATTACAGCTGCATATGGTTATCTGTTATATGAATGGTTATTTGATTTGTGAGTTCTAAATTATGTATTTAGAACCAGGAAGCATTTATCAAAAAAAAAAATTGACTTGTTCTATTGTCTAAAATGAGGATGATCCCACAGTCATCAGGCTAGCACCTTATCCACAAGGGTCATGATTTTCTCGTGTGATTCCTGGGATGCTAAATATGGCTAAGTACAAAACCCATTTTTCCTTGTGTGTGTGTGCCATATGTTTTGCAACCTACTGCTATGACCCTTCCCTGCATGCCTTCAACCCATGTGCCCATGCGCCTTCTTGTACTTAGCTAATATTTTTTGGCCCAACATCACCCCACACTATGCATGTTCTTCGTCCTTGAAAAAACTCTCCAATAAAGAAATAAAGAATGGCGGATCCTTACAAATGGTTGGAATGGAAGAATAAAGGAATGAAGAAATGGGGAAAAGAAATGAAATAATGAGGAACTTGTTTACTTCTGGAGGAGGAGAGGGAAATACTTCCATAATTTTGCATCCAACTTTCCCCAATTGTCGACCTCAATCTGAGCTTACTGACATAGGTCACCCACTAGGGCGCTCACCTCTTCAAAACTCAGCTCCTCTCCCTTATATCTCATTGTCTCTATGATATCCTCTAGTTGTTTTCCCAAATCCTCGAGTGCGACCATCCTCCGAGTGATTTGGAGGTACAATTACTTTAGTCAGTTCTTGATTGAGCCCCATAAGGTCTCAATGGCCTTTGATTTCTTTTCCACTTTGGCTAAGATTTTGTCTCATTCAACCTTGTTCCCCTTGTTATTTTCTTGTGACTCCTTGAGTTTTGCTTCATGGGGGGAAACCAAGATACTTTTTATCCCTTCCATGGTTATCATAGGTAGGCAACTTACACGGTGGCTTTTACATCGGCCAGGATCTTGTGTATAAGAAACAATTTCCAACCTTCATCTTATTTTATTTTTCTTGGCATCCAATGCCTCTTCTGTGGATTCTAAGCTAAGTCCTCCAGTATATGGGTCAAATCTTCTAGGCATCCATATTTTGTGCAGGAAGTGTTAGATCTGGATGCTTTATCCGTGATCATCCCTACTTATTCACGCCACGGTGGCTTTTAGCTCCTCCTCCCTTTTCTCCCCATCGGCGAGCCTCTCTCAGTCACCCTTGTGTATAGAAACAATTGTCCACAACCTTCATCTTATTTTATTTTTTTGGCATGCCAATGCCTCTTCTGTGGATTCTAAGAGTGGCCACCTCTCCATAGTGAGTATATGTCAAATCTTCTAGGCATTGTAAGGCTAATCCATATTTTTGTGCAGGAAGTGTTAGGTCTGGATGCTTCAAGACAATGGCATCCGTGATCATCTCTATTTTCTTATATGCCTCGCACACCCTTGCCTTCTCATATTTTAACTCACGCCTTAACTAAGCATTGATTAGCTCCTCCTGCTTCAGGTCCTTACTTTTCTTAAGGAGCTCCTCCTCCCTTTTCTCTAGCTCTACCTCTAGGAACTTCACCTTGTCATTTCTTCCAAAGAATCTAGCTTCAATCTCAGTCGAAACCTTGTTGAGCACGGTTACATATTTTCTCATTGGATAATTGTTGATCATTTACCAAGGGGTTTATTCCCTTTATTTCTAGAAATTTCATCAATGCTCCTTGGTTTATTTCAAATTTGGGCTCATCAATGTGGGACTCAAATTCCCATGATAGCATTTTCCTCATTCGAGGGTATGCACCTTCCTCATCAAATTAAGCCATGGCCAAGAGTTGCTCTGTTGGTGCTCTGAAAGCGCATGCAAAACACCTTGTTTGGATCATTGATGTAGCTTATTCCTTAAACTTGTGCTAATTTTTTACTCTTCCTCCCTATGCGTGCAAATTTTGGAAAGCTTACAGCCAAACTGGGATCTCCTCCCATGCTGTCATATTCTTTTCCTACGCTTTCCTCCTCATCTTCCTTCATCACTTCATATGTGTTGCTTTCTACCTATTGTTCCACTAGGTCCTTGATGATTTTCACCACTTCTCTCTTTGCGGCCTTGTCTACGTATTCCTTTGTAAGGCTTGGGTCCTTTGATCTTTTGTATTTTCTTCCCCGCCTACCCCCTTGTCTTGTGCCTTAGTTTCTTCTTCGTCCTCATTCTCCTCATCCCATTTGTTATACTCCTCATCTCCTTCTTCCTCATAATCATGTATCTCAAAAACTAGATGGTCTTCACCTCCTTCGAGCTCCTCATCATCATCCTTGTCACCGATGTAGGCATCTAGACTCTCTGTCTCTTCTGAATTTTCCTCATCAGTCACTTTCTGCTTCTTCCTTACTGGGGATTCCATTAAAGGAGATTCTTCTTTTTCTTTCTCTTTGACAGGTGATGTCTTCATTGGTGATTCCTCATGGGTGAGGGGATCTTCATGCTCTGAAACCTCTTCTTCTAGGGTCTTTGCCTTGACAGAATATTTCTTTCTTTGCGCGTAAGTACTAGACTTAGCACTTGCTTTCGGCGCGCTCACCGTTTGTGTGGTTTGAACACTTGGTGCCTTCTGCACCTCTTTTCTTTCTCTCTTTATAGGCGCATCCTTCTTCCTTTCTGTAGGGTCTTCGAGGATGGAGACATCATTATCCAAGTAAGAACCTTTTTCAAAATTTGGCCGTATGTGCAAATACACCCTTACTGCGGTCCTTCCTGCAATAGGCAACGTTAAAGGCTTCATCATCTATATCTCATGGGAGACATATCTCTCCACATACGTGTTCTTCTCTGGGTAGGTGAGCTTCTGGAACAACTCGTGGTGTTCTATATCTACCTCACTAATGTCGAACCTTATTCTCTTGGCCTCCTTGAACCGATTAACTCCAGCTTGGAAGCATTGTGTGGTGAAGGAGAAGGCTAGCTTGCACCATGGACTCATATTCCCATCTGTCAATTTAAACATACCAATGTAGAAGTGTTGGTACACTAAAAAATTTTCCTCTCCATTCACGAGTGTGGGAAACTAGTCTAGGATCCTCCACTAAGCCCCAAATGCATCACGCATTCACTTATACCACTTCTCCAGGCGCACTTTGTGAGAGGCCATCATGGTTTCACAAGTGTATTTCGAAAAGTTTTTTTCACACAAGGGATCATCTTATGGATGTTCCCAAACAAATTTTTTTGGCCCATCGGGCACAATATCTGAAAATACAATAGTGAGGAGGATGTTACCAAAGAGTATCTTTTATCCCTCCTGTGCGCTACTTATAATCGCATCCTCAATGAAAGTAGACAAGTTGTAGATGGTTCCATCAAGTTTCTGTCACTAAGCTTGGTCACCAAGAACGCGGTCATCCTCATAAATGGGTATGGAATCTCAGTAATTCACCATCTCCTTTGATCTTGTGTATTATCATTCCAATTGACTCTTGTCATACATTTAGCCATGCCTTGTTCACTTGTGTCCACCGTTCCTAGTCACTAAGCTTGGTCACCAAGAACGCGGTCATCCTCATAAATGGGTATGGAATCTCGGTAATGTCAAATTATCATGACCCCTTCTTGTATTCATATGCAGCTACAATCTCCTTGATAGCCTCCTTATTGCTCAAATCATCATCAATGTTATCTCATTCACAATTGAGGCCTGTGAACTTGGATATCATTTTTGTTTTGATGTGCATCTTGTGCCCCGCAAAATAAAAGTGATCCTCATGAACACATGCCATCAACCATTAGTAAAGGTGCTCAGGCTTGCCAAAGTAAGGCAGCTCATATAGTTACAATAATCCATCCTTCTCTAATTTGACCTTCACCTCATCACTGTAAATGGGAATTCCATCTGGTGTCCTCTTGTCAGTTGGTTGGACTAACTCTAGTGGCATTTCCTTCTCGGTTTTGCTCGTGCAATGGTTATAATCACTCACGGTCATCTTTCGTAAGTGTGACTCCCACTCTTTTCCTAACAATACCCCATCTAGGTACTTCATTTCTACATACCATTCTTCTTTCGTGTTCGCGATGACAACAATTTTATTTCCCTTGCCCTTGCCCTTTGTTTTCTTCAGTGAAACGGTTGGTTTCTTGGGTGCCATATTTTCTAGTCAGACTGAACTTAAATACTCCTTCCTCTTGCTTTGATCTGCTACTCCAGTTAATCCTAAAGCTCACTCCAAAGCTTCAACTCCTGAAATGAAACCTTCTTTCTCTGTGACCTATCTGCCAAACCCTAACCAGGAAGTCCTTCCAAAAGACGGAGTCTTCACACAACCTTCCTCACGCCCATGTACCCCTTCCTTCTGGTTCGTAGATCTACTCTAGATGCACACTCAAATTTCTTGGATTCTCCTTTCTTCACACAAATTTCTCTTTAGATGCTCTAGTTCGCAAGAGATTCTTTCACTTCGTAATCACAAGGTAACAAATGACTTGCCTGACCTTGTATTTATAGTTTTTCTTCCAAAGCTTCAACTCCAATAAATGACCTATATGCCACACCTACCAGGACGTACTTTAACATTAAATTCCTCACGGCCATTTTTCCACTAGGTTCGTAGATCTTTAAGTGCACGCTCCTTATGTCTCCACGCACCATATCCTTTAGATGCTCTACGTGAAAAATTTCCTTTACAACCTTTAACCTTGTATTTATAGTTTTTTCTTCTTTCCAGCATTAAATGTTATACCACATACCAACGTACTATAACATTAAATGGGGCTTTTTCCACTAAGACAACTTTAAGTGACCTTATGTACGCACCACATCCTACGTGAAAAACCCTTTACAACCTTTTGGCTTGAAAAAATACAACCTGACCGAATAGTCTTACGCGTGCATCCACAGCACCGAAGGCACTTCTTCTATCCTTTACCCAATTTTTTCCCTCACCTACCTCATGTTACTCCTACGCTCTTCATCCTTTCTGTACGTGGATTTTTCAAAGCCTTTTTGACACCATAATCCAATATCCACCATTTCCTCACACACTTTCTCCACCTTACACGCTTCCTTCTACTGGGCCACTCAACTTGTATTGCAGGCCTATACTTTGCAGCACTCCACCCACACTAAAATAGATGTGCGGTCCTCTACACATACACAACCTTGGGAAAAATAATGTGGTTATTGGTGAAAAAGTTGCAAAGAAAAAAAAAAGAAGGGAACAAACAATGAGAAAGGGAAACACAAGAAAAAAAACATAAAGGGATATTCTAAGCTAACTGGAAATACTACCTTATTACAGACACCAAGAAGACCTATTTATAGTAGGGCTTCAACCTACTCCCATTGAAATGACCTAGTAACCTCTTCCCATCCAGTTCTTGTAATTGGAAAGCGCCTGAATAAAGAATGTACGAGATGATGTAGGGTCCCAACCAATGGACTTTCAACTTCACATGATAGTGTAGATACTTGGAATCATACAAAAACACCATCCACCCAACCTCAAACTTCTTGTTCTTGATATGACAATCATGCCATGCCTTTTGTCTTGATTTTTTTGTCTTCTGACTCCATCTAGTAAGTGATCTCCTTTTGTCTAACTGCATCAACTTATCAATCCTTTCTTCTAGTGCTTTCTTATCCACTACCCCTCCTACGCGTAGTATACGCAGTGATGGTAACATGAATTAAACTGGTAAGACAACTTCCATGCCAAACACCAATTAAAATGGTGTGGCCTTGTTCAACCTCTTGTAGGTTGTCCTGTATGCCCATATAACGGCTGATACTTTGTCATCCTAATCATGTCTTCTAACGTCACAGATCTTAGTCAGCGTGTGACTTAGTATCTTGTTAAATGCCTTAGTAGTTCCATTTTCTTATAGGTGATAAGGGGTAGTCTTGTGATGGGCCACCATAAATTTTGCTAATAGAATCCTGACCGTTTCATTGAGAAAGTGTGTACCTTTATCACTTGTTAAAATTAAAGGACAACCATACATGTTGATTATGTTCTCCCATAAAAATATAGTAGTTGTCATTGTGGTGCAATCCTTTGTAGGTGTTGCCTCTTCCCACTCTGTCAAGTAATCAGTGCAAATGATGATATACCGCGAACCAGTCCTTTGTGTGGTTGGCGCAATTGGCCCTACAAAGTCGATTGCCCATTTTTCAAATGGTTCAGCACTATCTATTGGTCGTGAGAGCATTTCATCCTTCTTTCCAAGTTTTCCAAGGTGCTAACAATGATCACAGGCCTTAAAAAACTAAATACAATCCTTTTAGATGGTTTCCCACCAAAACCCTACTAATAAAATCTTCCACGCGGTAGCATTTCTTACATAGTGTCCTCCTGCAATCCCACCATGTGCTTCTTCCAAAATTGCTACATGCTCATGCTCTAATATGCATCGGTGCCGAACCTCATCATGACCTAACTTATACAGGTCTCCACTAATGAACATGTAGGGTGTGACGCATATTGCTAACTGCTTTCTCTCTAGAGCCTTCATCCATTCAGCCTCTACACCTATTTTTAAGAAGACTACAATATCTTCCAAGCCTGAGGGCACATGTTGTAACCTAAATAGTTGAGCGTCTGGCATGGTATCCTCAATGCTTTACACGTCCTCCCCTGATTTAATCCTTGATAAGTGGTCAAGTTCTAAATTTTTCTTTCTTGGTTTTACGACCACTGTGAACTCAAATTCTTGAAATAGTAGGACCCAACGGCATATGTGCCCTTGCAGAAATATGTTTGTTGACCAAGTAATTCAATGCCATGTGGTCTGTGTATAATATAAATGGTGTCGCTAACAGATACAACATGAAATTGTGCAGTGCATAGATCATGGACAATGCTTTACACTCAGTAGTTGTGTAATTTTGTTCTATTGGTGTCAACTTTCTACTTGCAAGCACAAAGGATGATCAATAATTCCCTCACCAGGTTGTGCTAGTATTGCTCCCATATTTTTTTCTTGAGGCATCAACATGCACATGGAAAGGCTTATCCCAAGAAGAAAAACATAATATGGGCATTGTGACAAGCCTATCCTTCAAAGTGTCAAACGCCTTCTATTGTGCCTCTCCCCAATGAAAGGCACTCTTGTGTTTTAATAATTCTTCCAAGGGAATGAAAATCATGGCATACCCCTTGATGAATTTTCTATAATACCCTTATATGCCCAAGGAATCCGTGCATTAAGCTTTGATTAGTAGGATCCCCTAATCCTACAATAACTACAACTTTAGTGGGATCTACTAGCAAGCCTTCTTTGCATATAATGTGTCCTAACAGGGTCCCAAATGGAGCAGAAAAGACACATTTCTTAATGTTGAGGGATATCCTTAATTTCTGACATCTCTCAAACATCAGCCTTAAATTGTCACAATGGTCTTTCACTAATCCATACATAGTCCAGTCATCCAGGTAAACTTGGAGAAACTTATGGATGAAGTCCTGAAATGCTTGTACCACGATGCATGAGAATACAATAGGTGCATTCTTTAATCCAAAAGGCATAACCGTGTAGGAAAAACTTCCCCATTCAGTGGCAAAAATTTTCTTTCTTTGGTCTTCGTTTGTAATCCAAACTTGGTGATACCCTGAGAACCCATCCATGAAAGATTAGACTTTGCACCCGGCTACTCCCTCCAAAATTTCTTTAGTAAAGGGGGTTAGAAAAGGATCGATGACACATACTACATTCAGATCCCTGTAGTCAACATAGATTCTTATCCTACCATCCTTTTTGATACTAATAACCATTGGGCTTATCCATTCTGATTCTTCCACAGCCTCAATGATACCAGATGCTATCATCTTTTCTATTTCTTCCTTGACCCGTATGCGCAAATTTGGATTCATCTGATAAGGCCTCTTCTGAATCAGGCGTGCACCTTCCTTCAACTTGATCTTCATCTCTCCCAAGGAATGGTGAATGCCTTTGAGTTCATGGTACCCGCGAGGAAAGAAATCCTGGAACTTGCACAACAGATCAATGACCTTTGAAACTTCTTTTTCCAACCAATAGTCTTCAATGATAGCTTCCTTAGGTTCTGTCTTCGTTCCAATGTTAACCTTATTTGTTTTCAAGGGCTCATGGTAGGCGCATGCTTTCTCATCAACATTGTCTATGACTTCGCACGTACCTTCCGAATGGTTAACATCCAAAGTCTCCATCTCTTCTTCATCTATTACATAGAACATTTTTCCTTTTTATTTTTCCATGCACGTGCGCTCAAGCTGTAATTCCTCTTATTCCTCTTCATTGAGGCACATCTCTAAGTAAGGCTCACCTAGTAACTCCAACAACCTATCCTCTGCCATAGCACTATCTCCCATCGTAAGGTGCTTGATCACATACAACACCTTATCTACTGATGGCTTGGTACTCCTATACTTGAAGGCTTGAATGAGATCAGCCACCAACTCCTACCAATTACCTGTTTGATGAATCATCTCTGAATGAACATACCAAGCATGTGCGCAACCTTGTAAGGTGGAATACAACTTATGCACCCATAACAAAGGTGGTAACACTTCTTCACTTCCCATCCAAGCCTTCTCACACTCTTGGATATGAAATGAGGTGGTCTTCTTTACCATGGTAGTCTTATATGACTATGGGCGCATCACTCTTGGAGAACCTTATAGAAAATGTGATCCTCACCTCACACCACTCTAAGAGGTTCTCCCGATGTGTAGCCCACCAATCCACTGTAGTTCCAAGTAGGTTATAACTGAGCATTCCCCTCCTCTCATCCTCATTTTTCCATTGAGCTTCCATTTCTCACAAGAAAATTTCAGGATATGCTCCTCCAAAGTAACTTGGCAACTTCTTTCCTCCTAGGCACTTGATTGAGCATGCCATTTGTTACCCTTGTTACAGATCCTCTCAACTATCGTCCAATTAACTCATAAGTCCCATGCGCCCAATTGTCGCATGCCACACTAGTGGTATCACTCAAGGATTGAGCATCCTCAAACTGGATAACTCCCTTCATGGGGTGAATTATCTCAGGATCTCTGATGGAGCGCACATAGATTCTATCAAGGAATTCTTGTCCTAAGGGCTCAGTATAGGGTGTTGAATTCCCATCTGTCAAAGGAATGATCACCCTTTCTTCCTTGTTCTCAAAGCTGATATACCCTTTGTTAAACTGTAGGTTCGACATTGTTCTTGTAACACCATGGGTGCCCAAGTAACGCTGGAAAGTTGTCTTCCTCGGCGAGTGCCAAGACTTCAAAGTCTCTAGTGAACTTGGCCCCTTGAATGGTGATAAATGCATCCTTCAGGACTGAAATGGGAATTTCCTTAGTCTTGTTTGCCATATACAACACATTCAAAGATGGTTGCAATGCGGGCCTTCCCATCTAATGCCAGACATCTAAGGTAAGAACATTGACCTCTTCTCCCATGTTGATGAGGATATTACTCAGAAGCCATCCATCAACAACCACATTCAAAGTAATCTCCTTATCATATTCAAGGTTATGAGGAGGAAGGTTTACATGCAAAACCTACCTTTCAGCTCTGCTCCAACACGTGGTACCTTCTCTCTCAACCATTCTCCTAACAAGGGAATAATTTTCTCTTGCCTTAACATTTTACATACTTCCTTGACCTCATCTAGGTCATTCCTTTGGAACCTCGACATCCTTCCTTTGCTCCAATGCCTCGATTTCTCCTTAAGACATTGGATCTCCCCTTGTAAACTTTGAATCATGTCCATAGTCTCTTGGTACACTTCCTTCTGATGAGCAGGGTCTAGGATACTTTCCATGTACCACTTCCTCTCTTGAAACTAGTGTCCTTTGTCTTGGCATCTCCTTAGTGTGTGTGGCCTCTGCTCACATTGTCACCAGTACAGGTTCTAGCCCTGACTCACGCGCCACTCTTGGCATCCATTGTGAATCTGGCCTTCTTGATGCTCACCATCCCAACACCCTTGTCTTTCTGGTGCTTTTAGTTCATATGCTCATAAATTTATGGACACTCTTCATACTTGTGTTTCTTTCCACACCATGAGCATTGTAACAGATTAGGACACTCACGTTTGTAATGCTATGTAGATCCATAATTATAACAGGTTCCTCATGGGAACTCACTTTCATCCTCTTTCGTGGTTACTATGACCATGAAATCCTCTGTGAAAACCTCTTCCATGTGCTCCTCCATCTGCGTGCCCTTCATAATGAAGATCATCATCCTTTGAACTACTTGCAAGGCTAGTCTGGTGCACACCCAGATCAATAGCATCATGGATTTGATCAATCAGTCTACAATCCTTGGTATCATGGGTCATAGAGGTATAAATCTTGCAATAGCAAGAAACATTCTTGTGGATTGCACACTGGAGTAGAGGGCATCTACTTGCATCATGATCCCCATGGAAAATCTCATAGTCTACTGACATAGTGCACACTGAATTTCGAGGGAAACTATCCTTTGCATGCCCCTCCACTTCACAGTCTGTACACCAAATCCCACTACGAACCTCATGCATTGAGTTTGTAGAAAGCTTCTCCAACTGCTTGGCCATTGCAGCAATTTGAGCCTCTAGAAAAGGACTAACACTAGTATCAATGCTCCCAATAGCTTCGGCATGCAGGGCAGCTTCCAATGCCTCACGCGGGTCTGTGAAAGTCTTGTGTAATAGATCCCTTCTAAATGGTGTTATCAATCCTCTGACAAACCATTGAGCATGTTGAGAAGGATGAATGTCATAGGATAGTTTTGACAAGAGAGTCTTGAAATGCACGTGTCATACTCCCACACACTCTCCACCATTCCTTATTGGATCTCCTTCAAGAGCGTTGATGCTCTTCTGCTCAAACTTAGGGATATGGAACTCTGCTAGGAAGGCATTCTTTAATGCGGTGTAGTCTACCACCATCTGATGGGGGTCATACTTCCTATACCAACTATGCACATGCCCTTACAACATTGTTGCAAACTGACTTGCCTTCCACTCTGGGGTAGTGATCCCCTTTCACGCGCCATAGTAGTTCACACTTGTGCACATGCTCTGTAGCATCTTCAATACCCCTATAGTCTGGTAAGTGCAAAGACATCTCAAAAAAACTTGGGGAGGTGGCTGGGGTCCTTGTCCCCCCGATACAGAGCCTTGGTTTCCTCCGGTGTTTCCTCATCCACCAGATCCACTAGATCCACTAGGTCTTGTTCCTCCTAACCCACCAGATCCACCTCCTACAGTCAGAAAAGGACTTGAAGTTGTCACGCCTAGTGTTCCCAACATCCCACTGAACTATTGCATCGATGGTCTGTGATATTGTCCCACTACTAGTTGTTTGTCCCATGCCACTCCCAGACGTGATACCCAATCCTTGCATACTTGCACCTTGTCCAAAGATTCCTCCAAATACAAGAATGGATTGCGCAGCCATGGATGTTCCAAATGAGAAATTATATCTCCTGGGCGTAGATCGGTTACTCCCACTGATACCAACTAGGTTAACAATACTTCTCCCTTGATCTGGAAAACCAAGTGTCAGGGGTTGGTCTCTAGGTGGGTTCAGATGCATGCTGACGGCTCTTCTTTCTCCATGCAATGAACTCTCATCAAAAGCTAAAGGGGCCTCTCTCCTGTGCTTTCCAAGATGGGGTAGCACAGACTGCTCAGGTTCCATGTCCTCTACATGAACCTCAACTCCTTCCTGCAATGTCTACCTCCATAGATCCATCACACTTATAACCTTGCATTGTCTAGTCATCTCCCTTTCACAAGATTTTCTATACTTGAGTTGTCTCTCCTCCCTTTCCTTTTCAGCCGTAATGTCCACCATCTTCCTCCACCCTAGCTTCCTCTCCCAACACTCAGAGAAGTTTAACCGACCATGGGAAATGTCTCCAAACTCAAGGTAATGACCAAGATCTTCATAGCCAAAGGAATAACATACAAAAATGATCCTCTAGGCTCCCTCAGAAACTTCAAACTCAACAACTTCTGGGCAAGAATACGAAGAAATGGCATATTCAAGAGTATAACTGGTCAACACTCTCTTCCACTAGTGATCAATAGCATGCGTCCAAGTCAGATTTGCATCCTGTAGCCTCTGATAGTCATCTTGGGTCCATATGCGTGATCTATAGTACCAGCTCGATCTAGATGCATATGTTGAAAGCCATTCATATAGTTCTACTGGGAAGCAATAGAAGAATGTCTCATATAGACTCATGGTATAAGTTCTCTTCTACCCATCTATGTGCATCCAACTCGGGTTCAGTGTTGAATCTTTGAGAAAACTCATCCTTTCGTGCTCTTGAACCATGTTTCAACACTTTCTAAGGTCAAACACTTTGTCATCACACATTATAGGGACAAAGATTCATGCATTTCTTACAACAACTTCGAAAAGAGGTCCTGGCAACGGAACCAAGATGTAGTCATATTTTATACCCTTAGACCAATAGTCTAATCCCATGTGCGTCACCTATCACCCAGCAGGTGCTGGGTGCTCACCCAAGGCACGTGCGGGCGCCGAGTCTCTCCTTTATGTGATTCTTGTGAGAATGCATCATCTTATAACATATATTCAAATTGAAATGAGCAAAAAAGAACCATGCCACATTCTAAGAGCCTAGAACGGGTTGTTATCTCATTGCATCCAGAAAAGAGAAATAACAAGCAACATATGGAAATGGTTCATACAGAAAGGAAATGCATAAGTATTATACTTCTGAACACATATATGGGTTATAACAGAACCTTATATTCATATTAACAAATCTAGTAATCCACATTACATCCCTTGAGGTCATAACAAATCCTCATATAACCATGCAGACCCAAGTCATGCATCAGAACTACACTATGTTCATCATATTACAAAATTGAAAGCAGACCCACCCTCTAAACGTGACATGCTTCCTATATTCTCCTAATCCCTAACCCTTAAAATCCTTCATTATGTTTCTGCAAGGATTCACCTCTCTTTTCTCTCCTCTGCATTCTCCACACACTATATCTTTCTTCTATTGGGCGCTTGTATTTATAGCCTTAACAACCACCGACATGCCTTTCTAAAGTTATAGATTAGTTGCCAAGTGTTGAGGTGGTCCTCTATGGGAGCATGCCTTCAAAGATTTGAGCTCTCCACTCCTTGTAATGATGTCTTCTGGAACCTTCCATCGCATGCCTAGAATATTCCCTTTTTGATCCCACAGTCGTCAGGCTGGCACCTTATCCACAAGGGTCATGCTTTTATTGTGTGCTGCCTGGGATGCCAAATACGGCTAAGTACAAAGCCTTTTTGCCTTACGTGCGTGCACTATATGTTTTGAAACCTACTGCTACGACCCTTCTCTGTATGCCTTTAACCTGCGCACTTTTTTCAACTAGGTCTTGCGTGCCCATGCACCTTTTGTACTTAGCTGATATTTTGGGGCCCAACAAGAAATCAAGATCTTCAATCAGACAAGCCTTATATAGGGTACATATCGAGATAGGTATTTTATCCTTCTCATATCTTATTTCAGAATACACCATGTAGTCTACAAGAAACGTAAGGGTGTACTAAACTCAGTTCAAGTGAATACCTGGGTACATTTGTAATGGAATCATATGTAGCTACGGATGAAGCACACCATTAATTTCAAGCTCAAATGAAAATTATCTCTAGCATTTGTCATGATGGGTTGAGGTGAAGGAACTATATTTTAAAACTACCCCTTGTAATTCAAAAATGTAATGGCAACACTTCTATAATGTTAAAATGTTAAAATCTCTCTTGCACGTTTGTTTTCATGGATCAATTTTTGATTTTGAAAGAACAGAACAAATTTTAGGAACAAGGACATATAGTGGTAATAGCCAATTATAGTCAAAAACTAAAAATGATTTTCAGGTTTTAATGATTGATCTGGTAATCAATTTGTCAAATTATACGTACATTATGAAGGATGTCAAAAAATTTAAGAAATCACTTTGTAAGTAAGGGTAAATTCTTGGATGCGCTGATTATATATATTATATCTTTTTAATGTCAGTAACGGTAAATTATTGAGAGCATTGAGAGTATATATTATATATTTTTAATGTTAGTAATTTTCTTTCATTACTAAGGGCATATGCTAACTTCAACTGTAAAACAAATTCATGTGGGGTGGAGCCCAAGACTCTAAGAAAACAACTCTTATGAGTGGGAGGAGGTTGGCAAGCCCAAGTCCTGGAGGTGGAGAAGGCATTAGAAATTTGTATAATTTAAATTTGACCCTTGGAGCTAAATTACTTTGGAGAGCTTTCAATGGACATAACACACTCTTCAAAGTATTTTGGTAAGGAGAAAATACCTTGATGTAGTCATGATCCAAAATTCTAATAGATTCTCTTCTTCGAAGAACTTTCAACAGACAAGACAATCTTCAAAGTATTTTGCTAAGGAGAAAATACCTTAAATTTGAAATTTGTATCACTTAAATTTGACCCTTGGAGTTAAGTTACTTTGGAGAGCTTTCAATGGACATATCATAGTCTTTAGAGTATTTTGGTAAGGAGAAAATACCTTGATGTAGTCGTGATCCAAAATTCTTATAGATTCTCTTCTTCGAAGAGCTTTCAACGGACAAGATAATCTTCAAAGTATCTTACTAAGGAGAAATAACCTTGACATAGGCCATGATAAAAAATTCTAATAGATTCTTTTCTTTGTTGAATCGGATGAAAGGATCACACATTTCAAACTTCACTGGTAAAAGCATACGTGATCTCAAAGTCTCTTTGTTGGGATATCAAGAATGGGAACAAAGTCCTTATTTGGAAATACGATTGGTCTCCTTGAGAACCTATTAACCTTCTTCCTTCATTTTGGGTTTTGGAAAATTATTTCTCTAACATTTGGGGGTCTAAATAAAAGGATTATTGGGTTGTTTCTCATAAGTTGAAGTGGTTGCAAAGGAATTGAAAAGATCATTTATCGGGGGTTTCCTTCTTTCCCTACTGCCTTGCTTTGCTCTTAACCTTCATCCTTCATTTTGGGTTTTGGAAAATTATTTCTCTAATATTTTGGGGTCTAAAGTAGAGGATTATTGGGTTGTTTCTCATAAGTTGTGGTGGCTGCAAAGGAATTGAAAAGATCATTTATTGGGGGTTTCCTTCTTCCCTTACTAGCTTGCTTTGCTCTTTTCGGAAATTTCTCATTCTCAACCTCTTGGTTCCTACCAAGATGATGGATGCTGAAATGGGCATGCCATTCTTCAAGGGATTTTTCAGTAAATTAGGGTGATTTGCACGGCAATGGTAATCTTGACCTTCGTTCTTGACCAGTAAACAAAGTCCACTATCCAATTAGTCTCCCCAAGGCTAATGCTCTTTTGTCGATTTCCATTAAATGAAAATATCTTTTAAGGGGTAAAATTTAAAGGATTGGGGTTCAGGGACCTTCAAAATGTGTTCCTTGTAATTTGGATTATAAATCTCCAAACCATGTCCTTCTTTGTTGTTTCTTCTCTTGGAAAGTGTGGATGTAGTTCTTCCATAGGATGAGAAGAATGTGGATAGCCTCGAGAAGCTTGCAGGAAGTTTTGATTGGCTTGTGGAAGGGAAGGGTGAGCAAGTTAGCTAGATGTGGTCCATGGTGTCTTCTTTTTTATTTAAATTTTCAAGGCAAAAGTCCCCCTGCCCAAGTGCAAGAGAGTTGGTGAAGAATGACATATCCTTATGAAATGGGATTAAACAACTCCAACAAATTGTGATGAAAATGTTGAAGAAGCAGCATAAAAACTATTTGAAAAACTAACGCAATTGTGATGAAGATGTTGATGTTTTGTTTTTGTAGATTTGGTTGGATTCCTTTCATAAATTATTTTTACTTCTAAACATTTTGAATTTTCCCCATTTTTTGGTTGGTCCCCTTTAAATGTAATTCACACTCACGTGAATTATGCGTTCAAGGTATAGACGATAAAGTGAACCACAATGCCCTTCCCCTCCCTCAAACCCTTTTTAAATCGCCCCTCATCCTCTCCCTCTTTTTCACTTCTTCAATTTTCAAATCTTCATCCCATCCCCTTCATGGTTTCCATCCTACACTCCACACACACTTGATAATTCTCTAATACTACACCAAAGGTCCCAAAATGGGGATTCCGTATATTTGTTATTCGGGCAAAATTAATACACGGTATGGAACCTTGGAAGATAGGAGAATATACATACGCATACGCTAAGTAAGCTAACCACGTGACTTTCCGGAATATACATTTGTATTCGCGAATCTCCTTGAAGAATCATGCAGTGCGGGTGGGTCCCAACATCATGAAGTGAAAGAAAACATCTTTTCCCATTTTCAACCCTCCAAACCATTCCGCAACTAGCTAATTCCTTGTCACGACCGCACTACCCACCTACGTATGCGTCAAACGACAAACAACACGAGGAAAGAGCTTAGAAAGAGTTTCCTGAAAAGATACGCAAATATCCTCTATTTACTTGTCAGAATTTAAGTGGTCAACCGTGGCCTATTCTGCTCCATAACCTCAAACCATTCATCTTTTACACGGGAACTG
Source organism: Taxus chinensis (assembly GCA_019776745.2). Taxonomy (NCBI): domain Eukaryota; kingdom Viridiplantae; phylum Streptophyta; class Pinopsida; order Cupressales; family Taxaceae; genus Taxus; species Taxus chinensis. The sequence goes on from CM034149.1 coordinate 885,956,975, forward strand.
CTAGTGCTAGTCACGTTCTTTTCTGCAATTGAACCTACTTAAACTCAACCTTCATCTGTAACCCTCGTAACCCGTGATAAAACATATTTGTTGGATTGGAAGTAGCAGTCTCAGGATCTGTCTTAGCTTAGCGATAACATTTCTTCGCTTTTATTCGGGTTCTGTGCACCATTTTTTGAGGTTACTTAATTCTTTCTAGATATGGCTCTGTCCGCCAACGCGGCTTCCGCCGTCTTTCGTTCGTTTCAGCGCCACGATGGGAGTAAGGTCGCGAGATCGATTCCGGCGACTAACTCGTTTACTTGCAGACAAGGCGTTAGGGTTAAATGCACGGCCGAGGTAGAAAATATTATTTAAAAACGTTTCGTAGGAAAATGTGTTCGGAACTGTACAGTATTATTTTAATATGATGAATTTGTTGATCTGTAGCCTGAAAAGGAGGTCAGCGCGGAGGCGCCGAAGACGATGACCCCCGCCGCCATTTCGTCCAAAGGTAAAATCCTCTATAAAATACGACGACAAATCTTTAAAAAAAAGTGGCCTTTTTAAATATATACTGCGGTTGTCTTGTTTTTTATTGTACAGGTGAGTACAAAGTTCAGCGACGTATTTGCCTTCAACGGGCCTGCTCCTGAGACGATAAACGGGCGACTGGCTATGCTGGGGTTTGTGTCGGCCCTGGGAGTCGAACTGGCGACCGGAGAGGACCTTTTTACGCAGCTGACCAATGGGGAGGGCGTATCGTGGTTTCTGTTCACGACATCCCTCTTTACTGCGGCGTCGTTGATTCCGATGTTTCAGGGCGTGACCAGGGAAAGCAAATCTCAGCCGTTGATGTCGTCCACTGCTGAAACCTGGAATGGCAGATTGGCCATGGTGGGTTTGGTTGCACTGGCATTGACTGAATACTTTAAAGGAGGGCCTCTCGTTTAACTTTCCAGACTTCACCCAAAGCCCTGCCTACAGGTGTTCATGGTTTTTTTGTTTCGTATCTAATGGCAGTGCCTGCACGTAAAAGAAATACTTGTCTGTTTTTTTCTTAGAAGGTGAAGTTTTAAGAGCATGGATTTGTCCGTAATGGTTAATAGGGGAACAGGTCATGATATTGCAGCGAGCCCTCTTACAAGAGTCGTTTGTTGTTAATCTACTGTAATAAGAAGAGTTATATATGCTAAAAATCAGGTTTAAAGTGATTACGAAACTAAAATGTGTCTCAAATTGCGTGCACTACTCTTTGGAAAAAAAAATTCCCACTGCCCATCTAAAATTATTGTTATTGAATCTATATACTTAAAATGCCCTGTATTTATTGTACTCATTGATAAAAGTTATGTGATATTTTAAAGTAAGCTCACTAATTGTAAATCGAGGTTTATTATGGTGGCAAGTTAGGAGCTTAGTAAAGAGATGAAGGATCAAATTTGGTGAAAGAAACCTTTTTGGTTGAAAGGTTTTGGAGAGAGAACCCTCATTATATTTATCTTGGATGATCGGAAAAAAGGGACAGGATAGGGAGCGGGATGGGGATAATTTTTTTTTTTGCTAATTAAATATATTATATTACAAAAAAGTGTGTTGTCACAAGGTTGAAATTATTGATAAGAGACTCTTAGAGGGGTATGAAATTGAGTAGGTTGGGAAAACCTATATGTTGTATCAAAACACACAACAAAAGTCACACAAACACTAGTAAATTATATTGATTTCAATTCTTATGTACATCTTACAATGATGACTCCCTCTAAAGGGGTTGTTATATGGATTAAAACAAATTTCTAGAGCTATTACAATGGTGGTGTGATCTTTAGGACGATTTGTAGGCTCTCTCCTCTGAGTTGCTTTGGCTCGGCTCTTGAATTCCTCTAATACCCCTAACTTGTGAACCCTATTGCTTTCTCATATCCCCTTTGAAACTGAAAGGAATGATAACCAGATCGTACTAAGCCAAGAACACATGCTAATCAAACACCACGATCAATACGATGAAAGCAATTCGTCAGAATAACTTTACATAAAACCTTTGCAAACAAATGAGAAACGCAATACATTGAGAATGGACCTTGCTTAAATAGGTAAGGAATAACAATCTAAGAACCAGTCAAGGTCGTAGATCAAGGCATAAATCAAGGAAATAACTAGTCATCAAAGAATTAGTCAACACCATAGATTTAGGAGAGAACTAGACATCAAGGATCTAGTCAATACCATAGATTAAGGAAAGAACTATACCTAACAACTAGATAATATCTCCTAATATCTAAATAAGATAAAAGAAATAAACACACACATAAGTGGGTGAGGATAAATACAATAAAGGTAAATAAAGTACGTAGGTGAACATGAGCTAAGGTAAATACATACTCTAACACCCCCCTCAAGTGAAACTCGGGGCTAAAATAGATGTGGCATGTCCATAGTATGAGTCCCGACAACTAACCCTGATGAGATACTCATGTACAATAACTGGGAAAAAAAGGACACCACAAGGTATCCAAAACCAGTAACAACACAGTAAAGAGAGTAAAGACCCCACTCCAAGGCATCCCAAGAAGCTCAGCTCAGACCAATGGTGAGGGTGTATCGTGGTTTCTGTTCACGACATCCCTCTTTACTGCGGCGTCGTTGATTCCGATGTTTCAGGGCGTGCCCAGGGAAAGCAAATTTCAGCCGTTGATGTCCTCCACTGCTGAAACCTGGAATGGCAGATTGGCCATGGTGGGTTTGGTTGCACTGGCATTGACCGGATACTTTAAAGGAGGGCCTCTCGTTTAACTTTCTAGACTTCACCTAAAGCCCTGGATACAGGTGTTCATGGTTTTTTTGTTTTGTATCCAATGGCAGTGCCTACATGTAAAAGAAATACTTGTTTGTTTTTCTCTTAGAATGTGAAGTTTTAAGAGCATGGATTTGCCTGTAATGGTTAATAGGGGAACAGGTCATGATATTGCAGCGAACCCCCTTACAAGAGTCTTTTGTTGTTAATCTACTGTAATAAGAAGAATTATATATGCTAAAAATCATGTTTAAAGTGATTACGAAACTAAAATGTGTCTCAAATTGCGTGCACTACTCTTTGGAAAAAAAATTTCCCATTGCCCATCTGAAATTATTGTTATTAAATCTATATACTTAAAATGCCCTCTATTTATTGTACTCATTGATAAAAGTTACGTGATAGTTTAAAGTAAGCTCACTAATTGTTAATCGAGGTTTGTTATGGTGGCAAGTTAGGAGCTTAGTAAAGAGATGAAGGATCAAATTTGGTGAAAGAAACCTTTTTGGTTGAAAGGTTTTGGAGAGAGTACCCTCATTATATTTATCTTGGATGATCGGAAAAAAGGGACAGGATAGGGAGCAAGATGGGGATAATTTTTTTATTTGCTAATTAAATATATTATATTACAAACAAGTGTGTTGTCACAAGGTTGAAATTATTGATAAGAGTCTCTTAGAGGGGTATGAAATTGAGCAGGTTGGGAAAACCTATATGTTGTATCAAAACACACAACAAAAGTCACACAAACACTAGTAAATTATATTGATTTCAATTCTTATGTACATCTTACAACGATGACTCCCTCTAAAGGGGTTGTTATATGGATTAAAAAAAATTTCTAGAGCTATTACAATGGTGGTGTGATCTTTAGGACGATTTGTAGGCTCTCTCCTCTGAGTTTCTCTAGCTCAGCTCTTGAATTCCTCTAATACCCCTAACTTGTGAACCCTATTGCTTTCTCATATCCCCTTTGAAACTGAAAGGAATGATAACTAGATCGTACTAAGCCAAGAACACATATGTTAATCAAACACCATGATCAATACGATGAAAGCAATTCCCCAGAATAACTTTACATAAAACCTTTGCAAACAAATGAGAAACAATATCATATATTATTATAAAACTCAATGCAATACATTGAGAATGGGCCTTCCTTAAATAGGTAAGGAATAACAATATAAGAACTAGTCAAGCTCGTAGATCAAGGCATAAATCAAGGAAATAACTAGTCATCAAAGAATTAGTCAAGACCATAGATTTAGGATAGAACTAGACATCAATGATCTAGTCAATACCATAGATTAAGGAAAGAACTATACCTAACAACTAGATAATATCTCCTAATATCTAAATAAGATAAAAGAAATAAACACACACATAAGTGGGTGAGGATAAATACAATAAAGGTAAATAAAGTACTTAGGTGAACATGAGCTAAGGTAAATACATACTCTAACACCCCCCCTCAAGTGAAACTAGGGGTTAAAATAGATGTGGCATGTCCATAGTATGAGTCCCGGCAACTAAGCCTGATGAGATACTCATGTACAATAACTTGAGAAAAAAGGGACACCGCAAGGTATCCAAAATCAGTAACAACAAAGTAAGGAGAGTAAAGACCCCACTCCAAGGCATCCCAAGAAGCTCAACTTAGACCAATGGTGAGGGTGTACCATGGTTGGCATCCTTGATTCTGATATTTCAGGGCGTGACCAGGGAAAGCAAATCTCAGTTGTTGATGTCCTCCACTGCTGAAACCTGGAATGGCAGATTGGGCATGGTGGGTTTGGTTGCACTGGCATTGACTGAATACTTTAAAGGAGGGACTCTCGTTTAAATTTCCAGACTTCACCTAAAGCCCTGGCTACAGGTGTTCATGGTTTTTTTTTTCGTATCCAATGGCAGTGCCTGCATGTAAAAGTAATACTTGTTTGTTTTTCTCTTAGAAGGTGAAGTTTTAAGAGCATGGATTTGCCCGTAATGGTTAATAGGGAAACAGGTCATGATATTGCAGTGAACCCCCTTACAAGAGTTGTTTGTTGTTAATCTACTGTAATAAGAAGAGTTATATATGCTAAAAATCAGGTTTAAAGTGATTACGAAACTAAAATGTGTCTCAAATTGCATGCACTACTCTTTGGAAAAAAAAATTCCCCACTGCCCATCTAAAATTATTGTTATTGAATCTATATACTTAAAATGCCCTGTATTTATTGTACTCATTGATAAAAGTTACGTGATATTTTAAAGTAAGCTCACTAATTGTTAATCGAGGTTTGTTATGGTGGTAAGTTAGGAGCTTAGTAAAGAGATGAAGGATCAAATTTGGTGAAAGAAACTTTTTTGGTTGAAAGGTTTTGGAGTGAGTACCCTCATTATATTTATCTTGGATGATTGGAAAAAAGGGACAGGATAGGGAGCGGGATGGGGATAAATCTTTTTTTTTTCTAATTAAATATATTATATTACAAAAAAGTGTGTTGTCACAAGGTTGAAATTATTGATAAGCGTCTCTTAGAGGGGTATGAAATTGAGCAGGTTAGGAAAACCTATATGTTGTATCAAAACGCACAACAAAAGTCACACAAACACTAGTAAATTATATTGATTTCAATTCTTATGTACTTTTGTTGCAAATCAGCAAGCACCCCTGGATGTAAATCAAGGTTCTAAGTTGATGTTTAGGGCATCCAGTGTGATTGCACAACATTGAAACCTCTCTCCAAGTGTGGGACTTGCAAGATGAGAGAGGAATCTCCAGATTAGAGGCTAGTTCCTCAAAACCTCTGATTAGATCTATTATTTGCACAACTACAGAGGTTCAGATCCTAATTTTATCTTAATTTGCAAGGAGACAGGGATAAGAAATGCAAAAATTAAAACTAAACTGATAAGGGTGATACACCAAAGGAGTGGTGAGCACTTCTTGCTCATGCAAATTGACACAAATCAGAAATTGCAACATAAAACATCATGCATAGGTTGATAAGCTGTAAACAAGGGTTTGAAATGAAGCAAACAACACATACAAAGGACTGAAAGCATTCACAGAGCCTTGCATTGTGATTTTCAACATCAAAATCCTTGTATTCCAACACCAAAGAGGTAAAAAAACCTGTTACAATCCCTGGAAGGTCTGATACTTGCCAAAATCACTTGTTGAAAGTGAAAACAGAAGCTTGTTGTGCAAAAAAAAGTGTTCCCCTTTGAAAAATGAGCCAAATCTGGCTTTTACAGTGCATGGGTCGAACCCAGGAGAGAGAAAACGTGAAAAAACATGGGAGCCATTCCTCATTGACCAAAATGCATTAAAAACAGCATGGGTGACCTGACAGACCCATCCCCTGACATTTTTGACCATGCTGGAGAAGAATGCGACCCATTTTGCATTAAAATTGGTTGTTGAAACGTCAGTTCTGTCCATGGGCACGTACCAGAAGCATTTTTTGATTTTCTCCCTCCAAACTGAACCAAAATTCAAAATTGACCATGGAATCTTGTAGATAATTTCACCAGCTTTCCATTGATATAAAGAACGTGAAAATCCGAGCTCTGGATCGAAAGTTATGGCCGTTTGAAGATTTAGGGCAAAAACAGGCCCAAAACGGATCGACGGGAAAAAATTTCGAATTTTACCTCTTTTTTGCATTTGGAATTTTTTTTCAAAAATCCCTGCGCTCCGCCACTTGGATGCCACGTGGCATGATGTGATTGGCTATGGGCTCATCCTTGAAATTTTTCTTACGGGCCCTTCCTTAGAAATTTTTTGCCACTTGGACACGTGGCACTACTTTATTGGCTCGGGCCAAAATTCAAAAATTTTCCTGCGCAAAACACTTAGCAAAATTTTTCACTTCGCCTCCCCTGCTGACACGTGTCACGTCCTGATTGGCTCGGCGGGCCCACGGGCAAAAAATTTCCTTTTTCAAATTTTGTCCAAAACTTGAAAAAATTTCTAAGTTTTTTTTTCTCTTTTCTCCGCCACCTCCTGGGACACGTGGCAGCTTCCTATTGGCTGCGGGATTCCAAGGGGAAAATTTCCCACAAGAACTCTACCGAGCCATAACTTGAAAAATATGAGGAGTTAGGAGGAAAACTTTACCTTTCTGGAAAGCTGAGAGAGAGCTCTATCCAATGGTGCCATTTCCAGAAAGATTTGAGTGCCTGAAAACCAAAAAATGGAGACTGAGGCACAAGAGAGGCAAGAACACAAGGAGTTAGCCACAAAAATGAGCAGGGGCACATTTTGGATAACAATTTTGGCGACTCAGAGGGGTCATCTGCCTGCTAGATGAAAATACCAGTTGCCTGAAGCAGTCCATTGGGCATGGAGTCATCAAATTTTCTGTTTGGAACCCCAACTGACTTAGAATGTTGCAAGGAGGAAGATGGAATATCACCTGATGGAAGCAAGGACTGCAAAACATCTCCAGGGACAGCAAGCTGTGCCAAAGCACTTAGGGAAAGCAAAACTAACCTACAACAAAACAATGTGCACAAGCACTTGAAGGAATGGAAACCTAAGCTAATATTTACAAGGTGGAGAATTTCCCTTTAGAAGCAATGCTTGAGATAGATTCCATTGACTGGAATCTGCAGTTCTTCACCATCCAATGAAGACAATTGGAAAGCATTGTTGTTCTTGCACTTTGTGACCATGTATGGGCCACTCCAAATGGCATCAAATTTTGAATGCCTTCCCGGTTTTGCTCTATCTGCATCCCATTTTAACACTAGATCTCCAACCTGGAAAGATCTACTCTTGGCCTTCCTGTCAAAGGTCTTCTTGATCAAAGCTTGATCCTTCTCCATTGCTTGGGATGCCTGATCTCTGATCTCTTGAAGCTCCATCAACTCTGCATATCTCACCTCCATGGGCTCAAATTCCAACAGCTCCAACTGTTTCATGAGTTCCAATGTTGGCAACTCAAGAGACATGGGCAAAGATTGCTTCTCTTCCATAGACAAGCCTGAATGGAGAGTTACCTGTGGATCTCTTGGGAGTTATCCTATCAGCCCATAAGGCTGATTTCAGTTTGGTATGCCAAGACCTCTGATTCTCATCAAGAGTTCTCCTAATGATCCTCAACAAGTTCTTGTTTGTAGACTCAGCCTGGCCATTACCTTGAGGGTAATAGTTTGATGAAGTACTTAGGTAGATCCCGTTCTTGACAGCCCACTCAGTCACCTTGGATCCAATGAATGCCAATGCATTATCTGAAATTATTGTAGCAGGTATGCCAAATCTGGTTACTATGCCCTCATAGAAGTCTAAGATGCTAGACTCATTTGCCTCTTTGAGCGCTACTGCTTCAGTCCACTTGGTGAAGTAGTCTGTGGCTGTCAAAATCCATTTGTGCCCTTGGCTTGAATTGGGATTAATGACTCCAATGAAGTCCAAACCCCATTGCATGAATGGCTGGTCAACTGAGATTGGATGCAATGGAAGGGCAGCAAGTCTCTCTTTTCCTGTGAAGAATGCACAATTCTTACACCTCTTGATCCATGCAAAGCAATCACTGAAAATCTTGGGCCAATAATAACCAGCCTTCATAATTTTTAGAGCTGTCACTCTCGGTGCAAAATGACCACCAGCTGGTCCACCATGGAACTCTTCCAACACCCTATGAATCTGATTTGTGCTAATGCATCTCAGCAGCACTCCATTCACATCTTTCTTGAACAAAACTCCATCAACAATGGCATATGGGACAGCCTGCAATCTGAAGTATCTTCTTTGGGTCTTGTTCATCTCTGGAGGGCATAGGCCTGTGCTTAGGAAGTGCATTATACCTTGGGTCCAGCAAGGAGTGGGGACAACATTATTTTCTTCTTGAGTGCCACTTGGCTCATGGCTGTCTTGAACTGTCAAAACAACCTCTTCTTCATTGCATACTTCTTTTTGCTTACCCAAAATCAGCTGCTCACACAATCCTTTTCCTCTTACCAGCTTGGTGACCTTGATCTCAATGTCATACTCCATGACACGAGTGATCCAACCTGCCCTTTTCTCATTCAAATCTTTGTTGAGGAGGAAGTCTTTAACCCCAGCATGAGAGACCAGCAACTGGACCTTGTTGTTTGAGACTAAATGCTTGAATTTCTTCAAGCTTCTGATTACTGCAAGTACATGCTTCTCAATAAAAGAATACCTCACCTCATAGTCATCTAGGCTCTGGCTGAAGAAAGCAATTGGCTGCTCATCGTTGTCCTTGTTCTGCTGTACCAAAATGGCAGAAATAGTATCATTACCTCCAAATGCATAGAGGATGAAATCCTTGGAGAAGTCCGGGTTGATGAGGGTTGGTGCTTGAGAGATGGCTTCTTTGATTGCTTCAAAACTCTCCTTGCCTTCTGCTGTCCACTTGAAAGCCATGCTTTTCTTTAACATTTTGGTGATAGGTTTGACAAGGGCTGCAAAATCTGGGACAAACCTCCGAACAAAGTTTATCCTCCCCAAGAAACTCTGAAGGGCTTTCTTGTGGCTTGGCAATGGTAGTGCTCTTATGGCTTCAACCCTCTCTGGATCAATTGCTAATCCTTCTTTGGAGACAATATGGCCAAGGAGCTTTCCTTCATGTGCAAGAAAGATACACTTCTTAGGATTCAAAGACACTCCAAATCTCCTGCACCTCGTGAAGACTTGTCTCAAATGAGAGAGGTGGTCTGCTACATTTTTGGAAAAAATAGTGATATCATCAAGGTATATCAGCACCATGTTGTTAATCAAACCTTTGAACGCCATGTCCATTGCTCTTTGGAAGGTAGCACCAGCGTTGGACAGCCCAAATGGCATTTTCCTGTATGCATAAGTTCCCCATTTGGTTGTGAAGGCTGTCTTGAACTGGTCTTCTTCCTTCACCATAATCTGATTGTAGCCTGAGTAGCCATCAAGTAGTGAAAACCTCTCGGAGCCAGCCACAACTTGCAAGATTTGCTCCATGGAAGGGAGTGGGTAATGGTCCTTGAGAGATGCTCTATTCAAGTCTCTGAAGTCAACACACAATCTGATCTCTCCACTCTTCTTTCTGACTGGAACCAAGTTGGCAACCCAACTAGAATGCTTGATTGGGAATATGATCCTTGACTCAATCAGCTTGTTCAATTCTTTCCTCATGAGAGGCTCCATATGTGGATTGACTGGTCTTTGTTTCTGCCTGACAGGCTTAGTATTTGGATCCAATTCAATGGTATGCTGAGCTAAGTTGGGATTGAAACCTTTCAAGTCTTCATAGCTCCAAGCAAACACATCAGGGAACTCTTGACACAGCTGCATGAACTCATACCTTTCTTGTTCAGTTGTCATCTTTCCAATTTGCAATGGTTTGTTCTCTTCCACCAAGATGGATACTGAATCCTCTCTCTTGACCTGAATGTTTGCTTTCTCCTTCCTAAACTGATCATTGGGATTAAAAATGGACTCCAAAGTGATAAGTCCCTTGGGCAGCTTGTTAGTTCTCAGCTGTACCACTTGGTCACCATACTGTTGTTCCAATTTTTCTTGATTCTTAGCTGAGAACTCAGCTTCTTCTTGCAAGAAATGGATGATTTGCTGGTCATTCTCAAACACTTGCCAACTTACATTGTTATCCGGCACTGAAGGCCTCACAATCACGTGGATGTTTGGCTGTACCTTGTCTTGTTGAATGCTTTCCACAATGTCAAAGGCTGCCCCTACTGCTGCAAGCCTGTCAGCAGCTTGGTTCTCTTTCCTAGGAATGGATTTGATGCCAAAACCCTCAAAATCTTCCATGAGGTCCCATACCCTGTTCTTGTAGCACTTGAGTAGATCATTCTTGGCAGCATGTTGTCCCTTGACCTGATTTACAATCAATTCACTGTCACCAAAGACTTGCAAGTTCTTTATTCCTCTCTTTATTGCCCAATGCATCCCTTGCACCAAGGCTTCATATTCAGCAGTGTTATTGGAGCATGCAAACTGAAATCTAAAAGCTGAATAGTACTTTACTCCTTGAGGTGAAACAAGCATGGCTCCACCTCCTGCACCTTGTCTACTCCTTGATCCATCAAAAAACAGCTGCCATACCTCATTGTCATCCTTATAGTTTGGCTTGGTGATGCTAGGGATGGGCTGATCTTCTTCATGTATGCAATAGACTCCTAGCTCAGATTCTTCTACTTCTTGATAAGGATCAAAAGCATGTACCTTGTTTGCCCATTCATCAAGAGTTAGATCCGGGATGCTTCCAACCTTGGTGTCAGCTTCATCAGTGCTTGGGTGATCTTCTTGATCAAATGCTGAACAATTGGCATTGATCTGACTTGGAGTGTAGGGCTCAATGTGGAAGTTTGCAATAGGTTCAGACCTGATTGTAGCTTTGGTTCCATACCTCATTCTGAACAGCATGTGTGACCAATCAGCAGACAAATATCCTCCAATCTTGGCTGTGAAGTCCCTTGACAAGCATAGGGCAAAGAGTGGTGGAAGGTCTATAACTGATACATCTTGTAAAACAACAACATTTGGACATGCATGCAAGGTAAGACTCAAGTTTCTAATCACTCCAACTGTTGTTACTGCTGTCCCATCCAGCTGCACTACCCCTTTGGATATGGTTTCATACTGGAGCCCTAGCTGATCAGCTATTTGTTTAGGCATCACTGAGCTACTTGCCCTGGAATCTATCATGCAATTGTGCACTAACTGATTTCCAATGATTAATGAAACATAGAAAGGAGGGGGCTTCAACATTTTACCTTGCTGTCCTCCATGATTCCCTTCAGGCTGGGCAGCATTTGTGAGCACTTTCTCTTGCATCTGAACTTGCTGATTCGAAGTTGGCCAGTCCTTCATGGCAGCTTGTAGCAAATCTCTTTGGCCTGGGATAGATAGGGATTCCCACATTGATATATTTACATTTGTCTTCTTCATCTGATCAATGATACTGAATGGTGATGGAGGATCTCTTTGCTGTCCCTTGGTTGGCACATTCACTCCTTGCATGTGGGCAGCAACAACTGGTATTTGAGTTGGTCTAGGAGCTGTTCTTGGCTGCCCTTGTGCATTTGAAATTGGATTTTGCTTGCCAACCATTTGTGGAGCCATAGAAGGTTGGAGATTGGTTGGAGCTAATGGCTTGCTCTTCACCCAAATTCCTTCTTTTTGACCTTGTGTTGGCTGCAACACCTTGAGAAACTGCTTGATTCATGCCACAGAAATCTTCTGCTTGCCAGTTTACCAATGTGGTGTCATTTGGGGCTGATTGTTGTTGGAATGTTTCTTGTTGTTGGTTGTTTCCTTGACTGCCTTCACCCTCCACACCAGTAGTTGTCACCATTAATGCTTGATTCAAAGCACCATTGAAGCACATAGATTGGTTATGAGGTTCATTGCATGGAAAACACCAATCATACTCCTGAGCAACGTTGTTTTGTGTTGGCACCAATGCCTTAGAGGCAGATATGGCATTAGGATTATAGGGCTGAAATGGTCTATTGGCAGGAGGCCTTGTTTGATTTATATTTGCAGCTGGATTAGGAGGTCTTTGTGGTTGGTATGGCTGCCTGTTAGGCTGAGCTTGGGGCTGATAAGAAGGTCTAAAACCTTGGGCTTGTTGCCTCTTGAGAGTAACCAGCTCATTGCCTAAATTTTGCAATTGCTTCATGACTTCTTGAAGCTCATTTGGGGCACTTGGAGATGAAGTAGAAGCTTCATTTGAACTCTGATTTCTAGGAGTGGGAGAAGGAGCCAAATTAGGTGCTTGATTAGTGTTTGGGCTCTCTAAACTTGGAAACAATGGCATGGGAGGTCTAGGGGCTAGTTTGCCAGCTTGGATCAAACAATTTTCAGCCCTAATGGCAATGCTATAAGCCATAGGGATAGTTATGCCTCCCATGGACTGAATCAACATAGAAATATCAGAATTTAGAGCTTTGAGGTAGTAGAGAAAAGCACCTTCCGCTGTTGGCCTGACTGCCACTGGAATTCTCTCCCAAGTCCTTTGAAATCTGAAGTTGAAATCAGTCAGCTGCTCATTGGGAGCTCTCTTGATGGTTGTCAGCTGCTCCAAAAGAGACAAGTTGTCTCCCTTCTCTCCAAATTGCTCATGAAGTGCTATACATAGCTGGTTCCAATTCTGAATAGAACCTGAGGCAAGACTTCTAAACCATTGCAATGCTTTCCCCTTGAATGAAGATGCCAGCAATTTGACAGCCACTTGCATCTCATTGATTTCATGAATTGCACAAAGGTTGGCAATGTCTTTAACATGATCACCTGGAGTAGTCTGATTCTCTCCAGTGAAGTATGGAATGTTCTTCAAGGCTGCAATTGGAATTGGATGTTGTGCATTGAGAGCAAGTGGGCTGCTGCCAGTGAAATTGACATAGGGGTTGTTTTGTGCCATTCTAATTGGCCTTAGAACCCTTGTTGATTGAATGAAAGGCCTACCAGGTGGAGGAGTTGAGAGAGTTCTGTTTGGTGGAGATGGAGACCTTTGGATTCTCCTCCCACTTTGCCTTACTCTTGGAGATAACTGCAGATATTCAAACAACACCTCTTCTTCTCCAGCTCTTGACCTTGTAGTGATTCTTCTCATGAGTTTTCAGGTCTACACTGCTAAAACCAGCTGATTCTTCCCCTTGGAGTCGCCAGATGTGCAATTTATAGCTCTTTTGAAGCAAGAAAATTGTAGCAGATGCACATCAACTTTGCTGCAATAAAAATGAGACCTCTAAGGTCCCACCGGGCGTGCCAAAACTGTTGTTGCAAATCAGCAGCACCCCTGGATGCAAATCAAGGTTCTAAGTTGATGTTTAGGGCATCCAGTGTGATTGCACAACATTGAAACCTCTCTCCAAGTGTGGGACTTGCAAGATGAGAGAGGAATCTCCAGATTAGAGGCTGGTTCCTCAAACTCCTCTGATTAGATCTATTATTTGCACAACTGCAGAGGTTCAGATCCTAATTTTATCTTAATTTGCAAGGAGACAGGGATAAGAAATGCAAAAATTAAAACTAAACTGATAAGGGTGATACACCAAAGGAGTGGTGAGCACTTCTTGCTCATGCAAATTGACACAAATCAGAAATTGCAACATAAAACATCATGCACAGGTTGATAAGCTGTAAACAAGGGTTTGAAATGAAGCAAACAACACATACAAAGGACTGAAAGCATTCACAGAGCCTGCATTGTGATTTTCAACATCAAAATCCTTGTATTCCAACACCAAAGAGGCAGAAAAACCTGTTACAATCCCTGGAAGGTCTGATACTTGCCAAAATCACTTGTTGAAAGTGAAAACAGAAGCTTGCTGTGCAAAAAAAGTGTTCCCCTTTGAAAAATGAGCCAAATCTGGCTTTTACAGTGCATGGGTCGAACCCAGGAGAGAGAAAACGTGAAAAAACATGGGAGCCATTCCTCATTGACCAAAATGCATTAAAAACAGCATGGGTGACCTGACAGACCCATCCCCTGACATTTTTGACCATGCTGGAGAAGAATGCGACCCATTTTGCATTAAAATTGGTTGTTGAAACGTCAGTTCTGTCCATGGGTGCGTACCAGAAGCATTTTTTGATTTTCTCCCTCCAAACTGAACCAAAATTCAAAATTGACCATGGAATCTTGTAGAGAATTTCACCATCTTTCCATTGATATAAAGAACGTGAAAATATGAGCTCTGGATCGAAAGTTATGGCCGTTTGAAGATTTAGGGCAAAAACAGGCCCAAAACGGATCGGCGGGAAAAAATTTCGAATTTTACCTCTTTTTTGCATTTGGAAATTTTTTTCAAAAATCCCCGTGCTCCACCACTTGGATGCCACGTGGCATGATGTGATTGGCCATGGGCTCATCCTTGAAATTTTTCTTACGGGCCCTTCCTTAGAAATTTTTTGCCACTTGGACATGTGGCACTACTTTATTGGCTCGGGCCAAAATTCAAAAAATTTCCTGCGCAAAACACTTAGCAAAATTTTTCACTTCGCCTCCCCTACTGACACGTGTCACGTCCTGATTGGCTCGGCGGGCCCGCGGGCAAAAAATTTCCTTTTTCAAATTTTTTCCAAAACTTGAAAAAAAATTTAAGTTTTTTTTTCTCTTTTCTCCGCCACCTCCTGGGACACGTGGCAGCTTCCTATTGGCTCCAGGATTCCAAGGGGAAAATTTCCCACAAGAACTCCGTCGAGCCATAACTTGAAAAATATGAGGAGTTAGGAGGAAAACTTTACCTTTCTGGAAAGCTGAGAGAGAGCTCTATCCAATGGTGCCATTTCCAGAAAGATTTGAGTGCCTCAAAAACCAAAAAATGGAGACTGAGGCACAAGAGAGGCAAGAACACAAGGAGTTAGCCACAAAAATGAGCAGGGATGATTTGTAGGATCTCTCCTCTGAGTTGCTCTGGCTCAGCTCTTGAATTCCTCTAATACCCCTAACTTGTGAACCCTATTGCTTTCTCATATCCCCTTTGAAACTGAAAGGAATGATAACCAGATCGTACTAAGCCAAGAACACATATGCTAATCAAACACCATGATCAATAAGATGAAAGCAATTCGCCAGAATAACTTTACATAAAACCTTTGCAAACAAATGAGAAACAATATCATATATTATTATAGAACTCAATACAATACATTGAAAATGGACCTTGCTTAAATAGGTAAGGAATAACAATCTAAGAACCAGTCAAGGTCGTAGATCAAGGCATAAATCAAGGAAATAACTAGTCATCAAGGAATTAGTCAAGACCATAGATTTAGGAGAGAACTAGACATCAAGGATCTAGTCAATACCATAGATTAAGAAAAGAACTATACCTACCAACTAGTTAATATCTCCTAATATCTAAATAAGATAAAAGAAATAAACACACACACAAGTGGGTGAGGATAAATACAATAAAGGTAAATAAAGTACTTAGGTCAACATGAGCTAAGGTAAATACATAATCTAACACCCCCCCTCAAGTGAAACTAGGGGCTAAAATAGATGTGGCATGTCCATAGTATGAGTCCCGGCAACTAGGCCTGATGAGATACTCATGTATAATAACTGGGAAAAAGGGACACCGCAAGGTATCCAAAACCAGTAACAACAAAGTAAAGAGAGTAAACACCCCACTCCAAGGCATCCCAAGAAGCTCGGCTCAGACCAATGGTGAGTGTGTATTGTGGTTTCTGTTCACGACATCCCTCTTTACTGCGGCATCATTGATTCTGATGTTTCAGGGCATGACCAGGGAAAGCAAATCTCAGTTGTTGATGTCCTCCACTGCTGAAACCTGGAATCGAAGATTGGCCATGGTGGGTTTGGTTGCACTGGCATTGACTGGATACTTTAAAGGAGGGACTCTCGTTTAACTTTCTAGACTTCACCTAAAGCCCTGTCTACAGGTGTTCATGGTTTTTTTGTTTCGTATCCAATGGCAGTGCCTGCATGTAAAAGAAATACTTGTTTGTTTTTCTCTTAGAAAGTGGAGTTTTAAGAGCATGGATTTTCCTGTAATGGTTAATAGGGAAACATGTCATGATATTGCAGTGAACCCCCTTACAAGAGTCATTTGTTGTTAATCTACTGTAATAAGAAGAGTTATATATGCTAAAAATCAGGTTTAAAGTGATTACGAAACTAAAATGTGTCTCAAATTGCGTGCACTACTCTTTGGAAAAAAAAATTCCCACTGCCCATCTGAAATTATTGTTTTTGAATCTATATACTTAAAATGCCCTCTATTTATTGTACTCATTGATAAAAGTTACGTGATATTTTAAAGTAAGCTCACTAATTGTTAATCGAGGTTTGTTATGGTGGTAAGTTAGGAGCTTAGTAAAGAGATGAAGGATCAAATTTGGTAAAAGAAACCTTTTTGGTTGAAAGGTTTTGGAGAGAGTACCCTTATTATATTTATCTTGGATGATCAGAAAAAAGGGACAAGATAGGGAGCGGGATGGGGATAATTTTTTTTTTTGCTAATTAAATATATTATATTACAAAAAAGTGTGTTGTCACAAGGTTGAAATTATTGATAAGAGACTCTTAGAGGGGTATCAACAAAACGCACAACAAAAGTCACACAAACACTAGTAAATTATATTGATTTCAATTCTTATGTACATCTTACAATGATGACTCCCTCTAAAGGGGTTGTTATATGGATTAAAACAAATTTCTAGAGCTATTACAATGGTGGTGTGATCTTTAGGATGATTTGTAGGCTCTCTCCTCTGAGTTGCTTTGGCTCGGCTCTTGAATTCCTCTAATACCCCAAACTTTTGAACCCTATTGCTTTCTCATATCCCCTTTGAAACTGAAAGGAATGATAACCAGATCGTACTAAGCCAAGAACACATATGCTAATCAAACACCACGATCAATAAGATGAAAGCAATTCGCCAGGATAACTTTACATAAAACCTTTGCAAACAAATGAGAAACGATATCATATATTATTATAGAACTCAATGCAATACATTGAGAATGGACCTTGCTTAAATAGGTAAGGAATAACAATCTAAGAACTAGTTAAGGTCGTAGATCAAGGTATAAATCAAGGAAATAACTAGTCATCAAAGAATTAGTCAAGACCATAGATTTAGGAGAGAACTAGACATCAAGGATCTAGTCAATACCATAGATTAAGGAAAGAACTATACCTAACAACTAGATAATATCTCCTAATATCTAAATAAGATAAAAGAAATAAACACACACATAAGTGGGTAAGGATAAATACAATAAAGGTAAATAAAGTACTTAGGTGAACATGAGCTAAGGTAAATACATACTCTAACACCCCCCCTCAAGTGAAACTAGGGGCTAAAATAGATGTGGCATGTCCATAGTATGAGTCTCGGCAACTAGGCCTGATGAGATACCCATTTACAATAACTGGGAAAAAAAGGACACCGCAAGGTATCCAAAACCAGTAACAACAAAGTAAAGAGAGTAAAGACCCCACTCCAAGGCATCCCAAGAAGCTCATCTCAGACCAATGGTGAGGGTGTATCCTTGTTTCTGTTCACGACATCCCTCTTTACTACGGCATCATTGATTCTGATGTTTCAGGGCGTGACCAGGGAAAGAAAATCTCAGCTGTTGATGTCCTCCACTGCTAAAACCTGGAATGGCATATTGGCCATGGTGGGTTTGGTTGCACTGGAATTGACTAAATAATTTAAAGGAGGGCCTCTCATTTAACTTTGCAGACTTCACCTAAAGCCCTGACTACAGGTGTTCATGGTTTTTTTATTTCGTATCCAATGGCAGTGCCTGCATGTAAAAGAAATACTTGTTTTTTTTTCTCTTAGAAGGTGAAGTTTTAGGAGCATGGATTTTCCCGTAATGGTTAATAGGGGAACAGGTCATGAAATTGCAGTGAACCCCCTTACAAGAGTCATTTTTTGTTAATCTACTGTAATAAGAAGAGTTATATATGCTAAAAATCAGGTTTAAAGTGGTTACGAAACTAACATGTGTCTCAAATTACGTGCACTACTCTTTGGAAAAAAAATTTCCCACTACCCATATGAAATTATTGTTATTGAATCTATATACTTAAAATGCCCTCTATTTATTGTACTCATTGATAAAAGTTATGTGATATTTTAAAGTAAGGTCACTAATTGTTAATCGAGTTTTGTTGTGGTGGCAAGTTAGGAGCTTAGTAAAGAGATGAAGGATCAAATTTGGTGAAAGAAACCTTTTTGATTGAAAGGTTTTGGAGAGAGTACCCTCATTATATTTATCTTGAATGATCAGAAAAAAGGGACAGGATAGGGAGCGGGATGGGGATAATTTTTTTTTTGCTAATTAAATATATTATATTACAAAAAAGTGTGTTGTCACAAGGTTGAAATTATTGATAAGAGACTCTTAGAGGGGTATGAAATTGAGTAGGCTGGGAAAACCTATATGTTATATCAAAACACACAACAAAAGTCACACAAACACTAGTAAATTATATTGATTTCAATTCTTATGTAAATCTTACAATGATGACTCCCTCTAAAGGGGTTGTTATATGGATTAAAACAAATTTCTAGAGCTATTACAATGGTGGTGTGATCTTTAGGACGATTTGTAGGCTCTCTCCTCTGAGTTGCTTTGGCTCGGCTCTTGAATTCCTCTAATACCCCTACCTTTGAACCCTATTGCTTTCTCATATCCCCTTTGAAATTGAAAGAAATGATAACCAGATCGTACTAAGCCAAGAACACATATGCTAATCAAACACCACGATCAATAAGATGAAAGAAATTCGCCAGAATAACTTTACATAAAACCTTTGCAAACAAATGAGAAACAATATCATATATTATTATAGAACTCAATGCAATACATTGAGAATGGGCCTTGCTTAAATAGGTAAGGAATAACAATCTAATAACCAGTCAAGGTCGTAGATCAAGGCATAAATCAAGGAAATAACTAGTCATCAA
Source organism: Taxus chinensis (assembly GCA_019776745.2). Taxonomy (NCBI): domain Eukaryota; kingdom Viridiplantae; phylum Streptophyta; class Pinopsida; order Cupressales; family Taxaceae; genus Taxus; species Taxus chinensis. Next base: position 885,976,159 of record CM034149.1, read on the forward strand.
AGAATTAGTCAAGTCCATAGATTTAGGAGAGAACTAGACATAAAGGATCTTGTCAATACCATAGATTAAGGAAAGAACTATACCTAACAACTAGATAATATCTCGTAATATCTAAATAAGATAAAAGAAATAAACACACACATAAGTGGGTGAGGATAAATATAATAAAGGTAAATAAAGTACATAGGTGAACATGAGCTAAGGTAAATACATACTCTAACACCCCCCCTTAAGTGAAACTAGGGGGTAAAATAGATGTGGCATGTCCATAGTATGAGTCCCGGTAACTAGGCCTGATGAGATAGTCATGTACAATAACTGGGAAAAAAGGGACACCGCAAGGTATCCAAAACTAGTAACAACAAAGTAAAGAGAGTAAAGACCCCACTCCAAGGCATCGCAAGAAGCTCGGATCAGACCAATGGTGAGGGTGTATCGTGGTTTCTGTTCAAGAAATCCCTCTTTACTGCGGCATCATTGATTCTGATGTTTCAGGGCGTGACCAGGGAAAGCAAATCTCAGCTGTTGATGTCCTCCACTGCTGAAACTTGGAATCGGAGATTGGCCATGGTGGGTTTGGTTGTGCTGGCATTGACTGAATACTTTAAAGGAGGGCCTCTCATTTAACTTTCCATACTTCACCTAAAGCCCTAGCTACAGGTGTTCATGGTTTTTTTGTTTCGTATCCAATGGTAGTGCCTACATGTAAAAGAAATACTTGTTTGTTTTTCTCTTAGAATGTGAAGTTTTAAGAGCATGGATTTGCCTGTAATGGTTAATAGGGGAACAAGTCATGATATTTCACCGAACCCCCTTACAAGAGTCATTTCTTGTTAAGCTACTGTAATAAGAAGAGTTATTTATGATAAAAATCAGGTTTAAAGTGATTACGAAACTAAAATGTGTCTCAAATTGCATGCACTACTCTTTGGAAAAAAAATTTCCCACTGCCTATCTGAAATTATTGTTATTGAATCTATATACTTAAAATTCCCTCTATTTATTGTACTCATTGATAAAAGTTACGTGATATTTCAAAGTAAGCTCACTAATTGTTAATCAAGGTTTGTTATGGTGGTAAGGTAGGAGCTTAGTAAAGAGATGAAAGATCAAATTTGGTGAAAGAAACCTTTTTTGTTGAAAGCTTTTGGAGAGAGTACCCTCATTATATTTATCTTGGATGATCGGAAAAAAGGAACAGGATAGGGAGCGGGATGGGGATAATTTTTTTTTTTTTGCTAATTAAATGTATTATATTACAAAAAGGTGTGTTGTCGCAAGGTTGAAATTATTGATAAGAGTCTCTTAAAGGGGTATGAAATTGAGCAGGTTGGGAAAACCTATATGTTGTATCAAAACACATAAAAAAATTCACACAAACACTAGTAAATTATATTGATTTCATTTCTTATGTACATCTTACAATGATGACTCCCTCTAAAGGGGTTGTTATATGGATTAAAACAAATTTCTAGAGCTATTACAATGGTGGTGTGATCTTTAGGACGATTTGTAGGCTCTCTCCTCTGAGTTGCTCTTGCTCGGCTCTTGAATTCCTCTAATACCCCAAACTTGTCAACCCTATTGCTTTCTCATATCCCCTTTGAAACTGAAAGGAATGATAACCAAATCGTACTAAGCCAAGAACACAGATGCTAATCAAACACCACGATCAATAAGATGAAAGAAATTCACCAAAATAACTTTACATAAAACCTTTGCAAACAAATGAGAAACAATATCATATATTATTATGAAACTCAATGCAATACATTGAGAATGGGCCTTGCTTAAATAGGTAAGGAATAACAATCTAAGAACCAGTCAATGTCGTAGATCAACCCATAAATCAAAGATATAACTAGTCATCAAAGAATTAGTCAAGACCATAGATTTAGGAGAGAACTAGACATCAAGGATCTAGTCAATACCATAGATTAAGGAAAGAACTATACCTAACAACTAGATAATATCTCCTAATATCTAAATAAGATAAAAGAAATATCCACACACATAAGTGGGTGAGAATAAATACAATAAAGGTAAATAAAGTACTTAGGTGAACATGAGCTAAGGTAAATACATACTCTAACACCCTCCCTCAAGTGAAACTAGGGGCCAAAATAGATGTGGTATGTCCATAGTATGAGTCCGGACAACTAGGCCTGATGAGGTACCCATGTACAATAACTGAGAAAAAAGGGACACCGCAAGGTATCCAAAACCAGTAACAACAAAGTAAAGAGAGTAAATACCCCACTCCAAGGCATCCCAAGAAGCTCGGCTCAGAAAAACTTGTACAATGCTAAAGAAGTTTTGTGTGCATTATGGTTTGAATCCACTACTCGATCACAAAAATAAAAAACAACTAACACTGGACTCCACTAGAATAGCTCCATACAAGCAGACTGTCAACAGAGTGATGTTGAATGTGCAAAAAAAATACCAAACATAATTCGATAAAGTGTTACAAATAGGTATGCCATGATCCAAGAAGAATAACTTAAGTAACAAGGTAAGGACACAAAATGCAGAGTGTCACGATCCAAGAAAAGCCAAGGTAACAAGGCAAGGACACAAAACTTGAAGAAGTAGGATCAACACCACACCCTCCCATACTGCTGAATGGGTGGAGTGGCACTAAAAATCGGTATGAGTTGTCAAAACAACTACTTGAACACTAAAAAACTAACACTAGGCTCCACCAGAATAGCTCCCACACAAGAGATACTGTCAACATGTCAAAAGTGTCGAAAATACAGATACAAAATCTCTCAACAAACAAGAGAGATACACTACACCTGCTAAAGAAAAATGCTCAAAACAAGAAGCATCAAAATGCAAAAGGTATACAAAGTGGAGCAAGAGGCCGAATGGTGGAGGAGCCACGCCTATAGAGTCCTCTCAACGAATGATTATGTCGCCTTCACGAGTGATCAAATATCCACCCCAAATCAACACGGATGGATGAAGAAGATGCCTGCATATGACTTGGTGCAAAATGCACAATGGGTGCATGCAAAAGAACATCAAAATGTGTGTCAGTTTGATCATGTTTGACAACTGAAATCTCAGGTTTCTCAAGCCTGAGTGAAGATGTAGAATTCATGTGTTGCTAAGGATCCTCAGAAAGAGTTGAGCGAACAAAAAAATGAACTCTGTCAATGTGTGATCCCAATGAAGTATCTGCTCGGAAACCAATGTCATGACGAGAATTCCACTTCACATGTGGAATAGAGGAAATAATGCCCTGTGAATGTCTGTCAATGAATCCGCTAGTGAAACCCATAGAATGAAGCATGCGAGAACTGAATGCAGTGGTATGCTTCCCAAAAAATCCATGCAACTGAGCAGAAGTAGGATACACAACATGTGGTACTGTAATTGGTACAAATGTGGAAGAACATGCAGTAACAAGCCTCACAAGTTTAGAAGCATCAAAAGTGGGTTCAGGCTCAAAGACTGACAGATCAATGTCAGTGGGTACAAGAGCAACAACTGCAAGTGGACTAGGAGCATGGATATGGTTGTCCATAATATGATGGTGATGCTGTAGGCTAGCAAGTTTGTTCTGTAGGGAGTGTATTATTGTATCCTTATTGTGAATGAGTGATTGTAGAAGAGAATTTAAATTTTTGAGTGATTTATTTTCTTCCACAAATTTTACAATATCCTCTTGAAGTCCACATACTTCAAAGAAAAACATATCATTCTCAAAATCCATGATAGGTACAAACTGCAACTCCCAAAAATTTAGGACGTCGGGCTCAGCCGAAATTGCATCCACAATTGATTACAACACTCCTCCATATTTGACACTTTATAATTATAATGCAAGTCACAAAATAAATAACTATAATAGAAATAACATGAAAAATCAAGCACTTTTGTAAAAAAACGACACTCAAAACCGAGTTACCGATCAAAAGATACAAACTTTTTAATATTTTTCTCTGTTATTTATTTTAGTTGCCACTGAAACAAAATAAATTGTTGTCACCTTCACTACACAAATAAAATTAAAGGGGGCTAAATTTAAGCACCAATCACAAGCTTTTATCCCTCATATGACCATACCATATGACCAAAGGCTAAGGATTTTAATGGGTGTTTGCACAACTTACTATTTTGGGGTGTGTCGCATGTTTTCGAGAAAGTCACATCCAGCTGCTGCTTTTGGTAAAAATTACTATTTCTGGACTGTGTAGACAGTGACCTTTATTTCCCAAAATAGCAACCTACGGATTTTCCTGAAATAGTAAAAACATGCACAACATCCATGGACCCCTGTGAAAAAAGGAAAGATCCGAAAACCTTTTTGCACGTAAACTGAGACAAATACGCTGCAACAGAAAAAATACAGTACAAATCTCAAGAAATCCAACAAACCTGAATAAATAAAATCAAGTTTTTTTCCCTTTGCTCGAATCCCAAGGTGCGTCTATGTGCTTCTTCACAAAAATAAAAAACCACAAAAAAATGATTGCCTCCGAAATTGGCCGAGTTTACAGTCAATCTTAGGGTTTACACACCTTTCGGATCCAATGGAAGCCTTTGGTTTACATAAAAATGCACGTATCAATAAAATACGACCAAATTCCAAATATATAAATACATAAATAATTTATTTGCAAAATAAAACTTACAAACGAATGCCAACAACGATCTCCTGCTCTGATACCATGAAATGAATGATAACCAAATCATACCAAGCTAAGAACACAGATACTAATAAAACACCACGATCAATAAGATGAAAGCAATTCGTCAGAATAACTTTACATAAAACCTTTGCAAACAAATGAGAAACAATATTATATATTATTATGGAACTCAATGCAATACATTGAGAATGAGCCTTGCTTAAATAGGCAAAGAATAACAATCTAAGAACCAGTTAAGGTCATAGATCAAGCCATAAATCAAGGAAATAACTAGTCATCAAAGAATTAGTCAAGACCATAGATTTAGGAGAGAACTAGACATCAAAGATCTAGTCAATACCATAGATCAAGGAAAGAACTATACCTAACAACTAGATAATATCTCCTAATATCTAAATAAGATAAAAGAAATATCCACACACATAAGTGGGTGAGGATAAATACAATAAATGTAAATAAAATACTTAGGTGAACATGAGCTAAGGTAAATACCTACTCTAACAGAAACCTCTTATTGACTATTGAAAAATGGTGGCCTTTGTCCCTTCTACATACTCCCTCATTTTCTTGCTCATCTTCGCATTTCAAAATTGGTTCATTGATTACTTTGAACTATTGTGATGTCCAAATGTTTGATCACTTATATCATGTCAAACCTGGTAGTTGAGGATAATTAGTCCTTAGGATATTTTTCATAGATATGCCATGTTTCCCATGCAAGTACTTTGATGTGTGCCTTAGCCGTGCTATAGCATTATGCATTGATCCAGAAAGATTTGTGCACATGTTTATTTTATTGCAAAATCACCACATTCAATATTCCTCATGCCCTTGCCATAAAATTTCGCACACAAAATACACATTATTCTTCATCAAAACCTTTGCACACTATTACACACCCTTCTTTGTACAATCTTGTTTGCACTAAACCATCACACCTTGCACAAAGTCTTTGCGCAATCACTAGACTATAGTGTTGCACTTCCTTTGTTCCATCTTTATGATTTATACCTTTACACATACTCACACTTTGCTAAAATTTCAAAAATTATGCAAGATCGTCAATTCACTCATGGTGTTCATGCATCAAACACCCTAGCTAGAAATAAAGTGAGCTTTGTCTTATAAGTTAGGGTCATCAAGAGTATGGCCTAGTCAACCAAGCTTTATAGAACTCCTCTATGTGCATATTTTGTTGTGTGATTCCTCCACTTTTCCAAATTCTCCATATGTTCTTTTCCATATGTCCTATCTACTGTCCTTGAGTCCAATATGTCATATACCTCCTCTCTTACCTTTTTATGATATTTTTCTTCTCTAGTCAATTTTCTTTTGTATTTGCAATCTTTGCACAATGTCGTTTGAGACTCATTTTGCACACTCTTTCTATCTTTGTGTGATGCCTTCTGTGTCATGATACTCATATAAATCAACAACATTAAATATTGACGAGGTATCCAATCCTTCAGGTAATTCAATCTCATAGACATTAGAACTCAATTTCCAAAAAAACCCCACATGGTTAGATCTTCTTCAACATAAGCTTGTTATATTATTTACACCCTTTTAAAGATAAGTAGATTGTTATGGAATGCATACCAATAAATAAGAATGTAATGTTAGGAAACTAGGAGTTATTCTGGTTAATTAACTTCCTACATTATTTGTACAACATCGTAGTAATGTATTGGTTCTTGCAATGAATGACTACAAGTGAAAATATACTAGAGGAAGATAAACTTAGTTATACATATTTGTATTGAAGAGATCTAGGTGCACAAACTGGAGAGTCTGAGAGTGCATAGACTGGAGAAACTTCACTTCTAATACTGTGACTTGAAAAATATCCATGTGTGTGTTTTCACAAGGTTGAAATTATTGATAAGATCCCACTAAAGGTGTATGTCAACAAGTGGGTTGGGAAAAATCTTACACCCTATCAAAACACACAATAATGTTCACATAAACACATAAAATCTATCGATTTCAAGCCTTAATGAAACCTATAATGACAACTCACTCTAAAGGGTTTGTTATAGAGATTAAAACAATTTTCTAAAGCTATTAGAATGATGGTGTGCTCTTTAGGATGACTTATAAGTTCTCCCCTTAGTTTCTCTAGCTCAACTCTCAACTCCTATAATGTTACTGACTTGTGAACCCTATCGGTTTCTCCTATCCCCTTTGAAACCTCTTGTTGAATGTTGAAAAATGGAAGTATTCATCCCTTCTATATGCTTCCTCATTTTCCCACTCTTCATCCTATTTCAAAATTGATTCATTAAATACTCCGAACTACCGCGTTGTCCAAATGTTTGATCACATGTATCATGTCAAACTTGGTAATTGAGGATAATAAGTCCTTGGGATCTTTTTCATAGATTTTTCATGTTTTCCATGCAAATACTTTGTTGCATGGCTCAGTTGCATTCTAGCACCGCACATTGACCATAAGTGATTCGTGCACACATTTGTTCAATTGCACAATCATCACATTTAGTATTTCTCATGCCCTTTCCAAAAACCCTCACCCAAAAAATATGTATTATCCTTCATCAAAACCTTTTCAACCATTGCACACCCTTCATTGCATAATCTCACGCACACTATGTCGTCACACATTGTGCAAAGCCTTTGCACACTCATGCACAATCACCATATTATTTTTTTGCACTACACTTTCTTTGTTCCATATTCATACTCTATACCTTTGCACACACTCACACGTAGCCAAAATTTCAATATTTGTGTAAGATAGCCAATTCATCTATGATGCTCTTACATCAAATACCCAAGGTAGAAATCAAGCGAGCTCTATCTCATTAGTTAGGGTCCTCAATAGTATGGCCTAGTAGACCAAAATTTGTCACACTCATGCATGTTACATCTTTTGTTGTGATATTCCTCCACTTTTCCAAATACTCAATTTTTTCCCACATGTCCTCTTTACTGTCCTTCATTCCAATATGACATATATCTCCTATCTTTCCTTTTATAGTATTTGTCTTCTCCAATCATCTTTTTCCCTTTGCAATCTTTGTGTGTTGTCATTTAAGACTCCTTTTACACACTCTTGCTCTCTCTTTACACATTGCCTTCTTTTTCATCATAATTATATAAATTAACAACATTAAATATTAGTGAGATATCCAATCCTTCAAGTAATTCAATATCATAGGCATTAGAACCCAAACACTACATGGTTTGATCTTCTTCAACTTAAGCTTGTTATACTATTTAGACCCTTTTTAAGATTAATAGATGGTTTTGGATTGCACAAAAATAAATAAGAATGTAAGGTTAGGAAACTAGGAGTTATTATCATTAATTAACTTACAACATTAATTGCACAACACCAAAATAATGTATCAGTTCTTGTCATGAATTCATACAAGCTCAAATACACACAAGGAAGATAAACGTAGCTAACAAGAGTTGTACATAAGAGATCTAGGTGGAAAAACTAGATAATCTCAGAGTGTAGAGACTGGAGAAGCTTCATGTATGATATTCTGACATGAAAATGCCTTGATGTAGGACGTTATAGCTTGGTTGGAATGTATAATCTAGTCTTTCCCCTTCTATATTGTTTTGACCCTGTGTATTTTCTACCAAAATTTATTGTCTTTAGTTGTTTCTAAATAATTTTTCCCATTGAAAAATTGTGCATGAACCTGTAATTCTACCTATAAGTGTAGAATATATCCCAATGAATGTCCCCTCTTTTGAGGTGCATGCAATAAACCATTTGAGCACACAACTCAAAAGAATATATGCATGTCCATGCATTCAATGTCTAAGAATTTATAGGAGTGTGTAGAATGCTGAAGTGGTGGCCACTTTGGAGAACATATACTTGTAAAGAAGGTTGCACATGGTGGAAAATATGGCACACAAAGAGACAAATAACCATATAATTAAAAGCAACACTAGTAATGATACCAAAAAGAACAATAGTAGTAACAACAACTTAAATGCAATAGAACTAAGATAGAGACAAAACAACGATCAAGTAAGCAAACAAAATCAAGATCATGTAAAGAAGATTCACATCAAAACATAGAGCCACAAACATGGGACACCGATGGTGTCACAAGACAAATAAGGCACTTAGACCACATACAATAAAAAGGAATGTAAGGTTAGGAAACTAGGCTTTACTTTGATTAATTAACTTCCAACATTAATTTTACTCCATCAGAATAATGTATTGGTTTTTACAATGAATGAATACAAGCTCAAATATACAAGTGGAAGATAACCTTAGCTATACAAAACTATATATAAGAGATTTAGGTGCACAAACTAGAGAATCTAGGAGTGCAGAGACTAGAGAGGCTTCACTTATGATATTGTGACCTTAAAATTCCCTAGTATAAGACCATACAACTCAGTTGGGATGTATAATATGTTCTTTCCACTTCTATATGATCTTGGAAGCCTTAAAAATTTATTTTTGTAACTTTCAAGGTCATTTGATGGCATGAAGAGGTACTTCGTTGCCAAACCCTAATTGTTGCATAAACCAAAAACCAGATGTAGTAAACTAAATTATGTCAAAACCCTATCCATAAGTGCAAGACCTTATAAGAAGGGTATTTTTTAGGTTGAAATGAAATCCATGCACTACCTATGTTGGCATGAATTTGAAGAGGCTTTAAAACACACGTAGTTCTCCACCAAGTATGTAACATCTAAAAGAATGCATCTAGTTGACAACTTGAACCAATTTGATCGTGTTTGGTAGAATTGTGCTCTTGATAAGACTTTAGAGTAATGAACTTGGTGTGCTTGGAATTGAGAAAAACTAGACTCCTTGACTTGGTTGAGTGCCTTAGAACTATAGCGGTGGTTGTCCTAGTAAATGTGCATTGTCTTTAGGGAGATTTAGTGATGTAAGAACATCATTCTTGAGGATAGGATGGGTGTATATAGTCAAATTTTTGGTTTTCTTATGTCTCTAGAGATCTTTAGGTGGTGTCTTAGTTAGCATTTCATTTTGGCTTGATGAGCTCTAAAGGTCCAAATTTTAAAGTATGGAGTTTCCCTCCATTTTACAAAATTTGAATCTTGTGGAGCCGATTTTGGCTTCTGGTTAGATGTAGAGGCTTAAAAGTATCTTTCAAGTATGGTTTAGTTTTTTTAGGTCCTAATATTATCTTAAAGCCTCCTTATGATGTCATATGGGGCTTGTGTAACTCCTAGTCATCACTAACTCCCTTCTTAGTGTGTAGCTCCTCATCTTTTCTTGATTTTATTGATCCTAGAAGTTAGTTATTGGATCAATTCGAGCCAAGGAAGTATAAATACATCTTGTTACAATTTTCTATCATTGATCAATCAAAGAATACAAATTGGGAGCTTTAAGAAACGAGTTTTTGTGGAAAGAACTATTTGTAAATAGTAGGTAGAAGAAGTAAGAACTTGTGCATGAATGTAAATGAATGGGTTGATCTCATATTCTACAGTAAGAAGAAGAATATACTTTTTGAGGTTGTTTACACTATGTTTTGTTGATCTTTTGGTGTTTATTGCCTTGTTTGTGATTAATACCTAGGACATTGAAGACTCTTCAATTGCTAGTGTGGTTTCAATCTTGAAATTGCATAACTCATGACAAGAAAGGTTAGTTAGATCAAGAGGAAGGGTTGTGATTTGGATAATTCCTAGACATACATTTAGAACCTCTTAGAGACTCATAAGGAGATTTTATAATCATTATCTTGATAAAAAAACCGATACAATACTATTTCCCTATTTTGCGAGAAGAGAAGGGAATAATTTGATCTACAATCTCAATTTTCATGCCTAGTAGATCCTATTGTCAATACCATAAGCTTAGGAAAGTTGAAACATGTCTAACAAAGGTGATTAGAATCTTTAAAGGAAATAAATAACTAAATAGTGAGTAAAATCACCCTCTCGGGTGACTGGGTAAAACCTGTTAGTGCAGAAAATTAGCGCCTTAGGATTTGTGCATTATAAAACCCTAATTTTTCCTAACATGGGACTGTCTCGAGGTGTGGGACCCACATGACTGAGACAAGCCTCCAGAGAAGGTTGGTTCCTCTACCTACTCCTAATGCTAACACTACTCCTAGAAAGGAAAAAATGTGACTATCCTACTACTAACCTAGACTTCCAAGTAACCAGGGAAGAGAAAAGTGCATAAAATGTAAATCCTAAGCTAATGACGGAGATAACACCAAGGAAAGGGGTGGAGAAATTTCCTAGTGAGTGAAAATAAGGAATAAATGAGGTGAGAGAGGGAAAAAAGATGTGCCGCAGTCCAAAACCACACTTAAATCTCCATTTCCTTGGAGCACAATAGATCTAAGCCCTATAAGGGAACAATAATGCACAAGATACTTGCAAATATAATGGAAAATAAAAAGAATAAAATATAACTAAAGAAAGAGTTTAAAAGGCCAAAAAACATCAATTTTATTGATTAAAATTATACATAATCCATTACAATACAAGCAGGAGGAAAGAATCCTTTAAAAATGCCAAAATGTTAGGGTTAAAGCTCACAGAAAAAATTATAGAAAAAATTCGGTAGAGTTGCACTAGAAATTCTCAGTAAATCTCCCTAAAAAATGAGGGGGTTGAGTCCTTTATATAGCAATTTTACCCTAATTTACTACATTAAATTCCAAAAAGGTAGTTGAACCACCTCAACTACCACCATTAATGCTCTACTCACAACTTTGGTTGTTGAGCTATCTTGTCACACTTAAATGCCCAACAAGAAGCATTAAATATTCTAATAGGTAGCATTAAATGTTCTGACAGGTAGTTGAGCTATATTTTCATGTCTATGTTTTCCTAATCCATAACCCATCCATCCTGCGAGCTTCTTGATTCTCGAGACTGTTAGCTGTTTAACCAGGTTGGGTTGGACGTCCTCTAACCACATTGGGTTATACAACTCTGAAGTAACCACCCAACTAGACGACCACTGACCTTTCACTATGGGTTTGTCTAACCTGGGGGGTTGGATGATGTCTAATCTACATTTGTACAATTACATCAGTGACTAACCCGACCAACCCCAAGACTTGCCAAACCTCGTGACCATATGACGATGGGGTCGACCAACCTGCTGACTTCGAAAAATCTTCGCGTCGTGCAATGTGGGGGGTTGGACATTGTCTATCCATATGACCCGACCAACCCAGACATCTAACCATATGACGTCCAAAGCCAAAAGGGGTTGGATGTCATCCAACCTCCGTATTCCACTAAATTGTCCAACCCAGGCATCCAACCTCTGATCAACTGAAATGTCTATCCCGACCGATTAACCTATTTGTACCTTCTTCGTCATCCGACCATCGAGCCACCACCAAATTGCTCCTCTATGCCACACTACCATCTAACCACTGGCTGATCAACCTAGCTGCCCAACCTATGACCCATCTAACTAAGCCAACCAACCTCTAGGTTTTCTAACTGTCATCCAACCTCATCATCCAACTAGGTGGGATTAAATGACCTTCTAACTTCTGTCCAACCCCTGTATTTTCCTGAGTTTCTCACTTTGGCTCCACACTGATCTTACAACACCTTGCTTTGTAACTTGGCCATCATCCAGTTCATTTCAAACCCTCTAGACAACCCGACTAGCTCAATTCTCTGCGGTGAGCTATGCTTGACTGAGCCATCCTAGTTCACTTTTTCTCTAAAATCTGGGGCTGGAAATTGATAGTCATCTGCACGTCCAAGAATTTGAATGTCTAAGGTCCATTTATAATGAACTATTCAAATTAACCCCTGGGGGGTAAATTTGGGATAACAGTGATGACCTCTCGGGGACATCTGCCTGCTAGATGAAGAGACTAGCAATCTTGAAGCATCCATTTTGGCATGAAGTCAATTCGATACACATGTGAAGAGACTAATCTTTAGTTTGAAAAAATGTCCCCTAGACTCGTGTGAACTTAGCATTTGGATTGAAACTGCCTTAGCTTGCTCTAAAAGCTGATTTTTGGATTTTGGATAAAACTTGTAAACTACCCCCCAAAACTAAATTTGGCCAAGGCTAAGGCATGAAGAATTCTAGGTCTACAATTGATCTGTTGGGCCTGAGAGTAACAAAATTGCCCAAGGATTTATTGGCTTATGTTGAACATTGTAGAGCCTTGGGGATGCATATGTGTTGACTTGGGAAGTACTTGGGACTCGCTGCTAAGAACTAATTTTTCTTCTCAAAAAGTTTGTATTGAACACTATTGAGGTTGGGACACCCTATGAAATGCCAAGCTGCCACCTGAGACTGATTTCCCTAATTCCTTTGCAAGGGACACAAGAAACTCCACAACTGATTTTTTAGGATCAAGAAGATGGAACACATTGATATTCATCCCTAATAAAATTTAGTTTCTCTGCATTTGGATCCTCTTGGATACTGCAACTAATCCATGCATCTATGAGTTTCTTCCTATAATATTTCACCTCAACAACATGATGAACTATGCAAGAGCAATAAGAACGTAAAAACTATGTACAAAAATGATCCGAAAATGGGTGTTTTATTTTTCCACTTTTAAACGTTTTCAAGGATTGTTAATTTTTTTAATCAACTTGAAGTCTTTTATACTCCAAAAATTGATCAAATTCTGATTTAAGAATGGTTTTCAAACTAAAATTAAGTTTACCTTTTTATTCAACATTTCACTGTTTGATCGAAACCCCAAAGATCATTGTTTCTTGATTTTAATCGATTTCCCAATTTTATCAATTATTGATTATAGTTGCATCCATATTCATATTCTGAATTTAAATTACTTGAAAACATCAGAAACTGAAAAATAAAAATAAGAAAACAAACACCAGATTGTTTACGGGGTTTGGAATTCCTACGTCCCCCAGGTTTGTGGTGATCCGATCCATTAATAATGTTAAAAAATGTAAATACAATAACATTTACATTAACCAATAATGAATCAAAAATCTAAAAAAATGTGTTTCAGACCTTTGAAGGACGTTAATGGAGCTCAACCTATGTCCTTCACCTTCCTGATCCACTTGCAGCGGTGTCTCCCTTTGGTTCTACACCTTTGTGTGACTTTAACAACACATAACTCTATCAAAAAATCCTAAAATTGGATAAATTATCACACCATCGTGATCATCTCAAAATTTTGAGAAACTTTCATATATAACTCAAGATCTGGTTTTGAGTGGAAGTGCATCAAAATTGCATTTTGCCAAAACTACCGACTTATTGGCTTGACACAGACCTGACACTTGTCTATTACAAATACAAGTGAGCTTTATTTATACCACTTACAAGAGGGTGGCGGGTTGGTAAGGCCACTTATCTTTTTAGATGAGGTGCTGGGTTCAAATCCCCCTTCCATAGGTTTAGGCACCCAATTTAGCCATTGACCCCACATTTGGTGGGAAAGGGATAGGATAAGCCTTTAAATAGCTTTTTGTCCACAAAATCCTCCTTATCCCATGGGATTAGGCTTATTCCTGTGGAATGGATTAAATAAATTATTATTATTATTATTATTTTAAATCCAAAACCACTAAAAACCTGCCAAGTGTCACACCCATAATATGTCATTTGTCCACGTCAGAGTGTGACACATCATCATTTGACCACAACTTTGACTATGCATATCTTTCGCATACGAACTCAAATTTGGTCCGTTCAAAATGTGTCAGAAATCTTGCGATGAGATCTATACCATGGAACTGATTTTTAAAAAATTACAAGACCATCAATTTTTCCTTGTCGCCAATTACCATGTGTCACCTTGTCATTGGTCCACTTGTTGACCTGTTGACCAAAGTTGACTTCCTTGTTGATTAAACTTTGACCGGACATAACTTGAGCTCAGAGTGTCCATTTTTTATGTTCTTACAGTCATTGGAAATATCTCTGAAGGCTATACTACATTGACATGGTTTAGGGAAGATTAGAGAACTTTTGACACTGAAAATTATCTCCTGATCACTCCTCCCTACTGAGAAGGTTTTTTGTCCACAAAAAGATGTGTATCAACACACAAACAAGTTATCTCTTCCTGCATTGCAAAAACACATACAAGAACCTGAAATAAAATTATAGGTTAATAAAATACAAATATTTGATTAGATAATTACATAACCGATCAGATAATAACACCTAATTAAGCTAGTGTTCAACTGAAACCCTGCAACCTTGTCAACTCTGCACACAACTGTGAACTATCATACCCCACTGTAATGCCATCAAAAATAACTGACCAGATAATAAAACCCATTATATTACGGAAATAAAGTGTTCAACTGTCACTTTTTTATACGACTAATTACTTAAATTACAATTTCATAACACAGATCAGTATACCAAACATCTAAACTACCCACAATTAGGCTAGTGCCCACTGTCCATCTGAAACTATAACAATTGCAATTATTCACTATCCAGAATAAAATAGACTATTGACGCCCAAAAATAGTTATAGTCAACAACTGAATCCACGTGAATCTACTGTAAACATTGTATCACCATCACAAATAATGAGTCAGATAATAACACCCATCTATAATGGAAGCTAGTGTTCAACTGACACTTTGTGATTATGTTGATTACAAGCGCAAATATTCACTATCTAGAAGCATTAAACCATCAACGTCAAAAATGTCTATAGTCAAAATCTGAATCAACGTGAATATGCAAATATTCTATCCATACACTCAAATGTAAAGGGATAGATTATAAATTGTATGCTTACCCAAATTGGTGAACTGCCATAATCTACAAAATAATCACCTGGTACCTTTACAAATCAGTTTGTTAGTGTAATAAATTTACACCCTAATTGCAACCACATATGATAGTTACAAAAATTTTTTTTTCCCAAAATGAGGGCCTTATAAATTAGTGCAAATAATACATGTGGATACAACAAGTTTGTCTATTTATTACAATATCAAACAAGTGCCCGAATGGGTCTTATAAGAATCCATACTATTTGCACAAATGACAACACTATAAAATTGCAAGTTTCAAAATAGACATTTTGATGATGCCCATATCCCTACATATTGTTGTCAAAAATGGAATAACCAACCAAAATGTGAGGAGATGAATATGAGTATGATGAACCTATCACTCAAATCTTCTCTACGGCTGCTTCCAAATTATTTCAAATCTAAATATAATCATAGGTTAAAATCCCTAAAATATAGCTTTGAAAATGTTTGCATACTATCACCAATTACTGCAATACAAACATAAATTTGAGGAATGTTGTACCCATCCAATTACTTGGATTTCTCCTTTTAGGTGGTTTTACTTCCCCAGTACCAGAATGAGCATGTACATGAGTTGGATCAACAAATTTTGGTTTGACATTATTTTCCTTTTTAACAACTTTCCAATGTTGCACTGAAGGAACATACCAACACATCTTAACATCATGACCATTCCATTTACAATGGGAACACAATTTAACTTCCTTATTTTTAGGAGTCTTACCCATTTTATCATTCATTGAACTTTGTCTAGGAAAATGATTCTCCTATTTAGGAGAGGTAACCTTTTTTCCATTTCTCACCTTACCAGAGTGAGATTGGTCTTTTGCACATGCCTTATCATTCACAAAAGACATTAAATTCTTTATCATATTTTTCCTCTTCCAAAAATATGCTGCAGAATGATTAGCACCTTCACAAAACGTGCAAGGAAAACCATACCTTTGTCTACTAAAGCTATATTGTTTAGACTGAAAGAGTGTTTTAGAAGTCTTAGGATTAAATTTCCCCTTAGTGTTATTTTTAGTGTAAGTGGGAGGAAGTGGAATTTCACTACCTTGTTTACCTGTTTTCTTACACCTTTCATTGTTCCTCTTGATGGCAGAATCCTGCATTTCTAAAGGTGTAGATATTTGGCTGTTGGAAGTTTGTCTTCCTTCAGCTGCTTTGGAAATTTCTCCAATTTCCATTTTCCCACTAGAATAACCCAAACTTGCAAATTGAGGCTGATCCTCTACCTGTATTGGGTTAGCATCACCTTGTCCATTTTTACCAAGGCCCTTTCTGTTAAATCCCATCTTAACCATTAGTTTAGACCCAATTCCTTTAGTGTGTTTTTCAAACTGACCCAAAGGAATATTTGAAACTGAATGAGAGGAAGAATTAAAATGTGAACAACTTACAATGCATTCTGTCATAGTGCCTGCATCTGATTTAGAAGGAATTTCCTTCTTATGTTCACCTTGTTGCAGCTTTGCCAAGAGGGCATCCTTGGTCCTTATTTCTTCCTGCAACTCTTTAACAAAGCCCATCAACTTCTTTCTCTCTGTAAGCATCTTGTTTGACATACTCCTCTTTCTTGGTTATAGAGGATTGTGGCTCAGATTTTAACCACACTATTTCCTCTTCCAAGGAATAAAAATTAGCTCTCAGGAAAGAGTTTTCTTCCTGGAGTTGGTAGTTTATGGCTTCAAGCTCATTCAGTTGCTCCTATTTGGATGACTTGCCCATGATTCCCTGTTCCTGCAAACACAACTTGTACTTCCAAAACTGCACACCAAAAAAGAAGATTAACAAGCCCCAAAATGTCTGCACACTGAAAAACTGAAATCAATACTGAAACTGAAGCCAAAATTTTAAACACAATTAGAAGCTAATCCATTAATCTAACTGCTCTGATACCAAACTTGATCAGAAAATGGGTGTTTTATTTTTCCCACTTTTAAACATTTTCAAGGATTGTTATTTTTTAAAAAATCAACTTGAAGTCTTTTATATTCCAAAAATTAATCAAATACTGATTTAAGACTGGATTCAAACTAAAATTAAGTTTGCAATTTTACTCAAAATTTCACTGTTTGATCGAAGCCCCAAAAATCATTATTTCTTGATTTTAATTGATTTTCCAATTTTATCAATTACTGATTATAGTTGCATTCATATTCATATTATGAATTTAAATTACTTGAAAATATCATAACTGAAAATAAAAATTAGAAAGAAACACCAGATTGTTTACGGGGTTCGAAATTCTTGTCCTCGGGTTCGTGGTGAACCGATCCATTAATAATGTTAAAAAATGTAAATAAATAACATTTACATTAACCAAAAATGAATCAAAAACCTGAAAAACTATGTTTTAGACCTTCAAAGGATGTTAATGGAGCTCAGCCTCTGTCCTTCACCTTCCTGATCCACTTATAGTGGTGTCTCCCTTTGGTTCTACACCTTTGTGTGACTTTAACAACACATAAATATGTCACAAAAGCTCAAAATTAGATAAATGATCATTCCATCACAATCATCTCAAAATTCTGAGCAACTTTCATATATAACTCAAGATCTGGTTTTGAGTGGAAGTGCCTCAAAATTGCATTTTTCTAAAACTACCTGCTTATTGGCTTGACACAGACCTGGCACTTGTCTATTACAAATACAAGTGCACTTTATTTATACCACTTACAAGAGAGTGGAGGGTTGGTAAGGATGCTTATCTTTTTAGATGGGTTCTAGGTTAAAATCCCCCTTCCATAGGTTTAGGCACCCAATTTAGCTATTGATCCCACATTTGGTGGGAAAGGGATAGGATAAGCCTTTAAATAGCTTTTTTGTCCACAAAATTCTCCTTATCCCATGGGATTAGGCTTATTCCCATGGAATGGATTAAATAAAATATTATTATTATTATTTTAAATCTAAAACCACTAAAAACCTGCCAAGTCTCACACCCATAATATGCCATTTGTCCACGTCAGAGTGTGCCACGTCATCATTTGACCACAACTTTGACTATGCATATCTTTCGCATACGAACTCAGATTTGGTCCATTCAAAATGTGTCAGAAAGGTTGCAACAATATCTATACCATGGAGCTGATTTTAAAAAAATACAAGAACATCAATTTCACCTTATTGCCAAGTGCCACGTGTCACCTTACCATTGGTCCACTTGTTGACTTGTTGACCAAAGTTGACTTTCATGTTGATTGAACTTTGACCGGACATAACTTGAGCTCAGAGTTTCCATTTTTTATGTTCTAAAAGTCATCAGAAATATCTCGAAAGGCTCTGCTACATTGACATGGTTTAGGGAAGTTTAGAGAACTTTTGACACTAAAAATTATCTCGTGATACTATTGAGGTCAGGACAACTATGGCATGCCAAGCTGCCACTTGAGACTAATTTCCTAATTCCTTTGCAAGGGACACAAGAAAATCCACTACTGATTTTTAGGATCAAGAAAATGGAACACATTGAAATTTTTACCTAATCAAATTTAGTTGCTATGCATTTGTAGCCTCTTGGATATTGCAACTAAGCCATACATCTATGAGTTTCTTCCTATAATATTTCACCCCAACAACATGATGAACTATGAAAGAGCAACAAGAAAGAAAAAAATATGTACAAAAATGATGATCATACATACCCCAAGTGGAGCATGTAGAGTTTGCACAAGCACTTCTTCTATGGGAACTAAACCTACCTACTCTACTCTAACTAGAGACTGAGAAGACTTCAAACAAACCCTAATACTGGTACAGAGAAGTAACTTCCATTTATCATAATAGGAAACCAAGAATATGATTTTACAATGATCATGGATATTGATAACAATGGAAGGTTTCCCCGTAGTTGGCCTTCTACTTTCGAACCCAAGGTACAAGCAGTAAATTAGAAAAGTACCTCCTCAAGCTGATTTGCATTAGACCCCTAGAGGATTTGATGCTGACCTTTGGTGCTTTGAATCTCCCCCTCATACATTAAAGTGGACATGACTAGTTACGGATCCTTCTTTGGCTCTAATGAAGCCAAGTACCTGATGGGGCACAATCTGATCCTTTGCATGTGTCTGCTTATGTAAATACCAAATCCATGAATGAAGTCCTCCTGCAAGCCCTTCAGGAAAAGGTGACTGCTTGTGGGCTGATTTTGACTTGGGTGTTCCTCCACAAATAGCTAGGCCTCTACCTCAATGACTGATTTTGTGATGGTGTCATCCTTATCTTTCCCTTCTTCCCTGATGATGGAATATTTTCCAGCACGACTAGGCTCCTCAACTGACAACAAGAAGCCTTCAATGATTTCATCTTCATCAAGAGCTTGTGAATATGATCTAATCTCCTCTGTTTCAGATTTGAGAGGGTTGTTGTGGGTAGCAGGGTTCTCCTGAATGTTCATTCCCATGGAAAGAGGCTCTTTATGTTGAAGGATAGGTGATGGGGCAACAAAAGTACTGAGTTCAAAAGATTTTTCCTCGCCACCTCTATCTTCCAAATTAGACAAGTAGTCAACCTCCTTGTTTTCCAATAATGCCAAGGGTTCTTCTTCTTCCATGGTGGCCTCCAGGTCTGAAAATGTTTCATGATGGACATCTTCATCCTCAAACATGAGGCTTGTGAGCTTGAACTCATCCAAAAAATCAAATTTTGGAAGGATGGAGGAGAAGAAGGGACTGCAATTTCCTCCATAATCTGCTTGTTGTTCAAGACCTCTGGAACTGAAAAGTCTCCCTCCATAGCCTATGGATCCTCAATATTGGTTACAGATGATGATGATGGTTTTAGTGGATCAATGCAACCTTCGAACAAGAGACAAAGCTCAAGACATGCGGAACAAGAAGGGTCATCGCATTCAGCTGAAACACCCTGCACATTTGAGAGCTTCTCATCATTAACTTGCATGTGCTCCTCTTCTTGTGGATTTGGAGTTTCCCGCCATTTCTTCTAATTCTTTTGGCTATGGTGAATCAATAAACCCTAACAATATAGTGCCGATGTGAACACTACATTCTAAAAAAATTGATTGTTGGTCATCATCCTCTCATTCTTGCTCCATTCCCACTGTAGAGTTAGTTTTCACCACATGTAGTTGGACCTCGGCCTCCTCTGAAGGCTTAACCATCAAGGGTATTTTTTCAATCCCGAATCTCATAGCCCAATTTATCAAGTTTTTGATTGTTTATTCTTTATTGGGCTCTTCTTCTTGTTGTTCCTATTGACTAGTTTTTTGAGTTTTTTCCTGACATAGGTTCGGGACTAGGAGAGGAGTGGTGGATGGGGTCTCCACTGATTTTTTCTTTGCTAGTGGTGGGAGAGGAGGTTCAACCTCTTGTTTCTTTGGAGGGGATGGATTTAGGGAAGAGAAAGTGTAGATAAGTTGATGAGGGATGGGAGAGTGGAAGATGGGGAAAAGGATTCCACACTAGGGGCAGCAGGTAAGAATCTTGGAAATTTAATTTCGAGTTAAGATGGTGTACATTGAGAAGGAGAAAAAGAAGACTATGAGATGATGGTGAACTCACCCATTAACAAGGTTGTCTTGGGCTAAGCTCATACTCTTCTATATCATCGACCCACTTGGAAAGTTGTGGGAGTATCTCGAGCATGAAGTCCAACTTCTACTGCGGGCTGAAATGTCTTGGCATAGGGCCCTCCCATGGACAATGGGTCCTAAAGCCAATCTTGAATGCTTTGATTTGAGAAGTATCCTTGACTGTACCATGTCAACCTCCATTCTTTGGATCTTCATTTGTAACTTAGCATCACTAGGTGTGGGTTAGCCTCCATAACCTACATACTCATGTTATTGAAAAGTTTCATAGTTTGGTGGGTAACCAAACTAACTTGTATTTTCCTCATGCAAGTATACACAATGCTGATCTTCATTATGGTATAGATATAGAGGGGTTTGATAATAAACCTGAAATGAGTTTTGCAATTTTGGAGGAGTGTATGGCTAGCATTGCTACTACTGCAAGTGTTGATTCCATACGGGGAATGAAGCCATGACCACACAACTTCATCTAAAGAAATGAAATAGAGAGAGGTGGAAAGGAAATGAGAGGAAAAATGGACTGAAATGGGTAGGAGAAGAGGAAGGCCTACAACTCAAAGATGGGTTATTTAGACCAATGGAGTCACCAGTTGTGCTTTGAATGTGCTTGCAAAGGATGAGATTTCATCAGGAGCACAACAACTTGATGAAATGGAAATATTAACTTTGAAGGGGTTGATACCTGATTTTGGGAGTTGGACCTTGTTCTGTAGCTATGAAAACCTGAAACACTATTGTTTGAATTAGGTCCATGCATTGCAACCCTTAAAACTTGAAATGCAAAGACTGGGTATTTTTGATATTTTTCAACCTTGACTCCCGAAATGCTTGCCAATGCCTCCAAAGTTATGAACCTCCATCGAGAAAATAATAATCTTGATGAAACTGGACGTTTAGATCAAAGAACACATCAGTTGATGACATTGACTTCTTGTCCCACCGGATGTGTCAAAACTGTTAGTGTAGAAAAGTAGCACCCTAGGATTTGTGCATTAGAAAAGCCTACATTTTCCTAACATGGGCATGTCTCGAGGTGTGGGACCCACATGAGTGAGACAAACCTCCAGATAATGTTGGTTCCTTTGCCTACTCCTAATGCTGACACTAATCATAGAAATAAAAAAATGTGACTATCCTACAACTAACCTAGAATTCCAAGTAACCAGGGAAGAGAAAAGTGCATAAATGTAAATCCTAAGCTAATAAGGGTGATAAAACCAAGAAAAGGGGTGTAGAAATTTCCTGGTGAGTGAAAACAAGGACAAAATGAGGTGAGAGAGGGAAAATAGATGCGCCACAGTCCAAAACCACACTTAAATATCTATTTCCTTATAAGACAATAGATCTGGGCTCTGGAAGGGAATAAGACATGCATAAGATACCTACAAATATAATGGAAAAGCAAAAGAATACAATATAACTAAAGAAAGGGCAGAACAACCACAAAACATCAATTTTATTGATTAAAATGATACATTATCCATTATAATGCAAGCAGGAGGCAAGAATCCTTTATAAAATGCCTGAATTTGAGGGTTATAACTCACAGAAAAAATTATATAAAAAATTCGACAGAGTTTCTCTACAAATTCTCAAAAAATATCCCTAAAAATGAGGGGGTTGAGTCTTTTATATAGCAAATTTTCCCTAATTTCTTGGATTAAATGCTTGACAGGTAGTTGAACCAGCTCAACTACCACCATTAATGCTTTGTTTTTAGCTTTGGTTGTTGAGCTATCTTATCACACTTAAATGCCCGACATGAAGTATTAAATGTTTTGGAAGGTAGCATTAAATGTTTTGACAAGTAGCTGAGATGTCTTTTTATGTTTGTCTTTTCCTGATCAGTAACCCGTCCATCCTACGAGCTACTCAATTCTGGAGGTCATGAGCCATCCAACCAGGTTGGGTTGGATGTCGTCCAACCGCATTGGGCCATACAACTCTGAAGTAACCACCCAACTAGATGACCACTGAAATTTCACTGTGGGCCATCTAACCTAGGGGGTTGGACATCATATAACCTTTATCTGTATAATTGCATCAATGAATGACATGACTAACCCTGTGACCCGTGTAACCTCGTAACCATACGATGACCGAGCTGACCAACCTGGTGACCTGACCAAATTCATGCCATGTAATGTGGGGGGTTGGATTCCATCCAACCATATGACCCAAACAAACCAAGAATCCAACCATATGATGTCCAACTGGAAGGGGTTGGACGTCATCTAACCTCTATATACCATTGACCCATCCAACCAAGGCATCTAATCTCTAATCAACCGAGGCATCTAACTCAACCGACCAACCTAACCAAGCAACCTATTTGTACCTACTTCTTCGTCTGACCCTTGAGCTACCATAAAACTACTCCTCTATGCGACAATATTGTCTGACCACTGGATGACCAACCTGACCGACCAACCTGGCCATCTGACCTATGACCCATGTAACTGAGACGAACAACCTCTAGGTCATCTAACTGCTGTCCAACCAAGTGGGGTTGGATGACCGTCTAACTTCTATCCAACCCTTCATTTCCAAAGTTGCTCACTCTGGCTCCACACTGATCTTTCACACCTTGCTTTGCAACGTAGCCATCATCCAACTTAGTTCCAACCCTCAAGACAACCCAACCAACTTGATTCATCATGGCTCACCAGATCTCCATGCATGAAGATAAACTTGGCCGAGCCTTCCTAACTCACTTTCTCTCTGAAATCTGGGGTTGAAATTGATGGTCTTCCACATGTCCAATAATTTGAATGGCTAAGTCCATTTATAATGAACTATCCAAATTAACCCCATGGGGGTAAATTTGGGATAGCAAAACCCTCTCGGGGTTTGTTGTCAAGTTGTGATTTCATGGTTTAACCTCAATCATAGATGTCTAAACTTTCAAGAAACCATCTTAGTGGTCCCCTCAATAATATTAGCAAGGAATTTTGTATAGGCAGGTTCCTAGGAGAAAGAAAAAGGTGACAATCTTCATAAAGTACTGTAACACTATTTAGAAGGCCTAATTAGGAAGTGGAGCTGTGATTTTGAAGCATTCTTTACAAAGGAGTTGGTTGTGAAAATTGGCACACTAGAAGTTTGTCTAAATGGCTATCCAAAAAAGTTATTTTCTAGTTAATTGAAGCATTGTATCAAATCATATGCTAGATTTTGTCATGGGGTAAGGATGGTAAGGTGATTATAAGACTATAGAGGTAAGAATGAATACAAGACATATACACTAGGAATTGAACTAAATAATTTAACCCACACCTAGACATGCCAAATGGGTATTCAAAAGTGGTCATAGTTTTTCTAGGTTACTAGTGGTTATCCCCAACTATGAACTCACCTCAAACAATTCCTTAAGAATTTAGACAGACATTTTTGTCTAAGGAGAAAAAAAGTGACTAATTCTTGTACTTCCCCTCAACTTGATGATTAAGATGGCATGAATAAAGGGTAATAAACATGTTATAAGCATTTGAAAAGTTCTTTTGAGCACATAGGGAATAATTGTGTGATTTGGAGATTTCCTAACATTGTGGAAAGAGTTTATTTTGTAAATTTAAGACTAAGTTGAGTTATTTACCCAAACTAACCTATTTTTGTGAGTGTTTACATGGTATGATTTACATCATTTGGTATTAGAGTTGAGAGTAATAATAAATTGACAAAGAGAAAGACAAAGGAAAGAGAAAGAAGCAGTGAGAAGAGAAGAGAAGTGAATAGATTTTCAAAATGCAAACAAGAAGAGTGGTCAGAGGAGGAAATATATATCAGCCAAGAGATATTGAGTTGGTTGCATTATTGATAATATTTAGGACATATTGGGATCATCGGAAATTTCTTAGAGAAGAGGGAAAGCATTGGATGATGACAGTGATGACGAAGACATATAAAGAGAGAAGTAACAACAAAGAGAGTGCCAGAAGAAGAAGGAACAAAGGTAAAGATACTGAAGGTAGTCATGGGAGAAACTACAAATTCAAGGATGAAGGTACCAAAGTATGGAGGAAGTTTACATCTAGAAGAGTTGATAGACTAGATGGAAAAAATGGATAAGTACTTTGATTTTTAGAACATTAAAGAGGCCAAAAAGTGAAATTTGCATGTACCAAATTAAGAGGACATGATGCAATTTGGTGGGGGACTTTGTGTAAGAAGAAAAATTGAGCAGAGGAAAGGAAAAAATCAAGAAATGGGACAAGATGGTGGAAAATCTACAAGGTAAGTTCATTCCTTCAGATTACCGAACTAGTTTATTAAAAAAGTTACAAAATTTGAGACAAAGAGAACTAAATGTGGTTGACTATATTGAAGAGTTTTGCAAATTATCTATGAGATTTTGTCATATACAGGATGATGTTGAAGAAGTGGCTAGGTATGTGAATGGTTTGAGGTTAAATATACACAATGAAATCAATTTGTTCCATTTGAGATCAATGGAAGAGGCATACCAAGTAGTCTTGAAGGTAGAGGAGAAATTGGCAAGAAAGCAAACTTAGTACTTGAGAGGTAGAGGAAGAGGAGTGAGAGGAAGAGGTAAACAGTCAGGTAGAGGACAATAATAGTAAAAAACTAATGAATAAGAAACAAAAAACTCACAAACATAGAGTACATCTAGAGGAGGATATATAAGAGATGGATATTCCTATAGAGGTAGAGGTGGATTTGGAAGAGGAGAGTTCATTGGAAGGTGCTTCAAGTGTAGTAAGTTTTCTATACATAGATCATTTGAATGTATTGAACATCCATAAGAAAATAACAACAAAGCTAATGAGGCAAGACATCAGATTGTACATGTAGATGAGGAAGAGAGTATAACATCACCATCAATAGTGGAGGAAATAGAATTAGGTGAAGCATTGATGATGAGGAGAACTTTGATGAATGGAAGTAAAAGGAATGAAGAACCAATTCAAAGGAAGACATTGTTTAGAACCATATGCAAAGTTAAAGGTAAATCCTGTAAACTCATCATTGATAATGGTAGTACTGATAAATTAGTTTCTTCTAAGATGGTTGAGAAGTTGAAATTGAAAAGAGTGAAGCATCCCCACCCATACAAGGTGTATTGGTAAATCAGAAGTGTTTAGTTGATTTTCAAGTTGGAAGATATCATGATAAGATTTTGTGTGATACATTTCCCAAGGATGCATGCCATATTTTGTTGGGTAGACCATGGGAATTAGATAGAAAATCCATCCATGATTGATGGGAAAACACATATAACTTTGTGAAGAATGGGGTTAGGCATACCTTAAATCCATTGAAGGATATGAAAGTATGGCATGAAGAGAAATCTAGAGTGATGTTCATGGGGTTGAAAAAAATCTTCTAGAAGAGAGAGGAGGATGAAGTGATGGGTACAAAGTTAGCACAATTAAGAAGATGTGGTAATGACTAAGTGGAGAGAGAGAATACCAAAACAACTTATAAAAGAGAGTGAGTATGAAAGATGAGGATGGATCTACAACTCATGATGAGAACATGGACAATAATCAGTTAGTAGAGGCAGTCAAGAAAGAATATGCCTCATAACATGATGAGAAGGGGAATAAATAAGACCTACTAAGGGAAGAAAACAATCATAAAAGGAGTCAAAAAAAGTTCAAGAAGGAATGAGACTATAACAACAAGAGGAGAGCAAGTATGGAGAGGAGTTGAAGGTCAAAAATGGAGAAGAAACTCAAAATTTACAAAATAATATTTCTTTTAATGTTGTTGATGTAGGTGTGGTAGATGAAGTAAAGTTAGAGTAGTCATGTGAAGATGAATACTTTAAGAAAAGACCACTATTTATCATTTTTGAAGATGAATTTATCCAAGGAAATAAAAAAGAGGATGTCAAGGACAAGGTAACCATCAAAGAACATGAAGAAAACTCATAAGTAGAAATGAATCAAATGCACAATCTCACTCCAAAGGTAGAAGGGACACTATATAGTCCTAATATAGTTAATGGAATCATGAAAGTAACCAATTCAAGGATGAGAAGACTAGAAACGAGTATGGTAAATTCATTAGAGACATTTGAAGCAAAAAAATTAGTCAAAGATCATTCTTATAATCCCATGTGCAATTAGAAACAAAGGAACAACTTGCAAGCAAAGAAACATGGGAAGACTTCTCATTTTCCTTGGGATCATGATGCAGGATCATCACTCATGAGGATAGGATGGGTGTATATAGTCCATTTTTCAGTTTTCTTAGGTATCTAGAGGTCCTTAGGTGTCTTAGCATTTCATTTTGGCTTGATGAGCTCTAAAGGTCCAAATTTTAAATTATGGAGTTTCCCTCCATTTTACACAATTTGAAAATATGAATCTTGTCGGGCCAATTTTGGCTTTCTAGTTACATGTCGAGGGAGGTTTAAAAGTATCTTTTAAATATGGTTTAGCTTGTTTAGGTCCTAATATGGTCTTTGAGCCTCCTTATGATGTCCTATGGGGCTTATGTAACTCTAAGTCATCACTAACTCTCTTCTTGGTGTATAAATCCTCTCATCTTCTCTTCCTTTTCTTGATCCTAGAAGTCAGTTATTGGATCAATTTGAGCCAAGGAAGTATAAATACATCTTTTAATTGTTTTTGAAAGACGGATTCACGAGAACCGATGTCGAAAAGTGATGCACCACAATGAAGTTGTACTCCAATGGTAACGTGAAGCCAATGCAATACGCAAGATTCGAAACAATGGAAATAAGATTGCAAGTAAGAAGAATGGGTCTACTCATGCTCATAGATAGAAAAATAGGAAGTACAAATAGGGGTGTTGTGTAACATTCATGCCTAAACATGGAAAGAACTCAATGACACCATTGACGCATATGATGTTGACTGACGAATATGATGCCACTAGAAGAGGAGTTACAATTCCAAATAAGGAATGTAACTCCTATGACGCATTGACGCAAATAACAATGTCAGATTCTATGACAGAATCTGACACTTGTCATTTGACTTCCTAAAACCTATGACTCTCGCAAGGTGAGATGACTCACCTAGGTGATGTGGATGATGACTAGATAGTCACACACACCAACAAGCCCCCTTCATCGAAGCCGAGGAAGAGGTCAAGGTAAGCCAGAACAGAAAAAGAAGACTCCCCTAGACAACTAAGACAGATGTGTCAATGGGCCCTGGCAACTAAAGGCCTGATAAGGTGCCCATGTACAAACAAAATCTTTTTAGAAAGAAGAAGAGGAGAAGAAGGAGACTATATAGCCCGAAGAAGATGGGCGGCTGCAGCAGACCTCACCCCAAGAAGAGACTGCAAGTGAAGAAACTTCACCTCAGTGAAGGGCTTGGTGAAAATGTCTGCAACCTGATCAGTTGTCTGAACATATTGTATGTCGATGATGTTTTCATGTATCAGCTCCCATATGAAGTGCATATGAATCTCAATGTGCTTTGTTCACTGTTGCTAAATGGGATTTCTACAAATCGAGATAGTGCTCATGTTGTCATAGTAGATAATGGTAGGCTGCCGAAAGTGGATGCCAAACTTTGTCATAATACCCTGTAACCAAACAGCTTCTGTGACAACATTAACTACTCCTCTGTATTCTACTTCTGTTGATGATATGGCAATGGCGTTCTATTTCTTGCTAGACCAACTGACAGGACCTGAACCAAGAGAAAAACTGTAGCTTGAGGTAGACTTTCGATGATCTAGATCACCGGCCCAATCTGAGTCTGTAAATCCAACCAAGTCAATCTCAGTCCCTCCTAAGTAATGAATATCATCTGTGTGAGTGCCACGAACATAGTGAAGGATCCACTTTACTACTTTTAAGTGCAGCTCATGAGGCTCCTGCATAAATCTAGACATGATCCCGATGGCATACGATAGATCTGGCCGAGTTTGAGTAAGGTAGATCAGGCTTCCCACCAACTATTGATAAAGGGTACCGTCAACCAAGGGGGAAGAGCAATCAGAAACCAACTTAATCCCAGAAAGAAAAGGAGTAGGTGAGGACTTGTTGTCAAACATGTGAAACTGAGAAAGTAAATCAAGAGAGTACTTAGGTTGTGAGATCATAATTCCTGAGTCAGATTGTGAAATCTGGATCCCAAGAAAGGAATGAAGCAATCCTAAGTCAGACATGGAGAACTTGTTGGCCAAGGAGATCTTCATAGAATCAATGATAGAGGAAGAGCTACCGGTGATCAACAAGTCATCAACATAGAGAACAAGAATAAACATGGAGTCATCCTATCACAAAATATACACATTTGGGTCAGAGTGACACCGAGTGAACCCTGATGCAAGTAAAAAGGAGTCCATCTTGGCATACCAAGCCCGAGGGGCTTGTTTAAGGCCGTATAGAGACTTCTTTAATTTGTAAACGAGGGATGGATCATGGACATAACCCAGAGGTTTTTCCATATAGATCTACTCCTCTAGGTCCCCATGAAGGAAGGCACTCTTAACATCCATCTGGTGGACTTCCCATTTGTTAGCAGCAGTGATGGTAAGGGTCATTCGAATGGAAGTCATCTTCGCAACCGAAGCAAAGGTTTGTGAGTAGTCAACCCCAGCTACCTGGGAGAAACCCTTAGCTACAAGTCACGCTTTATACTTCTCAACTTCTCCATCAGCTCCATACTTTGTTCAATATACCCACCTACACCGAATAATTTTTCTTCCTTTCGGAAGAAGGGTAAGATCCCAAGTGTCATTCTTTATGAGTGAGGAATACTCCTTATCCATGGCAGAATCCCACTTAGGAATCCCAGAAGATTCATGGAAAGATGGTGGATTAGAAGCAGAGGTGAAGAAGGAGTGAGGTCCAGTGAAGTCTGAGCGAGTATGTCTCTCATCCAAAGGATCTCCAACTAAATATCCAGCACTTTGTAAAGTTTTCCTAGCCCAAAGAGGTCCCGACAGCTCAAGCTTCGAGTCGGAATATTCTTTACTTGAGTGAGAATGGACATAGTCCTCATCATCACTATTATTAGAATCAGAAGACTCAGAAGTTTGAGGATCAGGAGGAGCAGGGAGAGGTGGAACTTTCTCAACAACATCATCATTTGAAGAGTCAGAATCTAAATCAGTGGGCAAAAGGACCTCAGTGGAAGTTGAAGTCAAGGATGACTCATCAAACTTCACACTCCTCTCAATATAAAGCTCATGGGTGGTAGGGTTCAACAATCGATATCCCTTCACACCATTAGGATACTAGACAAAGATACAAGGCTTGGATTTAGGATCCAATGCCTTGCGTTTTTTTTTTGGAATCCAAGCCATAGCCTTGGATCCGAAGACTTGAAAGTGCTCGACATTAGGCTTGTTTCCAAACTAGGATTCAAAGGGTGTCATCCCTCTTACTGCCTTGTGTGGGACATGATTCTAAATATAACAAGCACAATTCACTACTTCAGCCCAATACTGTGGAGGAAGAGATTTTGAGTGAACCATACAAGTAGCCATCTCCTTTAAAGTTTGGTTCTTTCTTTCTGCAACTCCATTTTGGAAAGGGTTGTAAGAAACTGTACACTGCAAAGCAATCCCCTCAGAAGTGTAGAAATCCTCAAACCTGTTGCTCACATACTCGCCTCCATTGTTGGTTCAAAGAACCTTGATAGACTGTTCCACTTGTTTCTCAGCAAGAGCCTTAAAGTTTTGAAAATACTTGAAAACTTCAGACTTGAGCTTAAGAAAATATACCCAAGTATAACGTGAAAATTTGTCAATGAAGGTTAGTATATATAGAGCTCTAGTAAAAGAAGGAGACAGAAAAGGGCTAGAAACGTCACTATGAACAAGATCCAAGGGATGAGTAGCTCTCCAGGATTTTCCCTTGTTAAAGCTTTTTTCAGGGTGCTTTCTAAGGGTACAACCCTCACAAAGACCCTTAAAAAACTTAACTCAGGGTAGCCCATTGACTATTTCGTTTGGCTCAATTGTTCAAGGTAATGATAATTTAGATGCCCAAAACACTCATGCCATAACTTTCTAACCTCATTTGCATGAGTGAGCAAGGCATTGGGCATCGAATTAGAAGAGAAGTGGGAAAAGGTATATAACCATGAACGGTGATCTGCCTTTCCCTCAACGATAGTGCAGTCAGAATTAAGCTCACTAATAATCATCGAGTTAGGACCAAATTCCACTTGCATTCCTTCACCAAGGTGGGTGATTTGGTAAACTGATAGGAGATTGGTAGAGAGATTGGGAACACTCAACACTTGATTAAATGTTCCACCTTCAATCTCTACCGATCCACTACCGGAAACTGACACATGAGTGTCATCAATTAACGTGATTTGGGACATGCCACATGGTTCAATGCGAGAGAATTCAACCTCTGAAGAAGCCATGTGGTGCGAGGCACCGGAATCGATAATCCAAGTTGATGATGGAGCTGATCTAGCTACGAGGGCCTTACCTTTCTTCTTTTCATTTTTTGTCTCCTTTGCATTAGAGGACTCTCCTTTCTGAGCATTTTGTTTAACGGATTCAAGAACACTTATTTTATTCTTCTCAAGTAAATGAGTTAAGTGATCAATTTGTTTCCGAAAACAATGCTGCTCGTCATGGCCAGTATTCTTACAATAGGAGCATTTATACTTTTCCTTCTTTACTTTAGGCTCAGAAGTCGAAGTATGAGTGATGGGATTAACTGGGGGTTGGTTGGTCTTGGTTTCTTTCTTAGGTTGGTCCTTAGTTTCTTTCTTCTTTTCATTTTTCTTTCCCTTATTCACCACAAGGGCATGTGAGTTGGATTTTAGAGTCCCCATTTGAATGAGTTTGTCCTGTTCTCGAATGAGTTAGGACGAAAAACTTTCAAAGGAGGGCATAGTCCAAGTACTACCCAAGGCGGCTTTCGTGGCATGAAAAGTTGAAAAGAAAACAAAGTATTCAGGACCTAACTTAGAAATAATTGACAAGATCAATTGAGATTCTTTCTTATCCACTTTACATTCCTTTAGAAGCATTCTAGTGTGGCCAAATTTTGAGAAGAAGGCTTGTAGGTTTTCAAAGTCATTAGGATTTAACACTAGTAGTTCGTTCTCCAACTCATGCGCTCTCATGTCATCTTGCTTCCCAAACATATCATCGAGCGTTTTCCACACTTGATCGGGTGTTGAGGAAGTTTCGATGTGGAAGAGAAAGTCAGGAGAGATGGACATACAGATAAGACCTAAGGCTTCATCACAACAGTTGAACCATTTAGATTTTTCAGGTTCATCAGTAGGTTTGGTCTCTAACCCCATGGTAACTCGGTATAACCCTTTACTTCACAAAACCCATATAATTTTAGATTTCCATTCGAAGAAATTAAAAGGTGTGAGGACTGGTACTTTAGAGATATCCATAATGAAGAGATAGAACCAAGGAATGTAGAAGGAAGGAGAGAGAAAGGAAACAACCACCCCAGAACAAAATTACACCCCCCCAAGTTTGGCACTTTATAATTCAGTGTGTTGATTACAACCAGATGCGATTGTATTCCGAGAACTAGTTTGTCACTCACCTTGCAATTAGCATAATAATGTGCAATGGTGGAGACAACAATCAAGGTTCGTAGGGCGCAACAGATCGACACTGCAAGCAAGCACAAAAAGAGAGAAGCAAGAGGGGGAAGAAAGAGCTTTGTGAGAAACAATGTCTCACGTCACATGAAAGAATCCCTTTGTTGTAAGACTGTGGCAGACGCGCTCACAAGTCCACTAAAAAGGAATAGAACAAAGCTCAAGAAAAAATGAGCTGAATTAAGCAATACAAAGACACCCCCCCAGAATGCGGTACTTTATAAAATTAGTGTGTTTATAAAACTAATGATCCCATCATCTAGAGTGTGAAAAAACATGCAACTTTGACTAAAGAAGTGCTCAAAACTGAGCAACGAGTCAAAAGTTATAGTAAAAACTAATTCCCGCAATTGATGAGAAAAAAGTCAATAAGCCTGCAAATGGATTAAAAAAGTGCACTAAACACATGCAAAAGGTGTCGTATGTATGCCTATTGGAAATGGCATGGAGATGACTAATGAAGAATGGAAGATTGTTGACAGAAAGGATTTGGGATCTATAAGATTAAGCCTGGTAACATCTGTGGCTTCCAATATCATAGAAGTGGATTCTACGGTAGAGTTAATGAAATATCTTGCTAATTTATATGAAAAACATAGTGCTTCAAATAAATGTTATTTGATGAAGAAACTATTTAGATCTAAGATGCATGAAGGTGGATCTACATCTAGTCATTTGAATGATTTCTAATCTATTGTAAATTAGTTAAAATCCTTTGCAATACCATTTGATGATGAAGTAAAACCACTTTTACTCTAATGTTATTTTCTTGATAGTTTGATAACTTGGTAATGGTTGTTATTAATACATCATCTGCTAATAATGTTTTTAATTTTGATGATGTGGTTAGTATAATCTTGAATGAATAAATTCATAGGAAGAGTACAGATGAATCATTATCTGGAAATGCTTTGAATGTAGAAAGTAGGGGTAGACAGAAGGAGAGATCCAAGAGTAAGAGTAATGGGAAATCAAATTCAAGGGATAGCATATCTAAATCTAAAATTAAGGGAATTACTTGTTGGAAATGTGGAAAGAAAGGACATGCAAAGAAAGATTGTTTTCCTAAGGATAAAGAGAACCAACAACCATAAAAGGTAAATAAGCAAATATTGCTACATCAGAGGCAATGCAATATGCTCTTATTATTTCTTTAGATAATATAATTGAATCATGGGTTTTATATTTAGGAGCTTCTTTCCATGTAACCCCTAATAAGGGTTATTTCAGAAATTATGTCCAGGGCAATTTTGGGCATGTTTATTTGGGTGATGATTAACCTTGAAGTATTACCGGTAAAGGGGAAGTTCATATAAAGTTACAGAATGGAAATAAATGGGTATTGAAATATGTGAGGCATATGCCAAGCCTCAGGAGAAATCTTATTTCTTCACGGCAACTAGGTGAATCTGGTTGCATGGTTACTTTTACAGGAGACTCTTGGAAAGTCACCAAGGGTGATTTTGTTTGTGGCAAGAGGTATGAAGGTATGAATGTTATATTTATCTACCTGTATTACTGATTCCTTTTCTGCATTATCTACTTCAGATGCATGCATGTGGCATAACCAGTTAGTACATATGAGTAAACAAGGAATGCAAATCTTAAAGGCTAAGGGTAAGTTATCATATTTGAAAGATTTAGATCTTGATTTTTGTGAGCATTGTATCTTTGGAAAGCAAAAGAGAGTGATATTTCTCAAAGTTGGGGCAACTAAGAAGGAGCATAAATTGGAGCTTGTACACTCATATGTGTGGGGATTAGCTCAGGTAGCTTCTCATGGAGCATCCCAGTATTATGTTACTTTAATTGATGATGCTACAAGAAAGGTATGGGTTTATTGTATTAAACATAAATTTGATGTTTTTGAGACTTTTAAAAGATGGAAAGCCCTTGTTGAGAATGAATCAAATTCTAAGTTAAAGTGTGTTAGATCTGAAAATAGTGGTGAATATTGTAACAAGGATTTTAATGATTATTGTTCAGTGAATGGAATACGTAGAGAAAGAACGGTTCCAAGAACACCACAGGAGAATGGTGTTGTAGAAAGAATGAACAAGACAATCATGGAACGTGCTAGAAGTATGAGGATACATTTTGGATTTCCTTTACATTTTTGGGCAGAAGCAGTTGATACAGTGGTTTATTTGATTAACCGTGGTCCTTCAAGTTCACTATATGGAGGAACAAAGGAATATTGGACTGGAAAAGAGGTAGACATTTCTTTTTTGAAGGTTTTTGGTTCAGAACATTTTGTGCATATTGATAAGGAAAATAGAAAAAAATTGGATGTAAAATCCAAGAGATGCACTTTCATTTGTTATGGATCAAGTGATTTCAGTTTCTATTTTTGGGATTTAGAGAATTCTAAAGTTATTAGGAGTCATGATGTTGAATGGAATGAAAATATAATGTATAGGGATCAAATTTTGGTACCCAAGGATGAATCGGTTGAGAAGTTTGTGAATGAAAATAAACTCTCAGATTTAAAATAATTACCGACAAGGTTACATAGTAACTGGTATCAGTTGACCTTTGACTGACACGGGTCAGAAGAACCAGTATCATTTACAGAATATCCAAACCGGCCTCGATTAGAAGAAACAACGTTGGTTAAAGGTGACCAACGTTGGTCACTGTCAAAAGGTCACAAAGGGTAAGTAAACCTCCAGAAATATTTACACCTCTATTTTATTTTTTATTGGCTGATAATGGTGAAATAGAGAGCTTTGAATAAGAAATGCAGTATAAGACTCATGTCCAGTGGGAGCATGGCATGGATGAAAAGATGGACTCCTTAGAACATAACCAGACATGGGATTTGGTTAATTTGTCAGTAGGTAAGAGAACATTGCAAAAAAAATGGGTTTACAGGATCAAGGAAGAAGAGGGCGGACAGAAAAGATATAAGGCAAGGCTTGTAGTAAAGGGTTTTACACAGAAATCAGGTATTGACTTTGGTGAAATATTTTCTCCTTTTGTTAAGATGACTTCCATTCGTATTGTATTGAGTTTAATTGTAGTAGAGGATTTGCATTTAGAGCAACTAGATGTGAAGATGGATTTCCTTCATGGTGATTTGGATGAAGAGATTTATATGATGCAGCAACTTGGGTATGAAGTCAAGGGTAAGGAGAAATTAGTGTGCAGGTTGAAAAAGAGTCTATATGGGCTTTAAAAAGCTCTAAGACAATGGTACATGAGGTTTGATAGTTTTATGCATGAGCATGGTTACTTGAGATGTGAATTTGATAATTTTGTTTATTTCAAAAGGATTGAAAATGGGAGCTATATTATTTTGTTACTGTATGTGGATGATATGCTTATTGCAGGATCTAGTCTGTAGGACATTAGTGAGCTTAAGATAAAGCTAGCTCACACATTTTCTATGAAGGATTTAGGAGCTACAAAAAGAATCCTTGGCATGTAAATACACAGAGACATGAACAACAAGAAATTTTATTTGTCTCAGGAAGATTATATCTATAAGGTGTTATAAAGGTTCAATATGTAAAATGCTAAACTTGTTAGTACACCTATGGCTGGACACTTCAAATTGAGTAAATATCAGTGTCCATCATCACATGAGGAGGTCAAATACATGA
Organism: Taxus chinensis; assembly: GCA_019776745.2. NCBI lineage: Eukaryota > Viridiplantae > Streptophyta > Pinopsida > Cupressales > Taxaceae > Taxus > Taxus chinensis. The sequence goes on from CM034149.1 coordinate 886,012,286, forward strand.
CATGAGTCCCATATGATTAAGTAGTTGGGAGTCTCATGTATGTTATGGTTTGTACCAGACTAGAAATTGCACAAGAAGTGGGAGTGGTGAGTAGATATATGGCCAATCCAGGTAAATAGCATTGGAAAGCATTCTAATGGATACTTAGGTATTTGAAAGGGACATCTAGCATGTAGTTATGCTATGTAGGTTCAAATATTTCATTATGTGGCTATGTTGATTCGGATATGGCTGGAGATATAGATGGTAGAAGGAGCACTACTAGATATATTTTCACAGTAGGTGGAATGACAGTTAGCCGGGTTTCAAGATTGCAAAAGGTTATGGCTTTGTCTACTACATAGGTAGAGTATGTTACAGCTAGAGAGGCTAGCAAGGAGATGATATGGATGAGTATGTTCATGGAATATTTGGGAAAGGAGCAAGATGATTGTAAAATGTTTAGTGATAGTCAAATTGCAATTCATTTGGCAAAGAACTCAGCATTTCATTCGAGAACAAAACACAATCAGTTGAGGTATCACTTCATACAGGAGGTATTGGAGGATAGATAGTTGAATCTGGAAAAGATTCATACGAGCAAGAACCCTATGAATATGCTAACGAAGCCATTAGAAAAGGATAAGTTGGAGCTAAACTCCACTTCTGTTGGTCTTTGAGTTTGAGACTTGAAGAGGAAGAAACAAAGCTAAGGAAGGATCCAAGAATGATGTTGTACAGGTATGGTGCAGTAATTAATCTCCAAGAGGGATATTGTTGAGTTGTGGAGATCAATTACTATAGTTTAACATGTAATGTAAAATTGCTGTAAAATATAGTAACCAACATCTGTTAGGGGGGAACTGTAATCGGTCACCCAGGACTACCATCGGTCAGGTATGACCGGTACCGTACAGGCAAGGGAGGAACCAACAACAGTTAGGTCTAACCAGCATCGGTTACATGTGTGAGGATGTTTTATTTAATTCTCAGGAATTAGATCTATGTTTAGCATTAAAGTATATCTATTGATTGTAATTGCATGGCTAAGTGCCCTAAGTCTATAAATGACTATATATAAGCATAAAGCTAGGGTCTAGAAGTAAGAGATTAACAAGAATTAGAAAGAACTTGCAAAAATTTGGTGAGAGAGAGAATTCTTGGTGATGAAGCAAAATCTTGAAGAAAGAAAGTATTATACATCTACGAGGTGTGGAAGATTGTAAATATTTATTGCATATCTTGTCAAAGCTTTGGATAATAGATCAGATTGTTTCTTGGTGGACGTAGCCCACACTAGGTGAGCCACGTTAAATCTATTTTTGATTTATGTATTTTTGTTTGTATATTTCTTCTGGTAGAATATCCCCTTTTATTTGCATGTATGCTTAGATCTGATGTATTGTCTGTACAACTGGTATGCTAACCCTAACAGGTTTAGAATACAAACTGAGCCTATATTTTCTTATCATGTAGAATCATATGTCCCATCCCCTCTCTAAGTCAACTATTTAATCCAAGAACTAGCTTCAATTCTTGAAGAGCATCCTCTTCCACCTTCTATTCCTAATCTATTACTTGATGAGTGGGTAGAAAGGCACCATAAATTTGACCCATATGCTGAAGAACCAAAATCCTATGAAATTGGGCTTGGTACTTACTGCATTCTTGAATAAGAAATATGCCACCACGTGCGCTCAAACAAAATGAAGAGAACATTGGTATATGTAAGTTATACCGTTATGGTTCTAGAAGTAGAAATAGCGCGGGAGCAGGGGTTGTTCTCATTTCTCCTAAGGATGAGAAATCATTCTTCACATATAGATTGCAGTTTACCTGTTCTAGTAAGGTGGCAGAGTATGAAGCATTGGTGCATGGCCTTGTCATTACCGAGAAGAAAGGGATTAAGGAGCTATAGATATTCAGGGATACATAATTGGTTATTCACCATGTTATCGATAAGTGCTAGACAAAGAATAAGCTTCTTAGATCTTATAAACATAGTGTTTGGGAGCTCCTTGAGAGCTTTGATGCTTTAAATCTACAGGTGGTGCTATGCAAGATGAATAAGGAAGTTGACCAAATGGTTGTGCTTCATTTATATTTCTCTCCTGACGAGGAATTTGTTAAAGGAAATAATCAACACATCAAGATGGTGATCATACCATCCATTCTAGAAAACAACACCAGCTGGCAAGTGTTTGAAAATGACACACAGATCGTCCAGTTCATCTAGAATGAAGTTGAATTATCATCAAGCATGCAAGTTGACTTACATGACTGCTATGGAAACCAAGTGATACAGCTGAAGACAAACAAGCTACCTAAAGGGATGGTCACCTTAGAAAAAATGTTTATCCATGATGATGAGGTCAAGGGTGAATAAAGGTACATGCATGTTGTGTAAGAAGACTACTGCCCAGTCACTATTGTGTGCAGGAAGGAGTTGTTGCTCAGTAAGAATTGTGTGTAAAATGAAAAGTAGGACTTCATCTCTCTCTATAAAAAATACAGTGATATATTTTCATGGGAGTATGAAGAACTCAAAGGTTTTGATCCAAGTTTTGCTCAACACTCCATTGATCTTGATCTTGGTATCAAGCCCATCAGATAGAAGAAATTACCAGTCAATCCAAAGATAGAGCCCCTTACGAGAAAATAATTATCCAAACTCATTGAGGAAAAAATTATTTTTCCCATCAAGTAATCTACTTAGGTTGCGAATCTGGTTCTGGTGCACAAGAATAACAGTGAAACCATTCTTTTTCTTGATTTCAGAGATTTGAAAAAGGCATCTCTAAAGGATCATTATCCTTTACCTTCAATGGAGCAGATTCTATAGACTATGACTGACACACAAAGATTCCCAATGTTAGATGGGTATTTAGGTTTCAATCATATCCTGGTCAAGGAAGAGGATCAATTCAAAACAAGATTTACAACCGAGTGGGGAGCATATGCATATCAAAACATGCTCTTTGGTCTTCCAAATGCAAATGCAACATTTCAGTGCACCATGGATATTACCTTCAAAGGTTACATCAATGAGTTCCACTTGGTTTACCTTGATGACATAATGGTCTTCTCAAAGCATAGCACAGATCATATGACGTACCTAGAGAAAGTATTTGAGAGATGTAGAAAGTATGGGGTTTCTCTTAACCCCAAATGGTGTAATTTTGTAGTAGCGCAGGGAAAGATCTTGGTCCATGTTGTTTCTAAGGATGACATCGCAATTTATCTTGAACATGTTTCAGCCATCCCATCTCTTTCCCTACCGGTGCACAAGAAAGCCTTACACTCCTTCCTTGGAAAGATCAATTTTGTTAGGCATTTTATCCCTAACTTTGCAGGACTAGTCTTACCCATCACCCTAATGCTCAAAAAGGACATAGCCTTCAGATGGAAAAAAGGAAGACATAGCTTCAACAGAATCAAGAAATAAATTACTTGCAGGACAACACTCATCAACCCCAATTACTCAAAGGATTTCATCCTTTATGCTTATGGCACCGATGCAAGTATTGTTGTTGTCCTAACACAAGAAAATGAACAAGGGTTGGTATAAATAATGGCTTTCTTTAGCCAGATGATAAAGGATTATGAATTAAAGTAAAATCACATGGAAAATTGGGTCTTCACTATCATGCATGCGCTCAAGAAATTCAAGAGTATGCTAGCCACAAATCATATTAAGGTGTTCGTCTCCCACTTTTCTGTCAGAGAATTCATCATCGGAGTAAAGATCAATGAAAAGAGAACACGATGGGTGACAAAAATCATGGAATATGATGTGACTATCAAAGCCAAAAAAACTAGTAAGAGGTAGCACGCTCTGCAAGAATATTGCTGAAGATGTGTAGAATGAATCTAAGAGTTTGTTATTTTTGGATGAGGATCTCCCGTGCATAGAACTTGAGCAGATTATAACCCCTGGTGTGCATGAATGGATGAAGGACATGATCAAAATCCTTCCGAAGGGAACATACCCTCCTGTCTTAAATAAGGAAAAGATAAGACATATGAGGTTACAATCTATCCCTTATATTTTGATTAATGGACTTATCTTCAAGAAGAATCTTGATGGTGCATTGTTAAGATGTATCAACAGCGCACAAAATGAAAAGGTTGTTAGCCAAATTTCATGATGGATTCTCCAGTGGACACCTCTCTACCAAAACTACGACAATAATGATCATAATGATAGGTATATTTTAGCCTACTATGTTTGTAGAAGGACACAAGTGGGTCACAAAATGAAAGGAATGCAATTTCTTTTCAGGAAATAAAATATTGGTAGTGCTTCCCCTCCAACCAATCAAATTGGATCAACCTTTTGCACAATGGGGTATCAACTTCATCGACATGATCAATCCACCTTCAAGCGTTGGACACAAGTGGGTGTTGAAAGCTATGGACTAATTCACCAGATGGACAGAAGCTATCACACTCAAAGAATAAATCAAGTGAGTCATCCTTGAATTTCTTAAAGGCATAGTCACAAGGTTTGGAATTCCTCAAACCATTATATCTGATAATGAAAAATCCTTCCTTGGGACCAAAATCACTAATTGGGATTTAAATCTAGGCATCTATTTGAAAAATTCTTCTAACTATTATCCCCAAGGCAATGGTCTAGTAGAGTCAACAAACAAGAACCTGATCAGAATCATGAAGTGCATAATGAATATCAACCAAAGATAGTGGTATATAAAGGTCTTGTGCATATCTGAGAAGAAAAAATCATAGTCAAAAAGGTAAAAGGAACTTCACCTTACAATATTTTCTATGGCAAGGAGGCTACCCTTCCCTTGACGCTAGAGTTAAACTCATTAGTGATTTCCTAGCAGGTATAGTTTGAAGGTGCGGACTAGAGAGAAATCAGAATGGAAGAACTGGTTAATCTTGAAGAATCAAGGAACTTTGCCATGATCAAGCTAGAACAACATAAAAAAGGAACAAAGAAATGGTTTGAAAAAAATGCTACGCATCAAGCTTTCAAAGTTGGGGACTTGGTTTTGAAATGGGATGCTGAGAGAGCTAAACCAAGGCACCATTCAAAGTTTGATGCACTTTGGAGTGGCCCATGTACCATTAGTTAATGCAAAGAGGCTAACTCTTTCGATTTAACTCATCTTGATGGACACGTGCTACAAATCCTAGTAAATGGGATTTATCTCAAACCCTTCTATTGAGTTTGTTGCATCATTTTGTATATATTAGAATAGTTTTAATTCCTCTAAGTGCATTGCATGCACATTATGTTTTTTACATAGTTCTTTATTCTCACATGCTTCCTATGCATACTCTTCTTTTTATTCTAGGGTTCTGATCTTCTTCCAACAGTTTTCATCAGCTTATAGGATTCAGAATAAAGTCAATAAATGATCCTTCAAGTGATTTCAGGGGTAGTTCTTCAAAACTACAGATCATAATTTCATGATTACATAAAAAATTGATCCCCAATAGATGCTTCAGGCTACTGATCTCCTTCATCTAGTAGGAAAATGGCCCCAAAATTCACCAAAACTATTATCCAAATAACTCTCCTAGTTTTCTGGACAACTTGTATACATCTTCTTGCTCTGAGTTATTTGTTACAAGGTTGCGCGTGCTCAAGAAACTTTGCACATTCCCTTGGTTACATTTCTTTGCATGCTTCCACTTCTTCCCCTTCATTTTCCTTTTCCTCTTTATTCTACTCCTCCCTTGTGCACATTATCTACGCATTCACCTTCTTCTTAGCAGCTATTTTTTCCCCCGCGCATGCCTCACACTTGCTTTAATAAGCTAAATCCTTGTCCCTCGCATGCACCCTGTACATCATATTTTAATTTTTGTGCCTTGACCATGCATTCTCCTCTTAGATTTTTTCCTCATTTCCTTGCTCGTGTTGTGCACGTTTTCCTCCTGACTTCTTTTCATGCCTCATTCTTCCACGTGCATATATTTGTGCCCTCCTTTGCGACATACTATGCCTGGTTATCATTTGACATGCTTGAGTGTGGCACCAGAAACTTATCAAAATGTTCCAACAGGGTGCCAAATCCTTACAACAAATCAATGAGTTACACATGGCAAAAATGGCAAGAATATTTACACATTTGGCCATCCTTTCAGCCAATCCGCACACACCATGTGTCCTGCATGCACAAATGACTCTGAAAAACTTTTGAAAACAATATTTTTTCCACAGACCTGCCGATCAGTGTGTGCTTCAGCTCAATCAATATCTACTGACATGGGCTATAGTGCTAAACATTCAAATTCAATTTTTTGGTGGACTTAAAAGGTGAGAAATGGGATAACGTCTTTCTAAGAATTAATGGGTAGATATAATTTCTCCAACCACCTAACTTGATCTGATTCACCCTCCTTCCTTCTTCAACATGACAAACATACTTGAGGAAGTGCATTTGATAGATTTACAGGAATTGAATGCTTTTTTTTGGTGGTTACATTTCATATTTAGATTTTCCCTCCTCTTCTTCTTGTATGGATTCATCTATAAATGTAAGGGTTGGGCTTATTATTAATGTTGGATACTTTGAATCCTTATGCATTTTTCTAAGGAATTCATATTTTCTATATTTTGAGTTACAGACCTCTGGATCTGGTTCTTGAATGTGGATATCAGCCTCTTTCACCATTGTAACAGCTTTGTGCATTTCTGGAAGTAATAGAATAATTTTTTTGTGACTATTTCCTATCCTAACATGTTTTCATTCCTTCTCCTTTCCTTTTATTTTTCATTTTGTTCTTGTTGTGCCATTCTACATCCCTTATAGTTCCCTATTCAGTTGTGTTCCATGAGACTAATATGGTAAATATGTTTTAAGTTGTGTTACACGTGTCTAGCCTTCTTTCATGCATTTCTTTTCATTTTCTCTTAGAACAAATAGTTTTCATCCCTCTTTTTCTTTTGATATCATCTTTTATTGTAGTTTCATTTCATGTTATCCTCCTACCCCTTGGCATCATTAGCTTAGTTTTCCCTTTCAGCATTAGGAGTAGCAGTAGTAGTAGAAATAGATAGAGGAACTAACCTTCTCCAGAGATCCGTCTTAAGTGCGTAAGGTCCCACAACTTGGATACGATTCCATTATGATCTCAAATGAATCGTTTCCTCAAGATCTGAAACAAAGGTGAAATTTTGACGACCAACAGGCACCACTATGAAATTTTTGGTGGTAGATAAAAAGGGAAAAGAGCGCGACGTAGAGGGATTGAAGAAGGACCTTCAGGGTGAACAAAATAGAACTAAGGAATCATATGACAAGGTTAGTACCATGGTAAAACAAATATTAGGTCAGTGGCCAACCTTGGTGAGCCAAGCCAGGTGTGATTACAATGATGAGATAGAGTACTTAGATGACCTGGTTGGTATGCTCCTAACAAATATAAAAGTAGGTGTGGGACCTATAGAAGAAGAAATTGTAAAGGATAAAGAATTGAACAGGGTCACTGTTGAGGCCAGGATTACTGAGCTTGAATATTTGTTTGCAAATCTCAAAGAATAAAGTTGAAAGGTAGATATGGACTTCAAAAGATGTGAAAAGTGTGAGCATATCCTTGATGCATGACTGGTTGATGAATAATAAGTGCTCAAAACTATCCAAGAAAATATACTCATGAAAAATATTGAGCACGCCCTAGCTATGACTGAGGTAGTAAAACATAAGGTAGTGATTAAGGATTAAAAGGACAAGCTGGAGCTCTGGGTGGCACAATTTTAGAATATGGTGCTTGACCATGTAGATTTGATAGAGGGGGTATGTGTAGAACAAACTATGTTCATTTAGGAACTCAAGAGAAGGGTTGAGGAGTTGGTTCCTGACCAATTTATAGGGATTATAGAGGTGGCACCTGGAAAGGCTATGGAAGAACAAGATGAATGGAATAATGTGGTAAATGAGATAGTTGATAAGTTTTTAGAAATATTCCAGCCAACCATAGCCTGAATTAATTTTTGATTGGGTATGATGATTTTAAAAAAAATTGAATTCTTATATATTTTCCTACTAACTATACATTTTTTTAGCATATGTTGATCAAATAATTGTTGACGACGGAAATCCAATTAGTGTGGGGTAATGTTACATGACCCATTTTTACCAAGTATATAATGTGTGTGAAGGTTAAAGGCTCATACAAGGTAGGTGTGAAGGTACATGCATAAGGCATAAGAGACAATTCGTGAAGGCCCACATCAAGGAAGAAACATTCAGGAATTAGCCAATTTTGGATACACAGGATTAAAATAGATAATGTCACGATGGAAAGGCATTTAAGAAACATTCCAGATTTAGAAGAGAGCATGAAGACTTAGAGATGAAGGAACGTCTATTTTGGGATAGAGTACATATGAGGTAAAGATCAAAGGTCATGCAAATCTCTAACTAATAATAGGGTTAGAACAGAGGTTATCTATTGGTTTAATATATTATTAGCCTAGATGCATGTGTTTGAAGTTGTTTTATATGTACACATGGATATTTTGAGCATGCAAGATATTTTTGGATGCATGGGTGGTGAAGGGAAATTCACCACCCCTATATATATTGGTTGATTTGCATAGTTGTAGGGCATCACATGTATTGTACTGTTATGCTGCTATGTTTTTGTGTGCATAAATTTTGGAGACTGATATTGTCATGTATTCAACTACTATTACTTGGTGAATTGATGTATGTGACCCTGGTATTTTTATGGTAAATTTTATCCTAATTGTTACCTGATCTGTTATTTTCCTTATTACATGTGTTTCCTATTGATTATATACAATGGTTGGTATGAATGAGTGAACACTTAGATATCTATGGCATTATGAATCTGCATGCTAACATTTTGACAAGTACACGTGAAGGAGGTACATGGTAGGCTTCATGAAATTTGGGTGAGTGTTCATATCTATTGAATGAAGTGTCAATGCATCTAGGAAATTAAGCGGGCGGAAATGACTATAATGAGTTACACACTAATGAAGAGGAGACGTATGCTTATAATCACATGAAAATTATTAAAGGAGAGATAAGTAGCAATGATAAAGAAATTTCCAAATACTTTGAGTACCATGAGGTTTTTTCTCCAAACTTACCTTTGGAGGTACCTAAACATGACTTAGTTCATCCATTCATAGTAGAATATTTGTGTGAGCAGCCACCAAACAAATGTATCAGAGGTATGGGTAAAATTTTTGACATTTCAAATATCTACTTTAATTATACTCCTTGTCTTTATGGGGAAAGTATGTCTACCATATACTCATTAGTGGATGTAATGAAATTTAATGTTTTGGTTATCCATGTTTAAGTAACCAAGCTCATGTTCATCTTACCCTTCATAGTTCTTTTTTTTATCCCGTAGATGCAACTCAAACAATGCTATTGTTATTGTAGTCACTAAAATATGCACTTAATACTATTACATTACACCTCCAATATGTTATTTTATACATGATTTCTAAGTATAAAAATTAGGCATTGGTCACACCTCTTTGGTCCCTTTTATTTCTTTGTTTTGCTTTGCTTATGTATTGTATCTAGTATTTGCATCTTTTTTGGTCAAGTCACAGGGATCCTCGTTCCTGTCTTATATTTTGTTTCATTTTTATTTTTGTAGGAAAGTACCACCTAGAAAAGATAGTAATTCCCAAGTGCTAATGTCCTTATGGGTGCTTCTGTCCTATTTACTTGATTTTCTTTTTAATTGGTCTGATTTTTGCTTTGAGTATTTTATTATCTCCTTTTCACGACCTAGGTCAGATTTTGGTGTCACTATGTGCCGACATTCAAACTAAGAATAAATATATATACACAAACTAGCTAACTATTTTAAGGGGAAATTGGGCTATCATATATTTATCTACCACATTCACAAAAACAACACAATGGACTACATTTTAGGCTACATTATTAACTTCATAGGGGGTGGTTGTTTTGATTTCCATATCACACATTCTTGCATTGGGAAAAATTATTTGTAGCCCACTATTATTTGTGCAACTAGAACAAGCTCATCCTATCTCAAGGGAAAATTTTTTAATCACACCACACAAGAACCACACGAAGTCTAAAATGTAGTATAGCACTTGAAAACAATATGACATAAGGGTTACCACTGGGGTTGGTCTGATTCTCTCATATGATTTTTTCATTCGGTTTAATGTGTGCTTAATTATTGTACATGTATGTAGAGTTTTTTTTGTAGGTACATGTGTGATAAATTAGGCTTACATAAAACCTGACATGAGTTACAATGAGAAAGAAGTGATAAAGAAACAATCAGGACCAAATACCTTTTGTAGACATCAACACCCAAATAGAACACTAGCATCTGGATGACCTTGTCCCCAGGTGGTTCTATCCTATTAGTTTCTAGATCATAGTTTCAGAAAAAAAATCTTAGACAATCCATAATTATCCCTTCCAAATCAATCTCTAGCCTAGAATTAGTTTAGACCTACGGAGGAAATCTAAGTCATTCTACAAACCCAATATATCACTCTTGCTTACACTTATTTGTCTAGATCTTGTATAGTACTATTATTTTATCTGATCAAAATATCCTTATCCTAGATTTAATTTTATTAAATAATTTGGTGAGTCCATTCATTGATCAGAACCTAGCTTTCTCTAGGCTTCTTTAATTTTATATATTCTACAAGACATACAAAAATATGTTAAAAACCATCAATCCAAGTATATTTCTCCTAAGTATGAATCCATTTCTATGATTAGTATTCAACCTTATTTCACTAATGTTGAGGATGAATCGACTTTCATCAAAAGTATCATATTACCCCCCACTTGGAATCCTATCATACCTTGTGGTGTTTACCAAGCTTTAAAATTCTATCCCTGATGTTGTATTGTTAACACAGGGGGATCATTAGCTAGGAAATATCCTAGCACGTGGATTCATATTGAGGTAATTAAAATAAATAAAAGTAAATTCAATATACCGATAGACAAGAGGGGGTGAAAGCATTTACGTTATTAATATTTTGAATCAGGTATTGGGGGTAGGTTAGAGAGGTAGGCCAAAGGAAACAAAGGTTTAATTTTAATATAAAACTAAAACATTTGAACCCTAATTTTTAAAATGAAATACCTTAAAATTGCAAATTAAGGAGTGTGGTCATAAAGTTAAATTATAATCTCTTTTTAAATAAATAAATATCAATTAAGAGATTCTTAACCAACAAATAATAAGATGGTAGAAAAATAGGATTGAGTATGCTTTTCAACACAATTGATATTATTTCACCATCTTAATTATTTGAAGAAATATTGATAAATGATTAAAGCTTAACATTGATAAGGTAATTGGTGATAGGTATTAAATGGATTCAAACTATCTTTCAAGAGAACATAAATGTTAAAAAATTGAGTGAGAAATAATGTAGCCTAGTATTTACCACAAATAACCCAGGCACACTAGCACATCACCCAGCCTGAGCTAAGCACTCACCCGAAGTGCCCAAAGGTATCAGTCCCCTCCTTAGAGTTTCTTGTGAAGGATGTGAACATGATGAAGATATAATGCATTCAAATCCATAAATAGCATAAACATTCCACATAACATATTCCAAATCTAGATCTTAAAGAATCATGAATCAAAAGATATACGTAATGAAATCAACCATGTAAGAACCAATTATAGTCACGTTTAACACCATTATATTAAACATAGTAAATACAAAATATTTTTACAATAAATAGTATCATAAGTTTATGTGTGCATTAGATCTGGTAGCATAACTCCACAATAGTTCAGACACAGTGTCTCTAAAAATACATAGATTGATACATATTTATAAGGGTGGGAAATTTCCCTTCACTACTTACACACTTCCCAAAATGGGTCATATGCTGAAAATATTCAAGCACCTTTACAATAACATGCACACATGTAAGTGCACTAATAATAGATATCTTACAATTAAGTGGTAGTAGTAATCCTATTATTAAATCAAACTCATGCACGGTGCTTAGTAGAATCTCTTCCCAAAATAGCATTTTCATGTCACGCAAGTCTCCATCTCGTTGTGTGCTTTGTACGCTATCTCCAAAAATAGATCGTAACCAGGAAAATGGATAAGTCCCAAATCAATATTTCTTTCACGTGCATTTCCTTCCCTATCCTTCCTCACATTCAAATGTGCCTTACTCCAATGCATGAATCTTTGGTATGCCCTCTCTTTAGTATCATACTCTGCCTTCTCAACATTTCCCCACACTAAACTACATTATCATTCTGACAATGGGGTTTCCTTCTGATGGTTAAAATAATAAAGAATAAGAATGGAAAGAATTTAAAGAATTACTATAAAAAGAATCGAATTTTATTCTATAACACCCTCTTCTTCAACTGGGAGGATCGAATCTAAATAATATTCTTTAATCTCAGCCTCCAAGGCTTGCAAATCATCCAGCGCATTTCTGGTCTTCTCTGGAACGTCTACGTCGATGGATTCAAACTTGTCCTAGGTTATCTCTACCTTTTCATTCTCCAATACTAGGAAATTTTTAGCCATAGCAGACATCCTTCCCTCCAAAAGATCCATCTTTTGTGCTATGAGCTTTCCAATCTCATCCAGCCTCTCTTTATGCGGATGTTGTGTTGCTGCAAGGGATTCACACTTTTTCTTTACAAATTACAACCTCTCTACATGCCCTAAATTCTCATCATTCATTACCTTCAAAAGTTCATTATCATCTAATATAGTTCTAATCCCCATCACTACTTCTGGAGCTACACATATGTTCAAATTTTGGTATGCTCTCTTGAGCTCTTCTTGTAAAGTTTGGAGCAATGCCTTGTAAGATGAAATAATTATAACCATTGAGGCCCTTTCTCTCTCTAATTCTTGTTCAGGGTCTTTTGGCACTAACATGCGAATCATTCCATCCTCAAGAACCAAATCAACTAACGTATGCACATAATGCATATCCAAAGGAAACTTTCTAGGTACCTTAGAATCTAAGTGCAGTCTCGATTTCAAGACATAATCACCAATTTCTTCTGCCATGTTGATGAAGGCTTCATTCTTTTTATTTTCTAAGTCCTTCTCTCCTTTTAGACATGCTATTTCTACAACTTTTTCCTTGTTATCTTCTCGTAGTGCTCTAATAGTGGCAGCATTATCTATGTTCCTCTGTGCCGCATCTGTAGATACCTTAACCAAGGCATTGATCACCTTCTCATCAGACATGAGAGTGGGATTTACAGTCATGCGCCTACTTTGTGGGGCTTTCTTCATTCTTCTTGACACACATGACTCCTCACATACATCAAAATTGGGCTCGTCCATGTGATTCTACATGGAACAAGACATTTGTTTCCTCGCACACGTAGTGGTCATGTCTGGGTCCATCAACTCCCATCCATCCATTTTACTAGTGTGCTCAGCATAACCCATACTCGGCCCAACATACTCCCCACTGGTCCTCTTCATTCATTCCCCCTTAGGAATTTGAGTACCAAGGTTTGGAGTTAAATCTTAGATTTTCTGAGCAATATCATTCTCTATTTTTTCTTCCTCCTTCACACCCTACTCTTCATCCTTCATATCCTCATCCTTGGGTTCTTCCACATCTTCTGGTTATATAGGGGTTCTAGGCGCACTCTCTGCAAACTCCTCTGCCTCCTCATTTAGCTTTAATTTTCTCCTCTTGCTCTCAATTGTCTCTTTCTGAGGAGAGAGTCATGGTGACCTTCTTACAGGTTGTGAAGATCATGTGCATTGGGCCCTTGTTTTTATGAATACCCTTTTAAAGCGGTGCTCTCCATGGACTACTTCCACATCCAAGTCTTCATAATCTTATTATGTTTGAGGTTGAGTACCCACACACTTAGTCTCTATTCTATCTATGGGATACCTTTAGCCTCTATGATCTAACCCACCACTATATTCATGTTCTTATTCCTCCTTATCTACCGCTATAGTTTCTATAGGCTGCGGGGATGACACGTTCTCCACTGTATGTTTTGTTTTAGGTGGCCCTAGGAGCAAAAACTCATTTTCTACATACTTGTTATCCTCCATCTTAGGCTTAAGTTGAAGGTATACGAGCACAGCTCCACTGACACCAATAGCCAAGATTACTGGATTCATACTTATGACATTTGAGATGAGCCTCTCAATTTAGGAATTCCAGTTTGGATACACATATGCCTTCCTTAGACTATGGTAGTCACGGTCTACCTTGTCTACATTAAAATTCAAGTGGCATGCATCAGTAAACTGGTGAACTGATGCTTGGAAGTAGCGTGATGTGAAGGCATATGATAGTTTGCACCATGGGCTACATGCCCCATCCCTCATAATAAATCATGTGATGTAGAAGTGTTGGTACACCGAAAACTATATTTCCTTTCCCACCATCGAAGGTAGCTCCTTGGGAATATGCCACTCCTCTGAAAATACCACGTGAATTCGGTCATACCACATCTTCACCCTCTTCCTAAATGACCCACTCATTGATATTTCACATAAATATTTGTCAAAAATCTCCGCGAGGGACTTATTTTCCATGGGATACTCCCAGATCTTGTTCTTTGGTCCATCAGGCACTCTAATTTCTAAAAATATGAGATAAAGTAGGATAGCACCAAAAACTATCTTATCTCTTGTGCACGCTTCTTCAATAATGGTGTCTTTAATGTAGTCTTCTAGGTTGTAGACTACTCCTTGAAACATTTTCGTCACAATATGCAGTCATAGGGTATTCACTTGTGACCATCTATCTTGATCATTCAAGTTGGTTACTAGATGCGCGGCTTCTTGCACCACTAGATACTTCTTAAATTTATCAATGTCCATTCCACATGGACCCTTAGTATACCCCAAATCCTTTCTTTTCACTATGATTGTTGCTTTATCAGTCACATCACTAACAAGGTCTACCCCTGTGCCCTTCAATCCTGTCAGTGTTGAAATCAGGTCGTTGTGATTATAACCCTTCGTATGGAAAAATAGAAGAATTCCTCATGGAATTTTCTCATCAACCATTAGTATAATGGTTCATACTTTCCAAAATATGAGAGCACATACAACTGATATACTCCTACCTGCTTCAACAATTTCTCCCCAGCATCATCATATAATGGCATATCCTCCATCATGCACTTGTTGGTCTTTGTATTCAACAGTGCATCCAATGTTTTCTTGTTGTTAGATGTATGGTTGTTGTAGTCACTTATTTTTCACCTGTGGATGTGGGAATCCCACTCTTGTCTGACTATCACACATTCAGGGTACTGTATATCTGAAAAATTACTCTCGGGAGCAATTTCAACTTCAACTTCTACCTTCTTCTTTCCATTTTTTCCTGTGGAAGGTGGTTTCTTTAGTGCCATCATGAAAATCCTTCCTTTTTTCTTCTATAATGAGAAATTTCAAACCCTATCTCGAATATGTGTGCCCTATCTTGAAACTGCATGCCCTAGCTTCATTTTAATTCCTCTACTTCACTCAAACCCTTCATTAATGGGGACGTAATCCTCTTCTGCATAATAATCCACTCTCCACATCTAGTTTCACACTCTCCATGTGTCAACATGATTTTCTCGGATCGATCGCACTTAGCTCACTCAAATACTTGTGATCGTAAAGGTAAAAATGAATCCGCATCACATCCTTATATAGATTTTCAAAACGTTAGTGCATTTATTGCTCCTTCACCAACCAAATTTCCTCTCTTTAATTGACCATTTTTACAATCTCTACATGGTACATCTTCGTGCCCCATTTATAAACTTCTAGCACTCCTTCCTACCTTCTTGCTATAGAATTCTCTTTGGCATGTTTCCATGCACTCAAGTACCTCACTACTACTCCTTCCGCTGGTAGTCTCCATGGCTGCTTCTTACCTTGCATTATATTGTTCCCTCATTTATCTCCATCTATGGTCATATTTTTAAAGCAATCTCCTTTCTAACAACTCCTCTCCAAACTTGAATAGACCCTGTAGTAGTTTTTTCCTTCATGTGTACCCAATTGTAAATAGCCAGCCCACACCAATGGTATGTGTAGTTCTCTACGCATAAGAATTATTCAAATGGAAATTAGCTTCCAACGCACAAACGTGCTTATCACAAGAAACACCAAACTAAATTTACAAAGCATAGTGACGAAGAAGGAAATACATAAATGAAAACCTAGTCTAAATGGCAACACTACCTTATTACAAACACCAAGAAGACTTATGTATAGTAGGGCTTCAACCTACTCCCATTAAAGTAACCGGGTAACCATACTCCATCAAATGTCTCTAGCTGATAATCACCTGATTCAAGTATATGAATGATAATATATAGTTGATCCATAGGGATCTGAAATAACTCTACTTCATCAGAAACAATTAGCACAAAGAAGGAAAACAATGAAACGGAGATTGTGTGTTTTATGTAACAATACCGCCCCCATGTGTAGGGCGTCAGTTATAGAACTACCTCCCAGCTAGGGCGGTGGTCCTAGAACCACCAGTCTATATAGGGCACCAGTCCTGGCCATTACAGACATAAAATAAAATTTGAAATGAATAGCCTCTGAATTTGAAAGGATGTTCGTTCCTCTTCTCCTTCATGATCTTTCCCATTCTCCAGTGCATGGGAGGACATGAGAAAGGCCATAAATACATGATTGTAGAAGTGTAGAAGATCATCAAAGCATGGGATCAAGTGAGAAAGAAATCTTAGTGCTGGAAATTTTATTTTTGTAGAAGAAAGGAGTGTTGGACAGAGCAAGCAAGTAATTGGAAGGAAGTGTTGAGATATTATCTACTTCTCTTTCTTACTTAATTTAAATTTTGTACCTGTTGATTTGAATTGGCCAATAAAAGTGGGAAGAAAGAGCAATTGCCCTTCCTGACTGGTTTTTCCTCCATTGGAGGTTTTCTAGGAAAACATTGTTGGTGTTATGATCTTATATTATTTCCTTCACTACAATTGTTGATTCTAAGCTCAATAGTAATTCATTCACTAGCTATATTTGTTATTTTTTTAATAGAAAGTAAACAATAGTGATTAATTTGTGATTTTGTGAATAATTCCAAAGTTGAAGGGTTTACAGATCATTTTGGTATCAGAGGTAACAAGTATCCAAGACTGTGGTATTTCATTTTTGAATTTGTATGAGAGTGACAAGATCTAAAGGAGAAAAATCTTGACCTTGCGATCTAGAGATTTCTACAAAGAAGTGGAAACATAGAATTCAAGGAGAAATGGAGGAAGAGAACTTGGTCCATAGAATCGAGATGCTAGAGACTATGATGGATAGGATGTTTAGAGGGCAAGAGGAACTTACAGATTTGTAGAAGAAAGCTTCCATTAAGCAAGACTCCATGGACTCAGTGGTTTGAGGCTTAGCCAAAAAATTTGGTATAGGCAAGAGTCACCATGAGGAAGATTATGGGGAAGAGCATGAAGAAGAAACTTCTAACACAAGAGAAAAGGTAAAATTTGAACATACTCCTTTTAAAGTTGAGACTAAAATTGAAATCAAAAGCTTATTAGGACAAGTAGATACAAAATTACTAGATAAACAGTTGAAACAATTAGAATTCTACTTTAGCATCCATAATGTCACTGAGGCACAAAGGATCACCTTTGCACGTCTCAAAATGGAAGGACGTGCTCTAGTTTGGTGGGAAACCCATCTAACTACTTGTGAAAAGAAGAAATGTCCTATTATGAAATCTTGGCAAGAATTTAAGGAATTACTTAGAGCTAACTTCTATCCTATTGGCCATAAAACTGACCAAATGATTAAATGGCAGTATATTAGACAAGGAAGTGGTCAAAGTGTGTAGGACTATACTACAGAATTTTGTTGGCAAGCCATGTTGCTGAACATGGATTTGGAGGATGAGGATATTTTGACCAAATACTTGGGAGGACTTCACACTCACCTTTGAAGAACAGTCATCTCCACAAAGCCCAAGGATCTCAATGAAGCATGTGTATAGGCATACTACATAGATGATGAGACAAAAGAAAGGAGAAGCAGAGCTGAGGGTAAAGCAGTCAAGAAATCAGTAGAAAAAGGATTATGGGCAAACAAGTAACAAGAGTAAGTGGAAAGGGAAAGGTAAACAAGCTGCCACTACTTTAAATACTTGTAAAGATCCCAAGAATTTTTGCAAGAATTGTGATATTAATGGTCATACTGACGCTACATGTTGGAAATTGCATCTGGAGTTACATCCAAAGAACCGAACCAAGGATTCCAAGAAGTCCATGACAGCTGTAAAGACAAAATGGGAGGTGGAAATCGAAGATGACTCTGATGTAGACGAAAGGCTTGGATGCACGGCCACCAACATGGATGGTGAAGAGGATATGAGTAGACTATTCCAAATCAAAATCTAGATCAAGAGGACTAAGGTAAATGCTTTGGTTGATATCGGTTCTCAATCTAACTTGATTTCTGAGGTAGTTGTAAAGAAGCTTGGTCTTGAGACTTAGGAGCATCCACACCCATATCCTTTGGGTTGGGTGAAGAAGGGTGTTGAAATTTAGGTAACAAGATGTAAGGTCAATTTTGGGATAAAATCCCAATATATAGATGTTTTTAAAGCTGACATTATTCCACTTGATGATTTTGATGTGGTATTTGGGAGTCCTTACTTGTATGTTAGGGATGCTATCTTTATGAGAAGCAAAAAATAGTACAGATGGGTCAAGGACGGGATCAACTACAACATCCGGGCACACCAGCATAAGACACAGGTTACTATGGTAAGTGATAACTAAGCAAAACAAATTATTTAGGCAAATCATAATCAATTTTGTTTACTTTTTTTAAAGGATAAACAAGATGGGGTAGAAGTTTCAGATATTTCTAACCAGAGAAAATAAGATTTGGATAGTATTATTCAGTCCTTTCAGGAAGTATTTCAAGCTCCTAGTGGATTACCACCAAAATGGGAAGTAGAGCATGAGATTCAGCTGTTGCCAGAGTCACCTCTACCAAACATTGGGTTGTATAGGCAATCCTTTCTTGAGAGTACTGAAGTAAAGAAACAACTCCAAGAACTAATAGACTAAGGGGTGATACGTCTGAGCACCTCACCGTGTGGTTCGCCTATTGTGATGGTGCTAAAGAAGGATAGTTCTTGAAGAATGTACACCGACTACCGTGTTTTGAAACAAGATCACCATAAAGAACCGATATCCACTTCCCTGTATAGATGACCTCTTGGACCAGCTTCAACATGCAAAATTTTTCATGAAGTTGGATCTCAAGTCAAGTTACCACCAAGTCAGGATGAAGGAGGAGGATATATGGAAGACTGCCTTCAAAAAAAAAATAGGATTTGTATGAATGGTTAGTACTTCCTTTTGGATTATGCAATGCACCCACTACATCTATGAGATTGATGAATGATGTATTGCAGGATTTCATAGATTCGTGTGTCATTGTATACTTAAATGATATCTTGATTTTTAGTGCCACATGGGAAGAACATCTAACGCATTTGCAACAAGTCTTGCAAGTTCTCAGGGAGAAACAATTGCTTTGTAATATGAATAAATGTGAATTTTCCAAACAGTCACTTGTCTATCTTGGGCACGTGGTTGGAGGAGGAGAGCTATGAATGGATCCAAAGAAGGTGGAAGGCATAAAAAGTTGGCCAACACCAATAGGAGCCATAGAGACTAAAATTTTTGTGGGAGCACTACAATAAATGTGGAAATTCATTCTGGGTTTCTCAATGATTGCACCACCTCTACACACAGTGGCCACAAAGAGTAAGGGTTTTGACTGGGGTAAAGAGCAAGACAAATCCTTTGAGTTATTGAAATACAAGATTATTCATGCTCCATTACTTGATCTTCCTAGTTTTCACCAGCCTTTTGAAGTAGAGACAAATGCCAGTGATAATGTTATGGGAATAATGTTACTTCAAGGAGGTAAACCCATATGTTATCATTCTGAAACCTTCACTTCAAAAATTAAAGGATATTCAGTATATGATAAAGAAATGTATGCACTAGTTTAGGCAATTAAAAAATGGAAACATTATTTTTTGGGTAAAGAAACTATTGTGCACACTGACCACAAACCTCTCCAGTATTTGCAAGCACAGTCTAAATTGCAGCAGGCAAGGCACTACAAATGGATGGGATTTCTTCAGCAATTCCATCTAGTGATCAAATACAAGAAAGGTAGTACAAATTTGGTTGCAGACATGTTGTCTAGGCCACCCACAAAGGAAAAATTCTCCCTTTTGGCCACTATCTCTCATATCGAGCCCTTCACTAAGGAAGCTTATGGAGAAGCATATGCCCAAGGTAAAGACTTTGGGGTAACATTTCAGAAGTTGCAGTCCCAAGGGACCGAAAATATGGGGATTGAAGACTGTTATCTCAAGGACAGGTTGCTCTACCGATGGGGGAAAATTTGTGTGCCTAAAGAAGAAATACTTTTATTGATGAGGGAAGCACATACCTCAAAAGTAGTGGGACATTTAGGTGTTGGTAATACCCTAGCCCACTTGCAAAGGTATGTATATTGGCCCAACATGCAAGAAGAATTATCAAAATTTATTCGTGGATGTAAACTTTGTTGTACTAGCAAGCCTAAAACTAGGAAGGAAGGTTTGTATATGCCTTTACCAGTACCTACTCGTCCATAGGAGGACATTTATATGGATTTTATAGGAGGATTACCTATGTCTAAACATGGCCATGACTATCTCTATGTTGTTGTGGATAGATTCAGTAAAGTTTATATTCTTATGGCATGTAAAAAGACAGTAAAAGCACATGAGGCAACAAATATTTTCTTTGCTAATGTATGGGTGAATTTTGGTTTTCCAAAGTCTATTGTCTCTGACAAGGATTCCAAGTTCTTGGGGAAGTTTTGGACTACTTTGTGGGACAAGATGGATACCAGGTTACAAAGGAGCACAACTTTCCATCCATAGACAGATGGAAAAACAGAGGTGGTAAACAGGACTTTGGTACAGTTGATCAGAGGGTATAACAGTAAGTACCCAAGGACTTGGGATGATTCCTTAGCCTACAATCAACATTCCTATAACCGGGAAGTGCAAACATCCACTATGAAATCCCCATTTGAAGCATGCTTGGGATATCTACCTACAAATCCACTAGACATAGAAGTTAGACAGTAGGATGAGGAGGATACACAAGACACAAAGGTGACTAGAGCCAACAAGTTCATTGAGAGGATCTAGAAAATACATCTCAAGGTCAAAGAACAGCTAGAAAAATATCAAGAAAAGTACAAAGCTAGGCACGATCAGCATAGGAGGGAACACAAGCTTCATGTTGGAGACAAATTTTGGCTTTACTTGAGCAAGGAGAGACTACAAGGTCAAGCATGGAAGCTCAAGCCACTACGATATGGACCCTTCACCATATTGGATCAAGTTGGGGAAAATGCTTTTTGACTTGATTTTCCATCATTCATGAGGATGTACTCTATAGTAAACTATGAGAACTTGCACCTATATGAGCCATCCATGCTGGATGAAGATGAAGAACTACAGTTGCTACCTTCCATTGAGGATTGCATATTAGACTCACGAGGTGAATTAGAGGAGGATTTAGTGCTACAACAGAAGGTCAGAGAGGCTAAAAAAGGTCCACAGGAGTCTTGGAAGATTGGACTTAAAGGGAAGATATTAAGGCAGGACCGGTGGTACTCAAAGGAGCAAACAAGGGAATTGTTCCCTCATCTACTCCCCCACTAAGCTTTTATGGGACCAAAATCCTCCTAAGAAGGGGAGGTGTGATCCATAGGATCCAAAATAACTCTACTTCATCAGAAATAGTCAGCACAAAGAAGGAAAACAATGA
The DNA here is from genome assembly GCA_019776745.2 of Taxus chinensis. Classification (NCBI taxonomy): domain Eukaryota; kingdom Viridiplantae; phylum Streptophyta; class Pinopsida; order Cupressales; family Taxaceae; genus Taxus; species Taxus chinensis. Next base: position 886,034,099 of record CM034149.1, read on the forward strand.
AACAGAGGTTCTGTATTTTAAGTAACAGGACTGCCATGCTACGCAAGGTGGCGGTTATATAACCACTTCCCATCCAAGGTGATGGTCCCAGAACCACCGATCTACACAAGGTGGCGGTCCTAGCCATTACGAACAGAAAACAAAATTTGAAACGAACAACCTATGAATTTTAAAGGATGTTCATTCCTCTTCTCCTTCATGACCTTTCCCATTCTCCAGTGCATAGGAGGACATGAGAAAGGCTATAAATACATTATTTTAGAAGTGTAGAAGATCATCGAAGCATGGGAGCAAGTGAGCAAGAAATCTTAGTGCTGGAAATTATATTTTTGTAGAAGAAAGGAGTTTTGGACAGAGAAAACAAGTAACTGGAAGGAAGTGTTAAGATATTATCTACTTCTCTTTCTTATTTATTGTAAATTTTTTACATGTTGATTTGAATTGGCCAATAAAAGTGGGAAGAAAGATAAATTGCCCTTCCCAACTAGTTTTTTCTGCATTGGAGGTTTTCCAGGATAAAATTGTTGGTGTTATGAGCTTATATTCTTTCCTTCACTATAATTGTTGATTCTAAGCACAATAGTAATTCATTCACTAGCTATCTCTATTATTTTCTAATAGAAAGTAAACAACAGTGATTAATTTTTGATTTTGTGAATACTTCTAAATTTGAAGAGTTTATAGATCAATGGTCCCAACTAATGCACTTTAAGCTTACCTGGATGGCTCATAAACTTAGAGTCATAAAGAAGCACCATCTATCCCATCTCAAGCTTTTTGTCCCTAATGTGCCTGTCATGTCATGCCTTTTTCCTGGCCTTTTCCAAATTATGAATTCAACATGCTATTGCTCATCTCTCATCCAACTTTATCAAATTTTCAATTATTTCTTCTAGGGATTTATCATCAGCTAGAGCTCCACCGCATGTAATACGCAAATAAGGTAACATGAATTCCATAGGAAGAACTGCTTCTGTGCCAAACACCAATTAAAAGGGTGTGGCCTTGTTCAACCTCTTATATATTGTTCTATATGCCCAAAGAACAATAGAAAATTTATCATCCCAATCTTTCCTTCCAACATTAAATTTTTTTGTCAATGTCTTGCTCAAAATCTTGTTGAAGGCCTTATCATTCTAATTTTCCTAAGGATGATAGGGTGTAGTCTTATGGTGCGCAATCATAAATCCATCCAATAGTATCCTGATCATCTCATTTAGAAAGTGCGTACCCCTATCACTTGTTAAGCTCAGTAGGAATCCATACCTTGTAAGAACATTTTCCCATAAGAACCTGGATATTGTACAATCCTTGGTAGGTGTTGCTTCTTCCCACCTTGTAAGATAATCTATGTAAGAGATGATGTAATTCGATCCAGTTCTACGTATGGATGGAGAAATAGGACCCACAAATTATATAGCCCATTTCTCAAATGGTTATGTACTAGGAATAGGTTTTAAAGGCATTTCATCTCTTTTCCTAGGTTTACCAATGAATTGACAATGATCACATGCCTTACAACATGATTTAAAATCTTTGTAGAGGGCCTCCCACAAAAATCGAGTGAGTATAATCTTACACACAGTGGCATCACCTACATAGTGCCCACCTAGAATACCACCATGAGCCTCTTTCATGATGTCCATATGCTCATGCTCTAGTACACACCGATGGAATAATTCATCTCGAACTAGCTTGTATAGGTCACCACTAATCAACATAAAATGTGTCGTGTGAATTGCAAGTTCTTTCTTCTCTAAGGATTTCATTCCTTCTTGCGCCATACCCATATGTAAAAAGATAGCAATATCCTCCAATTCCAAATTCATGCATTATAACCTGTACAATTGTGCATCTGATGTTGTGTCTTCAATTTTTTGTGTGTCCTCCCCTGACTGCATTCTTGATAAGTGGTCTAGGCTAAAATTACTTTTCCTTGGTTTTACCACAACTGTAAAAGAAAATTCTTGGAATAAGAACACCCATCAACATATGCGCCCTTGTAAAACAGAATTTTTTTCCAAGTATTTCAATTTCATGTAATCAGTGTAAAATATGAATGGTGTTGCTAGAAGGTATTTTCTGAATTTATGCAGTGTATAGATCATTGACAAGGCTTCACACTCAATAGTTGTATAATTCTACTCTTTAGGAGTCAAATTTATACTAGAAAAATAGATAGGATGATCTATAATACCTTCTCCAAGCTTTGAGCTAACATCGAACCAATGGACATGCCATAGGCATCGACATGTACATGAAACAGTTGGTTCCATGAGGGAAAACACATAATATGTGCTATAGTAAGTCTCTCCTTCAATGTCTCAAATTCGCGCTATTGTGGTTCTCCCCAATAAAATGTCCCTTTTCGTTTTAGTAACTCTTCCAAGGGTGCGTAAAACTTATCATATCCTTTGATAAATTTTATATAGTAGCCAGTGTGACCCAAGAATCCGTGCACCTCACTCCGACTGGTAGGCTCTTCTAGGCCTATAATAATTGTAACCTTAGCTAGATCTACTAACAAACCTTCCTTATAGATGATGTGCCCTAACAGAGTGCCAAAAGGTGTAGAAAACACACACTTCTTGATGTTCAAAGAATTGCTTAACTGTCTACATAATTCCAACATTAAGCACAAATTATCACAATGATCCTTAACAAGTCCATCCACCATCCAATCATCTAAGTAAACTGACAAGAAAATGTGATTAATGTCATGGAATTCTTGAACAAATATTCATGAAAATACAACAGGAACATTTTTTAGACCAAAGGGCATCATAGTATATGCAAAACCTCCCCATTTAGTGGTGATTTTTTTTTTCTTGATCCTCCTGTTTCTATCCGGACCTGATGATACCCAAAGAATCTATGTAAAAGAATAGATTTTGTGCCCTGCAATACCTTCTAATATCTTCTATATAAAAGGTGTAGTATAGGGATCAATCACACATGCAGCATTCAGTTACATGTAATCCACACAAATCCTAATATGACCATCTTTTTTTATATTGATAACCATGGGGCTAACTCACTTTGATTCTTCTAGGTGCTTAATGATGCCAGACTTCAACATATTCCAAATTTCTTCCTTAACCTTTATGCGTAGGTTAGGGTTCATTATGTAAGGTCTTTTCCTGATTGGGCACACACCTTCCTTAAGCTTAATATTCATCTCTCCTAATGATTCATGCACTCCTTTTAATTCATGGTAGCCCCTAGGAAACAAGTCCTGAAAATCACGGAGCAACTCAACTATCTTTGCCACTTCAGAGTTAGACCAATAATATCCAAGTTTTCCTCCTTAGGTTCAACATCTGTACCGATATTCACTTTCTTTGTCCTCATAACTTCATGATAGTCACACGCATTTTTATCCACACTATCCAAAACCTCACGCGTACCTGCTAAATGATCTATATCCATATTTTATACTTCTTCATCATCCACTATATAGACCATATTTCCTTTTTCTTTCTCAAAGCAATTACACTTAAGTAGCATGACATCTATCTCTGCTTCTTCATCAAAGTGTGATCCTAAGTCGTTCTCATAAAATAATTCCCAAATGAGTTCTTCCACCTTTACACTGTCTCCCATAGTTAAACACTTTATAACCATTAATGCTTCTTCTACTAGAGGTTTAGTATAGAAGTAGTCAAAATTATGGACCATTCCTAGAATCAAATCTTGTCAATTTCCATTTTCTCTATGTAGCTCCGCATATACATACCAAGCGCGTGCGCAAACTTGTAAAGTGGAATAAATTTTGTGCACCCATAGCAAAGGTGGTAAAGCTTCCTGCCCCTCTGTCCAGAGCCTCTCACACTAGTGAACATGGTGCTAAACAAGTTGATTACCATGATAAGTGCATATTTGAGTAGGTGCATTTCTCCTGGAAAACCGAGTTGTCAGAGCAATCCTGAATTCATTCCATTCTACAAGATTATCCCTGTGAACCACCCACCAGTGCATTGTTGTCCCATGTAAGGCATATGCTAACATATTTATTATTTCAAATTGGTCTATCCATTATTCCTCCATGGTGCGCAAGAATACCATAGGGTCTCCTCCTCTAGTGTATTGAGGTACAAATTTATTACCTATCCTCCTGATGTAATGATTTTTACTTTTCCATGCAAATGCTCTCCTTACTTCACACCCAATCATCTCATAAGTACCATGAGCTGAATTATCACAAGCAATACTTGTAGTATCACTAATAGGCTTCACATCTTCCCACTGAAGTATTCCTTCCTTAGATGGCTTGAGTAAATTTGGGTCCTAAATGGTGCATAGATAAATCCTATTCAGATCTTCCTCACTCAAAGGCTCAACGATAGGGCATAAATTTCCCATTTATTAAAGGAATAATAAATATTTCCTCCTTTTTCCCAAAAATAATATATCCCTTGTTGAACCAAAGATCCACATTATTCACGTAACACCAAGGGTGCCCAAGTAAAGTTGGGAAATTGTCTACTTTTGCAAGCGCTAAAACCTCAAAATCCCCAGTAAACTTGCCCCCTTGTATATTAATGGATGCATCTTTTAAAACCTTGATAGGAGTGGCCTTAGTTAGATTAGCCATAAATAGTACATTAGAAGATGGTTGTAATGAAGGTCTCCCCTTTTTTACCCATGCATCTAAATTAATCACATTTACCTTTGCGACTGTGTCAATCAATATATTACTCAAGAGTAATCCATTGACAAAAGCATTCAAAATGATCTCCTTGTCATAATCTAAGCTATGGGGGGAAGATTTGCATACAGGATCTGACATCCATTCTCAATATTCACACACAAAGTGTTTCCCTTTAGCCAACTCCCTAGTAATGGAATGATATTCTCCTGGTGCAACATTTTGCATAGTTCCTTCAAGTCATCAATATCTGTCTAGACTGTCTCTGATGCCTTCTTTTGTTCCATCTTCTGTGATTGCTCCTTTAAACACTATATTTCCCCTTGAAGTTCTCTAAGTACTTCCATGGTATCCTAATAAACCTCCTTCTACTGTGCAGAATCTAAATACCTTGCATGCAAAATGTCCTCCTTAGTGATGGTATGCTTCTATTGTAGTGCTTCTCTAGCGCGCATAGCTTTTGCGTGTGTAGTGATATTCAAAAGTAATTCCTCAAGTTTCGGTGCCAACTTTGGCATCCACTGATTTTCTTCAACGTGTTGTATCCTAACCATCCCTGCACCTTTATTCTCCTGTTTATGATGCTTGCTAAGATGCTAATATAGATCTGGGCATTCCTCATAGCTATGATTCTTCCCATAGAAAGAACATGTAATATTCTGAGGACATTTGCGCCTGTAGTGGTCAGGTGATCCACATGTAAATCATGTTCCGCAAGGGAATTCGATTCATCTACCACCGTGGCCTTGACCTTTGAATCCACAATGGTATCCTCATATTATACCACATCCTCCTTCATAGTGCCCATCATTCCGATCATAGTGCACTTGATTGTGATTCTGATCCTGGTGCTCACCTTTACCCTTAGAGTTATCTGATACTCTTGTCTTTCGCACACCAATATCTATATCATCATGGATCTGATCAATCAACCTCCAGTATTTTATATTGTGAGTCATGGATTAGAAAATCTTACAATAGCAAGACACATTCTTCCTTATCGCGCGTTGTAATAATGGGCAACGACTAGCGCCATGGTTCATATGACATATCTCACAAACTAGCAATAATGAATGTATTGTTTTACGGGGAACAACTATCTTTGTTATGAACTTCCACTTCACAATTTTTACACCAAATCCCAGTGCATGTCTCATGTTTCGAGTTCACCGATAGTTTCTCCAACTGCTTTTCCATAGGTGCAATTTGTGCTTCCAAGAATGGCATGACTCTAGTGTCTATACTCTTGATTGCTTCAGCACACAAAATTGCTTCAAGTGCTTTGTGCGGATCAGTGTCTATCTTATTTGACAACACCCTTCTAAAATGTGTGATAAAATCACCAATGAACCATTGTGTATGTTGTCTTGCATGAATATCATAAGAACACTTAGATAAAAGTGTTTTGAAAAGGGAATCATACTCGTCGACACTCTCAGTAGTGCCTTGCTTAGTATCCTTTAGTGGCACTTATACTCTTCTGCTAAAATTAAGGGATATAGAACTCTTTAAGGAATGCATCTTTGAATGTTGTATAATCTATGAAATCTTGATCAGGGTCAAACTTCTTGTACCAAATATGTGCACCTCCGTGTAATTGTAGTTACAAATTGACTCACCTTGTTCTCAAAAGTCATGATTCCTTTTGCAGCCGCCACATTATCTCACACATGTGTACATGTTCAAACAACATCCTCTATGGCCATTATACCTCTGGAAGACAGAGATACATCTCCATGTAAATATTTTGGGGTTGGTGTGGATCCTACCCACACTGATCCAAAACCTGCCTATGTTACCTTTGTCTCTAAAGCCTCCAGATCCACCAAAAGATAGAGCCACCTATACCCCTTTTATCCTCCACCTGTAGCCGGAAGTGGACCAAAATATGTACTTCTTGTTGTCAAAAATATGCCCCCCCTTGCTCATTTTTTATGGCCAACTCCTTTGCTCCCCTTCTCTTGTGCCTCAGTCTCCTTTTTTTTATCATCAGGCACTCAATAGTTTCTGGAAATGGCATCATTGGATAGAGCTTTTTATCAGCTTTCCAGAAAGGTCAAATTTTCCTCCTAACTCCTCATATTTTTTAAGTTATGGCTTGGCGGAGTTTTTGTGGGAAATTTTCCCCTAACAGGCCCGCAGCCAATCGGAAGCCGCCACGTGTCCTTGGAAGCGGCGGAGAGCGGAGGAAAACTTGAAAAATTTCCAAGTTTTGGACAAATTTGCAAAGGGAAAATTTGGCCCGCGGCCCCTCCGGCGGATCAGAATGCGCCATGTGTCAGAGGGGGAGCGGGGGTAAAAAATCCACCAAGTGTTTGGCGCAAAGGAGAAATTTTTGAGTTTTGGCCTGCGGCCAATGAGGTGCTGCCACGTGTCCCAGGGGAGATGGCGGGTGTCGGGGGAAAATATCAGATTTTTTGCCAAGTTTTGGTCAAAAAGGTCAAAATGGAAGGATTGGCCCGCATGGCCCGCGAGCCAATAAAACGTCGCCACGTGTCCTCACCATCGGTCTTGACGTCGACGCAAGGAAATCAGGTTTCCGGATCGGGTTTCATCGTCGGAGAAACAACAAGAGAAAACATGTCGGGAGCCCGCCAAAACCCGACACCAAAAGACATGTCGCAAGGGGTAGAAAACCCAACAAGCAAGCAAATCAGATTTCCGGATCGGGTAAACAGGTCGGAAACGCATGATGAAGGAGCATGTCGGGAGGTCGTCAAAACCCGACACAATGCAATTCAGGTTTCCATGGCGCAAAAACAAGTCAGGTTTGCACGTCGAAGAAGCATGTCGGGAGTTCTAAAAAGCCCGACACAAGGAAATATGTCGTCAGGTCTCCGAAACCCGACGCACAAGGAAATCGGGTTCATAGTCGGTTAACAAGTCAGAAACACACGGATCAGAGGCATGTCGAGCAGTCCTCTATACCCGATGCAAATGCACAAGGGAGTTCTGAACCCGACAGGTGTTGGGGATCTCACCTACCACCATGGTTGTTGAAGAGTTAAGTGCAGTTTTGGAGGTGGTTGGAAAAGGGGGGCGAATTTTTCTCCTCTCATTTTTCTTCTTCCTATATAATGTAAAGGAGAGGCTCTTATCAATGTTGGACATTCTTTTTTTGGCCCCTCCCTTCTTCTCTTTGGCAGGTAGAGTTGTGGAGCTCAAACCTCCCATCTGAAACTGTAATGCACCTTTGCCTCTGGGCATTTTTTGCAGTGTATTGTATCAACCTTCAGAGAAAATAAATGCATGACTGTGGATGTTTCTCAACCCTCTATGTGTTTCATTTTGCATCCTCCTGATCTTTCACTGTGAATATGTTTATCTGTGCATGATTTTGCATTGCATTTCTGTGGTCTGTGTTTAATTGGCAAAACATATGTTCTTCATTCCTCGGTGCATCACCTCCTTAGCTTAGGTTTGTTTTTATGCATTTCTCTCTCCTTGTCTCCTTGGTAGTTAGATTAGGTTTTAGTAGACTCTCTGCATTTTATTGGTGCATCTGAACAGAGGAATAGGAGCCGGCCTTCATCCGGAGAGCTTTTCCGATTTCGCAAGGTCCCACACTTGGGAAAAGCTCCATGTTGTGCAATCGCACTGAGATTCTCAACCCATCGAGTTGCAGAGTCCCAGGGGTGCTGTGATTTCACATCAATAGTTTTGGCACTCCCGGTGGGACCAAGAGGTCATTCCACCAAAATTTGAAGGAGTTTTCGTGAAATTTGGCTCAAGATATTGCAGTTGTTAAAATTTTGGATTTTTGCTCCTTCCAGGCTGAACTCCGAAATCATTTTTCAAGAGTTTAAATTGCTCGAAGAAGGCCGAATTTTCACCAGTTGGTAGATCTGAGGGTTATCTTCAAAAGGGTATTTTTAGTTTTTTGATATTTTGATTTCCAAAATTTCATGTTTTTTGGATTTTGGGTTTTCGGGGTCCGAGAGCATCAAAGCAGACCCAGCAGTCATTTCGGGTTTTAGGTGATGCGTTGCATGACCTGAGTTCCACCTGTGCTTTTCGGGGATCCGCAGCTGCACAACATGACATGATTTCCGAATTGAAGATTACATCCTCCGGGTCCTTCAAATTTTTAATTCCGATTATTTATATTGCCAGGTTTGGTGTGTAACTTGGCAACATCCAGCCTTTTAGAGGCATTTTCAAAAAACACATCTGGTGACTCAATCTGATCAGCAACCCATTTCTCTGAGTTTCAGACCCGTTTCCATCCATTTCCATCCATCTTTCTTTCCATCTCTTTCATTCTTTTCCATTCCATGAAGTTGTGCAACCATGACTTCATTTCCATCATGGAATTCAAATTTCCAACAACAACAATGTTTCCCACCTCCAACACGTTTTACAAATCCTCTAGATCAGCATGCATACTCATATGAACAGCAGTGCCAAAGTCAGTTTGGCAATGGAGCTTTCCAAGAGCAAGAGTATGCATATAATGAAGACCATCAGATGCAAGATGCTAGTCTGTTGGAGAAAATCCAAAAAATGGAGGTGGAGATGGTGCAGTCCAGGGCTCAAGCACAAATGAAAGCTTTTGGAATCAGTTGTGGAGCACCCTGTCCATGGGTGGGACCTTTTCCAAGGCATTACAGCCCTCAGGAGAAACTTGACTTCATGATTGCAACGCTGCCTTTGCTTGCAAAGTGGATCGGAGGAATAGAGGTGTATGAGAGAAGTATTCAGCAACCTTGTCAACGGGTAAGCACACCATCTCATACCTTTTCTTTTCCTCTTTCCCAATCTGTATCATTTCAGCAGTATCAAGTTTCAAACCCTCCATCTGCTGTCCCAAATGTTGAATCTATGTCTCCACCTCTCAGTCTTCCATCTCATCTCGATTCTTCTTTCCTTTTCCCTTCCAAACAGTCATTCCCTCCACAAGAGCTAACAGAAACACCCCCTCCTCCAAAGAAACAAGAGGTTTCACTGCCTCCACCACCACAAAAATTTGTAAAATCAGTTGAGTTTCAACCCATTCCTCCTTTTGCATTCCCAATCCCATGTGGGGAAGAAGAAATTGAAAAAATCAGTTGGCAAGGACAGCAAGAGGAAGAGCCAGGAAAAGGAAAAATGATTAAGAGCTTAGTAAGTTTGGCTCTTAAATTTGGAATTGAAAAGATCCCTTTGCTGGTAAAGCCTACAGAAGAGGCTAAGCTTGAACAAACGGTGGTTAAAACTGATTTTGTGGCAGCAGAAGAAGAGCAAAAGGAAGAAAGCTCCGAAGAAGATCTTGCAGCCCCAACTTGTCCTCTAGAGCAGCAGATTGAAGAGTTTGACTTAAAAGACTTCATGCTGGAGGAAGAGTTATGTCAAGAGCAAGATTCCCTTCGAGTAATAGAGGAGGGAGAAGCTGCTCCAAAGGCAAAAGAAGAGGAGCACATCCCAGTTGTGGAGGAGAAAAGTGCAGATCCAAGGGCTTTGAGCACAAAGCAGGCTACAGGAGAACCTTCCGTTCTTCTTTCTACTTCACCTCTCCCAAGTTCTAGTACTGAAGAGGAGTTTGATCTCTCAAACTCAATATTGGAGAGTGAAGGAAACCATGGTGGTCAAGTTGCAGATCAAGAGAACATCATGGGAGAAGTTGAACACGAGCAGCAAGACAGTAATGAGGCAGTTTACCTGTCAGATTTGGAGGACTGTTTTGATGGAGAAGAGCCGGTTGAGTTTTCACCATTCTCTCTTTCATCATCCACATTCCAAACACCAGAGTCTGCTGTCATGAAGGAGAGCATTCATTTGCAGCAGCCTGCATCTTACAGCAGCTCTTTGGGATCAGGATTGGAAGATTTTAATCTTCCATGTTCTTCATTGGAGGAAGGGAAAGGACAGAAGAATTCCACCATTTCTTCCACGTCATCCATCTCGGAGGGTCTACAAGAGAACTCCATTTTTGGAGTTGAAAATCAGAGCTATGGACATATCAAATGGACCATACCTTTCCCAATCAGGTATTTGGCTTCATTGGAGCCAAAGGAGAAGCCACAACCGGTCATGCTCACTTCTGGGCATGAGGATGAGCTACAAAGTACCAAGGATCAGCTGCCATACCTCTTCAATTCAAATGCAGAGCAAATAAAAGAGGTATTAGAGTTTTCAGTTGATACCTTGATGATTTGGATAGAAGACCAACTTCTTGTTGATTTTCCATCCATCCAAACAGCCATGATCAGTGCCAAATCAGTTGCATGGCTGCCAATTTTGAAGAAAGGGAGCTATTTTGCACAACCAGTTGCAGGGTTTGTTTAGCTTTCCTTTGCTTCCAGTTAGAATAGAGTAGGTAGGTTTGCTTTCAGCAGAAGAAGTGCTTGTGCACACTCTGCATGTTCCATTTTGGGGCATGTATGATTTTCAGTTTTGTACATAGTTTTTGGTGTTGCTGGTTTTGCTCTGGCACGGTTCATTTCAGTGGCCTTTTGGTGAGAAAAACTCTAGGTTCAATGGTTTCCAAGTGGCTCAGGGGGAAGTTTCAAATTTCAGATCAGTTCCAGGCTTACTTATGACTCCATGCCCAATGGATGCTTCAGGCAACTGGTATCTTCATCTAGCAGGCAGATGACCCCGCTGAGTCGCCAAATTGTTGTCAAAAATATGCCCCCCCCTTGCTCATTTTTTATGGCCAACTCCTTTGCTCCCCTTCTCTTGTGCCTCAGTCTCCTTTTTTTATCATCAGGCACTCAACAGTTTCTGGAAATGGCATCATTGGATAGAGATTTTTATCAGCTTTCCAGAAAGGTCAAATTTTCCTCCTAACTCCTCATATTTTTTAAGTTATGGCTCGGCAGAGTTTTTGTGGGAAATTTTCCCCTAGCAGGCCCGCAGCCAATCGGAAGCCGCCACGTGTCCTTAGAAGTGGCGGAGAGCGGAGGAAAACTTGAAAAAATTCCAAGTTTTGGACAAATTTGCAAAGGGAAAATTTGGCCCGTGGCCCCTCCGGCGGATCAGAATGCGCCATGTGTCAGAGGGGGAGCGGGGGTAAAAAATCCACCAAGTGTTTGGCGCAAAGGAGAAATTTTTGAGTTTTGGCCTGCGGCCAATGAGGTGCTGCCACATGTCCCAGGGGAGATGGCGGGTGTCGGGGGAAAATATCAGATTTTTTGCCAAGTTTTGGTCAAAAAGGTCAAAATGGAAGGATTGGCCCGCATGGCCCGCGAGCCAATAAAACGTCGCCACGTGTCCTCACCATCGGTCTTGGCGTCGACGCAAGGAAATCAGGTTTCCGGATCAGGTTTCATCGTCGGAGAAACAACAAGAGAAAACATGTCGGGAGCCCGCCAAAACCCGACACCAAAAGACATGTCGCAAGGGGTAGAAAACCCAACAAGCAAGCAAATCAGATTTCCGGATCGGGTAAACAGGTCGGAAACGCATGATGAAGGAGCATGTCGGGAGGTCGTCAAAACCTGACACAATGCAATTCGGGTTTCCATGGCTCAAAAACAAGTCAGGTTTGCACGTCGAAGAAGCATGTCGGGAGTTCTAAAAAGCCCGACACAAGGAGATATGTCGTCAGGTCTCCGAAACCCGACGCACAAGGAAATCGGGTTCATAGTCGGGTTAACAAGTCGGAAACACACGGATCAGAGGCATGTCGAGCAGTCCTCTATACCCGATGCAAATGCACAAGGGAGTTTTGAACCCGACAGGCATTGGGGATCTCACCTACCACCATGGTTGTTGAAGAGTTAAGTGCAGTTTTGGAGGTGGTTGGAAAAGGGGGGCGAATTTTTCTCCTCTCATTTTTCTTCTTCCTATATAATGTAAAGGAGAGGCTCTTATCAATGTTGGACATTCTTGTTTTGGCCCCTCCCTTCTTCTCTTTGGCAGGTAGATTTGTGGAGCTCAAACCTCCCATCTGAAACTGTAATGCACCTTTGCCTCTGGGCATTTTTTGCAGTGTATTGTATCAACCTTCAGAGCAAATAAATGCATGACTGTGGATGTTTCTCAACCCTCTATGTGTTTCATTTTGCATCCTCCTGATCTTTCACTGTGAATATGTTTATCTGTGCATGATTTTGCATTGCATTTCTGTGGTCTGTGTTTAATTGGCAAAATGTATGTTCTTCATTCCTCGGTGCATCACCTCCTTAGCTTAGGTTTGTTTTTATGCATTTCTCTCTCCTTGTCTCCTTGGTAGTTAGATTAGGTTTTAATAGACTCTCTGCATTTTATTGGTGCATCTGAACAGAGGAATAGGAGCCGGCCTTCATCCGGAGAGCTTTTCCGATTTCGCGAGGTCCCACACTTGGGAAAAGCTCCATGTTGTGCAGTCGCACTGAGACTTTCAATCCATCGCGTTGCGGAGTCCCAGGGGTGCTGTGATTTTGCACCAACACTTCTCTATGTCCCAATAGTAGTATTGTATTGAACTCCTAAAATCTGTGTGGTGGTACTACTCCCAGAATTGAGCCCCAAATTTTGTTTCGCTCAAATTCTATGTAGATGATCTGCCTGAAAAGGTACATCTGAACAGAAACAAAGACATTTTCTCTACCATATATGTGCTTGATATGTGACTTACTCATACTTCCCTACTACCCAAATTAGCTTGTTGATTATTAGATTTACTAGATACTGGAAATCCGAGCGTAAGGGCTAGGTTGTCAGGTAGATTCATATGCACGCCTATGGCCCAGGTCGTCTCGGATGGAACTCTCCTGTGTGAGGTAGAGGAGGGTTCCCTGTCATGTTTTCCCAAATGGGGGAGTTCTTGATGCTTTGGCTCTATGCCTTTCGTGTGAGTTCAAAATCCTTCACGAGCCAACTCTCTCCTCAACGCCATCTACTCTGTAATGTCACGTTGTTTCTCTATCTCCCTCTCATGTGCCTCATTTTACTTAAACCTCCTTTCTTCTCTCTGCCTCTCTGCCACTAGGTCTGTCATCTTTCACCAAACCTACTCCTGCCCCTCGTGCGTGGTGGGGTTTAGCTAGCCATTGAATTTTCCTCTAAGTTCAGGGTTAGCATCAAGATCTTGATCGCCATTGGAATGCCTTGCAAGTAAGTTCCCTTGGGATACCATAAAAAACTAGAACTCAACTACCTTTGGGAAAGAATAAGTGGAAATTGAGTACTCCATAATATAGCTATTCAAAATACCACAAAATCAAGTATTCACAGTGTGTGTCTAAATCATATCAGCATCATACAGGGACTGCAATTATTCATGCTTCTAGACAAGTGTGTGATACCTCCAATTCCATTTAGACGCATAAGAAACTAGCCACTTGTATAGTTCTACCAGGAAAATAGCAAAGAACCTCTCATATAGACAATCATACAGATTCTTTTCTACCCATGCGTATGTATCAAACTAAGATCCTATCTTAAACCTTCGTGTGTACACTTCTTCTAGATATTTTATCCACTCCTCAACACTTGTTAGGGTCAACTGGTATGTATTCATCATGAACCATCCTGAAAACAAATGAAAAATAGGTCCCAACAACGGAACTAATGATGTATCCTAGTATTTACCATGAATAACCTAGGTGTGCTAGCACATCACCTAGCTTAAGCTGAGCACTCACACGAAGCATGCAAAGGTACTAGGCCCCTACTTAGAGTTTCTTGTTTAGGATGTGAACATGATGAAGATATAATGCATTCAGATCTGTAAACATTCCATAGAGCATATTCTAGATCTAGATCTTAAAGAATCATGAATCAAATGATAAACATAATGAAATCAACCATGGAAGAACCAATTATAGTCATGTTTAACACCATTATTCACCCAATATACTCCATTATATTAAACACAGTAAATACATAAGCTTCTTACGATAAATAGTACCATAATTTTATGGGCGCATCAGATCTGGCAGCATAACTCCATAATAGCTCATACACAGTGTCTCCATAAATACATAGATTAATACATATTTAAAAGGGTGGGTACTTTCCCTTCACTGCTTACACATTTCCCAAAATAGGTCGCATGCTAAAAAATAGTCACACGCCTTTACAATAACATGCACACATACAAGTGCGCTAATAATAGATCTCTTACAGTTAACTGGTAGTAGTACTCCTATTATTAACTTGAACTCATGCATGGCACTTAGTATATGCTCTTCCCAAAATATCAATTTTCATGTCACGCAAGTCTCCATTCCATTGTGTGCTCCGTACGATATCTCCAAAAATAGCTCGTAACCATGAAAATGGATAAATCCTGAATCAATCTTTCATTCGTGTGTGTTTTCTTCCCTATCCTTCAACACATTCAAATTTGCCTTTCTCCCATGCGTGAATATTCTTTGTGCCTTCTCCTTAGTGTCATACTCTCTCTGTATCTTAAGGATTTTAGGCTAGTTATGGCTTCATTTTATAATGATTGATTGTTACTCAAAGATTTTCCTAATAGTATTATTGATATTTCTTCTCATTTGTTTCATCATTTTCCTAGTGGATCTATTAGTACTTATCTTAATATGGAAGAGGCATTTCTTCGATGCTTTATTTGGAAAAAATGGTCCTAAATTTACATTTGATCATTTACCTTATGTGCATCAAGGAAAAAGGGAACCAATTCATGATTACATTTTACATTTCAAGTTTTTATATGTATCATTTACTTTTTCAACCTATTGATCTAGAAATGTAATATGTCTTTTGTCGTGTCTTAATTCATCCTTTGAAAGAAAATTTCTAAAATGATACATGTGAATCTTTTAATCTTCATTTCTTCAAAGTTATAACTTTAGAAAAATAATTTCTTAATGATAATACTATTGTGCATGCTTCTAGTTATTCTACTACTATCCTACATAACACTTCTTATTCTCTTCCACCCTATTGCACTTCCTTCACGATCACCATCTCTTACTAAATAAAATCATGCACACCCTTTTACCATTACGTAGGCCTCTACCTCATTTAAATCCACCTCCTAAGAGTGGGCCTTTATAATTTTCACATTCTACTATGACAGATGATGTTCTACAAACCTTAATTGATGAGAGGTTGATCTTTTTACCTTATATTGAGCATCATCCTCCTCATCGCTCATGATACAATCATAACCAACCATTCTATAATTTTAAAAAATGTAACATCCCGCCCTTTTAAAGCCCTGAAATTGATGATCAAATAGACGACCAATAGAGCAATAAAGTAGTTTTTTTAAAGTTAATAATCGGTTAGTCTTAGCTCGTACCTGAATTTTCTATCACGCGTGTGCACATGTGTGTGTGTGTGTGTAATTGTATTCTGGATAATGTTATGTATTCAGAAGGAAATAATTTTAATTGGGCTAGTTTTCTTGCTTGGACTCTTTTTCAGGTCGTTTTCTAGAATACTTGGCACTATCTTTGAGAAGATACAAGTTTGTAGCTCATATATACAAAGTGTTGATTTATTAGCAATGACATGCGGGCATGGATAAATATATGGGTTATAATTATAAATACAAAGATTGACATATAAAATGTTTTATTGGGCCTACATTGCATGTAATGTGGGTGGAATGTATTAGTGTCTTATTTAAATTGGTGACATATTTAATGGGAAATTTATAACTTAACCAAAGTCTAGGTAATGTTATATGAAGCATGTTTGGTTAATTTAGAGATAAGTTAAAAAGAGTGCATGCCAAGTTAAAGTGGTATGGAGGGGTTTTGGGTTTATTGTCATTTATTACAAGCCCAACTCCTCGAGAATGGTTAGCTTCCCCAAGAATCCAAACTAAATGTAGTCGCATTCCTTCATTATTTCTCATTTGATCATTGTTTGTTCTGTTGGGCTATTTTTTTTGGATTTTGGAGGAAGTAGAATCCTCTCAACTATGCTTGATTTTCATCCATGAATGCAATTTTTATAATGGATAAAGAACAACTTAGTTGAAAAAAATAAATTATTTAGTAAGAGTATTATTATTATTTATTTATGGAGGATATTTCAGGAACAAGGAAAGTAGAGTAGAGTAAGATGTGGGTATCACAGGAATGAGATTTATTCCGCATAATATAAATCATAAACATTATATCTTATTAATAGCTTTCTGGGTGTTATTTTTTGAGAGTGTGGGTTTCATGGTAGAATATTGATATTCTGTTATTAATGTTTTGTGGTATTATAGTATATGAGTTTTTATATCAAAAAAAATTGTGATGGATTACATTTGTTACTTGGATTGCAAGTCGAATTGGCATACAAATTTGTGTGTTTGAAGGTTATAATATTATCTAGGCAGGTGTATTTTGTGATAAACAAAAGTATACACATGTTCAATGTGTATTGTTATCCGGTTATGTGTATTTCAATAAAACATCAAGATATTATGGGATTGGAATGTGTTTTATTATCTGAGTATGTGTATTTTGTTTTATGAAATGGAAGAGTTTTTGAATCCGCTGTATTTATACTTTCTGAACATGCTTTTCATTTCGAGTTTTGCTTATTTTGAAAATTAAATGAATGAAATGAAAGAGTTTGTGATCTGGTCTACTTTTTTGTAAAGGAGGAATGAGTGGAATATCCCAGCTGGGACTTTGTTTCAATGTTTAAACTCATTGTCATCTATTTGGCAGTTTAAATAAACCCATAATGGGCCTGTGTGCTAAGGATTTGTTGCATGTATGTGTGCACATATTTTGATACATTAACCAACTGTATTTTGTTTTCTTGTATGTGTATGCCGAATAAGGAGAGTAGGAGGTTGTTTTTTTTGTCTATTTATCTTATAGGATAAGAGCTTTCTCGTAAGGCACTAATAGCATTTTAATGTCTATTTGGGTTTGAATATTTAAAGCTATTACTTTATATATCTATTCCTCCTCGAGGATATAAATAATTAGTAGGAACACAAGAACTACTGATGTATAATTTTATGAATAAAAACTCTATTTGTAATTGATTTTAAACCGGGGTCTTGACGCAAAATGGAATTGTAAACTAAGTTCGACATATCACTGTAACAAGGAAATGAGATTTGGTTGGTAGCTAATCATTTTCTTATTAATAGATTCTTTACTATGGATTGTAGGAATACAAGGATAATTTGTATAAATATTCTTTAGACAAATTTAACGAGATGTATATCATTTACAAGCTGCAGATCATTAATTTTTAATTAAATATGATTAATAAGAAGTATAAAGAAGTTTATTATTATGAGTTAAACCAATATAATGTAAGCTAATAATGATATATTTTTTAATTTGATTTACATTGTTTAAATTATTACAATGATTAAAATTAGTATAGGGTAAAATCTTGACTATTATTATCACTAGAAATCGTAAGTGAAATGTACAATGGAAACGCCAAAGGAAGTATTTTGAAGGAGTCATATTGGAGGGAGAGAAAGAATGTGAGAGGAAGAGTGGTGAAGAAGAAGGGGTAGGAAAGTGGAGAAGTGCGAGGGTGGAAAAAATGGAAAGGAAAAAATATGTGAAAGTCAACCATACAAAACAAACATGACAGTTATGTCAATCCTTTGAAGGAGAGCAAGGATGTTGTTTTAGAAGATGCAGATACAATTTAAAGAGATATTTGTGAACGTAAGGAGTGGGTATAAAGTTTTTTCCAAAGTAAAAAAGTGTATTTAGTTTTAGCCATTGTATCTATAGATAGGAATATGTGCAGTGGGAAGTAGCATATGAAGGTGTAAACCTCATGCATTGTTATACTCATCAACAATTTTGATGGTATCATCATTCAACAATCATCGAAAAAAAAGTACATGTGCGGGTCATTGAGGATTTTGATTGGACAAGGGAAAATAATCACTTGCATGGCCCACACCTTTTCCAAGGATGGGATTATTCCTCCCCAAGAAATATCAAGTATATGAACTCAAGCTTATAGCTGAGATATCTCTTGGAATAGATACGTGAGCTTGAAGGATCTAAAAAAAAATGGGGGAATTCCATAAGGTTGTTTATTCAATTCCCCAACCATGATGTTTTCTTCTTTCTAGTGCTTTGTAGACCTTATTTTTAGTTGTGATTTATATTAATTGTAGGGAACAATTGATGTAGGAAAATTTATAAATAATTGAGATTTTATATTGAGTGGTGATACAAGCGACAATCGATTGAGGTTGAAAATTCAAGATTTTTTATTGGACGACATTAAATTTTTTAAGACACTTGAAGAAGACATGAATGGAAAGTTGGAAATGAACATTGGAGAAGTAAATAATTGTGGATTGAACATGATAAAGATAACAAACAACACATAATAAATTTAAATGGAAAGTTGAAATGCATATGTTCATTCCTGACACACAATAAAGAGATGATGGTTAAGATTTATAGATGATATGATGGTCAAGATTTTTTAAAGATTTGTTTTTATGCTATTTAACATTTATGCAAAATATAGGTTCATAAATATTTATTATGTCATATATAAATTCTATATAAATTCTCACACAAAATCTATAGTGCATCCTGCCAGATTAAATTTCATTGTGAATCTTGGAGGATGACGTGCAATTTAAAGGAAAATAAATCATTGAGTTGCTCACTTGTAGTAGGATTTTAAATACGAGGCAGTCTATATAGCGGGTGGTTTTATGATGGAAATAAAGGAGGTCACCATTATAACGCTTCAACAATCAATAAAAATAATTATATAAAAAAAAATGATTTACTCACACCTAAAACTTGTCAGGTATGCAAAGGTGTGCATCAAATTATCTTAATGAAAAGCTCGCGGAAACCACGCAGTCATTGATTTATTTTTAAAAAATTATATTGTAGTACTTTTCGTGATCACTGACCACTTCATCGTTCATCGTTATCATAGTATTGAGAAGTTCAATAACCCTATTTATCGCAATAATGTCCCAATTCAATAGTAAAGTTAGGGGGGCTATATCTCCCTAATAAAATACTAAGACTCACCAGTTTATAGAGAAATACATTTAAATCAAGGAAGATGTATCTCTCTAACAAATTACTAGGCATTACAATTGAATTTATCTCTCCAGTATTCCATAAGAAGGAACTCCCCATAATCTTGTAGTATTCACATACCCACAACGGTGATAGAATCAAAAGTTCTGGTGTTATGTTCACGGTCACGACATCGCTATGGATTATTTGTTTTCAAGATGAAAACATTGATTTTTCCTTTCTAGATTTAATGGCGGAAGGAATTTTCTATTTTGGTTACTAGTAAAATTGGTCTTAGTATTGCATTTTGTTGTATTTTTTTATTTGGCAGGTGAAGTAGTTGGAGGGGAAGCGAAGTTCAAGATCTGAAATGAGTGCCCTTCACTGCGGCTGGTTTCTATGATTGTCTTCCATTTCTTCTACATGTCTTCCACTCGCACTGTCTGATAAGCGAAAAAATATGTACGATGGTTGGCAGAACTAACCGCTTGAGCCTACACATTTCAACTTAATGCTTGTAGCTGTCACATCCTCGAGATCTATCTTAAGCAACATGGTGGTGTTAAAGAAATTTGAAGCCCCACCTTAGTACAGAAAATAAATATAGTGTTTGCATTGCGGAATCCTGCAAAAATAGAGATAAAGATTAGTACTAGTAATGGTCATGGGATGATAGAGAAAATTTTTTTTGACTAATTTCTATTCAGAATTAAAACCTCTGCATACCCAACATTTGCATTTGGGATGTTTATATAAAAAGTTTAAAATACTTCCTTAATATTCTTTCCAATTCATGGGTTTCATAAGAAATTTAGTTGACTTCTGTGTACAAATTTTTTGAATTACATTCCAAATATTTTAAATTGTAGGGAATACTAGCAACAATGCCACTGGAAATGTTGCAGATGAGTCAATTTTAAGGCGTTCCCCTAAATTTACAATCACACATCTTTGGGTTTTAATGAATTTATAGGGAAGATAGGGTTAATTATAGTTTATGTTTTGTAAAAAAATCAATTAGAGTAACTAATAAAAAAACAAAATAAATGGTGGGTAACTTAGAATAAAAATGAGGGAGTAGTGAATGTGATTTCAACAATGAGAAATTTTATCCACTACCCACTACTAATGATTTTTCATTATTATTAGGAGCAACAATTAAATTAACAATTTAACTAAACATTTTAATATATTTAGCCGAGGAACATATACACAACATGTATATTAAGTGAAGTACATTTCACATATTGTTTCTAGTCAGTGAATTTACGAGAAATTTGTTTTTTGTCATTATTGAAGAAAAACTATAGCGGAGGTCGGACATTTCTGATTACAGCCATGGCGAAATAAACTAACGCCAAAATAGGAAAAGGGAATATTGATTTCCAAATTTGGAGTATTAAAATGAGTTGAATTGAAACTGTGTTTGACGTCTATGGCCAACCACTCTCTGTACGCATGATGCATTAAAGTGGAAACCTTGGAGTAATCAATGACGGTTATTCATGTTTGTGTTAACGTCGATGTAGGTCATTAGAGGAACCTTCGATCTATGGCGCACATGTCAGGTCGAAGAGGTATCGATCCCCTTTGGTAAACGCCTTCGGCGTAATTATATAATGTTTATGATGTATAAAATGAGTGACTTGACTCGTGCCAGTTATCTTGAACTAACCTATGTATATTTTCTCTCTTCTAACTACTGTATAAGTAAATAGAAGAAGCTGTGAAGTGAATACCTGGATTGATTTACTACTTTTGTTGATTAGGACCTTGCGGGCATATGTAAACAAATCATTTTAATAAGTATCTTATTTGTATGTAATGATTTCATGAATAAATCTTAATTGAAAGGATGGGCATAGGACCTCGATTTATAATCCTAATTATGGATTTTATTGCCTTATAATGATGAAAGTTAATTTTGCAACTTTGTGTGATTTTGTATTAATAAACAAATGAATGGCTTCTTTAATTGAATATGGTGTGTGTGTGTCAATACATACATACATACATACATACATACATACATACATATACATATATATATATATATATATATATATATATATATTTTTATATATGTATATGTATGTATGTATGTATGTATGTATGTATGTGTGTGTGTGTATATATGTATCTCTATATGTATCTATATATATACTATATATATATATCTATATATATATATAATTTGATATTATCTACATCCCTATTTTATAGGCTATGTCTTCGTATACACTGTTGTTGATCTATTAATTAAACATGTAATTAAAATACCTTTAGATGATTTATTAAGTAATTTATAAATTGAATCCCTTACTTAAGTAGCCAATGATTAAGTTGGAAAAATAGAAAAGCAAGTTGTTGAAATAAGAAGTATGTCATGGAGGGGATAGTAATGATCATTGATAAGTTTATAAAGTAAAATACATATAGTCTGTGAAAAATAACAAATTAATCTATACTTGATATTAAGAAGATATGATAATAGTGGAGGTGGTTAATATACACCTAATTAAGAATAAAATGGGTATGAATAACACAAATGATTATTCTTAATAATTATTTCCTTATGAAATATTAAGGAAAATAAATGATATTATCATTTCTATTATATGGACAATAGTTAGTAAACTAAACCAACATTGATTTGAGAAAACCTATAAATACAACAGGATGACCTTATAAGAGGGTAATTAATATTTTACTCCATGACATGAATAAATAATAAAGTTGTGAGAACACTATCAAATGAATTTAAGAAGTCTTAAGTAAGAATTCACAACTATGACTTAGGTAAAAAAGAAATACCTTAAGCCTCGTAGATATTATCACAAGATGAACTATGGTTGTAGTAGAAAACCTTAAATATGATGTATATTGAATGTAATCTCACTTCATCATTCAAATACCTTGGATAGTGCTAAATAGGGGTAGTTACAGAAGAGGGAAAGAGGACGTAATGGCAGTAATTATTATGCGCTCTCTCCCTATTCCATAAGAACCCAAAGCAAGATGTGGTTCTATTCGTTTACAAAGATGGTCCTATAAAGGAATCACTTCCTTTTTCTTAAAATGTTCACCTTCTTAAACAAAAAGATCCAGATAACTGTGTCGAGATAATTTTTTAGTGATGGAAGAATATATCCCTAAGGATTTTATGTGGTCTTAGGATAAGCTATTTATGCATGGATGGAAAATTTGGTGAAAGTAATGCAAGTAGTTGATTGCATTTTCTATTCATCGTATACTTATTTTATATATGTCAGATACCATAATATGATGTATCAACCTCAAAAAAGGTAAACCTGAACATATTAAAGATTGTATGGTTACTCACAGTGAGTAGACTGAAGGTAAAAAAGAATAGATCCTTCTCATTTGCACAAAGTTTATATATAGAAGAGTTATTGGATCGATCAAACCTAACTAATAAATAGTTGTATAAATTTGTTAATTGTTTTGTTATGAGTTAACTCTATTGCATACTTTTGATTGAAAAATGAAGATTAATTAATTAAATTAAAAAAAAAATTATTCATTTTTTGGGAAATAATTGAGTTGTTACATTTTGGTATCAGAGTTATAGGTTCTAGCTCTTAGAATTAATGGGTTTGTTATGCTAATATTAAGTTATTATTGTTATGAAATGATATAATGGTAAGAAGAAGAGTGAACAATGATGTTGCAACTAGCTCAACAAATCTTGAGGGTTGAGCTAAAGAAAATCTGGATGAGATGATTTTGGTTCTCCAAGACACTTGTAACCGAATTGTTGCTTTAGAGAAGCTAGTTGGAGGGGAAAGGAAGAACATGAAGAGGAACATGAGGAAGAACATGAGAATGAATAACCCAGGAAGCATGACAATGAAAATCAGAAATATAATAAGAAACCTTGCATAAATGCTAAACCAGATAAGGGTATAAAAAGAATCACCCCACCAAAATCTGATAGAACTAATTTGGATGATGGTGTGGAAAATTGGTTGAGTGAATTGATTTTTTTTTAGATCAGAGACTTCTCTCAAGAAACTAAGGTTGTGTAGGGTGCTTTCCATCTCTCTCACGAAGCTTCCACTTGGTGGGACAACTGTAAAATATAACTAGGAATAGAAACATTAGCTATAAACTAGGAGCAATTCAAAGGGTACTTACATTAATGTTGGCTGCCCCTACTGTATTTTGATGAGAAAAATGAATGAAGTTTATAGTTTAATAAAAGGTAAATTTTTAGTAACTAAGTATTGGGAAAGCTTAACCATACTTCTACAATATGTTCCTCAATATAAAAAAATATGAGAAGTTTCAGATTTGTAAGTTAATTTTGGGCTTGAATCCTAGCATAGAAGGTGAAGTGGATGTGCATGGACCATCCACTGTGGAGGAAATTTTTGAAAAAGATATTGAAAAGAACAAAAAGCTACATTGGATCCTCACTTCAAGATAGGAAAAGATAAAACTATAAAACAATACCTCCTCACACCCCTTTGCTAAAAAAACATGGTGAAAGAGATTTGATAAAAAGGGAAGACCTGAACAGAAAAATACTACATATAAATCTACTTTAAACAACATAAAAGAAAGACACAAACGTTCTTGTTTTCATAACAAATTTGAGAGGAAGGGGACTGTTGATGGTTGTTTTAAATGTCGAGGAAATCCTCATGCTAATAACTATCCCCAAAATAACCAAGGGAATAATTAGAAATGGAAAAACAACTCTGGGACCAAAGAACCATTTCAACAAAGGATGCATGATGTTGTAAGAAATTATGAGGTAGAGAAACATGTCACTTCTATTGAAGTGAAGGGTAAATTGTTTCACTTACATGTTACTATTTTGTTTGATACTATAGAAATTGAATGTTTTGTTTCTTCTAACTTAGCTTATAAATTGTCTAGAAAGGCAGGATACATGGAAAATACATGGACTATTGAATATGGGAATAATGATGTCCACAAAGTTACTCAATTCATGTTTGAAGAAATCATAAAAATTCCTGAGTTTACTATAGAAATGAACCTTTTATACCTCCTTTAGGGTATTATGATGTTTTCATAGGCATAAATTGGTTTTCTCAGCACTAAGCATCTATAGATTGCCTAAAAAAACAGATAGTATGCCTTGATGATCAGCAAAAAACAACAATAATACAAGGTGTGAAAAAATATTTTGTTGTGAGACAAATGTCTTCCATGTAGCTAAAAGGGGATAAGAATAAAGGTTATATGCAGTAAAAATAACATATTACAACAAATAAAATGATCCAAAAATACAGGATTTTCCTCTTTTAAGTGAATTCAGAGATTTTTTTCCTAAAGAAATACCGGTTTTACCACCTAGACAAGAGTTTGAGTTCCTCATAGACCTCGAATCAGGAACTGAACCTTTGTCAAAAGCACCATACAAAATGACTACAACTGAGTTGGTAGAGTTGAAATTTCAACTTCATGAGTTGTTTTCCAAAGGATTGATCCACCTAAGTGTATCACCTTGGGGGGCACCTGTAATATTTGTAAAGAAGAAGGATGGTTCTCTAAGACTATGTATTGATTACTAAATGTTAAATAATGTAACAACTAAAAAAATACCCCTTACCTAGAATAGATTATCTTTTTTATAAAATGAGGGGTGCTTCAAGTTATTTAACGATTGATCTTTGATTTGGTTATTGTAGTGCCCACTTTCCTTTGAACCTTTTGATGCTTATTTTGATATGGTTGATTACGTTATGGACATTATTATTATTTTGATTTAGTATGATGTTAGACAGTTGACCATGGATTATTGTTGATTTTGATTCAGTTATGATGCATGATGATTATTAGAGACACTCATATGTGGATGATGATATACTATTTGACATGTGATTTTGGATATTGTGAGTAGACTTATAAATGGACATTATATGATGATGATATAGTTGTTACTTTGACGTTGTTGATATAAATAATAAGTGATTTTGTTAAATTTCTTTGATGTTGTTGTGATTCACATATTTAGATGATTTTGTGATTATATTTATATCATGTTGGATGTTCTGATATGGCCAGAAGGCTGAAGGAGGTATTTTTGTTTTACAGGTTAAATATCACAACAAACATTGGGGGATTAGAGACCAACCACAATGGAATTCTAGGTGAATTCAACACGGTCACCATGGCAACATGTTTTGTGTGTGTCTGTTGTATTTTGTTAGGGATTCCCATGGGGGGATTCCCTTTATATGTGACCATGGGTTTCGTATATTTTATGTTTCCTTTTTGTTATTATTGTATGTATTTTATTAGTGATGTGTCCCTTTCTTTTATTTAATTAATTGTGGTAGATTAATGTGAGAAATCATATGGTTAAAATTGAAATAAATCCAATTGGGATATGAGAAAGTAATAATGGAATTTGTTGGCTCTTTGTATTAAATATGTAAGGGATGTGTAATTTTTTGTAAGAGTTGTGTAAGTCAAATTTGTCCTTGGGGGCTGTTTTTGGAGGCTTGTGGGACAAGTTAAACTTGTCCCATGCCTCTTAAAGATATTTACTAACCATACCTATGGTTGGAGGGTTGACTTTAGGCCTTTTTAATGCATTCTTATTAATCATGTTGCATGTTTTAATTGCACTCTCTTACAGTTTATTTAATTCATTCCTTTGGGGTGTGGGATTTTTGGAGTGTGCAAATAAATTTGTCATATTTTTACCCACCTCTTTATTGTGTTTGGGAGAATGGAATTTTTGTCTTTTGTGTTTGGAGTTGAGGTTGTGTGATGTGGCATCCTACATGAATTTACATCATCCTCTTCTCTTCCCCCTTCTTTAAAATTCAAACTTTTTTCTTGTTTTGGGTTGTTGAATCTTTTTGCATACTTCTTTGGGGCGCATTTTTTGATATTTAGAGCTCTTGTGGATTTTGGAGGAGATTGGAGATAATTTCTTACTTGGCATTTTTATTTTGGGACTGTGTTCTTGGCATTGAGAGATTGTTGTTTGGAAACAAAAGCCACCTTGGAGAGGTAGGAGCTTAGCTCTTCTTTTATGATTGTTATTTCTTTTGTGTATGAATGAATGGTGCATGTTTTTGGTTTATTTGTTGGCTATTTGGGTAGACTGCCATAGCAATGGTGTAGGAGAAGGCTATGGAGAATTCATGTGGGGGGCATAAGGGAATTCCAATGGCATCATATTTTGTAGAGGGAGGTTGGGTTTGGGATCCACCATGGAAAAGAAACAGCTTGCATTTCTTACTTTGTGGGGGGCATAAGGAGGGATTGTGGGGGGCATAAGGATACATGTGGTTAAATTTACTGGCGGTTTGTTACATGTGGATGCCCAATTCCCATTGGGAGGCATAAGTAGCTTCCCCCATAGTCCTTGCTCCTTTGGCTTACATGATCAAGCCTGAGTTCTATTTTGAATGTTTTCAAATGCAGTTGTAAATTGCTATTTTTTATTGGACTGTGTTTTAATTTGATTATGCATGTTGAAATAATGTTGTGTGTTGTGGAAGCTTGTTGTTCCCATGGGTTGCTATCCATTTATTATTGCATTGTTTTTGGGGCTCGGGGGCCAATTATGAAGGATGGATTCTCCTTTCATTTGATGACTTGGTTAGGTGGAGAGAGTTTCCTTTCCCCCACTTTTGTTGTGATCAAATAGAAAGAAAAAAAAAGAAACTTGTATGTTGCTGTTCTGGAGTAGAAGAAGTTAGTTTTGCCAATCCCTTGTGAAAATTATTTCATTGTAACCCTTCCCACTTTGATGTGGATGAAATTGTAATACATTTGTGAAGAAAATATGTTGTAATTGGTTATGAAAGTTTTATATTCGAACTATGAAAGATGTTTTTACTCTGTTCTGTTTATTGGAAAGAAAGGAATAGAAATCTGTTTGTTGCATTCAAATGTTGAAAGATGTAAAGTTGTATAATTGAAGTCAATAAAGAATTGCAAGACCTTCCCTCATTTTCATTGTTCTGTTGGATTGGAATATCTAATTGTGATTGAAATCCCTTTTTAGAAAAATGGAAAAAGAAGAAATACGTATAAAGGAATTATATTACTTTGTCCCTTTTTCAAATATATTAAATTGGAAATCATAATTTACAATTTAGCTTTGAAATGATTTGTTTATAAACAACTAAATGCCTTGGACTTAATTTCCACACTTGAATGATGAAATTGATAAACATGTTCTCTAGAAATGGATCTCTGTTGTAAATTTAAAAATTGGCAAATAAATTTAATCAAAATGCACAGTTCGGGCCTGCACATAATAATCAACTTGGAAATGTTATAATTTAGCATGTTATGACATCAATGAACTCATTTTGACAAAAACACTTTTGAAATGATTTAAAACTTTGCGAAAATTAGGCCTAAACCTCTCACTGTCATTTTACAGCCATTTTCTGTCAATTGTTGGAAATTTTTTGTTGGTCCCATTATTCAGTTTTCATAATGTGCCCTAAATTTTTCATGTCCAAATTTACTCACAAACATTTTACTGGGTTGATTGGGTGATCTACTGTTTGATCCCTCCTATTCAAATGCTTCGAAAATTCTCATAATGTTATTATTTTTCCCTATTTTGAAACAAATTTTCCAAATTTTACCCTCTTTTGTGCCCTAGTTTCTTCAATCTTTATAGGGCTATGTCATTTTTCCTTTGCCAAATCGTGTAAAAAAACTCGAGTCTGATCGAATCCCAAGTGTGGTGCAAATCAATTTCCCAATCCTAAGGTCGAAATTAAGGTCAAAAAATGATTCAGTTGGTTTGAAATTCAATAAATATGACCTCACTTGTCGAAAATTTTGAATTTCTAGGGCATCCTCTTTATTTTCCACATTTTGACGGTCAGACGGGTGTCCTCGGCCCATCAAATTCATCATCACACTATTATTGCAACATGGCAGGCTCTTATTGGCCAGGGCTGGTCGGAAAATATTTCCAACTTGTTAATTTCTAAAATTTTGGCTAAAGGGAAAATTTTGACTCGTGGGTCCGCCTTTTGCAAAGGATACCTACGTGGCACATTCTGATTGGTCGTGAAGTGGTGGGTGGCAGAGGTTCCTTAATAATTTTGGCTTTCATTTTGGCAAAATTCTCAAAGTCATTCCTAGGCCTGAAAGCTAGCAGCAAATGGGAAGAGGACACATGGACTTGGGGGACATGCGGGGTGGCTGAGGGAGTTGGAAATTTTTTACTCAAAATGTTAAGGGGAAAATTTTCTAACCCGAAGGGCCCACATCCAATTACAGGTGGACACGTGTCCAGAAAATGTGAAAAGTCAAGCAAGGGGGCTGAAGAAGAATTTTTGTGACATTTGGCCACTCTAATCCGGAGTTAACACGTGTCCATAAAGAGTCAAGATGGGGCAGTAGGTCCTGCGATGACTTTTTAGTGTTTAAACTCCAAATGGTAAAAGTAAAAATTGGACCCGAGGTTGCAAAAAACCAATAAAAAAAAGGACACGTGTCCAAGAAATGCAAAACATCAGGAAAAGGTAGCTAAGGTCATAATTGAACGCATGCCTCTGCGTAACCAATTTATGGAGGGCATGTGGCATTTTTCAAAGGAGTCAAATGGAGAATGTGCGAGCCTGAGGAGAGTTTTGAAACTTTACATTTTTGGCGGGAAGAATTAGAAGCTTGGATCCGCAGCGAATGGAGAGAGTGCCACGTGGTGAGGAAGAGAGAAAGTATTTGGGCCCGCAGAGAATTTTGAGCAAAATTTCTCTTTTTCAAAAAAGTGTCAAAATTGATAGAATTGGCCCGCATTTTCAAAGGGGGCACACATTTGGACACGTGGCGAGCCTAGGAGGCAAGTGGAGGAAATTTTACAAACTTTTCCAAAGATTCAAAAAGGTCACAACACATTTTTAAGGATGGGAGCCTGATCCAATCATGTTTTGACACGTGTCCCACCTTATCCAAAGGGAAAAAAGGGGATATTTAAGAATCTCATCCTCCACATGGAGGGATAGCATTTAAAGTTGATTTGAAATCAACGACAATTGTGCATTCTCCCTTTTGGCCGCCATGGGAAGCTCCAGGAAGCTCGGATTAATCGATTCTTCACCAAATCACATCAAATTTTATATGATTTTGCATCCTCTCAGCCTTCTGAGTACAATGGTGACATTTTCATGAGAAAATTTGATGATCTATGATGTTTTTTGTGTAATTTTTACCCTAGCTCGATGTAAAAACGTGAAAAGTAAAAATCAAAGGTTGCAAAGGTAAAAGGTGAAAAATGATTGCTAAAGCATGCTGGCATACCTGAATGAAAAAAACATGACCCTGGGATAGACAAGGATCTGAATTTGTGTAATATTTTAAAAAAATTTATGGATCCATGGCAACCTGTGAACTGTTTTCCAGTTTTATGTCATTTTCATGGAATCATGAGAAGTTGTTGGAACAAATTTGATCCCATAAGCATATGATTTTCTTGGGAAGCAAGACTCCAATTTGGCATGAGATATAAAATGTATTTTTTGAGGGGGGAGAAGAAGAGAGGAGAAAAGGGGATGTAGAATTTTTCAAGGAAAAAATAGGAAAAAATCCATTTCTCTGGAGAAAACCGCCTGAGAGCCATTTTCAATTCCATATTTCATCAGATTTCATCATGTTGAGTTGGTTTCAGTTGTAAATCCAAAAGTAGGCTCTGAGATTGTTCTTACAACATTCCCCTGCTGATGTATTTGATCAAATTTTGGATTATTTGGTGTTATCTCTTGGCAAAATTTGTATATGCTTATGTTTCAGAATGATTTCAATTTGTGTTCCTTGCTCATGTTGCAATCTTGTGTTTAGGATCTCTTTGATCATACATGGTCTCAACTCTTGTTGATGGTTTGATGGCATCTGCAATCTTATATCTCAGAAGAGCCTTCATTTGATAGAAGATAAACATATTTAAAATCATTTTACTGTCCTTGAATCTTGAGATTATTTGTAAACCTTTGGGGGTACCTTAGGTCATGATCAAACAGAGATTTCTAGATACTTTGTTGATATATTTGCTTCAAGCCTTTGTAGTAGGTTGTCAAAGATTGTGTGGAAGAGTGAAAATATAGGCCTCCATTTGGTGTACATATCCTAGTTAAAGTAGTATTTTAAACCCATTGAAACATCTCTACTGTTTAGGTGTTGCAAATCTCTTGACAAAGGTTCTCAAAGAAGTTGGTAATTCCTAGCTAGTCTTGTCTAAACATCTCCCAAAAAAATTTCATTCAAACTAACTCATCCTACCCATACTACCCCTGCATTGCATTGTGTGTCAACAAAATAATACAATCCATTCACAAAAATGCACAAAGCATATCAGGATTTTATCATGTCTCTAGCAACCTTAGCCTTGTCTTGAAAGCATTTCCATCATTTAGTAGTGACAACTCTTTTGAGTTTGAATAATGGATAATTGATCATGTTTTCCCAAGGCCATCTCCATACAATGTGCAAAGCATAAGGATATCTCCACCTCCTTCATCAAACAAAGGCTGCAATATAGGTTCTCTTACCTTGGTTGAAAGGCACAACCTAGAATAGTGAGGATTAGATCAAAATCCTTCTGAGGTGCTATCCACTCCTTCAAAATATTGAGTCCTAACAAGTCAGATAGATGTCTCCCCAGCTACAAATGACATACAAATCATTTATCTACCCTTGAGTGTCTTGTTCAAATCCATGATGCTGCTTGAGTCGTGAAGGAGATTAAGTTTGGGTACCAACACCGTAGTGGCGCCGTTGTTAGGGACTTCTTGGAATTTCTTGGTGTTTTTGAAGTGTTTGAAGGGTTTGAGCATTTGCATGTGATCAAGTATTTGAGCTTGTTGCATTCTTGAGATATTATTTTATACTTCAGATCTGCAAGTTTTTGGTAAAAATTTCAAACTCAGCCTGCTCTTTTTACTTACCAGCAGTTTGTATACTTTGGATGCATTGTCTTTGGTTGGCATAAGAAGAAGAAGATCTGATTTATAAACCCTTGCAAGTTTTCAGTGTAGCATACATTTGATAGAATATTTTAGTGCATTTCTTGCACAACTAAGGTGGAATTCCTTAGTGGTGACTCCATGCTATTTGGATCTTTAAAATACCAGTTGTCTTATACATCTCTGTCATTCATAACTTCTTTGTTTAAATCTACCAAGCTGGAGGGAAGGAGATCACCTCTTCATTAAGGAATCTTCTAAGAAGTTGCTCACAAATCAAGAATTTAGAGTTGGAAGGAAAGAAGAGTGTGGAAAGTGGTTGGTGGTTTGATTGCAAGAAAAGAGATCCCCATAGCTGAATTTGAAAGAGAGCAGCCTATTGTTGAGGATTATAATTCCTCTTCAAGTAAATCTGATTCAGGACAATCTCTCATAAACTGATTTGCCTCCATCAGGTGAAGGACCCTTCTACTGTACATTTGTAAAAACTTTCTCCTAAATCTGCACTCCTGTGTTTTCTAATTTGCTCAAAGTTTATCAAGAGAGATCAGACACTTTAGAGGGTGTTCAGTTTTAGAGAGTCATTCATTCTATGAGCCAATCAAACCCACCACTCCTCCTCATCAGCTTGTTTCTCCTCCAAGATCACCCCCACCAAAATAATATGGCTCAACCTAGACCTCCATTTGTTGTTAACACCTTTGGTCCTATAAATTTTAGAGGAATGGATGGTTACCCAAATGTTGTCCCACAAGATGTCAGAAATAGGTTGCCAAAATTCCAAGGTAACAATGCCATCTACTGGTGATCAACATCTCAAGCTTTTTGATAATATGATGGAAGATTTTGAGATAGAGTTTGAGGATGTGTATATTAAGTTGTTTATTCATACACTAGAAGAAGATGCTAGGGATTGGTACAAGGCTCTACCTGATAACTCTATTGATTCATGGACTAAAATGAAAAATGCATTTAGGTTGCAATATGGTGACAGGACCGATCCTAGATTTATTTTGTCTGAATTTGAGAATATCAAGAAGAACCCGAATGAAATAGTCCATGACTTCAATACAATATTTAACAAAACATTGAGAAGGCTACCTATCATTTTGAGGCCTTGTGATGAATCTTGTTTGATCAAATATGCAGATGCATTTGATAAAAAGGAAGCCTATTACTTGAGGGACAAAAATCCTACAAACTTGAGGCAAGCTTTCACCATGGCACTTCAAATTGAAAATAATATCAAGGTTGTTGGGAAACCTCTTAAGAGGGATGGTGTGAAGCTGATAAACCCTGAGAAGCCTCAAGCTAGCAAGGGTGATGATTTAGAAGATGTTGTCAAGACTTTGGCAGGGGCTGTCAAAGAAATTTCCTACAAATTAGCCTAGGCTGAGAAAGGAATTGGGAAAAGTTCACAAGGACAGTAAAGAACTCAAAACCATGATAGATTTGGCAATCATCCTAGGGGTGATCAAAGACAAGATGATAGAGGTAAAGGGCTTGTTGGTGGGGGAAATAGACAACCCCAAGCATGTGAAAATAGAGTTATGTCTGACCCTCTAACTGCAAGAGTTGTTGTTGTTCAAGAAATTGCTGATATGGATTGGTGTGATAGATGTTTTCTTCCTCATCCTCCATGTGAAGTGGACCAGAAAGTTATTGAAGATGATAATGAAGATGAAATGGATGATGACATTTTTATGATGGGAAGCTCTTCAAGCTCACAACAAGCAGCAACATCAACAGATGTGATAAGTGCAAGGACTGCTGCAACCTTTTGGGATTGCATAAAGAGGGTACCAATTCTTTCCTCCTCTCAAACTCATGAGGTAGATGTTGTTCAATCTTTTGAAATTCCTAATAATGACTTTGAATATCTAAGGGCTTTAATGATCAAGAAGTATGATGGTGGTATTCCTTCAGAGGAAGATAGACAATTGTTAATGAATGTTGTGGTTGGTCAAGAGAAAGAGTATAATACTAGAAGTAAAGTTGTTAGAGGAGTTGGTCCTCAAGCCAAGCCAAAGACACCCTTGCTCACAAGCATTCCAAAAGACAATCCTAGAAAAGAAACACTTGCCAAGAACCCTGTTGTCCCATGCAAAAATATCAGTCCTCTTCATGCCCAATCTACCAAGAGTCCATTACCATTTAATGAATCTACTAGTGTCCCTCCCAATGTTGTCCTACCAAAGAGTGTTCCATATGATATTGCCCAAGTATTTGAGTCAAATCAAAGTGAGTGTTCCCATTATTGAGTTTCTTAGAATACCTGAGCAAAAGAAGAGAGCATTGAATACTTGGGATTGAAGGAAGAAAAGAGTATACCCCAAGTAGAAATGTAAATGTTGTTGAGACCCCTCTTCAAATTATTGCTGGCCTTGAAACACCACCAGTAGAGGAAGATCTTGGAGAGGCACCTGAAGTGTATTTAGGAACATCCTTGGTTGATTACCAATTGAATGTTGATCCATTCTTTACAACTTTTCTCATAAAAGATAGGTTGCTTCACAATTGCATGTTTGATTCTGGTGCATCATGTAATGTCATGCCTCTAGAAGTCATGAATGAGTTGGATATCAAAGTGACAATCCCCATATGGGAAGTGTACAACCATGGATTTAAGAGAAGTGTCGTGGTTGGTTGTGTGAAGGGTTTAGTAGTGCAACTTGCAGCCTACCCGGGTAAGAATTTGAAATTGGATGTTGTAATTTTTGACTGCCCTGCCAAATGGGGTATGATTTTGTCAAGAAAATGGGCTTCAAGTGTTGGTGGTAGTTGTTCAAATGGACATGTCCTTTTCCACCATTCCCATTGAGGGCAGCCTTGTCAAACTCTATGGTGAAAAGAAAATGTTGCACTTGATTGAAGATCCCAACAATGCTTCTTATGAAGTGTTGTTTGCTGATGTAGATGCTAACAATTTCATTGGCTTTGCTGATGGAAAAGAGAAACAAGATGGACAAATCAAAGTGATATGGTAGGTTCTCCTTGGACATTTCTATTTGATGGAGCTTGCTCCAAATTTGGAAATGGTGCTGGTATAGTTTTGCTTTCTCCTAGTTTGGAAGAGTTTCCTTTTTCCTTCAAACTTAATTTTGAATGCACTAACAATATTACTGAGTATGAGGCATTGCTTTTGGGGTTAAGGATTGCATGGAAGTATGGAGTGAAGGATATTGTTTCCAAGGGGGATTTAGAGCTGGTTTTCAAATAAATAAGAAAATTATATGCTACAAAAAATCAGCGTATGAAACAATATAAGCATGTTGTTTGGGAATTAATTGAAATGTTTGATTCCTTTAACATTGTTTACCATGATAGAGGTCTTAATGCTTGCTACTGATAAGTTGGCTGTACTGGGTTCTAGATTTGACAATTTTCACCATTTCACCTTATTGTGAATATAACATTGAAGTGCTAACAAGGCCAGCTATCCCGGATAATGTGAAACATTGGTAGATTTTTGATGATGATGCACAAGTGTTGAGGTTCTTACAATGCCAAGGTGAGTTTTTTGGTCAGAACATTGATTGGGAGCCAATGGTATGCATGAATGAAGGGAGAGAAAATTTGTTTGACAAGGATATTATACAATTAAAAACAAATACCATTCCTAAAGGTCTTGTTGCACTTGAATCAAATTTTAGCAATGCTGATTGCATCATTAATAGGAACATGTTTGCTTCAAGGGATGTGGAAGAGCACAGCTTGGGAACAAAGGATAAACCAAGGAAGATTTGGTTGGGCAACCAAATTTAAGTAAAGAGGAAAAGCAGTCCTATGCCCAACTTGTTAAAGAAATATCAAGACTGCCTTGCTTGGTCTTATTCAGAGCTGAAAGGCATATAGAGAAGGTTTTTTTCCAACATGAGATCCCTCTTGAGGCCAAGAATAAACCATTCAGATAGAGGCAAAGGACCAATTAATCCACTTCTCTCCATGAAAATGCAAGAGGAATTAAAGAAATTGAGAGATGGTGGTATCATTCAACCCACTAGGTATTCATCTTGGGTTGCAAACCTTGTGCCAGTTAGAAAGAAGATTGAAGACATCAGACTTTGTGTGGATTTTAGGAATCTAAATAAAGCATCCATGAAGGAAAAATATCCCTTGCCAAACATGGAAAATATGTTGCAAGGTTGTGACAGGATCAGAAATGCTTTCTACTTTGGATGGTTTCTCCGGATACAATCAGGTAGTTGTCAAAGAATCAGAAAGACTTAAGACAACCTTCACTACTTCTTGGGGAACTTATGGTTTTTGTAAGGATGCCCTTTGGATTGATGAATGCTGGTGCCACTTTTCAAAGGGCAATGGATGTTGCTTTTCCTGGTTACATCAATGAGTTTATTATAGTTTACCAAGATGATGTGACTGTGTTTTCAAGGCAGTGAGGTGATCATTTGCAACACTTGGAAGAAGATGTTGATCAGATGTAGGGAGTATGGAATTTCTCTTAATCCAAAGAAGTGTCATTTTGGAGTGCAAAAGGCCAAGTTTCTGGGACATATTGTGTCTAAAGATGGTGTTATGATAGACCCTGAAAGAGTGGAGGAAATCAGTAAAGTACCTATCCCAAGAACCAAGAAAGGTATCCAATCTTTCTTTGGCCAAATCAATTTTATTAGAAGGTTTGTTTCCAATTTTGCTGAGCTGACTCTTCCAATCACAAGCATGTTAAAAAAGGATCAAGTTATTAGGTGGGAGGAGGCTTCCATTCAAGCTTTTGAAGGAATAAAGGATGCACTTAAGCATGCACCTGTTTTGGCAGCTCCAAACTATAAGAGGCCTTTCCAAATCTTTTCTTTTACCTCTTAATATACCATTGCTTCTATTTTATTACAAAAGGATGAGAATGGGGCTGAGAGGCCTATTTCCTTATTTAGTAAGGCTTTACAAGAAGCTGAGTTGAAGTATACAATCATGGAAAAACAAGTATTTACCTTGGTGAAAGAAAAAAAAGTTTTCAGGCCTTATATATTGAGTTCAAAAGTTGTTGCATATGTTCCCCACACCATGGTGAAAGACATCTTATCAGAAATGGAAATATCAAGTAAGAGATGTAGATGGGTCAAAAAATTACAAGAATATGATATGGATATCCAAACAAGAAAGCTAGTAAGAGGTTTGGGTCTTGGCAAGCTCATGGCTGAGAGCAATTTGTAAAATGTAGAAGTGAATCAGCTAGAGGAAGAAAGGGTAGATCTTCTTACAAAGATTGATGAGTTATGAATGGTACAAGGATGTGATCTTCTACCTCAGGCACCTATGATCTATCCTAGTCACTTGAATAAAAATCAGAAAAGAGCCCTCAATTTGGCCTCTCAAAATTATATCATAACAGACCTTGGGCTGGCTTGGAAGAACCCTGAAGGTGTCCTCTTGAAATGCATAACTGAAGATGAAGCTCCCAAGTTGATTAATGATTTCCATGGGGGAGTTTGTGGAGGACATTTTTCTGGGAGAGTGACAACACATAAGATTTTAAGAGCTGGTTATTGGTGGCCTAATCTTTTTAAAGATGCAACCCATTTGGTTAGAAAGTGTGATAGTTGCCAACATTTCTCTGGAAGACTGAAAGTTTTAGGTTCCCTTCCTTTGCAGCCTGTACCAATTGAAGCCCCTTTCAAACAATGGGGAATGGACTTCATTGGTGAGATTTCAGATCCTTCTAGTGCTGGTCATAAATGGATCCTTGTAGCAATTGATTATTTTACAAAGTGGGTTGAAGCAATTCCATCTAGAAAGGAAACACACCAAGTGGTAATGGATTTCTTGTTGAATCATATCATATGTAGATTTGGAGTTCTAGTTAAGATTGTATTTGATAATGCCATGTGTTTTAGAGCCAAACCTTTGATGGCAATGTGTAATGAATATGGAATCAATCTAACTTATTCTTCAAACTACAATCCACAAGGGAATGGACAAGCTGAGTCAAGTAACAAGAACTTTCTCAAGATCATTAGAAGGACCTTGAAAATGAACAAGAAGAAGTGGGGGAGAGCAATTGAAATTTGTAGTTTGGACTGATAGAATAACTCCTAAAAGAGCAACTGGTAAAATCCCATTTGAATTGGTGTATGGAACTCAGGATTTGCTACCCCTACACCTGCAATTATCCTCATTTTAGTTTTCCCAATAGTTAGAAGATCAAGAACATGGCCCATATGAATCAAGGATCAATCAGATCATTGAGTTGGATGAAGAAAGAAGAGTTTCCCATCAAAGGCATGTCAGATTTAGAGAGAAATTGAAGAGGTTGTTTGATAAGAAGGTCACTCCTAGAGCCTTCAATGTTGGAGATCTGGTTTTGCTATGGGATATTAGGCATGAAGACAAGGGAAAGCATGGCAAGTTTGATGCATTATGGATGGGGCCTTATGCCATTGACATCACGAATTGGTGAGCATACCTTTTTCCTTAAAGATCTAGATGGGGAATTGCTGGAGCTGCCTGTTAATGGATAGACATTTAAAACATTTCTTAGATTAAATCCCCAAGTTGAGGTATGCACAAATTGTACATTTGTATAGTCCTTGTTCTTTCTTTGTTTTTTTGTTGTTTGTTGGTGTGTGGTTTGCCCTTTTGTCCTTCGCAGCCATTCTGGTGGTTTTCTTGGTCTGTTTTTGGTGGTATTTCTGAATTTTTTGGGCTACCCTGTGTTTTGACTCCTTACCCAATGGATTTTTGGCACTTGGTCTACGTTTTGATCTTGTGGCACTCACTAGGAGTGCCCCATCCCCAAGCAAAGAGCCAATGTTCGTCCCATTATTGAGTTTTCATAATGTGCCCTAATTTTTCATGTCCAAATTTGCTCACAAACATTTTACTTCTCGATTTGGTGGCCTGCAATTCAATTTCTCCTAGTCGAATGCTTTCAAAATGCTCATAATGTTATTGTTTTTCCCTATTCTGAAACAAATTTCCAAGTTTCCCCCCATTTGTGCCCTAATTTCTTCATTTTTACGGGATGTGTCATTTTTCCTTTGTCAAATCGTGAAAAAACTTGAGTCTGATCGAATCCCGAGTTTGTGAAAGTATTTTCCCAATCCCAAGGTTCGAAAAATAAGGTCAAAAAATGATTCAGTTGGTTTGAAATCAAGAAATCTGCTTCCCTTGTTAAAAATTTCAAATTCTAGGGCATCCTCTGTATTTTCCACATTTTGACGGTCAAACAGGCATCCTTGGCCCATCAAATTCATCATCACACTATTATTAACGTAACAGGCTCCTATTGGTCAAGGGTGGTCGGAAAATATTTCTAACTTGTTAATTTCTGAAATTTTGGCTAAAAGGGAAAATTTTGACCCACAGCTCTGGTTTTTGCAAAGTATGCCTACGTGGCACATTCTAATTGGTCACGCTGAGTGGCAGGTGGTGAGAGGTTCCCTAAGAATTTTGTCTTTCATTTTGGCAAAATTCTCAAAGTCAATTCTAGGTCCGAAAGGCCTGCAGCGAATGGGAAGAGGACACGTGGACTTAGGGGACATGCGGGTGGCGGAGGGAGTTGGTGATTTTTGACTCAAAATGTCAAGGGAAATTTTTGACCCAAAGGCTTGCATCCAATTACAGGTGGACATGTGTCTAGAAAATGTGAAAAGTCAAGCAAGGGGGCCGAAGGAGAATTTTGTGACATTTTGCCGCTCCAATCGGAGCTGACATGTGTCCACAAAGGGTCAAGATGGGGCAGCGGGTTCCACGATGAATTTGGAGTTTTTAAAACTCCAAATGGTAAAAGTAAATATTGGACCTGAGGTTCTGAAAACCAATCAAAAAAGGACACGTGTCCAAGAAATGCAAAAAATCAGGCAAAGGGATCTAAGTCAAAATTGAAGGCATGCCTCCATAGCCAATCTATGGAGGACACGTGGCATTTTTTAAAAGAGTCAAATGGAGAGTGCGGGCTCGAGGAGAGTTTTGAAACTTTACATTTTTGGTGGGTAGAATTGGAAGCTTGGACCCGCAGCGAATTGGAGAGTGCCATGTGGTGAGGAAGAGAGTGGGTGTTCGGGCCCATGGAGAATTTTGACAAAAATTTCCCTTTTATCAAAAAGTGTCAAAATTGATAGAATTGGCCCAAATTTTCAAAGGGGGCCCACATCTGGACATGTGGTGAGCCCAGGAGGTAGGCGGCAGGAATTTTGTAAAATTTTCCAAAGATTCAAAAAGGTCGCAAATGCATTTTTAAGGATGGGAGCCCGATCCAATCGTTTTTGACATGTGTCCCACCTTATCCAAAGGGAAAAAGGGGATATTCAAGGAATCTCATCCTCCACGTGGAGGGCTGGCATTTAAAGTTGATCTAAAATCAACGGCAATTGTGCATTCTCCCTTTAAGCAGCCATGGGAGCTCCAAGAAGCTTGGAATTCATTGTTTCTTCACCAAATCAACATTGAATTTTATATGATTTTGTATCCTTTCATCCTTCTGAGTGCAATGGCACCATTTTCATGAGATAATTTGATGATCTATGATGTTTTTGGTATAATTTTTACCCTAGCCCGATGTAAAAAACATGAAAAGTGAAAATCAAAGGTTACAGAGGTAAAATGATGGAAGTGTAAAAGGTGAAAAATGATTACTAAAAGATACTTGCAGGCCTGAATGATGAAAAAAGTGACCTTGGGATGGATAAGGATCTGAATTTGTGTAATATTTTAAAAAACTTTATGCATCCCTTGCAACCTGTGAACTATTTTCCATTTTGATGTCATTTTCATGAAATCATGAAGGGTTTTTTGTAACAAATTTGATCCCACAAGCATATGATTTGCTTGGGAAGCAAGACTCCAAGCTGGCATGAGATATAAAATGTAATTTTTGAGAGAGAGAGAAGAGAGGAGAAAAGGGACGTAGAATTTTTCAAAGAAAAAACTGGAAAAAATCCATTTCTCTGGAGAAAACCACCTGAGATCCATTTTCAATTCCATATTGCATCAGATTTCATCATGTTGAGTTGGTTTCAATTGTAAAGCCATCAACAGGCTCTGAGATTATTCTTATAGCATTCCCCTACTAATATATTTGATCAATTTTTTTGATTATTTGGTGTTATCTCTTGGCAAAATTTGTATATGCTTGTGT
Source organism: Taxus chinensis (assembly GCA_019776745.2). Classification (NCBI taxonomy): domain Eukaryota; kingdom Viridiplantae; phylum Streptophyta; class Pinopsida; order Cupressales; family Taxaceae; genus Taxus; species Taxus chinensis. Next base: position 886,074,641 of record CM034149.1, read on the forward strand.
TTCAGAATGATTTCAATTTGTGTTCCTTGCTCATGTTGCAATCTTGTGTTTAGGATCTCTTTGATCATACATGGTCTCATTTCTTGTTGATGGTTTAATGGCATCTACAATCTTATATTTAGAAGAGCCTTCATTTGATAGAAGATAAACAGATTTAAAATCATTTTACTGTCCTTGAATCTTGAGATTATTTGTAAACCTTTGGGGGTACCTTAGGTCATGATCAAATAGGGATTTCTGGATACTTTGTTGATATATTTGCTTCAAGCCTTTGTAGCAGGTTGTCAAATATTGTGTGGAAGAGTGCATATTTGGGCCTCCATTTGGTGCACATATCCTGGTTGAAGGAGTATTTTAAACCCATTGAAACATCTCTGTTGTTTAGGTGTTGCAAATCTCTTCCAAAGGTTCTCAAAGAAGTTGGTAATTCCTAGCTAGTCTTGTCTAAACAACTCCCAACAAAATTTCATTCAAACTAACTCATCCTACCCATATTACCCCACTACTTTGCATTGTGTGTCAACAAAAGAATACAATCCATTCACAAAAATGCACAAAGCATATCAGAATTTTATCATGTCTCTAGCTAGCCCTAGCCTTGTCTTGAAAGCATTTCCATCATTTAGTGGTGAGAACTCTTTTGGGTTTGAATAATGTATAATTTATCATGTTTTCCCTAGCGCCATCTCTCACACAATGTGCAAAGCATAAGGATATCTCCACCTCCTTCATCAAAAAAAGGCTACAATATAGGTTCTCTTACCTTGGTTGAAAGGCACAACCTAGAATAGTGAGGATTAGATCAAAATCCTTCTAGAGGTGCTATCCACTCCTTCAAAATATTGAGTCCTAACAAGTCAGATAGATGTCTCCCCGGCTACAAAATGACATACAAATCATTTATCTTCCTTTGAGTGTCTTGTACAAATCCATGATGCTGCTTAAGTTGTGAAGGAGATTAAGTTTGGGTACCAAAAAATTCAAATTGAAATAATTTGAACAAATTCACCTTCCTAAAATATCCTAAAAAATTCTCAGAATAATCCGCCATGTCTTTTTGGCATGTTGAGTGAAGGAGGAGTCCAAATTGAATAAATTTTATAAGTGAAAAATTACTAGTTGGCTATTTCAAAGCTTGCAGGCTGTTTTCATAAAATTGACCCCTTAAACTTTATCAAAATGTAAAATTTATTATTTCTATGCAAAGAGGGCATCGAGAGATTTATAGAAAGTCCTTGTTTTCCCAAAACTGAGCTTTTTAGCAAAAGTTATGGCCCTCTAAAGTTTTCCTACCTTGGTGGGAAAATTTGGGAAACTTTTCCCTAGTGGGCCCATGACCCGAAATTTTTTCCGTTCAAAAATCCTTAGAAAATTTTGAAAATTTTTGGGGAAAATTTTTGAAATTACCCCCACTAGCCCGCAACCAACCAGAGGCTACAATGTGGCAACATGGGGTGTGACAATGGGGTGGGGAAACCCTCGCGACCTTTCCTTTTTTTGGAATTTTTGTTTTGGAAAATTTTTTAAGGGACCCCCGCAGCCCCGCACTCCCACCCTCACCGTAGTGAGACCCTTCTGCAGGCACGTGGACCCGCACATGATTTTACCTCCTTTTACTCTCCCCTCAAAAAAATATCCTAATCACCTCCACCACCCCTCCCTTCCCTTTTTCCTTCCCCACGTTGTTTGGCTGAGCGCCACGTGTCCCTGGTGAAATTTGACAACCTTCCCCGCGTGAGCTCAGAACTCGACACATGTTCTTATAGGCACAATGGAGGCATAGGAAAAAATGATAATTGTCTCCCCTTGTAAGAAAAATTCCAAACACCACCCCATGACCCGCCACCCCAGAAAATGGGCTTCTTCCCCACTCGACACATGTCCCTTTTGGGAAAATTTGACCCCTAAGGTCTGTCGGTCCATAACTAGAGTTTTACAAGGAGTTAGGAGGACTTATTTATGTTGTCAGAAAGGTAAGGAAATTTTGTATCCAATGGAAGTGATTTATGGAAATTTTGAATGCGTTAAGTGTGAGAAAAATCAGGTTGAAACTATGAGCCTATTAAAGAGTGGGTATGGCGATAATTTACCCCTGAACCTAACTGAAACTTCTAACCCTAAAATTTGGACCTTATGACCTCTGATAATTGTTAATAAAGAAAATTATGTTATAGAAGATTAAACTTGTTCCAGAACCTATTTGTAGACACTAAATTTGTGTCTCACGACACCCTGTGCCCCGCATCTCATTTCGCAACCTAACCTCACCACCTAAACCTTGCACAATTATTTATTAATTACCTTATAATTAATAAATCCACATTTTCAAACCTGCCACCTCATTTCACCACCTCATCATGACCTAGCCCTAATCCTAAACTAACCTAATTAAGACCTATAACTTGGTCTACATCCACACCCATAACTAATTACCCCTCACCTGCACCAAAACCAACCTAATAATGACTTGACCAAGCCCACAACTAATCTCTCGGGAGAAAAGGAGGGAAGGTTGGCTATTTTAATAAAAATAGCCCACTTTGACTTAACCGACATCGGTTCCTACTCGATCGCCATCGGTTACGTAACCGCCATCGGTTTCCTGTAAATGACCACCCCCAACCAAAAACAAAGGGTCGGGAATTCATTGGAAGGCTGGAAAGTCATTGGAAGGATCCGAAATTCACTTGACAGAGCAGAGACAAGTGAAGGAAAGAGAAGAGTTTTGCAAAGAAGGACATCAAGCCCAAGACTGCAACTGAGTAACCAGAGGCTAGTGACACTCATCTAAGCATTGGGAGAGAAGATAGCTCATCTTGGATTGTCTGATCATCCTACCTGAACCCTACCTTCGTCATCATAGTTCTTGGATTGTCTGATCATCCTACCTAAACCCTGCCTTCGTCATCACAGTCCTTGGACCTGGTCCAAGGACTGTGATGACGAAGGCAGGGTTTAGGTATGATGATCAGACAATCCAAGATGAGCTATCTTCTCTCCCAATGCTTAGATGAGTGTCACTGGGCTCTGGTTACTCAGTTGCAGTCTTGGGCTTGATGTCCTTCTTTGCAAAACTCTTCTCTTTCCTTCACTTGTCTCTGCTCTGTCAAGTGAATTTTGGATCCTTCCAATGACTTTCCAGCCTTCCAATGAATTCCCGCCCCTTTGTTTTTGGTTGGGGGTGGTCATTTACAGGAAACCGATGGCGGTTACGTAACCGACGGCGATCGAGTAGGAACCGATGTCGGTTAAGTCAAAGTGGGCTATTTTTAGTAAAATAGCCAACCTTCCCTCCTTTTCTCCCGAGAGATTAGTTGTGGGCTTGGTCAAGTCAATATTAGGTTGGTTTTGGTGCGGGTGAGGGGTAATTAGTTATGGGTGTGGATGTAGACCAAGTTATAGGTCTTAATTAGGTTAGTTTAGGATTAGGGCTAGATCATGATGAGGTGGTGAAATGAGGTGGCAGGATTGAAAATGTGGATTTATTAATTATAAGGTAATTAATAAATAATTGTGCAAGGTTTAGGTGGTGTGGTTAGGTTGTGAAATGATATGCGGGGCACAGGTTGTCATGAGACACAAATTTGGTGTCTACATTAGCCCCTTGTTGTCATGTAGCTTGTCTTGTAAAGCTGCACTGACAATAATAAGAAGTGGTTACTCCCGTTAAGGGTATAGGTAATCCCCCTCAAATCTATCATAGATTGAGGCGACGTGAAATTAGGGATAGGGTTGATAAAGGGTGAATGGTGTTGAGATTATGGTAAGATGGTGGGGTAAGTTCAAGGAAGTAGATGCATGTTGAAATGCAGTAGTGCAACCAGGGTACATGATTTGAAGAGCAAACAAGCAATTCATAGGCAAAGGTCAATAGTTTATCCAAACAAGGGTGATATAATCCTGGTATCCAAGGCATAGGAAGTAGCTCCAGGGGATATAACGGGTAAGGTACAGGAACGTTTAGGCCTGTTCGGCAGTACCAAATGGTTGGTTTGGTTGATATAAACGTCACGGTCTTGGTCTAGTAAAAGTTGGTTTGACTGATCAAGTCAAGTTCCCTAATCATCGCTAAAACATGAACAGGTGAGCTTGATTGAACAAAAAGCTACATGATGGGTGGATAAAATTGTAATTTACGGGTTTTGGGTGAGGTACTTAATTGGTGCCGGCCTTCGGTCGGAGCCTGATTAAGTGGTTGCGGCCTTGGGTCGGGCCGGATTGGGTGGTTGCGGCGTTGGGTCAGGCCTGATTGGGTGGTTGCGGCCATGGGTCAGGCCTAATTAAATGGTTGTGGCCTTGGGTCGGGCCTAATTAGGTGGGTGTGGCCTTGGGTCAGGCCTAATGGTTGGTTGCGGCCTTGGGTCGGGGCCTAATTGGTTGGGTGCGGCCTTGGGTCGGGCCAAATGGTTGGTTGCGGCCTTGGGTCGGGCCTGATTGGTTGGGTGCGGCCTTGGGTCGGGCCAAATGGTTGGGTGCGGGGCCTTGGGTCGGGCCAAATGGTTGGTTGTGGCCTTGGGTCAGGCCAAATGGTTGGTTATGGCCGTGGGTCAGGCCAAATTGGTTGGTGGCGGGCCTTGGGGTAGGCCAATTGAAGTCAAAATAAGGCTAGTCAGCAAAGTCAGGGGTAGGTGATGGGGAAAAGAAAAAAAATGGAGAGTGGTGGATAAGGGTGGAAGTTATTACACATAACCGATATCGGTTATGTATAACCGATATCGGTTAGGAGATCGATACCGATTTTCTAGGGTGCAAAATAACCGGTATCGGTTATAGGTCAAAACCTATAAAAAGAAAAATATGGCATGTCATTGTCATTTTGTGAATTTGAGTGCCCAAATTGAGTTGTCTGAGGTGTGAAGTGGTTTTGTTGAGTTGGTGGGCTAAGGTGGCATTATTTGAGTGGAGGAGTGAGTGATTGGTAGACCCTAGCAATCAGGAGGTAGAATTTGATTGGTGGATAACCCAGCTGAGGAGATCTGGAGTCATGGCACAGCCAGGAGGAGCAGGAGGTGCTGGACCAGCTGGACCATTGCCACCTATCCCACCACGACGACGTGTAGTCATACTGGTAGGCTCTGAGCTCTTGCTTATGTGATATGAATGAGTTTAACTTAGATTTGGGTTTTGGGTAGGAATCCAAAATTGAATAAAATAATTAATGAATGGATGTAATTTGCAAAATGGAGTGGGTAGGTAGGCTAGTTAGGTCAAGGCGGCAGGGTGGGTAGGTTTTTAGGGTGTTTTGGTGGGTAAATAGGGGAGATATAGGGGGAAAACGATTTTGCAGGCTGTTTTGGGTTTGGCCCCCGGATTCGGACAGTGACCGATGTCAGTCACTAAGCAACCGGCATCGGTCACAAATTGTTTGGAATGTTTTTGTCGCCGGGCAACCGACGTCGGTCATATGTCGACCGGCGTCAGTACCCCTTTTCTTTTCTTTTCTTTTCTTTTTTTTTTTGTTAGAATTGTATTGTTGGTTAATTTTTTGTGTTTGGGGGTGAAGGGGGTGCGGGTAGAGTAGATAGGAAAGGTGATCGGGGTGGGGGGGGAAATGGTGTGGTTGTGTAGTTGGTTTGAGTAGGATAGAGTAGGTGTTGGGTAGGAAGTACGAAGTGTTAAATTGGCGGGGGTATAGGTAGATGGCTAGAGTATATCGGGGTGGTTGGTTGGTTGGTTGGTGGTAAAGGGGATGTGTAGGGTAAGTGTAGATGTGTGTTATACAGTCGGGTTGTGGGTTGGGTGGGTAAGTGGGTTAAGGTAGTTGTTTTTGTAAAGGGTAGGCCTGATGAAGTGGGTTGTTTTTACAGGCATGCCAGCAGCTTACGATGCGGGATCGGATGCCCCCGCTATTGAGACGGATGCGGCCACATGTGTCCAAAGCGCATTGGGCCATTATGCGAAAGGTGGGACTCAACGGAGTCTAGCGGTATAGGGTTGTGGATAGGGACCCACAGCCTAATGGTTACCCTCATCGAGAGATGGGATCTGGTGACCAACATCTTCCATCTCCCTACTGGAGAGATGACGATTACCCTAGAGGATGTGTATCACATCCTGAGACTGCTGATAATAGGGGAGGTAGTGTTCTAGGTAGATGCGGAGACAAAGATGGACAACATTCTTCCGGTATTTGGGGATGCAGCCGCATTATTGACCTATCACAGTGTGAGCATTACCTATGGTGACATGTATCGCGCACACCGACATGAGACACGGCTTGCCATGTTGATGATGATAGGTATCACATACTTCGCCCTCCCGGACTCAGAGGGAGGCCGCTTCCCACGGGCTTTGATGGGAGTGTTGCACGAGATGGTAGAGGAGCATACATGTTATTCCTAGGCACCAGTGTATCTGGTGCAGCTATACAGAGAGATGTGGGGTTATCGCCGGATGAGGTGATTTGGTATTTGCTGTACATTTTTGTTACATTCTGGGCATACAAACACATCATTTATATACGACCAGTAGGGCTGCCCCAGCAGCCAGGGCCACAGATTGTATATAGGTATGGATTTCAGAGGTGGTTGGGGGTCGTGAGCCAGCCACGAGCGGTGCTCGCAGGATGAGATGTGGCCTACTACCGTCATTTGTTAGAGGGCTTGACCGCACTGGACATTGTATAGAGGCCCTACAGAGGCCATCATCCCTGAGGAGGAGCCCAAGCATAGGATGCGCTGGATCCAGTATAGTTTCTGGATAGTTGGACGAAGGCCCGGAGAGTATGAGTGGATACTCCTAGAGAGGGTACGACGGCAGTTGGGATTGAGATAGGATGAGCCACCTCCCTTCCCACAGTACTGGAGGGATGATGTAGAGGACCCCACTGCCCGCACCGCAGCCCGTTGACCCAGATTGGGTAGTAGAGAGGGCCAGCTGATGATACTATGGATAACGCCGGAGTGACAGGGTGCCTTTTTGGTTTGGTGGGCTGGGGAGAGAGCAGCTAGGAGAGCATAGCCCGCCACAGCTAGATTTAGCGGCTGTTATAGCAGAGAGGGACCGACTCTTAGGACAGGTGCAGTTATTACAGGGGCAGCTTGTTGCTGCGTAGGCACAGATTGGGGTGCTATAGGGGCAATTAGCCTAGGCATAGGCTCAGGCATAGCCACAGGGCACCGGTACAGCCACAGGCACCATCACAGGCACAGGCACCGCCATAGGCACTGGCACAGGTACATGCACCATCACAGGCACAGGCACCACCGCTGGCACCGGCACAGGGTGTACCGGCAAGACAGGGGCCATTACTGTTAGGAGTAAAGGGGGACTAGCCCCAGTAGCCATGGTGGCATAGGCCCGTTATATGGAGGTGAGAGCAGAGGCCCGGTATTATCAGGATGTCCTTGATGGTACCAGGGCTGACTATCAGCCATATGCGGCGCACAGAGCTGAGACATCCTGTAGCCAGAGATCCTAGGGGGGTGCAGCCACAGCTGGTGGGTCGGTGACAGGGAGGAGACGAGAGCTAGCACAGGGACCAGTAGGGAGAGGGGCTGAGGGTGGTGGGGAGAGCTGAGACATCCTTGGAGCGGAGATGGGTTTTTGGATATTGGAGTATGTATATAGAGGCCTGCGTGCCCACACATGATTTATTTATTCATTCTTGTTGTATATACTGGCCTGCGAGCCGAGTACAGGTTGTATAATTGATACCAGCCTGTGAGCCGAGTATATTTTTGACATGAGAGACTGGCCTGTGAGGCGAGTCAAGATTTTGACAGTGATTGTGGCCTGCGTGCCGGCTTTGTATTATTTTGAGCTGACAGAGGCTCCCATGCATGGGAAGTTGTATATTTAAACATTGATATATATATATATATATATATATATATATATATAGATGATGATTTTGATCCACATGGTGTGTATAAAAAATGTTTTATGTGTTTTGTCGATGGTTTTTGAAATTGAATGTATATAGATGATGAGTTTGATCCACATGGTGTGTATACTGATGGGTTTGATGTATATATTAAAATGTCGTATGTATTTTGTCGATGGTTGTTTTTAATGTAGATAGATGATGTTGATGAAATTGTTATGATATATATATATATATATATGTGTTGATGTGATTCTGATGAAAAATAGTGATAATGGTGTAGTTATGCAGGAAAAAGAGGCGGGCACCACAAAAATTTGCAAAAAATAAAGAAAAGGCCCAGGTTTAAGAAAAAGGAGGCATGTGACCGATATCGGTTAGCTAACTGACATCGATAGATTATGGACCGATATCGGTTAGGTAACCGATACCGGTTATGCAAAAATGAGCTTTTTAAAAAAAATAGAAAAGCTTGGGCGGGCAACTTAAGTTCTTATTTTTAGAGTCATGCAACAAGTTAAATACGTGAATGCGACGCTGTTTGACGACTGATACAAGTAATTGCATGAGAGAATTAAGTGATAAGGAGGAAAGAGACAGGTAAAGTGAGTATGGGCTGAGATTAAGAAGGTAGAAAGGCGAGTTATATTTGAAGAGGGTGGTGAACATGGCTGAACGAGGAGAAGCATCTAGCAGACAGGGACGAGAGGGAAGACAGGTTCCACCCCAAGCTAACTGCATTCCAAGAGGTAAACTGTTTGGTTGTATTTTAATTCTTGCATGTTTTGATGAATAGGATGAGAGAAGGTAAGAGGGTATAGATGAGAAAGAAAAGGCGATAGGGAAGGGTTTGGGGTAGAGTGAGTGTTATGGGGTAGGTAAGCAGGGTGTTCACATATGTTTGTAGGTACAAAGAGGGGTAAACGAGAAAATAATTATCGTAGGGGATGTTTTTAAGTAGGTTGTATAAGATTGACAGTGACCGATATCATTTAGAGGTAACCGGTATCGGTTAGGAAACCGGTATCGGTTATCTGTAACCGATACCGGTTACTGTATGAAATTCCAGAATGTGAGAAACAACACTTGGGGATTTGAGTTATTGAATGGTTGTGTGTTGTTTTGATTTATGTAGGCAGAGGCAGGGTTGCAGCTGAATGGGCATTGATAAATCGTGTGGGGTTAAGTGGAATCCGCTATTATTCACGAATCACACATAATCATGCTATGTTGCAAGCATTGATTGAGAGGTGGAATCTGGAAAAAAAATACCTTCTATCTGCCAATAGGGGAGATGACAGTGACGTTGGAAGATGTGTTTAGAATTTTGAGGCTCCCAATTACAGGAAGACCAGTGTATCAGGCATTGCCTAGCGCGGCGCGGGGAGCAATAACAACAATATTTGGTTCAGTTGCATGAGATTTGACACAACGAGGTTTGACATTCACTTATGGTACAATGTATGCAACACACCCCGAGAAAATAACGTTGGCAGTGGTATTAATGATAGCGGTGGGGTATTATGCATTACCGAGGGCAAATGGGGGAAGATTTCCAAAAGCATTGATGTGTATTATTTGGGAAATGATAGAAAGGAGCGTGACTTTCGCATGGGCACCCGCATATCTGGCGAAGCTATACAGGGGTTTATGGGCCTGCAAGTGAAATCATAGGACGACACTGGATTGTGCATAATTATTACATTTTTGGGCCTATGAGCACATTGTGTGTGTGCGACCAATAGGCCGAACAATCCAGGAAAGAGAGACAGGAGTGCAGAGGTTGGGATTCAGACGATGGGTCCAGACAGAACAAGAGGCGAGATCCCAGGCCGTGATAGATGACATCGAGTATTATAGGTAGGTATGGGAGATGGTGACGATTGCAGATATTTATTGGAGGCCTTACGGGAACTATATGGTAACAGAGAACATATATGAGGAGTTGAGGGGTGTAGAGCGATTGAGGTGGATCGCAGGGCACAAGCCAGGTGAGTACGAGAGGATTCCTCTAGATCGCGTGCGGTGACAATTTGGATTTGTTCAGGATATACCTATGGCTTATAGACCATACATGAGGATCGACGCCGAGGCATTATTCTCACCTCCCCAGCCGACACCTCCAGAAGGGCCAGAAGAGATAGCAGCCGATCGCAGGGTAATGGATGCGGGAGCGACAGAGGCTTATAGATTATGGTGGGTAGCAGAGCTGCGAGGTGTATGTGAGAGGGCCGATCATCCTGACATAGCTGTGATTACAGCAGGAGAGAGACCGCCTACAGGATTTGGTTCACCAGCTTCAAACACAGGTGAATGAGACAACGGGATTGTTAGAGGTTTCGCAGTTACGAGTGGAGAGACTAGAGGCAAGATTCCTCCACGCGAGAGGACGTATTCGTATGTTACAGGAGATGTTGGCGGATCAATGGGAGGAACCAATAGCAGTGGCACCTTTGAGGATGGAGAGGCCAAGTGAGCCGGCGTCGACGATCACGATCACCACCTGATTCGGGAGGAGGCGCAAGGGTCTAAGTGAATTTCATAGGAGTATAAGAATAAATAAGGATGCCGACCTACGCGTCAATGATAGAGAAGATGTATTTGTTTAACATCTAAATAAAACTGAATATGTATGTTGATTTGAGTTATGATAATAATAAGAATGGTTGTGTTTTGAATGTTTTGTTTTGAAAAAAGGATAAAAATGAATGTGATCAAATAGAAATACACAAAAAGATTTATATTTACCACACATGATAGGTTATGGTAGGGGATGGTCAAGCTAACCTTGGGAGACCCCATGTCTCCTAAGTGCTGCCTACATAGCCCATTGCACAAAGCAAGGAGGGGCCTCAGACCGATGTAGTTCTCCCTTAGGACCAGGGAGAGGTGAATTCAGGCAATTTGGTTGTGGTTAGGCAATTTGTTGGTTGGTAAAAAAAAATATTGATATTGGTCGGGTAATGTTGTTGGTGTTGGTAAGGGATTGGCGATGTTGGTGTAGGTATAGGTGAAGCGAAAGTTAGCTTACCCAAGTAGTAGGGGACCGTATCCTGATTAAGGTCAACACATAATCCTAGATTCGAGTAAAAGAGGCAAAAGTGTCCCATAGTTGAGAAGAGCTAAACAAACCACATATTAACATAGGATGAGCTTGAATCCCTAGGTGCCTTGCATAGGTAGAGAAGTCGATAGGTGAAAAGAGTCATATAATCACAATATATCGGATATATGTCACGTCCCTTGAGTTTTATTGCTTTGACGAATGGTGAGGTGAGGTAGCTGGTATAGCGGGGGGTGCAGAGAACTTGTTATAAGGTGATTATTCTGACGAAAGAGAACCAAACCTAAATAGACAAGCCCATGACTCAAAAGTGCTTTGGAATACTGCTTTTTACTTTTTCTGGATATAGACTGATCAATGCGGGAAGTCTACATGGGATATGTATTTTGTTGTTCTTGAGGTCTTCACGAAGCTGAGCAATGTGAGAAGCTTCTGATAGAGGCTGACTTTGTATAGCTGTCCTTCAAGGGAGCAGTCTATTTATAGTAGCAGATGCGGCTTTTGTGCGTAGCTGTCCTTCGAGGGAGCAGTCTATTCAAAATAGCAAATGTGGCTTTGCACGTAGCTGTCCTTCGAGGGAGCAGTCTATGTAGAACTTAGAGGTCTAGATGTCCGGTTGGCATGAAGCATCTAGTTTTGTAGGAAGTTTGACTCAAGAATATCCCATAAGTGTATAATTGAGAACATGTTATTTTGATACTTTTAAGTCATGGACTAGACTAATAAGGGGAAGGCATCTTTAAGGGGAGATTATGACCAAACCATGTGAGCTTGATTTTATTTTGAGATGCATGAAACAAAGTGTATGAGGTGGTAAATGAGCTCAAGGGACGAGCGCAAGGTAGATAAGAAGTGATATAACACTAAATTCAACAGTAGAATAGTCGAAGATGCAAGACATTAAGGGGTTCAGGCTCGGGTTTACCATTAAGCGAAGCTAAATGATAAGTGCTTGATCTGTAAATGTGAGTGATAATGTAAGGCCCAATCCAATTTGGAGCAAATTTGCCACGTTTGCTCTTTTCTAGTTCGGTTACATGTTGATTCTCTTTGAGGACAAGATCACCAACCTTAAAGGTACGCTCATGAAGTCACTTATCATAAGCATGCTTGATGCGCTTTTGATAGATTTGAAGGTGGTCAAGAGCTGTAAGACGACGCTCGTCAAGAAGCTCCAATTGGGCTAACCGCTCTTGGCAGAAATCATCATTGGTGAGAATATCCTGAAGAGATATTCTTAGGGAGGGTATTTGTATTTCGAGAGGTAAGACAGCCTCGGTACCATATACCAAAGAAAATGGGGTGGCATTAGTGGAGGTGCGAATGCTAGTCCGATAAGCCCAAAGGGCAAAGGGGATGTGATCAGGCCAATTGCTTCCAGAATCGTTAACAACTTTCATGAGGATTTTGGTTAGGGTTTTATTAGAAGATTCATGGCTTGACCATTTGCTTGTGGATAATAAGGTGATGAGAAGCTAAGTTTGATACCAAAGTTGTCACAAAGGTCTTGTAACAACTTATTTTTGAAAGATTTTCCATTATCTGTTATCAGGCGATGAGGAACGCCAAAACGACAGATAATGTGATGGTTAATGAATTCTACGATTTTTTCCTTTTTGGTTGAAATGAGTGGAATGGCTTCCACCCATTTAGTGTAATATTCGGTTGCTGTGATTATCCAATGGTGACATTGCGAAGAGGGTGGGTGAATCTCACCGATAAGGTCTAAACCCCATTGTGAGAAAGGCCAAAGATCTCGTGCGACCTGTAGCGGATGGCTAGGAGTATGTTGAAGATTGGCATGTTGTTGACACATAACACAACGCTTAACATATTCGTAGCAGTCGTTATTAAGAGTAGGCCAATAATAGCCTAGGTGAAGGATCCGTTTGGCCACGGCAAGGCCACTAAAATGTCCACCACAAATACCGTCATGGACTTGTTGGATGGTATAGGTGACCTCCGCACCGGTTAGACATCGAAGGAGGATGCCATCAAAGCCACGTTTATAGAGGAGTCCCCCCCATGACGACATAACGAGAAACACTTTTAAGAAAAGCACGTTTTCCGTTACTAGTAAGGTCAGGTGGGAGAACAGAGGTTGTAAGGTAGTCGTGAAATTGGTGATACCAGGTATCCTGTGAATTAGCAGACACATTATTTATCATACAAACATCCGGGGCTGAGTAAGATGGGGCAAAGAGTTGTTGGACCAAGACGAATATGTCAGAGTCAGTTGGTGAGGCAGGAATTTGTGAGGCTAAGCAAGCCATAGTATCCGTAAATTTGTTAGTGGAGCGGGGAATGGTTTGGATAGAATAATGAGTAAATAAGGTCAAAAGTGAATCCACGTAATGTTTGTACTTTTGAAGTTCCTCATTTTTACATTGGTAGATGCCCATAACTTGATTGACTACCAATTGAGAGTTCGCCGAAAATATTAATAGATTTTACACCTAAGTGTAACACAACTTGGAGACCCAAAACAAGGGCCTCGTATTCTACTGTATTATTAGTGCAGGGGAAATCGAGCCGGAATGAAAGAGGCATAGGCTCAGCGTCAAGAGGAATGAGAACAACGCATTGGCTCCTCTGCCGCGCTGGCATTTGGATCCATCGAAGAAGAGGGTCATTGGATACGACTCCTCACTGAGTGAAAGAGTGGCTGATGAGTTCGTCGGGGAAATTAAAATTGGTAAATTGTTCCCCAGGTAAAGGGGCTTCCGCGAGTTGGTCTGCAATAGTTTGTCCCTTTTATTGATTTCTGGTGTACAAATTCAAGGTTGAGGTCGGCAAGGAGCATAAGCCATCGGGCGATGCGTTGGTTTAGATGTGGTTTGGCGTACATATAATGAATGGGGTCCGCGTTGGTGATGACAAAAGTTTTGTGATTCAGGAGGTAGTGTCGGAGTTTGGTGGCTACGAATGATAGGGCTAGGCACAACTTTTCTACATGTGTATACCTAGTCTCGTAATCCACGAGAGTACGACTTATGTAATAAATGGCTTGTTCTCGATGCTCAGAGTCACGATGTGCGAGCATGGCTCCTACAGCATGGTCGGTGGCGGAAAGGTAAAGGTAGAAAGGGTGATCGTCCTGAGGTGGGATAAGCACAGGTGGCTGCAAGAGATAGGTTTTAAGAGCCTCAAAGGCTTGGTGGCACTCTTCGCTCCATTGAAAGGCAATGTCCTTTTTAAGGAGATGATGGAAAGGTTGACATCGATCCAAGAGTTGAGAGATGAAACGCCGGATAGATTGGAGTTTACCTTGCAAACTACGCAATTGTTTGAGGTTAGTAGGTGGGGGCATTTCTAGGATAGCTTTGACTTTAGCTGGATCGACCTCGATGCCACGCAAAGAGACGATAAAACCAAGGAGTTTTCCCGAAAGGACACCAAAGACACATTTCTTTGGTTGAAGATGAACACAATATTGTAACAGGTGATCGAAAATAATGGTTAAAAACATCGAGATGTTCACTGCGATGTTTAGATTTTCCAAGAAGATCATCGACATAATCCTCAAGGATAGTGTGCATAATGTCATGAAAAATGTAAGTCATAGCCCGCTGATAGGTCGCACCAGCATTCTTAAGGCCAAACGGCATGACACAATAAAAGAAGGTTCCCCAAGGAGTTATGAAGGCAGTTTTATGTTGATCGGCCGGGGCTACCAAAATTTGATTGTATCCCGAGAAGCCATCCATGAGAGAAAGCATCTCATGGCCCGCAGTGAGATCAACAAGTTGATCAATACTTGGGAGGGGGAAGTCATCCTTTGGGCAAGCGAGGTTAAGGTCCCAGAAATCCATACATATCCGAAGTCCCCCCCGTTGCTTTAGTAACAGGTACGATGTTAGAGATCCATTGAGGATAGTCAATAGGTAAGATGAAGGAAACAGAAAGGAGTCGTTGAAGCTCTTCTTTGACCAAGAGGGCAATACGTGGATGCATTTTTCTCAGTTTCTGTTTAACTGGTTTGGCATCGGGTTTTAAGGTAATGTTATGGACAGCAATGTCAGGATCAATTCCTGGCATGTCAGCGTAGGACCAAGCGAAAGCTTGGTTATCAGGCACGGAGGAAGGTAGTGAAGGCAGTTTGTTCTGATGCGGTAAGAGATTGTCTGATCTTCACAATGTGAGGATCATCCTCGGTGTGGATGTTGATTTCTATAGTTGACTCATTCAACATGGTTTGAGTGTCAGATGGCAAGGCGCGTTGAATATAAGAGTCGTCCGCACCAAGGTAAGTGAGGATGGAGTCGTCATCCTAGCACTCAACAACATTAATTGAAGGTGAGTCCTCTTCGATCATGTCTGGATATAGAAGGGGAAGAGAAGATGGGTCTTCATTATCACGTTGATAAGTGAGAGGACCCAGGAAGATAGCGTTTATGAAAAAAAAAAGTTAGGAGGGATAGATTCAGGGTCTATCGACTCTGTGGGTGACGATGGCAAAATGGGTGATGATGGTTCGGAAGGGGTGACTTCGTCATCTTCCTGGATACAACGGATATGTGGTGTTTTTGGTGTAAGTGGTTCAGAGAATCCAAGACCACGACGATCTTTGTGTTTGCGTGTAGTTACAGGAATGATCGTATGTCGGCCTTGTTCATAAAGACCGAAACCAAAGCCCTTCCAAGCACAGCGCCTCAAGAAGGTGAGGGCGAAATGACGATTAGTTAGATATTGAAAATCAGATTGGAAGGGAACCACACTAAGGGGAGGTTCAGGGGTGACAGAGGATGTATCGACACCCCCATACGTTAGGTTGGTGCGGGCAATTAGGTGGTCCTTAGGAGATTACTTCCCCCACACGACGGTCGTAGGTAGGATGCGCATGTAACTGTCCGTACTCCTGTGGGGTATGGAACGTGCTAACGTTATACAGGCAATACTCCCACAGCGTAAGGCGTTGAAAGACATCTACTAAGGGATCTGAGGTTGGGATATTGTCCGCGGGAAAGGAAGTGGTATTTGCGGCGGCGGTTTCATTGGTTGAAGGTGTAGGTGCGGTTGAGGTGGATGGTTGAGGTGTGGTTGAAGTGGATGGTTGGGTTGGATGAATGGGTGTCTTGACTGGTACAAGCACATCATTAGGGTGATATAACATATTGCAGGTTTTGAAGGGGGGAGGGTCAGCTTTTACAGTGTAGGACTTCCCTTCGTACTCAAATTTTATGCATCTATGTAAGGTAGAGGGAACGCATCCCATAGCCCAGATCCAAGGGCGGCCTAACAACATGTTGTATTGGAATTCACCCTCAAGGACATAGAAGAGTTCGGGTAAGGTACGTGGCCCTACACGAATGTTAAGGATCACAGTGCCTAAGGTAGAAGTAATAGCATCGTTGAATGAACGCAGCATGGTGGGGTTGGCACACATGCAGCTAGAGGGGATATTCATTTGTTGAAAGGATTTGGAAGAGATGATGTTTAGGCTAGCGCCCCTGTCAATCATAACACGATGCACTCGGATGTCCCGGACATAAGCTGAGATGAAAAGAGCGGGGGTCAGGATCTTCTGCACCAAAGTCAACAATTTCGTCTTCAGAGAAACTGACAGCAGCGGTTTGCTGTACAGGGATGGAAGTGATAGATTGTTTGGTGAGAGAAGCAACGTGGTTGGGTGTTAAGATGGAGGTAACGGGCAAGGTTTCATTAGGTAAGACCTCTATCCCTTGAAGGATTTCAACGAGAGCTTGTCGATGAGATTTAGAGGTTTGAATGAGATCATACAGTGTCATTTTTACAGGTGATTGGTGAAGCTATTTGATCATGGTTCGGTGGGCAAACTCCATCAGAGACAGGGTAGGCAGGTCCACAAATAACCACTTTAGGTGGTGGTGCGATCAGGATGGTGGACGGAGAAAGAGAGGCCACAAGTGTGCTTTCTTTAGCTTTCCCATTGTTTTTCTGCCCTCGAGTAGCAACACTAATCATGTTGATCTCGTGAACATGAGAGGAGGAAGACGGTAGGGATAAGTCATGGTCTTCGAGAGGTGGGGTTGTAATAATGATAGATCTTGGTGAGACGGGGACAGGTGGTAAAGGAGAGGGGATTGAAGCTAAAGGTTTCTCCCTTCGTAAGTTGTCTTTCTTAACCTTTCTATCTGAGAGAGGTGACTGACGAAGTATGGCTTTCAACGCTTTGCATCCCTCTACATCATGTCCTGGTGTGTGGTGGTAAGTGCAGATTTTAGACTCATCATAACCTATAGGTCGAGGTTTAGATGGATCATAGGGTCTAAGTGGGGGTAGGGAAATGGTCGCATTCTCCACCAACATAGCAAGGATTTTGGCGTAAGACCCTTTGAGCGGATCAAAGTCAGAGGAAGATGAGGCTATTGACTGGGTGGGTTTTGGTAATGACTGGGTATGGTTGATTCATATGGGTGGTGGCTTAGCCAAGGGGTTTTGATAATTGGATTTAACTAAACGTGGCTTCTTCGGCGCAGAAGTTATGTTTAGCTGGTCAGATGATGTGGTAGCAGAAAACAACCACGGAGAAAGAGGAGTGACAGTAAACAAATCCTTTGATGATGGAGTTTGTTTAGGGTTGATAGGTGGACAGGATACTTGGGGTGATGGTGTTGATACACCCGTGGATCTCTGTATGGGTGTAAAAGATGCAGGTATTTTTAAAGAAAACGCCGGAGGTATGATGTATTGAGGCAAGGTGGAGGGGTGAGGTCCTAATATAGAAGGTAGGTGTGACAGCGAGGGTTTTAGTTGTGACAGAGGCATAGATTGGACTTGGGCTTTAGGGGATCGAGTTTGTCTCTTAGGTGGATGGACGGCTTTATTTTTGGATAAATCTAACCGTTTAGGTGGGTGTGTTAGGTTGGGTATTGGTAGAGTCCCAAGCGTAGGGAAAGGTTTGGTTAGGTTAGTAAAGGTGGATGAGGTATTTGGTAGAGATGAGGGGGGTGAAGATGAGGACATAGGCATTTTGAGCTTTTGTAAACACTTCGGGTATATGGTAGAGGCGTCTGGATCGGTCATCTGCATTTGAGTAGAATATGGTGTACTCAAACGTTCCCATAGGACTCGTCTATCTTCTGAGGGGTGACAATCCTCACATGTGAATAGGAACTTTTGTATGGAAGAAAGGTGGGTTGTGATTCCGGTCCACTGTGGGTGTGATACAGGGGGTAAATGAGGCACTGTATCAATGGGCATTAAGAGGTCAACCGGTAAATTGCTGAAAATATTTAGGCGATGAAGAACTAATAGGTAGGAGGGCATGTTTGAGAGGATCCATCATGATTAAAGAATTTGGTGATGTCGGTTCAAGGGGTTTCTCATCTAAGGATGACGAAAAAAGTGGTGAGCCTTCCTCTTGTACAGTAAGAGTGGTAGAAGGAGATGTTTGGGAAATAGATAAGTTAGATAACATCCGCTCACAGTCTTGCAAGGATGTGGTGTAAGAAGGCTCATCTATGAGAAGAGAACTCTGGGCGGTTAATTCCTTTATGGGTAAAGGAATGGCAAGGATTTCGTCTTGTCTTGATGGTGGTGAAGGGGGGTTCAGGTTTCCTGCGTTAGTGAAGAGGCTTGATTTAGAATTTTCTCGATAGAAGCTTTTGGTTGGGAGTTGAAGATCACATGGATTTCATGAACACTCTCCTCGGCTAAGATATCCTGGTTTATGTTACTGTTAGATGAGTGGTTCAGGAATGGTTTGTTGAAGATTTTCAAATTTTGGTTGGCAGGGGCATTAGGATTATTGAGGGTTATATCCCCTGCATCAACCATTTCCTACACTATATTTTTCAACATCTTACAGTTTTCGTGACTGTATCCCTTCACGCGGTGAAAGTTACAGAAGTCATTTTCTTTTTACCAAGAAGGTATAGCACAGGTGGAATCAAACCCGGAGTGAGGTTCAAAAGGAGGCAAGGTAATAGCTCCTACTTTGAGTAATTTTTTTCAAGATGACACTATAAGTTTCTCCTAAGGGAGTATAATTGATGGGCTCGGCTTTATACTTATAGGTAGTTTTTGGCGGAGTATTAGACAGTGCTTGGGATTTGACCATCACCCGCATGGATAACTCCTTTTGATTTCGAAGCAGTCGATGTGTGAGAATTGGTGGTGTTGAGTTTGTTGGTGGAGTCTTGGATTCGGAAATTAGGGTTTTTGTTGCTCAACCGCAATTTCTCTTCCTCTAAGGCTCAAATTTCTAGTTTCCGAGCCATAGTAAAGGCCTCATCAAAGGTGTGGAAAGTTTGAATTTGGAGGGTAGGAGAAATGTGCTTAGCACAGGCCCACGTAAAGAGTTCGATGAGTTTGGCCTAAGGTAAGGCATAAGTAAGTTGGTTGATGAGGCCCCGCCATCATCCAACAAAATCTGCGATAGATTCGTCTTCAAATTGTCGGACGGCATAGAGGTCAGTGATAGATACTTTCTTAGCAATATTAATGGAGAAATGATCCAAGAAATATTGGGCTAATTGGTTAAAAGAGAAGATTGAGTGCTGGGTGAAAGCACTGTACCACTCCAAGGTGGGTCTTGATAAGGAAATGGGAAAGGTGCGGAGTAATAAAGCATTGTCATGAGCAATCAGATTGCAGGCATGTCTAAATGATCGTAAATGTTGTTGAGGATCCTCCTTACTATTAAAACGAGTGAATTTTGGTAATTCCCATTGAGGAGGATATGAATGAAGGGGGACAGAAGGATGAATAGGCTCCCAAAAAACTTGCTCGTATGTTAGGGTGCTATGGCTTCCTGAAACAGAAGCCTCTAGATTTTGCATCTTGTCCATCATTTGTTTGATTAAATCAATGGTTGGATGAGATGATGGTGCGGTTGCCATAAACGGAGGAGGATTGGGCCAAGGGCCACCACTAGACAATGGTGGGGTTAAATGTTGATAAGGTATTGAGGATGAATATGTTGAGGCGATTGAATAGGGATGTCCTATATAAGATGTTGAAGTCACTGGATACGTGTGTGGAAATGAGAAGGTGGGCAGAGCTTGAGAAGGAAATCTTGTGTGGATAGGTGGCAGAGAGCAAGTTATGAAAGGAGCAGTCTGCGAGAGAGATGACGTAGGAGCAGTCAGCGGTAATGATATGTTGGGCCCCAGATTAACCAAAGGAAAGCCAATCTGTGCCGTATGAACCCCCGAAGCCACTGAATTGGGGGACGGGGCTAAGGATGAAGAAGGCAAGGTGGAGTTATCAGGTGGGGAAGGAGCTAAGTGAGCGGCTATACTAATAGGCATGCCAAAAAGGAGTTGATCGTCGGGTGTACGGTCAGGAGCATGAGACAAATAGTACTGTACAGTGCTAGGATTAGCGTCCAAAAATTTCACAAATTCCTTATCTCCTACAGGTATTTTGGGAACCTCGCTGGTGTCCGTAGGATTCCCCACAGGATGCGAAGGGGGTGATTCAGGAAAAGGCACGGAGCAGGCATGTGAAACTATAGCTATGGCTTGTTTCCGAGTGATAACAACCATAGACAAGAGTACACAACAGGGATGTAATCTATTAGGAACAGAAGCATCAACAAAATGTTGGAATTGGTAGGTTGCTGGTTTTGGGAACTGTGAAAGATAGTAACTGATATCGGTCAGGTAACCGATGTCGGTCAGACTGTAGCCGGCGTCGGTAAGTTTACCGATGTCGGTATAATAGGAATGGTGTAAGAAGCTGTAATAAGTTGTTGATTTGGGGTTAACAATGCTTAGTATGCCTACCCAATTGTTCTGAAGTGATCACTGAAACAATGTATGACAGAGAAACAGAACTAAAAACAAGCAAGATGCACAAGAAAATCAAGAGACTAACCCTAGGATTAGTTTAAATTATTGTGGGCTTATGCCTTAGACGCAAGATGATGTCAATCCTAAAGAAAAGACTTAGCGGAAATGTCAAGTTTGTTTTGGCTTATAAAGTTACCTCAATCGAGCAGAGGAATACCACAGAAAAGGGGGATGTTTGAGCTGTTGTGTTAATTATGATGTGATTTGGCATGTGTTGTGTAGTGAAAGTAAGATTAATTTCTTGTCAATACCATGGATATCACCCCCACATGTACAACCTGTTACTTAATCTATGTTCACTAGAATTGAAAACGGCAAGCAAGAATGTGATGCACGTGTTTTAAACCCAAATCGAAAATGATATTCGATGAAGCAAAGGAGATGACTTTCACTAATGCAAAGATGTGAAAGCAAGACAAATTCTTTTACCAAAATGACAAAATATTTTGTGAATACTTAGCAGAAACAAACATCAAGTATGCTCCCTATATGAAAGCAAGTAAGAAAGAAAAAAACCCAAAATGGGTCCCACCGGGTGTGCCAAAATGTTTCACATAGAATGGTTCACTTCCTAGAATAGAGTTGCTTCTATCCTTTCATTCTCTTGAGAAACAGATAAGGGTTAGGGCTAGGAGGAATACCTGTTGAATGTTTAGAGGGTGTGCGCGTACCATAGAGAGAGATCAGATCGATTGCGAAGAACTCCTTTTTGTCTAGGAAGGACTACTTGCAAGTAAGAATACAAGACCACCAAATTCTAATTAGACAATAAATGAGGGAACTGTCTCAGGCCTAGGAATTATTGGACTTCCTTTCGAAGGTGGTCAGTTCCCCTACTAATACGAATTAATACAAATTTTAACAAAAAAGTTATTGCCAAATTACAATTTAATTTCCTTGTTAAAACAATAGAGGAAAGGCTGGTTTTGGTTTTGAGTCACAGTGACTGATGCCGGTCGCTGTCACCGGTACTGGTTTCTGATAACCGATATCGGTAGGGGCAGTGATTTAGGGGCTTTTAGTGAAGGTTGACTATAAGGTGGCTATGGTGTTTATTAGGCTGGTAAATGATTGGGGATAGGTAATGGGGGTGATGGAGAAGACTCAGAGAATATGGGGGGGCTGTTCTTGGGGAAATGTAAGGGTAGAGGAGGTACAGTTAGATGTAGGGTGTTACCTGGTAGTGGATCTAGGAGTAGACTTATAATTACTGTGATTCAGAAGTCCAAGAAATGTTATTAAAAGAACGTACGAGACACTACTTACTAGTTCCTGATGAAGATACAGGTCCAAGGACTGTGATGACGAAGGCAGGGTTCAGGTAGGATGATCAGACAATCCAAGATGAGCTATCTTCTCTCCCAATGCTTGGATGAGTGTCACTGGGCTCTGGTTACTCAGTTGTAGTCTTGGGCTTGATGTCCTTCTCTACAAAAATCTTCTCTTTCCTTCACTTTTCTTTGCTCTGTCAAGTGAATTTTGGATCCTTCCAATGACTTTCCAGCGTTCCAATGAATTCCCGCCCCTTTGTTTTTGGTTGGGGGAGGTCATTATAGGGAACCGATGGCGGTTACGTAACCGACGACAGTCGAGTAGGAACCGATGTCGGTTAAGTCAAAGTGGGCTATTTTTAGTAAAATAGCCAACCTTCCCTCCTTTTCTCCCGAGAGATTGGTTGTGGGCTTGGTCAAGTCATTATTAGGTTGGTTTTGGTGCGGGTGAGGGGTAATTAGTTATGGGTGTGGATGTAGACCAAGTTATAGGTCTTAATTAGGTTATTTTAGGATTAGGGCTAGGTCATGATGAGGTGGTGAAATGAGGTGGCAGGTTTGAAAATGTGGATTTATTAATTATAAGGTAATTAATAAATAATTGTGCAAGGTTTAGGTGGTGAGGTTAGGTTGCGAAATGAGATGCGGGGCACAGGGTGTCGTGAGACACAAATTTTATGTCTAAACTATTATTGTCAACTATTGTCTTGCAACCTGGTTGTAGACACTTCTAATAAAAATAATAATTTATTCCATAATTTTCCTGACTAATCCTAGGTTATTTCTTAGGTCTCAAGTGGGTTGTTTTAATGGGCATCACAATTATCATCATTTGATAATTAAAGATGAATACATCCATAAAACAACCTTTACAACACATTATGAGCATTATGAGTTCACTATTTTACCTTTTGGACTCACTAATGCACCTGCAGCTTTTATGAATCTAATGGACATTGTGGTTTGGGAATACTTAGGTTAGTTTGTGTTAGTGTTCCTTGATGATATATGCATATATTCAAAAGATATAGAAGAACATGATAAAAATTTAAGAACAATTTTGTAAATTTTAAGGAAGCATAAACTATATGATAAGTGGTCCAACTGCACTTCTTATAAAAAATAAGTACAATATTTGGGTCACATAATTAGTAAAGAAGGAATTTTGGCTGATCCATCTAAGATCAATATTATTATGGAATGACTATCTCCTAAGGATGTACATGAAATTAGAAGTTTCAATGGAGTTCTTAGTTATTATAGGAAGTCCATTAAGGACTTCCCTAGAGTGGCAGGTCCAATCACTTCCCTACATAGAAAAAATAATATTTTTTAGGATGATAAGTGTGAAGAATGCTTTAAATCATTAAAGGAAAAAATAAACTCACCTTTAATTTTAAAGGTTCCAGATCAAAACAGAAATGTTACAGTAGTAATTGATGCTTCTAGAGAAGGACTGGGAGGATCCCTTCTTCAAAACGAACATATAGTGGCTTTTGAGTGTAGAAGAATAAAATTTCATGAATATAACTATGCTCCACATGAATTAGAGCTTGATGTTATTTTCCATGCATTGCCAGTTTGGAGACACTATTTGTTAGGAAAAAAATAATTTTAAAACAAACCATTGGGGTCTGAAATACATCTTTTCAAAACCAAATTTAAATGCAAGACAATACAAATGGTTAGAATTTTTATCACAATATTATTTCAATATAAATTAAATAAAGGAAAAGGACAATTATGTAGAAGATTCCTTAAGCCATAGGAAAGATATTTATGTTATTGTTACTTTAAGAACTAATTTCAAAGATGAATTTAGAAAAAAAATTCAGCCAGATCCTTACTATCAAGAAGCTAAAAAAACACTAGAAAACAATCCTAGTGACAAGAGGTATGATGGTTTTAAATTTGAATATGATGGAATTATGCATTATTTCAACAGAATATATGTACCTTTCGAAAATAAATTAATAAATAAAGTACTTAAGAAATTCCACGATGCACCTTATTCAGCTCATCTGATGGTAACAAAAATGTTAGGTGACATAAAAAGACAATACTTCTGGAAAGGCATGAAAAAGGATGAAACAAATTATGTACCTCACTACTTAGAATTCCAAAGGATTAAGGTGGAACATTTACATCCAAAAGGACTATTATATCCACATAATGTACCGCAATATAAATGGAAAGTAATTGGCATGGAGTTTGTCAAAGGACTGCCCTTGTCTAAAAACAAACATGATGTAATTCTAGTTGTGGTGGGTAAGCTCACAAAAGTGGCACATTTTATACGTGGGAATCTAAAAGATGATTCATTGGTAATGGAAAGAATATTTTTTGAAGAAATATTTAGATTGCATGGAATACCAAATTTGATCGTATCAAATAGAGATACTAGAATGACTTCTAGAGTTTGGAAAACGCTTAATGCGTCATTAAGAAAACAACTAAATTTTAGTTCATCTTATCACCCAAAAACCAATGGACAGATGGAATGAATAAATCAAGTCTTGGAGGATATGCTAAGGATATATTACATGGAGAATCAATACAAGTGGGAATAATACCTTCCACTGGTTGAGCTTGTATATAGTAAAACATATCACTCATAGTTGAAAAATGGATCCTTTTGAATCCTTGTATGGAATAAGGTGTAGAACACCTATCATTTGGGATATCATTGAAGATAGGGAATTTTTAGGACCTGAAATGTTAACTATAATGGAGGGACAAATGAAACTAATCCATGATTTCTTAAAGGAAGTAACATACATAAAAAATAACTATGCTGATTTAAAAAGAGTAGAAACAAAATTTAATGTGGGTGATAGTATTTTTTAGGGTAAAACCCAAACAGAGTTATATTGATTTTGACAATTCTACAAAGTTATCACCTATATTTGTGGGGAATTTTGAAATTTTAGAATTTATAGGTCCTATAGCATACCAGATAGCTTTACATCTCGCCTTGTATAAAATACATGATGTCTTCCATGTATATCCGCTAAAAAAGTGCGTTGTTGGTTTAACTCATATAATAAATTGGGATTCATTACAGGTACATGATCATTATATCATCACAATTGAACCTATAAGAATTTTATAAACACCTAAGTTACATCTTAGGAAATGTGATATTTCATAATGCAATCTCCAATAGGACCAGTGCTCTAAAGAAAGTGTAACTTTGGAAATATGGATGACATGTTGGTTATTTTTCCTTTTTTGTTTGATCAAGTTTAAAAAGAGAATAATACTTTTTATTACTGCTACTTGATTTTGGGTTGATTGTATTGATGACCACCTGATCCATAACTATTTATTAAATTATGAATTAATCTCTTTATCAAAACTATCACAACTTGAAGAAATTATAAAAGTCAAAATTTTCTGAAAAATTTAAGCCACAATCATTTTTTTTGAAAATATTGTGTGTTGTATTGGTTAAGTGTTTATCTTTCTTAAATACATGAAATACGTCATTGGGGATGATAACTCTTTTTAGGGGGAGTATGTAGCATCCCAATATTTTCGAGTCCCGAAATTGATGATCAAATAGATGACAAATAGACCATTGGGTGGTTTAAACAAAGTTAATAATCAAGAGTATTACCTCGCACTGAAATTTTCTGTCACACACACACACACACACACACACACACACACACACACACACACACACACACACACACACACACACACACACATAATTGTATGTTAGATAATGATAAGTATTCAGAAATAAATAATTTTAATTGTGTTAGTTCTATTGCTTGGACTCTTTTTGGGGCATTTGCTAGAATACTTGGCACTATCTTTGACATGATACCAATTTGTGACTCATCTATAGAAAGTGTTGATTTCTTAGCTATGACATAAAAGCATGGATAAATATATGGGATTTAACTATCAATATGAAGCTTGGCATATAAAAAATGTTTTATTGGGCCTACATTACATATAACGTGGGTCGCATGCATTAGTGTTTTGTTTAAATTGGTGGAATATTTAATGGGACATTAATAACTTAATGAAATTCTAGGAAATTGTAGTCATTTTTATGTGCCCTTAGAACAACATTCTAATCCCATGTGCACTGACCTATCACCTAGCGGGTGTTGGGAACTCACCCGACGCACATGTGGTCATTGAGCCCCTCCTTTATGTGAGCATTGTGAGAATATGATGTCATTGATAACAATATTAAATTTAGAAAAGTAAATGATCATGCATAAATTCCAAAGGCATACAGATGAGTTATTAATACCAATATACCCATTCAAATAAGATAAACATCATATAGAGAGAAGATTTGAGTCATGACATAAATAAAATATACTATGGTTTGCACCCTATGAACAATATATTCAAAACAGAAACATATATTTATATTGATCATAGTTCTAGTAACCAAATCACATTTTAAAAAATCATAATAGACCAAATGTATCAAGACAAACATGACTCATGTATTAAAGACGCTATCTATGCTTCCCTTATTACATAAATTTTCAGAGAACCATCCCTCTAGATATGATATCATTCCTAGAGCCCTCTAGTGGTAATCCTAACCCTTAGAACCTCCTACTCTTTTCTACAGGGCTTTGCCTTTCATCCTCTCTATGATGATCCTGAAGCTTCCCCTCATCGACTGGTTTCTAATTCAGGTGTGTCTTCCTCACTCTAGAGCATCTCTATAAATAGGTATTAACACCCACCACCATGCCTTCCTCCAGGAGTAGATCGAATGCCAAGTGTCCCTGTGGTCCTCCAATAGAGCATGTTTGTTCTGATCTGAGCTCTCCACTTTCTGTAATGATGTCTTCCTTGGAATATTCCATGTGTGGAATATTATTTCCTTGACCACCAAGTCACTAGGATGGAACCTTATCCACTCAGCATGCCTAGTTGGGCCATGTTTTTCCTCAAGTGCTTCTTAGAGAGCTAAATATGGATAAGTACTGAGATCCTTTGTTCTACCTTGCACATGCATCATGGTTTCTAATAAACCCTTCTAAAACCCCTATCTCGCGCACTTTTCCCCTGTGCACCCTTCTTCTTTACTAGATATGTGCATGCATGCGCCCTTTTTTATTTAGCCAATATTTTGAGGCCCAACAACAATGTTATGCGAACAATGTTGGGTTAATATGGAGATACGTTAAAAACAGTGCGTTGAAAGTTAGATTGGGTATGGCAGGGTTCTAGGGTTTATTGGAATTTATTACAAGCCTAAATCCTCGATAATGGCTATCTTCCTTGAGAATCCAACCTAAATGTGGTTGGATTTCCTTCATTTTTTCTCATTTAATTGTGGTTTGTTTGCTTGGGCTATTTTTTTGGGTTTTGGAGGAAGTGGAATCCTCTCAACTGCACTTTAGTTTTTTCCATGAATGCATTTTTGATGATGGATAAAAAACATATTGGTTACAAAAGAGATGCATTCAAAAAGATTATTACCATTTTTGATTACAGGAACAAGGAAACAAAGTAAATAAATATGTGGAGATCACATGCATGAGCTTCTTCCTTCATATTCTAAATCCTAATCAATTCTATCTAGTTAATAGCTTTCTGGGTGTTTTTTTGTGAGCGTCTGGGTTTCATGGCAAAATATTGATATTATGTTTATTATTGGTTTTATGGTATTTTTGTATATGGGTTTTTATATCAAAAATGTATAATATGGATTACATGTGTTATTTGGATTGCATGTGGAAATGTCATACAGAATTGTGTGTTTGAAGGTTCTAATATTATCTGGGAAGGTGTATTTTGTGAGAAACAAAAGTGTATGAGTAGTCACCATTTATTATTATTTGGGTATGCATATTCCAATAGAAAAGAAGGAGATTATGGGATTGTAGTGTGTTTTTATTATCTGATTATGCGTATTTTGTTTTTATGAAGATGGAATATTTTTTGAATCAACTATATTATAATTCTAAAGATGTGTTACATTTTGGGTTTCCTTATTTTGAAAATTAAATGAATGTAAATGAAAGAGCTACATTTTGGTCTATAGTTTTTAAAAAGAATAATTAATGGAGTATCCTAGTTGGGACCATGTTTCAATGTATATAGTCATTGTCATATGGTAGGTAGTTTAAATACACCCATAATGGGCCTGCATACTTAGAATTTATTGCATGTATTTGTGCCATACATTTTGATATAGAAACTAATTGTGTTTTGTTTTCTTATATGGGTATGCTAAATAAGGTGAGTAGGAGGGTTTTTTTTTCTCTATTTATCTTATAGCATTTGAGTTTTATCATAGGGCATTAATACTATTTTTTTATTTGGATTTCAATTTTTAAATCTATTAATTTAGTTATCTACTCCTCAAGGATATAAATATTTAGTAGGAAAAAAAAGTATAGTTTTCTTTTTATATACTCAGATGCCTAGGTACGTTGGCACTTCATTTAGATAGGTCCCTCATTAGTATTTTCTTGTCAATATGTTAGCATGCATATCCATAAAACCCATAATCAAAGTGTATATTCCATCATAATAATCAGATCCATAAGCTCAAATTGGAAACACATGTAATAATGAAACATAGAGATCACATAAAGATTAATATTATATTTACCATATAAGTACTATGAACAGAGACATCAACAACTAATATCCATCCACAAAAATCCATTGTATTAATTCATATAAAAACAAGAATTGAATACATCATAATATTTTCATAGATTCATGTGCGTGAGTTCATTCAGGAAACATAACTCTAATACAACTTGAGTCAAATATGGTCCTCAAAAATATGTAAATCAACTAAATATATAGGGGTTGGGGACTTTCTTTTCATCACCCAGTTTATCCAAAAATAGACCTAATGTTCAAAATAGCCATGCACCAACAACGACATGCTCTTACAATAAAGCTAATAATAGATTAATCTATGATGTAACTCTATTGTAATCTGATTATTAGTGCAAGATATGCATGACCTTTAATCTTCACTTTTCTACAAAAATAGCTCTTGATTCATTGTGAAGTCTTCTTGATCTCATCTTTGCTTGATCTGGATTCCAACCTATTTTCAGCCCATGCCATTTAAAAATGGATAAGTAGCGAACTTGTATTCCTAGGTGCACCCCTCTTAACTAGTACTTGCACGTGCTTCTGTACCCTCTTCCATGCCTCATCATTCCACACACTCTTCAAATACAGGGGAAATTTATTTAGTCCAACATTACCCCACACTAATGATATTTCCACCCTCAGAAATAGGGTGTCTTAACTAATATTTCCAAGTACAAAGAATAAATACTGAAGAATGAAGAATGAAAGAATAAAAGGAATATAAAATGATCTGACGTGCTTTACTCATCAGCTGATAGTATAAGTTTATGGTAATCCTTTTTAATGTTGGTCTCTAACTCATTCCACTCTATTATCCCTTTTTGGGCTTTGTCAAAGACATCACCAAGCACTGCATGCATCTCCTCTTTGGTCCCTTCCTCACCCTTGGCCTAAAATTCCCTTATTACTCCAGCTAGCCCTAAAATTATACCCTCTAATAAATTCATTCTCTGCTTGACCAACTTCCCAATCTCCTTTATCTTTTCTTCATGGGAATATTTTGATTCTTTAAGCACATCACATTTTTTCCACTGTAGCTAACTTCTCCTCTCAACCTAATGTCTCGTCTTTATTTGACATAAGAACTTTATTCTCTTCTTGTAATTTCCTTGTCTTAATTATCAGCTCAAAATCTTTAGAAATCTACAATGCCCATTCTTTTTTCTTCAACTCATCCTTTATCATCTAGAATATGGAGTCATACTCTATGATTCAACATGATATTGTCTTCTTTGCCATTTCATTTTTCTCCTTCAATTGTGCTTCAGTATTCCCTTAAATTTATCAAGGGATCATTTTTGATATCAAACTTTCCCTAAAAATCCCTAAATTGTGTCAGTGCAGAAGATATTTTCTAGAGCTTTCCGACGACTATGACAATGTGACAAATAGACATTGGAAGCTCTAGTTATGTCCGGTCAAAGTTCCGTAAACGAGAAAGTCAACTTTGGTCAACATGTCAATATTGGACCAATAATACTACAACACGTGGAAAAAGGGTGTTGGCAAAAAGAGAGATTCATTTTGGGTGATTATCCACCTCCACTCTTTGACAAGTGTAGAAGGTGGTGGTTGCGATAAGAGGCTCAACTTTTGTGAAGGATGGGAGCCCAGTCACCATGTGGAATAATTTTTTTATTGTCAACATGGTGGGTCCATAAGCCACCATGTGGCTTACCACCAAAATCTATTTACCTATCGAGGATTGATTTATATTTTAGCTCGGCAAGCTATTTCTATTTGAACCGAGTTGAACACATTCCCTCGTGGGTCGAATTCATCTGGGATTGGGATTATCCCATATTATCAGCGAAGAGGACTAGGCATATAGCTCTGCACATGGCTTGTTCAACAACCAACGCATTTAAACAAACCACCACTCTAAACATAGTGGCCAATATATAATCCACTAACCTCATGTCATGCAAGGATCCATATAGTGGATAAGCAGTGGGGGCCAATACATAGCCCATGCGTGGTAAGTCCATGTGAAAAGAGGGGAAGTCTAAGGTTTTAAAAACTTAGAAAAATTTAAGGGCTGCCCCATGCAGGATTTAACCCACTTAAACAAACATGCCACCCACCATGGGATTTATCCCATCCATATGCCACGGTTACGCTTTGAATAATGTATATGATAAAAATTAAGGCATTATTTTTAGGGACCTATTTTAATATAAATAAGGGGACCCTCTAATGAGGCCATAATATGTCTGATTAATGTATAATATATGGTCTCATCATACTCTCTTTTTGATTAAGTTTGATTACATTGTGTGACTTTTAGTTGATCTGATATGAGTGAGGATGTAACTATCTGTCTTTTGATTGATTGTGATCCTAATGTTAAAAGATCTGAAATTCCTAACATAGTGTGTGTTTAAATTTAGTTTTGTAATAAAGCAGGTCTAATTAGTCGAGGAAATGAAACAGGTGGTGTTCAGTATGTTTTTGATAGCATCTGTTCCTACACAGCAAAGTTCCAGAACTTCTAAGCTAGTTCTAGAACTCCATCACATAGTCATCATTTAGTTCCGGAACTTTCAGACTTAGTTCCAGAACTCCAGTATTTAGCTCCAAAATTTTCAAACTTAGTTTCGAAACTCCTGGGGACAACTCTAGAACTCTCACAGGTTTTGGTTGTTAACAATTTCCTATGGTTCCAGAACTTGTCCAAAGTTCTAGAACTGATGGGATTTATCTATTTTAAACCACATCCGGATATTTTGCATCTATAGTCATTAAGGATGATAATATTTCTGAACGTAGATCTAGGAATATTTATCCTACAACTATCTGATCAACCACCATCTGACTCAGCATCTATTCTGGGCATGATTTAATGTCATCAGAATCATTGAGACAGGTGTGATTGTAAAATGTATATAAAAGCATACCTGCATTAGATAGAATTATTATTATAGATATAGAACGGAGAAAAGAAATAGTTTAAGTATCCAGATCCAGTACATTTTGTAATACTGAATGTTTTCATCAATAAAATAGCCATTCTGATTTGAGAGAATTTTGAGTTGTTAAAATCCTGATTCAAGGAGGAGCAAGGGCCCACTCCCCCAAGGACCAGGATATTCATTTATTTAGTATTTATATTTCTTCAGCAAATAGCTTATATTTATTAATTTTGTATTACTTTAGTTCTTTCAGTTAAAATTTGTCCTATACTTGTTCTACAGGTGTTTAGATAAATCTTTATATTTCTTGCAAAAAATTTCAAGCATTTTAGTTCAAGTGTGTTTATTTTCCAACAGTAAGTACATTTCCATTATGCACAGTGTGTTTCCTTTCAACGAGCTTTCAGTGTGTTTTACAATCAACAAGTTTTCATAGTTTGATTTGAATAAGGTTTTACTAAGAAGTCCTTAAGACATTAAAGATATCCCCTAGAAAATATAAAAATAGTTACAGTCAACTACTAGATAAGTTAAAGTACTCTTGTTGCATATAGCTTTTGACACACCCCTGGTTTGATATGACATCAACAAGAAGTTGATTAAATGAGGGGAATGATGAAACCCATCATTTTTGGTGCCATTTAAAGGGAACACTAGTTGGAATTTTCTAATTAAGTGTTAGCAAGAGCAAAAAAACATACATCTAGTAGTTGAAGAATCTTCCCTACTATATCACAAAATATATGAGTAGACTAAGAGACTCACAAGGTAGATTCCTTCCAAAAAAATCTTCACAAGAATTCATAACATCCTCTAGTCAAAGTAAGGAAATTGATCAAGAATTGGAGGCATCACCATCCCTTGTCAGACAAGAAATAGAATTGCCATTTTTTGAATTCTTAGATCAGTCACCTGAAGGGAGTAGAAATATTAGGAGAAGGCTTATTTACCCAAGATCCATTTAGGGTAACTTTTGGTTCTCAATTAAGTAGTCAACCTCCTACTCCTAATTTTTCACCTTCCCCAAAGCATACAGCTTACCACAGTGATTAGGAGGAAAACTCAGAAAATATTTTTGAAATGACATGAGAAGCTGAGGGAGTACCTGATAGGACCTTTACTTATCCAATCCAATTGGGAGATGATGACACATCAATGAAAAACATCTCACCTGCACATTTACCCACCTTTAGAGGGATGTCATCTAAAGATCCTGACCAATTTCTGTTTGAATTCAAGGTGCTATGTCAGACCTATGATTATAAAATAGATAATAAAAAACTCAAGTTGTTTCTAGCCACTTTGAAGGATGCAAAAATGAGGTGGTTCATGGGATTAACTTCCAACTCTATTAGCACTTGGGCACAAATGGAGACTACCTTCCTAGATAAATACTAGGATTATTTCAGAGGGAGAAATAGGAAGGAAGAATTATTCAAAATCAAGCAGGAAGAGGACAAAAACATAGAAGACTATTTAGATATATTCCACTTTGTTAGCAAAAGATGTGGATTTGTGCTTATAGAGGAATTAATTAAAACCATTTTTCTTAAAGGTTCAGATGAAAAATCTAGAGAATCCCTTAACTTGATAGGAGGGGGAGACATTGATCAGTTAAGAATGAATGGAATTAAAGAGATTTGTAGAAGCTATTCCAGAACAAGAGGTGGACCTAGAAAAGGAAAATCAGTAAAAATTCTGAATCCATATATGAACAAACTAATGGATGAGTTAGCAAACTTTAAAACAGACATTTTAGTGAAATTAACCTCTACTATGGATGGATTACAAGCTAAAGCAAATTACAAAACTAAACCATTGGCTATGTATTGTCCTAGATGCAGGAAGAAGCATGCATTAAGAGATTATCCTTTAGATAAGAAAAAAAATGTGTCTAATCTGTGAATCTAAAGAACATGATACTGATGTTTGTTCTTTACTTCCTTTCATTAAAAATCAGCTTAAACAAACCAGTGCCTTATCTATAACCGAAGAATTGAATTTTGTTAAGAGACAACATAACCAATGGAAATTTATGCCAAGATCAGCTCCTAATCCATGGACAATGCCATGGGCTACTCAGGAAGTACCACAAAATTGGGGACAACCACCTTGGGTACCTCAACCAACTTGAAACCCTCAAGATTGGGCAAATCAAGCCTAGTATGCTCAGGGACATCAGCAACCATGGGTTGGTCAAGGAAATCCTTATGCTTGGTCACAACCTAGATGGAACCCTAATTATTCCTAAGGAAGAACATATCCAAATCAGAATCAATAGGCCATCATGGGATCCCCTGCATAGAATTCACAAACTGAGAATGTAGTCCAAACACAAATGCCAGCACAGCTAGTAGTAAACCCTAGAAACAAACAAACAACTCCTATTTATGGAACAGAACCAAAAAAATTAGTTGATTTACATGCTATGGATTATAAGGGTATTCAAACTAGATTTGGGAAAATCTTTAATAGTCTACCCCTTATAATCACTAAAATGACAAAAGAAAATGAACACCCTGGTCCTATTGTTCCAAAAGAGGATATAGAAAGAAAAGAAAAGGAACCAGATAACAACACTACTAAGACTCCATTTCTGTAGAGATTCAAAGAAGATATAGAAATCAAGGAGTCTGAATTAGTTCAAGAATTAAGGAAACTGAATATTGAAATACCACTATTACAAGCAATTAAAGATATTCCAGAATTGAACAAATTAATGAAAATGTTATGCATGAAAGAGCCTAGAAGAAAGAAACAGTATCCCAAGACTATCAAAGTAGATGGGAAACTTGTTGATTTATTAGTAGGAAATCTATTACTTCCCAAATATGGAGATCCTGGAATTCTTGTTATTTCTATCTCTATAGGAAATAAGAATGTACATAATTTTTTGATAGATTTTGGAGATTCTATCAATGTAATGATAGTGGATACTATGAAAACATTACTATTAACAAGTATACAACATACTAATACCATATTGCAAATGGAAAACCAGTCTGTAGCAAAACCAAAAGTAATTATTGAAGACGTGGAAGTTATGGTAGAGTCATGGGAATATCTAGTGAACTTTCTTATATTGTAGCCAAAAGGTAAAACATTGGGTTATCCCATTATTTTGGGTAGACCATGGTTAGCTACAGTTGCTGCTTTGATAGATTGCAGGTCAAGTGATATGAAAATCTCGAATGCTAAGAACTCTAAACAAATTTCCTTATATCCTACCGCACAACCTTTTACTGACATTCATGAACAATTGTGGGTTGATTCTCCTGAAAATAATAAGAAAATTTTGTCTTCTTTGGCTATGATCACATTACAAGATCATGTAAGAGAAGTAGAAGAGATGATTAATCCACCATTGGATGAAAACCTATTGTCTTCAGTGAAATCAGAAATAATTTTGGAACCCACAAACTTAGTTACGGAACCTACGAACTTAGTTCTGAAACCTACGGCTATAGTTCTGGAACCACCATAGCTAGTTCCTGAACCACGACAACATAAGTTCTCTTTGATTGAAAATTATTTCACTCTGGAGGAATGATATTTCTCATGGGGAGAGGATGAATCAGTAGCTTCAGTTTCAAGTACATCAAGAAGTGGTGAAGAATTTCTGGAAAGTATCAATGACAAGGAATTTGGCTTGCAAAGAGATAAGTATCATAATTTTCATTACTATCCTTTTTCCAGTATTTTGTCTCGAAGAACTTTTGGAGATGTTGCTACATACCATATGTTGTTACCACATGCATTTCCATTAAATACTTTAATGAAAACCTTTCCACAAATCAGTTCGTCACATATTGAAACCAAGCATGTTGAAATTCAACCAGGTAAAACTTTAAACATCAATAGCTGGTTGAAGGAGGATGAAGAAGATAAATTGTTTAATGTTTTAAAAAATCATACTAAAGCTTTTGATTGGGATTACAAAGATATGAAGGGGATTCATCCAAGTATCTAACTCATCACATCTATACTGAAAAACACTAAACCAGTTAGGCAGCCTCAAAGAAGGATTAACCCAGCTTTAAGGGATATAGTCAAACAAGAAATTGAAAAACTATTACAAGTAGGTTTCATCTACCCTATATCAAATAGCCAGTGGGTATCTCCTCTTGTAATTGTTCCCAAAAAGAATTGAAAATGAAGAATATGTGTTGACTATAGGGAACTAAACAAAGTCACAATGAGAGATTATTTTCCCTTATCATTCATGGATCAAGTCCTAGATAACCTTTTAGGTAAACAATACTTTTCTTTCTTGGATGGTTTTAGTGGGTACAATCAGATCAGAGTTATTGCTGAGGATCAGGAAAAAACTACATTTACATGTCCATGGGGAACCTTTTCCTATAGAGTGTTACCATTTGGTTTATGCAATGTTCTTGTAACTTTCTAGAGAGTTGTACTTACAATCTTTGCTGATCTAACAAATGATTGTTTTGAATTATATATGGATGACTTCATTGTACATGGAGATACATTTGAAGATGCTTTGAGAAATCTGGATAGAGTGTTAACAAGATGTGAACAACATAACCTGTCTCTTAGTGATGAAAAATGTTTGATGATTGTGGATGAGGGAATTGTATTAGGACACCATATTTCACAAAAAAGGAATTTAGGTGGATCAAAAAAAAATTAGGATAATTTCAGATTTACTTATCCCTCATACTCCCACAGATATCAAATCATTTCTAGGACATGTTGGGTACTATAGACGCTTTTTAAAAGATTTCAGTAAAATTTCTGCCCCCCATGTTTAATTTACTAACCAAGTACTATGAATTTATTTGGGATGAAAAGTGCCAGCATGCTTTTGAAGAAATTAAAAACAAATTAATTAGTGCCCCAATATTGAGAGGTCCTAATTGGGAAAATCCATTTCATATCCAAAGAGATGCCTCAAATTATTGCATTGGTGTAGTATTGGGACAAAAATATGAAGAAGGAAATATGTATGCCATTTACTATCTTAGCAAGAATATTACTCCCACTTAAAATAATTACACCACCACTGAAAAGGAATTTCTTGTTGTAATTTATGCAATCAATAAATTCAAACATTATATTATAGGGTATAAGATATTTGTATGCACAGATCATTTAGCAATTAAGTATTTAATGAACAAACCAGTGGTTGGAGGAAGAGTCATTAGATGGTTATTACTTTTACAAGAATTTGATATTACCATTGTGGAAAATCCAAGTAAATCTAATGTGGTAGATGATTTTTTGTCAAGACTAACCACCACAGAGGAATAAGATCTAGTCAAGGATAACATTCTAGATGAACAACTATTTGCAATCTCAGCAAGTACACCATGGTTTACTGATATGGAAAATTATCTTGCAACAGGGAAGTTCCCTCCTTTCACAAAGAAACAAATAAAGAAGTTAATTAAAACTAGTGCACAATTCAAATGGTTAAATGGAATTCTATTTAAGTGTGGTCCTGATTTTGTCTTGCGTAGGTGTGTAAGAGAGGATGAAATATTTGACATCCTCAGAGCATGTCATGATGAACCAAGTGGAGGACACTATTTAATAAAAAGAACAACTCATAAGATACTTGACACTGGTTATTATTGTCCATCTCTATACAAGGATGCGAAAAGATATATAAAGAGATGTGATCCTTGTTAAAGGATGGGACAACCAACTTTCACCAATGAAATTCCTCTTCAGCCTCAAGTTGTGGTTGAACCATTTGAGAGATGGGGATTGGATTTTTTTGGTCCCTTTAATCCTCCTTCACAAGGGAAGGAATATATTCTTATATGTACTGACTATGTGACAAAATGGGCAGAATTGCAGGCATTGAAAAATGCCACTAAGGAAGTAGGTGTTGATTTCCTTTGGAACAGAATTATGATCAAGTTTGGAGCACCAAAGAGCATAGTTTCATATCAGGGACCATAATTTATGTCTAATATGATCCAAGCTTTCACAAGATATTACCAAATCAATCATAGGAAGTCATCTCCTTACCATCCACAATCAAATGAACAATCCGAAGTAACAAATAGAGAATTAGAGAACATCCTTACCAAAACGGTTGAAGCTGGGAGAAAAGATTGGGTAAAGAGACTACCTGAAGCTGTTTGGATGTATAATACAACTTGGAAAACTACAACAGGGTTTTCACCATATGAATTAGTCTATGGGAAAAATCCCTTGTTGCATATAGAATTTGAACTTTAGACATTGAGGACAACAATGAAGGTGGGAATTAAATTGAATGCAACTCAAAAAGAAAGAATCCTTCAACTCAATGAGTTGGATGATTTAAGGTTGGAATAAATTCATTAGACATACATGATTAAAGAGTAAAGGAAGCAATGGCATGACATACATATCAATAAAAATCAATTCAAAGTATGAGACCAGGTATTAATTTTTGACTCTAAGTACCAATAGTTCAAGGGTAAATTGAGAACCAGCTGGTTGGGACCCTATCAGACTGATCAAAATTTTGACAATGGTTCTATTCAGTTACTTCCCATTGATGGAAATAGCAGAACACTCTTGGTCAATGGGCATAGGTTGAAACTCTATAAGAAGCCTCCCAATAAGAATGATTTTTTGAGGAAGATTGAAGTAGAAAAAGAATTTGATCATATGGAAGAACTCAGTTCTTCCAAAATGATCAAATAATCAGATGACAAATCCAGAATAAAGGGAAGAAGATGAAAACCAACAAATGGCATCTTCTTCCCCAATATATATATATATATATATCAAGGTCAATTGAAAACTGGAAAATGGCGGTTGACCTCTTATTGCCTAGTTCAAATAAAGGAATTATTTTGAATTCCAGTTGTCTTATCTAATCAAGTTTTGTTCCACTTATAGGAATGATGAGTCATCATAGCAAAATGCTTACATCATCAAGGATGGTAATTATGTCTTTTAACTTATTTAGGGTTGATTAAATGTTTGCATGTGTGATGTGACTTAGTTTAAAAGTAGGTATGATGAGTCATCTATTTATACATTATGATTACAAGTGTGTAATCATGATATTGATTTGGATGGAATAAGTGGCGGCATGGTTATCATTAGTAATCATTATTGCAAACATCAAGTGAAATAAATATTGCAAAAATATATTGAGGAAGGAGAAATGAATTGAGTTTGTATTCCGCAGCAAAGAGAAAAGAATTCAGAAGTTCCATAGCTAAAAACTAAGGTTCCATAGCTAAAAAAAGAGGTTCTACAACCAACCCATTAGTTCCATAGCTAACAAGAAGACCTAGAACCAATTCACAAAAAATGAAGAGAGACAAAAATCAAACCGATATGGGGATTAAGAAGAAATCATAACTAGAGGACGATTCCCATCTACTCACAGACAAAGAAGTAGCATCCATCTTTGAGCATGTATGATGGCTTGAATTCCTGAAGAAATTTTCTAGGCATAATGACAAATTGGTAAGAGAATTCATCATAAATCTAGAACAGACTAGAACAAAATTAAGTAATGTCTTTATTCATTTTTCTATAAATACTATAAGTAATGTGTCTGGAGTGCCCATTGTTCATGTCCCACAAGCTACTAAGGGGACTTTGAAAGAACTGGTTAAAGTCTTGCTGCAAGAAGAAGAAGTTGAACCCTAGTATATCTATAATACAAATAAAATAATAAAAGGGGTCAGAAGGTCCAGTTTGCAGAAAACCCTTTAATAGGGTAGCATTTTAGATAGTAAAATATTTAACTTGTGATGGTTAGTTTGGGTCTGTGGGAAAAGAAGTCTTAAAAATGCTCATATATCTTAAGTATGGAGCCACCAAGCTTGAATACATAATAAACCTCCCAGGGTTTCTTTTTTATTCCATTCAGACCATGGATCAGAGGTATTCTTGGGGTGTTGATACAATTAGGCATCATGGTCTAATTCATTTGATATGTCAACACCATTTCCTGTCAAAAAAGAATGGAGAAGAAATTTGGGACAAGTTTCATGGCAAGTTCAAGAAAAACCCTAATATTATAAGAAGGACAATTCCAGCCCCATTCTCTCCTTCAGATAATCTAGAAATTTATACCTTTGTAGAAGGAAACGGGGAAATGGAAAGAGAAAACATACCAAGAAAAAGAAGGTCAGTGAGGAAGATAAAAATAGCAGAGCCTTCTGTACCTATGAAGTAAATTTCTTCTTCCACAACAGCTTCATAAGAGCCAATATTTGTCTCTGACGGAGATAGCTCACCCACACAAGAACCGGAAAGAATAGTAAGAAGAAGTTCTAGAGGGAAATTCACTACTGAGCATATTGAAATTCCTCAGCTAAGAAAAAGGCATAAGAGTTCAAGGGGAACTCCAGAAGGAAGGATTGATCAGGAAAGGATGGAAGAGGAAGCTGCTAACATTTTGGGCAACATGGCCATGACTCCACCTGAGCCAAGTCATGCTGAAATGGACAGAGGAGAAGAGAAATTTTATGATTAAGATTTTTAGGAGTTGGTTGAACCTTCAGCAGTGCCACATGAAGAAGAAGAGTTGGCATCTAGGATAAGAAAAGGAAAACTTCCTTTAATAGAGGAAGAATGCCAAACTCCTCAAATAATTTCAAAGGAAGAGGAAAGACAACAAGTTAAACAGGATCTGTTCTTGTCTAGAGCAGAGCTCATTATCAGAGAAAAATATGAGGAATTGGACTTCCTCAAACTTAAATTGGAACAAAGGGAAATGCTCATTAATGAGCTAACAACTTAGCTTGCGGCCAGAACTGGGGAATTATCAGCAACCAAGAAGAAGCTGATAGAAAAAGAGGAAGAGTTCCAGACTTCCAAAAAATAGAGTGTTGTGTCCACAGCCTCTGCATAGACTGAGTTGATCTATTTGCCACTGAAACAATAATGAGATGATATTTACAAAGATCTCAGAGAAGCTAAAACATCAAATGAGGAATTAAAGACCAATATGGAGGAAGAGATGAAGGAAAGAAAGGAATGGGAAGAAAAATTTTATAAGGAGGAAGGAAATAAATATAAATGTCTTGCCAACATTCATATGGTTTGTATTATGAGTGAGAAATTTCTTGCCTGCAGGAGGCCTTCTCCTTCATATAGTGTGTTTTTGGAAGAGCAACTCATTCACTGGCAGTTGTCAAGAATTGCATGTGGGCTTCCACATGAACTACAAGATGAATCTGAATTCATGGCAGCTTACTCTCTATCTAGCCATGAACATTAAAATCTCCTGTGTGAATTTTATCTTTGCAATTATATGCTACAGAAAAACACAAGATTTATGATTAACTTATATGTAGGGGAGATCCAGCTCAATGTATTTGTCTCTCTTTTGCAAAACCAAATTGCATGGAAGGAAAGAGAATCTAAATTTTTATTGAAAGCCAGCTCAACAAGTCTTTGCATGAGAGATCATTATGGTAAACCTTCTTCCTTCCTCACACAATTTAGAACTCATGCCTTTGATAGGAGATTCAAGACACATTACCTTGCCATTCTGCAAAAGATTATTAATGCCTTCACCTCCTATGAGGAGGAAAAATTTGAAGATATTTATGAAGGATGCTCAAAGAGGTGGGAACTCCTTACTATTTCTTTGAAAAGAAGGGAAGTAATTTTCCCTACAAATCCGATATGGAGTTTAGAGAGGGCCAAAGCATTATGCATAATAATTTCCAAAGTCAATGAAACCTACAACCAAATATGGATGGGAATGTGAACAAGGCCACCTCTGCTTCTCACCCCCATGTCTCCTTGGTAGAACATATATCGTCAAGACCCTGCTGAATTTCAAAAGTGGGAGAGGAAAATAGAAAAAGGAGCTGGGTACAATACATTTGAGCTTAAGCATTGGAAAATTTGGTTTCATCCATTTGATCTAAGCAATCAAATGGAATACAGAACATATGATCCCACTTTTGAAGAATGAGTTTGTAAAGGGACTTACAAACAAGTAAGTTTGGGGGAGATGATGAGGCCATAATATGTTTGATGAATGTATAATATATAATCTCATCATACTCTCCTTTTGATTAAGTTTGATTGCATTGTGTGACTTTTAGTTGATTTGATATGAGTTAGGATGTAACTATCTATGTTTTGATTAATTGTGATCCTAATGTTAAAAGCTCTGAAATTCCTAACATAGTGTGTGTTTAAATTCAGTTTTGTAATAAAGCAGGTCTAATCAGTCGAGGAAATGAAGTAGGTGGCGTTCAGTATGTTTTTGATAGTGTCTATTCCTACACAACAAAGTTCTGAAACTTCCAAGCTAGTTCTGGAACTCAATCACACACTCATCATTTAGTTCTGGAACTTTTTCACTTTGTTCCGGAACTCCAGTATTTAGTTCCGGAATTTTTAGACTTAGTTTCAGAACTCCTGGGCACAACTCCGGAACTCTCATAGGTTTTGGTTCTTAACGATTTCCTATGGTTCTAGAACTTCTCCAAAGTTTCGGAACCGATGGGAGTTATCAATTTTAAACCACATCTAGAGATTTTTCATCTACAATCATTAAGGATGAGAATATTTCTAAACGTAGATCCAAGAAGAGTTATCCTATAGCTATCTGATCAACTGCCAACTGACACAACATCTATTTTGGGCATGATTCGATTTCATCAAAATCATTGAGACAGTTGTGATTGTAAAATGTATATAAAAGAAGACCTGCATTAGATAGAATTATTATTAGAGATATAGAATGGAGAAAAGAAATAGATTAAGTATCTAGACCCAGTACGTTTTGTAATACTAAATGTTTTCATCAATAAAATAGCCATTTTGATTTGAGAGAATTCTGAGTTGTTGAAATCATGATTCAATTAGGAGCAAGGGCCCACTTCCACAAGGACCAGGATATTCATTTATTTGGTATTTATATTTCTTCAGCAAATAGCTTAGATTTGTTAATTTTGTATTGCTTTAGTTCTTTCAGTTAAGCTCTTTCGTATACTTGTTCCTGCAAGTGTTTAGATAAATCTTTATATTTCTTGCAATTGTTTTCAAGCATTTTAATTCAAATGTGTTTATTTCCAAAAGCAAGTGTTTTTATTTTCCAACAGTAAGTACGTTTCCATTCTGCATGGTGTGTTTCCTTTTAGCGATCTTTTAATGTATTTTACAATCAACAAGTTTTCATAGTTTGATTTGAATAAGGTTGTACCAAGAAGTCCTTAAGACATTAAAGAGATCCCCTAGAAAATATATAAATAGTTACAGTCAACTACTAGATCAGTTAAAGTACTCTTGTTGCATATAGCTTTAGACACACCCCCAGTTTGATATGACATCAACAAGAAGTTGATTAAATGAAGGGAATTATAACACCCATCACCCTCCTTCATTGCAAACACACAACTTGGAAGCTCAAATCAAGAGCTTGAGGAATATTGTCAAGTGAGTGGATGAGATTGTTTTTTATAAGACCTATTTATTAGGCTTATTATAAGTTGTGAAGACCTATTTATTTAAATAGGCATTATTATGACTAGGATTTTTGTAATACTACCTAGTCGGCTCATAGCGCCACACCTAATTATTATGAAGCTTGGAGTATGGACCAGAGTTCCAAAGGGTGTTACGAAGTGTCTGGAACACTGATCGAGATCCGAAGGATTCTGAACAGTGGAGTTGGTGCAATAGAGCTTGCCAAATATGCCATCAAAGGGGAATTCAGGTGCTATTTTTCACCCTTGTCATCTGAAGGTATGGATATTCTTCTAAGAAAGTTCTTAATAGTTTCCATTAGGTTTTCTTGTGAAATTACTATTTTAACTCACAAGTTTTGACTAGGAGAATGGTTCGAAAGAACCCAAAGATGTAGGAAATTGCCAAACTCCGTAATCAACCTTTTTGCAAAGTATCATGCTTATTGAATTATTTTAAGTTGATTTTAATGGGGTAAAAATTAAACGGTAATTTGATAAGCCTACAAGGGTCTGAGATCGAGATAAAAATTTTGGTTGATTTTCAGATTAAGCTGGTATCAGAGTTGGTTTAGCTCCATATTTGCTTTCAGTAAATCTAATTAATAGAGTGATTGCTTCAAGATTGGTGCAATTGGCTCAATTTGTGTGAACAAGGTACAGGTGAAGCTTGATGAGGTTGAAGCTTAAAATCACCAGATCCAGGAAGAGAACTCTCTCTTTCAATCAATGTATTACTCCTTTAAAGAGGAGAATGCTTGTTTGAAATCAGAATTACAAACCAAGGATGAAATCTCGACAAGGTTGCAATGTGGTTATCATAATAAGGAAATTCCTTCAGCTTCATATTCAAATACCATGATAGATGAGTGAACTGTAAGTTGTTCACCATGTGAATCTTATTCCTCCCATTTGGTTTCGGATTAAGGTAATGAAGTCTTTGGTTTGTTTGAAAAACATACTAGAGGAATTGGATCCAAATTATTAGATAAAATGGGATTTGATGGAAGAGGCCTTTCTAAAAATGACCAAGGCATTACTAACCCAATACAGGTCGAGGATCATCCTCATTTTGTAGGTTTGGGTTGTCCTAGTGCAAGAATGGAGAATGCTCCAAGAACACTAACAGAAGACAAGCTTCTGAAAGCAAAGTGAATACCCCACTAGTCCTACAAGAAGATTCTGAGTAGGAAAGTTGTGCTTCATCATCACAGGAAGGTTGTGGTAAGTGAAATAAGTGAAGAGTTAATGAGATTCCACCTCTATTTTCTTACCATAATCATAAGTACAATAAAACTTATGATCCAATTTTTCATCTTAAGAAGTATGGTTATGATTTTTAGAATATTTGGAATTCCTTTCCATGTAATTTTTGTGGATTGCATAATCATTCTGTGGCCAGATGTTGGAAGAGAAGGAAATTGATGAAGAAGTTGATGTCATTTGTCAGGAACACAACAAATTAGAAATACCAATCTCGTCATGCAGAGTCAAGAAATGGTAGAAAGAGTTCTTGA
This sequence comes from Taxus chinensis, assembly GCA_019776745.2. Lineage (NCBI taxonomy): Eukaryota > Viridiplantae > Streptophyta > Pinopsida > Cupressales > Taxaceae > Taxus > Taxus chinensis. The sequence goes on from CM034149.1 coordinate 886,119,026, forward strand.
TCCCAGAAGAAGGAAATTAAGAGGAATTTTTTTGCTCATTGTCAGAGGAATGGGCACCGGGTGGAATTTTTTTGAAAACTGCATCCATCTTGCCATCAGATTTATGGAAAGCCAAAGATGGAATGGATGCCAATTGTAAAGAAAAAAAATAGGTTATTAATCCACCACCAATTAACAATTCAACCCAGGACCAGGTAATACCTGAAAGTGAAAGTCCTTTAAAGTGGGCAAGTCAATAATTTGTCAATTATATACTACATAATTCATATTGATGAATAGTATGAAGTATTGTTTGGAGATCAGATTTTGTGAGAAAATGCTGAGAGAAAGGTTTACCATACTCAATGGATTTTCTTACTTAGAAAATTTGATTAATACTCCAAACATATCTCCTAATCAGCTTGTGAGTACCTGTTACAGCTTAAATAACAAATTTAACTTATATTAATCTTGGGGATCTGTCAGCCACATGTGTAGATAGTTGAGCTTGTAGGTGTCATCTCAGAACTTCATTTTGTGTAGAGGCATCATGACTGTGTAGAAAAATGGTAACTGAATTTGTTGGCATTGATGTCGGGTCGGAAATTCTTTTGATGAAGATGCCATCTTGGGAATCTAGCAGAATGGTACCTGATATTGTTTGTCAACAAAAAATCTCTCAAAAGATTGGCTCAAATTGTCATATGATTGTCAAGGCATTATGACCACAAATTCAAATGGTAGGTGATAATCAGACTTAGCATCATGCATTGGAGGCTTGAGGTCTTGAAAGAGGCTTAGCATCATGCATTGGAGGCATTGAGTTCTGAAAAGGGACAAGTCATTGTCCATCATCGAAATTGAATCGATCATAGCTCTAAGTAGCATGGAGTCCCTGTATGCACCCAAAATTACATGTGCTACATTGTCGGAAAATGGTTACAAAAGTACCCAATGATGATTCAGTTCCTTTCAAGAAGGTGTTCAAGCTCTAATTTCCATTCACAGTATATATTTGCTACCTAGACATCCCTACTTAGCATTCCTACACTTTCTTCTACCTTTCCACTCTTTCAGCGCATGTTTTTACCTTCAGTTCTAGGACCCGCCACCCTTCCTGAGTGGCGGTTCTGAAATCACCACCCAAAACAGAGAGGTGGTCCTGATCGTTTTTTCAAGATTCTTCAACGCATGTTTTAACATGCGATGGTTCACTTAATTTCACTTTTTGCATGCATCTGTGAGCCGAATTGTATAAAATTAGCTTTGATTGGTTATTCCTCCTTCCTCCTTCTATTTTAAAATAGATTTAATGGGTTGGAAACTCATCTTTCTTTCCTTATAAATGACGGCACCTCCCATCCTCCATTCCTATATATTCCATGCTTGTATCCAAGAAAAAGGGTCCTAAGAATTTTTGTGTATCTTGCATTGTATTGCTGCTACGATCTCGCTACGAAGTTCATAGCCAAATGTTGATCTCTTGTGTTATCTCTCTTCTACCTACATTACATCCAGACTACCATCAAGTTGCAATTTCTCAAGATCCATCCCCCTGTTATTATTCTTGCATTCCCAATCCCTTGGACTCATATGAACACTCGAAGAAAAAAAGGAAAAAACTGATGAGACAAATTACTACACAATTAGATTTACCTCTATTTTATGAATTCCATGTTGGATATGTTGTTTGATTTCCTTCATTCCTACAATTTATCATTGTTATATCATATCAAATAGATTAGAAATCAATTTACTTTCATTTTCAAGTAATTATTTAATTTCCAAGAGGGTTTAAAATATTTCATAGAAACCCCTAGTGACAGATCTTCTTCCTATCCTTGTGGATCTGAAGGAGAAAATATCTGTAGAAGGTTGTCTACATATCATAGATCATTTTAAAAATTTCTTTTTTTAAGTTAGTTTAGTTTCAATACACTCAAGACATGTGAATAACCACATCAGGTTATTTTTCTTGTTTATTTTTAGTATAGAAGTTGATTTGATTATTTAGAATAAAAGCAAATTGTTGTTTGTGATTGTAATATTTCAGTTTTTTGATTTGTTTAGATTAGCTTCCTTTCAGCATTAGCATAGATTGTTAATTTCATTCAATTTACATGGAAACTTCAAATTATTTTAGCGCTTAGATCTAAGTTTGGTAAACAAACCATAGGGAATTTATGCTACCCATTCATAGCCTCTAAATCTCCCCCTTTTTCAACTCGGCTACCAAGAGATCACACTACCAGATCCTAGTCATTGATCCTCCTATAGTTAGCCACACACATTCAACATCATCTGCTCTAACACGACCTCGGGAGGTTGAGTGTGGTTGAAGATCATGTGTTCATTTTCATCTGTATAAATTGGTGAACCCGACTAGAAGGATTAATTCCTTCTTGTTTCCTTTATTTCATTGCCATTACCTCATCTTTCTATTTCTTCCCCTATTTTGGTAGGTACTTTACACCTTTTAAAATATGTTTGGAAGAGATTTTTGTGGGCCATTTAGATCTAATAGATATTATACCAACGTGCAACCACAACAATCCCCATCTCTTTCAAGGTTGGGTGACAATTACATAAGCAACGTTTAAACATCCCCTAGGATGGAGGAGGTTAATCAACCATTAAACATTCAAAATGATCAACCCAATGAAAACCACATTGTTATCACAAATGGAACAGGTTCTTACCATAGGGTCTTGTCAAGACCTTACATTGCCATAAAATCAAAAAAAGATGATCTGTTTACATGAATAGCTCGTCCTCTTCATCGGATAGATGAGTCTTTGGATAGAATGAAATCTTTAGCCTTTGACATTTCGAATACCTATCCTAAGATTATTACTTTTGAGGAAGAAAATAATTATAACAATGAAAAATTCATGACAGGGTATCATGACCCTGCTCAATCAAACCCTATGCCATAAGCACCCTAACAAGGGACTCAATCTTCTCCCAATGATCTCATTCCTACTTTAGTAGGGAGGATTAGAGAACTAGAAAGTGCCCAAACTTCACAACCAACACATGCAGTAGGGAAGAACACAGGGTATCCAGTTGAAAGTAAAGGATATATCCCTTCTAATGAAACACTAACGCAATATCATGTACAACAAGGTTATTGGGTTCATTCAAATCCAAGTGATCTTCTCATAGGGTTATACACACTAGGGATGGGTCCTCATCCTTTTCAAGCTTATCCTACGTAAGGGCTGGCTAGAAGTGTGTTCTTGAATTCTGCCACAACAAGAAATGCAACATTCCCTAGTTTTACGCCCGTTATTCCATATCCTGGAACCGTCCCACCTTACATGTATATGTATTCAAAATCTCCCCAGATGGACATGTATCCATTCGTGCTCCCTACATGCCATATTAAGGGACTCCATATGTTCCCGTCAACTCTTATAATGCATCTTATCTTACTCCTCCTCCTCCACCTCATCATCAAGGATCTTCGATGGTGGAATCTTATGCAATGGGTACATACGCTAAGTACTTAAAGGATCCTCTTGACTTCACCATACATGGTGTCATGCTTCCATGCCCATTGCTAGATCTGCCAAAATTTAAGGGATAAGGAGACCCGAATGCTCATATTAAGGCCTACGCTACTACTATCAGGGAATTTCTTCCTTGGGATGTTGTAGTGGATAAGATCTTTTGAAAGACTCTTGAAGGAATTACATTGGATTGGTACTATAGGATACCAGAATATTTCATACATTCTTTAAAACAACTTGTTTTTGATTTCATCAAAGCATTTGACATGAACAAGTTGTTATGTACAAGGATTAGGGAGTTCCTACATATTAGACAGGAGAAAAATGAATCTATCACACATTTCATCTAGAGATGGCACCAAGTTCTCTATTCCTCTGCAAGTGCACCTAACATGGACCAAATGGAACTTTGCGATATTTTCCTTCACTCAGTCAATTGAGAGACTAAGGAAGAGGTCCAAAAGTTTCCTTTTTGTAGTTATGAGGAGTTGTGGAAGGAGTGCTTTGTATTGACCAAGCTTCTATAGATGGTGGGCATAAGATCTATAGTCCCAATGGGAAATTGGTATCCCCAAATCAAAATAATGCAAGTTATCAAAATAATGGTGCCAACAACCAAGGACCTAAGGGTGTGAATTGTAATCATGGTGCTACCACAAATAGTGTTACTGATCAAGCCAAGAACATTGGTTTTCTGAATAACAACAATAACAATAACAATAACTTGGGAAATCAAAGAGGCCTCAACATTATGTCTTCAATCAACACAGTCGATGTAAATTATCCACCGCAAAAAAAAAAATCAAACCCAAGGCCCAAACCAGTATCAAAATTTTGGCCAAGTGGCAATGAATCATGGTCATAATAACCAATTTGAATACTAAAACCAAGGTTATAAACAACAAAAACAAGATGCTTATCAAATACCAAGAGATTATGATCCTAACCTATATTGTGGTTTCTATAAGGTTCAAGGTCATGACAATAGGACTTGGTGAAATTACAGTAAGTTTCTACAAATACTTCCCGAAAACCAAAGGGAACTCTTTATAGACATGTTCATAGCAAATCCTGAAGTAAAATCGTAATCTAACTATACAAGACATGTAGCTCCTCAGAATGCTAATGTGAGCATATTTTAAGATCCGCTCCCTACACATCCAATAAAATTCAAGGTGAATTCACAAAGTAAAAAAAAGGAATTCCTATAGGAAACAATGACCATGAAACCTCAACTTCCAATAACTCTCGGGTCGCTCCTAACCTTGGTTCAAATGATAACAAAAAAATCTTGGGATTAGTTAAGCTAGAGATTGAGCATGAAATTAATACAACTCAAACAAAGGAGTATGTTTCCCAACCCCTTCCTGATATTTCCTTCCCACAGGATGATGTTCCTACAATTTCAAAACTGGTAGGAGCCTATGATTTGATAGTAGATTTAAACAAGACCTTTTCTCACATCTTGTTTTTAGATTTGTTAAATAATTCACCCGCGCATCATTCTGCATTTCTCAATGCACTAGGTCTTAGTCATCTAATCTATGTTACGGCACCTCCTAGTGCTCAAATAAATTATATTGACTTTGGCATACATCCTCTGGGACGTAATGATAGGGATATTTGGTTTGTTTTAAATATATACAAGATGCCATCTGACACTGAAATTTCTCGAAGAGGTGATCCTTCCTTCTTTTTACAAGTCTAGGTTTATAATAATTGCATTAAAAGAGCCATGATCGATGACAGGGCTGTTGTAAATGTGGTTCCTTTCTATTTCTTGCACAAGTTGGGATATGGAGAGATAAATTCTTCCTCTATAAGAAACACTTTACGGGGGTACGAAATTCTTAAAGTGACCTTGATTGGAACCATAGTTCTTCCAGTCACACTTGGTCCAAAAACTATCTTGACAGAGTTTTACATTATCGAAAGGGAAATAAGTTATAACATGATCCTTGGGAGACCTTGGATTCTTTGAATGAAGGCTATCCCCTCTTCCCTATTCTAGGAGATTAGATTCCTCCATTTGGGGAAGGTCTTCATCACACAAGGGGATCCTAAGCCCTTCGATATACACTTATAAAACCTCAAGAAGAAGAAAGGAGTCCATACATAGTATAAAATTCCTACGAATCAATTGAATAAACCACCTCTAACAAAAGAGTTAGTCCTAGTCACCTTGGATGTTCCAAAGGTTAAAGTCATTAACATAAAAACATTTGAGGTGGCAAAAACAGATAAGGGTAAATCAATATCTGTAAAAATGGTGTCCACTAAAACCACAGTGGGAATCATGAAACTCTTAGAGAGTGACCATCCGATCTTCCTTCCATTTGAACCCTAGGTAATGGGTATTATTATTAGTTTAGCATCTCTTCCCTCTGATGACCTAGGTCTAGATGTAAACATGATAGAATTAACAAATGAAGAAGGGAAATTTGAGGTTGAAACGATGCCCATCAAAACCATATTTGAGGGTTTTTCTATTCTAAACCCTAGTTTCGACCCATGTGTGTCTAAAACTAAGCTTGTCATATCCATGGGGCAAGGCCTCATCATTCAGTAAGAGTTACAAGTAAACACAATGCTCCACATAGTAAACAAGGCCAAACAACATAGTCATGCTCGCCTACACACCATGGCTCAATAATGTGACAAAGAGGTGTATGAACGCCTCTTTCAGACAAATGATTTTAATGATTGGACATATACACTTCCGAGTAAGTGTTGTAAGTTTAAACACGGAATGGTAGGCCCTTGTCAAGAGAATGTAAATTTTTAGGATAATGGTTCTCCACTATGTACTTGCAGGGGTGAAGAATTCAATATTCATCAAGTTTCCACACCTTAGACATCATGACATGTAGTTTCACCTGCATTCCCATATGTACATTACTACATCTACATTGCATTTCGTCTTCCAGTTCATTTCATAAATTTGTGATCAAGGGACTTATTCTTATAGAAATTCCTAAAAACTTCTAAAAACATTGGCAAAACATTCAGATCCTATCTCTTCAAATATTCATAGTATCATCAATTACTTCTAAATCATTTCATCAGTTCAAGCAAGAAAAGAAAAAGTTTTGAAATTGACCATACCAAGGCCTGCATACTTGGTTATTCTTATAGTTTCTTTCTAATTTAGGTGTCTTTTCCTATAGTTTGTTCTGAAAGCTTCATGGTGTCACATCTTTCTCGGAAGAATCTCTTTGGAAATAAAAACATACTAAACATTTTTCCTAGATAAGTAAGTCAAATGCGAATCCACAAAAAAATTTTATTTTACACATTTCTTTTCCCTACCAACCTTCGGTGTTGAGCCTAAATCTCTTACTAGTGATGTAGGGGTTGGGAAAGGAGAAAAATGCCCTTACTCATCTATTCCTTATTCGTGGTGATGAGCCCATGCTTTCTCCTGGTAGCATGGGGTAAGCAATAGGGGGTCTCGTTGATAAACTTGAAAGCTACAAATAATTCATTCAAATGTTGTGAAATCATAGGTCAAAATAAAAGTGAGTTAGATGTCCAAAATTCCAAAAGAGCTTAAAACCCCAAATCTAGATTTTGTCAACCAAGTAGCCATCTAAAGATCTAATTCTAGATAAACATCAAAGAAATTCACATTCTAAAATATGAGGTAGCTTGATTAGGATAGGATTATAGCATCTTAATTTGGTTCTGACAAACCTTTGTCTTTCTCTCGTCACTATCATTCAACAAAATTTCATAACATGTGTCCCATCTGATTCTTGATGTTGAGCCCTCATATATTACTAGTTGCATGGAGTTGGGGTGGGGTAGGTACATCTTCTTATCATACCATTATATTACCACATTTTTCCAAGACAATATAAAGTATCAAAGGTTTCTTAAAGAAGCTAAAAGTTCAAATATCACATTGTGTTTGAGTTATCATGTATCAACATTATAAAATACAAAAAGAAATCATTCTGTTATCATTTCACATCCACTGCATACATTCTAAAAATCATAGAAAAGTAGTTCTAAATATCTAGAGTACACATGAGAGATAAACCAACAAAATATCAACTTAGATACGATGATATACCAAACCAAAAATAAGATTTTGTATATATCATGGTGAATCAAGTTTTTATACATTGTTTTCATGCACAAGGCATGGTAAAAATACTCATAATGAGCCCGAAACATACAAAACATTGTATAGATGACCAAAAAAATGTCACCAAAGCAATAAATATGGCCCATTAGTCTGTCATTCTCTGTGAGATCCCTCAGATGGTGTCTGACCGCATATGGGGCTCCTGCTATGGATACAACGATGCTGAGAGTGAAACGAATGATGCGAGTGCTCATAATGGCATCCACTACCCATGGCCTCGTTGGGGAGAATGAATCTGTCTCATCAAGAACTTCATGGTCTCATACCCGGCCACCTGAGTGTGAAGAGAAGTCACTATCTCTACTACATTCCACACAAGGGAAAATATGTCAATGTGTCTACCTGTGGCTAATGGATGTCCCGAGTTTGAGGTCAGCTTAGCTTGGGTTTTCCCCAAGGGGATCAACAAGGTATCCACGCATACTCGAGGGATAAGCTCTCACCACTCCTTTATCACCGCTTGTAAGTAGAAATCAAGAAATGATTAGTTAGGAAAATAAAAGAAAGAAAGACATACGAGTCAACAATCCTAACTAAGACTAAAAACAAAAGAGAGAGAGAAGGTATTTAACTTACTTGGGTCTCCAGGCATCCAAGTAGGGTTGGTAGTTGCTACTGTCAGTACTACTGGTGGTTGTGGGGCTTCCCCAAATCTAGAATAAAATCGTTGTCCTACAACAGACTCATTGTCCCCCTCTCCACCGCGAGGAAGTGTCAACTCTAAGACTAAGGTATCTCTCTTAGCACTAGCCTCCCTGTGTGCTGCTCGTAAGCATCTCCTACATGTTGTGCCACTCAGGGTCTCTCTCCTCCTCCTCCGAATGGGCTATCTCACCAGTCCCAACACCAAATCCCTCATCCTCCGTGTCCTCTTCGACTAACTCCTCCTTTGTTTCATCCCCCACATCCTTCTCAGAGACAAAGTCTAGATCTATAGGCTCATCCTTCTCCTCGATGTGACCAGGAGTGGCCATAATCCAAAGTAAGGGTGCTTGAGGGGCACCAGCTACCTAACGAGCATAGACCACCCATATAACTATAATGGGAACACCTAAAATGATCACTATCTAACCAGGATCCCCTCTAAGGCCCTTCCAGGCCTCTTGAATAGTCTTGTACACTAGAGTGATAGGAGGGAGAACACTAATGTATGAAAGGTAAAACTACTAAGGGAACCTATCAAATAGGTGGACCTTGAGTCTCCTTGCTCTGTTGACAAGATAACCTGTCAAAGAGCAAGCTACTATGGTGGTCACCTCCACTCCCCATATCCCTGCCCATGTCTTGATAAAGTGTGGCAGTCATGTCCGTTGTAGTCAGGGAAGCCACAGGCTGATGTGGCATCCTAAGTACTGACATACCTATCAACCTAACTACCCAAACAACCCCTGGATCTGATACTAGTACCCCCTGCCATAGGGGATGAAATGCTCATAGACCCAACTCATCACAAGAGTAATTTGGCTCAATGATTTTCCCTACCATCTGACCACCTTATATAGATCATGGTAGGTGGTCCCAAAGATATCTGTGCCCCAAGCATATTTACAACCATTCCCCTCAATCTATGTAATGATAGGAGCCTAGCAATATAAGAGGATATCACGACCCTTGTCCCCCTATCAAACAAGAAGACAAGATGCCCATGATGGCTTTGTGTATAACAGGAATGGGAGCAGTGGCAATGGACTAAACCTTCAATCCCTTCTTTGAGCTAGATGAGACAATGGCATCTCTCATATATGTAGCCCACTACGTCATCATAGTCTTAGACCATGTTGTCTCCAAATTCAGCCTCCTCCTAAGTATCGAAAGCCCAAGAATATGGTATACATCCTCCAAGGTGATAGTTCACTCACCCTGAACACCTAGGAACCAAAAAGTGTTCTGATTTACATCCCAATAGGAAAACAAGTCACATAGAATGTGGCTAGCAAGAGCAACATGGGGGAACTCATGCAATCCTCCAAATACCGGCCTTATGAAGAAGATCTTTCTCATCCTGTGTCAGCTAATCCAGGATACTAGGGATTCAATCACACTCCCTCTCCTGACTCCATCTAATAAACTCCTCCTTCTGCACTTACCAAAAATAGAAAAAGATAAATTTAGTAACATGAACCAAATAATAAGCTCGCCAAAAACATCATAAAACATAAAAAACACAAAAAAAAATCAAGCTAAGTATGCGTCTTGATCATTCTTTTTAGAACCACCGCCTAGTGCAGAACAACGGTTTCAAAACCAACGGCCTTGGCAGGGCAACGGTCTTGGACCGATTTTCCAAACGCATCTTTTATCATAAAAATGCTCAAAAAAGACCATTCTCGATGAAATAAAATCATGCCCTATGGGTTGCCCCCTAGAGACTCATTTAAAACAGAAAAATTTGAAAATAATCCCCCCTAAGTGAAATTTTCAAAAAAATTACATTTAGGGTATAAAAATACAAAGTTGAAAATAACCAACTTTTGACCATGCTAGACGATCTCCTGCACGTGGTGGAATAGTCACGATTTCGTCATGGTTGTATTGGATGTGCTCTCATCAGAAATGATCACCATGGGTAGAGAGATCCAAATTCACAAAATCAAATGGCACAAATGAATTGAATTATGAGCTATTTTGATATATATACATGTTATTTTAACCTTGTGTTGAGTGTTTGCATTCGTAGGGCTAGAGCGTTGGCACAAGTATATTTCTATATCCCCACACAGATCATAAGTCCTCTTGTCATTTTGATCTAGTGTTTATTTTTTTGATATTTTGTCTATTTTCACATGAGTCTTATTTTCCTCTTACATGTAGTGGGAGTTTGGGCGGTGAGATTTTGACACACGGGCGTGTCAGGTATAACTTCTAACTCCACATTTCAGGAACATCATACTCGGACTCTATGTTTTACGCCTTTTCATGGCTAAGAAACTTCTCTGAGGGGGAAATATGTACACACCCAAAATTACATGTGCTACATTGTTAGAAAACAGTTACAAAAGTCCCGAATGATGATTTAGGTCCTTTCAAGAAGGTTTTCAATCTCCAATTTCCATTTGTAGTATATATTTGTTGCCTAGACATCCCTACTTAGCCCTTTTGTGCTTTATTCCATCTTCCCACTCTTTGTGTGTTTAGGTTCTGAAATCACCGCACAAAACAAGGCAGTGGTCCTAAAATGGCTACCCTATGCATGGCGGTGGTCTTGACCACTTTTTCCAAATTCTTCACAAGTTTTTTAACATGCAACAGTTCACTTAATTTCACTTTTTGCATGGATCCATGAGCCAAATTGTCTATAATTAGCTTTGATTGTTTGGTCCTCCTTCCTCCTATTTTTAAATAGATTTAATGGGTTGGAACTCATCTTTCTTGCCTTTTTCATGAGGGCACCTCCCATCCTCCATTCCTATATATTCCATGCTTGTATCCAAGAAAAAGGGATCTGAGAATTTTTGTGTATCTTGCATTGTATTGTTGCTATGATCTCGCTACGAATTTCATAACCAAGCATTGATCTCTTGTGTTATCTCTCTTCTACCTACATTGCATCAAGACTACCATCAAGTTTCCATTTCTCACGATACATCCTCCTGCTATTATTCTTTCATTCGCAATCCCTTGGACTCATATGAACACTCAAAGAAATAAATGGGAAAAAATGACAGGACAAATTACTACACAACTAGATTTACCTTTGTTCTGTGAATTCCATGTTGGATATGTTGTTTGATTTCCTTCATTCCTACAATTTATTTATTTTATATCATATCAAATATTATAGAAATCAATTTCCTTTCATTTTCAAGTAATTATTTAATTTCCAAGAGGGTTTAAATCTTTCATAGAAACCCCCAGTGATGGATCTTCTTCTTCTTATCCTTGTGGATCTTAAGGAGAGAATATCTATAGGAGTTTTTCTACATATCATAGATCATTTTAAAAAATTATTGTTTTAAGTTATTTTAGTTTCAATACACTCAACACAAGTGAGTAACCACATCGAATTATTTTTCTTTTTTAGTTTTAGTATAGAAGTAGATTTGATTATTTATAATAAAATTAAATTGTTGTTTGTGATTGTAATATTTCAGTTTTGTGATTTGTTTAGATTAGCTTCCTTTCAGTAGTAGCAAATATTGCTAATTTCATTCATTTTACATGGACACTTCAAATTAGTTTAGCACTTATTTCCAAGTTAGGTAAAAAACCATAGGGAATTTACGCTACCCATTCATATCCTCTAAATCTCCCCTTTGTCAACTCGGCTACCAGAAGATCACACTACCAGATCCTAGTTATTGATCCTCCTATAGTTAGCCACACACATTCAGCATCAGGTGCTCTGACACGACCTCGGGAGGTTGAGTGCAGTTGAATATCACATGTTAATTTTCATTCATACAGTCCCTTTAGACCAATTTGGATTATACGAAATAAACTCGGAGCTAGGAGCTGTGTTATAGAGAAAAGGGGATCCTTGTTGTCAAATATCTGGAAGCTTAGCACTGCACAATAGGAGTGTTGAAGTTTCATTTGGAAACTTAGCACCATACAACAAAGGCGTGGAGGTCTTCTTTAGATATCAAAGTGGTGTAACATGAGGTAGGGATCCCAAGTGCCATAGATCCTAGAGTTTGAGCTATCATTTTTTAATGTGGAGTTTGATCTCTTCTCAATCTATGATTTGGAGTTCATAAGCTTTTTGGGACAAAAATCCTTTCTCATTAGGTAGTGAGCAGGGGATCATTTTTTATATCAAAAGTTCACTAAACATCCCTAAATTGTTTCAATGTAGAAGATATTTTCTAGAGCTTTCCGATGACTATGAGAACATGACAAACGGATATTGAGAGCTCTAGTTATGTCCAGTCAAAATTCAGTTAATGAGAAAGTCAACTTTTGTTAATATGTCAATATTGGATGAATAACACTATGACACATGTTAAAAGGGAATTGGCAAAAAGAGAGAGGCATTTTGGGTGGTTATCGACCTTTGTCTTTGTCAGGCATAAAATTTGGTGGTTGCGATAAGAGGCTCAACTTTTATGATGGAGGAGAGCCCATCTGCCGTGTGGACTAATTTCTTATTGCCGATATGGTGGGTCCACAAGCCACCATGTGGCTTACCACCACAATAAATTTACCTATTGAGGATTGAGTTATATTTTAGCTCAGTGAGCTATTTCTATTTAAACCAAGTTGAACACATTCCCTCATGGGTCGAAGTCATTCAGGATTTGGATTATCCCATATTATCAGTGAAGAGGACTAGGCATATAGCTCGGCACATGGCTCGTTCAACAACTGGCACAATTAAAAAAACCACTACTCCAAACATAGTGGCCAATATATAATTCTCTAACCTCATTTCATGCAAGGATCCACATAGTGGATAAGTAGTGGGGGCCAATACATAGGCCATGTGTGGTAAGTCCACGTGAAAAGTGTAATGCCCGTTTAAACAACCACTTAAGACCTAAGAAACTACCTAGGGTTAGCTAGAAAATTATGGAATATTTTATTTTTTATTTGAAGCGTCTACAACTAGGTTGTAAGACATCAGCTTACACTAACAGGTTCCAGAACAATACCCAACTACTATAACCTATGTTTTTCCTTCATTGACAATTTCAAGTTCATAAGGTTCAACTTTTAAGGTTATTTGTTTTAGTTAGGTTCAGGGAGTAATTTACCCCCATGCCTGCTCTCTAATAGGCTCAGAGATTCAACTGAATTTTTCACCTAATTAACACTTCCAAAATTTCCCTAAACCATTCCTAATGGATAGGAAATTTTCTCACCTTTCCGGTGATATAAATAAGTCCTAACTCCTTACGGAACTCAAGATATGAGTGGGCGGAGTTCTTAGGGAAAATTTTCCCTTAGGGGGACACGTGTCAAGAGGAGAGGAAAGCGCCTTGAATGGGTTGGCGGGTCATGGGGAAGCTTAGGGAATTTTTCCCATTACATGAGCTCAAGGTCTCAAAACATCCTACACCTCCATGGGTCTACAAGGAACATGTGTCACTACCCAGTTGGTTGCGAGAAACGACGGGCCAGTGGAGCGGGTTGAGGCTTTAAGCCTCTTTCGCCAAAATTTCACAAGGGACCAAATTGGTCTGCTCCTCCACTGATGCCATGAGTTTTCCACATGTCACATGTTGGTTGAGCAAAGGGAAAATGGGGCGGTGGAAGAAATTATAGCCTTGCACCCGAGGGGGAGGAAAAAAGAAAGAAAGGACGCGGAGTTACGGGCCGCGGGAAGAATTTAAGAAATTTTCCAAAGGCCAAAAATCAAAATTAAAAGGGACTCCTCCCTACCCACTGCCACCCCCAAAGTTCCACGTGGCATCTTCTCATTTTCTGTGATCCGCGAGGCCAAAATGGAAATTTTTCGCCAAATTTTCAAAAAAGTTAAGTTCAAAAACAAAGAACCGCGCCTCCGCCGTAGCCCCTTGAGAACACGTGGTGCTCTCTAATTGGCTACGGGCCAACAGAGGAAAAAGTAAAAATTTTCCAAGGTCAAAATTTTAAAAGGTAAGTTAAAATTCAGAAAGAGTCCACCCTTCCACCGTGCCACATGGTAGCATGTGATTGGCTGCGGGCCAGCGGGGTTGCGAGGTAAAATGGGAAAATTTTCCCAAGGCAAAATTTTCAAATGACAAGTTAAAAATTTGGTCCACCCCTCCGAGGTGCCACGTGGCAGATCTTGATTTGTTGAGGGATGGCGGGGGGTGGTGGACTTTTTAGGGAAATTTTTCCAAAGTTTAAAATTTAAATTTTTAACAGTTAGATTAAATTATATTACCCTTTTGAATGTCAAATTGAAGTAAAACTTCAAATGGCCATAACTTGAGCTAGAATGCTTGGTTTTGGTCAAACAAGGAATTTTCAGAAAGATATTGATTCCCTCTTTATAAAGAAGTCATCAATTTTGGAAATTGATGAAGTTTAAGTGGGAAATATTGAGAAACCAATCTGCAGGGTTTTATTTAGCGAACTGGCAGTTTTCAAGTTTTCAATTTGATCAAGTTCAGTTTCCTCCTTCACTCCACATGTCAAAAAGACAAGGAGAATTGATATAGGGAGGGTTTAGAGTGTTTTAGGGAAGTTTTTGTTCAATTAATTTAAGATTGTATATTTTTTTCTGACAATTGACAGAAAAACGACCCAAGGAGGAATTGCATTCAATTTTGGCGATGGTTGGACTATTTTCTTAAGTTTTCTTTGTCAATTTGGATTCCTAAATGTCTTAGCATGCTAATCCAAAACATTTTTAAGTTGAATAATAAGTGCAGTTTTGAACTATTCATTTTATTGAAAGTGAATTACCATAATGAAATCTATGACTGTAAACTATTCCTTTTTAGTTTGTCTATTAATTTTATCATTTGAATGTGCATATGGATTCCTAAACTAGTCAAAAAATTTAATTGAATTCAATCAACCATGCAATAGTAATTATGCAAATCCTTATTTCTAAATTCAACTCATTCCAAGAGAACAACACACTGTCTTTTATTTCATACAGATGCTTCTTTTTGAAACAACAATTTCCAAACTTTAATAGCAAATCCAAATCCAATACACCATACAAATTTGAGTAGAAAATGCAATCCTTTATTGTTCAAAAATTACATCTTTACAAATTTTCCTTTCCATTTGGTTTCAAAGATACAAATACAATGCATGTAACATCATTTACATTTCTTTTCCAAAATAGAGAACAAATATAAATCTCATTTACATTTCTCAGTCCATTCTCAATCTTCCATTATCAATGCAAATGGTTTCACATTACAAATATTATACAACTCAACCACTCAAGGTGGGAAGGATCACAATAAACTTGCTCAAAGGATGGGACTGTCAAACTGTATAATCTTCTTACTCCAAAACAACAACATGCTAGTTTCTCCATCTTTTCATATTTGATCACAATAAGGAAGGGGGAAAGGCAACACTCTCCACCCACCCAAGACATCCAATGAGAAGGGAGAAGCCATCCTTCCTCATTGGCCCCTGAGCCCCAACCATATTAAAATATGAGATGATAATCAACACATGACAAAAAAGGCTTACACAACAAACAAGCAACATTCTTTCACATGCATAAATCAACAAGATACACAGTCCAAGAAAAGACAACAGTTCACAACTATGATTAGAAAATGTATGATAGAAAAGTGACATGCAAGCATGGGAATCTACAAGTAACTCTTCCTCACACCTGACCTCCCGAGGTTGTGCCGAGACAGCCGGTGGGTATGGAATATGTATGGGATGCAGACAAACTAGTTAGGCAATCTAATGTCTTCAATACGCACTAGTGGAATTTGTGAATCTAAGGCAAAGAAGGCCCTTCTAACCTGAACTGGTGTGATAGATCGATCGGCAAGGATGACTGCTCGAAGGCTCCAATCAATATCGAGCTCTAGCATGATTCGATCTATGGGTTGTGGAATACGTGGAAAATGACCTGGGATAGTTTCGTGTATGTCTCCAGATAAGGTCATATGGTGGATAGTGAATATAGTCGACTCTATGGACGATTCTCTGGCCTAGTCCAGAACTCTCTAGCTTTGTTAGCTGCTATATCTAGTAAGGATAACTGTTCGATGATGGTAGGTGGAAGTGGGGTAGATCTGAATACTAGTGTGCGTAGGCCAGTGTCTATGTCTGATTGACTTACAGATTCGTTGGGTTGCGGGATTTGTGGATCACAACCGTAGACTCTTGGTTGTTGTGGTCCTGCTATGGTCATGTGTAGAGTTAATTCCTAATCCCTAACACCCAGTAATCGTATGCTTTCTCAGCCTCTATATTCAAAACTAATAGTTGCGCCATCTTCTCAGAGTGCCTCACAGGCATTCTCGCAACCTGAATTCTTAGGCTGGTATCTATGTCTGTGAGAATGTCTCTTGCGTCTGGCTGTGGGACCAAAGGATCACAACCAAAGGTTTGTTCTCTTTCAAGCCCTTCTACAGTCATATGAATGTTGCCTAGGGTAATCTGTAATTCGGTTGATTTGACCAAAACGTGTGCGCTCGGTCGTCTTCTATGTTTAGCCCGCTCAACTGGGAATTGATTTGTTGCAAGCTTACCGTTGTTCAGAAGACTTGGATCCTAAGATTTTGATCTATATCAGTTATTGCTGTGATGAGATTGGGCTTAGGCACGATTGGCTCGAATACGTATTCCCTGGGCTCTCTAGGTCCCGTAATTGTCATACAAAACAACAATGTAAAACGAACTACAGTAAAATGAAATTTAACTATGTGAAATATATCTATAGCATATATGATTCCCCTATTTTTTTGTGTTTTCTGATGAACTTTATGAATTTAAGAAAGCAGCTATTTAAAATATCTAGAATTGACAGCTAAGATAACAACTTAAAAACAAACAAGATAACCGAGTATAGCTATTTGTCTGTGCAATTTGTAGATCTATTCTAAACAATGAAATAACTTATCTAATCTATTTGCAAGACTCTCGATCCTACCTCAGAAGTGAAGAGTGAATCATAGTTTCTCAGAAACTATCAATCCCCACAGCTTCCCCGGTAATATCGAGAGTAGAATTAACTGAAATAAAGCAATTAACTACTCTATTTGATATGATTCTAACTAAAACTTTGAAAGCTAGAACCTGGATTCTGCAGAACAGTGGCGAAATCCAATGGTGTGTGTGATCTTGTCCCCTCAGTGTGATCTCCTCGTTCCTTCGTGTTCACGTGGATCCAGAAAAGCGTGTAATGCTAACATCAACAGAAGTAGATATTGGGATAAAGGCAACTCAAAATACAGACTGAATACAATGCGAGTAGGAGAGGGATAGCGCAAGAGTACAGAGCTTGGCTTATGCAATTCCTAGCGGGATCTATTGCGAGTCATGCAACATAAAATGTCCAGAACCTGAAACTATCTTGTTTGAAGAACAAAACTGCAACTTTAATGGCTTCCTATTAGTAAACAGACTATCCTATTCCAATGGATTGGATAAAATAATAGCAGTACTTGCACAAGATGGATATGTGGCTTACTAACAGTAAAACAATGCTAACTAAGCATGTAATGAAAGAAACTAAGCATTCTAAGCAAAATGAAAACTAAATCTATTGCAAAGAGAAATCAGAGGCAAATTTGAGGGGCCATTTTCTTGAGCACAAGCCAGCTATTTATAGCATTTGCATTTACCCAAGGTAAAAACCAAATAGAACTCTTAAACTATAAACAATGGCAAAACACTATTCCAGGGAACCAGAATCATAAATGCAAGCTTATGGCGGTGAAAGAAAGCTGGTAAAACGTTGAAATTACGTGAGTCGTGTTAAAAGAGCTTTCTGGAAAATGCGTAAAGGACCGCCGCCCTGAGCAGGGCGGCAGGTTACAGGACCCGCCCATGTTCAGGGTGGCGGTCATGAGAGCCGCCCAGGGCGGCGGTTTCATCACTGAAGAGAAAAAGGCCAAGAAAAGAGGGGAAAAGGGAAAAACAAAGCACGTGGGGGCTAAGCGGGGCATGCGGGATGTTAACGCACACTTGGAGATCATTTTCCGGATCCCGAACACCTTACGAGGAGACCTGTATCATCATTGGGGCACCTGTCACGTTGTTCTGGCAGTACAGTACCTTACAATTTTGGGTACGTACATATTGCCCCCCTCGGAGAAGAGTTTTAGCCATGAAGAGGCATAAAACGGTGGGTCTGAGTATGGTGGTCCCGAAATGGGAAGTTAGAAGTTATACTTGATACATCCGTGTGTTGAAATGACGCCGTCCAAAATTCCCGCTACCTGCAAAACGAAAAGGAGAACTCAAGTGCAGATAGACACAATAGTTTGGAAAATAAACGCTAAAATAACAGGAAATGAGAACGTACCATTTGTGCGGGGATAAGAACTTACCTCCTGTCGGCGCTCCAAACCTGTGAAAAAGGCATTTAAAACGAATCAGGGTGCTATATATATGAAAGTGGGCCCATTTTCCTATTCATTTGCGCGAGTCGATTTGATTGATTTTGAGCTCTGGGACCCATGGTGACGGTTTCTTGCATGAGTAGAGTCAAAACGTCCGTGACGAGATAGCGATCATGCCTCCACGTGCAGAACATCGACCCGTGAGATCACAGGTTAGTTTTCTTCAATTTATCCTTTTTACCCCCTTAATTTTGAAATGCTAAAATCTTTGTCATGGGGGGGTAATTTTTGAAAATGTTAGTGTTAAAAGGTCCATCTAGGGGGGGCGCCTACTGGGTAGGCTTTGTTTTTAGGTAAAATGGTCCTTTTTTGCATTTTTTAGGCTTTTTAAGTTTAAAACCCGCGTGGGTTTTCAGACCACGACCGCCACCTTACCTAGGGCGGCGGTTACCCGACCGCCGCCCTGTTCAGGGTGGCGGTTACACGACCATCGCCCTTAAGGCGGCGGTTACGAAACTGCCTCCCTGCTCAGGGCGGCGGTTTTGAACAGAATGTATCCATCCCTTTGAAATTGTTTTTGCTTTTCTAGCATTTCTACATGTTTTCGTGATTTTTCCAATGTTACTCAGATGCTAACTTGCTCTGTTTTGTGTGTTTTTGGGTGTATGCAGGCGAGAGAGGAGTATATCCGGTGGAGTAGAGAGAGGGAGTGTGATTGGCTCCTAGGGGTACTAGATGCCCTCTCACAGGATGAGGAGGACACTCTTCAATGGGCTGGGATACTACGCATTTCACGTGTGCCCCATGTTACACCATCCAGTCACATTCTTTGTGACTTGTTCTCATATTGGGATGCAGATCGGAACACCTTCCGATTGCCAGGGGTCCGCGGTGAGTGGACTATTACATTGGAGGATGTCTATCACATTCTGGGGGTCCCGATCATCGGGAGACGACTCACCCTAGAGACAGTAGGTTCACGGGCCCAGATTGCACAGTGGGCTACATATATGGGAGATGCAGTCATCTCCATGGGGTCGAAGAAGGGGGTTAGAGTTCGATCCATTCCTACTTTGCCCATCCCCTTACTTCACCAGGCTATCATGGGGATCCTTGCCTCGAGACTGATCGGGGACAAGGGAGGAGACACTTTGTTATACTGCTGGTCCCCCATTATTGCACAGATAGAGGGACATGGTCAGATATATGCCTGGGGAGCAGACATTCTTGGGACCACCTACCACGACTTATACAGGGTAGTCCGTTTACAGGGGTAGTCCTTGAGCCACCCGACCCTGGTCATGAGTTGGGTCTATGAGCACTTCATCCCCTATGGTAGAGGTGTAGAGGTGACAGACCCCGGAGCTGTGAGGGCAGCCAGATGGACAGACATGTCGGTGCTTAGAGCACCTCATCAGCCAGTTGCCTCCCTGACTACTGCCGACATGGAGGCCACACCATATCAGACTATGGCAGGCATATGGGGCGAGGAGACTCTTACTTTGATCTCCTGCTCCACCACAGGGCAGCTTATTGATAGAGTGGGGCGAGTGGAGATACACCCCTTTGGCCGAGTTCCTCAGCAGTTTGGCCTACCCTACATGGGTATGCTTCCCCTGGTGGTGCCAGTATACAGATCAGTCTGAGAGGCCAGAGGGGGGCCTAGAGGCCAGGGTTGGACAGTGGTTACTCCTGGCATTCCTATTGCGGCCAGGAGGATAGTACGTGCCAGAGGGAGAGCCGGTGCGCCTCAGGAACCTTTGCTTCAGATCACCGCGGGTCCTACCCATAGCAGCGATGACCCCATTGACATAGAATCTGAGTCTGAGGAGTTTACAGGGGGAGAGACAGAGGAGGAGACCGAGGACAGTGATCTTGAGTGGCATGACACCCAGGATATCATGTAGGCGGAGAGGGCCGAGCAGAGTGCAGAGAGGGTGACTCTGGTTTCAGAGGAGCCACTCTCCTAGGGCCATGGGGAGGATGAGTCTGTTGCGGGGCGCTACATTGCTCCAGCCACAGGAGCAGCCCCTCAGTCAGTAGCGGCATCCGTGGCAGGTGCTGATCCTATAGATCCATCCTGGAGGCCTGGTGATCCGAGTAAGTTACCCTCTCTCCCTTTTAATGTTTGTTTTTAGTTAGGATCTCCTTAGTTGCTATCTTGTATTTCTAATTTCTTGTTTGGTTTCTAATTTGTTTTCTCCTTTGTTTGCAGAGACCGCCGATGAGTGGCGAGATTTGATTCGTAGGGTATGCACTGATACCCTGATGATCCCCATGGAGAGGACCCGCGCAGAGCTGTCCGTGGATGCTGGGGAGCCTTCAGCAGCCGGTAGACATACTGACATCTTTGCCCCAGTCTGGCATGTGGCCAGGATGGTATCGACTCTCCGCACAGAGTTAGCGGGGTATAGGATGGCCAAGCGCTTGATGAGGAGCCATTCTCGTGGTGAGACTGTGGCTGCCCCTCGGGATCCTGAGCCCTCTGTGCACTCAGAGCGCCGGCGTAGCCAGAGTCCTAGGCGTGGGCGTGCACCTTCAGAGGGGTCTCGTAGGGATTGAGAAGCCACTTGGCTCTCGTAGATTTTTGTACGATACATTCTTTTGTATATCCCGGGCTCTTTGAGCGTTTTGACCATGCTTAGTGCATGATGGCATTGTACATAAACGTTGATCATTTATATATATGTATATTTGTTCTGGATCAAATCCTTGGCATTCATAGCTTGCTTTCTATTTCCAGTTTCCTCATGTATACTATGATGTATGTTTATATGCTTTTTAGAATGTATGCAATGGCGAACAAATGATGCAAGTGTTTGAATTTTTTTTTTTTTTTGTATTTCATGATGCTGATATATGATGATGTAGATATAATGTGATTTTGAATTTTAGCTTCTGCAAGCAATTTTGGATACTTCATGTTTGTTTTGGCAAAGTGATGAATATAAACCGGTATGATGAACAGATAAACCTGCCCCTACCCCCAACTCCACGCAACTAGTAAGATGCGAGGGCTTATCACCGAGAGTTGGGAAGGGCACAAGTTATGAGATGTGTTTGAAATGATACTGATGAAAGACAGACAAAGCTTTGGCAGAACCAAATTAGGATATCACAAGCCCACTCCACTCGAGTGACTTCATAGTTTAGAATGCTACTTACTTTGCGGTTTATCCAGACTTAGATCCTTAGATGGCCACATAGTAGACAAAATCTGGGTTTTTAGGATTTTTGAGCTCCTTTGGAATTTTGGACATCTGATTCACTTGTTCTTGACCCAAAGACTTTGAGATTTGCATTGTTTTGCTTATGACCTTTTGCATTTGTTTGTCAAGAGGACCCCCTACACTTTGCCCCATGCTACTAGTAAGAAGCGTGGGTTTATCACCGTGGGCAAAGCATAGGTGAGTAAGGGCATTTCCATCCTTTCCCAACCCTACGTCACTAGTAAGAGACGCAAGCTCATCACCGAAGGTTGGTGGGGCAAGGAAATGTGTAAAATTAAAATTTTTCTGTTTGATCAATGTTTGACTTGTTTTCTTGAGTAAAATGTCAGTATGTGTTTATTTCCAAAGAGATATACATATGGGATAGATGTGACACCATGAAGCTTCTAGAACAGACCATAGGCAAGACACCTATCCTAAGAAGAAACCAAAAGTGAGAACAAGCCCGCAGATCTTGGTATGGTTACCGTTAAGACTTTGTCATGTCTAGCTTTATTTGATGACATGATTCCGAGATAATTTGATGATATCATGAAAATGGAGAGGTATGATTAGAAAGTTTATGCCAACAACATCATGAGTTTGTAATGAATTGCTTTGAGAATAAAATTCCTTGATCACAATTTGTGTACGAAACAAGCGGACAAAATGATCTTAATCTATATGAAGATGCAATGTAAATATATATAAGTAGTGCTAGCTGCTTATGCGTAGAACCGCTTGAGGTGTAGGGAATTGACTGTTTCACCAAATTCCTCACCTTCCAGCGTACATAAGAGGTATGCACCATTTCCATAGTCCTTCATGACTCGGTATGGGCCCAACCATTTAGGCCGGAATTTCCTTCCTTCGCCGGTCTTCTTGTCGATCCGGCTGTCTAGCCTTAGAACTAGATCACCTTCATATATGTCACATTCATAGACTTTCTTGTTATATTGCCGGCACATCCGGTCAGCATAGACTCTATGCCACTGTTCAGCATCTAACCTAGTTTCATCTAGGCTTTCTAGTTGGGAAAGACGTGCTTCTCTGTAAGCGTCTTCATCCAGAATCCCTTGTAATGAAATGCGGAGACTGGGTATTTCAACCTCAAGTGGGAGAACTGCTTCTGCCCCGAATACTAGCGAGAAAGGAGTTGCTCCCGTTGGTGTTCTTATTGAGGTTCGGTGGGCCCATAAGGCTGGATATAACTTCAAGTGCCAATCTCATTTGTTTTCTTTCACGTTTTAAGGAGAATGGCTTTTAGTGTTTTATTTGTTGCTTCAGCCTGTCCGTTGGCTTGTGGATAATACAAGGAAGCTGTATGATGGCTTATTTTAAATTTATTGCACAATTCGTGAACTTCATCATTCTTAAAAGAAGTCCCATTATCTGAGATAATGACTTGCAGGACACCGTACCTGCAAATGATTTGGTTCAAAATGAATTTGGCGATTACAGAACCCGGTACAGTAGTAAGAGGCATAGCCTCTACCCACTTGGTGAAATATTCGGTGGCCGTGATTATAAAATTATGGCCATCTGTAGACGAGGGAGAGAATTTCCCTATCAAGTCTAGGCCCCACGTGGAAAAGGGCCATGGAGTAGCAATCGGTTGTAGAGCTTGTGCCAGCATGTGGATCTCATGGGAGAACTCTTGGCACTTATGACACTTGTGTACAAACTCTACTGCGTCGTGTTCTAGAGTGGGCCAGAAATAGCCCATTCGATGTATTTTGTGAGTGGTGGCATGGCCACCGAAGTGGCCTCCACACATTCCACTATGAGATTTGTGGAGAATCTTCTTGGATTCTTCTGCGTCGACACATCTTAGAAGCATTCCGTCGAACGCTTTCCGATAGAGCACTTGCTCTATAATGACGTATTTTGCTACGATAATGCGTAGCCGCCTTCTGTGTTGTGGTGTAGCCCCTTCTGGATACGTATGGTCCATGATATAATTAATGATATCAGTGTACCAGGGACACTCAGAGATAGAAGGTCGGGTTTCAATGTAGTATACGCACTCATCTGGAAAATCTAGATCTACTAGATCACCTCCATCTAATGGGTTATCAGCTAACCAATCTGCGATGATTTGTCCCTTAACTGATTTCTGATTTACAAATGTTAATTTGAATTCTCCCATTAGGGTTATAAAATGTCCAGCTTTCTTAGATAAGGACCCTTGCGTGAGAAAAGTTCGTAAATGGTCCGTTTTTACCATGACCCTTGTTTCTTGATTTAGCATATAATGTCTTAGGCGTTTGGTTGCAAAGACTATGGTGAGGCATTCTCGTTCTGCTTGTGTATAACGTGTTTCATAGTCGAGAAGTGTTCGGCTAATGAAATAAATCACACGTTCTCTCTTGTCATCGTCTTCTTGAGCCAGCATACAGGCTAGCGAGACATTGGTAGCTCGTGAGTATAAAATTAACGGGCGATCTAGCTTAGGTGGCATTAGCGTAGGTGGTGATAACAAGAAACGCTTAACTGTGTTGAAAGCTTCATTGCAATCTTCAGTCCAATCAATGCTATAATCCTTCTTGAGTAAATTGTTGATTGGATGAATGGCGAAACTTAAGTCCGGGATGAATCTCTGGATTGCACCAAGTTTTCCAAGAAATGACCTGATTCCAGATTCATCCGAAGGTGGGACCATTTCGAGGACAGCCCGAATTTTGGTTGGGTCAACATCTATTCCTCGTGACGATATGATGTAACCTAGGAGCTTCCCTCCTGTTACACCAAAGATGCATTTTTCTAGATTTAACGTGACTCCGTACTCTATCAGACGTGAAAGAATGACGCGGAGTACTTCCGGATGGTCACAACGCTTCTTGGCCTTAGCCAACAAGTCATCTACGTAGGATTCCACAATTTTATGAATTAGATCGTGGAATATATATGTCATAGCTCGCTGGTACGTAGCACCAGCGTTCTTGAGACCAAATGGCATAACAACATAGCAATAGGTTCCCCAAGGAGTTATAAACGTGGTTTTAGCTTGATCTTGTTCAGATA
Source organism: Taxus chinensis (assembly GCA_019776745.2). Lineage (NCBI taxonomy): Eukaryota > Viridiplantae > Streptophyta > Pinopsida > Cupressales > Taxaceae > Taxus > Taxus chinensis. Next base: position 886,143,819 of record CM034149.1, read on the forward strand.
TTTTAATTTGATTGTATCCCGAGAATCCATCCATGAGAGACAAAATTTCAAACCCAGTTGTTGCATCAACAATGACATCAATGGATGGCAATGGGAAGTCATCTTTAGGACATGCTTTGTTGATGTCTCAGAAATCTATGCAGATGCGTATCTTCCCATTCTTCTTGAGAACGGGAACGATATTAGATACCCATTGGGAGTAATCGACTGGTTTGATGAATCCTACTTGGAGGAGTTTCATTACCTCCTCTTTCACCATGAGAGCTACCTTGGGTTTCATGGGTCTTGATTTTTGTTTAATTGGTTTTGCATCTGATTTAGTGACGAGGTTGTGCACCACAATGTGGGGTGCAACCCCTGTCATTTCCTTATAATTAAATGCAAACGCCTTCTGATGTTCTTTGAGGATCCGAGTGTGTATTTCTACTTCTTCTGGAGGTTAACGAGGATCCTAACTTCAATATCCTTGGTTCATCTTCCGTTCCGATGTTAATGTCAATCGTTTCTTCGATCAAAGAGGCGTTACCTTCTTCAAACTCAGGTGGGGCTGGAGGTAAATCCAAATCGTCCCTATTTTCTACTGTGTATACGCTAGGTTCCATTTGTGAGGGAAGATCCATCATAGGATTTCCGAAGTAGGAAGATGAATGTGGGATTAAGGAAAAATCTATCATATGATAGGAGAGATGTAGTGCCGCATAGGTGTTTAAGTAATTTCAGAGTGGCCATATCACTATCAATGTGGTCTAGGATAGTAGATTCATTTCCGTTTAAAAGAGAATTTGTCATTGTTTTTATCAATGGTTCATCACGAAGGGATACCATGAAACGGGTATCTTCTAACTTACTGTTTGGAGTAAAGCGTGATGCTGAGGTTGCTATAGAATCGGCAAGAAGATTGTGTTCTCACGGGATTGCTTCAATTGATATGAAGTCAAACTCCTTGCTTAAATCTAATACAACTGTTTTGTAAAGCTGTAAGTGCTCGGCTTTGGTTTCATATACCTCAGAGACTTGGTTTGCTACCAATTGTGAGTCTCCTAACACCCTGATATTATTAACACCGATCCTTTTGGCTAAAATGAGGCCAAGGAGGAGGGCTTCGTACTCAGCGCCATTGTTTGTACATTTGAAATTTAGTTTGAAGGTGAAAGGTAAGACTTTTCCTTCAGGGGAAGTAAAGATTACACCTGCCCCCGCTCCGTAACGACATCTAGCTCCATCAAAATGGAGTGTCCAATATTTGACTGGGAATATGGATGCTGGGATATCTATTGTGTTTGCATATTCTACTTCCACCATACAGAGATCCTCTGCTGGAAGAGAGCCAATGCCTAGGGAACATCCCATGCCCGCAGAGTCAAATGGTAAGAACATTGGTAGATCTTGTTCTATTAATTCAATGATTTTTGCAGTAGTTCCTAATGATACTATTTCTATGGTGCTAGCCTCATCTTTGGGGGTTGGGGTTGCCTTGGCTGGGCTCATAGTTTCAAGATCTGTCGTAGGTATCAACTTTTCTTTTGGTTTTGGGTCGGTAGGTTTATTAAGTTGGTTTGTTGGGAGTTCAAACTCCGAGTGCACGCCTGGTCTTTTCTTTAAGTCAGCTAGGTGTACATCGAATGGTTTTGGATCACCTTTGGCTACAAATATCTTTCCTAAGTGTAAAAACCTTACTTCTTGAAATAGCGTAGAAGGGATTGCCTTCATACGGTGTATCCATGGTCGGCCGAGGATCATATTATAGTTAGTTTCCCGATCTATAATATAAAACTCAGTCAAGATGGTTTTGGGTCCTAAGGTGACCGGTAATATTATAGTTCCAACCGAGGTGGCTTTAAGGCTATCATAGCCCCTTAGTGTGTTTCGAGTTGTGGAACAATTGGTTTCTCCATACCCTAGCTTTTGAAGGAAAGAGAAGGGAACTATGTTAACTTCCGCCCCATCATCAACCATTGCACGCTTTACATAGTTGTTATAAACCCATACTTGCAAATGTAAGGCTGGATCACCTCGGTGTGCGATCTCAGCATCTGTCGGCATTTTGTTTATCTCGAATATGAATTCGACATCCCTATCCGCCTACCCCGGGGGATGAACATCAAAGTCCACATGATTTACCTGTGTTTCAGGAGGTGGAGTGATGTTAATTAAATGACCTAAACCTAATGCTTCTAAAAGAGCAGCCCTGTGGGTAGGAGAGTTCTTTAGTAAGTCTAAAAATGAAATGTGCGAGAAGGTTTTTGTTAGGTCGTTAATTAAATCATAGGCACCCACAGGTTTTGCTACGATTTGTTGGATGTTATCCGCCTCTGGCAGGTGGCTTGGACTTGGCTGAGAGAAATACTCTCGTGTCCTTGTTACAGCTTTGATGGGTAGCTCAGCGTCTAACTCCACTAAACCGACTACCTTAGGTCGTGGCTGACTTCCTAGTTGTGGCGCAACTAATGGATTTAGCGAGGTCGAGGCTTCATGATCATTGTTTCCTGTCATTACACCCTTGTTCATCCCTGTTAGATTTAGCCTGTTGTTATCGTGATTTGGGAGTGGATCATTAAAGATCTTCAGGGGTGCGTTTTGAGGGGAAACTGCCCCTGAAAAAGTATTTGATGTTGGTAACGTAGGATCTGCCAAGAACATATCCATGAAAAGTTGTCTTTGTTCATCTGGAAAGCGTTGCATGAATTTATTGTAGTCACGACACATTCTAGTGTCATGGCCCCGAATTTTGTGGAAACCACAATACGAATTAGGATTGTAATTCCTCGTTTGTTGGTTTGGTGTGTATTGCGGTCCAAAATTTTGATCAAACCGTTGTCTACTAGGATTAAAATTTTGCGTTTGTTGTCTTTGGTTTGAATTCTGGTTTTGGTATCTAGTTGAATTTTGGCTCGGACCCTGTGTGGGGTTTTGTCGTTGTTGTTGTTGTTGTGGATGGTTAAAATCCACTGTGTTGATTGTTGGGGTAAAGTTGTTGTTTCGTTGGTTGTTTATTTGTGATGGAGTATTGACAACATTTACTTTCTTAGGCTGGTCGGTTACTCCGTCTGTTGTTACACCCCAATTTTTATTAAGGATTTTAGGTCCTTGATTGACGTTCGTGGTAGTAGGATAAGTTGTGGTGTTCTGGTTGGAGGTGACTAACCTCCCATTTGCTCCATATGTTTTGTGACCACTATCAATTGCCGCTTGATCTATTCGAAGAGCACTCTCAAGTACTTCATCGTAAGTTCTTAATGGGAACTTCTGGACTTCTTCCTTTACTTCTCTGCTAAGAGAATGAAGGAATAAATCACATAGTTCCATCTGATCCATGTTTGGAGCACTTGCCGAAGAATAAAGAACTGTACGCCACCTTTGAATGAAATGGGTGACAGATTCGTTGTGTTCTTGTTTGATGTGTAAGAACTCCCTGATTCCTGTCCTTAATAGTTTATTCATGTCAAAGGCCTTAATGAACTCTGAAACGAGTTGTTTGAATGAATGGATGGAAGCCTCAGGTATTCTATAATACCAGTCGAGAGCGATGCCTTCTAAAGTTTTTGGGAATATCTTAGCAACAACCCCATCCCATGGGAGTAGTTCTCGAATGGCTGTAGCGTAAGCTTTGATATGTGCGTTTGGATCTCCCTCACCTTTGTATTTGGGTAAATCAGGAAGAGGTCTTGGAAGCATGACGCTTCGTATGGTGAAATCTAAGGGCTCTTTCAAGTATTCTGAATATGTCCCTATCGCATAGGTTTCGACCATTGATGGTGCCTACTGAGGGAGCGGTGGTGGAATGGGTTGTTGATGTGGTGTTGCATATACGTTGGTAGGGGCATAAGGAAAAACCTGTGTTTGACCAAACATGCCGGGAGAGGAGAACATATCCCCTTGTGGTGATTTGGAGTACATGTTTAAGTATGACGGGGTACTGTCCATGAATGGATTGTTTTGTACTAGACCGGGAGGAACAGTGTTAGAGATGGTGGGTCTAGTTGGCGTTTGTTGTGAATACTGAGGAGTCATGCCTAACGTGCCTACTCCTGTGAGGAGATCTACTTGGCTAGGATGGTGTGGAGGATTGGAACTTCCTGCTTGTATGAATTGTGAATTTTGACTTGCTTGGGCAAGTTCTAACCCTCTAACCTTTTCTATTAGAGTTGAAATGACTTCATTTGGTGAAGTCACGATATTCTGCCTTGGTGGCATTGGTTGTATATCATGGTGTTGTATAGGTCTATGATACCCTGCTATGAACTGATCATTGCCCTGCCAAGTTTCCCCGAGGGTATTTCCTATATGTAATGGGATGGAAGTATTTTCTTGAAAAGAGACCTCGGGTTGTATTTGTAAACCTCCTATAGGTGGGTACATATTCCGAGAGCATTGTTCATTCCTGGCATAATATACCGAATGTTCATCGTCTAAACCTCGGTATGAGTCTGATTGTCTACTAATTTGTGGTCTAAGTAGTACCTGAGGAGATGAACCAGATTCTCCGGTGAACGTCATATTGTTCGAGCCTGAAGGCTCTGTTTGTTGTGTTTGAGCGAGTTGTTCCAACTCCTCTGTTTGGAAGGACGAGCTATATCTGGATCCTTGGAGTTTGTGTCGACAACTGATTAGTTGAATAGTTGTCGCCCCACACTGAAAGCGAGGGTGATGATTGTCTATTCTGTTGGGCGTAGTATGCCTCAAGACCCAAGAGGGGTCTGCCATATGCATCGAATCCTGACATATTCGGGGGGTATATGAATACCCGCAGAATAATGGGAGAGAGCGAAAATGATTGTGAAAGCCAATGAGGCGGAAAAGATGAAAAGTATACTAATTTGGAAGAACACGTAATAATATGACTCCGAACTAGAAAGTAGGAAGTTTCACGTCGGGTTCACCAATTTTGTATGACGGAAAAGTGACATGCGAGCGTGGGAATCTACAAGTAACTCTTCCTCGCACCCGACCTCCTCGAGGTCATGCCGAGATAGCCGGTGGGTATGGAATATGTATGGGATGCAGAAAAACTAGTTAGGCAATCTAATGTCTTCAATACGCACTAGTGGAATTTTTGAATCTAAGGCAAAGAAGGCCCTTCTAACCTGAACTGGTGTGATAGATCGATCGATAAGGATGACTGCTCGAAGGCTCCAATCAATATCGAGCTCTGGCATGATTCGATCTATGGGTTGTGGAATACGTGGAAAATGACCTGGGATAGTTTCGTGTATGTCTCCAGATAAGGTCATATGGTGGATAGTGAATATAGTTGACTCTATGGACAATTCTCTGGCCTAGTCCAAAACTCTCTAGCTTTGTTAGCTGCTATATCTAGTAAGGATAATTGTTCGATGATGGTAGGTGGAAGTGGGGTAGATCTGAATACTAGTGTGCGTAGGCCAGTGTCTATGTCTGATTGACTTACGGATTCGTTGGGTTGCGGGATTTGTGGATAACAACCGTAGACTCTTGGTTGTTGCGGTCCTGCTATGGTCATGCGTAGAGTTAGTTCCTAATCCCTAACACCCAGTAATCGTATTCTTTCTTAGCCTCTATATTCAAAACTAATAGTTACACGATCTTCTCAGAGTGCCTCACAGGTGTTCTTGCAACCTGAATTCTTAGGATGGTATCTATGTCTGTGAGAATGTCTCCTGCATCTGGATGTGGGAGCAAAGGATCACAACCAAAGGTTTTTTCTCTTTCAAGCCCTTCTATAGTCATATGAATGTTGCCTAGGGTAATCTGTAATTTGGTTGATTTGACCAAAACGTGTGCACTCGGTTGTCTTCTATGTTTAGCCCGCTCAACTGGGAATTGATTTGTTGCAAGCTTACCGTTGTTCGGAAGACTTGGATCCTAAGATTTTGATCTATATCAGTTATTGCTGTGATGAGATTGGGCTGAGGCACGATTGGCTCGAATACGTATTCCCTGGGTTCTCTAGGTCCCGTAATTGTCATGCAAAAGCAACAATGTAAAATGAACTACAGTAAAATGAAATTTAACTATGTGAAATATATCTATAGCATATATGATTCCCCTATTTTTTTGTGTTTTCTGATGCACTTTATGAATTTAAGAAAGCAGCTATTTAAAATATCTAGAATTGACAGCTAAGATAACAATTTAAAAACAAACAAGATAACCGAGTATAGTTATTTGTCTGTGCAATTTGTAGATCTACTCTAAACAATGAAATAACTTATCTAATCTATTTGCAAGACTCTCGATCCTACCTCAGAAGTGAAGAGTGAATCATAGTTTCTCAGAAACTATCAATCCCCACAGCTTCCCCGGCAATATCAAGAGTAGAATTAACTGAAATAAAGCAATTAACTACTCTATTTGATATGATTCTAACTAAAAATTTGAAAGCTAGAACCTGGATTCTACAGAACAGTGGCGAAATCAATGGTGTGTGTGATCTTGTCCCCTCAGTGTGATCTCCTCATTCCTTCGTGTTCACGTGGATCCAGAAAAGCGTGTAATGCTAGCATCAACAGAAGTAGATATTGGGATAAAGGCAGCTCAGAATACAGACTGAATACAATGCGAGTAGGAGAGGGATAGTGCAAGAGTACAGAGCTTGGCTTATGCAATTCCTAGCGGGATCTATTGCGAGTCATGCAACATAAAACGTCCAGAACCTAAAACTATCCTGTTTGAAGAACAAAACCTGCAACTTTAATGGCTTCCTATTGGTAAAACGACTATCCTATTCCAATGGATTGGATAAAATAACAGCAGTACTTGCACAAGATGGATATGTGGCTTACTAACAGTAAAACAATGCTAACTAAGCATGCAATGAAAGAAACTAAGCATTCTAAGCAAAATGAAAACTAAATCTATTGCAAAGAGAAATCAGAGGCAAATTTGAGGGGCCATTTGCTTGAGCACAAGCCATCTATTTATAGCATTTGCATTTACCCAAGGTAAAAACCAAATAGAACTCTTAAACTATAAACAATGGCAAAACACTATTCCAGGGAACCAGAATCATAAATGCAAGCTTATGGTGGTGAAAGAAAGCTGGTGAAATGTTGAAATTATGTGAGTCGTGTTAAAAGATAATTCTGGAAAACACGTAAAGGACTGCCACCCTGAGCAGGGTGGCGCTTACAGGACCGCCGCCCTATTCAGGGTGGAGGTCATGAGACCGTCGCCCAGTCAGGGCGGTGGTTTCGTTACTGAAGAGAAAAAGGCCAAGAAAAGAGAGGAAAAGGGAAAAACAAAGCACGCGGGGGCTAAATGGGGCATGCGGGATGTTAACGCACACTTGGAGATCATTTCCAGATCCCAAACACCTTGTGAGGAGACATGTATCATCATTAGGGCACCTGTCACATTGTTCTGGCAGTATAGTACCTTATAGTTTTGGGTACGTACAGAGACTATTCACACAAAACATAGGCTTGATCAAACAAGCCAACAAGAGCAAAGAACTATGGGGAACTACTTATGCCTCCCTATTTGGAATTGGGCATCCACCTAAATCATACCACCAATAAACATATCAAATCCCTATAACTTATGCCTCCCAACCCCTCCTTATGCCCCCCCAAATTTTCTCCCTTATGCTCCCCAAGAGTAAGAAATGCAAGTTGTTTCTTTTCCAAGGTGGATCCCAATCCAAAATTCCCTCTACAATAAAACTAGTGCCATTGGCAATCCCTTATTCCTCCCAATGGAAATCCCCATAGCCTTCTCCTACACCATGTCCTAAGCAGTCTACCCAACCAGCGAAGAACACATAACCATTCACCATTTCATTCATGCATGCAAGAGAAAGAAAACATTCTAAAAAGGATCAAGTTCCTACCTCTCCATAATGGATTTGGTTCCAAGATCCACAAGCTTTCCAAATGTCAAAGTGTAGTCCAAAACCAGAAATGTTCAAGCATGCAAACAGACTCCAACTCTTTCCACAACAAGCTCCCAAAACAGTAAGCAAAAAAATGTGCCCCCAAGAGGAATAAACAAAGTTTCAACAACCACAAATAAGCAAGGAGTTGCACTTATAAAGGAGAGAAAAGAGAAGAGGATGATGTGGATCCATGTGGGATGCCACATCATTCTTCCTCAACTCCAAGAAGAAAGTCAACATTATGCACCTAAACATAATAAATAAAATGACTTTACTTCCACACTCCAAAATAACCCATACTTCAAAAGGACTGAATTAAAACCATGTAAGAGAAGTGCAATTAAAACTTACAAATATTCATTTCAAAATGCATTAAAAATGCCTAAGTTTAACCTCCAAACCATAGGTATGGCTGGTGAAGCATTTTAAGAGGTGTGGGACAAGCTCAACTTGTCCCACAAGCCTCCAAATTTAGCCTCCAAGGACAAATTCGAATTTCTAAGAGGATGAAGTGTTTAACACTCCAAAAATCTATCTTACATTCTCTTACATATCCCTTACACCTTGTTACACATTTCTTACACACTCTTCCAACATTAACATTTAAAATCAATAACTTCATTAATTACATTCCATATCCCAATTTAATTTAATTAAATTTTAACTATATGATCTCTCACATTAATCTACCACATTTAAATTAATTACAAGAAGGAACACATTACTAATAAAATATATACAACAATCATTAACAAAAAGGAACACATAATAAATACATATCCCATGGTCACATATAATGGAAATCCCCCCCATGGGAATCCCTAACAAACACACACACACAAAATAGTTTCCATGGTGACCTTTTTGATTTCACCCAGAATTCTAATATGGTTAGTCTCCAGTCCCCCAACATTGTTGTGATTTTTAACCTGCAAAAATGCAAATACCTCCTTTGGCCTTGTGCCCATATCAAAACATCCAAAATGATATAAAAAACATCTCAAGATCATCTGAACACATGAATCACAACAACATCAATAATTCAACATTATCATTTCAATTAATTAATCAACTATATCATCATCAATAATCTTCCATACTAGGTCTACTCAACATATCCAATGTCATATGTCCAAATCAACATCTATAATATGTCCATGTCAAACAATATATCATCATTCACATATAAAAATGTCTCTAATAACCATCATGCATAATAACTGAATCCAGATCAATAATAATCCATGATCTAACATCTAACCATCATACTAAAACAAAACATCATAGTGTCCATAATATGATCACCATTATCAAGATCAATATCTAACAGTGTCAAAGGGAAGTGGGCACTACAAAAAGAGGAGGAGTCTAAGGTTTTAAAACCTTAGAAAAATTTAAGGGCCGCCCTATGTGGGATTTAACCCACTTAAACAAACATGTTTCCCACCATGGGATTTATCCCATCCATATGCCATGATTAAGCTTTGAATAGCCTAAAGGATAAAAATTAAGGCATTATTTTTAGGGACCTATTTTAATATAAATAGGGGGACCCTCCTTCATTATAAACACACAACTTGGAAGATCAAATTAAGAGCTTGAGGAATATTTCCGAGTGAGTGGAGAACAATTTTTTATAAGACCTATTTATTAGGCTTATCATAAGTTGTGAAGACCTATTTATTTAAATAGGCATTATTGTGACTACGAGTCTTTTAATACTACCTATTCGGCCCATAGCACCACACCTAATCATTGTGAAGCCTGGAGTATCGACCAGAGTGCCATAGGGCATTATGAAGTGTCATGAAGGTCAATTGAAATATGGAGGATTCCGAATAGTGGAGCTCATGCCATAGAGCTTTCTGAATACACCAAGAAAGGGGAAGTCAGGTGTTATTTTTCACCCTTGTCATATGAAGGTTTGGATATTCTTCTAAGCAAGTTCTTAATAGTTTCCATTAGGTTGTCTTGTGAAATTACTACTGTAGCTTACAATTTTTGACTAGCGGAATGGTTCGAAAGAACCCAAAGATGTAGGCAATTTCAGAACTCCATAATCAACCTTTTTGCAAATTTTCATGCTTATTGCATTATTTTAAGTTGATTTTAATGGGGTAGAAATTAAATAGTGATTTGATAAGCCTACAAGGGTCTAATATTGAGATAAAAATTTTGGTCAATTTTCAGATCATGCGTGGCCGGATTTTCCTTCAGCAAAAGATGGATGCAATCCTGTAGGAAGTGTAATGCTGAGGGATACATCTTATCTATGTGGACATCAAATTATAGATGCACCTTTATAATCTCACCTCCAATATCTACAAAAAAATATAGAAGATCCTTCTTTCTTTCCTTATCCCTTATATGCACTTTAGTAAAAAAGCTCATTTTTTTCTTTCATGTTCTCATTATCTTCTTGCAATGTCGTAAACGCTTTCACTTTATCCATGTTATTGTGTGCTACTTCAAATACCATATTAGTCAAGGCATTGCTATCCTATTCATCAGTGAACCCATCAGCTTCACTATCATGTGCGCTTATTGCTTCCCCTTCTTCATAGTTCTTCTGACACATGCTTCTCCATTTACATCAAACTTCGGTTCATCAATATACATCTGCATGCTCCAAGATAGTTACTTCTTTGTGCACATATTAGCATTCTTTGGATCCATAGATTCTCAAACATATAATTTTTCAAGTGCGAGGGTGCTCTAAAATTTAGTGCAAATGATCTTCGAGGGATCATTAACAAATCCTAAGTTTGGAGTCTTCGGGATTTCTTCACCCTTATTCCTTCCATATTACTACCTCTTGGGAATATACACCCCTACACTCTATAGTGTTCCTTCACCTGATGCAACCTCATGCTTCCTAGTAGGTTGATCAGATGATTCACTTGCATTATTCTCTCTTTCTTCTTCTTCACAGGTGGGTCCTTTTTCTTGCCCATGCTCACTAAGCGCATCTGCATCATGTTAAGTTTCCTCCTATCTAGTCTCCTCTTCTTCCTCTACATCAAAAATTGGTGTATCTTGTAAAATTCACACATCCTCATTAGATGGTTATTATTTTCTTTCTCTCCTTAGCAAATAATTACACCTTCTCTTTACCTTCAACTATAGGATTGGTTTTATAGCAGATGTCCTTGGAAAATTCCTTAGTGGCTGAGAGGACCCCGTGCAAGATCTCTTTGTCTTATATTTCCCCAAAACTCTTCTGAAGCCGTGGTTTTTAACACCACCCTCATATTTCTTAGTCTCCCCAAAATCCATCTCATATGGTGCTCATTTTTCCTTTGGTGGGGTTCTCTTGTGCTAAATATTTGTCCTTATATTTTGCTACATTTGTGCACCATTCTCTGGTACACCAACATCCACCATCTCCTCTTTAAATTATTCCTCATCTATGTGAGGAGAAGTGGGCTCATCATCCTATAAAGTTCCAACTGTATCCTTCCCCTTGGGAAACTTAGGGAGCTTAAACTCATTTTCAATATATTTTCCTCTAACTAATTTGTGCTTAATGTAAAATGTATACCTTAGTTGTGCCCAAATTCCTAACTACCAAACTCATAGAATTTGTTATTTTTTCATTGGATATCATCGTCTCTATGTATGCAAACATACTTAGATAGAAATAATTCCTCTGAAGTGTGTGGTACTTACAGTAAACTTTATTTGCATCGAACCTCATCTTGTGTGCATCTGAGAACCTATTTACAGAAGCTTAAAAGTAATACACACTGAAATCATAAGGGATCTTCCACCAAGGGCTTCACTTCCCATCCTTCATACAAAATCTACCAATGTAGTAATGCTGAAAAACTAAAAATTATGCCTACTTCTCTAGCACTATAGGTACGTCCTTTGGTATTTTTCATTCATCCTCGAAGGCCTCGCCCATGTGCCTATACTAAGGATTCACCCTTTTTTTATATGGACCACTCATAATCCCCTTATAAGTGTACTTTTCAAATCTCTCTATAAGTGATTTATTCTCCTCAAGGAACTGCCATATCTTATCCTTTGGCCCATACGGAACACCAATCTCAGTAAATACATTTTACAGAAGGATAACGTCCCAGCTAATCTTATCCTCTTTTTCTTATTTGTCAATAATAACCTCATCTATAAATGATTTTAGGTTATACACAATACCTTTTTACATCCTCATTGCAATATACAACTATTTTTTGTTCATTGTGCCCCATCTTTCCTAGATATTAAATTTTGATAACAAGTGAGCTATAATTTCGATGACTGGATTAGTTTCCTTGGCTATGGGCATCATGCGCTCCTCTTTCTGATATCCCAACTCCTTAGTAGTGGCTTATACATTCACATCATCCTCCAAATCACTGGAAATCATTGTGCATGTGTTCCTCAATCTAGTAAGCCTTTTAATGAAAGGTGTGGTGAACCGAACCCTTCTTCCAACAAAATAAAATAAGTCCTCATGGACCCTTGACATTAGCCACTAGTAAATCCCCTCTGGTTTTACAAAATAAGGGAGTTTATAAAATTTCAATGCCCCAAAATTTTCCAATGTTTTATTTCCTTCTTCATCATAAATCAGCTTTTCATCAGTCGTTCGTAAACTGGTCTTCTCTATCAAATCCTTCACAATTTGGTCTGAGTTGGCAGTTGTGTGGTGTTTTTAGTCACTCACCTTACTTCTCCTGACATGGGATTCCCAATTATGACCCATAATCACTTCCCCTGAATACTGCATTTCTGAAAATATTTTCTCAGGTGTGTCTTTGACTTATACCTATGGCTCATCCTTTTTCTTTCCTCGTATGGCCGCTTTATGTGCTGTCTTGGGTACCATTGGGATTTATAACACTTACACTTATTAAAGATTTGTAAATCCTAATTCTGCGTGTCCTAGCTGTAATTTTGCTTGTCCAAACCCTAGTTTCATGACTCTACTTTCCACACGCCTTCCACTTTCGCAAACACGCTTCTATTGGAGCTCTATGATGTTCGTGTCTACTTCTCAACTAGTTGAAAAATATTATATGATCACTCTAAAAATTTTCACTCAAATCACTTTTCAAAACAAACTTCACAACTTGAAAACTCAAAGTATTCAATGTAGAATGAAATCACAAAACACCCCTCTTTATATATTTTTCAAATTTATCCACATTAATTTCTCCTCACCTACCATTGTACGTAACTTTAATTATGCTTTTATGATTTTCCACACTTTCCGCTACTTTTTCCCATGCCTTGGTCATATATTTTTGGTGCTCCCACTAATTCTCCACCAAAAATATCCTTATGTGCACCTTCATGTGTAGAAGTACATAGCCCTCTACACCTCATACTAAGTAGTTTCCCATGTTGTTGCCTATCTTGCATTACATTGTGTAAACCTTGCACATGATCTTCAATTTTAAGAAATTTTCTTTATTCCTTATTATCACCATCGTTCTCATTATATGCAACACCTTTCTCTCTGGCAACCCATAATTTCATCACTAAGCACATTCCTTTAGTCCATAATCATTTTGCAGCACCAACCAATTTTCTCTTTTGTGTGTACTTACAATCCTCCCCACAATAAAAGTATGCGCAATCCTTTGCAGATGAACTCAATAGATAGTAATCAATGTATTGCATGAGAGCACACTTATTATTAAAAAATACAAAACTAAAATGACAAAGCATAACAATTAAAAAAGGAAACACATGAGTGTGAAATATAATCTAAGTGGTAAAATTTCCTTATTACAAACACCAAGAAGACTTATTTATAATAGGGCTTTATCCTACTCCTATTGAAGTAAATGAGCAACAACGTGCCATCCAATGCCTATAACTAATAAGTTCCCAAACCAAGTATCTTTTTCACCACAAACGGTCCCAACCCATGCAATTTTAATTTCCCTAGGTGGCATGAAAACTTTGAATCATACAAAAGAACCATCTTTCCCACCTCAAATGTTTTATTTCAAATATGTCTATCATGTCATTCTTTCCATCATATTTTTTAGTATTTTGAATTCAAAGTAAAATGGCATGCTTGTCATTTAACTACATCAGTATGTCAATGCACTCTTCAACATCTTGTTCATTAGCTATTCCTCCTACATGCACAATGCATTAGGAGGGTAACCTAAATTCACCAGGTAAAACATCCTCTGTGCCAAACACCAACTAAAAGGGTGTGGCCTTATTTAACCTCTTGTAGGTGGTCCTATATGCCCATAATACAAAATATAGTTTATCATCCCAGTCTTTCTATCTAACATCACATATTTTTATCATTGGTTTTCTAAGAACTTTGTTGAAGGCTTCATAAGTATCATTGGCTAGTGGATGATAGGGTGTAGTCTTATGGTGTGTCACCATAAAATCTACCAATAGAATTTGGATCATCTCATTCAAAAAATGAGTGCCTCTGTCACTATTCAGGCTAAAAGGACATCCATATCTATTAATAATGTTCTCCCATAAAACTATTGCAACTATAGCTACTATGTAATCCTTAGTAGGTGCATCTTCTACCCACCTTGTCAGATAGTCTGTACAAGTTACGATATAGTGCATGTCAGTCCTACATGCGGGTGGGGAAATTAGGAACATAAAGTATATTTACCACTTCTCAAAAGGCTTAGTGCTTTGAATAGGTTACAACTTCATCTCATCTCTATGCCCAAGTTTCCCAAGGTGCTAAAAATGGTCACATGCCTTGACATATTCTTTATTATCCTTGTATAAAGTTTCCTGCCATAGGCCAGCTATCAGAATCTTACACGCAGTGGCATCCACAACATAATGAATGCCTGCAATTCCCTATGAGCTTATTCCATAATAGCCTCATGGTCATGTTGCAGTACACACCGATGTAAAAATTCATCATAGCCTAGCTTGTACAAATCTCCACCAATTAACTGGTAAGATGTCATGCATATTGCAAGTTTCTTCTTTTATATTGTCTTTAGTCTCTCTGGTGCCTTTCCAGTGCACAAGAATACAAAAATATATTCCATATCTGTGGGAACATGGTTCAATCTAAATAGTTGTGCATCTGACATAATTTCCTCTATGCTTTGTGTGTCCTCACCAGAATTTATCCTTGACAAGTGGTCAGGTCCTGAGTTACTTTTCCCTGGTTTGCAGCCATTATAAACTAAAAATCTTGGAATAGTAGTATCCACCTACAAATACACTGTTACAAAATAGGATGTTTGACCAAATACTTAAGTGTCATATGATATGTAAAGAAGATAAATTATGTTTCCAATAAGTATTGTCTAAACTTTTGTAGCACGTAGATCATGGAAAAATCCTCATGATCAGTAGTTGTATAATAATGTTCCACAGGAATCAACTTCCTACTTGTAAATTAAATGGGGTGGTCCACCATTCCTTCTCCTAGTTGTTCAAAAATTGTGCCAATTTCCAAGCCAGAAGCATCAACATGAACATGAAAGGGTTTGTCCCACTAAGGAAAGTGAAAAATAGTGCAGTAGTAAGCCTTACCTTCAATGCTTCAAATGTCTATTGTTTTACATCGTACCAATAGAGTTTTAATTTATCCTCTAATAATTCTTCCAAGGGCCTTGAAACATTTGCATATCCTTTAAATAATTTCATATAATACCTTGTATGTCCCAAGAATTTGTGCACTTCACTCTGATTGTTAGGTTATACCAAACCCAAGATCATAACAGCCTTGGTTGGGTCCACCAATAACCCTTCCTTACAAATTATATTCCCTAACAAAGTGCCAAAAGGTGTTGGAAATATGCACTTTTTAATATTAAGGGGGATGCTCAATTACTTACACATCTAAAAAATAAGTCTTATGTTGTCACAATGGTCCATGACTAATCCATAGATGGTCTAATCATCTAGATACACCTATAATAATTTATGAATGAAGTCTTGAAATTTCTATACCACAATGTGTGAGAACACTGCAAGCACATTTTTCAATCTAAAGGGCGTAACTGTATATGCAAATCTACCCCACTTAGTGGTGAAATTAGTCTTCTCCTAATCTTCTTTTGTTATGCAAAATTGGTGATAACCAGAAAACCCATTTGTAAAGGAGTATATCTCATGCCCAACAACTCCTTCAAGAATTTCCTTTATGAATGGGGTGGTAAAATGATCAATGACACATGAAGTATTTAACTCTTGTATCCTCCCACCCTTTTTAATACTGATGACCATAGGAATTATCCATTCATATTCCTCAATGGGCTCAATTATACCAGAATTGAGCATATTATCAATCTCCTCCTTTACCTTTACAAGCAGATTAGGATTCATCATGTAAGGCCTCTTCCTAATCGGGCACATGCCTTCTTTAATTTTGATCCTCATCCCACCTAAAGAAGGGTGTACACTTTTTAACTCATGATATCCCCTCAGAAACAAGTCCTGAAAGTCATGCAGAAGTTCAATAATCTTAGTTACTTCCTACTCCAACAAGTAGTCACCAATAATGGCCTCTTTAGGCTCTTCATCTATGCCAATGTTAACCTTATTCATTTTCATAAGCTCATGATACATGTGCACATGTTCATTTGTTGTGTCCATCACCTTGCGCGTACCTTCAGTATTGTTAACATCCAGGTTTTATCCTCGTCATCCTCATCATTTATCATGCATACCAGTTTACCCTTTTCCTTCACTTCTCAGGTGCTGACCAATTCTTCTTCTTTAATCTCTTAAAGGTCAAGGCACGCCTCTAAATCTATATATCTAAACATATTTAATAGAATTTCCTTAGCCTTCGCATTATCTCCCAATGTAAGTTACTTCATAATATATAATGATTCATTGAATGGGGCCTTAGTAAAAAAATTATCAAAGTATGAATCATACCCGAGGTCATCTCCTATCAATTAAATATTTCTCTTTTCAATTCTGCATGAACATACCATGTGTGTGCGAAGTAAATTAACATGGAGTAGAACTTATGCACCTAGAGTGATGGTGGAAAGGCATCCTACCCCTTCGTCTAAAGTCTTTGAAAATTCTGAACATGGTGTGAGGCAGGTGAATCCTCATGAAATTCACATATCTAAGAAGGTACATTACTTCTTAGGAACTTAGTAGAAAAGGTGATCCTCACCTCTTTCCATTCCAATAGGTTGTCTCTATGTGTAATCCACCAACGCGTTGTTGTCCCATACAGACCATATATGAGCATATTTCTCATGTCTCCTTCATTATTCTAGTGGGCCTCCAAGGTGTTAAGAAATACATTAGGATTCCCCTCACTAGTATACTAAGGTACCTGGTTGGAACTTAAGCACCTAACCATGCATGTCTTGATCATGTGATTAACTATGTTCTTCATCTCTCGTCCAACTACTTCATATGTTCCATGCACCTAGTTATCACATGCAACACTTTTTGTATCAAAAATTGAATGAGCAACATCCCATTATCTCACGCCTTCTTTAGATGGCTCAATTACCTTATGGTCTCTGATTGTGTGTGCATATATCCTATTCAAGTCTTCTTCACCCAAAGGCTCAACATAAAGAGTATCATTTACATCTATCAAAGGTATAATAACATGATATTCCTTATTCTCAAACCTAATGTAATCCTTTTTGAAGTGCAAATCTACATTATTTGTATAACACCAGGGGTGCCCAAGAAATGTTGGGAAGCTATATACTTCAACTAGCTCCAATAATTCTAAGCCCCCAGTAAACTTGGCTCCTTAAATCACAACAGTCGCATCCTCGAGTACTCCAAATAGCATGGCCCTAGTTATATATGCCATATATAATATGTTAGAAGAGGGATGCAATGGTGACCTTCCCATTTGATTCCACCCATCCAATGTAAGTACATAAACTTATGCACCTGCATCTATAAAAAATGTTTCTCAGAAGCCATCCATCTATGACTGCATTTAGTGTAATATCATTATCATACTCATGACTATGGGGAGGTAGATTTACATGAAGTATTTACCTCTCATGATTATGACCTATGTGCGGTACTTTTTCTCGGAACCACTCTCCTAAAAAAGGGATTATGCTTTCATGGCCCAACATTCAACGTACCTCCTTCAATTCATCTACATCCTTATGTGGGAATTCAACCTTTTTTTCTCTTTCCATCATGTTCGCTTTCTCCTTAAGGCTCTGAATATCTCCTTGTAGATCCCTGATGATATCTATAGTTTCCTAGTATACCTCTTTCTAATGTGTAGCATCAGGATACTTGGCATTTATCACTTCTTCTTTTTTATATAACTAGTTTATTCCTTTGGGCTTCACAGGTGTGCACAACCTCATCGCATGTAGTGACTGACACATGTTTTAATTTAGAATTAGGTCCAACCTTTGGTATCCATTGATCTCCATCTATGCATTGTATCTTAATCATATTTACACCCTTGTCTTGCTTGTTCTACTTACTCATATGCTCATACAAGTCCATACATGATTACAAGTTGTGTTGTTTTCTACAACATAAAAAAACCACATTCTAAGGGCACTCACATTGATAATGATCAGGAGATCCACAAGTTTAATAAGTTCTTCTAGGAAATCCTCTTGTTCCACTATCGTGACCTCAACCTTTATATCCTCCACAAAAGCCTCTACTCTTGGTATCCCCATTATTGTGCCCTTTATTTATTTTTTGTCCCTATTCCTTAGATCCACTTGCCACACTAGTCTGACACACACCAGTCTCAATGGCTTCATGGTTATGATCAATCACTCTTCAATCAACATTTTCATGAGTATGAGTTTTTCAAATTTTACAATACATAGACACATTCTTATGGATCGTGCATTATAATGGAAGACATCTACTCATATCATGGTCCAAATGGAAAATTTCACAATCCAATATCATGGTGCGTACTGACTTAGGAGGGAAGATATTATTAGTGTTTCCTGCAATGTAAAATTTTTACACCATATTATAGTGCGTGTGTCATGAGCTAAATTAGGAGAGATTTTTTCCAATTGTTTCACCATGGTTGTAATTTATGCCTCTAAAAATGGGCTTACCCCAGTGTTCACACTTCTAACTACCTCAATACATAGAGCTTATTTCAAAGAATCACACTGATCTAAAAAGGTCTTTTGAGATATCTCCCTTATGAAAGGATAAAACACAGAATCGTGGTTGTTAGTTATCCAGAAAAACTATCCAGAGGTTGTTGGTACTGTCCTCAAAAACCATCTGTTGTGTGGTTGTTGGTTAACCACTTGGAAAACCATCCAGAGGTTGTTGGTATTGTCCTTGAAACCATCCAGATCATGAGCATGCTACGTAGCGGCACGTTGCAGTACAAAGTAGGTTTTCCCATGTTCGCACTAAGGGGGGAATGTTAGGAAATATATATTAGTGCTCTATTTGTATGGGTGAATAATAATTACATGTGTAATTATTATTATGATAAATTAGTGAAAGTACATTTACTATGTAAATGTAAATAGTAAATGTAAAATGTGGTTAGTATGTGGTAAGTTAGTAAGTTAGAATAATAAAACAATTAGTATTGTTTTATTATTATATTGGTGAGAGGTTGAAACCATATGGGTGTATGGTTGTATATGAAGACAAATGTTGTTGTAAGGATTGTTATTTTACATCTCCTATATAATGGAGTGTATTGAAATAGTGAATTAATGAAAATATAATATAGAGTTGTTGATTTCAATTATTGTCTGTGTATCTATTTCATGGATTCTTTATATTAGATCAGATTAATTTCTACAAAACACACATCCAAGGTTCATCTACATCAAACAAAGTATGGTAATCTTCTCGCATGTAAACCCTTAGTATGTAATTACAGTTTTTCTTTTATGCGTATGCAGATAACCACTCATATAATTCTATTGGAAAGTAGATGAAAAACATCTCATAGAGCTCATGATATGATTTTCTTCCACCAAATTACACACATTGAAATCTGGTCTAGAACTATGTCTTCACACAAATTGGTCTTCTCCTTCAATTACCTAATCTTTAATGCTCACAAGAGTCAAGCGGTAAGCCATTATCATACAACATCATGATAAACCGTTTGAAAAGAGGTCCCAACATTAGAACCAAAATGTATTCTTGTTTTTATACTCAGATGCCTAGGTACGCTAGCACTTCACTTAGATAGGTCTAAATGCTCACCCAAAGTGCACGAAGCTACCAAGTCCCTCTTTAGTAATGTCTTGTCAAGATGTTAGCATGCATGTCCATAATAACCATAATCAATGTGTATATTCCATCATAATAATTAGATCCATGAGCTAAAATTGGAAACACATGTAATAAGGAAACACACAAATCACATAAGGATTAATATCTTATTTATCATATAAGTACTATAAAAAGAGGCATCAACAACTAATTTCCATCCACAATGATCCATTGTATTAATTCATCGCAAAACATGAATTGAATGCATCATAATATTGTCATAGATTCATGCACGTGAGTTCATTTAGAAAACATAACTCTAATATAACTTGGAGTCAAAACATGGTCATCAAAACTATGCATATCAACTACATATATAGGGGTGGGGACTTTCCCTTCACCGCCCATACATCCAAAAATAGATGGCATGCTCAAAATAGCCATACGCCAACAACTACATGCTCTTACAATAAAACTAATAATAAATTAATCCATGATAAAATTCTATCATAATCCTATTATAAGCGCAAAGCTATGCATGACTGTTAATCTTCACTTTGATCCCAAAATAACTCTTGCTTCATCATGAAGGACCTTCTTGTTCTCATCTTCTCTTGATCTACATTCGAACCTATTTTTAGCCCTTGCCTTGAAAAAATGGCAAAATCCCAAACTTTTCTTCCTGGGTGCACCCCTCTTAACTGGTACTTATGTGCACATCCATACCCCCTTGCATGCCTCATCACTCCACGTGCTATTCAAATACTTGGGAAATTTCTTCAATCCAACAACAAGCACTACTGATGTATGTTTTTATGATTTAAAACTATGTGTGTACTTGATTTTAAATTGGGTATTGATGAAAAATGGAACTGTAAACTAAGTTAAACATATTAACGTAATAAGGAAATCAGATTTGGTTGGTATCTAATAATTATTTTATTAATAGAACCTTTACTATGGATTGTAGGAAAACTGAGAAAAGTCTGTATAAATATGCTTTAGATGAATTTCATTAGATACATATAAATTGCAAGCTGAAGATCATTATTTTTCATTAAATATGATTAATAATAAGTAAAAAGAAGTTGATTATTGTGAGTTACACCAATATGAAGCAAGATAATAATTATATTTGTTAATTTGATTTGTATTGTTCAAATTAGTAAAATGGTTACATTTAGTATAGGGTAAAACCTTGATGGTTATTATCACTATGTAATGTTTATGATGTAGAAAATGAGTGAGTTGACTCACACTAATTATCTCTGATGCAAGGCCCTACATACATACCTCTTATAACACATAAAATGCATTAGAAATCACTAAAAAACAACTTGAACGCTCACCTTTTTCAAAGATCCAACACCTTACTTAAGAAGCCCAAACTTGCTCAAATGCACTAAATTTCATAAACCACTAAAACAAATCTTAAGATCATAGAAAACATGCTTCATATACACATACAAACTTGATCAACCCACTCAAGAATTTTCGCATCTCCATTTATCATATTTTCCCTTCTAGACCTTAATCTTGCCTTGTAGCCCTGAAAAACCTGATATTTTTGAAATAAATCCCTCATTTTTCACTTCCAAATCTATCTGATAAAATTTTTAGATACCCATTTGGTCTATTAATATACATGTCAAATATAAGGATTTAATTCCTTACCAAAAATATTTTATACTCTTTTTACGGTTTTCCTAGTTTTGACAATTAGCCCTCCTATAGCAAAAATCCCAAAACTGGGAGAAATCTACAAACTTTCAGAGAAAACAAAAAAAATTCTAGATACCCTTTTGTCTCTTCTTTCTTTTCACTAATTTTATTTTCCCAATTATTTCCCTTCATTTCTTCTTGTTTCTTAATCTCAAGCTAGGGTTTGTAGCTAAATACTAGATTTCTTTTTTTCCCACTGTTACAAATGTAGACACCTATAATTTGGATCAAGAAATTTAAATAATTAAATTGTGCTAATTATACCTTTTCCCACAAATTGATGACATATCGTCGATAGCACACCTTTTCTCTTATATCATTGTTAAATAGTTACATTACACTAACTAATTAACCCTTTTATCACTCAAAACACTGATTAATGACCTTCCATTAATTAGTATCCCTTTTCTAGCTATATTAATTAATTATTCTTAATTAATTATCTTCCCCTTCTATTTAATCAATAATTCATCATTTATTGGATTAAAATCCCCTCATAACTCAGATTATGCTAACTTTCCTCTAAAAACCTTCTATAACCTACACCTATATATTAATTAATCACCCTTGATTAATTAAGACCCCCCCTCAACTCCCATGAATCAATAATGACTTATTAATCTCATATAAATCAATATTACTTTAGCTAAAGCAACCTTATCCATAACTAACCTAGCTTTGTTATTATCCCACATATAATAGGATGCAAAGCTTCTTCAAACTAGAGGGTTATATAAAGAACCCTCCTCCTTCCTTTCTTCATACACTTTTGCATGCATATATCATAAAATATAGGAAGTTTCACCTTTGAGCACCCTCCATTAGTTTTGAGCTAGGTATCTTCAATCTTGCATTCATCCATCCAAGATTTTGATTCATATGGAGATAATCAAGATGGTCTTATAGCCATGTCTTGATGAGACTCCATTCTTGAACCCTTGGGATCAAACAAAAAATCATATTTTGATTGTGAAGGATCTACATAGGTCCATTTCTAGTTTATCTTTCAAAGAGTAGAGGATAAATGTTTAACATGTTAGTTTTATTTCATTCAAAGTTCTAATGCATATTGTTGATATTTACTCTCTCTAAGCTCTTAACATGATGATCTAGGTATAGTTATCTTTGTTTTCAAAATATTAGGTTTTAGTTTCAATTATCTTAGCTTAGCTAACTAATACATGGATACAACCTTTCTATCTCCACCAATCATCTATTTTTCACTTGTTCAAAGTCTTCTTACACTTCCTTTACTTTGGTATCTCCTTTCTTGCTTCTTTTTCTTTAGTGCCTTAAGGCTTCTTAAGGTTTCAAATTACTACCTAGGGTTTTAGAATATTTTATCCTTCTTATCCTATCATACACTTCACACCACTGAATTCAAACTCACATAATAATGTTATAAGCATCACTAAAACAATTAGAATAATCAAAACATTCATCTTTCACTCCTTAGTCACAACTAGTTATTATGATTCTCAAGGCTAGGTAGCTTGTTCCAACCATGAAAATCAACTTCTATCACTACAAATAAGGATATATCACCTTCTAAATTTTTCTTTAAATTCCTGTAATATTCTTGCAAAAACTCATATCTTGACTCTTTGTGTAACTCTTGATATGTCACTTTTTGTATTATTGGTCTCAAGTTTCCTGATGGGTCTGGGACAGTAGTCTGATGCAAATACCTCTTCATTGCCTCTGGTCCTAGGCTGAAAATTAACATTTTTGGCCATCCATTAAGGATATCTAGGTGTCGATTAAATTTCAGGGATTAAATCTCTATATAAAGGGTATTTTATTTGTAAAATAACCCTCTTAATTAGCCCTTAAACCGGGTTTACTCATCTCCTTCCAAAATATCATAAAAATATGAATATTTATAAATTATTTGTTCAATTGTCTTTCATAATACCGTTCTAGTATTTCTCATTATGACATCTTGAAGTTTTGAAGGAAAAATAATCTTTAGGTGCTTCCAATTACTAACCCTAGCACTATGATAATAGTCTTCCCTAGAAACCCAAGATCCTTCAAATGGCTATAAAACTACTAAACTCACTCTCCAAGATTGAAATTTGAACCACAAGACTGTATGTACATGTTCCAAATAAAAATTCTACCAGTATCCTCAAATGACAAAGCCACACGTTCCAACCAAATTTTCTACCACTGTAGCAACATTTGCATCCATAGTCAATTATCTCAGTTTGCACACTTAACCGAAAATACTATAGTCCTATTGTCTTCACACTAATATATTCTTGCACTTTTGATCTTTTCAAAAGACACTTAAAACAAATTCCATAGGTTTCCTTTGATCAACAACTTAATCACTATTTTCACCCTCCTAGAACAAGGTACTCCAATAAGATTAAATTTGTTTTGCTTAATTTCCACTAAGTAATGTGTATTAATTTTCATAATGCCTCTCTAGGTTCCTTAAATGAATCATAACCTTCCTTTACACCCAGTCCCATTATAAAAATGTCCTCTTCTATGATGGAAGTTCAAACATCACAACAAATTTTATCCCAAAAAATATTCTAACTACAAGTGTGTTGTAGGTTGCCAAACACAAAAAGATAAAAAACACAACAAATTCATCACACTTTATATGAAGGTTTGGATAATGGTATTCCCCATCCGCTTAAAACTAGGACATAACCCTTTTGGCATAAGCCTTAAGCAACAACAATGGGGTTGGTCCTAAGAACCCGAAAGTAGTCCACACAAGAGGGAACCTTATGGATGAAACGGGAAGTTCTCTACATGCCTACTTGATTAGTTTTACATGTGCAAGTTAGATTCAAAGCTATCTGTATTGTGACTCTAATGAGAACACATGATGAATGTATTAATTTCTCACTGTGTTTGAAGGGGATAAAGTGAAGCTGAGATAACTCGAGACTAGTCATTATGAATTTCTTTTTAAATCAAGCTCGCATTAGATAACTTCTGACACCTATTTGAGGGAACCACCTAGGAAGCTATGTTGAATTGGAGACAAATTGAGTGTACCAAACCAACAATTATTGAGAGCCTTCACAAAGGGATAACTTTATCGGAGTCAAAACCTTGTTTTTTGAACAAAGGGGAGAGTCAATCAAAGTTCAAACTGTGCATCATTCACCACAAAATTTGTGAATCATTATTTTTTCTTAGTTTTTCACTCACTATAAGGTGGGGCGAAATGTTATCGAAGTGATTCCAAACACTTTTTAACCCCACTTGATCTACATCATTTTTCTTTCTTTTGACACTTTGTTGATCAAAATAAGAGAAAACATAAATGTGTTATCAATCGATCGTGTCCACCTCTTTTGCACCCATTTACATTTTTCCTTGCTTAAGACTGGATGGTAAAAATTGAAAGTCTGTTGGTACATTTTCATATCTTGATAGCCATTTGATCTCGATACCAAATTCAATATCATAATTGTAGTTAGGATTGATTCTTCACTAGATTCTCCTTTGAAGTGTCACATTTCTTGTATTGTATCACCATAATTTTGGTACTTACGTCTTGTTTCTTGCAAACTCCACCTAAGTGTCTAGATTTTAACTTTACACTACGCGCACCTTAACAATTCCTTGGAATACTTTATCCTTGGTTTTATTGTAAACATTACCTCAATTTTGAAAGGATTTGTTGTTACTTTGTGCGTGTCGTACTAATATTATTTTTATATTAATACCTTACTTTTACGCAAATTTTGGTTAACATATCTTAGTGATATTGTTACATTGTTTATATTCGTAACCCCCACTTTTCGAGATTTAGGTCTTGCTTGGATGTAAACTCACTTAAGTATACTTTTATTAGAAATCACATCAACCTCTTGTTATTACTTACACCTTGTTTATTTTTGAGCTTAACATAAGTGGTGGCATTTCATTGATCATCTTAAACGTCAAACTACCATTTACAAACATTTAGGAAGTACTTCATTGATTGATTGGTTTAGAAACGAACCTTGTGTGATTGTGTCTTGTGATTATTCATCATTTTGACTTATCTATTTATAACAATCACTCTAATCACTTGATTCATTGACATTCATTATTCTTTAGCCTTTTGACATTCTTTGTGCATCCTTAGTAAAAATATCATTCTAGGCTTTCACTTAGGTTTGATTATACCCTTGGAAAAATTAAATAAAACACCTTAGTGAAATTATCATTTGCGATGGCCCCCATAACAAGAATGGGATCCAAGAGACAAGCATAGGAAACATAAAAAAAGGGTCAAATCCCTTTATCAATCACAATTTAGGACCTCTAGTCTCTACTGCGAAGGAAGAAGATGAGATGGTAGACCATAATGGTGATGAGTTGGGATCATCACACATGGATTTTGAATTTGACCCCACCCAATTAGATGATTTCCTCTTTCTAAACAAAGATAGGGTACTCCCAAGAGTTATAGAATCAGGTGCTACAATGCCAATTTAACATACAAATAATGCTAATGAGGAATAACACCCCCTCATTAATATGGACAACATTTTAGGACATGAACAAGATTCCAAATCAAACACTCGACATGACAACATAGGTGGTTTTAAAATTCCACTCATGAGAGGGACATGTAGGATAAGAGGGGAACACAAAAACATGGATAAACCCCCTCTCCACAAAAATGAAGAGGAACCTCATGATGAAGAAGTCACTATACAACAACAACTTCAACACCTTAGTTAACAATTATCTTTTCTAACATCTCACGCACAAAATGAGACAAAAAATGTACATTAGGAGAAACCTAAGGTTAAAAATAGTGATCTTCACACAAAAAAGCAAGAGGAAGAAACATAGAAAAATAGTTGCGTGTATATGCCAGCTTCCCCCACTATGGAGCAACTTCTTTCCCAAGAGCTACAATATATGAAAGCAATGCTCACAAGCCTTCAAGAAAGCAACGTGGGACATATAAAAAAGTATCAATATGGAGAGTTATGCCCTCATCCATTTGATAAGACTATGTTTCTCCACCCATTTCCTAAGAAGTTTGATATCCCAAAGTTTGAAAAGTATAAAGGGAAAAGAGATCCACGGGATCATGTAAAATATTTTTACATTGCATTCCAAAAAGTGGTGTATAATGACAATTACCTCATATGACTATTTTGAAAAGTCTAGGAGGATAAGCACTAGAGTGGTTCATTTTCTTACCTCATGGGTCTATCTTCACATGGCCAGAACTAGCAGAAAGATTTATGTAAACATTTCTCATTTAAAAACAATGACCAAATAAAACCTTTGCAATTTTCCTAAAATGATGGTGGGGGCTAGTTAGTCGCATCCCTTGCTTTATCCTTGAAAAAAAACTCTTTAGCATATTTATACCAAAATTAAATTCAGACATAGCCTTTCATCTACAAATGTTTTTGTTTGAAACATTGAAGAGGTTATCGATAAGGGTACACAAATAGATAAGGCTCTAATCACAAAAGAGACAATTAAACCCTTTTCAAAAGAAAACTAGTCTTCAAAACCTACAGGAAAGACCAAAATATTTAATAAAAAAAAGAATGTCGTAGGAGATGGAATCATGGATTCTAAGTGCATAGAAGCATTCTAAGTTGGCCCACATTTTAAACTAACCAAAGGGCCAATCCAACCACTAGACAAACATAGAGCATTTACTCCACTTACATACTCCTTGTCCATAATCATAAAGCAACTATATGTGGTCAACCTAGTGACATATCCTACAATGAAACCTTTTGATGAAACTGAACATAAACCTTTGTGGTATAAGGAACATGAGTATTACGATTTCCATCTTGTAAAATGACATAAGATGGACAAATGCTTAAGACTACACCACTTCATCCAAGATCTTATTGATAGTGGGGAGATAGAATTCAATTCACCAAAATAAAATCAAAGGCCAAATCAAAGGATGGGAATATTCAAAGAGCATTTCCCAAAATATGGTAAAATAGGTGAGAAAAAGCTAGATTAGGGAGAGTCTTCCTAAAGTTACAAAGTCACAAATTATTTTTATACCAAAAATGATAACAATCAATATGACTCACTTATTAGATGAGTTCACTCTTCTAACGAGCATGCCAATACCATTAGGATCAGGGGAATATATTGCATTGTGGTAACAAGACACGATCATATCACGATCCCAAGACCTCCTATGTCTACCCCTCATGATAGTTAGTACAATATCATTGACCAAATTGAGAAGACATCTTCTAAGATTTCAGTCTTAGATATTCTTAAAATATCAAATGCTCTAGAGTTCAGGTGTTTTAACTGAAGTATATCCTTCTCACCTACAAAATTTGGTGGAAAATATTACACCAAGTGAAAAAATTTCATTTAACCACAATGAAATCCATAATGAAGATCATGGGCATAACCTTCCTCTTTACATAAAATTATTTATTACTCTTCGCAAGATAAAGAGGGTTCTTGTGGACAACAAGTCAAGGTTAAACATATGCACGTTGAAGCTAATTAAGCATTTGGGATGTATAGAAGAAGATCTAGAGTCCCACATTATCACCATAACCACATATGCCAATGCGGAACAAGAAGTAACAGGTACAATAACATTGCCGATGAAGGTAGGGCCCACTTTTCACAACACAAAGTTTCATGTGTTAGACTTGGAGATTCCATATAATATTCTTCTTGATCACCCATGGATTCATGCCTTGCAGGACATACCATCAAAATTTCACTAGTGTATCAAATTGAAACATGAGGGACACACAATTACTATTAAAGGAGACTCATAACCCTTTTCCCACTGTAGATCTATCAATAACTTTACACGTAGGAATACATACGATTGTACCTCCACTGATATTGTTATCCCCTTCAATCTAAAGTACTTGAGTCACAAGTAGATTAAAAATCTCTAATTTCTTACGCTCACGATGATTATACATTTGCCTCTCCCTTTGATTCATGGGAGATGAAACTTCTTGAGTACAGTTGTGGATAATATAATATTCAACAAGATCTTATAGTCTCATTGATGATTGAAAAGCAGGGACGCCTGATCACTTTATTAATCTCAATCAATCAACCATTACAGAGAATGGGCTGCAATATTTATAGATATTGCACAGCCAAATACATACGGGACAATAAGTTGCATAGGTGCAACCAAATGCCAGAATGAATAAGCTTCCAATAACATCCGGGAAGCAGAAAATGAATAGATACAAATATATTGTTCAAAACAAAATAACAGTATGAAATAAAAGACAAATATGGTTGATTAACCATATAACAAAATAACAATTATTATTTAATTAATAAAATTAATTAAATAATTGAACTATGCATAATTAATATAATATTTTATCCTAACATTTACCCCCTTAATTGTGCATTGTCTGAAGAGATGAGGAGAGAAATGCTCTGAACAACTCAAACTTGTCACGTGTAAGTGACTTTGTGAAAATATCTGCTCGTTGTTCAGCAGTTGGACAAAATTGAAGCTGGATGTTGTGCTTCAACACATGTTCGCATATGAAATGAACCTAAACCTCAATTTGCTTTGTTCTCTCGTGAAAAACTGGATTGCGAACAAGTTTGAGAACACCTTCATTGTCAACATACATGGTAGTAGGTTTGTCCTGTGGTATTCCAAGTCCTTCTAGTATCCGACGTAGCCAAATCGCTTCACAGAAAGCTTCTCCTACAGAACGATACTCGGCTTCTGTGGAAGAGCAAGAAACAAAGTGTTGTTTCTTACTTCCCCATGATATTGGTCCAAAGCCCATAAAGAATACAAATCCAGAAGTGGATTTTCTATCATCAATGTTACCTGCATGATCTGAATCCGAATATCCAGTCAAGAAGAAGTTTTCATTCTTCTTGTATTCTAGACCAAGATCCACTGATCCTTTGAGATATCTCAAAATGCGCTTTGCTGCTTTCAAATGACAAATTTTGGGTTCCTGCATGAACCTGGATAGATAGCTCACTGCAAAACTGATATCTAGTCTAGTGTAGGTCAGGTAAATGAGACTCCCAATCAGCTGCCGATAGAGAGTGGCACTTACCTCAGGAGATGGATCTGAATGAGATAATTGTAATCTGTTCTCCATAGGTGTAGTAATTGGTGTGCAATCCATCATCCTAAACTTCTTGAGCGTTGTCTTGGTATATTTCATCTGAGAAACAAAGATGTGATTCTCTTTCTGCCATACTTCTAGTCCAAGACAGTAGTGCATAAGCCCAAGATCTGTCATGTCGAATGATCGCTTAAGATATTTCTTCGTTTCATCAATCATCTTCACTGAACTACCAGTGATGATTAGATCATCGAAATAAACTACAACAATCACCATCTCCCCCCCTTGCTTTTTGAGGTAGAGATTGGGATCGTATGGATTTCTGACGAATCCATGTTGTACGAGATGCTCATCAATTTTGATGTACCATGCCCGGGGTGCCTATTTGAGACCATACAGAGATTTCCTGAGTCTGCATACCTTTTCTTCTTGACCAGGTACAACATATCCCTCAGGTTGAGTCATGTAGACTTCTTCTTGTAAATCTCCATTCAGGAAGGCACTTTTTACGTCCATTTGGTGAACTTTCCATCCAAACTGTGCAGCTAGAGCAAAGATCATCCTGATTGTTTTGATCTTAGTTGTGGGAGAAAATGTCTCCTCATAGTCAATACCTTCTTTCTGTGCGTACCCCTTTGCTACAAGTCTTGCTTTGCACTTGTCCACTGTCCCATCTGCTTTGTACTTAGTTTTGAATATCCATCTGCATCCAATGGGTTTCTTCCCTGGTGGAAGATCAACAAGCTACCAAGTATTATTCTTCATCACTGATTGATATTCAGAATCCATGGCATCTTTCCAAGCTTTTGACTGTAGGGCTTCCTGGACTGTAGAGGGATCATCTGATTCAATAACTCTACTCATCAAAGCAAAGTTAACTTCTTCTCTTGCTTTACTGTGAGTCCGTGGTCCAGGGGTGGATGTATCTGGTGGAGCATCCAATCTTGCATCTCGTAATGTACTTGTACACCATTCAGGAATACGTTGAAATGTTCCCATGGGTTGTGGTTCTATCTGATCAACACCATCATCCCCAACATCACTTTCATATTCTGAGGGAACATTAGCTTCAATTTTTACAACTGGTGAAAAATCTACATCTTGCGAGTCTGGAGGAGGAGTCTCTGCTTCCTTCTTCTCGAAAAACTCAACATCTCTGCTTGTGTAGACTTTTCTTGTCTTAGGATCCATCAATCTATACCCAAGAGTCTCTTCACTATATCCAATGAAGATGAGATTTTGTGACTTCATGTCCAATTTCTTTCTGTTCTGTTTGGGTATGTGCATGCTGGCTTTGCACCCGAATACTCTGAGGTGTGCAATGGATGGTTTCCTTTTTTACCATGCTTCTTGTGGTGTAATTCCATCAAGAGCAGTTGTGGGCACTCTGTTTAACAAATACACTACTGTTTTTGCTACTTCTACCCAAAATGTCTTTACAAGTCCGGAATCATCGATCATGCATCGCACCATTTCCATGATAGTACGATTTCTTCTCTCGACAACACCATTTTGCTGTGGTGTGTGTGGAGGAGGCATTTGTCGACGAATCCCGTGAGTTTGTAGGTAGTCTCTGAACTCATCACTGGTGAATTCCCCCCCTCGATCTGAACAGAGAGTTCTGATGTGACGACCAGTTTCTTTCTCAACTGCAACTTTGAACTTTTTGAATGTTTCAAAGGCTTCACTTTTCTTGCAAAGACAAAAAATCCACATTTTCCGTGAATAGTCGTTAACACAAAGCATGAAGTACTGGAACCCAGAATGACTTGGCTGCATTGGACCGTAAAGATCGGTATGAACCAGGTCAAGTTTACCATGAGCTCGAAAAGTACTCTTTTGGAATGAAACTCTGTGTTGTTTTCCTGCTAAGCAGTGAGGACACTTGTCTGTATCCTTCTGAAGAGATGGTAGCCCATGTACCATATTACACCGGCGAAGTGTTTCGAGATATTTGAAACTTACATGACCAAATCTCCGATGGCTGAGGTGGAGATTTTAGCCACAAGATCTTGATCATTTTTGTGAATGAAATCAAGTTGAAACATTCATCCCACATTTGAGGCTTTTGCAATTATTTTCGAGCCTCTGGATTTATCTCGAATCAAACACATTTTCTTGCCGGATTGACTATCAAAGTCAATTTTCAGGTTGTGATATAGGAGTTGACTGACCGAAAGAAGATTATTTGTCAACCCAGGGACATATAGAACATCTGATAGTCTGCATTTGCGTGAACCAAGGGGTAGAGAAATGTTTCCAATCCCCTGAACTGTATATGAAGAATCATCTCCCAACGAAACATGATTTTTCGATGGCGTGTCCCTCATTGAAATAAACCAGTCTCTGTGGCTGGTCATGTGTCGAGTGGCTCCTAAATCAACATACCAGACATCACTAGATGACGTGGATGGTTCACTTGATCAAGCAGTGAACAAGAAGTCTTCATTGTCTGACTGTTCTTGTTGCTCAACAATATTACCTTGCTGGTGGGGTCTTCTTTTCCAGTTCCCCTTTTTCTACCCGTGATAGTTGTTTGAATGTCCTTTGTAATATTGTTGTTGTTGTGGTCCAGAATTGCTTGATGAACCTTTCTTATAAGTGTTATACCAACAATCCTGTAATTCATGTCCTCTTTTACAAATTGGACATTGCTTCTTCTGTTGATTGTCCCCATGATACTGATTCTGATGTGGGGACTTCTGATAGGATTTAGGTTTTCCTTTACCTTTTCATTTCCATTTTTGATGTGAAGACAGTGCCTACTCCTCTTCATCATCCTTGTTGTGCATTGCTTCCTCTTGTTGCAGTAGGTTTACTAGCTTGTCAAAACTAATTGTCGTATCTGACAAGTTTAGAGTTGTGAAAAAAATTCGGTAAGAAGAAGGGAGAGATCTCAGAACAATGGGAACGAGAGATTCATCTTTGACCTCTTCTCATAGGGCTAGAAGTGAAGCCCTCAACTCTGCAACTCTTCTTAGGAAAGCTTCAATTTTCTCATTCTGCTTGAACTTAAATGTATGTAACTGACTCTGCAAATTGAGTATGACATTCTTGTTCTTGGCCTCATATATTGTGCTCAGCTTATCCCATTCTTCTTTTGCTGATGTGGCATCTCGAATGTGGGCTTGCACATCGTCGGACACTCCAAACAAGATGATGAGTTTTACTTTCTAATCTGCTCTATCAAACTGTCATTGTTGTGTTGCATCAGTTGGTGATCTGGTTAGAGTACCAGTCACAACAGGCCAGATTTCTTAAAACTCAAGCTGTGTCTTTATTTTTTTCTTCCATGCAGCATAGTTTCTTCCTCTGAGCAATTGTGAATCTGGAAGAAAAAATTTGGGGGCATTGGTGCCCATTTTTCAGAGATCACTGACAGGGTTTGGCTCTTATCACTCCAGGTATTAGGTCTCCCAATCTATATACTGTCAGTCTGATATACCGAACCTTTCTATATACGCACCCTTCCGATATACCCGTTGGTACATGGAAGAAGCTCGCCCTTTCTATATACCCGGTGGTACGTGAAAGAGGCGTTAACGTACGTGAAAGAATTCAATACGTGGTACCAAGACAATACTAATGGGGTCTGTGTGATTATTGACACCGACTGAAAGAAATATCCTCATACGCACGCGTAAATTTGCTATATACTCGGATAATTTCTCAGTCCGGATTTATGTCTTGCTATCGTTCACAGACGGATGGGATGGTTCATAGTGTGTGCACTGTGACCTTATTACTCCCCGTCGATTTATAGGGACGATGCCCAGACGACGTTGTTGCAGCTAGATTAGGCGTTAAGTGTAGTAGTAGTCATGACGGCTTTACCTGTAAGCGCTTCCCAGAGGCACTGTATATACCGAACGCTGCGAATGAGATCTAGGATCTCGTGAGTGTTATAGAACCAATTTTTTTGTTTTTGATTACAATTCTGCCAGTTTCTAAGCAGTTACAAAGTTTTGCAGTTGACTATGGCAACCTGCAAATTAGTACAATATGTAGCAGTATACAATTTACATTCAAAAAACTGGACAATTTGAATGACAGGCAAAAAATTCCAGTTTTGCGGGCCCTGGTGGCCCCCTGAGCCCAATACGACCCAAAATGCTAAAAATTGCAAAAAAAAAGTTGAAAATGCAATTTTTAAATGAGTCTCCTTTTGCAAAAAATGTCCAAAATGAAAAACTAGGCCGAATGGGAGAAAAAAATAATTACCCTAAATTAGGGATTTCTCTGCTAAATTTAGTTAGTTATAACTAAATTCAAAAAATCTACTAAATTTAGTAGTTCTGCCAGAAATTCTGCCAAATGCAACATGTGAAGTTGGGGGTGGGATTTGAACCATGCACCTCCCACTTCTAAGGCTTTCCCTCTATCCAACTTGGCCACTTAAGGGCGCTTGATGTAGGAATGAACAAACTTGTATTTAAAGTATATGAAAAAATGACTTACCTTAGAAAATGCGACCTAGATGAAGGATCCACGTGGCTGCAGCTGGTGAGAGGCGGTTTAGGTTTGGCTTTGCATTAAAAAATGGATCTGAGAATTCGTATTAGCCGCTCCTCCTTATTGTTTTTGTTTGTTTTTCCTTTGGCCACTTTTCCTTTGGTTTTGGCCGCTGTTTTTTTTGCTTTGGCTGCTGCTTTTGCTGTTTTTTTTAAATTCTTTGTTTGTTGGTGCGCAGGTTCACGTGGAGCAGGCTAAGGCATCTTTTGTAGGCTTTGGCCGCCCTTTTTATTTGTTTTCTCCTTTATGCAGGTGTGTGCGTGAGTCCCGGCGCGTGGATTTGGAAATGAGGTCACTTTTGCTACAAAAAAATGTTTTTTATTTCTGCAGGTCCGTGTGGAGTCGACTGCATGGTTTTTTATTTGTTTGGAATACACTTCCACTATGAAGACACCTATTTGGTTTGATTTTCTATGATTTTCTTTGCTTTCTTTACTTGTGTGCGCAGGTTGCTCTTTTCCTCTTCTTTGAAAATGCTAACTGCTGCTTTCTTTGTGTGCAGGGTCGTTGCAATGTAGCTCGGCCTCCAAATATAGCACATAATCCTCCAACACTAGATATACCTCTAAATGTAGAGGTTGGATAAAAAAACAGAGACTAAAAACATCTCTAATATTTAGAGATAAAACCCCAAATGGGAGAAAAATAATAATAATTTTTTTTTAAAAAAATTTTGAATACCTGCTGCAAATTTTGCCTGGTGCTGAGTGCAAGAGTGCAAAAAAAATTTGTGTTCCAAACACCTGGAACTGAACAGGAGGTTGTGGGTTTGCAGGGGGTTCTGGGAAGCTACAGAGGCAACACTGGCTCTCCTTCTGGTGTAGATTTCTTCTCCATGAATTCTCCTTCTTTCGCAACCTTCTTCAACCTTGCCAAAAGCTTCAATTCACTCTGGTACCAAATGATGATTGAAAAACAGGGACGGAAGCCTGATCACTTTATTAATCTTAATCAATCAACCATTACAGAGAATGGGCTGCAATATTTATAGATATTACACAGCCAAATACATACGAGAGAATAAGTTGCACAGGTGCAACCAAATGCCAGAATGAATAAGCTTCCAATAACATCCGGGAAGCAGCAAATGAATAGATACAAATATATTGTTCACAACAATATAACAGTATGAAATAAAAGACAAATATGGTTGATTAACCATATAACAAAATAACAATTATTATTTAATTAATAAAATTAATTAAATAACTGAACTATGCATAATTAATATAATATTTTATCCTAACACTCATATCTATATTTTTCACCTAAAACAAGAGGAATACCTAACTAATTCTTCAAACAAACTTGACATGAATGAAAAATTGGTACATTATTACTTGGTGGTATGCTTGCGGAAGATAAATGTTTTTACCCTCCTACAACTTGGGTCCCCAAGGACACTAGTCCTATCTGCTATGAAGCGTCAAAATATATAAATTTTAGTAGAATGATATAATCCATGGGTTACAAAGGCCTCGGATGTGGAAAATTTGAACAAGGGATAAGGGAGCTAGTCCCACTTCCACATTTCAAAATAGAGAGATATGGTATCGGTGTTTAGCTCTATGGGGCGTACCCCATGGATCAAGATGGTACTTTCTCTGAACATGAGGATAGCTTTGTTTATTCAGATGGCGACAAATATTCCCACCATAGCCAATACATGGATCTTTCCTCTACAAACCTTTTCATGGATACCATTATCCTTATCATAACCCCCGCTAATAAAAATGTGGGCCTTTATACCGTACACTTGTCAATTGGAACCAACAACATCATGTGTCACTGGATCTCTTTTAGAATGATGAGGCTATTGTATAATTTATGGGTATATGGGACACTATTCCAATTAGGGATCACAAGAAGGGTTTATTCATTGACTTGGATACCTACGCATAATTCAAAGAGGAGGCTGAGCTTCATAGTCAAAAAAATCTAAGAAAAAGTGAGGGAAAATTTTCCTCTACAAAGCCTTAGCAATAACATAAGTCCAAGTCACACAGTGTAAACCTCTTTGAGGTGATGGCCAAACAATAAATAAAAAAATCAATGGACAAAATAAGTGACCATGCTGAGGGTGAAAATATCGTTGAGACACCATTAGAATAAGATATCAACCTTCCTCCTGATCTTACACGTATTGAGGATATATCAAAAATGCTTGTGGAAGAAACTATTGATGTTAATATTGGAATAGAAGAACATCCAAACATAGTCAAGTTGGGAGCTTTGATTTTGGTGCAAGAACAAAAAAGGTTCACTATGCTTCTCAGAGAATTTGTGGAAATATTCGGATGGTTTTATGCAGATATGTCGGGCTTATATCCATCATCGGTGGTGCACAACTTAGTTGTGCATACATATGTAAAGCCCATTAAACAAAAGCTATGGAAAATGCATCCACAAGTGGCTCTTCTTGTTTCGCATAGAATTCTTCCGTTCCTGGAATAGAATTGCTTCTATCATTTCATTCCTTTGAGAAACAGATAAGGGTTAGGGCTAGGAGGAATACCTATTGAATGTTGAGAGGGTGTGTGCGTACCGTAGAGAGAGATCAGGTCGATTGCGAAGAACTCCTTTTTGTCTGGGAAGGACTACTTGCAAGTAAGAATACAAGACCACCAGATTCTAATTAGACAATAAATGAGGGAACTGCCTTGGGCCCAGGAAATATTAGACTTCCTTTCGAAGGTGGTCAGTTCCCCTGCTAATATGAATTAACACAAATTATTGCAAAATACAATTTAATTACCTTGTTAAAACAATAGAGGAAAGGGCTAGTTCTAGTTTTGAATCACAGTGACCGATGCCGTTCACTGTCACCGGTACCGGTTTCTACTAACCGATATCGGTAGGGGCAGTGGTTTAGGGGCTTTTAGTGAAGGTTGGCTATAAGATGACTATGGTGTTTAAAAGGCTATTAAATGATTGGGGATAGGTAATGGGGTGATGGAGAAGACTCATAGGGTATGGGAGTTGTTCTTGGGGCAGTGTAGGGGTAGAGGAATGATAGTTAGATGGAGGGTGTTACCGGGTAGTAGATATAGGAATAGACTTGTAATTACTGTGATTCAAAAATCTAAGAAATGTTATTTAAAAGAACGTATAAGACACTACTTACTAGTTCCTGATGAAGATACAGGTCCAAGGACTGTGATGATGAAGGCAGGATTCAGGTAGGATGATCTGACAATCCAAGATGAGCTATCTTCACTCCCAATGCTTGGATGAGTGTCACTGGGCTCTGGTTACTCAGTTGCAGTCTTGGGCTTGATGTCCTTCTCTGTAAACTCCTCTCTTTCCTTCACTTGTCTCTGCTCAGCCAAGTGAATTCCCGATCCTTCCAATGAATTCCTAGGTTCCAGATCCTTTGTTTTTGGTTGGGGGAGGTCATTTATAGGGAACCGATGGTGGTTATGTAACCGATGGCGGTCGAGTAGGAACCGATATCAGTTAAGTCAAAGTGAGCTATTTTTAGTAAAATAGCCAACTTTCCCTCCTTTTCATCCGAGGAATTAGTTGTGGGCTTGGTCAAGTCATTATTAGGTTGATTTTGGTGTGGGTGAGGAGTAATTAGTCATGGGTGTGGATGTAGACCAAGTTATAGGTCTTAATTAGGTTAGTTTAGGATTAGGACTAGGTCATGATGAGGTGGTGAAATGAGGGTGGCAGGTTTGGAGATGTGGATTTATTAATTATAAGGT
This sequence comes from Taxus chinensis, assembly GCA_019776745.2. Lineage (NCBI taxonomy): Eukaryota > Viridiplantae > Streptophyta > Pinopsida > Cupressales > Taxaceae > Taxus > Taxus chinensis. Next base: position 886,181,807 of record CM034149.1, read on the forward strand.
AATTAATAAATAATTGTGTAAGGTTTAGGTGATGAGGCTAGGTTGCAAAATGAGATGCGGGGCATGGGGGGTCGTATGACACAAATTTGGTGTCTACATTAGCCCCTTGTTGTCGTGTAGCTTGTCTTATAAAGCTGCACTGACAATAATAAGAAGTGGTTACTCCTGTTAAGCGTATAGGTAATCCCCCTCAAATCTATCATAGATTGAGATAACGTGAAATCAGGGATAGGGTTGATAAAGGGTCACTGGTGTTGAGATGATGGTGAGATGGTGGGGAAGTCCAAGGAAGCAGACGCACGTTAAAATGCGTAGTGCGACCAGGGTACATGATTTGAAGAGTAAACAAGAAATTCATAGGCAAAGGTCGATAGTTTATCCAAACAAGGGTGATATAATCCCGGTATCCAAGGCATAGGAAGTAGCTCCATGGGATATAACGGGTAAGGTACAGGAACATTTAGGCATGTTCGGCAGTACCAAATGGTTAGTTTGGTTGAGATAAATGTCACAATCTTGGTCTAGGAAAAGTTGGTCGACTGATCAAGTCAAGTACCCTAATCATGCTGAAACATGAACAGGTGAGCTCGATTGAACAAAAGGTTACATGATGGGTGGATAAAATTGTAATTTGTTGGTTTTGGGCGAGGATTGATTAGTGAGGGCCATGGGTCGGGCCTAATTGGTTGGTTGCGGCCTTGGGTCAGGCCAAATGTTTGGTTGTGGCCTTGGGTCGAGCCAAATGGTTGGTTGTGGCCTAGGGTCGGGCCTGATTGGTTAGTTGTGGCCTTGGGTCGGGCCTGATGGTTGGTTGCGGCCTTGGGTCGGGCCAAATGGTTGGTTATGGCCTTGGGTCGGGCCAAATGATTGGTTGCGGCCTTGGGTTGGGCCAAATGGTTGGTTGCGGCCTTGGGTCGGGCCAAATGGTTGGTTGTGGCCTTGGGTCGGGCCTGGTTGGTTGGGTGTGGCCGTGAATGTGGCCAATGAAGTCAAAAAAGGCTATTTAGCAAAGGAGGGTATAGGCGATGTGGTGAGAAAGGGAGATTGGTGAATAAGGGCAGAAATTTTGGTAAAATAGGGATTAAACCGATATCGGTTAGATATGACCGGTATCGACTAGATGATCGATATCGGTATTTTTAGGGCACAATATAACCGATATCGGTTATAGGTCAAAAACCTATAAAAAGAAAAATACAGCCTGTCATTGTCACATTGTCAATTTGAAAACCAAATAAAGTTGTCTGAGGTGTTTTAGTGATATTGTTGAGTTTTTCGGCTGAGGTGGCATTATTTGAGTGGAGAAGTGAGTGGTTGGTAGACCCCAGTGAGTAGGAGGCAGAATTTGATTGGTGGAGAACCTAGCTGAGGAGATTTGGAGCCATGGCACAGTCAGGAGGAGTAGGAGGTGCTGGACCAGCTGGACCACCACCACCTATCCCACCACGACGACGTGTAGTCGTACCGATAGGCTCTGAGCTCTTATCTTTGTGAATTTAATGAGTTTAAGCTAGATGTGGGTTTTGGGTAGGAATCCAAGTTTTGAATAAAATAATTAATAAATTGAGGTTATTTGAAAAATGGAGTGGGTAGGTAGGTTAGTTAGTGTTATCACCAAATCACAGCACCCCTGGACGTTGATCAGATTTCTAGTTTGATCACTCTAGCATCCAGTGTGATTGCATAACATTGAATCCTTTCTTTGAGTGTGGGACTCGTGAAAATGAGAAAGGAATCTCCAGAGAAGGCTGGTTCCTCTTCCTAAACTACCTGCCACAAGCTATTCCAGTGCAGGAAAGCTAATCTAATCCTAATCTAACCATGCCAAGGAGACAGAGAGAGAGAGAGAAAAGGGAAAAATAGAGCCTACACTAAAACGGTGATACACCAGAGAAGGAAAATGTTGAACATCTATCAAAACTGCCATGGAACAAGGAGGGGTGAGCAATGGGAAGGATGGACAGATGCATCACAGACCCAAGGATATATTTCACATAGAAAATGTCCCAAAACTCCATGAACACAGCTCCATACCTGTAATTAACATTAGAACATGCACAAATACCTGCAATGAAGAGAGGCAAGAAGAGAACAAGCAAAAGAACGAGCAGGGATGGACAGATGCATCACAAAACATGTTTTTTGTTGCTTCATAAGTTTGCACAGAACATCATTTCAATAGTAAAAGGAAAAAATGCCATTACAGAGAAGTGGAGGAGGTTCAAACTCCATTTTCAACCCTGGAGAAGAAAAGAAGGGAGTGGCAGAGCTGAAAAGAATGTTCAACCCTTTTGAAAGAAGCCCCTCCTTACAATTTATAGGAAGAATGAGAGAGGGAAGAGAGAGGAAATTTGAATCTACCCCAACCACCTCTAGGTTGCCTTTAATTTATCTCATTATGGCGGTGGGTGAGAACCCTGGCAAAAGCAGTGAACTATATTTTGCATTAAAGTTGGTTGTTGAAACGTCAGTTCTGGCCATTACCACGCGCCAGAGACATTTCCTGATTTTATCTCTCCAAACTGAACCAAAATGCAAGATTGACCTTGGAATCATGTAGATAATTTCACCAGCTTTCCATTGATATAAAGAACGTGAAAATCTGAGCTCTGGATCGAAAGTTATGGTGATCTGAAGATTTAGGGAAAAAAATAGGCCAAATGGATCGGCGGGAAAATATTTGAATTTTTTCCCGCGCTCTACCACTTGGATGACACGTGTCAGGCTCTGATTCATCCGCGGGTTCATCCTTTGAAATTTCTTTCGGGCCCTTCCTTAATTTCTTGCCACTTGGACACGTGGCATTATTTTATTGGCTCGGGCCTGAGGGGCGCACTTTGTCCTTCGAAAATTTGGTATTTTTCACTTTGGGAAAATTTCCCATTTCTCCCCCGCGCTCTGCCACTCAAGTGCCACATGGCACGATTTCATTGGACGTGGGCCCTTCCTAACCATTTCCCTTTTTGTTTTTACATTTGGAAAAAAATTCAAAATTTTCCCGCCGGGCCGATGAGGTGAAGACACGTGGTGAGATTTGATTTGTTGGCGGCTCTTTCGGCTTTTTACGTCCCACGTGTCCCTCGCATACCTTTGTCCCAGCTGTCCCAAACTGCCTGGGACAAAAATCTCCGAACTGCCTCGATTTTGGCTTCCTTGTTCCTGTTTGAGGTGAAGACACGTGGCGAGATTCCATTGGCTCTCGGCTCTTTCGGCTTTTCACGTCCCACGCGTCCCTTTGGCCCAAATGTCCCAGACGAAAGTCTCTTGTTTCGGCCGAATCAGCTAGTTCGCGTCCTCCGCGTACTTTTGTCCCAACTGTCCCGGACTGCGTGAAATGAATACTTAGACATTTTTCCCTTGCTTTCGGCCATCTGGCTTTTCTGACGTCCCATGTGTACCGCAGACCGCCTGGACTAGGACTTAGCCAATTTTCTTCATTTTTTCGGCCCCAAGCTTGGTTCTTTGCAAATTTTTCACCTTTTCTAACTCGTTGGGTTTTCTTCTTGGATGGGAGAGTTAGAAGGAAGCTGAGGGGGCCCCAAAAACATGATTTTGGGCCTTGAATCAATCTACTTGCTCGGGACTGAATAATCTGATGCATGTTATCAAAATTACCCTGGGGGGTGAATTTTGGATAACAGTTTTGGCGACTCAGCGGGGTCATCTGCCTGCTAGATGAAGTTACTAGTTTCCTGAAGCATCCATTGGGCATGGAGTCATGAGTTGTAACCTGTAAACTGATCTGAACTTTGAAAACCTCCTCTCTGAGCCACTTGGAAACCCACTGAAATGGAGTCGTTCTCACCAAAATGCCACTCAAATGGACTGTGCAAGAGCAAAACCAGCACCACAAAAACTATGTACAGAACTGAAAATCATACATGCTCCAAATGGAACATGCAGAGTGTGCACAAGCACTTCTTTTACTGAAAGCAAACCTACCTACTCTACTCTAACTGGAAGCAAAGTGGGCTAAACAAACCCTGCAATTGGTTGTGAGAAATAGCTTCCCTTTCTTCAAAAGTGGCAGCCATTCAATTGATTTGGCATTGAACATGGCTGATTGGATGGATGGAAAATCAACAAGAAGCTGGTCTTCCACCCAAATCATCAAGGTATCAGCTGAAGGAAAATTCAATACCTCTTTTAGTTGCTCTGCATTTGGATTGAAGAGGTATGACAGCTGATCCTTGGTACTTTGTAGCTCTTCCTCATGCTCAGAAGCAAGCATGACTGGTTGTGACTTCTCCTTTGGCTCCAATGAAGCCAAATACCTAATTGGGCAAGGTATGGTCCATTTGATATGCCCATAGCTCTGATTTTCAACTCCAAAAATGGAGTCTTCTTGTAGACCTTGAATGGATGGTGTGGAAGCAATGGTAGAATCTTTGTGCCCTTTCTCTTCCTCCAATGAAGGACATGAAAGATTAAAATCTTCCAATCTTGGTTCCAAAGAGCTGCTATAAGATGCAGGCTGCTGCAAATGAATGTTCTCCTTCATGACAGCAGACTCAAGTGTTTGGAATGTGGATGATGAAAGAGAGAATGGTGGAAACTCAACCGGCTCTTCTCCATCAAAACAGTCCTCCAAATCTGACAGATAAACTACCTCATGGCTGTCCTGCTGCAAATGCTCCACTTCCTCCATGGTGTCTTCTTGATCTGTAACTTGACCACCATGGTTTCTTTCACCCTCCAACATTGAGTTTGAGAGATCAAACTCCTCTTCAGTACTAGAACTTGAGAGAGGTGAAGTAGAAAGAAGAACTGAAGGTTCTCCTGTAGCCTGCTTTGTGCTCAAAGCCCTTGGATCTGCAATTTTCTCCTCCACAACTAGAATGTGCTCCTCTTCTTTTGGATCTGGAGCAGCTTCTCCTTTCTCTACTACTTGAAGACAATCTTGCTCTTGATAGAACTCTTCCTCTAGCATGAAGTTTGTCAAGTCAAACTCTTCAATCTGCTGCTCTAGAGGACAAGTTGGGACTGCAAGATCTTCTTCTGAGATTTCTTCCTCTATGGCTGATTGTGCAACTTGAATTGAATCAGCATTCCCTTCAAATAGAGTGCCAACATGGACACTACTTTCTGAGCAAACTGACTGCTGATCTGCTTCTTCTTTTTGCTCTTCTTCTGCTGCCACAAAATCAGTCTTAACCACCATTTGTTCAACCTTAGCCTCTTCTGTAGGTTTAACCATCAAGGGGATCTTTGTCATCCCAAATTTGGCAGCCCAAACCCTCAAGTTGTCTGTCATTTCTTTTCTATTGGGCTCCTCTTCTTGCTGTCCTTCATGGCCGATTTTTGCAATTTCTTCTTCCCCACATGGAATTGGGAATGCAAGAGGAGGGATGGGTTGTAACTCAATTGATTTGGCAATTTTTTGTGGTGGTAGAGGAGAGTGAAACCTCTTGTTTCTTTGGGGGAGAGCGTATTTCTTTTAGCTCTTGTGGAGGGGATGACTGTTTGGAAGGAAAAAGGAAAGAAGAATTGAGGTGTGGTGGAAGACTGAGAGGTGGAGACATGGGATCAACATTTGGGACAACAGATGGGGAATTTAGAATTTGCAATTCCAAATGAGATGATGTTGCTTGAGTAATGGGAAGAGAAAAACCAGATGATGGTGTAGAACTTACCCATTGACAAGGTTGTTCAACAACAAGTGTATAGGCCTCTATTTCTATTGTCCATTGTGCAAGTTGGGGCAGCATCTTCATCATGAAGTCCAGCTTCTCCTGAGGGCTGAAGTGTCTTGGAAAAGGGCCTCCCCATGGACAAGGAGTCCTGCAACCAATTCTGAAAGCTCTCATTTGAGCTGTTGCTCTGGACTGCACCATCTTTACCTCCATCTTTTGGATTTTCTCCAATAGACCAGCATCTTGCATCATGATTGTCTTCATTATATGCATACTCTTGCTCTTGGAAAGCTCCATAGCCAAACTGATTTTGGCATTGCTGCTCATATGGGTATGCATGCTGATTTTGAATTTGTTCAAAATGCTGATTTGGAGGATTTAAAAAACATGTTGGAGGTGGGAAAAATTGTTGTTGTTGTAAATGTGAGTTCCATGATGGAAATGAATTCATGATTGCACAACTTCATGGAATGGAAAAGAATGAAAGGGATGGAAAGAAGGATGGATGGGAATGGATGAAAAACTGGTCTGCAACTTCAGAAATGGGTTGCTGATCAGATGGAGTCGCCAGATGTGTTTGCAAGTGCCTCCAAAGGCTGAAATCTTCACAGGAACACACCAACCTGCAAAAGATGAAGTGGAAGACCTCTAAGGTCCCACCGGGCGTGCCAAAACTATTAGTCACCAAATCACAGCACCCCTGGATGTTGATCAGATTTCTAGTTTGATCACTCTAGCATCCAGTGTGATTGCACAACAATGAATCCTTTCTTTGAGTGTGGGACTTGTGAAAATGAGAAAGGAATCTCCAGAGAAGGCTGGTTCCTCTTCCTAAACTACCTGCCACAAGTTATTCTAGTGCAGGAAAGCTAATCTAATCCTAATCTAACCATGCCAAGGAGACAAAGAGAGAGAGAAAAGGGAAAAATAGAGCCTACACTAAAACGGTGATACACCAGAGAAGGAAAATGTTGAACATCTATCAAAACTGCCATGGAACAAGGAGCGGTGAGCAATGGGAAGGATGGAAAGATGCATCACAGGTCCAAGGATAGATTTCACATAGAAAATGTCCCAAAACTCCATGAACACAGCTCCAGACTTGTAATGAACATTAGAACATGCAAAAATACTTGCAATGAAGAGAGGCAAGAAGAGAACAAGCAAAAGAACGAGCAGGGATGGACAGATGCATCACAAAACATGTTTTTTGTTGCTTCATAAGTTTGCACAGAACAACATTTCAATAGTAAAAGGAAAAAATGCCATTACAGAGAAGTAGAGGAGGTTCGAACTCCATTTTCAACCCTGGAGAAGAAAAGAAGGGAGCGGCAAAGCAAGAATGTTCACCCTTTTGAAAGAAACCCCTCCTTACAATTTATAGGAAGAATGAGAGAGGGAAGAGAGAGGAAATCTAAATCTACCCCAACCACCTCTAGGTTGCCTTTAATTTATCTCATTATGGAGGTGGGTGAGAACCCTGGCAAAAGCGGCGAACTGTATTTTACATTGAAGCTGGTTGTTGAAACGTCAATTCTAGCCATTACCACGCGCCAGAGACGTTTCCTAATTTTATCTCTCCAAACTGAACCAAAATGCAAGATTGACCCTGGAATCGTGTAGATAATTTCACCAGATTTCCATTGATATAAAGAACGTGAAAATCAGATCTCTGGATCGAAAGTTATGGCGATCTGAAGATTTAGGGCAAAAAACAGGGTAAAACGGATTTTGAATTTTTTCCCGCGCTCTGCCACTTGGATGACACGTGTCAGGTTCTGATTCATCCGTGGGTTTATCCTTTGAAAATTTCTTTCGGGCCCTTCCTTAATTTCTTGCTACTTGAACACGTGGCATTATTTTATTGGCTCAGGCTTGAGGGGAGCACTTTGTCCTTCGAAAATTTGGTATTTTTCACTTTGGGAAAATTTCCCATTTCTCCCCATGCTCCGCCACTCAAGTGCCACATGGCATGATTTCATTAGATGCGGGCCCTTCCTGACCATTTCCCTTTTTGTTTTTGCCTTTGGAAAAATTTTCAAAATTTTCCTGCCGGGCCGATGAGGTGAAGACACGTGGTGAGATTTGATTTGTTGGCAGCTCTTTCGGCTTTTCGTGTCCCACGCGTCCCTCGCATACCTTTGTCCCAGTTGTCCCAAACTACCTAGGACAAATATCTCCAAACCTCCCAATTTGGGCTTCCTTGTTCCTGTTTGAGGTGAAGACACGTGGTGAGATTTCATTGGCTCTCGGCTCTTTCGGCTTTTCGCGTCCCACGCGTTCCTTTGGCCCAAATGTCCCAGACGAAAGACTCGTTTTTCGGCCGAATCGGCTGGTTCACGTCCTCCACGTACTTTTGTCCCAACTGTCCCGGACTACGCAAAACGAAGACTTAGACATTTTTCCCTTGCTTTCGGCCATCTAGCTTTTCCTGTCCCATGCGTCCCGATGTCCCAACTGTCCCGCAGACTGCCTGGACTAGGACTTAGCCAATTTTCTTCATTTTTTTGGCCCCAATCTTGGTTCTTTGCAATTTTTTCACCTTTTCTAACTCGTTGGGTTTTCTTCTTTGATAAGAGAGTTAGAAGGAAGCCGAGGGGGCCCCAGAAACATGATTTTGGGCCTTGAATCAATCTACTTGCTCGGGACTGAATAATCTGATGCATGTTATCAAAATTACCCTGGGGGGTGAATTTTGGATAACAGTTAGGTCAAGGTGGTAGGGTGGGTAGGTTTTTAGGGTTTTTCAATGGGTAAAAGGGTAGAAATAGGAAAAAAATGGGTTTTTGGGGGCCGCGTCGGGTTTGGCTGCAGCCGTGGACAGTGACCGATGTCAGTCCCTAGGCGACCGACATCGGTCACTAAATTTTTTAGGAAAAGTGGGTTGTGGGTAGACCGGCGTCGGTCACATGTCGACCGGCACCGGTGTATATCAAGTGCTATAGGGGACCGGTTCCAGTCAAGGGTGACCGGTACCGGTCATTAGTTAGGTTTATTTTTGTTTTGTTTCGTTGTTGGTGTTTGTGTTTTGTTGTTTGGTTGTTTGTGTTTTGTTGTTTGGTTGTTGTTTAGGGTGAGGAGGGAGGGGGTAGAGTTGCTAGGAAAGGTGATTGGGATGGGGGGGAAATGGGGTGGTTGTGTGATTGGTTCGGTTAGGATAGATTAAGTGTTGCGTATGAATTAGGAGGTGTTAAATTGGTAGGGTCATAGTTAGATTGCGAGAGTATATCTGGGTGATTGGTAGGGTGTGAGATAAGGAAAGGGGATATCGTAGATGTTTTAGGGTAAGATAGGTGGGTGTAGATGTGTGTTATAGAGTCGGGGTGTGGTCGGGAGGGTAAAAGGGGGTATAGAGGGTTAAAGGAGTTATTTTTGTAAAGGGTAGGTTTAATGAAGTGGGTTGTTTTTGCAGGCACGTCAGCAGCTTAAGATGTGGGATCGGATGCCCCCGCTATTGAGATGGATGCAGCCACATCTGTCCGTAGCGTAGTGGGCCATTATGCGCGAGGTGGGAATCGGTGGATTCCAGCAGTATAGAGCTGTGGATAGGGACCACAACCTTATGGTTGCCCTCATCGAGAGATGGGATCCAGCGACCAATGTTTTCCATCTCCCTACCGGAGAGATGACTATTACCCTGGAGGATGTATATCGCATCCTGAGACTACTGATCGTAGGGGAGGTAGTATTCCAGGTAAATGCAGAGAGGACTATGGATAGTATCCTTCAGGTATTTGGGGATGCAGCCGCATTATTGACTTATCACAATGCGAGCATTGCCTATGGGGACATGTATCGCTCCCACAGACATGAGACACGGCTTGCCGTGTTGATGATGATAGGTATCACCTGCTTCGCCCTCCCGGACTATGAGGGAGGCCGCTTCCCATGGGCTTTGATGGGAGTGTTGCACGAGATGGTGGAGGAGCATACGTGCTATGCCTGGGCACTAGTATATCTGGTGCAGCTATACAGAGTGCTATGGGGTTATCACCGGATGAGGTGATTTGGGATTTGCTCCACATTTTTGTTACACTGCTGGGCATATGAGCACATCATATGTATACGACCAGTAGGGCTGCCCCAGCAGCCAGGGCCACAGGTTGTATATAGGTATGGCTTTTAGAGGTGGTTGGGGGTCATGGGCCAGCCACAAGCGGTGCTCGCAAGATGGGATGTAGCTTACTACCGTCATATGCTAGAGGGCTTGACCGCATTGGACATTGAATGGAGGCCGTATAGAGGCCATCAGCGCCGAGGAGGAGCCCGAGCACAGATGCGCTGGATCCAGTATAATTTCTGGATAGCAGGACGGAGGCCTGGAGAGTATGAGTGGATACCCCTAGAGAGGGTACGACGATAGTTGGGGCTGCGATAAGATGAGCCGCCTCTCTTCCCTCAGTACCGGAGGGATGATGTAGAGGCCCCACTGCCTGCACCATAGCCCGTGGACCCAGATTGGGTAGCAGAGAGACCGGCGGACGATACAGTGGATGATGCCAGAGTGACAGGTGCTTTTTTGGTTTGGTGGGTAGGTCAGAGAGCAGCTAGGATAGCATAACCCGCATAGCCAGATTTGGCGGCTGTTATAACAGAGAGGGACCACCTCCTAGGACAGGTGCAGTTATTACAGGGGCAGTTTGCTGCTGCATAGGCACAGATCGGGGTATTACAGGGGTAGTTAGCCCAGGCACAGGCTCAGGCACAGCCCCAAGCACCAGTACAGCCACATGCACCAGCACAAGCACAGGTACCAGCACAGGCACCTACACAGCTACAGGCACAGGTGCAAGTACAAGCACCACCACAGGCACAGGGTGTACCGGTAGGGCAGGGGCCACTGCTATTAGGAGTCGGGGGACCAGCCCCAGCATCCATGGTGGCACGAGCCCATTATATGGAGGCGAGAGTGGAGGCCCGGTATTATCAGGATGTCCTTGATGGTACCGGGGCTGACTATTAGCCATATGCGGCACACTGAGCCGAGACCTCTCAGAGCCAGAGATCCCAGGGGGGCGCAGCCACAGTCTGTGGGTCGGTGACAGGGAGGAGGCGAGAGCCAGGACAGGGACCAGCAGGGAGAGGGGCTGAGGGTGGTGGGGAGAGCTGAGATATCCCTAGAGAAGAGAGGGGTTTTTGGATTTTAGATATAGACACCGGTCTGTGAACTGGGTATGTATATAGAGGCCTGCGTGCCCACATATGATTCATTTATTCATTCTTGTTGTATATACCGGCTTGCGAGCCGAGTATATTTTTGACATGAGAGACCAGCGTGTGAGCCGAGTCGAGATTGTGACAGTGATAGCGGCCTGCGTGCCGGCTTTGTATTATTTTGAGATCACAGAGGCCCCCATGCAGGGCAAGTTGTATATTTGAAACATTGATATATATATAGATGATGATTTTGATCCATATGTTGTGTATAGAATGTTTTATGTATTTTTTCGATGGTTTTTGAAATTTAATGTGTATAGATGATGAGTTAGATCCAAATGGTGTATATACTGATGGGTTTGATGTAGATATTGCAATGTCGCACGTATTTTGTTGATGGTTGTTTTATTGTAACTAGATGATGATGATGAAATTGTGATGATATATTAATGTGATTTTGATGACAAATTTTGATAATGGTGTCGTTTCGCAGGAAAAAGAGGCGGGCGCCACAAAAATTTGCAAAAAATAAAGAAAAGTCCCAGGTTTAAGAAAAAGGAGGCATGTGACCGATATCGGTTAGGTAACCGACGTCGGTAGATTGTGGACCGATATCGGTTAGATAACCGATACCGGTTATGCCAAAACAAGTTTTTCTAAAAATAGAAAAGCTTGGGCGGCAACTTAAGTTCTTATTTTTATAAATCTTATTTTTAGAGTCATGCAACAAGTTAAATACGCGAATGCGACGCTGTTTGACGACTGATACATGTAATTGCATGAAAGAATTGAGTGATAAGGAGGAAAGAGATAGGTAAAGTGAGTGTGGGCTGAGATTAATAAGGTAGAAAGGTAAGTTATATTTGAAGAGGGTGATGAACATGGATGGACGAGGAGAAACATCCAGCAGGCAGGGACGAGAGGGAAGACAAGGTCCACCCCAAGCTGCTGCATCCCAAGAGGTAAACTGTTTGATTGTATTTTAATTCTTACATGTTTTGATGAATAGGCTGAGAGAAGGTAAGAAGGTAGAGATGAGAAAGAAAAGGTGATAGGCAAGGTTTTGGGATAGAGTGAGTGTTATGGGGTAGGTAAGTAGGGTGTTCACGTATGTTTATAGGTATAGAGAGGAGTAAACGAGCAAAATAATTATCGTAGGTGGTGTTTTTAAGTAGGCTATATAGGATTGACAGTGACTGATATCGTTTAGAGATAACCGGTATCGGTTAGTAAACCAGTATCGGTTATCTATAACCGATACCGGTTACTGTAGGAATTTCCAGAATGTGAGAAAAAACACTTGGGGATTTGATTTATTGAATGGTTGTGTGTCGTTTTGATGTATGCAGGCAGAGGCAGGGTTGAGGATGAATGATAGTGTGCCAGCTTTGTTGTCACGAATCCGATCAGATGTAACACCAGCTGAATGGGCATTGATAAACCATGTGGGGTTAAGTGGAATCCGCTATTATTCATGAATCACACGTAATCATGCTATGTTACAGGTGTTGATTGAGAGGTGGAATCTGGAAAATAATACCTTCTATCTGCCAATAGGGGAGATGACAGTGACGTTGGAAGATGTGTTTAGAATTTTGAGGCTCCCAATTACAGGAGTGTATCAAGCGTTGCCTAGCGTGGGGCGAGGAGCGATAACAGTAGTATTTGGTTCAGATGCACGAGATTTGACACAGCGAGGTTTGACAATCACTTATGGTACAATGTATGCAACACACCCTGAGGAAACAAGGTTGGCAGTGGTATTAATGATAGCGGTGGGGTATTATGCATTACCGAGGGCGGAGGGGGGAAGATTTCCAAAAGATTTGATGAGTTTTATTTGGGAAATGATAGAAAGGAGTGTGACTTTCGCATAGGCACCCGCATATCTGGTGGAGTTATACAGGGGTTTATGGTCCTACAGGCTAAAACACAGGATGACACTGGATTGTTCATACTTATTACATTGTTGGGCCTATGAGCACATTGTTTGTGTGCGACCGATAGGCCAACCCATCTAGTCGGGAGAGATAGGAGTGCAGAGGTTGGGATTCAGATGATGGGTCCAAACAGAACAAGAGGCGAGATCCCAGGCCGTGATAGATGACATCGAGTATTATAGGCAGGTATGGGAGATGGTGACACTTGCAAATGTTTGTTGGAGACCTTACGGTAACTATATGGTGACAGAGCACATAGCTGAGGAGTTGAGGGGTCTAGAGTGATTGAGGTGGATCGCAGGGTACAGGCCAGGTGAGTATGAGAGGATTCCTCTAGATCACGTGCGGCGACAATTTGGATTTGTTCAGGATATACCTATGGCATACAGACCATAGATGAGGATCGACGCCGAGGCAGCATTCTCACCACCCTAGCCAACACCTCCAGAAGGGCCAGAGGAGATAGCAGCCGATCGCAGGGTAATGGATGCAGGAGCGACAGAGGCCTATAGATTATGGTGGGTAGCAGAGCTGCGAGGTGTATGTGATCATCCTAACATAGCTGTGATTACAGTAGAGAGAGATCATTTGCAAAGTCACGAGTGGAGAGACTAGAGGCAAGATTCCTCCACGCAAGAGGACGTATTCGTATGTTACAGGAGATGTTGGCGGATCAGTGGGAGGAACCAATAACAGTGGCACCTTTGAGGATGGAGAGGCCAAGTGAGTGGCATCGACGATCACGATCACCACCTGATTCGGGAGGAGGCGCGAGGGTCTAAGTGAATTTCATAAGAGTATAAAAATAAATAAGGATGTCGACTTGCGCGTCGATGATAGAGAAGATGTATTTGTTTAACATCTAAATAAAACTAAATATGTATGTTGATTTGAGTAATGATAATAATAATAATGATTTTTTTTTGCATGTTTTGTTTTGAAAAAGGATAAAGATGAATGTGAGAGAATAGAAATACACAAATAGATTCATATATACCACACATGATAGGTTATGGTAGGGGATGGTCGAGCTAACCTTGGGAGACCCCATGTCTCCTAAGTGCTGCCTACATAGCCCATTACACAAAGCAAGGAGGGGCCTCAGACTGATGTAGTTCTCCCTTAGGACCAGGGAGAGGTGAATTCAGGAAATTTGTTTGTGGTTAGGAAATTTGTTGGCTGGTAAAAATATTGATATTGGTAGGGTAACATTGTCGGTGTTGGTAAGGGACTGGAGATGTTGGTGTAGGTATAGGTGAAACGAAAGTTAGCTTACCCAAGTAGTAGGGAATCGTGTCCTGATCAATGTCAACACACAATCCTAGAGTCGAGTAAAAGAGACAAAATGTCTTGTAATTGAGAAGAGCTAAACAAACCACATATTAACATAGGAGGGGCTTGAATCCCTAGGTGCCTTGCATAGGTGAGAAGTCGATAGGTGAAAAGAGTCGTATTATCACAATATATCGGATATACGTCACGTCCCTTGAGTTTTGTTGTGTTGACGAATGGTGAGGTGAGGTGGCTGGTATAGCTGGGGTGCAAAGAACTTATTAGAAGGTGATTATTCTTACAAAAGAGAACCAAACCTAAATAGACAAGTCCATGACTCAAAAGTGCTTTGGAATACTGCTTTTTACTTTTCTGGATATAGACTGATCAATGCGGGAAGTCCATAGGGGATATGTATTTTGTTGTTCTTGAGGTCTTCACGAAGCTGATTAATGCGAGAAGCTTCTTATAAAGGCTTGAATTTATATAGCTGTCCTTCAAGGGAGCAGTCTATTTATAGTAGCAGATGTAGTTTTAGTGTATAGCTGTCCTTCGGGGGAGTAGTCTATTTATAATAGTAGAAGTGACTTTGCACATAGTTATCCTTCGAGGGAGCAGTATATGTATAACTTAGATGTCTAGATGTCTGTTTGGCATGAAGCATCTAGTTTTGTAGGAATTTTGACTCAAGAATATCCCATAAATGTACAATTGAGAACATGTTATTTTGATAATTTTAAGTCATGGACCAGACTAAAAAGGGGAAGGCATATTTAAGAAGAGGTAATGACCAAACCACGTGAGCTTGATTCTATTTTGAGATGCATGGAACAAAATGTATGAGGTAGTAAATGAGCTCAAGGGACGAGCGCAAGGTAGATAAGAAGTGATATAACACTAAATTCAACAGTAGAATGGTCAAAGATGCAAGGCATTAAGGGGTTCAAGATTAGGTTTACCATTAAGTGAAGCTAAATGGTAAGTGCCTGATCCATAAGTATGAGTGATAATGTAGGGCCCAATCCAATTAGGAGCAAATTTTCCACGTTTTTTCTTTTCTAGTTTGGTTACATGCTGATTCTCTTTGAGGACAAGATCACCAACCTTAAAGATACGCTCATGGAGTCGCTTATCATAAGCACGCTTGATGTGTTTTTGATAGATTTGAAGGTGGTCAAGAGCTTTAAGATGACGCTCGTCAAGAAGCTCCAATTGGGCTAATAGCTCTTGGCGAAAATCATAATTGGTGAGAATATCCTGAAGAGATATTCTTAGGGATGGTATTTTTATTTCGAGAGGCAAGACAACCTCGGTACCATATACCAAAGAGAATGGGATGGCATTAGTGGAGGTGCGAATGCTAGTCTGATAAGCCCAAAGGGAAAAGGGGATGTGATCAGGCCAATTGCTTGCAGAATCGTTAACAACTTTCATGAGGATTTTGGTTAGGGTTTTATTAGAAGATTAGGCTTGACCATTTTCTTGTGGATAGTAAGGTGATGAGAAGCTAAGTTTGATACCAAAGTTGTCACAAAGGTCTTGTAACAACTTATTTTTGAAAGATTTTCCATTATCCGTTATCAGGCGATGAGGAACGCCAAAACGACAGATAATGTGATGGTTAATGAATTCGACGATTTTCTCTTTTTTGGTTGAAATGAGTGGAATGGCTTCCACCCATTTAGTGTAATATTCAGTTTTTGTGATTATCCAATGGTGACGTTGCGAAGAGGGCGGGTGAATCTCACTGATAAGGTCTAAACCCCATTGTGAGAAAGGCCAAAGATCTCGTGCGACCTGTAGCAGATGGCTAGGAGTATGTTGAAGGTTGGCATGTTGTTGACACATAACACAACGCTTAACATATTTGTAGCAGTCATTATTAAGAGTAGGCCAATAATAGCCTAGGCGAAGGATCCGTTTGGCCATGGCCAGGCCACTAAAATGTCCACCACAAATACTGTCATGGACTTGTTGGATGGTATAGGTGACCTCCGTATCGGTTAGACATCGAAGGAGGATGCCATCAAAGCCACGTTTATAGAGGAGTCCCCCCATGATGACATAACAAGAAACAATTTTAAGAAAATCACGTTTGCCGTTATTAGTAAGGTCAGGTGGGAGAACAGAAGTTGTAAGGTAGTCGTGAAATTGGTGATACCAGGTATCCTGCGAATTAGCAGACACATTATTTATCATACAAACATCTGGGGCTGAGTAAGATGGGGCAAAGAGTTGTTGGACCAAGATGAATATGTCCGAGTTAGTTGGTGAGGCAGGTATTTGCGAGGCTAAGAAAACCATAGTGTCTGCAAATTTGTTAGTGGAGCGGGGAATGGTTTGGATAGAATAATGAGTAAATAAGGTCAAAATTGAATCCACATAATGTTTGTACTTTTAAAGTTCCTCATTTTTACATTGGTAGATGCCCATAACTTGATTGACTACCAATTGAGAGTCACCGAAAATATTGATAGATTTGACACCTAAGTGTAACGCAACCTGGAGACCCAAAACAAGGGCCTCGTATTCCGCTGTATTATTAGTGCAGGGGAAATCGAACCGGAAGGAAAGAGGCATAGGCTCAGCGTCAAGAGGAATGAGAACAACGCCGGCTCCTCCACCGCGCTGGCATTTGTATCCATCGAAGAAGAGGGTCATTGGATACGACTCCTCACTAAGTGAAAGAGTGGCGATGAGTTCATCGGGGAAATTAAAATTGGTAAATTGCTCCCCAGGTAAAGGGGCTTCCGCGAGTTGGTCTACGATAGTTTGTCCTTTAATTGAATTCTGGTGTAAAAATTCAAGGTCGAGGTCAGCGAGGAGCATAAGCCATCGGGCGATGCGTTGGTTTAGATGAGGTTTGGCGTACATATAATGAATGGGGTTCACATTGGTGATGACAAAAGTTTTGTGATTCAGGAGGTAGTGTCGGAGTTTGGTGGCTACGAATGATAGGGCTAGGCACAACTTTTCTACATGTGTATACCTAGTCTCGTAATCCATGAGAGTATGACTTATGTAATAAATGGCTTGTTCTCAATGCTCGGAGTCACGATGTGCAAGCATGGCTCCTACAACATGGTCGGTGGCAGAAAGGTAAAGGTAGAAAGGGCGATCGTCCTGAGGTGGGATAAGCACAGGTGGCTGCAAGAGATAGGCTTTGAGAGCCTCAAAGGCTTGGTGGCACTCTTCACTCCATTGAAAGATAATGTCCTTTTTAAGGAGGTGATGGAAATGTTGACATCGATCTGAGAGTTGGGAGATGAAACGCCAGATAGATTGGAGTTTACCTTGCAAACTACGCAATTGTTTGAGGTTAGTAGGTGGGGGCATTTCTAGGATAGCTTTGAATTTAGCTGGATCGACCTCGATGCCATGCAAAGAGACAATAAAACCAAGAAGTTTTCCCGAAAGGACACCAAAAACACATTTCTTTGGTTGAAGATGAACACAATATTGTAACAGGTGATCAAAAATAATGGTTAAAACATCGAGATGTTCACTGCGATGTTTAGATTTGCCAAGAAAATCATCGACAAAATCCTCAAGGATAGTGTGCATAATGTCATGAAATATGTAAGTCATAGCCCGTTGGTAGGTAGCACCAGCATTCTTAAGGCCAAATGGCATGACACGATAACAGAAAGTTCCCCAAGGAGTTATGAAGGCAGTTTTATGTTGATCGGTCGGGGCTGCCAAAATTTTATTGTATCCCGAGAAGCCATCCATGAGAGAAAGCATCTCATGGCCCGCAGTGAGATCAACAAGTTGATCAATACTTGGGAGGGGGAAGTCATCTTTTGGGCAAGCGAGGTTAAGGTCTCGGAAATCCATGCATATCCGAAGTCCCCCCGTTGCTTTAGTAACAGGTACGATGTTAGAAATCCATTGAGGATAGTCAATAGGTAAGATGAAGGAAACAGAAAGGAGTCGTTGAAGCTCTTCTTTGACAAAGAGGGTAATGCGTGGATGCATTTTTCTCAGTTTCTGTTTAACTGGTTTGGAATCAGGTTTCAGGGTAATGTTATGGACAGCAATGTCAGGATCTATTCCTGGCATGTTAGCGTAGGACCAAGCGAAAGCTTGGTTGCGGGCACGGAGAAAGGTAGTAAAGGTGGCTTTTTCTGATGCGGTAAGAGATTGTCCAATCTTCACAATGTGAGGATTGTCCTTGGTGTGGATGTTGATTTCTATAGTCGACTCATTCAACATGGTTTGAGTTTCAGATGGTAAGGCGCGTTGAACATAAGAGTCGTCCGCACCAAGGTAAGTGATGATGGAGTCGTCATCCTAGCACTCAACAACATTAATTGAAGGCGAATCCTCTTCAATCATGTCTAGATATAGAAGGGGAAGAGAAGATGGGTCCTCATTATCCCGTTGATAAGTGAGAGGACCCAGGAAGATAGCATTTATGAAAAAAAAATTTAGGAGGGATAGATTCAGGGTCTATCGACTCTGTGGGTGACAATGGCAAAATGGGTGATGATGGTTCGGTAGGGGTGACGTCATCCTCTTCCAGGATACAACTGACACAAAGTTTCTTCGGTGTAAGTGTTTCTGGAAATCCAAGACCACTACGATCTTTGTGTTTGCGTGTAGTCACGGGAATGATTGTATGTCAGCCTTGTTCATAAAGACCAAAACCAAAACCTTTCTAAGCACAGCGAGTCAAGAAGGTGAGGTCGAAACGATGATTTGTCAGGTATTGAAAATCAGATTCGAAGGGAACCACACCAAGGGGAGGTTCAGGGGTAACGTAGGATGCATCGACACCCCCATACGTTAGGTTGGTGCGGCAATTAGGTGGTCCGTAGGAGATTATTTCCCCCACATGACGGTCGTAGGTAGGATGCACATGTAACTGTCCGTACTCCTGTGGGGTATGAAAAGAGCTAACGTTATATAGGTGATACTCCCCCAGCATAAGGCGTTGAAAAAAATCTACTAAGGGGTCTGAGGTTGGGATGTTGTCCGCGGGAAAGGAAGTGGTATTTTCGATGGTGGTTTCATTGGTTGAAGGTGTAGGTGCGGTTGAGGTGAATGGTAGAGGTGTGGTTGAAGTGGATGGTTGAGTTGGATGAATGGGTGTCTTGACTGGTACAAGCACATCATTAGGGCGATATAACATATTGCAGGTTTTGAAGTGGGGAGGATCAGCTTTTACGGTATAGGACTTCCCCTCGTACTCAAATTTTATGCATCTATGTAAGGTGGAGGGAACGCATCCCATAGCCCGGATCAAAGGGCAGCATAACAACATGTTATATTGGAATTCTCCCTCAAGGAAATATAAGATTTCAGGTAAGGTACGTGGCCCTACACGAATGCTAAGGATCACAGTGCCTAACGTAGAAGTAATAGCATCGTTGAATGAACGCAGCATGGTAGGGTTGGCACACATGTAGCTAGAGGGGATATTCATTTGTTGAAAGGATTTGGAAGAGATGATGTTTAGGCTAGCACCCCCGTCAATCATAACACGACACACCCGAATGTCCCAGACGTAAGCTGAGATGAAAAGAGCGGGGTCAGGATCTTCTGCACCAAAGTCAACAATTTCATCTTCGGAGAAACTGACAGCAGCAGTTTGCTGCACAGGGACGGAAGTTGTAGATTGTTTGGTGAGAGAGGCAACGTGGTTGGGTGTTAAGATGGAGGTAACGGGAAAGGTTTCGTTAGGTAAGACCTCTATCCCTTGAAGGAATTCAACAAGTGCTTGGCGATGAGATTCAGAGGTTTGAATGAGATCATATAGTGTCATTTTTACAGGTGATTGGTGCAGCTATTTGATCATGGTTTGGTAGGCAACTCCATTAGAGATGGAGTAGACAGGTCCATGAACAACCACTTTAGGTGGTGGTGCGATCGGGATGGTGGACGGAGAAAGAGAGGCTGCAGGTGTGCTTTCTTTAGCTTTCCCATTGTTTTTCTGCCCTCGAGTAGCAACACTAATCATGTTGATCTTGTGAACACGAGAGGAGGAAGACGGTATGGATAAGTCATGGTCTTCGAGCGGTGGGGTTTTAATAATGATAGATCTTGGTGAGGCGGGGACAGGTGGTATAGGAGAGGGGATTGAAGCTAAAGGTCTCTCCCTTTGTAAGTTGTCTTTCTTAACCTTTCTATCCGAGAGAGGTGACTGACGAAGTATGACTTTCAAAGCTTTACATCCCTCTACATCATGTCCTAGTGTGCGGTGGTAAGCGCAGATTTTAGACTCATCATAACCTATAGGTCGAGGTTTAGATGGATCATAGGGTCTAAGTGGGGGTAGGGAAATGGTCGCATTCTCCACCAACATAGCAAGGATTTTGGCGTAAGACCCTTTAAGCGGGTCAAAGTTAGAGGAAGATGAGGCTATTGACTGGGTAGGTTTCGGTAATGACTGGGTATGGTTGATTTGTACGGGTGGCGGCTTAGCCAAGGGGTTTTGATAATTGGATTTAACTACACGTGACTTCTTCGGCACAGAAGTTATGTTTAGCTGGTCAGATGACATGGTAGCAGAAAACAACCACGGAGAAAGAGGAGTGACAGTAAACAAATCCTTTGATGATGGAGTTTGTTTAGGGTTGATAGGTGGAAAGGATACTTGGGGTGACAGTGTTGATATACCCTTGGATCTTTGTATGGGTGCAGAAGGTGTAGGTCGTTTTAAAGAAAACGCATGAGGTATGATGTATTGATGTAAGGTGGAGGGATGAGCTCCCAATATAGAAGGTAGGTGTGACGGTGATGGTTTTAGTTGTGATAGAGACATAGGTTGGATTTGAGGAGATTGGGTCTGTCTCTTAAGTGGATGGACGGCTTTACTTTTGGATAAATCTAACCGTTTAGGTGGGTGTGTTAGACTGGGTATTGGTGAGGTCCCAAGCGTAGGGGAAGGTTTGGTTAGGTCAATAGAGGTGGATGAGGTATTTAGTAGAGATGATGGGGGTGAAGATGAGGACATAGGCATTTTAAGATTTTGTAAACACTTTAGGTATATGGTAGAGGCGTCTGGATCAGTCATCTGCATTTGAGTAGAATATGGTATACTCAAACATTCCCATAGGACTCGTCTATCTTCTGAGGGGTGACAATCCTCACGTGTAAATAGGAAATTTTGGATGGAAGAAAGGTGGGTTGTGATTCCAGTCCACTGTGGGTGTGATAGAGGGGGTAAATGAGGCATTGTATCAATGGGCGTTAAGAGGTCAACCAGTCGCTGAAATGATTTAGGCGATGAAGAACTAATAGGTAGGAGGGCATGTTTGAGAGGATCCGTCATGATTAAATAATTTGGTGATGTCGGTTTGAGGGGTCTCTCATCTAAGGATGACGAAAAAAAGTGGCAAGTCTTCCTCTTGTACAACAAGAGAGGTAGAAGGAGATGTTTGGGAAATAGATAAGCTAGATAACATCTCGCTCACAGTCTTGCAAAGATGTGGTGTAAGAAGGCTCATCTGTGTGAAGAGAACTTCTAGGCAGTTAATTCCTTTATGGGCAAAGGAATGGAAAAGATTTCATCTTGTCTTGATGGTGGTGAAGGGGGTTCGGGTTCCTGTGTTAGTAAAGAGGCTTGATTCAGAATTTTCTTGATAGAGGCTTTTGGTTGGGAGTCGAAGACTGCATAGATTTCATGAACACTCTCCTCAGCTAAGATATCCTGGTTTATGTTACTGTTAGATGAGTGGTTCAGGAATGGTTTGTTGAAGATTTTCAAATTTCGGTTAGCAGGGGGCATTAGGATTATCGAGGGCTATATCCCCTGCATCAACCATTTCCTACACTATGTTTTTCAACATCTTGTAGTTTTCATGACTGTGTCCCTTCACGCGGTGGAAGTTACAGAAGTTATTTTCTTTGTACCAAGAAGGTATAGCACGAGTGGAATCAAACCCGGAGTAAGGTTTAACAAGAAGGTAAGGTAATAGCTCTTGCTTTGAGCAATTTTTCCAATATCACACCATAAGTTTCTCCCGAGGGAGTTTAGTTGATGGGCTCGACTTTATACTTATAGGTGGTTTTTGGCGGGGTATTAGACGGTGCTTGGGATTTTACCATCATTGCATGGATAGATCCTTTTGATTTCGAAGCAGTCGATGTGTGAGAATTGGTGGTGTTAGGTTTGTTGGTGGAGTCTTATGTTTAGAAATTGGGGTTTTTGTTGCGCAACCGCAATTTCTCTTCCTTTAAGTCTCAAATCTCTAGTTTTCGAGCCATAGTAAAGGCCTCGTCAAATGTGTGGAAAGTTTGAATTTGGAGGGTAGGAGAAATGTGCTTAGCGTAGGCCCGCGTAAAGAGTTCAGATAAGTTTGGCCTGAGGCAAGGCATAAGTAAGTTGGTTGATAAGGCCCTGCCATCGTCCAATGAAATCTGCGATAGATTCATCTTCAAATTATCGGATGGCATAGAGGTCGGTGATAGATACTTTCTTAGCAATGTTAATGGAGAAATGATCCAAGAAAGATTGGGCTAATTGGTTAAAAGAGAAGATTGAGTGCTGGGTTAAAGCACTGTACCACTCCAAGGTGGGTCCTGATAAGGAAATGGGAAAGGTGCGGAGTAGTAAGGCATCATCATGAGCAATCAGATAGCAGGCATGTCTAAATGATCACAAATGTTGTTGAGGATCCTCCTTACTATTAAAACGAGTGAATTTTGGTAATTCCCATTGAGGAGGATATGAATGAAGGGGGACAGAAGGATGAATAGGATCCTGACAAACTTGCTCATATGTCAGGGTGCTACGGCTTCCTGAAACAGAAGCCTCCAGATTTTGCATTTTATCCATCATTTGTTTGATTAAATTAGTAGTTGGATGAGATGATGGTGCGGTTGCCATAAACGGAGGGGGATTGGGCCAAGAGCCACCACTAGACAACATGGTGGGGTTAAATGTTGATAAGGTATTGAGGACGAATATGTTGAGGTGACCGAATAGGGATGTCCTATATAAGATGTTGAAGTCACCGGATACGTGTGTGGAAATGAAAAGGTGGGCAGAGCTTGAGAAGGAAAGCTTGTGTGGATAGGTGGCAGAGAGCAAGTTATAAAAGGAGTAGTCTGCGAGAGAGACGAGGTAGGAGAAGTCGGCAGTAATGATATATGGGGCCCCAGATTAACAAAATGAAATCCAATCTATGCCGTAAGAACCTCTGAAGCCACTGAGTTGGGTGATGGGGCTAAGGATGAAGAAGGCAAGGCGGAATTATCAGGTGGAGAAAGAGCTAAGTGAGCAGCTATACTAATAGGCATACCAACAAGGAGTTGACCATCGGGTGTATGGTCAGGGGCATGAGACAAATAGTATTGTACAGCGCTAGGATTAGCGTCCAAAAATTTTACAAATTTCTTATCTCCTGCAGGGATTTTGGGAACCTCGCTGGTGTCCGTAGGATTCCCTACAGGATGTGAAGGGGGTGATTCAGGAAAAGGCATGGAGCAGGCATGTGAAACCATGGCTGCAGCTTGTTTCCGAGTGATAACAACCATGGACAAGAGTACACAGCAGGGATGCAATCTATCAGGAACAGAAGCAACAAAAAAGTGTTGGAATTGGTGGGTTGCTGGTTTTGGGAACTGTGAAAGACAGTAACCGATATCGGTCAGATAACTGACGTCGGTCAGGCTGTAGCCAGTGTCGGTAAGCTAACCGATGTCGGTATAATAGGACCGGTGTAAGAAGCTGTAGGAAGTTGCTGATTTGGGGTTAACAGTGCTTAGTATGCCTACCAAACTGTTCTGAAGTGATCACAGAAAACAGTGTATGACAGAGAAACAAAACAAAAAAAAACAAGCAAGATGCATAAGAAAATTAACAGACTAAACCTAGGATTAGTTTTAATCACTTTTGGCTTATGCCCTAGACACAAGATGATGTCAATTCTAAACAGAAGACTTAGGGGAAATGTAAAGTTTGTTTTGGCTTATAAAGTTACCTCAATCGGGCGAGAGGAATACCGCGGAAAAGGGGGGATGTTTGAGCTGTTGTGTTAATTATGATGTGATTCGGTATGTGTTATGCAGTGAAAGTAAGATTAATTTCTTGTTAATACCGTGGATATCGCCCCCACGTGTACGACCTGTTACTTAATCTATGTTCACTAGAATTGAAAACGGCAAGCAAGAATGTGATGCACGTGTTTTAAACCCAAATCGAAAATGATATTCGATGAAGCAAAGAAGATGACTTTCACTAATGCAAAGATGTGAAAGCAAGACAAATTCTTTTACCAAATAACAGAATATCTTGTGAATATTTTAGAAGAAGAAAAATAGCAAGTGTGCTCCCTATATGAAAGCAAGCAAGAAAGAAAGAAACCCAAAATGGGTCCCACTGGGTGTGCCAAAATGTTTCACATAGAATACTTCCGTTCCTGGAATAGAGTTACTTCTATCCTTTCATTCCTTTGAGAAACAGATAAGGGTTAGGGCTAGGAGGAATACTTGTTGAATGTTGAGAGGGTGTGCGCATACCATAGAGAGAGATCGGGTCGATTGCGAAGAACTCCTTTTTGTCTGGGAAGGACTACCTGTAAGTAAGAATACAAGACCACCAGATTCTAATTAGACAATAAATGAGGGAACTGCCTTGGGCCCAAGAAATATTAGACTTCCTTTTGAAGGTGGTCAGTTCCCCTGCTAATATGAATTAACACAAATTATTACAAAATTACAATTTAATTACCTTGTTAAAACAATAGAGGAAAGGGCTAGTTTTGGTTTTGAATCACAGTGACCGATGCCGGTCACTGTCACCGTTACCGGTTTCTACTAACCGATATCGGTAGGGGCAGTGGTTTAGGGGCTTTTAGTGAAGGTTGGCTATAAGGTGGCTATGGTGTTTATAAGGCTAGTAAATGATTGGGGATAGGTAATGGGGTGATGGAGAAGGCTCAGAGGGTATGGGAGCTATTCTTGGGGCAGTGTAGGGGTAGAGGAATGATAGTTAGATGGAGGGTGTTACCGGGTAGTAGATCTAGGAATAGAATTGTAATTACTGTGATTCAGAAATCCAAGAAATGTTATTTAAAAGAACGTATAAGACACTACTTACTAGTTCCTGATGAAGATACAGGTCCAAGGACTGATGATGACGAAGGCAGGATTCAGGTAGGATGATATGACAATCCAATATGAGCTATCTTCATTCCCAATGCTTGGATGAGTGTCACTGGGCTCTGGTTACTCAGTTGCAGTCCTGGGCTTGATGTCCTTCTCTGCAAACTCCTCTCTTTCCTTCAATTGTCTCTGCTCGACCAAGTGAATTCCTGATCCTTTCAAATGAATTGCCAGGTTTCCAGATCCTTTGTTTTTGGTTGGGGGAGGTCATTTACAGGGAACCGATGGTGGTTACGTAACCGACGGCGGTCAAGTAGGAACCGATATCGGTTAAGTCAAAGTGATCTATATTTAGTAAAATAGCCAACTTTCCCTCCTTTTCATCCTGAGGAAATAGTTGTGGGCTTGGTCAAGTCATTATTAGGTTGATTTTGGTGCGGGCGAGGAGTAATTAGTCATGGGTGTGGATGTAGACCAAGTTATAGGTCTTAATTAGGTTAGTTTAGGGTTAGGACTAGGTCATGATGAGGTGGCAAAATGAGGTGGCAGGTTTGGAGATGTGGATTTATTAATTATAAGGTAATTAATAAATAATTGTGTAAGGTTTAGGTGATGAGGCTAGGTTGTGAAATGAGATGCGGGGCACGGGGGGGTTGTAAGACACAAATTTGGTGTCTACACTTCTAGTCAAATAAGAGTTAGAAATACTTTTATCAACATGGTTTATCAAATCCATTGACTACTATGAGTGTATATCTAACAGTTCTAATTCAAAAGAAGCCTATTGGATTCAAAATTTGCACTGATTTTTGAGACATCAATAAGGTGTGTCCTAAAGATGATTTTCCCCTACCAAACATCGACATGATTTTCAATATGACTATAGGATATGAAATGGTGTATCTTTTGGATGGCTTTTCTGGATATAACCAAATCAAAATAGCATCGGAAGATCAACATAAGACAACCTTTAAAACCCCTTGGGGAACATTATTTTATCAAGTGATGCCCTTCGGCCTTAAGAATTCCAGTAGGACTTATCAAAGGGAAATGACTGTAATATTTCATGATATACTTAATGAAATCATGGAGGACTATGTGGATGATAAATTAGGAAATTCAAAGACAAGAGAAGACCATCATAAGGTCTTGAGGTGAAATTTTGAAGTCTCTGGGAATATAAGGTTTGGTTAAATACAAAAAAGTGTTTTTTAAGAGTGTTATTAGGTAAGATTCTAGGCTTCATTGTATTAATATAGGGGATATAGGTAGACCTTCCCAAAGTGACTGCCATTACTGAAATGCCTATGCCCAAGAACATCAAGAAGTTATGCATATTATAAGGGAAAATACAAGCCATCCATCGATTTATCTCGCAGCTTGCTGAAAAATTCCACTCCTTCACCCAACTGGTCAAGAAGGACATTGAATTCATTTGGGGACCCGAGAAACAACAGGCCTTTTCCTTTCTCAAGAAATATTTGGAAAATCCACTAGTCCTCATGCCGCCAACCCCAGGAAAGTGTTTTTTGTTATACATATCTGCAACCCAATTTTCTATTAGTTCCTTACTTTCTCAGTATGACCTAAGCCAGAAAGGAATAATAGTGTACTACGTTGGACCCCTAAATTAACTAAGTACCTAAGGCATGAATCTTAGTGGCACATGGAAGTAGGGTGTAAACGCACACATGGAAGTAGTTCTTGGAGATTCCTAAAGGCTTACACCCATGCAAGATGGAATTAGGAATTAATGATTTTTGGACAGCAAGAAAGGACACAGTTAGGTAATGAATGAAAAAGTGACAAGATACAGATATGGATAAACTATGAATACTTACATATAAATAAAAGGATATTCCATGACATCAATATGGTTATCATGAAAGGATAAGGAGCTGAGTTTTTTATGGATTAGCTGGCACTTGCGTGCTAAGGGATACGCTATTGAGGAAATGCTTGATGACATTTGGCATGTTCCTAGGTAGTGGTAGGGAAATAATGAAATATTCCTTCAGGATTTCTCATGTAATGATGAGTGGTTAAGGGAATATTCCTTGAGAGTTCCTCTTATGTATGGTTTGAGGAGACAGATAAAAGAGGATGAGTGTGTGCGAGTATGGAAAAAAGAGAGGGACCGAGTTAGTAAAAAATGTGAAATGTGTGATGGTGAGCTCTATAATGTGTTGAAGCTCTGCTACTATAACAAACCTTCATACATGGAACTCTTTTGATGTAATCTTGGCTACTATAATTTGACTAATAAATATAACGAAGTGATTCTGGAGCATTTATGTGATGGATCTTTATTTGTACATTTCCTTTTATGTTCATGGGTGTATTACTAGTTTTCTTGATGATAATCATGATTTAGTTATACTTCCATTGTATTATGATCATGATATCCTATGTTCTGGTGGATTAGATTAGGAGTTAGTGCTTAAATCTAGTTCTCAAGAATGGGTGTGTTCATTCTCTATTTGTGCAAATCCCCCCTTATTAAAAAATAGCATTCTTAAGAAGCTCATATAAAGTAGGGGCTCGGAACCTACGTGTGCCTCACGTGAGCTTCCATACCATTTTGGATGATGTGTTGGCACACTTAGGGTCAATTGACGAAGCAAGAGGTAATTAGAGACTAGATTTTGGTTCTGTTGTGGGGACCTCTTTTTGAAGCTATTGAGAGAATGATGTGTGATGACGAAGTGTATTAACTTGGACAATGTTGAAACTTGGCTTAAAATAATTGAGGATGAATTTTCTCATAGGTTCAGTACTATATCTGAGTTTGATGCATGAAAATGGGTGGAGTAGAACTTATATCAGGAACTCTATTAGACATTCTTTCATTGTTTCTTAGTAGAGTTATATGACTGGCTCTCACCATATGCATCAAGGAAAATTTGTTATTAAATACCTCATGTTTGGACCCAGGAGGAATATCAATGGTTTCATGATGCCGATTTAACGTGGACTTGTGTTGTTGATCGCTAGTGGAGTAGAGTGATGACTAGTTATACCCTAGAATACACTATTTCTACGTATTATTTTCTGGAGATTGCTAAGTTTTAATTATTGAGGAAGCCTATAGGATCATTCTTGCATGTTATTCTAATGGCTATTAAGATCCTGGTCACTATGTTGAGTTTGGAATTCTTTCCCATGGCTAGCTAAAATCCTGCTAGGCACAGGGAGTGAAACCTGGTGTGGTAGAGGATGGAGGACAATGTGGAATAAATTGAGAGAGAGGAGAGGCAACTCAAGTATAATGAAGCTTGGGAGAGGGAGTTGGAAAGACAATGTGAAGCTGCAAAAGTGATGGATTTATGGAGGTAGATGTTATGGGAAGGATTTGAGGTTCACACGGAGGATGTTGAAGCTAAGCATTCTAAGCTACACCATCTTGGAAAGCATGGAAGAGAAACCCCCTTAGCTTCTAGAGAGATCCCATCATATGAAGAAAGGAGGAGAGACGTAGGTGTACATCTTAACCCACATGGAAATTAGACCCTTGCACTTATATTTTCAGTTCCTGAGATAAGTTTTGATAATCCAGTTGGTATCGGTATTAGTAGTCGAGCGACACCTAGGACATATAATTTTTCATTTGGTACATCTATGGTTACACAATCATTTCCTATGTTTGGGGGTATTTTTTCTGGAAAAACATTTAGGAAAGGTGTGAGATCACAAGGTTTGAGTATTGCATCTAGGAGCGACGTGGGAAACACATCTGGGATTGGTTAAGTATCATAGACTGCCGGCACGCAATTTAGCGTGATGTTGGGTTCACATGGCATAGTTGCATTAGGCCCCTTACCCATAATAGGAGGAAGATCTGGAGGATTTGGAACTAGTGGATCTAGTGGGTCTGGTGGTGGAGGAAACACCTGAGGGAATCAAGGTCTTGGATCTAGCGGACAATGTCCACAACACCATCAACAAGTTTTTTTATGAGATGTCACTCCACTTGCCTGATTACAAGGGTGTTAAGGATGTCACAGAACATGTATAAAAGTGTGAGTTAGTGTGGCACGCAAAGGGAATCAGTGCCTGAGATTGGAAAGCAAGTCAGTTTCCAACCATGTTGTAAGGATGTGTGCACAGCTGGTACAAAAAGTATGAATCACACCATATAGTGGTGGATTACATTGCGATGCATAATTCCTTCTTGGCAGAGTTCCACATACCTAAGTTTGAAAAGAAAATAATCAACACACTGAAGGAGATTTAACAAGGAAAGGAAGAGAGTGTATGGGAGTATGATGCACATTTCAAGACTCTCTTATCCAAGTTATATTATGACATTTTACTTTCGCAGCATGTTCAATGGTTCACTGGAGGATTGATCAAATCATTCAAGAGGGAATTTCATAGAAGACTTTAACATATCTGTGCAAGGCCTTAGAGGTTGCCTTACATGTTGAGGTAGTAGGAAGAATTGATATAGGAATTACTCTATCCCTAGAAGCACAAATTGTTGTAATGGAATAAAAAATGGAGAAGTTCTCTGCAAATGCAGCTCATGAGACTAATAATGGGTTATGGTATATGGATTGTGAAGTAAAGGGTCATATAACGGAAAATTTCCCTTAAATTTTGGTTCACGCGATAACTATGGAATTTGAGATTTACCATGGAGATCATAATGTAAGTAAGTGTCTACTACTGAAACACGTGATCTGTAAGTATGTGTCTTGCCATTGTAAAAACTACACCTCTACTACTCAAGACACCAAGGATTGTAGATTGATTGACCAAATAAAAGATGTCATTGATACTAGTCTATACCAAACTAGTATTACAAGAAGTTCCATGGATGAGAGCTATCATTATGAAGGGTGCATGGATGGAGGGAATTGTAGGAGAAACTTTCGTGGAGGATTTATAGTCTATGGAAATCACAGAGGAGAAATAAGTGAGTTCCCACATGGAACATTTTACAAGTATGGGTCTACATAATGCTATAAGCGTGAATTCCCTGATCTATTAAAGTGCTCTTGGTGTGGAAATAAGCACAAGTATGAGGAGTTCATATAATTATTTTAACACATGAGCCAACAACAATGGAAGGAAAAAGGCATCGGGATGGTAAGCATGATGAAAGTTGACTCACAGTGGATGCCAAGGGTGACGTGTGAGTCACAGTTGGAACCTGTACTGGTGACAATGTGAGCTGAGGTTGTGCACACCAAAGAGATACCAAAGTAGAGACCATTGGTTACTAAAGAATACGTGGTGCATGGGAAGTATCTAGACCCTTCTCATCAGAAATAAGTCTATCATGAAACCATGGGTTTTATTTGAAGCCTACAAGGAGAGATCTAGTGTCTAAAGGAGTAGTCACAAAATTTATAGCAAAAGAAGAGTGTTGAGGCTCCAAAGAAGGATTTGGATGAAGTTAGAGAGGTATGTAAAATGTTAAGGCAAGAGGATATCATCCCTTTGCTAGGATAATGGCTATGGGAGAAAGTACTGCGTGATGGAGGAGAGTGTGAGTGACATGTTGCATGCTAACCTTCCCCCATACATAATTGAGTATGTTAAGGAGATTACCTTGAATGTAGTATTTGATGGGTGGCTTATGAGAAATATTTTAATTAATATAGACACGAAAGTTAATGTTCTCACTTTAGAGGCATGGAATCAAATGGGAAAGCTCCCAGTACAACCATCCTCAAATGTTTTGTATATGGATAACAAGACAAAGGAAATTCCCATTGGTATTTTGAAGGATGTTGCTATCACTGTCCAAGGGGAGAAATTCACTGGAGACTTTGAAGTCTTGGCACTTGCTGAGGTGGACAATTTTCCAGCATTACTTGGGTGCTCCTTGTGCTATAAGAACAATGTTGACTTACATTTCAATAATGGATATATAAATTTTGAGAACAAGGAGGAACATCTTATCATCCCTTTGACAAATGGAAATTCATCACCCTATATTGAACCCTTGGAGATGAGATCGAGATATAATCTATGTGCACACTATTAGAGACTGTGAGATTGTGCATCCAATAGAAGGATTTATTCAGTGGGAAGACACTTAATCTGTAAGTGATACCATTAGTGTGGCATGTGACAATTTGGAGGATGGGACATATGAGTTAGTCGGAAGGTAGTTAAGAGGCTCTGTGATGAGAGTAACAAAGGCATGCTCGTTAGGCACCTGGGAGGAAAATAGTTGCTAACTTACACTGGGGGAACCATCCCTTATGTTTTCCTACGAGAAATGGAGACCTAGTGGAGATGTGAGATCAAAAGGAGAAGCACGCTTAGCTATACTTTGCTTAAGACTGCTACATGTTCGGTGGGTGACCCATCACAATAACCTTCTAGAGTGGCAAGAGGTGAGAATCACATTCTCTGTTAGGTTTCTATAAAATAATGAACCTACTATTAGATAAGACTATCATAGGAAGGAACCCACCTTGTTTCATGTCTAGGCATATAAGAAGGCCTAGATGGAAGGAGTGAAAGCCTTGCCTACATATTTATGGGTGCATAAGCTTTACTCCTTACAAGGTTGTGTGTGTACATGGTACATTCATTCAAAACTATGTTGTTAGACAGGAAACTGGTGGGAGTTGATAGATGACTTGATTCAAACCTTTGAGTATCAAATTCTAAAACCATCGGTGCATGACGCATTACAGGTTGTTAAGCACCTAAATATGGGGGATAGTATCATGGTGGAGGATAGAATATTGGATTTTTTGGGAGACTCTAACTTGGAAGTGCACTTTGATAAGGAAGAGCCAGAGGAAATATGGCTTGAGCGTGCTTGCATGGAAAAAGAGCAAGGGAATTTGGTCTATGTTATCGATGGTGAAAAAGTGGATAACTCGTATTTTAACCATACCATGGGTACACGCAAGGTAATGGATAGTTCTAATGAGATATAATATTCCTACCATGAACCCCTACAAACTAATAAGGTTAACATTGGCTCAGATATGAAACCTAAGGAGGCTACTATTCTGGATTACTGGTCACAAAGGGAGGTTTTAAATATTATTGATCTATTACATGAATTTCAAGATTTTCTCCCATATAGGTACCATGATCTTAAGGGAGTTCACCACTCTTTAGGAGAGATGTGGATCAATCAAAAGGAGTGTGTACACCCAACTCAGAAGATACCATACCAAATGAATCCAAATCTGAATGTTAGGGTCAAGGAGGAGATTCACAAGATGATTGTATCAAGAATCATTAAGGTTGTTGAGGAATCAGAATGGATAAGTCTAATGATCATCAACATTAAGAAGTATGGGAGGAAAAGGATTTTTGTTGATTATAAGGATTTGAATGCGGTGTGTGTCATTGGCCCTTTTCCAACCCCCTTCATTAAGGAGATCCTGGAAGGAGTAACCAAATGCGAGATCTATTCTTTCACAGATGGCTTCTCAGGAAATCATCAGGTTAGAATTATCAAATAGAACCTAGAAAAGAAAACCTTCACCACTGAGTGGGGAATTTTTTCCTACATGGTCATGCCTTTTGGACTGAAGAATGTTCCTATTGTGTTTTCACAAATTATGTTTCATGTGTTTATGGATTTCATCCATAATTTTCTTCAACTCTACTTTGATGATTGGATGGTTTATGGGCTAGTAAAAGACCATTGGGACAATCTACGGTTGATGTTATCAAAATTTGAGTATATCTCTCAACATTAATAAATGTGTTTTTTCTACTCCTTTCGAAACCCTATTAGGGCATATCATATGTAAGGAAGGATTGCTAGTGAATCCTGCCAAAGTTTCCGTTATTGTGGGATTGGGGGAACCTACCATCCAGAGTGCACTTCATGGAATCCATGGGCATAAAGGGTACTACTGAAAATTTATTAAGGGATATGTCAAGATCGTCACACCATTCGAGGGATTACTACAGCACAAAAGTGAATTTCATTGGGGAGAGGTGCAGTAGATGACATTTGATTCATTGAAGAAAAGACTTATCACTATGCCCATATTACACTTTCCTTCCTAGGATAAGCCATTCCATGTACATATTGATGCCTCATGGATGGAAATTGGATTAGTGTTGGCATAACCTACTGAGGAGAATGTAGATCACCCTATTTTTACAAGTAAGAAGTTGACACCAACAGATTAGAACTATAATACTATTGAGTGTGAGGTATTGTTGATGATCTACACACTATACAAATTTAGGAAATATCTAGGAGTAACACCCTTTATATTCCACATGGACTACATGACATTGAATTACTCAGTGAACAAGCCCATTTTACAAGGGAACATATATGGGTGGGTGTTATTGTTTCAAGAGTTTGAGTTTATGGTTGTTATGAAACTAGGTAAGAGTAATTTGGGACCTGACCATTTATCAAGGACCAACTAAGAGGAGGATGCACAAAGCACTGAGGATAAAATTCCAAATGCACAATTGTTTAGATTATGGAACACACCCTTTGAATTAGATGATATTTCCATGTTTTTCAAAACATGTATGACACCGGAAGGAATGAAGACTTTCGAGAGAAAACAATTTGCTATACACACCACCCCTACATGTTAATTAGTGGAGACTTATACAAGTTATTCCATGATTAAATATTACGCCAGTGCATATTAGAACATGAGTGCATTGTAATCATGGAGGAAGCACATGGTGGAATTGTAGGAGGAAACTATGCAGGAAATTCCACCACGTGAAATATTTTACTATATGGTCTTTAGTGGGAAATCATTTACCAATATTATATCGATTTTTACAAGGCCAAGGATCATTACCATCACCTTGGTAAGCCAAGAAGAAGAGATGAAATTCCCTTGAGGATGATAGTTAGCGCTGAACCATTTGAGAAATTTACGTTTGATTTTCTAGGACCTATTTCCCTTGCCGCATGAAGGACTGGTTCACACTATATCATTACTTGCATTGATTACTTTACATGGTGGGCAGAGGTAGGGCCTAAAAAGGACTGCAAAAAAACCACATCAGCAATATTCCTATGGGAAAATATAATCAGCAGGTGTGGGTGTCCATTGATCTTGACTAGTTATAAGGGTACACATTTTTTGAATGGGACAATTAGGATTTTGTTAGCAGATTTCATGGTGGCTCATCATAAATACTACCCCTTATCACCCTTAAGCTAATGGGATAGCCGAGGCATTCAACAAGATACTAGGTCACATGATGACTAAGATTTTTGATGTTGGGAGACAAGATTGAGATGAAAAAGTCTCAGACATACTATGGGCATATAAGACAACCTACAAGAGATAGAATAAGGACATGCCATTTCAATTGGTGTTTGGCGCGGAAGATATTTTACCAGTATAATTAATGTTTTCCTCTCTGCGTATTGCACGCGCAGGAGGATTAGCCGACGATCAAGAATTATAGGAGTGCATAAATAAGTTAATGCAATTGGATGAAAGGTGATCACTTGTTAGGTGGAGTTAGAAGACTGAGAAGGTGAGAAAAAAATCATGACACGATCGTTATATTAAGAATAAAGAATTTGATGTTGGGTAGATGGTTTTATTTTATGACTCTAAATTTCTATGCCATCCTGGGAAACTCAAAGTCCATTGGTTAGGATCGTATATTATATCTTACATCCTTGATTCAGATAGGTGATGGTTATAAGCACTGGATGGAATAAGGTTGCCAAGATATTTCAATGGGAGTAGGTTGAAACCCTACTATGAATAAGGCTTATATGTGTTTAAAAATAAGGTAATATTTATAATTAGATTAGGTTTTCTTTAATGCTTTTCCCTTTATTTATTTCCTTTGTCATCATTTTTTTGGGTTTTGTGTTACGTGTTGGTGCGTCAGTAGCTAATTACATTGTAATAGATTCTATGTGCAGAGGACCATGTATACATTTTTGTGTGGGGTGAAGTACCGGATATGTTGAATATGTTTGACAATTTTTTTTGACAATAGACTGATGGGAATGACTAGGAAAACAATAGAAGAATGAGAAAAATGATGGCTAAGGTGTTTGACTTCATGTGGTTATAAAGGTGTGTCAAGAAAAATTTAAAAACCATGCAGAAGGGTAAGATCATGTAGTGAAACATAAGGTAGGAAACACCTTAAGGAACTACTTGGTGGAAAATGCATCGGTTATGTACTTTGGCATGGTAACACGCGTAAAGGAGGTCTGTGGCACTAAAGTAGTGATGGAAGCACCAGAAGATTATAGATATGACACATGAGGAGAAGTCTCAAAAATTTATTTAAGTGAAATAAAGTTCTCTATTAAAAATTTGCATTAAGACACGTGGTCAGAGGAACTCTAAGGCATTGAAAAAGTATAAATATGAGGTAAGAGTAGTCATTTCGACTACTTTTCCTTAGGAAATTTTGTTTGTGCTCCTGAGCTTAAAGTGCAATGAGGGTTTTGCGAAGAAGGGAAAAGTGAGGTACTTATCATGAACTAGTGGACCTCTAAAAGTTGTAGTGTACTCTTGGGGTGTTTCAAGGAGGAAACAAGATAGTAGAGCAGGAAAGGGATTATGTGAGAGAGAAGCAGAGAAGTCGTCGAGTCCGGAAAAGAAAATAATAGGTTCAAAGAACCTAGTGCATGAGAAGAAATAAGAAAGAAGAAAGAATATGGCACCCAAGAAAGCTCAAATAAAGAGACTAGTGGTGGAGAAGGAGGATCTCATGGAGATTTACTCAGAAATACAATACCCCCCAGGGGTTATCAATGCACAAAAATGGATTTCAAAGTTATGCAAGTGCAATATCAATGAATACAACCATAGGAAAAGTGATAATGAAAAGCTGATAGGGCCAGACTTAGTTTCAAACAGTCCAACAGGAGATGAGTTTGGAAACCCTAATGTTAACAACTCAGTACAAAAATAAATACATAAGACTGGAGTCTTGCAGCTATGGGAACTTCCGTTATTTGTGAAATCCACCCCACTATTAAGGTGGTTGATGTTGCAGGTCCATGAGGAATTCTTCTACTTTACAGGAAGAAGGATGATGATTATAGGCCACTTGATTAGGAAAGTTACAGACCTATGAAACACCGACAACAACATGATACTTGATTTATGTTCCATTGCAAAGATTGAGGAGCTAGCGAAGAAATTAAACTACGAGAAGGGAGGAAGGGCACAAGTGATTGTGGATCTCCCAGACCCAGCATTAAAATTTACCTCCTGGCTAATTAGTTGTAAATTGGACACATTAGAGAGGTGGAAAAGCATCAATAGGAGGTTCTTTTATGTGGCCTACAGAGTGGTAAAAAGGGCACGTTATAATTTTACAGAGTTTATTGCAAATGGTATTATTGAAGAAACACGAGTGCACAACAAGGCAGGAGAAAAAATCACATGGGGATCTATACTTTTATTGATCGTATTCTAGGAGATTGGCATCTCAGATGGGCCAGATGGGAACATATGGGTTCACCCATCGGCACAATCATCTTATGCAGTTTGATTTGCAAAGTTCACTTGTGATGGGACCATCTCAAGTACTTACAAGGCTTGGATGAACATGTGGTTTGAATAGTTGCACAAAGCATTTAAGAATGGGTGGTACATCCCCCATGAATTTCCAAAAGTTTTTGGGGATCGGGTGAAACTTGTAGTTACACATCATTTTTTCTAGAAAATTTTATGATGGCCAAGGGAGAGATGGGGCCATAGTGGAAGCTTCCCTTCATGTTTACTACTAATTATATGAAGTGCACCATCAACTGAATAAAGGACATGCAAAATATGGTCTTTGATGTAGAAAAAGTGGACACTGATGTCCATATATTACACATGACATACAAGTATGACACTTGACCTGGTTATGTCAAAGTTTTGGAGCTATATTTTCTAGACTTACACCCTCAAGTTAGTGTTACCATCAAAGAGTACATACATCATATGTTCATATAGTTATGCCCTGAAACACAAGGAGGGATTGAAGTAGAGATTACAGACTCCCTTTTTCCAAGGCTGTGAGGGGCGTCAATCCCACCCATGAAAGTGGTAAAAGTACAAGTAGAGGAAGAAGAAGAATAATAAAGTGAAGGTAAGTTAGATACTTCCCAAAAGAGGAGGTATTACATGCACCAAAATGGTAGCAAGTGCACTAGCACTTCACTACAAGGTGGCACCAAGGCCTCATTACTGGTGCGTGAGAAAGAGAACTAAGAGGTGGAAGATCCTTATAGAAAAGAAGCAAAAAATACATGATGCATTGAGCCTTGCAATAGGCTTATAGGAAGAAGAAGAAGAATACCCCACCACCTTCAAGGTAGAGTTGGAAGGAGAGCAAGAAGAGAAGGAAGCAAAGGGTAAGCCACGCATGCAAGCAAGGTGCATAAGGAAGGAAAGAAACACTCTGCATGACATGAGAAGATCCCAACGCATGATTCCTCCCTAACATAGACCACCAGCCCAAGGGGAAATAAGGGGGAATCCTTTACTATAAAGGAGGATAAAGGATTCAACCATAGAGAAAAGAAGCAAAGGATGAAGCACAAAGCTATAAGGAATAAGTGGACACCTGTTTCCCACATATGGAATTTTTGGATGACCCCACAAAATTATTATGTGCAAGGTTCCAAGCCACCCCCAACCAGAAAAGCTACATGGATGGGATTTGATGGATCAAGAAGGGGGTGTTCCTAGAACTAGGAAGATGCTTAGCTGGAACATGCATTGCCACACCAAAGAGCCTGAGTTTGAGGTCAATGATCATGTGATCAAGACCATCCATCTAAAGAAGAAAGGAGGAGAAACATATAAGGTGGTGGACCCTAACCACCTAACAGATGAGAAAGCATCCAATACGCTTCAAAATGTCTTCAGAGGTGATCCGACGCAGCTTGGATGTAGGAGCCACTGTTCGGACCTTGGTCACGAAAAAGAAGAACAAGGTAAAGGATATAGATAGATTTCACTAGGGATTAAAGGGAAAATATGCATGAACTAAGGAATCATACAACTGAGTTGTCACCCTCGTAAAGAGAATTTTGGGACAATGTTGTGAATTGGTGAGCTACGCCAGGACATACTATGGGGATGAAATGGAATATCTTAAAGAACTTGTGGGGATGTTGCTCAAAAACATCAAGGATGGTGTGGGGCCCATAACTATATAGATCGAAAAGGAGAAAGAGGAAAACAAGGTCTCTGTTGAATCCTGGATCACTGAGTTAGAGTACTTTCTCACCCAGATCAAGGAAGAAAATATAATAGAAGATAGGGGCTTCAACAGTTACAGAAAATGTGAGCCCATCATTGACGTGCAAGTGACAGAAGAGGATTCTACCCTCATGGATTTACATAATACCATCCCCACCAACAAGATCAAACGTGCATAATTAGTTGTTAACACCACAACTCAAAAGGATAAAATCAAAACGAAGTGCGAGAAGATGTACTTTAGGATTAGCAAACTTCAGGATTCCATCACTGAGTAGATGGATGAGTTCTAAGGTGTCTACATAGAGTTCACAGTAGCTATCAATGTGCTAAATGGGAAGGTGGAGGAAATTACCCTAGACTAAGTGCCAAGTGTTGTAGGAGAAATCCCAAGGAAGGCCTTATCAGAATTGAAGGCCTGGAAAAATTTAAAGGATGAGATAGATGTGGAGTTCCCTGAACTCCTCCAATTGTTCATGTAGCATATTCTTCCATTCTTTAATTCTTTATTCAGATTATTTCAGTTCTACTATTCTTTATTCTTTGAAGGAGAAACATTCTTACCTTAGTAGATTTTTTTTCGTCAAGAATTAGTTTGGGAAGCACGAAGTATTGTCAGGGAAATAATAAAATTAGTGTGGGGTGATGTTGGACCCATAAATTAACTAAGTACCTAAGGCACGAAGCATTGTGGCACCTAGAAGCATGGCATGAAGGCATGTGTAGAATTATTTCTTGAAGATGCATGAAGGCTCGTGCCTAGGTATGATGGATTCGAGACTTAGTGAGTTTTGGACAACAGGAAAAGATGCGTTTAGGGAAAAAATGAAAAGTGACAAGATACACATATGGATAATCCATGAAGACTTGCATCTCAAGAAAAGGATATTCCAGGGCATCAATATAGTTATCATGAAATGATAAGGAGCTGATTTTGTTATGGATTATCTTGAAATTGCATGATGAAATTTGGCATGTTCTTGTGTAGTGGTAGGGAAATCATGAAATATTCCTTCTATATTTATCATGTAATGATGAGTGGTTAAGAGGAGATTCCTTGAGATTTCCTCTTATGTATGGTTTGAGGAGATAGATAAAGGAGGATGAGTGTGAAGAACTATGAAAAAAAGAGAGGTGGAGAGTTAGTAAAAAATGTGTAATGTGTGATGGCGAGATCTGTAATGTGTCAAATCTTTGCTACTATAGAAAACATTCATACATGGAAATCTTTTGATGTAATCTTGGCTACTGTAATTTGACTAATGAAGATAATGAAGTGATTATGGAGAATTTATGTGATGGATCTTGATCTATACATTTCCTTTTATGTTGATGGGTTTATTATTGGCTTTCTTGATGATAATCATGATTTAGTTATACTTAGATTGTAGTATGATCATGTTATCCTATGTTTTGGTACATTAGATTAGGAGTTAGATCTTAAATCTGGTTCTCAAGAATGGGTGCATTCATTCTCTATTTGTGTAAATCCCCCTTATTAAGGAATAACATTATCATGAAGCTCACATAAAGGAGGAGCTTGACACTTGTGCATGCCTCAGGTGAGCTTCCATAACAGTTTGGATGATGCGTTGGTGTGCTTGGGTTTTATTGATGAAGAAAGAGGTAAATAGAGACAACATACTATCTCAGTCGTACATTAATTGCATATGAGATCAACTATCCCCATATCGAAAAAGCTTGTTTGGCTGTTGTTTTGAATTTCCAAATACTTCACCATTATCTATTGAATACTAAAACAAAACATAGATCTAAAGGTTACCCGCTCAAGTATTTGTTGTCAAAACCTTCCCTTACTGGTAGGATGGCTAATTGGATCATCCTACTTAGTGGATTTGACATTAAGTATGTACACCAAAATTCAGTAAAAGGATAGGTGCTCACAAACCAACTAGAAGAAGCACTCTTACCTGGAACAAAATCGGTGTCTTTGGATCTTCCAAATGCATTATTAATTTACATCAAGGAATTTTTCATGTGGAAATTACATTTTGACGGATCATTTACTTTTCATGGTTCAGGAGAAGGCGTAGTGCTAATCACTCCTACAGGATACCCCATACCTCAAGCTTTTCATCTTTAGTTTCCATGCAAAAATAACATTGTAGAATATGAAGTGCTCATAGCTAGGATGAAGATGGATATAAAATGGAGTATCCACCATCTTAAAGTCATAGGTGACTCACAACTGATTATCAAGCACATCAACGATGAGTACAAAGTCAAGGATGGAAAAATCATCCCATATAAAAATTTGGTGGAAACTCTAAAAGAATATTTTGTGTGCATCACCTTTTAACCAATTCTAAGGGCAGAAAATAGATCTACATATGCAATGGAAAAATTTGGTTCTATGCTACGAATTCCACAGGAGAACAACGATATGCCATTTTTTTGGTTGAAAATCTACTTCAACCTACATATGACATGTTGGAATTGTGCTTGACATGTGAAGTTTTTGGTCCCTTATCCCCATTGTATGAACCCATCCTTACCTATCTCCAAAGCGGTACCTTTCCTCCTAACATCACCCATTTTGAAAAACAAACCCTTATCCATAAAATAGCTCATTTCACCCTCCTAGGAGGCACCCTCTACCATCATGGATATGATGGGAATATGTTGCATTTTTTTGATGTAACAGAGTCAGTACGCATAATCAAAGAGGTACACAAAGGAGTGTGTGGAACCCATACAAATGGGTTGGTTTAAATAAAGTATTTATTAAGGGTGTGTTATTATTGTCCTACCATGGTGAAAGATTGCTGCACTTATGTAATAAAGTGTGTGTTATGCCAGAAATATGGAAACTTCATCCATGCATTTTCGCAACCATTACAACCAATCACATCACCCTAGCCATCCTCAAAATGGGGATTGGACATGATAGGGAAACTTACCCCTATATCATTTTATGGTCATACACACATTATAACAGCCACATAATACTTCATTAAGTGGGTGGAGGCTATTCCACTAACGTATGTTACAGGTGCCCAAATATAAAAGTTCATCATGAACCACCTCATATGTTGTTATGGCATTCCTACCACCATTCTAACTGACAATGGAAAATATTTCAAGAACGAGATGGTGAAAGCTCTACGTTAGCACTTTAAAATATGATTAAAGTGGTCAACACCATATTACCTTCAAGGCAATGGGCAAGTAGAGGCCACTAATAAAACATGTGTTCGAATCATGGAGAAGATAGTGAGTAAAACAGGTCGAAATTGGCATTTGCAAATTCACCATGCCCTCTTTGTTTATAGGACCTTTATTCGCACCCCTACTGGTGCAACACCTTATTCCCTCAGTATTTAGAACTAAATCCATCATCCCCCTGGAAATAGAGCTTCCCTCCCTAAGGATACCTATTAGGGATTATATAGATAAAGATGAAGATTACAGAGTGGCTAGACTAGAAAAACTCAAAATCCTAGATGAAAAGGCGCATCCACACACTTGTAGTAATTTCTTCATATACCTTCTTTCTACCCTAAGAATGCCA
This sequence comes from Taxus chinensis, assembly GCA_019776745.2. Taxonomy (NCBI): domain Eukaryota; kingdom Viridiplantae; phylum Streptophyta; class Pinopsida; order Cupressales; family Taxaceae; genus Taxus; species Taxus chinensis. The sequence continues at coordinate 886,223,544 of CM034149.1, forward strand.
ACCTATCACCCAGCATGCACTTGGCACTCGCTTAAGGCACATATAGGTGCCAAGGCCCTCCCTTATGTGAGATTCATGAGAATGGTCTACCATTGATGGAGAATGAGTTGAAAAAATGGAATGATGGAAATTCACTTAAAAGATACATATAACAGATCCATACACAAATGCATCATCAATGAAAATGAACATTGTAAATAAGCATAATGAAACTAGATCTGACTTAGAATAATATGAAGAACATAAGGGTTTACACTTTTGAGTATGAATAACTAGAATCACATGTATATATTGATTCACAAACATTTACAATGGCGTCATTACATCATAAGGGTCATATAGACCAAATACATAAAGGAATATTATCTTAAACCTCCCAAAAATACTCTACAAATAGAGTTCTTAGCTATTCTAACCATTACAACCCCTGTTCATACCCAAACCCATGTATATAGTACCCTTATAAGTATTTTTACAGTACCTGGACACTAATTAAAACCATCATTAACCCTTCATTACCCCAACACTTTGTTCTCACCCCTCTTCTTCCCTCATTTTGGACCCAAGCACTCCTTTAAATAAGATTTGGATGCATCGGCTTGGTTTCATTCATGATAAGATTGCATGCCAAGTGGAAGTGTGGTACTTCATGGTCGAATGCCTATGTCAGATTACAAATACCTCCACTACTTGTAATGATCATCCTGGGAATATCCCTTATGTGGAATATTCTTTTCTTGACCTCCAAGGCTCCAGGCTGTCACCTTATCCATTTAACATGACTACTCAAGATTTTCACATGTTTCTCCTACAACAACTCTTTCAAAATATGGCTAAGTTTGTAAACCTTCCTGCTCTAGCACGCACCAACCTCTTATACCATGTACCTTTCCCTTGCACACTTTTTCTTGAGCACCTTCCTTTTCTACTGGCTCCCTCGCACATTGAAGTCTTACTTGGGACTTAGTCAATTCCAAGGCCCAACATTACCCCACACTACACATGTTGTTTTTCCTCGAAAACACTATACCCTTCTGCAAAATATTAAAGAATAGGGAAAATGAAATAATCGTTGATTGAATAAAGAATGGAAGAACCCTCAGGTCTACTTCTATGAAATTTTTATGAAAATTCATGCCCTAGATTTTAAACCCTAATATGGATCACTTTCTTTCCGCAAGATGGTGTATTCACCCTTGGGAACCCAAAAACAAACTCCTCTGTGTGTGTCAGTGTACTTTACTTCCAAACTAGTTTACAAGTCCTTTGATTTCTTCAACTTTGCACACTAATTTTCACAATTTCTTTGTAAGAATCACCTTCGATTGCAATAATTTATTTGATAAAAAAACACAAGGTGAAATCAGAATACTTCTCCCCCGACCTTCTATTTATATATATTTTATATTTCCACACAAACCCTAATGTCACCTGCCAATGTACAAATGTATTAAAGTCATCTTTTTCCAATGCCATCCTTCCAGGCATTCTATCCAGCACTTTTCCTCTGCATGTAAACCTACATGAACACTTTCGTAACCTTTTCATGCGTAACTACCTCGACCATAGAAATATTTTCACTTTCTTCTGTGCTTAATTCAATCTTCCTATATGTCTTAGACCAAGTTCTTTCCGCTACCTACCTCATTTTTCGCATGTGATTTTTACCCTTGTACGTGGTTTCTCAAATCCGTTTGACACCAATCTCCTCTAATGATCACCTATGATGCACACTCTCTTTTGACCCCATGTGCCTTTGACTTCACAACCTGAACCACCACATCAAAATTTCTCCAAGCACTTCTAACTCTTACCACATCCTACTTTCTTCCCCTTTATGTTGCACCCATACTAAAAAGATGTGCAGTCGTCTGCACATAACACCTTAATGATGTAATTAGCCACCATTGCACACACACGCCCAAAGAAAACCAAAAGGAACAAAAAAATGAGAAAGCGAAACAAAAATAAAGGATAATTCATTAAGGTAAATCCTAAGATAACTAGAAATATTGTCTTATTTACAAAAACCCAAAAGCCTTATTTATAGTAGGCCTTTAGCCTACTTCCATTGAAATACCCGGGAAGTTGCATTCTGTCCAGCGCTTATAGCTGGCAAGTTTCATAATCAAGTATATGGGTAATATATTATGGTCCCAACCAATGGACTTTGAGCTTCCCAATATGGTGTAAGAACTTAGAATCATAAAGTAAAACCATCTGCCCAACCTTAAATTTTTTACTCTTTATGTGATAATCATGTCAAGCCTTTTGTCTCGCCTTCTCAGTCTTCTGAATCCATCTAACAAGGGATCATCTTTCGTCTAACTACATTAACTTGTCAATGTGCTATTACAATGGACATCCTTTATCCAATCCTCTTGTGCATGTAATACGTAGAGAGGGTAGCATGAACTCTACTAGAAAAATAGCTTCGGTGCCAAATACCAATTAGAATGGTGTGGCTTTGTTTAATCTCTTGTAAGTTATTATATAAGCCCATAACATGGTTGAGACTTTTTCATCTCAACCCTTCCTCTCAACATCAAAACTCTTGGTAAATGTATGACTCAATATCTTGTTAATTGCCTCAGTATTCCTATTAGCTTGAGAGTGATAACGAGTAGTCTGGTGATGAGCTACCATGAACTCTTCTAATAAAATCCTGACTGTCTCATTCAAAAAAGGAGTACCCCGTTCACTAGTCAAACTCAGAGGGTGCTCATACCTATTGATTATATTTTCCCATAAGAATCTTGTTGTTGTGGTTGCCGTGTAATTCCTTGTAGGTGATACCTCCGCCCATTGTTTTAGATAATTAGTGAAAGTAATGATGTACCGCAAACTTTTCCTTCACGCAGAAGGTGAAATAGGGCCTATAAATTCAATTTCCCATTTCTTAAATGGTTTAACACTAGCTATTAGCCTCAATGGAATTTCATCCATTTTTCCTATCTTACCAAAGCATTGGCAATGATCACAGGCCTTACAATATTCAATACAATCCTTGTAAACCATCTCCCACCAAAGCCAGCTAAGAGAATTTGTGCGGAGTTGCATTCCCTGCATAATGTCCTCCTGTAATTCCACCATGAGCCTCTTCCATGATTGCATTTTTCTTATGCTCTAGCATGCACTGATGTAAAACCTCATCACGAACTAGCCTATATAAGTCTCCACTACTTAACATGTAGGGCGCAACGCATATGGCTAACTACTTCCTTTCGAAAATCTTCGTTTCCTCTGGCGTCACACTCGTTTTGAGAAACACAACAATATCTTCCAAGTCAAAGGGTGCGCATTACAATATGAATAGTTGTGCATCTGACATTATATTCTCAATGCTCAGTGCATCCTCTCCTGATTCAATCCTTAATAAATGGTCAAGCCCAAAATTACTCTTATCTGGTTATACAAAAACCGTAAACTCAAACTCCTAAAATAATAGGACTCACCTGTATATGTTCCCTTGTAAGATGAGCTTGATCACCAAGTACTTTAATGTCATGTGGTCCATGTAAAAGATAAAAGGAATTTCTAGCAAATACTACCTAAATTTTTGCAGTGTGTAGATCGTCGATAATGCCTCACACTCTATGGTACTATAATTCTACTCTGTTGGGGTTAGCTTCTTATTAGCAAAGCACAAGGTATGGTCAATAATTCCCTTGCCAGGTTGTGCTAAGATTACTCAAATTGCAACCCCTGAAGCATCAACATGTACATGGAATGGTTTATCCCAAGAGGGAAAGTGTAATATGGGTACAGTGATAAGACTATTCTACAATGTTTCAAATGTCATCTATTGCGCCTCTTCCCAATGAAATGTACTTTTGTGCTTCAACAAATCCTCCAATGATGTGGTGATCTCAGCATACCCCTTGATAAATTTCTGGTAATACCTCATATTCCCAAGGAATCTACGCACAACACTCTGGTTGGTAGGCTCCCCCAATCTCACAATAAACACAACTTTGGCAGGATCCACCAACAAGTCTTCTTTACCTATGATATGTCCAAACAGGATGCCAAATGGAGTAGAAAAAACACATTTCTTAATGTTGAGAGACATACTCAACTTTCAGCATCTCTCAAACAACAACCACATATTGTCACAATGGTCCCTCACTAATCCATATAATGTCCAGTCATCCAGGTAGACTTGTATAAATTTATGGATGAAGTCTTGAAATACCTGAACCATAATGCAAGAAAACATAGGAGGCACATTATTCAGTCTTAACGGCATGACTGTATAGGAAAACCTTTCCCATTAAGTGGAAAATTTTTTCTTTAAATTGATCCTCTACAATTCTAACATAATGATATCTTGAAAATCCATCTGTGAAAGAATAGATCTTGTGACCGGATACTCCTTCCAGGATCTCTTCGATGAAGGGGGTTGGAAAAGGATTAATGACACACAATGCATTCAAATCCCTGTAATCAACGCAAATCCTTATCTTCCCATCCTTCTTAATGCTTATGACCATTGTAATTATCAGCTCTAATTCCTTAACAACCTCAATGATGCCTGATATGATCATCTTGTCAATCTCCTCCTTGAATTTGATGTGCAGATTCAAATTCATTCGATAAGGCCTCTTTTGAATTGGGTGTGCAACTTCCTTTAACTTGATCTTCATTTATCCAAGCAGTGGTGAAATCATGTAAGCTCATGGTACCTATGTGGGAACAAATCTTAGAACTCACGCAATACATCAATATTATTTGAAACCTCCCTTTCTGTCTAGTAATCTCTAATAGTAACTTCCTCAAATTGCACCTCTGAGCTAATGTTTACCTTCTTGGTATTCAGGGGTTCGTAGTAAGCATGTTCTTTCTCATTAGCACTATCCATAACCTTGTGTGTACTGATAGTATGGTTAACATCCAATTTTTCCACCTATTCACCATCCATCACATAGACAAATTTTCCTTTCTCCTTTTCCATGAATTTGCAATCAAGTTGTACCTCCTCTGATTCCTCCTCATCAAAGTGCCCTTCCATGCCAAGTTCACCCAAAAACTCTAGTACTATGTCCTCTGCCATGAAACTATCCCCCATAGTTAGGTGCTTAAAAACCTACATCACAGTATCCATTGATGGCTTAGTACTCCAATACTTGAAATATTGAAGGAGATCAATCGTCAACTCCTACCAATTTCCTATCTGATGGCACAACTCTGAATGAATGTACCATGTGCACGTGCAACCTTGTAAGGTGGACTAAAGCTTATGCACACATAAAGATGGAGGAAAGGTTTCTGTTCCTTCCATCTAGGCCTTCTCACATTCCTGGACGTGAAATGAGGTGGGTTCATTCCTTTGAAAGTATTGTATAATAGTAAGTGCATTGCTTTGGAGAAACCTAACACAGAATGTGATTCTCACCTCGTGTCATTCTAGAAGGTTATCTTGATGGTTCTCCCACCAACGTGATGCAGTCTCGAGTAAAGTATAGCTAAGCATACTTCTCCTTTCAATCTCACATCTCCACTGGGTCTCCAATTCTCACTATAAAACATCAAGGTTGTCTCCCCAAGTGTAACTCAACAATTGTTCTCCTCCTAGGTGCCTAACTTAGTGCACCTTTGTTACTCTAGTCACAGAGCCTCTTAACTACCTTTCGACTAACTCATATGACCTGTACACCCAATTTTCACATGTCACACTATTTATATCACTTATAGATTGAGCATCTTCCCACTGGATAATGCCTTCTTTTGTTAGTCACACAACCTTAGAGTTCGTTATAGTGCACACATAGATTCTGTCTAGGTCTTCTTGTCCCAAGGGCTCAATATAGGGAATTGAATTTCCATCTATCAAAGGAATGATAACACGTTCTTCCTTATTCTTAAAACTTATATACCCCTTATTAAAACATAAGTCAACATTGTTCTTATAGCACCAGGGGCACCCAAGTAATGCTGAAAATTTTTCCACCTCAGTAAGTGCCAAGAATTCAAAGTTTCCAGTGAATCTCACCCCTTGGATAGTTATAGAAACATCCTTGAAAACACTAATGGGCATCACCTTTGTCTTGTTAACCATATTCAACACATTTGAAGATGGTTTTAATGGAGGTCTTCCCATTTGATTCTATGTGTCCAAGGTGAGAAAATTAACTTCCATGCATGTGTTAATCAGAATATTACTTAGGATCCACCCATCAACAACTGCACTCAAGGTAATCTCCTTAACATAGTCAAAACTGTAAGGAGGTAGATTAACATGCAAAAATTTCATCTCGTGCTCGCCTCCAACACTTCGTAATTTTCCCCTCAACCACTCTCTTAATAGAGGGATGATATTCTCATGTCTTAGCATCTTACATAGTTCCCTGACTTCATAAATATCCTTCTTTGAAGCCTCAAAACTCTTCTTTTGCTCTAACTACCGCAATTTCTTCTTCAGGCACTGGATCTCCCCTTATAGGCTTCGAATAACATCCATGATTTCCTAATAAACTTACTTTTGATGCATATAGTCTGGATACTTCCCATGTACTACTTATTATATTGTAATCGGTAGTATCTGCTTTGGTATCTCCCTGGTGTGTGCAACCTCGGCTCGCATCATTACCATTACAGGTTCTAACTCTGACTCACGCACCACCCCTGGCATCCATTGTTGATCAACACACTTTACCCTCACCATCCCAATGCCCTTATCCTTCCATTGCTTCTGGCTCATGTGTTCAAAAAATTATGGGCATTCCTCATACTTGTGCTTTTTCCCACACCAATATCATTTTAACAAATCATGACACTCATGCTTGTAATGTTATGTAGATCCATATTTATAGCAGGTTCCCCAAGGGAATTCATTCCTTCTACCCCTGTGACTGCCATAACCTCTAAATCCTCCTCAAAAGCCTCTACATGGACCTCCTTCATCTACACACCCTTCATAGTGATGGCCCTCATCCTTGGAACTACTAGAAACGTAGGTCTGGCACACACCAGTATAAATGACATCATGTATATGGTCAATTAATCTACAATCCTTGGTGTCATAAGTAGTAGAGGAGAAAATTTTGCACTAATAAGACACATTATTCCAGATCATGTGCTTTGGTAGTGGACACCTACTTACATCATGATCTCTGTGGAAAATATCACAGTCCACCGATATGGTACAAAGTGACCTTTATAGGCAAGTGTCCTTTGTATGACCCTTTACTTCACAATCCATACACCATAACCCACTACGAGTCTCATGAGCCAAATTCATACATAATTTCTCCAGCTATTTTTCATTACAGCAATTTGGGCTTCTAACAACAAACTAACTCTTATATCAACACTTCCTACTACCTCAGCGTGTAAGGCAATGTGAAAGCCTTTATTGAAAGCGTCCTCTTGAATAGTGTGATCAGCCCTCTGATGAACCACTAAGCATGATGCGAAGGGTGAATGTCATAAGACAACTTGGATAGGAGAATCTTGAAACGTGTGTCATACTCCCACACACTCTTTGTCATTCCTTACTGAATCTCTTTCAAAATGCTGATGGCTTTCTATTCAGACTCAAGTATGTGGAACTTCACCAAAAATGCATTAGGCATCCCAATGTAATCCAACACTGTCTGGTGTGGGTCATATTTCCTATACCAACTATGTGTGTGCCCTTGCAACATGGTTACAAACTGACTTTATTTCCACTCCGGGGAAGTGATTGCCTTCATACGCCATAGAAAATCACACTTGTGCAAATGTTCCACGACATCCTCAACACCCTTGTAATCAATTAAGTGGAGTGACAGCTCATAAAACACCTATTGATGGTGTTGTGGACATTTTCTGCTAGATCTAGGACCTTTATTCCCTCTAGTGTTACCTCCACCACCAAATGCACTAGATCCATTAGTGACAATTCCCTTAGATCCTCATCTTTTCATAGGTAAGGTTCCTAATGCAATTATGCCATGTGATCCCACCATCATGTTAAACTATGCATTGATAGTTTGTGATACCGAACCACTCCTAGATGTGTTTCCCACACCACTTCTAGATGTTATACGCAAACCTTTTAAACCCACACCTTGCGTAAATATTGTGTCGGAAAAAATACCTCTAAACAAAGGAAATTACTGTGTAGCCATAGATGTACCGAATGAAAAATTATACCTCCTAGGTGTCGCTCGACTAATAATACCGATACTAACTATATTATCAAAACTTATCTGAGGAACTAGAAAACTAAGTTCAAGGTTCTAGTCTTCATGTGGGTTAAGATGCATGTGTATAACTCTCCTCCTTTCTTCTTAATGTACAAGCTCACTCTAGATAGCCAAGGGGATTTATCTTTCAAGAATGCCATGATGTTGAATGATATACTGCATCAATTTCCATGTACCATCCGTTGGGGAGCCTCATTTAATACCATCCCAGAATTATTTGATAACTCTACATATATTTTATTACTCCTCTCCTCAAGTACAATCAAACCCCTATAGTTGAGTCCATGTGAAACTCTCTTCTCTGTCCAGTTTACATTGAGAAAGTCCGAAATTTTCAACCACGTAGTCTGGTGAGATTTCCATGCCTAGCAGGAGTCTAAGCCAGCTATGAGAAAGGTATCCAAACTCAAAGTATTGTTTAGGATCTTATATAGCTAGGGAGAATAACGTCTCCTCATAATATATGCCTTCCTTCTTAGGCATAGCCCTCATAGAACTCAAGTACTCAACTTGTCTCTAGGTCAATGGTCCTATATACTTTGTACTAGCTATATTTGAAAATACATTTACATCTAATCAGCACTCTACTTCCCTGGTAGAAGATTGACATGGGTATATAGGCGTTAGATTGAAATCCTGAACTGACTAATACTCACCATCCATGGCATGTTTCCAAGACATTAGGCCTATGGTGCCAGGATTTTCCTAAACTATATATGGCTTAATAGCCATTCATAGAACTTGACTCGTTAACAATAGAAGATTTACGTCTTTATGATATTTGTTCATGACATTTGTGGTCCTAGGAGTGGATGTGTTCATAGGGCCATCTAACTTATATTCATCTACTTAATCATGTTTATATACTCATCCTAGGCATTATGTTGAAGCTATTCTTCGATGGGTTTTGGTCCTCTCAAATCAGCACCATGAAATCCCATCATAAATGTATTCATCATCAATGGGAACATATAGCTTATATTCTTCACAATAGGGTTATGTTGAACCTAATCACAAAGCATTAAACACAAATGCTCACCAGAGGTAACATGTGGGTATTAAGCAAAATTACCCTCAATCATGTGATACTCTCGATACATGGTCTGTCAAGTATGCCTAAAATGAGCTTCTAACACTGGAAACATACACAATATAACTCAAAATCAAGAGATACAAACAATCATTAAACCATACACAGATGAATCTTCAATCAAACTTGATATGACCACTTCACTAAGTAATCATAATGAATCACCTAGATCTTACTTAGCCTTGTATGACCTTACATAAGGTCCTTGTAGCACTTTTCAGTATGAATACATTAGAATCACACGTTTATATTATCCTTCACTGCTAAACATTTTTAGATACCCTTTTCAAAATTGCAAAAATCATAAATTTTTTCATGTAGACCAGAATTCATTCCCATGAAAACTTATTTTAATTATACCATTCACAATTAAGTCTTGAAATTAGGTTCAGGCACATACAAACCCAGGAGATCCGAAGAAACCACAAACCTATCATGAAATTATAGTTAATATTTTAGATACCCTTTAATGAGCTTTATCTTTTTCTGAAATTTTAACCTCTAACTCTTAATACAATAACCCCACCTCACATTTCTTCTTAATTGCTAGGTCTCCAACAAGGATACCTAGGGTTTTGAAGCAAATTTCTAGGGTTTAACACTTGTCCACTATTTCAACCTATTGAACCCCTTCAAACACCTTAATAAAAATTTAAGATACTCTTATTAATGATACAATACTCTTTAATTATTAATCTTACCTTATTTCCATGATTTGGCTCCTTACTTTGCTCCTTGTTTGATCAAATACTAAACAATCTATATGCCCTATTTTGGCTCTTCCTTGATTTAATTTATTCTGAGTTTCTTGTCATTAATTTATCACTCTAATATTTTCAAATCCTCAATCTACATCATTTAGTGCTCCCTTACTTTCTAATCTCATCAGTTACCATTAAGGACTTGATTAGATTTCTCCTTATTTCAAGGAGTCTTGTTAAAACTTGCAATGAGACTATAAAGGTCGATTAAGGATTATGTTGTTTGTTAGATTCACAATTTATTTCCACACATTTAAAAATTACAATATTCCTCCATCACATTACCAAATATGATTGTTAGCAATCACCTTCATAAATTTAACTTCTATGTTCATTGTTACCATAATCTAGACAAGACTCTCTTAGACTACAAGAAAGTGCCTGTGCATTTGGGGTTTAACTTGTTAACACTCTTACTCAAATCCCTCACAAGAATTCATTACCTATTTACCTCCTTGAATCTCTCTAAATAATATAACAAAAAATTTAAGGTTTTAATAAGGTTTCAAAATAATGTTATACCACTGGTGTCTTCAAAGCCCCACAAATCTAGGCATATATTAGCTATTATGCCAAAGGTAACAATAATGATTACTACCTAACTAAATAGACTCTTTATTCATAAATGTTATGCCACTTGTAAGTCACCTTATCCATCCGAGTTTTTAAAACTAACCCCTCTAAATGAATTTACGTACCTACCACTCTAAGGATATTAGACTCTTTATTCATAAATGTTCCTCCTAAATCTTCAAGTATGGGTCCTACCTAGCCAACTCCGAGTTTTTAAAACTTTCCAATATATTTTTCCTTCTACAGGACTTATTACACCTTGATCACCCCAAACCTGCTTGCCAAGTCTTAAATATTAGTTTGTATTTGGTAAATGTGGCTTTCCTTAGAAATCACAAAAAATCTATCCTTTTAAACCTCGAGAAATGGTATATTTATACGATGGAGGTTTCTTCACTCTTGGGCTCTTGGTTAGACTCATAACTTTTCTCAATGACTAAATACCTCTCTTAAAGTTTTGAGATAAAATTTCACTATTCTTCTTCATGAATTAGGATATTTTCATCTTGAAATCATTCAAAACTTTAATAAACCAGAAACATGGTTATAATATTTACCAAACCCTTCAATTATCAAATTCACCTTATGGTTCATCTCAAAACACACACACAATTTACCATTACATACAACCATATATTATCAGATTAGATTCTTCTTAGGTATATGAAATTATCACCCTTACTCTTCCATCAATTCAAAACACACACACAATCTTACCTCATACAGAGTTAAAACATTCATTCCCTAAAAATTTTCTTACTAGTTTAGTCATCTCCATTAGAGAACATTGATGGTCACCTTGTAGTTACACAGTTTCTCACACCCGAGGCATCATTCACATAATATATAAACATGAAAATCATTCATAAATCCTTATGATTCCATACACAATACTTAAGACACATCCTCATACACAATTTTCCATACAAATAAGCTCTTTATAAGATTAAATCATGTAAATTGCAAGGCTTTATAATCCATAAGGATATGATACAAAGTTTCCACTCTAAACTATCCTTCCCCCCCCTCTCTCTCTCTCTCCAAATCTCTCCCTATTCGAATACCAATGATGAGCATGTATATCCAAGAAGGTGGTTATGGTTCTCCACACTAACTTACACAAGTTAAGGAAAAACATGTGAGGTTAATATTAGGAATTAGTGAACAAATATGTAGAAATGATTCCTCAAATCACAGCAGTAGGAAACTATTTAGTAGAATTGTACTTACAGAAATATAATACCATATATAAACAATACACAAAATAAGACAAGATAGGATTTAACGTGGTTCACCCAATGTGGGCTACATCAACCAAGAACTTGTTCAAATTTTATTATCAACAAGAGTAAAACCAACTCTCACAGTCTTCTCTCACTTACAATTGCACAAAAATCACTCATGAAATCACAATAGAATTCCCAAAGATGTTAAACCACATCTAAGACACAATTGACACTCAATTGCTCAACCTTGATCAATATTGATCACCTCTTGATGTTATAAGACTCAAGATACTTTTGATCACTCAAGATGAATTAGGACACTCATAGCACATATATTTATAAGATTAAAGTACTTCTAATAAGTTTTATAGATTACCCTAGAAGTTTGAAAGTTTTGACCTTTCAAATTATTACGGATGGAAAATACGTCACCGTGACAACCGCTAATTAACCACCAATTAACAAGACATACGTATTAAATACACAACATGAAAACATCACATGATTGTAGAATGATCTTGAAGTCTCCAAACTTATCAATTCAAACTCCAACACTTCAATGCTGATTTTTGAAGACCAAAAAAAGGCTCCACACCCAAAAAAAATCCCACTTAGAGATTGTTCCCACTGAGAAAACTTCTCAACCCTACATTATCATTCATAAAGGCCAACCAAATTTGAACACAAATTCAAATTCTCCCTTATTACTATCATCATATCTATAGGATTTTGAATGGTATGAGTCTTTTCCAACTTCAACTTATCTTCTTCCAAAGCTGCCCTGATGAAATGATATCTCAACTAAATGTTCTTTGTCCTAGAATGGAAAGTGGAGTTCTTCGCCAAATGAATAACACTCTTACTATAAATGTGTAGTCTCCCAAATTCCTTCTTATTCCCTAACTCATCAAGAAATTTTTGTAGCCAAATCATCTCCTTGCTTGCCTCAACCTTTGTGGCTGAAAAAGCCACAACCTTTTGTAATTGTGAAATCTAGCTCACCACTATATCACCAACCACAAATACATAACCTTTCATGCTCCTCATGTTGTCTAAATCTCCTTCCATGTCTAAATATACATATCCACACAATGTAGTGTTTGATCCACCAAAATACAATGTTGCTCCCATGGTCCCTCTCAAATACCGAAAGGATCCACTTAACTTCCTACCAATTCTTTCTACCTAGATCACTCATAAAACTGCTCACTGCTCCCACTGCATGGGAAATATTCAGGCCTAGTGCATACCATAATCAAACATCAAGCTATAAACTGCTAATGAGTATGGTACCATAGACATCTAGATTATTATCCTCATTATTAGGACTGTGCTCCTTTGATAATTTAAAGTGACTTGCCAAAGGAGTACCAACCTAGTTTAGCATCTTGTATATTAAACCTCTCCAAGACCCTATTTATTTAATCTTCTTGAGATAATACCAGATTCCTCTCCTTCATGTTCCAATTTATTCTTATACCAATGTATTTTCTTTGTTTCCCCCAAATCCTTCATAGCAAAGGAGTCACCTAGCTACTTCTTGAATACATTTATTTCCTACATGTTCTTCCCTGTAACAAGCATATCATCCACATACAATAACAAAATAATATAACTACCATCAAGAAAACTTCTTTATGTACACAAAATGGTCTGAGTGACACCTATAGTAACCATGATCCTGCATAAAACTGTCAAACTTCTTGTACCACCATCATAGAGCTTGTTTTAGGACCATACAAGCTCTTCTTCAATTTGCACACTAACCTCTCCTTCCATTTGACCTCATAACCCTATAGCTACTACATATACAATTCCTCCTCCAACTCACCATGAAGGAATGTAGTCTTCACATCCAACTACTCTAAGTGAAAGTATTCTATTGCTACTAAACCAATAGAACAATCCTAATAGAAGTCATTTTAATAATAGGAGAAAAAATTCATCAAAGTCTATACCTTTCTTCAGTGAAAATCCCTTGACCACCAACTAGGCCATGTACCTTTTTATTCTTCCATCTTCCTCTTTGATTCTATACACCCACTTATTTTAAAATGCTCTCTTGCCCTCAGGTAGCTCAACTAGATCCCAAATCTGGTTCTCGGTAAGAGATATATGCTCTTAATCCATGGTTTTCTCCCACTTCTTCCTGACATCCACCTACACTACTTCTTCAAAGAACTCTAGCTCTCCACTGTCAGTGAGTAATAAATAATTCAAAAATGGAGTAAAACATTCAGGTTCCCTTCTTACCCTAGAAGACCTTCTCACCTCAGGAGTTTGGGGTTCCTGATGAGTAGGTTCCTAAATTGGTTGTGCCAGAACATGTTGCACCTGAACAGCCCCTTGGACACCTTGTTGTCCACAATGTCCTCTAACACTGTGTATTATTTCTTTGATTCCTCTTTTTGTTCCTGCAACTGATCTTTATACATGACTTTTTCATTAAAGACAATATCTCTAGACCGAAATATTTTCTTGTCTTTAAGACTCCAAACACGGAAACCAAATTCATCTTCACCATATCCAAAAAAGGTGCATTTCTCATACTTAGCCTCTAACTTTTTCCTATCATCTTTATCAATGTGAATAAATACCTCACATCCAAATACTCTAAGAAATGAGTAATCAATTTTCTTACCAGACCAAGCCTCCTCAGGTATACCTCCATCCAAGGCCATAGAGGGTCCTCTGTTAAACAGATAAATATTTTTCCTTACCGCTTCGACCCAAAACATGAGTGGCAGCCCCACATGTAACCTCATGCACCTAGCACGCTCCATGATTGTCCTGTTCATTCTCTCTGACACTCCATTTTCCTTGTGGAGCTTTGGAACCGTTCTTTTCCTGCGGATCCCATTTACCAAACAGTAATCAATAAATTCATTGCTGCAATACTCCCCTCCATTATCTGACCTGAGACATTTCATCTTGAGACTTGTTTCATTCTCAACCAAGGATTTCCATCTTTTGAAAGTTTCAAACACATCAAATTTCTTTCTAATGCAATATACCCAAACTTTTCTAGTTGCATCATCAATGAAAGTGACATAATAACATGAACCACCAATAGAGTTTACCTTAGCTAGCCCCCATACATCTGTATGCACTAACTCCAACTTACCCTCCTTCCTGGTAGGTCCAACCTTGAGGAATCTCACCCGCTTTTGTTTCCCATAAACATAGTCCTCACAGAAGTCCAAATCTAACTCCTTTAATCCAAGCAAACCTGTCCTTTATAATCTGCATGCCCTTTTGACTCATATGACTGAGTCTCTGGTGCCACAAAGTTACATCTCCATCTACAACAACTAAATTGCAATAATTAACACCACTGGTTAAATACAAAGTACCATTTTTCTTACCTCTTGCAACCACAAGAGCTCCCTTAGTAACCTTCCAAGAATTCATTGTAAAACTAACCATATAACCATCACTACTTGGATGTCCCACTGATATCAATTTCCACCTCAACTTAGGCACATGCCTGACATCCTTAAGTAGCCATGTGTTCCCATTCTGCATTTTCACCTGAACACAACCTTTCCCTACTATGATGCATGGTTCATCATCACCAAGATATACATGTCCAAAATCACCTTGAACAAAATCAGTAAAGTAATGTCTATGTGGGGGTGGCATGGAAAGAAGCCCCTGAATCTAACACCCAAGATTCAGTAATATTATCTAAAGAAAGAATTAAGGAATCCTGACAAACATCACCTGCTGCCACATTTACCTCTTTAGTTTCCTCCTCTTTGTTCTTCTTATCCCGAAGAACCCAACAATCTTTCTTAGCATGACCAACCTTCACACAGTGCCAACATTCTAACTTACTCTTGGACTTTGACCTTCCACGATCATTCGACTTCCCATGGTTACCTTTCCCTTTGTTCTTTTGTCTCCCTCTTCTCTCACCGTCAAAGCATTTCCAGAAGTAGAAGAATCTCTAGTGCTCTTCCTTCGCATTTCCTCACTTAGGATCACACCTATTACATCCTCAAACTTCAGCTTTGAGTTATTAGAGACTGAATTACTTATAGCCATAACCAAGTTGTCCCAACTATCTGGAAAGGAGCACAAAATCAACAAATCCCTGAACTCATCATCAAATTCAATTTTTACAGAGTTTAACATACTCACAACTGTATTAAATTCATTAAATGATCAGCAACATAACCATTCTCAGACATATTCATATTAAATAACTTTTTCATCAAAAATATTTTATTAGAGGTAGAGGTTTTTTTCATATAACTTCCCCAACACACTCATGAGACCTTCCGTGGTCTTCTCCTACGATATGTTGAAAGCAACCGAAGATGCAAGGCATAAACCGAATTACCCCGAGCGCCTTTCTATCTAGCAACTCTCAATCCTCATCCGACATGGTTGTAGTTTTCTTTGCTTTTCCAACCAAAGGAACATGGAGGTCCTTCTGATATAAGTAATCCTCCATTTGCATCTTCCACAAACCAAAGTTCTTCCCATTGAACTTCTCAACCCTCGATCTTCCCTCATCTGCCATAGCTCCCATTCAAGATAAACTTTCCTTGTGATTTACCACTTCAGCAAAAAAACCACCAAAGCTCTGATACCAATTGTTAGGAATTAGTGAACAAATATGAGGAAACAATTCCTCAAATCACAGTAGTAGGAAACTATTTAGCAGAATTATACTTGCAGAAATATAATAACATAAATAAATAATACACAAAAGAAGACACGACAAGATTTAATGTGGTTCACCCAACGTGGGCTACGTCCACCAAGAACTTGCTCAGATTTTATTATCAATAAGAGTAAAACAACTCTCACAGTCTTCTCTCAGTTATGAACTCACAACAGAATTCCAAAGATGTTAAACCACATCTAAACCACAATTGACACCCAATTGCATAACCTTGATCACTCTTGATCACCTCTTGATCATTGAGACTCAAGACCTCTTAAACACTCAAGATATCTTCAAGATACCCTAACACCTCTATTTATAAGATTACAATCCTTCTAAGAAGCCATAAAGCTAACCCTAGAAAATTGAAAGTCACGATCTTTCAACTTCCCACGGCTGGAAAAGCAGTCTGAACGTTGACAGCCAGTTAACAGCATGTTAACAACAATGTCACAGCAAATGACTGCAGAAAGCTCTTGAAGTCTCCAAACTTAACCGTTCGAGCTCCATCACTTCAATATTGATTCAAGAAGACCAAAAATAGGCTCCACACCCCAACAAGGTTGTCAAGAATGGTATATACCTATGGTACTTCATTAAATTATTAACCCCAGGGTAATGGCAAGAAGATTCTACAAATAATAACTTGCCGAGAATCATTAGAAGAACTCTTGATGAGAATCAGAGAACCTGGCACACGAATCTCAAATCATCTCTATGGGAGGATAGAATTACACACAAGAAGTTAATAGGAAGCTCTCCATACAAGTTATTATATGGGAAGGAAGCATTTTTCCTATTTCACTTGAGTTTTTGGCATTAAAACTCATGAAGCAACTAGAACTAGTTGAGTTTGAACCCATGGAAATCAGGTATGTGAAAATGAAGGGAGCTAGAAGAGACAAAAGAGCATATAATGTAAACCATGAAGAAATATCAAGCATTGATCAAGAGGAGCTTTGACAAGAAGGTTAAGGCTAGGAAATTCCAAGAAGGGAGATATGGTGCTAAAGTGGGATATTAACCATGTAAAACCGGGAAAGCATTCCAAGTTCAATTCCATATGGAGTGGTCTATATATGATCACTGAATGCAAGAGTAGAAATTCCTTCTGACTAGCCAAGTTTGATGGTGAAGAATTATAGATTCCAGTCAACGAAATTTATCTCAAACGTTGTTACTAGAAGGAATATTTCTCACCCTTGTACATATTAGTCTAGGTATATTCAATTCCTCTAAGTGCTTGTGCACATTGTCAATGTTGTTATAGTAGGTTTTAATTTCCCTAAGTGATTTTGGCACATGTCCTATTGTTTCAAGTGTATGATTTGTAAACAGTTCATTATACTTCAAGAAATAGAAACCACTATAGTAGGAAGCTCATAGTTTCTTGCAATAGTTTCAAATTTTAAATTCAAATGAATGAAAAGTAACTAAAATTAGGACAAGTGATAGATTTTTAATCTTCATTTCTTTTGCTTCCTCGAATCAGCAAATGAGTTTCTCAGGTTAGAAAATTAAGGATTGGTATTACAGTAGATGGTAGTCCATAGTTTTCACTCAGCCTTTAATCAGTGTTTAGTAGCGAATGGTAGCCACCATGTATTCCTTCATGATCAATAACAGTCCTTGCAGCCTACAATAGTAGCTCGGGATCAACTCCATTCGAAGTAGCATTGGACATCGCAGAAGAAGAAAGAAAAACATAACTTAATAGAACTCCATGATGTCCAAATTAAAGGATGATCATCCTTCAACATCCATATATTGTAGTTGTAGGAAGGAGTGTAATTCAAAGTTTAAAACAACTTTCTACTCTCACAAATCTTGATTTCAATATTTTCTTATGAAACTTGAGAGTGCGATCAGCGGAGGGTAGTTCCAGATGCAAGAAGCAACATTTCAGAGTCAAGCTTTTAGAGTTCATATTAGTTCATAAGGATCATATAGACCCCATGCCCAATGGATAACTTCAAGTAACAAGTCACACTCCATTTAGCAGGAAAATGGTCCCACGGGTTGCCAAATTGTTATCTAATTTCACTACCCTTATTGAATTAGGAAAAAAAAAATTACAATTATAAAAAGGAGGAGGGGAGAATTTGATAAGGTAAGGCCCAATAATTTATCCATGGGAGTCTCCAATCATGGCACTAGTCTCCCAAAGCATAAGTTTTAATAGTGGACCGAAGGAGGTTAAAAGAATGGAATTTCATGCTCAGAGCCAAACATCGAGCTACTTCTTAGCTCATTGAGCTCATAAAAACGTGCACTGAGCTACTTGTGGGTAATCAAACTCGTGTCATTATGATTGGGTTACTTTGACTCTAAATTCCTATCGAGCTAAATCTCAAGCTCTTGACCAAGTTATATAATTATGGTAGAGCCCAACAAGAGGCACTGAGCCATTTGGTTGCATACCGAGTCGTGTGGAAGTCATCCAAGTTTCATGGTTGAATGAGTTGTTTTCTGCAGAACTGGGCTGAGTCACATGAAGTGAGATAAGAAAGAGTAAGCTAAGCTCTTTTTTTTCAAAAATGGATTTATTGTTGGTGATGCAGATGCTATCGATCTTGTTACTGAGCTATACCAATGCGGTCGAGCTAAATGAAATGTGCCTCATCAAAGTCATCATGTATTCCATAGAAGGCCAAGTCATTTAGGGAAAGTTATTTTTACCGAATCGAGATCTTGGTGTAAGACAACCTTGAGTAAGATGGGAAAGCTCCCTTCTTCCACCATTGGGTCATTAGTTTTAAGGTCGAGCTCTTGACCGAGCCATCAGGAAATTATTGATTTGCAATGAAGATCCTCAGATCATCTCTTGGAGATGAAAAGCATGATGAAAAACTCAGATAAGTCGACTATGACAATTTAAAAAGGGAAGCCAAGCCACATCCAAACCACTCTTGAATAGTGCTGAGAAATGTTTTAGATATGTCGAGTTACAGGAAAAGTGAGGGACTAAAAAAATCATAGGTCACCGCAAGTATGGGTCACTTCGACGTCAAACTATGTTGTATTGCAAATCATCACCGAGCCACACTACATTACAGATCAGAGAGTTACAAGACTCTGCATCACCGGCAAGCTAAGTTTCATGTCAAACTATGAGGTGCTCATGAATACCATTGAGCTAAGTTTCCTCGGGATGATTTTTGAACGGCTTTGGCACGAGGTAGCAAATTCTTAAAAATAGAGGCTTGTAAATTGAGTTAACAATGGCCAAGTCCTCTACGGAGAAACCAAGTCACAAATGAATGTCAAGGAAGTTTTTCTCTAACTCAGTGAACAGGTTCGATGCAGACACATCGGGCTTGGCAATCCTGAAATACTTAGTTCACACGAGTGATAAAATCCCAAAACATCCACATCATGGTAATGAGTGGGTGATGCTAGGTTTGATAGTTAAGAGATCCCAAGAAATTTGGGACGAAAATTCCCAAAATCACCGAGTAGCTCAGCAACATAGGCCACTATGGGGATGATGGGGGATTTTGGCCTGAGCCACACTTGGGACGCGTGGAACACAGAGACCCAAACTCACTAAAGAAGGGAGGAGTTACACACGATTCACCAATCAACAACCTAATTGGTCCAGTTAATGGAACGGAGGAAGGTGTTATGGGTGAGGAGATCGGTGCGGGTACTAAATTCTGAGGTGGTTCAGGACACACGGGCCCAAAAAGGCTGGAGTCGCTGAGGTGAAAAGGTGGGTCGCCAACAACATCAAATAACTTGCTGAACAAAAGGAGAAGAGCATGAAGTGATAGTCGTCAACATAGAAAATCAAAAAATACAAAAATAATAGAAAACTGTTTCGCAAAACCCCCAAAAACAACACAAAACACATTGAAAACAGTCTCACAAAAACATAATAATAGTTTGCTTACTTTATTTCCTTCTTTGTTTCTGGCTTTGTTTGTATAGTTTTTCTTGATTGTTCATTTGTATATTGTGTTGCATAAACATACCTTTTAGATTGATCTTTTCTTTCTTAGATTAGATTCCTTTGTATTTTGTACATAATTAGGTGTGTTTGTGAATACTTGTTTATAAGTGTGCATAGTTGCATTGTTAAGGATGTATATTTGGTTGCTTTGTTAAATTTTGTTTTTGTGTGTTTGTTTGTTACTTGTACATTTTTTATTATCACATCTATCATCTATCATCCATATCATCACATATAACATCATATATACATCATATATCAATAAAAATGCTAAGTATACATCATACATGTATGCTAAGCTAATCATAACATATTGTATCATCAATGGGAGCAAGAGGGGTCACAAATATCAAAATATATCCCACCTCTCACCAATACCATAACTATCATCTCATGTAATAATCAACCATATCTCATGTACAACACAAATCATATCATCTAGGGATATATCATAAATCAAAAACATGTGATACATATACAACAACATCATAATATAATAGTCGAATCATCATGATCATCATATCATATCAAAATCAAATGCCCATGTATATATGTGTCTCAAAGTATACATCAATCTGGATACAAAAATAATTCCATCATGGGCATGAGTCAAAATAAGCATTCATCAAGAGGCATGATAAAAAAAATGATACATCATACATCATCAATCAAAACTGAGGCTTCATAAGATGCGTACATCAAAAGTACACACACACACACACACACACACACACACACATATTTGTGTGTGTGTACATCAAGAAGAGTCATGTCTGACTTGATCCCTCATGAGGAATCGATGGCCTTCGATCTGTTGGGGGACAAATGACCTGTGAACCATGCTACCCTGTCAGTTGTCCTCATGGCTACTCCACTTATCTACCTAATACAGATGACCTCTATGACTTTCCAAATCTTCTTAACTCCTGGCTATAGTTGGGTTCCCTCTGGCCCTCTAGAATGACCTCATAATATAAGGATCTATAATAGGATTGTCTCCCCTCAACTGTCACCAAATCCCTATGAAACGTGCAGTGTGACTGTGTTTCCATCAGTATGTCTAAATGAGGCTATCTCAACAGAAAGTCTCATGATCTCAGACTGGCCTACTGCTCACTCATCTTGGAGCTGATCACACTCCACAATGATAGCTTATACCTTTGACCCTGCCACATTTAGTTTATCCTTCTCTGTAGTAACTACCTAAAGTTGTACCCTGGCTTGGTCCCTCTCTATAATCAATTACTAAACCTAGAATGTACACTGTTGTAATAGGCTAGTAATATGTGGCATCTGCGTAACCCTTTGCTAGATCTGCTACAACCACCTGGCTCCATATCCTCCACCTCCATCATCTCCCCCCCTCCACTTATCAGTGGACTAGGAACCAACCTTTGTTTTGGTGTTGCTTTCAGTGAAAAACCCTGTTGTGGTACTCCTCCTGAAGAAGGATCCTATGGTGCTTCTCTCTGCACTAGTACCAGTTGTAAAGGAATATGTAATCCAACTGGTAAGCCCACTCAGGGCATCTATATCTGTCTAACAATTGGCATCTATCTATGTCCCTGGCCCTATCCCTATCGATGTAATGGTGGGGGACCCTATCCTCCACCTTCATCGTGGCCCTGTCCATCAAACCCATCCTCATCATTGTCATCATCTTTATTGTACTCCTTGGGAGGTGGCCTAACCCTTGCATCCCATGCGTCCTATGGAATGGTGAGACACAGTGGAAAAATAGTCAAATACTAGGGTGTATACCTGGTTGTAACTCTTGGATCTCTAATCTATCTCAATAGCACCCATGCCTATGGCACCATCTGGTCAAAACTAGCTTGAGTTTGATTTGGCTAAATCTACAGTCCCATGTCAAATCTCTCACTTTCTCGATGCTCATACCACATATCAGGGCCGAGTACATCTTGAACTACTCCAAATTATCTCTAGCACTAATCTACTCTATAAAACTCAATAATATACCCTCAGTTTCCTATCAAAAAGTTCTCTACCATAGCTATGTTGAGCTCGTATACATCCTTGACCCACTGATAATGGCAGTAGGGCCTCCACACTAACATATGTTGTTGAATATCATCAAAAAAATTCAATAATGATAGGTGTCCCCATAGTGCCCACAGATGTGATCCCCAACTGAGACCCATCCCATCACTAATGGCTCCTCTGGATCCCAAACACATAGCACACCTATAGGGTGACCAATAGCTATGTTATCCAACACCCATATCTGCAGCATCATGGTGGGGCCCATGGTCTTCTAACCATGGTATGTGATAAGGCGTAAATCCCAATATAAATGAGCCAATATGCACTGGCCCCAACAATATCTCTCGCCTCATAATAAGCCTCATATAACACCAATGATGTTGAATGGGAATGAAGTACCTGTCTTGTCAGTAAGAAAAAAATCCACTGACAAGATCCATCAAATATAAGGGCATACGATGAAAGTTGGGGTATGTGATGCATCAATATAAGTGCAATATCATACCTCGGTGAGGTATATCATCATGTCTAAAAAAATCCATAAGGCAGTCTAGTAGCTGAGCATCACCACTGACATACTCAATCAAGTGCCCCTGAATGGGCACACACAAGATATGTCAAACATCCTCAAGAGTAACAGTCATCTCTCTCATGGGAATCTAGAAGCACTAGCTCTCAATATGCCATGATCCAAGGTGATTTGCGACATCTGTGCTATGTGGGTTAACCTCGTAACATCTAGTAGAATTTCCATCATGTGCCTATGTTGAGGACAGAAGCTCACATCTAAGGTGGCAGCATCCATATCCCTCCCTCACCTATAATGATGACAATCGTCTCTACACAATAACACGACACTTGTTAGGACTATCAATTGTTCTATCTTCTTCTATTCTTCTAATTACTAACTCAGATTTCATCTATTCTATCTCATCTAACTAACATTCTTCTTAGAAACTCTTAGTTTTTCTTCTAAATTTTAATTGTTTCCTTCTTATGTACTTGCGTTCCCTTTTAGGCAAGTCCACACCTTTTCTGGTGTGTTTGAACCTAGTGCATGTATGTTCCCTATATGGTAGCTACACACTAATGTTTCCATGTGCACGCACAACCTATCTACCCTTCCCAACTTGTGCATACTCCTCCTTAAGGATGCATGTGCACACCATTTTTTGTATTCACCTACACACACATGACTTTCCCCCTAGACACATGTGCATCCCTTTCTATCCATGCACATACACACACATGATTTTCAACATGTGCACATGTGCACACATGTATTTTTGATGCCTTCCCATGCTCATGGATTCCTGTGTGTCACTAAGGCACATGCACAAATTTTTGACTCCCTAAATGGTCTAATAAATGTGATTAAATGCAAAAATTTAACAAGGAGGGATAGGGTACTCACAAATGGTCCATCGTCCTCCTTTCGGACGTACTCTTGAATGGTTTTAACATGCCTCCTATGGGTCTACACTCTCACCATCTTTCTCACAACTCACAATGTATCACAGTAAAAATTTGGTAAGGGTGTGGTAACAAATGAACTCTTCATGATGATTTAACCCCCTGGAGGGGTATATTTAGTTTTTTTAACCCATCGTGATGCCCCTAGGGCATATTTTGACCACCATGGTCACTATAACATTTTCTTCTACCCACAGTGATAATTATTTTTAACACATTTTCACTAAGTCGAGGCATAATTTTGCTACTTGGCGCCCGTTTCTTCTCCATGGGGCATTTTTCTTTCTTTCAGGCAATCCTCCATCCTCTTATTTCTTCTAAAAAATCAAAAAATCACTAAAAATTATAAAAAACTCAAAATTTTAAAAAAAATTAAAGAATCAATCAAAAAATCACTAAAAATTACAAAAACTCGAAATTTTCAAAAAAAAAAAAAAAAATCAATCAAAAAATCTTTAAAATTGCAAAAATTAAAAAAAATTACAAAAATTGGTAAAAAGCTTGTATGTAGTTAAAACTTGTGTCACAAGCATGGTATTCATATTGTATCTTGCTAGTGTTTTTACGTTTTCTTGAGCCAAATCACTCGTGGATCACCTGGATGTAAAACCATTTATAAAGCTATCATGCTTGCTTTGTCTGTACTCTAGGGCACATTGGGTTGCCTGATACTATTTCGTAGCACACAAAGCTTTATCATCGGACCCCGTGTCCTTCATCAAAATTCCTTGTATGTATCCTTGCTTGGGGCATCATTTTTAACCCTTGTCATCAATCACAAACATTTGGGGATCTTCAGCTCGATAAAAAAACATTTGTACAGCCGTTTTGACCATTGTTAGATTGAGTATTTGTGTTTGTAGTTGTTTCCTTTTTAAATGAGATTATTTACTTCTCATATTGCATTACATTATGTATGTTGCATTGAGTTGGTTTTTTCATAAATGGAAAATTGTTCATATTATGGCTTTTCATGTCATTCTACATGTTTTTTGTATTCTTATATTTTTTAATAAGGAATGATGACATAGATCACTGGAAATATGATGACACAAAAAAAATTTCAATCCATTGGATTAAAGCTAACACTTTTCTTTTTGTCTTCATTTTTCTTCTATATCATTCTCCTGGGTCATCCTGCTCCCCTTCTTTCCATTTCCTTCATACTTTCAATCCTCGATCAACCTATTTCATCACCCTATCGACACTCGAGGGGGAATTCCTCACTCCACTAATTTTCCCTCTATCTTTTCAAAATTCGTGTGTTTATACTTGTATACTATCTTTGAAGTGGCATCCATTATGCCACCCCACAGACGAGAAAATGTAGACACCTATAATTTGGATAGAACAATTTAAATACTTAAATTCCACCACTTATATCTTTTCCTGCAAATTGACGACATATCATCAATAACACACGTTTTTCTATTCTATCACTATTAAATAGTTACATTACACTAACTAATTAACCGTTATATCTCTCAAAATTCCAATTAATGACCTTTCGTTAATTAGTATCCCTTTCTACTTAGATTAATTAATTATTCCTAATTAATTAACTTCCCCTTCTGTTTAGTCAATAAGTTGTCATTTATTAGATTAAAATCCCCTCATAACTTAGATCATGCTAACTTTCCTCTAAAAATATTCTATAAGATACACCTATCTATTAATTAATCACCCTTGGTTAATTAAGACCCTCCCTTAACTCCCATGAATCACTAATTACTTATTAATCTCCTCTAAATCAATATTACTTTATCTAAAACAACCTTATCCATAACTAACCTAGCTTTGTTATTATCCCACATACAATAGGATGCAAAGCTTCTTCAAATAATAGGGTTATATAAATAACCTTCTTCCTACCTTTATTCTTACACCTTTGCATGCATATAACCTAAACTATAGGCATTTTCACCTTTTAGCACCATCCATTAGTTTTTAGCTAGGTATCTTCAATCTTGCATTCATCCATCCAATCTTTTGAGTCATATGGAGATAATCAAGATGGTATTATAGCCATGTCTTGATGATACCCCATTATTGAACCCTTGGGATCAAATAAACAATCATATTTTGACTGCTAAGGATCTACATAGGTCCATTTCTAGTTTAGCTTTCAAAGAGTAGAGGATAAATTTTTAACATGTTAGTATGATTTCCTTCAAAGTTTTAATTCATGTTGTTGATATTTACTCTCTTTAAGCTCTTAACATGATGATCTAGGTATAGTTATCTATGTTTTGGAACTATTAGGTGTTATTTTCTATTCTCTTAGCTTAGATAACTAATACATGGATACAACAACCTTTCTATCTCCACCAATTATCTATTTTGCACTTTTTCAAAGTCTCCTTACACTTCCTTTACTTTGGTATCTCCTTTCTTGCTTATTGTGCTTTAGTGCCTTAAGGATTCTTAAGGTTTCAAATGCCTACCTAGGGTTTTATACTATTGTATCCTTCTTATCCTAGCATACACTTCAAACCACTGATTTCACACTCACACAATAATGTTATAAGCATCACTAAAACAATTAGAATAATCGAAACATTCATCTTTCACTCCTTAGTCAAAACTAATTATTATGCTTCTCAATGCTAGGTAGCTTAATCCATCCATGAAAATCAACTTCTATCACTATTGATAAGGATCTATCACCTAATAAAGTTGTATTTCAACTCCTCTAACATTATTACAAAACTCAAAGCTTGACTCTTTGTGTAACTCTTGATATGTCACTTTTTGTATTTTTGGTCTCAAGCTTCCTAATGGGTCCGGGACAACAGTCTGATGCAAATATCTCTTCACTCCATCTGGTCCTAGGCTGAAACTTAAAAAAAAATTCCACCCATTATTGATATCTAGGTGTCGATTAAATTTTAGGGATTAACTCTCTATATGAAGGGTACTTACTTTGTAAAATGACCCTCTTAATTAGCCCTTAAACTAGGTTTACTCATCTCCTTCTAAACTATCGTAAAAATATGAATATTTAATAATTATTTATTCAATTTTATTTCATAATACCCATATATTATCTCTGATTATTACATCTTTAATTTTTGAAGGCAAAATAATTTTTAGGTGCTTCTAATTACTAACATTAGCACTGTGACAATAATCTTCCCTAGAAACCCAAGAACCTTCAAATGGCTATAAAAACTACTAAACTCACTCTCCAAGCTTGAAATTTTAAACACAAGACTATATATACATGTTCCACATTAAAAAATTACAAATATCCTTAAATTACAAGTCCACACATGCCAACAAAACTTTATACCATTGTAGCATCCTGTGCATGCATAGTTGGTTATCTCAGTTTGCACACTTAACCTAAAATACTATAGTCCTATTGTCTTCACGCTGATATATTCTTGTACTATTGACCTTGTCAACAAATACTTAAAAAAATTCCACAGGATTCCTTTGATCAACAACTTAATCACTGTTTTCACCCTCCTATAAAAGGGTACTCCAGTAAGATTAGATTTGTTTTGCTTAATTTCAACTGAGTAGTGTGTATAAATTTTCATAATTCCTCTGTAGGTTCCTCTAATGAATCATAACCTTCCTTTACACCTGGTACCATTATTAAAATTTCCTCTTATATGATGAAATTTCAAACACCATAACAAATTTTATCTCAGCAAGTAAAGACTATCACTCAGAAAACAAAGTTATCCATAGTTTTTGGGTTATTTACTTTCAAAATCAACTTGTCATCAACTATACACTCATTTTCATTATAATTTTTTAGTTTCTCTTAATAAATTATCAAGATATTAGTCCTACAATAACTTCATAATCTTTCATAGTACTTATTAGAATTCTTTAAAAATTTCTTACCTCTTTAAAAAGTTTGATCCTCTTCCTTTTTCTCTAGACTATCTTTATGGTCATGCCATTAGTTTCATATATCTTTCCTTCCTTTCATAACAATGCCACATTCATGAAAGTAAAATCAACTAAGAAATGGTATACATTTATCCTTGATATCATAATATAAGTATATATGCACATGTTTTCACACTATAGGAAGCCTTATCATTGATAAATCTTGGTATAACCAGCTTCATGAGCCTCTTGTGCTTTGTAAAGTAGTATTATTCTTCTAAAAACCTCTCCCCCATAACTCCATCAATATTCCCCATTTGAGTACACTAGGTTTTTATGGGTTATATGGTAGTTAGGTTCATGGATAATTTTAGCGGCGAATATTCGTAATATGGCGAAAATTTCATTTTAGGAAAATTTGAAAAGGCGAATTATTCGGAGTGGGTTGGTGTCCTGTTCGCCTAAAATATAAAGTATATTTTTTTTGGGGGGTCGGCTTCGCCTTCATTTGAAAACATCTCCTATAAAAACCTATGTGATTCACCGGGTAGTATACCTCAAGTAGCTTACCAAATTACCAATACTGTGAAATTTGAACTCACATACCCTTTGCACCAGAGATTCATATTACTGTTATCCTGTGATTGTTGACGCGTGACAAATGCAGTGTTGACGCACGACAAGGGAAATATTGACGCGTGACAAGAGCTGTATTGACGCACGAAAAGAGTTGTACTGACGCGCGACAAGAGCTGTATTGACGCGCGACAAGAGCTATATTGACGCGCGACTTGGGCTAAGAAGTGACGCGCGATAGAGGAAGGCTTGACATGCGACAGAGGAAGTGTTGATGCATGACTTGGGCATTGTTGACGTGTGACATCAGACAGTTCATGCGCGACAAGACCTCAGAGATTGTACAAAGTCGCTTCTTGGTTCTTTTGCTGACGCAGGACTCTTTTCAGAATAATGGAAGGTGTCAGCTCAAAGAATACGAATAACCTAAAAGTAAGTAAGAAATCTCAGAAATCACTCTTCAAGTATTTTGGAAACTCTGCGGATACAGATAATGTAAATACCAATCATATAGATGCCACCAAAAAGAATCAGAATACTGACTGTGTGGAAGGCATTATTGAGGTGGACATGCATTCTGCACAGTATCACAGTCAAACAAATGATACCTACGATAATATGCCAGATCTTGAAGATATTGTTCCTGTTGGGGTGCAACCAGAAGTGCAGCTAGATATCACAGATACAAACACTCAGCAAAATGGAAGACAGAAATCAATATCAAACTCTAGTCCAAGAAAGAGGAAACCAGGTGATTGCGATATTGCTCAAAATTCTACTCAAAAAAGTAAAGCATTGAAAACAAACAAGAATATGTGGACCATTGGCAGGACATACAAGTTTGATTGGGCAGCTAAATTTCCATTTATTGAACCTGTACAATCATCAAATTCTGAAGAAATCCCATGTGAATGTACATGTACAATATGTACGTGGAAATTGGGAAAGCAACAAAAAATGCAACTGAAGCTGGACACAATAGAAAAACATTGTGGAAAACAATATTTAACTGTAACAGGGGCGGATGGCCAAAAAATCAAAACACATAGGTGGAAAACTGAAAAGGAGTGCATGCATGTCAGATACGCAGCGGAATATGAGGCAGAGCAGAAAAAACACAGACATCTGTTGGAAAAGGGAGGAACAATCACATCGCATATTGGTAAGATGAAATAAACAAATCTACATGCAAAATTCATACAATTCTCTACTCTTTTTCAAATACTTAAAAAAGGAAGGGCGATGTCAGATTTCCTTGATTTCAAAGTTTTGTATCAATTTAACGGAATGCTGAATGTACCTCAGTCTCATTGGTCTGAGAGTAGTGGATGGGAAATGGCAAAATGCCTCTCGATGATAGAGAAGGAAGATTTGAAAGAGAATGTAAAAAAAGCAAACTTTATCTCTCTTTCAATTGATGAAGTGACAGCAGTTGACAACACCGCATGGGTATGTATCCACATATATACTTTAGAAAATCATATAAGGACTCCTCATCTGTTGGGTGTTATGAAAATGGTTGAAAACTGCAATGCTGAAAACCTATATAAATAGTTGTTTCTCATTTGAAAGATGTTGCTGGTATGACTGATTATGAAATTGCTACAAAGTTGGTATGCGTTGGAGCAGATGGTGCATCTGTCATGCAGGGTCACCGAACAGGGCTGTGTGTTAGATTACAAACAACAGTGGCCCATATATGCTACTAATTCACTGTATGGCTCACAGAATGAATTTAGCGTATAAAAAGGTAAGCAACCACGAAATGTTGCTAAATTAGAAGACCTCATAAGAGAACTTCATGCCTATATGTCAAGCAGCCCAAAGCGTTTTCTCGAGTTCCAAAAATTTGCAATTGGAATTACAGACGGAAAAAAACTTCTGAAGGATGTGGAGACTAGATGGATCTCTTTGTATGAACCAGCATGCAAAGTTCGTGAGGAGTATCCTTCATTGGTTGGTTTCATGCACAAATACCATCATGAAGTTGATAGGGCAAGGGACTTGTTGTTCCGCTTAACTGATTTGGAGACTTTGCTTACATTGGTTGGTATTCTTCCAATGTTAAAGGAGATCAATACACTGATGAAGCATGCACAGGGCAGATTGATCTATATTGTGGATTTTATACGGATGAGGAAAATGGTATGTCAAAGTCTTGATATATTGTATTGTTCCCAGGATAGTTTTGATGCATCTGTTTTTGAAAATTGGAGAGATTTATTAGATCTTAAAAATCCTAACAC
The DNA here is from genome assembly GCA_019776745.2 of Taxus chinensis. Taxonomy (NCBI): domain Eukaryota; kingdom Viridiplantae; phylum Streptophyta; class Pinopsida; order Cupressales; family Taxaceae; genus Taxus; species Taxus chinensis. Next base: position 886,254,155 of record CM034149.1, read on the forward strand.
CTATTTGAGATTTAATATCCACGATCACCTATGCATCTCTGTTAATGGGAAGGAAATACCTATGCACATTTTGCAAAGACGTCAAGATATTACAGGATCGGAACGAGAAGATGTTCCTGTGACACGTAATTTTTTTGAGTCTGTGATAGTTGAAACCAGAATAAAGCTTAAAAATTTTTTAGAAACCTTGTCATCAGAAATTAGGGAACGTTTCTGTAAAGATAAAATTCTGGAAGCCATTGGTGTGATGAATCCGAATTTTTGGAATACAGAAGGTGGCCGTCCAGACTTTATCAGTAAGCATTTCCATAAATCAATGGGTACAACAATGGAACAATTTACAAAGACGTCAGAGCTCAAGGGTACGGAAATCAAAGGTATACTGAATGCCGATTTATTAAAGTTTCAGTCAACCAATTTGGCAACAACAATGAGGAACCAATATAAGAATTTAGATCAACCTTCTGAAAGTGGTGCTATTACAAGGCTGTGGAGAGGAATCTATCAAAGTTCTATCTTACAAGAAGATATCAGTGAGTATTTCAGACTATATGAATTATGCCAGACAATGATTTTGGGGTCTGTGGAGGATGAAAGAGTTTTCAGTGCATTGTCATTTATAAAATCAAAACTGAGAAACAGGTTGGATAAAAATCTGGAAAGTTACATGAGGTGTTACGTTTCACGATACTCCCTCAAAATCTTTCCGTTTGACAGAACAATTGTGCACTGGAATTCCCTTTGCGAAAGAAGAGGTGTAAATAATACAGCTACAAGTACAAATATTCCCAACCTTGAGAGTGTAATTGGCTCTTCGTCACATTCTACAGAAGACAACATCGACTTTGATGAAGCTATTGATAATGGATTGTTTCAACTTTAAAATATAGGTCTATATACTAAAAATGTCAGGCGATTCACCCATCTATCTACTAATCCGTTTCTCGTGTTGGATTTTTTTAAAACACAGATCTAGCTCATTACCAGTGGCAGTGATGATTTCAACTTTAAGCAGGTATCTTTTTCCCCTTAATCTTATTGTTTGTTACTATTCATTTTTTGACAGAGCAATTGCTCACTGGAATTCCCTTTGCGAAAAAAGAGATGTAAATAATACAGCTACAAGTACAAATATTCCCAACCTTGAGAGTGTAATTGGCTCTTCGTCACATTCTACAGAAGACATCATCGACTTTGATGAAGCTATTGATAATGGATTGTTTCAACTTTAAGTAGGTATCTTCTTTATCTATCTTTTATCTTTATCATTAAAGATGTTACAGGTCTATATACTAAAAATGTCAGGCAATTCACCCATCTATCTACTAATCCATTTCTCGTGTTGGATTTTTTTAAAACAAAGATCTATATCATTACCAGTGGCAGTGATGATTTCAACTTTAAGCAGGTATCTTTTTCCCCTTAATCTTATTGTTTGTTACTATTCATTTTTTCAGCTCTGGTTATAATTAAAGATGTTACAGGTGTATGTATTTACATTTAGTTAAATACAATTTTTTTTTTTTTTGAAAACGTGGGTTGACATCCGTCCGAGGAAGCTTTTACTTCTCGGGACTGACAACGTCAGGCAACTCACCCATCTATCTACTAATCAATTTTTTGTGTTGAATTTTTTAAGACAAAGATCTAGCACATTACCGGTGATGATTTCAATTTTAAATAGGTATCTTCTTCAACATAATCTTATTGTTTGTTACCTTACATTTTTTCAGCTCTTGTTATCATTAAAGACATTACAAGTCTAATTCTTTATATTTACTTGACCTTTAAAGATATTGTTGGTCTATATATTTAAAGATGTTGCTGGCACTTCTCAGGACTGACAATGTCAAGCAACTCACCCCTCCATCTACAATGTCATGTGAAACAAAGATCTAGCACATTACCCTTGATGATTTCACAGCAATCTAATACGCAAGAGGTAAGCTAAACCCTAGCATATTTGCAATTATGTTTAATTTCTTACCAGTGATGATTCTTTCTTGATTTCTTAGAATTATATTAATTTATTTTTAATATATTTTATCTTCCTGTAGACCAAGGATTTTTTTTCTATTTAATATCTCTTTATTCTCCATTTGTTGGTGAGTGGTAGCTTCCCAAAAAATAGATATTCCTGCCACCTGATAGGATAAAGATAACTAAAATAACAAACAATTAAATTGGAAAGTGATGTCGAAACATGTCACAATACTACCAAATTCAATATTCACATTTCCCTGATTCAAACCACAAGAGCCTTGGCTGAGTCACCCTCCGTTAATATTAAAGTACATTGATCAGAATTCTTCCCTCCTGCTTGATTTGCATCAAGTTTGGGAACATCAATTAATTTCACCTTCTTGGTTCCATCTGTTTTCTTATGATCTTTTTTTTTTTTAAACTTTTCCACTGCACTCATCAGGTCAAAACAAAGTTACAAATCTCATCTTAGATAACCTGACCATACACCATGAATCTTCTTGTACTGGAAGAGACTGTTTCCAATTACCTTACACATATCACATCATCTTTCACACTTTCATTAACTCACAACCTTTATAGGCAATAACCTTGTGATGCAAAGATAGATGAGCATTTGAATCAACGCATTCCTGGAGCCACTGTCAAAACCTTGCATTGACCTCTAAGAATCCTTTAAGAAACAATGTGTTATACTCTTCCTTACTATGCACAAATCTTATGACAAGGTAACATCAATATGAGATTTCTCAACTTTATAACATTTGTAGATACTCATTTTTCCCTACTTTGAGCATGAATCAGAAGTATAACCTCTATTACACAATACATCTTCTTGTAGTAGCAATACATTCTTGTCTCAACACCATGATAGACCACATAATGACACATAGAAACAATGTGTTATACTCTTCCTTACTATGCACAAATATTATGACAAGGTAACATCAATATGAGATTTCTCAACTTATAACATTTGTAGATACTCATTTTTCCCAACTTTGAGCATGAATCAGAAGTATAACCTCTATTACACAATACATCTTCTTGTAGTAGCAATACATTCTTGTCTCAGCACCATGATAGACCACATAATGACATATAGCATGACATTTGGGTCTTGATAGACCTTGAGCTTTTCTAAAAGATGTGAAAACATTTCTTAAGGCATAAACAAGGTCCTTTTAATATGTCACCTTTTAGAACTACAAGACATTGATGAATCAACACCTTGACATGGTATTATACCACTTTTAGAGAATTATAAATCTCCTTGATGAAATTCTTTCACTTTGTACATCATGAAGCACTGATAATTTTCATCACCAACTAGGACTGAGTCAGCTTGAAGCACTGACAGAGTAACTTGCACTTGACACTCCCAATATTCAATTCATGAATTCCTTAACAAGGATGAGCTTTACCAACTAGATAACAGGACAGATTGCTAGACCTTAGCATCATTGACTTGGATATCTTTATTTTAGACTGATAAAGGTCATTCATAAAATCCAAACACACTTTGAAGTCCTCAACACGTTGAAAAATCATAGTACAACACAGATTCTTAACCTATCAACCTTAAGTCTACTTTCATAGACAGTATAACCCCACATATACAATTAAAGTCCCACAAGATATTCAGGCACTAAATTTTACATTATACACATTAAATCGATCATCGTCTTTCATCATCATCTATCATTGATTATCAATTGTCATCATTCATCATCTATGTCTACATATTATTCATGACAATGCAAGTAAACAAGAAACATACATATAATTCATGATAATCACCATCTAATCACCATATAATTAAATTCAAATAGCATAGTACAAACTCAATAGTTGAAGTTTTCAAATTCAATATTAAAAGTTTAGTCAATAATAAAAGTTTCTAATTTTCACAACACTCTTTTTCTTTAGAAAATTCTGCTCTGCCCTCTTCCCCTACGGCTTCTTCCACTCTGGCTGCACCTCTTTCCCCAACAGCAGAAATAACCCCTGAACTTATAAGATCTTCTGCAGCACTGTCCATATTTTTTATAATTTTTTCTTCTTGATTTGTTGCATCTCCATGCGACAACAAATTTGGATCAGCAACTGCTTTGGCTTTGAACAAGATGTCAGGGTCGAGACCATGCTCTTTAATGATCCGCTTTAGTGTATTGTTTTGTTTGTTAACCAAAACAATATTTTGCTTCAAATTTTTTGCTACGGATAAGCTGTTCTTTGCTGTTTCCAAGTGAACTTGCAAAACCTTCGCCTGACTCTTCAAATTTTCATATTTCAACTACACAAAAAGAGTAACGTCAATTCAAAATATTAATGTAAATTCAAAATTTCAAATTAACAAAAATGATTGTTAGAATGTAATAGTACTTACAACCGCTCTATCTCTTTCGGCATTTGCGATTGATACCAAATCCTTGTCCTTTGACCATTTGTAAAAATATTCCTGGGCCTCGGCACTAATATTTTCCAATTTGTTTAGTGCCTTATCTAAAATGCCATCTTTATAGTCGTTATTAAACGTGACAGTCCCACATTTTACTTGGGTAAGTAAGGAATCCATCTTTGCAGGTTGATTCTGGACTGCAGCGTATAAACTATCCCTTTGCCAATAATTTACATAACGACTAATAATCTCATTGATAAGAATTTTAGCCCTTTTCTCCCATTCTATAAGCTGTTGGATTTGAGGAATAATAAACTCACTGACATGGGATTGACAATCTTTACCAATTAAGTTCTCCAAAGGAAAAAGTGGAAACTCTTCACTATCTGAATCTGATGCAGATGATCTTGCTGGAGAAGTGTGGGGGCTTTCACCATGACCAAGATCAACTGCTCCTTGTTTCTGTCTTTGGGTGGGCTGATCCTGTTTTTGAAAAAATAAATCAAGATTTAGATAAATAAATTTGAAGACTGAAGATTTAGATTTAGATAAATCAGAATGTAATTAAAAATTGTAAAGCATATTAAAATTGAAATTTGAAGACTGAAGTATACCTGCTGGCCTTGAATCATCTCGCGGGTATCGAAAAACCTAGTTGGGTCATTACTATCAATGCCCAAATAATCTTCATCTAAATTTATATTGTTCAAAACAGATATGCCCATTGCGCTGGGCAAGCCACCAAGTGAGAGAGTTGGAATTCGAAACGAGGAGTCAAGGTTTAGTGTCCCACTAGGGGCCGGAGCAAAACTCATGCATTTACCAATGTTCTTTTTCACTGTTCCTCTGGTTGGCATTTTAAAAATTAATGGTTGGGTGGGTGTCGATGCAGTGGCTTGATCATGACTGACATGTGCTGAAAAGTACAAGAAAAAATGAAAAATATTAAAACAATTCATAAAGTCAAAACTACGAAATTAAACGTTCTATAGAAAAGTTGTGCCTTGTTGTCGAGGGGTTGTTTTTTTCGGTGCTACGGGTGGCCTTGTAGGAGTTGTACTCAGTGGCTGTTTAGAAGATATCAATGCATGCGACTGTATTGAGTGAGTTGGGGAAGAAGGTTCCATAGTCCCTTCTGTTCATCAATATTAAATGTTGTCAATTCATTTTGCTAAAATTTAAATTGAAAAATAAATCTGCAACTTTGGAATTTGTAATTAATATATGAGAATGTATTACTTCTCTGGCGTTTAACGAGTTCAAACTGTTGAGGGTCTGGAGAGGAGTGAGCTTCCATTTCAGAATGGGAGTCCCCCGAAGCCTCTGCGTGTAGTTGGCCTCTTCCTCTCGACATCTTTTTTTTTTGGGAATGGCTTCAAGATATCTTCTCTGCAAAACATTAAAATTTAAGTTTTAATAACTGCGCACTGTAATGAAGAAAATTGTAATACAATTACAAAATAAATAGTTTATACCTGTTGTTCTGCAAATGGAATTGAGAATTTCTTCAAAGCCTCATCAGAGCAAGTAGGAATTTCTTTAGCTTTTAAATTTAAAAGTGCCTCATAGTAGAAGCCGAGGAGATAGTTTGTTGAATAAATGAAAGGTTTTTCTGACATTTTCAAATTTGATATGTCAGCTCTTATTTTTTTGGATAGAAATGTGCACCAATCGATTTTTTTTTTTGAGATAGTGGCATAAATGTATGCAATGGCCCAATTTGGTATATCTGTTTGGCGACCCTGCATAACAATTCTGGCTTGAAAAAATGCAATAAGTGCAGCAAGAAAGTGGTGTGTAATTGATTGTGTATCTACACCACGCCTGGATTTATTGACATGGGCTGCAAATGCGAAACAGTGAAAATTACTATCAATTTATAATAGCAAATTGTATCAGAATAAAAAATAGAATAAATTTTTTGAATTAAAATGAATTATACTTACAATCAACATGGAAACCGTACTTTGATTCGAGAAATTTCTTGTTTTCTTCCACGAGTGTTGCCTTGGTTGTAACAGTTGGTAAATTTCTGATAGGAAGGTCGGTAAACCGATGTATGTCATTCGGTTCAATAGTGAATTGGAACATTTGGCCATCATTCAGAGTCACATAAAATATACCGTCCTCTGAATTGTAGCATGATAGAAGGTAATTCAAAATATCCGGATCTGTTTCGAAATGGGGCATATTAACGAGCCCTGTAAATCCACACTCTTCAATTATACCTTGATATTCTGGAGACATCCTTAAAGCCGTATGGATGTGAGGGCATAAGGGATTCCTGTAGGTTATCTTGGAAATCGATTGACTTGGATTCTCTTCATTTTCTTGCTGAACTTGCAATTGGGAGGCATGTGAAGTCGACATTATAGCTGTAATTGTGTCTTTGTCAAAGATTTAGACCTACAAAAATTCAAGAACGGGAAAACGTAAATGAGAAAATGAGCGGCATAAGGGTATTTATAACCTAAATATGTGTGTCACTATCCCCTATTGACGTGCGTCATTTTCTTCAAATGACGCGTGTCAATAGGAAGCAGTGTCGTGCGTCAATAGAAGGCTGTGTCGCGCGTCATTTGTTTATAGTGTCGCGCGTCATTTGATTAAAGTGTCACACATCAATAGAAGGCTGTGTCGCGCGTCATTTGTCTATAGTGTCGCGCATCATTTGATTACAGTGTCGCACGTCATTTGTTTACAGTGTCACGCGTCAATAGATTACAATGTCGCATGTCAATAGAGGACAATGTCGCGTGTCAAAGATGACAATGTCATGCGTCAATTGAGGACAATGTCGCACGTCAATAAAGGACAATGTCGCGCGTCAATAGACTGTAATGTCACGCGTCATTTTGTGACTGTGTCGCGCGTCAATAGAGAACAGTGTCGCACGTCAATAGAATCAACTGACGCGTGTCATTATGATCTAGTGTCGCTCCAGTGTCGCACGTCATCAGGAGCTATTGTCGCGCCAGTGACGTGTGTCATTAGTGATTACTATTGTCGCACGTCACTGATTTAGCCTTGAAAAACCAAGTGAAAATTTTGTTTTTGAATACTGTCAAATTCACCTTTCGCTGAAAGTGGTTACGGGGATATTCGCCAGGTATTTTCCACCTTTAATTTTATAGGGGTGTCTTAAAATGAACCCTGGTTAGGTTTCATCCATCTTAACTCACACCATGATTAGGTTAAGTTAGTTTCCACCATGGTAAGGGTAGAGTATAGGATTTTATAATATGAACACCTTGTTACATTTATTTTAAGTCTATATTAAAACTTAGAAATATAACATACTAACACTTAGGCTAGATTACATTACCACACTATTTGAATATTCAAATGTGGATTTTGGAGGGAAACCTCCAAAATATGACTTATTACATTATGAGGGGTCCATATGGACCAAAACACCTATTAAACAACTAAAACACCCAATTTAGACTAATCAAGCCAAATTTTGCGTTATATACATGATACTTTTGCATCATCACTCTTCCAATTGGCTTCAACTTGTAGTGTTCTTCTCTTTTCTTCTGCATTCTCTTCATTCTTTTCAGCTTCAATATTCCCTGAATATCCATTCTTTATCTTCATCTTCTTCTTATTGTCTTTACCCTCAAGAATGAGGTCTTCAAATATTATTTTCTTCATTTGAGCTCTTAAATGAGATTCTTTTTCAATACTTTTGATCTTTTTTCCTATTGTAACTACACTTTCACAAATACACAAAAGCTTAATTTTAAAAATAAGATTCTTTTTGAGTCTCTTCACATGTTTTCTCTTCACTTTCTTCCTCTTTTTTAGTCTTCTCTTCCATATTTTCAACTTCTTCTTCTTTATCTTTCACTTTTTCATTCTTTAAAGCACACTTAAGTTCTTATAATTCTTCTTCTACTTGTTCTTATCTTATGTATACAAACTGAATTTTCTTTTTTGCTTTCTCTTCTTTGAATTCTTCTTCAAAACTGAATTCATCCTTTACCTTATCTTTTTCTTTTCTTTTTCCTTTCCTACTTTCCTTCTTATTCATCATTTTAAACTTGTTTTCTTCTTCTCCAGTTGTAGTCTCTTATCTCTCTTCATGAGTGACCTTAAAGTCCACTTTACCACCTTCCTTAACACTATTTTAATTTCTTTCCTTTTCATTTCTCTTACTTTTCTTTCCAACTCATCTAGTTGCTTCATAGTTCTTCTTAACTATTTTATTTCTTTTTCTTCCTAAAACTTTCTCCTCTCTTCCTCTCGCATTCTCTCTTCTTTCCTTTTATTCTCTCTAATCTCTTTCTCTTTCTTACTACTCTTCATAAAATTACACAACTCTTTTTCTATCCCAACTTCCATATTCTTTCTTGCAAGTCTTTTTCACCTTGCCAAGTTTCACCCAAATTTGCTTTCTTACCTAACATTTTGACTTCTTTCACTATCTTCACTATATTTTATCTTTATTCACTTTTATTCACCTTTCAAAGGAATGAATGACATTCCACACACATCTAACTCACTAGAAGGAAATTTTTTGAACAACTCAATAAAATCAACCACAAAAACTATAGATAATTTCTTCTTAGTAAAAAATCAACTTCACCTTCAATTAGAATTCTCAAACTTATTTAATTTTGTTGCTATGATACCAAAAATTATGTATATCCCTACATACAAACCTCTTATAACACCATAAAATGCATTATAAGTCACTAAAAACAACTTAAACATTCCCCTTTCTCAAAGAGCCAACACATTGCTTAAGAAGCCCAAACTTGCTCAAATGCACTAAATTTATTAAACCATTGAAACAAATCTTAAAATTATTGTAAAAATACTTCATATACACATACACACTTCATCAAACAACTCAAGAAGTTTCACATCTTCATTTATCATATTTTCCCTTCTAGACCTCAATCTTGCCTTATAGCCCTGAAAACCCTTATTTTAAAAAAAAAAAATGCCTCATTTTTCACTTCCAAATATTCATGGTAAAATTTATAGATACCAATTTGATATATTAATATTCATGTTAAATTTCAAGATTCAATTCCTTACCAAAAATATTATATATATATTTTTTTGTTTTCCTAGCTTTTGGCAATTAGCCCTTCTATAGAAGGAATCCTAAAAACTGGGAGAAATCTACATACTTTCAGAGAAAACCAAAAAAAATTGTAGATAACCTTTTGGCTCTTCTTTATTTTCATCAATTTTCTTTTCCCAATTATTTCCCAATTTTTCCCAACACCAAAACCTTCACTTTTGCTTGTTTCTTAAGCTTAAGCTAGGGTTTCTAGCTAAAAACTATATTTATTGGTTTCCCACTGTTACAACCTTTATATCTCCACCAATAATATTTTTTTTCACTTTTTTAATGTATTCTAACACTTCCTTTACCTTGGTATCTCCTTTCTTGCTTCTTTTGCTTTAGTACCTTAAGGCTTGTTAAGGTTTCAAATGCCTACCTAGGGTTTTAGATTCTTCTATCATTTTTTACCTCTCAGACACTTCACACCACTTATTTCAAACTCACACAATAATGTTAGAGTCATCACTAAAACAATTAGAATAATTAAAAAAAAAATCAGATCTATCACTCCTTAGTCAAAACTAGTTACTATATTTCTCAAGGCTAGGTAGCTTGCTCCAACCATGAAAATCAACTTCTAGCACTATCATCAATGATATATCACCTGCTTAATATTTGTTTCAAATCATCTAACATGATTGCAAAAAATTAGAGCTTCACTCTTTATGTAACTCTTGATATGTCACTTTTTTGTAATTTTTCTCTTAAGCTTCCTAATGGGTATGAGACAACAATCTGATGCAAATATCTCTTCATTCCCTCTGGTCCTAGGCTGAAACTCAAAATTTTTAGCCAAAAATTATGGATATATAGGTTTCTATGAAATTTCAAGGATTAAATCTCAATATAAAGGTACTTGCTTTGTAAAATGACCCTCTTAATTAGCCCTTAAATTGTGTTTACTCATCTACTTCCAAATTCTCATAAAAATCTGAATATTTAACCATTATTTATTTAATTTTCTTTCCTAATGCCCTTATAATATCTCTTGTTATTATATCTTGAAGTTTTGAAGGAAAAATAATCTTGTGATGTGCTTCTAATTACTAACCCTAACAATGTGACAATAGTCTTATAATTAACTAAAATTGACTAAACTAGGGTAGTGAAAGATAGTTAATCTAATATATGAGGAGATATAAACACAATAAATAAACACCCTAAGATAACATTTAAATGAATTAAGTACATGAAACTAATGGAATATTAAACCCTAATGTGCAACAGAGGGCAGGAAAGAACTTAGCTGGTAACCGATACTCGCTGGAATGTGTCGTAGTGTTGAATAAAAAATATAAAAGCATGAGATATTATGTTTGGGTCCTATGGAGAGAAGATTTCGGTGATGTGGCCTGAATGGGGCACTTGGAATAGGACTAGGGTGCCCACGAGATCTCTGGTATGGAATATGGGCACCTTGGTTTAGGAAAAGTTCCCAGAACTGGTCTTCACAGGGATAGAGGGTGATCTGCTGCCTTGAATGATTGTCACACTAATTTCTCTGTACTACTATACATACCCAAAATAGTATGGTATTGCACCACCGGAAATATGTTACACATACCCCAATGATGATACAGGTCTCCTTGCAAGGTGTTTGGAATCCAAAAAAGCTCGCCAAGTATGCATTTGTATCCCACATGCCTCGCTCGGCCTCCGCATGCTTTGTTTTTCCCTTGACAGAGCTCGCCATTGATTGGAGCCTCTAAACAGATATTATATCTAAACAAACCATTACACCAATTCAAGTTAGGAGGGCTTTCTTTACCTTATATTTGCATATTACATTATTGTGTATTGAGGATATAAGATTACCCGATTAGTTTGTCTGTATCTATTTATATTCCACATTCATTGGCCATCTCGAGCATGACCTCGGGAGATCAGGTACGAGGAAGAGGTACCTGTAGATTCCCATGCTTGCATGTCACTTTTCCATCATACAAAACTGGTGAACCCAACGTGAAACAAACAATTGTTTCATCTTCTCTACCTAATTACCCTTCACATCAGCTTCACCACCAAAACTGGTGAACCTAATGTCAACAAATAAATATTCCCCTTTTGTTTTCATTTCTTTCATCCACCTTCACTCTTTCCCATTATTATGTGGGTATTCATATACCCCATGAATATGTCAGGATACAATGCATATGGTAGACCTCTCTCAGATCTTGAAGCAAGTTATAGTCAAAATAGGTTGACAACTATCACCCTCGCTTTTCGCATGGGCTGATAACTATTCAAGTAATTGCTTGTCATCTCAAACTCCCCCTCAAAGAACTAGCTCCAGTTCTTGATTTCGAAATTGAGGAGTTTGATCATCTTGCACAAACACAATAGCCAGAGCCCTCAGGGTCTAACAATATGACGTTTACTGGAGAATCCACTTCATCTCCTTAGGTCTTGTTCAGACCATAGATTAGTAGATAGTCAGATCCACTCCCATTTTTGGATGAGGAATACTTAGCATGTTATGCTAAAAAGAAAACAACATTTCCAAAACATGTATCCACCTATAGGGAGTTTACAAATACAATCTGATACCCTATTCCAAGGAAAACACCCCCATTCCTCCACCTATGGGAAATTCCCTCAGTGAAGCTTGGCAGGGTAATGATCAATTCATAGCAAGGTATCATACCCCTTTACAACCTCAAGGTATACAAACAAACGTTGTTAAGGAAAAACACCTGTGTCTTCACCAATAGAGGTCATTTCAGCCTTAGTTGAAAAGGTTAGAGGACTAGAACTTGCTCAAGCAAACCAAAATTCATATTTTGGGCAAGCGAGGAATCCCCAACCCTCCACATCACCCCAGTCAGGTTGACCTCCTTACAAGAACAGGCACATTAGGCATGCCTCCTCAAAATCCTTATAATTACCCACATCAAACACCAAATAGGACCACGTTTTCAAACGCCGCTCCAATTGAAAGCATGACACCTCCCAACTTGGCACCAAACAACCCATACCAGAACAATGCTCCTCCGTACTTCAACATTTATTCAAAGTCACCACAAAGAGACATGTTATCTTCTCCCGGGATATTTGTTTAAACATAGGGATTCCCTTATGTACCCTATAAACATGTATGCTATGCCATATCAACAAATCTTTCCACCTCCACCCCCCTCAACAAGCACCATCAATGGTCGAGGCCTATGCAGTAGGGACTTATTCAAAATATTTAAAAGATCCCCTAGACTTCATCCATATGAAGTGTTATGCTTCCAAGACCTATTCCCAATTTACCCAAATATAAAGGGGAAGGGGATCCAAATGCACGCACATTAAGGCCTACGCCATAGCCATAAGGGAATTACTCCCTTAGGACATGGATTGTCGCTAAAATATTCCCTAAAACCTTAGAAGGTATTGCCCTTGATTGGTATTACAAAATACCTGAAGCCTCGATAGACTCATTCAAACAACTTGTGTCTGAGTTCATCAAAGCTTTTGATATGAACAAATTGTTAAGAATGAGGAATCATGGAGTTCTTGCATATTAAACAAGAACATAATGAATCCAGCTGCTCATTTTATTCAAAGATGGCATACGGTTCTCTACTCATCAGCAAGTGCTCCAAACATGGATCAAATGGAACTATGTGATTTATTCCTTAATTCTCTCAATAGAGAGATAAAGGAAGAAGTCCAGAAGTTCCCACTAAGAACTTACAATGAAGTACTCGAGAGTGCTCTCTGAATCGACCAAGCAGCGATAGATAGTGGTTGTAAGACATATGGAACAAATGTGAAATTAACCACTCCCAATCAAAACACTGTGGCCTATCCTAATATTGAGGAATTGACTAATCAAGGACGTAAGATCCTTAACAAGAACCGTGGAGTTACAACAGATGGAGTAACTAACCAAGTTAAAAGGGAAAATGTTTTAAACATTTCGCCACTTGTTAATAATTAGTGAAATAACAAATTTACTCCAACAATCAACGTGCAGTGGATTTTAATCATCCACCGCGACAACAACAACAACAAACGACAATGAAAAACCCAAACACAAGGCCCAAATCAAAACCCACCTGGATATTAGAGTCAAAACCAAAGGCAACAGCCTCAAAATTTTAACTCTAATAACTAGCAACCTTATCATAGTTTTGGGCCACAACAGGTTTTAAATCAAACAACTTTGAAATTATAATCCCAATTTGTATTGTGGCTTCCACAAGATTCAAGGCCACAATACTAGGACTTGTCGTGACTATAATAAATTCATGCAGCATTTGCTAGAAGAGCAAAAAACAACTCTTTATAGATATGTTTTTATCAAAATTTGTAGTACACACACCAAACGCTTATACAGGAGTAGTTTCCCCTCAAAATGCACCCCTCAAAATCTTTAATGATCTACTACCAAACCATTCTAACAATAACATGCTAGATCCTAACAGAACAAACAAAGGTATTATAACAGGAAACAATGACCATGAAGCCTCAACTTCATTAAATCCACCAGTTGCACCCCAACTAGGAACTTGACCCCAAACCAAGATAGTTGGCCTAGTGGAGTTAGACACCAAGCTACCCATAGAAACCACAACAAGAACACAGGATTATTCTTCTTAACCAACTCCAAGTTATCCATTGGTGCCAGACAACATTAAACAAACGTTGGTAAAATCCATAGGCGCCTATGATTTAATTAACGACTTAAATAAAACCTTCTCTCACATCTCCTTTTTGGATTTGTTAGAAAAATTCTCCCACCTATAAGGCTGCCCTCTTAGAAGCACTAGACCTTGCTCATTTAATCAACATCACTCCTCCTCCGGAAACGTGCAAGTAAACCATGTAGACTTTGACATTTATCCTCCAGGGAAGCCAGATAGGGATACTGAGTTTATATTTGATATAAGCAAAATGCCAACAGACGCTGAGATTGCACAAAGAGGTGACCCAACGTTACATTTACAAGTATGGGTTTACAATAATTATGTTAAACATGCAATGATTGACAATGGGGCAGTAGTTAACATAGTCCCCTTCGCTTTTCTTCAAAAGTTAGGATATGGAGAGACAAATTATTCCACAACACGAAATACGTTAAAAGGATATGATAGCCTCAAGGCCACTTCAATTGGAACCATAGTTTTACCAGTCACTTTAGGACCCAAAACGGTCCTCACTGAATTTTATATTATAGATCAGGAAACAAACTATAATATGATCCTTGGTCGGCCATGGATACACCGCATGAAGGAAATCCCTTCCATGTTATTCCAAGAAATAAGATTTCTACACTTAGGGAAAATATTTGTGGCACAAGGTGACCCAAAACCCTTCGATATACACCTAGCTGATTTGAAGAAAAGACCAGGCGTTCACTCCGAGTTTGAACTCCCAATAAATCAACTCATCAAACCAATTAATTCAAAACCAAAAGAGAAGTTGATACCCACCACAGAATTGGAAATTACAAATCTAGCCGAAGACATTCCAGCACTAAAAAATGAGACCAATGTTATAGAAACAGTGTCACTAGGGACTACCACAAAAATTTTCGAGTTGCTAGAGAAAGACTTACCTATTCTCCTACCATTTGATTCTATGGGTATGGGATGCACCCTGGGAATTGCTTCTCTTCCATCAGATGAAGTTTTTATGGTAGAAGTAACCGAAGTGAAAGAAATAGATACGACAAATACCCCAACATCCATTTTTCCAAGAAAATATTGGACTCTCCACTTTGATGGAGCTAGATGTCACTTTGGAGCTGGGGCAGGAGTGATCTTTACTTCACCTGAGGGAAAGATCCTACCTTTCACCTTTAAATTAAAATTTGAATGTACAAACAAATGAGGTTGAGTACAAAGCTCTCCTCCTTGGCCTCATCCTAGCCAAAAGAATGGGTGTCGATTACATTAGAGTGCTAGGAGACTCACAACTAATTGCAAACCAAGTCTCCAAGGTATATGAAACTAGGGCTGAACATTTACAACTATACAAAATAGCAGTGTTAGATCTAAGCAAGGGATTTAACTTCATATCAATTGAATCAATCCCACGAGAACAGAACCTTCTCGCAAACTCGATAGCAACCTCAGCTTCCTGTTTTACTCCAAACAGTGAGTTGGAAGATACAAATTTCACAGTATCACTTCGTACCGAACCATTAGTGTGTAAAATATCAACAAACCCACTCCTAACTCATGGAGAAGCTGAGAATGATTTTTCTATCATGGATCACTTTGACAATGATAGAGTCACTCTCGAATATCTAAACACCTATGTGGAATTACACCTTGCTTACCGCATGGTAGATATTTCCTTAATACCACATTCCTCTTCCTATTTTGGAAATCCCATGGTAGAGTCTCCTCCACAGAAGGATCTCGATATCTACGAGATAGAAGATGGAGAAAGCTTAGAACTACCTCCAGCCCCACCTAAATTTGAAGAAGGTAATGCTTCTTTAATAGAAGAAACCATTAACATAAACATTGGAACGGAGGAAGAACCCAAAATTTTTTGATGTTGGGATCCTCATTAACTCCGGAGGAGATAGAAATACACACCCAAATCCTCAAAGAACATCAAAAGGCTTTCACATTTAATTATAAAGAAATGACGGGCATTGCACCACACATCGCGGTACATAACCTTGTCACTAAACCAGATGCAAAACCAATTAAACAAAAGTCAAGACCAATGAAGCCAAAAGTGGCTCTCATGGTAAAAGAGGAAGTAATAAAACTCCTCCAAGTGGGATTCATCAAACCCGTTGACTATTCACAATGGGTATCTAATATCGTCCCTATTCTAAAAAAGAATGGAAAGATACGCATTTGCATAGATTTTTAGGATATTAACAAAGCTTGTCCCAAGGATGATTTCCCGTTACCATCCATTGATGTTATTGTTGATGCAACATAGCTAGATTTGAACTATTGTCCCTCATGGATGGGTTCTCAGGGTATAATCAGATTAAAATATCTGAGCAAGATCAAGCCAAAACTACATTCATAACTCCCTGGGGAACTTATTGCTATGTTGTCATGCCATTTGGTCTTAAGAACGCCGATGCTACATATCAGTGGGAAATGACATACATATTCCATGATCTTATCCATAAAATCATGGAATCCTACGTGGATGACTTATTGGCCAAGGCCAAGAAATGTTGTGATCATCCAGAAGTACTCTGTATCATCCTCTCATGATTAATTGAATATGGTGTCACATTAAACCCAGAGAAGTGCGTGTTTGGTGTGACAGGAGGAAAAATTCTGGGCTACATTATATCTTCATGAGGGATTGATGTTGATCTAGCCAAAATCTGTGCTGTTCTCGAAATGATCCCACCATTGGACGAGTCTAGAATCAAGTCATTTCTTGGGAAACTCGGTGTAATCCGAAGGTTCATCCCAGATTTAAGTTTTTCCATTCATCCAATCAACAATCTATTAAAGAAAGATTATAGCATTGATTGGACTGAAGAATGCAACGAGGCCTTCGAAGTAGTTAAATGCTTCTTGTTGTCTCCACCCATGCTAATGCCTCCCAAACCAGACTTCCCTTTGATCCTATACTCATGAGCCACTCATGTCTCGCTAGCCTGCATGTTGGCTCAAGAAGACAATGATAAATGAGAACGTGCGGTCTATTTCATCAGCCGAACATTGCTCGATTATGAAACATGTTATACACAGGTAGAGAGAGAATGCCTTGCCATAGTCTTTACAACAAAATTTTTAAGACATTACATGTTAAACCAAGAAACAAGGGTCATTGTAAAGACAGATCATTTACGAACATTCCTCACGCAAGGGTCTTTATCTAAAAAGGTTGGGCGTTTCATAACCTTAATGGGTGAATTTGAGTTAACATTCGTAAACCAAAAATCCGTTAAGGGACAAATCATTGTAGACTGGTTAGCTGACAATCCACTAGATGGAGGTGATCTGGTAAATCTGGACTTTCCTGATGAGTGTATATACTTCATCGAAACCAGGCCCCCCATCTCTACATGTCCTTGGTATACTGATATCATCAATTTTATCATAGACCA
This sequence comes from Taxus chinensis, assembly GCA_019776745.2. Taxonomy (NCBI): domain Eukaryota; kingdom Viridiplantae; phylum Streptophyta; class Pinopsida; order Cupressales; family Taxaceae; genus Taxus; species Taxus chinensis. Next base: position 886,271,654 of record CM034149.1, read on the forward strand.
CACATACCCGGAAGGTGCCACATCACAACAAAGAAGGTGGTTACGTATTATCACTACTAAATATGTTGTTTTAGAATAGGTACTCTATCGTAAAGCCTTCGACGACATGCTTCTAAGATGCGTCGACACAGAAGAATCTAAGAAGATTCTTTATGAATCCCATAGTGGGATATGTGGAGGCCACTTCGGTGGTCATGCCACCGCTCGCAAAATACATCAGATGGGCTATTTTTGGCCCACTCTTGAACATGACACAGTAGAGTTTGTACGTAAGTGCCACAAATGCCAAGAATTCTCTCACGAGATTCACATGCCAGCACAATCCCTGCAACCAATAGCGACCCTGTGGCCCTTTTCCACATGGGGTCTGGACTTGATAGGGAAATTCTCTCCCTCATCAACCGATGGCCATAACTTTATAATTACAGCCACGGAATATTTTACCAAGTGGGTAGAGGCCATGCCCCTCACCACCGTACCAGGTTCGGTAATTGCCAAATTCATTCTAAACCAAATCATTTGCAGGTATGGTGTCCCACAAGTCATTATCTCTGATAATGGCACATCCTTTAAAAATGATGAGGTCCATGAGTTATGTAGCAAATTCAAAATAAACCATCACACAACCTCTCTTTACTACCCTCAAGCCAATGGGCAAGCCAAAGCGACAAACAAAACATTAAAGGCTATTCTCCTCAAAACAGTTAAGGAGAACAAGTGAGATTGGCATTTAAAACTATATCCAGCCTTGTGGGCCCATCGAACCTCAATAAGAACACCAACAGGAGCAACCCCTTTCTCACTGGTATTCGGGGCAGAAGCAGTTCTCCCACTTGAGGTTGAAATACCTAGTCTCTGCATCTCATTACAAGGGATTTTGGATGAAGAAGCTTATAGGGAGGCACGCCTCTCTCAACTGGAAAGCCTTGACAAGGCCAGGCTAAACACCATGAACAATGGCACAGAGCCTATGCTGACCAGATGTGCCGGTAGTATAACAAAAAAATATATGAGTGAGAAATATACGAGGGAGATCTAGTTCTAAGACTAGACAGCCGGATCGATAAGAAAACTGGCAAAGTGAAGGAAGTTCCAGCCCAAATGGTTGGGCCCATACCGAGTCATGAAAGACTATGGAAATGGTGTGTATCTCTTGTGCACACTAGAAGGTGAGGAATTCAATGAAACTATCAATTCCTTGCATCTTAAATGGTTTTATGCATGAGGCATCAGAATCACCACTTGTACATTATGGCTACCTACATTGCATTAGTCATTTAGCTGTTTCATTTTGTCCACTCATTTCGTAAAAATTGTAGTCCAGGAACTTACTCTTAAGCAATCTGTTACAAATTTCTGAAAGTATTGGCAAAAGCATTCAAATCACATCTCCTCAAACATCATCAAGTAATTTCAAATCTTCTCATCAAGTTTGACAGACAAATATTGACGAAAACCATACCAAGGCCTACATACTTGGTTTTGCTCTTTCTTTCTACTAGGTGAAGTTGTCCTTACCTACGGTCTGTTCTAGAAGCTTCTTGGTGTCACATCTATCCCTCTTAAATCTCTTTGAAAGAAAGGATATCCCAAAGTCATAGGTCAGAAATGTCAAGATCAAATGGAATCAAAAGTGCCAAGCAAACAAAATATTTTATTTTACACACTTCTTTGCCCCACCAACCTTCGGTGATAAGCCCACATCTCTTACTAGTGGTGTGAGGTTGGGAAAGGAAAGAAGTGCCCTTACTCACCTATATCCCACCTTTGGTGACAAACCCGTGCTTCTTACTAGTGGCATGAGGCAGGGTGTGGGGGGTCCATTCACACAAATTAACAAATCTTGGTATGCAAAAAGCACAAATCAAATTATATTAAGAGAAAACAAATGTCCAAATTCCAAAGAGATCAAATCCTCAAAACCAGATTTTGTCAACCAGGTTGCCATTTATGAATCTAAGTCTAGATAAACTGGAAAATAAGTGACCTGCTGAGCTTGGTGGTAGTTTTGAGTAGGGTAAGTGTGTAGGTCTAAGTTTGGTTTCTAATACTGGTTTTTCTGTCTCTTATCATTCCATTCAGTCAAACTCATACAATTTGTGCCCTTCCCAACTCTTGGTGTAGAGCCCTCGCATCTTACTGGTTGCGTGGAGTTAGGAATGGGGCAAATTCATCTCTTTATCACTATACATTCATCACATTTTTCCAACATAAGAAGAAATTACGAACATTTCCCAAAGAATTCAAAAGTTCAGTACTACCATATGTTTGTATCATCTCATATCAACATTACAAAAACACAAAAAAAAACATTTTGTTTACTATCATTTGTCATCCATCGCATACATTCTGAAAAGCATGAAAACAAATACTCTAAAAACATCTAGTATACATGTGGAAACAAGTCACAAAATTCTAGGCACCAAAAGTCTAGATCCAAAAAGATATATATATATATATATAATATCAAGTTTTATATACAATGCCATCATGCACTAGGCATGGTCAAAATGCTCAATGAGCCGAAAAGTACAAAAACACTCATATAAATATCTGACAAAACACTACAAAAATGGCCTCTCAACCCCTATGGGATCCCTTCAGAGGGCATACGACCACGTCTAGGACTCCGGCTACGCTGGCACTCCGAATGCACTGAGGGCTCATGGTCATGGCCAGTAGCTGTTGTCTCACTATGAGAATGACTCCTCCTCATCAAGCGCTTGGCCATCCTATATCCAGCTACCTCAGCACAGAGAGAAGTCATGATCTTTTGCCACCTGCTAGACAAGGGAAAAAACATCGGTATGCCTACTGGCTGCTGAAGGCTCTCCCACATCCTCAGAAAGCTTAGCACGAGTCTTCTCCAAGGGGAGCAACAAGGTATCTGTGCATACTTGGTGAATCAAGTCTCACCACTCATCAGCAGTCACTGCAAATAAAGGAGAAAACAAGTTAGAAAATGATCAAAAATAAAACCAAGAATAAACAAAACAAAAGGAAATAACAACTAAGACAATTCTAACTAAAACAAAGTCAAGAGAAGAGTAGCAACTCACTCAGATCTCCAGGCCTCCAGGAAGGGTCTCTAGGATCCGTGCCTACCACTGATGCTGCCACTGACTGGCATCTCTCTCCCACATCTGGAGCAATGTGACGGCCTATGACAGACTCACCATCTCCCCCTAAATCCTGAGAGAGACAACTCCTCTGAGATCAGAGTCACCCTCTCTATGCACTCCGCTCCACCCTCTCGGCCCGTAGGATATCCTGAGTGTCATGCCACTTGAAATCACTTGTCATCCTCCCCACCCATCCCTCCAGATCTCCATCTCCTCTGTCTCCTCCTCTGTCTCTCCCCCAGTGAACTCCTCAGACTCAGAGTCCATGTCAATAGGCTCATCGCTGCTATGGGCAAGGACCGGCGGCAATCCGAAGTAAAGGTGCCCGAGGAGCACTGGCTACCCCTCAAGCACGTACCACCCTCCTAGCACATGATGGGGACACCAGGAGTAACAGTAGTCCAACCCTAGCCTCTAGGACCTCCCCTGAGCCTCATGAACAGATCTATACACTGGCCCGCTGGAGGAAACATGTCAATATATGGGAGGCCGAACTGCTGTGGTACTCTGTCAAAGGGGTGGATCTCCAACTTCCCTGCCCTATCTATCAGCTGACTGGTAGTCTGACAAGTAATCAATGTGACAGTCTCCTCTCCCCATAACCCTGCCATGGCCTGATAAGGAGTGGCCTCCATGTCTGCAGTGGTCAAAGAGGCCACTGGCTGGTGAGGCACTCTAAGAATAGTCATCCCTTGTCCACCTCACTTCCCTGACGGCCCCAGGATCCTCTGCCTCTACACCTCTCCATAAAAAAATTGGTGATACGGAGTGATATGCTCATACACCCAACTCATGACAAGAGTGGGGTGGCTCAGTGACTATCCCTGTAGTCAGACCACCCTGTATAAATTATGGTAGGTGGTCCCAAGGATGTCTACTCCCCAAGCGTAAACACATCCATGGCCCTCAATCTATGTAATGATGGGGGCCCAACAATATAAGAGGGTGTCCCCTCCCTTGTCCCCAATCAATCTCGAAGCAAGGATGCCCATGATGGCCTTACGGAGCACAGGAATGTCTGACTCAACAATGGAGTGGACCCTCACCCCCTTCTTCGACCCCATCGAAACAACTGCATCCCCCATATAGGTGGCCCACTGAACCACCTGAGATCTCGATACTGTTGTCTTAAGAGACAGCCGCCACCCAAGGATTAGAACCCCCAGTATACGGTAAACATCCTCCAGGGTGATGGTCCACTCACCCCTAACTCCTGGCAATCAAAAGGTGTTCCGATCCACATCCCAGTATGAAAATAAGTCACATAGTATGTGACTAGCAGGTGCAACGTGAGGGACCTGTGCAATCCTCCAAATGCCAGCCCTCTGAAGAGTATCTCGCTCTGCCTGAGTGAGTGCCTCTAACACTGCTGGGAGCCAATCACACTCCCTCTCTCGGCTCCATCTAATGTATTCCTCCTCCTTCTGCATACACCCAAAAACACAAAAAAGGAGTAAGTTAGTATCAAAATATGATTGGAAAAACTATCAAAAACATGTAAAAGTGCTAAAAATGCAAAAATAAGTAAAGCAAAGCATTTTTTTTTCACTTTCTGTCATGAACCGCCACCCTGAATTCCAAGAGTGGCGGTTCCATAACCAGCCACCTTCTAAGGTGGCGGTCCACATAACCGCCTACCCTGTGCAGGGCGGCGGTCTTGTCCCGAACCTGCAAACGGCTCAGAAGCCCTAAAAATGCCTAAAAATAAGCAAAAGACACCATTTTAACTAAAATAAGGACCTACCCTATGGGCGCCCCCCCCTAGAGACTCATTTAAAACTAGTATTTTCAAAAATACCCCCCCAAGAAAAATATTTTATCATTTCTACATTTTAGGTTTAAAAACAATAAATTAAGGAAAACTAACCTGAGACTTCGCAGGCCGATGTTCCGCTCTCAGAGGCATGATCACGTTACCACCACAAACATTTTGACTATACTCTCATCAAAAACCATCACCGTGGGTCCCAGAGCTCAAAAACTATCAAATCAATCCATGCAAATGAATAGTGAAATGAGTTCATTTTATATATATAGCCTTTTAAAATTGATTTTGAATGTCTTTCACAGGGTCAGAGCATCGACGGAGGTAAGTTCTAAACCCCGCATAGATGGTAAGTCCTCATTTCATATCAATTTAGCCTTATTTCTCAAATTGTTTTATTTAGCTGCACTTGAGTCCCTTTTTTTTCTATTTTACAGATAAGTTTGGGATCTTGGATGGTGACTTTCCAACACACGGGCATGTCGGGTATAACTCCTAACTCCCCATTTCGGGACTGCCATACTCGGATCCACCATTTTATGCCTCTTCATGGCTAAGATGCTTCTCTGAGGGGGCAATATGTACGTACCCAAAATTGTAGGGTACTGCACCACCGGAAAGATGTTACACATACCCCAATGATGATACAGGTCTCCTTGCAAGGTGTTCGGAATCCAGAAAAGCTCGCCAAGTATACGTTTGTATCCCGCATGCCTTGCTCGGCCTCCACATGCTTTGTTTTTCCCTCTGCCCCCCTTTTTCCTTGCATTTTGGTCTTCAGTGACGAGACCGCCACCCCCTAGGTAGCGGTGTGGTCCCCGTAACCGCCGCCCTGCACAGGGCGGCGGTCCTGTTCACATTTTCCAGAAAGTTTCTGACGATCATGTCAAACGTAAATCTTCAATTTCTACCCACATTCTTCAGCTACTTTGCTTTGCATTTATGTTTTGGCCACCCTTGTGAATAGTGTTTTCACTTTGTTTAATGGTAAAAGAGTTCAATTCCAAGTTACCTTCTTGTGATTGCATTTGCTATAAATAGCCAGCTTGTTTTCAAACAAAAGGCCCCTCTCCTTCTCTATTTAATCATTTAGTCTTTGAATTTCTTGCTTAGAATTCTATTAGTTTCATGTTTTGCATCCATTGTTGGTCTTTCTTTGCTGTTTAGAGGTCATTCAATCTTCTTGTTTCATTCTTGCCTCATTGTTGTTCCATGCAAGCCAGTTTAAAATAAGATAGTTTCATTCTTAGATTGGAATCCATTTAAAGTTGCAGGTTTTGTTAGTCACAAAGATAGCTTCTAAAACTCTCGGCACATTTGTGTTGTATTCCCGCAATAAATCCCGCTAGGAATTGCATAGTCAAGCTCTGTTCACTTGCACTATCTCTCTCTTACTCGCATTGTATTCGGTCTATGTCCAAAAGTTTCCATTGTTCAAGTTCCTTATTCTGCTGATACTATCATATACACACTTTTCTGGATTCAAGAGAACACGAAGGAAATGAGGAGATCACACTGAGGGGACAAAGTCACACACAACTAGATTTACCACTGTTCTGTAAACGCCAGGTTTGAGCTATCAAAGTTCTAGTTACAACGTATCAAATAGAGTAGTGAATTATTTTATTTCAGTCAAAAGCTCGCTCTCGATATCGCCAGGGAAGCTGTGGGGATTGATAGTTTCTGAGAAACTGTGATTCATTCCTCACTTCTGAGGTAGGATCGAGAGTCTTTCAATTTAAAATAATTAGTTGCTTAGATATTTAGGATAAATTCACAACTGCACAGGCAAATAGCCACACCAGGCTATTTTGTTTGTTTTAATTCTGTTACTAGATTAGTTGTCCATTTTCTAAATATATTAGAATAACTGCTCTTTAATTTCGTTAAAATACTTCATCAAAAATACAAAAATAGAAGAATACATGCATAGTATAAATACATCTTTCGTAATTAGTTTATTAATTTTAGTTAAAAGTTGAATCATTTTGCATGACAATCACGGGACCTAGAGAGCCTAGAGAATATATATTTGAACCAATAGTGCCTCAACCAAATCTACCCACAACATTAGCTGATATAGACCAAGACCTTAGGATACAGGTCTTTCGAGCAACGACAAACCTACAAGCAATTAGTGAACAACTGAGAGGGTTAAATATTGAAGATGACAAGGCATACACATTTTGGTCAAATCATCCTAACTATAGACTGCCTTGATAAAATATCCTGAATGACTGTACAAGGATTCGAAAGAGAACAAGTATTTGGTTGTGATCCTTTAGTTCCACAACCTGATGCAGGAGACCTCCTCGTTGACATAGATACTAGCTTACGCATTCAAGTTGCCAGAACACCTGTAAGGTATTCTGAGAAAATTATACAACTTCTAGTTCTAAACATAGAGGCTGAAAAGGCATATGATTACTGGATAGTCGGAAGAAGGGATTGATTCTTCACATGACCATAATAGGTCCACAACAACCATGAACTCACGGTTGTGATCCCCAAGTCCCACAACCCAACGGGCCTACAAATCAGTTAAGTATTGATACCTAGTTTACGAACACTGGTATTTAGATCCTCACCACTCCCGCCAGATATCATAATGCAATTCTCCGTATTAAATATAGAAGCCAATCAATCTAATATTTTCTGGACTAGACCAGAAAACCACCCATAGTTCACTACAAATCCACTAAACCTCCTATCACCATTTTCATGACCTTGTCTGGAGATATATACGAAGCTCCCACAGGTCACTTCCCACGTATCCAACAACCAATAAACAGGATCTCAGTAGAGCTCGACATTGATTGGAGCCTCCAAACAACTATTATATCTGAACAAACCATTACACCAATTTAGGTTAGGAGGGCCTTCTTTGCCTTAGATTCACAGATTCCATTATTGCGTATTGAGGATATAAGATTACCTGATTAGTTTGTCTGTATCCATTTATATTCCACATTCACCGGTCGTCTCGGCATGACCTCGGGAGGTTAGGTACGAGGAAGAGGTACTTGTAGATTCCCATGCTTGCATGTCACTTTTATATCTTGTCACATCACTTGTCACAAATTTAACTGACATGGATCTATATTTGCATCTGAAACAATATATTTTTTCTGTCAAAATGGTTTCTTGATCTTGCCGTGGTTTTGTATGTTTTCTGTTTTTATAGTGTTTGACCAAATGAAAGAGGGAGACAGCCTCTCATGGAGTATTTTAGTTGTGCATGGAATGTGTGGGTTTCCTCAGGAGACAATCACATTGTTTCATACATGTAGCAAATAGGTCTCCAACCTAATGAGTTTACATTTACCAGCACACTTCTAGCCTGTGCCAAAATACGAGCTCTGGGACAGGGTACAAAGACTTCCATGGTTTACTTGGAATGCCTGTGAAGCCGTTACAGTTTATGCAGATTGAGAGGCAAGATTGAGAAGTGTATGATCTGATTGCATCTTACTTGTTGGAAATTAATGCCAAAGAAAACCATCTAAATTGTTGCCTGGAGTTGTTTGTTACAAAAATTACCCAACTATTGCTTTATGTTGTTTAAACTGTTATTCATGTTATTGATTTCATCGTTGATTGCTGATTGTTCAAATTGTTGCTCATGGATGGAAACATTTGGAGGTTTGAATAAAAATGTGTACAGTGCATCCTTGCATAAGAATTTATCAATGATTTTACAAGTGGATAAATATTGTTTGGGGTGAGAAATTCCTCTAAATTCTCCTACATTTAGTCTCATGTTGTTGGCCACGTAGAGTATTCTAGTGGAGCCTCGTGTGGGACAACATGTGTTGAACAGGTGCTACAGTGTGTGAAATGCATTATTAGTTGCTATATTGTGAGTTCGACTGCTGCTAAGGAGAAGAGATGAGAGATCTTAAGGAGGGTTGCAAGGACATCTAACAACACATAAAATACATGTTTGACCAAATGAAAGAACAAGACAGCTCCTCATGGAATATGTTTGCAGCAGTGTACAGAAGATGTTGATTTCCTCGCGAGGCAGTCACGTTGTGTCACTGTATGTAGCAAATAGGGATCCAACCCAATCAGTTTACATTGCTAGCATATTTCCAGCCTGTGCCAAAAGGGAAGCTTTGGAGTAGGGTATGATATCCATCAAAGCATAATGGAGAGAGGAATTTTGTCAGATGTTGTAGTTGCAACTCCCTAGTAGACATGTATGCAAAATGTAGAAGAATGGACAAAGCATGTGTATTGTTTGACATAATAACCCAAAAAGATGTGTTCTCCTGGACTGAAATGATAGTAGGATATGCACAAAATGGATTTTTTGAGAAGGCTCATGAACTGTTTGATAGAATTCCTTACAGAAATGTTGTCTCATGGAATGCCATGATTGTAGGATATGAACATAATGGATTTTTTCAAAAGGCTTTAGAAACTTTCAAGCAACTACATTGGTAGGTGTAGAGCCTCCGGCCATTGCCTACATTCGCTCAGCCCATGTGCAAGAATGGAGCCTTGTGTAGGCCCTAGAAAATTGTCAGAGCATAATGGGAAACTTATTCTGTTGGAAAAACTTCAAAGTGATCGGGAATTTTGTGTTACATTGTGGAGGTTAGATCGAGGCTCGTGAACTGGTTAACGAAGTGCCCAATGTTAGGAAATAAGGGATAAAATATGTGGAATAATCCCTCACAAAATTACAACAGTAGAAACTAATATGCAGAAATTATTATAGATCTCAAATAAAATTACAGAATAAAATAACACAACACAAACAGATAGTATTTAACGTGGTTCACCCAATTTGGGCTACGTCCACCAAGAATCACTTGCTCAGATTTTATTACAAGCCACCACTCTCTCAATACAATACCCAGATCCGTTTGGAGCTATGCTCAACAAACTCTACAGAATTCACAGCCGAATTCAAAACACATCTGCAATACATTTGCTTGTCCATCTATCATATGCATAAGACCATATAAATAGACAATTGCTTAAGCAGTTTTACAAAACCATGGGTATCAAAACCATGGACAAAACCCGTCCCATAAACCTATGGGTCAAAAAACTCACCCATATGAGAAAAGCACGTTTCCCGATATGTCGGGTGCATTTTTTGAGGCCAAAAAATTTTTCGCCTAAAAAAAAATACATGAAAAGTGTACAGTACTCTTAGTGTATAGTCTTCAACACTTTCACACATGAAAAATAGGCTCCACAACCTAACACCCAAGCGAGATGTTGAACCGAAGCCTGCAGGTTTGACCGACTCCGTTCCTCCCAGGCATGGTTCATCTCCCCTTACCTCTCATAATTCTCATCTTTATTTCTCATTTGCAACTTAATAGAATTTTAAAATATTAGGATTATAATACGGTTAATTTTTTTTTATCAACTTGTAAAACAATGAAATGTCGTGTTGTAACTCACGAAGTCAAAATAACTCATTTGCATTAAAACATGAACTTCCACCCTCATTCTGAGGTGATTTAGAAATATTTCTACCCAACTGGATCACTACAATATTGTTTTATCGACAAGATGAAATTGACTTCACAGTAATAAAGTTGATCATCTCCCTGTTTAAATAGTTAATTATTGCATTTTTCGGAAACTCATTAAGTACCCTTTGTAACTCTAAAAATAAGATGTTAAGCTTCATTCGTGTACCTTGTTATGTGAGGAGTCACCTTGACCTCTGGATTGACCCCGAATGAACATATGTGATCCTTTTGACGCTCTTATAGGAGCCCTGTTACACTAGTTTACAGTAGTAGAAAGTTGTTAAATCTAGAAAGTTGGCTTTTGTTTTAAACTACCATTTGAAACCTGGATAGAGAAATTAATAGCCGTCTTCATAAACCTCTAGTATTTTTACTATACAATTGCTTGGAACATTTAGTTTGGGGGAAAAAAAATTCGGTGTAGTTTGGAAAAGCCATTTTTTAGGTCTCCAGTCACAGTTTGACGAGGTCAAATTGGACCAATTCTTCTAGTCACTCCAGAAAACTAGTCACCATTTGAAAATGGTCTTCTAGTTCTCAGTTTTGTCAACTCTGATGAATTCTCCTTATATATAGGAACTTGTAGGAAGTTTCTTATTGAGCATTCATCCATTGACTGTTATTTTTGGACATGGATTGCCAAGCCCTCGAACTAACTTTTGTTCATTTGCAACTGGGTCAACTACGACCAATGGCCTCGAAAAACTAGCCACCAAATGTAAACCGTTCGGTAGTTCTGAATTCTGTTAGTTGCTATGAACTCCAGGTATATAAGTGGAAACATATAATGTTAATCATGGTGTGTGTTCTCATCAGAAGAAAACTTTTGGAAGCGATTTCTTAGCCTCTGAGCCCATTTTGAACGTTTTTGTAGCTAGTAATTAAATTTTAAAATAGAAAGTTGTGGGACCCTCGTCGGGTTGGCAAACCACCGTAGATACTTTTGACACATGCAAATAACTGTTTAAAACTCTATAGTGTAACTTGTTGCATAAAATAGAACTTTTGACAAAATGGTGTTCTCTCTCTCTTCCCTTTCTTTTTCTCTCTCCTGGGTTATAAAATGAAGTAAAATGAAATGTAATGAATACATGTCTCGAAACCTTTTATTTCGATTGCAAATTGTGATTATTATCATATGTAAATGGGAAACTGAAAAATGATAATTATGTTAGATTAGGGTGGATGCCATGCCAGCAATTTATTGTTGATATCATGCTCACATGGTTTTGCAGGATGAAAGAATGACGATTAAAAGGCGATGTGTAATTCATTTATTTATCTTTGTAATTTATATAGTTCATTGTTAAATGAATAAATTTATAATGTTGTCTCATGTTACAGACTGTTATATTTGATAATTTTTTGATATGTATGAGATGCTGGTTTCAAGGACATCTAGGAAATGTGCATTTAATATTACATTCAATTTTGATTCATAGTACACATGATAAAAGGGTTTGATATTTATATAAGGTAAATGAATTTGAAGTAATATCTTGTAGTACATATTTAGTGTTCAATAAATGATTAACGAGTCATCTTGTACATTCATACTTTGTAAATGTAATAAAGAGATTTAATCGATACACTCTACCCCTGCTCAATATCAGAGCACAACTTGTTTTCATGTGTGATACTCCTTACCGTAGAAGACATTGAAAACCATAGAATGAACTTATACTTTGCACTCAATGGAACCTCCTAGTTGAGTAAACAAGAGCCCAAGAATGGGTTTATCATCTTAGTCAGTATGTTAATGACATTGTCATAAACCTGATGGATAGGAGTGACACAATCAAACTTTTCTTGGAGTGTGTAGAGCTAACTCCTCTTTCGTAGCCTAGTGGACTACCTTGTCATCCGAAGATAGATTTAAAATCAAAGTTCTTCATCGAGTGAAAACCTTGTTGGATCCATACGACATGGATGGAGGTTGTGACTTAGTTGTTCTAGGTCTTAAACTCTTGTTAATGAACCCCTTAGCTCCGCTCAACTAAATGTGTTACCTTGGTTTCTCTCAACATTACACACTAGGTCCTTTCTGAAGGTGGTTTAGCATAAATATGTCCTCTTGCTTAAAACACATATATAGGGGTAGACCCTTGGGTGAAGTTGGAATAAATCTAGACCTCAGTTGATTCGGATGCTAACTTAGGATTCGTGTGTAGCTTCAAGTCTTTTAATCATTTGTGTCTTCAAGATGTTAGACAAACACTTCATAACCTTCTACAAGACAATGCTAATAATAATACCATAATGTGACATAGAAAATAAATCATATAAGAGTAAAAAATGATATTTGAGGTTCGGATTAATGCCACCCATGAAGACCTTATAAATCAATTAAACATATTCTTTTTTTTCAAAGAATATGAATTGTTCTTGGTGTGATCAACCTTTGAGAAAACAAAATACATATATAAATCAAAATGGTATTCCTCAAGTCATGGAATTGGAATAACTATGGTAAGGAAATAACTAACCTGTGATCGAGGTATGTTTTCAGTAAAAATTTATCTCGCATCTAAATCTCCATTAAAACCTAATATCCCTATATGGACACCAAGTCACATCCACTTGAGTTATAAGAATAAAAAGGTAGACATTGAATATATGTTCGACAAGAAGATTTGTAACATAAAAACAAGCTAATTAAGTAATTTATATGTATTCAAGTTATGCCAAATAAGTATGCAAGTTATGGAAAATTTTGTAAAGAATAAGAAGCCAACTTAAAAGGGGTCGAATAGTAATTTAACTACGGAATGAACTTAGAAATATGTAGGTGGCTAATCCATAAATTTATCCTTGTGCAATAATGTTCTTGGAGTATTAATCGTAACTAAAATACAATTAAAAGAAATGATGTGTTGTGGGTTCGCCATTCCTGAAGTCATTTTTCTTGTGGTTGGGTCATTATTAGAAACCATTCATTGGGAAAAGTGTGGCATCGACATGCCTATGTTGTTTTCATGTGCCTATGTGAGTCGAGAACTTATGTAATTTTTGTATGCGAGTAGAGTTTCTATACTTGGAGTCCTTGTGTTGTGTGTAGTGAGCAATGTAAGTCAAAAACAAATTTAAAATTTACCTGTTATTTTACTGTTGTAATTGGGTGTGTAAAATGTGGGCATTACACTATGAAGTGTGATGTAGATGTTCTAGCTTGTACCTTAATGATGGAGGTATGTGGATGCAAATGCAATAGATGGATACAAATCTAGATGGAGTGATAGTAGTAGTCATGTTAGGTCCCTTATTATGACCTCACAACTTTATATTTATAGGCTTCTCTTGGTATAATTTCATAATTAACCTTGAAAAGGCCGACCAAAAGAAAGATAAGTATGAAAAATGGCTAGAAAATACCCAAAAAATGGTGGGAAAGTGCTAGAAGGATCAGGGCACCCCCGGGTGGGATGAGGGAGCCCATGGGTGTCCCAATATTAAATTTGGGTGGCCCAGTTAGGGATAAGATGACATGGGATGTTTGGAAATGATTGGGCATATAGGTGCAATAAGTCACAAAATATGAAATAAAATAGCCAAAAGAACAGGGGTTAATTAGTATTTTCTTCAGTTAATAACCTTCTATTTAGTAGTAGGAGACTAGGATAAATAAATTTCTAAAGTGCATGATTTTGTGACTACATTTTTCCCCCATTTATGTTGGTGAGATGAAATCTCGGTAACATAAATTAGATAGAGATGCGTACATGATATCCATGAAGATTTATGTAGAAAACGCACTGAAGGACTAGATAAAGCGTGGAATGACAAAAATATGGAGGAGCATGGAAACTATAGATGAAAAATACTCAAAGAAAAGTGATGAGAGTGAACTTAGAGTGAAACGTGAGTGTGTGTAGCTCCCATAATGTGTAGTGTACCCACATGGTTATTAAATCATGTGTGATGTCACTAAATGTCATTATTATCATTGTGTTTTTTCCCCCATTTGACTACTTGTTTCTCATACGAACGGAATTGCAAGGTAAAAATGATCAAGTAGTCAAATATGTATGTATGTAAATGTAAATACATTATGTAATAAATGCATACAAATGTAAAATACACAAATGTAAATGTAAATGGAACATGTGAACCTAATCCATGTCGAGAAAGAGTGTAGAAGGATATCATGTACTATGAGTTTTTTGGGTAATCTCATGCCATAGCGCAAAGAAGTGTAGGGAGGAAATGATTTTTGTCCTCCAAGCTCTAAATACTTCCCTGAACTGTGTATAAATCTGTGTATCGTCTTGGTTTTTTGGGTGATCTAAGGCCACTGGCCGAAGTAGTGTAGAGAGGCACACCCACTATAACCTCAAATATTGTAACTACTTCCCATAATGCTAAGGAAACCATGTCCTGTAAAATCCATTGTGCATGGGGTTCATAGACTTGTCTAAACCCACTTGTTGTATATAACTAAATGAACCGATGTAGAATCTCGGTGTTAGTATGTAGAAACCCCAAAATGATGCCCCCCTCTTTAAGGGTGCATACGACGTCACTGATAAGAGACATGTGTCCCCAGAAGAGGGCCAACCTCCTGGACACTATAACCATAGAAAGTTCTTGGTAAGAACCAAGGAACGCATAAAAAATAAGGCTAGCCAAAGACAAGTGTAAACACACATGCATGTAGAAAACAAGGTATAAGCTAGGAAAACATTGTAAAAGCTACCAAGCAATGTATTAAACATGCAAGAAGAAAAATCAATTCACACAAAATGAGATGAAAACATGGGACATCACTCATGATGTCACAAGACACACAATTCCATCATGTCCACAATCAATCAGATAAGTGTGCACACCAAACATAAGGCAAGGCCCACAAATAATAGCAAGAAATGGCAGACAATAGAAGATAATGTAAACAAACAAGTATGGAAACTAATATCTCTGCATAAAAAATGCTACACATGAAGAACCTGTTAACATGTTAGAAAGATAAATTTTATGTCAAAAGCATGTAGAAGAAAATAATGGAAAGTGCTACGTACCAAATGAAACAATAACTCCTAGAAGAGATGAATGCGGATACCCCCAGCTAACAGTGTAGGAAGGGTATAAGGTGAGCATATGTGTTGCGTGTAAGAGACATGTATCTGTGATCACAACTAGAAGAACGGGTGAACACACATGTGTGTATGATATAGATAAATTCTATACAAGTAATAAAATTAGCATGTGTAGTAAATTGACCATGAAAATCAAGAGTAAGAAATAATATAAGAAACCATAATATGCAATATATTGCGGATTGATGGAATGAGATGCAAGATGGAATGATAAGAGTTGCATGCCCCCCAAGTGGATCCAGTGAGGTTTAATTTTTTAGCCCCTCAGTAGTCAAGAATGAACCGTAAACAAGAGCGAGTCATTGGGAAATGGTCGAATAGTGTGCATTATGTTTACCGCATTGTTGTAGATGTGTATATGCATAGTGACGATGATATGTGACATGTAGAAGAGATGTGCATGAACTTTATACCCTAAGTATATACCATAATGAAATGAAAGGTGGAGTGATGATCATAATGAAATGAAAGGTGGAGTGATGATTCCCTAAGCGTATATCACTAAAAAATAACAAGAGGGAGTGGTGATATAAACTAAGGTGTATACCATTACAAAAAGATATAAAAGGTGATGATTTAGCCTAAATTGTATGTCGCTAAAAGATGATTGGACAACTGATGATTTATCCCTAAGTGTATATCACTACAAAATAACAAGAGGGAATGGTGATCTAACTTAAGGTGTCTACCACTAGAATATGATAGAATGGGTGATGATTTATCATAAATTGTATATCACTAGCCTAGGAATGTCACATGGTGAAAGGGAGAGTAGTAATTGAGTAAGGTCCATTTTATTTGTAAACCCTCATCAGTTGAGTATGGACCAATGAAATAAAGTGTGTCATTGGGTAGTGAGCACAGCGCATAGAAGAAAATATAGAATGACCATGTGATGCATGGAGTGTGTAAGGAAACCATATGTAGGATGTAATGTGACAATGGTGGATTCAGGTGTTCCTGTTAAGGCTATTGAATCATCTCATCTCATTCATGCCTTGGTCTCTGACCAAACACCTAAGATTCCTAGTTTCATTTCCACACTTGATGATCCTTTCTCATGGGTAAAGTACTTACTTGGAGAATAACCTAGGATAGTGGAACAAATAGGGACACCTAACTTTGAGTCCATATCGAAGTATATGAAGAATAAAAAGGGTGGAATAACACAAGTAACTTCCCATTTCTACACTGAGGCTTCTGGAGCTCAATATGTGGAGGTAGCACATCCGAAGGTAAATAATCCCATGGAATAAATGAAACTTGATGATTATGTAATGATGAAGTTATCCTTGAGGAAATCCACTCATGAGGGTGATGCTCACTTATTCCCAGAGTCTTCAACAAGGATAAGGATCCTTGCACAGAATGAGAAGTATAGGAAGACCATTGATCAATTGGATGATCATGTTAATATATTATCTTCATATGTACTATCATTTCTCAAACATGGTTCATAATCATTTCCTCTGAATGATAAAATATCTCCCAGTTGTAGTTTTGATTCCCATGTAATCAAGAAAGCTAAGGTGTTCATCATGAATGGAACTGGTAATGATAAATGGGTATCCATGATTATTGAAAAGGGGAATACTTTTTTTCCATATGTTCTCTCATTATTTTAAAATGTCTTGTCTACCATGTCAAATTCAAGTGATACTAGAAAGGATTTTGAGAAATAAAGGGCCATTTGGGAAAGTGTTATTTCATTACTTCTCATAAATGTTTTCCATCCACTACTGAGAACTTGTCCCACACAATAGTTTCTAGGTGTGATGTGTTGGATGAGGCCATTTCCAAGCATGAGGCCTATTAAGAACATGTATCTAGGATTTACAATAAGATTATAAAAAGTGTGTAAGATTTGGGAATATCTTCACTCAATGAGAACACATCCTCAGAAGGACTCTTGAATTCATTTCAAGAGATGGTCAAGATAGTTGCACAAGAGCCCTCTTCATTCAATGAGGATACTTTGGAATCCCTTATAGAGATTAGGGGATTATTTCCAATCTCAAAAAATATCATGAATTTTTTTTCACATAATGTAGAAGGCTTGATATTATTCCTTAGACTTGGTTTAGCACTTTGGAACATGTGCACATCATTTATTCATATAAGCTAGAAGTTGCAGTGACTCGATTCAGTAAGGAGATCAATGGAGTTTATCATCTAGGATCTTTTACAAGATCCTATGAGAGTTTATTCTTCATTGGAGGAGACTTCTTCATCAAAGTAGTTAGTTAACTCCCTTATCCCTTTCTCTCTTCCTCCCTCTTTCTTCTCTCCCCATATTTCTAATTCTTTGTTGTAATAAATCATTGTATTGTTTCTTATTCACATAAGTGACTTCCTAAAGTTGCATTGTAAAATTCACTTTTGATTTATAAAAAAAGGGGACTTATTGACACACTTCCTAAGAATATGGAAATTCTAAAGTAGTATAGGAATGTAAAAGGTCATGTGGTGGGTAGATGAGAAGATAATTCACAAGGCTATAAATTAGAATGGATTCTTCATTCCAAAGGATTCTAAATGTTTACTCTATTCAGTAGAAATTGTGGATTGTGGTTTGTATGTTGATATTTGTATAAGCACCATAAGAAATTAAATTTAAATTTCTTCCATTTCCCTTTCTCATGTGTTCCTCTTTTCTCCCTCTTTTCAGCACTTTGCAAGCATAGTGATCAAGAAGGAAATTTACATATTTATTGATGAATTTAAGAACTTTTTTATCTTTAACATTTTAGTCCCACTAATCACTTACATTGTTTACTTCCTATAATTTAATGTTTAATTAATCTAGTTATTGTGTGTGAACTTTGTTATTTCCTACTCACAACAATAACCTCATCTTTCCTAATTTCTCTCTTGCACTCCTCATCAATTCAATTTCTTCCCTTGTACCATGTACAAGCACTTTACCATATGTTCAGTAAAGGGTCCCTATGTGATCCTCATCCTATTTGGCCATCCCATAGAAATAAATTAGTTTACATTCAATAATTGGAGCCTCCCCATACACAAGGAGGGGCATAGCCCTGTGAGCATTGATGGAAACACATAATTTGCAACACAATAAATTATTTCAACAACAATTTATGACAAATTTTCTGGGGAGATATATTCCCATGTGGATTAGCAAAGATCTCTACAAAAAACAAAAAAAAAATATATTCCAAAAAAAACCAAAAAAACAGGTTTAAAAGAAAAATCATATTTTGAATGTGACTCCATCAAGGAACGAATCCATGTCACATTTTTTCCCACATCACAATGAAATTTTTTTGATATTTGAGTTTAGTACCAATGAGTGACAGTGAAGAAGTATAAGAAGATGATGATTATGATGATTGCCAAGAAATGCAAATATTTTATCAGCCATCATTTTGGAATATCTCTTGAAAAATAAAATATTCTTCTAAGGGAAAGAAGGTTCATACCATCTCTGCAGTATCCATGAAAATATTTGTTTAGAATGGAAAAGATTTTGTTTATAAATATCTATTCATGGTGGTTATAATTCAAAAGGACTGCTACTAGAGGGATGAAAATGGGAATTGTCGTTGTTGATGGTCAAGAATCCAAGAAATGGATGAAGAAGATTTATAAGAGATATGAAATGTTGTATGAAGGGCATGATGGTGAACAATCTATTGAAGGTAATATTTTTAACTTCACATAACTAACCAAGAAACCCAGAGCATTGTTTTTCATCTCTTTTCCTTTGGATGAATTCCTTATGTACGGACATGAAGAAATGGAAGTATTGAAAAGTGATTTTGTGTACATGGATGAAGAAAAATTGATTCCATTACCTACCATGAAATTTTGAATTATTCATTGGCCTTGCAATAAAGTTATGAACAACTTGAAGCACTTCATAATATTTAGGAATAAGAAACTCAATAAGATCATGATGATTTTCCACACTATGAGGTGTTTATCCTCGAAACATTCTTGTGCACCTCTGATGAATTCCATATCATTAAACCTTCTGATGAGAATCAAATCATAACCTTGGAGGATGATTAATAATACATGATAGTTGAAATTCCCTTCATTAATTCATTTTGGCTTAAGGAACATCACGTTAGAGAAAAAATGGATTCGAGAGATGAAGATTCTTGCTTTATGATAGATGATCTAAAACTCTCCAAGGACTCCATCAACAATGCATAAGTACAAGAAAGAAATCCTTCATCCTAGATTGAAGATGATGAATTTGAGGTAATCATCAATAATATCCTTTCCAATTTTGATTTTTTAATTGATGTACAAATATTAAACGATGAAATGGAGATAGTTGAAGAATAAAATTCTCTTCTCGATTCAATCGCATATTAAAAAATGGAAGAGTTTAATTTCTTTCTAGAAACCAAGGTGGAAGAGAAAATTACACATGATCTCTCTGAGGAGCTGATTTCACCACCATCACCAAATGAATGTAAAGTTGATCATCATGGTGAGTATGTATTTTTTCCTCTTCCATGTGAACAAGAAGATTCTATAAAATATGATTAAGATGGATTTGACCAAGTAGGCCATTCTTGCAAGAAGGTGAACTCCAAATGAAAATAAATGGAGCACAATATGATTCATATTTCCAATCATCTTTGAGCAAATTATATACATGGGTGGATCATATTTCCAATCATCTCCTTGATGCCCAATGCAAAGACTCTTCTAATGAATTTGAAAATGATTATATAGAAAATTTGGAATAGAAATATGTGCAAGACATCTTGAGGACTGTGGAATAAACTAAAGACCCTCAACTCAGTCTTGATATCCTAAATCAAGCCATGAAAATGCAAGATAGTTATGAGGAAATTTTTGTTTCTCCTTTCCATGCACCAATGTTTGATGATGATATAGATGAAATCAATTTCCTCCTTAATTCCCTAGTAGATGAGCATGAATGTGGAGATAAGATTTCAATATTTTTAGTTTTTAAAGAAGAATGAATCCATGATAAGAAAGAGATGGATATAATTCTTTAATATCCTATATATATTCTTAATATTTAAGACAACACATTTGTAATGGAGGATGATGATAAGGAAAATGTTGAGCTAATTTTTATTGAAGATAATTATTTAGAAAAAATTGAAAAGGTGTAGGAGCCTTGTGATTGGAGTCAAGGTCAACTTATTCTCACCACATTTGAATTCTCAACCAATTTTGAACAAGATTCCCTTCTATAACATTCACTCAAGGATGATGAATGATTCCATGATAAAACCAAGGATAACAATTCTGCAAATGATGTCAAGGTCAGTTTTGAGCTAGTAGGTCAATAAATGACTAAAGATATGCAAGTATCCCACAAAAAGATGAAAAGTCAAATTGAACTCATCATTTCTAAATTACTTGAACATGAATCCATGTTGCGGTTTTCTCTTGAGGATGATGAAGAACTTTGTACCTTTTATGTAGCCTCCATTTTTGAAGAAAATTGTTCAGAGAAGTAAAATGAGAGGTTCAAAGAATTTGTTTAATGGGAAGAGAATCAGTTTGGTCTCCCTTCTTCTAAGTGCCTCTCTGATTCAAAGAATGAGTTCATGTTGTGATTCAAGGATGATTAATATTTCTATGATAAATGAAATTTTAAAACTTTTGAGAACATGGAGGATTGGCTTCTCATGTTCAAGAAATATCAAGGTGAGACTACAAGAGGTAAGATTTTAAAGCATGCTACAAAATGGTCATTGGAAGAAAGAGTATTGTCAGTGAAATATAAGTATGAAGATGGAATCTTGGTATGTCTCCTTCTCAAACCATGTAGAGCCATCACAGGAGCATGGTATGGTCAGATAATGATTTTCAAGCTTTGAGGGTCTAAATTCAATCCATTTTTCCATGATGGTACATTTTTCTCTTAACCCATTGTTAGGTATGTGTACATTATTCCCCTACCTTAATAAATATCCCTCCCCTGTAATATAGTTTCCCTTTCCTTTGTGTCTTTTTTCTGCTTTTGGTTTTTTTCCCTTTCATCTGTGTGTTTATTTGGAAGAAATGAATCCATAAGCCCAATTGACAAGGCATTGATCCACACAGTGTCTCGATATTGTGGGATTCCTAATTTTCCTTTCGTCACTCCATTCGATCTATAACAAGTCCCCAAGCTAGATCCAATTGTTGTCATGTAAAATATTTAGCATGAAAAATTCAAAAAAATTGACATGACAACTTAAGTCACCCACCCTCAGGCCAACTCAGTCAATGTGTTACCCTCATTATGGCCTAGATGGATGTGCTAATATGATTTTCAAGTGTGTTTCATGTACAGGGTATGTTATTCAAGTTTATTTGTGAAGATATTGGGATCCAAGTAAAGACACGTGCTTTTGGAGGCCCTGAAAGGCCTATTTTCAAGATTTTTCCACCTAATGAACACCCTCTAGGAATGAACAGATAAGATCCAATGTATTTAAGAAGTATTTTGCAAATATATGAGATCATAAAAGTTATTTTAGGAAAAAAATTCAAGGAAAATAAGGTTTAGGAACAAGTTGTGCAACACTGGGCTACTTGTGACTTGGTGTAAGGAAATGGAAGTAGTGAAAAATCTAGTCAGGTTGTTCTAAATGATTTAGGAGCCTTAAGATGAATTGGAAAGAAACATAATACTTATCAAAAAAATATAAGGATTATTACTTCACATTGAAAAAAAATTAGGGTATTCTAGTGTGCATATATTAAGATATAAGCACAGTAGTGCAAATGAAGATCTTTGATCCTGGTGAAGACTAAACTAGATATTATATGTGTTCCAAGGAGATTAGGAGTCTTATGAAAATGAAAAATTAAATAAAATTAAACCCCCTACATACCCCATATGATAATTTGGATAAAAATACAAGTTTCTCTTCGGTGGCAGATGAACCTTGTAGGAACTACTCATGAGCAGATTTGAAAAGGGGGTAAAATTAAAATTACATGCATAATCATCTCTTGAAATTTATGGGAATATTATCATCATGTATTTTTTATTCAAAAACATATAAATTTTTCCTATGAAACTCCTAGGGAAACTCTCGGGGCAAGAAAATGAGTTCGGATGTTTATTTCTTGCAGTGTTTTGTGAAGGCGGGCTTCCAAAACAGGAAAAAACACACTTGGAGACCCCTGATGTCCCTTTTTCCATTTTTCCCCAATTTAAAAAGTTACATTGGGGACATAAAAGTACACAACTACACGTTTTATGATATTTTGTCACTTAAGGGACAACTTTGAGTGTTAGGAGCATGTTATAAACTCACATTAAGAGCTAGCCCCTTCCTCACGTTTCTAGGACCCATGGAAATTTTTTCCATGGATGATGTCCCTTTTTCCCCTTGGAAAAATGAGTATTAGGGAAAAATAATTTTTCCTCCACGTGGAAAGAAATATTGCATCACTTAAGTTGTCACTTTGAGTGTTATGATCATGTTTTCAACTCACCCTCACCTCTAGCCCCTTTCTCATGAAGACCTTCCCTTGGCATAAGTTTCCATGGCTGATGTACATTTTCCCCTTTCAAAAAATGACATGGGGGACATCAAATTTCACCACCATACGGAGGATAATTTTTTATCACTTGAATACTTAAAACTTGCTCTCTAGGTTGTCATTTTTAACTTTCAAACTCATGTCTTTTGGTTGGGCCTCTCCATGAGTCATCCACCCTTGGCACAATTTTCACTCCTTGATGACCATTTTTCATTACTAAAATTGCTAAGAAACATTGGGATATCTCAAACCCATTTATAAATTTTTAACCCAAGCTCACACTTGTCAGTTAACTTGGGTTAAGCTAAAGTAATTAACGGTGAGTTAGAAAGTGAGTTGGCTAGGTTAGTGTTATCATGTAAGTATTAAACACTTAGCCATTTTTAAATTTATTTTTAAAATAAAAACTTCCCTCCATTACAACTTTTTACCGTGATGTTTCCCATTTTTCCCAGAACCACCGCTGCCAAAATAACCTTTTTTCTCATAGCTCCCTAATTTTGGATTTGTTTTCCCTTAAACTTTTCCTATAGAATTTGATCTTGAACGCCTTAAACATGATCCAAGCAAAATTTAAATTGATCCTCTAATTTTTTTACATCATTCCCTTGAAAATTTCAGAAGAAAAACTTTCCTTTTCACATTTTGGAAAATATGGAAAACAAAAACACTTGAAATTAGGAGAAATGAATCAGATAAAAAAATCCTCAGCTAGTGAAACAAAATTCATCTCAATCGGAAACCAGGAAGTCATGATTCTATTTATAGTAAGTTTTTATCTGAGGCTTACAAAAAAATAGTAAGTGATGATGACAAGAATAAATAATTTTGAAACTCTTGTGTAATCCCCAAGTCAATAACTCCAAAAATTGTAAAAATGTGAAAATTGGGAAAGTTGGCTAAAAATAGAAACCAAGGGTGGGGTGTAACTTACTAAAAATAATAAGTTCTCTTATCAAGTTCAAATTTCACACACACCTCCATCTCCTCGTTTAGATCATGTGTATGTAACTATGTAACAATCTTCTCCTTCACTAATTTCATGGAATGATCAAGAAATAGGTGATTTTGAAGAAAGAAAAATGAATGTCTCAAGAGAGAGAAATAAGGTGGATGATGATAATGTTGAATTATCTCCTTTTGTGAAATTATATAAGAGGTATAATATTGGATAACATCCTCCTAAAAAAATTGAACTAGGTGAAAGTAGTCCTCTTTAGTCTCATAAGCATCTGGTGGATCTACGTGTTCTTACTAAGGCAATTGAATCTATTCATCTCAATCATGCCTTGGTCTCCCACCAAGCACCTGAGATGCCTAGTTTCATTTCAACACCTGATGATCCTTTCTCATTGGTAAAGGACTTACTTGGAGAATAATCCAAGATAATGCAACAAGAAGCTACACCTAACTTTGATGCCATCTTGAAGTACATGAAGAATAAGAAGGGAAGAAGAGCACAAGCAACTTCCCATTTTTACAATGAGGTTTTTAGAGCTCAATATGTGGAGGTATCACATATTAAGGTAATAATTCCATGGGATAAATTAAACCCAATGATTATGAAATGATTAATGTATTTTTTATCACTGAAAAAAACACCCTCTTATTTTTCATGAATGAACGAATGGATTGGCAATCATTGTTTTTGGGCAACATGGGATTGTCTCCAAGATGTGGGACTTGCTACTTGAGACAAACCTCTAGAGATGGTTGGTTCCTCTACCTAATACTAATGATAAAACACTCATATACCATGAAATACAATTATCTAATCCTATAGTAACAATCCAAGGGACTATGGGAAGATAAAGATGCAAGAAAAGGGGAAATCCTAAGCTAACATAGGTGATAGCACCAAGAACAGGGGGAAAGACACTCTCAAATGAGTGGAAATGGGAAGAAAATGAAGGAGGATAAGGAATACATGAGTACCATAGTCCTAAACAACATCCAAACTCTCATTTCCATGGATCACAACATAAATGAACCTTGTAAAAGAGAATAAACATGCACAATATACCTACAAGTAGATGAAGAGGAAAGAAAATACAATAAAACACTAGATAGGGAAGAAGATATCCATAAAACATGAATTTTATTTCCTTAAAGAGATGCACATATCATTACAATGGAGGAATAAGGCATAAACATATTGCAAAATCCAAATCTGAGGCCTTCAACTCAAGAACACTTGTGCATCACTTTAAAATGATGCCCTTGCATTCTAATAATATCTAACCTTTACCAATGAGCATCATCTTACAATATATATAAAATTATAAAGAGAGAGGAGTGAAAAGAGAGGGACACTTTGATTTCCACTTTCAACCACCAACAACATGCTTTGAATTTCTGAAAATGGGCATGGGTACCTTACCAAATCCATTCTCACATGATACTTTTCTTTTAGGAGAAGTAATGGGCACCATCTCTCATAAAAATTTCTATTTGAGCTACCTAGAACTGCATCTTAATGATGGGATAGTAATTCCTCTTTTCAACCCACCTAACCTCATCAAATTTAAGACCTTTCTAAAAAGTCAAATTTTGTTAAATTTGGAGTTAAAGGGAAAAATTTATGGCTATTCAAAGTTCAAGGGATTGGTATGGATGTGACAAGGTTCTCTACAAGTCTCCACATTCCATTTTAATATTTTTGTGTAAAGTCTAGATGTATCGGTTGATTGGTGTAGTGGAGGAATATGGTAACTATTCTTGTTGTGCCTACAAGACCTGATATATCTGACTTGGCACAATTCTATGTGTGTGTGTGGATTCAGAGTTGGGGTCAAACTTTGGAAAAGTTCCACCTATTCCATCTGGGCCCGTCATAACCAATTTTGTAACTACCTCTATGCTTCCCTACCATCCTGTTAGCCAACTCGTCCATTTAGAGAACTAACGACCTGAAAAAATGTAACATCTATTCCACCAGTACCTGATTCACCCACTTTGTCCACACTTCACTCCCAACTCCTCCCACTCAGTTGAATCCCTTAATCAGATAATTTTTATCCCTATGAAATTGCTCCTCTGTTGCTCATTTTGGAAATAGCTAGTTTTTCAGCTTCAAAATCCCCAAACCCCTTTTGTAACTAATGCATCGATGTGGAGAACAAGAGGAATAAAGGAATTATTCCTCCCAAGGTTGATTTTACGGATTTTTTCCCAAATGACCCAATCTTTTTTTTTTTGGCTAAGTATGGAAATGAGGGGCTTGGCAAGTAGGAGATGAGGGGTCCACAACATTGATTTTTCCCACTTTTGCTCATTTTATACTGGCTAAGTCCAAATGAAAATTTTAACTTATGAAAATAACCCTGAGGGTATTTTGGATAATAGTCTCCTTTGGGCAAGCCACTCATTAGGGTTATGATCACTTATTCCAAGAGTCTTAAATGAGGATCCTTGCATGGAATGAGGAGTAAAGGAAGACCATTGATCAATTGGATGAGCATTTGAATACCTTGTCTTCATATGTACTATCCTTTCTCAAACCCAGTTCATCATCCTTTCCTCTAAATGAGACAATCTCTCCCAATTATAGCTTTGATTCCCATACAATCAAGAAATATCAGGTGTTCATTATTTAGGGAAGAGTCAATTATAAATGGGTAGACATGATTATTGAAAAGGGGTAGAATTTACTACTTGGGTTGTTCTCATTATTCCAATATGTATCAGCTACCATGTCAAAGATAAGAGATACTAGGAAGGATTTTTAGAAAGAAAGGGACATTTGAGAAATTCTTCTTTCATTGGTCTCTGAAATGACCTATCTAGAATCTTCCTTTTTGGTAAATCATAAAGTTTTTCCATCCATTATTTAGAACATGTCTCACTTACGGTCCCTCGCAATGGTTGCAAGGTTTGCTGTGTTGGATAAGGCCATTTCTGAGCTTGAGTCCTATGAGGAACATGTATTTGGGATTTATATAATAATATTATCAAAAAAGTGTGAGAGTTGGGAATATCTTCACTCAATGATAACACATCCTCAAAAGGACTCTTGAATTCGTTTCAAGAGATTGTCAAGATAGTTGGAGGAGAGCCCTCTTCATTTAATGAGGATACTTTGGAATCTCTCTCAGAGATTAGGGGCTCTATATCCAATCTAACAATTTATTATGAGAATTTTTTCACATAGTGAAGAATATTGGGTATCATTATTAAGACTTGGATCAGTACTTTGGAACATGTTCCTATCCCGTATTCAAATAAGGCAGAAGTTGTAGCGGCTCAATTAAGAAAAAAGGTCAAGGGCACAAAATTCATCGTATAGGATCTTTCATGGGAGCCTATGAGAGTTGATTCTTCATCAAAGGATACTTCTTAATCAAAATAGTTAGTTAACTCCCTTATCCCTTTCTATCTTTCTCCTCTTTCTTCTCTCCCCCTGTGTCTAATTCTTTATTGTAAAAAATCATTGTATTTTTTCTCATTCACATAAGTGACTTCCTAAAGTTGCATTGTAAAATTCCCTTTTAATTTATAAAAAGGGTAATTATTCACTCACTTCATAAGAAGATGGAAATTAACAAGTAAAATAGGAATGTAAAAGGTCATGTGGTGGGTAGATGAGAAGACAATTCACAAGGTTATAAATTGGAATGGCTTCTTCATTCTAAAGGATTCTAAGAGTTTACTCTATTTAGTAGAAATTATGAATTTTGGTTTAGATGTTGAGATTTGTATCACCAACATAAGAAATAAAATCTACATTTCTTCCATTTCCCTTTCTCATGTGTTCCTCTTTTCTCTCTCTTTTCATCACTTTGCATGCATAGTGATCAAGAAGGAACTTTGCATCCTTGATTGATTAATCTAAGAACTGTGTGTCTTTAATTTGTTAGTCTTGCTAACGGATTACATTTTTTTCCTTCCTATAATTGAATTTTGAATTAGTTTAGTTATTATGTGTGAACTCTAATATTTCCTACTCAAAACAATAACCTCCTCTTTCCTAATTTCTCTCCTGCACCCCTCATCACTGAAATTTCCTCCCTTGTACCCCATATAATCACTTTGCCACAGGTTCAGTGACATGTTCCTATGTGATTCAAGACCTATTTAGAAACCCGACATAAATATATTAGTTTACATTCAATAATGGGAGCCTCCTCATACACAATAAGGAAGGGCATAGCCCCGTGAGCATTGGTGGAAACACATAATTTACAATGCGTCAAATTATTTCACCAACATGTATGATAAAGATTTTTATGATATTGTAAATACATAGAAAAATGGAGGAATTAGTTTTTCTTATGAGAATTTACTTATACACAAATCACCAAGTGTTGTAGTCCATCAATAGTAAGGTAAAAATGAACCAAAGGCATGTGAAATGGATGGTGTTTCTACAAAGCTACTCTTTTATGTTGAAGCAATGAAGTGGGAAATCAAACAAGGTTATGAATTTTTTAAGTAGAAGGATTCTTTTATTAAATGGGATGCACATAGAAATCATGGGATTTGATGTCATGGATTTATAAGTGCAAGATAGGGATTTCAAGGATGCATGGGAAGCATGCATAAAACAAATGCACATAGATAGGACATTATGGTTGGATTGTTTCATGTAAAATGGAATGTTGCTTATTTTTGGTTTGTAATATTAAGCGGGAAACATACTTACTAGAAACCCAAAAAATAATAATACTCGTGTCTTATAAATTATATTTAAAATATAAGCATGGCGGAATCCACTATTGCATCGGCGGTTTTGTTAACCTTTAAATTTTACCTTGAAAATGTTAAAAATTGATTCAAAAATTTTCTGAAATATTTCATCCAGAAGTGTTTTAGAAATGTGTTGAAGTTTTTTGAAGTTCTGAACTCTGAAAGTTCAAAGTTTTGAAATTCAGAATTTCAGAATTTTTGGATTTGGAAGTCTCCTTTGGAAATTTTCATTAATTTTGACTTGGATTTTTGAATTCTGAAACTCCAAAGTTCTGAAATTTCAGAACTTTGGACTTTCAGGTTTTGGAGTCTTCCGTCACTTTTTTGGTAAATTCAGACTTGAAGTTCTGAAGTCTGAAACTCTGAAGTTCTAAAATTTCGGAACTTTAGTCTTTTGGGTTTTAGAGTCTCCCATATCCATTTTTATATTTTCACCTTCGGACTACTGAAGTCTGAAACTCTGAAGTTCCGAAATTTTGGCACTTTGGACTTTTAGATTTTGGAGTTTTCCATCATATTTTCATAAACTTTGTCCAAAACTCTGAAGTTCTAAATTTTTGGAACTTCAGAATTTTGGGATTTTAGACTTTAGGGTTCTATGGGAATTTAGTTTTCACCAACCCTCCCATGTGTCGGCTTATGGGCATTAATTTTGGGTTTTTCTATATAAACTCGAGTTTTATCTGTCATTTTCACATAACCTTTTTCTTTAACACTCTGTTTTTTACCAAAATTGTGTACTTTCGAGGCATCATTTTCAAGGTAGTTTTTTTTAGGTTATTTCTTCCTGGTTATGATCATTTTGGGTTTTCTTCCTTATTTATTTTCTTTTTATTCTTATTTTAGAAATGGAACCCTCGTCATCTACCATGTTTTCCTTAAGAATATTTCCAGATTTACACAGCTACAAAATCCACCATGTGTAGGCATCCAATCTAGATTAGATGATATATTCCTCCAGATTTCTACCATTACTGGATTCTGTGCCCATCGGTGATTTCGTGGTCCATAAATTTCTATTTTCGGAACTTCTATTTTTGGAGTTTCGGAGGATTGTTATTTCAAGATTTCAGAGCTCTTTCCTTTTTGGAGGTTCTTTCTTTCAGAGCTTCAGAGGTCTGCTATTTCAGGTTTTTGGAGGTTTGCACTTCAGAATTAGAATCCTTTCAGACTTTCAGAATTTAGCATTTCAGGGTTTCTTCAATATTTTATATGAAATTTCCAAAGGCTTTTCGGATTCTGAAATCCAAACTTAATGTCAACCTTCTCATCAAAATGCAAAGAAAAGATGAAATATACATTTTTAGGAGTCGCTTCTCATTCGTGCCTTTCCTTAGACTTAGGGAATATTGGAGATACAGATCTTGGGTAGGTAGATTTTCCAAACTTTTGGGTAAGGTTGAGAGCTCCTAACAAGAAGTATTGGATGCAGGATATATATGAGAGTAGAATTTCTCTCGCTACCGGTTTTCCTGTGTCCATGCATTGTCCTGAATTCATCTTGGTCATAGTAGCCCATTTTGATGAAAATTCAAGGACAGTGAAGAATTGTGACGGAAAGGTTGTAATTCGATTAGACTCTGATTTCTTTGAAGATTTGTGTAAACTTCCTTATGTTGAGGTCTATACCAAAAATTCACCAAAAGCTGCAATTGAACTTTGGGACAAGGAAACCAAACTATGTGTGAGGGTCATGATGAAGAGATACTTGGCCAAGAGTGTCACCAAGTTACCTAAAACTATGTTTTGATCATATTTCATCCAAGAAGTGAACAATCTCATTGTGTTGTTTAGTATATTTTCAGGTCTTGCTTCTATAAAAGAGTTTCAGGAATGGATGTTCCTGTACATTTCCACTATCAAGAAGAACAAAGAATTAATATGATGGGGAGAGCATATTAGTAGCTCTATTTTTTTTCAATTAAGTAAAGTCTTATCTTCCAAAAAAATCTATATGACTTCTTTCTTGGTTTACGTTGCAGTGTCATGGGGGAATTTAATGGGTAAAATACCAAAAGTGTTAGAAGTGCATCTCAAATTTTCAATTTTTATCCTCAAATCACGATGGATGAGGGAAGAAGACATTTTCACAGAGTCAGTGATGCCTTCTTCATTGTTCTTCTTTATCATTTTAACAAGGATTTGTATAATCTAAGTATTTTTGATGAGGCTTTCAAGGAAGTACAATATTGGGGATCCATTTATCTTCAGTTTCCTACATTTACATACATCAAGATTCCCATTTTCATGGGTGCCGCAAGCAAGTTACCCAAGTTCCCTACTGACAAATGGATTTCGCTAGAATTGGTTCGGTAGTTGTTGGATTATCATAAAATCAAAAATAAATGGCATAAGGCAGGAGTCTAGTTTCCCTTTTCAATCGAAAGATATACATGTGCCAATATTTATAAAGTGAAGAATGTGGATGTAGAAATTTCTGAAGTGATTTTGTGAAACTTTCATCCCTGAACCAATTTTGATTACTGGGTTCAGTTCAGTGAAACAGGTTTATCCAGTTCTCATGTGCCTCAACTAGAGGATATTTGGATTCACTGACGGGATGAGTTCATTATCTGACAACAAGAATATGAAAGGCTAACTTTAGATGAGGTTAGACAGTTTGGTATTGCAGAGATTCCAAAGGATATGGAGGATGAGAAAGAAGTATTAGATCTAGTATACAAGGATAATAATGTTTCCAATTAACCATTTCCATGGATTGAGTGGTGTCAAGAAGAAAGTTACAATACTAAGGAAATGGCGGCCCCCATGTTACAAATAACATATGATTGGTTGGCTACCTTGGGAATTTCACCCAAAGGGTTAGATCAATCTATAAGAATAGAAGCCCAACTAAAAATGAGTCTTCCTACACCTATAAAAGGAAAAGGGTCAACCCAAAGGGCTAATATAATCCCTAAGAACATTTCATTTCTTGTTGGAATTTCCTCTCTTTCAAAGGCCCCTACTTCCAAGGTTGTGCCCCCCAGATTTCCAATATCATAAGTTGTCAAGG
Organism: Taxus chinensis; assembly: GCA_019776745.2. Taxonomy (NCBI): domain Eukaryota; kingdom Viridiplantae; phylum Streptophyta; class Pinopsida; order Cupressales; family Taxaceae; genus Taxus; species Taxus chinensis. Next base: position 886,303,330 of record CM034149.1, read on the forward strand.
TTATTGATTCTCTTGTTGTATGGAAAAATCTTCCACTCCCTCTTTCCTTTCCCTTATCACTTCCTCTATCATTACTTCACTCCTACACCCATTTATTCTTTTCCATCCCCATCCATGGCCCAAGTATTCTCATCTCTTCATGTCTCCTTGGTGGGAGAAATGATTGGGTCTCTAGTTTCCACTTCACTCCCTCTGTAGTTTCCATTTCCCTCCATTTCAACTTCTATCCTTGTTTTATCAACTCATATGGTTGTTCTCACATCTACCCCATCTATTATTACCACCTCTACTTCATTTCCAACTAATGTTACTAGTGCTATTGTGTTGTCTAGTGCTCTAGGTGATGAATCAGTCATGTCATCTCCATCAGCATCTGTTATACCAAAATGGTTGTATCTCCAAACTCCAAAATAGAAGAAGAAGGTGCCTCTGGTAGATGTACTAGAGATGAGTGTGTTAGAACCTACTCCGAGGAGATAGACCAAATGGCCAAAGATCATCTCCAACCTATCTATTAACCAATCAGGAGAGAGAATCATGGAAATTTCTACTCACATTGAGGGAAAGTCTAAAGAAACTATCACAGCAATGGACTATTAAATTTCCAAATTTTCATTAGGTAAGGAAACACACGAAGATTCCAAACAAGATGTGTAAAGGGCTCTCGGGAATTTATTAGAGAAGTATGATAAGGATAAAGCTTTTAAATATGAGCTAAAGGTAAAATTTGAGCATCTCACTACTCTATTGAGAAAAGTAACACATCCCACTCCAATCACGGACCCTTAAATTACTACTACTCTAACAATTTCTTTCACTCTAAATGATATTTCATATCATGAGATTGAGAAGATAGGTCAGAAGAGAAGATCAGTGAATAGATGGATGGAACGCATGCTTCGAGAAGCTAATCCTTTGATCATATAACGTTTTTAAATATATAATGATTTGTAAACCAAAAGAGCCTTTATTTGTAGGATGGATGAATCCTTCTTTGAAGATAATAATAATTTGAATCTAAATTTGACCACATGGGGTGAGATTATAGACGAAGATCTAGATCTACTTATTCAATAAGAATTAATTGATGATATTTCCAAGTTTTTTGAATTTCAAAAGGATATGGAATTTATATCCCATGTGTTATAAGATTTGATCAAGAAACTGGATGAAAAGAGTGTGGAAATAATGGATGTTCTAAATGATATCTCAGAAGATTTTGATAACATCAATTGAAAATTCTTCAATGAGAAGATTGATGCTCTTTTAGTAGATCAAATTAAGTCAAATTTCAAGTATTTGGTGAATAAATATGATGAGGTAACTAGGACTTTAAATAGTGACTCAATTGACATGTTAGTTTCATGCCATAATTTCACAAGTCAATTGAAGAAATCGGTGAGTAAACTCATAAGGATAGGGTTTGTTTGTATTGCGAGGGGGGATTAGCGACCTACCAATCCCAGACCTCACCCTTCGTCTTCGACACTCGACAGAAGGTTAATAAAACAAGCCAAAAAACTTACAATGCCAATAAAATGTAATGTTTTTTTTACCTTATACCTTTTAAAAGTAATGAAACAACACATTTTTTAGAAGAGTGATAAGATAAAAGGAATGCAAACATGTTTTTTTTTAGAAAAGTGAATAAAAAAACATATTTCTAGAGAGATATTACCTGGAAGAAGAATGTAACTGTCCACATGTGCTAGGAAAACACCCAGAACAGGCCAAAAAATGCTTAAATGTAGAGAAAAATGCAGCCAGGGGAGAAAAATGCCCGAGGACAGGAAAAAAAATGCCAGAAAACCCCAGCTCCTTGATACCATGAAAGAGGGATTCGTGAGAACCGAAGTTGAAAAGCGATGCACCACAAAGAAGTTGCACTCCGATGGTAATGTCAAGCCAACACAATACACAAGATTTGAAACAATGGAAAGAAGATTGCAAGTAAGAAGAATGGGTCTACTCATGCTCATAGATCGAAAAATAGGAAGTACAAATAGGGGTGCTGTGTAACCCCCATGCCTAAACATGGAAAGAACTCAATGACATCACTGACACATATGACGCCACTAGAAGAGGAGTTACAATTTCAAATAAGGAATGTAACTCCTATGATGCATTGACGCAAATGATAATGTCAGATTCTATGACAGAATCTGACACTTGTCATTTGACTTCCTAAGACCTATGACTCTCGTAAGGTGAGATGACTCACCTAGGTGATGTGGATGATGACTGGACAGTCACACACACCAACAGTTTTCCTATTATTGATCACTCAAACAATGCAAATTGGGAGCTCTAAGAAATGAGTTTTTGTGGAAAGAATTGTTTGCAAATAGTAGAAAGAAAATCTAATAACTTGTGCATGAATGTGAATGAATGGTTTGATATCATTTTCTAATGGAAGAAGAAGAATATACTTAGTGAGGTTGTTTACATTGTGTTTTTTTATCTTTTTAGTTTTTATTTCCTTATTTTTGATTAATACCCAAGACATTGAAGACTCTTTAGTTGCTAGTGTGGTTTAAGTCTTGAAATTTCATAACTCGTGAAAAGAAAGGTTGGTTAGATCAAGAGGAAGGGTTGTGATTAGGAGAATTCCTAGACATATGTTTGGAACCTCTGAGAGACTCATAAGAATGTTGGATAATCACTATCTTGTTCAAAAACCTGATACAGTCACTATTTCTCTATTTTGCGAACAAAGAAGGAAAGAACTTGATCTACAATCTCAATTTTCATACCTAGTTAGTCCTACCTTCAAGACCATAAGCTTAGGAAAGTTGAAATAGGTCTAGGAAAGGTGATTAGAAGCTTTGAAGGAAAGAAATTGTAACATCCTCATTTTTATACATTAGAACAAGTAATTTTTTTTTTGATAAATGCTTCCTGGTTCTAAATACATAATTTAGAACTCACAAATCAAAACAACCATTCTTATAATAGATAACCATATGCAGCTGTAATGACTCGGAGTACCTCCGATCTATTCATTCCATGACTCGGTAATCTACCGATCTATTCATGAGTATTAAGAGTTGGCATTTTTTTATTTAACACATCACTCTTGCGGTTCTCTTCCCTATTCTGGGATTCAGAATGCTCTGTCCAAGGAACCTATCTGAATAATTGTTACCATTATTCATCGGCATCTCATCCCTTAGACTAGGTGACTTAGGACAACACAATCAGCAGCTTGCGATACTTTGGCCAAAGATTTGAAACATACTGCTTATGTCTCGTATTCCTTGACGGCATACTCGTCAATCTGGAATACGTCCTTCACCCCATTCCTATGTTATGTAGAATGTCTTATACTGACTTCTGTCAGACTCTCCTGCCCCAAGTTATTCACTCAGGAATGGATTAGTGAGATGACAACATTATAGGGATGCCCCCGAGGACTAGGGATACGCTAACATACTGGGTCAACCCTAGTTAATCCAGTGTGTCAAGATACCCCGAGTCTCCTAGGGCAGCCTTATAACGTGACCACGTTCCTAATCAGTCCCAGAGTAACTTGTTCGAGTTTAAGGTGTAAATCTTAACGATCAATGCAAAGGGTGTCGTCAAAGGTCACCTGCATTGTTGTATCTTCGAGAAGATCCTAATCTTCTCGAAGGTACAACCTTGCAGTTGACTTGTGCCGTCAACCTTTAAATCCGCCTCAAAAAGATCTACTTATTAATAAGTGTTACGCACGTTGAGTTAAAATTATACTAAAAGACACTCCCCTAAGGTTAGCCTTTCCCAATCCCTGGGTTCCTCACCTTAGAATGACCTTTCTTAATAAAACCCATTACACAAGAGAAGTTATTAAGACTAGAGGTCCCATCAAGGAGTTCATAGAATATACATAATTCTAAATCAACGAAATTGGACAATAACCCATAATCTTCACATGAGATTGCCAACCAAACCCTTTTTAGGTTTATATCAGTTCTCATAACTGAATTTATATCTTACTTATTAGTATCGAGATATAGTGATTAAGAATCCAATTAAACGTTGTCTTGACTTAGATCAAGACTAGGAAGTAATAATTTATTCAGCTTGTTTAGCTTCCTGCTCAGGTTTATTTTAACCCTAGCTTCCAGAAAGACAGTGATCTAAATTCCAATTTAGCTTTAGATAGAACATACTAGAACTACTAAACAATCATAAGTATTCAGTCACATAATCTTGCAAGCTTACTTAGATAATCACAAAAGTCTCCAAATTATACAATAATAATAATGCTCTCAAGATCATTCGAACCGAAGAAGATCAACCCAACAAGATACGAATGCAAACACATAAGTAACAAATACCTCTTTCCATTCCTTTCAGAACTAATCAAATACATTTTATGCATTCAGCATACTTGATACAATACTCAACAGAAAAAGAACATCTTTCTTCAAGTAGTACATTTAGAGAATCAAGTTGTAATTCATCATAAAACCAAATTAAACAATCTGATCATCCTATCAGATCTGCGTGCTTTTACCACTTACGGCAACCATCTGCAAAAATTGTCAACACGGGTCAGTTCGATGAACTGAGCATGATAAGCACTAACTCTTAAAACAATTGCAATCCACCAATTGTTTTCATTAAACAACCTGTTTAAATGAAATCAATTCACCAAACATGTAAACATATTTCAGATTATGCTCTTGTAATACAATAAAACTATACACGCGTAACTCATATTATAGTTACTAAATAGTCCTAGATACCTTCCAGATATTTCATCATAAACGTTAGTGACCAAGAAGAACCAATGCATCTAAAACAACTATCCATCTGAATCCCAAGGACAACAAACATCAGACAGACCATTACATTCAACATAGTAAAATGAATATCATAACAATACATGATTCCATCAGTATGTTAAAACAATTCCAAAAGTTAGATAAAAATATATCAACAAATACTTTACAACAGAAGAGAAAGAAAACGAGTCATTCATATTTCCCTTCAAATCAAGCTCATGACTGTACCATCTCCTCAAGAGTAAAGCATTCACCTTATACGCATGCGAATAAGTCAGACGAGACCACAAGAAGAACCACAGTTTTGTTAAAATTTAAATAAAACAACTTCCTGTAGTTTACTAGCAATACAGTAGCTCTCGCGCCAAGGCAGTGATGATTAATCTATCAAATAGACTCCACATAACCTTCCATACTAATCAACAAACGAGAAAATAACCAATGCCATCACTTGTCGAGGTACAGTTAACAGCTCATTAGTTCAGTCAAGCTCACGACTAGATATTCATACTAACAGAAGACGTAATCATGCACAAACACGACAACAATCCCACTCAGCAACATACAGCTCAATCTAGTCCCTACTAAAACTCTGCAAGGACTTAGATCAAAAGCCGAAATTCCATAACAGTATTTTCCTCAGAGTTTCCTCCTATGCCAAGCTACTACGGATTACAACAAGGTCTCAAACCAAGTATAGTTTGAAAAGAAATCCCCTTCCTTTACTTTCCACAGAAGCGGACAGAAAGGGACACAAGAATATTTAAAAAAAGGAGTCTGAACGTCATGCACGCACAGCGAGGGTTTAAATCAAAAATCAAGCCAACTCGCAACATTTCAAATCTCCAACAGTATCCATACCACTAATGCTCAAAACAAGGTTTAGATTGAAGTTGCTTTCATGCGACCACAACACAAGAATCATAACAGTATTCACAACTGAGATTATTCAGAAAGGAAAACATAATATACGCCTCCAGGATAAAAAAGGAGTCTTACCCATGTGGTATTCTTCAAATAAACTTCTACAGAAGTAGAAAGATACAAGATACATATCAAATTCAAGAATTCTAACTATACCAATAACATACAGTATTCACGACTGAACTTCTACAAAGGTAGAAACGTATGTTACCTTTCCAGGACTCAAAAAGGAATCGAACCCGTATAGTATTCTTGATTAAACTTCTGTAACAGTTAAAACTCTATCTATTCAAGGATTCCCACAATATCCAAAATCATACAATATTCACGACAAAGCTTCTACAGAAGCTGAAATACAAGATTTATATATATTAAGGATTCCAACCGTGCCAATAATAATAATTATTCACAATCAGGCTTATACAGAAGCAAAATACTGGTTTCATAACAAGGACTCCAACTGAGTCCATACAACAATATTCACTCTAAGCTTATACAGAAGAGGAAAACATAATATACGCATCAATAGTTCAAAAAGAATCGAACCCAAGTAATATTCTCAATCAAAAACTCCTTCAGAAGTCAAAATACTATCAACTCAAGGATTCCAACGGGATTCAATAACATAATGTATTCCCGACTGTACTTCTTCAGAAACCAAGACATAATTTCATTTCAAGAAGTTCAACAGCCTCAATAACATATATTACTTACGACATAAATTAAACAGAAGTCGAAATATTATGTACATTCAAGAATTCCAACAGTATCCTTTTCAACAAGTGAAAACGGCAAGGTATCGACTGAAGTCTGAACCCAACAAGAGAACAATTCATGGACTCCCACAGAACCGAATTCGTGTATTTTCCTTGCAAGCATTTCTTCAAAATCTAACCGAAATGCAAAACACAGCAAGATAGTGCAACAGTTCGAAACACAATACACACCCATCAAGGGTTTACTTGAAAAATCGAGCCAGTAAGAAGATACAGCAACTAAATCACACAAGCTACCATAAAAACCAACTGAACCCAAAAATCATCTGAACAGAGTTGTTCTAATGAAATCATTTGAAAGAAAGCAAGATTTTTAAAGGTTAGGGCCTAACATGCCTGGTAATGCCGCTTAAAAATCTGAAGAAGACCACTGAAAGAGCTCGAGCCTTCTTCTCTTTTTCCACGTTAGATTCAACAACAATAATTTGTTATTTCCATGCCTTATAAACTTTCCTTGACAGAGAAAAGAGTGAGTTACACTCATATTTTCCATGCAACACCAAGTAGACTGGTGCGAAGAACCAGTGATCAAACAGAGAGAAAACTGGAGCGCATGAAAACCCAAACAAACTACCAGTTTTCCATTTTGCATGTCTTCCCGAGAAATCCGAGCTCGAAGACCGAGTTCATTAATTGTATTAACTCCAAAATTCCCGCTCAATCTCCATTGCCACCGACCGCCATAGTTGGCGATGGATAAAAACAATTCAAAGACCATTTCTAACTTTGGCGACTCTGCCACGTCAGCCTCACTAGCCGTTTGAAACTTCCACTAAATCCCTGTCCTTCATACTTATCCATCCCATTTAATGCCATAGAAACTACCGCCCATGGCTCGCACCCCTTCATAGGTCCCCTTTCTTCCTTGTTCATTAGTTAGGTTAGAAGCATAGGTTAGGATTTAAGATGCTACTTAGTCTAACCTCCTTAGCGCTAGGTTACTAACTTAGAACATTTAGCTTATAGCTTAGGCCTAGGTTAGATTAACATTAATCTAACCCATAGGTTATAGTTTAGTTTTAGGTTACTAACCTTAATAAATCCAGTTTAGGTCTAACATTTAAAATGTTCAGAATAAGAACCTACAGACATACATTCACGAAAAGGATTCACTCCAGCACTACCAATAGGCTAGTTGAATAAATGTATCTGAATTTATTACCTGGCCCACGATCAAGACCTTCCTGATATTACGATATCGGGAACCAATTCATTTAACACGATCAGCCTGAGTTAGACTCCGGAATAGCTTATTCAACGCATTCAGACCTTGCAACCTGCGTAAGGTCTATAATTTTAGTTCATCCCGAATAAACTTAAAGCATCACTTGGATCAATGCCACTGATCCAAGGCTTGGGTCTTATAGATGGATAAATCCACAATTCATTCCAAGGTCAGATTAAACTCAGGTGCAAAATGAAAGAAATAAAAGAGTCCAATCATATTCCGACTCAGTCAAAGATCTTCAATTACAAAGAAGATACAGTCCATATCAAGCATGACTTCACAATCAAAGGAACACATCCTTTTACAAAAGAAATCACATATCAACACTTGAATGCTCAGGAGGAAGTAACAATAGTTCAGAGTGTTACATGCTTCCCTCCTAAAAGATTCATCGTCCCGATGATTACATATTCGATTAACCTTCAGGTCAACCAATTTATTAGTTCACAAAACAATGCGACTATTTCCAACTTAAATAGTTCCAGAAATCAATGTCACAACACATTTTATTCAGCCTGAATAATGTTTGCCTCCATCTGGCTTTCATATAAACTTGAAAAAGATAAGTTCATAAAAGAAATGTTTTGTCAACAGATTTCATTCTGTTAAAAAAGAAAAGGAAAAGCAATTTTCATCTCTTCCAGATTTTCCCAAGTTGCACTTTCTTCGTTAAAATGGTCCCACTGGACCTTACATTGCTGTATTTCATGATTTCTCAAATGCAATTGGCGAGTTTCCAGCACTCGTGTGGGTTTAACCACGATTATTCCTGGGTCTTGGACCTGCAAGGAATTCCAATTTAAAACATGTGACAGATCTGAAACGTATTTCTTAAGCAAAGAAATATGGAAAACATCATGCATGCGAGATAAAGCAGGTGGTAATGCTAATCGATAAGCTACAGGATTGATTATTTCGACAATTTCGAAAGGTCCCACGTAACGAGGTGACAACTTGGCAGCCTTGCCAAAAGTTATAGAACTCTTTCTGGGTTTAACATGAAGAAAAACCTTCTCACCAAGCTCAAACCTTCGATCAACCCGCTTAAGGTCAGCATAGCTCTTCTTCCTATCCGCTGCTTCCTTTAATCATTCACAAATCAGCTTAACTTGTTGTTCCATTTCAGTGAGGATCTCTGGTCCAATTACCACTCTATCCTCGACACTATCCCAGCTAACAGGGGTTCTGCACTTCCTTCCATAAAGTGCTTCAAATGGTGCCATTTTAAGAGATGAGTGATAAGTGTTGTTGTATGCGAATTCAACTAATGGAAGATACTCTTCCCATTTATACTGTTGATCCATACAATACATTCGCAACATGTCCTCCAACACTTGATTTACCCTCTCAGTTTGTCCATCCGTTTCCAGATGATATGCAGAACTGAAGTTTAGTTTCATTCCAAGAGCTGTATTAAGCGTTTGCCAAAACCTTGACGTCATTCTTGGATCCCTGTCAGATATAATCAATTCTGGTACACCATGTAATCTGAAAATTTCGTGTACGAATCTTTTGGCCAGCACTGGTGAATCATCCTTTAGATTTCCAGCGATGAAATGAGCTACCTTAGTTAGTTTATCTACAACTACCAGGATAACATCATGTTTATTCCTGGACATGGGTAACCCTTGTACAAAGTCCATGGTTATTACTTGCCATTTGTACTGCGGTATGCTATGAGGATATAACAGTCCAGCAGGGTGCATATGTTCTGCCTTAACCCGCTGACATTCCAAACAATGAGTCACAAAATCAATGACATCCTTTTTCATACCTTTCCAAAAGTATTGTTGTTTCAGATCAGCAAGCATTTTTGTGATACCCGGGTGTCCAGAGAAAGGTGAATTATGAAATTCAACTAACAACTTCTTTCTCAAATCATTCAGCACAGGTACGTATACCCTGTTTTCATAACGCAAGATTCCTTCATTATCAAAATGAAAACCTTTATACCTTTCATCATTAGGTTCTGCAGCAAGCGCTGATTTTACTTGCTGAAAGTAAATATCAGATTCTGAGGCACTTTTTACCTCATCCTTAAACTGAGTTCTTAATGTTATAAGAGCAGAAATGTGCCTCCTACGACTTAGAGCATCTGCTACTCTATTCTCCTTCCCTTTGATGTAGCTAATATCAAAATCATATTGTGATAAAAATTCTAACCACCTTCTCTGTCTGGCATTTAGATTAGGCTGAGTGAAAATATATTTCAGTCCTAAGTGATCAGTTTTCAACTCAAAAGGTTTCCAAGTAAATAGTGTCTCCAGACTTGAAGTGCATGAACAATGGCAGCAAGCTCCAAATCATGAGGAGCATAATTCAGCTCATGTAACTTAAGTTTTCTACTTTCATATGCTATGACTTGATCATTTTGTAACAAAACACCTCCAAGGCCTTCCCCAGAAGCATCCGTTACAACAGTAAAGCTCCCATTAGGGTCTGGTACAGCTAATATAGGTGCGAAAGTCAACTGGCTTTTCAGAATTTTGAAAGCCGCTTCGCACTTATCATTCCAAATAAATTTCTTATCCTTCTTCTGCAATGAAGTTATTGGTGCAGCCACTTTAGAAAAATCCTTAACAAATTTTCTATAGTAACCAGCAAGACCCATGAAGCTTCTTACTTCATGCACATTCTTTGGTGCAGGCCACTCAGTTATTGCCACTATTTTTGAAGGATCTACAGCAATTCCTTCCTTGCTAATGACATGACCCAAATAGTGAACTTCTGAATCAAAGAAAGAACATTTGGATAACTTACCATACAACTTTATTTTTCTCAAAATTCCCAAAACTATCTTCAAATGCTCATTGTGCTCCTCAACGCTTTTAGAATAAATGAGAATATCATCCAAGAATACAAGTACAAACTTGTCCAAATATTCTTGAAAGATATTGTTCATTAAGTTCATAAAAGCTGCGGGTGCATTAGTTAATCCAAAGGGTAGAACCGTGAATTCATAATGTCCGTACCTTGTTCGGAAAGCTGTTTTATGAATATCTTCTTCTCTAATCCTTAACTGATGATAACAGATCGAAGATCTATCTTAGAATAGACCGCTGCCCCACGCATCTGATCAAATAGATCGTCGATCCTTGGAAGTGGGTATCTGTTCTTGATTGTTGCTTTATTCAACATCCGATAATCAATACACAGCCTAAGTGTTCCATCCTTCTTTTTCACAAATATTACAGGCGCTCCCCAAGGTGAAACACTTGGTCTAATCAAACCTTTAGACAAAAGTTCTTGCAATTGTGCCTTAAGCTCGACTAACTCTGTAGTAGTCATCCGATAAGGTGCTTTGGAAATAGGTTCAGTTCCTGGTTTGATTTCGATGGTGAAGTCAAATTCCCTCTTGGGTGGTAACCCTAGTAATTCTTCCGGAAAAACATCCCTGAAACTTTGTAGCAGAGGAAATCGTTTCATGTAATCACCATCTTCTTCTGAAAATTCAGATATCTTTACTGCATAAAGGGTACATCCTTTGTTTTTAGCCTTTTTAAGCTGCATAGCTGACAGTTTTCTAACTGAAATTTCCCGTTTCACACCTTGAATCTCTACTGTTTCCAGCTGATCATCTAAACATTTTATGTTCTTTTCATAGCAGTCTACTTTTGCTTTATGGTCAGCTAACCAATTGACACCGATGACAATGTCATACGATCCTAAAGGTGTAACATAGAGGTCAACTTCCGTGGAGAAATTAGGTAAGTCAAGGACTGCCCCAAAAAGACACATACTCACTATATGAACAGAGTTATTACCATACTGTATAGTCCAAGATTTATCCATTTTTCCAGCTTTTCTCTTAAGTTTAGAAGCAAGTTTATTAGAAATGAAACATTCAGTAGCTCCTGTATCAAAAAGAATAGTGACAGGTATGCCAAATAACTTACCCGAAACTTCTATAGGTGTCACTTGCTTTTCAGCTTGCTTTGTCTGCTACTGCAGCATGTATCTTATGCTACTGATTACGATCATCCTTCTTCAAAGGGCACTGATTTGCGTAGTGTCTTTGCCACAATTGTAGCAGCCTCCTACAGGTCCCTTTTTAGGCTCAAAATTGCCTCCAGTCTTGTAATTATCACGTTGTCCTCCATAGGGCTTCTGCCCATTGTTATAATTTTTGGCAAAATTATCCCTTACATTTCCAGCAGGCTTATTTGCTACTGCTTTCTTATTATTATCCCCTGGAAACTTACTTTTGTTTCCAAACTTTTTCCATGGTCCCTTTTTGGGTGCAAGAGAGGTTGAAGAAGGGTTTGCAATCTTCTTCCGCACTTCCTCTTTATGAGCAGAAATAGCCTTTAATTTCTGTTCTTGTCTTATGGCCTTTTCAACAACTCCTTCCATAGTGGTTGGACTGTGAACATCGACCTCTCCCCCTATCACGGGATTCAATCCCATGATGAATTTCTCGTATCCTGAACTTCTCGTCAGTTTGATACTGCGGTACATACTTGAGGAGTTTTGTAAACCGCTCCCAGTATTCAGTTACCGTTAGCTTCCCTTGAGCTAAGTTCTGGAATTCTGTCATTTTCTGATCATAGAAAAGTTGTGGCAGCCAACGTTGCCTAAAATAGCCTTTGAATTGATCCCAAGTAATATTGGTCTCATCAATATTTAGCTCTACTTTACGGCTATCCCACCACGAAGATGCTTCGTGGGAAAGCTGATAGGCTCCCCAAATAGCTTTGGTTTCCTCTGAGAAGTTTCTTATTGCAAAGTACTTCTCCATTTCGCTGAGCCAGTTCTCAGCTCCATCACCTAATGTGGTGCCATCATACTTAGGTGGGCTTATCCTTTTTATATCATTAGTGAGTTCTGCTGCCAACCTGGCCTTTTTGTTTTCTGGTTGGACAGGTGCATTTCCAGCATTAATATCAACACCCATATCGGGGTTGTCCTCAGGAGGTTGCTGATTGTTATTACCAGCTTCATCATCCTCCTCATTTCCCATCACCTGTTGTTCAAGTACAGCTAAACGATCTCTTGTGTCCAACAGGGCAGCAAGGATCTCATCAAGTTTTTGGGTTGTTGCCGCCCCTCCTTCAGGTGGAGCATTATTCGCAACGTTCCCCCTTGTTCTAACCATTTTCTGTTACAAGAAAATTCAGGTTTTCATCAGATTATGGACACAATAGGTCCAAGAGCTAGCAACCTTCAGCTCTGATACCAAGATGTAACATCCTCATTTTTATACATTAGAACAAGTAATTTTTTTTTTGATAAATGCTTCCTGGTTCTAAATACATAATTTAGAACTCACAAATCAAAACAACCATTCTTATAACAGATAACCATATGCAGCTGTAATGACTCGGAGTACCTCCGATCTATTCATTCCATGACTCGGTAATCTACCGATCTATTCATGAGTATTAAGAGTTGGCATTTTTTTATTTAACACATCACTCTTGCGGTTCTCTTCCCTATTCTGGGATTCAGAATGCTCTGTCCAAGGAACCTATCTGAATAATTGTTACCATTATTCATCGGCATCTCATCCCTTAGACTAGGTGACTTAGGACAACGCAATCAGCAGCTTGCAATACTTTGGCCAAAGATTTGAAACATATTGCTTATGTCTCGTATTCCTTGATGGCATACTCATCAATCTGGAATACGTCCTTCACCCCATTCCTATGTTATGTAGAATGTCTTATACTGACTTCTGTCAGACTCTCCTGCCCCAAGTTATTCACTCAGGAACGGATTAGTGAGATGAACAACGTTATAGGGATGCCCCCGAGGACTAGGGATACGCTGACATACTGGGTCAACCCTAGTTAATCCAAGTGTGTCAAGATACCCCGAGTCTCCTAGGGTCAAAGCCTTATAATACGGTGACCACGTTCCTAATCAGTCCTTAGGGCAGAGTAACTTGTTCGAGTTTAAGGTGTAAATCTTAACGATCAATGCAAAGGGTGTCGTCAAAGGTCACCTGCATTGTTGTATCTTCGAGAAGATCCTAATCTTCTCGAAGGTACAACCTTGCAGTTGACTTGTGCCGTCAACCTTTAAATCCGCCTCGAAAAGATCTACTTATTAATAAGTGTTACGCACGTTGAGTTAAAATTATACTAAAAGACGCTCCCCTAAGGTTAGCCTTTCCCAATCCCTGGGTTCCTCACCTTAGAATGACCTTTCTTAATAAAACCCATTACACAAGAGAAGTTATTAAGACTAGAGGTCCCATCAAGGAGTTCATAGAATATACATAATTCTAAATCAACGAAATTGGACAATAACCCATAATCTTCACATGAGATTGCCAACCAAACCCTTTTTAGGTTTATATCAGTTCTCATAACTGAATTTATATCTTACTTATTAGTATCGAGATATAGTGATTAAGAATCCAATTAAACGTTGTCTTGACTTAGATCAAGACTAGGAAGTAATAATTTATTCAGCTTGTTTAGCTTCCTGCTCAGGTTTATTTTAACCCTAGCTTCCAGAAAGACAGTGATCTAAATTCCAATTTAGCTTTAGATAGAACATACTAGAACTACTAAACAATCATAAGTATTCAGTCACATAATCTTGCAAGCTTACTTAGATAATCACAAAAGTCTCCAAATTATACAATAATAATAATGCTCTCAAGATCATTCGAACCGAAGAAGATCAACCCAACAAGATACGAATGCAAACACATAAGTAACAAATACCTCTTTCCATTCCTTTCAGAACTAATCAAATACATTTTATGCATTCAGCATACTTGATACAATACTCAACAGAAAAAGAACATCTTTCTTCAAGTAGTACATTTAGAGAATCAAGTTGTAATTCATCATAAAACCAAATTAAACAATCTGATCATCCTATCAGATCTGCGTGCTTTTACCACTTACGGCAACCATCTGCAAAAATTGTCAACACGGGTCAGTTCGATGAACTGAGCATGATAAGCACTAACTCTTAAAACAATTGCAATCCACCAATTGTTTTCATTAAACAACCTGTTTAAATGAAATCAATTCACCAAACATGTAAACATATTTCAGATTATGCTCTTGTAATACAATAAAACTATACACACGTAACTCATATTATAGTTACTAAATAGTCCTAGATACCTTCCAGATATTTCATCATAAACGTTAGTGACCAAGAAGAACCAATGCATCTAAAACAACTATCCATCTGAATCCCAAGGACAACAAACATCAGACAGACCATTACATTCAACATAGTAAAATGAATATCATAACAATACATGATTCCATCAGTATGTTAAAACAATTCCAAAAGTTAGATAAAAATATATCAACAAATACTTTACAACAGAAGAGAAAGAAAACGAGTCATTCATATTTCCCTTCAAATCAAGCTCATGACTGTACCGTCTCCTCAAGAGTAAAGCATTCACCTTATACGCATGCAAATAAGTCAGACGAGACCACAAGAAGAACCACAGTTTTGTTAAAATTTAAATAAAACAACTTCCTGTAGTTTACTAGCAATACAGTAGCTCTCGCGCCAAGGCAGTGATGATTAATCTATCAAATAGACTCCACATAACCTTCCATACTAATCAACAAATGAGAAAATAACCAATGCCATCGCTTGTCGAGGTACAGTTAACAGCTCATTAGTTCAGTCAAGCTCACGACTAGATATTCATACTAACAGAAGACGTAATCATGCACAAACACGACAACAATCCCACTCAGCAACATACAGCTCAATCTAGTCCCTACTAAAACTCTGCAAGGACTTAGATCAAAAGCTGAAATTCCATAACAGTATTTTCCTCAGAGTTTCCTCCTATGCCAAGCTACTACGGATTACAACAAGGTCTCAAACCAAGTATAGTTTGAAAAGAAAGCCCCTTCCTTTACTTTCCACAAAAGCGGACAGAAAGGGACACAAGAATATTAAAAAAAGGAGTCTGAACGTCACGCACGCATAACGAGGGTTTAAATCAAAAATCAAGCCAACTCGCAACATTTCAAATCTCCAACAGTATCCATACCACTAATGCTCAAAACAAGGTTTAGATTGAAGTTGCTTTCATGCGACCACAACACAAGAATCATAACAGTATTCACAACTGAGATTATTCAGAAAGGAAAACATAATATACGCCTCCAGGATAAAAAAGGAGTCTTACCCATGTGGTATTCTTCAAATAAACTTCTACAGAAGTAGAAAGATACAAGATACATATCAAATTCAAGAATTCTAACTATACCAATAACATACAGTATTCACGACTGAACTTCTACAAAGGTAGAAACGTATGTTACCTTTCCAGGACTCAAAAAGGAATCTAACCCGTATAGTATTCTTGATTAAACTTCTGTAACAGTTAAAACTCTATCTATTCAAGGATTCCCACAATATCCAAAATCATACAGTATTCACGACAAAGCTTCTACAGAAGCTGAAATACAAGATTTATATATATTAAGGATTCCAACCGTGCCAATAATAATAATTATTCACAATCAGGCTTATACAGAAGCAAAATACTGGTTTCATAACAAGGACTCCAACTGAGTCCATACAACAATATTCACTCTAAGCTTATACAGAAGAGGAAAACATAATATACGCATCAATAGTTCAAAAAGAATCGAACCCAAGTAATATTCTCAATCAAAAACTCCTTCAGAAGTCAAAATACTATCAACTCAAGGATTCCAACGGGATTCAATAACATAATGTATTCCCAACTGTACTTCTTCAGAAACCAAGACATAATTTCATTTCAAGAAGTTCAATAGCCTCAATAACATATATTACTTACGACATAAATTAAACAGAAGTCGAAATATTATGTACATTCAAGAATTCCAACAGTATCCTTTTCAACAAGTGAAAACGGCAAGGTATCGACTGAAGTCTGAACCCAACAAGAGAACAATTCATGGACTCCCATGGAACCGAATTCGTGTATTTTCCTTGCAAGCATTTCTTCAAAAGCTAACCGAAATGTAAAACACAGCAAGATAGTGCAACAGTTCGAAACACAATACACACCCATCAAGGGTTTACTTGAAAAATCGAGCCAGTAAGAAGATACAGCAACTAAATCACACAAGCTACCATAAAAACCAACTGAACCCAAAAATCATCTGAACAGAGTTGTTCTAATGAAATCATTTGAAAGAAAGCAAGATTTTTAAAGGTTAGGGCCTAACATGCCTGGTAATGCCGCTTAAAAATCCGAAGAAGACCACTGAAAGAGCTCGAGCCTTCTTCTCTTTTTCCACGTTAGATTCAACAACAATAATTTGTTATTTCCATGCCTTATAAACTTTCCTTGACAGAGAAAAGAGCGAGTTACACTCATATTTGCCATGCAACACCAAGTAGACTGGTGCGAAGAACCAGTGATCAAACAGAGAGAAAACTAGATCGCATGAAAACCCAAACAAACTACCAGTTTTCCATTTTGCATGTCTTCCCGAGAAATCCGAGCTCGAAGACCGAGTTCATTAATTGTATTAACTCCAAAATTCCTGCTCAATCTCCATTGCCACCGACCGCCATAGTTGGCGATGGATAAAAACAATTCAAAGACCATTTCTAACTTTGGCGACTCTGCCACGTCAGCCTCACTAGCCGTTTGAAACTTCCACTAAATCCCTGTCCTTCATCCTTATCCATCCCATTTAATGCCATAGAAACTACCGCCCATGGCTCGCACCCCTTCATAGGTCCCCTTTCTTCCTTGTTCATTAGTTAGGTTAGAAGCATAGGTTAGGATTTAAGATGCTACTTAGTCTAACCTCCTTAGCGCTAGGTTACTAACTTAGAACATTTAGCTTATAGCTTAGGCCTAGGTTAGATTAACATTAATCTAACCCATAGGTTATAGTTTAGTTTTAGGTTACTAACCTTAATAAATCCAGTTTAGGTCTAACATTTAAAATGTTAAGAATAAGAACCTACAGACATACATTCACGAAAAGGATTCACTCCAGCACTGCCAATAGGCTAGTTGAATAAATGTATCTGAATTTATTACCTGGCCCATGATCAAGACCTTCCTGATATTACGATATCGGGAACCAATTCATTTAACACGATCAGCCTGAGTTAGACTCCGGAATAGCTTATTCAACGCATTCAGACCTTGCAACCTGCGTAAGGTCTATAATTTTAGTTCATCCCGAATAAACTTAAAGCATCACTTGGATCAATGCCACTGATCCAAGGCTGGGTCTTATAGATGGATAAATCCACAATTCATTCCAAGGTCAGATTAAACTTAGGTGCAAAATGAAAGAAATAAAAGAGTCCAATCATATTCCAACTTAGTCAAAGATCTTCAATTACAAAGAAGATACAGTCCATATCAAGCATGACTTCACAATCAAAGGAACACATCCTTTTACAAAAGAAATCACATATCAACACTTGAATGCTTAGGAGGAAGTAACAATAGTTCAGAGTGTTACAGAAATAACTAAGTAGGGAGTATATGCCTCCTCTCGGGTGACTGGGTAAAATGCTCTTGGGGTTTGTTGTCAAGTTGTGCTTTCATGGTTTAACCTCAATTATAGAGGTCTAAACTTTCAAGAAACTATCTTAATTCCCCCCTTGAGAATATTAATAAGGAATTTTTTATACACAGGTTTCCAAGAGAAAGAAAAAGGTGAGAGTCTTTATAAAGTATTGTAACACTGTTTAGAAGGCCTAATTTGGAAGTAGATTTGTGATTTTGAAGCATTCTTTATAAAGGAGTTGGTTGTGAAAATTGACACACTAGAATATTTTCTAAATGGTTATCCAAATCAGTGATTTTTCTGGTTAATTGAAGCATTGGATTAAAGTATATGCTAGGGTTTTTCATGAGCCAGGGTTGGTAAGGTGAGTATAAGTTATAGACACAAAATAATACAATTTAGACATTATTTAGTCCCGGTCTTCATACTACTATTTATAGGGTTTTTGAGTGAAGAAAGTACTAATTAACCCCCGTCTTTTGGCCATCTTGTTTTATTTTATTTCGTCATTCCCAAACTTTTACATCCACATGGCCAGTTATTTTATATCATCCCACATTATTTTATCCTTGACCAGGGTGTCCATGGGTGCCCTGGTCCTTTTGAAACTTTCCCACCATCTTTTGGGTTATTTTTGGCCATTTTAGCTTTTTATATTTTAGTGGTTGTCCATTTTGGGGTTAATTACGAAATTAGACTAAGAGAACCCTATAAATACAAAGGTATGAGACCATAATGAGGGACTAAGAACTAGTCACTAATATCATCCACCTAGATTTACATCCATTTGAAGATCATTTGAATCCATTAGCTCCATCACAAGGACAAGGTTGGTTCATCTGCATCACACAAGCATAGGGGGAGGGATTCTATTCTATTCCATGCACACATACTATTACATTTTCTACATTTAGTTATTGCTCGCTACTTCACAAAGTACAATTGACACTAGAGAACTTAGGGAACTCTATACACACACTCACCATAACTACATTTGGGTCTGAAATGTAGTGCATCACTCAGTTGGTAAGCCCACTATTGTGGTGGTTGAGGTCAATCTGACCCATTCATTTGCATTTTTCATTTTTTAGCGTTTTGATACTTCTTTTGGTCTTTTGCAGGTCTTTTCATCATACTAGATTATTAGTGACATATGGCATGGGACAATGAATTTGATGCAACAAAAAATGAGGGTTTCAGACCACCTCCCATACTTGTGAATCTTAGTTCTAGATATTTTACACAAACTAGGGTGCCCATTCTACAAACCAGAGCACTCGTAGGAACCTTGGTCCCTCTCTAGGTGCTCCAGTCTAGTTAGATACCCCAGATCCATACTTTTTGGGGCTTCTGCACAATTGTCCCTTCTTTCTATTCCTCTAGTTACCTTTGTGACACATTCTAGCAAGTTCCTCTAATAAACAAAGTTCATTTTAACTCTCTCTTGCAAGGGTTAAAATTTCCTTTTGCATAGTTGCTTGGGTCATTTACATACTTATTTATTGAATTTATTTGCTGCATTTACATGTCATTCTAGATTAGATTAACTATCCCCATATCCATAATTTAGTTAATCATTTTGGTTAACCTAATGTAAAACTTTCCATTACTTGCTTATACATGCTTTTGATATACTAGTTATCTTTCTAACATGCTAATGAGTGCTTCATGTACACCATTTGTTATGCATGGATATTTACTTCCATACTTGTTTATTACACTATTTACTATTATTTGTCTTTGTATATGGGCCTTACCCTATGTTTGGTGTGCACACTTGTTTTTTGTTTGTGGCCATGATCTGCTTGCATGTCTTGCAACATCATGAGTGATGTCCCATGTGTACATCCCACTTTGTGCAGATTACTTGTTTTCTTGTGTGTTTACATTACTACTTTCCTTAATAGATTTTACACTATTTGCATAGATTACACATTGTTTTCTATATGTATACTTTTTTGTATTAAAAATTGTCTTTGGATAGCCACTTTTTTATGTTTGCATTGGTTTATAAAAAGAACTTTCTAGAGTTATAATGTACATGTGGTTGGTCCTATTTTGGTGCCACATTCTCCTATTAGCGATGTCATATGCACACCCAAAGAGGGGGGGCATCATTTGGGGTTTTACATACTAACACAATGAGTTTACACCAGTTCAGTTCAATGAAATTTATGCCCTTGACATTTTGGGTTACATATAGAGAGTGGGTTCAGGCCAGGATACAAACCTTGTACACAACGAATTTTACAGGACATGGTGTCATTAGAATTCAAGGAAGCAGTTATATGCTCAGAGGTTATAATGAGTGTGCCTCCCTACACTACTTCAGCTAGTGGTGTCAAGTCATCAAAAATCCAGGATGTATAGAGATCTCTTCACACACATTCAGGGAAGCATTTAGAGCTTGGAGGGTACATCGGAATTCATCCCCTACACTTCTTTAGCCTACAACGTCATATCACCCATTAAACCCTGGAAGTATAGGATATCCTTCTACACTCTCTTTCTTAAACATGGATCAAGTGCACATGTTTCATTTGCACTTTTTCATTTTTATATTTTACATTTACATACATACACATGCATATTTTTACATTTCATTTTTACACATACATACATACATATTTGACTACTTGATCATTTTCTCCTTGTAGGTCCGATCGTATGAGAAATAAGTAGTCAAATGTTGTAATAACAACATCAACAACAACACTTCATGACACACACCTACACCATAATAACCATCCAAGTACAGCACACACATCAACAAATACACACACATTTCCACCCTAGGTTCACTCTCATCACTTTTTTTTATGAATTTTCATCTTTAGTTTCCATGCTCCATCTTTTTTTCATTTCATGCTTTGTCTAGTCCTTCGACATGTTTTCTACTACAATCTTCATGGACATCGAGTACACATCTCTATCTACTTTATGTTACCAAGCTATCCACTCACTAATATAAAGTGGGGGAAAATATAGACACAAAATCATTCACTTTAGACATTATTTAGTCTATGTCTCATACTACTTGTTATCACCGAATCACAACACCCTTATGTTTACACAAGTGCATATAATTGAGCTCACGATGTGATTGGATAACATGGGTACTATCTCTAAGTTGTGGGATTTTCTACTTGAGATAGACCTCCAGAGAAAGCTGGTTCTTGCTCCTAAACTACTTGCCACAATCTAATCTAATGCAGGGATAAACTAACTTTCCTAATATAACTTTCCAAGGGACCAAGGAGAGGGAATGTATAAAATGAGATCCTACACTAAAGCGGTGATACACCAGAAAAGGAGGGTGTGAGAGTAGTCTTCCAACGTGTGAAAACTAAGAGTAAAGTGCATACTAGAAGGGGTGATAACAGTTCTCCACAATTTGAAAATGCATTCACGACAATGTTTCATACATGCACAATAATAATGGATTCTTGCAAGAGCATAAAGATAGACACAATACACATGTAATCAAGGTTGAAGGGGCAAGAAGAATGCAAGAAAACACAGCAGGGGAAGATGCATCCACAAACTTATATTTTATTGCTTAATGATATGCACAGTTCAATCTGTTACAAGATAAGGGCCTGGATCACCATGTAAGGAGTTAACTACAAGGTCCTACAACACATTGGCTTCACAAATAAATTTTGACAGATATTTTCTAAAAAAACTACCTACTTTACAATGAGCCCAACACTCCAATTTATAGGAAAATTAGAAGAGAGAGAGAAGGGGGAAAATAGAAATCCCAAAATCTACCCTTCAACCACTTGTAAAATACATTAAATGGAGTGAAATGATTGTATGTTACTTACAAAAGGCTTACCATACTATCCTAGGTGTTGTAACAGAGAAAGAATGATGACCATGCATCTTAATTGCACTCCCAACTACCAAATAAAATACTGTCATGAACCTGGCCACGTTTTATAAAAAATCCCCATCTATTTCTCATCAAATCTAGTATTTCTTGATTTTTGTGTGTCAGTCTTTGGAGCCATGATTCCAATGGTACTAATTTTGTGTGATTTTGTTGAGAAATACAAAAGTTATGGCCTCCTGAGTGGCGAGTAGCTATTTTGGGTCTGGCAGGTATTTTTTTGTCATTTGACAGGAATGAGCATTAACTGACTGGAACCGAATATGTTTTTTTTATTGAAATATATATACCCTAATTAAAATTAATAAATGAAATTTTTGTGATGTAGAGGACGTTGTGCTCGGTTCCAGAAAGTCCAATTTTATGAAAATTAGAGCTCGGAGTAAAAAGTTATGGCCGTTTGAAGTTCGGGAGGTCAAACTATGACTTTTCTCTTTGCTCGCGGCTATTACAGAAAAATCAGGTTCGTGTGTCCCAGATGTCTCGAACACATTCTTCCACATCGGCCGATTCAGGCTTACTTTTCCCCTTTTACGGCCTTGTCACCCTTTCGCGTCCTGTGTGTACATTTGTCCCGACTGACCTAGACGAAAAATCTCTCGCGCCACCCGCAATGCACTAACTTGCGGAAAATCAGCCGATTTGCATCCCACGCATACTTTTGTCCTAGTTTTCCTAGACCGGTGTAGAACAAAAACTTCCACTTTTTCCAATTTTCACTTACTGTAGCCATTTCGGCTTTGCGCGTCCCGACGTCCCCAACTGTCCCGCGGACCGCCTGGGACAAAAAGTTCTGACTTTTCTGATTCCTTTGTATTTCAGCCCCAAACTTGGTACGACGAACCTTAGTACGACCCGCAGCCTCCAGACCTGCCAATGCATTAAAACAAGCATGCGACTTCATTTTTTACATTTTTTCAAAATTTTTTTAACTCGTTGGGATTTTTTTCTTGGATGGGAGAGTTAGAGAGAAGCCAAAGGGGCCCCAAAAACATGATTTTGGGCATTGAATCAAACTACTTTCTTGGGACTAATAGAATTTGATGCATGTTATCAAAATTTACGTCGAGGGGTGAATTTTGGATAACACTACTATTTAGAAGGTTTTTTGAGTGAAGCTAAGTACTAACTAACCCCCATATTTTGGCCATCTTGTTTTTATTATATTTCATCATTCCTAAACTTTTACATCCACATTACTAGTTAGCTTCTATCATCCCACATTATTTTTAGCCTTGACTGGGGCACCCATGGGTGCCTTTGTCTCACCAAAGGCATCCTGATCTATTTTGAACTTTACCACCATATTTTGGACTTTTTTTGGCCCTTTTATCTTCTTATCCTTTTAGTGGTCGACCATTTTGGGGTTAATTATGAAATTAGATAAAGAGAACCTTATAAATATAAATTTGTGAGACAATAATGAGGGACCAAGCACCAGTCAATACTATCATCCACCTAGAGTTGCAATCCATTTAGAGATCATTTACATCCATTATCTCCATCACAAGGACATGGTTGGTTTATCTACATCACACAAGCATAGGTAGGGATTATATTCTATTCCATGCATACATACTATTAATTTTTCTACATTTAGTTATTGTTCGCTACTTCATAAAGTGTGACTAACACAAGAAGCACCTAGTTCATATTATGCACACACTCACCAGAACTACATTTGGGTCTAAAATTTAGTGCATCACTCAGTTAGTAAGCCCATTGTTTTGGTAGCTAAGGTCGGTCTAACCCATTCATTTGAATTTTTATATTTTTAGGGTTTTGATACTTATTTTTGGTCTTTTATAGGTCTTTTAACCATCTTGGATTATTGGTGACATCTGACATGGGACAACGAATCTGATGTGGCAACAAAAAAAAGGGTTTCAGACCACCTAACATACCTATGAATCTCAGTTCTAGATATTTTACACAAACAAGGGTTCCCATTCTACAGACTAGAGCACTCGTAGGCCACCCCAGTCCCTCTCTAAGTGCTCCAATATAGTAAGATACTCCAGATCCATCCTTTTAGGGGATTTTGGAAAACCGTTCCTACTTTCTATTCCTCCAATAACCTCTATGACATAGTCCAACAAGTTCCTCTAATCAGTTGAGTTCGTCCTAACTCTCTCTTGCACATTAGGGTTAGCATTTCATTTTGCATAGTTTCTTGGGGTCGTTTACATACTTCTTTACTACATTTATTTATTGCATTTACATGTTGTTCTATATTTTTTTATTAGATTAGGTAATAAGTAGGGATCGTCTCCCAAAGGACTTACATAAAAAGATACATCGTGAAAGCATTCAAACAGAAGAAAAAAAGAGAAATATGACCAAAAAGAGAGTTAAAACATGCTTAACTCAAGAGAAACTAGGTCCACAAAACCGCTAGGCTGATCATACCAAAAACTAACAATCTACAATGCAAGAACATAATGTCATTCTAGATTAGATTAACTATCCCCATAAGCCTAGAGAGGAAAGAATGAAAAAGAGATATATACACTAAGATTTAAACTAAATAATTGAACCCATATATGGACATGCCAAATGGGTATTAAAAAGCGGTAATAGATTTTCTGGGTTACTTGTGGTTATCCCCAACTATGAACTCACCTCAAGCAATTCCTTAAGAAGTTAGACATGCATTTTTTGTCTAAGGATAACAAAAGTGAATAATTCTTGTATTTCCCCTCAACTTTATGATTGAGATAACATGAGTAGAGGGTAATAAACATGTTCTAAACATTGAACAAGTTCTTTTGAGCACATAAGACAAAATTGCATGATTTGGAGGTTTCCTAGAATTGTGAAAAG
This sequence comes from Taxus chinensis, assembly GCA_019776745.2. NCBI lineage: Eukaryota > Viridiplantae > Streptophyta > Pinopsida > Cupressales > Taxaceae > Taxus > Taxus chinensis. The sequence goes on from CM034149.1 coordinate 886,328,211, forward strand.
AGTCTATTTTGTAAATTTAAGACTAAGTTGAGTTGTTTACCCATAATAACCTATTTGTGTGAGTGTTTGTGCATGGTAAAATATGCATTCATTTAGGGAGTCTTGAGTTCCTTTCTTGCGTGTTACAAGCGAGTATGCCAATCAAATCTCATGTGATTGCTAGGTGAGTAAATGAGGTGATGTTAACTTGCTTTCATAAGGTCCCAAAGGTAAATTATGATGATAAAGAACCAAAGGCAATGAAAAATACCCAAACAATGACATTACATAGAAAATAGATTTGGAAAATGTGTTGGTTCAGGTCCGTATAAGTAAGGCATGATCAGATTATACAAACCTGATTGAATTGTACAGTTTTGGCTCATATACGGTCTTCTCGACTCGACTCTAATACCATTGATGCATCTTATGAGCCCCCTATCTATGATACTAGTGAAATTGATGATGAAGAAGATACATATCCTTAGATCCATCATTCCAATACACCACTCCTTGATACTCGCTAGGTCATTTTGAAAATATATGACTATGCTTCACGTCATACTCCTACAATAACTCCACCACTGTCAATAGATTTCTAATCCAATCACCACACTCAACACTAGTCCTAGTACTCCTAATATGGCCACTATTGATCCTACACCGAAAGAGCTCACCTTAGGATGCTAGGGTATTATATGTTATGATAAACTAACTGTAGTCATTTTTGCACCCCACCAAGAACAATGGAACCTCATGCGCGCCATCTTATCACCCAGCTAGTACTGGGCACTCACCTAAGACACACGAGAGGGAGCCGAGTCTCTCTTTTATGTGAGTTTAGTGGGAAGGCATAATCTCATGATTCTAAATTAGGGATTTAACATACATGAAAAGCTATAGAGCTCAGAACGAATTCTACACCCCCTTCAGTCATAACAAAAAAAAAGTGCGCAACCGAATTAACTAGAACTAGGAAGTTATAAATCCATAATTAGACTAACATTCAAGTAAGGTTCATGATTATACAAGATAAAAATCATATTAGAAACATGCAGATAATACAGGTAGGATATCTTAATATAAACATAGTTGGTAACCTTATCATATTCATTCATAGTCTTTCTACAAAGCATCATAGAGAGGCAGACCACTGTCATACACCATATTTGGGTCCATACATATATGCTCACAAAACAAAATTTTCATTCCCCCTTCCCTCATTACATCCTTCCTAGAATCATCTACCCATTCTATCCCATAGTTCTTGCAGTAATTCTACAGAGCTCTACTACCTCGTTTGTGTCTTCTTTCTTTTGCTAAGGGCATGCGTATAAATAGGCATCTAGGCTCTAACAAACTCCTCTGCAACCTCAGATCTGGTCCTGTCGACACTAAAATTTTCCTCCATAATTTCTATTTCATTAATGTATGTATTTAGGAATAGGATGTTGTTAAGTGTAATTAGTAGTAGCGTCTGATAGAAGATAACGGCGCCGTTAGTACGGTGCCGCCAATAATGTGGAGTACGGTAACAGTCAAAGTACAATAGGAATGTCGTAAAAAGTAAATATTTGTTGTAAGTGGTCCGGTAATGTTGAAATGTCAAAGTTTGGGTAATTAGAGAAGTAGGGTCTACATGATTAGGAATTAGAAATATTATATTGGTAATAAGGACAAGGAGTGAGGTCATAAATATTTTGTGTATTTTATTTGTAAAAAGTCTAAAAATGTGGAACCCATGTAAAATGATAAGGTTTATCTTATCTTAACAGATAATCTTACATGTACAGATAAGAGTTAAGGTATGGAATATGATTCGTCAGAGTGGATTTCTTATCCTATCTTAGAGATAGGATGGATAAGCCTGGAAGTTCTATAAATAGAGAGGCCACCCCCCTCATTTAGCATAGAAAGAAGTAGTGAGAAATATTGTAGGAAGTGTGCGAAGGAAGCCATCAGTTAAAGGTGTGTTGAAGAAGCCATCAAGAGGTGTAATTGTAAAGTTTCTCCCATAGTCTTGTTGAAGTATCTCATGGGGTGAGATTGTAATAGTTTTATGTTAATATTATAATTTATTTTGATATTTCCATATTTTTCGTCATTCTGTCTTATCATAGTCCAATGGTATTCTTGTGTTCGGTTGTTGTTTTGTTTCCAGATTACATCCACCAAACTAAAGGCTGTGCATTAGTAAATAATCATAGCACGAGGAGTTCCTGGTGAAGAATTATCATATTGCCGGATTGGTGATGACATTTTGGTTCCGTTGCCGGGACCATTCCTCGTTGGTGGATTTTTTGGAGAGATATTCCCACTTAGTCAAAAATCAATTGGAGGGTAACCTTGTTTTTACTGTGCATAGTAGTTACCATGGTAAAGTCATTTTTACCGTGAATAGTAGTTACCATGTTAAAGTCATTTTTGCCATGAATAGTAGTTACCTTGGTAAAGTCCTTTTTGCTAGGAATAGTAATTACCGCAGTAAAGTCACTTTTTACCGTGAATAGTATTTACCGCAGTAACTTCACTTTTTACCGTGAATAGTGTTTACCCACAGTAAAATCAGTTTTTAACCGCAGTAAGTCAAGTTTTACTATAGTTTACCGTGGTCATTTCTATAGTAATTCCAATTATTTGTGCACATAAGTCTTGTTGATTGTACTTGTGAGTTGGTATTTCACGGTGGTTACTTTTAAAAATGGGAAAGATTCCCGTTTTTTCAGCTCAATCTAATGAAGATGCTTCTTCTTTCATTCAAGAATTTAAGGGATCTTGTATTTGTAATGGCCTTATAAGAAGGGGAACAGTGGACTGAATTTTTTCCTACCTTTTTGGATGGTTCAGCACTTAGGTGGTTTGAAACACTAGGTGATAATGTGAAAAATTCATGGGATTTATTAACTGAAAGTTTTCTTGAAGAATTTGGTGAACAACAGAAATATGCAGATCTCATGATCGAGATCACAAAGCTATCTCAAGGAGAGAAGGAGAAGATAAGGGATTATCATGCTCGTGTTCTAGAGCTAAGGAGGAAGCTCGATGCCCAGAATCCGGAAGGAAGGACTAGCGGATGGGTTGATGAATGGTGTGGATAATTCTCCTCTATAAGCACTTCATTCTTGGGATGAAGCCAGAGATCAGACAACGAGTGAAGTATGGACCGTCCAGCTACCATTGAACAAGCAAAGGAGATTGCAAGAAGGCAAGAAGAAAGCATGGAAGAGGAGCCCAAAGAAATTGTTGCTAAAGTAGAGCCTACACCAGCACCTTTGGTCCTGAATCCACAACCACTCCCGGTGAGCACAAATATTTCTCCTAATACATCTACTGAGTATGAAGATTTGCTCAAAGAGATGGGTCAGTTAACTATTAATCTTCTTCAAGGAAAGGAATTTAGTTCTCAGGGAGGAGATAGAGGTCCAAAGAGAAATATTTCTGAAGTTGTTTGTTATGGTTGTTATAAAAAGGTTCATTATAAGTATAATTGTCCAGATAGAGCTTCTACATCTGGTAAGGGAGATAATGATAAAGGAAAAGCACCTGTGAATTCTTTTGATTGTAGTAGATAAGAGCAGAAATAATGAAGTAGATGTGTTTGTAACAAAAAGAAAAGAAAGAAAAAGATAATCAAGATGGAAATGATCCTAAGAAGATGAAAGAAGAAACTAGTAAGAAACATAGGAGAAGAAAGTTGGGTGTGCAGGATTTTCTGATTTCACAGGGGCAAGGACCATACTCCATCTTGGAAGATCTGTCCAAAAGGCCTGTAAATATTACATATGGTCAACTCTTGGCTATGTCTTCTGAAAAGAGGCGGGAGTTGCGAGGTGGACTCAATGCTCGAAGAAGGAAGGAGGTTGAGGTCCCTGTTTTAGAGGCAGAGGCAGATCCCTATGCTCCACAAGCTGAGGTATTATGTAATGGTATTTCAATTCATGATGTCTTAGTTGATGGAGGTGCTGCAGTTAATGTAATGACCGAGTCTGTAATGAATATGTTGGGGTTAAAAATTGATCGCCCTTCAACACTTATGTTAAGGTCATTAAATAAGGGAAAAACTAAACCAGAAGGTGTAATTTCAAATGTGGCAATATCTGTTATGGGTGTTGTATGTGTGGTAGACTTTCAGGTGATGAAAAATGGTACTGTTGCGTACCCAATACTACTAGGAAGACCATGGCTAAGGAGAGTTCATGCAAGAAACTACTGGAATGAAGGTTTCATGACACTTGGACGTGGTAGAGAGAGGGTGAAGATAAACGTGATCCCTCGACATCATAAAGTAGAACCTGTGGATTCAAGTGATGAAACTGATGATTGGACATCCTCTGATTACTCTAGCACCAGTGAAGTGGACACTGAAGATGAAGAAAGTGAGGTTGATGTTTCAGTCATGGATATTCTTCCAGTCACACCAACCCAGGATCCCATAAAATTATCTGAAGAAGAAGTTGATGATCGTCTCCAACAAATAAAGATTGGTGATGCTGTGATGGAGAGTGAGAAGGAATCCTACCTCTAACTCTTTCGAAGGTACATACACCTATTCACTTTTGATTACAAAGGAACTCCGCCAAGTAAGTTGGGTAGAACATTGTATTGAGCTGGTAGATGGTGCTAAGCCCATAAAGCAAATGCCATATAGAATGAGTCCTAATTTTTCCAAGACTGTAAAAGAAGAAATAGATAAGTTGCTTGATGTAGGATTCATATTTGCTGTGGAGAATTCAGAATGGGTTTCTCCCATTGTGATCTCAATAAAAAAGAATGGGAAGCTATGCATTTGTGTTGATTACAGGAAGCTCAATAAGGCAACAAAGAAGGATCATTACCCTCTTCCATTTTCAGATCAGATCTTGGACGAAGTAGCTGGCCAGGAGTGCTATAGTTTTTGCTGATGGATTATAGCGGCTACAACCAAGTTTGTATAGTAGAGAAAGATCAGCTGAAGACCACGTTCACCACTCCTTGGGGAACGTTTTCTTATAGAGTTATGCCTTTTTGGTTGTGTAATGCTCCAGCAACATTCCAGCGTTTGATGAATAGGGTGTTCGAACCCTACATTGGGACCTTCATCAGAGTATTTCTGGATGATTTTTGCATCTATGGGAGCAAGTTGGACCACCTGCACCAGATGGAGACAGCATTTCAAAGGTTAGATGAAGCACAAGCCTCACTAAACCCTACAAAGTGTGTCTTTGGATGTTCTAAAGGCGTTTTGTTAGGGCATGTTGTATCCAGAGATGGTATTGGTACTGATCCTGATAAAGTTTCAAAAATCAAAGATTTACCATTTCCTATGAATAGAAGTAAGTTGAGATCATTTTTAGGCCATGTGGGTTACTATAGAAGGTTCATCAAGAATTTCTCAAATATTACACAGCCACTAACCCAGTTCTTGAAGAAGGATGTTGCTTATGAACCAGGAAACAAGGCACATGAAGCTTTTGGACAACTAAAGGAAGCCCTGGTGTCTTCACCTGTTTTGAAGAATCCAGATTGGAGCAAGCCATTTATTGTGTACACTGATGCCTCAGATGCAGCACTAGGTAGTACTTTGAGCCAAAAGGATGTAAATGGGAATGACCATCCAATTTACTTTGGGAGCAGACAAATGAGCAGTGCTGAGGTAAACTATACTGTAACTGAAAAAGAGGCTCTGGCTATCATTTTTGCTGTAAAGAAGTTTAGAAATTACTTGCTAGGGCAGAAGTTTATAGTTGTAACGGATCATCAGGCTCTGAAATATATTGTCAATAAGCCTAACCCATCAGGGAGGATAGCAAGATGGATAATTTTGCTACAAGAATTTGAATTTGATATTATAGATAGGCCAGGAAAGAAGCATGTCAATGCAGATGCACTCTCTCGAGCCTATGATGGGTTAGGATCATATTGTGATGATGATGATTTTCTCGATGCAGCATTGTTCTCCCTTGACACAATCCCTAGTGAATACATAGATATTTGGAATTATCTTAATGAATTCAAGTTTCCTGATGGTGCCAATACAAAGACTAAGAGAAAGATTACTCAAGCCAGTCGTCCATATTCTATTCTGCATGGAGCATTATTTTGAATAGGACCTGATGGATAGTACAAGAGGGCAGTTGGATGTGATCAAAGAAAGGAGCTGCTAGAAGAATTCCACAATGGTACATGTGGAGGGCACTTCTCTAGACAACTTACAGCAAGAAGGATCTTGGATGCAGGTTATCACTGGCCCACTCTTTTTAAAGATTGTTATAATTATTGTAAGACATGTGATATTTTTCAAACACATGGTAACCGTAAGACTTCATCAGCTCCATTATGTCCTATTCTTCCCCTTGGTCCCTTTGAAAAATGGGGAATAGACATTGTAGGTCCACTTCCAACTACATCACATCAAAATAAGTATATTGTAGTTGCCATAGATTATTTAACCAAGTGGGTTGAAGCTAGGCCATTGAAAACAGCTTCCATGGATGAAGTGGCAAGGTTCATATATCAACGCATTGTCACCAGATTTGGTTGTCCATTAGAAATTGTAACAGATCAAGGAAGCCACTTCATTAATGAGGTGGTAGAAGCCCTAGTCAATAAGTTTTCTATCAAGCACCAAAAGGAAACAACATACAAGCCAAGCACAAATGGACAAGTGGAACGAACAAATTTTGTGCTGTGTCAAATTCTAGCAAAAGATGCAGCCTTGCAGGTACATAAATGGGATAAAAGGATTCATGCAGCATTGTGGGCATATAAGGCAACATCAAAGTCAGCAACAGGATACTCCCCATTTCAGTTGGCCTATGGCATTGATCCAGTTCTTCCTATTGAGTTTGATATTCCCACTGTGAGAGTTATGAAAAATGAAAGGATGGATGAAAGTGATTCAGTAAAAGAAAGGTTGGTACATCTTCATTTGCTAGAGGAAATGAGGGAAATAGCAAAGGATACAAGCCATAAGAAGAAAATGAAGCAGAAGGAATACTTTGATCAAAAGATCCAATGGTCTCCATTTCATGTGAATGACTTGGTCCTAGTATATGATTCCAGATACAAAAAAAGAAGACAGAGAAAATTTCTTCCAAAATGGATGGGGCCCTACAAAATAGCAGCTGTGCATGAAAATGGTCGTACCGACTGGAGGAATTGGATGGCACTCCCATTACGAAATGGGTCAACCACGACAAGTTGAAGATTTTCCAAGCACCAGAATAGTCTACTCCGAGGACGGAGTAGAAGCTAGGAAGGGGGAAGATGTCGACACTACAATTTTCCTCCATAATTTCTATTTCATTAATGTATGTATTAGGAATTGGATGTTGTTAAGTGTAATTAGTAGTAGCGTCTGATAGAAGATAATGGCACCGTCAGTACGGTGCCACCAATAATGTGGAGTACGGTAACAGTCAAAGTACAATAGGAATGTTGTAAAAAGTAAATATTTGTCGTAAGTGGTCCGGTAATGTTGAAATGTCAAAGTTTGGGTAATTAGAGAAGTAGGGTCTACATGATTAGGAATTAGAAATATTATATTGGTAATAAGGACAAGGAGTGAGGTCATAAATATTTTGTGTATTTTATTTGTAAAAAGTCTAAAAATGTGGAACCCATGTAAAATGATAAGGTTTATCTTATCTTAACAGATAAGCTTACATGTACAGATAAGAGTTAAGGTATGGAATATGATTCGTCAGAGTGGATTTCTTATCATATCTTAGAGATAGGATGGATAAGCCTGGAAGTTCTATAAATAGAGAGGCCACCCCCCTCATTTAGCATAGAAAGAAGTAGTGAGAAATATTGTAGGAAGTGTGCGAAGGAAGCCATCAGTTAAAGGTGTGTTGAAGAAGCCATCAAGAGGTGTAATTGTAAAGTTTCTCCCATAGTCTTGTTGAAGTATCTCATGGGTGAGATTGTAACAGTTTCATGTTAATATTATAATTTATTTTGATATTTCATATTTTTCGTCATTCTATCTTATCATAGTCAATGGTATTCTTGTGTTCGGTTGTTGTTTTGTTTCCAGATTACATCCACCAAACTAACGGCTGTGCATTAGTAAATAATCATAGCACGAGGAGTTCCCGGTGAAGAATTATCATAGTGCCGGATTGGTGATGACAGTCCCAAGTGTCAAGGTGTGGGTCACCACAGGCGCATGCCTCTCCATGTCATGATTAACTTTTTGAATCTTCCTATCGTAAGGTATATTCCTACAATGACACCCTGCCGCCAGGCTGGAACCTTATCCAAACGGAACACTTTCTTCATGTGTTCTGTCCAAAAGGCCGAAAACAGATAAGTCCCAAATTGTTCTTCACGTGCATGCGCGTCCTTGGTTCTCCAAGAACCCCTTTTGAATTTTTCCTTACATGCTTTCACTTGTGCACTCCCTCCGGTCGTGCATTCCTATGCACCTTTAAGATTTGGTAGCTACATTAGGGGCCTAACATTACCCCACACTTCACCTGTTCTCCATCCTTGGGAACCTTCTCAAAGAATGCAATACAAAAATAATGCAAGGCCTTGCCTTGGAAAAGAATGGGGGAAATAATAAAGAATGGGGGAGAGAAAGAATAGAAGGAAAACTGCTTAAAGAAGAAGAAGGGGAAAATTTTGCTGTAGGTCAGCCTCCAGTGTACTCCAAGTGCTGCCTCCAGTGTACTCCAAGTGCTGACTTCATCCTGCGCTCTAGTGAAGATATCACAAACCAAGGTGCTCACCTCGTTAAAGGTTAACCCTTCCCCCTTCATGTTAATGGTCTCCACCATAGTCTCCAGCTCCTTAGCATGATCCTGCAGGGCATCCATCTTCCTCGTGATGACCTTATAGATCTCTTTTACCCAGGTTTTGAATGAGACTTGCCAGTTTTCAATAGCTTTAGACTTCTTTTCCACTTTGGCTAGGATCTTTTCTCACTCAGATCTATTGCCCTTATTTTTTTCCCTAAATTCCTTTAGCTCAGCCTTGTCACTGGCAAGTAGCATGCCTGTCACCTTGTCTTGATCTGCGTAATGGTCATAGGCGACCCCCGCGGTTTGTGCAACTATTTTTATGTCAGCGAGAACTTTGTTGTATTCATCCATGAGCGTGATGACATTCAACTTGTCCTCCTTCTCCAAGCACGCAGCTACCTCCTCAACTGACTCCAAGGCCAAAGGCTACCTTTCCATGGTGATGATCTGAGTTATGTCCTCTAGGCATTCCAAGGAGGATCCATACTTTTGTGTAGGAGGGTTAAGGTCTAGGTGCTTCATGATAATAGCTTAGGAGATGAGCTCCACCTTCTTGGAAACTTCACATACCCTAGCCTTTTCCTCCTGAAGTTCCCTCTGTAGTTGATCGCTGATTAATTTCTCAAGGCTGAGGTCCTTCGTTAGCTAGACTACCTCTTCCTTCCTCTTCTCCAACAGGTCCTCCAAGACTTTGACCCTATCATTTCTACAGAAGAGTCGAGCCTCAATTTCCACAGAGACCTTGTTGAGTGCGTTACACACTTGCTCATCTGATATTTGTTACATGTTTACAATGGGGTTGTCCCCTTTTCCTTCGGACAGTGCTAATACCACTCCTTGGTTAACCTCGAACTCGGGCTCATCGAGGTGGGAGTCAAACGCCCATGATAGCATCTTCCTCGTGCGTAGGTATCCACCCTCAGTATCAAAGGACTCTATAGAAGTGAGCTCCTTGGTGGGCACGATACTTCGGAAATGTGCACGCAAAAATTTGTTGGGGTCATCAATTTATCCCATCGTTGTTCTTCCCCCTTCCGCGCATTTACTTCCCATGTGCACGGCCTTGGGAGTAGTTACTGAAAGAGTTGGTCCTTTTGTGCTACCCACACTCTTCTCCCTCTACTCTTCTTTGAACTCACCGAGTATGAGCTCTGTGTTGCGCTCCAACTCCTCTTCGACCAAGGTGTTGATTAAACTTCTCTACTTGCCTTGTTGCTTTCTCATCTACTTCCTCCTGAGTGATCTTGGGCATATCTGGCCCCTTGGTACTTGCACCTTCCCTCCTTTCTTCACTCCACGTTCCTTCCTCCTCTTCGGCAGCCTTCCTCCTTACAAAGATGAAAGCATCATTTGTATCCTCTGCTCACTCTCCCTCCGAATCATGGACATCAATAGGTTCCTGATTCACCTCCAACTCTTCCCCTTCATCATCATCTTTTTCACCTATATAGGCATTCGGGTCGTCTGTATCTTCATAATCTTTTTCCTCCATCCCTTGTTCTTCTTCCTTTGCAAAAAACTCTAGAGTCAGGGATGTTGTCCTCTCTTCATATGAGGGTTCTTCAGGGATGGTGGCTTCATAGGCTCTAGGGTCTTCTCCCTGACCACCGTTATCCTCTTTTCTCAGATGTAGGTACTCGGCCCCATGGTATCTACAGTCTGCTTCTCCACTGCCCTTTGTTATTATTCCTCTTCCCTCTCCTTGTGCTTTGACGTGGGCTTCTTTCTTCCCATGGAATTGTTCGGGATGGATATATCATTCTCCACATACGTGCACTTTTCAAAATTTGGCCTTATGTGTAGGTAGATCCTCACGAAATTGCTCCTAGAAATAGGTAAGGTCAACGGCCTTACAATGTGCACATCCTGTGACACGTACCTTTCAATGTATGTGTGCTTCTTTAGGTAGACCAGCTTCTTTCTCATCTCCCTATGCTCTCTGTCAAGGGTGGATAACTCCAGATTTAATTTCTTTGATTCCTTATATCTGTTTACCCCTGCTTGGAAAAATTGGGTAGTAAACGACAATGGGATTTTGCACCATGGACTCCAACTACCATCCACCACGATGAACCTTCCAATGCAGAAGTGTTGGTAGACTGCAAAATCTACTTCTCCTTCAGTTGCCACGAGGAGTTGTTCAGGGATTAGCCATTCAGCCCTGAATGCATTCCTAAGGCGCTTATACCATTTGTACAAGCGTGCCTTGTGTACCCCTATCATTGATTCACATGTGTATTTCTGGAATCTGTCCGTGGGCGAAGGGTCTTCAACGGGGTACTGCCACACGGATTTTTCAGATGCATCCAGACACCCTGATTTCTGAGAACACAATTGTTAATAGAATGTTTCCGAAAAGGATATTTCCTCTCGTTCTCCGTGTTGCTTATGATTTCATCTGCTATGTACTAGGAGATGTTGTATATGATGCCCTCTGTGACCTTCCTGCAAAAATTTAGCCAGGGATTTCTCACTTAGGTCCACCTTTCTTGCCCATTCAGTTTAGGAGACAAGGTGCATGGCCATCTCCATCACCAGATCACTGATATCCAAGACGTCATAGTATCTTGATCCCTTCTTCAATTCCTAGGATGCTATGGTTTCCCTGATTGCCTCCCCATCCTGGAGGTCATCTATGAGTGTGTCCCTTACATAGTTTAGGCCTGTGAAGTGTGTAATTAACTGGGGAGTTATGCACATTTTGTACCCTACGAAGCAAAAGAATTCTTCATGTACACGCATCATCAGCCATTGGTACAAGTGCTCGGGATTCTTTAAATATGGCAGCTCGTAAAGTTAGAGAAGCCATGCCTTCTCCATTTTCACCTTGACCACGTCGCTGTAGATTGGAAAATCTGTAGGTGTTCTCTTATTTATGGGGCACACCATCTCCAGTGCCATCTCCTTTGCAATTATGCTTGACTGGTGATTTTAGTCGATCACGGTCATTTGTCTTATGTGGGAATCCCACTCTTTCCCTAGAAAAAACCCATCCAGGTATTACATTTCTGAATACCATTCCTCATTCGTATCCAAGATTATTTCCTCTTGTTTCTTCTTCCCTTTTCCTTTACCCTTTCCCTTCTTGGATTTTTCTACGTGTTTAATTATTGGTTTTGTGGCCATCATTGTACCCCTTGCTTTCATTCCAGGTTAACTTGTGAGTTTTTTGAAATTTTTCTTCACGCACCATATGCCTTAGAACACAAACCCTAATCTCTGATTTTTCCCTTTGATCACGGTGCTTCTTCACAATATTTCTCACACCCGTGAATCACTTCTGCTCTGGTTTGTAGGTCTAATGGACTGATTGCACTTAAGTTTTTGGGATTTTCCTTTGCACGAGTCAGTTCTTGAAACCCTAGCTCTTGAAAGAAAATAACTCTTCTTGTTTTCACAAAGTGAAAAATGAAATGCCCATTCTTGTATTTATAGGTTTTTCCACTTTTACACATTTAAGGCTAGGCTACCTACCACCGTACAACAATGTTTAATGCAGCATTTTAAAAAAAAACCTGACTTCAGTGCTTCTCCTCACGTGCCCAATCCTTGCGTGAAAACTTTTCCACCCACGCCCAATCTTTGCATGAAAAGTTTTTCACTCGCGCCTAATCATTGTGTGAAAATGTTTCCACCCTTCTGGCATGCAAACAATCCATCTTGATAGAATACTCTTGTGCACGTGTTACCAGTGCCAAAGGCACTTCTTCCATCCTCATGATTCTTGCTTTTTCCTACCTCGTGTTTTTGCACTTTTTCCCCTTGTACGTGAATTTCCAATGTAACTTTATCTTGCCATGTATCTGCCTTCTTTTCTCCTAATGCATCTTTTTAATAGGGCCAATTCAAATGGTCTACCAACCTAATCATCCTGCATAAAATAACTCCATGCTTCTCTTCATCACCTCACCCCACAGAAAATTGATGCGCGGTCCTCTGCGCATTCATAAGTTTAGAAATTAATAAGGTTATCGGCACCCAAGGTGCAAAAAAAAACAACAAAGCGAAAGGGAAATACAAGAAAGGAAAAGCTTAAAAGGAAATTCTAAGCTAACTGGAAAAGATTCCTTATTTACAAACACCAAGAAGCATTATTTATAGTAGGGCTTCAGCCTACTCCCATTGAAGTGTCTATGTAATTTTTTTTGCATCCAGCGCTTGTAACTAGCATGCTCCCGAATCAAGGATGTATGAAATTACATAAGGACCCAACCAATGCACCTACAACTTTCCAGGATGACGTAGAAATTTAGAATCATATAGTAATACCATCTAACCAACCTCAAACGGTTTGTTCTTAATATGGCGGTCATGTCATGCCTTTTTCGTTTGCCTTCTCAGTTGTTTGTATCCATCTTGCTAGTGAGTGCCTTTCATCTAACTTTATCAATTCATCAATTATTTCTTCCAGCACTTGTCTCATCGTCTAACCCTCTTATGTGTGCTATACATAGAGATGGTAACATGAATTCCACCGGCAAAACTGCTTCCATGCAAAAAACTAGTTGAAATGGTGTGGCCTTGTTCAATATTTTATACGTTGTTCTGTATGCCCAAAGAACTGCTGACACCTTGTCATCCCAATCCTTCCTATCCACATCACATTTCTTAGTCAATGTGTGACTAAAGATTTTGTTGAATGACTCTGCAGTCCCATTTTCCTGAGGGTGATAAGGGGTAGTCTTGTGATGGGCTACCACGAATTCTACCAATAGAATCCTGATGGTTTCATTTAAGAAGTGAGTGCCCCTATCACTTGTTAAACTTAATAGGGCACCCATACCTACTGATAATGTTTTCCCAACAAAAATCTAGTAGCCATGGCTTGCGGTGCAATCCTTAGTGGGCACGGTGTCTACCCACCTTGTCAGATAATCAGTACAGGTAATAATATACTGTGAGTTAGTCCTTCGCACAACTGGTGAGATTGGTCCAACAAAATATATTTCCCATTTTTCAAAAGGTTCCACACTGGCGATGGGGTGTAAGGGCATCCCATCCCTTCTCCCAAGTTTACCAAGGTGATTGGAAGTGGTCACAGGCCTTACAAAACACAATGCAATCCTGGTGAATCGTCTCCCACCATAGTCCAGTGACTAGGATCTTCTGCACGTGTTTGCATTCCCCGCATAGTGTCCCTCTAGAAATCCCACCATGGGATTCTTCTATTATGGCCATGACGTTCATGTTTTAATACACACTGGCACAAAACCTCATCGCGGCCCATTTTATACAAATCCCCATTGATCAACATGAAGGGCGCAGATGCGTATGGCTAACCTTTTTCTTTCTAGTGCATTCATCCCTTCAGGCGCCACACCTATCCTTGAGAAAAACTACAATGTCTTCTAACTCCGAGGGCACACACCGCAACCTAAATAGTTACACGTCTAGCATGGTTTCCTTAATACTTTGTGTGTCCTCTCCTGAATCAATCCTTGATAAATGATCCGGCCCACAATTGTTCTTTCCAGGTTTTACCACCACTTTGAATTCAAATTCTTGAAGTGAAGAGTACCCAATGGCATATGTGCCCTTGCAACACTGCTTTGTTTACTAGATACTTCAAGGCCATATGGTCAGTGTAGAATATGAAGGGAGTCACCAGTAGATATTGTCTAAATTTTTGGAGTGCGTAGATCATTGATAATGCCTCGCACTTGGTAGTGGTATAATTCTGTTCTGCTTGGTGTTAACTTTCTACTTGCAAAACACAAGGGATGATCAACAATCCCCTCTTTTGGTTGAGCAAGAATGTCTCTAATTGTTGTACCAGAGGCATCCACGTGGACATGGAAAGGTTTATCCCATGATGGGAATTGTAGAATAGGTGTGATGATAAGCCTTTATTTTAGAGTGTCAAACGCCCTCTGTTGTGCCTCCCCCCACTGAAAGGCACTCTTATGTCTAAGCAATATTTCCAAAGGTGCGGTGATCTTGGCGTATCCCTTAATGAAATTTCTATAGTACCCAGTGTGTCCAAGAAATCCATGCATGGCACTTTGGCTGGTAGGCTCCCCTAACCCCGCAATAACTGCAACTTTCGTGGGATCCACCAGTAAGCCCTCTTTGCATATGATATGCCCCAACAACGTTCCAAAAGGGGTTGCAAAGATACATTTCTTTATGTTGAGGGAAATCCTCAACTTTCGGCATCTTTCAAACATCAATCTCAAGTTATCACAATGGTCCCTGACCAATCCATACACTGTCCAATCATCCAAATATACTTGAAGGAACTTTGAATGAAGTCATGAAGTCTTGAAATGCTTGTACCACTATGCGCGAAAATACAGTGGGCACATTCCTCAATCCAAAGGGCATGACCATGTATGCAAAGCTTGCCCACTCAGTGGTAAAAGTTGTCTTTTCCTGGTCCTCCTTGGCAATCCTTACTTGGTGATATCCTGAGAATCCATCTGTAAAGGAATAGATCTTGCACCCAGCAAATCCTTCCAAAATCTCTTCAGTGAAGGGGGTGGGAAAAGGATCTATGATACAAACAACATTCAATTCCCTGTAATCCACACATATCCTAATCCACCCATCCTTCTTTATGTTGATCACCATTGGACTTATCCATTTTGATTCCTCTACATGCCTCAATGATACCGGATGCTATCATTTTGTCTAACTCTTCATTAACCCTTACGCGCATGTTGGGATTCATCCTGTAAGGCCTCTTCCTGACCTAGTGCGCACCATATTTCAAATTTATCCTCATTTCCCCTAATGAATGGTGGATGCCTTTCAACTCATGGTATCCATGTGGGAATAAATCCTCAAATTCATGTAAGAGATCGATGATCTTTGATACTTCCTTGTCCAACTAGTAGTCCCCAATGATAGCTTCCTTGGGCTCCTTCTCTAAGCTGATGTTAACTTTCTTGGTTTTGAGTGGTTCATGATACACACATGCACATGCATCTACACTGTCAACTACTTTGTGCATTCCAACTAAATGGTTGACATTCAAGCTCTCCATTTCCTCTCCATCAATAACATATACCATCTTTCCTTTCTACTTTTTAACACATGTGCGCTCGAATTGTATGTCTTCTGGTTCCTCCTCTTTGAACTGCACTTCCAAGCTAGGTCCACCAAGTAAATTTACTAACCTATCTTCCGCCATGGCGCAATCTCCCAGAGTGAGGCACTTGATAGTTTACAACACCTCATCAACCAGTTGTATGGTACATCAGTACTCGAATGTGTGAACTAGAGGTCAGCCGCTAATTCCTACCAATTTCCCGTTTGGCGGCAAGTTTCAAAATGGATGTACCAAGTGCACGCGCGTAACCTTGTAGTGTCAAATACAGCTTGTGCACCCAAAGGGAGGTTGGTAACACTTCCATGCCTTCTCCCCAGACCCTCTCACATGTGTGGATGTGTGAAGAGGTGGGTCCATATCCATTGTAATCCTTGATATCAGTGGGTATGTTGCTCTTTGAGAATCAGATAGTGAGATAGCAATTCTAACTTCATGCCACTCTAATAGGTTTTCACTATGTGTAGCTAACCACCTTACTACTGTGCCTATCAAAACATAACTCTAACATACATTATAACTCATCCTCCCTTCAGTGAGCTTCCATTTCTCTCAAAAAGACCTCAGGGTATGCATCCCCAGAATACCAGGTTATTGCCTTTCCTCCCAGGTTCTGAACTGTACATGCCATTGTTACCTTGGTCACTGATCCTTTCAGATGTCACCCAATCAATTCATAAGTCCCATGCACCAAATTATCACATGTTATATTGGTAGTATCACTAACAGACTGAGCATCATCAAACTGGATGACTCCTTCTGTAGGGTGGATGGTCTCTAGATCTCTTATGGAGTGCAGATATATTCTGTCAAGGACCTCCTCTCCAAGGGGTTCAGTATAGGGTGTGGACTTTCCATTTTTAAGTGGTATAACCACCCTCTCTTCCTTGTTTTCAAAGCTTATGTACCCCTTATTAAACTGGAGATCTACATTATTCTTATAGCACCACAGGTGCTTAAGTAAAGTCTAGGAAATTATCTACCTCAGCAAGCACCAAGACTTCAAAATCCCTACTGAACTTAGTCCCCTGAATGGTAATGGTCGCATCCTTCAAGACACCTATGGGCATTGCCTTGGTCTTGTTCTCCATATACAACACATTTGAAAATGGCTGTAATGCAGGTCTTCCCATTTGATGCTAGGAATCTAGAGTGAGGACATTAACCTCCGCACATGTTTCAATAAGGATGTTGTTAAGTAGCCATCCATCCACTACTGTGTTTAAGGTGATTTCTTTGTCATAATCAAGGCTGTGAGTTGGGAGGTTTGCATGCAGGATCTGACTTTCGTGCTCTTCCCCGATGCATGGCACCTTTTCTCTCAACCATGTTCCTAGTAGGGGAATGACATTCTCATGCCTTAGTAGTTTACACACCTCCTTAACCTCGTCTAAGTCATCTTTTTGTGCTTCTACTAGTCTTCTTTTCTCATCTTTTCTAGTTTTCTCTTTTAAGCATTGGATCTCCCCTTGTAAGCTTTGAATTACATCCATGGTTTCTTGGTAGACTTCTTTCTAGTGAGCAAGATGTGGATACTTCCCATGTAATACTTCTTCCCTTGAAACCAGAGGTCTCTTCCCAGGTGCTTCTCTTGTACACATGCACAAAATCTACCCTTGTTGTTACCATAACAGACTCTAGTTATAATTCACATACTCCTTGCGAGAGCCATTGCACATCAGCATTCTTAATACTTACCATGGCAGTGCCCTTATCCTTGCGGTAATGCTAACTCATATGTTCTTATAACTCTAGGCACTCTTCATACTTATGTTTTTTTCCACACCAGGAGCATTGTAGAAGATCTAGACATTCACGCTTATAATGGTCTGTGGCTCCAAAATTAAAGCACGTTCCATGTGGGAACTCACTTCTTCCCCCATGATTACCATGACCACGAAATCCTATGCAAAACCCTCTTCCACGCGCACCTCCATCTCTGTGCTCTTAATACCAACGTTCATCTCCTTTGGAGCTACTGGAAATGCCAGTCTGGAGCACACTAAGATCAATTTCCTCATGAATCTAGTCAATCAATCTACAATCCTTGGTGTCATGTGTTGTTGAGTTACATATCTTACAATAACAAAACACATTTCTACGGATCGTGCATTGTAAAATGAGGCACCTACTTGCATCATGGTCCCCATGACATATTTTGTAGTTTACCGCTACAGCATGTACCGCCTTCCGAGTACATATCCCACCATTATCCTTTGTGTGCCCTTCTACATTACAATCCGATGCACCACATCCCACCGCGAGTCTCTGGAACTATGTTGGTAGATAATTTATCTAATTGCTTAGCCATGGAAGCGATCTAAGCCTCCAGAAATGGACTAACACTAGTGTCAACACTACCAACTACCTTAGCATGCAAAGTAGCCTCCAATGCTTTGCGTGGGTCTGTGAATGTTTTATGAGACAAATCCCTCCTAAAAGGTGTGATCAACCCTCCAAAAAACCACTAAGCATGTTGTGAAGGGTGGATATCATAAGACAGTTTAGACAATAGAGTTTTAAAGTGCATGCATCATATTCTCACACACTCTCTATCATTCCCTGCTGGATTTCTTTGAGAGAATTGATGCTCTTCTGTTCAAACTTAGGTATGTGTAATTATGCCAAGAACACATTCCTCAACGTGAGTATAATCCACAATAGTCTGATGAGGGTCATACTTTATATACCAACTATGCATGCATCCTTGCAAGGTCATCACAAATTGACTGGCCTTTCAATCCTGGGTCGTGATCCCCTTTACGTGCCATAGTAGCTTGCACTTATGCACATGCTCTGTGGCAGCTTCTATCCCACTGTAATTTGGTAAGTGTAGATACATCTCGAAAAAGACTTGAGGAGGTGGTTGAGGTCCTTGTCCTCCTAATCCAGTCCCTTGGTTTCCTCCAGTGTTTCCTCCTCCACTGGATCCACTAGATCCTGAGCCACCAGCTCCACCACTTCCACCTCCAGATCCTCTTGTGTTAAGTATAGGGCCTGTGTTTGTCATGCCAAATGCTCCTGTCATTCCACTAAATTGTGTGCCAATAGTTTGTGAATTAGTGTCACTCCCAGTCGTATTTCCTCCACTACTTCCTAACGTACTTCCAAAACCAACTGTATATGTGCCTTGTCCAAACATTCCACCAAATACTAGAATAGTGTGTGAAGCCATAGAAGTCCCAAATGAGAAGTTATACCTTCTGGGTTCTTATTGGTTGCTTCTACTGATATCAAATGGATCAACTGTACTTTTCCCTCATTCAAAAAAACCAAGTGCTAAGGTTTGGTTTCCAGGTGGGGTCAGATGCACTGCTAACAACTCTTCTTTCTCTACATGCGAGAGACTCTCATTAGAAACCGCAAGATTTTCTCTCCCGCTATGCTTACCAAGATGGGGTATCACAAACTGCTCGTTCCACATCCTCCGCATGAACCTCAACTCCTTTCCACCATATCTGGCTCCACAACCCACTTGTAATCCCATGTTGTCTATCAATCTCCCTTTCACATGCTTTGTTATACTTGAGTTGTCTCTCCTCCCTTTCCTTTTCAGTCGTTATATCAGCCATCTTTCCCTAACTTGGCTTCCTCACCAAGTGCTCAGAGTGGTTTAGCCGGCCATAGGAAATGCCTCTAAACCCATGGTTACCATCAAGATTTTGATCACAAGCGGGATAAAACAAAAAAATGATCCTCTGCGATCCCACAAAAACATCAAACTCAACAAAATTCTGGATAGGAATATGTGGAAATGGCATATTCCAGAGCGTAGCTAGTCAATACTCCCTTCCACCAATGATCTATAGCACGGGTCTATGTTAGATTAGCATCTTGCAAGTTCTTATATGTTTCTTAGGTCCAAGGGTGTGACTTATAATACCACCCCCGATATAGATGTATAAGCCGAGAGCCATTCAAATAACTCTACTGGGAAACAACAAAAGAAGGTTTTGTACAAATCATGATAAAGAGTGTCCTCCACCCATCTTACATGTGGGTTAAACCTAGGTCTAGTATTGAATCTCTGAGTGAATTCTTCCTCTGTGATTTTAAACCAATCTTCAATACCTTCAAGTGTTAAGCGCTCTGCCATCACTTTTTACACAGATCATGATGTATGCCATGTTCCACTACAACTTTGAAAAGAGTTCCCGAAAATGGAACCAATATGTAGTAATTTTTACACCCCACCAAGAACAAGGGAACCTCATGCATGCTGTCCTATCACCCAGTGGGTGCTGGACGCTCACCTGAGGCACGTGAGAGGGATCCGAGTCTCTCTTTTATGTGAGTTTAGTGGAAGTCATAATTCATGATTCTGACTTAGTGATTTAACAAACATGAAAAGCTATAGAGCTAAGAACGGCTTCTACACCCCTTCAGTCATAATAGAAACAAAGTGTGCAATAGAATTAACTAGAACTAGGAAGTTGTAAATCCATAATTAGACTAACATTCAAGTAAGGTTCATGATTATACAAGATCAAAAGCATAGTAGAAACATGTACATAATACAGGAAGGAGATCTTAATACAAACATAGTGGTAACCTTATCATATTCATTCATAGTCTTTCTACAAAGCATCATAGAGAGGCAGACCACAGTCATACACCATATCTGGGTTCATACATGTATGCTCACAAAACAAAATTTTCATTCCCCCTTCCCTCATTACATCCTTCCTAGAATAATCTACCCATTATATCCCATAGTTCTTGCAATAATTCTGCAGAGCTCCACTACCTCGCTTGTGTCTCTATTCTTTTGACAAGGGTGAGTGTATAAATAGGACATATGGGCTCTAAAAAACTCCTCTGTAACCTCAGATCTGGTCCCAAGTGTCAAGGTGTGGGTCACCCCAGGTGCATGCCTCTCCATGTCATGATTATCTTTTTGGATCTTCCTATCACAAGGTATTTTCCTTCCAGGACACCCTGCCGCTAGGCTGGAACCTTATCCAAATGGAACACGTTCTTCATGTGTTCTGTCCAAAAGGCCAAAAATGGCTAAGTCCTAAATTGTGCTATTCATGTGCACGTGTGCATCCTTGGTTCTCTAAGAACCCCTTTTGAATTCTACCTTGTGCGTCTTCCTTGTGCGCTCCCTCTGGCCGTGCACACCTATGTGCCTTTAAGATTTGGTAGCTACATTAGGGGCCCAACATTACCCCACACTTCACCACATGTTCTCTGCCCTCGAGAACCTTTCTCAAAGAATGCAGTATAAAAAAATGACAAGGCCCTACCTTGGAAAATAATGGAGGGAAAGAATAAAGAATTGGGTATGGAGAAGAATATAAGGAGAACTCCCTTAATGAAAGAAGAAGGTAGAAATGGGAAAATTCTGCCATAAGGTCGACCTCCAGCGTATTCCAAGCACTGACTTCATCCTGCACTCTTGTGCAAAGGTCGCCAACCAATGTGCTCACCTCATCAAAGGTTATCACCCTTCCCCTTTTGAAATGTTAATGGTCTCTACCATTATCTCCAGTTCCTTTGCTTGGATCCTGATAGGTGCATACCATCAAATGTTCTATGATTTGAATGATTTCCTCAAATCTGTAGATGCTTCCTTTCATAGTCAAGTTTTGATCATGAGACCCGTGGGATCTCAATGTAGGCTTCAGACTTCTTTTCCACTTAGGATATTTAAATCTTTTCTCTCTTGTATCTACCTCATCTTCTACTTTCATGTTTTTATCCTATGAAGTATTTTAAAGCTTGGAATCAATTTATTGTTATGGCAAGCAGCATGCTTGTCACCTTAGTCCTAATCCATGCAATGCTCGTATGTGGACCCCAGCAGTTTGTGCAACATGCATCTTTTTACATCAGCGAGCACCTTGTACCTTATTTAGCTATTTGAGTGCGATGAGTTTCAACCTTTGTCCTCCTGCTCCAAGCATGCAGCTTTACCTCCATTGATCTGATTGTTTCGATCCATGGGCCAAAGGCTACCTTTCCATGGTGAGGATCTCAAGTCAAGTCCTCTAGACTCTCCAAGGGAGGATACTTTTAATACTTTTTATGCGGGAGGAATGGGGCACCTAAGGTAACTGTAAAAATGCTCCTTCATGACCTCTAAATATTTTTCTTGGGAGATGAGCTCCACAACATTTTTAGAATACTTTGTGTACCCTGGCCTTTTGATCTTGAAGATCACCTGATGTATATGTTGAGCGCTAATTAGTTTCTCAAGGCTGAGGTCCTTTGTTAGCCTAAGTTATTTCCTCCTTTTTCTCCATCAAATATTCCATTTGGGCCCTAATCCTGTCTAGGATTTTACAGAAGATCCTAGCTTCAACTTCGATGGAGGCTTTGTTGAGCGCGTTACATCACCTATCCTTGATCATCCGATAGTTGCGCAATGCATGATTTATAATGGGGTTGTCCCCCTTTCCTTCAGAATTTGGGTAATAGAGTTGCTCCTCGGTTTACCTCAAACTCCACACTCATCAATGTGGGAATATGAAAGCCCATGAATAACATCTTTCTTGTGCGCGGGTATCCAACCCTCAGATACGTTCAAAGGAATAGTATTCTTGACAGTTAGCCACCTAAACATCCTGGGCATTTATAGATTCCTCACATCCTTCTACTATTCCCCTCTTGCACAAAAATTTATCAATGTCTGTACATCCAAAAAATTTCTCACTGGTAGGTGAAGATAAAGGACATGAAAACTTACCATCATTATCCATTAAAGTCCCCCTTCTAGGTGCGCATAAATACTCCTAATTGTGAGCCACACCCTTGGGATCAATATGGTTACTATCAGAAATGGTTATAACAAACCTTTTGACTATGCTACTGAGGCTTCCTCTGCCTTTTGTTGCTTTCTTGAACTCACCAAGCACAAGCCTAGTTCCATGTTGTGAATCCAATTCCTCATCAACCAAGGCATAATAATCATCTTCTTCGCCCCCCTTGCACTGCTTTCTCATCCACCTCCTCCTGAGTGAGCTTGGGTATATCTGGCTCCTTGGTACTTGCCCCCTATGAAAATCCTTTCTTCATTCTACATGCCCTCCTCCTCCTGAATATGCCCTTCCTCTGTGTAAAGATGAATGACATCAATTTATTCCTCTCCTTCCTCCCCTGAGTCACCTACATTAAATCAAATCTTGATTCACCTCCAGCTCTTCTCCCTCATCATCATCGTTCTTGCCTATAAACGTGTTTGTGCCTTCTGTCTCTTCTACCTTCTTATTCTTCTTCTTCCACTAAAGACGTCAATGGCTTGGGAGATGTGGTTTTATTACTCATCTGAGGGTTCTTCCTGAGGAATGGTGGCTTTGCTGGTTCTCTGGGGGGGTAAAACTTCCTTGACCACCATCCTCATATCTTCTTCAAAATGTCCAGGTAGATATAGACAAGCAGAAGATTACGGAAATCAAAGAAGCTCAAATCCCTGACATTTATCACCTTGGCGCACAGAATGGCGCACGACATGGAGTGTCGACAGGAGTAAAGGATGCCCTTGGCTCACAGAATGGCACATGAATGGAGTGTCGATAGGTAAAGGATGCGCCCTTGGCGCATAGAATGGCGCATGACATGGAGTGTCGACAGGGAAAAGGATGCGCCCTTGGCGCACAGAAGTGTGCATGACCTTCGACAGGAAAAGGATGTACCCAAGCACACAGAAATGGCGACATGACAAGAGTGTCACACAGTGGCGCAACAAGGATGCGCCCTTGGCGCACAGAAATGGCGCATGACATGAGTGTCGACAGAGAAAAGGATGCGCCCTTGCACAGAAATGGCGCACGACACGGAGTGTCGACAGGGTAAAGGATGTGCCCTTGGCACATAGAAGAGGATGTCGACACACACATGGATGCGCCTATGGCACACCTTCAGGAGGCGCAACATTTTGAGCGCTGACAGGAAGCAGACCCTGGCGCAGATATTCAGATGGCCATAACTTTTGACTGGGAGCTCAGATTCATGCAAGGTTGGACTTTTTGGAAAGCTTACGAGGTCCTCTGTCCAACTACGACTGGATATATTTAATTGGGTGAGAAAAAATTCTTAAAAATGCAAAATACAGTTCGCCACTTTTGGGTTCGCTGGGGTTCTCACCTACCATCATAATGAGATGAATTAAATGCAACCTAGAGGTGGTTGGGGTAGATTTTGGAATTCCTCTCTTCTTTCTCTCTTTTTCTTCCTATAAATTGTAAGGAGGGGCTTCTTTCTAAAGGTTGGAAATTTCTGTTTTGCCCCTCCCTTCTTCTCTTTGGCAGGTGAACTTGTGGAGTTAAAACCTCCCATTTGAAACTGTAATGCAACCTTGCCTCTTGGCATTTTGCAGTGTGTTGTATCAATCTTTGGAGAAAATTAATGCATGTCTGTGGATGATTCTCAACCCTCTCTGTATTCATTTGCATCCCCCTGATCTTTCACTGTGAATCTGGCTATCTGTGCATGATCTTGCATTGCATTTTAATGGTCTGTGTTTATTGGCAAGACAGGTGTTCTTCATTCCTCGGTGCATCACCTTTGTAGTTTAGGTTTTATTTTATGCATTTTCTTACCCTGTCTCCTTGGAAAGTTAGATTAGGTTTTTAGTAAACCCTCTGCATTTTCTACGTGTGCATCTGAACAGAGGAATAGGAACCGGCCTTCATCCGGAGAGCTTTTCCGTTTTCGCAATGTCCCACACTTGGGAAAAGCTCCATGTTATGCAATCGTACTGAGAGTCTCAACCCATCGTGTTGCAGACATTCAGGGGTGCTGCGATTCACATCAATAGTTTTGGCACACCCGGTGGGACCAAGAGGTCATTCTACAAGATTTGAAGGGATTTTCAAGAAATTCAGACTTAAAAATTACAGGTTTTACAGTTTCAGTTTTTTCACCTTCCAGGCTGAACTTTGAAATCAATTTTCAAGGGCTTAACTTGCTCAAAACAAGTCAAAATTTCACCAGTTGATAGATCGGGGGATAATCTTCAAAAGGGTATTCTTAGATTTTTGAGATTTTGACTTTCAAAATTTCATGGTTTTTTTATTTTCAGATTTCAGGTTTTCGGAAGTCTGGCATTTTTGGATTTTCGGGACTGTCATTCCAAATCAAATTCCAAACTCTAAAATATCAAAAATACAGGTCTTTCAAAATTCTATTTTTAAATATTGTCAGGTTTGGTGTGTAACTTGGCAGAATCTAGCCTTTTGAGGCTCACTTTCTAACACATCTGGCGACTCCGAAGGGGATAGAATTCAATGGTGTAGCAGCAAAAGTTGCCCAGGCATATGAGAAGAATTCAAACCAGGTCTAATACTCAAGAAGAGGGGCTATTTTTCCACTTGCAACTATCACCAGGTAGAGGGAGGAGAGGAAGAAGACCACAAAGATCACCATCTCCACCTAACAGGACTTTGTCTACACCTCCACCTGGTAGGCCTTTTCTCGCATCGACCAGGGTTCTTAGGCCAATCATAATGGCACATCTACCACCGAATCCCTTTGTCAATTTCACGGGCAGTAGTCCACTTGCCCTAAATGCTCAGAATCAAATTCCAGTTGCAGCACTAAAGAATATACCCTATTTTACAGGAGAAAATCATACTACTCCTATTGATCACATCCAGGATATTGCTAATGCATGTGCAATCCACGAAATAAATGAAATGGATGTTGCAGTCAAGTTGTTGGCTTCATCTTTCAAAGGTAAGGCCTTACAATGGTTTAGGAGCCTAGCAGCAGGGTCTATTACGAATTGGAACCAACTTTGTTCAGCTCTTTGCAACCAATTCGGGGAGAGGGCGGACAATTTGTCTTTATTGGAACAGCTGACAACAATCAAAAGGGCTCCTAACGAACAAATGACAGATTTCAACTTCAGATTCCAACGGACATGGGACAGGATTCCAATAGCCGTTAGACCAACCGCCGAAGGAGCATTCCTTTATTTCTTAAAGGCTATAAATTCAGACATAGCCATGATGATCCAATCAATGGGAGGGACAACGCTGCCAGGGGCCTACGACACAGCTATCAGAGCAGAGAACTGTTTGATCCAAGCTGGCAAGCTTGCACCAAGGCCACCAATGCCTCTCTATCCGGATATGGGAAATCCTACAACCAGTCAAGCACCAGAGTTGAATCCCATTCCAACTCCTAGAAATCAAAGCAATAATGAGGCGTCGACTTCTTCAAATACTTCAAAGGAATTGCAGGAGGTCATGAAACAACTGCAGAACCTTGGAAATGAGCTAGTGACTATCAAAAGACAACAAGCTCAAAGTGCTAGACCGTATCAGCCTCAAGCACAGTACCAAGCTAGGCCCCCATACCAACAAAATAGACCACCACCTCAGGCTGCAAATCAAAACCAAAACCAAGGACAACCTCAAGCTGCCAGGCCATTTCGACCGTATGATCCAAATGCAACGACGTCCTCAAGAGCTTTGGTCCCGACACAAAATAACATGGCACAGGAGTACGACTGGTGTTACCCTTGCAATCTACCTCACAATCAGTCAGCATGTTTCAATGGTGCACTAAATCAGGCCTTGATGGTGCAAACCATTGGTGTTCCTCAAGAACCAAGCCTGGAGGAGAATCAACAGCAAGAAATGCAACAAGAAGGACCTCCAACAGAAACCACATTGGCCAATTGGCAAACGGAAGACTTCTGTGGAGTTAACCAACAGCCTTTTCAAGGCGTGGCTGCCAACACACGGTCAAAGAAGAGAAATATAGGAGAGGGACAACCGTGTAATCCAGTTGTTTCTCAGTCCACTCCTACACAACAAGGGGTCAGTAGACCAAACGCAGCTCCAAATGTGCAAAATCAACCTAAGGTACCTGTTGTAGCAACACATGCACCTGTTCAAGCTCCAGAAAAGGTTGCGCCAAGTAAGGGACAACAAAAGGACAATTCATCCCCTTTCAACATCATCGATCAAATGAAGAAGACACATGTGAACATTTCCATGTGGGAATCACTTGCGATCCCAGGGCAACGAGATTTATTGCAAGCTGCAATGGCTAATTGGTCTGCCACAAATGTATCAAACCAGGGACATGAGAAAGTTCTCACTAATGCAGTGCAACAGGATGGGTGCCAGACAAGCAAGAATTTGAAGCCTCCACCATTCTATGTGTCATTGATTGTTGGAAACCACTTGGTACACAACTGCATGATAGATTCAGGAGCAAGTAGTTCAGTGATGCCAAAGCAAATAGCGGATCAACTGGGTTTGAAATATGAGCCAGTGCTGAAAGGAGTAGTACAACTAGATGGAACGGCAGTAGGAACTGTTGGAGTCATCAAGGGGTTAAGCCTAACACTACATTCCTGTCCTAATGTTACAGTTCTGCAAGATGTGTCTGTGATTGACCTTCCGCCACTCTTTGCGTTGTGTCTATCAAGAGACTTCACTGCAAAAATCGGTGGATATTTATCTGCAGATTGGTCACACATGATTTTTAGGACAAGGTATGGAGCCAAAGCAACAATCAGGTCAGAACCAATTGCCAATTTCCATATTGAGCCTCATGTACCAAATCCTATCAATGCAAATTGCTCGGCTTTTGATCAGGAGGAGTGTTCAAGTGATCTAGAAACAGGTACTAAGGTCGAGGGAATTCCTGATTTAACTTTGGATGAATGGGCAAACAAGAGTCATGAATTTGACCCATACAAGGAAATTGAAGAATCTGAATTGGGCGTGTATTGTATACACGAAGAAAATTCACCCATTCCCGACATCATTCAGCCTGAACAAAAGGATGAAAACAAAGTTTGGAAATTATTTTTCGATGGTTCGAGAAGCAGACAAGGTGCTGGAGGTGGTGCAATGTTGATTTCACCACAAGACATCAAATATTTTTCAGCTTTTCGTTTCCAGTTTTCCTGTTCAAACAACACGGCTGAATACGAAGCATTGATTCATGGAATTCATTGGGCCAGGAAAAGGGGCATAAAGAACTTGCAGGTGTTTGGAGATAGCGAGCTAATCGTCAACCAAGTTAGGGGACAACATGCTACAAAGAACGACTTGCTGAAGAGCTACAAGAATAGGGTATGGGACCTCATTGAGGATTTCGAAGCTTTCAACATTGTGTCCATACCCAGGAAGAAAAATGAAGTCGCAGATAGGCTCGCAGCAGTTGGAGCAACGTTTGATGTGGTTGACAACATCAGAAGGGGAAAAACACAGCCACATATCCATGTGATTGTGAGGCCAGCAGTTCCAGATAATAACACAAGCTGGCAGGTGTTTGAGAACGATCAACAGATCGTCAATTTCTTACAAGAAGAGGCTGAATTCTCAGCTAGGAATCAGGACAGATTAGAGCAGCAGTATGGGGATCAAGTAGTGCAGCTGCGGACAAACAAGCTTCCTAAGGGTTTAGTAACATTGGAGTCTATCTTCAACCCTAACGACCAGTTCCGTAAGGAAAAGGCTAACATACAGGTCAAGAGAGAAGATTCAGGCCAATTCCGGTTGGGGAAGGCAAAACTCTTCAAATTGGTAAAGTGGCCACTGAGCAGGAGAAATCAGATTTCATACAACTTTGCCAAGAATTTCCAGATGTCTTCGCTTGGAGCTATGAAGACTTAAGAGGATTCGATCCAAATTTGGCACAACATACCATAGAATTGGATCCAGATGCTAAGCCCATCAGGCAGAAGCAGAGACCAGTCAACCCTCACATTGAACCTCTAATGAAGAAAGAGCTAAATAAGCTAATAGAGGCAAGCATTATATTCCCGATCAAGCACTCAAGCTGGGTTGCAAACTTGGTTCCGGTCAGGAAGAAGAGTGGAGAAATCAGGTTGTGTGTGGATTTCCGAGACCTAAACAGGGCATCTCTCAAAGACCATTACCCACTTCCTTCAATGGAACAAATATTGCAAGTAGTATCCGGTTCAGAGAGATTCTCTCTCCTAGATGGCTACTCAGGGTACAATCAGGTGATGGTGAAAGAAGATGACCAATTCAAGACGGCTTTCACCACCAAATGGGGGACCTATGCCTACAAGAAAATGCCATTTGGGCTATCAAATGCTGGAGCCACCTTCCAAAGGGCAATGGATATGGCATTTAAGGGGTTGATCAATAAAATAGTTCTAATATATCTTGACGACATCACTGTATTCTCAAAAAATGCAGCGGATCACCTCTGTCATTTGAGGCAAGTATTTCAGAGGTGTAGAAGATTTGGGGTATCATTGAATCCCAAAAAATGCATATTTTTGGCTCACGAGGGAAAACTTCTAGGCCATATTGTTTCAAAGGAAGGGTTGACGATTGACCCAGAAAGAGTTGAAGCAATTCGAGCATTGCCATTGCCAAGTCACAAGAAGGCTCTTCAAAGCTTCTTGGGAAGGATCAATTTTGTCCGCAGATTTGTTCCAAATTTTGCTGCTCTTGTGAAGCCAATAACGCTGATGTTAAAGAAGAGTATGGAATTTAAGTGGACATCTGAAGGCAAGGCAAGTTTTGAGGCAATAAAAGAGGCTATATCTCAAGCTCCGACTCTCGTCAATCCAGACTTCTCCAAGGACTTCGTGCTATATGCCTTTGGTGGTGGGGACACGATTTCTGCAATCCTGGTACAACAAAACAAAGGAGGATTAGAACAACCAGTTGCTTTCTTCAGTCAAGGCTTGGAGGAATACGAAACTAGGTACTCTTTCATTGAAAAGCATGTCCTTGCAGTAATCAGGAGCTTAAAGAAATTCAAGCACCTAGTCTCAAACAACAAGATCCAATTATTGGTCTCTCATGCGGGAGTCAGGGACTTCCTTCTAAACAAGGATCTGAATGAGAAACGTGCAGGATGGATAACTCGTGTCATGGAATATGACATCGAGATCAAGGTCACCAAACTAGTACGTGGGAAGGGACTATGTGAGCAGCTAGCCTTGAGTCAACAAGTTGAAGCAGGTAATGAAAAAGAGGCTGTCTTGGTACTACAGGATGGTCAAGAATAGGAAAATGATGATGTGCCCACTCCGTGTTGGACTCAGAATGTGATACACTTCCTACAGACAGGCCTATGCCCCCCAGAAATGAGCAAAGCAAAGAGGAGATACTTCAGATTACAAGCCATTCCATATGTGCTTGTTGATGGTGTTTTGTTTAAGAAAGACATCAATGGAGTTCTATTGAGGTGCATTGGGACAAATCAAATTAAAAGGGTGTTACGAGATTTTCACGATAGAGATTCTGGAGGACATTTCGCCCCACGAGTAACAGCTCTCAAGATAATGAAGGCAGGGTATTATTGGCCGACAGTCTTCAGTGACTGCTATACATGGATAAGAAAGTGCAAGAAATGTGCACTCTTCACAGGCAAAGAAAGACTAGCAGCACTTCCATTGCACCCAATTCTGGTTGACCAACCATTTATGCAATGGGGATTGGACTTCATCGGGGTCATCAATCCAAACTCAAGCCAAGGCCACAAGTGGATTCTCACGGCAACGGACTATTTCACCAAGTGGACCGAAGCAGCAGCGCTCAAGGAAGCAAATGAGTCTAACATACTAGACTTTTATGAAGGAATAGTGACCAGGTTCGGTGTGCCGGCCACTATCATATCAGACAATGCATTGGCATTTATAGGTTCCAAGATTACAGAATGGGCTGTCAAGAATGGAATCTATTTGAGCACCTCTTCAAATTATTACCCGCAGGGTAATGGACAGGCAGAGTCCACGAACAAAAATTTGCTAAGAATCATCAGGAGGACTCTGGACGAAAATCAAAGAACATGGCATACCAAGCTAAAATCAGCATTATGGGCTGACAGAATAACACCAAAGAGGTCTACAGGTAATTCCCCTTACAAGTTGGTCTATGGAAAAGAGGCAGTATTGCCTATATCATTAGAACTGCCTACATTGGAGTTCATGAAGCAGTTGGAGTTGGCTGAGTTCGAACCAATGGAGGCTAGGTATGCAGAGTTGATGGAATTGGAAGAAATTAGAGAACATGCAGTTCAAACAATTGAGAAAGATCAGGCCTTAGTAAAAAGATGGTTTGATAAGAAAGCAAGAGCAAGGACCTTCAAGGAAGGGGACTTAGTTCTGAAATGGGATGCAGATCGGGCAAAACCAGGAAGGCATTCCAAGTTTGATGCCATTTGGAGTGGCCCCTACATGGTCACGGGATGTAAAAGTAGTAATGCCTTCCAATTGTCTACATTGGATGGAGAAGAATTCCCGATTCCGGTTAACGGAATCCATCTTAAACATTGCTACTAAAAGGAAAAGGTTTACCCTTGTAAATATTAGCCTAGATTTCAATTCCTCTAAGTGCGTATGCACATTGTCTTGTTGTAGTTAGGTTTCTGTTTCCCTAAGTGCTTTGGCACAGGTTTTGTTGCTCTCAGGTTGTTTTCTACAGTTCAGCATGCTCTCGAAGAAGGAGTTGCGATATCAGGTTCGGGATCAGATATCAGGTTGGTTTCAAGTTATTGCTTATGACTCCATGCCCAATGGATTGCTAAAAGGCCACTGATCTTCTACCTAGCAGGCAGGTAATCCCATTGAGTCACCAAATTGTTGTATATATCTTCCCCCAGGTAGATATAGACAAGCAGAAGATTATAGAAATCAAAGAAGCTCAAATCCCTGACATTTATCCTTGCGCACAGAAATGGCACATGACATGGAGTGTCGACAGGGAAAAGGATGCGCCCTTGGCGCACAGAAGTGGGCATGACACGGAGTGTCGACAGGGTAAAGGATGCACCCTTGGCACACAGAAATGCACATGACATGACATGGAGTGTCGACAGGGAAAAGGATGCACCCTTGGCCACTGGCGCATGACACAGAGTGTCGACAGGGTAAAGGATGCGCCCTTGGCACACAGAATGGCGCATGACACAGAGTGTCGACAGGGTAAAGGATGCACCCATTGAGTGTCGACAGAGAAAAAGTTGCAGAAATGGCCATTGGCGCACATGGCGCATGACATGGAGTGTCGACAGGGTAAAGGATGCACCCTTGGCGCACAGAAGTGGTGCATGACACGGAGTGTCAACAGGGTAAAGGATGCACCCTTGGCACACAGAAGAGGATGTCAACACACACATGGATGCGCCAAGGTGCACCTTCAGGAGGCGCAACATTTTGAGCGCTGACAGGAAGCAGACCCTGGCGCAGATATTCAGATGGCCATAACTTTTGACTGGGAGCTCGGATTCATGCAAGGTTGGACTTTTTGGAAAGCTTACGAGGTCCTCTATCCAACTACAGACTAGATATCTTTAATTGGGTGAGAAAAAATTCTTAAAAATGCAAAATACAGTTCGCCACTTTTGGGTTCGCTGGGGTTCTCACCTACCATCATAATGAGATGAATTAAATGCAACCTAGAGGTGGTTGGGGTAGATTTGGAATTCCTCTCTCTTCTCCCTCTCTTTTTCTTCCTATAAATTGTAAGGAGGGGCTTCTTTCTAAAGGTTGGACATTTCTGTTTTGCCCCTCCCTTCTTCTCTTTGGCAGGTGAACTTGTGGAGTTAAAACCTCCCATTTGAAACTGTAATGCAACCTTGCCTCTTGGCATTTTGCAGTGTGTTGTATCAATCTTTGGAGAAAATTAATGCATGTCTGTGGATGATTCTCAACCCTCTCTGTATTCATTTGCATCCCCTGATCTTTCACTGTGAATCTGGCTATCTGTGCATGATCTTGCATTGCATTTTAATGGTCTGTGTTTATTGGCAAGACAGGTGTTCTTCATTCCTCGGTGCATCACCTTTGTAGTTTAGGTTTTATTTTATGCATTTTCTTACCCTGTCTCCTTGGCAAGTTAGATTAGGTTTTTAGTAAACCCTCTGCATTTTCTACGTGTGCATCTGAACAGAGGAATAGGAACCGGCCTTCATCCGGAGAGCTTTTCCGTTTTCGCAATGTCCCACACTTGGGAAAAGCTCCATGTTATGCAATCGTACTGAGAGTCTCAACCCATCGTGTTGCAGACATTCAGGGGTGCTGCGATTGGAAGCATGCAATTATAAATGTAACCTCCCACACCTTTGAATGCAATATCCATTTTTCTAATTAATTCAATATGATATTTCATTTTTTACATTTTGTAAATAGTATTGAGTAAAGTCCTCTTCTAAGGATTGAGATGGCCACTCATTCTAAGGAAGAGGGATATGTATATTCATGTTTTCTTATTTTCCATTATGTAAATATATTTATTTTTGTCTTTTTATTTGTTTCATGTAATTACTATTGTGTTGTACAATCTTTTGTAATATTGCAGGTGTATTCTATCTTTATGTTTTATTTCTAATTCAGCAATTTCCCTTCTTTGCAAGTTTTATTTCTTGTAATGTGTGATTTTAATTTTGTGTAATGTGTGTTTCAATTCCATACAATATTTACTTCCTTTCATCCAAAGTGTGTTTTCAATTCCCTTTAGTGTGATTTTTAATTCATGCAAGTGTGGATATGGAAGAAGGGACCATTTACCAAGATCTCTCTCTCCTTTTGCATATAGCCTTTAGACACCATCCCTAGATTGACATTCTTTAATGTTGAGGATTGACAACCCTCATCACTACTACTATAGCTTCAGGACTATCTTGAGGCACAATCATATAACACGAGTGCTGAAGTGCTTCCCCCTAGCTAAAAACAAACCAACGACAAAAATCATCGTGGAGGAGGTCACCTTTGATCTCCATGAGGATACATGGATGCTCTAATCAATAGGGAAAATTACCTCCAAGGATTTGGGGTAGGCTATGTACTCACAAAATCCTCTAGCCAAAATTTCTCTCTTTCCTATCGAATCGAGTTCGAAATCACCAATAACATGGTGGAATATGAGGCTCTTATCTAAGGTATACAAGTCATCTTAACCAAAAATGTATCCTATCTTCATGCTAAGGGGGATTTTCAATTAACATGTTGAAAGGTTAGTGGTACATATCAATGTCACAGAAAAAACCCTTAAATGTTTGTTTCATTGAAATGGTGTAGATAATGAAATAGATAAGGGTAAATAGGTCAAGGAGGAATACCTATAGTCACATGGTTGAAGGTTGAGTGTGCACGTTTCTGATTTCTGATCCAAAATGATTGTGTGAGCTTCCTTTTGGCTAGGAGGAACTACCTATAATACAAAACAAGACCACAAGATACAATTAATAGAAAAAATTAGTGGAATATCTAACATGAGATAGATCCAGGAAGTGTGATAATTCCTCAACGGTTGTCAATCCACTGATATATAAATCAATATAAAATAAATGAACATGCAAATATAATAATCTAATGCTTGTGTTATGATTTAGGTATCTCAGATTACTATCAGTGTCAATCCAATTAAATGCTTAGTAATTAAACTAGTGAATGTTACGGGTCGGGTTGCAAGTTGGGTAAGTTGTCTGAGGGTCACAAACAAGGTATGGGTAAGATTTGGTAAAGTTTGAGTTGATTTTGGATGATTAGGAAGCTTTTTGGTTAAGGTAGTTTACCAAGAAAAGAGACCAATTTTGGTTAGGGTGTGACTGATGACAGTTCAGGATGACCAATATCAGTTACTATGGATAATGGCAAAATGTCAAAAGTGGGTGTCTAGGCTCTCTCTGTGTCTACATAAAGGGTTGAGAAGGTCTGTGGTGAGGTTGTAGGTGGGGTAACAAGTTTGGGTGATGTTTTTGTGAGTTTTGGGAGTTGTTAGGGGAGGTTTAGTGAAATTTTACAAGAGACACAGTAACTGACGTCGGTTTGGTGACTAATACCGGTGAAGAGGAGAAACTGACAATGGTTAAGGTAGCCGGAATTGGTAGGGATGAAATGGTAGTAATTAAATAAATCTAGTTTTTAGACTTCTCTGTGATTACAAAGAGAATGGAGGGAGGATGGTTGGGTTTGTAATAAATTTAGAAAGAATCATGGATGTCAACAGATCAAGTACGAAGAGCCAGAAGGCTATGGATGGTAGGTTGGGTAGATTGGTAAAAGGTGGGATGGAGGAATGTAGGAAAGAAAAATATCTAATAACAAAAGATAAATAACTAATTAATTTAAGTGAGTATTGAATGATGGAAATCAAATACACTTACTTGTATTTACAGGTCTGGTTGGTGAAGGATGGCAGTGGTTGACCCATGTATAATTTCATGGTCAGTTCCATGATAGTACTTCCCGGATTGCTCTTGTGAATGCTAATGTCTCTAGATGAGTTTCAGGTGCTTTCCTGAGCTTGTGATTGAGTGTATTCCATAATTTTGATGCTGATAAGTCTATGGTTCGTGCTTGAATACAAGTGATCTCCCAAAACGTAGAATGACCAACATGGGTAAAAGGTTATAAAATTGTATATAAGGTAACCAATGACGGTTAGACTGTTCGACGTCGGTTGAGGGTTAACCGAAGTTAGTTAAGGTGGGAAATCCCTAGGTTTTCCAAAAATAGGTAAATCCTTGCTATTTTTGGTGTGTTCTGATTGTTAGTCTAGGTCTCAAGTGAGGGTTAGCATTTAGATAAGGGGGAATATTGTTGGAGAAGGAATAATACTTTAATGTGTGGGTTAGACTAAGTCCTAGTTGGTTAATATAAGTGGAGATTCAATCCTAGTTAATTAATAGACTAAGAATAAGTCCATGATGAGGTGTCTAGGTGATGTGGCTAGGTGAGGTGTAAATTAATTTAATTAAAGTAATTAAATTAGTTAATAGTGTAAGGATGAGCATTAATTCAATTATAAGTAATTAAATAAATATGAATGCAGGGTAAGGGGTCATGATTAGGTGAATACGTTATGTTAATTAATTAAAGGGGACCAAGGGGAGTGTGACCCAAATTTGGTGTCTACAAGATTATTATGAATTATTCTAGGAGTTGATGTCATGATTCACTTCATTTACCATAGAATCAATCCCACATGAACATAATGCATTTGATGATTCTTTGGACACATATAACACTCAATTTTAGTCACATTCTGATTATTGGGATGAGCATTTTATAATAAAAATCCATCAAACCTCGGCTACTTTAACTCCTCAAGACATCCAAGATGTTTTTCAAATCGAGCCACACAACCCTACATAGGACCCTTGATATGCTGACATCCACCAACTAATATAATACCAGACATACCTAGATGGTACTAAACCCTAAATGCGAATACGAATACAAAAAAAGGATCTCAAATACATACTTAAGGATGACATATTATATTATCATATCTTTGAAGGTACCCTACTCTAATGTGTTAACAAAGATGAGGTTCCACTTGTCTTAGAGAAAGTGCATCGGGGACCTTGTAGTGGCCATTATAGTGGTCATGCTATTGCATGCAAGTTCCCTCATATGGGTTATTATTGGCCTATAATAGAATATGATGGTCAAACCTTTACAAAAATATGCTGAAATTGCCAATTTCATGAGAAATTGATTCAATCCCCTCCAACTGAGCTGCAATATATCGTAACTCCTGGCACCTCACTATACGAGGATTGAATTACATTGGGAAATTGCCTCAGTCTCAAGATGGTGATTTTTCCATCATCACAACCATGGATACTTAACTAAGTGGTTTGAAGCCACACCCACTAATATGTTTGAACTTACTACATATGAATTCATCCTCATTTAAATCATTCGCCACTTTGGAATTCCCCACACCATTGTATTTGAGAATGGTGGGAGTTTCAAATGAAAGTAAATGAAGCAATTTTTTTCTCAATTTAAAATCAAACATTGATTCTCAACACCATATCATCCAAAATGCAATGGATAATCCAAATCTATGAACAAAATTCTCATCAAAATATTATAAAAGATGATCCGTGAATCACACACAAATTGGCATATAAAGCTATATCCTACATTATGGGCTTATTGTTATCACCGAATCACAACACCCTCTATTTTGTACAAGTGTGTGTGCTTGAGCTCATGGTGTGACTAGGTAACATGTGTACTATATCCAAGTTGTGGGACTTTCTACTTGAGATATACCTGCAAAGAAATATTGTTCTTCTTCCTAATCCTAGTGCAAACTAACTCTATTGAGAGAAAATTACTGAATACTCCTAAAATATCACTTCTAAGGGACCAAGGAGAGAGAGATACACATGCAATTAAAGAAAAACTAATCTACAGAGGTGATGCAAAAAATAAGGGTATGAGAATAACTTCCCAATGGGTGAAAATGGAAGCAAAACCTAGGTTAGAAAGGGTGATGATTGTTCTCCACAATCCAACAACACTATTCACCACAAAATCTCCAACAAACACAATAATAATAATGGATCCCTGCAAGAGCATATAATAGAAACAATATATCTATAATAAGATTGAAGAGGAAATAAGTATGCAACAAACAAAACAAGGGAAGATACATCCACAACTTGCATCTATTGCTTAATGGGTATGCATAGTTAAAACTCTTACAAATGAAAGACCTAGATTGTCATGCAAGGAGTCCACTACAAAGGTATGTAGCACATTGGCTTCGCAAAAAAAAATGTGCATATTTTTTCTACTTAAATATTTCCCCTTTCACAATGAGCCCAACATTTCAATTTATAGAAAATTGAGAGGAGAGAGAGGGGGGATGCAATTCCTGAAATTCACTTTTCAACCAATGCAAGTCATGATAAATGAGTGTAGCTGGTGAATATCGACCTAAAAAAGAAATCTCAAAGTGTCTCATAACCTACAACAATGAAAGAATGATTGTTCATCCCCATTAAATGTTGTTGAAACCACTATCTAGCAACCAAACTGAATTGGGATTGTTTTCCTTAAAAACCACCATAAAATTTTCATCAATTTATACATTTCTTCGTTATTGTGCATCCGGATTTGATCCACGATTTCAACGAGACCAATTTTGTGTGATTCCATTAAGGGATGCAAAATTCATGGATTTTTGGGCACTTGCAACTATTTTGGGAAATCGCCAAGCTTGCTTGTTCTATGGGATGGGAAATTAATTTATTGGTTGGAAATCATAATTTAAATTATTTCTTCTCCCTTCTATAGTTTTACATAATTATTTGAAATGATTTTGAATTTTATATTTGGTGGGCTCTATTTGATTTTTGTAAATCATTTTCTTGCTTTGAGTTGGGAATCTATTTCTTTTAACACTTGGCATGAACATAGCTAGCTCGACATATAGCTTGTTGAGATGGATCTCCTCTCTATTCATCCACGTCAAGCCCCTTCACTGCAAATAATTCAATTAACTCCACATCAACCTTTACTCATTGGTTTCCCCTTCACACACATCAAACTGCTTACAAATACCATGACAATCCCCTTGTTAGCTCGGAGGCTCCTCTCACCTTGTTGCACCGCTTTCTACCAATCCACTTGCCTTGCTGGTGAGACCCTATATTCAACCAATGTGCCAACCTATATTATAGCTCCATGAAAACCTCTCACCAAGTCATCCTCTACTTGCTTATTTTTGTGGGGGTTTCAGCTTAACACAACCCACTTTCCTCGAGTGTAAGTCAGGCCTAAAAATCCTGATTCACCTGCACATGGGCCACGTGCATGCCTCGGCTCCACATCGGATTCCCGAAACCTATTGACCATCCTCTCTAGGCCATTAATCGACTTGACACCCATGTTACTTCCTCATCAGTGATCTCAGGACTTCATTTCTTCCTCATCTCGTGGGCCACCTAGGCTTGTTACCTCCACCATACCCACACAGACCTATGCGGCCATTTTGGCCTTTTCATACACAACCGACCCAAGTGCCATTCGTGTCATATAGTTCTACTTTCCCCACATGACTTGGACTATGTCGAGATCATATTTTCCCCAAGTGTGAGGCCCAAATGCAACTGTGCCACTTGGGACAATTTCTCCCACTTCGGTTGTAAGGCTTCCACTCCAAACCTGGCCTTGGCTCCTTTATAATTCACCAAAGCTCAATAAGTGTTTGATCTACTATGGAGCTCAACCAAATACCAAGTAACTTGTCTACAATCTTCAACTCTCCCTAGACTTGGATGGATCAACCTTCCTATGATGGACTCTCCATGGATGGGCGCTGAGTTGCTTAACCAATCTTGCCATGTATAGAGTATAGCTCACCTCCAAGAGCTTGAATTGGCAAAGAAAACCTTTTGAACCTTTATATTGAACTCTCAAACATCTTGATCTGATCTAATTTCTTAGTATTTGTGTCATGGAATTTCAACAATGACTTGACCTCTCCTTACCATTACATTTGCTCAACTGAGCTTCCACTTGAAAAATTTGTCAGCATTACTCAAAAATAGCTTGACCTGGTTAAATACCCTATAACTCACATTGAGTTCCATAAACCTACACCATTTTGTGTGAGTTCGGTCTTGTTTTTTAAAATAGTTGGCCTTTGTGTTTATTGGCTTACAAATTCATTCCCTTCAATCAATCTTTACAATGATATGCCAAAAAATTATAAACGACTTGGTGGCTGTGACATGGATGAACTCGTAGTAAAAAAATACATTCCCATGAACCTCTTAACTTGATTAAGTTTGTTACTACTATCCTGACGAGCCAAGCTAGATCGAAGAGATTGGTGGGGGAACTCACTGTCTTCAGTATCCTGATAGGGAACTTAACCACCTAATCCTTATATGAGCTTGACCACCTTAAAACACTACTTTTAGTGAAAAATCATAGCACACCCAAATGGCCAAAGATGTGAAGTGGTTAAAATGGGGCATTCAGTGTGATTGCAAAACATTGGATCATCTCTCAAGCTGTGGGACTTACAAAACTTGAGATGGACCTCTGGAGAAAGCCGGTTCTTTCTTCCTAATCTACCTTCCATGAGCTACTCTAATGTAGGAAAAAAACTAAACCATCCTAATCTAACCATTCCAAAAACCAGAGAGAAAGTGTGGGTGAAAGAAAAGCCTACACTAAAGTGGTGATACACTAGAGAAGGAAAGGGGTGAGATGCTTTATTGAGGGAGGATGAAATAGGGGAGAAAAGAAGATGGGAAGGTCAGACAAAAGTGACACAAAACTAGAACCTAATCCATGATTAAAACACATGAAACACAACACCCTACACCATCAAATTTGAAATACATGCACATAAAATAGATTTTAAAAGGATAGGCATGGAGAGACAACAAAACAATGCAAAGGGTTGAAGAAACACCACAAAAACACTTTTTATTGCTCTATATGGGTGCACAGACCATTACGTTTCTACTTAGAGGAAAAAAAAATCTTTCTAGGCATAGGAGAAGGTTTTCAACTCAAAATGGAGTCGGGAAAAAAATTTGACAGAGTTTCCCTCCACCCAGAATAATATCTTTTGTTAAACGAGAAGTGTTACAATATATAGACAGAATAAGAGAGAGAAGAGGGAAAAGTCGAATCCTACTTCAACTACCACAGGATATGCATTGAATCCTGACTTGAAGACTCAACCACTATCAATCAATTCCCTTTTCAAATCCACCCCAAATCTTTCAATTTTGGCTCCCTCTGTCTATCCAGCATATTGAAGAAGAATGGTGGATCGAATCGAATCAGATTTGGTAGTTGGAGAAATTGGGCTCTGTATTAATGGCATGGAAGACGTTTTCCCATTTTTAACCCAAAAAATCCTACAAAAAATGATATTTTATGTTTCCAAGGAATAGAGGGCATCGAGATGTTTCTAAATAATCTTTTCCCGCCAAAATCTGAGTTCTCAATCAAAAGATATGGTCATTTGGATTTTTGGGTCGTGGGCAAGTAATATTTAAATGTGTCTGTCTGTACCGGATCCACGTGGAAACTCTACAATTGTTTGAGATTTGAATCCTTCCTTCACTCTTGGAATAGCACCCATGTGACACATGGTGACATCTACATGTTTCCCTATTTCCTTTGTATTCTTCTTGAGTCTTTTCCACCGGCAGAGGCACTGTATCCGAAACAAGACATGTGGAGGCTTTGTGCATATTTAGAAACTACCCCCAAATTTTACCTTTGGAGTAGCACAGATATGACACATGGAGACCTTCATGGGCCTTTGGAATTTTCATCAGTCGCCCTCACCTTTTTAGGCTCTAGGACATGTGGAAGCCCCGCACTCATTTGACAACCTACTCAGGGTCCTGCTTTTGAATGTGTGTTGTTTGGACACCTAACACCTTCCACCTGCATTCATTACTTATCCATTTTGGGCCCGTTATCCTTTTTACCTCTGTTGACCATTGGCTACGTGAAGGGCTGGAACAAGTTTGAGTCTCTGCCTTGGGATCCAATTTCGGAATTGTACTGAGCCGACACTTGGCACTTTCCACTGAGTCAAGGACTTTTTCAATGGCTGGTGTAAATTTTGGAGCTCTGGACACGTGGAGGCTTAGCACTTGTTTGAGCCTGCCCCTTTGGTTTTAACTTTTGGAGGTGTGCCATTTTGACACTTGGAAGCTTCCGTTGTATCCTCCATACTTCATCGATTTCAGGGTCTGTCCTGAACTATTTCAGAGCCCGAAGACTTTGAATCTTCACTGTTTATTTTCCTTTGAGTCTCTAGTTCCTTTGAAACTATTTGGCCTCCTTCCCTGACCATGCTATTCTATCTCCGAGCATGCCTATAATTTTTTTGTTGGATTTGAGGCATAGATTCGCTTAATAGAGCCGTTTCTTGATTTTTTCTTTCACGAGGTTGTTTGATCTTTTGCAGGCCCCGCCACTCCATTGTAGAGTCCCTCTGCAACTTGTTTTTCATTTTGGAATGTGATCTCATAGGTCCGAGTCATTTCCTTCATAATTTCCTTATGTGCTAGACTTGTCTTGACCAAATTTTCCATGGGGGAAAATTTGGGATAACAATTTGGTGACACACAAGGACATTTGCATGCTAGATGAATGGACTAGTGGCCTTGAAGCATCCATTGGGAAAGGAGTCAAGAATGATGGTCTGATACTGATCCTTCTTATAAAATGGAATCCCTAACTACCTAAACTTTTTTGAACTCTTCCTGACTCTAAACCCGCCCGTACGTCTGCACTCTCAATTTTCATAAGAAAATCTTGAAATGGAGTTTCTTAGAGTAGAAAATTATATTGACCCAGGGCTTTCATTTGTCCATGAATGGACTATTTCTAATACAGATTTTAGTTTCTCTGCATTTGCTTCCTTTTGGAACTAGCAACTGTTACAGATAGCTATGAGTCTTCTTGCCATGAATATTGAAGAGCCTGGCCTTGTGCACCTTCAGAGAAATACAAAACTTATGTATAAAGACCAAATCATACATGCCTCAAATGAGACATACACAGTGTGCATAAGCACTTCTTCTGCTTGAAACAAAGTCTACCTCTACTACTAAAATAACTAGCGAGAAAGAATGATAAACAAAGCCTGCTATAGGTAGGAGAAGTAGCTTCCATTTCTCAAAAGGGGCAGCCAAGAAAATTATTTGACACTAAATATAACTTCCTGTATGAGTGAAAAACTGACAATAGGCCAGTCCTCTATCCAAATCATCAAGGTATCAACATTAATGTAAAATACCTCTTCAAACTGATTTGCATTAAACTCTTGGAGGTATTAATGGTGACCCTTGGTACTTTGATGCTCATCCTGATGCCCTGAAGTAGGCATGAA
Source organism: Taxus chinensis (assembly GCA_019776745.2). NCBI lineage: Eukaryota > Viridiplantae > Streptophyta > Pinopsida > Cupressales > Taxaceae > Taxus > Taxus chinensis. The sequence continues at coordinate 886,370,534 of CM034149.1, forward strand.
TGGTTTTGGCTTGTCCCTTGGCTCCAATGAAGCCAAGTACCTGATTAGGCATGGCTTGATCCTTTGGATGTGCCCATTTATCTAAAATTGAACTTAAAAAATGGAGTCTTCTTGTGGAGCTTATTGGATGGATGGTGTGAGAGGGATAGTGATATTCTCTTGCTTTTTCCCTTCCTCCTCCTTTGAAGAACATGGAAGATCAAGATCTTCCAACCTTGGTTCTAGAGGGCCATTATGGAATGTAGGATTTTGCACTTGGATGTTCTCCTTCATGATAGCAGGTTCATGTGCTTGGAATGTGGAAGATGCAGGAAAAAATGGTGTTATCTCCTCAAGCTCCTCTTCATTAAAAAATATTCCAAGTCTGATAGGAAGTCTGCCTCCTTGTTGTCCTATTTCATGTGCTCTACCTCAACCATGGTGTCCTCCTGATCTGCAACTTGATCACCATGGCTCCCTTCAATCTCAAACGTGAAGTTTGAAAGATCAAACTCTTCTTCAACATCAAATATTGAAGGGGATGAAGTGGGAGGAAGAAATGAAGGTTCTTCTATCACCTACGCCAAACTTGGAGCCTTTAAAACTGTATGGTCCTCCCCCATCATGGGTTCATCAATCAAATCAGGCCCTTGAATAAAAGCAAAAAATATTTAATGATGCTTTCTTCATTGAGTGGCATCAACACTAATTTGATCTCTCCCAGCTTCTCCCCTTTAATGGGGCTTGGAGCTTATTTTTCCTCCTCTTTAACTAGTTGGGTAGCTTGGATTAGATCAAAATTCTCTTTAGATAGAGTTCCAATGCATTCGGAGAAAACATACTGTTGGTCTTCTTCTTCTTGTTTTTTCTCTTCTTCTACTAAAAACTCAGCCTCAGCCACCATTGGCTCTTCAACCTTGACCTCCTCTATGGGTTCGACCATCCAAGGGATCTTTGTAAACCCAAATTTGGCAGCCTAACTCTTCAGATTGTCTACCATTTCTTTCTTGTTGGGATCCTCTTCTTATTGTTCTCCTTGACTGGATTCTTGAGTCTCTTCCCAACATGGGCTTGGGAAAGCAAGAGGAATGGTGGGTTGGGGTTCAACTAGATTTATAATTGTTTTTGGTGGGAAGGGAGGTGGAACTTCTTGTTTGTTTGGAGGGGATAACTATTTGGAAGGGAAAAGGAGAGAGGAATTGAAATGGGGTGGAAGACTAGGGAATGGAGAAATGGAATCAACTCTTGGGGCAAAAACTATGAAGCTTGGAAATTGGAGCTTGGGTTGAGATGGTGCTGCTTGAGAAAGAGTAAAAGAAAAACTATGAGATGGTGGACTTACCCATTGACAAGGTTGTCTTGACTCCAACTCATAAGCCTCGATCTCCTCAGTCCATTGTGCAAGTTGGGGAATAATTTCAACCTTAAAGTCTAGCTTCTCTTGAGGGCTGTAATGTCTTGGAAAAGGGCCTTCCCATGGACAAGGTGCCCTGCAACCAATCTTGAATGCCTTCATTTGTGATATACCCCTTGACTAAACCATGCCAGCCTCCGTTTTTTGAATTTTACCCAATAAACTAACATTCTCCTCATGGTTGTCACCATTGCATGTGTCCCATTGTTTTTGATAAGCTCCATGGCCAAACTAAATTTGACCTTGCTCATATGGGTAAGCATAATGGTCTTGAATCTGATTATAATGCTGATTTGGAGGAGCTAGGAAATGCATTGGAGGTGTACTACATTGGTGTTGTAAGTGTGAGTTCCATGAAGGGAATGAAGTCATGATTGCACAACCTCATGGAATGGGAGAAAATGAAAGAGATGGAAGAAGAAAATGGATGTAAATGAGTGGAAATGGATGGAAAATGTCTAAAAATCAAAGAATGGGTTTTTGATAAGATGGAGTTGCCATATGTGCTTGCATGTGCCTCAAAAGGCTGAATCCCACCAAGGACACATCAACTTGATGAAATAAAATGAAGACCTCTTGTACCACTGGGTGTGCCAAAACTGTTAGTGTAAAATCACATCACCCCCGAATGGCTAAAGATATGAAGTGGTTAAAATGGGGTATTCGGTGTGATTGCATAACATTGAATCATCTTTCAAGATGTGGGACTTGCAAAACTTGAGATGGACCTATGGAGAAAGCTAGTTCTTGCTTCTTAATCTACCTACCACGAGCTAATCTAATGCAGGAAAAAAACTAAAACATCCTAATCTAACCATTCCAAAGAGCTAGAGAGAAAGAGAGGGTGAAAGATAAGCCTCCACTAAAGTGGTGATACACCAGAGAAGGAAAGGGGTGAGATGCTCTATTGAGGTAGGATGAAACAAGGGAGACAGGAAGATGGGAAGGTCAGACAAAAGTGACACAAACCTAGAACCTAATACATGATTAAAACTCCATGAAACACAATACCCTGCACCAAAAAATGTGAAATACATGCACAGAAAATAGATTTGAAAGGGAGAGGCACAGAGAGACAACAAAACAATGCAAAGGGTTGAAGAAACACCACAAAAAACATTTTATTGCTCTATATGGGTGCACAGACCATTACGTTTTTTATTAGAGGCACAAAAATGCTTTCCAAGCATAGGAGAAGGTTTTCAACTCAAAATGGAGTCGGGAAACAAATTTTACAGAGTCTCCCTACACCTAGAATAATCTCTTTTCTCAAACGAGAAGTGTTACAATATATAGAAAGAATAAGAGAGAGAGAAGAGGGAAAAGTTGAATCCTACTTCAACTACTGTGGGATATGCATTGAATCCTACCTTGAAGACTCAACTACTATCAATCAATTCCCCTTTCAAATTCACCCCAAATTTGTCAATTCTAGCTCCCTTTGTCTGTCTGACGTATTAAAGAAGAACGACGGATTGAATCGAATCAGATCTGGTAGTTAGAGAAATCGGGCTCTGTATTAATGGCTTGGAAGACATTTTCCCATTTTCACCCACCAATGCCTGTAAAAATGATATTTTATGTTTCCAAGGCATAGAGGGCATCGAGACGTTTCCAAAAAATCTTCTCCTGCAAAAAATATGAGTTCTCAGTAAAAATATATGGTCATTTGAATTTTTGGGTCGCTCGGGTGCTTAAAATTTAAATGAGTCTGTATGTACCAGCTCCACGTGGAAGCTCTATGCTCATTTGAGATTTGAATCCTTCCTTCAATCTTATAATAGTGCCCATGTGACACATGGTGGCATCAAAAGGTTTCCCTATTTCCTTTGTATTCTTCTCAAGTCTTTTTCATAGGTGGAGGCTCTGCATCCGACACAAGACACGTGGAGGCTTTGCGCATGTTTAGAAACTGCCCCTAGACTTTGAAATTGGAGTAGCATGGATACGACAGGTGGAGACCTCTACGAGCCTTTATAATTTTTAATGGTTTCCCTCACCTTTTTAGTCTCTGGGACATGTGGAATGCCCATGCTCATTTGACAACTTGCTCAGGGTCCCACTTTTGACTGTGTGCTATTTGGACACCTGGCGCCTATTACCCAAAATGTGCCCCCTGCTCATTTTCTGGCTAACTCCTTTCATATTTCCTTCTCTTGTACCTCAGACATAAAAAATTTCTTTTCACACACTCAAAATCTTCTAGAAATGGCACCATTGGATAGAGCTCTTTCTCAGCTTTCCAGAAAGGTAAAGTTTTCCTCCTAACTCCACGTATTTTTCAAGTTATGGCTCGGCGGAGTTTTTGTGGGAAATTTTCCCCTAGAAGGCCCACAGCCAATCAGGATGTGCCACGTGGCACCTGGAGTGGTAGAGCATGGGGAAATTTTGAAAAAATTTCCAAAGACCAAACGGGTAAAAATTCAAACTTTTTGCCCGCCGATTCGATTTTGGCCTGTTTTTGCCCTACATTTTCAAATCGCCATATCTTTCGATCCAGAGCTCAGATTTTCACGTTCTTTATATCAATGGAAAGCTGGTGAAATTATCTACATGATTCCAGGGTCAATTTTGAATTTTGGTTCAGTTTGGAGAGATAAAATAAAGAAACATCTCTGGCACGTGGTAATGGCCAGAAATGACGTTTCAATAACCAATTTTAATGGAAAATGGGTCGCATTCTTCTTCAGCATGGCCAAAAATGTTAGGGCATGGTCCTATAAGGATTCCCATGCTGTTTTAATGCATCTTCATTCAATGGGGAATGGCTCCCATGTTTTTTACACGTTTTCTCTCTCCTGGGCTCGACCCATGCATTGTAAAAGCCAAATTTGGCTCATTTTTTGAGGGTTGAACATTTTTTTTGGATAGCAAGCTTCTTCTTTCACCTTCAACAAGTGATTTTTACAAGTATCAGACCTTCTTCATGATTGTAATAGGTTTATGCCTCTTTGATGTTGCAAATGCAAGGATTTTGACAATGAAAAGTGACAGTACAGACTCTGTGATCAATTTTCAGTCCTTTGTTTGTATTGTCTTGCTTCATTTCAGACCTCTAATTGCATCTTATCAGCCTGTGTATGATGTTTCATGTTGCATTTTATGAAATTGTGTCAATTTGCATGAATAAGAAGTGTTCACCACTCCTTTGGTGTATCACCTATTAGTTTAGTTTCAATTTTTACACTTTCTATCTCTGTCTCCTTAGAATTTAGAGGAGGATTAGGATTCAAACCTCTGCAATTATGTAAATAACAAATCTGATCAGAGGAGTTTGAGGAACCAGCCTCTAATCTAGAGATTCCTCTCTCATTTTACAAGTCCCACACTTGGAGAGAGGTTTCAATGTTGTGCAATCACACTGGATGCTTGAAACATCAACTTAGAAACCTGATTTGCATCTAGGGGTGCTGCTGATTTGCAACAACAGTTTTGGCACGCCCGGTGGGACCTTAGAGGTCTCATTTTCATTGTAGAAAATTTGATGTGCATCTGCTACAATTTTCTTGCTTTAAAGAGCTATAATTTGCACATCTGGCGACTCCAAGGAAGAAGAATCAACTGGTTTTAGTAGTGCAGACCTGAAAACTCATGAGAAGAATCACTACAAGGTCAAGAGCTGGAGAAGAAGAGGCACTGTTTGAATATCTGCAGTTATCTCCAAGAATAAGGCAAAATGGGAGGAGAATCCAAAGGTCTCCATCTCCACCAAACAAAACTCTCTCAACTCCTCCACCTGGTAGGCCTTTCATTCAATCAACAAGGGTTCTAAGGCCAATTAGAATGGCACAAAACAACCCCTATGACAATTTCACTGGCAGCAACCCACTTTCTCTCAATGCACAAAATCTAATTCCAATTGCAGCCTTGAAGAACATTATATACTTCACTGGAGAGAATTAGACTACTCTTGGTGATCATGTTAAAGACATTGCCAACCTTTGTGCAATTCATGAAATCAATGAGATGCAAGTTGCTGTCAAATTGCTGGCATATTCATTCAAGGGGAAGGCTTTGCAATGGTTTAGAAGCATTGCCTTAGGTTCTATTCAAAATTGGAACCAGCTATGTGTAGCACTTCATGAGCAATTTGGAGAGAAGGGAGACAACTTGTCTCTTTTGGAGCAGCTGACAACCATCAAGAGAGCTCCCAATGAGCAGCTGACTAATTTCAACTTTAGATTTCAAAGGACTTGGGAGAGAATTCCAGTGGCAGTCAGGCCAACAGCAGAAGGTTCTTTTCTTTATTACCTTAAAGCTTTAAATTCTGATATTTCTATGTTAATTCAGTCCATTGGAGGCATAACTATCCCTATGGCTTATAGCATTTCCATTAGGGCTGAAAATTGTTTGATCCAAGCTAGCAAACTAGCCCCTAGACCTCCCATGCCATTGTTTCCAAGTTTAGAGAGCCCAAACACCAATCAAGCACCTAATTTGGCTCCTTCTCCCACTCCTAGAAATCAAAGTTCAAATGAAGCTTCGACTTCATCTCCAAGTGCCCCAAATGAGCTTCAAGAAGTCATGAAGCAATTGCAAGATTTAGGTAATGAGCTGGTTACTCTCAAGAGGCAACAAGCCCAAAGTTTTAGACCTTCCTTCCAGCCTCAAGCTCAGCCTAATAGGCAGCCATATCAACCTCATAGACCACCCAATCCAGCTGCAAATCTAAATCAAGCAAGGCCTCCTGCCAACAGACCATTTTAGCCCTATAATCGAAATGTTATATCTGCCTCTAAAGCATTGGTACTAACACAAAACAATGTTGCTCAGGAGTATGATTGGTGTTTTCCATGCAATGAACCTCACAACCAATCTATGTGCTTCAACGATGCCTTGAATCAAGCATTAATGGTGACAACTACTGGTGTGGAGGGTGAGTACAGTCAAGGAAACAACCAACAACAAGAAACATTCCAGTAGCAATCAACTCCAAATGACACCACACTTGTGAACTGGTAGGCAGAGGATTTTTGTGGCATAAATCAAACAGTCTCTCAAGGTGTTGTAGCCAACACAAGGTCAAAAAGAAGGAATTTTGGTGAAGAACATCCATTAGCTCCAACCAATCCACAACCTTTTATGGCTCCACAAATGGTTGGCAAACAAAATCCAGTTGTAAATGCACAAGGGCAACCAAGAATAGCTCCTAGACTAACTCAAATACTAGTTGTTGCTACCCACATGCAAGGGATGAATATGCAAACCAAGGGACAGCAAAGAGATCCTCCATCACCATTTAGTATCATTGATCAGATGAAGAAGACAAATGTAAATATATGAATGTGGGAATCCCTATCTATCCCAAGCCAGAGAGATTTGCTACAAGCTGCCATGAAGGACTGGCCAACTTCGAATCATCAAGTACAAATGCAAGAGAAGGTGCTCACAAATGATGCCCAGCCTAAAGGGAATCATGGAGGATAGCAAGGTAAAATGTTGAAGACGCCTCCTTTTTATGTCTCATTAATCATTGGAAACCAATTGGTGCACAATTTCATGATTGATTCCGGGGCGAGTAGCTCAGTGATGCCCAGGAAAATAGCTGATCAGCTAGGACTTCAATATGAAACCATATCCAAAGGGGTAGCGCAGTTGGATGGGACAGTAGTAACAACAGTTGGGGTGATTAGAAACTTGAGTCTTACCTTGCATGCATGTCCAAATGTTGTTGTTTTACAAGATGTATCAGTTATAGACCTTCCACCACTCTTTGCCCTATGTTTGTCAAGAGATTTCACAGCCAAGATTGGAGGATATTTGTCTGCTGATTGGTCACACATGCTGTTCAGAACGAGGTATGGAACCAAAGCTACAATCAGGTCTGAACCTATTGCAAACTTCCACATTGAGCCCTACACTCCAAGTCAGATCAATGTCAACTATTTGGCATTTGATCAAGAAGATCACCCAAGCACTGATGAAGCTGACACCAAGGTTGGAAGCATCCCAGATCTAACTCTTGATGAATGGGAAAACAAGGTGCATGCTTTTGATCCTTGTCAAGAAGTAGAAGAATCTGAGCTAGGGGTCTATTGCATACATCAAGAAGATCAACCCATTCTTAGCATCACCAAGCCAAACCACAAGGATGAAAATGAGGTATGGCAGCTATTTTTTGATGGATCAAAGATTAGAAAAGGTGCAGGAGGTGGAGCTATGCTTATTTCACCTCAAGGAGTAAAGTACTATTCAACTTTTAGATTTCAGTTTGCATGCTCCAATAACACTTCAGAATATGAAGCCTTAGTGCAAGGGATGCATTGGGCAATAAAGAGAGGAATAAAGAACTTGCAAGTCTTTGGTGACAGTGAATTGATTGTAAACCAAGTTAAGGGGCAGCATGCTATCAAGAATAATTTGCTCAAGTGCTACAAGAACAGGGTGTGGGACCTCATTGAAGATTTTGAGGGCTTTAGCATAAAATCCATTCCTAGAAAAGAAAACCAAGCTGCTGACAGGCTTCCAGCAGTTGGGGCAACCTTTGATATTGTGGAAAGAATTCAAAAGGACAAGGTACAACCAAACATCCATGTGATTGTGAGGCCTTCAGTTCCGGATAACAATGTAAGTTGGCAAGTTTTTGAGAATGACCAACAAATCATCCATTTCTTACAAGAAGAAGCTAAGTTCTCAGCTAAAAATCAGGAAAAATTGGAACATCAGTATGGTGACCAAGTGGTACAGCTGAGAACTAACAAGCTGCCCAAGGGACTTATCACTTTGGAGTCCATTTTCAATCCCAATGATCAGTTTAGGAAAGAGAAAGCAAAAATTTAGGTCAAGAGAGAAGATTCAGTATCCATCTTGGTGGAAGAGAACAAACCATTGCAAATTGGAAAGATGACAACTGAACAAGAAAGGTATGAGTTCATACAGTTGTGTCAAGAGTTCCCTGATGTGTTTTCTTAGAGCTATGAAGATTTGAAAGGTTTCAATCCCAAGTTAGCTCAGCACACCATTGAGTTGGATCCAAATACTAAGCCCATCAGGCAGAAACAAAGGCCAGTCAATCCACACATGGAACCTCTCATGAGGAAGGAATTGAACAAGTTGATTGAGTCAAGAATCATATTCCCAATCAAGCATTCTAGTTGGGTTTCCAACTTAGTTCCAGTCAGAAAGAAGAGTGGAGAGATCAGATTGTGCATTGATTTCAGAGATTTGAATAGAGCATCTCTCAAGGACCATTACCCACTTCCTTCTATGGAGCAAATTTTACAAGTTGTTGCTAGCTCCGAAAGGTTTTCATTGCTTGATGGCTACTCAAGGTACAATCAGATTATGGTGAAGGAAGAATATCAGTTCAAGACAGCCTTCACAACCAAATGGGGAACTTATGCATACAGGAAAATGCCATTTGGGCTGTCCAACACTGGAGCTACCTTCCAAAGAGCAATGGACATGGTGTTGATATATCTTGATGATATCACTGTTTTTTCAAAGAATGCAGCAGACCACCTCTCTCATTTGAGACAAGTCTTCCAAAGGTGTAGGAGATTTGGAGTGTCTTTGAATCCTAAAAATTGTGTTTTTCTAGCCCATGAAGGAAAGCTCCTTGGCCACATTGTCTCCAAAGAAGGATTAGCAATTGATCCAGAAAGATTCGAAGCCATAAGAGCACTACCATTGCCAAGCCACAAGAAGGCCCTCCAGAGTTTCTTGGGGAGAATAAATTTTGTTCAGAGGTTTGTCCCAGATTTTGCAGCCCTTGTCAAGCCCATCACCAAGATGTTAAAGAAAAGCATGGCTTTCAAATGGACAGCAGAAGGCAAGGAGAGTTTTGAAGCAATCAAAGAAGCCATCTCTCAAGCACCAACTCTCATCAACCCGGACTTCTCCAAGGATTTCATCCTCTATGCATTTGGGGGTAATGATACCATTTCTGCCATTTTGGTATAGCAGAACAAGGACAATGATGAGCAGCCAATTTCTTTCTTTAGCAAAAGCCTAGATGACTATGAGGTGAGATATTCTTTTATTGAGAAGCATGTACTTGCAGTAATTAGAAGCTTGAAGAAATTCAAGCATCTAGTCTCAAACAACAAGGTTCAGTTGTTGGTCTCTCATGCGGGAGTAAAGGACTTCCTCCTCAACAAGGATTTGAATGAGAAAAGGGAAAGTTGGATCACTCGTGTTATGGAGTATGACATTGAGATCAAGGTCACCAAGCTGGTAAGAGGAAAAGGATTGTGTGAGCAGCTGATTCTAGGCAAGCAAAAAGGAGTATGCAATAAAGAAGAGGTTGTTTTGATAGTTCAAGACAGCCATGTGCAAGGTAGCACTCAAGAAGAGGATAATGCTGTCCCCACTCCTTGCTGGACCCGAGGTATAATGCACTTCCTAAGCACAGGCCTATGCCCTCCAGAGATGAAAAAAACCCAAATAAGATACTTCAGATTGCAAGCTGTCCCATATGCCATAGTAGATGGTGTTTTGTTCAAGAAAGATGTGAATGGAGTGCTACTGAGATGCATTAGCAAAAATCAGATTCATAGGGTGTTGGAAGAGTTCCATGGTGGACCAGTTGGTGGTCATTTTGCACCAAGAGTGACAGCTCTAAAAATCATGAAGGCTGGTTATTATTGGCCCAAGATTTTCAGTATTACTTTGCATGGATCAAAAGGTGCAAGAATTGTGCATTCTTCACAGGTAAAGAGAGGCTTGCTGCCCTTCCATTGCATCCAATTTTAGTTGACCAGACATTCATGCAATGGGGTTTGGACTTCATTGGAGTCATTAATCCCAATTCAAGCCAAGGGCATAAGTGGATTTTGACAGCCACAGACTACTTCACCAAGTTGACTGAAGCAGTAGCACTCAAGGAAGCAAATGAGTCTAGCATCTTAGACTTCTATGAAGGGATAGTAACCAGATTCGGCATACCTACTACGATAATCTCAGATAATGCATTAGCATTCATTAGATCCAAGGTGACTGAGTGGGCTATCAAGAACGGGATCTACCTAAGTACTTCATCAAACTACTACCCTCAGGGTAATGGCTAGGCTGAATCTACAAACAAGAACATGTTGAGGATCATTAGGAGGACTCTTGATGAGAATTAGAGGTCTTGGCATACCAAACTAAAATCAGCCTTATGGGCTGATATGATAACTCCCAAGAGATCCACAGGTAACTCTCCATTCAGACTTGTTTATGGAAGAGAGGCAATCTTGCCCATGTCACTTGAGTTGCCAACATTGGAACTCATGAAACAATTAGAGTTGTTGGAGTTTGAGCCCATGGAAGTCAGATATGTAGAATTGATGGAGCTCCAAGAGATTAGAGATCGGGCATCCCAAGCAATGGAGAAGGATCAAGCTTTGATCAAAAAGACCTTTGATAGGAAGGCCAAGAGTAGATCTTTCCAAGTTGGAGATCTAGTGTTAAAATGGGATGCAGATAGAGCAAAACCGGGAAGGCATTCAAAATTTTATGCCATTTGGAGTGGCCCATACATGGTCACAAATTGTAAGGACAGCAATGCCTTCCAATTGTCTTCATTGGATGATGAAGAACTACAGATTCCAGTTAATGGAATCTATCTAAAGCATTGCTACTAAAGGGAAATTCTCCACCTTGTAAATATTAGCTTAGGTTTTCATTCCTCCAAGTGCTTGTGCACATTGTTTTGCTGTAGGTTAGTTTTACTTTCCCTAAGTGCTTTGGCACAGCTTGCTGTTCCTGGGAATGTGTTTGCAGGCCTTGCTCCATCATGTGATATTCCATCTTCCTCCTTGCAATGTTCTAGTTAGTTGGGGTATTAAACAAAGAATCAGGTGACTCCATGCCCAATAGATTGCTTCAGGCAACTGGTAACTTCATCCAGCAGGCAGATGACCCCTCTGAGTTACCAAGATTGTTACCCAAAATGTGCCCCCTACTCATTTTCTGGCTAACTCCTTTCATCTTTCCTTCTCTTGTGCCTCAAACATAAAAAATTTCTTTTCAGGCACTCAAAATCTTCTAGAAATGGCACCATTGGATAGAGCTCTTTCTCAACTTTCTAGAAAGGTAAAGTTTTCCTCCTAACTCCACGTATGTTTCAAGTTATGGCTCGGCGGAGTTTTTGTGGGAAATTTTCCCCTAGAAGGCCCGCAACCAATTAGGATGTGCCACATGGAACCTGGAGTGGTGGAGTGCGGGGAAAATTTGAAAATTTTTCCAAAGACCAAACGGGTAAAAATTCAAACTTTTTGCCCGCCGATCAGATTTTGGCCTATTTTTGCCCTAAATTTTCAAATCGCCATATCTTTCGATCCAGAGCTCAGATTTTCACGTTCTTTATATCAATGGAAATCTGGTGAAATTATCTACATGATTCCAGGGTCAATTTTGTATTTTGGTTCAGTTTGGTGAGATAAAATCAAGAAACGTATCTGGTACGTGGTAATGGCCAGAAATGACGTTTCAACAACTAGTTTTAATGCAAAATGGGTCACATTCTTCTTCAGCATGGCCAAAAATGTCAAGGCATGGGTCTGTAAGGATGCACATGCTATTTTAATACATCTTCATTCAATGGGGAATGGCTTCCACATTTTTTACACGTTTTCTCTCTCATGGGCTTGACCCATGCATTGTAAAAGCCAGATTTGGCTCATTTTTTGAGGGTCGAACTTTTTTTTTTGGATAACAAGCTTCTTCTTTCACCTTCAACAAGTGATTTTTGTAAGTATCATACCTTCTTCATGATTGTAACAAGTTTCTTCCTCTTTGATGTTGCAAATGCAAGGATTTTGACAGTGAAAAATGACAGTGCAGACTCTGTGATCAATTTTCAGTCCTTTGTTTGTATTGTCTTGCTTCATTTCAGACCTTTAATTACATCTTATCAGCCTGTGTATGATGTTTTATGTTGCATTTTATGAAATTGTGTCAATTTTCATGAACAAGAAGTGTTCACCACTCCTTTGGTGTATCACCTATTAGTTTAGTTTCAATTTTTGCACTTTCTATTCTGTCTCCTTGGAATTTAGAGTAGGATTAGGATTCAAACCTCTACAATTATGCAAATAACAAATCTGATCAGAGGAGTTTGAGGAACCAGCCTCTAATCTAGAGATTCCTCTCTCATTTTACAAGTCCCACACTTGGAGAGAGGTTTCAATGTTGTGCAATCACACTGGATGCCTGAAACATCAACTTAGAAACCTGATTTACATCCAGGGGTGTTGCTGATTTGCAACAACAACACCTTCCACCTACATTCATTACTTAGCTATTTTGGTCCCATTCTCCTTTTGACCTCTATTGACCATTGGTTATGTGGAGGGCTGGTGCAAGTTTGAGTCTCCACCTTGGGCTCCCATTTTTGAATTGTGATGAGTAGACACTTAGAACCGTCCGTCGAGTCGAAGACTTTTTCAACGACCGGTGCAACTTTTGGAGCTCTGGACACGTGGAGGCTTGACGTTTGTTTTAGGCTACCCCTTTGGTTAAAATTTTTGGAGGTGCACCATTTGGACACTTGGTAGCTTCCACTATGTTGGTCGTCAGATAGGAATTTTTAGAAGAGCAACAGTCAGGGGACAAGAAGTCCCTCCTCTTTAATGGGAGAGGTTCCCTTATTCTGAAACGAACTTATTTACAAATGTACAGAACATTCATTTTATGGTCAAACTTGGATATTACGAAAGTGTTTTCCACAAGGATCATCAGTTACACAAGGACTGAGGAAAGGGAATAAGAAGATGAGCAGAATAGCAACATTCAGAATTATAGATAGCAGAATAATTCTTCGTGTATGCGAAGCTTCAAAGGATTTAAGACAAGATCATTTGCGATGGCTGAATGAGATTAAATTTAAAGACACAAAGTTCCATAAATAACCTTCTTCAGATTTATTAATCAAGGACACAAAGTTCCTTCTTGGTTGTACAAGATCACTGTATTTGCAAAACTGAACAGTATGCAATCAGAGAGACTAAACGAGTTAAGAACAAAATGATCTTCACAATATTAAAGGAAAACACAGAGATAACAAGAATCAGATAGACAAAGAATGAAAAGCCCTTTTGTATTGATTTCTTTAAGATCTATTTACACTTTCAGTAAAATATTCCAAGTTCTTCCTCCCTTCTAAAATGGCGTGGAAAGGCCATTATATAGATTACAAGTCAGTTACGTCTTCGTAACCGTTTCTTTTAACTAAAGAATAGTTAAGTACCGCCGGTTGCAATACCTTAACTGATTACAAAGAATGCGAAAAGAAAGGGAAGAAGAGGAAAGAAAGGAGAAGGAGACAGGTGGCCGGCTACTGGGAGGGACCCACTGTCTTCAGAATCCGCTGCCTGAACTTCTTCAATGACTCAGCTATATCTCTGCCACGAGGGACTGACGTGTTGGCGGCAGACTGAGTCCAAAATCCCAGACATTTCTCCATTTCTTTATCAAACTCGACATGAGTATGATAATCTTTGTTTGCTTCTTCAATGGCAGACTGAAGAGAACAAATTTCCTTCATCTTTTCCTTAGAGATGGAGCTTTCCTTGAATAGATCATCTTTGACAAAAGCTCTGAACTGAGCTTTGATTTCTTGCAAGGACAAGGAAGCACCAGAGTTTTCATCCTGAAGATGACAATGTATATCTTTGAAGGCAGCAGCAGCTGCCAGTGTCTTGAAAGCTTCTCCCTTCTGCCAACTATTCTTCATTTCTCCCACAGCTTCCTCCAGGACTTTGATTTTCCACTCCACGCTGTAGACCCAAGATTTTGATAGATTGTCTTTGGCATCATCAAAAATCTTGTTCGCCAGTAAGATGTTCTCATCTGTTTGTCCCATGAGGCGAAGGTCTACTATGCAACTGCTCCAGAGTTTAAGCTCTTTATCCATGGAACCCCAATAGTAGAGGAGAGCTTCTGTTGCAAATTACTCTACCTTTCCATGTAGCTTAAAAGCTTCATCGATGAAGTTTAGCCCAGCAACAAGCATGTCATCCACCATGGCTTCGATAGCTCTGCCATAGACAGAATACTTGTCCATATCTTTTATACTTTGTACTTCATCTTGGCTCAGATATTACAGGAGGAGGTAGAGCATTCAAAGGGGTAGGGATCTAAAACTTTGTCCTTAGATAGAAGAGACTTGATGAAATCTTGTAAGAACTTCGGGCTTGCTCTTCCTAGCTGTTCTATAGTCTGTTGTCCTTTTTCCACTCTCCCAATAACTCTGGTGACTGTTTCCTGGAGGTTATGGATCTCGCCTTCAGGGGTGGATTCTCCCATTAGGGATTCTCAGAAAGCTCCAAGTCAGATACTTAGCAAGTCCTGATTCTGATTTGTCCATTGCAGGCTTGGCAATCTCCAGGAATTGCTGACCTCGAGTATCAGATACTATTATAGAGGTGGTTTTTGCTTTCTTGGCACGAGAAGGTGTGGTACCCAACATGGCTGCAACAGCATCAAAATTTGGTCCCAGGTTTTGGGAGGATGGATTTTCTCTTCTTTTTTGTCAACCAAGAGGCTGCACCCATGCAAAAGAGGAAGAAGAATCTGCAGGAGAAGCAAGGGGACCAAGAGACAGGGAGCTCATGACACTCAGGGTCTGTGCAGCTGTTGACTCAAGCTGAGATGTGGAAGGAGTACTGGAGACAATGGAAATAGAAGAATCGATAGCACCTCGGAAGTTCAGTGCTCTGGACCTCCTTGTCTTTATCTGTTGGATCCTCAGGAACACTTGCAGGAATTGGTACCTCACTGTCTTCACTTTCACTGAGAACGATGATGTTCTCTGGCCCCATAGGCATCTCTGCCTGTGTTCTTGGAGGGTCATCTCTCTGCAGGCTCCTTCTTTACTTCTTTGAGTTTCTTCTTGTATACCTGGGTAGATGGAGAAGGAGTATATCCTACAAGTCCCTGAGCTATTGAGGCAGGAGGGGTTTTCACTGGTGTCCCAGACTCTGGAACTGATGCTTCCCTTATGGGTGTCGAATCATCTTTGGAGCTGGATTCTCCTGAGTGCCTCTTGAGTTCTCGGATCTTCTTACTGAACCAGACCCTAGTCCTAACTAAGACTGGAGCAAGGATTTCAGCCAAATCATCCTTCTCTCTTTCCTGTTCCAATCCAGGTCCTCCAGAGGGGTGTGTTTTATCACATTTTCGTATTCATACGAATATAGCTCAGAATTGTCATCTTGGAGACCTTCAGGAACTTGGTACAGACTGAGATCTTGGATCAATTGCAGGGAGAACCTGCCACAATGCCTTCTTCTGGCTTCAAAATCATCTGCACAGTCGGCCCAGTAGTCTTCTGTATCTGCCCTGTGATGATAGACTATCTTGATGTTCCTGTTCAATGAACTTCTTCAAGTCAAAACAGGTTCTTGGCTTGAAGAAATGAACAGTGATAGGGACCAGGGCTCTTTCTACGTTCTGAGCATCCAGGGCCGTCTTACATGTGTAGTTTCCCAGAGAAATGGGAAAATGTAAGCCAGAAATCTTCTTGTCTCTGCAAGTTCTGTGCAACTTGTCCAGTTGCCTGCATATCTCGATCAGGGCCATCTTGTCGTTGCAGAACATGGGAAGCCGCAGAGGAGTGTTCTCATAGCCAGCAAGCCTGATATAAGAGAATTTCCTGAATTGAATGAAATAGGCTCCATATTGTGATATAAGGTTCATAGCTTCGTCTGAAAACCTCCTGGCGGTGTCACCCTCGAGCAATCGGACCACGTACATGGTGAAGGCATCATTAACCCTTCTGAAATTACGGTTGCTGGTCTCCTAGGGTGAACTGCGGGCAGTAGGCGTACACTGGATCGCCTTTGTGGGCATCTATATATGAGAATCCAAACCATTGTCTCGATGCTGCTAGAGTATACATCAGATACGAAGTCATGAAAAACTTCTTTGTTTGCAGTACGTTGGATAGTTGTTCCGTCAGGTTCATGCTGATGATCTCAGCCCAGTTGATATTTTGTGTACCTTCGCACACCATACTGATGAGAGGGCACATCCAGAAATGGAACTCGCTGGTGGAAGGCAAACCCATGACCCGAGCCAGCAGTATTATGAAATCTGACAGTTCTTCGTTGAAGTCTGCTCGGATGAGAGTTTTGGTGAGGCGGGAAGCTCCTTTCTTAGGGTTTTTTAACCAGGACTTCGCCACTCGTGCCCTGTACTTGTCACTGTCTTGATCGAACATGGCTTGCGCTTGGATCTTGAGAAACAACTATGGCATTGTCCAATCTCCGGGATCCTCAGGGCGGCACCAATGGCGGCAGCGTCTAGCTTGGCGATGAGCTCCCCATGTACGTTTGTCAATTCACTTGAGGCGGGGTCGAAGTGAGCTCCGCATGCAAGCACTGTATCAGCACACTGTACTGAAATGGGGAATCCTCCAGCGTACGCCAAACCACTGTCATAAATTGTCTGAGCCATCGGCGTAGGGATTCGCATCTTCCATCCTTGCCCAAAAATCGCTGAAATCGAGATGTCGGGCCTCGCTGTCTCCAATGTTGCTTACAGTAGACTCGAGTGGAGAAATCTGTTCTTGTCCTTGAAACTTGATCTTCATGTCGATAGTTTCAGGGGAACAAGGTTGCAAACCTAGACTCTGGAATGGAATTATAGAAGCAGAGGGGGGAACGTGCGCAAGTTTGTAGGCGGCAAGGGTTTGAGCAAAGGATAATCAAGGAAGACAATGAGAAAATGCGAAGGGGGAAACGTTCATTATATAGCCTTTTGGGGAGAGGAGTGAATTCAATGCGCATTTAATTACACGACCACCAACTTGAAAAGCGCCATACTCGGAGTGAGCAGGGAAAACTAAGTATGGAATGACACTAGGTACGCTTGGGACATGTGAGACGCGAATGCGCGAAACACGCGGCTCGGCCGGTTCGGGCAAAACAGGAGAGAGGATGCACAAAAGCTTTTGGAACAATTGGGACAAAAATACGCGAGGTACGCGGCTCGGGCATTTCGGCCGAAATCGGAAAAAGCAGGTCCGCTTGGACTTGGGACTTTTGGAACAGATAGTTCCGGAGTACGCGACTAGGAAGCTAACTTTGGGACGTTTGCCGACAAAAAGTGCGAAGTACGCGGGAAAGCGATCGTAGTAAAATATTTTCGTACTCTGGGATATTTGGGACAAAGTTTGGTGCGAAGTAGGGTCACACAAAATTCGGAATGGTTCTATTGGCCGAAATTGGAATGACTTGACTAAAAACAAAATGTTTACTTTAATCATGATAGGGGACATTATGGAACAGAAAACATGTACCGATAAGAGTTAAGGTATGGAATATGATTCGTCGGAGTGGATTTCTTATCCTATCTTCGAGATAAGATTTCGGCCTGGAAGTTCTATAAATAGAGAGGCTACCCCCCTCATTTAGCATAGAAAGAAGTAGTGAGAAATATTGTAGGAAGTGTACGAAGGAAGCCATCAGTTAAAGGTGTGTTGAAGAAGCCATCAAGAGGCGTAATTGTAAAGTTTCTCCCATAGTCTTGTTGAAGTACCTCATGGGTGAGATTGTAACAATTTCATGTTAATATTATATTTCCTTTGATATTTCTGATTTGTCATCATTCTGTCTTATCATAGTCGATGGTATTCTTGTGTTATGTTGTTGTTCTGTTTCCAGATTACATCCACCAAACTAAAGGCTGTGCATTAGTAAATAATCATAGCACGAGGAGTTCCTAGTGAAGAATTATCATAGTGCCGGATTGGTGATGACATTTTGGTTCCGTTGCCGGGACCATTCCTCCTTGGTGGATTTTCTGGAGAGATATTCCCACTTAGTCAAAAATCA
This sequence comes from Taxus chinensis, assembly GCA_019776745.2. Taxonomy (NCBI): domain Eukaryota; kingdom Viridiplantae; phylum Streptophyta; class Pinopsida; order Cupressales; family Taxaceae; genus Taxus; species Taxus chinensis. The sequence goes on from CM034149.1 coordinate 886,388,687, forward strand.
ATTGGAGGGTAACCTTGTTTTTACTGTGCATAGTAGTTACCATGGTAAAGTCATTTTTACCGTGAATAGTAGTTACCATGTTAAAGTCATTTTTTCCATGAATAGTAGTTACCCTGGTAAAGTCCTTTTTGCTGGGAATAGTAATTACCGCAGTAAAGTCACTTTTTACCGTGAATAGTATTTACCGCAGTAACTTCACTTTTTACCGTGAATAGTGTTTACCACAGTAAAATCAGTTTTTACCGCAGTAAGTCAAGTTTTACCATAGTTTACCGTGTAAAGTCACTTTCTAGTATAGTGATTCCAATTATTTGTGCACATAAGTCTTGTTGATTGTACTTGTGAGTTGGTATTTCACGGTGGTTACTTTTGAAAATGGGAAAGATTCCTATTTTTTCAGCTCAATCTAATGAAGATGCTTCTTCTTTCATTCAAGAGTTTAAGCGATCTTGTATTTGTAATGACCTTATAAGAAGGGAACAATGGACTGAATTTTTTCCTACCTTTTTGGATGGTTCAGCACTTAGGTGGTTTGAAACACTAGGTGATAATGTGAAAAATTCATGGGATTTATTAACTGAAAGTTTTCTTGAAGAATTTGGTGAACAACAGAAATATGCAGATCTCATGATCGAGATCACAAAGCTATCCCAAGGAGAGAAGGAGAAGATAAGGGATTATCATGCTCGTGTTCTAGAGCTAAGGAGGAAGCTCGATGCCCAGATCCGGAAGGAAGGACTAGCGGATGGGTTGATGAATGGCTTGGATAATCTCCTCTGTAAGCACTTCATTCTTGGGATGAAGCCAGAGATCAGACAACGAGTGAAGTATGACCGCCCAGCTACCATTGAACAAGCAAAGGAGATTGCAAGAAGGCAAGAAGAAAGCATGGAAGAGGAGCCCAAAGAAATTGTTGCTAAAGTAGAGCCTACACCAGCACCTTTGGTCCAGAATCCACAACCACTCCCGGTGAGCACAAATATTTCTCCTAGTACATCTACTGAGTATGAAGATCTGCTCAAAAAGATGGGTCAGTTAACTATTAATCTTCTTCAAGGAAAGGAATTTAGTTCTCAGGGAGGAGATAGAGGTCCAAAAAGAAATATTTCTGAAGTTGTTTGTTATGGTTGTTATAAAAAGGGTCATTATAAGTATAATTGTCCAGATAGAGCTTCTACATCTGGTAAAGGAGATAATGATAAAGGAAAAGCACCTGTGAATTCTTTTGATGTAGTAGATAAGAGCAGAAATAATGAAGTAGATGTGTTTGTAACAAAAAGAAAGAAAGAAAAAGATAATCAAGATGGAAATGATCCTAAGAAGATGAAAGAAGAAACTAGTAAGAAACATAGGAGAAGAAAGTTGGGTGTGCAGGATTTTCTGATTTCACAGGGGCAAGGACCATACTCCATCTTGGAAGATCTGTCCAAAAGGCCTGCAAATATTACATATGGTCAACTCTTGGCTATGTCTTCTGAGAAGAGGCGGGAGTTGCGAGGTGGACTCAATGCTCGAAGAAGGAAGGAGGTTGAGGTCCCTGTTTTGGAGGCAGAGGCAGATCCCTATGCTCCACAAGCTGAGGTATTATGTAATGGTATTTCAATTCATGATGTCTTAGTTGATGGAGGTGCTGCAGTTAATGTAATGACCGAGTCTGTAATGAATATGTTGGGTTTAAAAATTGATCGCCCTTCAACACTTATGTTAAGGTCATTAAATAAAGGAAAAACTAAACCAGAAGGTGTAGTTTCAAATGTGGCAATATCTGTTATGGGTGTTGTATGTGTGGTAGACTTTCAGGTGATGAAAAATGGTACTGTTGCGTACCCAATGTTGCTGGGAAGACCATGGCTAAGGAGAGTTCATGCAAGAAACTACTGGAATGAAGGTTTCATGACACTTGGACGTGGTAGAGAGAGGGTGAAGATAAATGTGATCCCTTGACATCATAAGGCAGAACCTGTGGATTCAAGTGATGAAACTGATGATTGGACATCCTCTGATTACTCTAGTACCAGTGAAGTGGACACTGAAGATGAAGAAAGTGAGGTTGATGTTTCAGTCATGGATATCCTTCCAGTCACACCAACTCATGACCCCATAAAATTATCTGAAGAAGAAGTTGATGATCGTCTCCAACAAATAAAGATTGGTGATGCTGTGATGGAGAGTGAGAAGGAATCCTACCTCCAGCTCTTTCGAAGGTACATACACCTATTCACTTTTGATTACAAGGAACTCCGTCAAGTAAGTTGGGTAGAACATTCTATTGAGCTGGTAGATGGTGCTAAGCCCATAAAGCAAATGCCATATAGAATGAATCCTAATTTTTCCAAGACTGTAAAAGAAGAAATAGATAAGTTTGCTTGATGCAGGATTCATATTTGCTGTGGAGAATTCAGAATGGGTTTCTCCCATTGTGATCTCAATAAAAAAGAATGGGAAGCTACGCATTTGTGTTGATTACAGGAAGCTCAATAAGGCAACAAAGAAGGATCATTACCCTCTTCCATTTTCAGATCAGATCTTGGACGAAGTAGCTGGCCAGGAGTGCTATAGTTTTGCTGATGGATATAGCGGCTACAACCAAGTTCGTATAGCAGAGAAAGATCAGCTGAAGACCACGTTCACCACTCCTTGGGGAACGTTTGCTTATAGAGTTATGCCTTTTGGGTTGTGTAATGCTCCAGCAACATTCCAGTGGTTGATGAATAGGGTGTTCGAACCCTACATTGGGACCTTCATCAGAGTATTTCTGGATGATTTTTGCATCTATGGGAGCAAGTTGGACCACCTGCACCAAATGGAGACAGCGTTTCAAAGGTTAGATGAAGCACAAGCCTCACTAAACCCTACAAAGTGTGTCTTTGGATGTTCTAAAGGCGTTTTGTTAGGGCATGTTGTATCCAGAGATGGTATTGGTACTGATCCTGATAAAGTTTCAAAAATCAAAGATTTACCATTTCCTCTTAATAGAAGTAAGTTGAGATCATTTTTAGGCCATGTGGGTTACTATAGAAGGTTCATCAAGAATTTCTCAAAGATTGCACAGCCACTAACCCAGTTCTTGAAGAAGGATGTTACTTATGAACCAGGAAATAAGGCGCATGAAGCTTTTGGACAACTGAAGGAAGCCCTGGTGTCTTCACCTATTTTGAAGAATCCAGATTGGAGCAAGCCATTCATTGTGTACACTGATGCCTCAGATACAGCACTAGGAAGTACTTTGAGCCAAAAGGATGAAAATGGGAATGATCATCCAATTTACTTTGGGAGCAGACAAATGAGCAGTGCTGAGGTAAATTATACTGTAACTGAAAAAGAGGCTCTGGCTATCATTTTTGCTGTAAAGAAGTTTAGAAATTACTTGCTAGGGAAAAAATTTCTAGTTGTAACAGATCATCAGGCTCTAAAATATATTGTAAATAAGCCTAACCCATCAGGGAGGATAGCAAGATGGATAATTTTGCTACAAGAATTTGAATTTGATATTATAGATAGGCCAGGAAAGAAGCATGTCAATGCAGATGCACTCTCTCGAGCCTATGATGGTTTAGGATCATCTTGTGATGATGATGATTTCCCCGATGCAGCCTTGTTATCCCTTGACACAATCCCTAGTGAATACATAGATATTTGGAATTATCTGAATGAATTCAAGTTTCCTGATGGTGCCAATGCAAAGACTAAAAGAAAGATTACTCAAGCCAGTCGTCCATATTCTATTCTGCATGGAGTATTATTTCGAATAGGACCTGATGGACAGTACAAGAGGGCAGTTGGACGTGATCAAGGGAAGGAACTGTTAGAAGAATTCCACAATGGTACATGTGGAGGGCACTTCTCTGGACAACTTACAGCAAGAAGGATCTTGGATGCAGGTTATCACTGGCCCACTCTTTTTAAAGATTGTTATAATTATTGTAAGACATGTGATATTTGTCAAACACATGGTAACCGTAAGACTTCATCAGCTCCATTATGTCCTATTCTTCCCCTTGGTCCCTTTGAAAAGTGGGGAATAGACATTGTAGGTCCACTTCCAACTACATCACACCAAAATAAGTATATTGTAGTTGCCACAGATTATTTAACCAAGTGGGTTGAAGCTAGGCCATTGAAAACAGCTTCCATGGATGAAGTGGCAAGGTTCATGTATGAACGCATTGTCACCAGATTTGGTTGCCCATTAGAAATTATAACAGATCAAGGAAGCCACTTCATTAATGAGGTGGTAGAAGCCCTAGTCAATAAATTTTCTATTAAGCACAGGAAGGCAACAACATACAAGCCAAGCACAAATGGACAGGTGGAACGAACAAATTTTGTGTTGTGTCAAATTCTAGCAAAAGATGCAGCCTTGCAGGTACATAAATGGGATAAAAGGATTCATGCAGCATTGTGGGCATATAGGGCAACATCAAAGTCAGCAACAGGATACTCCCCATTTTAGTTGGCCTATGGCATTGATCCAGTTCTTCCTATTGAGTTTGATATTCCCACTGTGAGAGTTATGAAAAATGAAAGGATGGATGAAAGTGATTCAGTAAAAGAAAGGTTGGTACATCTTCATTTACTGGAGGAAATGAGAGAAATAGCAAAGGATACAAGCCATAAGAAGAAAATGAAGCAGAAGGAATACTTTGATCAAAAGATCCGGTGGTCTCCATTTCATGTGAATGACTTGGTTCTAGTATATGATTCCAGATACAAAAAAAGAAGACAGAGAAAATTTCTTCCAAAATGGATGGGGCCCTACAAAATAGCAGCTGTGCATGAAAATGGTACGTACCGACTGGAGGAATTGGATGGCACTCCCATTACGAAATGGGTCAACCACGACAAGTTGAAGATTTTCCAAGCACCAGAACAGTCTACTCCGAGGACGGAGTAGAAGCTAGGAAGGGGGAAGATGTCGACACTAAAATTTTCCTCCGTAATTTCTATTTCATTAATGTATGATGTTGTTAAGTATAATTAGTAGTAGCGTCTGATAGAAGATAACGGCGCTGCAGTACGGTGCCGCCAATAATGTGGAGTACGGTAACAGTCAAAGTACAATAGGAATGTTGTAAAAAGTAAATATTTGTCGTAAGTGGTCCGGTAATGTTAAAATGTCAAAGTTTGGGTAATTAGAGAAGTAGGGTCTACATGATTAGGAATTAGAAATATTATATTGGTAATAAGGACAAGGAGTGAGGTCATAAATATTTTGTGTATTTTATTTGTAAAAAGTCTAAAAATGTGGAACCCATGTAAAATGATAAGGTTTATCTTATCTTAACAGATAAGCCTACATGTACAGATAAGAGTTAAGGTATGGAATATGATTCGTCGGAGTGGATTTCTTATCCTATCTTAGAGATAAGATGGATAAGCCTGGAAGTTCTATAAATAGAGAGGCTACCCCCCTCATTTAGCATAGAAAGAAGTAGTGAGAAATATTGTAGGAAGTGTACGAAGGAAGCCATCAGTTAAAGGTGTGTTGAAGAAGCCATCAAGAGGCGTAATTGTAAAGTTTCTCCCATAGTCTTGTTGAAGTACCTCATGGGTGAGATTGTAACAATTTCATGTTAATATTATTATTTCCTTTGATATTTCTGATTTGTCATCATTCTGTCTTATCATAGTCGATGGTATTCTTGTGTTATGTTGTTGTTCTGTTTCCAGATTACATCCACCAAACTAAAGGCTGTGCATTAGTAAATAATCATAGCACGAGGAGTTCCCGGTGAAGAATTATCATAGTGCCGGATTGGTGATGACAGGCCCGTTTGGACTTGGGACATTCAGGACAAAAAGTTCCGAAGTACGCGACTTGACCGGCTTGGCCGAAATTGGGAAAGCTCGCACTTTTTCAAATGGGGCAGTTGGGACAAAATTGCGCGAAGGACGCGGTTCGGGCAAATCGGCCGAAAATGGAAAGCTCGCACTTTGTAACTTTGGGACATTTGGGACAGGAAAGTGCGAAGTATGCGGGAAGGATGATTCGGCCGAAATTGGAACAACACGCAAAATAAGTTTTGGGACACTTGGGACAAAATTTTCCGACGGGCCCGAAAATGGGACAGCTTCGGGGATTTCGGCCGATCGGGGAATAGAGTGCATTTTCGTACTTGGAACAGATGGGACAAAAAGTTCCGACAGGCCCGAAAATCACACAAAATGACCCAAAACACAGATTTTTTCAATTTCACGACTTAGGCACCTCAGAGAAAAACACTCCCAACTCAAAATTTTGAAAATTTAACTCTTATCAGAGCGGGGAAATTTTGAGTAGACAACACACTATATCCTCCATACTTCATCGATTTCGAGGTCCGTTCTAAACTATTTCAAAGCCTGAAGACTTCAAATCTTCACCGTTTATTTTATTTTGAGTCTCTGGTTCCTTTGACACTACTTAGCCTCCTTCCTGGACCCTGTTATTCCATTTCCGTGCCCCGCCTGTGATTTTTTTGTTGGATTTGAGGCACGGATTCACTCGATAGAGTCGTTTCTTGAATTTCTTCTTACACGGGGTTGTTTTATCTTTTGTTGGCTCTGCCACACCATTGTAGAGTCCCTCTATATCTTGTTTTTCATCCTGGAATGTGAGCTCACAGGTTTGAGTTGTTTCCTTCATAATTTCCTAATGTGCCGGACTTACCCTTGACCAAACTTTTTAAGGGGGAGAATTTGGGATAACAACTACATTGCACCTAATTTTATACTTGGAAAACTCAATGCATTCTCGAGAGCTTGGTACCAATAAGATTCTCATATAGAACAATTTGGACCTTCAACAACAAAAACTCGGTGATGAGAGTACCCTTAGCCAAAGTTTCTTCTAGCTCGATCGTATCATATCTATACTAGTCTAGTGGTTTTGAATATCTTGGGTGTATGAGGTAGCTCACTCCTTTACAATTAGCATGGTGTGAGTGATCACCCCATTCTCCCATATATGAAACAACTCATTTGTGATCACTTGTATAGCTTGCTCCTCCCTGAGATCATCCATACCAATGTAGCCCATCACTAATTTAGTCGACTTGGTTCGGTGATGAAATAGCTCATCTAGTTTTTCTAGCTCAGTTAGACTCTGGAGAAACTTGTTGGTGTTTATTAACTTTCTTAAACACAAAAAATAGTCCTCTTTAATATGAATCAATATCCTTATCAACGGATAGCTTGGCCCATATCTTAGTTACACTAATTTTACCAGTAACTCGGTGGATTTTCATGGCTCAGTCATGTGTTCAATATTATTTGATATCTCGATGAGCATCCCTTTAAGCTGAAAAATTATCCAACCCATCTAGCTCAATTGCATGGTATCTTAGTGATGAGGAGTAATTCATGCACCAACGTGAAATTTAGCTTTGCACATTTGGACTAGATGGGTCAAGAGCTTCTCTTTAGCTTGCTTTTCCTAGAACAAACTCTCCTTCCATGAATGGACTCGATTAAGGTCCAACTCACTGAGTTTTTTCAAGGCTCCAAAAACAATCTTTAAACCCTTTTAACCATACCTCTAATCTTTTACAACCTTTATGGATTTTAAAATTCTAGGGAACTATGGAGTGCTTGGAGATGTCTTTAGGTGAATTGTTAATTTTTCCAATATTTCCACAAGTGGGTACCATTGCAACCACTTCAGGGTACAACCCCTTTGTTCTTATTTCTATCAGAGGGTGAAATTAGATAACAATTTAGCAACTCGTGGGGCCATTTTCCTGCTAAATGGAGCATGAACAGTTTCCTTTATCTTATCCATTGGGCAGGGATTCTGCATGATATTGATGAACTAATCTGAAATATGAAAATGTTGACCAAAAAATACTTGAAATGTCACTACTTGATTTCCAGAACTACCCTCCATTGCTTATTTTCTCAACTCTCATAAGAAAATCCTGCAATTTGTTTTATGAGTGTAGAATTTTTTTTTGAACTTGAATTCCACCCTTCCCTACAGCTGCAATCCATGAGGCTAAATGATGAACACTGTAACTGCTACCTCATCATTTGATTTTACTGAGTATGAATAGGAAAGACTGATTGATAAGGTGAAGTATACTATAGAATTTGAGTGAAACCTGTTAACCTGCCCATCATGGAAGTATATTAAAATATGCTTTTTTTCCTCCTTTTGAATGTTCCAATCCCAATGTGTTGTCTTGTGTGCTTTGCTGATGGTTGGAAATGATTTTTGACTTGAGCTTCTAGATGATATTTTTATTTCTTGCACGCCTGTAGAGGCTTGCTATAACTATCCTTAGAGGGAATAATCAAGATCACCTCCTCAATTGATTTTAGTTTCTTTGCATTTGTTTTTTTTTTAAATTTTCAGCCATTATATGCAACCCTGAGTTTTTTTCTACAACAACTGGGGAACAATGTGTTGTATGAAGCATATACTAGAAGCAATAGAACATGTGCCTAAAGCAATTAGGAAAATGAAAACTATTCTAACAAAAATGTAATGTGCATAAGCACTTGGAGGAATAAAAATATCTACTACTACTCTTACACTAACCATAGAAATGAACAAATAAATGAAACTAGACATAGTTGAAATGAAATAGCTTCCCTTCCTCACAATTGGAAGCCATGTGGATGATTTGGCACTTGACACAACTGTAATTAGGAGTGAAAATTTGGCTGCAAATTGTCTCTTCACCTCTTTCACCAAGGCATCGACCATGAGCAAGATAAAAACCTCTTCTAACTATTGTTCATCTAGTTTCAAGAGGCATAATGGTTGACCCTTGGCACATTATGGCTCATCCTCATGCTTAAAAGGAAGCATGGCTAGTTTTGGTTTATCCCTCGACTCCAATAAAGCCAAGTATCTTATCGGACAAGGTATGGTCCACTGGATTTTCCTGATTCTTTGAATTCCAACCTCAACAAGAGAGCCATTTTATAAGCCTTCCTGGGAAATGTGACTATCTGTAATTGGATTTCCTTCTTCTTGGACATCTACAGACAACTGATGTGTCACGTTAGTGGATGGTATGAGAGAGGTGGAATATTTTTTTGGTTTGTGTGACATGCCTAGTCATCGTACACATCACTTGGTGAGTCATCTCACCTTGCGAAAGTCATAGGTCTTAGGAAGTCAAATGACAAGTGTCAGATTCTATCATAGAATATGTCATTGTCATTTACATCAGTGCATCATAGGAGTTACATTCCTTATTTGGAATTGTAACTCCTCCTTTAGTGGTGTCATATGCGTTAGTGGCATCATTGATAGTCTTTCCTTGTTTAGGCATGGGGGTTACACAACACCCCTATTTGTACTTCCTTTTTTGATCTATGATCATAAGAAGAGCTATTTTATTACTTGAATTTTCTTTCCATTGATTCAAATCTTGCTTATTACGTTGGAGCTTGACGTTACCATCGAAGTGTAACTTTGTTTTGGTGCATTGTTTTTTACATCAGTTCTTGCGCATCCCTCTTTCATGGTATCAGAGTTGGTTTTGGTAAAACGTGCACTCTTCATTTATCAAGTTGTTTATTACTTCTGGTTTCTTCTTATTTCCTTGTACAAGTTTTCTCGATTATTATTTTGGAATTGTATTGCTCACCTCATATTGAGGTTTCAATAGTTGCAAGTTTGAGGTATTTTGGCTGGTTTGTTTTATCATATTGCTGAGTTCATGATTTATTGTATTCTCGTGAGCTCATTTTTTTGCTTTGGCATGGAATTATGGTTCATTACTATCTCGAGGTAACCATTGCATGGACGTTTTTTGTGTGGTTGGTTATTGCTCGTGCTTTGGACTGCTTGTACATGTTTTTGGCTACATTGGTTATTCACAGTTTCCGCATTGGAGTGCCTTGGTTTGCATTAGGTCCCTATCTATTTGAACCAGCTTGCCATTGGACTCAGTTTCACTCCATCAACCTTTCAGGTTCTTGTATAGGGTTTCTCATCGGCTTTACATGGGTTTGCTTTATCTGCGTGTCCTAATGGCTTATTCCAACCCTACCGTATAACCCTCCATGCTCAAACTCATGCTGTTATGACATTTCCCTTTGCATCCAACTCGTATGGACATGTCATGGTCTCTAATTCTTCATTTTCATGATCCTGGCTTGGACGAGTTCTTACAGGCCCTCCTCACAGCGTTTGATCTCTACTAGTTCTGCTCGTCATTTTGTTTTTTCTTGTTCCAGGTGTTTTGGTGATCTTTGACTGTATGTTCGTGGTCTAAACTTGCTTGATGCTCGTTCTACCTCCCCTTGTTCCTCTTGATGCTGGATTCTCACATCTGTAGGCTCGACTCAGCTCGTGGCCCCTGGTTTAGTCCATTCTGCTCGGACTGTGTGTTGTTCCATCCACCGTTGCCTAGCTCTGACCTGTTGTGATCTTTGACTGCATGGTTGTGAATCCTTTCTGCATTGTCCATGGTGTTTGTGGTGATCTCTGGAGGATCATCGCTACACATCTCCTTCAACTGCACTGTCATCCTACTTGAACAGTTACACTCTGTCGACTCGACAAGTTACTTTGACCCACCTTAGCACACTTTGGGTTAAACTTGAGCCTGCACAGCTACACAACCGTTACACCTACCCTCTTGCACGTGGCCCTCCCACTTGGTAGCTTCCTCGGCAATAGCTTGGTCAACGTGGGCCTCCTTCCTCCCTTTTTTTAAAAGGATTAATTATTAGTAAATCTATCACTTTTTAAAAGTTTGTAAAGTGTAATTGGCATTAGAATTCTTTTTAGATATTTCTTTGCTTGTTTTAATATCCTTCCTTCGAGTGTCGAAGATAGAGGGTGAGGTTCGGGGTTGGTAGGAGGATAACCCCCCTCGTAATTAAAACAAACCCTATCTAAAATTTGATGCCATTTCTGACGAGCATACATAAGACACCATTTGCATGCGTTTAGGGCACTTTTTTAATCTGTTTGCAGGCTTATTAGCATTTTTCCATCAGTTGCGGGAATTGTTTTTTGCTCTAACATTTGACTTGTTGCTTAGTTTTGAGCACTTCTTTAGTCAAAGTTGCATGTTTTTTCACACTCTAGGTGATGGGATTGTCAATTTTTAAAATGCACTATTCTATAAAGTGTTGTATTCTGGGGGGGTGTCTTTGTATTGCTTAATTCAGCTCATTTTGATCCTTGTTCTATCCTTTTTATTACTTGTGGACTTCTTAGCGCATCCACCATAGTCTTATAGTAAAGGGATTCTTTCGTGCGATGTGAGACGTTGTTTCTCACAAAGCCATCTCTTCCCCTTCTTGTTTTCTCTCATTCTTTGTGCTTGTTTGTAGTGTCGATCTACTACGCCCAACGAACCTTGATTGTTGTCTCCACTATTACACGTTATTACACTAATTGCAAGGTGAGTGACAGACTAGTTCTCGGCACACAGTCGCATCTAATTGTAATCAACGCACTAAACTATAAAGTTCCAAACTCAGGGGGTGTGATATTATTCTGGGGTGGTTTTTTCTTTTCTCTCTTCTTCCTTCTACATCCTTAGGTTCTATCGAGCTTCATTATGGATATCTCTAAAGTACTAGTGCTGACACATTTTAAATTTTTTGAATTGAAATCTAAAATTATATTGGTTTTGCAAAGTAAAGGGTTATACTGTGAAGCCATGGGGTTAGAGACCGAACCTAATGATGAACACAAAAAATCTAAGTGGTTCAACCATTGTGATGAAGCCTTAGGTCTTCTCTGTATGTCATTCTCTCCCAACTTGCTCTTCCACATCAAAACTTCCTCAACACTTGATAAGGTGTGGAAAACGATCGACGATATGTTTGGGAAGCAAGATGCTATGAGAGCGCATGAGTTGGAGAACGAACTACTAGGGTTAAATCTTAGTGACTTTGAAAACCTGTAGGCCTTCTTCTCAAAGTTTTTCCACACTAGGCTGCTTCTAAAGGAATGTAAAGTGGAAAAGAAATACTCTCAATTGATCTTACCGATTCTGTCTAAGTTAGGTCCTGAATACTCTATCTTCATTTCAAATTTCCACACCATGAAAGCCGTCGTGGGTAGTGCTTGGACAATGCCATCCTTTGATAGTTTTTCATCCCGACTCATTCGAGAACATGAAAAACTCATTCAAATGGGGACTCTAAAATCCAAGTCACATGCCCTTGTGGTGAATAAGGGCAAGAAAAATGAAAAGAAGAAAGAAACAAAGGACCAACCTAAGAAAGAAACCAAGACCAACCAACCCCCAGCTAAGCCCAACACTAATACTTTGACTTCTGAGCCTAAAGCGAAGAAGGAAAAAGTTTAAATGCTCCTATTTTAAGAATTCTGGCCACGATGAGCATCATTGTTTTTAGAAACAAATTGATCACTTAACTCATTTACTTGAGAAGAATAAAATAAGTGTTCTTGAATCCGTTAAAAAAAATGCTCAGAAGGGTGAGTCTTCTAAAGCAAAGGAGTCTAAAAATGAAAAGAAGAAAGGCCAAGCCCTCGTAGCTAGATCAGCTCCATTATCAACTTAGATTATCGATTCCGATGCCTCATACCAAATGGCTTCTTCAGAGGTTGAATTCTGTAGCATTCAACCATGTGGCATGTCCCAAATCATGTTGGGTGATGACACTTATGTGTTGGTTTCCGGTAGTGAATCGGTAGAGATAGAAGGTGGAACATATAACCAAGTGTTGAGTGTTCCCAATCTCTCTACCAATCTCCTATCGGTTTACCAAATCACCCACCTTAGTGAAGGAATGTGAGTGGAATTCGGTCCTAACTCAATGATCATTCGTGAGCTTAACTCTGACTGCACTATGGCTGAGGGAAAGGTGGATCACTATTCACGGTTGTATACCTTTCCCCCCTTCTCTTTTGATTTAATGCTCAATTCCTTACTCACTCATGCAAATGAGGTTAACAAGCTATGACATGAGAGTTTTGGGCATCTAAATTATCGTTACATTGAATAATTGAGCCAAAACTAAATGGTCAACGGGTTACCCAGAGTTAAGTTTTCTAAAGATCTTTGTGAGGGCTGCACCCTCGGAAAGAACCTTTAAAAAAACTTTGATGAGGGAAAATCCTGGAGAGCTACGCGTCCCTTGAATCTTGTTGATAGTGATGTTTCTGGCCCCTTTCCATCTTCTTCTTTCACTAGAGCTCTATATATACTAACCTTCATTGATGACTTTTCACATTATACTTGGGTATATTTTCTTAAGCTTAAGTATGAAGTCTTTGAGAATTTTCAAAACTTTAAGGCTCTTGCTGAGAAACAAGCGGAACGGTCTATCAAGGTTCTTCGAACCGAAAATGGAGGTGAGTATGTGAAAAATAGGTCTGAGGATTTCTACACTTCTGAGGGGATTTCTTTGTAGCATACAGTTGCTTACAACCCTTCCCAAAATGGAGTTGTAGAAAGAAAGAACTGAACTCTAAAAGAGATGGCTACTTGTATGGTTCACTCAAAGTCCCTTCCTCCACAGTATTGGGCTGAAGCAATGAATTGTGCTTGTTACATTTAGAATCCTGTTCCACACAAGGAAGTAAGAGGGATGACATCCTTTGAAGCCTGGTTTGGACACAAGCATGATGTTGATCACTTTTGAGTCTTTAGATCCAAGGCTATGGTTCAGATTCCCAAGAATAAATGTAAGGCATTAGATCCGCAATCCAAACCTTATATCTTTTTCAGGTATCCTAATGGCGTGAAGGGATATCGATTGCTCAACCCTACTACCCATGAGCTCTATATTGAGAGGAGAGTGAAGTTTGATGAGTCATCCTTGACTTTGAATTCTATTGAGGTTCTTTTTCCCACTGATTCAAATTCTGACTCATCAGATGATGATGTTGTTGAGAGAGTTCCTCCTCTCCATGCTCCTCCCAATCCTCAAACTTTTGATTCTTCTGATTCTGATAGTAGTGATGAGGACTATGTCCCTTCTCACTCGAGTGAAGAATCTTCTGACTCTAAGCTTGAACCTTCAAGACCTCTTTGTGCCAGGAAAATTTTACAGAGTGCTAGAGGTTTAGTTGGAGATCCTTCAGATGAGATACGTACTTGCTCGAGTTTTGTTGGACCCCACTCCTTCTTTGCCTCTACTTCTGATCCACCGTCTTTCCCGGAAGCTTCTGGGATGCTTGAGTGGGATTATTTTATGGATGAGGAGTACTCCTCACTCATAAAGAATGACACTTGGGATCTTACCCCTCTCCTAAAAGGAATAAAATTCATTCTGTGTAGGTGGATATATCGAACAAAGTATGGAGCCAATGGAGAAGTCGAGAAGTACAAAGCACGAGTTGTAGCTAAGGGTTTCTCCCATGTAGTTGGGGTTGATTACTCGGAAACCTTTGCTCCAGTTGCAAAGATGACTTCCATTTAACTGACCCTTACCATCGTTGCCACTAACAGATGGTAATTCCACCAGATGGATGTTAAGAGTGCCTTCCTTCATGGGAACCTAGAGGAAGAGATCTATATGGAACAACCTCTGGGTTACGTCCATGATCCATCCCTCGTTTGTAAGTTAAAGAAGTCTCTCTACGACCTTAAATAAGCCCCTCGGGCTTGGTATGCTAAGATGGATTCCTTTTTACTTGCATTAGGGTTCACTCGGGTGTCACTCTGACCCCAATGTATATTCTGTGGCAGGATGAATCCATGCTTATTCTTGTTCTCTATGTTGATGACTTGTTGATCACGGGTAGCTCTTCCTCTATCATTAAATCTGTGAAGATCTCCTTGGCCAACAAGATCTCCATGTATGACTTAGGATTGTTTCATTACTTTCTTGGGATCTTAGATTTCACAATCTGACTCGGGAATTATGATCTCACAACCTAAGTAATCTCTTGATTTTCTTTTTTGCTTTCACATGTCTGATTGCAAGTCCTCACCTACTCCTTTTCTTTCCGGGGTCAAGTTGGTTTCTGATTGCTCTTCCCCCCTTGGTTGACGGTAGCCTTTATCGGTAGTTAGTGGGGAGCTTCATCTACCTTACTCACACTCGGCTAGATATTTTTTTATGCTATCGAGATCGTGTCCATATTTATGTAAGAGCCTCATGAGCTGCATTTAAAAGCAACAAAGCGGATCCTTCACTATGTTTGTGGCACTCACACTAATGGGATTCATTACTTAGGAGGGACTGAGACTGACTTGGTTGGATTTACAAACTCAGATTGGGCCGGTGATCTAGATCGTCAGAATTCTACCTCAGGCTACAGTTTCACTCTTGGTTCAGGTCATGTTAGTTGGTCCAGCAAGAAGCAGAATACCATTGCCATATCATCAATAGAAGTAGAATACAAAGGAGTGGTTAACACTACCACATAAGTTGTTTGGTTACATGGTATCTTGATAGAGTTTGGCATCCACTTTCGATGGCCTACCATTATCTACTGTGAAAACATGAGCACTATCTCAATTTGTAGAAATCAAGTTCAACATCAGTGGACAAAGCACATTGAGATTAACATGTACTTCATATGGGAGCTGATACATGAAAACATCATAGAAATACAATATGTTTAGATAGCTGATCAGGTTGCAGACATATTCACCAAGCCATTCATTGAGGTGAAGTTTCTTGACTTGCAGTCTCTTCTTGGGGTGAGGTCTGCTACAGCTGCCCATCTTCTTTGGGCCATATAGTCCTCCTTCTCCTCTTCTTCTTTCCATAAAAATGTTATTTGTATATGGGCACCTTATCCGACCTTTAGTTGTCAGGCCCCATTGACATATCTTTCTTATTTGTCTAGGGGAGTCTTCTTTTCTGTTATGGCTTACCATGACCTCTTCCTCGGCTTTGATGAAGGGGGGGTGTTGGTGTGTGTGATATGCCTAGTCATCATCCACATCACCTGGTGAGTCATCCCACCTTGTGAGAGTCATAGGTCTTAGGAAGTCAAATGACAAGTGTCAGATTCTGTCATAGAATCTGTCATTTTTATTTGCGTCAGTGTCATAGGAGTTACATTCCTTATTTGGAATTGTAACTCCTCCTTTAGTGGCATCATATGCGTCAGTCACGTCATATGCATTAGTGGCGTCATTGATAGTCTTTCCTTGTTTAGGCATGGGGGTTACACAACACCCCTATTTGTACTTCCTTTTTTGATCTATGAGCATGAGCAGACTTGTTTTCTTACTTGCATTTTCTTTCCATTGATTCAAATCTTGCTTATTGTGTTGGAGCTTGACGTTACCATCGGAGTACAACTTCGTTGTGGTGCATTTTTTTCAACATCGCTTCTCGCGTATCCCTTTTTCATATTCTTTCTCTTTTCCCATTATAATATCATGGAACTCCTCAATATGCAACTCATTAGTCAAATATGCTCTTAAATATTCTCCTCTTATCTTCTGGTTTTTTTATTTTATTCCTCTATTGGTTTGAGCATCAAAGGAATTTTTTCAATACCAAATTTCAAATCCAGACTTCTCAAATCTTTTGGTATTTATTCTTTATTGGGATTCTTTTCTTGTTTCCCTTGACTGGTTTATTGATTCTCATTTCCCCAACATGAACTCATAAAAGGAAGGGTGGGTTGGGTCATAGTTGATCCTTGCATTACTTTTGAAGGTGAGGGAAGTGTAACTTCTTGTGGTTGTGGAGGAGGAGGTTTCTTTGGAGGGAAAAGGGAAGAACATTCCAAGTGGGATGAGAGATTAGAATGTGGAGAATGTGGATCCACAAATGGGTAAACAACTGGATGACATTCATTTATAGATTGCATGAGTGGAGGTTTAGGGAAGCTGTAGGATGGTGATTACATGGCTTCCCATTTACGAGGTTAACCAATATTAGATTCATAAATCCCCCTTTCTTTGATCCATTCCCTAACTTGGGTCAATGTTTTTATTATAAATTGAAGTTTTTGTTGGGGATTTAATTTACTTGGAAAAGATCCATCTATGGATATGGGGCATTGAAACTAATTTAATTTTCTCTTTTCATCTCCTTAGCCCTGATCAACACCATGTTATGCTCGAACTCTTGAAATTTTCTTTGCAAATAAACTTCTCTGGGCACAAGATAACCTCCAGGATATTCATACCATTGTTCTGGGACAGCGTCATACTCTGACACATAATCATATTGTTTTGCATCTTGTTCTTGTGATTATACATACTCAGATTGACTGTAATCATAGTGTCATTCTGGAGGTGGCTGATAATAACCTGCAAATGAATATTTCAAACCTGGAGATGAATTGCATTGATATGGATGCGGCTGCAAATATGAATTTCACATGGGAAATGAAACCATGATTTCACAACTTCATGGATGGAAAAGAGTGGAAAGACGTGGAAAGAAAGATGAATAAAAAAATAGATGGAAAGGATGGAGAAAAAGGTCTATAATTTCAGAAAATGGGTTATTTGGATCAAACCGGAGTTGCTAGGTATGTTTTTGAAAATGCTTCCAAAAGCTGAAATTTCAACAGGAACAAAACAACCTACCAAAATGAAGCCTTCTCCAAAGATGAACCACACACATGTAAATGATCTTCAATCTAACTCTACAGTAGAACACCTCTAAAAGATGAAAACTATAACTTATTTGATCTCCCAATGGCCGTGCCATAACTGTTATCACCAAATCATGACACCCTCCATTTTGCACAAGTGTGTGTGATTGAGCTCACAATGTGACTAGGTAACATGTGTACTATCTCCAAGTTGTGGGAAATGCTACTTGAGATAGACCTCCAAAGAAAGCTAGTTCTTCTTCCTAATCCTAGTGCAAACTAACTTTACTGAGAGAAAATTATTGACTACACCTAATCTATCACTTCCAAGGGACCAGGGAGAGAGAGATAACATGCACGTAAAAAAAAAATTCACTACAAAGGTGATGCACCAAAATAAGGGTATGAGAATAACTTCCCAATACGTTAAAATGGAATAAAAAAACAAGTTAGAAAGGGTGATGATAGTTCTCCACAATCCAACAACACTATTCACAACAACATCTCCAACAAACACAATAATAATGGATCCCTGCAAGAGCATAGAATGGACACAATATATCTACAATAAGATTGAAGAGGCAAGAAGAATGCAACAAACACAAGGGAAGATACATCCAGAACTTGCATCTATTGCTTCATGGGTATGCACAGTTATAACTTTTACAAATAAAAGGCCTAGATCACCATGAAATGAGTCCACTACAAAGGCCTGTAGCACATTGGCTTCATAAAACAAAATGGGTAGACTTTTTCTACTCAAATCATTCCCCTTTTACGATGAGCCCAACACTTCAATTTATAGAGTTTTTAGAGGAGAGAGAGAGGGGATACAATACCCAAAATTTACTTTTCAACCAATTTCAAGTCATGATAAATGAGTTTAGTTGGTGTATATTGACTTGGAAAAGCTATCTCAAGGTGTCCCATAATCTGTAACAATGAAAGAATGATTGTCCATGCTTATTAAATACTTCTCCAACCACTATCTAACAACCAAACTGAATTGGGATCGTTTTCCTTAAAAATCACCATCTAATATTCATAAATTTCTACATTTCCTAGTTTTTATGCATTGGGCTTGAAGCCACAATTTCAATGAGACCAATTTTATGTGATTTTGTTAAGGGATGCAAAAGTTAAGGCTTTCTCGGCACCTGCAGCGATTTTTAAAAATTGCCAAGCTTGCTTATTCTATGGGATGGACAGTGAATTTATTGGTTGGAAATCATCATTTCTTCTCCCTTCCATAGTTTTACAACATTATTTGAAAGGATTTCCCATTTTAAATTTGGTGGGACCTATTTTTTAAAAAAAAATTTAATCATTTTCTTGCTTTGAGTGGGGAAGCTATTTCTTTTAACACTTATGAACATAATCAACGCGACATATAACTCGCTGAGCCGGCTCTCCTCTCTATGCATCCATGTCGAGCCCCTTTATCACCGAGACTTCACTAATCTCCATGTCAGCATTGACCTCTTGGTTTCCTCTTCATACACATCATATTTCTTACAAATACCATGGCAACCCCCTTGTTAGCTCGGAGGCTCCTGTCGCCATGTGGCACCGCTTTCCGCCAACCCACTTGCCTTGCTGGCAAGCCCCTACATTCAACCGATACATTGACCTATCCTATAGCTCCACAAAAACCTCTCACTGAATCATCCTCTGCTTGCTTCAGTTTGCAAGGGTTTCAACTCAACATGACCCACTTTCCCCGAGGGCGACTCGGGCCTCAAAATCCCGATTCGCCCACACATGGGCCGTGTGCACGCCTCGGCTCCACACCGGGTTCTCGGAATCTATTAACTGTCCATGCTGGGCCATTGAGTGGCTCGGCACCCACACTACTTACTGATCAGTGATCTCAGGCCTTCATGTCCTGCTCGTCTCGTGGCCCGCCTAGGCTTGTTACCTCCACCCATACCTGCACAAACTTATGCGGCCATTTCGACCTTTTCATGCACAATCGGTCTGAGTACCACACGGGACCTCTAGTTCCGCTTTCCCCGCATGACTCGGACTATAACGAGATCATATTTTTCCCCACATGCGAGGCCTAATGAAACCATGCCACCCAGGAAAAATTTTCCCGCTTCGAACGTAAGGATTCCGCTCCAAACTCGGCCCTAGATCCTTTATACGTTGCCAAAGCGCGATAAGTGTTTGATCCACCGTGGAGCTCAACCAGAATACCAAGTGAATCATCCGCAATATTAAACTCTCCCCTCGAATTGGATGGCTCGACCTGCTTGTGATTAATTCTCCATGGATGGGTGCCAAGTCGTTTAGCCAAGCTTGTCAAGTGTACAGTATAGCTTACCTCCAGGATCCCGACTAGGTGAAGACGACCTTCCCCACATTTACATTGAACTCTCGAACATCCTAATCCGATCCGAGTTCTTAGTATCCATGTCATGGCCTTTCAAAAATGAGTCGACCTCTCTTTATCATTACATTTGCTCAACTAAGCTTCCACTTTAATTGTCTTTCAACATTTCTCGGAAAGAGCTTGACCTGGTTAATTGCCCCTGCAACTCACATTTAGTTACATGAAACTGCTCCATTTTACGTGAGTTCGGTCTTGTTTTTAAAAATAATTGGCCTTTGGATTCAATGGTTTGAATTTTTTCCCCTTCAATCAACCTTTGCAACGATATGCTAGAAACTTATAAACAACTCGATGGCCGTGACATGGATGAACTCGACACAACAAAATACATTCCCGTGAACCTCTCAACTTGATTCAGTTCGATACTACTATCCCGAGTCGAGCTAGCTCGATGAGATTGGTGGGGGAACTCACTGTCTTCGGTAGCTTGATAGGGAACTTAACCGCCTGAACATTATACGAGCTCGACCACCTTAAAACACTGCATCACACCTGATTTTATACTTGGACAACTTGATGCATTCCTGGGAGCTTGGTACCAACACGGTGGTCATATAATATAGCTTGGACCTTCAACAACAATAACTTGGTGATGAGAGTAGCCTTAGCCCGAGTTGCTTCTAGCTTGATTGTATCATATCTATACCAACCAAGTGGTTTTGCATAGCTTGGGCATATGAGGCAGCTCACTCCTTTACAATTATCCCGATGCGAGTAATCACCCATTCTCCCATATATGAAACAACTCGTTTGTGATCATTTGTATAGCTCGCTCTTCCCTGAGCTCATCTGTACCAATGTAGCTCGATCATTCACCGCCTGTCATTGATTTAGTCGACTTGGTTCGGTGATGAAATAACTCGTCTTGTTTTTCTAACTCGGTCAGACTCTGGAGCAACTCAGCGGTGTCTATTAGCTCGCCTAAACACAAAACCAGTCCGCTTTAATATGACTTGATATCCTTGTTAATGGACAACTTGACCCAGGGCTTATTTACATTGATTTTACCAGCAACTCAGTGGGTCTGTATGGTTCGGTCATGTGCTTGGTCTTATTTTATATCTCGATGAGCAACCCTTCAAGCTGAAAAACTCTACAACCAATCTAACTTAATTTCATGGTAGCTCGGTGATGAAGAGTAACTCACTCACTAACGTGGAATTTAGCTTTGCACATTTGGACTAGCTCGGTGATGAAGAGTAACTCACTCACTAACGTGGAATTTAGCTTTGCACATTTGGACTAGCTCGGTCAAGAGATTCTCTTTAGCTCGCTTTTCCGAGAACTAACTCGCCTACCATGAATGGGATCGATTAAGGCTGCCAAGGATCCAAAAACAACCTTTAATCCCTTTCAACCATACCTCCAGTCTTTTACAACCTTTCCGTATTTTAAAATGCCAGGGAACTATGGAGTGCTTGGAGGTGTCTTCAGGTGAACAGTCAATTTTTCCATTCTTTCCATAAGTGGGTACCGTTACAACCGCTTTAGTGTACGCACCCTTTGTTCCAATTTTGCCCGGAGGGTGACATTGGATAAAACTTACCACACTAGTGTCCGTACGGCCACTAGGGAAACCCCATTTTCACTTACATATGGATCCAAGGAGGTCCTTCTCTCAAGGTGGAACTACCTTCTGTATGCATTTCCCTTCACGCTATCATTTCAAATGAGCTCAACCTATTAGAAGAATAACATGACACATCATACACTTGTAGTTAGAAATATAAAAATGCCTTACCAAACAACATGAAAATATTGTTCATCCGTGTAATTTTGATGAAGAAAAATGTGCTCATAAATGTTGGGGGTCCTTACATCATAGGTCCTAACACATATCATCTTCAAACCAATGAGGTCCAGATCTTCAAAGAACTAATGAATTCTCAATTCCTCAAATAGTTTCACGCATGAAGTAACTCAGGAGTTTTGCTACTCAGCTACTATCTCTCACCATTCTTCTCAAATTCACTACTTCATCAACCTTCTCTTTCACACCGACAACATTATCAACATATAAGCTTTGTACACCCCGGTCTTTCATAGTGGATCGCCATGGAATTTTGCATATCCTTGCGTTGGAATATGGTGTTGCTTAGATTTATCTTCCTACCTAAAAATATTAATCTTATAACATCTACCTCACATTTTATTACACTTTTCATCATTTTTTATCTCCCCTTTGGGCTAATCAACCATCTTCTAGTCTTTACTTAAACCTTCATGTTTATGACAGTTTCTCTTTTTAGCTTCTACCATATGGTTTTTTACACTTTTCAATGTTGGTACCCAGCGCTTGGCTATGACACTATGACATCATACCACATTACACCATCACAACACTATGACATTATATTCATCCCATGGGCCCCTAGCTAGATAATTTATGTGTTATTTTATTGATGATTGTAACATTCCCATTTTAAGACATTAGAACAGGGGAATTTTTTTTTATAACGTTCTCTGTTCTAATTTATATAATTTAGAACACACAATACTTTTAAAACAAATTTTATTTGTTCGCATATTTATAATATGGAACACACATTCAATGCCATTCAATCATATAACATATACCATTTGCTGCTGTAATGACTCGAAGAACTACCGATCTCCCATTTTATGGCTCGGAGTTTCAACGATCTCTCATTTCATGACTCGACTACTTACCGATCCTTCATGTTAATCCATGCATTGTATACTAAGTATGCTTGGTTCTCTTACCAATTTCGGTTATCGAAGTGTTCCATTTAAGACACCTATCTAAATATCTGTTACCGATACTCATCTGAAATCCTGCTTCTTAAACTAGGTGATTAGGACAACGCAACCAACAACTTGTGATACTTTGGCCAAAGATTTTCACATGCTTTGCATGATCATATTCCTAGAATGGTCTTTTTTGACCTCTGTCAGTCCTCTCGTCCAAGTTTAAACTTTAACCCAAGCTAGTAGTATGAAAGAGTATAGGAAGACACTCGCGGTGACTAAAGGTACGCATACATACTTTGTCGACCCTAGACGACTGCGTGTGTCTAGTTACCTTTAGTCTTCCTGAGTCACTTCCGTATACACGATCACATTCCTAACCTCGTCCAAGTAAACTTGGTCCCAGCTTATGTAAACATGATGATTCGATTTGGGAGGGCGTTGTAACATGTCAGTTGCAACATTGTGTCATCATGAAGGCCCTGCCTTCATGAAGACACCAGATTGCAGCTGGCATGTGCCAAGGTCCTACGGAATCCTCTCATCAAGGGATACACATCCAGCTAGAAGTGTGATTAGATTATAATCTTAAGTATTTTAAGAATAAGTTTCAGCAACCGTGTTGATCTTCTAACCCCACTGCTTGTTACAGTTGCATAACTAAGAGAGACTTAAATTGTCTTAAAGCTTAAAATGCCTTTACTCCTCCTTACTGAAGGATTGCTTAATTCCATCTTAATTCCTTAATTTAAGCTTCAGACTAACAGTCCACTACAACTTAACGTAGTAAGATCAACTTACTAAACTTAACCAAGTTTTATTCGCAACTGCATTTAAATTTAGAATTCCATCTCATTAGATGCCACTTAAATGAGGTCTAACCACAAATGAATGTATTCATTTTATTCATTATAACCTTACTTCATTTAAGGTTTGTTACGAGGAGATATGATTCCTCATACTGAATATCCTTTGGATCAAACATCTCAAGGATATTAACGAAATTAGAATACAGGATTCAATTGTCTCTTTATTTATATTCATTAGCTTATATGCTAGTTTCGAATATCATTCATTTAAGAGTTCATATTCACTTAACTCTTTTCAAATGTCAATTTAAAATCCATAATTGACCTAAGTATGAATTAATTGCACATTCCAACTTAAAATTTATATTCAAGTAAAGAACATATATTATGTCCCTATAAATCTGTCAACCATCATTTGAATAAATCCAAATTCAATGAATAAAATTATATTCTCAATCTTATTAAAATAGTTCCAAGGTGGTACAGCCATTAAAATAACACACCTTTCCTTTTACTCATTCCTCTAGATTAGAATTTATACAATTTACAAATCCATACAACCAGACTTCATTCATGCTAAGCAACATTAACAACTCATAAAGAAAGAAGAATACAAGTTTTTATTTTTTTATTTCCTCGTAGAAGAATAATAAAATGTCAGAAAATATCCATCCCTTAGTTAATCAGAATAAGCATCATAAAACAACATATCTTCATTTTTACTCACGGAATCCATCTGCAAAATTAACTTGCACGGGTCAGTTCATTGAACTAAGCATATTAAGCACTTATCATTAAAATGAGGTGCTCTTGATTAACTGTCGCAGTAAAAGAAATTCTGCTTTTATGAAACGTTTAAAAATTGAGATGGACATCATCTACGAATTAAGTGCTGATAAGAATGAACAACTTAAAAAACCCAATCCCCTAATTACCATCACAATCAGACAAAAGGATTTACTAACTTTCTCTCAAATAATTACAGCAACCCACAACACTTTATTCACATTTCCTTACTGTTTTTATTCCAATAACGCAAGGGGTTCATTCCGTATTTAAAACAATTACTACCAGAAGTACTTTCCTCTAAATAGTTCCAGATTAAAAACATCTGTAAGAGCTAATACACATATGTATATAATGATGTTCTAATGCAATTAATATCAATTCCATTCCCTTATTATAGATGAAATTTCAAGAGATGAATTTAATTAAAAATTTAAACAGAACTACTTCCCTTTTGTAGTACTCATTTAATTTCAAATAAATCAAATGTAGAAGAGAAAAGTAGTCATTCACCGTGGACAACACTGGTGTCATTTCTCAGAATTCAACAAGCACTATAGTACTTCTTTCAAATCAGAAAAGAAGAAAAACAACAGTTAAATGCAGTTGCTTACGCCTAAGGCAGTAATAAATTCATTCAATATAAAATATAGAATTTCAACTGGATAAGAGAAGAAAATAATTATTATTTCTGATTACCCATCCCAATATTCCCTTTCTTTTTATCACAACTGAACTGGATGATTTAAACAAGAAGTGATAACAATCAATGATAACAGTCGAAGAGAGAGGACAATTAAGGTCAATAATCGAATGAAAGGAAGAAGAATCGTATTATCTCTTCTCAATGCCTGGCCGAATATCAACTAGTTAGTACAAACCTATTCCCATAAGATGATTTCTTCTAACAAGTCTATTTCAGTATATAAAACTTTCTAACTACCATTCATGGAAGCATGCCAGAGTTCATTTGCATCTAATTCCGCAATTATCAAGAATAACAACATTTCTAAATAGAACTATTTCCTTTAATTATTCACGCCAACGGACATTTCCATCCAGGTATAAAGCAAGTGAGAGTGTATAGTAAACAACGAAATCATGATTTCATCAAAAATATTAAAAGGAATCATTTTTCAGACACCAGAGTAAGAAATCAACTTCAGTTCCAGTTTTAATGAAAACAATGAAGAATTTGTTTTAAATTCACAGGTTATATATATATATATATATATATATCATTGAGTTCAATAAGAAACAAAATATAAATTGTATGCTCTACCTAGTCCGTTCTATAGATAGGCCACTCTGTTTCCATTTAAATAATAACTTCTTTCAAAACAGTCATACACAAGTACCAAGAACAAACATGTAGGACATCACATCGATCTAAAACAACAAATATAAAGATGCTATAATTACCTTACTATCCCTGGGAGGATTCTTACCACCATGCGCTGTAATATGATAGAAAACAGTCACACAATAGTCTCATCAAGCATTTTTACGGTTTTTCATAACCATTAGCGCACACAACACATAGAACAGTATACACATCGCTGCCACCTTCAACCAGATCGACCCATAATGGACAATGAAAACCCTTTTACCCATTATTTTTAGAATTCAAAATAGCAGAGAGAGAAAACTCGTTTCATTAATTATTTCAGTAAGGAAAAACACCCATTTTTACTCAAAACGCAACAAAGAATACCCAGATCGTATTTGTTTTATAATGAAAACTCAAACCAGAGATCAGACCAAAACATTTTATTATTTCATTTTTACAAGAACACACAGTCATAAGAGCAGAGTTATTCTAATGAAGATGCTTAACAAAGAGCAAAATGGTTTAAAGAGAAGAGCTCAACATGCCTGTAAAACTTCTTATGGCTTGAAGAAAACCACGTCCACACCCTCAAGAATTCTTCTTTTCCACGGTGAAAAACAACAAGTTTTCCCCAATGATCTCCTTACTCCCACAGGCTCCAAGATAGCCGTGGTTAATCAAAAAAACTACAATGGCCAGAATGGTTGCAGGTTCGAAAGAACCTCAAAAGAAATGGAGAGAAAATACAAGAATCCCAAATGAACATGATAACCACAAAATTTCCTCTTTCCCCTTTCCAAGGCGAGCTGGTCACCAAGACTGAGATCAATAAATGCATTGAATGCATTGATTTTTCCTCTATCTCCACGCCACCACTGACTCAGGTTTGGCGAGTTCCACCTTTAAATTTTTGCATGTAATTTCCTTCTTAGCTACATTGCTAGTTGGATATCTCCAACTTCCCATGTTCCCCGCCAAACTTGGCGTTTAAAACTTCAAGGACATCATTTAATGTCCTTTATTAAATTTCTAACCTTCCCTTCTTATCCGCTCATCAACATGTATCCATAGGTCCCCTCCTTAGGTTATCAATAGTTTAGGTTGTATTTCCCATAGTTAGGTTTCCACCTAGGTCGCAAGTCATTAGGATTTGCAAAAATTTACATCCCATTTAATTTATAAAATCCTCCTAGGATAGTTATTAGGTCATAGGTTAGAACTTAACCCCATAGTGTTTTAGTTAATAGGTTCCTTAGTAAGTTTTACGAACTTACGTTCATACCCAACATAATGCAAGATGTTCGTTCCATGCTCGACATATCTATACCTTGTTCACTTGCACTAAAAATCTTACTGTCTTACACTTTCTGGCGTTATAATTTGTGTATAGTTCAGAAATTGAACCTTTCCATTGGCAACATGGTGCTGAATAATTATACCTGTAACCAGGTTCTGTAAAATTTATAATGACCTTTAGTCTGGTTCCAGACTTCATTCAAATTAGAAAATAAATCAAAAAAGTGATCACAAAGAAGGCCGCAACATACCTTGGATCAATGGAATTGATTCAAGGTGTGCTATCAACAACAATATGAGTTCATCAAGCACAAAAGCAAGTCTATTGTTTCACACTTTGCAAAACACAAGTTATAATGACCTCCGTCCCAAGTAAACAAGTTACAGTAAACAAGGGTTCAGATCAGTAACACATTCTTTTTAAGATTAAAAGATATATCTTAACATAATTATCCTCATTTCCATAGTTACTACATCATGAAAAGAGGCTATCATAGTAGCTTCTAAAAAAGAAGACGTTACATTCCCCCCTTCTTAAAAGAACCATCATCCCGGTGATCAAATTAGCCAATTCATAGAGTTTTTAGGACAAAATTCAATTATCATCCTTCCATTCATAAGTTCATACCAAAAACTGATTTAATCATTAAAACAATGTTTTAAGATAACTATAAAATAGACCAGTAACTGTCCATATTTGGTAGAATTATTAGATTTTCAAATTCAATTTTGATCAAACAAGTATGGAAAAGTAGATCTCATTTCTTCGAAATTTTCCTAATTTGTGCTTTCTTCACTAAACTGGTCCCACTGGACCTTACATTGATTCAATTCATGCTTTCTTAAGTACAACTGGTGAGTTCCTAGCACTCGAATGGGCTTAACCATGATTATTCCTGGGTCTTAGACCTGCAACGAATTCCAATTCAGCACATGTGATATATCTGATACGTATTTCTTAAGTAAAGAAATATGAAAAACATCATGCATTTATGATAAACCAGGAGGTAATGCTAGACAATAAGCTATAGGGTTGATTATTTTAATGATTTCAAAAGGTCCCACATAATGAGCCAATAACTTGGTAGCCTTGCCAAAAGTTATAGAACTCTTTTTCGACTTGACCTGAAGAAATACCTTCTCACCAAGTTTATAATTCCTATCAACCCACTTTAAGTCTGCATAACTCTTTTGCCTATTGGAAGCCTCCTTTAAATGTTCCCGAATCATTTTAATTTGTTGTTCCATTTCCATAAGGATTTCTGGCTCAATTACCTCTCTGTCCTCTACATTGTCCTAGCTAACAAGGGTACTACAGTTTCTTCCATACAATGCTTCAAAAGGTGCCATCTTTAAAGAGGCGTGGTATGTATTATTATAGGAAAATTCAACCAGCGAAAGGTATTCCTCCCATTTATACTACTGGTCCATGTAATACATTCTTAACATATCCTCTAAAACTTGATTGACTCTTTCAGTTTGTCCATCCATTTCCGGATGATATGCAGAAATGAATTTTAATTTAGTTCCTAAGGTTGTATTAAGTGTTTGCCAAAATCTTGATGTCATTCTCGGATCTCTGTCCAATATGATCAATTTGGGTATTCCATGCAATCTAAAAATTTCTTGTACAAACCTTCTTGCTAACACGGGTGCATCATCTTTTTAATTACCAACAATGAAGTGTGCCACTTTGGTTAGTTTTTCGACGAAAACCAAGATGATATCATGTTTATTCCTTGACATAGGTAATCCTTGAACGAAATCCATAGTTACCACTTGCCATTTATACTGTGGAATGCTATGGGGATACAGTAATCTGGCGGGATGCATATGTTCCATCTTAACACGCTGAAATTCCAAGTAGTGTGTCACAAACTCCACCACATCCTTTTTCATTCCCTTCCAGAAATATTGCTGCTTGAGATCAACAAGCATTTTTGTAATGCCAGGGTTTCCAGAAAAAGGTGAATTATGAAATTCAGTTAATAATTTCTTTCTTAAATCATTGGCCAGGGGTATATATACCCTGTTTTCAAACCTCATAATTCCTTCATTATCAAAACAAAATCCTTTATACTTTGCATCCTTTGGATCTGCAGTAAGTGCTATTTTAACTTGCTAAAAATAAGAGTCAGATTCCATGACATCTTTCACCTCATCCTTAAACTGAGTTCTTAATGTTATAAGAGCAAAGATGTGCTTCAAGCGACTCAGAGCATCTAATACCCTATTTTCCTTTCCTTTAATGTAAGCTTATATCAAAATAATACTGAGATAGAAATTCTAACCATTTTCGTTGCCTTACATTCAGGTTTGGTTGAGTAAAAATATACTTCAACCCCAGATGGTTGGTTTTTAGCTCAAAGGGCTTACCAAGAAGGTAATGCCTCCAAATTTGAACTACATGAACAATGGCAGTGAGCTCTAGGTCATGTGGAGCATAATTCTATTCATGTAGCTTAAGCTTTCTACTTTCATAAGATATGACATGGTCATTTTGTAACAGAATTCCTTCGAGACCCTCTCCAAATGCATCCGTTATGACCATAAAATCTCCATTTGGGTTAGGTACAGTCAGAATAGGTGCTGTAGTTAACTGTTCCTTTAAATTTTTAAAGGCAGACTCACATTTGTCACTCCAGACAAATTTCTTATCTTTCTTTTGTAATGAAGTGATTGGGGCAGCAATTTTAGAAAAGTCCTTAACAAACTTTCTATAGTATCCTACCAGGCCCATGAAGCTTCTTACTTCATGCACGTTCTTAGGTGCAGGCCACTCAATTATAGCTAAGATATTTGAAGGGTCTAAAGCTATCCCATTCTTGCTTATAACATGTCCCAAATAATGCACCTCTGCATCATAAAAAGAACATTTAGACAATTTACCATACAACCTTCTCTTCCTCAAAATTTCCAGCACTATCCTTTAAATGCTCTTGATGCTCTTCGACATTTTTGTAATATATAAGAATTTCGTCTAAGAAGACAAGCACAAATTTATCCAAGTACTCTTGAAAAATATTGTTCATCAAATTCATGAAGGCGGTAGGTGCATTCATCAACCCAAAAGGTAACACTATGAATTCATAATGTTCGTACCTTGTTCTAAAAGTTGTTTTATGAATATCTTCTTCCTTTATTCTCAGCTGATGATATCCAGATCGAAGATCTATTTTCGAATAGACTGATGCTCCACACATATGGTTGAATAGATCATCAATCCTAGGAAGTGGATATCGATTCTTAATGGTTTCCTTATTCAACATTCTGTAATCAATGCACAATCTAAGTGTGCCATTGTTCTTCTTTACAAAAATTACCGACGCTCCTCGTGGTGAGACACTCGGTCTTATCAGCCCTTTGGTCAAAAGTTCCTATAACTGAGCCTTAAGTTCCACAAACTCAAGGGTGGTCATTCTGTAGGGTGCCTTATATATGGGTTCGGTTCCTAGGCTTGATCTCTATTGCAAAGTCAAACTCTCAGTTTAGGAGGAAGACCTGGTAATTCTTCTAGAAAGACATCGCTCAAATCTCTTAATAATGGATACTTTTCCATAAAATCATTATCTTCTTCAGCATTTTCTGTCATTATTACGACATACAAAGTGTAGCCTCTATTTTTATCCCTTTTTAATTGCATAGTTGTTAGTTTCCTAACTGCAACCTCACGCTTTACACCTTGAATGACTGTTGCTTTCTGTAGGTCATCAAAACAACAAATCTATTTTTCATAACAATCAACCTTTGCCTTATGTTCTACCAACCAATTAACTCCTATAATTATATCATATGACCCTAAAGGAGTAACATATAAGTCAACTTCTGTGGAGAAACTAGGCAGGTCAACAATTGCCCCAAAAAAAGGCACATATCTATTGTATGGACAACATTATTTCCATAATGCACTGTCCTTGTCTTATTCATTCATTCAACTTTCCTTTTTGATTTCATTGCTAGTTTAGTAGAGATAAAACATTTAATAGCTCCAGTATCGAATAATTATGACTATAGGTGTACCGAATAACTTACCTCGGAACTTCTGATGGGTGTGACTTGCTTTTTATCTTGTTTGTTAGCCACCGCAGTGTGTATCCTATGTTTTTGATCGCGATCATCCTTCTTTAAAGGACAGTGACTCACGTGTAATGGTCCTTTCCCCCATTGTTGAAGCAACCTCCAACTGGCCCCTTCCTAGGTTCAAATTTACTGCCAGCATTGAAGTTATCACTTTGGCTTCCATAGGACTTTTGTCTATTACCACTAATTTTTGCAAAGATTTTCCGCACACTATTATCAGGTTTGTTCATTATTTATTCCTTATTATTATCCACAAAAATTTTGTTTTTCATACCAAACCTTTTCTAGGGACCCTTTTTGGGTGCGAGAGATGAAGAAGAGTTGGGAATCTTCTTCCTAATCTCCTCCCTATGAGTAGAGATTGCTCTCAATTTCTATTCTTGTCTTATTACCTTTTCGACAACTCCTTCCATAGTGGTTGGACCGTGGACATCCACCTCACCACCAATGATGGGATTCAGTCCCATTATGAACTTTTGTATTCTAAACTTCTCATCAGCTTGGTACTGTGGTACGTACTTAAGGAGTTTAGTAAACCCTACCCAGTATTTTGTCACCGTCATCTTTCCTTGCGACCAGTTCTGAAATTCAGTCATTTTTCTGATCAAAATAGAGTTGAGGCAGCCACCATTTCCTAAAGCAACCTTTAAATTGATCCCAAGCTATGTCTATTTCGACAATATTCAACTCAACCTTATGGTTGTCCCACCATGATGATGCTTCATGAGAAAGTTGATATGCTCCCCATATCGCTTTTGCCTCCTCGGAGAAGTTTTCTTATTCTAAAGTACTTCTCCATTTCACTGAGCCAATTTTTAGCCCCGTCCCCAAGCATTGTTCCATAAAACTTTAGAGGACTTAATCTCTTTATATCATTTGTAAGTTCAGCTGCTAATCTTGCCCTTTTATTTTCAGGATGATTAGGAGCGTTCGCATTACTATTATCAACACCCAGATTCCCTCCATTTGTGTTGTCCACAAGAGGTGGTTGATCATTTATATCAACTTCTTCTTCCTCCTCCTCATTACCCATTTCTTGTTGTTCCAAAACATTCAAATGATCTCTCGTATCTAGTAGGGAAGCAAGGATTTCATCTAGCTTTTGAGCAGTAGCTGTTTCTCCACTCGGTAATGGGTTGTTCGCATAGCAGTTCCTCTTGTTCTAACCATTTTCTGTTTAATAAGAAAATGTAAACTTATTAAATTGTGGACTCATTAGGTCTGAGAGTTGTAACCTTCAGCTCTAATACCAAGATGTTACATTCCCATTTTAAGTCAATAGAACAAGGGAATTTTTCTTATATATATATATATATCGTTCTCTGTTATAATTTATATAATTTAGAACACACGACCAAGTTTTAATAATTGTTCTTTGTCCCATTAACGTAATTTAGAACACACAAAACTTCTTGTTCTCTGTTCGTATATTTATAATATGGAACACACATTCAATGTCATTCAATCATATAACAGATGCCATATGCTGCTGTAATGACTTGAAGGACTACCTATATCCCATTTTATGGCTCAGAGTTTCAACGATCTCTCATTTCATGACTCGGCTACTTACCGATCCTTCATGTTAATCCATGCATTGTATACTAAGTATACTTGGTTCTCTTTACTAGTTTTAGTTATCAAAGTGTTCCATTTAAGAGGCCTATCTGAATATATGTTACCGATATTCATCTGAAATCCTGATTCTTAAACTAGGTGATTAGGACAACGCAACCAACAGCTTCTGACACTTTGGCCAAAGATTTTCACATGCTTTACACGATCATATTCCTAGACGTTACACACATCAATGGAATACATCCTTCAACTCACTTCGTCTATTATCTAGAATGGTATTTTCTAATCTCTGTCAGTCCTCTCATCTAAGGTTAAACATTAACCCAAGCTAGCAATATGAAAGAGTATAGGAAGACACTCGCGGTGACTAAAGGTATGCATAGACATACTTTGTTGACCCTATACGACTGCGTGTGTCTAGTTACCTTTAGTCTTCCTGAGTCACTCCGTATAAATGATCACATTTCTAACTTCATCCAAGTAACTTGGTCCTAGCTTATGTAAACTTGATGATTCAATTTGGGAGGGCATTGTAACATGTCAGCTACAACATTGTGTCATCATGAAGGCCCCGCCTTCATGAAGACACCAGATTGCATCTAGTGTGTGCCAAGGTCTTAGGGAATCCTCTCATCAAGGGATACACATCCAGCTAAAAGTGGGATTAGATTATAATCTTAAGTATTTTAAGAATAAGTTTCAGCAACCGTGTTGATCTTCTAAGCTCACTGCTCGTTACAGTTGCATAGCTAAGAGAGACTTAAATTTTCTTAAAGCTTAATATTCCTTTACTCCTCCTTATTGAAGGATTGCTTAATTCCATATTAGTTCCTTAATTTAAGATTCAGACTAACATTCCATTATAGTCTTAATGTAGTAAGATCAACTTACTAAACTTAACTAAGTTTTATTCACAACTGAATTTAAATTTAGAATTCCATCTCATTAGACATCATTTAAAAGAGGCCTAATTCACAAATGAATGTATTCATTTATTTACTATAACCTTACTTTATTTAAGATTTGATACGAGGAGATATGGTTCCTCATACCGAATATCCTTTGGATCAAAACCTCCCAAGGATATTAATGAAATTAGAATATAGAGATTCAATTGCCTCTTTACTAATATCTATTAGTTTATATTCTATTTCCGAATGTGATTCATTTAAGAGTTCGTATTCACTTTACTCTTTACTAATGTCAATTCTAAATCCATATTGACCCAAGTATTAATTAGTTTCCCATTCCAACTTAAGAGTTGTATTCACGTAAAGAATAGATATTATGTCCCTTTAAAATCTATCAACCATCATTTGAATATATCCACATTCAATGAATAAAATTATGTTCTCAATCTTATTCAAACAGCTCCAAGGTGGTACAACCATTAAAATAACACACCTTCTTATTTTACTCTTTACTCTAGATTAAAATTCATACAATATACAAGTCCATACTACCAAACTTCATTTATGCCAAATAGCATTAACAACTCGTAAAGAGAGGAGAATACAACTTTTTCTTTTTCCATTTCCTTGTAGAAGAATACTAAAATCTCAGAAAAGATCCATCCCTTAGTTAATCAGAAGAAGCATCATAAAACAACATATCTTAATTTTTACTCACGGAATCCATCTGCAAAATTACCTTGCACGGGTCAGTTCATCGAACTAAGCATATTAAGAACTTATTATTAAAATGAGGTGCTCTTGATTAACCGTCTCAATAAAAGAACTCTGATTTTATGAAACATATAAAAATTGAGATGAGACATCATCTACGAATTAAGTGTTGCTAAGGATGATCAACTTAACAACCCAATCCCCTAATTACCATCACAATTAGATAGAAAGATTTACCAACTTTCTCTTAAATAATCACTGCAACCTGCAACACTTTATTCACATTTCCTTACTGTTTGTCTTCCAATAATGCAAGGGGTTCATTCCGTAATTTAAAACAATTACTACCAGAAGTAATTTCCCCTTAATAGTTCCATATTAAAAACATCTGTAAGAGCTTATACACATATGTATATAATGTTGTTCTAATGCAATTACTATTAATTCCACTCCCTTATTATAGCTGAAATTTCTAGAGATGAATTTTATTAAAAATTCAAACAGAACTACTTCCCTTTCGTACTACTCATTTAATTTCAAACAAATCAAATGCAAAAGAAAAAATTAGTCATTCACCATGACAACACTGGTGTCATTTCCCAGAATTCAAAAAGCATAGTATAGTACTTCTTTCAAATCAAAAAAGAAGAAAAATAGCAGTTAAATGCAGTTGCTTACGCCTAAGGCAGTAAGAAATTCATTCAATATCAAATATAGAATTTCAACTAGATAAGAGAAGAAAATAATTATTACTTCCGATTACCCATCCAATATTCCCTTTCTTTTCATCACAACTGGACTGGATGATTTAAACAAGAAGTGATAACAATCAATGATAACAATCAAAGAGAGAGGACAATTAAGGTCAGTAATCGAATGAAAGGAAGAGGAATCATATTATCTATTCTCAATGCCTAGCTGAATATCAAATAGTTAGTATAGACCTGTTCCTATAAGATGATTTCTTCTAACAAGTCTATTTCAATATATAAAACTTACTAACTACCATTCATGGAAGCATGCCAGAGTTCATTTGCATCTGATTCCACAATTATCAAGAATAATGACATCTCTAAATAGAAATATTTCCTTTAATTATTCACCCCAATGGACATTTCCATCTAAGTATAAAGCAAGTGAGAATGTACAGTAAACAACGAAATCAGGATTTCATCAAAAATAATAAAAGGAATCGGTTTTCAGACACCAGAGTAAGAAATCAACTTCAGTTCCAGCTTTAATGAAAACTATGAAGAATTTTTTTTACATCCGCAGGTTATATATATATATATCATTGATTTTAACAATAAACAAAATATAAATTCTATGATCTACCTAGTCCGTTCTATAGATAGAGCCACTATATTTCCATTTAAATAATAACTTCTTTCCAAACAGTCATACACAAGTACCAAGAACAAATAGGTAGGACATCACATCAATCTAGAACAACAAATATAAAGATTCTATAATTACCTTACTGTCCCTAGGAGGATTCTTACTGCCATGTGCTGTAATATGACAGAGAACAGTCACACAATAGTCTTATCAAGCATTTTTATGGTTTTTCATAACCATTAGCACACACAACACATAGAACTATATACACATCGCTGCCGCCTTCAACCAGATCAACCCATAATGGACAATGAAACCCTTTTACCCATTATTTTCAGAATTCACAACAAAAGAGAGAGAAAACTCGTTTCATTAATTATTTCAGTAAGGAAAAACACCCATTTTTCCTCAAAACGCAACAAGAATACCCAAATTGTATTTGTTTTATAATGATAACTCAAACCAGAGATCAAACCAAAAACATTTTATCATTTCATTTTTACAAGAACGCATAGCCATAAGAGCAAAGTTCTTTTAATGAAGACGTTTAACAAAGAGCAAAACGGTTTAAAAGAGAAGAGCTCAACATGCCTGTAAAAATTCTTGTGGCTTGAAGAAAACCACGTCCACGTCCTCAAGAATTCTTCTTTTCCACCGGGGACAAAAAAAAGTTTTCCCCAATGATCTCCTTACTCCCATAGGCTCCAAGATAGCCCTGGTTAATCAAAACAACTACAATGACCAGAATGGTTGCAGGTTCGAAAGAACCTCAAAAGAAATGCAGAGCAAATACAAGAAACCCAAATGAACACAATAACCATAAAATTTCCTCTTTCCCCTTTCTAAGGCGAGCTAGTCACCAAGACCGAGATCAATAAATGCATTAAATGCATTGATTTTTCCTCTATCTCCACACCACCACTGACTCAGGTTTGGGCGAGTTCCACCTTTAAATTTTTGCATGTAATTTCCTTCTTAGCTACATTGCTAGTTGGATATCTCCAACTTCCCATGTTCCCGCCAAACTTGGCGTTTAAAAACTTCAAGGACATCATTTAATGTCCTTTATTAAATTTCTAACCTTCCCTTCTTATCCGCTCATCAACATGTATCCATAGGTCCCCCTCCTTAGGTTAGCAATAGTTTAGGTTGTATTGCCCATAGTTAGATTTCCACCTAGGTCGCAAGTCATTAGGATTTGCAAAAATTTACATCCCATTTAATTTATAAAATCCTCCTAGGATAATTATTAGGTCATAGGTTAGAACTTAACCCCGTAGTGTTTTAGTTAATATGTTCCTTAGTAAGTTTTACAAACTTATGTTCATACCTAGCATAATGCAGGACGTTCGTTCCATGCTTGACATATCTATACCTTGTTCGCTTGCACCAAAACTGTTACTATCTTATGCTTTCCGATGTTAGAATTTGTATATAGTTTAGAAATCAAACCTTTCCATTGGCAACATGGTGCCGAATAATTATACCTGTAACCAGGTTCTGTAAAATTTATAACGACCTTCAGTATGGTTCCAGACTTCGTTCAAATTAGAAAATAAATCAACAAAGTGATCACAAAGAAGGCTGCAGCATACCTTGGATCAATGGAATTGATCCAATGTGTGTTTGTCAACAACAATATGAGTTCATCAAACACAAAAGCAAGTTTGTTGTTTCACACTTTGCAAAACACAAGTTATAACGACCTCCGTCCCAAAAAAAACAAGTTACAGTAAGCAAGGGTTCAAATTAGTAACACATTCTTTTTAAGATTAAAAAATATATCTTAACATAATTATCCTCATTTCCACAGTTACAACATCACGAAAAGAGGTTATCATAGGTAGCTTCCAAAAATCAAGACGTTATAATGATCCTCTAGTGTTTTGTTTCAATTTTTCTTCCTTAAGGCACTTTCCACATTGATTTTTTCCGAAGCATTCTTCGAAAAACGACACTATCAGGTACACATTGGTGGGTAAATTTTATTTCAGATAGTCCTTCCACCATTCCTTTATTTACTTACTTTTAGTATTGATATCATAGATTTTTCTTTTTTCCATTTACCACCCCATGTTTATCTATTGCAACATGTGGTGATCAATGGATGGGGCATATGTAGACACCTAATTTTTTAGTTTTTATCTTTCATTCCTGTTACTAATAATTTTCTTTGTGTAGATAAGGGTCATTGATGCATATATTTTCTAGAGTGGGTGCCTTAAGGGGCTTGACAGGAATAGGGAATGGTTATTCACATAACCATTATGGGTTAGAGACAATACACATAGAGAGTTTCTCTATTTGGTATTTTCCTTAGTTGTCCTATGCACTAGTTATCCTTGTCCCCTTAGGTCTCACACACATTTAGATCCCAACATTTTATTTGTATCTAACCATTTGGATATTAGTTTATCCATGTCCATGATCTATGACACCTTATTTTCACTTCTCAGGATGCATTATCTCTTTTTATCACCTAAGGCCGATGCCATCACTAGTAGGTGATGGTGTGGGTGTTATATTTTCTCTAGGCCGACACCATTTCCTATAGGTGATGACATCCTATATATACACATCAGTTTGACATTCATAAGGAAGGAAGATCGAATCTTAGGAACTACCACCTACTCTACTCTTTTTTCCATCTTCACATCTGCTCGCTTAACTCTTGGTTCATCTTGAAATTTTTCTTAGATTGGATTGGAAAATATTCTTCTTGGTTAGATTGTTTACTCACTTGGGTCATCTATAGTGATTCTTAGATAGGAATGGTGTTCCACTTCTCCACCTAATAATTATTCTCTCTCGGTGTGCTACTTCTCTCGAGAGATAGATGCATCAGTGACCACCCTATAGGTATAAGGTGAATGATCTAACCATATTTTGTCATTTTTAATAGGTAATTTCATTTCCCTTCCCTCATTGTGCTATGTTAGCTTAGTGTTACATATGTTTGGATGTTATTTATCATAGTAATATTATTTATGATCAACTCAACTTTTATAACCTTCATTTCAGTTACACTATGCATGCTTGTCTTATCTTGATCTATACCTCTCCTCACCAAACCATCAATATCTTAGTAAGGGGTTTGTTACAATATTTCCATTGATGTCAAAATGATTTCATGGTTTATGTCACAGTTCAAGAAGAGATTGTTTGAGTTTGTTGATGTTTAAGGAACTTGTATCTGTTCTCATTGATGTCAAAGTTGATTCATGTATTATTGATGCTTAAGGATATCATGAAGAGCATTTTTTGAGTTTCAATTGATGTAAAATTATTTCAAATTATACCTAATGATAATATTAAGTTTTGCATGGTGGAACTCAACTATTTGTAAGGTTATTTTGAGCACATAGAGAGAATTTGAAGACACAGAGATCGTGTGAGAAGGTATGGTCATGATAGCTTGTAAAATGAGTAGATATAGGTATATAGATGTTTTTTGAGCATTTTAATCTGGTTTAGAGTGCATGAATAAAAGTATAAAGGTCAGTTTCTAGCATGAAGACCAAACAAGGTGAAGAAAGCATGGCCTAATGAGGTAGGTTTATCATTTTTCAGAACCAATATGAAAATTCGATCATGGGAATTTGTTTCTCATGTTGATTTAGCTATTTGGACAAAATTTTAGGTGCTAGTTTGGAGTATAAATCAAGATATTGAGTTTTTGGTCGAATTGAGTTCTTGAAAATGATATTTCCCAGCTAGAAGTGCACTTTTAGTTGCTTGTTGGTATGTTAATCCTATGAATGGGAACCTAGTCTCTTTGGGAGAGGAACATATGTGTCCTAGATAAGATATTTGGGAATTATTTTTGGTTGTAAGGCCCATAACTTTATGAACAATCACTAACACCAAAACAGGTCAAAAACCCTTCTGAAACCCTGACTTGAAATCAATATGGAAGATATTACTCATACACACCCAGAATTGATTGGTTTTTCCTGTTTCATGATTGGATAATGTAGATTAATCTCCTAGATATCTTTAGGTGGTTTTGTGTTATCAGGTGAATGAGAAAAAGTGATGGTACAAGTATGTTTTCTGAAGAATTAGTTGTATCTCTCAAGTTTTAAAAAGGAAAAAGTGAACAAATGGATTTCATAGGATTACATGGACCTATAATACATGTATATGATGAATTTATATACACGTTTCAGTCATTTAGAGGTCATACCATGTCAATTTATCATGACTAGTGTTTGGTACAATTTTTAGTAGTCTTGGAAAAGAGATGTTCTTGAGCCCATGTGCTCCGAGTTAAAGTTTATAATGGACATGGTGATGTTGTATAATTTCATGCAATACCTATTAATTTTTATTTATTTGGCATGGTGTGTTGTTTAAAGGTTGTACAAGCTTCATGTTTCAAGGCATAGTTTTTGGGTGCGCAGTCCTAATAGGACAATCTTGGGTTTAAGGTGTTATCATAGTATAAATGTTTGATGTAGATATTTCCAAGCATGGTGGAAGCTAGAGGAGTTAATGGAAAATTATATTTAATATTTTTTAGATTTGATGAAGACCATAGTAGATCAAGAAATGTCATGGTGTAGTGCTATGAAATAAGACCTAGTTTAAGTTGTTTTTTAAGTCCTAAAATGATGTAAAAAGCACTATTAAGTGATTGTAGTAAAAATGAAGGTCATGATGTAAGTTATACATGTTGTTATGATGTATTTATGTCTTGGCATGTCTAACCTACATGTTAAATGACTGAATTATATGGTTATGTTATTAAGTTTCATATATATAAGCGTAAGAAGGAAATTTTAGGTCTTAGGTGTTGTAGAGAGTATAAACGAGCCATATGTGCTTGAGAAGGTTGTATGAGGTCTTAAAGACCATACATAATTTATGAAAATTGAATATATGATGGTGGTCATATTTTATAAGTCCATGTTTCCATGCCCATGTCAAAGTGAATAAGAAGAAGAGTGAGTTATCTTACCATGACAGTTTGAGTGTCTTCAAGAGTAGATGAGCTTGTGTATGAAGAGAAGTCAATGTTATAGAGTTAGAGAGTGTTTAAGAGGCATGAGTTCATGATTAAGTGACTAATACAAGAGATAGAGAGTAGAACAAGAAAATGGGAGAAGATAGAGAAGAGTAGAGAAGAAGCATAACATGACAGTTTGAGAAGAGAAGAAGAGCTAGGAGAGTGTCATCATCAGTTTATCAACAAAAAAGTGGAGGTGATAAACATCTAGGTGGTTGAGTTGGTGTTGAGTATTCCTTATGGATTTTTTGCTTTACTAAAACCTAGGGGTTGGTGCTACTCATAGATTTTGTGCTTCACTAAATTAGGGGGTTGGTGCCTCCTTGCAAGTTTGTGCTTGATAAATTAGGGGTTGGTAGTCCTTGTGGAGTTGGTTCTTCACTAAATCTTGGTTTTTGTTTATTAATGCAATGATTAGTGGGTTTTCTTCCCCTTGAGGGTTTCCCACCTAAATAATGTGTTCATGTGTACTCTCTCTTGTTTGATGCTCATGTGGATGGTTGTTATGTTTTTTAATGGTTTGATATTGCTTATACAATGATGAATTATTAAATGGTTTATACAAGTTAAGTAAAAGTAAAGATAACTGAAGTTAAATTTTTGGAAGAAAATGATTCAACCCCCTCAGTGATTTTACTTCCAATAGGGTTCTCTCATATATCTTGACCGTAGGTCTTGGAAACCCTATGTTGACCTAGTGTAGGGATTGCTTCCCTCTAGATATGTAACCCTAGTGCTCATTATAGCCACTTTAAATCTATTCATTGTATGCCAGTTCATGTGTGTTCTTTACTCCTTACCTTGATACCATTGTAAAACAAATAAATTAGGAGTGCAAGCTATTGAGACACATTCTTGACCCACCATACAAGAAGTCACTGAAAAAAGAAAACAACGTGTAAGACCAAGGAAGTCCATGGAAAAAATAAAACAAGCCATGAGATAAAGAAGTCTGAAAAACAAATATAAAAGACCACGAAACAAGGAAGGATCCGCACAACACACAAAACTCCACGCAACATTGCATAGAACTACGAGAAAAAGGAAAAAATATGTACAATACTTAACCCAACCATGAAAGACTTGAATGAGCCACATAATATAGGAAAATCCACGCAAGTCTTAAAAAATCCGCTATACACACAAAAATGTCAAAAAAGACAAGGAAGTGCCATAGAACATGCAAAAACCTTAGATCTACCACACAAGACTAAAGGAGGTTGTGATACAAATAAAAACCCCACAAAGAAAGGAAGAAATATGTGAAAGTCTTAAAAAAGAAAATGAAGGCCAAAAATGATTAAAACATAGATCTAACCATGTAAAGTTAATAACAACCTTGATTTTGATCAAATATACAAAATTTGAAGCATCTAAGCACTTAGCAATTAGATTAACTCACATGAATTAGGGGTTATGCATCTTATAAGACTGAAACAATCATGCAACACTGATTAAGGTGTCATGGATCTTGAAATTTTCCAAGTTTTACATATTTGTAAGATTCTTTGCACCTGCAAATCACATATAACAAGATATACCATGCATAAGCATAAATGCCAGCTCTGATGCCATGTTAAGAAAACATGGGGATAGGTAATACTACAATATTATATATCCATCAAAGTAAATTACCAAATATTATAGTTTAAGTTTGAACAAAAAAATTATGATAAATTACATCACATAATGAATTGGGTATTAGAATGTATACATAAACATGGAAGTAAATAAAAAAAAGACACAAGATATAAATGGGGAGATCGTATGGTTAAAAACCCATTGAAAAATCACATATTTTTATTGAGAATAAACATTACACCCAACACTCCCACTATTTCATGAATCCAAAACAATTACACCTTCAAGGAGGAATTATAAATTGTCAAATACATTCACTCATGAGTAGAGATCAATATTCATTCCTTTTGCATCATGTATCTTCTATAAAAAACTCACACGCATTCACAATTCACCATTTTTTCATTATATCTGATCTAAAATAGATAAACTTGATTTAAAGGCGGGTGACTATTTGAGTCACTCTTACATTTTGAATTTAAACACACGTTGTCACGCAGATTGGGCACCCATTAAATTTTGGAAAGATTCCGTGCAACGTTGGAACATCCCCAAGGTGTGGGACCTTTTTGCTTTGGGATGAACCTCCAGAGAAGGATGAATTTCTTTGGAATTTGGGGCACCTGATTTAAGATTGAAGTTCAAGGCTAAGAACACTAAAAATGACTCTAATCTACTCAATTCTCAGGGTTCAGAGCTAGAAATAATAATAAATGAAAATACAGTGATACACCAAGAGAGTATAATTCGATAATTTCATGATCTTCACACCAGAAAGGGTTAACTTAGAAAGGATAAAGCAACCATCAAAATATAATTCACCTTATGCTATTTATAAAGGGAAAATAATGACCATAGAAAAAATATCATGCATTTCCTTGTAAGACCCCAAGCATACCTAATAGATAGATCAAATCTGTTTGAATACACAATAAAAAAAACATGACAATATATAATAGGCACATGTAATACATGCATTTCTCTTTATGGTAGTCAATGATAATGTAACTATATAACATAAGGAATATAATATTTTGACAACTGATATTAAAAATAACCAAATCACTCTCCCACATATTAAAACAAGATAATCTGGAATAAAGGTGAGTTAGTCACTTACACTAAGGAATTGCACATTCACAAAGCATACACGGATCAACCATTAACACAATGAATCAGGTATTTCACAGAAAAATATTGTTCTGAATATAGTTGAAAGGTTCTAAAGTATTTAAAGTACTCTTCCAAGCTTGAAGAGTAACTTCCCAATGATCTATATCTTTAAACTTATGCACTTAACTATTTATAAGTTTTTAGGTTGAGCCATTACAGCTGGACCTTAACTAACAAATTACTAAAAATAGAATGTAATTAAGTTCGAGGGAATATGATCCCATAAAAATAGCAAAGTAGTTGCAAAGGTTTGACTCAATCAACCTTGTAACCTTGGAATTGAAATTTCCTTCCATGGCCGCCTAACTTAGCTTAGTCCTGCAACATCTTTTTATTCTTAAGGGTTTTCCTTTTCTTTCTCTCACAAAGTCATCCGATGCTTGTAGTCAATGAAACGATTGAATATTCCTTGTAATTAGTCTTCTTCTTGTCCACATGCATAATGATTTACCACATATACTGTTTCAATCTCTCTTGCTACTTTAGTCGGGATCCTTTTGAGTTTACTCACCGATTTCTTCAGTTGACTTGTGAAATTATGGCATGAAACTAACATGTCAATTGAGTCACTATTTAAATTCCTAGATACCTCATCATATTTATTCAAAAAATCCTTGAAATTCGACTTAATTTGATCTACTAAAAGAGCATCAATCTTCTCATTGAATAATTTTCAATTGATATTATCAAACTCTTATGAGATATCATTTAGAGCATCCATTATTTCCACACTCTTTTCATCCAATTTCTTGATAAAATCTTATAACACATGGGATATAAATTCCATATCCTTTTGAAATTCAAACAACTTGGAAATATCATCAATTACTTCTTATTGAATAAGTAGATCTAGATCTTCGTCAATAATCTCACCC
This sequence comes from Taxus chinensis, assembly GCA_019776745.2. Taxonomy (NCBI): domain Eukaryota; kingdom Viridiplantae; phylum Streptophyta; class Pinopsida; order Cupressales; family Taxaceae; genus Taxus; species Taxus chinensis. Next base: position 886,432,704 of record CM034149.1, read on the forward strand.
CATGTGGTCAAATTTAGATTAAAATTATTATTATCTTCAGAGAAGGCTTCATCCATCCTACAAATAAAGGCTCTTTTGGTTTGCAAATCATTATATATTTAAAAAAATTATGTGATCAAAGGATTAGCTTCTCTAAGCATGCATTCCATCCATCTATTCACTGATCTTCTCTTCTGACCTATCTTCTCAATCTCATGATATGAAATATCATTTAGAGTGGAAGAAATTGTTAGAGTAGTAGTAATTGAAGGGTCTGTGATTGGAGTGGGATGTGTTACTTTTCTCAACAAAGTAGTGAGATGCTCAAATTTTGCCTTTAGCTTATATTTAAGAGCTTTATCCTTATCATACTTCTCTAATAAATTCTCGAGAGCCCTTTGCACATCTTTTTTGGCACCTTCGTGTGTTTCCTTACCTAATGAAAATTTGGAAATTTGATAGTCCATTGCTGTGATAGTTTTTTTAGACTTTCCCTCGATGGGAGTAGAAATTTCCATGATTCTCTCTCCTGATTGGTTAATAGATAGGTTGGAGACAATCTTTGGCCATTTGTTCTATCTCTTTAGAGTAGGTTCCAACACACTCATCTCTATTACATCTACCAGAGGCACCTTCTTCTTCTATTTTGGAGTTTGTCAATACAACCATTTTGATATAACAGATGTTGATGGAGATGACATGACTGATTCATCACCTGGAGAACTAGACAACACAATAGCACTAGTAACATTAGTTGGAAATGAAGTAGAGGTGGTAATAATAGATAGGGTAGATGTGAGAAAAACCATATGAGTTGATAAAACAAGGCTAGAAGTTGAAATGGAGGGAAATGGAAACTACAGAGGGAGTGAAGTGGAAACTAGAGACCCAATCATTTCTCCCACCAAGGGGACATGAAGAGATGATAATAATTCGGCCATGGATGGGGATGGAAAAGAAGAAATGGGTGTAGGAGTGGAGTAATGATAGAGGAAGTGATAATGGAAAGGAAAGAGGGAGTGGAAGATTTTGTGATACAACAGGAGAATCAATAACCTTGAAAACTTATGATATTGGAAATCTGGGGGGCACAACCTTGGAAGTAGGGGCCTTCAAAAGAGAGGAAATTCCAACAACAAATGAAATATTCTTAGGGATTATATTGGCCCTTTGGGTAGACCCTTTTCCTTTTATAGGTGTAGGAAGACTCATTTTTGGTTGGGCTTCTATTCTTATAGATTGATCTAACCCTTTGGGTGAAATTCCCAAGGTAGCCAACCAATCATATGTTCTTTGTAACATGTGGCACGCCATTTCCTTAGTATTGTAACTTTCTTCTTGACACCAATCAATCCATGGAAATGGTTAATTGGAAACATTATTATCCTTGTATACTAGATCCAATACTTATTTCTCATCCTCCATCTCCTTTGGAATCTCTACAATACCAAACTATATAACCTCATCTAAATTTATCCTTTCATATTCTTGTTGTCAGATAATGAACTCATCTTGTCAGTGAATCCAAATAGTTGAGGCACATGAGAACTGGATAAACCTGATCACTGAACTGAACCTAGTAATCAAAATTGGTTCGGGGATGAAAGTTTCACAAAGTCACTTCAGACATTTCTACATCCACATTCTTCACTTTATAAATATTGGCACACGTATATCTGCCAATTGAAATGGGAAACTGGACTCCCGCCTTATGCCATTTATTTTGGATTTTATGATAATCCAAAAACTTCCGAACCAATTCTAGCGAAATCCTTTTGTCAGTAGGGAACTTGGGTAACTTGCTTGGGGCACCCACAAAAATGGGAATCTTGATGTATGTAAATGTAGGAAACTGAAGATAAATGGATCCCCACTCTTGTACTTCCTTGAAAGCCTCATCAAAAATACTTAGATTATACAAATCCTTGCTAAAATGATAAAGAAGAACAATGAAGAAGGAATCATTGACTCTGAGAAAATGTCTTCTTCCCTCATCCATTGTGATTTGAGGATAAAAATTGAAAATTTGAGATGCGCTTCTAACACCTTTGGTATTTAACCCATTAAATTCCCCGATGGAAGCTGTAACGTAAACCAAGAAAGAAGTCATATAGAATTTTTTGGAAGATAAGACTTTACTTAATTGAAAAAAAATAGAGCTACTGATATGCTCTCCCCATCATATTAATTATTTGTTCTTCTTGATAGTGGAAATGTACAGGAACATCCATTCCTGAAACTCTTTTATAGAAGCAAGACCTTAAAATCTACTAAACAACACAATGATATTGTTCACTTCTTGGATGAAATATGATCAAAACATAGTTTTAGGAAACTTGGTGACACTCTTGGCCAAGTATCTCTTCATCATGACCCTCGCACACAATTTGGTTTCCTTGTCCCAATGTTCAATTGCAGCTTTTGGTGAATTTTTGGTATAGTCCTCAACATAAGGAATTTTACACAAATCTTCAAAGAAATCAGAGTCCAATCGAATTACAACCTTTCCGTCACAATTCTTCACTGTCCTAGAATTTTCATCAAAATGGGCTGCTGTGGCCAAGATGAATTCGGGACAACGCATGGACACAGGAAAACTGGTAGTGAGAGAAATTCCACTGTCATATATATCCTGTATCCAATACTTCTTGTTGGGAGCTCTCAACCTTACCCAAAATTTTGGAAAATATACCTACCCAAGATCTGTATCTCCAATATTCCCTAAGTCTTAAGAAAGGCACGAATAAGAAGCGACTCCTAAAAATGTATATTTCATCTTTTCTTTGAATTTTGATGAGGAGGTTGACATTAAGTTCGGATTTCAGAATCTGAAAAGCCTTTGGAAATTTCATATAAAATATTGAAGAAACCCTGAAATGCTAAATTCTGAAAGTCTGAAAGGATTCTAATTCTGAAGTGCAAACCTCCAAAAAATTGAAATAGCAAACCTCTGAAACTATGAAAGAAAGAACCTCCAAAAGGAAAGAGCTCTGAAATCCTGAAATAATAGTCCTCTGAAACTCCAAAAATAGAAGTTCTGAAAATAGAAATTTATGGACTGTGAAATCACCGATGGGCACAAAATCTAGTACTAGTAGAGATCTGGAGGAACATATCATGTAATCTGGACTGGATGCCTACACATGGTGGATTTTTTAGCTGTGTAAATCAGGAAATATTCTTAAGGAAAACATGGTAGATGATGAGGGTTCCATTTCTAAAATAAGAAAAAAAAGAATAAAAAGAAAATAAATAAGGAAGAAAACCCAAAATGATCATAACCAAGAAGAAATAACCTAAAACAAAACTACCTTGAAAATGATGCCTCGAAAGTACAAAATTTTGGTAAAAAACAGAGTGTTAGAGAAAAAGGTCAGGTGAAAATGATAGATAAAACTTGAGTTTATATATAAAAACCCAAAATTAATGCCCATAAGCCGACACATGGGAGGGTTGGTGAAAACTAAATTCCCATAGAACCCTAAAGTCTGAAATCCCAAAATTCTGAAGTTCCAAAATTTTAGAACTTTAGAGTTTTGGACAAAGTTTATGAAAATATGATGGAAGACTCCAAAATCCTAAAAGTCCAAAGTTTCAAAATTTCGGAACTTCAGAGTTTCAAACTTCAGTAGTCCGAAGGTGAAAATATAAAAATGGATATGGGAGACTCTGAAACCCAAAAGACTAAAGTTTCGAAATTTTAGAACTTCAGAACTTCAAGTCTGAAATTTACCAAAAAAGTGATGGATAGACTCCAAAACCTGAAATTCCAAAGTTCCGAAATTTTAGAACTTTGGAGTTTCAGACTTCAAAACTCCAAGTCAAAATTAATGAAAATTGCCAAAGGAGACTTCCGAATCCCAAAAGTCTGAAATTATGAATTTCAAAACTTCAAACTTTCAGAGTTCAGAACTTCGAAAAACTTCAACACATTTCTAAAACACTTCTGGGTGAAATATTTCAAAAAAAATTTGAATCAAATTTTAATATTTTCAAGGTAAAATTTAAAGGTTAACAAAACCACTGATGCAATAGTGGATTCCGCCATGCTTATATTTTAAATATAATTTATAAGGCATGAATATTATTATTTTTTGGGTTTCTATTAAGTATGTTTCCTGCTTAATATTACAAACCAAAAATAAGCAACATTCCATTTTACATGAAACAATCTAACCATAATGTCCTATCTATGTGCATTTGTTTTATGCATGCTTCCCATGCATCCTTGAAATCCCTATCTTGCACTTATAAATCCATGACATCAAATCCCATGATTTCTATGTGCATCCCATTTAATAAAAGAATCCTTCTACTTAAAAAATTCACAACCTTGTTTGATTTCCCACTTCATTGCTTCAACATAAAAGAGTAGATTTGTAGAAACACCATCCATTTCACATGCCTTTGGTTCATTTTTACCTTACTATTGATGGACTACAACACTTGGTGATCTGTGTATAAGTAAATTCTCATAAAAAAACTAATTCCTCCATTTTTCGATGTATTTACAATATCATAAAAAAATTTATCATACATGTTGGTGAAATAATTTGACGTGTTGTAAATTATGTGTTTCCACCAACGCTCATGGGGCTACGCCCTTCCTTATTGTGTATGAGGAGGATCCCATTATTGAATGTAAACTAATATATTTATGTTGGGTTTCTAAATAGGTCGGGAATCACACAGGAACATGTCACTGAACCTGTGGCAAAGTGATTATATGGGGTACAAGGGATGAAATTTCAGTGATGAGGGGTGCAGGAGAGAAATTAGGAAAGAGCAGGTTATTGTTTTGAGTAGGAAATATTAGAGTTCACACACAATAACTGAACTAATTCAAAATTCAATTATAGGAAGGAAAAAAATGTAATCCGTTAGCAAGACTAACAAATTAAAGACACGCAGTTCTTAGATTAATAAATCAAGGATGCAAAGTTCCTTCTTGATCACTATGCATGCAAAGTGATGAAAAGATAGAGAAAAGAGGAACACATGAGAAAGGGAAATGGAAGAAATGTAGAATTTATTTCTTATGTTGGTGATACAAATCTCAACATCTAAACCGAAATCCATAATTTCTACTAAATAGAGTAAACTTTTAGAATCCTTTAGAATGGAGTAGCCATTCCAATTTATAACCTTATGAATTGTCTTCTCATCTACCCACCACATGACCTTTGACATTCCTATTTTACTTGTTAATTTCCATCTTATTATGAAGTGAGTGAATAATTACCCTTTTTATAAATTAAAATGGAATTTTACAATGCAACTTTAGGAAGTCACTTATGTGAATGAGAAAAACTACAATGATTTCTTACAATAAAGAATTATACACAGGGAGAGAGAAGAAAGAGGGAGAAAGATAGAAAGGGATAAGGGAGTTAACTAACTATTTTGATGAAGAAGTATCCTTCGATGAAGAATCAACTCTCATAGGCTCCCATGAAAGATCCTATACGATGAATTTTGTGCCCTTGACCTTTTTTCTTAATTGAACCGCTACAACTTCTGCCTTATTTGAATACGGGATAGGAACATGTTCCAAGTACTGATCCAAGTCTTAATAATGATACCCAACCTTCTTCACTATGTGAAAAAATTCTCATAATATATTGTTAGATTGGATATAGAGCCCCTAATCTCTGAGAGAGATTCCAAAGTATCCTCATTGAATGAAGAGGGATCTCCTCCAACTATCTTGACGATCTCTTGAAACGAATTCAAGAGTCCTTCTAAGGATGTGTTCTCATTGAGTGAAGATATTCCCAATTCTCACACTTTTTTGATAATATTATTATCTAAATCCCAAATACATGTTCCTCATAGGACTCAAGCTCGGAAATGGCCTCATCCAACACATCACACCTTGCAACCATTGCAAGGGACCATAAGTGGGACATGTTCTAAATAATGGATGGAAAAACTTTATGATTTACTAAGAAGGAAGAGTCTAGATAGGTCATCTCAGAGACCAATGAAAGAAGACTTTCCCAAATGGCCCTTTCTTTCTAAAAATCCTTCCTAGTATCTCTTATCTTTGACATGGAAGCTGATACATATTGGAATAATGAGAACAACCAAAGTAGCAAATTCTACCCCTTTTCAATAATCATGTCTACCCATTTATAATTGACTCTTCCCTACATAATGAACACCTGATATTTCTTGATTGTATGGGAATCAAAGCTACAATTGGGAGATATTTTCTCATTTAGAGGAAAGGATGATGAACTGGGTTTGAGAAAGGATAGTACATATGAAGACAGGGTATTCAAATGATCATCCAATTGATCAATGGTCTTCCTTTACTCCTCGTTCCATGCAAGGATCCTCGTTTAAGACTCTTGGAATAAGTGTGCATAACCCTAATGAGTGGATTTCCCAAAGGATACTATTATCCAAAATACCCTCAAGGTTATTTTCATAAGTTAAAATTTTCATTTGGACTTAGCCCGTATAAAATGATCAAAAGTGGGAAAAATCAATGTTGTGGACCCCTCATCTCCTACTTTCCAAGCCCCTCATTTCCATAATTAGCCAAAAAAATAAAAATATTGGGTCATTTGGGGAAAAATCGGTAAAATAAACCTTTGGAGGAATAATTCCTTTATTCCTCTTGTTCTCCACATCAATGCATTAGTTACAGAAGGGGTTTGGGGATTTTGAAGCTGAAAAACTAGGTATTTTGAGCACCAGAGGAACAATTTCATAGGTATAAAAAATTCTCTGATTAAGGGATTCAGCTGAGTGGGAGGAGTTGGGAGTGAAGTGTGGACAAAGTGGGTGAATCAGGTAGTAGTGGAATAGATGCTACATTTTTTCAGGTCGTCAGTTCTTTGAATGGACGAGTTGGCTAACAAAATGGTAGGGAAGCATAGAGGTAGTGATAAAATTGGTTATGACTGGCCTAGATGGAACAGGTGGAAATTTTCCAAAGTTTGACCCCAACTCTGAATCCGCACACACACATAGAACTGCACCAAGTCAGATATATCAGGTCTTGTAGGCACAACAAGAATAGTTACCATATTCCTCCACTACACCGATCAACCGATACATCCAGACTTTACACAAAAATATTAAAATGGAATGTGGAGACTTGTAGAGAACCTTGTCGCATCCATACCAATCCCTTGAACTTTGAATAGCCATAAATTTTTCCCTTTAACTCCAAATTTAACAAAATTTGACTTTTTAGAAAGGTCTTAAATTTGATGAGGTTAGGTGGGTTGAAAAGAGGAATTACTATCCCATCATTAAGATGCAGCTCCAGGTAGCTCAAATAGAAAATTTTATGAGAGATGGTGCCCATTACTTCTCCTAAAAGAAAAGTATCATGTGAGAATGGATTTGGTAAGGTACCCATGCCCATTTTCAGAAATTCAAAGCATGTTGTTGGTGGTTGAAAGTGGAAATCAAAGTGTCCCTCTATTTTCCCTCCTCTCTCTTTATAATTTTCTATATATTGTAAGATGATGCTCATTGGTAAAGGTTAGATAATATTAGAATGCAAGGGCATCATTTTAAAGTGATGCACAAGTGTTCTTGAGTTGAAGGCCTCAGATTTGGATTTTGCAATATGTTTATGCCTTATTCCTCCATTATAATGATATGTGCATCTCTTTAAGGATATAAAATTCATGTTTTATGGCTATCTTCTTCCCTATCTAGTGTTTTATTGTATTTTATTTCCTCTTCATCTACTTGCAGGTATATTGTGCATGTTTATTCTCTTTTGCAAGGTTCATTTATGTTGTGATCCATGGAAATACGAGTTTGGATGTTGTTTAAGACTATGGTACTCATGTCTTCCTTATCCTCCTTCATTTTCCTCCCATTTCCACTCATTTGAGAGTGTCTTTCCCACTCTTCTTGGTGTTATCACCTATGTTAGCTTAGGATTTCCCCTTTTCTTGCATCTTTCTCTTCCCATAGTTCCTTAGATTGTTACTATAGGATTAGATAATTGTATTTCATGGTATATGAGTGTTTTATCATTAGTATTAGGTAGAGGAACCAGGCATCTCTAGAGGTTTGTCTCAAGTAGCAAGTCCCACATCTTGGAGACAATCCATGTTGCCCAAAAACAATGATTTCCAATCCATTCATTCATTCATGTAAAATAAGAGGGTGTTTTTTTCGGTGATAAAAAATACATTAATCATTTCATAATCATTGGGTTTAATTTATCCCATGGAATTATTACCTTAATATGTGATACCTCCACATATTGAGCTCTAAAAACCTCATTGTAAAAATGGGAAGTTGCTTGTGCTCTTCTTCCTTTCTTATTCTTCATGTACTTCAAAATGTCATCAAAGTTAGGTGTAACTTCTTGTTGCATTATCTTGGATTATTCTCCAAGTAAGTCCTTTACCAATGAGAAAGGATCACCGGGTGTTGAAATGAAACTAGGCATCTCAGGTCCTTGGTGGGAGACCAAGGCATGATTGAGATGAATAGATTCAATTGCCTTAGTAAGAACACCTAGATCCACCAGATGCTTATGAGACTAAAGAGGACTAGTTTCACATAGTTCAATTTTTTTAGGAGGATTTTATCCAATATTATACCTCTTATATAATTTCACAGAAGGAGATAATTCAACATTATCATCATCCACCTTATTTCTCTCTCTTGAGACATTCATTTTTCTTTCTTCAAAATCACCTATTTCTTGATCATTCCATGAAATTAGTGAAGGAGAAGATTGTTGCATAGTTACATACACATGATCTAAACAAGGAGATGGAGGTGTGTGTGAAATTTTAAATTGATAAGAGAGCTTACTATTTTTAGTAAGTTACACCCCACCCTTGGTTTCTATTTTTAGCCAACTTTCCCAATTTTCACATTTTTACAATTTTTGGAGTTATTGACTTGGGGATTACACAAGAGTTTCAAAATTATTTATTCTTGTCATCACCACTTACTATTTTTTGTAAGCCTCAGATAAAAACTTACTATAAATAGAATCATGACTTCCTGGTTTCCGATTGAGATGAATTTTGTTTCATTAGCTAAGGATTTTTTTATCTGATTCATTTCTCCTAATTTCAAGTGTTTTTGTTTTCCATATTTTCCAAAATGTGAAAAGGAAAGTTTTTCTTCTGAAATTTTCAAGGGAATGATGTAAAAAACTTAGAGGATCAATGTAAATTTTGTTTGGATCATGTTTAAGGCGTTCAAGATCAAATTATATAGGCAAATTTTAAGGGAAAACAAATCCAAAATTAGGGAGCTATGAGAAAAAAGGTTATTCTGGGAATGGTGGTTCTGGGAAAAATGGGCAACATCATGGTAAAAAGTGGTAATGAAGGGAAGTTTTTATTTTAAAAATACATTTAAAAATGGCTAAGTGTTTAATACTTACCTGATAACACTAACCTAGCCAACTCACTGTTAACTGCTTTGGCTTAACCCAGGTTAACTGACAAGTGTAAGCTTGGGTTAAAAATTTATAAATGGGTTTGAGATATCCCAATTTTTCTTAACAATTTTAGTGATGAAAAATGGTCATCAAGGAGTGAAAATTGTGCCAAGGGTGGATGACTCATGGAGAGGCCCAACCAAAACACATTAGTTTGAAAGTTAAAAATGACAACCTAGAGAGCAAGTTTGAAGTATTCAAGTGATGAAAAATTATCCTCCATATGGTGGTGAAATTTGATGTCCCCCATGTAATTTTGGGAAAGGGGAAAATGTACATCAGCCATGGAAAATTACGCCAAGGGAAGGTCTTCATGAGAAAGGGGCTAGAGGTGAGGGTGAGTTGAAAACATGATCCTAATAGTAAAAGTGACAACTTAAGTGATGCAATATTTCTTTCCACGTGGAGGAAAAATTATTTTTCCCTAATATTCATTTTTCCAAGGGGAAAAAGGGACATCATCCATGGAAAAATTTTCCATGGGTCCTAGAAATGTGAGGAAGGGGCTAGCTCTTAATGTGAGTTTATAACATGCTCCTAACACTCAAAGTTGTCCCTTAAGTGACGAAATATCATAAAACATGTGATGATGTACTTTTATGTCCCCAATGTACCTTTTTACGTTGGAAAAAAATGGAAAAAGGGACATCAGGGGTCTCCAAGTGTGTTTTTTCCTCTTTTGGAAGCTCGCCTTCACAAAACACTGCAAGAAATAGACATCCGAACCCATTTTCTTGCCCCAAGAGTTTCCTAGGAGTTTCATAGGAAAAATTTATATGTTTTTGAATAAAAAAGAGATGATAAGAATATTCCCATAAATTTCAAGAGATGATTATGCATGCAATTTTAATTTTACCCCCTTTTCAAATCTTCTCACGAGTAGTTCCTAAAAGGTTCATCTGCCACCAAAGAGAAACTTGTTTTTTTATCCAAATTATCACACGGGGTATGTAGGTGGTTTAATTTTATTTAATATTTCATTATCATAAGGCTCCAAATCTCCTTGGAACACATATAATATCTAGTTTAGTCTTCACCAGGATCAAAGATCTTGATTTGCACTACTGTGCTTATATCTTAATATATGCACACTAGAATATCCTAAAAAATTTTGCAATGTGAAGTAATAATCCTTATATTTTTTTGATAAATATTATGTTTCTTTCCAATTCATCTTAAGGCTCCTAAATCATTCAGAATAACCTAACTAGATTTTTCACTACTTCCATTTCCTTACACCAAGTCACAAGTAGCCCAGTGTTGTACAACTTGTTCCTAAACCTTATTTTCCTTAAAAAAATTTCCTAAAATAACTTTTATGATCTCATATATTTGCAACATACTTCTTAAATACATTGGATCTTATCTGTTCATTCCTAGAGGGTGTTCATTAGGTGAAAAAATCTTGAAAATAGGCCTTTCAGGGCCTCCAAAAGCATGTGTCTTTACTTGGATCCCAATATCTTCACAAATAAAATTGAATAACATACCCTGTACATGAAACACACTTGAAAATAATATTAGCGCATCCATCTAGGCCATAATGAGGGTAACACATTGACTGAGTTGGCCTGAGGGTGGGTGACTTAAGTTGTCATGTAATTTTTTTTGAATTTTTCATGCTAAATATTTTACATGACAAAAATTGGATCTAGCTTTGGGACTTGTTATAGATTTAATGGAGTGACAAAATGAAAATTAGGAATCCCACAATATTGAGACACTGTGTGGACCAATGCCTTGTCAATTGGGCTTATGGATTCATTTCTTCCAAATAAACACACAGATGAAAGGGAAAAAAAAAACCAAAAGTAGAAAAAGACACAAAGGAAAGGGAAACTATATTATAGGGGAGGGATATTTATAAAGGTAGGGGAATAATGTGCAAATACCTAATAATGGGTTAAGAGAAAAATGTACCATCATGGAAAAATGGATTGAATTTAGACCCGCAAAGCTTGAAAATCATTATCTGATCATACCATGCTCCTGTGATGGCTCTGCATGGTTTGAGAAGGAGACATACCAAGATTCCATCTTCATACTTATATTTCACTAAAAATACTCTTTCTTTCAATGACCATTTTTTAGCATGCTTGAAAATATTACCTCTTATAGTCTCACCTTGATATTTCTTGAACATGAGAAGCCAATCCTCCATGTTCTCAAAAGTTTAAAAATTTCATTTATCCTAGAAATATTATCATCCTTGAATCACAACATGAAATCATTCTTTGAATCAGAGAGGAACTTAGAATAAGGGAGACCAAACTGATTCTCTTCCCATTAAACAAATTCTTCGAACCTCTCATTTTACTTCTCTGAACAATTTTCTTCAAAAATGGAGGCTACATAAAAGGTACAAAGTTCTTCATCATCCTCAAGAGAACACCACAACATGGATTCATGTTCAAGTAATTTAGAAATGATGAGTTCAATTTGATTTTGCATATTTTTATGGGATACTTGCATATCTTCAGTCATTTATTGACCTACTAGCTCAAAACTGACCTTGACATCATTTGCAGAATTGGTATCCTTGGTTTTATCATGGAATCATTCATCATCCTTGAGTGAATGTTACAGAAGGGAATCTTGTTCAAAATTGGTTGAGAATTCAAATGTGGTGAGAATAAGTTGACCTTGACTCCAATCACAAGGCTCCTACACCTTTTCAATTTTTTCTAAATAATTATCTTCAATAAAATTTAGCTCAACATTTTCCTTATCATTATCCTCCATTACAAATGTGTTGTCTTAAATATTAAGAATATATATAGGATATTACAGAATTCTATCCATCTCTTTCTTATCATGGATGCATTCTTCTTTAAAAACTGAAAATATTGAAATCTTCTCTCCACATTCATGCTCATCTACTAGGGAATTAAGGAGGAAATCGATTTCATCTATATCATTATCAAACATTGGTGCATGGAAAGGAGAAACACAAATTTCCTCATAACTATCTTGCGTTTTCATGGCCTGATTTAGGATATTAAGACTAAGTTGAGGGTCTTTAGTTTATTCCACAGTCCTCAAGATGTCTTGCACATATTTCTATTCCAAATTTTCTATATAATTATTTTCAAATTCATTAGAAGAGTCTCTGCATTGGGCATCAAGGAGATGATTGGAAATATGATCCACCCATGTATATAATTTGCTCAAAGATGATTTGAAATATGAATCATATTATGCTCCATTTATTGTCATTTGGAGTTCACCTTCTTGGAAGAATGGGCTTACTTGGTCAAATCCATATTAATCATACTTTATAAAATCTTCTTGTTCACATGGAAGAGGAAACAATCCATACTCACCATGATGATCAAATTTACATTCATTTAGTGATGGTGGTGAAATCAGCTCCTCAGAGAGATCATGTGCAATTTTCTCTTCCACCTTGGTTTCTTTAAAGAAATTAAACTCTTCCATTTGTTCATATGTGATTGAATCGATAAGAGAATTTTATTCTTCAACTATCTCCATTTCATCATTTAATATTTGTACGTCAATTGCAAAATCAAAATTGGAAAGGAAATTATTGATGATTACCTCAAATTCATCATCTTCAATCTAGGATGAATAATTGCATTCTTGTACTTCTTCATTGTTGATGGAGTCCTTGGAGAGTTTTAGATCATCTATCATAAAGAAAGAATCTTCATCTCTCGAATCCATTTTTTCTCTAACGTGATGTGCCTTAAGCCAAAATGAATTAATGAAGGGAATTTCAACTATCATGTCTTATTAATCATCCTCCAAGGTTATGATTTGATTCTCATCAGAAGGTTTAATGATATGGAATTCATCAGAGGTGCACAAGAATATTTCGAGGATAAACACCTCATAGTGTGGAAAATCATCATGATCTTATTGAGTTTCTTCTTCCTCAATATTATGAAGTGCTTCAAGCTGTTCATAAATTTCTTACAAGGCCAATGAATAATTCAAAATTTCATGGTAGGTAATGGGATCAATTTTTCTTCATCCATGTACACAAACTCACTTTTCAATACTTCCATTTCTTCATGTCCATACATAAGGAATTCATCCAAAGGAAAAGAGATGAAAAAAATGCTCTAGATTTCTTGGTTAGTTATGTGAAGTTAAAAATATTACCTTCAGTAGATTGTTCACCATCATGCCCTTCATACAACATTTCATATCTCTTATAAATCTTCTTCATCCATTTCTTGCATTCTTGACCATCAACAATGAAAATTCCCATTTTCATCCCTCTAGTAGCAGTCCTTTTGAATTATAGCCACCATGAATTGATGACAAGATATTTACAAACAAAAATATTCTCCATTCTAAAAAAACATTTTCATGGATACTGTAGAGATGGTACGAACCTTCTTTCCCTTAGAAGAATATTTTATTTTTTAAGAGATATTCCAAAATGATGGCTGCTAAAATATTTGCATTTCTTGGCAATCATCATCATCATCATCTTCTTATACTTCTTCACTATCACTCATTGGTACTAAACTCCAATATTGCAAATTTTTCATTGTGATGTGGGAAAAAATGTGACATGGATTCGTTCCTTGATGGAGTCGCATTCAAAATATGATTTTTATTTTAAACCTATTTTTTTGGTTTTTTGTAGAGATCTTTTCTAATCCACATGGGCATATATCCCCCCAGAAAATTTGTCATAAATTATTGTTGAAATAATTTATCATGTTGCAAATTATGTGTTTCCATCAATGCTCACAGGGCTATGCCCCTCCTTGTGTATGGGGAGGCTCCAATTATTGAATGTAAACTAATATATTTCTATGGGATGGCCAAATAGGATGAGGATCACATAGGGACCCTTTACTAAACATATGGTAAAGTGCTTATACATGGTACAAGGGAAGAAATTGCATTGATGAGGAATGCAAGAGAGAAATTAGGAAAGATGAGGTTATTTTTGTGTGAGGTAGGAAATAACAAAGTTCACACACAATAACTAGAGTAATTAAACATTAAATTATAGGAAGTAAACAATGTAAGTGATTAGTGAGACTAAAATGTTAAAGATAAAAAATTTCTTAAATTCATCAATAAAGATGTAAATTTCCTTCTTGATCACTATGCTTGCAAAGTGCTGAAAAGAGAGAGAAAAGAGGAACACATGAGAAAGGGAAATGGAATAAATTTAAATTTAATTTCTTGTCTTGGTTATACAAATCTCAACATACAAATCATAATCCACAATTTCTACTGAATAGAGTAAACATTTAGAATCCTTTGGAATGAAGAATCCATTCTAATTTATAGCCTTGTGAATTATCTTTTCATCTACCCACCACATGACCTTTTACATTCCTATTCTACTTTAGAATTTCCATATTCTTAGGAAGTGAGTCAATAAGTCCCCTTTTTTATAAATCAAAAGTGAATTTTACAATGCAACTTTAGGAAGTCACTTATGTGAATAAGAAAAAATACAATTATTTCTTACAACAAAGAATTAGAAAGATGGGGAGAGAATAAAGACGGAGGAAGAGAGAAAGGGATAAGGGAGTTAACTAACTACTTTGATGAAGAAGTCTCCTTCAATGAAGAATCAACTCTCATAGGATCCTGCAGAAGATCCTAGATGATGAACTCCATTGATCTTCTTACTGAATTGAGTCACTGAAACTTCTAGCTTATATGAATAAATGACGTGCACATGTTCCAAAGTGCTAAACCAAGTCTAAGGAATAATATCAAGCCTTCTACATTATGTGAAAAAAAATTCATGATATTTTTTGAGATTGGAAATAATCCCCTAATATCTGTCAAATATTCCAAAGTATCCTCATTGAATGAAGAGGGCTCTCGTGCAACTATCTTGACCATCTCTTGAAATGAATTCAAGAGTCATTCTGAGGATGTGTTCTCATTGAGTGAAGATATTCCCAACTCTTACACACTTTTTATAATGTTATTATAAATTCTAGATACATGTTCTTAATAGGCCTCATGCTTGGAAATGGCCTCATCCAACACATCACACCTAGACACTATTGTGTGGGAAAAGTTCTCAGTAGTGGATGGAAAACATTTATGAGACTAATGAAATAACACTTTCCCAAATGGCCCTTTATTTCTCAAAATCCTTTCTAGTATTGCTTAAATTTGACAAGGTAGATAAGACATTTTAAAATAATGAGAGAACATATGGCAAAAAAGTATTCCCCTTTTCAATAATCATGGATACCCATTTATCATTACCAGTTCCATTCATGATGAACACCTTAGCTTTCTTGATTACATGGGAATAGAAACTACAACTGGGAGATATTTAATCATTCAGAGGAAATGATTATGAACCATGTTTGAGAAAGGATAGTACATATGAAGATAATATATTCACATGATCATCCAATTGATCAATGGTCTTCCTATACTTCTCATTCTGTGCAAGGATCCTTATCCTTGTTGAAGACTCTGGGAATAAGTGAGCATCACCCTCATGAGTGGATTTCCTCAAGGATAACTTCATCATTACATAATCATCAAGTTTCATTTATTCCATGGGATTATTTACCTTCGGATGTACTACCTCCACATATTGAGCTCCAGAAGCCTCAGTGTAGAAATGGGAAGTTACTTGTGTTATTCTACCCCTTTTATTCTTCATATACTTCGATATGGAATCAAAGTTAGGTGTCCCTATTTGTTTCACTATCCTAGGTTATTCTCCAAGTAAGTACTTTACCCATGAGAAAGGATCATCAAGTGTGGAAATGAAACTAGGAATCTCAGGTGTTTGGTCAGAGACCAAGGCATGAATGAGATGAGATGATTCAATAGCCTTAACAGGAACACATGAATCCACCATTGTCACGTTACATCCTACATATGGTTTCCTTACACACTCCATGCATCACATGGTCATTCTATATTTTCTTCTATGCGCTGCACTCACTACCCAATGACACACTTTATTTCATTGCTCCATATTCAATTGATGAGGGTTTACAAAGAAAATGGACCTTACTCAATTACTACTCTACCTTTCACCATGTGACATTCCTAGGCTAGTGATATACAATTTATGATAAATCATCGCCCATTCTATCATATTCTAGTGGTAGACACCTTAAGTTAGATCACCATTCCCTCTTGTTATTTTGTAGTGATATACACTTAGGGATAAATCATCAATTGTCCAATCATCTTTTAGCGACATACAATTTAGGCTAAATCATCACCTTTTCTATCTTTTTGTAATGGAATGCACCTTAGTTTATATCACCAATCCCTCTTGTTATTTTTTAGTGATATACACTTAGGGATAAATCATCACTCCACATTTCATTTCATTATGGTATATACTTAGGGTATAAAGTCCATGCACATCTCTTCTACATGTCACATATCATCGTCACTATGCATATACACATCTACAACAACGCCGTAAACATAATGCACACTATACGACCATTTCCCAATGACGCACTCTTGTTTCTAGTTCATTCTTGACTACTGAGGGGCCAAAAAAATAAATCTCACTGGATCCACTCGGGGGGCATGCAACTCTTATCATTCCATCTTGCATCTCATTCCATCCATCCACAATATATTGCATATTATGGTTTCTTATATTATTTCTTACTCTTGATTTTCATGGTCACTTTACTACACATGCTAATTTTATTACTTGAATAGAATTTATCTATACCATACACACATGTGCGTTCACCCCTTCTTCTAGTTGTGATCACAGATACATGTCTCTTACACGCAACACATATGCTCACCGTCTACCCTTCCTACACTATTATCTGGGGGCATCCGCATTCATCTCTTCTAGGTGTTATTGTTTCATTTGGTACTTAGCACTTTCCACTATTTTCTTCTACATGCTTTTGACATAAATTTATCTTTCTAACATGTTAACAGGTTCTTCATGTGTAGCATTTTTTATGCAGGGATATTAGTTTCCATACTTGTTTGTTTACATTGTCTTCTATTTTCTGCCATTTCTTGCTATTGTTTGCGGGCCTTGCCTTATGTTTGGTGTGCACACTTATCTGATTGATTGTGGACATGATAGAATTGTGTGTCTTGTGACATCATGAGTGATGTCCCATGTTTGCATCTCGCTTTGTGTGGATTGATTTTTCTTCTTGCGTGTTTAATACATTGCTTGGTAGCTTTTACAATGTTTTCCTAGCTTATACCTTGTTTTCTACATGCATGTGTGTTTACACTTGTCTTTGGCTAGCCTTCTTTTTTATGTGTTCCTTGGTTCTTACCAAGAACTTTCTATGGTTATAGTGTCCAGGAGGTTCGCCCTCTTCTGGGGACACATGTCTCTTATCAGTGATGTCGTATGCACCCCCAAAGAGGGGGGCATCATTTTGGGGTTTCTACATACTAACACCGAGATTCTACATTGGTTCAGTTCAGTTATATACAACAAGTGGGTTTAGACAAGTCTATGAACCCCATGCACAATGGATTTTACAGGACATGGTTTCCTTAGCATAATGGGAAGTAGTTACAGTATTTGAGGTTATAATGGGTGTGCCTCGATACACAGATTTATACACAATTCAGGGAAGCAGTTAGAGCTTGGAGGGAAAAAAATCATTTCCTCCCTACACTTCTTTGCACTATGGCATGAGATTTCCCAAAAAATTCATAGTACATGATATCCTTCTACACTCTTTCTAGACATGGATTAGGTTCACATGTTCCATTTACATTTACATTTGTGTATTTTACATTTACATGCATTTATTATTTAATGTTTTTACATTTACATACATACATATTTGACTACTTGATCATTTTTGCCTTGCAATTCCGTTCGTATGAGAAACAAGTAGTCAAATGGGGGAAAAACACAACGATAATAATGACATTTAGTAACATCACACATGCTTTAATAACCATGTAGGTACACTACACATTATGGGAGCTACACACACTCATGTTTCACTCTAAGTTCACTCTCATCACTTTTCGTTGAGTATTTTTCATCTATAGTTTCCACGCTCCTCCATATTTTTTTCATTCCATGCTTTATCTAGTCCTTCAGTGCATTTTCTACATAAATCTTCATGGGTATCATATACGCATCTCTATCTACTTTATGTTACCGATATTTCCTCTCACCAACATAAATTGGGGGAAAAATGTAGTCACAAAATCATGCACTTTAAAGACATTTATTTATCCTAGTCTCCTACTACTATATAGAAGGTTCTTAACTGAAGAAAGTACTAATTAACCCCTATTCTTTTGGCTATTTTATTTATTTTATTTCGTATTCTATGACTTATTGCACCTATATGCCCAATCATTTCCAAACATCCCGTGTCATCTTATCCCTAACTGGGCCACCCAAATTTAATATTGGGATACCCATGGGTGCCCTCATCCCACCTGGGGGTGCCCTGATCCTTCTAGCACTTTCCCCCCATTTTTTGGATATTTTCTAGCCATTTTTCATACTTATCTTTCTTTTGGTCGGCCTTTTAGGGTTAATTATGAAATTATACCAAGAGAAACCTATAAATATAAAGTTTTGAGGTCATAATAAGGGACCTAGCATGACTACTACTATCACTCCATCTAGATTTGTATCCATCTATTACATTTGCATCCACATACCTCCATCATTAAGGTACAAGCTAGAACATCAGCATCACACTTCATAGTGTAATGCCCACATTTTACAACCCCAATTACAACAGTAAAATAACAGGTAATTTTATTTTTTTGACTTACATTGCTCACTACACACAACACAACAAGGACTCCAAGTACATAAACTTTACTCGCATACGACAATTACATAAGTTCTTGACTCACATAGGCATGTTGATGCCACACTTTTCCCAATGAATGATTTCTAATAATGACCCAACCACAAGAAAAATGACTTTAGGAATGGTGAACCCACAACACATCATTTATTTTAATTGTATTTTAGTTACGATTAACACTCCAAGAACATTATTGCACAAGGATAAATTTATGGATTAGCCACATACATATTTCTAAGTTCATTCCACAGTTAAATTACCGTTCGACCCCTTTTAATTTGGATTCTTATTCTTTACAAAATTTTCCATAACTTGCATACTTATTTGGCATAACTAGAATACATATAAAATACTTGATTATATTGTTCTTATGTTACAAATCTTCTTGTTGAACATATATTCAGTGTTTACCTTTTTATTCTTATAACTCAAGTGGATGTGACTTGGTGTCCATATAGTGATATTAGGTTTTAACGGAGATTTAGATGCGAGATAGCTTTTTACCAAAAACATACCTCGATCACAGGTTAGTTATTTCCTTACCATAATTATTCCAATTCCATGACTTGAGGAATACCATTTTGATTTATATATGTATTTTGTTCTCTCAAAGGTTGATCACACCAAGAACAATTCATATTCTTTGAAAAAAAAGAATATGTTTAATTGAGTTATAAGGTCTTCATGGGTGGCATTAATCCGAACCTCAAATCTCATTTTTTACTCTTATATACTTTATTTTCTACGTCGCATTATGGTCTTATTATTAGCATTGTCTTGTAGAAGGTTATGAAGTGTTTGTCTAACCTCTTGAAGACACAAATGATTAGAAGACTTGAAGCTACACATGAATCCTAAGTTGGCATCCAAATCAACTAAGGTCTAGATTTATTCCAACTTCACCCAAGGGTCTACCCCCTATATATGTGTTTTAAGCAAGAGGACATATTTACGCTAAACCACCTTCAGAAAGGACCCAGGGTGTAATGTTGAGAGAAATCAAGGTAACACATTTAGCTGAGCGGAGCTAAGGGGTTCATTAACAAGAGTTTAAGACCTAGAACAACTAAGTCACAACCTCCATCCATGTCGTCTGGATCCAACAGGGTTTTCACTCGATGAAGAACTTTGATTTTAAATCTATCTTTGGATGACAAGGTAGTCTGCTAGGCTATGAAGGAGGAGTTAACTCTACACATTCCAAGAAAAGTTTGATTGTGTCACTCCTATCCATCAGGTTTATGACAATGTCATTAACATACTGACTGAGACGATAAACCCATTCTTGGGCTCTTGTTTACTCAACTAGGAGGTTCCATTGAGTGTAGAGTATAAGTTCATTCTACAGTTTTCAATGTATTCTATGGTAAGGAGTATCACACATGAAAACAAGTTGTGCTCTGATATTGAGCAGGGGTAGAGTGTTTCGATTAAATATCTTTATTACATTTACAAAGTATGAATGCACAACATGACTCGTTAATCATTTATTGAACACTAAATATGTACTACAAGATATTACTTCAAATTCATTTACCTTATATAAATATCAAACCCTTTTACCATGTGTACTATGAATCAAAATTGAACCTAAGATTAAATGCACATTTCCTAGATGTCTTTGAAACCAGCATCTCATACATATCAACAAATTATCAAATATAACATTTTGTAACATGAGACAACATTATACATTTATTCATTTAACAATGAACTATATAAATTACAAAGATAAATAGATGAATTACACATCGCCTTTTCGTCATCATTATTTCATCCTGCAAAACCATGTGAGCATGATATCAACGATAAATCAGTGGCATGGCATCCACCCTAATCTAACATAATTATCATTTTTCAGTTTCCCATTTACATATGATAATAATCACAATTTGTAATCGAAATAAAAGGTTTCGAGGCATGTATTCATTACATTTCATTTTACTTCATTTTGTAACCTAGGTGAGAGAGAAAGAAAGGAAAGAGAGAGAGAACACCATTTTGTCAAAAGTTCTATTTTATGCAACAAGTTACACTATAGAGTTTTAAACAGTTATTTACATGTGTCAAAAGTATCTATGGTGGTTTGGAAACCCGACGAGGGTTCCACAACTTTCTATTTTAACATTTCCTTACTAGCTAAAAAAACGTTCAAAACGGGCTTAGAGGCTAAGAAACCGCTTCCAAAAGTTGTCTTCTGATGAGAACACACACCACGATTAAAATTATATGTTTCAACTTATATACCAGGAGTTCACAGCAACTAACGGAATTCAGAACTAGCGAATAGTTTATGTTTGGTGGCTAGTTTTTCGGGGCCACTAGTCGTAGTTGACCCAGTTGCAAATGAACAAAAGTTAGTTCGAGGGCTTGGAAATCCATGTCCAAAAATAATGGTCGATGGATGAATGCACAACAAGAAACTTCCTACAAGTTCCTATATATAAGGAGAATTCATCAGAGTTGACAGAACTAAGAACTAGAAGACCATTTTCAAATGGTGACCAGTTTTCTGGAGTGACTAGAAGAATTGGTCCAATTTGACCTTGTCAAATTGTGACCGGAGACCTAAAAAATGGCTTTGCCAAACTACACCAAAAAGTTTTTTTCCCCAAACTGAATGTTCTAAGCAATTTTCTAGTAAAAATATTAGACGTTTACGAAGACGGATATTAATTTCTCTATCTAGGTTTCAAATGGCGGTTCAAAACAAAAGCCAACTTTCTAGATTTAACAACTTTCTACTACTGTAAACCAGTGTAACAGGGCTCCTATAAGAGTGTCAAAAGGATCACATATGTTCATTCAGGGTCAATCTAGAGGTCAAGGTGACTCATCACATAACAAGGTACATGAATGAAGCTTAACATCTCATTTTTAGAGTTACAAAGGGTACTTAATGAGTTTCTGAAAAATGCAAAAATTAACTATTTAAACAGGGAGATGATCAACTTTATTACTGTGAAGTCAATTTCATCTTGTCGATAAAACAATATTGTAGTGATCCATTTGGGTAGAAAGTTTTCTAAATCACCTCAGAATGAGGGTGGAAGTTCATGTTTAAATGCAAATGAGTTATTTTGACTTCGTGAGATACGACACAACATTTCATTGTTTTGAAACGAGTTGATAAAAACAATTAACTGTATTATAATCCTAATATTTTATAATTCTATTAAGTTGCAAATGAGAAATAAAGCACGAGAATTATGAGAGGTAAGGGGAGATGAACCATGCCTGGGAGGAATGGAGTCGGTCAAACCCACAGGCTTCGGTTCAACATCTCACTTGGGAACTTCGTTAACCAGTTCACGAGCCTCGATCTAACCTCCACAATGTCACACAAACTTCCCAATCACTTGAAGTTTTTCCAATAGAATAAGTTTCTCATTATGCTTTGAAATTTTCTAGGGCCTGCACAAGGCTCCATTCTTGAACATAGGATAAGCGAATGTAGAAAACGGATGGGAGGCTCTACACCTACTAGTGTAGTGGCTTGAAAGTTTTTAAAGCCTTTTGAAAAAATCCATTATGTGCATATCCTGCAATCATGGCATTCTATGAGACAACATTTATTTAAGTCATTCTATCAAATAGTTCATGAGCCTTCTCAACAAATCCATTTTGTGCATATCCTACTATCATTGTAGTGCAGGAGAACACATATTTTTGGGGTATTCTGTTAAACAATACACGTGCTTTGTCCATTCTTTTGCATTTTGCATACATGTCTACTAGGGCAGTTGCAACTACAACATCTGAAAAAATTCCTCTCTCCATTATGATTTGATGGATATCATACCCTACTCTAAAGCTTCCATTTTGGCATAGGCTAGAAATATGCTAGCAATGTAAACTAATTGGGTTGGAGCCCTGTTTGCTGCATACGGTGACACAGTGTGACTACCTCGTGAGGAAATCAACATCTTCTGTACACTGCTGCAAAAATTTTCCATGAGGAGCTGTCTCGTTCTTTCATTTGGTCAAACATGTCTTTTATGTGTCGTTAGATGTCCTTACAACCCTCCTTAAGATCTCTCATCTCTTCTCCTCAGCAGCAGTCGAACTCAAAATATAGCAACTGATATGAATTTCACACATCGTAGCACCTTTTCAACACATGCTGTCCCACACGAGGCTCCACCAAAATACTCCACGTGGCCAACAACATGAGACTAAATGCAGGAGACTTTAGAGGAATTTCTCAGCCCAAACAATATTTATCCACTTGTAAAATCATTGATAAATTCTTATGCAAGGATGCAGTGTACTTATTTTTATTCAAACCTCCAAATGTTTCCATCCATGAGCAACAATTTGAACAATCAACAATCAACGATGAAATCAATAACATGAATAATGGTTTAAACAACATAAAGCAATAGTTGGGTAATTATTGCAACAAACAACTCCAGGCAACCATTTAGATGGTTTTCTTTGGAATTGATTTCCAAAAAGTAAGATGCAATTAAATCATACACTTCTCAATCTTGCCTCTCAATCTGCGTAAATTGTAGCGGCTTCACAGGCATTCCAAGTAAACCATGGACATCTTTGTACCCTGTCTCAGAGCTCATATTTTGGCGCAGACTAGGAGTGCGCTGGTAAATGTAAACTCATTAGGTTGGAGACCTATTTGCTGCATGTATGAAACAGTGTGATTGTCTCCTGAGGAAACCCACACATTCCATGCATAGCTGAAATACTCCATGAGAGGATGTCTCCCTCTTTCATTTGGTCAAACACTATAACAACAAAAAACATACAAAACCACGACAAGATTAAGAAACTCTTTTGACAGACAAACTATCTTGTTTCAGACACAAATACAGATCCATGTCAGTTAAATTTGTGACAAGACATTAGAGTTGTCGTGTGCAGGCAAGTCTAACCCACAGTAAAGTGATTTTGGGCTGCTAAAAGTGAGAGCTACATTTGACGTAGTACTACATACTTTATTATTTTATTTTAAAATTTGTGTGGGGCACTACACATAGGGGGGATTCTATTATTTTTCATGCACACATTCTATTACATTTTCTACATTTATCTCCTAATTACTATTTCACAAAGTGCGACTAGCACAAGAGCACCTAGGGAACGACATGCACACACACACACACCATAACTACATCTGGGTATGAAATATAGTGCAACACTCAGTTAGTATGCCCATTGTTGTGGCAGATGATGTTAGTCTGACCCATTTATTCTACATCTTTTTTTAGGGTTTTGATACTTCTCTTTGGTATTTTTACAGGTCATTCTTCCTCTTAGAATATTTTTAGCATTCGGTATAGCTGTATGATGGAAAATTGACATGTAAGCATGGGAATCTACAAGTACCTCTTCCTCATACCTGACCTCTCGAGGTCATGCCGAGACGGCTGGTGAATGTGGAATATAAATGGTTACAGACAAACTAATCAGGTAATCTTATATCCTCAATATGCAATAATGGAATCTGTGAATCTAAGGTAAAGAATGCCCTCCTAACCTGAATTGGTGTAATGGTTTGTTAAGATATAATAGCTGTTTGGAGGCTCCAATCAATGTCGAGCTCTACCAAGATCTTGTTTATTGGTTGTTGGATACATGGGAAGTGACATGTGGGAGCTTCGTATATATCTCCAGACAAGGTCATGAAAATGGTGATAGGAGGTTTAGTGGATTTGCAGTGAACTATGGGTGGTATTCTGGTCTAGTCCAAAAAATATTAGATTGATTGGCTTCTATATTTAATACAGAGAACTGCGTTATGATATCTGGCGGGAGTGGTGAGGATCTAAATACCAACGTTCGTAAACCGGTATCAATAATTAACTGATTTGTAGGCCCGTTGGGTTGTGGGACTTGGGGATCACAACCGTGAGTTCATGGTTGTTGTGGACCTATTATGGTCATGTGAAGAATCAATCCCTTCTTCTGACTATCCAGTAATCATACGCCTTTTCAGCCTCTATGTTTAAAGCTAGAAGTTGTATAATTTTCTTAGAATACCTTACAGGTGTTATGGCAACTTGAATGCGTAAGCTAGTATCTATGTCAACGAGGAGGTCTCCTGCGTTAGGTTGTGGAACTAAAGGATCACAACCAAATACTTGTTTTCTTTCGAATCCTTGTACAATCATTAGGATATTTTATCATGGCAGTCTATAGTTAGGATGATTTGACCAAAATGTGTACGCCTTGTCGTCTTCGATATTTAACCCTCTCAGTTGTGCACTAATTGGTTTTAGGGTTGCCGTTGCTCAAAAGACATATATCCTAAGGTCTTGGTCTATATCAGCTAATGTTGTGGGTAGATTTGGTTGAGGCACTATTGGTTCAAATATATATTCTCTAGGCTCTCTAGGTCCCGTGATTGTCATGCAAAACGATTCAACTTTTAAGTAAAATTAATAAACTAATTACGAAAGATGTATTTATACTATGCATGTATTCTTCTATTTTTGTATTTTTGATGACGTATTTTAACAAAATTAAAGAGCAGCTTATTCTAGAATATATTTAGAAAATGAACAACTAATATAGTAAGAGAATTAAAACAAACAAAATAGCCTGGTTTGGCTATTTGCCTATGCAGTTGTGAATTTATCCTAAATATCTAAGCAACTAATTATTTTAAATTAAAAAACTCTCGATCCTACCTCAGAAGTGAGGAATGAATCATAGTTTCTCAGAAACTATCAATCCCCACAGCTTCCCTGGCGATATCGAGAGCGAGCTTTTGACTAAAATAAAATAATTCACTACTCTATTTGATACATTTGTAACTAGAACTTTGATAGCTCAAACCTAATGTTTACAGAATAGTGGTAAATCCAGTTGTGTGTGACTTTGTCCCCTTAGTGTGATCTCCTCGTTTCCTTCGTGTTATCTTGAATCCAAAAAAGCATGTATATGATAGTTTTAGCAGAATAAGGAACTTGAACAATGGTAATTTTTGGACATAGACCGAATACAATGCGAGTAAGAGAGAGATAGTGCAAGTGAAAAGAGCTTGACTATGCAATTACTAGCGGGATTATTGCGGGAATACAACAAAAATGTGCTGAGCATTTTAGAAGTTATCTTTGTGACTAACAAAACCTATAACTTTAAATGGATTCCAATCTAAGAATGACACTGTCTTATTTTAAACTGGCTTGCATGGAATAACAATGAGGCAAGAATGAAACAAGAAGATTGAATGACCTCTAAACAATAAAGAAAGACCAACAATGGATGAAAAACATGAAACTAATAGAATTCTAAGAAATAAATTCAAAGACTGAATGATTAAATAGAGAAGGAGAGGGGCCTTTTGTTTGAAAACAAGTTGGCTATTTATAGAAAATGCAATCACAAGAAGGTAACTTGGAATTGAACTCTTTTACCATTAAACAAAGTGAAAACACTATTCAAAGGGCGGCCAAAACATAAATGCAAAGAAAAGTAGCTGAAGAATGCAGGTAGAAATTGAAGATTTACGTTTAACGCGATTGACGGAACTTTCTGGAAAACACGAACAGGACCATGCCGCCTTGTGCAGGACGGCGGTTATAGGATTGTCGCCCTCTCCTAGGTGGCGGTCACAGGACCACCACCCAGGCAAGGCGACAGTCTCATCACTGAAGACCAAAATGCAAGGAAAAATGGGGGCAGAGGGAAAAACAAATCATGTGGAGGCTAAGCAAGGCATGCGGGATACAAACGTATACTTAGCAAGCTTTTCTAGATTCCGAACACCTTGCAAGGAGACATGTATCATCATTGGGGTATGTGTAACATCTTTCTGGAGGTGTAGTACCCTACAGTTTTGGGTACGTACATATTTCCCCCTCGGAGAAGCATCTTATCCATGAAGAGGCATAAAACGGTGGATCAGAGTATGACGGTCCCGAAACATGGGGAGTTAAGAGTTATACCCAACACGCCCGTGTGTTGGAAAGTTTCCATCCAAGATCCCGTTATCTGCAAAATATAAAAAAAAAGGGAACTCAAGTGTAGCTAAATAAAATAATTTGAGAAATAAGGCTAAATTGATATGAAATGAGGACTTACCATCTACACAGGGTTTAGAAATTACCTCTGTTGACATGCTCCGACCCTACGAAAGACATTCAAAATCAATTTTAAAAGGCTATATATATATATATATAAAATGAACTCATTTCACTATTCATTTGTGCATGGATTGATTTGGATAGTTTTTGAGATCTAGGACCCACGGTGATACGGTTTTCGACGAGAGTATAGTCAAAACGTTCATGGTGGTAACGTGATCATGACTCCGAGAGTGGTTTATCGGCCTACAAAGTCTCAGGTTAGTTTTCCTTAATTTATTATTTTTAAACCTAAAATGTAGAAATGATAAAATCTTTTTCTTGGGGGGGTATTTTTAAAAATACTAGTTTTAAATGAGTCTCTAGGGGGGGGCGCCCATAGGGTATGTCCTTATTTTAGTTAAAATGGTGTCTTTTGCTTGTTTTTAGGCATTTTTAGGGCTTCCGAGCCGTTTGCGGGTTCAAGACAAGAATGGTGCCTTGCATAGGGCAGTGGTTATAGGACCACCACCTTAGAAGGTGGTGGTTATAGAACCGTCACTCTGCACAGGGTGGTTGTTCGCATGACAGAAAGCAAAAAACAAATGCTTTGCTTTACTTATTTTTGCATTTTTAACACTTTTACATGTTTCTTGATAGTTTTTATAATTGGATTTTGATACTAACTTACTCCTTTTCTATGTGTTTGTGGGTGTATGTAGAATAAGGAAGAGTACATTAGATGGAGCCAAGAGAGGGAGTGTGATTAGCTCCCAGTAGTGTTAGAGGCACTCACTCAGGCAGAGCAAGATACTCTTTAGAGGTCTGGCATTTGGAGGATTGCACAGGTCCTTCACGTTGCACCTACTAGTCACATATTATGTGACTTATTTTCATACTAGAGATGAGGATCAGAACACCTTCCGATTGCCAAGAGTTAGGGGTGAGTGGACCATCACCCTGGAGGATGTTTACCGTATACTGGGGGTTTCGATCCTTGGGCGGTGGCTGTCTCTTAAGACAACGGTATCGAGATATCAGGTGGTTCAACAGGCCACCTATATGGGGGATATAGTTGTTTTCGATGGGGTCGAAGAAGGGGGTGAGGGTTTGCTCCATTGTTGAGTCAGACATTGTTATAGCTCCGCAAGGCTATTATAGGCATCCTTTCTTTGAGATTGATTGGGGACAAGGGAGGAGACACCCTCTTATATTGTTGGGCCCCCATCATTACATAGATTGAGGGCCATGGACGTGTTTACGCTTGGGGAGCAGACATCCTTGTGACCACCTACCATGATTTATACAGGGTGGTCTAACTATAGGGACAGTCACTAAGCCACCCCACTCTTATCGTGAGTTGGGTGGATGAGCATATCACTCTCGTATGGGATAGGTGTAGAGGCAGAGGATCCTGGAGCTGTCAAGGCAGTGAGGTGGACAAGGAATGACTGTTCTTAGAGTGCCTCACTAGCCAGTGGCCTCTTTAACCACTGTAGACATAGAGGCCACTCCTTATCAGGCCATGGCAGGGTTATGGGGAGAAGAGACTGTCACATTGATTTCTTGTCAGATTACCAGTCAGTTGATAGACAGGGTGGGGAAGTTGGAGATCTACCCCTTTGATAGAGTACCACAGCAGTTCAGCCTCCCATATATTGGCATGTTTCCTCCAGCAGGGCCCAGTGTATAGATCTATTTGTGAGGCTCAGGGGAGGTCCTAGAGGCCAGGGTTTGACTATTGTTACTCTTGGTGTCCTCATCATGGTTAGGAGGGAAATACGTGCTCGAGGGGTAGCCAGTGCTCCTCGGGCACCTTTACTTCAGATTGTCCACCAGTCCTACCCATAGCAATGCAATGAGCCTATTGATGTGGACTCCAAGTCTGAGGAGTTCACTAGGGGAGAGACAGAGGAGGAGATAAAGGAGATGGAGATTGGAGGGACGGGCAGGGAGGATGATAGTGATTCCGAGTGGCATGACACTCAGGATATCCTACGGGCCGAGAGGGTGGATTGAAGCGTAGTAGAGGGTGACTCTGATATCAGAGGAGTTGCTCTCTCAAGATTTAGGGGGAGATGGTGAGTCTGTCGTAGGCTGTCACATTGCTCTAGATGTGGGAGAGAGATGCCAGTCAGTGGTAGCATCAGTGGCAGGCGCAGATCCTAGAGACCCTTCTTGGAGGCCTGGAAATCTGAGTGAGTTGCTACTCTTCTCTTGACTTTGTTTTAGTTAGAATTGTCTTAGTTGTTATTTATTTTTGTTTTTTTTACTCTTGGTTTTATTTTTGATCATTTTCTAACTTATTTTCTCCTTTATTTACAGTGACTGTTGACGAATGGTGAGACTTGATTCACCGAGTATGCACAAATACCTTGTTGCTCCCCTTGGAGAAGATTCATGCTGAGATTTTTGAGGATGTGGGAGAGCCTTTAGCAACCAGTAGGCATACCGATGTTTTTTCCCCGGTCTGGCAGGCAAAAAATATCATGACTTCTCTTCATGTTGAGGTAGTTGGATATAGGATGACTGAGCGCTTGATGAGGAGGAGTCATTCTCATAGTGGGACAGTAGCTATTGGCCATGACCATGAGCCCTTAGTGCATTCAGAGTGCTGGTGTAGCCGGAGTCCTAGACGTGGTCATACGCGCTCTGAGGGATCCCATAGGGGTTGAGAGGCCATTTTTGTAGTGTTTTGTCAGATATTTGTATGATTTTTTTGGTACTTTTCGGGCTCATTGAGCATTTTGACCATGCTTAGGGCATGATGGCATTGTATATAAAACCTAATATATATATCTTTTTGGATCTAGACTTTTGGTGCCTAGAATTTTGTGACTTGTTTCCACATGTATACTAGATGTTTTAAGAGTACTTGTTTTCATGCTTTTCAGAATGCATGCGATGGATGACAAATGATAGTAAACATAATGTTTTTATTTTGTACATTTTTGTAATACTTATATGAGATGATACAAACATATGGTAGTACTGAAATTTTGAATTATTTGGGTAATGTTGGTAATTTCTTCTTATGTTGGCAAAACGTGATAAATGTATAGTGATAAAGAGATGAATTTGCCCCATTCCTAACTCCACGCAACCAGTAAGATGCGAGGGATCTACACCAAGAGTTGGGAAGGGCAAAAATTGTATGAGTTTGACTAAATGGAATGATAAGAGACAGAAAAACCAGTATCAAAAACCAAACTTAGACCTGCACACTTACCCTACTCAAAACTACTACCAAGCTCAGTAGGTCACTTATTTTCCAGTTTATCTAGACATAGATTCATTAATGACAACTTGGTTGACAAAATCTGGTTTTGAGGATTTGATCTCTTTGGAATTTGGATATTTGTTTTCTCTTAATATAATTTGATTTGTGCTTTTTGCATACCAAGATTTGTTAATTTGTGTGAATGGACCCCCCACACCCTGCCTCATGCCACTAGTAAGAAGCACAAGTTTTTCACCAAAGGCGGGATATAGGCAAGTAAGGGCACTTATTTCCTTTCCCAACCTCACACCACTAGTAAGAGATGCGGGCTTATCACCGAAGGTTGGTGGGGCAAAGAAGTGTGTAAAATAAAATATTTTGTTTGCTTGACACTTTTGATTCCATTTGATCTTGACATTTCTAACCTGTGACTTTGGGATATCCTTTCTTTCAAAGAGATTTCAGAGGGATAGATGTGACACCAAGAAGCTTCTAGAACAGATTGTAGGTAAGGACAAATTCACCTAGTATAAAGAAAGAGAAAAACCAAGTATGCATGCCTTGGTATGGTTTTCATCAATATTTGTCTGTCAAACTTGATGAGAAGATTTAAAATTACTTGATGATGTTTGAGGAGATGTGATTTGAATGCTTTTGCCAATACTTTTAGAAATTTATAACAGATTTCTTAAGAGTAAGTTCGTGGACTACAATTTTAACAAAATGAGTGGACAAAATGAAACAGGTAAATGACTAATGCAATGTAGGTAGCCATAATGTACAAGTGGTGATTCTGATGCCTCATGCGTAAAACCATTTAAGATGCAAGGAATTGTTAGTTTCATTGAATTCCTCACCTTCTAGTGTGCACAAGAGATACACATCATTTCCATAGTCTTTCATGACTCGGTATGGGCCCAACCATTTGGACCGGAAATTCCTTCGCCAATTTTCTTATTGATTTGGCTGTCTAGTCTTAGAACTAGATCTCCCTCGTATATTTCTCACTCATATATTTTTTTGTTATACTGCCAGCACATCTAGTCAGCATAGGCTCTGTGCCATTTTTTGGCATTTATCCTAGCCTCGTCAAGGCTTTCCAGTTGAGAGAGGCATGCCTCCCTATAAGCTTCTTCATCCAAAATCCCTTGTAATGAGATGCGGATACTAGGTATTTCAACCTCAAGTGGGAGAACTGCTTCTGCCCCGAATACCAACGAGAAAGGGGTTACTCCTGTTGGTGTTCTTATTGAGGTTCGATGGGCCGACAAGGCTGGATATAGTTTTAAATGCCAACATCGCTTGTTCTCCTTGACTATTTTGAGGAGAATAGCCTTTAATGTTTTGTTTGTCGCTTCAGCTTTCCCATTGGCTTGAGAGTAGTAAAGAGAGGCTGTGTGATGGTTTATTTTCAATTTGCTACATAACTCATGGACCTCATTATTTTTAAAGGATGTGCATTATCAGAGATAATGACTTGTGGGACACCATACCTGCAAATGATTTGATTTAGAATGAATTTGGCAATTACCGAACCTGGTACGATGGTGAGGGGCATGGCCTCTAACCACTTGGTAAAATGTTCCATGGCTGTAATTATAAAGTTATGGCCATCGGTTGATGAGGGAGAGAATTTCCCTATCAAGTCTAGACCCCATGTGGAAAAGGGCCACATGGTCGCTATTGGTTGCAGGGATTGTGCTGGCATGTGAATCTCGTGAGAGAATTCTTGGCAATTGTGGCACTTACGTACAAACTTTACTATCATGTTCAAGAGTGGGCCAAAATAGCCCATCTGATGTATTTTGTGAGCGGTGGCGTGACCACCGAAGTGGCCTCCACATATCCCACTATGGGATTCATAAAGAATCTTCTTAGATTATTCTGTGTCGATGCATCTTAGAAGCATGCCATCGAAGGCTTTAGGATAGATTACCTGTTTTAAAACAACATATTTTACAGTGATAATACGTAATTGCCTTCTATGTTGTGATGTGGCACCTTTTGGGTATGTGTGGTCTATGATAAAATTGATGATATCAGTATACCAGGGACATGTAGAGATGGGGGGCCTGGTTTCGATGAATTATATACACTCATCAGGAAAGTCCAGATTTACCAGATCACCTCCATCTAGTGGATTGTCAGCTAACCAATCTGAAATGATTTTTCCCTTAACAAATTTGTGGTTTACGAATGTTAACTCAAATTCACCCATTAAGGTTATGAAACGCCCAACCTTTTTTAGATAAAGACCCTTACGTAAGGAATGTTCGTAAATGATCTGTTTTTATAATGACCCTTGTTTCATAGTTTAACATGTAATGTCTTAAACGTTTTTTTGTAAAGACTATGGCAAGGCATTCTCTCTCTACATGTGTATAACGTGTTTCATAATCGAGAAATGTTTGGCTGATGAAATAGACCACGCGTTATCGTTTATCATTGTCTTCTTGAGCCAACATGCAGGCTAGCGATACATGAGTGGCTCGTGATTATAGGATCGAAGGGAAGTCTGATTTAGGAGGCATTAGCGTGGGTGGAGACAATAAGAAGCATTTAACTGCTTCAAAGGACTCGTTGCATTCTTCAGTCCAGTCAATGCTTTAATATTTATTTAATAGATTATTGATTGGATGAATGGAAAAACTTGAATATGGGATGAACCTTCAGATTGCACCGCGTTTCCCAAGAAATGACCTGATTCCAGACTTGTCCGATGGTGGGATCATTTTGAGAACAATGCAGATTTTGGCTGGATCAAAATCAATCCCTCGTGAAGATATAATGTAGCCCAGAAGTTTGCCTCTTGCCACACCAAACACACACTTCTCTGGGTTTAATGTGACACCATATTCAATTAGTTGTGAGAGGATGATATAGAGTACTTCTGGATGATCACAATGTTTATTGGCTTTGGATAATAAGTCATCCACGTAGGATTCCATGATTTTATGGATAAGATCATGAAATATGTATGTCATTGCCTGCTAATATGTATTGCCAGCGTTCTTAAGACCAAATGGCATGACAACATAGCAATAAGTTCCCCAGGGAGTTATGAATGTAGTTTTGGCTTGATCCTGCTCAGATATTTTAATCTGATTATACCCTGAGAACCCATCCATGAGGGACAATAGTTTAAATCTAGCTATTGCATCAACAATAACGTCAATGGATGGTAACGAGAAATCATCCTTGGGACAAGCTTTGTTAATATCCCAAAATTCTATGTAAATGCATATCTTCCAATTCTTTTTGAGAATGGGGACGATATTAGATACCCATTGTGAATAGTTAATGGGTTTGATGAATCCCACTTGGAGAAGTTTTATTACTTCCTCTTTTACCATGAGAGCCACTTTTAGCTTCATTGGTCTTGAATTTTGTTTAATTGGTTTTGCATCTGGTTTAGTGACAAGGTTATGTACCGCGATGTGTGGTGCAATGCCCATCATTTATTTATAATTAAATGTGAAATAATTTTGATTTTATTTGAGGATTTGGGTGTGTATTTCTATCTCCTCTGGAGTTAATGAGGATTCCAACTTCAAAATTTTGGGTTCTTCCTCTGTCCCAATGTTTATGTCAATGGTTTCTTCTATTAAAGAAGTGTTACCTTCTTCAAATTTAGGTGGGGTTGGAGGTAGTTCTAAGGTTTTTCCGTCTTCTATCTCGTAGATATTGAGATCCTTCTGTGGAGGAGACTCTACCATGGGATTTCCAAAATAACAAGAGGAATGTGGTATTAAGGAAAGATTTACTATGCGGTAAGCAAGGTGTAGCTCCACATAAGTGTTTAGATATTTGAGAGTGACTATATCATTATCAAAGTGATCCATGATAGAAAAATCATTCTCAGCTTCTCCATGAGTTAGGAGTGGGTTTGTTGATATTTTACACACTAATGGTTTGGTACGAAGTGATACTATGAAATTTGTATCTTCCAACTCACTTTTCGGAGTGAAACGGGAAGCCGAGGTTACTATCGAGTCTGTGAGAAGGTTCTGCTCTTGTGGGATTGATTCAATTGATATGAAGTTAAATTCCTTGCTTAGATCTAACACCGCTGTTTTGTATAGTTGTAAATGTTCATCCCTAGTTTCATATACCTCAGAGACTTGGTTTGCAACTAGTTGTGAGTCTCCTAGTACCCTAATGTCATCAACACCCATTCTTTTGGCTAGGATGAGGCCAAGGAGGAGAGATTCGTACTCAGCCCCATTGTTTGTACATTCAAAGTTTAATTTAAAGGCAAAGGGTAGGATCTTTCCCTCAGGTGAAGTAAAGATCACTCCTGCCCCAGCTCCAAAGTGACATCTAGCCCCATTGAAGTGGAGAGTCCAATATTTTCTTGGAAAAATGGATGTTGGGGTATTTTTTATATCTATTTCTTTTGCTTTGGTTACTTCTACCATAAAAACTTCGTCTGATGGAAGAGAAGCAATTCCCAGGGTGCATCCTATACCCATAGAATCAAATGGTAGGAGAATAGGTAATTCTTTCTCTAGCAACTCGACAATATTTGCGGTAGTCCCTAATGATACTATTTCTATGATGTTGGTCTCATTTTTGAGTACTTGAATGTCCTCAGCTAAATTTGTAATTTCCAATTATGTGGTGGGTATCAACTTCTCTTTTGGTTTTGAATTAATTGGTTTGATAAGTTGATTTTTTGGGAGTTCAAACTCGAAGTGAACGTCTGGTCTTTTCTTTAAATCAGCTAGGTGTATATCGAAGGGTTTTGGGTCACCTTGTGCCGCAAATATTTTTCCTAAGTGTAGAAATCTTATTTCTTGGAATAACATGGAAGGGATTGCCTTCATGCGGTGTATCCATGGCCAACCAAGGATCATATTATAGTTGGTTTCCTGATCTATAATATAAAATTCAGTGAGGACCGTCTTAGGTCCTAAAGTGACTTGTAAAACTATGGTTCCAATTGAAGTGGCCTTGAGGCTATCATAACCTCTTAGCGTATTTCGTGTTGTGGAACAATTTGTCTCTCCATATCCTAACTTTTGAAGAAAAGAAAAGGGGACTATGTTAACTATGCCCCATCGTCGACCATTTTGTATTTAACATAATTATTGTAAACCCATACTTGTAAATGTAAAGTTGGGTCACCTCTTCGTGCAATCTCAACATCTGTTGGCATTTTGCTTATATTAAATATAAACTCATTATCCCTAACTGGCTACCCTGGAGGATAGATGTCAAAGTCTACATGGTTTACTTGAGTTTCCGGAGGAGTGATGTTGATTAAATGACCAAGGCCTAATGCTTCTAAGAGGGTAGCCCTGTGGGCGAGATAGTTCTTTAGCAAATCCAAAAGGAGATGTGAGAGAAGGTTTTAGTTAAGTCATTTATTAAATCATAGGTGCCTATGGGTTTTACCAAAGTTTGTTGAATGTTGTTTGGTTCCAATGGATAACTTGGGGTTGGTTGAGAAGAATAATCCCATGTTATTGTTATGGTTTCTATGGGTAGCTCAGTGTCTAACTCCACCAGACCAACTATTTTAGTTTGGGGTCGAGTTCCTAGTTGGGGTGCGACTGGTGGATTTAATGAAGTTGAAGCTTCCTGATCATTGTT
The DNA here is from genome assembly GCA_019776745.2 of Taxus chinensis. NCBI lineage: Eukaryota > Viridiplantae > Streptophyta > Pinopsida > Cupressales > Taxaceae > Taxus > Taxus chinensis. Next base: position 886,468,731 of record CM034149.1, read on the forward strand.
TCCTATTATAACACCCTTGTTTGTTCCGTTAGGATCTAGCCTGTTATTGTTAGAATGGTTTAGAAGTGGATCATTAAAGATCTTAAGGGGTGCATTTTGAGGGGAAACTTCCCTAGTATAAGTGTTTGGCATGGGCACTACAAAATTTTCTAAAAACATATCTATTATGAGTTTCTTTCTATCTTCTGGCAAATGCTGCATGAATTTATTGTAGTCACGAAAAGTCCTAGTATTGTGGCCTTGAATCTTGTGGAAGCCACAATATAAATTGGGATTATAATTTCGAGGCTGTTGATTTAAAACCTGTTGTGGCCCAAAATTCTGATAAGGTTGCTGGTTAAAATTTTGAGGCTGTTTCCTTTGGTTTTGACTCTGATATCCAGTTGGGTTTTGATTTGGACCTTGTGTTTGGATTTTTTGTTGTCGTCGTTGTTGTTGTGGTCACGGTGGATGATTAAAATACACCGCATTGATTGTTGGAGTAAAATTGTTATTTCACTGATTATTAACAGGTGGCGAAATGTTTACAACATTTTCCCTTTTAACTTGGTCAGTTACTCCATCTGTTGTAACTCCACGGTTCTTGTTAAGGATCTTAAGTCCTTGATTAGCATTCCCGGTATTAGGATAGGCCGTGGTATTTTGATTACGAGTGGTTAATTTCTGTTTGTTCTATATGTCTTACGACCACTATCTATCACTGCTTGGTCGATTTGGAGAGCACTCTCGAGTACTTCATCATAAGTTCTTAGTGGGAACTTTTGGACTTCTTCCTTTATCTCTCTATTGAGAGAATTAAGGAATAAATCACATAGTTCCATTTGATCCATGTTTGGAGTACTTTCTGATGAGTAGAGAACCGTACGCCATCTTTGAATAAAATGAGCAGCGAATTCATTATGTTCTTGTTTAATATGCAAGAACTCCCTGATTCCCGTTCTTAACAATTTGTTCATATCAAAAGCTTTGATGAAATCTGACACAAGTTGCTTAAATGAATGTATCGAGGCTTCAGGTATTCTGTAATACCAATCAATGGCAATACCTTCTAAGGTTTTAGGGAATATCTTAGCAACAACCCCATCCCAAGGGAGTAATTCCCATATGGCTGTGGCATAGGCCTTAATGTGTGTGTTTGGATCACCTTCCCCTTTATATTTGGGTAAATTGGGAAGAGGTCTTGGAAGCATAACACTTCATATGGTGAAGTCTAGGGGCTCTTTTAAATATTCTAAATAAGTCCCTACTACATAGGCCTCGACCATCGATGGCGCTTGCTAAGGGGGTGGAGGTGGAAAGGGTTGTTGATATGGCATAACATATGTGTTTGTAGGGACATAGGGGAATCCCTGTGGTTGAACGAACATCCCGGGAGAAGAGAACATGTCTCCTTGTGGTGATTTTGAATAAATGTTTAAGTAAGGAGGAGCATTGTTCTGGTATGGGTTGTTTGGTGCCAAGCCGAGAGGTGTCATGTTTTCAACTGGAGCGACGTTTGAAAACGTTGTCCTAGTTGGTGTTTGCTATGGGTAATTATAAGGATTTTGAGGAGGCATGCCTAACCAACCTATTCCTATAAGGAGGTCAACCTGATTGGGGTGATGTGGAGGGTTGGGGATTCTTGCTTGCCCAAAATATGAATTTTGGTTTGCTTGAGCAAGTTCTAGCCCTCTAACCTTTTCAACTAAGGCTGAAATGACCTCTATTGGTGAAGACACAGTGTTTTGCCTTAATGGAATTTGTTGTATACCTTGAGGTTGTAAAGGGGTATGATACCCTGCTATGAATTGATCATTACCGTGCCAAGCTTCACCGAGGGAATTTCCCATAGGTGGAGGAATAGGGGTGTTTTCTTGGAATAGCATATCAGATTGTATTTGTAAACTCCCTATAGGTGGATACATGTTTTGGAAACGTTGCTCACTTTTAGCATAACGTGCTAAGTATTCCTCATCCAAAAATAGGAGTGGATCTAAATGTCTACTGATATATGCTCTGAACAAGACCTGAGGAGATGAAGTGGATTCTCCAGTAAACATCATATTGTTAGACCCTGAGGGCTCTGGCTATTGTGTTTGTGCAAGCTGATCAAACTCCTCAATTCGGAATGAAGAACTGGAGCTAGTTCTTTGAGGGGGAGTTTGAGACGACAAGTAATTACTTGAATAGTTATCAACCCATGTGGAAAGTGAGGGTGATGGTTGTCAACTTGTTTGACTATAACTTGTTTCAAGACCTGAGAGAGGTCCACCATATGCATCATATCATGACATATTCGGGGGGTATATGAATACCCGCAGAATAATGGGAAAGAGCAAAGGTGGATGAAAGAAATGAAAACAAAAGGGGAATATTTGTTTGTTTCCCGTTGGGATCACCAATTTTGTACGATGGAAAAGTGACATGTGAGCATGGGAATCTACAAGTACCTCTTCCTCGTACCTGACCTCCCGAGGTCATGCTGAGATGGCCAATGAATGTGGAATATAAATGGATATAGACAAACTAATCGGATAATCTTATAGCCTCAATATGCAATAATGGAATATGTGAATCTAAGGAAAAGAAAGCCCTCCTAACCTGAATTGGTGTAATGGTTTGTTTAGATATAATAGCTGTTTGGAGGCTCCAATCAATTTCGAGCTCTTTTGAGGGAAAAACAAAGCATGCGGAGGCCGAGCAAGGTATGCGGGATACAAACGCATACTTGGCGAGATTTTTTGGATTCTGAACACCTTGCAAGGATACCTGTATCATCATTGGGGTATGTGTAACATCTTTCTAGTGGTGCAGTACCCTACAATTTTGGGTACGTATAGTAGCATAGAGAAATTAGTGTGATAGTCATTCAAGGCTGCAGATCGCCCTCTATCCATGTGAAGACCAGTTCTGGGAAATTTTCCTAAACCAAGGTGCCCATATTCCATACCAGAGATCTCATGGGCACCCTAGTCCTATTTCAGGTGCCCCATTCAAACCACATCACCCAAATCTTTCCTCCATAGGACCCAAACATAATATCTCATGCTTTCATATTTTTTATTCAACACTACGACACAATCCTGTGAGTATCAGTTACCAGCTAAGTTCTTTCCTGCCCTCTATTGCACATTAGGGTTTAATATTCCATTAGTTTCATGTACTTAATTCATTTTAATGTTATCTTAGGGTGTTTATTTATTGTGTTTATATCTCCTCCTATATTAGATTAACTATCTTTCTCTACCCTAGTTTAGTCAATTTTAGTTAATTAGAAGACTATTGTCACATTGTTAGGGTTAGTAATTAGAAGCACATCACAAGATTATTTTTCCTTCAAAACTTCAAGATATAATAACGAGAGATATTATAAGGGTATTATGAAATAAAATTAAAGAAATAATTGTTAAATATTCAGATTTTTATGAGAATTTGGAAGCAGATGAGTAAACAAAATTTAAGGGCTAATTAAGAGGGTCATTTTACAAAGCAAGTACCCTTTATATTGAGATTTAATCCTTGAAATTTCATAGAAACCTATATATCCATAAGATTTGGCTAAAACTGTTGAGTTTCAGCCTAGGACCAGAGGGAGTGAAGAGATATTTGCATCAGACTGTTGTCTCATACCCATTAGGAAGCTTAAGAGAAAAATTACAAAAAAGTGACATATCAAGAGTTACACAAAGAGTGAAGCTCTGATTTTTTGCAATCATGTTAGAGGATTTGAAACAAATATTAAGCAGGTGATATATCATTGATGGTAGTGCTAGAAGTTGATTTTCATGGTTGGAGCAAGCTACCTAGCCTTGAGAAATATAGTAACTAGTTTTGACTAAGGAGTGATAGATGATTTTTTTAAATTATTCTAATTGGTTTTAGTGATGATTATAAAATTATTGTGTGAGTTTGAAATAAGTGGTGTGAAGTGTTTGAGAGAAAAAAAATGATACAAGAATCTAAAACCCTAGGTAGGAATTTGAAACCTTAACAAGCCTTAAGGTACTAAAGCAAAAGAAGCAAGAAATGAGATACCAAGGTAAAGGAAGCGTTAGAATACATTAAACAAGTGAAAAAAATATTATTGGTGGAGATATAAAGGTTGTAACAGTGGGAAACCAATAAATATAGTTTTTAGCTAGAAACCCTAGCTTAAGCTTAAGAAACAAGCAAAAGTGAAGGTTTTCGTGTTGGGAAAAATAGGGAAATAATTGGGAAAAGAAAATTGGTGAAAATAAAGAAGAGGCAAAAGGTTATCTACAATTTTTTTTGGTTTTCTCTGAAATTATGTAGATTTCTCCCAGTTTTTAGGATTCCTTCTATAGGAGGGCTAATTGCCAAAAGCTAGGAAAACACAAAAAAAAATATAAAATATGTTTGGTAAGGAATTGAATCTTGAAATTTAACATGAATATTAATATACCAAATGGGTATCTATAAATTTTACCATGAATATTTGGAAGTGAAAAATGAGGGATTTATTTTTTTTTAAAATAAGGGTTTTCAGGGCTACAAGGAAAGATTGAGGTCTAGAAGGGAAAATATGATAAATGGAGATGTGAAACTTCTTGAGTTGTTTGATAAAGTTTGTATGTGTATATGAAGTATTTTTACAAAAATTTTAAGATTTTATTTAGTGGTTTAATAAATTTAGTGCATTTGAGCAAGTTTGGGCTTCTTAAGCAATGTGTTGGCTCTTTGAGAAAGGGGAATGTTTAAGTTGTTTTTAGTGACTTATAATGAATTTTATGGTGTTATAAGAGGTTTGTATGTAGGGATATGCATAATTTTTGGTATCATAGCAAGGAAATTAAATAATTTTGAGAATTCTAATTGAAGGTGAAGTTGATTTTTTACTAAGAAGGAATTATCTATAGTTTTTGTGGTTGATTTTATTGAGTTGTTCAAAAAATTTCCTTCTAGTGAGTTAGATGTGTGTGGAATGTCAGGTCATTCCTTTAAAAGGTGAATAAAAGTGAATAAAGATAAAATATAGTGAAGATAGTGAAAGAATTCAAAATGCTAGGTAAGAAAGCAAATTTGGGTGAAACGTGGCAAGGTGAAAAAGACTTGCAAGAAATAATATGGAAGTTGGGATAGAAAAAGAGTTGTGTAATTTTATGAAGAGTAGTAAGAAAGAGAAAGAGATGAGAGAGAATAAAAGGAAAGAAGAGAGAATACAAGAGGAAGAGAGGAGAAAGTTCTAGGAAGAAAAAGAAATAAAATAGTTAAGAAGAACTATGAAGCAACTAGATGAGTTGGAAAGAAAAGTAAGAGAAATGAAAAGGAAAGAAATGAAAATAGTGTTAAGGAGGGTGGTAAAGTGGCCTTTAAGGTCACTCATGAAGAGAGATAAGAGACTACAATTGGAGAAGAAGAAAACAAGTTTAAAATGATGAATAAGAAGGAAAGTAGGAAAGGAAAAGAAAAGAACAAGATAAGGTAAAGGATGAATTCAGTTTTGAAGAAGAATTCAAAGAAGAGAAAGCAAAAAAGAAAATTCAGTTTGTATACATAAGATAAGAACAACTAGAAGAAGAATTATAAGAACTTAAGTGTTCTTTAAAGAATGAAAAAGTGAAAGATAAAGAAGAAGAAGTTGAAAATATGGAAGAGAAGACTGAAAAAGAGGAAGAAAGTGAAGAGAAAACATGTGAAGAGACTCAAAAGAATCTTATTTTTAAAATTAAGCTTTTGTGTATTTGTGAAAGTGTAGTTACAATAGGAAAAAAGATCAAAAGTATTGAAAAAGAATCTCATTTAAGAGCTCAAATGAAGAAAATAATATTTGAAGACCTCATTCTTGAGGGTAAATACAATAAGAAGAAGATGAAGATAAATAATGGATATTCAAGGAATATTGAAGCTGAAAAGAATGAAGAGAATGCATAAGAAAAGAGAAGAACCACTACAAGTTGAAGCCAATTGGAAGAAGAGAAAGAAGGCCTTTTTGTACATAGCTTGTTTCTCTCCACATGGGGAGTATGATGCAAAAGTATCATGTATATAAAGCAAAATTTGGCTTGATTAGTCTAAATTGGGTGTTTTAGTTGTTTAATAGTGTTTTGGTCCATATGGACCCCTCATAATGTAATAAGGCATATTTTTGAGGTTTCCCTCCAAAATACACATTTGAATATTCAAATAGCGTGGTAATGTAATCTAGCCTAAGTGTTAGTATGTTAGATTTCTAAGTTTTAGTATAGGCTTAAAATAAATGTAACAAGGTGTTCATATTATAAAATCCTATACTCTACCCTTACCATGGTGGAAACTAACTTAAGTTAACCTAATCATGGTGTGAGTTAAGATGGATGAAACCTAACTACCATATAACCCATAAAAATCTAGTGTACTCAAATGGGGAAGATTGATGGAGTTATGGGGGAGAGGTTTTTAGAAGATTAATACTACTTTACAGAGCACAAGAGGCTCATGAAGCTGGTTATACCAAGATTTATCAATGATAAGGCTTCCTATTGTGTGAAAATATGTGCATATATACTTATATTATGATATCAAGGATAAATGTATACCATTTCTTAGTTGATTCTTACTTTCATGAATGTGGCATTGTTATGAAATGAAGGAAAGATATATGAAACTAATGGCATGACCATAAAGATAGTCTAGAGAAAAAGGAAGAGGATCAAACTTTTTAAAGAGGTAAGAAATTGTTAAAGAATTATAATAATTACTATGAAAGAATTATGAAGTTTATTTAGGACTAAGATCTTGATAATTTATTAAGAGAAACTAAAAAATTCTAATGAAAATGAGTGTATAGTTGATGACAAGTGATTTGAAAGTAAATAACCCAAAAACTATGGATAACTTTGTTTTCTGAGTGACAATCTTTACTTGTTGGGATAAAATTTGTTATGGTGTTTGAAATTTCATCATATAAGAGGAAATTTTAATAATGGTACCAGGTGTAAATGAAGGTTATGATTCATTAGAGGAACCTACAGACGCATTATGAAAAGTTATACACACTACTTAGTTTAAATTAAGAAAAACAAATCTAATCTTACTGGAGTACCCTTTTATAGGAGGGTGAAAACAGTGATTAAGTTGTTGATCAAAGGAATACTATGGAATTTTTAAAAGTATTTTTTGACAAGGTCGAAAGTGCAAGAATATATCAGCGTGAAGACAATAGAAATATAGTATTTTAGGTTAAGTGTGCAAACTGAGATAACCGACTATGCATGCACATGATGCTACAGTGGTAGAAAATTTTGTTGGCATGTGTGGACTTGTAATTTAAGGATATTTGTAAGTTTTTTATGTGGAACACGTATATATAGTCTTGTGTTTCAAATTTCAAGCTTGGAGAGTGAGTTTAGTAGTTTTTATAACCATTTGAAGGTTCTTGGGTTTCTAGGGAAGATTATTGTCACAGTGCTAATGTTAGTAATTAGAAGCACCTAAAAATTATTTTGCCTTAAAAAATTAAAGATATAATAATAAGAGATAATATATGGGTATTCTGAAATAAAATTGAAGAAATAATTGTTAAATATTCATATTTTTACGATAGTTTGGAAGGAGATGAGTAAACCTAGTTTAAGGGCTAATTAAGAGGGTCATTTTACAAAGTAAGTACCCTTTATATAGAGAGCTAATCCTTGAAATTTAATCGACACCTAGATATCAATAATGGGTGGAAATTTTTTTTAAGTTTCATCCTAGGACCAGATGGAGTGAAGAGATATTTACATCAGACTGCTGTCCCGGACCCATTAGGAAGCTTGAGACCAAAAATACAAAAAGTGACATATCAAGAGTTACACAAAGAGTCAAACTTTGAGTTTTTGTAAGAATGTTAGAGGAGTTGAAATACAACTTTATTAGATGATATATCCTTATCGATAGTGATAGAAGTTGATTTTCATGGATGGATCAAGCTACCTATCATTGAGAAGCATACTAACTAGTTTTGACTAAGGAGTGAAAGATGAATGTTTCAATTATTCTAATTGTTTTAGTGATGATTATAACGTTATTGTGTGAGTGTGAAATCAGTGGTGTGAAGTGTATGCTATGATAAGAAGGATACAATAGTATAAAACCCTAGGTAGGCATTTTAAACCTTAAGAATCCTTAAGGCACTAAAGCACAATAAGCAAGAAAGGAGATACCAAAGTAAAGGAAGTGTAAGGAGACTTTGAAAAAGTGCAAAATAGATAATTGGTGGAGATAGAAAGGTTTTTGTATCCACGTATTAGTTATCTAAGCTAAGAGAATAGAAACTAACACCTAATAGTTCCAAAACATAAATCTAATTGTACATAGATCATCATGTTAAGAGCTTAAAGAGAGTAAATATCAACAATATGGATTAGAACATTGAAGGAAATCAAACTAACATGTTAATCATTTATCCTCTACTCTTTGAAATCGAAACTAGTAAATGGACCTATGTAGATCCTTAACAATAAAAAATGTGATTGTTTTTTTGATCCCAAGGGTTTGAGAATGGAGTCTCAATCAAGACATTACTACAAGGACCTTCTTGATAATCTCCTATATGACTCAAAATATTGGATGGATGAATGCAAGATTGATGACACCTATCTCAACACTAATGGATGGAATGCTCAAATAGGTGAAAATGCCTTATAGTTTATGATATATCCATGACAAAGGTGTAAGAATAAAGGTAGGAGGAGGGTTCTGTATATAACCCTCTTAGTTTGAAGAATATTTTCATCCTATTTTATGTGGGATAATAGTAAAGCTAGGCTAGGTATGGATAAGGTCACTTTAGATAAAGTAATATTTATTTAGAGGAGATTTATAAGTCATTAGTGACTCATGGGAGTTGAGGGGGGGTCTTAATTAACCAAGGGTGATTAATTAATAGATAGGTGTATCTTATAGAATATTTTTAGAGGAAAGTTAGCATGATCTAAGCTATGAGGGGAATTTAATCTAATAAATAAAGACTTATTGACTAAACAGAAGGGGAAGTTAATTAATTAGGAATAATTAATTAATCTAAGTAGAAAGGGATACTAATTAATGAAAGGTCATTAATTGGCATTTTGAGAGATATAAGGGTTAATTAGTTAGTGTAATGTAACTATTTAATAGTGATAAAATAGAAAAACGTGTGTTATATATGATATGTCGTCAATTTCCAGGAAAAGATATAAGTAGTGGAATTTAAGTATTTAAATTGCTCTATCCAAATTATAGGTGTCTACATTTTCCCGTCTTTGGGGTGGCATAATGGATGCCACTTCAAAGATAGTATACGAGTATAAACACACGAATTTTGAAAAGATAAAGGAAAAATTAGTGGAGTGAGGAATGCCCCCTCGAGTGTCGATGGGGTGATGAAAGATGTTTGTCAAATATCGAAAAGAAGAAGGAAACAGAAAGAAGAAAAGGGGAAGGGTAAGATGCCTCAGGTGAATTAGATGAATAACGTTGATAGGAGAATGATATAGAAGAAAAAAATGAAGACGAAGGCAAAAGAACGTGCTTTCATCCAGTGTATTGAAAAAACTTTTGTGTCATCATATTGCTAGTGATCTAGCCATCGGTCCTTATTAAAAATATAAGCATACGAAAAACGTGTAGAATGACATGAAAATCCATAATACGAACAATTTCCCATTATTGAAAAACACCAAATCAATGCAACATACAAAATGTAATGCAATACGAGAAGTAAACAAGCTCATTTAATAGGGAAACAAGTACACCAACACATACTCAAGCCAATAATGGTCAAGATAGTTGCACAAATGTTTCTTTATCAATTTAAAGATCCCCAAATGTTCATGATTAATGAAAAGGGTTAAAAATGATGCCCCAAGAAAGGATACATGTGAGGGAAATTGATGAAAGATGTGGGGTTTGATGATAAAGATTTGTGTGCTATCAAAACAATACTCAGGAAACTCAATGTGCCCTAGATTATAGACAAAGTAAGCAGGTTATCTTTGTAAATGGTTGTAGATCCAAGTGATCCACAATTCATTTAGTTTAAGAACACGTGAAAATTCACTAACAAGATAGGGGATGAATACCATGCTGTGTGACACAATTTTTAGCTGCATACGAGATTTTTACCAATTTTTGTAATTTTTTTGAATTTTTTACAATTTTTAAGGAGTTTTTGTTTGATTTTTTAGTTTTTTTTGAAAATTTTAAGTTTTTGAAATTTTTAGTGATTTTTTGATTGATTCTTTATTTATTTTTTAAATTTTGAGTTTTTTTAATAATTTTTAGTGATTTTTTGATTTTTTAGATGAAATAAGAGGATGGAGGATCGCGTGAAAGAAGAGAAAATATTCCTCAGGGAGAAGAAAGGGAGTGCCAGGTAGGAAAAAAATGCCCCCAACATAGTGAAAAACTAGTTAAAAATAATTATCACGACGGGTAGAAGAAAATGTTAGAGTGACCATGGTGGTAAAAACATGCACCAGGGGCATCACGATGGATTAAAAAAACTAAATATACCCCTCCAAGGGGTGTAAATTATCATGAATAGTTCATTTGTTAACTAAATATACCCTTACAAAATTTTTACCATGTCAGACACCATGAGCTTGTGAGCGAGATGATGAGAGTACAGACCCATAGGAGGCATGTGCTGACACCATTCGGGAGTACATCCATGAGATGAGGAATATGGACCCTTTGTGAGTAACCCATCCCTCTTCGTCAAGATTTTACATTTAATCACATTTATTAGGTACCATTTTAGGGAGTTGAAAATTTGTGAACACACACCCTAGGTTGACGCAGGCATGACTCACAGGTGCATGGGAAGGCATCAAAAAGGCATGTGCATGCACATGTGCACACTATTGAAAATCAGTGTGTGTGTGCATGTGTATGTACATAAAATTCACGATGCACATCCATCTAGGGTGGGAAAGTCATGTATGCGTGTAGGTGCACACATACATATGGTTTGTGTAGGCATCCTTGAAGGACGTGTATGCTCAAGTCAGGCAGGATAGATAGGTTGCACACACACATGGAAACATGGGTGCGTAGCTAGCCATAGACGGAGGGTACATGTGCTAGGTGTGCAAACACACTAGAAAATGTGTGCACATTTACCTAAAAGGTTGCACGCAGGTACATAAGAAGGAAACAAAATTGAGATTTAGAAGAAAAAACTAAGAATTTCTTTGAAGAATGTTAGTTAGATGAGATAAAATAGATGAAATTCTGAGTCAATACTTAGAAGAATATAGAAGAATATTGAACAATGGATAGTCCTAACATGTGTCATGTTATTTTTTAGAGATTATTGTCATCACTATAGGTGAGGGAGTGACATGGTCGTCTCGCCACCTTGGAGGTGAGATTCCATCCTCAGTGAGATAGGAAGATGATAGACATTCTACTAAAGGTTACAGGGTTAGCCCACATAGCGCATATGTCGCATAGATTACCATGGATCATGGCCTAATCATAACCTTGGATGAGAGGTGGCATAGTGAGAGATAATTCTTCTGGATTGACATGGGAGAGATGACTATTACTCTCAAGGACGTCCAACATATTCTTGTGTGTGCCCATTTAGGGGTAGTTGATTGAGTATGTCAGTGTTGATGCTGAGCTTACTAAAATGCCTTATTGAGGTTTTTAGATGTGATGATATTCCTCACCGAGGTATGATGATTGTACTTACATAGATGCATTCGCAGACCCCAAGGTTTCATCGTATTGCCTGTATATTTGATGGATCTTGTCAGTGGGTTTTTCCTTACTAATACTGACAAGGTACTTCATTTACATTATGTTTCATTGGTGTTATACGAGTCTTATTATGAGGTGATTTATACTCTTGGGGCTAGTGCAGATTGGCTCATTTATATTGGGATTTACACCTTATCACATACCATGGTCAGAAGACCATTGACCCCACCACGCTGATTGTAGATATGGGTGTGGGATCACATAGCCATTGGTCACCCTACAGGTGTGCTATGCTTTTAGGATCCAGATGATCCATCAGTGATGGGATGGGTCCCAGTTGGGGATGACATCCATGGGCATCTAGGGGGACACCTATCATTATCGGATAGATTTTTCGATGATATTCAACAGTATATGGTAGTGTGGATGCCCTACCACCATTATCATTGGGCCGAGGACGCAATACAAGCTTAACACATCTATGGTAGAGCACTTTATGGTAGGCAACCAAGGGTATATTATTGAGTTTTATAGAGTAGATCATTTTCTAGAGATAGTTTGGAGTATTTTAGGATGTACTTGGTCCTTGAGATGTGCTATGAGCACCAATGAGTAACTAAGAGATTTGACATAGGGCTGCAAATTCAGCCATATCAAGCTCGAGCTAGTTTTTACCAGATGGTTCCACAGGCATGGGTGCCATTGAGATAGGTTAGGGATCCTGGAGTTACAAATGAGTATGCACCATGGTATTTGATTATGTTCTGCCACTGACGTCTCACCATTTTGTAGGCCGCATGGGATGTAAGGGTTAGGCCACCTCCTGAGGATTATAGTGATGATGATGATGATGATGATGAGGATGAGGATGATGGGTTTGATGAATATGGCCACAATGGTAGTGTTGAGGACAGGTTCGCCCAACCATTATAGCGATAGGGATAGGGCCAGGGACATAGATAGATGCCAGTTGTTGGATAGATACAGATACCCTAAGTGGGCCTACCAATTGAAGCACATGTTCCTTTACAATAGGTACCAACATAGAGAGTAGCATCAGAGGGTCCTCCTCTCAGGAGGAGTACCATAACAAGGTTCTCTCACTTAGAGAGAAACACCACATTAGGGGTCAGCTCCTATCCCACCACATATTCCACTGAGACGATGGAGGGGGTGGAGATGATGAAGATGGAGCTAAGGGTGATGGAGTTACGTGGTTCTAGTATATCTAACAGATGGTTGCCCAAATTTCGTAGATTACTAGCTTATTACAACAATGTATTGCCCTAGGTTCAGCAGTTGATTAGTAGAGAGGGACCATGCCAAGGTACATCTTCAAGCAGTTAATATAGAGAGGGATCAGCTGAGTCCAGTAGGGTCCCAAGGTATACGTGCTATCATTATGGAGTGAGATCAGCTCCTAGATTGAGCCTGCGTAGTGGGCCAAGTCTAAGGTCATGTTATACTTTCTAATGAGCTATCCTCATTCTAATGACATACTGATGGAAGTCGCGGTGACACCGTGCACATTGCATAGATATTTAATGAAAGCTGAGAGTAGAGCATCCTACTATAGATCTTTGTATTATGAGGTTGTTTTAGAGGTTCAAAGAGTCACCTAGTTACAACCAGGACTATCAAGCAGATCTGGGAGGTCCCAGAGGCCTATCTGTATCAGGTAGATCAGTGGAGCAGCCACGAGCACACCCAACATGGCAGCATGGTTCATAGGTTATAGGTCATCTACCAGATCTCAGGCCATTGAGTCCCCATGAGGGATCGAGTTCAGGCATGAATCTTCTTGATGTACACACACACACACAGATAGTATATACATATATGTGTGTGTATGTATGTACTTGTAATGTATGCCTCTTATTAAGGACTCAATTTTGATCGATGATGTATGATGCATCAATTTTTGATTATGCATCCTAATGAAGGATTATTTTGACTCATGACCATGATAACATTATTTTTGTAATCTGGATTGATATATATTTTGAGACACATATATACATGGGCATTTGATTTGGATATGATATGGATGATCATGATGATTCGAACTTTATATTATGATGTTGTTGTACATGTATCAAATGTTTTTTATTTATGATATATACGTTAGATGATATCATTTGTATTTTACATGAGATTTTTTTAGATTAGTACGATGAGATGTTATTTATGATATTAGTGCGAGGTGGAATAGATTTTGATATTTACAATCCACTCTTTCCCCCATTGATGATACAATATGTGATGATTATATTAGCATACATGTATGATTTAGATTTAGCATTTTTATTTATATATGATGTGTATATGATGATAGATTTGATGATATGGATGATAGATGATAGATGTGATAAAAAACAATGTACAAGTAACAAACAAACATGCACAAACAAAAGTTAACAAAGCAACCAAATATACATACTTAACAACGCAACTATGCACACTTATAAACAAGTATGCACAAACACACCTAATTATGTACAAAATACAAAGGAATCTAATATAAGAAAGAAAAGATCAATCTAAAAGGTGTGTTTATGCAACACAATATACAAATGAAAAATCAAGAAAAACTATACAAACAAAGCAAAAAAACAAAGAAGGAAATAAAGTAAGCAAACTATTATTATGTTTTTGTGAGACTGTTTTCAATGTGTTTTGTGTTGTTTTTGGGGGTTTTGTGAAATAGTTTTCTATTGTTTTTGTATTTTTTGTTTTTCTAATGTTTTGGGGGTTTTAATCCTATTTGAATGTTTTTTGTGATTTTCAACATATTTTAATTTGTTTGTGTTTTCTAACCATTTTTCGAAGCTATGTATAAGAAACCAAGAAACGTGGATTCCCCCACTATTAGATGGGAATATACAAAGGTAGGTGCCACTTGTTATAAGCAAGAAGGTGAAGTTGTGAAGATGTCCCCAGTGTTATATGGGAATATAAAAAGGCAATCCCTTCACAAAAAAATAATATGAGAACTATCCGAATCAAGGCTTTGACAGGATAAGCTCACAAAGAATCTCATATGCAAGTATGGAACAAGCTCAAGGCTGAGTAAATGTATCCCCTAGATGTAAGATGCTTGTCAACAATGAATCCTCCCAAAGTGTCAGAAATCAATTTTCACTAAGGGACCTATCCAAAGTTCCATAATTGCGTGGTTTTAACATTTGGATGACATGTTTTCTCTTTTTCTTTTTCTTTTTTTTTTTCTCTTTTTTTTGTATTTTTCGTAGTTTTTTACTTTTTTAGTTATTTTCTAATATTTGTGCCATTTTTAAACATAGAAATGCTTTAGGTGCTTGGCATTCATGGACTCTCATATCTCATCTCTACCAAGATGGGAAATTTTGTATGCTCCTAGCCCAACTTTGGCCATAATTACATAGGGTCCTAGCTAATTAGGTTCAAACTTTCCTTTCTTTTCTCTTTCTGCCCTTGTGTTGAATTGGTTTTCCTTCAACACCAAGTCTCCGACCTCAAACTAATGAGGTATAACTCTCTCTTTTAGCTCCGTGACACTCTGTTCTAATATACTTGAAGGTGGTTGAGTGTTGTTGGTCCTTGAAATTGACTAAGTCATAAGGAATAATTCAGTGCACGTGGGAGGCAATAAAGAAGGAAGGCACTTAAGAAAAAGTGTGCAAGGGAAAGGCACATGGTATAAGAGGTTAGTGTGCATGGGAGTAGGACGGTTTAGGTACTTATCCATATTTTGAAGGATTTGTCATAGGAGAAACCTATGAAAATCCTGAATAGGTTTGCTAAATGGATAAGGTACCAACTTGGAGCCTCAGAGGTCAAGAAAAGAATATACCACGTAAGGGATATTCCTAGGATGATCATTATAGGTAGTGAAGGAATTTGAAATATGGCATAGGCATTCGACCATGTTGGGGTGTGGAGCCTATTTTTGATCTTCTAGAATCAATATTGAAGTGTTAGAGTTCGAATGGTTAAGTTTGGAGACTTTAGGAGCATTTTGCACTCGTCTGTTGTTTTTCATGTTGTGATGTGGCTGTCAAGTTGTTGTTTGTTGGATGTCAACGTCATGAAAAATTTTCCACCTGTGGGAAGTTGAAAACTTATGAATTTCAAACTTCTAGGGTCGGCTTAAGAAAAGGATTGTAATCCTATAAATAGAGGTTTTTGGGTATCTTTAATGTATCATCTTGTGTGTTCAAGAGGTCTTGAGTCTTAGTGATCAAGAGGTGATTAAGAGTGATCGAGGTTGATAAATTTAGGTATTAATTGTGGTTTAACATCTTTGGAATTCTGTTGTGAGTTCATAAATTGAGAGTAATATTGTGTTTTACTCTTGTTGATAGTAAAATCATAACAAGTTATTGGTGGACCTAGCCCACATTGGGTGAACCATGTTAAATCTTATCTTTTCTTCTCTTGTGCATTATTTATTTATGTTGTTATATTTCTGCAAGTATAATTATGCTAAATAGTTTCCTACTGCTGTGATTTGAGGAATTGTTTCCACATACTTGTTCACTAATTCCTATCAACTAATATCATAGCTTTGGTGGTTTTTTGCTGAAGTGGTAAATCATAGGGAAAGTTTATCTGTACTGGGAGCTATGGTGGATGAGGGAAGATCGAGGGTTGAGAAGTTCAATGGGAAGAACTTTGGTTTATGGAAGATGCAAATGGAGGATTACTTGTATCAGAAGGAACTCCATGTTCCTTTGGCTGAAAAAAGTAAAGAAACCTACAACTATGTCAGATTTGAGAGTTGTTAGATAGAAAGGTGCTCAGGGAAATTTGGTTATGCCTTGCATCTTTGGTTTCTTTCAACATATCACAGGAGAAGACCACAAAAGGTCTCATGAGTGCATTGGGGAAGTTATATGAAAAACCCTCTGCCTCTAATAAAATATTCTTGATGAAAATTTTATTTAATATGAAGATGTTTGAGAATGGTTCTATTGCTGATCATTTGAATGAATTTAATATGCTTGTGATTATGTTAAACTCGGTAAAAATTGACTTTGATGATGAGGTTTAAGGCTTTATTGATTTTGTGCTCCTTGCTAGATTGCTGGGACAACTTGGTTATGGATGTAAGAAATTCAGTCTCTAATAATTCAAAGCTGAAGTTTGAGGATGTAATAGGTGTGTGATCCTAAGTGAGAAAATGTGAAGGAAGAACACTGGAGATTCTTCTACTCCTGGAAACACTTTTATGGTTGAGAGAAAAGGGAGACAAAAGAACAAAGGGAAAGGTACCTGTGTGAAGTCAAATGATTGCGGAAGGTCAAAGTTCAAGAGAAAGTTAGAAATTTAACACTATGGGAAGGTTGGTCATGCTAAGAAAGATTGTTGGACTCTTTGGGATAAGAAGAAAAAGAGGAGGAAAATAAAGACGTAGATGTGGCAGCAGGTGATGTTTGTCAGGATTCCTTAGATTCTTTATTTAGATAATACTGTTAAGTCTTGGGTGTTAGATTCGGGTGCTTCTTTCCATGCCACCCCATATAGACATTACTTTATTGATTTTGTTCATGGAGATTTTGGATATGTATATATTGGTGATGATGAACCATGAAACATAGTAGGGAAAGGTTGTGTTTAGGTGAAAATAAATAATTGGAACTCATGGCTACTTAAGGACATTAGGAATGTGCCTAAGTTGAGGTGGAAATTGATATTAGCAGGTCAACTAGGTAGTGATAGTTGTGTGGTCAATTTTAGAGCAGATTCTTGGAAGGATACCAAGGGAGCTCTTGTGGTTGCAAGAGGTAAGAAAGAGGGTAATTTTTATTTAACCAGTGGTGTTGATTATTATAATTTAGTTGCTGCAGATGGAGATGAAAATTTGTGGCACTAGAGACTTGGTCATATGAGTCAAAAGGGAATGCAAATTATAAACGAAAGGTTTCCCTTATTAAAGGAGTTAGATTTGGACTTCTGTGAGGACTGTGTTTATGGGGAGCTGAAGTGGGTGATATTCCTCAAGGTTGGATCCTACCAGGATGGAGGTTAAGTTGGAGTTAGTGCATACAAATGTATTGAGGCCAACTAAGGCAAACTCTATTGGTGGTTCATGTTATTATGTCACTTTCATTGATGAATGCAACTAGAAAAGTTTGGGTATATTGCATTAGAAAGAAATTTGATGTGTTTGAAAATTTCAAAAGATGGAAATCCTTGGTTGAGAATGCAACAGGTCTCAAGTTGAAATCTATCAGGTCAGATAATGGAGGGGAGTATTACAATAAAGATTTTCTTGATTATTTTTTTCGGTAAATGGGATCCGCAGGAAAATAACGGTTCCGAAGAATCCAAAGGAAAATGGAGTGTCAGATAGAATGAACAGGACAATAATGGAGGCATTCTAGGTGCATGAGGTTACATGTGGGGATGCCACTCATGTTTTGGGTGGAAGTAGTAAGCACACATGTTTATCTGATTAACAGAGGACCCTCTATGGCCTTGGATGGAGGTATACCTGAGGAGGCTTGGTCTAGTAAGAAAATTGATTACTCGTTTCTTAGAGTGTTGGATGCGAGGTATTTTTTCACATTGATAAAGATGATAGGACCAAATTAGAGGCTAAGTTTGAGAAATGCACCTTTGTTGGATATGGTGAGGATCACTTTGGTTTCCGTGTTTAGAGTCTTAAGGACAAGAAAATATTTTGGTCTAGAGATATTGTCTTTAATGAAAAAATCATGTATAAAGATTAGTTCTAGGGAAAAAAAAGAGGAATCAAAGAAATAATACATAGTGTTAGAGGACATTACGGACAACAAGGTGTCTAAGGGGCTGATACAGGTGCAACATGTTCCGACACATCCAGTTTAAGAAGTTACTCATCAGGAACCCTAAACTCTTGAGGTGAGAAGATCTTCTAGGGTAAGAAGGGAACCTGGAAGATTTACTCCAACTTTGAATTATTTATTACTCACTAACAGTGGAAAGCTAGAGTGCTTTGAGGAAATAGTGTAGGTAGATGCTAGGAAGAAGTGGGAGTAGGCCATGGATGAAGAGCATAGACAACTTATGGAGAACTATAATTGGGATCTGGTGGAGCTATCCGAGGGAAAGAGAGCATTGCAAAAAAAGTGGGTGTAAAAAATCAAAGAGGAAGATGGAGGAAAGAAAAGATACAAGGCCCAATTGGTGGTCAAGGGATTTTCACAGATGAAAGGTATAGACTTTGATGAAATTTTTTTCTCTTGTTATTAAAATGACTTCTATTAGGACTGTTCTTTGTTTAGTAGTAGTAGAAGAGCTGTACTTAGAGCACTTGGATGTGAAGACTACATTCCTTCATGGTGAGTTGGAGGAGGAATTGTATATGCAACAACCATAGGGTTATGAGGTCAAAGGGAAGGAGAGGTTAGTGTGCAAATTGAAGAAGAGCTTATATGGCCTGAAACAAGCTCCACGGTAGTGGTACAAGAAGTTTGACAATTTTATGCAAGAGCAGCATTACTCTAGATGTCACTCAGACCATTGCATGTACATCAACAAGTTTCTTGATGGTAGTTATATTATTCTGTGACTATATATGGATGATATGCTTGCTGTAGGGAAGAGCATCCAGGAAATAGAGGTACTCAAGAAG
This sequence comes from Taxus chinensis, assembly GCA_019776745.2. Taxonomy (NCBI): domain Eukaryota; kingdom Viridiplantae; phylum Streptophyta; class Pinopsida; order Cupressales; family Taxaceae; genus Taxus; species Taxus chinensis. Next base: position 886,487,977 of record CM034149.1, read on the forward strand.
TAGTTAGGTGACTCCTTTACTATGAAGGATTTGGGAGTAGTAAAACAAATTCTTGACATGAGAATAACTCAGAACAGGAAAGAGAGGAAGCTAGTATTATCTCAATAAGAGTACATAAATAAGGTCTTGGAGAGGTTTAGTATGCAGGATGTTAAACCGGTTGGTAATCCTTTGGAAGATCACTTTAAATTATCAAAGGAGCAGAGTCCCAAGACTGAGGAGGATAGGATCATGATGTACAGGGTATCATACTCATAAGTAGTTGCTAGCTTAATGTATGATATGGTATGCACTAGGCCTAGAATTTCCCATATAGGGGGAGCAGTGAGCATGTTTATGAGTGATCCTGGTAGAGAGCATTGATAGATAGTTGAAGTGGATCCTTCCGTATTTGAGAAGGACCATGGGAGAAACATTGTGTTATGGGGGATCAGACACTAAATTGCATGGCTATGTAGATTCAGACATGGTAGGAGATTTGGAAAGCATGAAGAGCACAACAGGTTATGTATTTACAGTTGGTGATACAATGGTGATTTGGATTTCACGGTTACAAAAGGTTGTGGATTTGTCAAACACAAAGGTTGAGTATGTTTCTTCCATAGAGGCTAGAAAAGAGATGATTTGGCTACAATAGTTTCTTGATAAGTTGGGTCATATGTAGGAAGTTAGGAGACTACACAATGATAGTCAGAGAGCTATTCATTTGGTGAAGAACTCCACTTTCCACTCTAGGATGAAGCACATTTAGCTGAGATATCATTTCATTAGGGCAGCTTTGGAAGAAGATAAGTTAAAGATGGAAAAGATTTATACCAGTCAGAATCCTACAGATATGATGACCAAGGCAATCACAAGGGAGAAGTTGAAGTTTTGTTCAACTTTGATTGGCCTTCATGGTTGATAATGAAGGGTTGAGAAATTTTCTCGACAGAAACAATATCCAAGTGGGTTATTGTTGGGGTGTGGAGCCTTTTTTTGGTATTCTAGAATTAATATTGAAGTGTTGGAGTTCGAACGATTAAGTTTGGAGAATTCAGGAGAATTCTATAGTCGTATGTTGTTTTTCATGCTATGACATGGTTGTCAAGTTGTTTGTTGGCTATCAACACCATGACAATTATTCCAGTCATGGGATGTTGAAAGATTATGACTTTCAAACTTCTAGGGTTGGCTTTAGGACTTCTTAAAAAGATTGTAATCCTATAAATAGAGGTGTTTGAGTATCTTTAATGTATCATCTTGTGTGTTCAAGAGGTCTTGAGTCTTAGCGATGAAGAGGTGATCAAGGTTGAGCAATTGAGGTATCAAATGTGGTTTAGATGTGCTTTAACATATTCAAAATTCTATTGTGAGTTCATAACTAAGAGATGACTGTAAGAGTTGTTTTACTCTTATTAATAATAAAATCTAAGTAAGTTCTTGGTGGATGTAGCCCACATTGGGTGAACCACGTTAAATATTTTCTTGTCTTATCTTGTGCATTATTTATTTATGCTGTTATATTTCTGCAAGTATAATTCTACTAAATAGTTTGCTACTACTGTGATTTGAGGAATTGTTTCTACATATTTGTTCACTAATTCCTAACAGATGAGACTTCCACTTCGCATGTGCTCTTATCATGAAGGAAACAAAGGTAGTGCATCCAAATCCTATTTAAAGGATTGTTTGGTTCTAAAATGAGGGAAGAAGAGGGGTGAGAATAAAGTGATGGGTAAATGAAGGATTAAGGAAGGTTTTTAGTAGTGACAAGGTGCTACAAAAATACTTGCAAGGATGTTATATGCATGGGTTTGGGTATGAAAAAGGGTTGTAATGGGTAGAATAGATAAGAAATCTCTCTACAGAGTATTTTTGGAGGGTTTAAGATAATATTGTTATCCTAAATTCACCCCTCAAGGTAATTTTGATAACATGCATCAAATTCTTCAGTCCCGAGAAAGTAGATTGATTCAAGGCCCGAAATCATGTTTTTTGGGGCCTCTTCGGCTTCTCTCTAACTCTCCAATCCAAAAAAAAATCCCAATGAGTTAGAAAAAATGGAAAAAATGCAAAGAATAAGGTCGTAGGATTGTTTTAAAGCATTACAGGTCTGAAGTGTGCGGATCGTACCAGTGTCGATCATATCAAGGTTCATCGTACCAAGTTTGGGGCCGAAATACAAAGAAAATTGGCTAAGTCAGAACTTTTTGTCCCAGGCGGTCTGCGGGACAATTAGGACATCAGGATGTGTGGGACGCAAATCAGCCGATTTTCCACAAGTCAGTCAATTATGGGCAGTGTGGGGATTTTCGTCTTGGACGATCGGGACAAAAGTACGCGCGGGAGGTGTGAGATGCGCAAAGGCAAAAAAGTCACAAAAGGGGACAAGGAAGCCCGAATCGTCTGATGTAGAAGAATGCGTCTAGGACAACTGGGACACGTGGACCCGATTTTTCCGTAATATCTGCAACTCAAAGGAAAATTCAACATTTGACTCCCGAAACTTCAAACGGCCATAAATTTTGACTCCGAGCTCAAGTCAGTTAATGTTGTTTCCTGTCAAATGATAGAAAATGCTTGCTAGACCTAAAATATCTGCCCGCACTTAGAAGGCCATAACTTTTGCATTTTTCAACGAAATCACACAAAATTGGTACCATTGGAATCATGGCTCCAAGATCGATGCAAAAAAATCAATAAATTATGGATTTGATGAGAAATTGGTGGGGATTTTTCATAAAATGTTTCCGGGTTCATAACAATGTTTTATTTGGTAGTTGGGAGCGCAATTAAGAGGCATGGTCATCATTCTTTCTCTGCTACAGCACTTGGGATAGTATGGAGAGCCTTTTTTAATTAACACACAATCATTTCAATCCATTTAATGCCTCTTACAAGTGGTTAAAGGATAGATTTCGGGATTTCCATTTTCCCCCTTCTCTCTCTCTTCTCATTTTCCTATAAATTGGAGTGTTGGGCTCATTGTAAAGGGGGTAGTTTTTTGTAGCAAAGCTTTGCCAAAATTTCTTTGTGAAGCCAATGTGCTGCAGGCCCTTGTTGTGGACTCCTTGCATGGTGATCCAGGCCCTTATCTTGTAACCGATTGAACTGTGCATATCAGGAAGCAATAAAATATAAGTTTGTGGATGCATCTTCCCATGCTGTGTTTTCTTGCATTCTTCTTACCCCTTCAACCTTGATTACAAGAATATTGTGTCTATTTTTATGTTCTTGCAGGGATCCATTATCATTGTGTATGTTTGAAATGTTGTTGTGAATGCATTTTTCTAGATCGTGGAGAACTGTCATCACCCCTTCTAGTATGCACTTTACTTCTATATCTCATGCATTGGAAGACTACTCTCACACCCTCCTTTTCTGGTGTATCACCGCTTTAGTGTAGGCTTTCATTTTATGCATTGTCCCTCCTTGGTACCTTGGAAAGTTAGATTAGAATAGTTAGTTTACCCTGCATTAGAGTAGATTGTGGCAGGTAGTTTAGGAGCAAGAACCAACTTTCTCTGGAGGTCTATTTCAAGTAGCAAGTCCCACAACTTGGGGATAGTACCCATGTTATCCAATCACATCGTGAGTTCAAGTATATGCACTTGTGTAAACATAAGGGTGTTGTGATTCGGTGATAACAAATACTCCTTGATGTATTTAGTCTATATGACCCTTATGATGCAATAAGGCCACTGTAAATGTTTGTGAATAAATATATACGTGTGATTCTAATTATTCATACTCAAAAGTGTAAACCCTTATGTTATTCATATTATTCTGAGTCAGATCTAGTTTCATTATGATTATTTACAATGTTCATTTCCATTTATGATTCATCTGTGCATGGATTTGTTGTTTGTATCTTTTTTTTTTTAGTGAATGTCCATGTTTCCATTTTTACAACTCGTTATCCATAAATGACAGACCATTATCGAGAATATCACATAAAGGAGGGGCTTAAAACCTGCATGCACCTCTGGTGAGCACCCAACATATGTTGGATGAAAGGCCAACATGCTCAGGGTAGAAAGAAGGTATATGAAGAGATGAATACATTTTGCTTCTGTTTCATGGACCTCTTTTCCTTGGACATAGTCGAAGCCTAGCTTAAAATAATGGAGGATGAGTTTTCACAAAGGTTCAGTACTAAATCTAAGTTTGATGCATGAAAATGGGTGGAGGAGAACCTGTATCATGAAATCTATGAGACATTCTTCTATTGTTTCCTAGTAGATTTGTATGAATGGCTATCAGCATATGCATCAAGGAAAATTTGGCACCATAGGCCTCGTGTTTGGACCCAGGAGGGATATCAGCGTTTCATGATTTCAATCTAACATGGACTTGTGTTGTTAATCACTGGGGGAGTAGAGTGCTGACTAGTTATACCTTGGAATATGGTATTTCTACGTATTCTTACCTAGTGATTGCTGAGTTTGAGTTCTTGAGGGAGCCTAGAGGATCGTTCTTTCATATTATTTCACTAGATATTAAGATCCTGGATATTACTTTGAGTTTGGAAACCTTTCCCATGGTTGGCTAGACTCCTGCTAGGCATGGGGCACAAAAGATTACATGGTAGAGGATGGCAGAACTTGCAGTGGAAATGGAGAGAGAGGAGAGATTTCTTAAGTATAATGAAGCTCAGGAGAGAGAGGTTGTAAGATAGCGTAAAGTTATAGGAGTGATGGAATTATGGAGGTTGTTGTTGTGGGAAGGATTTGAGGTTCGCACAGAGGATGTGGAAACTGAGTAGTCTAAGCTACCCCATCATGGCAAGCATGAAAGATAAACCCCCTTGGCTTCTAGAGTGAGCTTGTGATATGAAGAAAGGAGGAGAGTTGTAGGCATGCTTCTTAACCCACATGAAGACTAGAACCTTGCACTTAGTTTTCTAGTTCCTCATATAAGTTTAGATAATATAGTTAGTATCGGTATTAGTAGTCGAGCGACACGTAGGAGGTATAATTTTTCATTTAGTACATCTATGGCTACACAATAATTTCCTATGTTTGGAGGTATTTTTTCTGAAACAATATTTATGCAAGGTGTGGGTTTAAAAGGTTTACGTATAACACCTAGAAGTGGTGTGGGAAACACATCTCAGAGTGGTTCGGTATCACAGACTGTCAGTGCATAGTTTAACATGATGGTGGGATCACAGGGCATAATTGCATTAGGAATCTTACCTATGAAAATATGAGGATCTAAGGGAATTGGCACTAGTGGATCTAGTGGGTTTAGTGGTGGAGGCAACACTGTAGGGAATTAAGGTCCTAGATCTGGTAGATAATGTCCACAACACCATCAATAGGTGTTTTATGAGCTGTCACTCCACTTAATTGATTACAAGGGTGTTGAGGATGTCGTGGAACATTTGCACAAGTGTGATTTGCTATGGCGTACAAAGGGAATCACTTTTCCGGAGTGGAAAGAAAGTTAGTTTGCAACCATGTTCCAAGGGCACACATATAGTTGGTACAGGAAATATGACCCACACCAGACAGTGGTGGATTACATTGGGATGCGTAATGCATTTTTGGTGAAGTTCCACATACTTGATTCTAAATAGAAAACCATCAGCATTTTGAAAGAGATTCAGTAAGGAATGAAAAAGAGTGTGTGGGAGTATGACGCACATTTCAATATTCTCCTATTCAAGTTGTCTTATGACATTCACCCTTCACGTCATGCTCAGTGGTTCGTCAGAGGGCTGATCACACTATTCAAGAGGATGCTTTCAATAAAGGATTTCACATTGCCTTACATGCTGAGGCAGTAGGAAGTGTTGATATAAGAGTTAGTTTGTTGCTAGAATCCAAAATTGTTGTAATGAAAAAAAACTGGAGAAATTATGTATGAATTTGGCTCATGAGACTTGTAACGGGTTATGGTGTATGGATTGTGAAGTAGAGGGTTATACAAAGGAAAATTTCCTACAAAGGTAACTTCGTACCATATCGGTGGACTATGATATTTTCCACAGAGACCATGATGCAAGTAGGTGTCCACTATTGTAGCACATGATCCAGAAGAATGTGTCTTATTAGTGCAAAATTTTCTCCTCTACTACTTATGACACCAAGGATTGTAGATTAATTGACCATATACATGATGTCATTCATACTGGTGTGTGTCAGACCTACGTTTCTAGCAGTTCCAAGGATGAGGGCCATCACTATGAAGGGTGTGCAGATGAATGAGGTCCATATAGAGGATTTTGAGGAGGATTTAGAGGTTATGGAAATCACGGGTGTAGAAGGAGTGAATTCCCTTGGGGAACCTGCTATAAATATGGATCTACATAACATTACAAGCATGAGTGTCATGATTTGTTAAAATGATATTGGTGTGGGAAAAATCACAAGTATGAGGAATGCCCATAATTGTTTGAACACATGAGCCAGAAGCAATGGAAGGATAAGGGCACTAGGATGGTGAGGGTAAAGTGTTTTGATCAACAATGGATGCCAAGGGTGGTGCGTGAGTCAGAGTTAGAACTTGTAATGATAATGATGTGAGCCGAGGTTGCACACGCCAAGGAGATACCAAAGCAGATACTGTTGATTACAATATAATAAGTGGTACATGGGAATTAGCTAGACTATATGCATCAGAAGGAAGTTTATTAGGAAATCATGGATGTTATTCAAAGCCTACAAGGGGAGATCCAATGCTTGAAGGAGAAATTGCTGTAGTTAGAGAAAAATAAGAGTGCTGAGGCTTCAAAGAAGGATATATATGAAGTCAGGGAACTATGTAAGATGCTAAGACAAAAGAATATCATCCCTCTATTAAGAGAGTGGTTAAGGGGAATAGTACCAAGTGCTGGAGGAGAGCACGAGAGGAAAGTTTTTCATGTTAATCTACCTCCTTACAGTTTTGACTATGTTAAGGAGATTACCTTGAGTGTAGTTGTTGATGGGTGGATACTAAGTAATATTCTGATTAACACAGGCGTGGAAGTTAATTTTATCACCCTGGACACATAGAATCAAATGGGAAGACCTCTATTACAACCATCTTCAAATGTGTTGAATATGGTTAACAAGACAAAGGTGATGCCCATTAGTGTTTTCAAGGATGTTTCTATAACTATCCAAGGGGTGAAATTCACTAGAAACTTTGAAGTCTTGGCACTTAATGAGGTAGAAAACTTTTCAGCGTTACTTGGGTGCCCCTGGTGCTATAAGAACAATGTTGACTTATGTTTCAATAAGGGGTATATAAGTTTTAAGAATAAGGAAGAACATGTTATCATTCCTTTGATAGATGGAAATTCAATGCCCTATATTGAGCCCTTGGAAGAAGAAGACCTAGACAAAATCTATGTGTGCACTATAATGGACTCTGAGTTTGTGCAACCAATAAAAGAAGGCATTATCTAGTGGGAAGACACTCAATCTATAAGTGATATAACTAGTGTGACATGTGAAAATTGGGTGCATAGGTCATATGAGTTAGTTGAAAGGTAGTTAAGAGGCTCTGTGACTAGAGTAACAAAGGTGCACTAAGTTAGGCACCTAGGAGGAGAACAGTTGTTGAGTTACACTTGGGGAGACAACCTTGATGTTTTCCAATGAGCATTGGAGACCCAGTGGAGATGTGAGATTGAAAGGAGAAGTATGCTTAGCTATAATTTACTCGGGACTGCATCACGTTGGTGGGAGACCCATCAAGATAACCTTCTAGAATGACGTGAGGTGTGAATCACATTTTGTGTTAGGTTTCTCCAAAGAAATGCACTTACTATCATACAAGACTTTCAAAGCAAGGAACCCACCTCATTTCACATCCAGGAATGTGAGAAGGCCTAGATGGAAGGAAAAAAAACCTTGCCTCCATCTTTATGTGTGCATAAGCTTTACTCTACCTTATAAGGCTGCACATGCGCATGGTACATTCATTCAGAGTTGCGCCTTCAGATAGAAAATTGGTAGGAGTTGATGAATGATCTCCTTCAAGATTTCAAGTATTGGAGTACCAAGCCATCAATGGATACTGTGATGTAGGTTTTTAAGCACCTAACTATGGGGGATATTTTCATGGCAGAGGACATAGTACTAGAGTTTTTGGGTGAACCTGGCTTGGAAGGGAACTTTGATGAGGACGAATTAGAGGAGGTACAACTTGATTGCAAATGCATGGAAAAGGAGAAAGGAAAATTGGTCTACGTGATAGATGCTGAATAGGTGGAAAAATTGGATGTTAACCATACTATCAGTACACACAAGTTTATGGATAGTGCTAATGAGAAAGAACATGCTTACTATGAACCCCTGAATACCAAGAAGGTAAAAATTAGCTCAGCGATGGAATTTGAGGAAGTTACTATTAGAGATTACTAGACAGAAAGGGAGGTTTCAGATAATATTGATGTATTGCGTGAATTCTAAGATTTTTTCCCACATATGTACCATGAGCTTACATGATTTCACCACTCCTTGGATAAATGAAGATCAAGTTAAAGGATGTTGCACACCCAATTCAGAAGAGACCTTATCAATTGAATTTGAATCTACACATCAAATTCAAGGAGGAGATCGACAAGATGATCATATCAGGCATCATTGAGGTTGTTGAGGAATTAGAGATGATAATTCCAATGGTCTTCAGCATTAAGAAGGATGGGAGGATAGGGATTTGTGTTGATTACAAGGATTTGAATGCAGTGTGTGTCATTAATCCTTTTCCAACCCCCTTCACCGAAGAGATCTTGGAAGGAGTATCCGGGCACAAGATCTATTCTTTCACAGATGGATTCTCAAGATATCATTATGTTAGAATTGTAAAGGATCAATTTAAAGAAAACTTTTGCCACTTAATGGGGAAGTTTTTCCTATACGATCATGCCGTTAAGACTGAAGAATGTGCCTACTATGTTTTCTTGCATTATGGTTAAGGTATTTCAAGACTTCATCCATACATTTATACAAGTCTACCTGGATTACTGGACATTATATGGATTGGTGAGGGACCATTGTGAAAATCTGAGGTTGTTGTTTGAGAGATGCTGAAAGTTGAGTATATCTCTCAAAATTAAGAAATGTGCTTTTTCTACTCCATTTGGCATCTTGTTTGGACATATCATAGGTAAAGAAGACTTATTGGTGGATCTTGCCAAAGTTTTCATTATTGTGAGATTGGGAGAGCCTACCAACCATAGTGCGGTGCGTAGATTCCTTGGGAATACGAGGTATTACCGGAAATTTATCAAGGGGTATGCCGAGATCACCACATCGTTGAAGGATTTGTTGAAACAGAAAAGTACATTTCATTGGGAAGAGGCATAATAGATGACATGTGACAAATTGTAGAATAGGCTTATCACTGCACCCATATTACGCTTTCCCTCTTGGGATAAACCATTCCATGTACATGTTGATGCTTTAGGGGTGGCAATTGGAGTAATCTTAGCACAACCTGGTGAGCGCATTATTGACCATACCTTGTGCTTTGCTAATAAGAAGTTGTTGTTGCAAATCAACAGCACCCCTGGATGCAAATCAGGTTTCTAAATTGATGTTTTAGAGCATCCAGTGTGATTGCACAACATGGAAACCTCTCTCCAAGTGTGGGACTTGTGAAACTGAGAGAGGAATCTCCAGATTAGAGGCTGGTTCCTCAAAACTCCTCTGATTAGATCTAATGCTTGCACAACTACAAAGGTTCAGATCCTAATCCTACTCTAAATTGCAAGGAGACAGGGGTAGAAATGCAAAAATTGAAACTAACTAATGATGGTGATGCACCAAAAGGAGTGGTGAAACAATTTTTTGCCATGTAAATAGACACAATTTCATGAAATGCAACAAGGGAGAACATACACAAGTTGATAGATGCAATTAGAGATCTTAAAATGAAGTAAAAACAATACAAACAGAGGACTGAAAGCATTCACAGAGTTTGCACTGTCATTTCCAAATAAAACCTCTTGCAATCCACCATCAAAGAGGTATAAACCTGTTACAAACTGTGAAAAATGTCCGATTCTTACAACTATCAATTTCTAGAGGTGAAAGAAGAAGTTTTCAATGCCAAAAAGTGTTTAACCATGAAGAAATGAGCCAAATATGGCTTCTACAGTGCATGGGTCGAGCCCAGGAGAGAGAAAATGTAAAAAACATGGGAGCCCATTCCTCATTGATGGAAAATGCATTAAAACAGCATAGAGGACCTTAAAAACCCATACCCTATCATTTTTGACCATATTGGAGAAGAATGCGACCCATTCTGTATTAAATTTGGTTGTTGAAATGTCATTTCTGGCCATGGACACATACCAGAACTGTTTTCTGAATTTTCTCTCTCCAAACTGAACCAAAATCCAAAATTGACCATGGAATCATGTAGAAAATTTCATACATCTTTTCAATGATATAAAGAACCTGAAAATCTAAGCTCTGGATCAAAAGATATGATTGTTTGAAGATTTAGGGCAAAAACGGCCCAAAAAACGGATCGGCGGGCAATTTTTTTCAAATTTTGACCTCTTTTTTGTCATTTTGGAAAGTTTTTCAAAAATCCCCTCCACGCCTCCGCTGGTCGGAGTTCCACGTGTTGGGCGTTGATTGGCCACGCAATTGGGCTCTCCTTCCCCTTCTGTGGGTTTTCCTTTGAAAATTTTGACTTTTTTTACACTTTGGAAAATTTTTACAATTTTCCCCTTGCGGCCCCACCACTTGGGACACGTGGCAGTGTTTCATTTGGTTACATCGACAAGGGGCATGGCGGAAAACCTTTACCTTTTTAGTATTTTCAGCCAAAACTTTTACTTTGGGAAATTTTTTAAATCCATTTTCCCCGAGCTTCACACTCTGCCTTCTCCTTAGGACACGTGGTGTTCCTCCAGTTGGCTGACAGGGGCACAACCCTCTTACTTGCCCCGTTGAAAACTCGGCACAAAAACTTTGGCAAAAGTTTAAAAAAGTTCACCAAGCTCCGAACCGCCGCTTGGGCTCCTTACGGACACGTGGCCCAGTTCTTATTGGGTGTCGTGGGCCTCCTACGGGCCGATTTATGGCCTTTGAAAATTTCACCAAACAAACTTCGGCAAAATTCACATCTTACGTTCCTCCGCCACGCCGCGAGCTCCCCTTACCTTCTGACACGTGTCGAGTTCCTATTGGCCACGGGCCAAAATTCAAAAATTTTCCCTTCTCAAAGACTTAGCAAAATTTTCATGCACCTCCCCTTGTGACATGTGTCACAACCTGATTGGTCTACAGGCCCCACGTGGAAAAAATTCTCCATTTTGAACCTTTGACCAAAATACTTGAAAAAAATTTCAAACTTGCCTCCGACCCCCGAACTCATCTGCCACGTGGCAACTTCCTATTGGTTGTGGGCCTCAAATGGGAAAATTTTCCACAAAAATTCTACCAAGCCATAACTTGAAAAATATAAGGAGTTAGGAGGCAAACTTTACCTTTCTAGAAAGATAAGAGAGAGCTCTATCTGATGGTGCCATTTATAGAAAGCCTTGAGTGCCTTAAAATCAAAAAATGTAGACTGAGGCACAATAGAGGCAAGAACACAAGGAGTTAGCCACAAAATTGAGTAGGGGGCACCATTTTGGATAACAATTTGGCAACTCAGAGGGGTCATCTACCTACTAGATGAAAATACCAGTTGCCTTAGGCACTCCATTGGGCATGGAGTCAAAAAAAAAAATTCTGCTTAGAACCCCAACTGACTTAGAATGTTGCAAGGAGGAAGATGGAATATCACTTGATGGAAGCAAGGACTGCAAAACATCTCCATGGAACAACAAGTTATGCTAAAGCACTTAGGGAAAGTACAAACTAACCTACAGCAAAACAATGTGCACAAGCACTTGGAGGAATGAAAATCTAATCTAATATTTACAAGGTGGTGAACTTCCCTCTAGAATCAATGCTTGAGATAGATTCCATTGATTAGAATCTGTAGTTCTTCACCATCCAATGAGGCCAATTGGAAAGCATTGCTGTTTTTGCACTTCGTGACCATGTATGGGCTACTCCAAATGGCATCAAATTTTGAATGTCTTCCCGGTTTTGCTCTATCCACATCCCATTTCAACACTAGATCTCCAACTTGAAAAGATCTATCCTTGGCCTTCCTATTAAAGGTATTTTTGATAAAAGCTTGATCCTTTTCCATTACTTGGGATGCCTGATCTTCTGACCTCTTGCAGCTCCATCAACTCTGCATATCTCACCTCCATGGGCTCAAACTCTAGCAACTCTAACTGCTTCATGAGTTCCAATGTTGGCAACTCAAGTGACATGGGCAAGATTTCCTCTCTTCCATAGACAAGCCTGAATGGAGACTTACCTGTGGATCTCTTGGGAGTTATCCTATCAGCCCACAAGGCTGATTTCAGTTTGGTATGCCAAGACCTCTAATTCTCATCAAGAGTCCTCCTAATGATCCTCAACAAGTTCTTGTTTGTAGACTCGGCTTGGCCATTACCTTGAGGATAATAGTTTGATGAAGTACTCAGATAGATCCCATTCTTGACAGCCCACTCAGTCACCTTGGATCCAATGAATGCCAATGCATTATCAGAGATTATTGTAGTAGGTATACCAAATCTGGTTGCTATGCCCTCATAGAAGTCCAAGATACTAGACTCATTTGCTTCTTTGAATGCTACTACCTCAGTCCACTTGGTGAAGTAGTCCGTGGCTGTCAAAATCCATTTGTGCCCTTGACTTGAATTGAGATTAATGACTCCAATGAAGTCCAAACCCCATTGCATGAATGGCTGGTCAACTGAGATTGGATGCAATGGAAGGGCAGCAAGTCTCTCTTTTCCTATGAAGAATGCACAATTCTTACACCTCTTGATCCATGCATAGCAATCACTGAAAATTTTAGGCCAATAATAACCAACCTTCATGATTTTTAGAGCTGTCACTCTCGGTGCAAAATGACCACCAACTGGTCCACCATGGAACTCTTCCAACACCCTATGAATCCGATTAGTGCTAATGCATCTCAGCAGCACTCCATTCACATCTTTCTTGAACAAAACTCCATCAACAATGGCATATGGGACAGCCTGCAATCTGAAGTGTCTTCTTTGGGTCTTGTTGATCTCCGGAGGGCATAGGCCTATGCTTAGGAAGTGCATTATACCTTGGGTCCAGCAAGGAGTGGGGGGTAGCGTTGTTTTCTTTTTGAGTGCCACTTGGCTCAAGGCTATCTTGAACTATCAAAACAACCTCTTCTTCGTTGCATACCTCTTTTTGCTTCTCCAAAACCAGCTGCTCACACAATCCTTTTCATCTTACCAGCTTGGTGATCTTGATCTCAATGTCATACTCCATGACACGGGTGATCCAACCTGCCCTTTTATCATTCAAATCCTTGTTGAGGAGGAAGTCTTTAACCCCAGCATGAGAGACCAGCAACTGGACCTTGTTGTTCGAGACCAGATGCTTGAATTTCTTCAAGCTTCTGATTACTGCCAACACATGCTTCTCAATAAAATAATATCTTCACCTCATAGTCATCTAGGCTCTGGCTAAAGAAGGCGATTGGCTACTCATCATTGCCCTTGTTCTGCTGTACCAAAATGGCAGAAATAGTATCATTACCTCCAAACGCATAGAGGATGAAATCCTTGGAGAAATCTGGGTTGATGAGAGTTGGTGCTTGAGAGATAACTTCTCTGATTGCTTCAAAACTCTCCTTGCCTTCTGCTGTCCACTTGAAAGCCATGCTATTCTTTAACATTTTTGTGATGGGCTTGACAAGGGCTGCAAAATATGGGACAAACCTTCGAACAAAATTTATTCTCCCTAAGAAACTCTGAAGGGCCTTCTTGTGGCTTGGAAATGGTAGTGCTCCTATGGCTTCAACCCTCTCTGGATCAATTACTAATCCTTCTTTGGAGAAAATATGGCGAACGAGCTTTCCTTCATGTGCAAGAAAGATACACTTTCTAGGATTTAAAGACACTCTAAATCTCCTACACCTCGTGAAGAGTTGCCTCAAATGAGAGAGGCGGTCTGCTATATTTTTGAAAAAAATAGTGATATCATCAAGGTAAATCAGCACCACATTGTTAATCAATCCTTTGAATGCCATTTCCATTTCCCTTTGGAAGGGTAGCACCAGCGTTGGACAGCCCAAATGGCATTTTCCTGTATGCAAAAGTTCCCCAGTTGGTTGTGAAGGCTGTCTTGAACTGGTCTTCCTCCTTCACCATAATATGATTGTAGCCTGAGTAGCCATCAAGTAGTGAAAACCTCTCGAAGCTAGCCACAACTTGCAAGATTTTCTCCATGGAAGGGAGTGGGTAATGGTCCTTGAGATAGGCTCTATTCAAGTCTCTGAAGTCAACACACAATCTGATCTCCCCACTCTTCTTTCTGACTGGAACCAAGTTGGTAACCCAACTAGAATGCTTGATTGGGAATATGATCCTTGACTCAATCAGCTTGTCCAATTATTTCCTCATGAGAGGCTCCATGTGTGGATTGAATGGTCTTTGTTTTTGCCTGACAGGCTTAGTATTTGCATCCAATTCAATGGCATGCTGAGCTAAGTTGGGATTGAAACCTTTCAAGTCTTCATAGCTCCAAGCAAACACATCAGGGAACTCTTGACATAGCTGCATGAAATCATACCTTTCTTGTTCAGTTTTCATCTTTCCAATTTGCAATGGTTTGTCTCTCTTCTACCAAGATGGATACTGAATCCTCTCTCTTGACCTAAATATTTGCTTTCTCCTTCCTAAACTGATCATTGGGATTAAAAATGGACTCCAAAGTGATAAGTCCCCTTGGGTAGCTTGTTAGTTCTCATGCTGCACCCACCTTGCTCACCATACTGTTGTTCCAACTTTTCTTGATTCTTAGCTGAGAACTTAGCTTCTTCTTGTAAGAAATGAATGATTTGCTGGTCATTTTCAAACACTTTCCAACTGACATTGTTATCAGGCACTGAAGGCCTCACAATCACATGGATGTTTGGTTGTACCTTGTCTTGTTGAATGCTTTCCACAATGTCAAAGGCTGCCCCTACTGCTACAAGCCTGTTAGCAGCTTGGTTCTCTTTCCTAGGAATGGATTTGATGCAAAAACCCTCAAAATATTCCATGAGGTTCCATACCCTATTTTTGTAACACTTAAGTAGATCATTCTTGGAAGCATGTTGTCCCTTGACCTGGTTTACAATCAATTCACTGTCACCAAAGACTTGCAAGTTCTTTATTCCTCTCTTCCTGATTGCCCAATGCATCCCTTGCACCAAGGCTTCATATTCAGCAGTGTTATTGGAGCATGCAAACTGAAATCTAAAAGCTGAATAGTACTTTACTCCTTGAGGTGAAACGAGCATGGCTCCACCTCCTGCACCTTGTCTACTCCTTGATCCATGAAAAAACAGCTGCCATACCTCATTGTCATCCTTCATGGTTTGGCCTGGTGATGCTAGGGATGGGCTGATCTTCTTCATATATGCAATAGACCCCTAGCTCAGACTCTTCTACTTCTTGATAAGGATCAAATAGCATGTACCTTGTTTTCCCATTCATCAAGAGTTAGATCCGGGATGCTTCCAACCTTGGTTTCAGCTTCATCAGTGCTTGGGTGATCTTCTTGATCAAATGCTGAGCAATTGGCGTTAATCTGACTTGGAGTGTAAGGCTCAATATGGAAGTTTGCAATAGGTTCAGACCTGATTGTAGCTTTGGTTCCATACCTCGTTCTGAACAGCATGTGTGACCAATCAGCAGACAAATATCCTCCAATCTTGGCTGTGAAGTCCCTTGACAAGCATAGGGAAAAGAGTGGTGGAAGGTCTATGACTGATACATCTTGTAAAACAACAACATTTGGACATGCATGCAAGGTATGACTCAAGTTTCTAATTACCCCAAATGTTGTTATTGCTGTCCCATCCAGCTGCACTACCCCTTTGGATATGGTTTCATACTGGAGCCCTAGCTGATCAGCTCTTTGTTTAGGCATGACTGAGCTGCTTGCCCCGAAGTCTATCATGCAATTATGCACTAGCTGATTTCCAATGATTAATGAAACATAGAAAGGAGTGGGCTTCAAAATTTTACCTTGCTGTCCTCCATGATTCCCCTCAGGATGGGCAACATTTGTGAGCAATTTCTCTTACATTTGAACTTGCTGATTCGAAGTTGGCCAGTCCTTCATGGAAGCTTGTAGCAAATCTCTTTGGCTTGGGATAGATAGGGATTCCCACATTGATATATCAACATTTGTCTTCTTCATCTGATCAATGATACTGAATGGTGATGAAGGATCTCTTTTCTTTCCCTTTGTTTGCACATTCACTCCTTGCACGGTGGGAAGCAACAACTGGTATTTGAGTTGGTCCTAGGAGCTGTTCTTGGCTATGCTTGTGCATTTGACAGCTGGATTTTGTTTGCCAACCACTTGTGGAACCATATAAGGTCATGGATTGGTTGAAGCCAATGGCTGTTCTTCACCCAAATTCCTCCTTTTTGACCTTGTGTTGGCTAGCAAAACCTTGAGAAACTACCTGATTCATACCACAAAAATCCTCTGCTTGCTAATTTACCAACGTGGTGTCATTTGGGGCTGATTGCTGTTGGAATGTTTCTTATTGTTGGTTGTTTCCTTGACTGCCCTCACCCTCCACACCAGTATTTGTCACCATTAATGCTTGATTCAAAGCACCATTTAAGCACATGGATTGGTTATGAGGTTCATTGCATGGAAAACACAAACCATACTCCTGGGAAATGTTGTTTTGTATTGGCACCAGTGCCTTAAAGGTAGATATGGCATTTGGATTATAGGGCTGAAATGGTCTATTGGCAGGAAGCCTTGTTTGATTCATACTTGCAGCTGGATTAGGAGGTATTTGTGGTTGGTATGGCTGCTTGTTAGGCTGAGCTTGGGGCTCGATAAGAAGGTCTAAAAACCTTGGGCTTGCTGCCTTTTGAGAGTAACCAGCTCATTGCCTAGGTTTTGCAATTGCTTCATGACTTCTTGAAGCTCATTTGGGGCACTTGGAGATGAAGTAGAAGCTTCTTTTGAACTTTTATTTCTAGGAGTGGGAGAAGGAGCCAAATTAGGTGCTTGATTAGTTATTTGGACTCTCTAAACTTGGAAACAATGGCATGAGAGGTCTAGGGGCTAGTTTGCTATCTTAGATCAAACAATTTTTAGCCCTAATGGCAATGCTATAAGCAATAGGGATAGTTATGCCTCCCATGGACTGAATCAACATAGAAATATCATAATTTAGAGCTTTGAGATAATAGAGAAAAGCACCTTTTGCTGTTGGCCTGACTGTGCCACTGGAATTCTCTCCCAAGTCTTTTGAAATCTGAAGTTGCAATCGGTCAGTTGTTCATTGGGAGCTCTCTTCATGGTTGTCAGCTACTCCAAAAGAGACAAGTTGTCTCCCTTCTCTCCAAATTTCTCATGAAGTGCTATACATAGCTGATTCTAATTTGTGATTGAACCAGCTCCAAGGCTTCTAAACCATTGCAATGCTTTCCCCTTGAATGAAGATGCCAACAACTTGACAGCCACTTGCATCTCATTGATTTCATGAATTGCACAAAGGTTAGCAATATCCTTAACATGATCACCTGGAGTAGTCTGATTCTCTCCAGTGAAGTATGGGAATGTTCTTCAAGGCTGCAATTGGAATTGGATGTTGTGCATTGAGGGCAAGTGGGCTGCTGCCTGTGAAGTTGACATAGGGGTTGTTTTGTGCCATTCTAATTGGTCTTAAAACCCTTGTTGACTGAATGAAAGGCCTACCAGGTGGAGGAGTTGAAAGAGTTCTGTTTGGTGGAGATGGAGACCTTTGAATCCTTCTTCCTCTTTGCCTTCTTCTTGGAGATAATTGCAGGTATTCAAACATCACCTCTTCTTCTCCAACTCTTGACCTTGTGGTGATTCTTCTCATGAGTTTTCAGGCCTGCACTGCTGAAACCAGTTGATTCTTCCCCTTTGGAGTCGCCAGATATGCAAATTATAGCTCTTTTCAAGAAATAAAATTGCAGCAGATGCACATCAACTTTTCTGCAATAAAAATGAGACCTCTAAGGTCCCACCGGGCGTGCCAAAACTGTTGTTGCAAATCAGCAGCACCCCTGGATGCAAATCAGGTTTCTAAATTGATGTTTTAGAGCATCCAGTGTGATTGCACAACATGGAAACCTCTCTCCAAGTGTGGGACTTGTGAAACTGAGAGAGGAATCTCCAGATTAGAGGTTGGTTCCTCAAAACTCCTCTGATTAGATCTAATGCTTGCACAACTACAGAGGTTCAGATCCTAATCCTACTCTAAATTGCAAGGAGACAGGGGTAGAAATGCAAAAATTGAAACTAAACTAATGATGGTGATGCACCAAAGGAGTGGTGAAACAATTTTTTGCCATGTAAATAGACACAATTTCATGAAATGCAACAAGGGAGAACATACACAAGCTGATAGATGCAATTAGAGATCTTAAAATGAAGTAAAAACAATACAAACAGAGGATTGAAAGCATTCACAGAGTTTGCACTGTCATTTCCAAATAAAATCTCTTGCATTCCACCATCAAAGAGGTATAAACCTATTACAAACTGTGAAAAAGGTCTGATTCTTACAACTATCACTTGCTGGAGGTGAAAGAAGAAGTTTGCAATGCCAAAAAGTGTTCAACCTTGAAGAAATGAGCCAAATCTGGCTTTTTACAGTGCATGGGTCGAGCCCAGGAGAGAGAAAACGTAAAAAACGTGGGAGCCCATTCCTCATTGATGGAAAATGCATTAAAACAGCATGGAGGACCTTACAAACCCATACCCTGTCATTTTTGACCATATTGGAGAAGAATGCGACCCATTCTGTATTAAATTTGGTTGTTGAAATGTCATTTCTGGCCATGGACACGTACCAGAACCGTTTTTTGAATTTTATCTCTCCAAAATGAACCAAAATTCAAAATTTACCATGGAATCATGTATTATAATTTCATAAGCTTTCCGTTGATATAAAGAACGTGCAAATCCGAGCTCTGGATCAAAAGATATGATCGTTTGAAGATTTAGGGCAAAAACGGCCCAAAAAACGGATCGGCGGGCAAAAATTTGAAATTTTGACCTTTTTGCATTTTGGAAAATTTTTTTTGAAAATCCCCCAGGCGCCCCGCAGCCAAGTGCCATGTGGCAATATTTAATTGGGCACGGCCCCCTCTTGGTTACTTTCCCTTTGTTTTTTGCCTTTGGAAAATTTTTACAAAAAACTCCGCCGGCCCCGCAAGATGGACACGTGGCAGTGTTTCATTGGTTGCGTTGCAAGGGGGGCGGGCTTTCCTTTTTATATTTTGAAATTTTACTTTGGGAAAAAATTCCATTTTCCCCCCACACTGCACCGGTCTAGGACACGTGGCGTTGTTTCATTGGCTGACAGGGGCACGGGCTCTTCCTTTCCTTTTGAAATTTTTGACAAAAAACTTTGGCAAAAGTTTAAAAAACTTCCCCGAGCTCCGAACCCCCCTTCTCCTTAGGAACACGTGTCCTAGTTCTATTTGTCGCAGGCCTCCTGCTCCATTTCTTCCCTTTGAAAATTGTGTCAGACACTTTGGTAAAAAATCTTACCTTCTCCCCGCGCCACGAGCTCCCCTTACCTCCTGCCACCTGTCGAGTTCCTATTGGCCGTGGGCCAAAATTCAAAATTTTGCCCTTCTCAAACACTTAGCAAAATTTTCATGCACCTCCCCTTGTGACACGTGTCACAACCTGATTGGTCCGCAGGCCCCGCGGGAAAAATTTTCCACTTGAACCTTCGACCAAAACTTGGAAAAAATTTCCAATTTGCCTCCGACCCCCGAACTCCTCAGCCACGTGGCAGCTTCCTATTGGCTGCGGGCCTCTAATGGGAAAATTTTCCACAAAAACTCCGCCGAGCCATAACTTGAAAAATATAAGGAGTTAGGAGGCAAACTTTACCTTTTCTGGAAAGCTGAGAGAGAGCTCTATCTGATGGTGCCATTTTGAGAAAGCCTTGAGTGCCTGAAAATCAAAAAATGTAGACTGAGGCACAAGAGAGGCAAGAACACAAGGAGTTAGCCACAAAATGAGCAGGGGCACCATTTTGGATAACAGAAGCTAACCCCAACAGAGTAGAATTATACTACCATAGAGTGTGAGGCATTATCGACGATCTACACACTGCAAAAATTTAGGTATTATTTGCTAGCAATTCCTTTTATCTTTTACACGGACCACATGACATTAAAGTACTTGGTGATCAATCTCGTCCTGCAAGGGAACATTTACAGGTGAGTCCTATTATTTTAGGAGTTTGAGTTTACAGTTGTTGTATAACCAGATAAGAGTAATTTGGGGCCTACCCATTTATTAAGGATTGACTCAGGATAGGACGCACTGATCATTGAGAATACAATGTCAGATGCACAACTATTCAGATTGTAATGCACACCCTTTGACTTGGAATATATTTATGTGTTTCTCAAAATGGGTGTGATGCCAGAGGAAACGAAGACTTTGGAAAGGAAGTAGTTATCCATATACGTTGCGCCCTACATGTTAAGTAGTGGAGACTTATATAGGCTAGTTCGTGATGAGGTTTTACATCAATGCATGCTATAAAATAAGAAAAATGCAATCATGGAAGAGGCTCATGGTGGAATTACAGGAGGACACTATGTAGGGAATGTAACTCCGCACAAATTCTCTTAGCTAGCCTTTGGTGGGAGATGGTTTACAAGGATTGTATTGAATATTGTAAGGCTTTTGATCATTGCCAATGCTTTGGTAAGATAGGGAAAAGGGATGAAATGCCATTGATGCTAATAGCTGGTGTTGAACCATTCGAGAAATGGGAAATTGAATTTATAGGCCCTATTTCACCTTCTGTGTGAAGGACAAGTTTGTGATACATCATTACTTTCACTAATTATCTAAAACAATGGGTGGAGGTATCACCTACAAGGAATTACACGGTGACCACAAAAACAAGATTCCTATGGGAAAATATAATCAATAGGTATGAGTTCCCTTTGAGTTTGACTAGTGAATGGGGTACTCCTTTTTTGAATGAGACAGTTAGGATTTTATTGGAAGAGTTCATGGTGGCTCATCACCAGACTACTCATTATCACTCTCAAGCTAATAAGACTACTGAGGCAATTAACAAGATATTGAATCATACACTTACCAAGACTTTTGATATTGGGAGGAAGGATTGAGATGTCAAACTCTCAACCATGTTATGGGCTTATATAATAACTTACAAGAGATTAAACAAAGCCACACCGTTCTAATTGGTATTTGGCATTGAAGCTATTTTTTTAGTAGAGTTCATGCTACCTTCTCTACGTATTACGTGCACAAGAGGATTGGCTAAAGGATTTCCATTGTAATAGCACATTGACAAGTTAATGCAGTTAGATGAAAGACGATCCCTTGTTAGATGGAGTTAGAAGACTGAGAAGGTAAGACAAAAGGCTTGACATGATTGTCACATAAAGAGTAAAAAATTTAAGGTTGGGCAGATGGTTTTACTTTATGATTCTAAGTTCTTGCACCATATTGGGAAGCTTAATGTCCATTGGTTGGGACCATAATATATTACCCATATAGTTGATTATGGCACTTGCCAGCTATAAGCTTTGGACAGAAAGCAACTTCCTGGGTATTTCAATGGAAGTAGGCTAAAGCCCTACTATAAATAACGCTTCTGGGTTTTTGTAAATAAGACAATATTTCTAGTTATCTTAGGATTTCCCTTAATGAATTATCCTTTCTTTTCATTTCCCTTTCTCATTGTTTTGTTCCTTTTGGTTTTCTTTGGGTGTGTGTGTGTGCAATGGTGGCTAATTACATCATTAAGGTGTTATGTGCACACGACTGCACATCTTTTTAGTATGGGTGGAACATAAAGGGGAAACAAGCAGGATGTGGTAAGAGTTAGAAGAAGTGCTTGGAGAAATGTTGATGTGGTGGTTCAGGTTGTGAAGTCAAAGGCACATGGGGTCAAAAGAGAGCGCACATCATAGGTGATTATTAGAGGAGATTGGTGTCAAAAGGATTTGAGAAACCACGTACAAGGGTAAAAATTGCATGAGAAAAATGAGGTAGGTAGCAGAAAGTCTAAGACATATAGGAAGATTGAATTAAGCACAGGAGAAAGTGCAAAGATTTCTATGGTCGAGGTAGTTACACACCAAAAGGTTACGAAAAGTGTTCATGTAGGTTTACATATAGAGGAAAAGTGTTGGATAGAATGCGCGGAAGAATGGCATTGGAAAAAGATGACTTTAATGCATTTGTACATTGGCAGGTGACATTAGGGTTTGTGTGGAAATATAAAAAATCTATAAATAGAAGGTCGGGGGAGAAGTATTCTTTCACCTTGTGTTTTTTTATCAAATAAATTCTTACAATCGAAGGTGATTCTTACAAATAAATTGTGAAGATTAGTGTGCAGAGTTGAAGAAATTGAAGGACTTGTAAACTAGTTTAGAAGTAAAGTACACTCACACACACGGAGGAGTTTGTTTCTGGGTTCCCAAGGGTGGATACACCATCTTGTGGAAAGAAAGTGATCCAGATTAGTGTTTAAAATATAGGGCATGAATTTTCATTAAAATTTCACAGAAGTAGAGCTGAGGGTTCTTCCATTCTTTAGTCAATCAACGATTCTTTCATTTTCCCTATTCTTTAATATTGTGGAAGGGTATAGTGTTTTCAAGGACAAACAACATGCGTAGTGTGGGGTAATGTTGGGCCTTGAAATTGACTAAGTCCCAAGTAATAATTCAATGTGCGAGGGAGCCAGTAAAGAAGGAAGGTGCTTAAGAAAAAGTGTGCAAGGGAAAGGTGCATGGTATAAGAGGTTGGTGCGCGCTAGAGCAGGATGGTTTACAGAATTAGCCATATTTTTATGGAGTTGTTGTAGGAGAAACACGTGAAAATATTGAGTAGTCATGTTAAATGGATAAGGTGCTAGCTTGGAGCCTTGGAGGTCAAGAAAAGAATATTCCACGTAAGGGATATTCCCATGATGATCATTACAAGTAGTGGAGGTATTTGTAATTTGACATAGGCATTCGACCATGGAGGACCACACTTCAACTTGGCATGTAATCTTCTCATGAAGGAAACCAAGCTGATCCATCCAAATCTTATTTAAAGGAGTGCTTGGGTCTGAAATGAGGGAAGAAGAGGGGTGAGAATGAAGTGTTGGGGTAATGAAGGGTTAAGTATGGTTTTAATTAGTGTCCAGGTATTGCAGAAATACTTATAAGGGTACTATATACATGGGTTTTGGTATGAACAAGGGTTGTAATGGGTAGAATAGCTAAGAACTCTATTTGTAGAGTATTTTTGGGAGGGTTAAGATAATATTCCTTGATGTATTTGGTCCATATGACCCTTATGATGTAATGACGCCATTGTAAATGTTTGTGAATCAATATATACATGTGATTATAGTTATTCATTCTCAAAAGTGTAAACCCTTATGTTCATATTATTTTGAGTCAGATCTAGTTTCATTATGCTTATTTACAATGTTCATTTTCATTTATGATTCATCTGTGTATGGATCTGTTATATGTATCTTTTGAGTGAATGTCCATCATTCCATTTTTTCAACTCATTCTCCATCAATGGCGGACCATTCTCATGAAGCTCACATCAGGGAGGGCCTTGGCATCTGCGTGTGCCTTGAGTGAGTGCCCAGTGCATGCTGGGTGATATTTTTACGTTCTTAGGGTAGAAAGAAGGTATATGAAGAAATTACTACAAGTGTGTGGATGCGCCTTTCATCTAGGAGTTTGAGTTTTTCTAGTCTAGCCACTCTGTAATCTTCATCTTTATCTATATAATACCTAATAGGTATCCTTAGGGAGGGAAGCTCTATTTCCAGGGGGATGATGGATTCAGTTCTAAATAGTAGGGAATAAGGTGTCACACTAGTAGGGGTGTGAATGGAGGTCCTATAAACCAAGAGGGCATGGTGAATTTGCAAATGCCAATTTCGACCTGTTTTACTCACTATCTTCTCCATGATTCGAACACGTGTTTTATTAGTGGCCTCTACTTTCCCATTACCTTGAAGGTAATATGGCATCAACCACTTTAATCATATTTGAAAGTGCTAACATAGAGATTTCACAATCTCGTTCTTGAAATTTTTTCCATAGTCAGTGAGAATGGTGGTAGGAATGCCATAATGACATATGAGGTGGTTCATGATGAACTTTTATCTTTGGGCACCTGTAACATACGTTAGTGGAATAGCCTCCACCCACTTAGTGAAGTATTATGTGGCTGTTATAATGTGTGTATGACCATAAAATGATATAGGGGTAAGTTTCCCTATCATGTCCAATCCCCATTTGGAGGATGGCTAGGGTGATGTGATTGGTTGTAATGGTTGCGAAAACACATGGATGAAGTTTCCATATTTCTGGCATAACACACACTTTCTTACATAAGTGCAGCAATCTGTCACCATGGTAGGACAGTAATAGCATGCCCTTAATAAATAATTTATTTAAACCAACCCATTTGTATGGGCTCCGCACACTCCTTTGTGTACCTCTTTGATTACTCCTACTGACTCTATTACATCAAAAAAATGCAACAGATTCCCATCATAGCCATGATGGTAGAGGGTGCCTCCTAGGAGGGTGAAATGAGCTATTTAATGGAGAAGGGTTTTTTTTTCAAAATGGGTGATGTTAGGAGGAAAGGTACCGCTTTGGAGATAGGTAAGGATGGGTTCATACAATGGGGATAAGAGACCAAAAAATTCACATGTCAAGCACAATTCCAACATGTCATATGTAGGTTGAAGTAGATTTTCAACAAAAAAAATGACATATCGTTGTTCTCCTATGGAATTCGTAGTATAGAACCAAAAATTTCCATTGCATATGTAGATCTATTTTCTGCCCTTAGAATTTTTTCAAAGGTGATGCACACAAAATATTCTTGTAGAGTTTCCACCAACTTTTTATATGGGATGATTTTTCCATCCTTGACTTTGTACTCATCGTTGATGTGCTTGATAATCAGTTGTGAGTCACCTATGACTTTAAGATGGTGGATACTCCATTTTATATCCATCTTCATCCTAGCTATGAGAACTTCATATTCTATAATGTTATTTTTGCATGGAAACTAAAGATGAAAAGCTTGAGGTATGGGGTATCTTGTAGGATTGATTAGCACTACACCTTCCCCTGAACCATGAAAAATAAATGATCCGTCAAAATGTAATTGCCACATGAAAAATTTCTTGATGTAAATTAATGATGCATTTGGAAGATCCAAAGACACTGATTTTATTCCAGGTAAGAGTGCTTCTTCCAATTGGTTTGTGAGCACCTATCCTTTTACTGAATTTTTGTGTACATACTTAATGTCAAATCCACTAAGTAGAATGATCCAATTAGCCATCCTACCAGTAAGGGAATGTTTTGAAAACAAATACTTGAGTGGGTAAACTTTAGATCTAAGTTTTGTTTTAGTATTCAACAGATAATGGTGAAGTATTTGGAAATTCAAAACAACAGCCAAACAAGCTTTTTCGATATGGGGATAGTTGATATCATATGTAATTAATGTACGAATGAGATAGTATGTTGTCTCTATTTACCTCTTTCTTCATCAATAAAACCCAAGCACACCAACACATCATCCAAAATAGTATGGAAGCTCACCTGGGGCATGCACAAGCATCAAGCCCCTCCTTTATATGAGCTTCATGATAATGTTATTCCTTAATAAGGGGGGTTTACACAAATAGAGAATGAATGCACCCATTCTTAAGAACCATATTTAAGAGCTAAATCCTAATCTAATGTACCAAAACTTAGGATAACATGATCATACTACAATCTAAGTATAACTAAATCATGATTATCATCAAGAAAGCCAATAATAAACCCATCAACATAAAATGAAATGTATAGATCAAGATCCATCACATAACTTCTCCAGAATCACTTCATTATCTTCATTAGTCAAATTATAGTAGCCAAGATTACATCAAAAGATTTCCATGTATGAAGGTTTTTTATGGTAGCAAAGCTTTGACACATTACAGAGCTCGCCATCACACATTTCACATTTTTTTACTAACTCTCCCCCTCTCTTTTTTTCATACTCGTACACACTCATCCTCCTTTATCTATCTCCTCAAACCATACTTAAGAGGAAATATCAAGGAATCTCCTCTTAACCACTCATCATTACATGATAAATCTGGAAGGAATATTTCATGATTTCCCCACCACTACACAAGAACATGCCAAATTTCATCATGCATTTCCTCAATTGAGTATCCCTTAGAATGCAAGTTCAAGCTAATCCATAACAAAATCAGCTCCTTATCCTTTCATGATAACTATATTGATGCCTTGGAATATCCTTTTTTTGAGATGCAAGTCTTCATGGATTATCCATATGTGTATCTAGTCACTTTTCATTTGTTCCCTAAACGCATCTTTTCCTGTTGTCCAAAACTCACTAAGTCTTGAATCCAGCATACCTGGGCATGAGCCTTCATGCATCTTCAAGAAATAATTCCGTGCATGCCTTCACGCCATGGTTCCAGGTGCCACAATTCTTCGTTCCTTTGGTAATTAGTTAATTTATGGGTCCAATATCACCCCACACTAATTTTATTGTTTCCCCGACAATCCTTTGTGCTACCCAAACTAATTCTTGATGAAAAAAATTCTACTAAGGTAAAAATGTTTCTCCTTCAAAGAATAAAGAATAATAGAACTGAAAGAATCTGAATAAAGAATTAAAGAATGGAAGAATATGTTATGTGACCAATTGGAGGAGTTCAGGGAACTCCACATCTATCTCATCCTTCAACTTTTACCAGGCCTTCAATTCTGATAAGGCCTTCCTTGGCATTTCTCCTACAACACTCAACACTTGGTTTAGGGTAATTTCCTCCACCTTCCTATTTGACACATTGATAGCTACCAATAACTCTGTGTAGACACCTTCGAACTCATCCATCTACTCAGTGATGGAATCCTGAAGTTTGCTAATCCTGAAGTCCATCTTCTCGCACTTCGTTTTGATTTTATCCTTCTGAGTTGTGGTGTTAACAACTAATTATGCACATTTGATCTTGTTGGTGGGGATGGTATTCTGTAAATCCATGAGGGCAGAATCCTCTTCTGTCACTTGCACGTCAATGATGGGCTCACATTTTCTGCAACTGTTGAAGCCCCTATCTTCTAGTATATTTTCTTCCTTGATCTAGGTGAGAAAGTACTCTAATTCAGTGATTTAGGATTCAATGGAGACCTTGTTTTCCTCTTTCTCCTTTTTGAGCTCTATAGTTATGGGCCCCACACCATCCTTGATGTTTGTGAGCAACATCCCCACAAGTTCTTTAAGATATTACATTTCATCCCCATAGTCTATCCTGGCCTAGCTCACCAATTCACAACATTGTCCCAAAATGCTCTTTACGAGGGTGCCAACTCGGTTGTATGCTTCCTTAGTTCATGCATATTTTCCCTTTAATCCCTAGTGAAATCTATCTATATCCTTTACCTTATTCTTCTCTTTCGTGACCAAGGTTCGAACAGTGGCTCCTACATCCAAGCTGCATTGGATCACCTCTAAAGACATATTTTGAAGCGTATTAGATGCTTTCTCATATGTTAGGTGGTTAGGGGTCCACCACCTTATATGTTTCTCCTCCTTTCTTCTTCAGATGGATGGTCTCGATCACATGATCATTGACCTCAAACTCAGGCTCTTCGGTGTGGAAATGCATGTTCCATCTAAGCATCTTCCTAGTTCTAGGAACACCCCCTTCTTGATCCATCAAATCCCATCCATGTAGCTTTTCTGGTTGGGGTGGCTTGGAACCTTGCGCATAATAATTTTGTGGGGTCATCAAAAAATTCCATATGTAGGGAAACAGGTGTCCACTTATTCCTTATAGCTTTGTGATTCATCCTTTTCTTCTTTTTCTCTACGGTTGAATCCTTTATCCTCCTTTATAGTAAAGGAGTCCCCCTTATCTCCCCTTGGGCTGGTGGTCTATGTCAGGGAGGACTCATGCATTGGGATCTTCTCATGTCATGCAGAGTGTTTCTTTCCTTCCTTGCACACCTTTCTCTCATGCGTGGCTTTACCCTCTACTTCCTTCTCTTCTTTCTCTCCTTCCAACTCTACCTTGAAGGTGGTGGGGTATTCTTCTTATTCTTCCTATAAGCCTATTGCAAGGCTCAATGCATCATGTATTTTTTACTTCTTTTCTATAAGGATATTCCACCTCTTATTTCTCTTTCTCACACATCGGTAATGAGGCCTTGGTGCCACCTTGTAGTGAAGTGCTAGTGCACTTGCTACCATTTTGGCGTATGTAGTACCTCCTTTTCCAGGAATTATCTAACTTACCTTCACTTTATTATTCTTCTTATTCCTCTACTTCTACCTTTACCACTTTCATGGGTGGGATTGATGCCCCTCATAGCCTCGGAAAAAAGGGATTATGTAATCTCTACTTCAATCCCTCCTTGTGTTTTCAGGGTGCAACTATATGAACATCTGATGGATGTACTGTTTGATGGTAACACTAACTTGAGGGTGTAAGTCTAGAAAATATGGCTCCAAAAATTTGACATAACCAGGTTGAGTGTCATACTTGTATGTCGCGTGTAATATATGGACATCAGTGTCCACTTTTTCTACATCAAATACCATCTTTTGCATGTCCTTTATTCAGTTGATGGTGTGCTTCATATAATTAGTAGTAAACATGAAGGGGAGCTTCCACCATGGCCCCATCTCTCCCTTGGCCATCATAAAATTTGCTAGAAAAAATGATGTGTAACCACAAGTTTCACCCGATCCCCAACAACTTGTGGAAATTCATGGGGGATGCACCACCCATTCTTAAATGCTTCGTGCAACTGTTCAAACCACATGTTCATCTGAGCCTTGTAGGTACTTGAGATGGTCCCATCACAAGTGAACTTTTGCAAATCAAATTGCATAGGATGAGTGTGCTGGTGGGTGAACCCATATGTTCCCATCTGGCCCATTTGAGATGCCAATCTCGTAGAATACAATCAATAGAAGTATATATCCCCATGTGATTTTTTCTCCTGCCTTGTTGTGCACTCGTGTTTCTTCAATAATACCATTTGTGATAAACTCTGTAAAATTATAACATGCCCTTTTTACCACTCTATAGGCCATATAAAAGAACCTCCTATTGATGATTTTCCACCTCTCTAATGTGTCCAATTTACAACTAATTAGCCAGGAGGTGAATTTTAATGCTGGGTCTAGGAGATCCACAATCACTTGTGTCGTTCCTCCCTTCTCGTATTTTAATTTCTTCGCTAGCTCCTCAATATTTGCAATGGAACATAAATCAAGTGCCATGTTGTTGTCGGTGTTTCGTAGGTCTGTAACTTTCCGAATCAAGTGGCCTGTAATCCTCATCCTTCTTCCTGCAAAGTAGAAGAATTCCTCACGGACCCGGAACATCAACCACCTTAACAGTGGGGCAGATTTCACAAATAACGGAAGTTCCTGTAGGTACACAGACTCCAGTCTTATGTATTTATTTTTTGTACCGAGTCGTTAACATTAGGGTTTCCAAACTCATCCACTTGTTGGACTGTTTGAAACTAAGTCTACCCCCATCAGCTTTTCATTATCACTTTTCTTGTGGTTGTATTCATTGATATTGCACTTGTATAACTTTGAAATCCACTTTTGTGCATTGATAACCCCTGGGGGTATTGTATTTCTGAGTAAATCTCCATGAGATCCTCCTTCTCCACCACTAGTCTCTTTATTTGAGCTTTCTTGGGTACCATCTTCTTTCTTCTCATGCACTAGGTTCTTTGAACCTCTTATTTTATTTTCTGGACTCGATGACTTCTCTGCTTCTCTCTCACATAATCCCTTTCCTGCTCTACTATCTTATTTCCTCCTTGAAACACCCCAAGACTACACTACAAATTTTAGAGTTCCACTAATTCATGTTAAGTACCTCGCTTTTCCCTTCTTCGCAAAACTCTGATTGCACTTTAAGCTTAGGAGCACAAAAAAAATTTCCTAAGGAAAAGTAGTCAAAATGACTACTGTTACCTCCTATTTATAATTTTTCAATTCCTTAGAGTCCCTCCGACCATGTGTCTTAATGCCAATTTTTAATAGAGAACTTTATTTCACTTAAATCAATTTCTAGGACTTCCCCTCATGCATCGTAGCTATAATCTTATGGTGATTCCAGCACTACTTTAGTGCCACAATCCTCCTTTACGTGTGTTACCATGCCAAAGTACATAACCAATGCGTTGTCCACCAAGTAGTTCCTTAAGGTGTTTCCTACCTTATGTTTTACTACATGATCTTACCATTCTGCGTGGTTTTTAAATTTTTCTTGACACACCTTTATAACCACACGAATTCAAACACCTTAACCATCATTTTTCTCATTCTTCTACTATTTTCCTAGTCATTCCCATCAGTCTATTGTCAAAAAAATTTGTCAAACATATTCAACATATCTAGTACTTCACCCCAAACAAAAATGTATGCACGGTCCTCTGCACATAGAATCTATTACAACGTAATTAGCTACTGAAAGCACCAACGCATAACTCAAAACCCAAAAAAATGATGACAAAGGAAATAAATAAAGGGAAAAGCATTAAAGAAAACCTAATCTAATTGGTAATATTACCTTATTTTTAAACACATAGAAGCTTTATTCATAGTGGGGTTTCAACCTTCTCCCATTGAAATATCTTGGCAACCTTATTCCATCCAGCACTTACAACCATCACGCATCTGAATCAAGGATGTAAGATATAATATACGACCCTAACCAATGGACTTTGAGTTTCCCAGGATGGCATAGAAATTTAGAGTCATAAAGTAAAACCATCTACCCAACCTCAAATTGTTTATTCTTAATATGACGATTGTGTCATGATTTTTTTCTCACCTTCTCAGTCTTCTGACTCCACCTAACAAGTGATCACCTTTCATCCAATTACATTAACTTATTTATGCACTCCTATAATTCTTGATCATCGGCTAATCCTCCTACGCGTGCAATACACAGAGAGGAAAACATTAATTATACTGGTAAAATATCTTCCACACAAAACACCAATTGAAATGGCATGGCCTTATTCAATCTCTTGTAGGTTGTCCTATATGCCCATAGTATGTCTGAGACTTTTTCATCTCAATCTTGTCTCCCAACATCAAAAATCTTAGTCATCGTGTGACCTAGTATATTTTTGAATGCCTCGGCTATCCCATTAGCTTAAGGGTGATAAGGGGCAGTATTTATGATGAGCCACCATGAAATCTACTAAAAAAATCCTAATTGTTGCATTAAAAAAATGTGTACCCTTGTCACTAGTCAAGATCAATGGACACCCACACCTGCTGATTATATTTTCCCATAGGAATATTGTTGATGTGGTTGTTTTTCAGTCCTTTTTAGGCCCTACCTCTGCCCACCATGTAAAGTAATGAATGCAAGTAATGATATAGCGTGAACTAGTCCTTCATGCGGCAAGTGAAATAGGTCCTAGAAAATCAAACGTAAATTTCTCAAATGGTTCAGCGCTAACTATCATTCTCAAGGGAATTTCATCTCTTCTTCCTGGCTTACCAACGTGATGGCAATGATCCTAGGCCTTGTAAAAATCAATACAATATTGGTAAATGATTTTCCACTAAAGACCATATAGTAAAATATTTCACGCGGTGGCATTTCCTGCATAGTGTCTTCCTACAATTCCACCATGTGCTTCCTCCATGATTACAATGCACTCATGTTCTAATATGCACTGGCGTAAGATTTAATCAAGGGATAACTTGTATAAGTCTCCACTGATTAATATGTAGGGGTGGTGCGTATAGAAAATTGTTTTCTCTTGAAAGTCTTCATTCCTTCCGGTGTCATACCTATTTTGAAAAACATGGAAATGTCATCTAATTCAAAGGGTGTGTTCCACAATCTAAACAATTGTGCATCTTGAATTTTTTCCTCAATGCTTTGTGCATCCTCCTCTTAGTCAGTCCTTGATAAATGGTCAAGTCCCAAATTACTCTTACCTAGTTTCATAACAACCATAAACTCAAACTCTTGAAACAATAACACCCACCTATATATGTTCCATTGTAAAATGGTCTTGTTCACCGAGTAATTCAATGTCATGTAGTCCATGTAGAATATAAAGGGTGTTACTAGTAGATATTTCCTAAATTTGTGCAGTGCATAGATCATCAACAATACCTCGCACTTAATAGTATTATAGTTCTGCTCTGCTGGTTGTCAACTTCTTGCTTGTAAAAAAGAGGGTGATCTACATTCTCCTCAGTAGGTTATGCCAACACTGATCGAATTTCCATCCCTAAGGCATCAATGTGTACATGGAATGGCTTATCATAGGAAGGAAAGTGTAATATGGGCATAGTGATAAAGTATTTTCTTCAATGTATCAAATGTCATCTGCTGCACCTCTCCCCAATGAAATTAAATATTTTTGCTTTAGTAATCCCTCCAATGGCATGACGATCTTGGCATATCCCTTAATAAATTTTCAGTAGTACCTCATATGTCCAAGGAATCCACACACTGCACTCCGGCTGGTAGGTTCCCCCAATCCCACAATAACGGAAACTTTGGCAGGATCCACTAGTAATCCTTCCTTACATATGATATGCCCTAATAGGGTTTCGAAAGGAGTAGCAAAAACACATTTCTTAATGTTGAGAGATATACTCAACTTTCGATAACATCAACTGTAGATTGTCCCAATGGTATTTTACTAGCCCATAAACCATCTAATCATCAAGGTAGACTTGAAGAAAATTACGGATGAAGTCCATTAACACATGAAACACAATGTGTGAAAACACAATAGGCACATTCTTTAGTCCAAAAGGCATGACCATGTAGGGAAAAATTCCCCACTCAGTGGTGAAGGTTTTCTTTTCTAGGTTCTATTTCACAATTCTAACCTGATGATATCCTGAGAAGCCATCTGTAAAAGAATAGATCTCGCATGTGGTTACTCCTTCCAGGATCTCCTTAATGAAGGGGGTTGGAAAAGGGTCAATGACACACACCGCATTCAAATCCTTATAATCAACAAAAATCCTTATCCTCCCATACTTCTTAATGTTGATGACCATTAGACTTATCCATTCTAATTCCTCAACAACCTCAATGATGCTTGATACAATCATCTTGTGAATCTCCTCCTTGACCCTGACATGCAGATTTGGATTCATTTGGTATGGTATCTTCTGATTTGGGTGCACACGCTCCTTCTGATTGATCCAAATCTCTCCTAAAGAGTGGTGAACTCCCTTAAGCTCATGGTACCTATGTGGGAACAAATCTTGAAATTCATGTAATAGATCAATAATATTTAAAACCTCCCTTTATGACTAGTAATCCCCAATAGTAGCCTCCTTAGGTTTAATATATGAGCCAATGTTAACCTTCTTAGTTTGTAGGGGTTCATGGGAGGAATATGATATCTCATTAGAACTATCCATTACCTCACGTGTACCAACAGTATGGTTAACATCTGAGTTATCCACTTTTTCACCATCGATAACATAGACCAAATTCCCTTGCTCTTTTTCCATGCAAGCATGCTCAAGCTATATTTCCTCTGGCTCTTCCTTATCAAAGTGCACTTCCAATTCAGCATCTCCAAAAAAATCCAATATTCTATCCTCCACCATCACATTATCCCCCATATTTAGGCACTTAACAACCTGTAATGCGTCATGCACCGATGGTTTTAGAATTTGATACTCAAATGTTTGAATCAAGTCATCTATCAACTCCCACCAATTTCCTATCTAACAACATAGTTCTGAATGAATGT
The DNA here is from genome assembly GCA_019776745.2 of Taxus chinensis. Lineage (NCBI taxonomy): Eukaryota > Viridiplantae > Streptophyta > Pinopsida > Cupressales > Taxaceae > Taxus > Taxus chinensis. The sequence continues at coordinate 886,521,860 of CM034149.1, forward strand.
ACCATGTGCACACACAACCTTGTAAGAAGGAGTAAAGCTTATGCACCCATTAATATGTAGGAAAGGATTTCACGCCTTCCATCTAGGCCTTCTTATATGCCTAGACATGAAACAAGGTGGGTTCCTTCCTATGATAGTCTTGTATAATAGTAGGTTCATTGTTTTAGAGAAACCTAACAGAGAACGTGATTCTCACCTCGTGCCACTCTAGAAGGTTATCGTGATGGGTCACCCACCGAACGTGTAGTAGTCTTAAGCAAAGTATAGCTAAGCATACTTCTCCTTTTGATCTCACATCTCCACTAGGTCTTAATTTCTCACAGGAAAACATAAGGGATGGTTCCCCTAGTGTAAGTTAGCAACTATTTTCCTCCCAGGTGCCTAACTGAGCGTGCCTTTGTTACTCTCATCACAGAGCCTCTTAACTACCTTCAAAATAACTCATATGTCCCATGCTCCAAATTGTCACATGCCACACTAATGGTATCACTTACAGATTAAGTGTCTTCCCACTGAATAACTCCTTCTGTTGGAAGCACAATCTCACAGTCTCTGATAGTGTGCACATAGATTATTTCTAGGTCTCCTTCTCCGAAGGGTTCAATATAGGGTGATGAATTTCCATCTGTCAAGGGATGATGAGATGTTCCTCCTTGTTCTCAAAACTTATATATCCATTATTGAAATGTAAGTCAACATTGTTCTTATAGCACCAGGAGCGCTCAAGTAATGCTGGAAAATTGTCCACCTCAGCAAGCGCCAAGACTTCAAAGTCTCCAGTGAATTTCTCTCTTGGACAGTGATAGCAACATCCTTCAAAATACCAATGGGAATTTTCTTTGTCTTGTTATCCATATACAAAACATTTGAGGATGGTTGTAATGGGAGACTTCCCATTTGATTCCATGCCTCTAAAGTGAGAACATTAACTTTCATGTCTATGTTAATTAAAATATTTCTCATAAGCCACCCATCAAATACTACATTCAAGGTAATCTCCTTAACATAGTCAATTATGTGTGGGGGAAGGTTAGCATGTAATACATGTCGCTCACACTCTCCTCCATCGCACAATACTTTCTCCTGTAGCCATTATCCTAGCAAAGGGATGATATCCTCTTGCCTTAACATTTTACATACCTCTCTGACTTCATCCAAATCCTTCTTTGGAGCCTCAACACTCTTCTTTTGCTATAAATTCTGCGACTTCTCCTTTAGGCACTAGATCTCTCCTTGTAGGTTTCAAATAAAACCCATGGTTTCCTGATAGACTTATTTCTAATGAGAAGGGTCTAGATACTTCCCATGCACCACCTCTTCTTTAGTAACCAATGGTCTCTACTTTGTTATCTCTTTTGTGTGCACAACCTCAGCTCACATTGTCACCAGTACAGGTTCCAACTCTGGCTCACGCGTCACCCTTGGCATCCACTGCGAGTCAACTTTCATCATGCTTATCATCCCGATGCCTTTTTTACTTCCATTGTTGTTGGCTCATGTGTTCAAATAATTATACGCACTCCTCATAATTGTGCTTATTTCCACACCAAGAGCACTTTAACAGATTAGGGAATTCACACTTATAGCATTCTGTAGATCCATACTTGTAAAATGTTCCATGTGGGAACTCACTTATTTCTCCTCTATGATTGCCATAGACTCTAAATCCTCCATGAAATTTTCTTCCACAATTCCCTCCATCCATGCACCCTTCATAATGATAGCTCTCATCCATGGAACTTCTTGTAATACTAGTTTGGTACACACTAGTATCAATGACATCATGTATTTGGTCAATCAATCTACAATCCTTGGTGTCTTGAGTAGTAGAGGTGTAGTTTTTACAATATCAAGACACATACTTACAGATCACGTGTTGCAGTAGTAGACACCTTCTTACATTATGATCTCCATGGTAAATCTCAAAGGCCACCGTTATCGCGTGAACCAAAATTTAAGGGAAATTGTCCTTTATATGACCCTTTACTTCACAATCCGTATACCATAACCCGCTACGAGTCTCATGAGCTGCATTCGTAGAGAAATTCTCCAATTTTTTTTTCCATTGCAACAATTTTGGTTTCTAGGAATAGACTAATTCCTGTATCAATGCTTCCTACTACCTGAACGTGCAAGGCAACCTCTAAGGCCTTGCACGGATCTGTTACAGTCTTATATGAAATTCCCTCTTGAATGATTTGATTAGTCCTCCAGTGAACTATTGAACATGTTGGGAAAGTAAAATGTCATAATATAACTTGGATAAGAGAGTCTTGAAATTTGCATCATACTCCCACACACTCTCTTCCTTTCCTTGTTAAATCTCCTTTAGTGTGTTTATTATTTTCTTTTCAAACTTAGGTATGTGGAAACTCTACCAAGAAGGCATTATGCAGCGCAATGTAATCCACCACTGTATGGTGTGAGTAATACTTTTTGTACCAGATATGCACACATCCTTACAACGTGGTTGGAAACTGACTTGCTTTTCAATCTCGGGAACTGATTCCCTTTATGTGCCACACTAACTCACACTTTTATACATGTTCTGTGACATCCTTAACACCCTTGTACTCAGGAAATTAGAGTGACATCTCATAAACAAACTTGTTGATGCTGTTGTGGACATTGTCCACCAGATCCAAGACCTTGATTCCCTCAGGTGTTTCCTCCACCACCAAACCCACTAGATCCACTAGTGCCAAATCCTCCAGATCTTCCTCCTATCATGGGTAAGGGGCCTAATGCAACTGACACCATGTGAACCCGGCATCATGCTAAACTACGTGCCAATAGTCTATGATACTGAACCAATCCTAGATGTGTTTCCCGTGCCGCTCCTGAGACGCAATACTCAAACCTTGTGATCTCACACCTTGCCCAAATTTTTTTCCAGAAAAAAATATCCCCAAACATAGGAAATGATTGTGTAACCCATAGATGTACCAAATGAAAAATTATATGTCCTAGGTGTCGCTCGACTACTAATACCGATACCAATTGGATTATCAAAACTTATCTCAGGAACTGAAAATCTAAGTGCAAGGGTCTAATTTCCATGTGGGTTAAGATGCACACCTACGTCTCTCCTCCTTTCTTCATATGACGGGATCTCTCCTAGAAGCTGAGGGGGTTTCTCTTCCATGCTTTCCAAGATGGTGTAGCTTAGAATGCTTAGCTTCAACATCCTCTGCGTGAACCTCAAATCCTTCCCATAACATCTACCTCCATAAATCCATCACTTCTGTAGCTTCACATTGTCTTTCCAACTCCCTCTCCCAAGCTTCATTATACTTGAGTTGCCTCTCCTCTCTCTCAATTTCTTCCACAATGTCCTCCATCCTCTACCACGCCAGCTTTCGCTCCCTGTGCCTAGCAAGATTTTAGCTAGCCATGGGAAAGAATTCCAAACTCAACATAGTGACCAGGATATTAATAGCCATTAGAATAACATGCAAGAATGATCCTATAGGCTTCCTCAATAATTAAAACTTAGAAATCTCCATAAAATAATACGTAGAAATAGTGTATTCCAGGGTATAACTAGTCATCACTCTACTCCACAAGTGATAAAAAACACAAGTCCACGTTAAATTGGCATCATGAAACCACTGATATTCCTCCTAGGTCCAAACATGAGGTATTTAATACCAAATTGTCCTTAATGCATATGGTGAGAGCCAGTCACATAACTCTACTAAGAAACAACAAAAGAATGTCTAATAGAGTTCCTGATATAATTTTTACTCCACCCATTTTCATGCATCAAACTTAGATATAGTACTGAACCTCTGAGAAAATTCATCCTCAATTATTTTAAGCCAAGTTTCAACATTTCCCAAGTTCATACACTTCGTCATCACACATCATTATCTCAATAGCTTCGAAAATAGGTCCCCACAACCGAACCAAAATATAGTCTCTAATTACCTCTTGCTTCATCAATTGACCCCAAGTGTGCCAACACATCATCTAGACTGGTATGGAAGCTCACCAGAGGCACACATAGGTGTCGAGCCCCTACTTTATGTGAGCTTCTTAAGAATGTTATTTTTTAATAAGGGGGGATTTGCACAAACAGAGAATGAACACACCCATTCTTGAGAACCAGATTTAAGCACTAAATCCTAATCTAATCCACAAGAACATAGGATATCATGATCAGACTACAATGGAAGTATAACTAAATCATGATTATCATCAAGAAAACTAGTAATACCACGCATGAACATAAAAGAAAATGTACAGATAAAGATCCATCACATAAATGCTCCAGAATCACTTCGTTATATTCATTAGTAAAATTATAGTAGCCAAGATTACATCAAAAGAGTTCCATGTATGAAGGTTTGTTATAGTAGCAGAGCTTCAACACATTACAGAGCTCACCATCACACATTTCACATTTTTTACTAACCATGTCCCTCTCTTTTTTTCATACTCGCACACACTCATCCTCTTTTATCTATCTCCTCAAACCATACATAAGAGGAACTCTCAAGGAATCTACCCTTAACCACTCATCATTACATGAGAAATCCTGAAGGAATATTTCATTATTTCCCTATCACTACCCAAGAACATGCCAGATGTCATCAAGCATTTCCTCAATTGAGTATCCCTTAGCACGCAAGTGCCAGCTAATCCATAATAAACTCAGCTCCTTATCCTTTCATGATAACCATATTGATGTCCTGGAATATCCTTTTCTTTATATGTAAGTATTCATAGCTTATCCATATCTGTATGTTGTCACTTTTTCATTCATTCCCTAAACGTGTCCTTTCTTGCTGTCCAAAACTCATTAATTCCTAAATCCATCTTGCATGGGTGCAAGCCTTCAGGAATCTCCAAGAACTACTTCCATGTGTGCCTTTGCACCCTACTTCCACGTGCCACTAAGATTCATGCCTTAGGTACTTAGTTAATTTAGGGGTCCAACGTAGTACACTATTATTCCTTTCTGGCTTAGGTCATACTGAGCATGTAAGGAAATAATAGAAAATTTTGTTGCAGATATGTATAACAAAAAACACTTGCTTGGGGGTTGGCGGCATGAGGATTGGTGGATTTTCCAAATATTTCTTGAGAAAGGAAAAGGCCTGTTGTTTCTCGGGTCCCCAAATGAATTCAATGTCCTTCTTGACTAGTTGGGTGAAGGAGTGGAATTTTTTAGCAAGCTGTGAGATAAATCGATGGATGGCTTGTATTTTCCCTTATAATATGCATAACTTCTTGATGTTCTTGGGCATAGGCATTTCAGTAATGGCAGTCACTTTGGGAAGGTCTAACCTATATCCCCTATATTAATACAATGAAGCCTAGAATCTTCCCTAATAAAACTCTAAAAAAACACTTTTTTGTATTTAACCAGACCTTTTATTCCTAGAGACTTCAAAAATGCACCTCAATACCCTATGATGGTCTTCTCCTGTATTTGAATTTCCTAGTTTATCATCCACATAGTCCTCCATTATTTCATTAAGTATATCATGAAATATTACAGTCATTTCCCTTTGATAATTCCTACCAGAATTCTTAAGGCTGAAGGGCATCACTTGATAAAATAATGTTCCCCAAGGGGTTTTTAAAGGTTGTCTTATGTTGATCTTCTAATGCTATTTTGATTTGGTTATATCCAGAAAATCCATCCACAAGATACGCCATTTCATATCCTACAGTCATATTGAAAATCATGTTGATGTTTGGTAGGGGAAAATCATCTTTAGGACACACCTTATTGATGTCTCAAAAGTCGGTGCAAATTTTGAATCCAATAGGTTTCTTTTGAATTAGAACTATGTTAGATATACACTCATAGTAGTCAATGGATTGGATAAACCATGTTGATAAAAGTATTTCTAACTCTTATTTGACTAGAAGAGCCACTCGTGGATGCATTTTCTGTAGCTTTTGTTTAATGGGCTTTACATATGTATGCACAACTAAGTTATGCACCATCGATGATGGATATAAGCCTGACATATCTGCATAAGACCATGCGAATATGTCCATAAATTCTCTGAGAAGCATAGTGAACCTTTTTTTGTTCTTGCACCAAAAGCAAAGCTCCCAACTTTATTATGTTTGGATGTTCTTCTATTCCAATATTAACATCAATAGTTTCTTCCACAAGAATTTTTGATATATCCTCAACACGTGTAAGATCGGGAGGAAGGTTTATATCTTATTTTAATGGTGTCTCAACAATATTTTCACCCTCAACATGGTCACTTATTTTGTCCATTGATTTTTGTATTTATTGTTTGGCCATCGCCTCAAAGAGGTTTACACTGTGTGACTTGGACTTATGTTATTGCCAAGGTTTTGTAGAGGAAAATTTTCCCTCACTTTTTCTTAGATTTTTTTAACTATGAAGCTTAGCCTCCTCTTTGAATTATGCGTAGGTATCCAGGTCAATGAAGAAACCCTTCTTGTGATCCCTAATAGGAATAGTGTCCCATATACCCATAAATTATACAATAGCCTCATCATTCTAAAAGAGATCCAGTGACACATGATGTTGTTGGTTCCAATTGACAAGGGTAGGGTATAAAGGTCAACATTTGTATTAGTGGGGGTTATGATAAGGATAACGGTATCCATGAAAAGGTTTGTAGATGAAAGATCCATGTATTGGCTATGGTGGGAATCTTTTTTGCTATCCGAATAAACAAAGCTATCTTCACGTTCAGAGCAAGTACCATCTTGATCCATGGGGTACGCCCCATAGAGTTGAACACTGATACCATATCTCTTTATTTTGAAATGTGGAAGTGGGACTGGCTCCCTTACCCCTTTTTCAAATTTTCCACATCCGAGGCCTTTGTAACCCATGGAGTACATCATTCTACTAAACTTTATATATTCCGACGCTTCATAGCAGATATGACTACTGTCCTCAGGGACCTAAGTTGTAGGAGGGTAAAAACATTTATCTTCCGCAAGCACACCACCAAGTAATAATGTCCTAATTTTTCATTGATGTCAAGGTTGTTTGAAGAAGTAGTTAGGTATTCCTCTTGTTTTAGGTGAAAAATATAGATTTGAGACTAGAAGATCTTGTTCAATATTATATTCTCCACAACCTTACTCAAGAAGTTTCATCTCCCATGAATAAAAGGGACAGGCAAATGTATAAGCGTCGTGAGCATAATAAATTAGAGATTTTTAATCTACCTGTGACTCAAGTAATTTAGATTGAATGGGGATAACAATATCAGTGGAGGTACAATCGTATGTATTCCTACGTGCAAAGTTATTGATAGATCTGTAGTGGGAAAAGGGTTTTGAGTCTCCTTTAATAGTAATTGTGTGTCCCTCATGTTTCAATTTGATACACTAGTGAAATGTTGATGGTATGTCCTACATGGCATGAATCCATGGGTGGTCAAGAAGCATATTATATGGAATCTCCAAGTCTATCACATGAAACTTTGTGTTGTTAAAAGTGGGCCCTACCTTCATCGGCAATGTTATTGTACCCGTTACTTCTTGTTCTGCATTGGCATATGTGGTTATGGTGATAATGTGGGACTCTATATCTTCTTCTATACATCCCAAATGCTTAATTAGCTTCAACGTGCATATGTTCAACCTTGACCTATTGTCCACAAGAACCCTCTTTATCTTGCGGAGAGTAATAAATAATTTTATGTAAAGAGGAAGGTTATGCCCATGATCTTCATTATGGATTTCATTGTGGTTAAATGAAATGTGTTCACTTGGTGCAATATTTTCCACCAAATTTTGTGGGTGAGAAGGATATACTTCAGTTAAAACTCCTGAACTCTAGAGATTTTTATAAAGGATTTCCTTATGTACGTTTGATATTTTAAGAATATCTAAGACTGAAATCTTAGAAGATGTCTTCTCAATTTGGTCAATGATATTGTACTAACTATCATGAGGGGTAGACATAGGAGGTCTTGGGATCGTGATATGATCGTGTCTTGTTACCACAATGCAATATATTCCCCTGATCCTAATGGTATTGACATGCTCGTTAGAAGAGTGAACTCATGTAATAAGTGAGTCATATTGATTGTTATCATTTTTGGTATAAAAATAATTTGCGACTTTGTAACTTTAGGAAGAATCTCCCTAATCCAGCTTTTTCTCACCTATTTTACCATATTTTGGGAAAGGCTCTTTGAATATGCCCATCCTTTGATTTGGCCTTTGATTTTATTTTGGTGAATTGAATTCTATCTCCCCACTATCAATAAAATCTTGGATGTAGTGGCGTAGTCTTAAGAATTTGTCCATCTTATGTCATTTTGAAAGATGGAAATCACAATACTCATGTTCCTTATACCACAAAGGTATATGTTCAGTTTCATTAAAAGGTTTTGTTGTAGGATATGTCACTAGGTTGACCGCATATAGTTTCTTTACGATTATGGAAAAGGAGTATGTAAGGGGAGTAAATGCTCTATGTTTATCTAGTGGTTGGATTGGCCCTTTGGTTAGTTTAAAAGGTGGGCCAACTTAGAATGCTTCTATGCACTTAGAATCCGTGATTCCATCTCCTACGACATTCTTTTTTTATTAAATATTTTGGTCTTGCCTGTAGGTTTTGAAGACTAGTTTTCTTTTGAAAAGGGTTTGATTGTCCCTTTTGCGATTATAGCCTTATCTATTTGTCTATCCTTATCGATAACCTCTTCAATGTTTCAAACAAAAAACATTTGTAGATGAAAGGCTATGTCTGAATTTAATTTCGGTATAAAGATGCTAAAGAGTTGTTTTTCAAGGATAAAGCAAGGGATACGACTAGCTAGCCCCCACCATTGTTGTAGGAAACTTGCAAAGGTTTCATTTGGTCATTGTTTGACATTACATAGGTATGACATGGTTATGTAACTTTCCACATTAAATGAGAAATTTTTACATAAATCTTTCTGCTAGTTCTGGCCATGTGAAGATAGACCCATGAGGTAAGAAAATGAACCACTCTAGTGCTTGTCCTCCTAGACTTTTCAGAATAGTCATATGAGGTAATTGTCATTGTACACCACTTTTTGGAATGCAATGTAAAAATATTTTACATGATCCCATGGATCTCTTTTCCCTTTATACTTGTAAAAATTTGGGATATCAAACTTCTTAGGAAATGGGTGGAGAAACATAGTCTTATCAAATGGATGAGGGCATAGCTCTCCATATTGATACTTTTTGCTATGTCCCACATTGCTTTCTTGAAGGCTTGTGAGCATTTATTTCATATATTGTAGCTCTTAGGAAAGAAGTTGCTCCATAGTGGGGGAAGCTGGCATATACACACGACTATTTTTCTATGTTTCTTCCTCTTGATTTTTTGTGTGAAGATCACTATTTATAGCCTTAGGTTTCTCCTGATGTACATTTTTTTTTGTCTTTTTTTTCATGAGATGTTAGAAAAGATAATTGTTAACTAAGGTGTTGAAGTTGTTGTTGTATAGTGACTTCTACATCATGAGGTTCCTCTTCATTTTCATGGAGAGGGGGTTTATCCATGTTTTTGTGTACCCCTCTTATCCAACATGTCCCTCTCATGAGTGGAATTTTGAAACCGCCTATGTTGTCATGTCAAGTGTTTGATTTGGAAGCTTTTTCATGTCCTAAAATGTTGTCCATATTAATGAGGGGGTGTTATTCCTCATTAGCATTATTTGTATGTTAAATTGGCATTGTAGCACCTGATTCCATAACTCTTGGGAGTACCCTATCTTTGTTTAGAAAGATGAAATCATCTAATTGGGTGGGGTCAAATTCAAAATCCATGTGTGATGATCCCAACTCATCACCATTATGGTCTACCATCTCATCTTCTTCCTTCACGGCAGAGAGTAGAGGTCCTAAATCGTGACTGATAAAGGGATTTGACCCATTATTTATGTTTCCTATGCTTGTCTCTTGGATCCCATTCTTGTTATGGGGGCCATAGAAAATGAGAATTTCACTAAGGTGTTTTATTTAATTTTTCCAAGGGTATAATCAAACCTAAGTGAAAGCCTAGAATGAGATTTTTACTAAGGATGCACAAAGAATGTCAAAAGGCTAAAAAATAATGAATGTCAATGAATCAAGTGATTAGAGTGATTGTGCTAAATAGATAAGTCAAAATGATGAATAATCGCTAGACACAATCACACAAGGTTTGTTTCTAAACCAATCAATCAATGAAGTACTTCCTAAATGTTTGTAAATGGTAGTTTGACGTTTAAGATGATCAATGAAATGACACCACTTATGTTAAGCTCAAAAATAAAAAAGGTGTAAGTAATAACAAGAGGTTGATGTGATTTCTAGGAAAAGTATACTTATGTGAGTTTACATCCAAGAAAGACCTAAATCTCAAAAAGTGGGGGTTACGAATATAAACAACGTAACAATATCACTAAGATACGTTAACCAAAATTTGCGTAAAAGTAAGGTATTAGTATCAAAATAATATTAGTACGACATGCACAAGGTAACAACAAATCCTTTCAAAATTGAGGTAATATTTACAAGAAAACCAAGGATAAAGTATTCCAAGGAATTGTTAAGGTGCACGTAGCGTAAAGTTAAAATCTAGAAACTTAGGTGGAGTTTGCAAGAAACAAGACGTAAGTACCGAAATTATGGTGATACAATACAAGAAATGTGACACTTCAAAGGAGAATCTAGTGAAGAATCAATCCTAACTACAATGGCGATATTGAATTTGGTATCGAGATCAAATGGCTATCAAGATATGAAAATGTACCAATGGACTTTCAATGTTTACCATCCAGTCTTAAGCAAGGAAATATGTAAATGGGTGCAAAAGCGGTGGACATGATTGATTGATAACACATTTATGTTTGCTCTTATTTTGATCAACAAAGTGTCAAAAGAAAGAAAAATGATGTAGATCAAGTGGGGTTGAAAAGTGTTTGAACTCACTTCGATAACGTTTCGCCCCACCTTATGGTGACTGAAAAACTAAGAAAAAATAATTATTCACAAATTTTGTGGTGAATGACGCACAGTTTGAACTTTGATTGACTCTCCCTTTGTTTGAAAAGCAAGGTTTTGAATCTGAGAAAGTTATTCCTTTGTGAAGGCTCTCAATAATTGTTGGTTTGGTACACTCAATTTGTCTCCAATTCAAGATATCTTCCTAGGTGGTTCCCTCAAATAGGTGTCAGAAGTTATCTAATGCGAGCTTGATTTACAAAGAAATTCATAATGACTAGTCTCGGGTTATCTCAGCTTTACTTTACCCCCTTCAAACACAGTGAGAAACTAATACATTCATCATGTGTTCTCATTGGAGTTACGATACAGATAGCTTTGAATCTAACTCGCACATGTAAAACTAATCAAGTAGGCATGTAGAGAACTTCCCATTTCATCCACAAGGTTCCCTCTGGTGTGGACAACTTTGGGGTTCTTAGGACCACCCCCATTGTTGTCGCTTAAGGCTTATGCCAAAAGGGTTATGTCCTAGTTTTAAGTAGATGGGGCGTACCATTATCCAAACCTTCATTTAAAGTGTGATGAATGTGGTGTGTTTTTTATATTTTTGTGTTTGGCAACCTACAACACACGTGTAGTTAGAAGTTTTTTGGGATAAAATTTTTTGTGGTGTTTGAACTTCCATCATAGAAGAGGACATTGTTATAATGGGACTTGGTGTAAAGGAAGGTTATGATTCACTTAAGGAACCTACAGAGGCATTATGAAAAGTAATACACATTACTTAGTGGAAATTAAGAAAAACAAATTTAATCTTACTGGAGTACCTTGATCTAGGAGGGTGAAAATAGTGATTAAGTTGTTGATCAAAGGAAACCTATGGTAAAAATTTGTTTTAAGTGTCTTTTGAAAAGGTCAAAAGTGTAAGAATATATTAGTGTGAAGACAATAGGACTATAGTATTTTCGGTTAAGTGTGCAAACTGAGATAATTGACTATGGATGCAAATGTTGCTACAAAGGTAGAAAATTTGGTTGGAACGTGTGGATTTTTCATTTGAGGATACTGGTTGTATTTTTATTTGGAACATGTACATACAGTCTTGTGGTTCAAATTTCAATCTTGGAGAGTGAGTTTAGTAGTTTTATAGCCATTTGAAGGATCTTGGGTTTCTAGGGAAGACTATTGTCATAGTGCTAGGGTTAGTAATTGGAAGCACCTAAATATTATTTTTCCTTCAAAACTTCAAGATGTCATAACGAGAAATACTAGAAGGGTATTAAGAAAGACAATTGAACAAATAATTTTTAAATATTCATATTTTTATGATATTTTGGAAGGAGATGAGTAAACCCAATTTAAGGGCTAATTAAGAGGGTCATTTTACAAAGAAAATACCCTTTATATAGAGATTTAATCCCTAAAATTTAATCAACACCTAGATATCCTTAATGGATGGAAAAAAATGTTAAGTTTCAGCCTAGGACCATAGGCAATGAAGAGGTATTTGCATCAGACTACTGTCCCAGACACATCAGGAAACTTGAGACCAATAATACAAAAAGTGACATATCAAGAGTTACACAAAGAGTCAAGATAATGAGTTTTTGCAAGAATATTACAGGAGTTTAAAGAAAAATTTAGAAGGTGATATATCCTTATTGGTAGTGATAGAAGATTGATTTTCATGGTTGGAACAAGCTACCTAGCCTTGAGAAGCATAATAACTAGTTTTGACCAAGGAGTGAAAGATGAATGTTTTGATTATTCTAATTGTTTTAGTGATGCTTATAACATTATTATGTGAGTTTGAATTCAATGGTGTGAAGTGTATGATAGGATAAGAAGGATAAAATAGTCTAAAACCCTAGGTAGAATTTGAAACCTTAAGAAGCCCTAAGGCACTAAAGAAAAAGAAGCAAGAAAGGAGATACCAAAGTAAAGGAAGTGTAATAAGACTTTGAACAAGTGAAAAATAGATGATTGGTGGAGATAGAAAGGTTGTATCCATGTATTACTTAGATAAGCTAAGAGAATTGAAACTAAAACCTAATATTTTGAAAAGAAAGATAACTATACCTAGATCATCATGCTAAGAGCTTAGAGAGAGTAAACATCAACAATATGGATTAGAACTTTGAATGAAATCAAACTAACATGTTAAACATTTATCCTCTACTCTTTGAAAGCTAAACTAGAAATGGACCTATGTAGATCCTTCACAATCAAAATATGATTTTTAGTTTTGATCCCAAGGGTTCAAGAATGGAGTCTCATCAAGACATGGCTATAAGACCATCTTGATTATCTCCATATGAATCAAAATCTTGGATGGATGAATGCAAGATTGAAGATACCTAGCTCAAAACTAATGGAGGATGCTAAAAGTTGAAACTTCCTATATTTTATGATATATGCATGCAAAAGTGTATGAAGAAAGGAAGGAGGAGGGTTCTTTATATAACCCTCTAGTTTGAAGAAGCTTTGCATCCTATTATATGTGGGATAATAACAAAGCTAGGTTAGTTATGGATAAGGTTGCTTTACCTAAAGTAATATTGATTTATAGGATATTAATAAGTCATTATTGATTCATGGGAGTTGAGGGGGGGTCTTAATTAATCAAGGGTGATTAATTAATATATAGGTGTAGCTTATAGAAGGTTTTTAGAGGAAAGTTAGCATGATCTGAGTTATGAGGGGATTTTAATCCAATAAATGAATAATTATTGATTAAATTAAAGGGGAAGATAATTAATTAAGAATAATTAATTAATCTAGCTAGAAAAGGGATACTAATTTATGGAAGGTCATTAATCAGCGATTTTGAGCGATAAAAGGGTTAATTAGTTAGTGTAATGTAACTATTTAACAATGATAGAAGAGAAAAGGTGTGCTATAGATGATATGTCATCAATTTGTGGGAAAAGGTATAATTAGCACAATTTAATTATTTAAATTTCTTGATCCAAATTATAGGTGTCTACAGTTGTAACAGTGCGAAAAAAGAAATCTAGTATTTAGCTAGAAACCCTAGCTTGAGATTAAAAAACAAGAAGAAATGAAGGGAAATAATTGGGAAAATAAAATTAGTGAAAAGAAAGAAGAGACAAAAGGGTATCTAGAATTTTTTTTGTTTTCTCTGAAAGTTTGTAGATTTATCCCAGTTTTGGGATTCGTGCTATAGGAGGGCTAATTTTCAAAACTAGGAAAACCGTAAAAAGAGTATAAAATATTTTTGGTAAGGAATTAAATCCTTATATTTGACATGTATATTAATAGACCAAATGGGTATCTTAACATTTTATCAGATAGATTTGTAAGTGAAAATGAGGGATTTATTTCAAAAATATCAAGTTTTTCAGGGCTACAACGAAAAGACTAGAGGGGTCCAGAAGGTAAAGATAAGATAAGCTGCGGAACATGGGATAAATTCCACAATAAGGTTGAATCAAATATGTAGAAGCTGTACACAGAAGCCATGAATATCCTATGAATATAAGAATTTTGTGATATTGGATTTGTTGGAAATTTAGTGCATTTGAGCAAGTTTGGGCTTCTATAAGCAAGGTGTGGGATCTTTGAAAAAGGTTAGTGTTCATAGTAGTTTTTTAGTGAAATTCTGAATGCATTTCATGTGTTATAAGAAGTATGTATGGAAAGGGCCCTGCATCAGAGATACCTAGCTTGAGTCAACTCAATAAATTGTCTACATGTTGAACATTACATAGTTATAATGACCATGAAGGTTTTACCCTGTACTGGGTGTAACCATTTTACTAATTTGAACAATACAAAGCAAATTAACAAATTTGGATTATTAGAGAAGAATATCATATAGAAGTAACTCACAATAATCAACTTCATTTGTACTGTGCTATTAGGGTCAAATGATAAAAGAGAAATCAAGTGATCTTCAGCTTGCAATTCATAAGGTATCTAGGGCAGAATTCATCTGAGAGCATATTGATACAGACTACTTCATTAGTTTTCATGACAATCCACAGTAACAGGTTATAATAATAAAATAATTATGTAGATGACCAGACCAGATCTATTTGATCCTTATGGACGTTAAGATGTTTAACTTAGTTTACAGTTCCATTATAAAATCGTCATTACCCAATTTAAAATCAAGTACTGACCTAGTAGTTGAATCACAAAGACTCTGAATCAATTCAGATGGATGCATGGAGATTGAGATTGAGTTAGAGAGTGCTCGAAGTATTAGAATAGCGCGTGGAATGTTGAAGCATGCAAGTGTGTAGAGAAGTGCACATAAGTACCAGTTAAAAGTGATGCATAATCTATTGTGTAATAAATGTTTGATGACTTAGCCATTTGATCAAGGCTAGTTGTGCTAAAAATATTTTCTTTTGTAGATCAAGAGAAGCTTAGACCATTAGAAGGTGGGTGCATGACCTTGCAAGAATTGTTGCTTGGGCTAAAAGTGAATATTATGAGTGGGTGCTTAGAATTTGCGCTTCTAGTGGGTAGTACGATAGAGTTCTGAAGTGATAGCTTCATTAAGTTGAGTGGGTAGCTCAACATAAAGTAAATATTGTATTCTGTTGGCGAATTGGCTTTTATTAATAAAGCCTTCTATTTCAAAGTGGGTTTTTCTCCCGTGAAGGGAAAGTTCTCACCCCTATAAATGTAGTTCATATGCAATAGTTATTGATGACCATGTTTTGACTTGCATACGTTTGATATTAGACGCTCATGTTTTCTAAACTGAACTTACGTGCATTAAAAAAGGATAATGTGTATGATGCAATAAATTAATTTTTTGTAAGATGCAATGATTCACCCCCTCTCAGTCGTTTGTGGATCTCTAACATATTGATTGTTGATGTCTCTACTATTTATGGTACTCGTATGGTGAATCTGGTATTAATCCTTATGTGATCTATATGTTTTACTTATTACATGTTTGTTTCCAAATTTGAGCTCATCGATTTGATTGTTATGAATGGAATATACACTTTGAGTGTGGTTATTATGAACATGCATGCTAGCACCATTGACAAGATAGTAATAAAGAGGGACCTGGTACCTTTGTGTGCTTCAAATGAGTGCATTCATATCTATCTGAGTGAAGTGCCAACGTGCACCTAGGGTTTTGAGTGGGGAAATAAGACTACATTTTGGTTCTAATGTATCGAGACCTCTTTTCAAACTAATTTACCATGATGTTGCATGATGATGGCTGTATCAATTGAATCTTGTGAGCTATTGAAGATTGGGTGATTGACGAAAAAGATCAATTTGGGTGAATATATGGTTCTGGACCTGATTTTAATAGGGGCGCACAGTTGGTTGAAGAACATCTTTATCATGAGCTTTATGAGACGTTATTTTAGCTACTTTCCAATAGATTTGTATGAGTGGTTGTCTAGCATATACATCAAAGAGTAGCTATAGTTACAGACCAAGGACTTGGACGCAGGAAGAGTATTAGGACTTTGTTTGATGCAAATGAACCTTGGAAATGTGTGTTGTAGATCATTGGTGGGCTGGTGTTGTGTGAAGTTATACTTTGAGAGTATGTTGTGTCTATGCGTATCTATGTATCCAAAATTTTTTGAGATTGAATTTTTGTGTGAGCCCATAGGATCTTACATTCAAGTTATTCCTTTGTACAATCAATGATATTTATGGTGGTGCTGAGTTTAGAGGAACTCCCTATGGCTAGCTAAACATACCACCATGACGTAGGGTTAGGAGAATGTGTGGTGAAATATGGAAAACCTTGCAGAAGAAAGGAATAACGAGAAGAAAGGTGACTTCAGTATAATGAATCTACGGGAGAGGGAATTGGTGAAGCAACGTGATATGTTGAGGAGTGTGTGGAGTTGCGGAGGATGATGTCTCATGAAGGATTTGAGGATCATGTGGAAGATGTGGAGCTAGAGCATTAGGAATCTCCCCCCACTTAGGAAAGTCATAGTAGATAATCCCCTTTGGCTTCTAATGAGAGCATGTTCCAAAGGAGGAAAGAGTAAGGACCGTAGGAACACATCTAATCCCACCTAGCTGACCTAGCCCTTGTGCCTGGTGTTCTAGTTCCAAAATTAATCATTAATCAAGCAGGACGAGTGTAGGTAATCTAGTAGCTACATGGTAGATATCATTTTCCTTTGAATACAGAAGTGCATCAGACATCACATTCATCTATGGCAGTACACACACATCATCTTTGTTATTTGGAGGACCAATTGGAGGAATATTTTTTGGCACATCATCAAGACAGAGTGTAGGTGCGCAGAAAAATGTAGGATACATGTCTGAAAGTACTACAAATTCACTAGACTGTGGGAGTTCAGTTTAGTACTACTAGTTGGGATACAAGGAAGTATATCCACTAGCCTAATGGCACCCCACTACTAGGAAGTGGTTCAGGAGGATCAGTAGGATCAAGAGGTTTGGGATCAAGTAGATCATGTGGTTGTAGGTGGTGGAGGAAATACTAGGTGGGGGTTCTAGTTGTGGATCTAGTGGACAAGGTCCACACCCTCAGCAGCAAACAATCAGGTGTTATTATGAGATTTTCCTACCACTTTTCGATAATATAGGACGTATTGAAGATGCTATAGAACATGTGCATAAGTGCAAGTTGTTATGGTGTGCTAAAGGAATCACCTCATCTAGATAGAAAGGTGATGTTAATTTGCTTACAACTCTACAAGGGTGCACGCATAGCTAGTATAGAAAGTATGACTTGTAGCAGACCATAGTGGATTATGATGCTTTTCACTCTGCATTTTTAGCTGAGTTTCATATTCCATGAGTTTAATATGGAAGAGTAGCAACGTGCTTAAGGATATTAAGTAGGGATTATCTAGAAAGCATTCGAGAATATGATGCACTCATTTTAAGAGTTTGTTGTCAAAGTTGTCTTATTATATACATCCTAGTCAGCATGCATAATGGTTTTTTTGTGAAGGTTGTTGACTACGTTTCATAAGCGGGCACTATCTCATAAGAATTTTGTGGATCAATGCATGATGCTTTGGAGGCAAGCTCTATGTATTGAGGTAGTTGGGAGTTTAGAACACTAGAGTAATCCCATGTTTCTTGAAGTGCATAGATTGTTGTACCATGGTGAAACAATCGGAGAAGCTCTCTATTAATTCAGCTCATGAGATTTGTAGTGGGATGTGGTGTACAAATTATGAGGTTGACAGTATAACACTAATAGATAGTCTGTCCCTCACTAAGTTCGATGTGCTCCATGTTACTGGATTGTGAAGATTTATCCATCTGGATAATGATGCGAGTAGATGTCTTCCTATTGCATACATGCACGATCCATAAGAATGTATCTATGTATTATAAGATTTTCACACACTCATACTCATGATAATATTAATTGTAGAGTGATTAATCATAGTCATGAGGCTATTGAGACAGGTGTGAGATAGACTAGTTTAGTAGGTGGATCTAGGGAATAAGGAGAACAACATAATGAAGGGGTGTAGTAATTGAGGATACCAAGGAGTATAGGCTTTTGTGGGGGATATAGAGGCCGAGGTCACAGTGGTGGAAGAGGATGATTTCCTAGAGGAACTTGTTTTACTTGTGGATCTCCTTGATCATTATCAGTGTGAATGCCCTCAAAATGTGGTTTGTCTCATGGTGTGGAAAAAAAAACAAATTTGTAAGAATGCCCTGGACTTGTATGAGCATATGAGAAAGCAGATACAAGACAAGATAAAGGGAGCATCTATGATTAAGATACAACATGCGTGGATGGAGATAAATGGATGTCAAAGGTTGAGACTTAAGTATGAATTACAATCTAGTGTTAGTTACCACATGCGCTGAGGTTGCGTGCACGCTCTGTGAAACTCCAAAGGTATAAGCCATAGTTATAACCAAGACAAGAAGTGATTAATCCCAAGTACCCTGATGCTGACACATCAAAAAAAGGTTTACCTAGGAGATTATGGATGTTATCATGAATCTACAAGGAGAGATTCAGAGCCTTGAAGGAGACAGAGCACGAGTGATGGAATGAGAAAAGAATGATGAACTCCCACAGAAGGATGTAGATGATTTAAATGAGGTATGTCAAATATTGTGCCAGGAGAAACATAATCCCCTTGTTAAGAGATTGGTTTAGAGAAAAAATACCACACAAAGGTAATGAGCATGAGAGGTAAGATACTCCATGCAAACGTGCTTTCCCATAATCATGAGTATGATAAGGATATTACATTGAATGTGGTTATTTAGATGGATGGATTTTGAGCAACATTATGATAGATACAAGTGTAAAATTTAATTTACTCACATTGGATCCTTAGAAAAAGATGGGTAGACCACCATTGTAACCTTCTTCGAATGTGTTTTTATATGGAAAACAGAACTAGGGATAATCCTATTTGGTGTAGTCAAGGATATGACCAGTAATATGATTCATGGATCCAATTTTACTGGGTACTTCGAAGTATTGGAGCTTAGTAGAGGAAGATAGTTTCCTAGCATTACTTGAGGCACCCTTGGTGTTATATGAATAATGTAGATTTTCACTTCAACAAACGAGTTACATTAGCTTTGAGAATAAGGAATAAGAGCGCTTCATTATACCTTTGAAAGATACAAAGGTTACCCCATATGTTGAGCCTTTGAGTGAAGAAGACTTGAATAGGAGATATGCACACACAATCAGAGAGGATAGGAGTAATTGAGCCATCTAAAGAAGGCGTGAGATAATGGGATGTTGCTCATTCAAGTTAGTGACACTACAAGTATTACTTGTGACAAGTGGGTGCACGGAATGTATGAAGTAGTTAGGACAAGAGGTTAAGAACATAGTTACTTACATGATCATAGACGTGCATGGTTAGGTGCTTATGTTATAACTAGGTTCCTTGGTACACTCGTGAAAGGAAACTTGATGTATTTCTTGCACGCCATGGAAGCCCAATGGAAGGGATGCAGGATTACATGAAGAAATATGTTTGTTTATAACCTACACAGGACAATAACGCATTGGTGGGGCTACACACAGAGACAAAATATTGGAATGGAAAGAGGTGAGAATCATCCTTTTCTACTAGGTTTCTAAGGAGAAATGTACGTTCACAAATATGTGAATTCCATGAGGAAGTCCCCTACTTCATACCACATCCAAGAATTGTGAGAGACTTTAGACAAAGGGGCAAGAGGCCTTACCACTATCACTCTAGGTACATAGGTTCTACGCCACCCCTAAGCATATACTGCGTGCATGCATGGTATGTCCATGCAGAATTTAACATGGGAGACATATTTAATTAGACAATAGATGATCTCAAGTATGAGTCCATACTTTTGATTACTTTTCTACTAAGGTCCTCGGTCAATGAAGTCACTACAGATTATGAAGTGCCTTACTTTGAGAGATAGATGTTAAGGCTAAGGAAATTCTATTAGATATGTTTGGTGAGCTATGGATTTATGAGGAATGCATTGACCTTGAAGAGACTAAAGAAGAAGAAATGGTCCACATGCATGGGAAGAAAAATAAAAGGGTAAAATGGTATGCATAATATATGATTAGGATGATGAGGATAAACAACCTGGATGTTAACCACACTGAAGGTATGCGTGCAAGGTAATGGGACACAATAGATGAAAAGGTGTGCACGTGTATCATGAGCCAATGAAAACAAATAAGGTTAACATTGGAATAGATGAAGAGCCTAAAGAGGCCATTATTACTGATTAATTGTTGAAAGTAGGAAGTGGCTAAGATTATTGAACTCCTGCATGACTTTCTGGACTTATTTCCACGAGGGGCTATCATGAGTTAAATGGAGTAAACCCTTATTTAGGTGAGATGAGAATCAAATTTAAAGAAGGCATGCACCCCAAATTAGGAAGAGGCCATACAGGATGACGTCCTAATCTGCTTGCATTAAGGTAAAGGAAGAAATTGATAAAATGCTCAAGCCTAGAATAATTGAGCCCATTGAGGAATCTGAGTAAGATGAGTCCCATGGTCATCAATATTAAAAAGGATGGCAGGATAAGGATCTATGTGGATTATATGGAGCTGATTGATTTATGTGTTATTGATCCTTTTCCTACCCTATTTACATAAAGGATATCCCTTGAAGAAGTTGTAAGGAACGAGATCTATTCTTTTATAGATGGATTTTCTAGGATATCACCAAGTGCGCATAGCGAAGGATGATCATGAAAAGACTAACTTTCACCACTGAATGGGGAAGTTTTTCATACATAGTTATGCCCTTTGGGTTGAAGAATGCCCCAGTGCAGTGTTCTCACCCGTTTTTTTTGCAAGAATTTTCAAGACTTCATTCATAAGTTTTTACAAGTGTATCTTGATGATTGGACCATGTATGGTTTTGTTAAGAATCATTGTGATAATTTTAGTACTTATGTTTGAGAGGTGTAAGGAAGTTGAGAATCCCTCTATGAATATTAAGAAAGTGTATCTTTGTGACACCTTTTGGAACTTTGTTAGGGGATATAATTTGTAAGGAAGGGTTATTAGTGGACCCAACCAAGGCTGTTATGATCTTGGGTTTGGTATAACCTAACAATCAGAGTGAAGTGCGCAAATTCTTGAGACATACAAGTTATTATACGAAATTAATTAAAGGATATGCAAATATTTCGAGGCCCTTGGAAGAATTATTGGAGGATAAATGAAAATTATATTGGTATGATGTAAAACAATAGACATTTGAAGCATTGAAGGTAAGGCTTACTACTGCACTATTTTTCACTTTCCTTAGTGGGACAAACCCTTTCATGTTCATGTTGATGCTTCTAGCTTGGAAATTGGCACAATGTTTGAAAAACTAGGAGAAGGAATGGTGGACCACCCCATTTAATTTACAAGCAGGAAGTTGATTCTTGTGGAACATTATTATACAACTACTGATCGCGAGGCTTTTTCCATGATCTAAGTGTTACACAAGTTTAGATGCCATTGCGTGTAAGATTCTGATAGATGGCCTATGGCAGGAAACTTTATACAAGGATAATAAAGAATATGTCAAGGCATGTGACAATTTTTAGAACCTTGGGAAACTTGGGCATAGAGATGAGATGAAGTTGTAACCTATTCCAAGCACTAAGCATTTTGAGAAGTGGTAAATAGACTTTATGTTCCTAATTTCCCCACCCGCACGTAGGAATGGTGTGCACTATATCATAACTTTTACAGACTATTTGACAAGGTGGGTAGAAGATGCACCTACTAAGGATTACATAGTAGCTATAGCTGCAAGATTTTTATGGGAGAACATTATTAATAGATATGGATGTCCTTTTCACCTAAATAGTGACAGAGGCACTCATTTTCTGAATGAGATGATCCAAATTCTGTTTGCAGATTTTATGGTGACACACCATAAGACTACACCCTATCATCCACTAGCCAATGGTACGTATGAAGCCTTCAAAAAAGTTCTTGGAAAACCACTGATAAAAATATGTGATGTTAGATAGAAAGACTGGGATGATAAAGTATATTTTGTATCATGGGCATATAGGACCACCTACAAGAGGTTAAATAAGGCCACACCCTTTTAGTTGGTGTTTGGTGTAGAGGATGTTTTACCTATTGAATTTAGGTTACCCTCCCTATGCATTGTGCACGTAGGAGGAATAGATAATGAACAAGATGTTGAAGAGTGCATTGACATACTGATGTAGTTAAATGAAAAGCATGCCATTTTACTTTGGATTCAGAATACTGAAAAATATGACAGAAAGAATGACATGATAGACATATTTGAAATAAAACATTTGAGGTGGGAAAGATGGTTCTTTTGTATGATTCAAAGTTTTCACGCCACCTAGGGAAATTAAAATTGCATGGGTTGGGACCATTTGTGGTGAAAAAGATACTTGGTTTGGGAACTTATTAGTTGTAGGCATTGGATGGCACATTGTTTCTCATTTACTTCAACAGGAGTAGGATAAAGCCCTATTATAAATAAGTCTTCTTAGTGTTTGTAATAAGGAAATTTTACCACTTAGATTATATTTCACACTCATGTGTTTCCTTTTGTCATTGTTATGCTTTATCATTTTAGTTTTTTATTTTTTTATAATAAGTGTGCTCTCATGCAAGACATTTATTACTATCTATTGAGTTCATCTGTAAAGGATTGCGCATACTTTTATTGTGGGGTGGATTGTAAGTACACGTAGAAGAGAAAATTGGTTGGTGCTGCAAAATGATTATGAACTAAAGGAATGTGCTTAGTGATGAAATTATGGGTTGCTAGAGAGAAAGGTGTTGCATAGAATGAGAAGGATGGTGATAATAAGGAATAAAGAAAATTTCTCAAAATTTAAGATCATGCACAAGGTTTACACAATGTAATGCGAGGTAGGAAACAACATGGGAAACTACTTAGTATGAGGTGTAGAGGGCTATGTACTTCAACACATGAAGGTGCACATAAGGAGATTTTTGGCAGAGAATTAGTGGGACCACCAAAAAGATATGATTGAGGCAGGGGATAACGTAGTGGAAAGTGTGGAAAATCATAAAATCATAATTAAATTTACGTACGATGGTAGGTGAGGAGAAATTAATGTGGATAAATTTGAAAATATATATAAAGAGGGGTGTTTTGTGATTTCATTTTACATTGCATAATTTGAGTTTTCAAGTTTTGAATTTTGTTTTGAAAAGTGATTTGAGTGAAAATTTTGAGAGTGATCATATAAGAGTTATCAACTAGTTGAGAAGTAGACACGAACATCATAGAGATCCAATAGAAGCGTGTTTGAGAAAGTGAAAGGTGTGCGGAAAGTAGAGTCATGAAACTAGGGTTTGGACAAGAAAAATTACAGCTAGGACACGTAGAATTAGGATTTACAAATCTTGAACAAGTGTAAGTGTTATGAATCCTGATGGTACCCAAGAGAGCACATAAAGCGGCCATATGAGGCAAGAAAAAGGATGAGCCAGAGGTATAAGTCAAAGATACACCTGAGAACATATTTTTAGAAATGCAATATTCAAGGGAAGTGATTATGGGTCATAATTGAGAATCCCATGTCAGGAGAAGTAAGGTGAGTGACTAAAAACACCACACAACTACCAACTCGGACCAGATTGTGAAGGATTTGATAGAGAAGACCAGTTTACGAATGACTGATGACAAGCCGATTTATGATGACGAAGGAAATAAAACATTGGAAAATGTTGCGGCTTTGAAATTTTATGAGCTCCCTTATTTTGGAAAACCAGAGTGGATTTACCAGTGGCTAATGTCAAGGGTCCATGAGGACTTCTTTTATTTTGTTGAAAGAAGGGTTCGGTTCACCACACCTTTCATTATAAGGCTTACTAGATTGAGGTACACAAGCACAATGATTTCTAGTGATTTAGAGGGTGATGTGAATGTATAAGCCACTACTAAGGAGTTGGGATATCAGAAAGAGGAGTGCATGATGCCCATAGCTAAGGAAACTAATCCAGTCATCGCAATTATAGCTCACTTGTTATCAAAATTTAATATCTAGGAAAGATGGGGCGCAGTGAACAAAAAATAGTTGTATATTACACTACAATGAGGATGTAAAAAGGTATTGTGTATAACCTAAAATCATTTATAGATGAGGTTATTATTGAGAAATAAGAAAAAGGGGATAAGATTAGCTGGGGCGTTATCCTTCTGTAAATTGTATTTACTGAGATTGGTGTTCCGTATGGGCCAAAGGAAAAGTTATGGCAGTTCCCTGAGGAGAATAAATCACTTATAGAGAGATTTTAAAAGTACACTTATAAGGGGATTATGAGTGGTCCATATAAACAAAGGGTGAAGCCTTAGTATAGGCACATGGGCGAGGCCTTTGAGGATGAATGAAAAATACCAAAGGACATACCTGTAGTGCTAGAGAAGTAGGCATAATTTGTAGTTTTTAAGCATTACTGCATTAGTAGATTTGGTATGAAGGATGGGAAGTGGAGCCCTTGGTGGAAGATCCCTTATATTTTCATTGTGTAGTACTTTTAAGCTTCTATAAATAGGTTCTCAGATGCACACAAGATGAGGTTTGATGCAGATAAAGTTTACTGTAAGTACCACACACTTTAGAGGAATTATGTCTATCTAAGTAAGTTTTCATACATAGAGACGATGATATCCGATGACAAAATAAAAAATTCTATGAGTTTGGTAGTTAGGAATTTGGGCACAGCTAAGGTATATGTTTTACATTAAGCAGAAATTAGTTAGAGGAAAATATATTGAAAATGAGTTTAAGCTCCCTGAGTTTCCCAAGGGGAAGCATACAGTTGGAACTTTACAGGATGATGAGCCCACTCCTCCTCACACAGATGAGGAATAATTTAACAAGGAGATGGTGGATGTTGGTGTACTAGAGCATGGTGCACAAATGTAGCAAAATATAAGGACAAAGATTTAGCACAAGAGCACCCCACCAAAGGAAAAATGAGTATGAGATGAGATGGATTTTGGGGAGACTAAGAAATATGAGGGCGGTGTTGAAAACCACAGCTTCAGAAGAGTGTTGGGGAAATATAAGACAAAGAGATCTTATGCGGGGTCCTCTCAGCCACTAAGGAGTTTTCCAAGGACATCCCCTATAAAACCAATCCTGCAATTGAAGGTAAAGAGAAGGTGTAATTATTTGCTGAGGAGAGAAAGAAAATAATAACCATCTAATGAGGATGTGTGAATTGTACAAGATACACCAATTTTTGATGTAGAGGAAGAAGAGGAGACTAGACAAGAGGATACTTAACATGATGCAGATGCGCTTGGTGAGCATGGGGAAGAAAAAGGACCCACCTGTGAAGAAGAAGAAAGAGAGAATAATGTAAGTGAACCATCTGATCAACCTACTAGGAAGCATGAAGTTACATTTGGTGAAGGCACACTATAGAGTGTAGGGGTGTATATTCCCAAGAGGCAGTAATCTGGAAGGAATAAGGGTGAAGAAATCCTGAAGACTCCAAACTTAGGATTTGTTAATGATCCCTCGAAGATCATTTGCACTAAATTTTAGAGCACCCTCGCACCTGAACAATTATATGTTTGAGAATCTATGGATCTAAAGAATGCTAATATGTGCACAAAGAAGTAACTATCTTAGAGCATACAAATGTATATTGATGAACTGGAGTTTGATGTAAATGAAGAAGCATGTGTTAGAAGAACTATGAAGAAGGGGAAGCAATAAGTGCACATGACAATGAAGCTGATGAGTTCAATGATGAATAGGATAGAAATTCCTTGAATAATATGGTATTTGAAGTAGTGCACAAGAACATGGATAAAGTGAAAGCGTTTACGAAATTGCAAGAAGATAATGAGAACATGAAAGAAAAAAATGAGATTTTAACTAAAGTGCATATAAGGGATAAGGAAAGAAATAAGGATCTTCTAGATTTTTTTGTAGAGATTGGAGGTGATATTATAAAGGTGTATCTATAATTTGATGTCCAGACAGATAAGATGTATCCCTCAGCATTACACTTCCTACAGGATTTCATCCATCTTTTACTGAAGGAAAATCCAGCCATGCATGATCTGAAAATCGACCGAAATTTTTATCTCGATATCAGACCCTTGTAGGCTTATCAAATCACTATTTAATTTTTACCCCATTAAAATCAACTTAAAATAATGCAATAAGCATAAAAATTTTCAAAAAGGTTGATTATGGAGTTCAGAAATTGCCTGCATCTTTGGGTTCTTTCGAACCGTTCCGCTAGTAAAAAATTGTAAGCTACAGTAGTAATTTCACAAGACAAGCTAATGGAAACTATTAAGAACTTTCTTAGAAGAATATCCAAACCTTCATATGACAAGGGTGAAAAATAGCACCCGACTTCCCCTTTCTTGGTGTATTCAGCAAGCTCTATGGCATGAGCTCCACTATCCGGAATCCTCCATATTTTGATTGACCTTCCAGACACTTCATAACACCCTATGGCACTCTGGTCGATACTCCAGGCTTCAAGATGATTAGGTGTGGTGCTATGGGTTGAATAGGTAGTATTAAAAAACTGGTAGTCACAATAATGCCTATTTAAATAAATAGGTCTTCACAACTTATGATAAGCCTAATAAATAGGTCTTATAAAAAAATTGTCCTCCACTCACTCGGAAATATTCCTCAAGCTCTTGATTCAATCTTCCAAGTTGTGTGTATACAATGAAGGAGGGTCCCCCTATTTATATTAAAATAGGTCCCTAAAAATAATGCCTTAATTTTTATCCTATAGGCTATTCAAAGCTTAATCATGGCATATGGATGGGATAAATCCCATGTTGGGCAACATGTTTGTTTAAGTGGGTTAAATCCCACATGGGGCAGCCCTTAAATTTTTCTAAGGTTTTAAAACCTTAGACTCCCCCTCTTTTTGTAGTGCCCACTTCCCTTTGACACTGTTAGATATTGATCTTGATACTGGTGATCATATTATGGACACTATGATGTTTTGTTTTAGTATGATGGTTAGATGTTAGATCATGGATTATTATTGATCTGGATTCAATTATTATGCATGATGGTTATTAGAGACATTTTTTATATGTGAATGATGATATAATGTTTGACATGGACATATTATAGATGTTGATTTGGACATATGACATTGGATATGTTGAATAGACCTAGTATGGAAGATTATTGATGATGATATAGTTGATTAATTAATTGAAATGATAATATTGAATTCTTGATGTTGTTGTGATTCATGTGTTCAGATGATCTTGAGATGTTGTTTATATCATTTTGGATGTTCTGTTATGGACACAAGGCCAAAGGAGGTATTTGCATTTTTGCAGGTTAAAAATCACAACAATGTTGGGGGACTGGAGACTAACCATATTAGAATTCTGGGTGAAATCAAAAAGGTCACCATGGCAACTATTTTGTGTGTGTTTGTTTGTTAGGGATTCCCATGGGGGGGATTTCCATTATATGTGACCATGGGATATGTATTTATTATGTGTTCCTTTTTGTTAATGATTGTTGTATGTATTTTATTAGTAATGTGTTCCTTCTTGTAATTAATTTAAATGTGGTAGATTAATGTGAGAAATCATATAGTTAAAATTTAATTAAATTAAATTGGGATATGGAATATAATTAATGAAGTTGTTGATTTTAAATGTTAATGTTGGAAGAGTGTGTAAGAAATGTGTAACAAGGTGTAAGGGATATGTAAGAGAATGTAAGATAGATTTTTGGAGTGTTAAACACTTCATCCTCTTAGAAATTCGAATTTTTCCTTGGAGGCTAAATTTGGAGGCTTGTGGGACAAGTTGAGCTTGTCCCACACCTCTTAAAATGTTTCACCAACCATACGTATAGTTTGGAGGTTAAACTTAGGCCTTTTTAATGCATTTTGAAATGACTATTTGTAAGTTTTAATTGCACTTATCTTACATGGTTTTAATTTAGTCCTTTTGAAGTATGGGTTATTTTGGAGTGTGGAAGTAAATTTGTCATTTTATTTATTATGTTTAGGTGCATGATGTTGACTTTCCTCTTGGAGTTGAGGAAGAATGATGTGGCATCCCACATGGATCCACATCATCCTCTTCTCTTCTCTCTCCTTTAAAAGTGCAACTCCTTGCTTATTTGTGGTTGTTGAAAATTTGTTTATTCCTCTTGGGGGAACATTTTTTTGCTTGTTGTTTTGGGAGCTTGTTGTGGAAAGAGTTGGAGTCTTTTTGCATGCTTGAAAATTTCTGGTTTTGGACTGCACTTTGACATTTGGAAAGCTTATGGATCTTGGAACCAAATCCATTATGGAGAGGTAGGAACTTGATCCTTTTTAGAATGTTTTCTTTCTCTTGCATGCATGAATGAAATGGTGAATGGTTATGTGTTCTTGGCTGGTTGGGTAGACTGCTTAGGACATGGTGTAGGAGAAGGCTATGGGGATTTCCATTGGGGGGCATAAGGGATTGCCAATGGCACTAGTTTTATTATAGAGGGAATATTGGATTGGGATCCACCTTGGAAAAGAAACAACTTGCATTTCTTACTCTTGGGGTGCATAAGGGAGAAACTTTGGGGGGGCATAAGGAGGGGTTGGGAGGCATAAGGCTTATGGGATTTGATATGTTTATTGGCAGTATGATTTAGGTGGATGCCCAATTCCAAATAGGGAGGCATAAGTAGTTCCCCATAGTTCCTTTCTCTTGTTGGCTTGTTTGATCAAGCCTATGTTTTGTGTGAATGGTTTCTAATTGTATTTGTGAAGTGTTGTCTTTTCTTGGACTATGTATCTTGTTGATTTATGCATGTGAAATAATGCTGCTTGTTTGTTGTGTAAGCCTTTGTTGTCATGTGTTGATTATCATCTCCTATTTCAATATGGTTGGGGCTCGGGGGCCAATGAGGAAGGATGGCTTATCCCTTCTCATTGGATGTCTTGGTTGGGTGAAGAGTGTTGCCTTTCCCCCTTCCTTGTTGTGATCAAAGATAAAAAGATGGAGAAACTAGCATGCTATTTTTTTAGAGCAAGAAGATTATACAGTTTGATAGTCCCATCCTTTGAGAAATTTTATTGTGATCCTTCCCACCTTGAGTGGTTGAGTTGTATAATATTTGTAATGTGAAACCATTTGTATTGAGAATGGACTGAGAAATGTAAAGGAAATTTATATTTTTTCTCTATTTTGGAAAAGAAATGTAAATGATGTTACATGCATTATATTTGTATCTTTGAAACCAAATGGAAAGGAAAAGTTGTAAAGATGTAATTTTTGAACAATAAAGGATTGCATTTTCTACTCAAATTTGTATGGTGTATTGGATTTGGATTTGCTGTTAAAGTTTGGAAATTTCTGTTTGAAAAAGAACCATCTGTATGAAATAAAAGATAGTGTGTTGTTCTCTTAGAATGAGTTGAATTTAGAAATAAGGTTTTACATAATTACTATTGAATGGTTGATTGAATTCAATTAAATGTTTTGACTAGTTTAGGATAAAATTAATAGACAAACTAAAAAGGAATAGTTCAGAATTGCACTTATTATTAAACTTAAAAATGTTGTGGATTAGCATGCTAAGACATTTAGGAATCCAAATTGACAAAGAAAACTTAAGAAAATAGTCCAACCATTGCCAAATTTGAATGCAATTCCTCCTTGGGTCGTTTTTTTGTCAATTGTCAGAAAAAAAATACAATCTTAAATTAATTGAACAAAAACTTCCCTAAAACACTCTAAACCCTCCCTAGATCAATTCTCCATGTCTGTTTGACATGTGGAGTGAAGGAGGAAACTGAACTTGATCAAATTGAAAAGTTGAAAACTGCTAGTTCACTGAATAAAACCCTGCAGATTGGTTTCTCAAAATTTCCCACTTAAACTTCATCAATTTACAAAGTTGATGACTTCTTTATAAAGATGGCATTGATATCTTTCCGAAAAGTCCTTGTTTGACCAAAACTAAGATTTCTAGCTAAAGTTATGGCCATTTGAAGTTTTACTTCAATTTGGCATTCAAAAGGGTAATAAAATTTAATCTAACTGTTAAAAATTTAAATTTTAAACTTTGGAAAAAATTCCCTAAAAATTCCACCACCCCGTCATCCCTCAACCAATCAGGATCTTCCACGTGGCACCTCAGAGGGGTGGACCAAAGTTTTAACTTGTCATTTGAAAATTTTTCCTTGGGAAAATTTTCCCATTTTACCCCGTAACCCCACTGGCCCACAGCCAATCACATGTTGCCGTGTGGCATGGTGGAAGGGTGGAATCTTTCTGAATTTTAACTTACCTTTTAAAATTTTGACCTTGGAAATTTTTCAGTTTTTCCTCCACCGGCCAGCACCCAATCAGAGAGCACCACGTGTTCTCAAGGGGCTACGGTGGAGGTGCGGTTCTTTTTTTTTAACAACTTTTTTGAAAATTTGGGGAAAAATTTCCATTTTGGCCCCGCGGATCGCAGCCAATGAGAAGGTGCCACTTGGCACTTTGGGGGGGTGGCAGTGGGTAGGGAGGAACCCCTTGTCATTTTGATTTTTGGCCTTTGAAAAATTTCTTAAATTCTTCTCGTGGCCCGTAACTTTGTCTTCTCCCTTGGATTTTCCTCTTCCACAGGCGCGCAGACCCGCGTGTCTTTTCTTTCCTTTTTCCTCCCCCTCAAGCGCAAGGTGCTAATTTATTCCATTATCCTATTTTCCCTTTGCTCGATTGGAATGTGACATGTGGCAAGCTCATGGCATCAGAGGAGGCGTGGACC
This sequence comes from Taxus chinensis, assembly GCA_019776745.2. Taxonomy (NCBI): domain Eukaryota; kingdom Viridiplantae; phylum Streptophyta; class Pinopsida; order Cupressales; family Taxaceae; genus Taxus; species Taxus chinensis. Next base: position 886,553,000 of record CM034149.1, read on the forward strand.
AATTCAGTCCCTTGTGAAATTTTGGCGAAAGAGGCTTAAAAGCCTTAACCCGCTCCACTGGCCCGTCGTTTCTCGCAACCAACTGGGTAGTGACACGTGTTCCTAGTGGACCCATGGAGGTGTAGGATGTTTCAAGACCTTGAGCCCATGTAATGGGAAAAATTCCCTAAGCTGCCCCATGACCCGCCAACCCGTTCAAGGCGCTTTCCTCTCTTCATGACACGTGTCCCCCTAAGGGAAAATTTTCCCTAGGAACTCTGCCCACTCATATCTTGAGTTCCGTAAGGAGTTAGGAGGACTTCTTTATATCACCGGAAAGGTGAGAAAATTTTCTATCCATTAAAAATGGTTTAGGGAAATTTTGGAAGTGTTAATTAGGTGAAAAATTCAGTTGAATCTCTGATTTTGTTACAGAGCAGGCATGGGGGTAAATTACTCCCTGAACCTAAGTAAAACAAATAACCCTAAAGTTGAACCTTATGAACTTAAAATTGTTAATGAAGGAAAAAAATAGGTTTTAGTAGTTGGGTTTTGTTCCAGAACCTGTTAGTGTAAGCTGATGTCTTGCAACCTAGTTTTTGACGCCTCAAATAAAAAAAAATCCCATAATTTTCTAGTTAACCCTAGGTAGTTTCTTGGGTCTCAAGTGGTTGTTTAAATGGGCATTACACTTTTCACATGGAATTACCACACATGGCCTATGTATTGGCCCCCACTGATTATCCACTATGTGGATCCTTGCATGAAATGAGGTTAGAGAATTATATATTGGCCACTATGTTTGGAGTAGTGGTTTATTTAAATGTGCCAATTGTTGAACGAGCCATGTGCCGAGATATATGCCTAGTCCTCTTCACTGATAATATGGGATAATCCAAATCCTGAATGACTTCAACCCATGAGGGAATGTGTTCAACTTGGTTCAAATAGAAATAGCTCACTGAGCTAAAATATAACTCAAACCTCAATAGGTAAATCGATTGTGGTGGTAAGCCACATGGTGGCTTGTGGACCCACCATATCGGCGATAAGAAATTAGTCCACACAGAAAATGGGCTCCCCTCCATCATAAAAGTTGAGCCTCTTATCGCAACCACCAAATTTTATGCCCGTCAAAGACCAAAGGTCAATAACCACCCACAACGACTCTCTCATTTTTCCAATGCCCTTTTAACATGTGTCATAGTTCTATTCATCCAATATTGACATATTGTCCAAAGTTGACTTTCTCATTAACTGAAATTTGACCAGACATAACTAGAGCTCTCAATATCCATTTGTCACATTCTCATAGTCATCAGAAATCTCTAGAAAAGGTCTTCTACATTGAAATAATTTAGGGATGTTTAAGGAAATTTTGATATAATAAATGATACGCTGCTCACACCTACCTAATGAGAAAGGATTTTTGTCCCAAAAAGCTTATGAACTCCAAATCATAGACTGAGAAGAGATCAAAATCCACATTAAAAAATGATAGCTCAAACTCTAGGATCTATGGCACTTGGGATCCGTACGTCATGTTACACCTATTTGATATCTAAAGAAGACCTCCATGCCTCTGTTGTATGGTGCTAATTTTCCGAATGAAACCTCAACACTCCTACTGTGTAGTGCTAATCTTCCAGATATTTGACAAGGATCCCCTTTTCTCTATAACACAGCTCCTAGCTCCGAGTTGATTCCACAGAATCCAATTTTTTCTAAAGGGATTGTATGAATGAAAATGAACACGTGATATTCAACTACACTCAACCCCCTGAGGTCGTGTCGGAGCACCTGATGCTGAATGTGTGTGGCTAACTATAGGAGGATCAGTGACTAGGATCTGGTAGTGTGATCTCCTGGTAGCCGAGTTGACAATGGGGATATTTAAAGGCTATGAATGGGTAGCGTAAATTCCCTATGGTTTTTTACCTAACTTGGAAATAAGTGCTAAACTAATTTGAAGTGTCCATGTAAAATGAATTAAATTAACAATCTTTACTACTACTGAAAGGAAGCTAATCTAAACAAATCACAAAACTGAAATATTACAATCACAAACAACAATTTAATTTTATTATAAATAATCAAATCTACTTCTATACTAAAACTAAACAACAAAAATAACCCGACATGGTTACTCACTTGTGTTGAGTGTATTGAAACTAAACTAACTTAAAACAAGATTTTTTAAAAATGATCTATGATATATAGACATCCTCCTACAAATATTCTCTCTTTCAGATCCACAAGGATAAGAAGAAGAAGATCCGTCACTGGGGGTTTCTATGAAATATTTAAACCCTCTTGGAAATTAAATAATTACTTGAAAATGAAAGGAAATTGATTTCTATTCTATGTTATATGATATAAAAATGATAAATTGTAGGAATGAAGGAAATCAAACAACATATCGAACATGAAATTCACTGAACAAAGGTAAATCTAGTTGTGTAGTAATTTGTCCTATCATTTTTTTCCATTTATTTCTTGAGTGTTCATATGAGTCCAAGGGATTGGGAATGCAAGAATAATAGCAGGAGGATGTATCTTGAGAAATGGAAACTTGATGGTAGTCTTGATGCAATGTAGGTAGAAGAGAGACAACACAAGAGATCAATGCTTGGTTATGAAATTTGTAGCGAGATCGTAGCAACAATACATTGCAAGATACACAAAAATTCTCAGGCCCCTTTTTCTTGGATACAAGCATGGAATATATAGGAATGGAGGATGGGAGGTGCCCTCATGTAAAAGGCAAGAAAGATGAGTTCCAACCCATTAAATATATTTAAAAATAGGAGGAAGGAGGACCAAACAATCAAAGCTAATTTTAGAAAATATGGCTCACGGATCCATGCAAAAAGTGAAATTAAGTGAACTGTTGCATGTTAAAAAACTCGTGAAGAATTTGGAAAAATCGATCAGGACCGCCACTGTGCATAGGGCAGCCATTTCAGGACCGCTGCCTTCTTTTGTGTGGTGGTTTCAGAACCTGCACACAAAGAGTGGGAAGATGGAAGAAAGCACAAGAAGGCTAAGTGGGGATGTCTAGGCAACAAATATATACTATGAATGGAAATTGGAGCTTGAAAACCTTCTTGAAAGGACCTGAATCATCATTGGGGGATTTTGTAACTATTTTCTGACAATGTAGCACATTTCATTTTGGGTGTGTACATATTTCCCCCTCGGAGAAGTTTCTTAGCCATGAAAAGGCGTAAAACGTAGAGTCTGAGTATGACATTCTTGAAATGTGTAGTTAGAAGTTATACCTGACACGCCCGTGTGTCAAAATCTCACCGCCCAAACTCCTGCTACCTGCAAGAGGAAAAGAAGACTCACGTGCAAATAGACAAAATATCAAAAAATAAACACTAGATCAAAATGACAAGAGGACTTACCATCTATGTGGGGATATAGAAATATACTTGTGCCAACGTTCTAGCCCTACGAACACAAACACTCAACACAAGGTTAAAATAACATGTATAAATATCAAAATAGCTAATAATTCAATTCATTTGTGCCATTTGATTTTGTGAATTTGGAGCTCTCTACCCACGGTGATCATTTCTGATGAGAGTACATCCAATACGACCGTGACAAAATCGTGACTATGCCCCCACGTGCAGGAGATCGTCTAGCACGGTCAAAGGTTGGTTATTTTCAACTTTGTCTTTTTATACCCTAAATGTAATTTTTTTGAAAATATCACTTAGGGGGGATTATTTTCAAATTTTTCTATTTTAAATGAGTCTCTAGGGGGGGCACCCAAAGGGCATGTTTTTATTTCATCGAAAATGGTCTTTTTGAGCATTTTTAGGGTAAAAGATGCGTTTGGAAAATCAGTCCAAGACTGTTGCCCTGCCAAGGTTGTGGTCTTGGAACCGCTGTCCTGCACTGGGTAGCGGTTCTGAAAATAATGATCAAGACACGTACTTAGCTTGATTTTTTTTTTGTGTTTTTCATGTTTTATGATGTTTTTGGCGAGCTTATTATTTGGTTCATGTTACTAACTTTCTCTTTTTCTATGTTTGGTAAGTGCAGAAGGAGGAGTTTATTAGATGGAGTCGGGAGAGGGAGTGTGATAGAATCCTTAGTATCCCGGATCAGCTGACACAGGATGAGATAGATCTTCTTCATAGGGCTGGTATTTGGAGGATTGCACGGGTTCCCCATGTTGCTCCTGCTAGCCACATTCTATGTGACTTGTTTTCCTATTGGGATGCAGATCGGAACACTTTTTGGTTCCTACGTGTTTAAGGTGAGTGAAATATCACCTCAGAGGATGTATACCATATTATTGGGCTTCCAATACTTAGGAGGAGGCTGAATATATGAGAGACGCCATTGTCTCATCTAGCTCGAAGAAGGGATTGAAGGTTTAGTCCATTGCCACCGCTCCCATTCCTATCATACGTAGAGCCATCGTGGGCATCTTGTCTTCTTGTTTGATAGGGGACAAGTGTGGTGATAATGTCTTGTATTGCTAGGCTCCTATCATTACATAGATTGAGGGGCATGGCCATAAATATGCTTAGGGCACAGATATCTTTGGGACCACCTACCATGATCTATATAAGGTGGTCAGATGGTAGGGGAAATCATTGAGCCACCCTAATATTGTGATGAGTTGGTTCTATGAGCATTTCATCCCCTATGGAAGGGGGTACTAGTATCAGATCCAGGGGTTGTTCAGGTAGTTAGGTGGATAGGTATGTCAGTACTTAGGTTGCCACATCAGCCTGTGGCTTCCCTTATTACAATGGACATGACTGCCACACTTTATCAAGACATGGCAGGGATATGGGGAGTGGAGGTGACCACCATAGTAGCTTTCTCTTTAACAGGTTAGCTTTTCAATAGAGAAAGGATACTTGAGGTCCACCCATTTGATAGGGTCCCCTAGTAGTTTGACCTTTCATATGTTAATGTGCTCCCTCATGTCACTCTAGTGTACAAGACTATTCAAGAGGCCTGGAAGGGCCTTAGAGGGGATCCTGGTTAGATAGTGGTCATTCCGGGTGTTCCCATTATAGTTATATGGGTGGTCTGTGCTCGCCAGGTAGCTGGTGCCCCTCGAGCACCCTTACTTTGGATTGTGGCCACTCCTGGTCACATCGGGGAGAAGGACGAGCCTATTGATCTAGACTTCATCTCTAAGGAGGATGTGGGGCATGAGACAAAGGAGGAGTTAGTCAAAGAGGACACAGAGGATGAGGGATTTGGTGTTAGGACTGGTGAGATAGCCCATGCAGAGGAGGAGGAGAGAGACCCTAAGTGTCACAACATGCAGGAGATGCTATGAGTAGCACATAGGGAGGCTAGTGTTGAGAGAGAAACCTTAGTCTCAGAGTTGACACTTCCTCACAGTGGAGAGGGGGACAATGAGTCTATTGTAGGACAAGAATTTTCTTCTAGATTTGGGGAATCCCCAAAACCACTAGTAGTACTGGCAGCAGCAACTACCGACCCTACTTGGATGCCTGGAGATCCAAGTAAGTTAAATACCTTCTCTCTCTCTTTTGTTTTTAGACTTAGAAATGTTGAATTGTATGTCTTTCTTTCTTTTATTTTCCTAACTAATCGTTTCTTGATTTCTACTTACAGCGATGAAAAAGGAGTGGTGAGAGCTTATTCATTGAGTATGTGTGGATACCTTGTTGATCCCCTTGGGGAAATCCTGAGCTAAGCTAACTACAAACTTGGGACAGCTATTAGCCACAGGTAGACACACTGATGTATTTTCCCCTGTGTGGAATGTAGTAGAGATAGTGACTTCTCTCCACACCCAGGTGGTCGGGTATGAGACCATCGAGTGCTTGATGAGATATATTCGTTCTCCCAATGAGGCCATGGGTAGCAGATGCCACCATGAGCACTCGCATAATTCTTTTCACTCTCAGCATCGTTGTATCCATAGTAGGAACCCCAAACGCGGTCAGATACCATCTGAGGGATCTCACAGAGACTGACAGACTAATGGGTCATATTTATTGCTTTGGTGACATTTTTTCTGCCATCTATACAATTTTTTTTATGCTTCGGGCTCACTGTGAGCATTTTGACCATGCCTTGTGCATGAAAACAATGTATACAAACTTGATTCACCATGATATATACAAACTCTTATTTTTGGTTTGGTATATCATCGTATCTGAGTTGATATTCTATTGGTTTAACTCTCATGTGTACTCTAGATATTTAGAAATACTTTTCTATGATTTCCAAAATGTATGCAGTGGATGTGAAATGATAACAGAATGATTTGTTTTTGTATTTTATAATGCTGATACATGATAAATCAAACACAATGTGATATTTGAACTTTTAGCTTTTTTAAGAAACCTTTGATACTTTATATTGTCTTGGAAAAATGTGGTAATATAATGATATGATAAGAAGATGTACCTGCCCCACCCCAACTCCATGCAACTAGTAATATATGAGGGCTCAACATCAAGAATCAGATGGGACACAAGTTATGAAATTTTGTTGAATGATAGTGACGAGAGAAAGACAAAGGTTTGTCAGAACCAAATTAAGACGCTATAATCCTATCCTAATCAAGCTACCTCATAGTTTAGAATGTGAATTTATTTTTTGTTTATCTAGACTTAGATCTGTAGATGGCTACTTGGTTGAAAAAATTTGGATTTGGGGTTTTAAGCTCTTTTGGAATTTTGGACATCTAACTCACTTTTCTTTTGACCTATGATTTCACAACATTTGAATGAATTATTTGTAGCTTTCAAGTTTAGCAATGAGACCCCCTATTCCTTACCCCATGCTACCAGGAGAAAGCATGGGCTCATCACCACAGATAAGGAATAGGCGAGTAAGGGAATTTTTCTCCTTTTCCAACCCTACATCACTAGTAAGAGATGTAGGCTCAACACCGAAGGTTGGTAGGGAAAAGAAATGTGTAAAATAATTTTTTTTTTGTGGATTCGCATTTGACTTACTTATCTAGGAAAAATGTTTAGTATGTTCTTATTTCCAAAGACATTCTTACGGGAAAGATGTGACACCATGAAGTTTTTAGAATAGACTATAGGAAAAGACACCTAAATTAGAAAGAAACTATAAGAAGAACCAAGTATGCAGGCCTTGGTATGGTCAATGTAAAAACATTTTCTTTTCTTGCTTGAACTGATGAAATTATTTAGAAGTAATTGATGATACTATGAATATTTGAAGAGATAGGATCTGAATGTTTTGCCAATGTTTTCAAAAGTTTTTAGGAATTTCTATAAGAATAATTCCCTTGATCAAAAATTTACGAAATGAACTAGAAGACGAAATGCAATGTGGATGTAGTAATGTACATATGGGAATGTAGGTGAAACTACATGTCATGATGTCTAAGGTGTGGAAACTTGATTAATATCGAATTCTTCACCCCTGCAAGTACATAGTGGAGAACCATTATCCTGAAAATTTACATTCTCTTGACAAGGGCCTACCATTCCGTGTTTAAACTTACAACACTTACCCGGAATTGTATATGTCCAATCATTAAAATCATTTGTTTGAAAGATGCGTTCATACACCTCTTTGTCACATTATTGAGACACGGTGTGTAGGTGAGCATGACTATGTTGTTTGGCCTTGTTTACTATGTGGAGCATTGTGTTTACTTGTAACTCTTACTGAATGATGAGGCCTTTCCCCATGGATATGAAAAGCTTAGTTTTAGACACACATGGGTCGAAACTAGGGTTTAGAATAGAAAAACCCTCAAATATGGTTTTTATGGGCATCGTTTCAACCTCAAATTTCCCTTCTTCATTTTTTAATTCTAACATGTTTACATCTAAACCTAGGTCATCAGAGGGAAGAGATGATAAACTGAGAAGAATACCCATTATCTATGGTTCAAACGGGAGGAAGATCAGATGGTCACTCTCTAAGAGTTTCAAGATTCCCACTGTGGTTTTAGTGGAAACCGTTTTTATAGATATTGATTTACCCTTATCTATTTTTGTCACCTCAAATGTGTTTATGTTAATGACTTCAACCTTTGGAACGTCTGGGGTGACTGGGACTAACTCTTTTGTTAGAGGTGGTTAATTCAATTGATTCGTAGGAATTTTATACTCTGTATGGACTCCTTTCTTCTTCTTGAAGTTTTCTAAGTGTATATCGAAGGGCTTAGGATCCCCTTGTGCAATGAAGACCTTCCCCAAATGGAGGAATCTAATCTTCTAGAATAGGGAAGAGGGGATAGCCTTCATTAGAAGAATCCAAGGTCTCACAAGGATCATGTTATAACTTATTTCCCTTTCGATAATGTAAAACTTTGTCAAGATAGTTTTTGGACCAAGTGTGACTGGAAGTACTATGGTTCCAATTGAGGTCACTTTAAGATTTTAGTACCCCCATAAAGTGTTTCTTATAGAGGAAGAATTTATCTCTCCATATCCCAACTTGTGCAAGAAAGAGAAAGGAACCACATTTACAACAGCCCTGTCATCGATCATGGCTCTTTTATTGTAATTGTTATAAACCTAGACTTGTAAAAATAAGGCAGGATCACCTCTTCAGGAAATTTTAGCGTCAGATGGCATCTTGTATATATTGAAAACAAACCCAATATCCCTATCATTACATCCTAGAGGATGTATGCCAAAGTCAATATAATTTAGTTAAGCACTAGGAGGTGCCGTAACATAGATTAGATGACTAAGACCTAGTGCATTGAGAAATATAGAATGATGTGCAGGTGAATTATTTAACAAATCTAAAAACAAGATGTGAGAAAAGGTATTGTTTAAATCTTCTATCAAATCATAGGCTCCTACAAGTTTTGAAATTGTAGGAACGTCATCCTGTGGGAAGGAAAAATCAGGAAGGGGTTGGGAAACATACTCCTTTATCTGAGTTGTTGTATTAATTTCATGCTCAACCTCTAGCTTGAGTAATCCCAAGATTTTTGTGTTATCATTTGAACCAAGGTTAGGAGTGACCCGAGAGTTATTGGAAGTTGAGGTTTCATGGTCATTGTTTCCTATAAGAATTCCTTTTTTTTGTTTTGCGAATTCACCTTGAAATTTATTGGATGTGTAGGGAGCGGATCTTAAAATATGCTCACATTAGCATTTTGAGGAGCTACATGTCCTTTATAGTTAGATTATGATTTTTCTTCAAGATTTGCTATGAACATGTCTATAAAGAGTTCCCTTTGGTTTTCAGGAAGTATTTGTAGAAACTTGCTGCAATAGCGGTAAGTCCTATATTATGACCTTGAACCTTATAGAAACCACAATATAGGTTAGGGTCATAATATCTTGGTCTTTGATAAGCATCTTTTTTTTGTTTTGTTTATAACCTTGGTTTTAGTTCTGAAATTGGTTATTATGACCATGATTTGTTGCCACTTGGCCAAAATTTTGATATTGGTTTGGGCCCTGGGATTGATTTTGTTTTTACGATGGATAATTTACATCTACTGTGTTGATTGAAGACATAATTTTGAGGCCTCTTTGATTTCCCAAGTTATTTTTATTGTTATTTTTGTTGTTATTTGGAAAACCAATGTTCTTGGCTTGATCAGTAACACTATTTATGGTAGCACCATGATTACAATTCACACCCTTAGGTCCTTGGTTGTTGGCACCATTATTTTGATAACTTGCATTATTTTGATTTGGGGATACCAATTTCCCATTGGGACCATAGATCTTATGCCCACTATCTATAGAATCTTGGTCAATACAAATCACTCCTTCCACAACTCCTCATAACTATGAAAAGGAAACTTTTGGACCTCTTCCTTAGTCTCTTGATTGAGTGAGTGAAGTAAAAGATCGCAAAGTTCCATCCGGTCCATGTTAGGTGCACTTGCAGAAGAATAGAGAACTTGGTGCCATCTCTAGATGAAATGGGTGATAGATTCATTTTGCTCCTGTATAATATGTAGGAACTCCCTAATCCCTGTACGTAACAACTTGTTCATGTCAAATGCTTTGATGAAATCAGAAACAAGTTGCTTGAAGGAATGTATGAAATATTTTGGTATCCTATACTACCAATCCAATGTAATTCCTTCAAGAGTCTTTCGAAAGATCTTATCCACTACAACATCCCAAGGAAGAAGTTCCCTGATAGCAGTAGTGTAGGCCTTGATATGAGCATTCGGGTCTCCTTATCCCTTAAATTTTGGTAGATCTGGAAATGGGCATGGAAGCATGACACCACGTATGGTGAAGTCAAGAGGCTCCTTTAAGTACTCGGCATATGTACCCATTACGTAAGATTCCACCATCGAAGATCCTTGATGAAGAGGTGGAGGAGGAGGAGTAAGATAAGATGCATTATAAGAGTTGACGGGAACATATGGAGTCCCTTAATATGGCATGTAGGGAGCACGAATGGTATACAGGTCCATCTGGGGAGATTTTGAATACATATACATGTAAGGTGGGATGGTTCTAGGATATGGAATAGCAGGCATAAAACTAGGGAACATTGCATTTATTGTTGTGGCAGAATTCGAGAACACACTTCCAGCCAGCCCTTGCGTAGGATAAGCTTGAAAAGGATGAGGACCCATCCCTAGTGTGTATAATCCTATGAGAAGATCACCTGGATTTGAATGAACCCAATAACCTTGTTGTACATGATATTACGTTAGTGTTTCATTGGAAGGGATATATCCTTTACTGTCAACTGGATACCCTATGTTATTCCCTACTACATGTGTTGGTTATGAAGTTTGGGCACTTTCTAGTTCTCTAATCCTCCCTACTAAAGTAGAAATGAGATCGTTGGGAGAAGATTGAGTCCCTTGTTAGGGTGCTTATGGCATAGGGTTTGATTGAGCAGGATCATTATACCCTGTCATGAATTGTTCATTGTTATAATTCTTTTCTTCCTTAGAAGTAATAATCTTAGGATAGGTATTCAAAATGTCAGAGGCTAAAGATTTCATTCTATCCAAAGACTCATCTATCTGATGAAGAGGACGAGCTATTCGTGTAAACAGATCATCTTTTTTTGATTTCATGGCAATGTAAGGTCTTGACAAGACCCTATGGTAAGAATCTGTTCCATTTGTGATAACAATGTGGTTTGCATTGGGTTGATCATTTTGAATGTTTAATGGTTGATAAACCTCCTCCATACTAGGGGAGGTTTGAACGTTGCTTATGTAATTGTCACCCAAACTTGAAAGAGATGGGGATTGTTGTGGTTGCACATTGGTATAATATCTATTAGATCCAAATGGCCCACCAAACTCTCTTCCAAACATATTTTAAAAGGTGTAAAGTACCTACCAAAATAGGGGAAGAAATAGAAAGATGAGGTAATGGAAATGAAATAAAGGAAACAAGAAGGAATTAATCCTTCAAGTCGGGTTCACCAGTTTATACAGATGAAAATGAACACATGATCTTCAACCACACTCAACCTCCCAAGGTCGTGTCAGAGCAGCTGATGTTGAATGTGTGTGGCTAACTATAGGAGGATCAATGACTAGGATCTGGTAGTGTGATCTCCTGGTAGCCAAGTTGACAAAGGGGAGATTTAGAGGCTATGAATGGCTAGTGTAAATTCCCTATGGTTTGTTTACCTAACTTAGATCTAAGCGCTAAAATAATTTGAATTTTCCATGTAAATTGAATGAATTTAACAATCTATGCTATTGCTGAAAGGAAGCTAATCTAAACAAATCACAATACTAAAATACTACAATCACAAACAACAATTTGCTTTTATTCTAAATAATCAAATCAACTTCTATACTAAAAGTAAACAAGAAAAATAACCTGATGTGGTTATTCACATGTGTTGAGCATATTGAAACTAAACTAACTTAAAACAAGAAATTTTTAAAATGATCTATGATATGTAGACAACCTCCTACAGATATTCTCTCCTTCAGATCCACAAAGATAGGAAGAAGAAGATTTTTCACTAGGGGTTTCTATGAAATATTTAAACCCTCTTGAAAATTAAAGTAAATTGATTTCTAATCTATTTTATATGATATAACAATGATAAATTATAGGAATGAAGGAAATCAAAAAACATATCCAACATGGAATTCATAGAATAGAGGTAAATCTAGTTGTGTAGTAATTTGTCCCATCAGTTTTTTCCTTTCTTTCTTGGAGTGTTCATATGAGTCCAAGGGATTGGGAATGCATGAATAATAGCAAGAGGATGGATCTTGAGAAATTTCAACTTGATGGTAGTCTGGATGCAATGCAGGTAGAAGAGAGATAACACAAGAGATCAACACTTGGCTGTGAAATTCATAGCGAGATCGTAACAGCAATACAATGCAAGATACACAAAAATTCTCAGGACCCTTTTTCTTGGATACAAGCATAGAATATATAGGAATGGAGGATGGGAGGTGCCCTCATGCATAAGGTGAGAAAGATGAGTTCCAACCCATTAAATCTATTTAAAAATAGAAGGAGAAAGGAGGACCAAACAATCAAAGCTAATTTTAGACAATTCAGCTCACGAATGCATGCAAAAATGAAATTAAGTGAACCATCACATGTTAAAACATGCGTGAAGAATATTGAAAAAGTGGTTAGGACCGCTACTTTGGGTGGTGATTTCAGAACCGCCACTCAAGAAGGGCGGAAGTCTTGGAACTGAAGGCCAAAACATGCGCTGAAAGAGTGGAAAAGATGGAAGAAGGCACAGGAATGCTAAGTAGGGATGTCTAGGTAGCTAATATATACTGTGAATGGAAATTGGAGCTTGAACACCTTCTTGAAAGGACCTGAATCATCATTGGGTATTTTTGTAACATTTTTTCGATAATGTAGCACATGCAATTTTGGGTTCGTACAGGGACTCCATGCTACTTAGAGGTATGATTGATTCAATGTCGATGATGGACAATGACTTGTACCTTTTCAGAACTCAACACCTCCAATGCATGATGCCAAGCCTCTTTCAAGACCTCAAGCCTCTAATGCACAATGCTAAGTCTGATTATCACCTACCATTCGAATTTTTGGTCACAATGCCTTGACATCATATGACAATTTGAGCTGATATTTTGAGAGCTTGTTTTGTTGACAAACAATATCAGGTACCATTCTGTTAGATGCCCAAGATGGCCTCTTCATCAAAAGAATTTCTGACCCGACGTCAATGCCAACAAATTCAGTTACCATTTTGCTGCATAGTCACAATTCCTCTACACAAAATTAAGTTCCGAGATGACACCTACAAGCTCAACTATCTACACATGTGGCTAATAGATCTCCAAGATTAATATGAGTTAAATCTTGTATCTAAGCTGTAACAGGTACTCACAAGCTGATTAGGAGATATGTTTGGAGTATTAATCAAATTTTCTAAGTAAGAAAATCCATTGAGTATGGTAAACCTTTCTCTCAGCATTTTCTCACAAAATCTGATCTCTAAACAATACTGCATACTATTCATCAATATGAATTATGTAGTATATAATTGACAAATTATTGACTTGCCCACTTTAAAGGACTTTCACTTTCAGGTATTACCTGGTCCTGGGTTAAATTGTCAATTGGTGGTGGATTAGGAACCTATTTTTCCTTTACAATTGGCATCCATTCCATCTTTGGCTTTCCATAACTCTGATGGCAAGATGGATGCAGTTTTCAAAAAAATTCCACCCAGTGCCTATTCCTCTGACAATGAGCACAAAAATTCCTCTTAATTTCCTTCTTTTGGGATCAAGAATTTTTTCTACCATTTCTTGACTCTGCATGATGAGATTGGTATTTCTAATTTTTTGTGTTCTTGACAAATGACATCAACTTCTTCATCAATGTCCTTCTCTTCCAACATCTGGCCACAGAATGATTATGCAATCCATAAAAATTACATGGAAAGGAATCCCAAATATTCTAAAAATGATAACCATACTTCTTAAGATGAAAAAGTGGATCATAAGTTTTATTGTACTTATGATTATGGTAAGAAACTGGAGGTGGAATCTCATTAAATCTTCACTTATTTCACTTACCAAAACCTTCATGTGATGATGAAGCACAACTTTCCTGCTCAGAATCTTCTTGCAGGACTAGTGGGGTACTCACTTTGCTTTCAGAAGCTTGTCTTCCGTTAGTGTTCTTGGAGCATTCTCCATTCCTGCACTAGGACAACCCAAACCTACAAAATGAGGACGATCCTCAACCTGTATTGGGTTAGCAATGCCTTGGTCATTTTTACCAAGGCCTCTTCCATCAAATCCCATTTTATCTAATAATTTGGATCCAATTCCTCTAGTATGTTTTTCAAACAAACCAAAGACTTCATTACCTTAATCCGAAACCAAATGGGAGGAATAAGATTCACATGGTGAACAACTTACAATGCACTCATCTATCATGGTCTTTGCATCTGAAGCTGAAGGAATTTCCTTATTATGGTCACCACATTGCAACCTTGTCGAGAGCTCATCCTTGGTTGTAATTCTGATTTCAAACAAGCATTCTCCTCTTTAAGGAGTAATACATTGATCACAAGAGAGAGTTCTCTTCCTGGATCTGGTGATTTTAAGCTTCAACCTCATTGAGCTTCACCTGTACCTTGCTCACACAAATTGAGCCAACTGGACTAATCTTGAAGCAATCACTCTATTAATTAGATTTACTGAAAGCAAATATGGAGCTAAACCAGCTCTGATACCAGCTTAATCTAAAAATCGACCAAAATTTTTATCTCGATCTCAGACCCTTGAAGGCTTATCAAATTACCGTTTAATTTTTACCCCCATTAAAATCAACTTAAAATAATTCGATAAGCATGATACTTTGCAAAAAGGTTGATTACGGAGTTTGGCAATTTCCTACATCTTTGGGTTCTTTCGAACCATTCCGCTAGTCAAAAATTGTAAGTTAAAATAGTACTTTCACAAGAAAACCTAATGGAAACTATTAATAACTTTCTTAGAAGAATATCCATACCTTCAGACGACAAGGGTGAAAAATAGCACCCGAATTCCCCTTTCCTCGCATTTAGCAAGCTCTATTGCACCAACTCCACTGTTTGTAATCCTTCAGATCTCAATCAGTGTTCTAGACACTTCGTAACACCCTTTGGAACTCCGGTCCATACTCCAGGCTTCACAATGATTAGGTGTGGCACTATGAGCCGATTAGGTAGTATTAAAAAAATCCTAGTCATAATAATGCCTATTTAAATAAATAGGTCTTCACAACTTATAATAAGCCTAATAAATAGGTCTTATAAAAAAAAATCTCATCCACTCACTCAACAATATTCCTCAAGCTCTTGATTTGAGCTTCCAAGTTGTGTGTTTGCAATGAAGGAGGGTGATGGGTGTAGTAATTCCCTTCATTTAATCAACTTCTTGTTGATGTCATATCAAACTGGGGGTGTGTCTAAAGCTATATGCAACAAGAGTACTTTAACTGATCTAGTAGTTGATTGTAACTATTCTTATATTTTCTAGGGGGTCTCTTTAATGTCTTAAGGACTTCTTGGTAAAACCTTATTCAAATCAAACTATGAAAACTTGCTGATTGTAAAATACATTGAAAAATTGCTGAAAGGAAACACACCATGCATAATGGAAATGTACTTACTGTTGGAAAATGAACACACTTGCTTTTGGAAATAAACACACTTGAATTAAAATGCTTGAAAACAATTGCAAGAAATATAAAGATTTATCTAAACACCTGCAAGAACAAGTATACAAAAGAGTTTAACTGAAAGAACTAAAGCAATACAAAATTAACAGATCTAAGCTATTTGCTGAAGAAATATAAATACCAAATAAATGAATATCCTAGTCCTTGTGGGAGTGGGCCCTTTCTCCTAATTGAATCAAGATTTTAACAACTCAGAATTCTCTCAAATCAGAATAGATATGTTATTGATGAAAACATTTAGTTTTACAAAACGTACTAGGTCTAGATACTTAATCTATTTCTTTTCTCCATTCTATATCTCTAATAATAATTCTATCTAATGCAAGTCTTCTTTTATATACATTTTACAATCACAAGCCATCTCAATGATTCTGATGAAATCGAATCATGCCCAAAATAGATGTTGAGTTGGATGGCGATTGATCAGATAGCTGTAGGATAACTCTTCCAGGATCTGCATTCAGAAATCTTCTAATCCTTAATGATTATAGATGAAAAATCTCCGGATGTGGTTTAAAATAGATAACTCCCATCGGTTCCAGAACTTTGGAGAAGTTTTGGAACCATAGGAAATTATTAAGAACCAAAACCTATGAGAGTTCCAGAGCTGTGCCCAAAAGTTCCGAAACTAAGTCCGAAAATTCTGGAACTAAATACTGGAGTTCTAGAACTAAATCCAAAAGTTCCAAAACTAAAATATGACTGTGTGATTGAGTTCCGGAACTAGCTTGGAAGTTTCATAACTTTGCTGTGTAGGAATAGAAGCTATAAAAAACATACTGAATGCCACCTACTTCATTTCCTTGACTAATTAGACCTGCTTTATTACAAAACTGAATTTAAACATACAGTATGTTAGGAATTTCAGAGCTTTTAACATTAGGATCTCAATTAATCAAAACAAAGATAGTTACATCCTAACTCATATCAGATCAACTAAAATTCACACAATGCAATCAAACTTAATCAAAAGTAAAGTATGATGAGATTATATATTATACATTCATCAGACATATTATGGCCTCATCATATCCCTGAACTTACTTGTTTGTAAGTCCCTTTACAAACTCATTCTTCAAAAGTGGGATCATATGTTCTGTATTCCATTTGATTTCTTAGATCAAATGGATGAAACTAATTTTTCCAATGCTTAAGCTCAGATGTACTATACCCATCTCTTTTTTCTATTTTCCTCTCCCACTTTTCAAATTCAGCAGGGTCTTAATGATCTCTGTTCTACCAAGGAGACATGGGGGTGAGAAGTAGAGTTAGCCTTGTTCACATTCCTATCCATATTTTGCTGTAGGTTTCATTGACTTTGGGAATTATTATGCATAATGCTTTGGCCCTGTCTAAACTCCATATCGGATTTGTAGGGGAAATTACTTCCCTTCTTTTCAAAGCAACTGTAAGGAGTTCCCACCTCTTTGAGCATCCTTCCTAAATATCTTCAAATTTTTCCTCCTCATAGAAGGTGAAGGCATTAATAATATTTTGCAGAATGGCAAGGTATTGTGTCTTGAATCTCCTATCAAAGGCATGAGTTCTAAATTGTGTGAGGAAGGAAGAAGGTTTACCATAATGATCTCTCATGTAGAGGCTTGTTGAGCTGGCTTTCAATAAAAATTTAGATTCTCTTTCCTTCCATGCAATTTGGTTTTGCAAAAGAGAGACAAATGCATTGAGCTGGCTCTCCCCTACATATAAGTTAATCATAAATCCTGTGTTTTTCTGTAGCATATAATTGCAAAGATAAAATTCACACAGGAGATTTTTCTGTTCAGGGCTAGATAGAGAGTAAGCTGCCATGAATTCAGATTCATATTGTAGTTCATGTGGAAGCCCACATGCAATTCCTGACAGCTGCCAGTGAATGAGCTGCTCTTCCAAAAAACACACTATATGCAGGAGAAGGCCTCCTATAGGCAAGCAATTTCTCACTCATAATACAAACCATATGAATTTTGGCAAGACATTTATATTTATTTCCTTCCTCATAAAATTTTTCTTCCCATTCCTTTCTTTCCTTCATCTCTTCCTCCATCTTGGTCTTTAATTCCTCATTTGATGTTTTGGCTTCTCTGAGATCTCTGTAAATATCATCTCATTATTGTTTCAGTGGCAAATAGGTCAACTCAGTCTATGCAGAGGCTGTGGACACAACACTCTATTTTTTGGAAGTTTGGAACTCTTGCTCTTTTTCTATCAGCTGCTTCTTGGTTGCTGATAATTCCTCAGTTCTGGCCGCAAGCTAAGTTGTTAGCTCATTAATGAGCGTTTCCCTTTGTTCCAATTTAAGTTTGAGAAATTCCAATTCCTCATCTTTTTCTCTGATAATGAGCTCTGCTCTAGAAAAGAACAAATCCTATTTAACTTGTTGTCTTTCCTCTTCCTTTGAAATTATTTGAGGAGTTTGGCATTCTTCCTCTATTAAAGGAAATTTTCCTTTTCTTATACTAGATGCCAACTCTTCTTCTTCATGTGGCACTACTGAATGTTCAGCCAACTCCTGAAAATCTTGATCAAAAAATTTCTCTTCTCCTCTATCCGTTTCAGCATGACTTGGCTCAGGTGGAGTCATGCCCATGCTACCCAAAATGTCAGCAACTTCCTCTTCCATCCTTTCCTGCTCATTCCTTCCTTCTGGAGTTCCCCTTGACCTCTTATGACTTTTTCTTATCTGGGGAAGTTCAACATGCCCAGTAGTGAATTTCTCTCTAGAAATTCTTCTTATTGTTCTTTTCGATTCTTGTGTGGGTGAGCTATCTCTGTCAGAGACAAATATTGGCTCTTCTGAAGCTGTTGTGGAAGAAGGAATTTCCTTCATAGGTACAGAAGGCTCTGCTATTTTTATCTTCCTCACTGACCTTCTTTTTCTTGGTATGTTTTCTCTTTCCATTTCCCTTTGTCCTTCTACAGGGGCATAAATTTCTAGATTAGCTGAAGGAGAGAATGGGGCTGAAATTGTCCTTCTTATAATATTAGGGTTTTTCTTGAACTTGCCAAGAAACTTGTCCCAAATTTCTTCTCCATTCTTTTTTGACAAGAAATGGTGTTGACATATCAAATGAATTAGACCATGATGCCTAATTGTCCCAACACCCCAGGAATACCTCCGAGCCATGGTCTGAATGGAATCAAAAAGAAAACCTGGGAGGTTTATTATGTATTCAGGCTTGGTGGCTCTATACTTAAGATATATGAGCATTTTTAAGACTTCTTTTCCCACAGACCCAAAATGACCATCACAAGTTAAATATTTTTACCATCTAAAATGCTACCCTATCAAAGGGTTTTTTGCAAACTAACCCTTCTGACCCCCTTTTATGATTTTATTTATATTATAGATATACTGGGGTTCAACTTCTTCTTCTTGCAGCAAGACTTCAACCAGTTCTTTCAAAGTCCCCTTGGCAGCTTGTGGGACATGAACAATGGGCACTCCAGACACATTACTTACAGTATTTACAGAAAAAGGAATAAATACATTACTTAATTTTGTTCTAGTCTGTTCTAGATTTATGATGAATTCTCTTACCAATTTGTCATTATGCCTTGAAAATTTCTTCAGGAATTCAAGCCATCCTACATGCTCAAAGATGGATGCTACTTCTTCATCTGTGAGTAGCTGGGAATTGTCCTCTAGTTCTGATTTCTTCTTAATCCCCATATCAGCTTGATTTTTGTCTCTCTTCATAGTTTTTGTGAATTGGTTCTAGGTCTTCTTATTAGCTACGGAACTAATGGGTTAGCTGCAGAACCTCTGTTTTTAGCTACAAAACTTCTGAATTCTCTGCTCTTTGCTGCGGAATACAAACTCAATTCATTTCTCCTTCCTCAATATATTTCTGCAATCTTTATTTCACTTGATGTTTGCAATAATGATTACTAATGATAACCATGCCGCCACTTATTCCATCCAAATCAGTATCATGATTACACACTTGTAATCATAATGTATAAATAGATGACTCATCATACCTACTTTTAAACTAAGTCACATCACACATGCAAACATTTAATCAACCCTAAATAAGTTAAAAGACATAATTACCATCCTTGATGATGTAAGCATTTTACTATGATGAATCGTCATTCCTACAAGTGGAACAAAACTAATGATTAGATAAGACAGCTGGAATTCAAAAGAATTCCTATAATATTTGAACTAGGCAACAAGAGGCCAACCGTCATTTTCCAGTTTTCAATTGACCTTAAAATTTAAATGGTTGATGATATATATATATATATATATATATGGTGATATATTTGATACATATCATATATATCAAATATTGGGGAAGAAGACGCCATTTGCTGGTTTTCAACTTCTTCCCTTTATTCTAGATCTTTGCCAAAATCTGATTATTAGATCATTTACTGGAAGAACAGAGTTCTTCCATATGATTTAATTCTTTGTGTACTTCAATCTTCCTCAAAAAATCAATTGCATGTGAATGCTTCGTTTTATAGTTTAAGTATGCCTCATTGACCAACAGGGTTCCTATTGAGGCCAGCAATGTGAAGTAATTGAAATATTTTTTTCTTACAATTTTCAAAATTTGATTACTTCAATGTGATTAGGTCCCAACCATCTAGTTCTCAATTTTAAAGAAATCACTACTGTCCTGAATGTCTAAATTTCAAGTGCCTTATGCAAATCAAGAGATTTGTTGAAGGCTTAGATCTATATTCATAGGTGGTCGGGAAAAGTTTGAAGTTGTTACTGTCAAATATTTCCAATTTTTTACTTTGAGAAAAACTAAATCAGAAAGTCTATTAGAGAGGAAAGGCAGCCAAACATGGGTTTCTCCTAGCTTCAACCCTTTTAAGCAATGTAATATTCTACAACCTAACTCTATTTCTTTACGGCCTTCAAACTATATGATCAATTTCTATGTGAATAATAATGGTAAGGAAGATTATTCTCTAGGTCTTGATGCTGAGTAATTCTCTGCTGATGGGTTTGCAGAAACGTTGATCATATTCGAACAAATTATTTCCTGATATCTGTTATGTCTTTGGTAATGCTGCTAGTAATTGCTATTCAAATTTCCTCCAAAGGAAATCGAATTGGACCTGCTTCCTGATGGCTATTTGTTGATGTAGATACATTTCTTCCTTGCTATTTTCAGTCATATAGTCAGTACATATAAGAATATATTCCTTCCCTTGTGAAGGAGGATTAAAGGGATGAACAAAGTCCAATCCCCATCTCTCAAATGGTTCAACCACATACTTGAGGCTGAAGAGGAATTTCATTGGTGAAAGTTGGTTGTCCCATCCTTTGACAAGGATCACATCTCTTTATATATCTTTTCACATCCTTGTACAGAGATTGGCCAATAATAACCAGTGCCAAGTATCTTATGAGTTTTTCTTTTTATGAACCAAACATATTTTCCTCCAGTTTGGTTCATCATGACATATCTCTGAGGATGTCAAATATTTCATCCTCTCTTACACACCTATGCAAGAAAATATCAAGACTAGACTTACAAATAGACCTTTGTAGAAATTTAACCATTTGACATTGTGCACTAGTTTTAATTAACTTCTTTATTTGTTTCTTAGTGAAAGGAGGGAAATTACCTGTTGCAAGATAATTTTCCATATCAAAAAACCATGGTGTAATTGTTGAGATTGCAAAACAGTTGTTCATCTAAAATATTTATCCTTGACTAGATCTTGTTCCCCTGTGGTGGTTAGTCTTGACAAAATGAATCATTTACCATTGTTTAATCGATTTACCTGGATTGTCCACAATGGTAATATATTGGGAAATTCTTGTAAAAGTAATAACCATCTAATGACTCTTCCTCCAACCACTGCTTTGTTCATCAAATACTTAATTGCTAAAGGATCTGTGTATACAATTATCTTGTACCCTGTAATAGGAATGTCTAAATTTATTGATTGCATAAATTACAGCAATTAAATTCCTTTTCAGTGGTGGTGTAATTAGTTTTAAGTGGGAGTAAGATTCTTGCTAATCATATTAAATTGCATACATCTTTCCTTCTTCATATTTTTATTCCCAATACTACAAATGGAATAATTTGAGGCATCTTTTTGGATATGAAATGTAATTTTCCCAATTAGGACATCTCAAAATTGGGGCAACTGATTAATTTGTTTTTAATTTCTTCAAAAGCATGCTGACACTTTTCATCCCAAAGAAATTCATAGTACTTGGTTAGTAAATTAAACATGGGGGCAAAATTTCTATTGAAATCTTTTAAAAAGCGTCTATATTACCCAACATGTACCTAGAAATGATTTGATATTATGTGGGAGTCTGAGGGATAGGTAAATATGAAATTATCCTAATTTTGTTTTGATCCACCTAAACTCCTTTTTGTGACCCTTTATGGTGTCTGTTGGTCGTCAAATAGGACTTTTTAGAAGAGCAACAGTCAGGGGACAAAAAGTCCCTCCTCTTTAATGGGAGAGGTTCCCTTATTCTGAAACGAACTTATTTACAAATACACAGAACATTATTTATGGTCAAACTTGGATATTACGAAAGTGTTTTCCACAAGGATCATCAATTACGCCAGGACTGAGGAACGGGAATAAGAAGATGAGAAGAATAGCAACATTCAGAATTATAGATAGCAGAATAATTCTTCGTGTGTGCGAAGCTTCAAAGGATTTGAGACAAGATCATTTGCATTAGCTGAATGGGATTAAATTTAAAGACACAAAGTTCCGTAAATAACCTTTTTCAGATTTATTAATCAAGGACACAAAGTTCCTTCTTGGTTGTACAAGATCACTGTACTTGCAAAACTGAACAGTATGCAATCAGAGAGACTAAACGAATTAGGAACAAAATGATCTTCACAATATTAAAGGAAAACACAGAGACAACACAGAATCAGATAGACAAAGAACGAAAAGCCCTTTTGTATTGATTTCTTTAAGATCTATTTACACTTTCAGCAAAATATCCAAGTTCTTCCTTTCCCTGCGAATGGCGTGGAAAGGCCATTATATAGATTACAAGTCAGTTACTCTTCGTAACCATTTCTTTTAACTAAAGAATAGTTAAGTACCGCCAATTGCAATACTTTAACTGATTACAAAGAATACGAAAAGAAAGGAAAGAAGAGGAAAGGAAGGAGAAGGAGACAGGTGGCCGGCTATTGGGAGGGACCCACTGTCTTCAGAATCCGCTGCCTGAACTTCTTCAATGACTCAGCTATATCTCTGCCACGAGGGACTGACGTGTTGGTTGCAGACTGAGTCCAAAATCCCAGACATTTCTCCATCTCTTTATCAAACTCGACGTGAGTATGATAGTCTTTGTTTGCTTCTTCAATGGCAGACTGAAGAGAAAAAATTTCCTTTATCTTGTCCTTAGAGATGGAGTCTTCCTTGAAAAGATTATCTTTGACAAAAGCTCTGAACTGAGCTTTGATTTCTTGCAAGGACAAGGGAACGCCAGAGTTTTCATCCTGAAGATGACAATGCATATCTTTGAACGCAGCAGCTGCCAGTGTCTTGAAAGCTTCTCCCTTTTGCCAGCTATTCTTCATTTCTCCCACAGCTTCCTCCAGGACTTTGATTTTCCACTCCACGCTGTAGACCCAAGATTTTGACAGATTGTCCTTAGCATCATCGAAAATCTTGTTTGCCAGTAAGATGTTCTCATCTGTTTGGCCCATGAGGCGAAGGTCTACAATGCAACTACTCCAGAGCTTAAGCTCTTTATCCATTACCCCAATAGTAGAGGACAGCTTCTGTTGCAAATTATCTACCTTTCCATGTAGCTTAAAAGCTTCATCGATGAAGTTTAGTCCGGCAACAAGCATGTCATCTACCATGGCTTCGATAGCTCTGCCATAGACAGAATACTTGTGCATATCTTTAATACTTTGCACTTCATCTTGGCTTAGAATTACAGGAGGCGGTAGAGCAGTCAAGGGGGTAGGGTCCAAAACTTTGTCCTTAGACAAAAGTGACTTGATAAAGCTCGTGAGAACTTGGGCTTGTTCTTCTAGCTGCTCAATAGTCTGCTGCCCTTTCTCTACCCTTCCAATGACCCTTGTGACTGTTTCCTGGAGGTTATGAATCTCACCTTCAGGAGTAGACTCTCCCATAGGGATCCTTGAAAGCTCCAAGTCAGATGTCAGCAAGTCTGATTCTGATTTGTCTACTGTGGGCTTAGCAATCTCCAAGAATTGCTGACCTTGAGTATCTGACACAATCCTGGAAGTAGTTCTGGCTTTCTTGGCGCGAGAAGGAGTGGTGCCCAACAAGGCTGCTACAGCATCAAAATTCGGTCCCAAGCTTTGAGAGGAGGATTTCCTCTTCCTTTTGTCAACCAGAGGTTGCACCCAAGCAAAAGAGGAAGAAGAATCTGCAGGAGAGGCAAGGGGACCAAGAGACAGGGAGCTCATGACACTCAAGGTCTGTGCAGCTGCTGACTCAAGCTGAGATGTGGGTAGAACACTGGAGGTAATGGCGGTAGAAGAATTAGTAGTACCTGGAAGTTCAGTGCTCTGGACCTCCTTATCTGCTGGATTTTCAGGAACACTTGCAGGGGTTGGCATCTCACTTTCTTCACTTTCACTAAGAACAATGATGTTCTCTGGCCCGATAGGCAACTCTGCCTGTTTTCTTGGAGGGTCATTCTCTGTGGGCTCCTTCTTTACCTCTTTGAGTTTCTTCTTGTATACCTGGGTAGATGGAGAGGGAGTAGATTCCACAGGTCCCTGAGCTGTTGAGGCAGATGAGGGGTTTTCACTGGTGTTCCAGACTCTGGAACTGATGCCTCCCTTATGGGTGTCGAATCATCTTTGGAGCTGGATTCTCCTGAGTGCCTCTTGAATTCCCGGATCTTCTTACTGAACCAGACCCTAGTTCTGATCAAGATTGGGGCAAGAATCTCAGCCAGATCATCTCTCTCTTTCCTGTTCCAATCCAGGTCCTCCAGAGGAGTGTGCTTAATCACATTTTCATACTCATACGAGTATAGTTCAGAATTGTCATCCTGGAGACCTTCAGGAACTTGGTACAGACTGAGTTCTTGGATCAATTTTAGGGAGAACCTGCCACAATGCCTTCTTCTGGCTTCAAAATCATCTGCACAGTCAGCTCAGTAGTCTTCTGTATCTGCCCTATGATGATAGACTATCTTGATGTTCTGTTCAATGAATCTCTTCAAGTCAAAGCAAGTTCTTGGCTTGAAGAAATGAACAGTGATAGGGACCAGGGCTCTTTCTATGTTCTGAGCATCCAGAGCTGTTTTGCATGTGTAGTTTCCCAGAGAGATGGGAAAGTGCAAGCCAGAAATCTTCTTGTCTCTGCAAGTTCTGTGCAACTTGTCTAGTTGCCTGCATATTTCAATCAAGGCCATTTTGTCATTACAGAACATGGGAAGCCGCAGAGGAGTGCTCTCATAACCAGCGAGCCTGATATAAGAAAATTTCCTGAACTGAATGAAATAGGCTCCATATTGTGATATCAGGTTCATGGCTTCGTCTGAAAACCTTCTAGCAGTGTCACCTTCGAGCAATCTGACCACGTACATGGTGAAAGCATCATTGACCCTTCTGAAATTCCGATTGCTGGTCTCTAGGGTGAACTGTGGGTAGTAGGCATACACTGGATCATCTTTGTGTGTATCTATGTAGGAGAAGCCAAACCACTGCCTCGATGCCGCTAGGGTATACATAAGATATGAAGTCATGAAGAACTTCTTTGACTGCTGAATGTTAGATAGCTGCTCAGCCAAATTCATACTGATGATCTCTGCCCAGTTGATATTTTGTGTTCCCTCACACACCATGCTGATGAGCGGGCACATCCAGAAATGAAATTCGTTGGTGGAGGGCAAACCCATAACCCGAGCCAGCAGGATTATGAAGTCTGATAGTTCTTCATTGAAATCAGCCCGGAAGAGGGTTTTGGTCAGACGAGAAGGACCTTTCTTAGGGTTCTTCAACCAAGATCTCGCCACTCGAGCTTTATATTTATCACTGTCTTGGTCGAACATGGCCTGTGCTTGATCCCGAGAGACGACTATAGCATTGTCCATCTCCGGAATCCTCAGAGCAGCTCCAATGGCGGCAGCGTCCAGCTTGGCAATGAGCTCCCCATGTACATTTGTCAATTCGCTCGTAGCGGGGTCGAAGTGAGCTCCGCATGAAAGTACAGTATCAGCACACTGCACTGAGATAGGGAATCCTCCAGCGAAAGCTAAACCGCTATTGTTAATCATCTGTGCCATTTGCGTAGGGTTTGCATCTGTCATTCTTGACCAAAAATCACCGAAGTCGAGATGACGAGCTTCACTGTCTCCGATATTGCTAACGGCAGACTCAAGTGGAGAAATTTGCTCCTGCCCCTGAAACTTGATCTTCATATTGATAGATTCGGAGCTGCGACCTAGACTCTGGAAGGAATTTGCAAAGGGAAGGGATATTTGCGCAGGGAACTAGATTGCAAGGGTTTGAGCAAACGATAGCAAGGAAGCAATGTGAAAATGCGAAGGTGGTATGCTTGGTTATATAGCCGTTTGAGGAGTGGAATGAATTTAATGCGCATTGAATACACAACCACCACTTGAAAAAACATCATATTCGGAATGAGCGGGAGAAGCTAAGTGTGAACGACACTTGGTACGCTTGGGACAGGAGGGACGCGAATGCGCGAAACACGCGGCTCGGCCGGTTCGGGTGAAACAGGGAGAAGACGCACAAATGCATTTGGAACAAATGGGACGAAAATGTGTGAAGTACGCGACTCGGGAGTTTCGGCCGAAATTGGAACAAAGGGCCCGTTTGGATTTGGGACATTCGGGACAAAAATTTCCGAAGTACGCGACTTAACCGGCTTGGCCGAAAATGAAACAGGGCGCATTTTTGAGAATGGGACATTTGGGGTGAAAACGCTGCGAAGGACGCGGTTCGGGCAAATCGGCCGAAATTGGAACAGTTCGTATTTTTCGATTTGGGACAAAGAGCTCTGAAGTACGCGACTCGGGAGTTTCGGCCGAAAATGGGAAAGCTCGCACTTTTAACTTTGGGTCATTTAGGACAGGAAAGTGCGAAGTACGCGGGAAGGGTGACTCGGCCGAAATTGGAACAGTTCGCACAAAACGTTTAGGGACACTTGGGTCAAAACCTTCCGACGGGCCCGAAAATGGGACAAGCTTCGGGGACTTCGGCCGATCGGGGAACAGAATGCACTTTCGTACTTGGGACAGATGGGACAAAAAGTTCCGACAGGCCCGAAAATCACGCAAAAAGACCCGAAACACAGATTTCTTCAACTTCACGACTTAGGTACTTCAGAGAGAAACACTTCAACTCAAAATTTTGAAAATTTTTACTCTTATCAGAGCGGGGAAATTTTGAGGTGGACAACAGTGTCCTAATACAATTCCCTCATCCACCATCATCAAACATTTTTCATCACTAAGAGACAAGTTATGTTGTTCACATCTTGTTAACACTCTATCCAAATTTCTCAAAGCATCTTCAAATGTATCTCCATGTACAATGAATTCATCCATATATACTTCAACACAATCATTTGTTAGATCAGCAAAGATTGTAAGTACAACTCTCTAGAAAGTTGCAGCGGAACATTGCATAAACCAAATGGTAACACTCTATAGGAAAAAGGTTCCCCATGGGACATGTAAATGTAGTTTTTCCTAATCCTTAGCAACAACTCTGATCTGATTGTACCCACTAAAACCATCTAAGAAAGAAAAGTATTGTTTACCTAAAAGGTTATCTAGGACTTGATCTATGAATGGTAAGGTAAAATAATCTCTCATTGTGGCTTTGTTTAGTTCCTTATAGTCAACACATATTATTCATTTTCCATTCTTTTTGGGAACAATTACAAGAGGAGATACCCACTGGCTATTTGAGATAGGGTAGATGAAACCTACATGTAATTAGTTTTTTCAATTTCTTGTTTAACTATATCCCTTAAAGTTGGTTTAATCCTTCTTTGAGGCTGCCTAACTGGTTTAGTGTTTTTAGTATAGATGTGATGAGTGTAGATACTTGGATGAATCCCCATCATATATTTGTAATCCCAAGAAAAAGCTTTAGTATGATTTTTTAAAACATCAAACAATTTTATCTTCTTCATCCTCCTTCAACCAATTATTGATGTTAAAAGTTTTAATGGACATGCTTGAATTTCAATATGTTTAAAGTTTTATCTTCTTTTACTTGGTTGAATTTCAACATGCTTGGTTCCAATATGTGATGAATTGATTTGTGGAAATGGTTTCATTAAAGTATTTAATGGACATGCATGTGGTAAAAACATATGGTATGTAGCAACATCTCCAAAATTTCTTTGAGACAAAATACTGGAAAAGGGATAGTAATGAAAATTATGATACTTATCTATTTGCAAGCCAAATTCCTCGCCATTGCTACTTTCCAGAAATTCTTCACCCACTTCCTGATGTACTTGAAATTGAAGCTACTGATTCATCCCTCTCCCCAAAAAGAAATATCATTCCTCCAGAGTGAAATAATTTTCAATCAAAGAGAACTTATGTTGTCGTGGTTCCAGAACTAGCTGTGGGTGGTTCCAGAACTATAGCCGTAGGTTCCAGAAACTAAGTTCGGTAGGTTCCGTAACTAAGTTTGCGGGTTTCAAAATTATTTCTGATTACACTTAAGACAATATGTTCTCATGCAATGGTGGATTAATCATCTCTTCTACTTCTCTTACATGATCTTGCAATGTGATCATAGCCAAAGAAGACAAATTTTTCTTATTAGTTTCAGGAGAATCAACCCACAATTGTTCATGAATGTTAGTAAAAGGTTGTGTAGTAGGATATAAGGAAATTTTTTTAGAGTTTTTACCATTCGAGATTTTCATATCACTTGACTTGCAATCTATCAAAGTAGCAATTGTAGCTAACCATGGGTCTACCCAAAATAATGGGAATAACCAATGTTTTACCTTTTGGCTGCAATATAAGAAAGTCCACTGGATATTCCCATGACTCTACCATAACTTCTACGTCTTCAATAATTCCTTTTGGTTTTGCTACAGAATGATCTGCCATTTGTAATATGGTATTAGTAGGTTGTATACTTGTTAATAGTAATGTTTTTATAGTATCCACTATCATTACATTGACAGAATCTCATAAATCTATCAAAACATTATGTACATTCTTATTTCCTATAGAGATAGAAATAACAAGACTTCCAGGATCTTCATATTTGGGAAGTAATAGATTTTCCTGCTAATAAATCAACAAGTTTCCCATCTACTCTGATAGTCTTGGGATACTGTTTCTTTCTTCTAGGCTTTTTCATGCATAACATTTTGATTAATTTGTTCAATTCTAGAATATCTTTAATTGCTTGTAATAGTGGTATTTCAATATTCAATTTCCTTAATTCTTGAACTAATTCAGACTCCTTGATTTCTATATCTTCTTTGAATCTCTCAGGAAATGGAGTCTCAGTAGTGTTGTTATCTGGATCCTTTTGTTTTCTATCTATATCCTCTTTTGGAATAATAGGACCAAGGTGTTCATTTTCTTTTTTCATTTCAGTGATTATAAGGGGTAGACTGTTAAAGATTTTCCTAGATCTAGTTTGAATACCCCTTACAATCCATAGCATGTAAATCAACTGATTTTTCTAGTTTTGTTCCATAAACAGGAGTTATTTGTTTGTTTCCGGGGTTTGCTACTGGTTGTGCTGGCATTTGTGTTTGGACTACATTCTTAGTTTGTGAATTCTATGCAGGGAATCCCATGATGGCCTGTTGATTCTGATTTGGATATGTTCTTCCTTAGGAATAATTAGGGTTCCATCTAGGTTGTGACCAAGCATAAGGATTTCCTTGACTAGCCCATGGTTGTTGATGTCCCTGAGCACACTAGGGTTTCAAGTTGGTTGAGGTACCCAAGGTGGTTGTCCCCAATTTTGTGGTACTTCCTGAGCATCCCATGGCATTGTCCATGGATTAGGAGCTGATCTTGGCATAAACTGCCCTTGGTTATGTTGTCTCTAAACAAAATTCAATTCTTTGGTTATAGATGATGCACTAGTTTGTTTAAGCTGATTTTTAATGAAAGGAAGTAAAGAACAAATATCAGTATCATGTTATTTATATTTAAAGATAAGACACATTTTTGTCTTATCCAAAGGATAATCTCTTAATGCAAGCTTCTTCCTGCATATAGGAAAATACATAGCCAATGGTTCAGTTTTGTAATTTGCTTTAGCTTGTAATCCATCCATAGTAGAGGTTAATTGCACTAAAATGTCTATTTGAAAGTTTTCTAACTCATCCATTAGTTTGTTCATATCTGGATTTAGACTTTTTACTGATTTTCCTTTTCTAGGTCCACCTCTTGTTCTGGAATAGCTTCTACAAATCTCTTTAATTCCATTCATTCTTAATTGATCAATGTCTCCCCCTCCTATCAAGTTAAGGGCTTCTCTAGATTTGTCATCCGAACCTTTAAGAAAAATGGTTTTACTTAATTCCTCTATAAGCACAAATCCACATCTTTTGCTAACAAAGAGGAATCTATTTAAATAGTTTTCTATGTTTTTGTCCTCTTCCTGCTTGATTTTGAAGAATTCTTCCTTCCTATTTCTCCCTCTGTAATAATCCTAGTATTTATCTAGGAAGGTAGTCTCCATTTGTTCCCAAGTGCTAATATAGTTGGAAGTTAATCCCATGAACCACCTCAATATTGCATCCTTCAAAGTGGATGGAAACAACTTGAGTTTTTTATTATCTGTTTTATAATCATAGGTCTGACATAGCACCTTGAATTCAAATAGAAATTGGTCAGGATCTTCAGATGACATCCCTCTGAAGGTGGGTAAATGTGCAGGTGAGATATTTTTCATTGATCTGTCATCATCTCTCAATTGGATTGGATAAGTAAAGGTCCTATCAGGTACTCCCTCAGCTTCTCGTGTCATTTCAAAAATATTTTTTGAGTTTTCCTCCTAATCACTATGGTAAGCTATATGCTTTGGGGAAGGTGAAAAATCAGGAGTAGGAGGTTGACTACTTAATTGAGAATCAAAATTTACCCTAAATGGATCTTGGGTAAATAATCCTTCTCCTAAAATTTCTACTCCCTTCAGGTGACTAATCTAAGAATTCAAAAAATGGCAATTATATTTCTTGTCTGACAGGGGATGGTGGTGCCTCCAACTCTTGATCAATTTCCTTACTTTGACTAGAGGATGTTATGAATTCTTGTGAAGATTTTTTTGGAAGGAATTTACCCTGTGAGTCTCTTGGTCTACTCATATATTTTGTGATATAGTAGGGAAGATTATTCAACTACTAGGTGTATGTTTTATTTCTCTTGCTAACACTAATTAGAAAATTCCAACTAGTGTTCCCTTGAAATGGCACCAAAAATGATGGGTGTCGTCATTCCCCTCATTTAATCAACTTCTTGTTGATGTCATATCAAACCAGGGGGTGTGTCAAAAGATATATGCAACAAGAGTACTTTAACTGATCTAGTAGTTGACTGTAACTATTTTTATATTTTCTAGGGGATCTCTTTAATGTCTTAAGGACTTCTTCGTAAAACCTTATTCAAATCAAACTATGAAAAATTGTTGACTGTAAAACACACTGAAAGCTCATTGAAAGGAAACACACCGTGCAGAATGGAAATGTACTTTCTGTTGGAAAATAAACACACTTGAAGTAAAATGCTTGAAAACAATTGCAAGAAATATAAAGATTTATCTAAACACCTGTAGAACAAGTATAGGACAGATTTTAACTGAAAGAACTAAAGTAATACAAAATTAACAGATCTAAGCTATTTGCTGAAGAAATATAAATACTAAATAAATGAATATCTTGGTCCTTGGGGGAGTGGGCCCTTGCTCCTCCTTGAATCAGGATTTTAACAACTCAGAATTGTCTCAAATCAGAATGGCTATTTTATTGATGAAAACATTCAGTATTACAAAATGTATTGGATCTAGATACTTAGTCTATTTCTTTTCTCTGTTCTATATCTCTAATAATAATTCTATCTAATGCAGGTATGCTTTTATACACATTTTACAATCACACTTGTCTCAATGATTCTGATGAAATCGAATCATGCCCAGAATAGATGCTGAGTCAGATGGCGGTTGATCAGATAGCTGTAGGATAACTCTTCTTGGATCTACGTTCATAAATCTTATCTTCCTTAATGATTGTAGATGTAAAATCTCCGGATGTGGTTTAAAATAGATAACTCCCATCGGTTCCAAAAATTTGGAGAAGTTCTGGAACCATAGGAAATTGTTAAGAACCAAAACTTGTGAGAGTTCCAGAGCTGTCCCAAGGAGTTTCAAAACTAAGTTCAAAAATTCCAGAGCTAAATACTGGAGTTCTGGAACTAATTCTGAAAGTTTCGGAACTAAATGATGACTATGTGATGGAGTTCTAGAACTAGCTTGGAAGTTCTGAAACTTTGCTGTGTAGGAACAGATGCTATCAAAAACATACTGAACACCACCTATTTCATTTCCTCGACTAATTAGACCTACTTTATTACAAAACTGAATTTAAACACACACTATGTTAGGAATTTCAGAGCTTTTAACATTAGGATCACAATCAATCAAAAGACAGACAGTTACATCCTAACTCATATCAGATCAACTAAAAGTCACACAATGTAATCAAACTTAATCAAAAGGAGAGTATGATGAGACCATTTATTATACATTAATCAGACATATTATGGCCTCATTAGAGGGTCGCCCTATTTATATTAAAATAGGTCCCTAAAAAATAATGCCTTAATTTTTATCATATACGCTATTCAAAGCCTAACCGTGGCATATGGATGGGATAAATCCCATGGTGGGTGGAATGTTTGTTTAAGTGGGTTTAAATCCCGCATGGGGCAGCCCTTTAAATTTTTCTAAGATTTTTTAACCTTAGACTCCCTCTCTTTTCACGTGGACTTACCACGCATGGGCTATGTATTGGCCCCCCACCACTTATCCACTACGTGGATCCTTGCATGACATGAGGTTAGTGGATTATATATTGGCCACTATGTTTAGAGTGGTGGTTTGTTTAAATGCGTTGGTTGTTGAACAAGCCCATTGTGACAGAGCTATATGCCTAGTCCTCTTCGCTGATAATATGGGATAATCCCAATCCCGAATGAATTTGACCCATGAGGGAATGTGTTCAACTCGGTTCAAATAGAAATAGCTTGCTGAGCTTAAATATAAATCAATCCTTGATAGGTAAATAGATTGTTGTGGCTTATGGACCCACCATGTCGACAATAAAAAAATTATTCCACATGGTGACTGGGCTCCCATCCTTCACAAAAGTTGAGCCTCTTATCGTAACCACCACCTTCTACACCTGTCAAATACTGGAGGTTGATAACCACCCAAAATGACTCTCTCTTTTTTCCAACGCTCTTTTTCCACGTGTCATAGTATTATTGGTCCAATATTGACCTGTTGACCAAAGTTGAATTTCTCATTGACGGAACTTTGACCGGACATAACTAGAGCTCCCAATGTCTATTTGTCACATTGTCATAGTCGTCGGAAAGCTCTAGATAATATCTTCTGCACTGACACAATTTAGGGATTTTTAGGGAAAGTTTGATATCAAAAATGATCCCTTGATCAATGCAAGGGAATACTAAAGCACAATTGAAGGAGAAAAATGAAATGGAAAAGAAGACACTATCATGTTGAATCATAGAGTATGACACCATATTCTAGATGATAAAGGATGAGTTGAAGAAAAAAGAATGGGAATTGCAGATTTGTGAAGATTTTGAGCTGATAATTAAGAAAAGGAAATTACAAGAAGAGAATAAAGTTCTTGTGTCAAATAAAGACGAGACATTGGGTTAAGAGAAGTTAGCTTGTAGTGGAAAAAATGCAATGTGCTTAAAGAATCAAAATATTCCCATGAAGAAAAGATAAAGGAGATTGAGAATTTGGTCGAGCAGAGAATGGATTTATTAGAGGGTATAATTTCAGGGCTAGCTAGAGTAATAAGGGAATTTTAGGCCAAGGGTGAGGAAGGGGACCAAAGAGGAGATGCATGCAGGTGTTTGGTGATGTCTTTGACAAAGCCCAAAAAGGGATAATAGAGTGGAATGAGTTATAGGCTAACTTTAAAAAGGATTACCATAAACATATACTATCAGCTGATGAGGTAAAGCACTGTCAGATCATTTTATATTCCTTTTATTCTTTCATTCTTCATTCTTCATTATTTATTCTTTGTACTTGGAAAGATTAGTTGAGAGACCCTATTTCCAAGGGCAGAAATATCATTAGTGTGGGGTAATGTTGGACTGAATAAATTCCCCTAGTATTTGAAGAGCACGTGGAATGATGAGGCATGGAAGAGGGTACAGAAACACGTGCAAGTACTAGTTAAGAGGGGCGCACCTAGGAAGACAAGTTTGATACTTATCCATTTTTTCATGGCATGGGCTGAAAAATAGGTTGGAATTTAGATCAAGCAAAGATGAGATCAAGAAGACATTCACGATGAATCAAGAGCTATTGTGAGAGAAAAGTGAAGATTTAAGTGTCATGCATATCTTGCACTAATAATCACATTACAATAGAGTTATATCATAGATTAATCTATTATTAGCTTTTATTGTAAGACCATGCCGTTGTTGGTGCATGGCTATTTTTGAACATTAGGTCTATTTTTGGATACATGGGTGATGAAGGGAAAGTCCCCAACCCCTATATATTTAGTTGATTTTCATAGTTTTGAGGACCATGTTTGACTCAAGTTGTATTAGAGTTATGTTTCCTGAATGAACTCGCGCACATGAATCTATGAAAATATTATGATGTATTCAATTCTTGTTTTGTGATGAATTAATAAAATGGATTTTTGTGGATGGATATTAGTTGTTGATGTCTTTGTTCATAGTACTTATATGGTAAATATATTATTAATCTTTATGTGATCTCTATGTTTCATTATTACATGTGTTTCCAATTTGAGCTCATGTATCTGATTATTATGATGGAATATACACTTTGATTATGGGGTTTTATGGATATGCATGCTAACATATTGACAAGACAATACTAATGAGAGACTTATCTAAATGAAGTGCCAACATACCTAGGCATCTGAGTATAAAAACAAAACTATAATTTTTTTCCTACTAAATATTTATATCCTTGAGGAGTAGATACCTAAATTAATAGCTTTAAAAATTGAAATCCAAATCGAAAAAAAATAGTATTAATGCCCTATGATAAAAACTCAAATGCTATAAGATAAATAGAGAACAAAAAAACCTCCTAATCACCTTATTTAGCATACCCCATATAAGAAAACAAAACACAATTAGTTTCTATATCAAAATGTATGCACAAATACATGCAATAAATTCTTAGTATGCAGGCCCATTATGGGTGTATTTAAACTGCCTACCAGATGACAATGACTATATACATTGAAACATGGTCCCAACTAGGATATTCCATTAATTATTCTTTTTAAAAACTATAAACCAAAACGTAGCTCTTTCATTTCATTCATTTAATTTTTAAAATAAGGAAACCCAAACTGTAACACATCTTTAGAATTATAATATAGTCAATTCAAAAAATATTCCATTTCATAAAACAAAATATGCATAATTATATAATAAAACACATTACAAGCCCATAATCTCCTTCTTTTCTATTGGAATATGCATACCAAAATAATAATAAATGGTGACTACTCATACACTTTTGTTTCTCACAAAATACACCTTCCCAAATAATATTAGAACCTTCAAACACACAAATCTGTATGACATTTCCACTTGCAATCCAAATAACACATGTAATCCATATTAACAGTTTTGATATAAAACCCATATACAAAAATACCATAAAACATTAATAACATAATATCAATATTTCACCATGAAACCCACGCTCACAAAAAAAACACCCAAAAAGCTATTAACTAGATAGAATGATTAGGATTTAGAATATGAGGAAGAAGCTCATGCATGTGATCTCCACGTCTTTATTTACTTTGTTTCCTTGTTCCTGAAATAAAAAATGGCAATAATCTTTTTTGAAGTATCTCTTTTGTAACCAATATGTTTTTTATCCATCATCAAAAATGCATTCATGGAAAAAACTAAAGCGCAGTTGAGAGGATTCCACTTCCTCCAAAACCCAAAAAAATAGCCCAAGAAAACAAACCAAAATTAAATGAGAAGAAATGAAGGAATCCAACCACATTTAGGTTGGATTCTTAGGGAAGATAGCCATTATCGACGATTCAGGCCTGTAATAAATTCCAATAAACCCAGAACCCCGCCATACCAATTTAACTTTCAATGCACTCTTTTTAACGTATCTCCGTATTAACCAAACATTATTCGCATAACATTTTTGTTGGGCCTCAAAATTATTGGCTAAATAAAAAAGGGCGCATGCATGCACATGTCTAGTAAAGAAGAAGGGTGCATAGGGAAAAGTGTGCGAGATAGGGGTTTTAGAAGGGTTTATTAGAAACCATGGTGCGTGCGCAAGGTAGAACAAAGGATCTCAGGACTTATCCATATTTGGCTCTCCAAGAATCACTTGAGGAAAAACATGACCCAACTAGGCATGCTGAGTGGATAAGGTTCCATCCTAGTGACTTGGTGGTAAAGGAAATAATATTCCACACATGGAATATTCTAAGGAAGACATCATTACAGAAAGTGGAGAGCTCATATCAGAACAAACATGCTCAATTGGAGGACCACAGGGACACTTGGCATTCGATCTACTCCTAGAGGAAGGCATGGTGGTGGGTGTTAAACCTATTTATAGAGATGCTCTAGAGTGAGGAAGACACACCTAAATTAGAAACCAGTCAATGAGGGGAAGCTTCAGGATCATCATTGAGAGGATGAAAGGTGAATCCCTGCAGAAAAGAGTAGGAGGTTTTAAGGGTTGGGATTACCACTAGAAGGTCTCTAGGAATGATATCATATCTAGAGGGATGGTTCTTTGAAAAATTATGTAATAAGGGAAGCATAGCTAGGGTCTCTAATACATTTTTTTAATTGTGATTTGGTTACTGGAACTATGATCAATATAAATATATGTTTCTGTTTTGAATATATTGTTCGTGGGTGCAAACCATAGTATATTTTCTTTATGTCATGACTCAAATCTTCTCTCTATATGATGTTTATCTTATCTGAATGGGTATATTGGTATAAAAACTCATCTTATGACTTCAGAATATATGCATGATCATTTAATTTTCTACATTTATTTTTTTATCAATGGCATCATATTCTCACAATCCTCACATAAAGGAGGGGCTCAACGCCCGCATGTTCCTTAGGTGAGTGCCCAACACCCGTTGGGTGATAGGTCAGTGCGCAAGGGATTAGAATGTTGTTCTAAGGGCACATAAAAATGACTACAATTGCCTAGAATTTCATTAAGTTATCAATGTCCCATTAAATATTCCACCAATTTAAACAAAACACTAATGCATGTGACCCACGTTATATGCAATGTAGGGCCCAATAAAACAATTTTTTATATGCCAAGCTTCATATTGATAATTAAATCCCATATATTTATCCATGTTTTTATGTCATAGCTAAGAAATTAACACTTTCTATAGATGAGTCACAAACTGATATCATGTCAAAGATAGTGCCAAGTATTCTAGCAAATGCCCCGAAAAAGAGTCCAAACAATAGAACTAACACAATTAAAATTATTTATTTTCGAATACTTATCATTATCTAACATACAATTATGTGTGTGTGTGTGTGTGTGTGTGTGTGTGTGTCAGAGAGAGAGAGAGAGAGAGAGACGAAAATTTCAGTGCGAGGTAATACTCTTGATTATTAACTTTGTTTTAAACCACCTAACGGTCTATCTGTCATCTATTTGATCATCAATTTTGGGAATCGAAAAGGGTGGGATGCTACATACTCCCCCTAAAAAGAGTTATAATCCCCAATGACGTATTTCATGTATTTAAGAAAGATAAACACTTAACCAATACAACACACAATATTTTCAAAAAAAATGATTGTGGCTTAAATTTTTTAGAAAATTTTGAATTTTATAATTTCTTCAAGTCGTAATAGTTTTGATAAAGAGATTAATTCATAATTTAATAAATATTCATGGCTCAGGTGGTCATCAATAAAATCAACCCAAAATCAAGTAGTAGTAATAAAAAGTATTATTCTCTTTTTAAACTTGATCAAACAGAAAAGGAAAAATAACCAACATGTCATCCATATTTCCAATGTTGCACTTTCTTTAGAGCACTGGTCCTATTGGATCTTGCATTATGAAATACCACATTTCCTAAGATGTAACTTACATTTTTCTAAAATTATTATAGGTTCAATTGTGATGATATAATGATCATGTACCTGTAATAAATCCCAATTTATTATATGAGTTAAAATCAACAACGCACTTTTTTAGCGGATATACATGGAAGACATTGTGTATTTTGTACAAGGCGAGATGTAAAGCTATCTGGTATGCTACAGGACCTATAACTTCTAAAATTTCAAAAATTGCCCACAAATCTAGGTGATAACTTAGTAGAATTGTCAAAATTAATATAACTCTTTTTGGGTTTTACCCTAAAAAATACTATCACCCACATTAAATTTTGTTTCTACTGTTTTTAAATCAGCATAGTTCTTTTTTATGTATGTTACTTCCTTTAAGAAATCATGGATTAGTTTCATTTGTCCCTCCATTTCAGTTAACATTTCAGGTTCTTAAAACTTCCCTATCTTCAATGATATCCCAAATGATAGGTGTTCTACACCTTATTCCATACAAGGATTCAAAGGATCCATTTTTCAGCTATGAGTGATATGTTTTACTATATACAAGCTCAACCAGTGGAAGGTATTATTCCCACTTGTATTGATTCTCCATGTAATATATCCTTAGCATATCCTCCAAGACTTGATTTATTCATTTTTTTTGTCCATTGGTTTCTGGGTGATAAGATGAACTAAAATTTAGTTGTTTTCTTAATGACGCATTAAGCGTTTTCCAAACTCTGGAAGTCATTCTAGTATCTCTATATGATATGATCAACTCTGATATTCCATGCAACCTAAATATTTCTTGAAACAATATTATTTCCATTACCAATGAATCATCTTGTAGATTCCCACGTATAAAATGTGCCACTTTTGTGAGCTTACCCACCACAACTAGAATTACATCATGTTTTTTTTTTAGACAAGGGCAGTCCTTCGAAAAAGTCCATGCCAATTACTTTCCATTTATATTGTGGTACATTATGTGGATACAACAGTCCTTTTGGATGTAAATGTTCCACCTTAACCCTTTGGAATTCTAAGTAGTGAGGTACATAATTTGTTTCATCCTTTTTCATGCCTTTCCAGAAGTATTGTCTTTTTATGTCACCTAACATTTTTGTTACCATCAGATGAGCTGAATAAGGTGCATTGTGGAATTTCTTAAGTACTTTATTTCTTAATTTATTTCCGAAAGGTACATATATTCTGTTGAAATGACGCATAATTCCATCATATTCAAATTTAAAACCATCATACCTCTTGTCACTAGGATTGTTTTCTAGTGTTTTTTTAGCTTCTTGATAGTAAGGATATGACTGAATTTGTTTTCTAAATTCATCTTTGAAATTAGTTTTTAAAGTAAAAATAACATAAATATATTTCCTATGGCTTAAGGCATCTTCTACATAATTGTCCTTTTCCTTTATTTAATTTATATTGAAATAATATTGTGATAAAAATTCTAACCATTTGCATTATCTTGCATTTAAATTTGGTTTTGAAAAGATGTATTTCAGACCCCAATGGTTTGTTTTAAACTTATTTTTTTCCTAACAAATAGTGTCTCCAAACTGGCAATGCATGGAAAATAACATCAAGCTCTAATTCATGTGGAGCATAGTTATATTAATGAAATTTTATTCTTATACACTCAAAAGCCACTATATGTTCATTTTGAAGAAGGGATCCTCCCAGTCCTTCTCCAGAAGCATCAATTACTACTGTAATTTTTTTTTTTGATCTGGAACCTTTAAAATTACAGGTGAGGTTATTTTCTCCTTTAATGAGTTAAAGCATTCTTCACACTTATCATCCTAAAGAAATATTATTTTTCCTATGTAGGGAAGTGATTAGACCTACCACTCTAGGGAAGTCCTTAATGGACTTCCTATAATAACTAAGAACTCCATTGAAACTTCTAATTTCATGTACATCCTTAGGAGCTAGTCATTCCATAATAATATTGATCTTAGATGGGTCAGCCAAAATTCCTTCTTTCCTAAAAATGTGACCCAAATATTGTACTTATTTTTTATAAGAAGTACAGTTGAACCACTTATCATACAGTTTATGCTTCCTTAAAATTTACAAAATTGTTCTTAAATTTTTATCATGTTCTTCTATATCTTTTGAATATATGAATATATCATCAAGGAACACTAACACAAACTAATCTAAGTATTCCCAAAACATAGCGTCCATTAGATTCATAAAAGTTGCAGGTGCATTAGTGAGTCCAAAAGGTAAAATAGTGAACTCATAATGCTCATAATGTGTTCTAAAGGTTGTTTTATGGATGTCTTCATCTTTAATTATCGAATGATGATAATTGTGATGCCCGTTAAAACAACCCACTTGAGACCCAAGAAATAACCTAGGATTAGTCAGGAAAATTATGGAATAAATTATTATTTTTATTAGAAGTGTCTACAGCCAAGTTGCAAGACAATAGTTGACAATAATAGGTTCCGAAACAAGTTTAATCTTCTAGAACATAATTTTCTTTATTAACAATTATCAGAGGTCATAAGGTCCAAATTTTAGGGTTAGAAGTTTCAGTTATGTTCA
Source organism: Taxus chinensis (assembly GCA_019776745.2). Lineage (NCBI taxonomy): Eukaryota > Viridiplantae > Streptophyta > Pinopsida > Cupressales > Taxaceae > Taxus > Taxus chinensis. Next base: position 886,593,515 of record CM034149.1, read on the forward strand.
GGGGGTAGATTATCACCGTACCCACTCTTTAACATGCTCAGAGTTTCAACTTTATTTTTCTCACACTTAATGCATTCAAAATTTCCCTAAATCACTTCCATTGCATAGGAAATGTCCTCACCTTTCTGACAACATAAAGAAGTCCTCCTAACTCCTTGTAAAAATCCAGTTATGGACCGGTAGACCTTAGGGGTCAAATTTTCCCAAAAGGGACATGTGTCGAGCGGGGAAGAAGCCCATTTTCTGGGGTGGTGGGTTGTGGGGAAGTGTTTGGAATTTTTCTTGCGCGGGGAGAAAATTCTCATTTCTGCCTATGCCTCGACTATGCCTACAGGAACATGTTTCGAGTTCCGAGCTTGCGCGGGGAAGGTTGTCAAATTTCAGTAAAGGGAGTGAAAAAAATCCAATTGGTGCCCACGTGCCCGCGGGTCTACCAGGGACATGTGGCGCTCAGCCAAAAAATGCAGGGAAGGAAAGAGGGAAGGGTGGGGTGGTGGAGGTGATTAGGAGATTTTTCCAAGGGGAGGGTAAAAGGGGGTAAAATCATGTGCGAGTCCGCGTGCCCGCAGAAGGGTCTAACTACAGTGAGGGTAGGAGTGCGGGGGCTGCGGGGGGTCCCTTAAAAAAATTTCCAAAACAAAAATTCCAAAAAAAGGAAAGGTCCTGAGGGTTTCCCCACCCCATTGTCACCCCATGTTTCAATGTGGCAGCCTCTGGTTGGTTGCAGGCCAGCAGGGGTAATTTCAAAAATTTTCCCCAAAAATTTTCAAAATTTTCTAAGGATTTTTAAACGGGAAAATTTCGAGTCACCAGCCCACTAGGGAAAAGTTTCCCAAATTTTCCCGCCAAGGTAGGAGAACTTCAGAGAGCCATAAATTTTTCTAGAAAGCTCATTTTTGGGAAAATAGGGACTTTCTGGAAATCTCTCAATGCCCTCTTTGCATAGAAATAATAAATGTTACATTTCATAAAGTTTAGGGGGTTAATTTTACAAAAACAACCTGCAAGCTTTTAAACAACCAACTAGTAATTTTTCACTCATAAAATTTATTCAATTTGGAATCCTCCTTTACTCAACGTGCCAAACAGACATGGAGGATTATTCTGAAAAGGTTTTAGGATATTTTAGGAAGGTGAATTTGTTCAGATGATTTCAATTTGAATTCTTTAGTACCCAAACTTAATATCCTTCACAACTCAAGCAGCATCATGGATTTGCACAAGACACTCAAGGGCAAAATAAATGATTTGTATGTCATTTGTAGCCAAGGACACATCTATCTGACTTGTTAGGAGTCAAGATTTTGAAGGAGTGGATAGCACCTCAGAAGGATCTTGATCTACTCCTCACTATTCTAGGTTGTGCCTTTCAACCAAGGTAAGAGAACCTATATTGCAGCCTTTTTTTGATGAAGGAGGTGGATATATCCCTATGCTTTGCACATTGTATAGAGATTTCCTTGGGAAAACATGATCAATTATCCATTATTCAAACTCAAAAGAGTTGTCACTACTAAATGATGGAAATGCTTTCAAGACAAGGCTAAGGCTGCTAGAGAAATGATAAAATCCTGATATGCTTTGTGCATTTTTGTGAATGGATTGTATTCTTTTGTTGACACACAATGCAATGCAGGGGTAGTATGGGTAGGATGAGTTATTTTGAATGAAATTTTGTTGGGAGATGTTTAGACAATACTAGCTAGGAATTACTAACTTCTTTGAGAACCTTTGCAAGAGATTTTCAACACCTAAACAACAGAGATTTTTTAATGGGTTTAAAATACTCCTTCAACAATGATATGTGCACCAAATGGAGGCCCATATCTGCACTCTTCCACACAACCTTTGATAACCTACCAAACAATCTTGAATCAGAATACCAACAAAATATCCAGGAATCCCTATTTGATCATGACCTAAGGTGCACCCAAAGGTTTACAAACAATCTCAATATTCAAGGATAGTAAAATGATTTTAAATATGTTTATCTTCTATTAAATGAAGGCTCTTCTGAATATAAGATTGTAGATGCCATTAAACCATCAACAAGAAATGAGACCCTGTATAATCAAAGAGATCCTAAACATAAGATTGCAACATGAGTAAGAAACACAAATTTAAAACATTCTGAAACATGAGCATATACAAATTTTGCCAAGAGATAACACCAAATAATCCAAAATTTTGATCAAATGCATCAGCAAAGGAATACTATAAGAATAATCTCATAGCTTGTTGATGGATTTAGAACTGAAACCAACTCAACATGATGAAATCTGATGCAATATGGAATTGAAAATGGCTCTCAGGTGGTTTTCTCCAGAGAAATGGATTTTTTCCAGTTTTTTGCTTGAAAAATTCTACAGAATTTTTTCTCCCCTCTTCTCTCTCTCTCAAAAATTACATTTTATATCTCATGCCAGCTTGGAGTCTTGCTTCCCAAGAAAAGCATATGCTTGAGGGATCAAATTTGTTACAAAAAACCCTTCATGATTTCATGAAAATGACATCAAACTGGAAAACAGTTCGTAGGTTGCTAGTATGCATAAAATTTTTAAAATATTACACAAATTTGGATCCTTATCCATCCTAGGGTCACGTTTTTCATCATTCAGGCCTGCAAGTATCTTTTACCAATCATTTTTCACCTTTTACCCTTCCATTTTTTACCTCTGGAACCTTTGATTTTCACTTTTCACATTTTTTTATCAGGAAAAGGCAAGAACTTTATCAAAAACATCGGAGATCATCAAATTAGCTCATGAAAATGGTGCCATTGCACTTAGAAGGATGAAAGGATGCAAAATTATATAAAATTTGATGTTTTTTGGTGAAGAAACGACGAATCCAAGCTTCCTGGAGCACCCATGGCAGCCAAAAGGGAGAATGCACAATTGTCATTGATTTTGGATCAACTTTAAATGCCAGCCCTCCACGTGGAGGATGAGATTCATGAATGTCCCCTTTTTCCCTTTGGATAAGGTGTGACATGTGTCCAAAAAGCATTAGATCGGGCTCCCATCCTTAAAAATGCATTTGTAACCCTTTTGAATCTTTGGAAAATTTCACAAAATTTCTCTACTTGCCTCTTGGGCTCACCACATGTCCAGATGTGGGCCCCCTTTGAAAATGCGGGCCAATTCTATCAATTTTGACACTTTTTCAAAAAAGGGAAATTTTGCTAAAAATTCTCCGTGGGCCCGAACACCCGCTCTCTTCCTCGCCACTTGGCACTTTCCAATTTGCTGCGGGTCCAAGCTTCCAATTCTACCTGCCAAAAAATGCAATGTTTCGAAACTCTCCTCGGGCCCACGCTCTCCATTTGACTCTGAAAAATGCCATGTGTCCTCCATAGATTGGCTACAGAGGCATGCCTTCCAATTTTGACTGAGCTCCCTTTGCTTGATTTTTTGCATTTCTTGGACACGTGTCCTTTTTTATTGGGTTTCAGAACCTCGGGTCTAATTTTTACTTTTACCATTTGGAGTTAAAAAACTACAAAGTCATTGTGGAACCCGCTACCCCATCTTGACCCTTGGTGGACACATGTCAGCCCTGGATTGGATTGGTAAAATGTCAAAAAATTCTCCTTCGGCCCCCTTGCTTGACTTTTCACATTTTCTGGACACGTGTCCACCTGTAATTGGATGCGGGCCTTTGGGTCAAAAATTTCTGTTGGCATTTTGAGTCAAAAATCCCCAACTCCCTCTGACACATGCATGTCCCCCAAGTCCACATGTCCTCTTCCCATTCGCTGCGGGATTTTGGACCTAGAAATGACTTTGAGAATTTTGCCAAAATGAAAGCCAAAATTCTTAAGGAACCTCCGCCACCCGCCACTTCGGTGACTAATCAGAATGTGCCACATAGGCATCCTTTGCAAAAGGTAGAGCCATGGGTCAAAATTTTCCCTTTTAACCAAAATTTCAGAAATTAACAAGTTAGAAATATTTTCCGACCACCCCCGGCCAATAAGAGCCCGTTACATTGCAATAATAGTGTGATGATGAATTTGATGGGCCGAGGATGCCTGTTTACACCGTCAAAACATGGAAAATACAGAGGATGCCCTAGAAATCAATTTTTTTAACAAGGAAGGTAGATTTCTTGATATTTAAACCAACTGAATCAATTTTTGACATTGCTTCGACCTCGGGATCAGGAAAATACTTGCACAAATTTGGGATTCGATCAGACTCAAGTTTTTTCATGATTTGACAATGGAAAAATGACACAGCCCATAGAAATGAAGAAATTAGGGCACAAATGGGTTAAAACTTGGAAATTTGTTTCAAATGAGGGAAAATGAAACAACATTATGAGCAATGCAACAATATCATTCACTCCATACTTCCATGTAATCCTTAACCCCATCAGCAATGCCTCATATTCATGATAATATTGTTAGTGCATTCAAAATTAAGTTTGAAGGAAAAAGGAAATTCTTCCAAACTAGGAAAAAGCAAAACTATACTAGCACCATTTCCAAATTTGGAGCAAGATCCATCAAATAACAATGTCCATAGAGAACCTACCATATCAAGGCACTCTGATTTATCCATCTTGTTCTCTTTTCCATCAGCAAAGCCAATGAAATTGTCAACATCTACATCAGCAAACAACACTTCATAAGAAGCATTGTTGGGATCTTCAATCAAGTGCAACATTTTATTTTCACCATAGAGTTTGACAAGGCTGCCCTCAATGGGAATGGTGGCAAAGGACATGTCCATTTGAACACTACCACCAACACTTGTAGCCCATTTTATTGAAAAAATCATACCCCATTTGGCATGGCATTCAACAATTACAACATCCAATTTCAAATTCTTATCCGGGTAGGCTGCAAGTTGCACTACTAAACCCTTCACACAACCAACCACTGGAACTTCCCTTGAATCCATGGTTGTACATTTCCCATAGGGGGTTGTCACCTTGATATCCAACTCATTCATGACTTCTAGAGGCATGACATTACATGATGCACCAGAATCAAACATGCAATTGTGAAGTAGCCTGTCTTTTATGAGCAAAGTTGTAAAGAATGGATCAACTTTCAATTGGGAATCAACCAAGGATGTTCCTAAATACACTTCAGGTGCCTCTCCAAGATCTTCCTCTGCTGGTGGTGTTTCAAGGCCAGCAATAATTTGAAGAGGGGTCTCAACAACCTTTACATTTCTACTTAGTATACTCTTTTCTTCCTTCAATTCCAAGTATTCAAATGCTCTCTTCTTGTGCTCGGGTATTATAAGAAAATCAATGATGGGGACACTCAATTTGATTTGACTCAATACTTGGGAAATATCACATGGAACACTCTTAGGTAGGACAACATTGGGAGGGACACTAGTAGACTCATTAAATGGCAATGGACTCTTACAAGATTGGGCATGAAGAGGATTGATATTTTTGCATGGGACAAAAGGGTTCTTGGCAAGTGTTTCTTTTCTAGGATTGTATTTTGGAATGCTTGTGAGCAAGGGTGTCTTTGGCTTGGCTTGAGGACCAGCTCCTCTAACAAATTTACTTCTAGTATTATACTTTTTCTCTTGACCAACCACAACATTCATTAACAATTGTCTATCTTCCTCTGAGGGAACACCACCATCATACTTCTTGATCATTAAAGCTCTTAGATATCCAAAGTCATTATTAGGAATTTCAAAAGCTTGAACAACATCTACCTCATGAGTTTGAGAGGAGGAAATAATGGGTACCCTCTTTATGCAATCACAAAAGGTTGCAGCAGTCCTTGCACTTATCACATCTGTTGATGTTGTTGCTTGTTGTGAGCTTGAAGAGCTGCCCATCATACAAATGTCATCATCCATTTCATCTTCATTATCATCTTGAACAACTTGCTGGTAACATCTTCTAAATCAGCACACTTGCTAGCTTGAGGCTTCTCAGGGTTTATTAGCTTCACACCATCCCTCTTAAGAGGTTTCCCAACAACCTTGATATTATTTTCAATTTGAAGTGCCATGGTGAAAGATTGCCTCAAGTTTGTAGGATTTTTGTCCCTCAAGTAATAGGCTACCTTTTTATCAAATGCATCTGCATATTTGATCAAACAAGATTCATCACAAGGCCTCAAAATGATAGGTAGCCTTCTCAATGTTTTGTTAAATATTATATTGAAGTCATGGACTGTTTCATTTGGGTTATTCTTGATATTCTCAAATTCATAAAAAATAAATCTAGTATCAGTCCTGTCACCATATTGCAACCTAAATGCATTTTTCATTTCAGTCCATGAATCCATAGAGTTATCAGGTAGAGCCTTGTACCAATCCCTAGCATATTCTTCAAGTGTATGAATAAAAAACTTAATATACACATCATCAAACTCTGTCTCAAAATCTTCCATCATATTATCAAAAAGCTTGAGATGCTAATCACCAGTAATGGCATTGTTACCTTGGAATTTTGGCAACCTATTTCTAACATCTTATGGGACAGCATTTTCGGTAACCATCCATTCCTCTAAAATTTATTGGACCAAAGGTGTTAACAACAAATGGAGGTCTAGGTTGAGCCATATTGTTTGGTTGGGGTGATCTTGGAGATGAAACAAGCTGATGAGGAGTGCTATGTCTTTGGGGCTCAAGAATGTGACTCACAAAACTGGTATCCTCTAAGTGCTGATTTTCTTGGAAAGTTTGATTCGAATTAAAACACAGACATGAAAATTAGAGAAGGAAATTACCAAGTACAGTAGAAGGACCTTCACCAGCTGAGGCAAAAAAGTTTATGAGAGGATTTCCTGAATCCAAATCACCTGAAGAAGAGTGATAGTCTTCTACCAAAGGCTGATCACTCTCACCAATGACTGTATCTTTTCCTGATGTTTGACCTTTAACCACTTTCCAAACTCTTCTCCCTTCCAACTATGAATTTCTCAAGTTTGAGAACAATTTTTTATCAGAGTCTTTAAGTAAGAGAGATCTTCTTCCCTCCAGTTTTGCAGAGATCAAATACATAAGAATAAATGATAGAAAGCTCAAGACACTGGTATTTCTAAAATCAAATCAGCATGGAGTCGCCACTAAGGAATTTCACCTCAGTTGTGCAAGAATGCACTAAAATAATCTATCAAATGTATCTTATCACTGAAAAAATTTACAGAGCCTTATAAATCAGACCTTCTTCTTCTTAGATTAATCAATCACTATGCAACCAAAGTGTATAAACTGCTGGTAAATGTAAAAGAGTAGGCTGAGCTAGAAATTTTTTCCTAAAAATTGCAGATCTGAAGTATAAAATAATATTTCAAGAATGCAACAATTCAGGTACTTAAATATGCAAATGCTCAAACCCTTAAAACACTCCAAAAACACCAAGAAATTCCAAGAATTCCTCCGGCAATGGCGCCACTACGGTGTTGGTACCCAAACGTAATCTCCTTCACAACTCAAGCAGCATCATGGATTTGCACAAGACACTCAAGGGCAGATAAATGATTTGTATGTCATTTGTAGCCAGGGAGACATCTATCTGACTTGTTAGGAGTCAAGATTTTGAAGGAGTGGATAGCACCTCAGAAGTATCTTGATCTACTCCTCACTATTCTAGGTTGTGCCTTTCAACCAAGGTAAGAGAACCTATATTGCAGCCTTTGTTTGATGAAGGAGGTGGAGATATCCCTATGCTTTGCACATTGTATAGACATTGCCTTGGGAAAACATGATCAATTATCCATTATTCAAAATCAAAAGATTTGTCACTACTAAATGATGGAAATGCTTTCAAGACAAGGCTAAGGCTGCTAGAGACATGATAAAATCCTGATATGCTTTGTGCATTTTTGTGAATGGATTGTATTCTTTTGTTGACACATAATGCAATGTAGGGGTAGTATGGGTAGGATGAGTTAGTTTGAATGAAATTTTGTTGGGAGATGTTTAGACAAGACTAGCTAGGAATTACCAACTTCTTTGAGAACCTTTGCTAGTGATTTGCAACACCTAAACAGTAGAGATTTTTTAATGGGTTTAAAATACTCCTTCAACAATGATAAGTGCACCAAATGGAGGCCCAGATCTACACTCTTCCACACAACCTTTGATAACCTGCTACAAAATCTTGAAGCAAAATACCAACAAAATATCCAGGAATCCCTATTTTATCATGACCTAAGGTGCACCCAAAGGTTTACAAACAATCTCAATATTCAAGGATAGTAAAATGATTTTAAATATGTTTATTTTCTATCAAATGAAGGCTCTTCTAAATATAAGATTGCAGATGCCATTAAACCATCAACAAGAAATGAGACCCTATATAATCAAAGAGATCCTAAACATAAGATTGCAACATGAGTAAGAAACACAAATTTAAATCATTCTGAAACATGAGCATATACAAATTTTGCCAAGAGATGACACCAAATAATCCAAAATTTTGATCAAATGCATCAGCAAGGGAATGCTATAAGAATAATCTCAGAGCTTGTTAATGGATTTACAACTGAAACCAGCTCAACATGATGAAATATGATGTAATATGGAATTGAAAATGGCTCTCAGGTGGTTTTCTCCAGAGAAATGGATTTTTTCCAGTTTTTTGCTTGAAAAATTCTACGTCCTTTTTTCTCCTCTCTTCTCTCTCTCTCAAAATTACATTTTATATCTCATGCCAGCTTGGAGTCTTGCTTCCCAAGAAAAGCATATGCTTAAGGGATCGAATTTGTTACAAAAAACCCTTCACGATTTCATGAAAATGACATCAAACTGGAAAATAGTTCGTAGGTTGCCGGGGATGCATAAATTTTTTAAAATATTACAAAAATTTAGATCCTTATCCATCCCAAGGTCACGTTTTTCATCATTCAGGCCTGTAAGTATCTCTTAACAATCATTTTTCACCTTTTACCCTTCCATTTTTTACCTCTGGAACCTTTGATTTTCACTTTTCACATTTTTTAATCAGGAAAAGGAAAGAATTATATCAAAAACATCATAGATCATCAAACTAGCTCATTAAAATGGTGCCATTGCACTCAAAAGGCTGAAAGGATGTAAAATCATATAAAATTCAATGTTGTTTGGTGAAGAAACGACGAATCCAAGCTTCCTGGAGCACCCATGGCAGCCAAAAGGGAGAATGCACAATTGCCGTTGATTTTGGATCAACTTTAAATGCAAGCCCTCCATGTGGAGGATGAGATTATTGAATGTCCCCTTTTTCCCTTTGGATAAGGTGGGACACGTGTCTAAAAACCATTGGATCGGGCTCCCATCCTTAAAAATGCATTTGCGACCCTTTTGAATCTTTGGAAAAATTTACAAAATTTCCCCACCTACCTTCTGGGCTCGCCACATGTCTAGATGTGGGCCCCCTTTGAAAATGCGGGCCAATTCTATCAATTTTGACACTTTTTCGAAAAAGGGAAATTTTGCTCAAAATTCTCCACAGGCCTGAAAACTCGCTCTCTTCCTCGCCACGTGGCTCTTTCCAATTTGCAGTGGGTCTTAGCTTCTAATTTTTCCTGCCAAAAATGCAATGTTTCAAAACTCTCCTCGGGCCCGCGCTCTTCATTTGACTCCTTTGAAAAATGCCATGTGTCCTCCATAGATTGGCTACGGGGGCACACCTTCAATTTTGATTGAGCTCCCTTTGCCTGATTTTTTGCATTTCTTGGACATGTGTCCTTTTTTGATTGGGTTTCGGAACCTCGCGTCCAATTTTTATTTTTACCATTTGGAGTTAAAAAAACTCCAAAGTCATTGCGGAACCCGCTACCCCATCTTAACCCTTGGTGGACACATGTCAGCTCCGAATTGGAGCGGTAAAATGTCACAAAATTCCTCCTTTGGCCCCCTTGCATGAATTTTTGCATTTTATGGACATGTGTCCACCTATAATTGGATGCAGGCCTTTGGGTCAAAAGTTTCCCTTGACATTTTGAGTCAAAAATTCCTAACTCACTCTGCCACCCCGCATGTCCCCCGAGTCCACATGTCCTCTTTCCATTCGCTGCGGGCTTTCGGACCTAGAAATGACTTTGAGAATTTTGCCAAAATGAAAGACATAATTCTTAAGGAACCTCCTCCACCCACCACTCTGTGATCAATCAGAATGTGCCACGTAGGAATCCTTGGCAAAAGGTGGAGCCATGGGTCAAAATTTTCCCTTTAGCCAAAATTTTGGAAATTAACAAGTTAGAAATATTTTCCGACCACCCCCGACCAATAGGAGCCTGCCACGTTGCAATAATAGTGTGATGATGAATTTGACGGGCTGAGGACACCTGTCTGACTATTAAAACATGGAAAATACAGAGGATTCCCTAGAAATCGAATTTTTTAACAAGGAAGGCAGATTTCTTGATCTTTAAACCAATTGAATCAATTTTTGACATTTCTTTGACCTCGGGATCGGGAAAATACTTGCACAAATTTGGGATTCAATCAGAATCGAGTTTTTTCACGAATTGACAAAGGAAAAAATGACACAGCTCGTAAAAATGAAGAAATTAGGGCACAAATGGGGGCAAACTTGGAAATTTGTTTCAGATGAGGGCAAAACAACAACATTATGAGCATTTTGAAAGCACTCGACTTGAGAAATCAAATTACAGGCCACCAAATTGAGAAGTAAAACATTTTAGAGAAGAATTGGACATGAAAAATTAGGGCACATTATGAAAACTCAATAATGGGACCAACAGAATTTTTCCAACAATTGACAGAAAATGGCTTGCAAAATGATAGTGAGAGGTTTAGGCCTAGTTTTCGCAAAGTTTTAAATCATTTCAAAATATTTTTTTTCAAAATGAGTTCATTGACATCATAACATGCTAAATTATAACATTTCCAAGTTGATTATTATGTGCAGGCCTTAACTATGCATTTTGATTAAATTTATTTGCCAATTTTTAAATTTACAACAGAGATCCATTTCTAGAGAACATGTTTATCAATTTCATCATTCAAGTGTGGAAATTAATTTCTATTCTATCCAAGGCATTTAGTTGTTTATAAAAAAATCATTTCAAAGCGAAATTGTAAATTATGATTTCCAATTTAATATATTTCAAAAAGGGACAAAGTAATATAATTCCTGTATACGTATTTCTTCTTTTTCCATTTTTCTAAAAAGGGATTTCAATCAAAATCAGATATTCCAATCCAAAACAACAATGAAAATGAGGGAAGGTCTTACAATTATGTATTGAATTCAATTATACAACTTTACATCTTTCAACGTTTGAATGCAACAAACATATTTCTATTCCTTTCTTTCCAATAAACAGAACAGAGTATAAACATCCTTCATAGTTCAAATATACAACTTTCATAACCAATCACAACATATTTTCTTCACAAATGTATTACAATTTCATCCACATCAAAGTGGGAAGGGTTACAATGAAATAATTTTCACAAGGGACTGGCAAAACTATCTTCTTCTGCTCCAGAACAATAACATACAAGTTTCTTTTTTTTTCTTTCTATTTGATCACAACAAAAGTGGGGGAAAGGAAACACTCTCCACCTAACCAATTCATCAAATGAAAGGAGAAGCCATCCTTCATCATTGGCCCCCGAGCCCCAAAAACAATGCAATAATAAATGGATAGCAACCCATGGGAACAACAGGCTTCCACAACACACAACATTATTTCAACATGCATAATCAAATTAAAACACAGTCCAACAAAAAATAGTAATTTACAACTCCATTTGAAAACATTCAAAATAGAACTCAGGCTTGATCATGTAAGCCAAAGGAGCAAGGACTTTGGGGGAAGCTACTTATGCCTCCCAATGGGAATTGGGCATTCACCTGTAACAAACCGCCAGTAAATTTCACCACACGTATCCTTATGCCCCCCACAAAGTAAGAAATGCAAGCTATTTATTTTCCATGGTGGATCCCAAACCCAACCTCCCTCTACAAAATATGATGCCACTGGCATTCCCTTATGCCCCCCACATGAATTCCCCATAGCCTTATCCTACACCATTCCTATGGCAGTCTACCCAAACAGCCAACAAATAAACCAAAAACATGCACCATTCATTCATACACAAAAGAAATAACAATCATAAAAAAAGAGCTAAGCTCCTACCTCTCCATGGTGGCTTTTATTTCCAAATAACAATCTCTCAATGCCAAGAACATAGTCCAAAAATAGCAATTCCAAGTAAGAAATTATCTCCAATATCCTCCAAAATCCACAAGAGCTCTAAACAACAAAAATGGGCCCCAAAGAAGTATGCAAAAAGATTCAACAACCCAAAACAAGAAAAGAGTTTGAATTTTAAAGAAGGGGGAAGAGAAGAGGATGATGTAAATTCATGTAGGATGCCACATCACACATCCTCAACTCCAAACAAAAAGGACAAAAATTTCATTCTCCCAAACACAATAAAGAGGTGGGTAAAAATATGACAAATTTATTTGCACACTCCAAAAAGCCCACACCCCAAAGGACTGAATTAAATAAACTGTAAGAGAGTGCAATTAAAACATGAAACATGATTAATAAGAATGCATTAAAAAGGGATAAAGTCAACCCTCCAACCATAGGTATGGTTAGTAAATATCTTTAAGAGGCATGGGACAAGTTTTACTTGTCCCACAAGCCTCCAAAAACATCCCCCAAGGACAAATTTGAATTTCCAAGGAGGGTGGAATATTTCATACTCCAAAATTTGACTTACACAACTCTTACAAAAACTTACACATCCCTTACATATTTAATACAGAGAGCCAACAACTTCCATTATTACTTTTCCATATCCCAATTGGATTTATTTCAATTTTAACCATATGATTTCTCACATTAATCTACCACAATTAATTAAATAAAATAAAGGGACACATCACAAATAAAATACATACAACAATAATAAAAAGGAAACATAAAATATACAAAACCCATGGTCACATATAAAGGTAATCCCCCCATGGGAATCCCTAACAAAATACAACACACACACACAAAACATGTTACCATGGTGACCATGTTGAATTCACCTAGAATTCCATTGTGGTTGGTCTCCAATCCCCCAATGTTTGTTGTGATATTTAACCTGTAAAAAATAAATACCTCCTTTGGCCTTGTGGCCATATCAAAACATCCAACATGATATAAATATAATCACAAAATCATCTAAATATGTGAATCACAACAACATCAAATCAATTTAACAAAATCACTTCTAATCTATATCAACAACATCAAAGTAACAACTATATCATCATCATATAATGTCCATTTATAAGTCTACTCACAATATCCAAAATCACATGTCAAATAGTATATCATCATCCACATATGAGTGTCTCTAATAATCATTGGGCATCATAACTGAATCAAGATCAACAATAATCCATGGTCAAATGTCTAACATCATACTAAATCAAAATAATAATAATGTCCATAACGTAATCAACCATATCAAAATAAGCATCAAAAGGTGTCAAAGGAAAGTGGGCACTACAATAACCAAATCAAAGATCAATCTTTAAATAACTTGAAGCACCCCTCATTTTATAAAAAAAGATAATCTATTCTAGGTAAGGGGTATTTTTTTAGTTGTTACATTATTTAACATTCAGTAATCAATACACATTCTTAGAGAACCATCCTTCTTCTTTACAAATATTACAGGTGCCCCCCAAGGTGATACACTTGGGTGGATCAATCCTCTGGACAACAACTCATGAAGTTGAGATTTCAACTCTACCAACTCAGTTGTAGTCATTTTGTATGGTGCTTTTGACAAAGGTTCAGTTCCTGATTCGAGGTCTATGAGGAACTCAAACTCTTGTCTAGGTGGTAAAACCAGTATTTCTTTACGAAAAACATCTTTGAATTCACTTAAAAGAGGAAAATCCTCTATTTTTGGATCATTTTATTTGTTATAATATGTTATTTTTACTACATACAACCTTTATTCTTATCCCCTTTTAGCTACAGGGAAGAAATTTGTCTCACAACAAAATCTCTTTTCACACCTTGTATTATTGTTGTTTTTTGTTGATCATCAAGGCATACTATTTATTTTTTTTAGGCAATCTATAGATGCTTAGTGCTGAGAAAACCAGTTTATGCCTATGAAAACATCATAAGACCCTAAAGGAGGTATAAAAGGTTCATTTCTATAGTAAACTTAGGAATTTTTATGATTTCTTCAAACATGAATTGAGTAACTTTGTGGACATCATTATTTCCATATTTAACAGTCCATGTATTTTCCATGTATCCTGCCTTTCTAGACAATTTATAAGCTAAGTTAGAAGAAACAAAACATTCAATTTCTATAGTATCAAACAAAATAGTAACATGCAAGTGAAACAATTTACCCTTCACTTCAATAGGAGTGACATGTTTCTCTACCTCATAATTTCTTACAACATCATGCATCCTTTGTTGAAATGGTTCTTTGGTCCCAGAGTTGTTTTCCATTTTTGATTATTCCCTTGGTTATTTTGGGGATAGTTATTAGCATGAGGATTGCCTCGACATTTAAAACAACCATCAATAGTCCCCTTCCTCTCAAATTTGTTATGAAAACAAGAACGTTTTTGTCTTTCTTTTCTGTTGTTTAAAGTAGATTTATATGTAGTATTTTTCTTTTCAGGTCTTCCCTTTTTATCAAATCTCTTTCACCATGTTTTTTTAGCAAAGGGGTGTGAGGAGGTATTGTTTTATATTTTTTCTCTTTTCCTATCTTGAAGTGAGGATCCAATGTAACTTTTTGTTCTTTTCAATAGATTTTTCAAAAATTTCCTCCACAGTGGATGGTCCATGCACATCCACTTCACCTTCTATGCTAGGATTCAAGCCCAAAATGAACTTACAAATCTGAAACTTCTCATATTTTTTTATATTGAGGAACATATTGTAGAAGTATGGTTAAGCTTTCCCAATACTTAGTTACTAAAAATTTACCTTTTATCAAAATACAGTAGGGGTAACCAACATTAATGTAAGTACCCCTTTGAATTGCTCCTAGTTTATAGCTAATGTTTCTATTCCTAGTTCTATTTTACGGTTGTCCCACCAAGTGGAAGCTTCGTGAGAGAGATGGAAAGCACCCTACATAACCTTAGTTTCTTGAGAGAAGTCTTTGATCTAAAAAAAATCAATTCCCTCAACCAATTTTCCACACCATCATCCAAATTAGTTCTATCAAATTTTGGTGGGGTGATTCTTTTTATATCCTTATCTGGTTTAGCATTTATGCAAGGTTTCTTATTATATTGCTGATTTTCATTGTCATGCTTCCTGGGTTATTCATTCTCATGTTCTTCCTTTCCCCTCTAACTAGCTTCTCTAAAGCAACAATTCGGTTACGAGTGTCTTGGAGAACCAAAATGATCTCATCCAAATTTTCTTTAGCTCAACCCTTATGATTTTTTGAGCTAGTTGCAACATCATTGTTCACTCTTCTTCTTACCATTATATCATTTCAAAACAATAATAACTTAATATTAGCATAACAAACCCATTAAGTCCAAGAGCTAGAACCTACAACTCTGATACCAAAATGTAACAACTCAATTATTTCCCAAAAAATGAATAATTTTTTTTAAATTTAATTAATTAATCTTCATTTTTCAATCATAATTATGCAATAGATTTAACTCAGAACAAAACAATTAACAAATTTATACAACTATTTATTAGTTAGGTTTGATCCATCCGATAACTCTTCTATATATAAACTTTGTGCAAATGAGAAGGATCTATTCTTTTTTACCTTCAGTCTACTCACTGTGAGTAATACAATCTTTAGTATGTTCAGGTTTACCTTTTTTGAGGTTGATACATCATATTCTGGTATCTGACATATATAAAATAAGTATATGATGAACAGAAAATGCAATCAACTACTTGCATTACTTTCACCAAATTTTCCATCCATGCATAAATAGCTCATCCTAAGACCACATAAAATCCCTAGGGATATATTCTTCCATCACTAAACAATTATCTCGACACATTTATCTGGATCTTTTTGTTTGAGAAGGTGAACATTTTAAGAAAAAGGAAGTGTTTTCTTTATAGGACCATCTCTGTAAACGAATAGAACCACATCTTGCTTTGGGTTCTTATGGAATAGGGAGAGACCGCATAATAATTATTGCCATTACGTCCTCTTTCCCTCTTCTGTAACTACCCCTATTTAGCACTATGCTAAGGTATTTGAATGATGAAGTGAGATTACATTCAATATACATC
Organism: Taxus chinensis; assembly: GCA_019776745.2. Taxonomy (NCBI): domain Eukaryota; kingdom Viridiplantae; phylum Streptophyta; class Pinopsida; order Cupressales; family Taxaceae; genus Taxus; species Taxus chinensis. The sequence goes on from CM034149.1 coordinate 886,609,722, forward strand.
ATATTTAAGGTTTTCTACTACAACCATAGTTCATCTTGTGATAATTTCTACGAGGCTTAAGGTATTTCTTGTTTACCTAAGTCATAGTTGTGAATTCTTACTTAAGACTTCTTAAATTCATTTGATAGTGTTCTCATAACTTTATTATTTATTCGTGTCATGGAGTAAAATATTAATTACCCTCTTGTAAGGTCATCCTGTTGTATTAATAGGTTTTCTCAAATCAATGTTGGTTTAGTTTACTAACTATTGTCCATATAATAGAAATGATAATATCATTTATTTTACTTAATATTTCATAAGGAAATAATGATTAAGAATAATCATTTGTGTTATTCATACCCATTTTATTCTTAATTAGGTGTATATTAACCACCTCCACTATTATCATATCTTCTTAATATCAAGTATAGATTAATTTGTTATTTTTCACAGACTATATGTATTTTACTTTATAAACTTATCAATGATCATTACTATCCCTTCCATGACATACTTCTTATTTCGACAACTTGCTTTTCTATTTTTCCAACTTAATCATTGGCTACTTAAGTAAGGGATTCAATTTATAAATTACTTAATAAATCATCTAAAGGTATTTTAATTACATGTTTAATTAATAGATCAACAACAGTGTATATGAAGACATAGCCTATAAAATAGGGATATATATATATATATATATATATATATATATATATATATATATTGACACACACACACACACACCATATTCAATTAAAGAAGCCATTCATTAGTTTATTAATACAAAATCACACAAAGTTGCAAAATTAACTTTCATCATTATAAGGCAATAAAATCCATAATTAGGATTATAAATCGAGGTCCCATGCCCATCCTTTCAATTAAGATTTATTCATGAAATCATTAAATACAAATAAGATACTTATTAAAATGATCTGTTTACATATGCCTGCAAGGTCCTAATCAACAAAAGTAGTAAATCAATCCAAGTATTCACTTCACAGCTTCTTCTATTTACTTATACAGTAGTTAGAAGAGAGAAAATATACATAGGTTAGTTCAAGATAATTGGCATGAGTCAAGTCACTCATTTAATACATCATAAACATTATATAATTACGCCGAAGGCGTTTACCAAAGGGGATCGATACCTCTTCGACCTGACATGTGCGCCATAGATCGAAGGTTCCTCTAATGACCTACATCGATGTTAACAAAAAGGAATAATCGTCATTGATTACTCCAAGGTTTCCACTTTAGTGCATCATGCGTACAAAGAGTGGTTGGCCACAGATGTCAAACACAGTTTCAATTCAACTCATTTTAATACTCCAAATTTGGAAACCAATATTCCCTTTTCCTATTTTGGCGTTAGTTTATTTCACCATGGCTGTAATCAGAAATGTCTGACCTCCGCTGTAACTTTTCTTCAATAATGACAAAAAACAAATTTCCCATAAATTCACTGACTAAACACAATATGTGAAATGTACTTCACTTAATATACATGTTGTGTATATGTTCCTCGGCTAAATATATTAAAATGTGCATAATGTTTAGTTAAATTGCTAATTTAATTGTTGCTCCTAATAATAATGAAAAATCATTAGTAGTGGGTAGTGGATAAAATTTCTCATTATTGAAATCACATTCACTACTCCCTCATTTTTATTCTAAGTTACCCACCATTTATTTTGTTTTTTTATGAGTTACTCTAATTGATTTTTTTACATAACATAAACTATAATTAACCCCATCTTCCCTATAAATTCATTAAAACCCAAAGATGTGTGATTCTAAATTTAGGGGAACACCTTAAAATTGACTCATCTGCAAGTTGAGTGGCATTGTTGCTAGTATTCCCTACAATTTAAAATATTTGGAATGTAATTCAACGAGTTTGTACACAGAAGTCATCTAAATTACTTATGAAACCCATGAATTGGAAATAATATTGAGGAAGTATTTTAAACTTTTTATAAAAACATCCCAAATGCAAATGTTGGGTATGCACAGGTTTTAATTCTGAATAGAAATTAGTCAAAAAAAAATTTCTCTATCATCCCATGACCATTACTAGTACTAATCTTTATCTCTATTTTTGCAGGATTCCGCAATGCAAACACTATATTTATTTTCTGTACTAAGGTGGGGCTTCAAATTTCTTTAACACCACCATGTTGCTTAAGATAGATCTCGAGGATGTGACAACTACAAGCATTAAGTTGAAATGTGTAGGCTCAAGCGGTTAGTTCTGCCAACCATCGTACATATTTTTTCGCTTATCAAACAGTGCGAGTGGAAGACATGTAGAAGAAATGGAAGACAATCATAGAAACCAGCCGCAGTGAAGGGCACTCATTTCAGATCTTGAACTTCGCTTCCCCTCCAACTACTTCACCTGCCAAATAAAAAAAATACAACAAAACGCAATACTAAGACCAATTTTACTAGTAACCAAAATAGAAAATTCCTTCCGCCATTAAATCTAGAAAGGAAAAATCAATGTTTTCATCTTGAAAACAAATAATTCATAGCGCTGTCGTGACCATGAACATAACACCGGAACTTTTGATTCTATCACCATTGTGGGTATGTGAATACTACAAGATTATGGGGAGTTCTTTCTTATGGATTACTGGAGAGATAAATTCAATTGTAATGCCTAGTAATTTGTTAGAGAGATACATCTGCCTTGATTTACATGTATTTCTCTATAAATTGGTGAGTCTTAGTATTTTATTAGGGAGATATAGCCCCCCCAACTTTACTATTGAATTGGGACATTATTGCAATAAATAGGGTTATTGAACTTCTCAATACTATGATAACGATGAAGTGGTCAGTGATCACGAAAAGTACTACAATATAATTTTTTTAAAATAAATCAATGACCGTGTGGTTTCCCCGAGTTTTTCATTAAGATAATTTGATGCACACCTTTGCATACCTAACAAGTTTTAGGTGTGAGTAAATCATTTTATTTTTATTTTATTATTTTATTGATTGTTGAAGCATTATAATGGTGACCTCGTTTATTTCCATCATAAAACCGCCCGCTATATAGACTGCCTTGTATTTAAAATCCTACTACAAGTGAGCAACTCAATGATTTATTTTCCTTTAAATCGCACGTCATCCTCCAAGATTCACAATGAAATTTAATCTGGCAGGATGCACTATAGATTTTGTGTGAGAATTTATATAGAATTTATATATGACATAATAAATATTTATGAACCTATATTTTGCATAAATGTTAAATAGCATAAAAACAAATCTTTAACAAATCTTGACCATCATATCATCTATAAATCTTAACCATCATCTCTTTATTGTGTGTCAGGAATGAACATATGCATTTAAACTTTCCATTTAAATTTATTATGTGTTGTTTGTTATCTTTATCATGTTCAATCCACAATTATTTACTTCTCCCATGTTCATTTCCAACTTTCCATTCATGTCTTCCTCAAGTGTCTTAAAAAATTTAATGTCGTCCAATAAAAAATCTTGAATTTTCAACCTCAATCGATTGTCGCTCGTATTACCACTCAATATAAAAATCTCAATTATTTATAAATTTTCCTACATCAATTGTTCCCTACAATTAATATAAATCACAACTAAAAATAAGGTCTACAAAGCACTAGAAGAAGAAAACATCATGGTTGGGGAATTGAATAAACAACCTTATGGAATTCCCCCATTTTTTTTTAGATCCTTCAAGCTCATGTATCTATTCCAAGAGATATCTCAACTATAAGCTTGAGTTCATATACTTGATATTTCTTGGGGAGGAATAATCCCATCCTTGGAAAAGGTGTGGGCCATGCAAGTGATTATTTTCCCTTGTCCAATCAAAATCCTCAATGACCCGCACCTGTACTTTTTTTTCGATGATTGTTGAATGATGATACCATCAAAATTGTTGATGAGTATAACAATGCATGAGGTTTCCACCTTTGTATGCTACTTCCACTGCACATATTCCTATCTATAGATACAATGGCTAAAACTAAATACACTTTTTTACTTTGGAAAAAACTTTATACCACTCCTTACGTTCACAAATATCTCTTTAAATTGTATCTGCATATTCTAAAACAACATCCTTGCTCTCCTTCAAAGATTGACATAATTGTCATGTTTGTTTTGTATGGTTGACTTTCACATATTTTTCCTTTCCATTTTTTCCACCCTCGCACTTCTCCACTTTCCTACCCCTTCTTCACCAATCTTCCTCTCACATTCTTTCTCTCCCTCCAATATGACTCCTTCAAAATAATTCCTTCGGCGTTTCCATTGTACATTTCACTTACGATTTCTAGTGATAATAATAGTCAAGGTTTTACCCTATACTAAATTTAATCATTGTAATAATTTAAACAATGTAAATCAAATTAAAATATATATCATTATTAGCTTACATTATATTGGTTTAACTCATAATAATAAACTTCTTTATACTTCTTATTAATCATATTTAATTAAAAATTAATGATCTGCAGCTTGTAATTGATATACATCTCGTTAAATTTGTCTAAAGAATATTTATACAAATTATCCTTGTATTCCTACAATCCATAGTAAAGGATCTATTAATAACAAAATTATTAGCTACCAACCAAATCTCATTTCCTTGTTACAGTGATATGTCGAACTTAGTTTACAATTCCATTTTGCGTCAAGACCCAGTTTAAAATTAATTACAAATAGAGTTTTTATTCATAAAAATATACATCAGTAGTTCTTGTTTTCCAACTAATTATTTATATCCTTGATGAGGAATATATATAAAGTAATTATAAAGTTTGGTTCAGAATTACACAGTAGGAACACTGAATATATTATTAATTCTCCATATATTCTTGCTAATACAATGGCTATTATATAGCCAGGAATGTTGTTGAACAACTTCCTATAAAATAGGAAGTATACAAAACAATAACCTTCCCGTACTAATATATTGTTATACATTTGTTATAACAATATAAACATACTAACCAATTATAATAAACCATGTGAATACTAATTCCTAACATTCCCGCCCCTTAGTGTTTACATGGTAGAAAAACATCCACACACTCAACTGCAGTATGCTCACCCCTGTGGCATGTCCAACTCTGTGACTCATGACCTTGATCCAAAAGAAAGGCTCACTCCTTCCATGGTTTTAAACAGGCTTACCACAAACCTTGACGTGACAGGAACCTCATCAACTGTCCACCTCGTGTGGTTTTCTGGATCCTCCCACAAACCCTTTCAAGATCCATGAACTGACTTACTCTGGTGCTACTGTTCACCACTATGCTTATACATCAGGGAATTATGTAGGAAACACAACATGCATATCTCAAAACTGCACAATAGAAGATATACTGAAAAAATTTCACATTACTTCCTATAAGAATCGTAATGTTCTTAATTGTAGTCTCTGTCTTTGATCGCTGCCACTCGATCTCGAACAGCATAGAAAACTGCCACTGCCACTGGAAGCTTTCCTTGACTAATCCATTTTGGGTGCAGAATGGGAATGGAACATTGGTATGTATTCCCCCCCACAATGTGAAATTCCACTCAAATAGATACTGAGAAGAAAAATGCATCGAAGAACATACTCCTGAATGGATCTTGCTAGTTAGGTCTTGCTGCACATGGTCACTAATGCTAGTGAACGTATTCTCCTAGCTGACCATCTTCCAAAGAAGTATGGCAGTCAGAGGACCAAGTCAGTCAGAGGATCACTGAAAATCATCTGCGCTCCAACACAACTCTCTTTCCAACATCCATCAAATACCACACAAAACAGGAACACTGCAAACTAAAGCACATTGAGAAAATGGAAACCACACTGAAAATCATATACTCACACCATACATATGTCACCACAGCTTCTGCGTCAGCCCCGTCGTTGGTGACTGACGAGAGGTCGTTGAATCGACCTCCATCCTCCGATGCCTCCATCCTCCATTGTCATGCTGCTAGTTCAGCCGGATGTGATCACGAAGCTCAAAATACCTTCAATAATTTGGACGTCGCGTACAAGTGAAAATGCGTCCAAAATTGAAATGCGGGCAAATTTCTTTTATTTTATTTCCGAACTTTGGAAGACGACACTTTTTACAATAGTAATGACCCACAATGAACTTTTGATGACTAAACATTTAAAATCGACTCTTAATTTTTTTGAAAATAGACACAAAAATGACTATTTTATCATAATATACATATCATGACACTTTACGACAAACACACTAATTGGTCACTATATAAGACACATTATACTGTTAACGACATGACTTTTTACACCATTATTGCTTTGACACTTATATAAGACTCTTTTACATTGACATCTAACTTTCAAAACAATACTTGGCATCAAATTTGAATGACTGAGACACATAAACTACCGGGTATTAATGAAAACAAAATAAATAACTATTAATGACTCAACTTTCCCTTATGACGAGTATAGTACAAATATCCAATGCACAAAATAAAATATTTCACCAGGTCTTCTAGTTAATGTGTCAGCTCCTTCTTTGAATTCTCACCCGTGATATGTATGAGTACTGGTGAAACTATTGACAATCGTTTTCTCTACATCAAGATCTGCAAGAAGACTAATACCAAAAATGACTTCTGGTTGATGTATCATTCGCTCCAACCATGCATTCGTTACAACTAGAATGGAGAGCAATTTACGGCTGCTCAATGAAGATCTGTTCGCAGATTTCAGAGATCAAAGAATTGAAAAGTTATATCAACACCATACACAGTTGGAAACTAAAACGTAGCCCGCCAGGAGAGATAACTTAGCACAGACTGCAATATGCGGAGCCGTTAAAACCGGTGGAAGTCGTGCATGCATTGATGTAACACCAAATTCAACGACTGGACAGGTGAATCGTTTGAAGCAGCCATACCCAAATTTGGATGAAGAGCACATGGATGAAAACTTCACATCAAATCGAATGAAGTCATAGCAACACGAGCTTGGTGGGAGCTTTCAACGTTATCCATTGTATTTCCATGTCCTAACAACGTCTGGGCACAGGCTGGGCAATGAAAAATCCGATGCAAACTCTGCAAAATAACAAAAGAATAACTCTATTGCATGATTCAAAACTCCTTGATTGATTCAGCTCTCAGCATTTACACAGGTCACGCAATTCTGAGAAACACTGATCTACTCAGCAATGATATCAGGGGTCACTGCAATCTTTGGGGACATACCTTATGCTGTGACATAGTTGGATTCATATACACCGAGCTTGTTGTGATGGCAGCTATGATTTATGCAGTTGATGTAAATGTAACAAAATTGACTGCTCTCAAAGATAGATTTCAAAAAATAAGTGATCCAGATGTGAGGATCCAGGAGCAGGCGCACGAGGATCACATATAAATCAATATTTAATTCCACAGAACTGCCATCCGGATAGGATTACAATTGTGGTCAATTCATGGGGAGAAGGATCTTCAGCTGCTAGGGGCCTTCCTCATAGACGGGACAACAAAGAATACTAATTGCCCCTTGATGATTTTTTATTCCATCGCAGGCATGGGAGAACAGACCGCTCTGGTACCAAATATAAAGCTTTCAAACAGATTTACATTAATAGTGAAGCACTTCACACAAATTATATTCTATACACTATTTCATATATTCTTGCAATGAATGTGGCTATTAAATAGCCATATAAATAGTTGAAAACAACTTCCTATAAAATAGGAGGTGTATAAGAATTACAATACTAACTTCCCGTAGTTAATATATTGTTACTACATTTGTTATAACAATATATCCCACACATACTAACCAATATATAATAACACCATGTGAATACTAATTCAACGTAATTATTATAGCTTTAAATTGTCAATACAAATAGACATCCTAAAAGTACTAATTAAGCCCCTTACTTTTGGCCATAGCTCACTATTTCCTATCAGATCCCGACCTATGACATTTAATAATTTGCTGAAAATAATCTTACTGATACCAATTTGTACGATATTAGTAATCTTTACAAGAATAACAGACAAATACAGTTGGGTTAATGGCTGCCAGAAATATGTAAGCACACAGACATGCAACAAATCCTTAACTTTCAGGCTGCCATTTTTGTGCATTTTAAACTGCCTAATTTAAATGTATTTACGTTTTGAAACAGAGTCAACCAGCTCTTTGATATTACGAAATTAAATCAAGAGAACCTCTACAAATATAAGGTATAAGACTAGTATCATGCAGGACTCAAGAATTATTCATGACTATCATTTTACAAATATGGTTGCACTCGATAAAAGCAAAGGATATCATCTTGACATTAATTACAGTTCAGACTCACAAAACAAGATTGGTTCATTCATAAAACAAGAATACACAGGACTTATATTCTATTAAAACAGTGCATTCCACTACATTTTTACATATAGTTCTTGATGTTTTACTTGACAATATTGTGACTTAAACATAGAGCACCTACACATTGAACATACACCATAACTTACGTTTGGGTCTGAAATGTAGTACAACGCTGCAATTACTAAGCCCAATATTATAATTACTTCGAATAGGATCAGTAAAATTCATCCCTATTTGCCAATTCTACTTGCATTCCCAGGGTTTTGAACTTAAATGTTCTCTTGCAGGTATTTCTTTCATCTTGGATTATCAACTCATACCTACTGTAGTACCATCAAACCTGATTCGATAAATAATCTGAATGTTTTCAATCATTCTACCATTGCCAACACTCTCAATAAAATTGCTACCAGATTTCACAGGTAATAAGGCATCAATTCTATAGATTAGGGATTGTATGCCCCAGGAGTCCCTCTGAAAAAAGAAGAAGTCCAACTATTCCTGTTGTATCCATATATTGGGGCTCTACTGCATACTTCCTTGAATTCCTTTTTAAACAGTCCTTCTGCAACAAATCCCGCAATTGTAATTAAATCAATATTAGCTAAGACCTGAAAATTTAGGCTTCCTCTTCAACTAAGTTGTTCATTTATCGTGCGATTCTGCAAAATTAGTTGCTTGGAAGAACAATTAACCATAATCGATCTTATTTACTTGTGCGTGATCACATAAACTTTGGCGTAGATATTCAGATTCAAATATCATATGCATCCACATCAGTGTTTAGTTAATCATTTATGAATTCGACTCTACTTTTAGTTTGACTTATACATCTCATTGAAGCATATTTATTCTCGAGGAGTTATATTCTCAATCAATGCACTCATGATATAACCCATGATATTCATCAATACCACTTTAATATGCTCATAGCACTCTTTTTAACTAAGGATCTCTATAGATGTAGTACCAAACATGCTTAGCATGTAACAATGTCAACATCTAGACTTTAGTCAAGTTATAAATTTCCAATAAACATATCCTCATCAATTTAAATGAAGCTATCACTCAATACATTGGTCTACATTACATGTTTTCCAATTTTGTCAGGCCCTTTATAAAATATTACCTATTTAATCTTTGTGGAAATTATAATTAGAATCACCATCTATTTATCCAGGGATAACCCTAATGGTAATAAACAACACTTTGATCCTAAGAGCCACAAATAAAAGTATCTTCATGTAGAAATCTTTGAACAGAGTCGTAGCAAATGTTACTTGAAATTCTATATGTGTGCAAGTCAATCCTATTACTAGCCCATATTAAAATTCCAAAATCCTTCTGTATACATAAAACATTATCCAAAATACAATTACACATGCTGACATGTTTATTATTCAAGATATGGGATATTGATAGATTAAATTGGCTAGCCATGCTATTAAGGAGAGTAAAAAACATACATTAACTTGCATTAGGAAAACTAGTTTATGCTACATGAAGTTTGTTCGTCTAGTTAATAATGTAATTTAAATATTCTTTAAATAGGGCGGGATTATTCACAAGTTAATAATAGTATATGGAATTGTTAGGTTATAATTGTAAAATAAGTTAAATGTTGCGAGGATAATGCTCATGTACTAAGGTTAAAATAACCTCTAATGAATTACATATTTCCATATAAATCATCTGTCTTTACGTTATGTGGAAATTATAAAGGCCCAGTCTTAGGAGGTGGATTTAATTTTTCTATAGGCCTACATAATGGTAATAGGGTGTGCATGATTTTATTTAGTAAGAGATGGTGATCGTGAAGGAAGTGCAATAGGTGGAAGAGAATAAGAAGTTTTATGTAGGATAGTAGTAGAATAACTAGAAGCATGCACAATAGTATTATCATTAAGAAATTATTTTTCTAAAGCTATAACTTTGAAGAAATGAAGATTAAAAGATTCACATGTATCATTTAGAAATTTTCTTTCAAAGGATGAATTAAGAAACGACAAAAGACATATTACATTTCTAGATCAATAGGTTGAAAAAGTAAATGATACATATAAGACTTGAAACGTAAAATGTAATCATGAATTGGTTCATTTTTTCCTTGATGCACAAAAGGTAAATGATCAAATGTAAATTTAGGACAATTATTCCAAATAAAGCATCGAAGAAATGCCTCTTCCATATTAAGATAAGTACTAATAGATCCACTAGGAAAATGATGAAATAAATGAGAAGAAATATCAATAATACTATTAGGAAAATCTTTGAGTAACAATCAATCATTATAAAATGAAGCCATACCTAGCCTAAAATCCTTAAGATACAGAGAGAGTATGACACTAAGGAGAAGGCACAAGTAATATTCACGCATGTGAGAAAGGCACATTTGAATGTGTTGAAGGAAAGGGAAGAAAACACACACGAATGAAAGATTGATTTAGGATTTATCCATTTTCATGGTTACGAGCTATTTTTGGAGATATCGTACGGAGCACACAATGGAATGGAGACTTGCGTGACATGAAAATTGATATTTTGGGAAGAGCATCTACTAAGCGCCATGCATGAGTTCAAGTTAATAATAGGAGTACTACTACTACCAGTTAACTGTAAGAGATCTATTATTAGCGCACTTATATGTGTGCATGTTATTGTAAAGGCGCATGACTATTTTCAACATGTGACCTATTTTGGGAAATGTGTAAGTGGTGAACGGAAAGTACCCACCCTTTTAAATATGTATTAATCTATGTATTTATGGAGACACTGTGTATGAGCTATTATGGAGTTATGCTACCAGATCTGATGCGCGCATAAAATTATGGTACTATTTATCGTAAGAAGCTTATGTATTTACTGTGTTTAATATAATGGAGTATATTGGGTGAATAATGGTGTTAAACATGACTATAATTGGTTCTTCCATGGTTGATTTCATTATGTTTATCGTTTGATTCATGATTCTTTAAGATCTAGATCTAGAATATGCTCTATGGAATGTTTACAGATCTGAATGCATTATATCTTCATCATGTTCACATCCTAAACAAGAAAATCTAAGTAGGGGCCTAGTACCTTTGCATGCTTCGTGTGAGTGCTCAGCTTAAGCTAGGTGATGTGCTAGCACACCTAGGTTATTCATGGTAAATACTAGGATACATCATTAGTTCTGTTGTTGGGACATCTTTTTCATTTGTTTTCAGGATGGTTCATGATGAATACGTACCAGTTGACCCTAGCAAGTGTTGAGGAGTGGATAAAAGATCTAGAAGAAGTGTACACACGGAGGTTTAACATAGGATCTTAGTTTGATACATGCACATGGGTGGAAAAGAATCTGTATGATTGTATGTATGAGAGGTTCTTTGCTATTTTCCTGGTAGAACTATATGAGTGGCTGGTTTCTTATGTGTCTAAATGGAATTGGAGGTATCACACACTTGTCTGGAAGCATGAATAATTTCAGTCCCTGTATGATGCTGATATGATTTAGACATGCACTGTGAATACTTGGTTTTGTGGTATTTTGAATAGCTATATTATGGAGTACTCAATTTCCACTTATTCTTTCCCAAAGGTAGTTGAGTTCTAGTTTTTATGGTATCCCAGGGGAACTTACTTGCAAGGCATTCCACTGGTGATCAAGATCTTGATGGTAACCTTGAACTTAGAGGAAAATTCAATGGCTAGCTAAACCCCACCACACACGAGGGCAGGAGTAGGTTTGGTGAAAGATGACGGACCTAGTGGCAGAGAGTCAGAGAGAAGAAAGGAGGTTTAAGTAAAATGAGGCACATGAGAGGGAGATAGAGAAACAATGTGACATTTCAGAGTAGATGGCATTGAGGAGAGAGTTGGCTCGTGAAGGATTTTGAACTCACACGGAAGGCATAGAGCCAGAGCATCAGGAACTCCCCCATTTGGAAAACATGACAGGGAACCCTCCTCCACCTCACACAAGAGAGTTCCAGCCGAGATGACCTGGGCCATAGGAGTGCATATGAATCTACCTGACAACCTAGCCCTTGCACTTGGATTTCCAGTATCTAGTAAATCTAATAATCAACAAGATAATTTGTGTAGTAGGGAAGTATGAGTAAGTCACATATCAAGCACATATATGGTAGAGAAAATGTCTTTGTTTCTGTTCATACGTACCTTTTCAGGCAGATCATCTACATAGAATTCTAGCGAACAGAATTTGAGGCTCACTTCTGGGAGTAGTACCACCACACCGATTTTAGGAGTTCAATACAATAATACTATTAGGACATAGAGAAGTACATATTTTGGTCCACTTCTGGCTACAAGTGGATGATAAAGGGGTATAGGTGGCTCTATTTTTGGTGGATCTGGAGGCTTTAGAGGAAAAGGTAACATAGGAGGTTTTGGATCACGTGGGTAGGATCCACACCAACCCCAGAATATTTACATGGACATGTATCTCTATCTTCCAGAGTATAATGGCATAGAGGATGTTGTTGAACATGTACACATGTGTGAGATAATGTGGCGTGAAAAAGGAATCATGGCTTTTGAGCACAAGGTGAGTCAATTTGTAACTACATTGCATGGAGGTGCACATATTTGGTACAAGAAGTTTGACCCTGATTAAGATTGCATAGATTATACAACATTCAAAGATGCATTCCTTAAAGAGTTCTATATCCCTTAATTTTAGCAGAAGAGTATAAGTGTACTAAAGGATATTAAGCAAGGCACTACTAAGAGTGTCGAGGAGTATGATGCCCTTTTCAAAACACTTTTATCTAAGTGTTCTTATGATATTCATGCAAGACAACATACACAATGGTTCATTGGTGATTTTATCACGCATTTTAGAAGGGTGTTGTCAAATAAGACAGACACTGATCTGCACAAAGCACTTGAAGAAATTTTGTGTGTTGAAGCAGTCAAGAGTATAGACACTAGAGTCATGCCATTCTTGGAACCACAAATTGCACCTATGGAAAAGCAGTTGGAGAAACTATCGTTGAACTCAGAACATGAGACGCACACTGGGATTTTGTGTAAAAATTGTGAAGTGGAAGGTCATAACAAAGATAGTTGTTCCCGTAAAACAATACATTCATTATTGCTAGATTGTGAGATATGTCATATGAACCATGGCGCTAGTCGTTTCCCATGATTACAATGCGTGATAAGGAAGAATGTGTCTTGCTATTGTAAGATTTTCTAATCCATGACTCACAATATAAAATACTGGAGGTTGATTGATCAGATCCATCATGATATAGCTATTGGTGTGTGAAAGATAGGAGTATCAGATAACTCTAAGGGTAAAGGTGAGCACCAGGATCAAAATCACAATCAAGTGCACTATGATCAGAATGAGGGGAACTATGAAGGAGGATGTGGTAGAATACAAGGATACCATTGTGGATTCAAAGGTCGAGGCTGTGGTGGTAGATGAAGTGAATTCCCTTGCGGAACATGATTTACATGCGGATCACCTAACCACTACAGGCGCGAATGTCCTTAGAATATTACATGTTCTTTCTGTGGGAAGAATCATAGCTATGAGGAATGCCTAGATCTATATTAGCATCTTAGCAAGCATCATAAACAGGATAATAAAGGTGTAGGGATGGTTAGGATACAACGCGTTGGAGAAAATCAGTGGATGCCAAAGTTGGCACTGAAACTTGAGGAATTACTTGTGAATATCACTACACATGCAAAAGCTATGCATGCTAGAGAAGCATTACAACAGAAGCCTGCCATCACTAAGAAGGACATTTTGCATGCAAGGTATTCAGATTCTGCATGGTAGAAGGAGGTTTATTAGGATACCATGGAAGTACTCAGAGAACTTCAAGGGGAAATATAGTGTTTAAAGGAGCAATCACAGAAGATGGAACAAAAGAAGGCATCAGAGACAGTCTAGAAAAATAATTGATGACTTGAGGGAAGTATGCAAAATGTTGCACCAGGATAATATCATTCCATTACTAGGGAGTTGGCTAAAGGGAAACACTCTGTGTGTGAATATTTAGAATGGATGTCAGATCTTGTATGAAAATCTTCCCCCCATAGCTTAGATTATGACAAGGAGATCACTCTGAATGCTTTTTTCAATGGATGAATCTTGAGTAATATACTGATTGACACAGTCACAAAGGTAAATGTGATTAATTTAGATGCATGGGTAAAAAAGGGGAGACCTTCATTACAATCATCTTCTAATGTACTATTTATGGCTAATATAACTAAGGCCACTCCTATCAAGGTTTTAAAAGATGCATCCATTAATATACAATGGGGCAAGTTTATTGGGAATTTTGAGGTTTTAGCGCTTGCAAAAGTAGACAATTTCCCAGCTTTACTTGGGCACCCTTGGTGTTACGTGAATAATGTGGATCTTTGGTTCAACAAGGGATATATTATTTTTGGGAACAAGGAGGAAGTATTTATTATTCCTGTAATAAATGGGAAATTTATGCCCTACGTTGAGCCTTTGAGTGAGGAAGATCTGAATAGGATTTATCTATGCACCATTCAGGACCCAAAATCTACTCAAGCCATCTAAGGAAGGAATACTTCAGTGGGAAGATGTGAAGCCTATTAGTGATACTACAAGTATTGCTTGTGATAATTCGGCTCATGGTACTTATGAGATGATTGGGTGTGAAGTAAGGAGATAATTTTCATGGAAAAGTAAAAATCGTTGCATCAGGAGGATAGGTAATAAATTTTTACCTCAATACACTAGAGAAGGAGACCCTATGGTATTCCTGCTCACCATGGAGGAATAATGGATAGACCAATTTGAAAGAAGAAATATGTTAGCATATACCTTACACAGGACAACAATGCACTGGTGGGTGGTTCATAGGGATAATCTTGTAGAATAGAATGAAGTCAGGATTGCTCTAACAACTCGGTTTTCCAGAAGAAATGCACCTACTCAAATATGCACTTATCATGGTAATCAACTTGTTTAGCACCATGTTCACTAGTGTGAGAGGATCTGGATAGAGGGGTAGGAAGCTTTACCACCTTTGCTATGGGTGCACAAAATTTATTCCACTTTACAAGTTTTTGCATGCGCTTGGTATGTATATGCGGAGCTACATAGAGAAACTGGAAATTGACAAGATTTGATTCTAGGAATGGTCCATAATTTTGACTACTTCTATACTAAAACCTCTAGTAGAAGAAGCATTAATGGTTATAAAGTGTTTAACTATATAGTGTAAAAGGTGGAAGAACTCATTTGGGAATTATTTTATGAGAACGACTCAGGAGCACACTTTGATGAAGAAGCAGAGATAGATGTCATGCTACTTAAGTGCAATTGCTTTGAGAAAGAAAAAGGAAATATGGTCTACATAGTGGATGATGAAGAAGTATAAAATATGGATATATATCATTTAGCAAGTATGCGCGAGGTTTTGGACAGTGTGGATAACAATGCGTGTGACTATCATGAAGTTATGAGGACAAAGAAAGTGAATATCGGTATAGATGCTGAACCTAAGGAGGAAAACTTGGATATTATTGGTCTGACTCTGAAGTGGCAAAGATAGTTGAGTTGCTCCATGATTTTCAGGACTTGCTTCCTAGGGGCTACCATGAATTAAAAGGAGTGCATGAATCATTAGGAGAGATGAATATCAAGCTTAAGGAAGGTGCGTGCCCAATCAGGAAAAGACCTTACATAATGAACCCTAACCTACGCATAAAGGTTAAGGAAGAAATTTGGAATATGTTGAAGTCTGGCGTCATCAAGCACCTAGAAGAATCAAATTGAGTTAGCCCCATGGTTATCAATATAAAAAAAGATGGTCGGATTAGGATTTTTGTGGATTACATGTAACTAAATGCTGCATGTGTGATTGATCCCTATCCTACACCTTTTATATAGGAGATATTAGAAGGTATTGCAGGGCACGAAATCTATTCTTTTACACATAGATTCTTTGGGTATCATTAGGTCCGGATAGAACAGGAGGATCAAGAATAAAAAACTTTCACCACTGAATGGGGAGGTTTTGCATATACTATGATGCCCTTTGGTCTAAAAAATGTGCCTGTTGTATTTTCATGAATAATTGTTCAAGAATTCCATGACATTAATCACATTTTCTTGTCGGTTTACTTAGATGATTGGATGGTGTATGGAATTGTTAAGGATCATTGTGATAATTTGTGCTTAATGTTGGAAATATGTACACAGTTAAGCAACTCTTTTGAACATCAAGAAGTGTGTGTTTGCTACACATTTTGGCACTCTGTTTGGGCACATCATCTATAAGGAAGGTTTGTTAGTAGATCTAGCCAAGGTTAGAGTTATTATAGGCCTAGTAGAGCCTACCAGTCGGAGTGAGGTGCATGGATTCTTGGGTCACACTGGCTACTATATAAAATTTATCAAAGGATATGATAAGTTTTATGCACCCTTGGAAGAGTTGCTAAAATGAAAAGGGACATTTTATTGGGGAGAACCATAACAGCGTGAATTTGAGACATTGAAGGAGAGACTTACTATAGCACATATTATGTGTTTTCCCTCATGGAACCAATTGTTTCATGTACATGTCGATGCCTATGGCACATCCATTGGTGTGGTGTTAGCTCAGAGCTTGGAGAAGGTATTATAGATCATCCTATCTATTTTTCTAGTATAAATTTGACTCCTACAGAGTAGAATTATACAGCTATTGAGTGTGAAGCCTTGTCAATGATCTATGCACTGCATAAATTCAGAAAATACCTTCTAGCAACACCATTCATACTTTACACTGATCACATGACATTGAAATACTTGGCAAACATACGCGTGTTTTACAAGGGCGCATATGTTGATGGGTGTTCTTATTCCAAGAATTTTCTTTTACAGTTTTGGGTAAAACTAGGGAAAAGTAATTTTGGCCTAGACCACTTATCAAGAATGCAGTCCAGGGGAGGACATGCAGAAAATTGAAGATAAAACATCAGATGCATAGTTGTACAGGTTATAACGCACGACTTTGGAATTGGAGGATATTGCTATCTTTTTACATATGGGTATGGCGCAAGAAGGAATGAAATCCTTAGAGAAGAAACAACTTGCAATTCACACGACACCTTTTATGTTGATTAGTGGTGACCTATACAAGTTAGTTTGAGATGAATTATTCCACCGGTGTGTACTAGAGCATGAGCATATGAACATCATGAAAGAGGCTCATGGTGGTATTGTAGGTGGGCACTATGTAGGTGATGCCACTATGTGTAAGATTATACTCACTCGATTTTGGTGGGAGGCCCTCTACAAAGATTGTAAAGCATGTTGTAAGGCATGTGATCATTGTCAATTTGTTGGTAAACCTAGGAAAAGAGATGAAATGCCTTTAAAACCTATTCCTTGTATAGAACCATTTGAGAAATGGGTTATATAATTTGTGGGTCCTATTTCTCCATCCTATACGTAGAACTGGATCGAATTACATCATCTCTTGTACAGATTATCTTACAAGGTGGGAAGAAGCAACACCTACCAAGGATTGTACAATAGCCAAGTTCTTATGGGAAAATGTTCTTATAAGGTATGGATTCCTACTGAGCTTAACAAGTGATAGGGGTACGCACTTTCTAAATGAGACGATCAGGATACTATTGGATGGATTTATGATTGTGCAACATAAGACTACACCCTATCATCCTTAGGAAAATTAGAATGATAAGGCCTTCAACAAGATTTTGAGCAAGAAATTGACAAAAAAAATTGATGTTGGAAGGAAATATTGGGATGATAAATTTTCTATCGTGCTTTGGGCATATAGAACAATAAATAAAAGGTTGAACAAGGCCACACCCTTTCAATTGGTGTTTGGAACAGAAGCAGTTCTTCCTATGGAATTCATGTTACCTTCTTTACGTATTGCATGCGGTGGAGCTCTAGCTGATGATAAATCCCTAGAAGAAATAATTGAAAATTTGATAAACTTGGATGAGAGATGAGCAATAGCATGTTGAATTTAGAATTTGGAAAAGGCCAAGAAGAAGGCATGACATGACAAGCACATTAGGGACAAAAATCTTGAGATGGGATAGATGGTGCTTCTTTATGACTCTAAGTTTATGAGCCATCCAGGTAAGCTTAAAGTGCATTAGTTGGGACCGTTGATCTGTAAACTCTTCAAATTTGGAATTATTCACAAAATCAAAAATTAATCACTGTTGTTTAATTTCTATTAGAAAATAACAGAGATAGCTAGTGAATGAATTACTATTGTGCTTAGAATCAACAATTATAGTGAAGGAAATAATATAAGCTCATAACACCAACAATTTTATCCTGGAAAACCTCTAATGGAGGAAAAACCAGTCGGGAAGGGCAATTTCTATTTCTTCCCACTTTTATTGGCCAATTCAAATCAACATGTATAAAATTTACAATAAATAAGAAAGAGAAGTAGATAATATCTTATCACTTCCTTCCAGTTACTTGCTTTCTCTGTCCAAAACTCCTTTCTTCTACAAAAATACAATTTCCAGCACTAAGATTTCTTGCTCACTTGCTCCCATGCTTTGATGATCTTCTACACTTCTACAATCATTGTATTTATAGCCTTTCTCATTTCCTCCTATGCACTGGAGAATCGGAAAGGTCAATGGAAGGAGAAGAGGAACGAACATCCTTTAAAATTCATAGGTTATTCGTTTCAAATTTTTTTTTTATGTCTGTAATGGCTAGGGACCCGCCACCCTATGTAGACCAGCGGTTCTAGGACCATCACCTTGGCTGGGCGGTGGTTCTAAAACCGCCACCCCTGGGTGTAGCGTGGGAGTCCTGTTACTTAAAAATACAGAACCTCTGTTTCATTGTTTTCCTTCTTTGTGCTGACTATTTCTGATGAAGTAGAGTTATTTCGGATCCCTATGGATCACAACCTCCCCTTCTTAGGAGGCTTTTGGTCCCATAAAAAGCTTAGTGGGGGAGTAGATGAGGGAAAAATTCCCTTGTTTGCTCCTTTGAGTACCATCGGGCCTGCCTTGGTATCTTCCCTTTAAGTCCAATCTGCTAAGACTCCTGTGGATATTTTTTAGCCTCTTTGACCTTCTGTTGGAGCACTACATCCTCCTCTAATTCACCTCATGAGTATAAGATGCAATCCTCAATGGAAGGTAGCAACTGTAGTTCTTCCATCTTCATCCAGCATGGATGGCTTATATAGGGTGCAAGTTCTCATAGTTTATTACAGAGTACATCCTCATGAATGATGGCAAATCAAGTAAAAAATCATTTTCCCCAACCTGCTCCAATATGGTGAAGGTTCCATATCGTAGTGGCTTGAGCTTCCATGCTTGACCTTGTAGTCTCTCCTTGCTCAAGTAAAGCCAAAATTTGTCTCCAACATGAAGCTTGTGTTCCCTCCTATGCTGATCGATCGCCTAGCTTTGTACTTTTCTTGATATTTTTCTAGCTGTTCTTTGACCTTGAGATGGACTTTCTAGATCCTCTCAATGAACTTGTTGGCTCTAGTCACCTTTGTGTCTTGTGTATCCTCCTCATCCTACTGCCTAACTTCTATGTCCAGTGGATTTCTAGGTAGACATCCCAAGCATGCTTCAAATGGTGACTTCATAGTGGATGTGTGCACTTCCCGGGTTATAGGAATGTTGATTGTAGGCTAATGACTCATCCCAAGTCCTTGGGTACTTAATGTTTATACCCTCTGATCAACTATACCAAAGTCATGTTTACCAAATCTGTTATCCATCTTTCTATGGATGGAAAGTTGTGCTCCTTTGTAACCTGGTATCCATATTGTCCCAAAAAGTAGTCCAAAACTTCCCCAAGAACCTGAAATCCTTGTCAAAGGACAATATACTTTGGAAAACCAAAATTCACCCATACATTAGCAAAGAAAAGATTTGTTGCCTCATGTGCTTTTACTGTCTTTTTACATGCCATAAGAATATACATTTTACTGAATCTATCCAAAACAACATAGAGATAGTCATGGCCATGTTTAGACATAGGTAATCCTCCTACAAAATCCATAGAAATGTTTTCCCATGGACGAGTAGGTACTGGTAAAGGCATATACAAACCTTCCTTCCTAGTTTTAGGCTTGCTAGTACAACAAATTTTACATCCACGAATAAATTTTGATACTTCTTCTTGCATGTTGGGCCAATATACATACCTTTGCAAGTGGGCTAGGGTCTTACCAACACCGAAATGTCCCACTACTTTTGAGGTATGTTCTTCCCTCATCAATAAAAGTATTTCTTCTTTAGGCACACAAATTTTCCCCCCATCAGTAGAGCAACCTGTCCTTGAGATAACAGTCTTCAATCCCCATCTTTTTGGTCCCTTGGGACTGCAACTTCTGAAATGTTACCCCTCAAAGTCTTTTTCTTGGGCATATGATTCTCCATAAGCTTCCTTAGTGAAGGGATTGATATGAGAGATAGTGGCCAAAAGGGAGAATTTTTCCTATGTGGGTGGCCTAGACAACAATGTTTGCAACCAAATTTGTACTACCTTTCTTGTATTTGATCACTATATGGAATTGCTTGAAGAAACCCCATCCATTTGTAGTGCCTTGCCTGCTACAATTTAGACTGTGCTTGCAAATAATGGAGAGGTTTGTGGTCAGTGTGCACAATAGTTTCTTTACCCAAAAAATAATGTTTCCATTTTTTTAATTTCCTAAACTAGTGCATACATTTCTTTATCATATACTGAATATCCTTTAATTTTTGAAGTGAAGGTTTCAGAATGATAACATACGGGTTTACCTACTTGAAGTAACATTACGCCCATAACATTATCACTGGCATCTGTCTCTACTTCAAAAGGCTGGTGAAAACTAGGAGGATCAAGTAATGGAGCATGAATAATCTTGTATTTCAATAACTCAAAGGATTTGTCTTGTTCTTTACCCCAGTCAAAACCCTTACTCTTTGTGGCCCACTGTGTGTAGAGGTGCTGCAATCGTTGAGAAACCTAGAATGAATTTCCGCATGTATTGTAATTCTCCTCACAAAAATTCTAGTCTCCGTGGCTCCTATTGGTGTTGGGCAAACTTTTTATGCCTTCCACCTGCTTTGGATCCACTCATAGCTCTCCTCCTCCAACCACGTGCCCAAGATAGACAAGTGACTGGTTAGAAAATTCACATTTATTCATATTACAAAGAAATTGTTTTTCCCTGAGAACTTGTAAGACTTGCGCTGCAAATTGTGTTAGATGTTCTTCCCATGGGGCACTAAAAATCAAGATATCATCTAAGTATACAATGAAACACGAATCTATGAAATCCCACAATACATCATTCATCAATATCATAAATGTAGCGGGTGCATTGCATAATCCAAAAGGAGAGTACTAACCATTCATACAAACCCTATTTTGTTTTGAAGGCAGTCTTCCATATATCCTCCTCCTTCATCCTGACTTGGTGGTAACTTGACTTGAGATCCAACTTCGTGAAAAATTTGGCATGTTGAAGTTGGTCCAAGAGATCATCTATACAGGGAAGTGGATATCGGTTCTTTATGGTGATCTTGTTCAAAACACGGTAGTCGAGGTACATTCTCTAAGAACCATCCTTCTTTGGCACCTTCACAATAGGCGAACCACATGGTGAGGTGCTCAGACATATCGCCCCTTAGTTTATTAGTTCCTGGAGTTGTTTCTTTGCTTCAGTACTCTCAAGAACGGATTGCCTATACAACCCAATGTTTGGTAGAGGTGACTCTCGGCAACAGCTGAATCTCATGCTCTACTTCTCATTTTGGTGGTAATCCACTAGGGAGCTTGAAATACTTCCTGAAAGGATTGAATAATACTATCCAAATCTTATTTTCGCTGATTAGAAATATCTGAAACTTCTACTCCATCTTGTTTATCCTTTAAAAAAAGTAAACAAAATTGATTATGATTTGCCTAAATAATATGTTTTGCTTGGTTAGCACTTACCATAGTAACCTATGTCTTACACTGGTGTGCCCGGATGTTGTAGATGATCCCGTCCTTGACCCATCTGTACTAGTTTTTCCCTTCTCTTAAAGATAGCATCCCTAACATACAAGTAAGGACTCCCAAATTACCACATCAAAAATCATCAAGTGGGAATAACGTCGGCTTTTTAAAACATCTATATATTGGGAAATTATATCCCAAAATTGACCTTACAATCTTGTTACCTAAATTTCAACACCCTTCTTCACCTAACCCAAAGGATATGGGTGTGGGATGCTCGTAAGTCTCAAGACCAAGCTTCTTTACAACTCTACCTTCAAAAATCAAGTTAGATTGAGAACCGATATCAACCAAAGCATTTACCTTAGTCCTCTTGATCTGGAGTTTGATTTGGAATAGTCTACTCATCTCCTCTTCATCATCCATGTTGGTGGCCGTGCATCCAAGCCTTTCATCTACATCAGAGTCATCTTTGATTTCCACCTCCCCCTTTTGTCTTTACAGCTATCATGGACTTCTTGGAGGTCCTTGGTTTGGTTCTTTGAATGTAACTCCAGATGCAATTTCCAACATGTAGCGTCAGTATGACCATTAATATCACAATTCTTGCAAAAATTCTTGGGATCTTTACAAGTATTTAAAGTAGTGGCAGCTTGTTTACCTTTCCCTTTCCACTTACTCTTGTTACTTGTTTTCCCATAATCCTTTTTTTTCTGATTTCTTGACTGCTTTACCCCTCTTCTCTGCTTCTCCTTGCTTTTGTCTCATCATCTATGTAGTATGCCTATACACATGCTTCATTGGGATCCTTGGGATTTTTGGAGATGACTATTCTTCAAAGGTGAGTGTGAAGTCCTCCCAAGTATTTGGTCAAAATATCCTCATCCTCCCCAAATCCATGTTCAACAACATGGCTTGCCAACAAAATTCTGTAGTATAGTCCTACACAATTTGGACCACTCCTCTGCCTTGTCTAATATACTGCCATTTAATCATTTGGTCAGTTTTATGGCCAAAAGGATAGAAGTTAGCTCTAAGTAATTCCTTAAATTCTTGCTAAGATTGCATAATAGGAAATTTCTTCTTTTCACAAGTAGTTAGATGAGTTTCCCACCAAACTAGAGCACCGCCCTTCCATTTTGAGACGTGCAAAGGTGATCCTTTGTGCCTTAGTGACATTATGGATGCTAAAGTAGACGTCTAACTGTTTCAACCGTTTGTCTAGTAATTTTTTATCTACTTGTCCTTATAAGCTTTTGATTTCAATTTTAGTCTCAAACTTTAAAAGGAGTATGTTCAAATTTTACCTTTTCTCTTGTGTTAGAAGTTTCTTCTTCATGCTCTTCCCCATAATCTTCCTCATACGGCGACCTCTTGCCTATACCAAAATTTTTGGCTAAGCCTCGAACCACTGAGTCCATGAAGTCTCGCTTAATGGATAGCTTTATTTCTGCAAAATCTGTAAGTTCCTCTTGCCTTCTAAACATCCTATCCCATCATAGTCTCTAGCATCTCGATTCTAACCGACCCAAGTTCTCTTCCTCCATTTCTCCATGAATTCCTCTGTTTCCACTTCTTTGTAGAAATCTCCAGATCGCAAGGTAAAGATTTTTCGCCTTTAGATCTTGTCACTCTCATACAAATTCAAGAATGAAATACCACAGTCTTGGATACTTGTTACCTCTGATACCAAAATGATCTGTAAACTCTTCAACTTTGGAATTATTCACAAAATCACAAATTAATCACTATTGTTTAATTTTTATTAAAAAAATAACAAAGATATCTAGTGAATGAATTACTATTGAGCTTAGAATTAACAATTGTAGTGAAGGAAATAATATAAGATCATAACACCAACAATGTTTTCCTAGAAAACCTCCAATGGTGGAAAAACTAGTCAGGAAGGGCAATTGCTCTTTCTTCCCACTTTTATTGGCCAATTCAAATCAACAGGTACAAAATTTAAAATAAGTAAGAAAGAGAAGTAGATAATATCTCAACACTTCCTTCCAGTTACTTGCTTGCTCTATCCAACACTCCTTTCTTCTACAAAATATAAAATTTCCAGCACTAATATTTCTTGCTCACTTGATCCCATGCTTTGATGATCTTCTACACTTCTAAAATCATGTATTTATGGCCTTTCTCATGTCCCTAACCGTGCACTGGAGAATGGGAAAGATCATGAAGGAGAAGAGGAACAAACATCCTTTCAAACTCAGAGGCTGTTCATTGTCAAATTTTATTTTATGTCTATAATGGCCAGGACTTTCACCCTATACAGATCGGTGGCTCTGGGACCGCTGCCCTGGCTGGGCGGTAGTTCTATAACCAACGCCTTGCACATGGCGGCGGTCTTGTTACTTAAAATAAAAAATCTCTGTTTCATTGTTTTCCTTCTTTGCGCTAACTGTTTCTGATCGAAAGTAGAGTTATTTTAGATCCCTATGGATCAACTGTATATTATCATTCATATACTTGAATCAGGTGATTATTAGCTAGAGACACTTGATGGAGTATGGTTACCTGGTTACTTTAATGGGAGTAGGCTGAAGCCCCATACTATAAATAAGTCTTCTTGGTGTTTGTAATAAGGTAGTGTTGCCATTTAGACTAGGTTTTCATTTATGTATTTCCTTCTTCGTCACTATGCTTTGTCAATTTAGTTTGGTGTTTCTTGTGATAAGCGCATTTGTGCGCTAGAAGCTAATTACCATTTGAAGAATTCTTATGCGTAGAGAACTACACATACCATTGGTGCGGGGTGGTTATTTACAATTGGGTACACATAAAGGAACAAACTGCTACAGGGTCTATTCAAGTTTGGAGAGGATTTGTTAGAAAGGAGATTTCTTTAAAAATATGACCATAGATGGAGATAAATGAGGGAACATTATAATGCAAGGTAAGAAGCAGCCATGGAGATTACCAGGGGAAGGAGCAGTAGTGAGGTACTTGAGTGCATGGAAGCATGCCAAAGAGAAGTCTATAGCAAGAAGGTAGGAAGGAGCGCTAGAAGTTTATAAATGGGGCATGAAGATGTACCATGTAGAGATTGTAAAAATGGTCAATTAATGAGAGGAAATTTGGTTGGTGAAGGAGTAATAAATGCACTAACATTTTTGAAAATATATATAAGGATGTGATGCAAATTCATTTTTACCTTTACGATCACAAGTATTTGAGTGAGCTAAGTGCGATCGATCCGAGAAAATCATGTTGACACGTGGAGAGTGTGAAACTAGATGTGGAGAGTGGATTATTATGTAGAAGAGGATTACGTCCCCATTAATGAAGGGTTTGAGTGAAGCAGAGGAATTAAAATGAAGCTAGGGCATGCAGTTTCAAGATAGGGCACACATATTCAAGATAGGGTTTGAAATTTCTCGTTATAGAAGAAAAAAGGTAGGATTTTGATGATGGCACCAAAGAAACTCACCTTCCACAGGAAAAAATGGAAAGAAGAAGGTAGAAGTTGAAGTTGAAATTGCTCCCGAGAGTAATTTTTCAGATATACAGTACCCTGAATGTGTGATAGTTAGACAAGAGTGGGATTCCCACATCCACAGGTGAAAAATAAGTGATTACAACAACCATACATCTAACAACAAGAAAACATTGGATGCACTGTTGAATACAAAGACCAACAAGTGCATGGTGGAAGATATACCATTATATGATGATGCTGGGGAGAAATTGTTGAAGCATGTAGGAGTATATCAGTTGTATGTGCTCTCGTATTTTGGCAAGTTATGAACCATTATACTAATGGTTAATGAGAAAATTCCATGAGGAGTTCTTCTATTTTTCCATGCGAAGGGTTATGATCACAACAGACCTGATTTCGACACTGACAGGATTGAAGGGCATAGGGGTAGACCTTTTTAGTGATGTGACTGATAAAGAAAAAATCATAGTGAAAAGAAAGGAGTTGGGGTATACTAAGGGTCCATGCGGAATGGACATTGATAAATTTAAGAAGTACCTAGTGGTGCAGGAAGCCGTGCATCTAGTAACCAACTTGAATGATCAAGATAGATGGTCATAGGTGAATACCCTATGACTGCATATTGTGACGAAAATGTTTCAAGGAGTAGTCTACAACCTAGAAGACTACATTACAAACACCATTATTGAAGAAGCGTGCACAAGAGATAAGATAGTTTTTGGTGTTATCCTACTTTCTCTCGTATTTTTAGAAATTAGAGTGCTTGATGGACCAAAGAACAAGATCTGGGAGTATCCCATGGAAAATAAGTCCATCGCCAGAGATTTTTGACAAATATTTATGTGAAATATCAATGATTGGGTCATTTAGGAAGAGGGCGAAGATGTGGTATGACCGAATTTCACGTGGTATTTTTTTAAGGAGTGGCATATTCTCAAGGAACTACCTTCGGTGGTGGGAAAGGAAATATATTTTTCGGTGTACCAACACTTCTACATCACATGATTTATTATGAGGGATGGGGCATGTAGCCCATGGTGTAAACTATCATATGCCTTCACACTGCGCTACTTCCAGGCATCAGTTCACCAATTTACTGATGCATGCCACTTGAATTTTAATGTGGACAAGGTAGACTGTGACTACCAACACCCTAAGGAAGGCATATGTGTTTCCAGACTAGAATTCCTAAATTGAGAGGCTCATCTCATATGTCATAAGTATGAAGCCAATAATCTTGGCTATTGGTGACAGTGGAGCTGTGCTCGTATACCTTCAACTTAATCCTAAGATGGAGGATAACAAATATGTATAAAATGATTTTGTGCTCCTAGGGCCGCCTAAAACAAAACATACAGTGGAAAAACGTGTCATCCCCATAGCCTATAGAAACTATAGCGGTAGATAAGGAGGAAGAAGAACATGAATATAGTGGTGGGTTAGATCATAGAGACTAAGTGTGTGGGTACTCAACCTCAAGCATAAAAAGATGATGAAGACTTGGATGTGGAAGTAGTCCATGGAGAGCACCGCTTTAAAATGGTATTCATAAAAACAAGGGCCCAATGCGCATGATCTTCACAACCTGTAAGAAGGTCACCATGACTCTCTCCTTAGAAAGAGACAATTAAGAGCAAGAGGAGAAAATTAAAGCTAAATGAGGAGGCAGAGGAGTTTTTAGAGAGTGCGCCTAGAACCCCCTATATAACCAGAAGATGTGGAAGAACCCAAGGATGAGGATATGAAGGAGGAATAGTAGGGTGTGAAGGAGGAAGAAAAAATAGAGAATGATATTGCTCAAAAAATCTAAGATCTAACTCCAAACCTTGATACTCAAATTCCTAAGGGGGAATGAACGAACAGGACCAGTGGGGAGTATGTTGGGTCGAGTATGAGTTATGCTAAGCACACTAGTAAAATGGATGGATGGGAATTGATGGACACAGACATGGCCACTACGTGTGCAAGGAAACAAATGTCTTGTTCCATATAGAATCACATGGACGAGCCCAATTTTGATGTATGTGAGGAGTCATGTGTGTCAAGAAGAATGAAGAAATAACCACAGAGTAGGTGCATGACTGTAAAGCCCACTCTCATGTCTGATGACAAGGTGATCAATGCCTTGGTTAAGGTATCTACAAATGTGGCACAGAGGAACATAGATAATGTTGTCACTATTAGAGCACTACGAGAAGATAACAAGGAAAAATTTGTAGAAATAGCATTTCTAAAAGGAGAGAAGGACTTAGAAAATAAAAAGAATGAAGCCTTCATCAACATGGCAGAAGAAATTGGTGATTATGTCTTGAAATCAAGACTGCACTTAGATTCTAAGGTACCTAGAAAGTTTCCTTTAGATATGCATTATGTGCATACATTAGTTGATTTGGTTCTTGAGGATGGAATGATTCACATGTTAGTGCCAAAAGACCCTGAAAAAGAAGTAGAGAGAGAAAGGGCCTCAATGGTTATAATTATTTCATCTTACAAGGCATTGCTCCAAACTTTACAAGAAGAGCTCAATAGAGCATACCAAACTTTGAACATATGTGTAGCTCCGGAAGTAGTGATGGGGATCAAAACTATATAAAATGATAATGAACTTTTGAAGGTAATGAATGATGAGAATTTAGGGCACGTAGAGAGGTTGCAATTTGTAAAGAAAAAGTGTGAAGCCCTTGCAACAACACAACATCTGCATAAAGAGAGGCTGGATGAGCTTGGAAAGCTCATATCACAAAAGATGGATCTTCTGGAGGAAAGGATGTCTGCTATGGATAAAAATTTCCTAGTATTGGAGAATGAAAAGGGAGAGATAACCTAGGATAAGTTTAAATCCATCGCCGTAGATGTTCTAGAGAAGACCATAAATGCACTAGATGATTGGCAAGCCTTGGAGCCTGAGATTAAAGAATATTATTTAGAGTTGATCCTCCCAGTTGAAGAAGAGGGTGTTGCAAAATAAAATTTCATTCTTCTTATAGTAATTCTTTAAATTCTTTCCATTCTTATTCTTTATTCTTTTAACCATCAGAAGGAAACCCCATTGTAAGAATGATAATGTAGTTTAATGTGGGGAAATTTTGAGAAGGCAGAGTATGATACTAAAGAGAGGGCATACCGAAGATTCATGCATTGGAGAAAGGCACATTTGAAGGTGAGGAAGGATAGGGAAGGAAATGCACGTGAAAGAAAGATTGATTTGGGACTTATCCATTTTCCTGGTTACGAGCTATTTTTGGAGATAGCGTACAGAGCACACAATGAGATGGAGACTTGCGTGACATGAAAATGCTATTTTGGGAAGAGATTCTACTAAGCACCGTGCATGAGTTTGATTTAATAATAGGAGCACTACTACCAGTTAATTGTAAGATATCTATTATTAGTGCACTTGCATGTGTGCATGTTATTGTAAAGGTGCTTGAATATTTTCAGCATATGACCCATTTTGGGAAGTGCGTAAGCAATGAAGGGAAATTTCCCACCCTTATAAATATGTATCAATCTATGTATTTTCAGAGACATTGTGTCTGAACTATTGTGGAGTTATGTTGCTAGATCTCATGCACACATAAACTTATGGTACTATTTATTGTAAAAATATTTTGTATTTACTATGTTTAATATAATGGTGTTAAACATGACTATAATTGTTTCTTACATGGTTGATTTCATTATGTATATCTTTTGATTCATGATTCTTTAAGATGTAGATTTGGAATATGTTATGTGGAATGTTTATGCTATTTATGGATTTGAATGCATTATATCTTCATCATGTTCACATCCTTCACAAGAAACTCTAAGGAGGGGACCGATACCTTTGGGCACTTCGGGTGAGTGCTCGGCTCAGGCTGGGTGATGTGCCAGTGTGCCTAGGTTATTTGTGGTAAATACTAGGCCACATCATTCTCACTCAATTTTTAAATGTGTATGTTCTCTTGAAAGATAGTTTGAATCCATTTAATACCTATCACCAATTACCTTATCAATGTTAAGCTTTAATCATTTATCAATATTTCTTCAAATAATTAATATGGTGAAATAATATCAATTGTGTTGAAAAGCATACTCAATCCTTGTTTTCTACCATCTTATTATTTGTTGGTTAAGAATCTCTTAATTGATATTTCTTTATTTAAAAAGAGATTATATTTTAACTTTATGACCACACTCCTTAATTTGCAATTTTAAGGTATTTCATTTTAAAAATTAGGGTTCAAATGTTTTAGTTTTATATTAAAATTAAACCTTTGTTTCCTTTGGCCTACCTCTCTAACCTACCCCCAATACCTGATTCAAAATATTAATAAATTAAATTCTTTCACCCCCTCTTGTCTATCGGTATATTGACTTTACTTTTATTTATTTTAATTACCTCAATATGAATCCACGTGCTAGGATATTTCCTAGCTAATGAACCCCCTGTGTTAACAATACAACATCAGGGATATAATTTTAAAGCTTGGTAAACACACAAGGTATGAAAGGATTCCAAGTGGGTAATATTATACTTTTGATGAAATCGGATCCATCCTCAACATTAGTGAAATAAGGTTGAATACTAATCATAGAAATGGATTCATACTTAGGAGAAATATACTTGGATTGATGGTTTTTTAACATATTTTTGTATGTCTTGTAGAATATATAAAAATAAAGGAGCTTAGAGAAAGCTAGGTTCTGATCAATGAATGGATTCACCAAATGATTTAATAAAATTAAATCTAGGATAAGGATATTTTGATCAAATAAAATAATAGTAATATACAAGATCTAGACAAATAAGTGTAAGAAAGAGTGATATATTGGGTTTGTAGAATGACTTAGATTTCCTCCGTAGGTCTAAACTAATTATGGGCTAGAGATTAATTTGGAAGGGATAATTATGGATTGTCTAAGATTTTTTTTTGAAACTATGATCTAGAAACTAATAAGATAGAACCACCTAGGGACAAGGTCATCCAGATGCTAGTGTTCTATTTGGGTGTTGATTTCTACGAAAGGTATTTGGTCCTGATTGTTTCTTTATCACTTCTTTCTCATTGTAGCTCATGTCAGGTTTTATCTAAGCCTAATTTATCACACATGTACCTACAAAAAAAAACCCTACATACATGTACAATAATTAAGCACACATTAAACTAAATGAAAAAATCATATGAGAGAATCAGACCAACCCAGTGGTAACCCTTATTTGATATTGTTTTCAAGTGCTATACTAAATTTTAGACTTTGTGTGGTTCTTGTGGTGTGTGATTCAATTTTTTTTCCTTGAGATAGGATGCGCTTGTTCCAGTTGCACAAATAATAGTGGGCTACAAATAATTTTTCCCTATGCAAGAATGTGTGATATGGAAATCAAAACAACCACCCCCCTATGAAGTTAATAATGTAGCCTAAAATGTAGTCCATTGTGTTGTTTTTGTGTATGTGGTAGATAAATATATGATAGCCCAATTTCCCCTTAAAATAGTTAGTAGTTTGTGTATATATATTTATTCTTAGTTTGAATGTCGGCACATAGTGACACCAAAATCTGACCTAGGTCGTGAAAAGGAGATAATAAAATACCCAAAGCAAAAATCAAACCAATTAAAAATAAAATCAAGTAAATAGGACATTAGCACTTGGTAATTACTATGTTGTCTAGGTGGTACTTTCCTACAAAAAGAAAAATGAAACAAAATATAAGACAAGAACGAGGATCCCTGTGACTTGACCAAAAAGATGCAAATACTAGATATAATACATAAGCAAAGCAAAACAAAGAAATAAAAGGACCAAAGAGGTGTGACCAATGCCTAATTTTTATACTTAGAAATCATGTATAAAATAACATATTGGAGGTGTAATGTAATAGTATTAAGTGCATATTTTAGTGACTACAATAACAATAGCATTGTTTGAGTTGCATCTACGGGAGAAAAAAAAGAACTATGAAGGGTAAGATGAACATGAGCTTGGTTACTTAAACATGGATAACCAAAACATTAAATTTCCTTACATCCACTAATGATTATATGGTAGACATACTTTCCCCATAACGACAAGGAGTATAATTGATGTAGATATTTGAAATGTCAAAAATATTACCCATACCTCTAATACATTTGTTTGGTGGCTGCTCACACAAATATTCTACTATGAATGGATGAACTAAGTCATGTTTAGGTACCTCCAAAGGTAAGTTTGGAGAAAAAACCTCATGTACTCAAAGTATTTGGAAATTTCTTTATGATTGCTACTTATCTCTCCTTTAATAATTTTCATGTGATTATAAGCATATGTCTCCTCTTCATTAGTGTGTAACTCATTATAGTCATTTTCCCCTGCTTAATTTCCTAGATGCATTGACATTCATTCAATAGATATGAACACTCACCCAAATTTCGTGAAGCCTACCATGTACCTCCTTCATGTGTACTTGTCAAAATGTTAGCATGCAGATTCATAATGCCATAGATATCTAAGTGTTCACTCATTCATACCAGCCATTGTATATAATCAATAGGAAACACATGTAATAAGGAAAATAACAGATCAGGTAACAATTAGGATAAAATTTACCATAAAAATACCAGGGTCACATACATCAATTACCAGAATCTATCCACAATAATCCATTGCATTAATTCACCAAGTAATAGTAGTTGAATACATGACAATATCAGTCTCCAAAAGTTATGCACACAAAAACATAGCAGCATAACAATACAATACATGTGATGCCCTAAAACTATGTAAATCAACGAATATATATATATATATATATATATATATATAGGGGTGGTGAATTTCCCTTCACCACCCATGCATCCAAAAATATCTTGCATGCTCAAAATAGCCATGCGTACATACAAAACAACTTCAAACACATGCATCTAGGCTAATAATATATAAAACCAATAGATAACCTCTGTTCTAACCCTATTATTAGTTGGAGATTTGCATGACCTTTTATCTTTACCTCGTATGTACTCTATCCCAAAATAGATGTTCCTTCATCTCTAAGTCTTCATGCTCTCTTCTAAATCTAGAATGTTTCTTAAATGCCTTTCCATCGTGACATTATCTATTTTAATCCTGTGTATCCAAAATTGGCTAAGTCCTGAATGTTTCTCCCTTGATGTAGGCCTTCACGAATTGTCTCTTATGCCTTATGCATGTACCTTCACGAGCACATTAACCTTCACACGCATTATATACTTGGTAAAAATGGGTCATGCAACATTACCCCACACTAATTGGATTTCTGTCATCGAAAATTATTTGATCAACATATGCTAAAAAAATGTATAGTTAGTAGGAAAATATATAAGAATTCAATTTTAAAAAAAATCATCATACCCAATCAAAAATTAATTCAGGCTGTGGTTGGCTGGAATATTTCTATAAACTTATCAACTATCTCATTTACCACATTATTCCATTCATCTTGTTCTTCCCTAGCCTTTCTAGGCACTGCCTCTATAATCCCTAAAAATTTGTCAGGAACCAACTCCTCAACCCTTCTCTTGAGTTCCTAAATGAACATAGTTTTTCCTACACATACCCCCTCTATCACATCTACATGGTCAAGCACCATATTCTGAAATTGTGCCACCCAGAGCTCCAGCTTGTCCTTTTTATCCTTAATCACTACCTTATGTTTTACTACCTCGGTCATAGCTAGGGCGCGCTCAATATTTTTCATGAGTATCTTTTCTTGGATAGTTTTGAGCACTTATTCTTCATCAACCAGTCATGCATCAAGGATATGCTCACACTTTTCACATCTTTTTAAGGCCATATCTACCTTTCCACTTTATTCTTTGAGATTTGCAAACAAATATTCAAACTCAGTAATCCTGGCCTCAACAGTGACCTTGTTCAATTCTTTATCCTTTATAATTTCTTCTTCTGTAGGTCCCACACCTACTTTTATATTTGTCAGGAGCATACCAACCAGGTCATCTAAGTACTCTATCTCATCATTGTAATCACACCTGGCTTGGCTCACCAAGGTTGGCCACTGACCTAATATTTGTTTTACCATGGTACTAACCTTGTCATATGATTCCTTAGTTATCTTTTGTTCACCCTGGAGGTCCTTCTTCAAGCCCTCTACGTCGCACTCTTTTCCCTTTTTATCTACCACCAAAAATTTCATAGTGGTGCCTGTTGGTTGTCAAAATTTCACCTTTGTTTCAAATCTTGAGGAACCGAGTCATTTGAGATCACAATGGAATCGTATCCAAGTTGTGGGACCTTACGCGCTTAAGACAGATCTTTGGAGAAGGTCAGTTCCTCTATCTATTTCTACTGCTACTGCTACTCCTAATGTTGAAAGGGAAAACTAAGCTAATGATGTCAAGGGACCAGGGGTAGGAGGATAACATGAAAGGAAACTACAATAAAAGGTGATATCAAAAGAAAAAGAGGGATGAAAACTATTTGTTCTAAGAGAAAATGAAAGGAAATGCATGAAAGAAGGCTAGACACGTGTAACACAACTTAAAACATATTTACCGTATCAGTCTCATAGAACACAACTGAATAGGGAACTGTAAGGGACGTACAATGGCACAACAAGAACAAAATGAAAAAGAAAAGGCAAGGAGAAGGAATGCAAACATGTTAGGATAGGAAATAGTCACAAAACAATTATTCTATTACTTCCAGAAATGCACAGAGCTGTTACAATGGCAAAAGAGGCTAATATCCACATTCAAGAACCAGATCTAGAGGTCTGTAACTCAAAATATAGAAAATATGAATTCCTTAGAAAAATGCATAAGGATTCAAAGTATCCAACATTAATAATAAGCCCAACCCTTACATTTATAGATGAATCCATAGAAGAAGAAGAGGAGGGAAAATCTAAATATGAAATGCAACCACCAACAAAAAGCATTCAATTCCTATAAATCTATCAAATGCACTTCCCCAAGTATGTTTTTCATGTTGAAGAAGGAAGGAGGGTGAATCAGATCAAGTCAGGGTGGTTGGAGAAATTAGATCTACCCATTAATTCTTAGAAAGACGTTATCCCATTTCTCACCTTTTAAGTCCAACCAAAAATTTGAATTTGAATGTTTAACACTG
The DNA here is from genome assembly GCA_019776745.2 of Taxus chinensis. Taxonomy (NCBI): domain Eukaryota; kingdom Viridiplantae; phylum Streptophyta; class Pinopsida; order Cupressales; family Taxaceae; genus Taxus; species Taxus chinensis. The sequence continues at coordinate 886,644,573 of CM034149.1, forward strand.
TAGCCCATGTCAGTAGATATTGATTGAGCCGAAGCACACACTGATCAGAGCTCTGTGGAAAAAATATTGTTTTCAAAAGTTTTTCAGAGTCATTCGTGCATGCAAGACACATGGTGTGTGCGGATTGGCTAAAAGGATGGCCAAATGTGTAAATATTCTTGCCATTTTTGCCATGTGTAACTCATTGATTCGTTGTAAGGATTTAGCGCCCTGTTGGAACATTTTGATAAGTTTTTGGTGCTAGACTCAAGCATGTCAAATGATAACCAGACATAGTATGTCGCAAAGGAGGGCAAAAATATATGCACGTGAAAGAATGAGGCATGAAAAGAAGACAGGAGGAAAACGCGCACAACACGAGCAAGGAAATGAGGAAAAAATCTAAGCGTAGAATGCATGGTCAAGGCACAACAATTAAAATATGATGTACAGGGTGCATGCGAGGGACAAGGATTTACCTGATTAAAGAAAGTGTGAGGCATGCAGCGGGGGAAAAAATAGCTGCTAAGAAGAAGGTGAATGTGTAGATACTGTGCACAAAGGAGGAGTAGAATAAAGAGGAAAAGGAAAATGAAGGGGAAGAAGTGGAAGCACACAAAGAAATGTAACCAAGGGAATGTGCCAAGTGATCTTGAGCACGCGAAACCTTGTAACAAATAACTCAGAGTGAGAAGATGTATACAAGTTGTCCAGAAAACTAGGAGAGTTATTTGGATAATAGTTTTGTTGAATTTTGGGGCCATTTTCCTACTAGATGAAGGAGATTAGTAAGCCTAAAGCATCCATTGGGGATCGATTTTTTTATGTAATCATGAAATTCTGATCTGTAGTTTTGAAGAACTACCCCTGAAATCACTTGAAGGATCATTTACTGACTTTATTCTAAATCCTATAAGCTGCTGAAAACTATTGGAAGAAGATTGGAACCCTAGAATAAAAAGAAGAGTATGCATAGGAAGCATGTGAGAAGAAAGAACTATGTAAAAAAACATAATGTGCACGAAATGCACTTAGAGGAATTAAAACTATTCTAATATATACAAAATGATGCAACAAACTCAATAGAAGGGTTTGAGATAAATCCCATTTACTATGATTTGTATCATGCGTGTCCATCAAGATGAGTTAACTCGAAAGAGTTAGCCTCTTTGCATTAAGTGATGTGTACATGGGCCACTCCAAAGTGCATCAAACTTTGAATGGTGCCCTGGTTTAGCTCCTCTCAGCATCCCATTTCAAAACCAAGTCCCCAACTTTGAAAGCTTGATGCGTAGAATTTTTTTCAAACCATTTCTTTGTTCCTTGTTGATGTTGTTCTAGCTTGATCATGGCAGAGTTCCTTGATTCTTCAAGATTAACCAAGTTCTTCCATTCTGATTTCTCTCTAGTCCGTGCCTTCAAACTATACCTGCTAGGAAATCGCTAATGAGTTTAACTCTAGCGTCAAGGGAAGGGTAGCCTCCTTGCCATAGAAAATATTGTAAGGATGGAAGTTTCTTTTTCCTTTGTGACTATGATTCTGTCTTCTTAGATCATGCACAAGACCTTTTTATACCACTATCTTTGGTTGATATTCATTATGCACTTCATGATTCTGATCAGGTTCTTATTTGTTGACTCTACTAGACCATTGCCTTGAGGATAATAGTTGGAAGAATTTTTCAAATAGATGCCTAGATTTAAATCCCAATCAATGATTTTGGTCCCAAGGAAGGATTTTTCATTATCAGATATAATGGTTTGAGGAATGTCAAACCTTGTGACTATGCCTTCAGTAAATTCAAGTATGACTGACTTGATTTATTCTTTGAGTGCGATAGTTTCTGTCCATATTGGTGAAGTAGTCCGTAGCTTTCAACACCCACTTGTGTCCAACGCTTGAAGGCATAATTGATCATGTCGATGAAGGTTAATACCCCATTGTGCAAAAGGTTGATCCATATTTGATTGGTTGGAGGGGAAGCACTATCAATATTTTATTTCCTGCAAAGAAAGTGCATTCCTTGCATTTTGTGACCCACTTGTGTCCATCTACAAACATAGTAGGCCAAAATATACCTATCATTATGATCATTATTGCGGTATTTTTGGTAGAGAGGTGTCCACCAGAGAATCCATCATGAAATTTGGCTAACAACCTTTTCATTTTGTGCATTGTTGATACATCTTAACAATGCGCCATCAAGATTCTTCTTGAAGAGAAGTCCATTAATCAAAATATAAGGGATAGATTGTAACCTCATATGTCTTATATTTTCCTTATTTAAGACAGGAGGGTATGTTCCCTTGGGAAGGATTGTGATCATGTCCTTCATCCATTCATGCATGCTCAGGGGTTATATTCTGCTCAAGTTCTGCATCACGGGAGATCCTCATCTAAAAATAACAAAGTCTTAGATTCATTATACCCATCTTCAGCAATCTTCTTGACAGAGCGTGCTACCTCTTACTAGTTTTTTTGGCTTTGATAGTCACATCATATTCCATGATTTTTGTCACCCATCATGTTTCTCTTTTCATTGATCTCTACTCCCATGATGAAGTCTCTGACAGAAAAGTGGGAGACGAACACCTTAATATGATTTGTGGCTAGCATACTCTTGAATTTCTTGAGCGTGTGCATGATAGTGAAGACCCAATTTTCCATGTGATTTTACTTTAATTCATAATCCTTTAGCATATGGCTAAAGAAATCCATTATTTATACCAGCCCTTGTTTCATTTTCCTTGCGTTAGGACAACAACAATACTTGCATCGTGTGCGATAAGCATAAAGGATGAAATCCTTTGAGTAATCATGGGTTGATGAGTGTTGTCCTGCAAGTAATTTCTTTCTTGATTCTGTTGAAGCTCTGTCTTCCTTTTTTCCCATTTGAAGGCTATGTCCTTTTTGAGCATCAGGGTGATGGGTAAGACTAGTCCTGCAAAGTTAGGGATAAAATGCCTAACAAAATTGATCTTTCCAAGGAAGGACAATGTAAGGCTTTCTTGTGCACTGGTAGGGAAAGAGATGGGATGGCTGAAACATGTTCAAGATCAATTGCGATCTCATCCTTAGAAACCACATGGACCAAGATATTTCCATGTGCTACTACAAAATTACACCATTTGGGGTTAAGAGACACCCCTTAATAATTTCTACAGTTCTCTCAAAGAATTTCTCCAGGTACGTCATATGATCTGTTCGCTATGCTTTGAGAAGACCATTATGTCATCAAGTAAACCAAGATGAACTCATTGATGTAACCTTTGAAGGTAATATCCATGGCACAATGAAATGTTGCATTTGCATTTGGAAGACCAAAGAGCATGTTTTGATATGCATATGCTCCCCACTCGGTTGTAAACCTGATGTTCCTGAATCTGATGGTTACTTCCTTTACCTAGCGCGAAGACCTACATGACTCCTTACTACACATTGGGAAAATTTGCGTGTCATCCATAGTGTACAGAATCTGCTCCATTGAAGGTAAAGGAAAATTGATCCTTCTAGTCCATGCATTGGCCTTTTCTTGGTCCATTAATCTCCCAATATCTATAAATACTTTGGCCCTACCATGCTCTGGAACCTAGCGCAAATGATTATTGTTGGTGTCACTCTATGTACCCCATATTCGCGAAGTCAAATAGATCCTCACTTGGATGGGAAAAAATATTGTCTTCTTACCCTTGGGAACCCGAGTGCTGGATCCTTCACCTTCCTATGTGGAGTGAGGCACTATCTTTAGATTGACTCATCCATTTCCTCTATCTGATCTCCTTGACCCCCTACTTCATCATCTTTAATTTCCTTATAATGGAGTGCTTGAGCTATATTTTCATGCTACACCTTTGGGGTTCCTGGCACGCTTTCACCATGAAACTATGTCACTGTATTCATCCTCTGACAGAGAGAGATTAAGTCTTTCTTCTCCTTTTACATCTCAGGTACTTCTTTCTATCTGAGGTGAAAAGCGTTGAGGTTTTTATGGCACCCGAACTCTAAGTCCTTGTCCTTATGAACATGTCTTCTTACATTGGTGTTCCTCATTGCATTGGGTCTACATCTAATGCATGACATGAAAATCATCATCAAGGAAAAGAAGCCTGAGGTTGGGTAGATGGTGACCATCCCTTTATGATTCCAAGCTTGTTTGTCACCACCCAGGCAATCACTTAAGGTGTATTGGCATAGGTACATCATGTTAGTCAACTCACATACTTAAATCAAGTACTTTAACTTCAATCTAGAGGTGCTTAACTGGAAGTAGGCTAAAGCCCTCACTATCAAATACTTGCCTTCTTGGTGTTTTTTTAATAAGGCAATATTGCCATTTAGAATAGATTTCACCTTATTGATGTTTCCTTAGTGTGTTTCCTTCTAACAAATTGCTCATGCTATGTCAGATTTAGTTCAGTGTTTTGCACAACCATTTGTGTTCAAGTTCCAGAAGTTGATTGCTATCTTGAAATAGTTTTTATGCACCTATAGGACTGCACAAGCATCTTAGCTGTGGGGTGGTTGTCATCCCAAACACTGTGTATGTATAAGGAAATACTGGTGTAAGCTGATTTCTCTTGTCTAGAAACTTTGCATATAGTATGGTGAATAACCAATGCTGCTATCCCTGAATAGTCTAAGCTCCTAAAGAAGACCTTTAGTCTGGAAAAAATGACAATGCATAGTGTAACGCGAGGTAAGCTTGCATACTCGTAGCCAACTTACTTAGAGGACAGGCACAACTAGTGAGGTACTATAGGTGCATAGAAGCGTGTGAAAGGAGGTTTGTCATCCAAAAGTTAGAAAGGTGCACTAGAAGGTTATTGTTGTGGCACATAGTTTGTACTTGCGCAGAACCATTTGGTAAATGGTCAATTAACTTAGAGGATCAGTGGTAGGTTGAGGAGCAATAAATGTGATGACTATTTCCAAATCTATATAAGCGCACGTGATGTGGGTTCATTTCTACCTTTGTGATCATGAGTGTTTGAGTGAGCTAATCATGACTGAGCAAGCAAGACATGTAGAGGTGTAGAGAGTTGTGAAAGATAGGCGAGGAGAATAGATTATGGTGCACGAGATTTCCTTATGTCCTCATTGGATCAATGGTTTGAGCGAAACAAAGGCATGTAGCGAGGATAAATAGAGCACCATGCTCTTCAAGAACTGAAGCTAGTTCTTGGAGTAAATAGTTGAATTAGAGAGGGGATGGGACATATGATTCTACATGATAAGAAAATATAGGCTCAGCTTGTATTCTAAACCTGTCCGGGTTAGCATATCGGTTGTATAGACAATATATCAGATCTAAGCATACATGCAAATAAAAGGGGATATTCTACCAGAAGAAATATACAAACAAAAATACATAAATCAACAATAGATTTAACGTGGTTCACCTAGTGTGGGCTACGTCCACCAAGAAACAAGCCAATCTATTATCCAAAGCTTTGACAAGATATGCAATGAATATTTACAATCTTCCACACCTCGCAGATGTATAATACTTTCTTTCTTCAAGATTTTGCTTCATCACCAAGAATTCTCTCTCTCACCAAATTTTTGCAAGTTCTTTCTAATTCTTGTTAATCTCTTACTTCTAAACCCTAGCTTTATGCTTATATATAGTCATTTATAGACTTAGGGCACCTAGCCATGCAATTAAAATCAATAGATATAATTTAATGCTAAACATAGATCTAATTCCTAAGCATTAAATAAAACATCCTCACATATGTAACCAATGCTGGTTAGACCTAACTGTTTTTGGTTCCTCCCTTACCTGTATGGTATTGGTCATACCTGACTGATGCTAGTCCTGGGTGACTGATTCCAGTTCCCCCATAGCCGATGTTGGTTACTGTATTTTACAGCAAGTTTCTATTGCATGCTAAACTGAAGTAATTGATCTCCATAACTCAGCAATATCCCTCTTGGAGATTAATTACTGCGCCATACCTGTACAACATCATTCTTGGATCCTTCCTTAGCTTTGTTTCTTCCTCTTCAAGTCTCAAACTCGAAGACCAACAGAAGTTGATTTTAGCTCCAACTTATCCTTTTCTAATGTCTTCGTTAGCATATTCATAGGGTTATTGCTCATATGAATCTTTTCTAGATTCAACTATCCATCCTCCAATACCTCCTGTATGAAGTGATACCTCAACTGATTGTGTTTTGTTCTCAAATGAAATGCTAAGTTCTTTTCCAAATGAATTACAATTTGACTATCACTAAACAATTTACAATCATCTTGCTCCTTTCCCAACTATTCCATGAACCTACTCATTCATATCATCTCCTTGCTATCCTCTCTAGTTGTAACATACTCTGCCTATGTAGTAGACAAATCCATAACCTTCTACAATCTTAAAACCCGGCTAACTATCATTCCACCTACTGTGAAAATATATCCAGTAGTGCTCCTTCTACCATCCATATCTCTAGCCATATTCGAATCAACATAGCCACATAATGAAATATTTGAACCTCCATAGCATAATTGCATGCTAGATGTCCCTTTCAAATACCTGAGTATCCATTGGAATGCTTTCCAATGCTATTTACCTAGATTGGCCATATATCTACTCACCACTCCCACTTCCTGTGTAATGTCTGGTCTGGTACAAACCATAGCATACATGAGACTCCCAACTACTTAATCATATGGGACTCGTGTCATGTATTTGACCTCCTCATGTGATGATGGACACTGATATTTACTCAATTTGAAGTGTCTAGCCATAGGTGTACTAACAGGTTTACCATTTTACATATTGAACCTTTATAACACCTTATAGATATAATCTTCCTGAGACAAATAAAATTTCTTGTTGTTCATGTCTCTGTGTATTTGCATTCCAAGGATTTTTTTTGTAGCTCCTAAATCCTTCATAGAAAATGTGTGAGCTAGCTTTATCTTAAGCTCACTAATGTCCTACAGACTAGATCCTACAATAAGCATATCATCCACATACAGTAACAAAATAATATAGCTCCCATTTTCAATCCTTTTGAAATAAACACAATTATCAGATTCACATCTCAAGTAACCATGCTCATGCATAAAACTATCAAACCTCATGTACCGTTTTCTTAGATCTTTTTAAAGCCCATATAGACTCTTTTTCAACCGGCACACTAATTTCTCCTTACCCTTGACTTCATACCCAAGCGGCTGCATCATATAAATCTCTTCATCCAAATCACCATGAATGAAATCCATCTTCACATCTAGTTGCTCTAAATGCAAATCCTCTACTGCAACTAAACTCAATACAATATGAATGGAAGTCATCTTAACAAAAGGAAAAAATATTTCACCAAAGTCAATGCTTGATTTCTGTGTAAAACCCTTTACTACAAGCCTTGCCTTATATCTTTTCTATCCACCCTCTTCTTCCTTGATCCTGTAAACCCATTTTTTTTGCAATGTTCTCTTACCTACTGACAACTTGACCAAATCCCATGTTTGGTTCTGTTCTAAGGAGTCCATCTTTTCATCCATGCCATGCTCCCACTGGACATGAGTCTTATACTGCATTTCTTCTTCAAAGATCTCTATTTCACCATTATTAGTCAATAATAAATACAATAGAGGTGTAAATATTTCTGGAGGTTTACTTACCCTTTGTGACCTTTTGATAGTGAGCAACACTGGTTCTTCTAATCGAGGCCGGTTTGGATATTCTGTAAATGATACCAGTTCTTCTGACCCATGTTAGTCAAAGGTCAACTGATACTGGTTACTATGTAACCCTGTTGGTAATTCTTTTAAATCTAAGAGTTTATTTTCATTCAAAAACTTCTCAACCGGTTCATCCTTGGGTACCAAAATTTGATCCCTATACATTATATTTTCATTCCATTCAACATCATGACTCCTAATAACTTTAGAATTCTCTAAATCCCAAAAACAGAAACTGAAATCACTCGATCCATAACCAATGAAAGTGCATCTCTTAGATTTTGCATCCAACTTTTTTCTATTTTCCTTATCAATATGCACAAAATGTTCTAAACCAAAAACCTTCAGAAAAGAAATATCTACCTCTTTTCCAGTCCAATATTCCTCTGGTATTCCTCCATATAGTAAACTTGAAGGACCACGGTTAATCAAATAAACCACTGTATCAACTTCTTCTGCCCAAAAATGTAAGGGAAATCCAGAATGTATCCTCATACTTCTAGCACGTTCCATGATTGTCTTGTTCATTCTTTCTACAACACCATTCTCCTGTGGTGTTCTTGGAATCGTTCTTTCTCTACGTATCCCATTCACTAAATAATAATCATTAAAATCCTTGCTACAATATTCACCACCATTGTCAGATATAAGGCACTTCAACTTAGAATTTGATTCATTCTCAATAAGGGCTTTCCATCTTTTAAAAGTCTCAAAAAAATCAAATTTATGTTTAATACAATAAACCCATACCTTTCTTGTAGCATCATCAATTAAATTAATATAATACTAGGATCCTCCATGAGAAGCTACCTGAGCTAGTCCCCACACATCTAAGTGTACAAGCTCTAATTTATGCTCCTTCTTAGTTGCCCCAACTTTGAGAAATCTCACTCTCTTTTGCTTTCCAAAGATACAATGCTCACAAAAATCAAGATCTAAATCTTTCAAATCTGATAACTTACCCTTAGCCTTTAAAATCTGCATTCCTTGTTTACTCATATGTACTAACTGGTTATGCCACATGCATGCATCTGAAGTAGATAATGCAGAAAATGAATTAGTAATACAGGTAGATAAATATAACATTCATACCTTCTTAGCTCATGCCACAACAAAAGCACCCTTGGTGACTTTCCAAGAGTCTCCTGTAAAAGTAACCATGCAACCAGATTCACCTAGTTGCCGTGAATAAATAAGATTTCTCCTGAGGCTTGGCATATGCCTCACATATTTCAATACCCATTTATTTCCATTTTGTAACTTTATATGAACTTCCCCTTTACCGGTAATACTGCAAGGTTAATCATCACCCAAATAAACATGCCCAAAATTGCCCTGGACATAATTTCTGAAATAACCCTTATTAGGGGTTACATGGAAAGAAGCTCCTAAATATAAAACCTATGATTCCATTCTATTATCTAAAGGAATAATAAGAGCATCTTGCATTGCCTTTGATGTAGCAATATTTTCTTCTTTACCTTTTATGGTTGTTGGTTCTCTTTATCCTTTGAAAAACAATCTTTCTTTGCATGTCCTTTCTTTCCACATTTCCAACAAGTAATTCCCTTACTTTTAGATTTAGATCTGTTATCCCTTGAATTTGATTTCCCATTACTCTTACTCTTGGATCTCTCCTTCTGTCTACCCCTACTTTCTACATTCAAATAATTTCCAGATGATGATTCATCTGTACTCTTCCTATGAATTTCTTCATTCAAGATTATACTAACCACATCATCAAAATTAAAAACATTATTAGCAGATGATGTATTACTAACAACCATTACCAAGTTATCAAACTATCAAGAAAATAACAATAGAGTAAAAGTGATTTTACTTCATCATCAAATGGTATTGCAAAGGATTTCAACTAATTTACAATAGATTAGAAATAATTCAAATGACTAGATGTAGATACACCTTCATGCATCTTAGATCTAAATAGTTTCTTCATCAAATAACATTTATTTGAAGCACTAGGTTTTTCATATAAATTAGCAAGAGATTTCATTAACTCTACCGTAGAATCCACTTCTCTGATATTGGAAGCCACAGATGTTACCAGGCTTAATCTTATAGATCCCAAATCCTTTCTTTCAACAATCTTCCATTCTTCATCAGTCATCTTCATAGGTCTAGAATTTTCATCCAATGGTAGATATAAATCTCTTTGATACATATAATCCTCAATTTGCATCTTCCATAATTGATAATTGCGGTCATTAAATTTCTCTACATTGTATTTTTTTTCTTCTGCCATTGATGTAGCTCCCACTCAATCAAAAACCCTCTATGAGTAAATTTGTCAACACACAAAACCCTCAAACAAAGCTCTGATACTATTTGTTGGGGGTTAGCATACCGGTTGTATAGACAATATATCATATCTAAGCATACATGCAAATAAAAGTGGATATTCTACAAAAATTAATATACAAACCAAGAGACATAAATCAAAAATAGATTTAACATGATTCACCCAATGTGGGCTATGTCCACCAAGAAACAAACCAATATATTATCCAAAGCTTTGACAAGATATAGAATGAAGATTTACAATCTTCCACACCTCTCAGATGTACAATACTTTCTTTCTTTAAGATTTTTCTTCATCAACAAGAATTCTCTCTCTCACCAACTTTTTGCAAGTTCTTTCTAATTCTTGTTAATCTCTTACTTATAAACCCTAACTTTATGCTTATATATAGTCATTTATAGACTTATGGCACTTAGCCATGCAATTACAATCAATAGATATACTTTAATGCCAAAAATAGATCTAATTCTTGATATTTAAATAAAACATCCTTGCACAGGTAACCGATGCCAGTTCCTCCCTTGTTTGACCAATGCTGTTCATACCTGACCAATGCTGGTCCTGGGTGAGTGATGTCGGTTCCCCCCTAACCGATGTCAGTTGCTCTATTTTCCAACAAGTTTTCATTTCATGATAAATTGAAGTAATTGAGCTCCACAACTCAAAAAATCCAGGTAGCATATCTTGTCTTGAGTAACATATGAGACAAATTAGAAGATAAGTAACCACCCACTTTTGTAGTAAATTCACTTGATAGACATAGGGAAAACAAAGGAGGTAATTCAATAATAGATACATCTTTAGTTATGGTGAGGCTTGGGCATGCATGAAGGATCAACTCAAGATCCTTGATAATCCCTAGGGTAGTGACAATTGAACCATCAAGTTACAGGATTCCTTTAGATAAGGTTCTATACCTAAGACCTAAGACATCATCTATCTTCTTGGGAATAATGAAAGTGCTAGCACTCGAGTCTATCATGCAATAATGCACTAGGTTTTTTCCTATGATCAAGGACATATAAAAGGGTGAGGTTCTAACAATATTACTTACTTGTTTCTCCTCATCTTGGTAGATGTTGATAGAAGCATGCGGCTTATGAATAGTTGGATCAAAACGCAGAAGTTAGAAGAGGGCCTCATACAATAGTTCCCATTGGGATGGAATGGAGAGAGCATCCCGCATTGTGACACTTATATTTTTATTCTTCATCTGGTTCAAAATGCTAAATGAAAGACCTATTGACTTTCAGATTTGGCAAATGATAAACTCCTTTCTTGACTGATCAGGCACAAAAACATGAGATTTAGCCAAAGCTGAGGCCTGACCTACCAAATGAGGGGTGAACACCACTTTAGGAGGAGCTTTTCACATAGCCTCAAATATAGGTAATTGAGGAATTTTACCACTAGATGCTATAGCTGCATCTTTCTATTTTTTCTGGTCCACTTGTGTTGTTGGGATTGTGACATGTGCGCTAAAATATAGTACTCTTTTCTTTTATCTTGTGTTGTCTGAAACTTGGGTACGTGGTCTACTTGCACCCTCTATAACTTGGTTGATTGCATAGAAGTTCTTAGTGCCAAAGAACATCCAATTTTCCTCAGAAGGAGCTTCTGTCCTTCCTTGGTTTTCTACTTCAAGGGAACTTGTCAAAGGCTCACAAGTGGAAGCATTCTAGATCATGTAGGCTTATGTGCATGCAACGTTGGCACAATGATATTGACTATGAGGCATATTGCAAGGGAAGCACCACTCTAACTCCTGCACCAAATTTTTATGAACTAGAAAAAAACACTTGACTTGTTGCATTGGGTGCTGGAAGGGAGGGCACAAGAGGAACAACTTGCATGGGTATATGTGCACTAGCATGCCATTTATCATTCTATTGGTTGGGTGCTTACCTTTGGTTTCCATATTGATTTTTCCAAGGCTGATTTATTTGGCTATGCCCTTGATTGGAACTTCCTCTATAGGCTTGTGCCTATTTTTTCTCTAATGATATGAATTTATTTGACAAACTTCTAATCAGGGTTTTCAATTCTTCATCTTCCTTTTGTTGCACTGGAGAGTAGGATGTTGATGCAAAAAGTTGTGTGCTTTTCTCAGAAACATGAATATGGGCCAAAAAATACTGGGGCACTTGTGAAATTTCTAGGAACAAGGGCATAGGTGGTCTAGGAGCTATCTTTTCCTCCTGAATAAGACTATTTTATGACCTTACTGCAATATTATAAGTGGATGGTAAAGTCCTACCTCCCACGGATTGAATCATGACTGAGATGTCATTGTTCAAAACCTTTAGATAATATAGAAAAACATGTTGGGCTATAGCTCTTACCACAAGAGGGATTTTTTCCAAAGTCTTCTAAAATTTGATATTGAAATCAATCATTTGTTTGTTGGGTGCCCTCCTTTTTGTTGTCAATTACTCCACCAGAGATAGGTGATCTGACTTATCTTAAAATTAATTATAAAGAGATATTCCAAGCTCATCCCATGTGGAAATAGATCCAAGTCTCAAGCCTCGGTACCATTAAATTTATTTTCCTTTGAAAGAGGTTCTAAGTAGCCTAACTGCTACATCATCATGTGTGATCAAATAGAGTGAACATATGTTTGCTACATCCTAGATATGCTCCTGAGGGGTGACTTGATTCTCACCAGTAAATTATGGAATAATTTTGAGCATGCCATTTGGCATTTCATGTTACAGAATGAAAACCAAGGGACTTCCTCTAGTGAAGTTAGAAAATTTTCTTAGTGGAGGAGGTGGCTGATGCATCATGACATGATGCCCTGGTTATATGTTGTGAGGAGGAGTTGAATCAGCATGGAACGCTGGAGATGCAGATGTGTGTGTGGAATTTCTGGAATAAATTCTTCTCTAGGATAGCTAGAGGTACTGTTAGTGCAAATTCACAACACCCCCAAATGAGTTATTGGTCTGCTTTTCTAAGCCAATCTCATCTGGTGTGAATGCACAACATTGAGTTTTTCTCTAAGGTGTGGGACCTTGCAAATTGAGAAAAATCTCTAGATTAAAGCTGGTTCTTACTCCTCTGTTTAGGTGTATGCATGCAATTCTTGCAGAGGTTTTGATTTAAAATTCCTACTCTAAAACTACCAAGGAGACAGGGTTGAGAGAAAACATGGAAATGGAAACAAAACTAAGAAAAAATAGAAAGGTGATACACCAAAGGAGTGCTGAACTCCTTGCTTTGCAAATATAGACACAAATCATGAAGATGCAACAACAAAACATGCACAAATTACCAGAATGCAATGAAGGATCAAAAGATAATAATAACTGCAAGAGAGGATTGGAAAATTCAATCACAAAACATACATTATCATGCCAGAAATTTGATACAATATGTTCCATTAGAAAAGAGGAAAAAAATGATGTTACAATCTCCATGGGAGGTCTGAAACTCCTTCAAATCCACCTTCTAAGGAGGAAATAATAGCTTGCAGAAGCAAGAACATCCAACATTACAAAATGAGCCAAAACTGGCTTTTAACCACTCGAGCAATGGAAAGAAAAAAAGTAAAAAATGGGGGAAAATTGATTTGGAACTTCAACCACCAAAAAGATCCATCTAATTCAGCCTACAAAAGTGATGGGTTTCCATGGAAAAATCCCATACTTCGAAGTACATTGCTTTACAGAGCAAAACAGAGGCCCATACTTCATTAATTTTGGTGGTTGGAGTCGTTTTCTTGTATTTTTTACATGCCAGAGATGTTTTCCCATTTTCTCCCACAAATATCCATCAAAAATCAAAATTTAAAGATTCCATCATGTAGAGGATCTCAACATGATTTCCAATGATATAAAGAACACAAAAATCTAAGCTCAGGATCAAAAGTTATACCCCTCTGAAGATTTAGGGCAAAAATGACAATTTTAGGGCAAAAATCGGGTTGGCGGGCCGAAACTTGAAAATTTTCCTCTTTTTTGAATTTGGGAAAATTTCCCAAAAAATCCCCTGCTCCCTGCCGCTCCGCATAGCCCATGTGTCATTCTCTGATTGGCTGATGGAGTTACGGGCCCAAACTTCGTCTTTTTCCTTTTGATTTTTCATTGGGAAATGTTTCCCAAAATTTCCCCGCACTGACCTCCATTCCATGGCCACATGTCGCTCTCCAATTCGCTGATTGGTCAATCGCGGGCTCATAGGTTCAATGCATGCCTTTGCACCCCTTTCTTAGACTTTGGAAAAATTTTCCAAACATCTTCCACTGCTCCTGACTTCCACCTTGATATGACACATGGCACCTTCAACATGGTCTCAGCGGGCCTTGACCACTTTTTCTCCATTTTCTTCCTTACGGGCTTGCAGACCAATTTTGGATTTTTAGATTTTCAGTCCAATAGGGCTAAGTGCCCAAATTTCTCCTTGCCTCCACCGACTTGCTTCCTTCCCCTCCGCAAGCCTACAGGCCAAAATTTTCCTTTTTTCCTCTGCCAACTTTCTTGGAAAAAATTTCCAACTTACCTCCACCAGCCCCACCTCCGACCTGCCATGTGGCACTTTCTCATTGGCTGCGGGCATGTCTAGGGAAATTTTCCCCAAAAAAGCTCCTGCTGAGCCATAACTCGAAAATTACAAGGAGTTAGGAGGAAAATTTTACCTTTCTGGAAAGGTGAGAAAATTCTCTATCTGATGAAGCCATTTCTATGAAACCTTTGAGTGCCTAAAATGTGTGAAAATTGAAATTGAAGCACAAGGAAGGGGAGAATGAAGGAAAGTTAGCCAAAATAAGCAGGGGGCTCATTTTGGATAACAATTTTGGCGACTCAGAGGGGTCATCTGCCTGCTAGATGAATGATCAGTGGCCTTTGAAGCATCCATTGGGCATGGAGTCAAGCCTGATAAACTGATTCTGATCTAAACTATGAAAATATGACCTCTGAGCCACTTGGAAACCCACTAAACTTGGAGTTGATCTTCACCAAAATGCCATTGAAATGGACTATGCAAGAGCAATACAACCAACACCAAAAAACTATGTACAAAATTGGAAATCATACATACCCCAAATGGGATATGCAGAGTGTGCACAAGCACTTCTTCTGTTGAAAAAAAACCTACCTACTCTACTCTAACTGGAAGCAAAGGTAAGCTAAACAAACCCTGCAACTGGTTGTGTAAAATAGCTTCCTTTCTTCAAAATGGGCAGCCATGCAATTGATTTGGAGCTGATCATGGCTGTTAGGATGAGTGGAAAATCAACAAGAAGCTGGTCTTCTACCCAAATTAGCAAGGTATCAACTGAAGACAAATCTAATACCTCTTTTAGTTGCTCTACATTTGGATTGAAGAGGTATGGCAGCTGATCCTTGGTACTTTGTAGCTCATCCTCATGCTTAGAAGTCAAGCATGACTGGTTGTGGCTTCTCCTCTTGGCTCCAATGAAGCCAAATACCTTATTGGGAAAGGTCTGATCCATTTGATATGCCCATAGCTCTGATTTTAAACTCCAAAAATGGAGTCCTCTTGTAGACCTTCTTGGATGGATGATGTGGAAGAGGTGATGGAACTCTTCTACTATTTTCCTTCCTCTTCCAGTGAAGAACATGGAAGATTAATATATTCCAACCTTGATTCCAAAGAGCTGTTATAAGATGCAGGACTGCTGCAATTGAAATTTCTCCTTCATGACAACAGGTTCTTGTGTTTGGAAGGTGGATGAAGGAGGAGAAAATGGTGGTGATTTCAACTGGTTCTTCTCCATCAAAATAGTCCTCCAAATCTGATAGATAAACTACCTCATTGCTGTCCTTGCTGCAAATGCTCAACCTCCTCCATGGTGTTCTCTTGATTTGCAACTTGATCACCATGTTTATCTTCATTCTCAAAGGTGAAGTTTGAAAGATCAAACTCCTCTTCAACAATAGAACTCAAGAGAGATGAAGTAGAAAGAAGAACTGAAGGTTCTTCTATAGCCTGCTTTTGTGCTCAAAGCTTTTGGATCTGCACTTTTCTCCCCCACAGCTAGAATGTGCTCCTCTTCTTTTGGATTTGGAGCAGATTCTTCCTTCCTCTACTACTTGAAGAAAATCTTTCTCTTGATTGAACTCTTCCTCTAGCATGAAGTTTGTCAAGTTAAACTCTTCAATCTGCTGCTCTAGAGGACAAGTTGGGGCTGCAAGATCTCTTTTAGAGCTTTCCTCTTCCATGCCTGATTGTGCAACTTGAATTGGATCATCATCTTCTTCAAGTAGAGTGCCAACATGGACACTACATTCTGAGAAAATTGATTGCTGATCTGCTTCTTCTTTTTTCTCTTCTTCTACTGTAACAAAATCAGTCCTAACCACCACTTGTTTTCTTCAACCTTTACCTCCTCTGTAGGATTCACCACCAAAGGAATTTTCTCAATCCCATATCTAAGAGCCAAGCTTACCAAGCTCTTAATCATTCCTTTTTTTGCTTGGTTCTTCCTCTTGATGTCCTTCATGACTGATTTTTGCAATTTCTTCTTCCCCACATGGAATTGGGAAGGAAAGAGGAGGAACATAGATTGGAGTTCAACCAATTTTGCATTTGTTTGTGGTGGTGGAGGAGGTAGAACTTCTTGTTTCTTTGGAGGGAATGGATGTTTGGAAGGGAAAAGGACAGAAGAATTGAGATGGGATGGAAGACTAGGGAATGGAGAAATGGAATCAACACTTGGGGCAGCATTCCATGGGAATTTTGGAATTTGAATCCCAAATTGAGATGGTGCTGCTTGAGGAATGGAAGGAGAAAAACCAAATGATGGTGTAGAACTTACCCATTGAAAAGGTTTCTCAACACCAAGTTTGTAGGCCTCTATCTCTGATTTCCATTGTGCAAGTTGGGGCAACATCTCAATCATGAAGTCCAACTTCTCCTGAGGGCTGAAGTGTCTTGGAAAAGGGCCTCCCCATGGACAGGGTGCTCTGAAACAAATTTGAAATGCCTTCATTTGTGCTTGAGCCCTTGATTACACCATGTTTACCTCCATATTTTTTGGATTTTCTCCAACAAAACAGTATCTTCTCCTTGACTACCCTGATCATATGCGTATCCTTGTGCTTGATGTGCTTCATAGCCAAACTGATTTTGGCCTTGCTCATATGGATATGCATACTGATTTTGAATTTGATCAAAATGCTGATCTAAAGGATTTGAGAAAAATGTTAGAGGTGGAATATATTTCTACTATTGTGAATGCAAATTCCATGATGGAAATGAATTCATGATTACACAAATTCATGGAATGAAATAAGATGGAAGAGATGGAAAGAAGAATGAATGGAAATGAATGGAAAATAGGTCTGCAACTAAGAGAATGAGTTGTTTACCAGATGGAGTTGCTAGATATGCTTTTGAATATGCCTCCAAAGGCTGAATCTTTAATAGGAACACACCAACCTATCAAAAATAAAGTGGAAGACCTCTAAAGGTCCCACCGGGCATGCCAAAATTGTTAGTGCAAATTCACAGCACCCCCAAATGAGTTATGGATCTACTTTTCTAAGGTAAAATCAATTGGTGTGAATGCACAACATTGAGTTTTTCTCTAAGGTGTGGGACCTTACAAGGTGATAAAACTATCTAGATTGAAGTTGGTTCTTACTCCTTTGTTTAGGTGTATGCATGTAATTCCTGTAGAGGTTCTGATTCAAAATTCCTACTCTAAAACTACCAAGGAGACAAGGTTGAGAGAAAACATGGAAATGGAAACAAAACTAAGCAAAAAACAGAAAGGTGATACACCAAAGGAGTGTTGAACTCCTTGCTTTGCAAATTTAGACACAAATCATGAAGATGTAGCAAAAAAGCATGCACAAATTACCAAAATGCAATGAAGGATCAGAAGACAATAATAACTGTATGAGAGGATTGAAAATTGATCACAAAACATACATTATCATGCCCAAATTTGATATAATACATTCCATTGGAAAAGAGGCAAAAAACAGTGTTACAATCTTCGTGAGAGGTCTGAAAATCCTTCAAATCCACCTACTAAAGAGGAAAGAATAGCTTGCAAAAGCAAGAACATCCAACATTACAAAATGAGCCAAAACTAGCTTTTAACACTCGAGCAAAAAGAAAAAAAGTAAAAAACACAGGGAAAAATGATTTGGAACTTCAACCACTGATAAGATCCATCTAATTAGCCTACAAACTGATGGGTTTCCATGAAAAATCCCATACTTTGAAGTACATTTCTTTACAGAACAAAAAAGAGGCCCATACTTCATTAATTTTGGTGGTTGGAGTCGTTTTATGTGTTTTTTGCATGCCAGAGACGTTTTCACATTTTTTTTCCCATAAATATCCATCAAAAATCAAAATTTAAGATTCCGTCATGTAGAGGATCTCAACATATTTCCAATGATATAAAGAACGTGAAAATATGAGCTTGGGATCGAAAGTTATGCCCCTCTAAAGATTTAGGGTAAAAATGACAATTTTAAGGCAAAAATCGGGTTGGCGGGCTGAAACTTGAAAATTTTCCTCTTTTTTGAATTTGGGAAAAATTCCTAAAAAATCCTTGCTCCCCACCACTCCATGGCCACATGTCACTCTCCAATTCTTTGATGGAATTACAGACTCAAACTTCACCTTTTTCCTTTTGATTTTTCATTGGGAAAATTTCCCAAAAATTTCCCCGCACTCCGCTGCTCCACGACCACGTGTCGCTCTCCAATTCGTTGATGGAATCGCAGGCTCATTTCTTGCCTTTTTCCCCTTTCTTAGATTTTGGAAAATTTTCCCAAACAGCTTCGTGCCTCCGCCATTCCACCATGACACGTGACAGCTTCAAAATGGTCTGCGGGCCTTGACCATTTTTCTCCATTTTCTTCCTTGCGGGCTTGTGGACCAATTTTGGATTTTTATATTTTCGGTCCAAAAGAGATAAGTGCCCAAATTTCTCCCAACCTCTGCCAACACGCTTCCTTCCCCTCCGCAAGCCTGTGGGCCAAAATTTTCCTTTGCGCCTCCACTAACTCTCTTGGAAAAAATTTTCCAACTTACCTTCGCCCAGCCACGTGGCGCTTTCTCATTGGTTGCGGGCCTGTCTAGGGAAAATTTTCCCAAAAAAATCCACCGAGCCATAAATCAAAAATTACAAGGAGTTAGGAGGTACCTTTCTAGAAAGGTGAGAAAATTCTCTATCTGATGAAGCCATTTCTAGAAACCTTTGAGTGCCTGAAATGTGTGAAAATTGAAGTTGAAGCACAATGAAGACGAGAATGAAGGCAAGTTAGCCAAAATAAGTAGGGGGCTCATTTTGGATAATAGGTACTTGAAATAATCTTTAGCTATTGTAAGTTTTCTTGTATACACTCTTCTCATGAAAGGCGCTCAGAGCTGCTAAAATAGAGATCTACAAATGTTGGGAGTCGTCAGATGTGTTGAAAAGAGCCTTCAAAGGCTAAGATACTAAGTCCACACACCAAAACGTAGCAATATGAAATTTAGGCTCATCAAAATTACACTCGTGTCTCAAATCTAGAGGAACTGAGTCATTTGAGATCATAATGGAACCGTCTCCAAGTTATGGGACCTTGTGCGCTTGAGACAGATCTCTAGAGAAGGTCAATTCCTCTATCTATTTCTACTGTTACTACTACTCCTAGCACCGAAAGGGAAAACTAAGCTAATGATGCCAAGGGACCAAGGATAGGAGTATAACATGAAAGGAAATTACACTAAAAGGTGATATCACCCAAAAAAGAGGGATAAACATTATCTGTTATGAGCGAAAATGAAAGGAAATGCGTGAAAGAAGGCTAGGCATGTGTAGCACAACTTAAAATATATTTACTAGATCAGTCTCATGGAATACAATTGAATAACAAATTGTAAGGGACGTAAAACGGCACAACGAACACACAATGCAAAAGAAAAGGAAGGGAGAAGGAATACATACACATTAGGATAGGAAATATTCATAAAATGGTGCTTCTTTTACTTCCAGAAATGCATAGAGTTGTTACAATGACAAAAGAGGCCGGTATCCACATGCTAGAACCAGATCCAGAGGTCTACAACTCAAAATACAGAAAATATGAAGTCCTTGGAAAAATGCATAAGGATTCAAAGTATCCAACATCAATAATGAGCCCATCCCTTACATTTATAAATGAATCCATGGAAGAAGAAGAGGAGGGAAAATATGAATTTTAAATGCAACCACCAACAAGAAGCAATCAATGTCTGCAAATCCACCTGTAAATATATCAAATGCACTTCCCTAAGTTTGTTTGGCATGTTGAAGAAGTAAGGAAGATGAATCAGATCAATTCAGGTGGTTAAAGAAATTAGATCTGCCCATTAATGCTCAGAAAGACATTCTCCCATTTGTCACCTACCAGGTCCACCAAAAATTTGAATTTGAATTTTTAGCACTGTATCCCATGTTAGTAGATATTGATTGATCCTAGGCACATGCCGATCATAGTTTTGTAGAAAAATATACTACTATCAGAATTTTTTTAGAGTCGTCTGTGCACACAAGACATGTGGTGTGCATGGATTGGCTGAAAGGATGACCAACTGTGCAAATGTTCTTGCCATTTTTTTCCATGTGTCTCTCATTGATTCATTTCAAGGATTCAGAACCATGTTAGCATGATTTGATAGGTTTCTTGTGGCACACTCAATCATGTTAGGGGATAACCTGGCAAAGAAGGGCACAAAGGAGGGTGCAAAGATATGCGTGTTGAAGAATGAGGCACAGAAAGAAGACAAAAGGAAGGTGTCTGCAATGTGTGTGAGGAAATGAGGAAAAATACTAAGTGAAGAACGCATGGTCAAGGTTCAACTATTACAAGATGATGTACAGGGATTGCGTGAGGGCCAAGGACTAAGCTTATTGAAGCAAGTACAAGGCATGCACGCCAGAAAAAACAGCTTCTAGGAAGAAGTTGAATGCGCATATGATGAACGCAAGGGAGGAGTGAAACAAAGAGGAAAATGAAAATGAAGGGGAAGAAGGGGAAGTGTGAAGAGAAATGAAACCAAGGGATTGTGCTAAGTGATATTGAGCGGGCGCAACCTTGTAATGAAAATATGAGAGATAGAAGATGTATACAAGTTGTCCAAAAAACTAGGAGAGTTATTTGGATAACATTGCCTATGTATAATTTTCTATGCCCTACCTCTGTGGAAAATTTATTCAAGGTGTTATACACCTATTCATCTGTCAAGTGATTGGAGTCAATTACCTTGTACTTCATCCCTGACTCATTTTTCAACGTAATAATCCCTATGGAGTGGTCACTTACCATGAACTCTAGTTCCTTGGCATGATTATGCAGGTTCCAACTCAACATCTTTATTTTGTGTTATAATCCTCCATACTTTCCCATCAACTCCCATGCATATAATTTTTCATTTGGCACTATGCTTTAGAATTTTTCCCTTAAGAAATTTTTGTTGTCATCCAAAAAATCCATGTGCAGGGAATGGGGTGTCCATCTCTTCCTTTGCGCCTTCATCTTCATCCTCTACTTATTTTTAGTAGCATTACCTATATCTATACCCACTCTTGCGATTTTCTCTTCCTTGATGACATGAGTGTCGTCAATCACTTTTCCATCATGTGCCTCCTCCTATATAGGTGTCTTTTCTGTGAGTGGACTCTTACCCACTTCTTCCTCTATAGCGCGTGACTACTTCTTCTCATTAACATTATTCTTATTCAATTTCTCAAACAACTCATTCTCAATCTCCTCGCGCAAGTTTTGTCCTCTATCTTCTAAGTCAGACTCCTCTCATGTTTCTAAACTAGACAAAACCTTTTACCCTCCGCACTTCACTTTCAACTTCTTTATGTTTTCCTTAGGAGGCTTTGATGGTTGGTTTGGTGCCACTAATTCTTCTCCTTGTGTAATGCATCTTCTTCCTTTTAGAGCGGTCAAGGACAACTCCTTCTTCTTCCACTTCTCCTTCAAGAGAATCCTCGTGAGTTATCTTAAGGGGTGACACAACAATTCTCCCAAGTAAGGGGAAATTATAATCTAAGACTTCCATCTCAACTCCTCATTGGGTCTTTTTCCTCAACACTACGAAAACTTTTCATATCATCCATTTTATTGTAACATTCATCTGAGGGCTCAAATACAACTTATCTAGCTCCAAACTTCCTTGGTATGTAGGCCTTGATTTTTACCTGTAAGTCACACGTAAAATATGAAAATATGAGTCAACTTTATCTGCATCAAATGTTAACTTCTACATATCCTTTATTATATTCACCATGCACTTAAAATACAGGGCAGTGAATGCAAACATTATCTTACACCAAGGGCTCATCTCCCAATTGTTCATCTTGAAACATGCAAGGTTATAATGGTGCATCACTACAAATTTTTCCTTCTCTCTAGCCTCTATGGGTAACTTGCACAGAATGTGACATTCATTCTCAAAATCCTCTCGCAAGCTATTGTACCACTTATTCATTATCACCTTGTACACATTTGAGATGGTGTCGTCACAAGTATATCCAAATAATTATATAGTAGGGGACTTATTCATAGGTGGGTAAACCCACATAACATCATTTGGACCATTTGGGACTTTAATTTCCCATATACCATGATAAGGAGGATCGAAACCCCAAGTTATCTTTTCCCCTTCCTCGCTCTACACCTTTGCTTCTATTCGATAATCCCATTGGTGACATATTGCAGCAATGTTGTAGTGGGTCCTATTCACCATTTTGTGTGTAATGTACAAAAACTTTGTGTTCACATTTGTCCACCATTATTGAGGCACCCAATTTGACAACTAAACTAATCTATGATGCAACCCTAGTTGCAGGATCCATGTGAGGTTATCGATCAACATAGTCTTTCCTCCTTTCTCACAATTCAATGCTACAGTCAATTCATCAATTTTAGTATTGTCTTTTAAATTCAAGTCTACATCCTCCCCTGTACTCCTTAGACCTATGAAAAATATCAATCAATTTGAGCCATGTAATCCATGCATCCTTCAGCCCATGAAATAGAAGACAATATTCATGTACCCTAGACATAAGCCATTAGTACAAAATGTGTGGGTTTCATGAAGAAAGGCAGTTCAAACAACTGTAAGACTCCCACTTTCTCCAAATTCCTTTGCATGGAGTCCTCCACAAGTGCATTCCCTTCCCCATCTACCCTGAAAGTACCCTCTCCAAATCCATGCATTCAAACTCTTCTTGTGCTCAAATGCTCTATGGTTATACTAGCTAATTTTACACTTAGGGAGTTTAGACTTCCAAATTTCAACCCTAAGAACTCCAGGCGGGTATTGCATTTCCAAATAGATTTATTCTAAGGGTTATTATACTTCAACCTCAACCCTCTTTATCTGGTGGTTCCTTCCTTTAGGTTTCATTCTACAAAATACATTCCCTAAGTACTCTATTCCAATGTACCTTCCTTTGCTACTCGAGTGCTACAAACCCTAGTTGTTTCAAACACCTATAAACCATGTTCTCAGTTCCCTATTGTTGGCACAAACTTGTTTTCCTCCAAGGATCCACACACATCTTAACACGATGCTCTAGTTTTCCCTTCACTCCTTTCACTATTTCCCACAAGCTGATCGATAGCTCCTTTTCTCCAAGTTTACTTCGAATACAAGGTAGAAAATGACTACGACTTGCCAATTTTTATATTTTTTCACCAACTTGCATTTTCACATTAACCCACACTTTTAAGTTACTTTACTCATAAATTCTCTTTTCCAATTTTTGTTTTCTTCATTGAATTTATTTCACGTGCTGCACACCTAACCTTCTAGTGTGTTTTACTAATTCCTAAGACACATACCTCATCCATGCGGATCCCTACACTGAAGTGCATAATACACTGCACCATATACCAAGTAGCTTATTGTGTCACTACATACCTTGAATTACACCGCACGTTCATTCTTCTGACATGGTCTTCAATTTGAGAAATTCTCTTCAGATTACCTTCATCTATATCACCTGTAACACCTTTTCTCTTGTGCCAAGCTCTAAGGAAACATCCTTAGCTAAAAAAACTTGTACCAACACGAGAGCCAACAATTCTTTACTTATACTTGATCAACCCCACACTAAGATTATGCATGGTTCTTTGTGCATGAACTAAAAATATAGTAACACCTTCTTGCGTGCAAGTGTGCTTACTACAACAAAACAAAAAACTAAATTGATCAAGCATAACAACAATGAAAGGAAAAAAATAAAGGGAAATCAAATCTAAAGTGACAATATTGCCTTATTAAAAACACCAAGAAGCCTTATTTACAGTAGGGCTTCAACCTACTCCCATTGAAGTAAGCAGGCAATAATATCCCATCCAGTGCTTGTAACTAACAAGTGCCTGACTCAAGTATCTTTGTTACGATAGATGGTCCCAACCAATGCACTTTTAATTTCCTTGGATGGTGAATAAAATTAGATTCATAAAGAAGAACCATCTTGCCAACCTCAAATGTTTTTCTTTGAATATGTTGATCATGTCATGATTTTTTTCTAGCCTTTTCATTCTTCTAACTGTAATGTGCAATGAAATGCCTCTCCTCTAACTGTATTAGTTTTTCAATGCACTCTTTAACTATTTTCTCATCATGCAATCCTCTTATGTGCGCAATACACAGGGATGTTAACATGAACTTAACAGAAAATATGGTCTCCATGTCAAACATTAATTAAATGGGTGTGGCCTTATTCAACCTCTTGTAGGTGGTCCTATATGCCCAAGGTATGGTGGACACTTTATCATCTCTGTATTTCCTTCCAACATCATAGATTTTGTTAAGGTCTGTCCCAATTTTTTTTTTAAAGGCCTCTATTGTTCCATTAGCTTGAGGGTGATAAGGATTAGTTTTATGGTGCATCACCATGAATTATGCCAGAAAAATTTTTATTGTCTCATTAAGAAAATGAGTTCCTCTATCACTAGTCAGACTCAATGGATAACAATAACTACTAATAATGTTTTCCCACAAAAAAAATTGTTTCTATACAGTCCTTTGTAATAATTTCCTCCACCCACCTTATAATATTTTCTGTACAAGTAACAATATAGGATGTGTCATTCCTATGCGTGGGTGGGGAAATAGGGCGTACAAAGTGAGCCACCCACTTCTCAAATGGTTTATCACTTGCAATAGGCCTTAAAAGTATCTCGTCTTTATATCTAGGTTTCCCAAGACGTTGACAGTGATCACACACCTTGACATATTTGTTAATATTTTTGTACAAAATTTCCCACCATAATACAAGCATCAAAATCTTGAGCACAGTGGAATCACCGACGTAATGCCCACCTACTATTTCCCCTTGAGCTTCTTCCATAATACCTTTGTGATCATACTCTAACACACAACAACGGAAGAACTTTGTTATGGCCTAACTTGTACAAATCTCCACTCATCCAATAGTGTTCCATGTGTATTGCAAGTTATTTCTTTTCTTATGTTTTCATTCCCTCAGGTGCCTGTCCTGTGCAAAAAAATACTACAATATCTTCCAACTCTGTGGGTGTGCGGTTTAATATAAATAGTTGTGAATTTGGAATATTTTCCTCAATGCTTTGTGTGTCCTCTCCAAAATTTATCTTTGACAAATGATAGGCTCTAAAGTTACTTTTTCCTGGTTTGACCACAATTGTAAACTAAAACTCTTGGAATAATAGGATCCACCTGTAAATGTGCCCTTGTAAAACAGGCTTGTTGACCAAATACTTAAGTGTGATATGATATGTAAAGAAGGCAAATGGTGTTTCCAAAAAGTATTGTCTAAACTTATGCAGTGCTTAAATCATGGATAAATCCTCGTGCTAAGTGGTTGTATAGTTTTTTTCAGCGGGGGTCGATTTCTTACTTGCAAAGCAAATATTATGGTCTATAATAACTTCTCCTATTCACGCAAGAATTACACCCATTGTGATGCTTGAAGCATCTATATGAACATAAACTGGTTTTTCCCATGAGATAAAGCAAAAAATAGGTGCAGTAGTAAGTCTTCCCTTCACTATATCAAATTTTTGTTACTGTGCGTCACCTCAATAGATTTTTCCTTTAAATTTCAATAATTATTCCAAGAGCGTAGAAATTTTTTCATATTCTTCAATAAATTTTCTATAATAACCTGTGTGACCCAAGTATCCGCACACTTCACTTTGATTGTTAGGTTCTTCCAAACCCTAGATCATAGTAACTTTGGCTAGATCCACCAATAGTCCTTTACAAATTTTATTCCCAAGTACCAAAAGGTATTGTAAAGATTCACTTCTTAATGTTAAGGGAGATTCTCAACTACCTGCACCTCTCAAACAAGAGTCTTAGATTGTCACGATAGTCCCTGATGATTCCATAAATGGTCCAATCATCCAAATAAACCTACAAGAATTTATGAATGAATTCTTGAAAGGCCTGCATTATAATGCACAAGAAAACTGCAAGCACATTTTTAGTCTAAATGGCATAATTTTATATGCAAAGATACCCCAATTCATGGTGAAAGTAGTTTTCCTTCTGATCTTCCTTTGTGATGCGAACCTGGTTGTAACAAAAAAACCCATCTATAAAGGAGTATATGTTGTGCCCAAAAATGCCTTTAAGGATTTATTCTATGAATGGAGTGGGAAAAGGATCACTAACACATGAATCATTTATCTCCCTATAATCCAGATAAATTTGGATCCTCCCATATTTATTAATGCTTATGACCATGGGGCTAACCCATTTATATTCTTCAATAGGCTCAAAGATACCAGACTTCAGCATTTTGTCAATTTCTTCCTTTACCTTCACACGTAGATTAGGATTCATCCTGTATGGTATCTTCCTAACTGGGAGCACACCTTCTTTAAGATTTATTTGCATCTCCCCTAAAGAAGAGTGTACTCATTTTAAATCATAATAGCCCCACAAAAATAAGTCCTAAAAATCATGCAACAGTTCAATAATCTTAGATACTTCTTACTTGGACCAGTAATCCACAATAATGGTCTCCTTAGGCTCTGCATCTGTGCCAATGCTAGCCTTTTTCTTCATGGGAGCATGATACATGCATGCTTTCTCATCTATAGTATCCATTACCTCATGCATACCTTCATTATAGTTAACATCTAGGTTATCAACTTCATCATCATCTATCATGTACAACAATTTACCCTGTTATTTATGCTTCCAAGAATGAACCATTTCTTCCTCATATGTCTCATCCAGATCAAGTTGCACCTCAAGATAAGGTTCCTCAAAATACTCTAATATAAGCTATTTAGCCTTCACGCTATCTCCCAGAGTAATGTGCTTCATTATCTACAAGGCTTCATTGAATGTATTCTTAGTAGAAAATTAATCAAAAGTTTGGATCATACCTAATGTCATCTCTTGCCAATTTTTTATATCTCTTCTAATTTATGCATGGACATACCATGTGCATGCACAACCATGTAAGGTGGAATAGAAATTATGCACCTAGAGTGATAGTGGTAATTCCTCCTTGCCCTATGCCCAAGATATCTCACACTCTTTGACGTGATGTGAGGTAGGAGACTTCCCATGAAATTCATAGGTCTGAGTAGGTACATTATTCTGAGTGAACCTCATGGATTATGTGATTCTCACTCTCGCAAATACAAAAGGCCATCTCTATGTGTTTCCCACCAATCCATTTTCCTCTTGTGCAAATTATAAACCAACATATTCTGTCTATCCCCTTCATTCCTCCACTCAGTTTCTATGGCGTACAGAAATGCATCAGGGTTTCCTTCACCCATATATTGTGGCACACAGTTACATCCTAAGAACCTTACCATGTGTAGCGTAATCATTCTGGTGACTCTTCCCTTAACCTTGGGCTCCATTTCATATGTTCCACAAGCCCAGTTATCACAAGAAACACTAGTAGTTTCACTTACGGACTGCACGTCTTCCAAACAAAGAACACCCTCCTTGATTGGATCTAGATTTTTTGGATCACACACTAACTGCACATATATTACGTTAAGCTCTTCTTCACTCAAGGGATCAACATTGAGATCTTCCTTCTTATTCAGAAGGGGTATAATCACGCACTCTTCTTCATTCTCAAAACTAATGTATCTTTTGTTAAAGTGTAAATCTACCTTATTCGCATAACACCAAGGTCTTCAAAGTAAGGTTGGGAAATTTTATGCTTCAGCTATCTCTAATACCTCAAAATCCCCAGTAAAATTGACTCCCTAAATTGTAATATTTTTATCCTTTAATAACCCAATTGACATGGCCCTAGTATTGTTTGCCATATATAGAAAATTTTTCGATGACTGTAAGGTTGGTCTACCCATTTGGTTCCAAGCATCTAAAGTCAGCACATTCACTTATGCGCTAGTATTAATAAAAAAAATTCACAATAACCAACCATCAATGATTGCATCAAGTGTAATATCTTTGTAAAACTCATGATTTTGAGGTGGAAGATTCACATGAAGTATATATCTTTCACATTTAGACCCAACATGCAGTACCTTCTCTCACAACCATTCACCTAACAATCAAATTATGTTCTCTTGTCATAAAATTTTACATACTTCCTTCAAATCATCCGCAAAATTCTCTGGGAGCTCAAATTTCCTTGTGTGATCCTTGTCATGCTCTTGTTCCTTTAAACAATGTATCTCTTCCTATAATGCGATGAGAAATTCCATGGTATCTTGATAGACTTACTTATGGTGCACGGCATCTGGATACTTAACACATATCACTTCTTCTCTTGTAATAAGAGGCATAGTCTTCGAAGTCTCACGTGCGCATGTGACCTCAGCGTGTGTATTTACCTTCATTTTCTTCAACGTAAGATCAGGGGTCATCTTTGACATCCACTATTTAGCATCAACACATTACACCTTGATCATCCCCACACCCTTCTCATGTTTCTTATGTTTACTCATACAAATTGGGGAACTCCTCTAACTTATTTGGTTTCCCAAACCATGAACAAGTAATATTCTAAGGGAGCTCACATCGATAATGATCCGGGGATCCACAAGTAAAACAGGTTCCTCGCAGAAATATACCTCTACCACCACCTCGGCCTCCACCTCTATATCCTCCTTGGAAGCCACTATTCTTGTTATTTTCCTTATCTTACCCTTCATGGTTATGACCTTTGTGCTCCTTAGATCCACTAGTCACACTAGTTTGGTGTACTCCTGTATCAATGGCCTTGTGAATATGATCAATCAACTTATAATCAGTGGTGTCATGAGTGTGAGATGTTAAAATTTTACAATACATAGACACCTTCTTTGAGAGCGCACATTGTAAAATTTGGAAATCTTGAACATCATGATTCAACTTAAAAAATTCACAGTCTAATAGTAAGGAACCCATAGATCTACATGGGAAATTATCCTTAGTGTGTCCTTCTACTTCACATTATGTATACCAAATTCTATTGCACATCTTATGAGATTAATTGGCAAAAAGCTTCTCCAGTTTCTTTTCCTTAGCTACAATCTATGCTTCTAAATATGGGATTACTCCATTATCAATGCTCCTAACTGTTTCATCATCCAGAGCTTCTTCCAAATCCTCACATGAATCAGTAAATGTCTTATGAGATAGCACCCTTCGGAAAGGAGTCAACAATCCTCCAAAGAACCATTGTGCATGTTGACTCAGATGAATTTCATAAGATAATTTGGATAACAAAGTTTTAAAATGTGCATGATACTCCTGCAAAATTTCATCCAATCCTTGCTTAATTTCATTGACCATGCTGATACTCTTCTATTCAAACTTAGGGATATGGAACTTTGCTAAAAATGTAGAGCATAGAGAATCATAATCTACCACAATATGATGTGGGTCATACTTTCTATACCAGCTATATGCGCACACTCTTGGAGAGTAGTAGAAAATTGATTTAATTTTCTATCTAAAGATGTGATTCCTTTAGCGTGCCATAGTATATCACACTTGTGCACATGTTCTACTACATATTCAATTCCCATATATTCTGGTAAGTGGAGATAAATTTCATAATACACTTTTTAAGGTTGATGTGGGGGTTTCTGGGGATGTGGGCCTTGTCCACTAGATCCAGATCCAAAACCTCCACCTTATGAACCACCAGATCCACTTGATCTTGATCCTTCTTATCCTCCTAATCCATCACTAGTTGTATGTGGACCAGTTAACATGTTTCCCAATTTCCCAGTAGTGGTGCTTATCTGAATACTAAAGGTTTGTGTGGTCATGACAGTTACTGTGGTACTTCTAACATTATGCACACCCATATTCTACCCTAATGATGCACCTGGGAACAATCCAACCAAAAAATACTAAACAACAGAGTTTAATATGATGACATAGGTGCGCTACTAACTTGATCTCCTGAATTCAACACAAGATGATATCTACATGTCTATACCTACTTACTTACACTAATCTTCCTGTTAACAACTACTAGATCTAAAACACCAAGCGCAAGGTTTAGGTGGATAGGTGGGATCAAATGCGTGCTTGCATTGCTTACTCTCTCTTCTAACACATTCTCATGTGAAGCCAAAGGGGGATTCTTTTTTGCTGCTTACCCAATGTTGGGAGAACCATATGCTCTAGCTCCATGTCTTCCACGTGAGCTTCAAATCCCATATGAGACATCTCTCTCCTTAACTCTAGGGACTCCTTGAAATATCCCTTTTTTTTCAAATTCCCTCTCTCATCCTTCATTATATCTAAGCCATCTTTCCTCTCTTTTCATTAATGTTGCCAGGTCTTCCATCCTTCTCCACACCTTCTCCTTCCCTTACGTGTGGTGGGATCTTAACTAGCCATAGGGATGTGCTCCAAGTTAAGTATTACAATCAATATCTTAATCACTAGAGGTACAACATGCAAATATGATCCTCTGGGCTCACGTAAAAACTAGAATTCAGATTTTTCATAGAACATATAAGTAGAAACAACATACTCCATTATGTAACTATGTACAAAAATCCATCCCACCAACAATCTAAAACTCTCATCTAATCCACATCAGCATCATAAAGAGTCTGATAATTCATCTTGTGTCCAATTCCTAAATCTATAACCCCACGACTTTCCTATTGCATATGCTGATAACCACTCATAAAATTCTATTGGAAAGATGTAAAAGAAAGTCTCATATAATGCATGATGCAGATTGTCTTCCACCCACTTTTGCATATTAAAATTAGGTACAGTACTATATCTTTGCATGAACTGATCCTGGCCATCTTCTACCCATTTTTTAATGTTGTCCAAAGTCAATCAATAAGCCATCTACAAGCAACATCCTAATAGCCAACTTGAAAAGAGGTCTCTGATAACATGAACCAAAATGTAGTCCTTATGTTTTCCCACTTGAATTGCCTAGGTGCATGTTAACACTTCATTTAGATAGATCTGAACGCTCACCCAGAGTGCGTGAAGCCTACTAGGTCCCTCCTTCTTGTATACTTGTACCAAGATGTTAGCATGTACATTCATGATTACCATGGATATCTAAGCATATCATTTAGATGTAGATCATTACCATGGCATATAATCAATAGGAAATGACATGTAATAAGGAAATATAACATATCAAATAACAACTAAGATTAGACTTTATTATGGAAATACCATGAGTCACATACATCAATTACCAGAATCCATCCACAATAATCCATTGCATTAATTCATCAAGTAATCAAAAACTGAATACATGACAATATCCTAGTCTCCAAGAGTTATGTGCACCAAAACATAACAGTAGCATAACAGTATAATATGTGTGGTTCTCTAAAAATATGTAGATAAACTTACGATATATAAGGGTGGTGACTTTCCCTTCACCATCCATGCATCCAAAAATATCTTGCATGCTCAAAATATCCATGCGTACATATAAAGCAACTTCAAATGCATGCATCTAGATTAATAATAGATTAAACCTATAGATAACCTTTGTTCTGACCTTATTATTAGCTTGAAATCTGCATAACCCTTGATCTTTACCTCATATGTGCTCTATCCCAAAATAAATGTTCCTTTGTCTCTAATTATTAATGTTCTCTTCTAAATCTGGAATGTTTCTTGAACGCCACTCTATCTCGACATTATCCATTTTTATCTTGTGGCTCAAAAATTGGCTAAGTCTCAAATGTTTCTCCCTTGGGCATGGGCCTTCACATGTTATATGTTCTGCCTTATGTATGCACCTTCATGCCTACCTTGCACAATCCTTTAACCTTTGCGTGCGGTATATAGTTGGTCAAAATGGACATTGCAACACTCACAATGTTCATGATTCAATTGATGCTCTTAGAAGGAGGTTAAAAATGAATTTTCAATGCATTCATCCATGGCTTCATCTCCTTGGGCTAGAATTCCAATATTTTCTTAGTTTTATGTCCAACACCAAAAATATGTTCTTTTTATATTTTCTCCTTCATGGGAAAACTATGAAGTGGGTGAATTTATTTATTTTTGATTCGTATAGACCCGTAGAATCCCTTCAAGAACTTTACTTTCTTTGAATCACTAAAAAATTCACAAATTGGATTTTTTTTAAATTGAATATCAGGAGGAAAATACTTTCCTTAGCATTATTATTTTCCATAATCCAATTAGCTTCAAGTTTAGGATGTTCTCTGAAATTTTTCTTATTTAATTTATCTCTTTTCCATTAACTATCCATGTTAGGAGATGCCTTGAAATGGATGAAAATCAAATGCAAAATAAATTATCTTCCTAATAGACTCGATAATTGTTGGCATGGATTTTTTCGCTATTGATTTTACAAATTACATAATGGGAAGCAACAAAAGTCCAACTACATGGGAAATATCACCATTGAAATGGTGATTTTCCTCTACTTTTGATAGGGGTAGTTCCCACCTTTAATGTGGTGCTTTTGGGTTTTTGGAGTAATATTAACCAAAAATCAATAAAGGAATACAAAATTGGGGGAAATGGAGGAAAAGTGAACGAAATGGGAAAGAAAGAGAAGAGTGGAAGACCTTATGATTGAGTAAATTCAGAGCACCGTCTAGGAAACCCACAAATAAATTAAAATTTTAGACTCTTCTCAAAATTAAAGTAAATAATTTTCAAATGTTAAATAATTTCCTCCATTAATGGCACAAAGTCCTTTAAATTTCATTACACATGTATGGTACAAATACCATCATTCACATTCGAGCAACACAAAGTATTTTGATACAAGAAATGTATGCAAGAAATATATTTTTATTATATTTGCTAATTATAAATTACCTACACATAAATAATGACACATACATGAGAAAGTAAAGATGTATTGCAATCTCTAACAATGTCAGAGGAGGAAAAATAAACTCATTTACATTTTCTTATTCTATTTTATAAACTTCCCATCTAAAAGAAGTTGTATAACTACTTGAACTTCACCTCTGGATCTAATTTATAATTCAAAATTACTTTTCCTCTTCTCATTTACTCTCACTTTGTACCCATTTCACATATACAAAAGTATTTACCTTACATTATTCTCATTTCAAATCATTTATTCATTCTAAAAATGATTGATACCTTTAAAAAATAACTCTAGGGATGCCATACTAGATATTGTTGTTGCAAATCAGCAGCACCCCTGGATGCAAATCAAGGTTCTAAATGATGTTTAGAGCATCCAGTGTGATTAAAAAACATGGAAACCTCTCTCCAAGTGTGGGGACTTGTGAAAATGAGAGAGGAATCTCTAGAATAGAGGCTGGATCATCAAACTCCTCTAATTTAGATCTATATTTTACACAACTACAGAGGTTCTAATCCTAATTCTACCCTAGATTGCAAGGAGAAAGGGATAAAAATGCAAAAATGAAACTAAACTAAAGATGGTGATGCACCAAAAGGAGTGGTGAAACATTTTTTGCCATGTAGATAGACACAAATTCATGAAATGCAACAAGGGAAAACATACACAAGCTGATAGATGTAATTAGAGGTCTTAAAATGAAGTAAAACAATACAAACAGAGGACTGAAAGCATTCACAGAGTTTGCACTGTCAATTCCATGTAAAAATCTCTTGCATTCCACCATCAAAGAGGTATAAACCTGTTACAAACTGTGAAAAAGGTCTGATTCTTACAACTATCACTTGCTGGAGGTGAAAGAAGAAGTTTGCAATGCCAAAAAGTGTTCAACCCCTGAAGAAATGAGCCAAATCTGGCTTTTACATTGCATGGGTTGAGCCCAGGAGAGAGAAAATGTAAAAAATGTGGGAGCCCATTCCTCATTGAATGGAAATGCATTAAATCAACATGGGGAACATTACAAACCCATACCCTGTCATTTTTGACCAAATTGGAGGAGAATGCGACCCATTCTGCATTAAAACTAGTTGTTGAAATGTCAGTTCTGGCCATTACCACGAGCCAGAGACGTTTCTTGATTTTCTCTCTCCAAACTGAACCAAAATGCAAGATTGACCATGGAATCGTGTAGAGAATTTCACCAGATTTCCATTGATATAAAGAACGTGAAAATATGAGCTCTGGATCGAAAGATATGGCGATTTGAAGATTTAGGGCAAAAACAGGCCAAAATGGATCGGCGGGAAAATACTTGAATTTTTCCCGTGCTTTGCCACTTGGATGACACATGTCGGGCTCTAATTCATTCGCATGGGTTCATCCTATGAAAATTCCTTTCAGGCCCTTAAACTTGGACACGTGGCATTATTTTATTGATTCGGGTCTGAGGGGCACATTTTTACCTTGCACCAAGCACTTAGCAAATTTTCAACCTTCTGACACATGGCATGTTATGATTCGTCCGTGGGCCCCCTTGTCTCTTTTCTGCCATCTCTCCTTTTCACGTCCCTCGCGTACTTTTGGCCCTGATGTCCCAAACTGTCTGGGACAAATATCTCTGAACTGCCCGATTCGGGATTCCTTGTTCCTGTTTGACGTGAAGACACGTGGCAAGATCCCATTCGCTCTCGGCTCTTTCGGATTTTCGCGTCCCACACATACTTTTGGCCGAACTGTCCCGGATGAAATTCCCCTGTTTTGGCCGAATCGGCCAGTTCGCGTCCTCCACGTACTTTTGTCTCGGATGTCCCAACTGTGCAAAACAAAGACTTAGGCAATTTTTTCCCTCTTTCAGCCGATTCGGATTTTCACGTCTCGACGTCCCAACTGTCCCGCAGACTGCCTGGACTAGGACTTAGCTGATTTTCTTTCTTTTTCAGCCCCAATCTTGGTGTGATGAACCTCAGTTCAACCTGAACTGGTACGATATGAGCCCTTCAGACCTGAAATGCCTTAACACAGTCCTGCAACCTTAGTTTGCATTATTTCCATTTTATCAACCTGTTGGGATTCCTTCTTGGATGGGAGAGTTAGAAAAAGGCCGAGGGGACCCCAAAAAACATGATTTTGGGCCTTGAATCAATCTACTTGCTCAGGACTGAATAATCTGATGCATGTTATCAAAATTACCCTGGGGGGTGAATTTTGGATAACAGATATGTCACTCACTTAACAAAGTGATCCATTTTTAACATATTAATAACATGACATTAAAAAAACATCAAATAAATTCACTTATTATAACTTTAATTAATTTGGGAGAAATAATTGAACATGTTATCTAACCCTATCTAGTTCATTCCATGGACCTACCGAATTCCATATGAGATCAATTATTTTAAATAGCAATTAATGTGATGTAAAGTCATTTTTTAACGTGATTATGTATCCTTATTTCTCAATTACTAATGAATTTTTTTGTTTCTCTCGAATTTTAAGATGAATGAAAATTAAGACAACACACAATAATTAACATTGCCTTATATACATTAATAAAAGGCACCTAAGTGCCTAAGAAACATTATATATCCTCTACCTTTGCATCATTTTGAACTTGGAAAAGTATTTTTGCTAAATTTACACTATATTGGCATTAGTACTCTATTAACAAAAGAACATATTAATTGAAAACCTTTCCACAAAATTTCAATCCAAAAAATAGATCTTAGGTATCGTGACCACTCCATGTTGATGTTTAATTTCTCATTCATTATTAATTTTGATCATGAATAACAATTGTCATATACATTTTAAACATGTAGATGAGACTTGATAACATGATGACATTGATAAGGAAATATGTTGGGTCAAATCTCACCGACACTTTAGGTAGGTAAAAAAATGGGGATCAATGATACTTTAAGTTATTATAGATCTCATATAGTTAGTTTGATGGAAAATGTGCAACACAATTCCAATTGATTCTATGTGAAGTATGCCAACAAGTTTTATTTGTTTTCCCATAGGTGTTAACACTAGATCCTTTATTTCAAAACGGATCTCCCCTCAATACAAGATTGGTCTCAATTAAATTGTACAAGGTGTACCTATTATTCCATTTATGTCACTCCACCAAAATATTTATACTATATCCTCTATATATCAATAATGATTTCACCCTCGCACATGATTTCAAAATAATAGCCTTAAGTGGGTCTTACTCTAGCAATTACCTGCCTAGGGAATTACATCTACTTAGTAACAAAATAACTATCCTTGACACCAACATTCATCTTACCCTAGGAAAAAAATTTGGGATCTTATCGCCCAATATAAAATACCACTCAACAAAAATCACCCAATACGTGCAATTATGCAGGAACATCATAGGTGAATTGGCTATCTTACAAGAATTTTGAAATTTTTACTAAGTGTGAGTGTGTGTAAGGTTATAGAGTCTAAATATGGAATAGAGGAAGCGTGGTGTAGAAGTATGGTGATTTTTTAAAGGATTCTTGAAATGTATGATGGTGCAACATGGATGAGATCATATAATGAAGGGCAAAAAATAGTGCAGAAAGGTTTTGACAAAGGAGAAGGCATGTTTTGTGTGCGTGAAATTTTTTGGAAAGAGATTGAAAAATATTGAGTGTGATGATTATGTAATATAATAAACATGTGCATGGATCCATTTGGTTCAGTTTGTGGTACTAGAGCACATATGAGGTACATAATGGCGTAATTCTATGGGAAATATATCAGAAATTAAAAAAAAGGATGAAAGAGGATTAACTGGCATTGATACATGTTAGTCACAAAAGTAAGTCAAGACATGGACATGTTTTAAAAAGTACCTAAAAATATTTAGTGGATATTTAACAAAGATCACAAGGATTGATCATTCTTAGATACTATGTTTGACATGATACATGCGATCAAACATTTTCACAACATGGTAGGTCGGAGTAATTAATGAACCAATTTTAAAGTGAAAGAAAGAGAGGGGAAGTGAGGAAGTATCTAGAAAGGATGAATAACATCATTGTTTATTATTTAGTAATAGGTTTAAAGCAGGGTATGATAAATTAGTAGGGTTCGTAAGTCAGGAGCATCAGAGAAGTTTGAGAGTTGAGCCATTATAACTCATAGGAGAGATCCTACAAGTCATCCTAAAGAGCACACCACCATTGTAATAGTTATATAAGTTTTTTTAATCTCTATAACATCCCCTTTAGAGGAATTGATAATTATATAAGTCATTAAGGATTGAAATCAATAGAATTTATGACTTTTTTATATGAGTTTTTTTGTTTATTTTGATAGGGAAAATGATTTTTCCCAAACCGTAGAAGAGGTTGCTATTTATTTCTAGGATGAATTTGGCAGTATGACTAGAAGGTAATTAATTATGGGTGCACGAATGTTGTTTATATATAAAAGGTTGAAAATAAATTTATTTTTTACCTTTGAAAGGTAAGGATGAAGGGAAATTTCACATCATAATATGAGTAATAACATTAGTTTTGCTTGAAAAAGAGTTCCTGTAAAAGGTAGAGAATAAAAAGGAATGTTTTGCACTTACACCCAAGAAAATGAAAGAAGAGAACAAAAAAATTGAATAATTCACAAAATAAGTGTGTCAACTATTGGATGAGATTAGTAATATAATAAAATAGGATTTTCCTCAAGGATTACTACCGTTGTGTAATATCAATCATCAAATTGACTTGATATCAAGATCAAGTTTACCAAGTAAGGAATTATACCAGATGATGCCTAAGGTGAATATTCAAGTAAGATGCCAAGTACAATAGTTATTGGAAATGGGATTGGATAGAGAAAGTTTAATCATATACACAGTACCCACAATGATAGCACTGAAGAAAATAGAAGAATGACACGTGTGTGGATTCAAGAGCCATAAAAAAAGATTTCAATTCAGTATAGGTTTATGTTACCAATGATGAATGACTTAATTTATTTTCTCAGTGGTATGTCATAATTTTCCAATATTAAATTAAATATTGGTTATCAGTAGATCCACATCAAAGAAGGGGACAAGTCAAAAATGACATTCAAAACCAAGGAAGTTTTAAATGATTAATTTGTTATGCCATTTGGATTGACAAATTTTTAAATTTTAAGTTACCTTTAATGGTAAGGTGGTTTCAAAAAAATTCAAATTTTTTGCCATCCTGTGAAAATTTCTTGCCTAAAGGTTTTATGAGAAATTGGGAGTTTTCCGAACTCTGAAGTCTGAAATTTAGATTTCGGATTTCAGAGTTCTCTTATTCGGGGTTTTTCATTATTTGTAAGAAGGAAATTTTCTCAAACTTCCAAATTTCTAAACTCCGAAGTTCCAAAATTTTGAAACTTGGAGCTTTTGGCTTTCAAAGTTTTCCTTAGTGTTTCACATTTTTTTTCGAGTTTTGTTTTCGAACTCTAAAAGTCTGAAGTTCTGAAATTTCAGAACGTTGGACTTTTGGATTGTGGGGTTGCATTTCGTACCCAAGGATACTTTCATCTAAATATTTCTAAAGTCTAAAATGCAAAAGTTTTGAAGTTTCTAAACTTCTAGCTTTTGGGTTTCATATTGAAATTATTGCGCATACATTTCAGATTTTGGGATCACTGAGGAAAATTTAATTTCCAACTACCCCACATGTGTTAGACTTTGGGCATTAATTTCAAGTTTACCTATATAAAACTAAATTTTTACCTAGCTTTCTCTTTCACACAATGATTTTTTACTACATCATATTGTACTTTAAGACATCATTTTCAAGGTAATTTTTAAAGTTTATTTAATCTTTTTGGTTTAGATTGATCATGGTTTTTTGTTTACTATTGTCCTTTTCTTTCCATTATTTCTCTTCTTACTCAAACATGGAAGCCACTGTTATTTCCTGTTTACTTTTAGTCTTTTCAAACATATCATCTGGACTTTTACTTGATTTTGCAAATAGGCATCCAACCTCATCAAATTCAAGGGTTTTGCAAAATTTTCTCTTAAGATCTTTGGAGTTATTATCTTTCAGAATTTCACTATTTCACGATTTCAGGAGTTAAATTTTCAGGATTTCGAAGGTTTACGTTTTAGGGGTTGCTATTTTAGACTTTCGAAACCAAGGATTTCAAACTTCTGGAACTATTCAGATTTTAGGTTTCGGGACTGAGTAGAGTTCATGATTTTGGGTTTAAGGCTTCAGAGTTGGATTGCTTTCATAATTTCAGGCTTCGATTTTTTACAGTTTTTAAGAGGTTGTTAATAAAATTTTCAAGGTTCAATCAGATCCCGAACCCCAAATTCATGTGAACCTCTTCATCAAAAGGAAAGGGAAAGATGGATTATACATTTTTAAGAGTCTCTCATCATACTTGTTTATCATTAGATATAGGAAACATTGAACACATCGATTTGGGACAGGTGGACACGACAGATTTTTAGGAGAGACTAAAGGCTCCCAAGAAAAAAACGTAGATGCAATCTACCTTTGAGAGTGGTATTTCTCTCACAGTCACCTTTCCTACATTAATACATTGCACAAATTTTGTTTTAACTGCGACAACTCATTTCGATAAAGATATTAAGTCTGTCAAGGATGATGATGGAAATATTGTAACCATATTGGATTTTGATTTCTTCGAATATTTATTCAAACTTCAAGATGTTGAGGACTATGCAACAACTTCTCTTGAGATGGCAATCAAACACTAGGATGAAGAGTATTAATTATGTACAAAAGTCGTGATGAAAAGTTACTTAGCTAAGGGTACTACTAAGCTCCCTAAGACATTGTTCTGCTTGGACTTTATCTAGGAGGTAAATGACCTTATTATTCTCTTAAGTATATTTTTTAGGTCTTTCTTAGGTGAAAGAATTTCACGAGTGGATGTTCCTATATATCGCCACCATAAAAAACAATAAGGAGTTCATACGATGGGGGGAGCATATCAATACTTCAATATGTCATTAAATGGAAATTGTTTTGAGTTCAAAAGACTTTTCAATGACTTATTTCCATGTTTATAGAGTAGATGCTATGGGGGACTAACTATATTGAACCCCAAAGGTGTTATAAGCACATCTCAAATCTATGAGTTTTATCCTTGACTCACTATAGAGAAGGGAAGCACGTATTTATGGAGATTAAATGATGTGTTATTTTCTATTATTTTATATCATTTGGATAAATATTTGTAGAATTACATAATATCTAATGAGGCATTTTAGGAAGTAAGAGAATAGGGAGCCATATGTCTTTAGTTTCTGACTTTTACATATATCAGGGTTTTAGGGTTTTCAGGTGTTCCTAATAAGTTACCAAGATTTCCAACTAATAAATGGGTCCTGATAGAATTGGTTTTCCAATTACTTGGTTATCATAAGATTCAAAATAAGTGACACAAATCAACAATCCATTTTCCTATTTCAATAAAAATATATACTTGTGCCAGTATCTATAAATCCAAGAACGTAGAAAGAGAAATGTCTGAGGTCACCTTACAAACTTTTCATCCTATGACCAACTCTTATTATTGGGGAAAATTTAGTGAAACAGGGTTGGAAAGCTTCAATGTGCCACAGTTAGAAGACATTTGGATCCACTGTCGAGATGAAATCATCATTAGATAATGAGAATTTGAAATATTAACTTTGAAAGAGGTTAAACAATATGGAATTGTAGATGTTACAGATAACATCGAGGATGATGATGAGGTACTTGACCCGATTTATAGGAGGGATAATATTGCTAATCAATCATCACCTTGAATCGATTGGTATCAAGAAGAATGTTCTAACACAAAGGAAAGGGCAGGGCCCATTTTTTAAAGGACATATGATTGGTTGGCTACTCTGGGTATTTCACCTAAGGATCAACCTAGAAAGGCAATTCAAGTTCAAACAACATTAAGCCTTCCCACATCTTTGAGGATTAAAAGAGCCACTCAAAATACTACCATAACTCCTAGAAATATTTCCTTTGTAGCGGGCGGTTCTTCTTCTTATATTTCTACTGCTAAGTTTGTTCCCCCAAAATACAAGTGTCTGAGGTTATCTATGTTAGTGTTTCTCCAGTTGAGTCTCAAGATTTGCTCCAAACTCCTTCAT
This sequence comes from Taxus chinensis, assembly GCA_019776745.2. NCBI lineage: Eukaryota > Viridiplantae > Streptophyta > Pinopsida > Cupressales > Taxaceae > Taxus > Taxus chinensis. The sequence goes on from CM034149.1 coordinate 886,685,939, forward strand.
TTCCATTGTCACTACTTGTGGTTCCTCCTCTTCCATTATCATCTGTTGTTCTATCTTTCATTTCCACTTTTCCATATCCTTCAACGGCCCAGGTTTTCTCTTCACTACCCATTATCTCAGTTGGAGATATGATTGTTTACCCACATTCTACTCCACCTTCTAATCAATTTCATCTAGATTTTTTTCCTGTTTCATCCACACTTGAAGATATTATAACACCTATGTCTTCTATAGTTACCATATCCATTCCATCTTCTATTATTGCCACTAGATTTATGATTTTATCCAGTACACTAGTTTTGAATTCAATAATGACATCTTCATCTGCATCTTCCATACCTAATTTGTTGTATTGCCAAACCCCAAAGAAAAAAAAGGTGCCCCTAGTAGACATAATTTACCTAAGTGTGATAGAACCAAATCTGAAAAGACAAACCAAATGGATAAGAATCATCTCTAACTTATCAAGAAATTAGTTGGGTGAAAGGTTCGTGGAGATAGCTACCCCTGTGGAAGGGAAAACCAAAGAAACTATTACTGCAATAGATTATCAGATTTCTAAGTTTTCGCTAGGAAAAACAACACATGATGGGGTGAAACAAGATATGCAAGTTTCTCTGGGAAATTTGTTGGAAAAATATGACTAGTATAAGGCTTCAAAGGATGAGTTAAAGACAAAGGTTGAGCAACTCACTTCTCTTCTGATGAAAGTAACACAACCCACTCTGTCTATTGATCCTTCAACTACAACTTCTGTAACAGTTTATACCATCTTGGATGATATTTCATATCAATCAATCAAGAAGATGGTTTAGAAGGGAAGATCAGTGGATGAATGGATTGAATGCATACTTCAAGAAGAAAATTCATTGATTAAAACAGTTGTAGATTTATACAATTTATAAAATATTGAGAAAGATTCCATAAGGAAACTATATGCATCCCTGTCTAAAGAAAGCAACAATTTGGGTCTTATTTTGTTTACCTAGGAAGAAATCAGAAGTATTGATACACATCTACTCTTCCAAGAAGGTGTGGTAAATAGTTCCTAGAACCTATTTGAATTTTAAAATGACATGGAATTCAAGTCACAAGTGTTACAATATTTGATCAAAAATTTGGATGAAAAACAAGTTGAAATAATAGATGCGTTGAGTGATATTTCATAAGAATTTGAGGAGATCTGTTGTAAGGTCTTTAATGAGAACATTGACACCCTTCTAATTGATCAAGTGAAGACCAATTTCAGAAGTTTGGTAAAGAAATATGATGAACTTACAAAAACCTTCAACATTAATTCAATCTAAAGACTTGTTTCATGCTAGAATTTCTTAAGTTAGATCAAGAAATTTATAAGCAAGTTGAAAAGGTTTCCATCTAAGGTTGCAAGGGAAGTGGTTACACCAAATGTAGTAAGTTAGTATGCATGCAGACATGAAAAGGAAGAAATACAAGAAATTGTGAAGTGCTTCATATAATTTAAGCAACGTACGACTGCGAGCAAGGAGAGTCAAGATAACGATGAACAAGAAACATATACTATATGGAAAAGCTAATCTTGGTGGCCATTGTTTAACAAGCTCTAATTTCTTGGTTCATCAAAGGTTTTAGGGTTGACTTATTCAAACCTTTGAAAATTATTTGATATTTTTTATGGGATCCTATTCCCTTGAAATTAAATACATTCTATTTCTAGAAATTAGTTAGCTAAAGGTGGGGCTGTAATGTCAAACCTCTTGAACTTATAAATAGAATATATGTGTTAAGAACTAGTATGAATTTTATATTTGGTGAGAATACTCTTCAACCTTGGAAGAGTTTTCAAGCTACTTTGAGCCTTTTGATAATATTCATAACAATATTTTGTTGCACGGAATGTATGGTGTATTATGCTTCAATTGATTAATCTCTAATTTGTGAATGTTTAATTCCTTGATATGGATTCATTGATATTCATTTATATCAGTTATATGTCTTTAATCTTGAGGAATGTGACATAGAACCTTTGTGTTTCATATATGGAGAATTTATTCCCTTTTTGTTATCAAAGTGAATCATACTTACAAGTCAAATATTAGAGAGTATCACATGAAATGTGCATATAATTGATTGTTGTGATATGTTAATTGTGTTGTTGAATGAATCTATCTATTCAATTTGTAACTTGGTGCATCACCTTATTTAAAGTTTTATTATTATTTATCTCTAACCTTAATCTAAAAGACTAAGTAGATTAGGATATTTCTACAGGAAGTTGGCCTTCTCCAGAGGTTCATTCCAAGGAAAGAAGGTCCCATACCTTGGGGATGTTCCAACATTGCAATAGATCACTCAAAGATTCAGTGGGTGTGTGATCTGCATGCAATGGTTTTTGGAACACCCGGTGGGATAGATTTGGCACTTCTCTTCATACTTACATGAAGAGAAGTACCTGGTGAATCCATTTCTCTGGATTTCAAATCTTAGTGTGTTAACTTATGCGAAGAATTTAGAAAAAAGCTTATGTGAGATGAGAAGGAAATTATCAACATATTGAGTTATCTTTGTCTCCTCTAACAAGAAGAAGAGGCATTTCAACATCACCAGTTATAGAGTCACCATGTAGAGGTTATTCAAATCCTTCTTACGGAAGGCTCCCTCTACCTAGAAACAATCAACCTCTTATTAGAATGGTGAGGAACCAAGTGTTTCCTCCATTCAATGTAGTCAGTCCTCTTCTATTAGCTCAATGTGATCCTATACCTACTACTGCACTCAAAATTTTACCATTTTACACATGGGAAAATCATATTACTCATGTGGAACATATTCCTTATGTGGTCAGCACTTGCACAGTACATAATTTTACAGAAAACAACGTTGCGGTCAAACTCCTTGCTACTTCCTTCAAGGGAAAAACACTTCATTGGTTTCATGGGTTAGAAGTTGGTACTAGAACCACTCGGGATGAGTTGGGGGAGAAGATCTACAAACAGTTAGAAGACAAGAGTGACCACCTATCACTCATGGAGAAACTCACTAACATAAAGAGAGATCCTCAAGAGTACATGAGTGATTTAAAATTCCAATTCCAAAAGACTTGGAATAGGATTCTGACACTCATAAATCCTTCTCATAATAATGAATTTTTGTATTATTTACAAGCCTTGAAAAGAGATATTACATTTATCATCCAGTCTATATGAGGTACCACACTCACTGATGCCTATGAAGCTACAATAAGACTTGAGAATTAATTTATCCAAGCAGGGAAGATTACACCTAGACCTCTCATGCCTTTGTTTGTTGAAATTTCAAATAATCATCCAACTGTTGCCTTTTCTTCGTCAACTTCTAGCCAACTTGTTATGTCTTCACTAGCTATGACTACACCAATTCCTTCAAACAATCTAGTTGAGTTCAATTCACTGCTACAAACATTTGGGAATGAACTCCTAGAACTCAAGAGGTAACAATCTCAATATGCTTATACCGACCAACCATAGAATCAGCAATATCAATCTAACTGTCCACTATTTCAAGAGAATAACCAGACACAAAATCAAGCTACAAATCAAGCTATAAATATCAAACCACTAAATTTTAGAAATCCTCTTGTTGTTAGCTCTTCCAGATCCCTTGTACCTATCTAGAATAATCTGGTTCAAGACTATGCAAGGTTTTATCCTTGTTCTCAACCCCATAATCAAAATATTTTCCCCAATGGATTTATCAGATAGGACCTTATGGTTTAAATTGTATTTTCTCCACTAGAGGCAACATAAATTTCATCTACATAGGAGGTGATGGATCAATCGCATGCCCTTGAAGAAACCGCTTTGCTAAATCGGAAAGCAGAAGATTTTTGTGGGTTGAATATAGATTCTTCATCAGTGGTGGAAAAAACTTGTTCCAAAAAGAGAGAAATGGAATATCAACATTCCAAATTTGATCAAGCATCCACTTCATAGCCTCGGTGATCCAGGCAACAATTCTAGTGGCGCAACTTCTAGAGACCATAACTTTTGCACCGTACCTCCAATTGACTCCGTTCAAAAGGCAACGGAAAGATTGGAATGTGTAGAATGTGATGAGAAGGTGTGACATTTTTTCAGCAATGTTTGATCCCCGAAATCCACGTTTAAGGGGCCCAAATTGTGATTTTTGTAGTGCTGTCTAAAAATAGTAAATTCTAAAAATAGTATGTTTCACCAAATTAGTGCACATGTAAGTCTTGGAAGATGAAACACCTCATATCCCTTGAGACTGGTGACCTTCCACATCTTTCTAGGTGTCCTTTCGTATTTATAAAATTATTATAAATACATATGTAACCGGAAAAGGGATAGACATCTCTTGGCAGAGATAATTAATGTATTTTGAAGTCTTTGAGTAATTTACATCTCTTTTCAGAGATAGTTGTTTTGCAATTCATTTGGCACATTTGTTAATCTATTCCTTAAGTCTGAAACCCCTTGGTTTTGGATCACTCGGCCACAAGCAGCGGTTGATAAATATGTAGGAAAGAAACTGCCAAAAACACCTGCTAGCCAAGATGTAAGGAAAGATGGTTCTTCAGGAAACACATTACCCAACAAGCACTTTCTAAAAGAAGATTCTAACGATCAAATAAATATCAGAAAATTAGGATCAATCCCTTTTAGTATTATATTACATATGGATGATATAAACCCTAGTGTTACTATGTGAAATGCACTATCATATCCATCTCAAAGAAACCTGTTACAAGAGGCCTTTAAAATTTTTGGTACAATTGACAAATCATCGGGTCATGGGGCAACAACTACTACAAGTTTATGTCAGCCAAAATGGAAAAGTGTTCCTTAGGTTAACAAACCACCACCATTCTATATTCCCCTAATCATTTGAGATCATTTGGTGCACAATTGCATGATAGATTCTGGTGCCAACAGTTTGGTCATTCCCAAGAAAATTACAGATGTACTTGGAATCCAATATACATTAGTCTTAAGAGAAGTTGCTTAGTTGATGGAATAAAAAAATAGGACCATTGGAATCATCAAAGGACTTCAGCTTACTATCCATGCATGCCCTAACTTTTCATTAACATAATACATATCGATCATTGATCTTCTTCCTCTTTTTGCCATTTTCCTATCATGATATTTCACTGCCAAGATGGGTGGTTATCTATCGAATGATTGGTATCATATGATTCTCATGACTCGATAAGGAACTAAGGTGACTATAAGGACTGAACCAATTTTTCATAATCATGTGGATCCATATACTGCTAGCCCTATAAAAAGGAATTATTCCATCCATTATCTAGAAGAAGATGTTGACCACGAACCAACCACTCTTGTTGAAGAGGTTTTTGATACCATGTTGGATGAGGTAAGTATAGATCATCAGTATGACCCATATGCTGAAGCATTGGAAAAATAAGAATGTGGTTTTTTTATTTTAGAAAAGATGGGATTAGGTACATATTGTATTCACGAGAAGATGTGATCATACCACAACTTATCAAGTCCCAAAATAGATCTAAACGACTTTGGAAACTATTTTTCAATGGCTCAAGGAGTGAGAATGCAGAAGGTGTTGGTGTTATGTTGATTTCTCCTAAAGGAAGTAATTATTTTTCATCCTTTCGACTATAGTTCAGATGTACTAATAATGTTGTTGAATATGAGGCCTTGATACAAGGAATTCAACTAGCCTTAAAAAGGGGTATCAAATCCCTAATTGTTTTTGGAGATAGTGAGTTGATATTGCATCGGGTAAGAGCTCACATTGCATCAAAAAATGATCTATTGATATCTTATAAAAACATAGTATGGAGTTTAAATGAAGATTTCAAAGCTTTTGGGATTTAAACGGTTCCTAGGAATCAAAACCATTATGCAAATAGACTTGAAACTATTGGCTCATAGTATGAAATTCCTACTAATGTAATGAAAGAAGGATTACAGTCTGTTAAGATGGAATTTTGTCTAGCAGTTCCTAATAATGTAGGACGTTGGTACATTTTTTTACAGTGATGAGAAAATCATTCTTTTCTTACAGGAAGAAGCAGAGTTTGCTGCAAAAAGAAAACTAGGTTAAAAGAAGCATACAGTGAACACATCATCCAAATAAAAATTAAAAAATTACCAAAAGGTTTGGTTACTCTTGAATCCATTTTTAATTCAAATGATTAGGCTAGAATGAAAAATTCTAACATGACAATCAAATATGATGACTTTGAAGAAGTTGAAATAGCTAGTGAAAAATTTCTAAATATTGGAAAAGTATATACCCCAAAAGAGAAAAAGGATTTCGTCAAAAAATTTCAAGATTATAATGATGTTTTTGCATGGATTTATAAGGATCTACGTGGTTTTGATCCAGGTTTGGAGCAACACACCATCGAAATTCATCGTAATGCCAAACCAGTTTGGCAGAAGCAAATGCCAATAAATCCTAAAATTGAACCACTAATGAGGAAAGAACTCTCTAAGCTCATTGAGGCTTACATAATTTTTCCAATCAAGCGTTCCTCATGGGTATCTAAAAATCCGGTTAGGCGTAGATTTTACATGTTTGAACTGGGCTTCGTTGAAGGATAATTATCCTCTTCCATTAATGGAGTGAATTCTCCAAAACGTAGCAGGAATACAAAGGTATTCATTAATTGATGGGTACTCTGGATATAATCAGATATTGGCTAAATAATATGATCAATTCAAGACAACAGTAACTACTAAGTGGGGTACTTACGCCTATAATAAAATGTGATTTGGGTTATCTAATGATGGCGCTACCTTCCAAAGGGACATGGACATGGATTTCCATGGACTAATCAATGATATTATCCTGGTGTACTTGGATGATATAAAAGTGTATTCCAAATGTGTGGAGGATCACATGGCTCATTTAAGGAAAGTATTCAATAAGTGCAAGGATTTCAGGGTTTCTTTAAATCCAAATAAATGTATTTTCATTGTACAAGAGGGTAAGCTACTAGGGAATGCGGTATCCAATGAAGGATTGTCTATTGATCCTATTAGAATACGCTTGATATTGCCCCTATCTCTTCCAAGTCACAAGAAAGGAATTCAGATTATTCTTGGAACAATAAATTTTATGCGGAGATTCATCCCTTAGTTTGCAGCCCTATCCAAATCATTAACAAGCATGTTGAAGAATAATATTCCTTTCTCATGGAGAAAGGAAGGGAAGGAGTTTTTTGAAGCCATTAAGATAGCCATTTCTCAAGAACCTACTTTGGTGAATCCAAGGTTTGATAGGGATTTCATTCTCTATGAGTTTTCCGGTTAAGAAACTATTTATGGGATTCTCACTCAGCAGAATAATGAATTAATGGAACAAGTTATTGCCTTCTTTATCCAATCCCTAAAGGATTACGAGGTCAATTATTCATTTGTTGAGATTTTTTTTTTATTGTTATTCGAGATGTGAAGAAATTCAGACACATGTTGTCCAATAACATGATTCATTTGATGGTGTCCATCCCAAAGTTAAATATTTTTTGCTAAATAAAGATGTGAATGAGAAACATGTTGGATGGGTCACTAAAGTGATGGAATACAACATAAACATTAAGTTCACTAAGATCATCGGGGATAAAGGCCCGTGTCAACAATTAGCTATAGATTTGGAGTCAAATGTAGAAGAAGACACAATGCTACTTAATGAACCTTAGGACAATGACCAGATTGATTGGCTGTCAAAGATGAATTTTTTTCTCTTTTCAGGAGAATACCCTTCAAGCATGGACAAAGTTCAAATATGAAGCTCCCTTCTTCAGTCCATTCCTTATGTTAAGGTGGATAATGTTCTCTTTCAAATGGATTTTAATGGTGTTCCTCTTTAGTGCATAGGACCAGAACAGGTAAATAAGGTACTAAAATAATTTCACAATCGTCTATTAGGAGGGCATTACTCTGCATAGACAAGTGCTACAAATATCATGAGAGCTTGTTACTATTGGTTGTATTTATTCAAATATACCCAGTTTTTGGGTAAGGAAATGCAAGGAATGTGCTTTCTTCGCAGGAAAGCAGAGATTGGAAGCCCTGCCTCTTCACCCAATTTAGGTCAACCAACCCTTTCTCCAATGGGGGTTGGATTTCATTGGGATGATTAATCCTCCATCAAGTGATGGACACAAATGGGTCCTCACCATGACAGATTACTGCACTCGCTAAATGGAAGCCGTCACACTTAAAGAGGGAAATGAAAAATGTTGTTCTTAATTTTTTGGAGGGAATAATAACATGTTTTAGTGTCCCATTTATGGTAATTTCTGACAATGAAATGGAATTTCATGGATTGAAGTTAACCAAATGGGCTGTCAAAAATGGATTTTATCTCAAAACTTCATTGAATTACTACCCATAGGGGAATGGATTAGCCAAGTCCAGTAACAAGAATCTCATACATATCATCAGGCATATAATGGAAACCAATAGGAGAACTTGGCACTCTCAGTTCAAAACCACCCTATGTACAGATTATATTATACCCAAAAGGGATATTGGGAATTCACCATTTATGTTGGTATACAGAAGGGAAGCAAATCTCTCCTTATCTATGGATCTTCCTCCATTGGAATTGGCACATCAACTAGAGCTTATGGAAAATAATGCAATGATAGTCAGATATGTTGAACTAATGGAGCTAGAATAAATGAGGAACAAGGCAATTAAGAATCTGGAACAACACCAATCTCAATTTAAAATATATTTTGACAAAAACAATTCCAATAGGGAGTTCCATGAAGGAAATTTGGTTCTCAAATGGGATGATGACAGGGCCAAGCCTAGTAAGCATGCTAATTTTGATGCCCTTGGAATGGAACATACATCATCACAAGTTGTAAGAAAGTAAATTCATTTTTACTATCTAGGCTCAATGGAGAAGAATTTCCCATTCATGTGAATGGGATATATCTCAAAGCCTGTTGTTGAGAAACTTACCACTATGTACATTTTTGTTTTCTTTTATTTCCTCCAAGTGCTTTACACATTGTTTTGTTTTCTTGTTCGGTTGTTTTGTTTTTTTTGTGTGCTCTGAGTATTTTCAATTAGGGCTCTCTTGCCCAATGGTTTTCATAAGGATACTAGCCTAATGATTAGCATGCAATCATTCCCTGGATGTCGTGAAAAATGTTAACTTTTAATTTACCTTTAATGGGAAGGCGGTTTCAAAAAAATTCAATTTTTTTGCCATCCTGCAAAAATTTCTTTCCTAAAGTTCTTCTGTGAAATTGGGAGTTTTCCGAACTCTGAAGTCCAAAATTTGGATTTTAGATTTTGTAGTTCTCTTATTTATGGTTTTTCATTATTTTTAAGAAAGAAATTTGCTCAAACTTCCAAATTTTGGAACTCCGAAGTTCCAAAATTTTGGAACATCAGGCTTTCAGGTTTTGGAGTTTTCCTTGGTATTTCTCGTTTTTTTTGCGTTTCATTTCTGAACTCCAAAACTCTGAAGTTCTAAAATTTTAAAAATTTTGCCTTTCAGATTACGGGGTTTCATTTTGCACCCAGGGATAATTTCAGATGAATATTTCTGAAGTCTGAAACGCCAAAGTTTTGAAGTCTCATAACTTTGGGATTTTGGGTTTCGTCTAGAAATTATCACACGTACATTTAGGATTTTGAGCTCTTTGAGTAAAATTTAATTTCCAACTCCCCCACATGTGTCGGCCTATGGGCATTATATTTGGGTTTACCTATATAAACCTATATTTTCACACATCATTTTTACTTGGCTTTCTCTCTGACACCATAATTTTTTTACTGTGCCATATCGTACTTTAAGGCATAATTTTCAAGGTATTTTTTTATTTTATTTAATCGTTTTAGTTTAGATTGATCATGGTTTTTTGTTTTTTATTGTCCTTTTATTTCCATTATTTCTATTATTTCTCAAACATGGAAGCCACTGTTGTTTCCTATTTATTTTTACTCTTTTCAAACATGTCGTCTGGACTTTTATTTGATTTTGCAAATAGGCATCAAACCTCATCAAATTCAAGGGTTTTGTAAAATTTTATTTTCAAATCTTTGGAATTATTATCTTTTGGAAGTCAACATTTTGTGATTTCAGGATTTACCTTTTTGGGCTTTTGGAGGTCTACGTTTTGGGGGTTGCTATTTCAGACTTTCGGAACCAAGGATTTTGGACTTCCAGAAATATCTAGATTTCAAGTTTCGATATTGAGTAGAGTTCAAGATTTTAGGTTTTGGGATTTGGAGTTAGATTGCTTTCAAACTTTTGAGCTTTAGAGTTGGATTGCTTTTAGCATTTCAAGCTTCGGTTTTTCAGAATTTTTAAGAGGTTGTTAATAAAATTTTCAAGGTTTAATCAGATCCCAAACCTTGAATTCATGTGAACCTCTTTAGCAAAATCCAAGTGAAGGATGAAATATACATTTTTAGGAGTCTCTCCTCATACTTGTTTATCGTTAGATGTAGGAAACATCGGAGACACTGATTTGGGATAGGTGGACATGGAATTTTTTTGGGAGAGACTAAAGGCTCCCAAGAAAACAACCTAGATGGAATATATTTTTGAGAGTGGGCTTGCTCTCGTAGCCTCCTTTCCTACATCCATGCATTGCCCAAAGTGAATTTTAACGGTGACATCTCATTTTGATAAATATACTAAGTCTTTCAAAGATGATGATGGCAATATTATAATTAGATTGGATGTTGATTTCTTCGAATATTTATTCAAACTTCTAGATATTGATGAATATGAAAAAAATTCTCCTGAGATGGCAGTCGAACACTAAGATAAATAGTATGAATTATGTACAAAATTCATGATGAAAATTTACTTAGCTAAGGGTACTACTAAGCTCCCTAAGACATTGTTCCACTTAGGCTTTATCCAGGAGGTCAATGACCTTATTATTCTCTTGAGTAGAGTTTTAGGTCTTTCTTCGGTGAAATAATTTCACGAGTGGATGTTCCTATATAACACCACCATAAAAAATAATGAGTTCATACGATGGGGGTATCATATCATTATTTCAATATGTCATTAATTGGAAACTATTTTTGTTTCAAAATACTTTTCATGAATTCTTTCCTTGTCTATGTAATAGCTGCTATGAGAGACTATATTAGATTGAACCCCAAAGGTGTTAGAAGAACATCTCAAATCTATGAGTTTTATCCTCAACTCACTATGGAGGTAAATGATGTTTTCTTTGTTGTTATTTTATATCATTATGATAAATATTTGTATAATCACATAATATCTAATGAGGCCTTACAGAAAGTAAAGGAATGGGGAGCCATATATCTTCAATTTTCAACCTTTACATATATCAGAGATCCAAGGTTTTTGGGTACTTTGAATAAGGTACTGATATTTCCATTTGATAAATGGGTCTTGTTAGAATTGGTTTTTCAATTACTTGATTATAATAAAATTTAGAATAAGCAACACAAATTAGGAGTCAATTTTCATATTTTAATTAGAAGATATAATTGTGCCATTATCTATAAAGCCAAGAACTAGATGGAGAAATGTCTGAGGTCACCTTCTGGAATTTTCATTCTAGGACCAACTTTGATTATTGGGGAAAATTTAGTGAAACAGGGTTGGAAAGCTCCCATGTGCCACATTTAGAAGACACATGGATCCACTGTCGAGATGAAGTCATCATTAGATAGTGATTATTCGAAAGATTAAATTTAAAAGAGTTTAAACAATATGGAATTGCATATGTTCCAGATGACATCGAGGATGATGATGTAGTACTTGAACAGATTTATAGTAGTGCTAATATTGATAATCAACTGTTACCTTAGATCGATTGGTATCAAGAAGAATGTTATAACACAAAGGAAAGGGCGGGGCCCATTTTGTAAAGGATGTATGATTTGTTTCTTACTCTTTGTATTTCACCTAAGGTTCAACTTATAAAGGTAGTTCAGGTTCAGATAACACTAAGCCTTCCCACATCTTCAAAGACCAAAAGATCCACTCAAAAGACTACCATAACTCTAAGAAAGATTTCCATTGTAGTGATAGTTTCTTCTTCTAAGGTTTCTATTATCCAAATAACACTTCTAGTTATCTAGATAACTTATACTTTCATTTTGACTCTAATGTTTCACATTTCAGGTTGTGCACACTCAATTTTTCACCCTTGGCATAATTTACTAGATACAGTTCTTTTGTGTGCCCCATGTACCTTGCTTCATTCTTTCTTTTGTCTCCTTTCCCTCTGCATTTTTTAATCTCCTTTTCCATTTTCCTTTGCACCCTCCTCCTGCACACCCACTTTATTTCCTATCCTATTGCACACTCCTTGCATGCACCTCTTCAGATTTACCTTCCAAAATGACTAAGTCCTTGGAATTCCTCTTGTGTGCTTAAATACACTAAAATATGTTGCGCACCCCTTCTTTTGTGGCCGCATGCCCTCCTTGAGTTGAATGCTCGTGCCCATTTCAAATACTTATCCCCTACAACTATTCTCCTATTCCGCCTATACATGCACCTTCCGTGTGCACATCCCCTCTATTTTCCTTTTACGCACCTACCTTAGGCTTCCACACCTTGCACATTCTTCTGTGTCATGTCATATTCTGTCAGACTTGAGTGCGCTATATGCAGCCTATCAAATCATGCCAACAAGGTGCCAAATCTAAACAACCAATAGGGGCATGAAACGTGGTAGAAAAGACAAAACAAATGAACAATTGGCTAATTTCTTCAGTCAATCTACACGTGCCACGTGCCTTGCATGCCCTGGTCCCATGCACCCATGCGCCTGTTAGAATTTGACGATTCTAATAAATACAGATTTAATCAACTTATATATTAAATAATGTTACAAAAAATATTTAAATAAAGATTCCATCATAACATAAGTAAATAAAAAAATACTTACATGAAATAAATAACACAAGTGACATAGTATTTATAGTGGAAAATCCCAATATGGTAAAAACCACTTTGAAAATAACCTTTTACTTCAGAGAACTTATTTTACATCCAGTAAGATCACCTCCTCCTTTGAAACCATATTTACCAAGGATAAAACCAAATCACTTGATTTGCACACCTTTGATATATTTCCTAAATATATCAGATGAGGATCTAAAGTCCTTTTTATATGAGGTGATCATGTATGTCTCTTGACCCACCTTTTCAACCTAAAATGGTTGACACATACACCTAGATTTATAATATTTAATATTAGAAATATAATCATTTCATGATATTAAATATTTAACCTAAATTATATACCTAGGTTAGCATATTTAATAATAGAAATATAAATATAAATATTATTAAATATTCACAAATATATTAGTGATGGACCCATATACATTAAGGATTGGCCAGACCACTTAATAATTATGTTCTAACACTCTCCCTTAGTTTTAAGTCGGATAACATAACATATGTCAATAGATTACTTGCCCTTGGTACACTATAGGATTTACAATCCTTAAACCGTAAAGATTTTAGGCTAGCTCATCGATTGAACGAATTATAACACCTTCATCATACTTAATTTACCTTTTGGTACAAAAGGATGTGGAATCCCAAATATCATCCCATGATCAGTGGCTAAGTATTATTTGTGATTTTTACATGTTTTCACATGTTCTCATAAAAGGTTATTGAACCCAAGTATATATGAGCCTTTTACAACCAAGGACCTCCTTAACAATATGTTGATTCTAGATGCTTACTAGTAAACTCAATAAGACTAAAATTTTTATTGAAGGCCGCCTTTAAGATCTTTGTAGACTTCTTTCTAAAAAATAATCCAAAGAGGTAGACATGCTTGAAGGTATTTTTACACTTGCCTGAAGGTTTTTCTTACCCTTTCCCGAAGGTATTTTACAAATTCTCGAAGGTCTTTTTACAAAAACTAAGTTCCATTAGGAGGTGAGATTGTCATGTACACTCCCCCTCAATGGCAACTTTGAAAATCTAAGATTTTCTTGAAAGTGATAAAACTTTTCAGCACTTAAGAACTTTGTGAAGATGTCAATAACCCTCTCTTTAGTCAACATGAACTTAAGATTTATCTCATCACTTTTCACCTTCTCACAGGTGAAGCGTATATGTATCTTAATGTTCTTCATCCTCTGATGTTGAACTGGATTCTTAATCAAGAGTAATATAACTCTTACAACCATATAGAAGATAAATACTTCATTTAGCTTCCATGTGTATCTCTACCAACAATCGTTGCAGCCACATGGATTTTTTACTTCTTCCATTGTAATTCTCTACCTCAGTAGAAGAAATGGAGACTATTGATTGTATTTGTTGTTCCAAGTAATGGTTCCTACACAAAAAAATTTAAACACATATCCAGTATATTTTATAACACAAAATCAATATGGTTAGAATCACAAAATCCATATAAGATAGCATTTTCATTCTTATTATAATGCAACCCATAATTGATTGTTCCTTTCAAATATCTAAAAATTCTTTTTGCAAGATTCCAATGATCTCTAAAAAATGTTCCTAAATAAACTTTGAAGTAATTCCTACTGTATAGGAAATATCTAATCTAGTCATAGTTAGATAAATCAAACTATAAAATAACAACGTATATAAAATATGATCAACCTTTTTCATATGCAGATTTAGGATCAATATTTATTCCAACTTCCATTGAAGTAGAAAATGGTTTACAATCAATCATAAGAAACTTTTTCAATACAATGGTTGCATATTGTGTTTACAAAACTAACAATAGAATGAAATACATTCATACAAATAATATTATGTGAGAGACCTAACTCATTCATTTGAAAGTATTGCTTCAATTTATCTTTAATCCTATTAATTAAATCATAATTGTCACCAGACATGAGCAAATCATTAACATATATACATATAATGATAATATGTTAGCCTTATTGTTTAATGAATATATCATTATTAGAAGAACAATTAACAAAATCTAACAATTTAAAGAAGGAAATAATTTTCGCATACCAAGCTCTAAGAGCTTGTTTTAAACCATACAAGGATTTCTCAACTTATAAACATAGTTTTATTTACATATTTTTTTAAATCCATTAGGTTGAAACATGTAAAGTTCTTCTTTTAAATCACAATTCAAAAAAGTATTTTTCCTATCCATTTGGTATATTTCTCACCCAAATTAAGAGACAATTGCAAATAATGACCAAGCAGTACTCATTTTAGCTACATGAAATGTATCAACATAATCAATACCAGGTTTCTGAGTGAAACCTCTACAATAATTCTAACTTTATGTTTGTTAATACTACCATCAACATTATATTTTACTTTTTATATCCACCTAGACCCTATAATACTTCACGGATCGGGTTCATACAAGGTAATTAATTCATAATATATATGATGGCTTCTAGTTATTTTCCTAATGTTAATAGGATTTGAAATTTCTAACATATATTGAGCCCAATTTAATTTATTATCTAGGAAGATAAGAGTTTCAGAAACATCTATAGCATCAAAACATCATCACGACCATTTACTAAATCAGAATCAAAACCATCATTTAAAAGAATTTAATGAAATAACTTCAAGAGAAGAAAACAACACATGTAAATATTTCACTAGATTATATCTATCCATTTCATATAAGTTTCGATAATTAACATGTTCTAACCTTTCATGTCATAGTTTTGAATTATTAAAAATTTGAGATATAAAACAAGATGCAGAAAGAAATCATCAAAAATATATAGACTATTTCTTTGAATTCCTTCAAGTATTATAATCTCATTATTATCCTTGATATACCAAGTATCCTTCATGGATGGCTTCTAGTTGTGTCCATACCTCTTTCGGATGTTTGATATTACCAATGTGTAGAAGGTACTCTTCGTTCACATTGTACAAAATCATAGAAAGAGCCTCTTGCATTCGTTGTAAGAATGTATTCATGTTATCTACAGTTGCTTGATGACTAGTGGAGAAATATCAACTTTGAAAACAATCGTCCAGAGTTTCCTCGCCATAAATTCTATTTTGACCCAAATGTTGTTATTGGTTTCATTCAGGATCTGGGTTTTGTCAAGACAGAAATAGTTAGATATCATTATTTTCCTAAACCTATAAAAGACACCCCATTATAATATACAATGTACCACAAAGTTAGATACATATTTATCGATAATAAAAATAACAATTTTAATAGAATCAGATCTAAATTTAATAGATCTAAAGAAAATATTTGATCATAACTAATTATGTCATTGCAATGCATACTAATTAACCTTTCGTGATCAAAATAATAACCCGCAATATAAAGGGCTCTGCATTATACCCTAGATTTATATGAAAAATATTTCCAACCATATAGAAGTGAAGAAGAGACCCCTGAGAATGCATAACAACATCAAATTTTTAAAAAAAATAAATATACACAAAGATCTGGCCAACTTAAATTTGACGTCTAAATGATTGTCATAATGGCTTATTTTTTGGTATGTCGTGATGGTCATTTGACCGTCAAATTTTAACATGATAAAAATTTCTAGGAACCTACGAGCTTAAATTTGATGTCTAAATGACTGTCATATTGTCTTATGTTTGGTCTACCGTGATGGTCATTTGACCGTCAAATGTAATGAAGTCAAAACTTATGTATTTCCAGAATGTGAAATTCTAGAATTTCTTCTTCTGTATAATATTAGGGAGGTTATATTTTAATATATTATAATAAGCTACTATGATTTATAATGTAAAAATATATACACTTTTAAAAAAAAGGTATATACTTTATAGAATATAAATAAAAAACAACATATAGTTCATAAAAATTATAAACTGTAGCATATTTTTTATATTAAAAAACATGTAACCCTTATTAAAAGGGTTTAAAGGACATAAAACAAGTTAAAAGAATTTTACCATGTGTAAGTAGATTTATGAGAGTATAGATTAACCTACATATTTTACAGAGTGGACAAGTAATTTCATCCGAGCAATGAAATAAATTGAAATCCCTATTTTTATGAACCTTGTCTCCTCCCTTCATTTACTCTTAATTTTACTCCGCACATGTTTAAAACTATAGAAATATTGTAAAATGTTTTATATAATTTCTGCAAGATAAAAACTTTAAAACTTTTATGTGGCTATAAATACCAATATTTTAATAAATATTTACCACACTTCACATGGGGCCACCAATAAACTAACTCCTTTTTAATTCTTTATTTATACTTGAGAGTTCCACATTTATACCTGAGATATTATCTCATTTTATCCTCCACTCTCACTCTTATATAAAAAAAATTATTTAAATAGGTTTATTTATATAGTTTTTATAAACTATAAGATATAAATGAATGGGGCCGCCCCCTTACATGAATAATATAAATGGTTAAGGACACATGTTAAGTTTTATTTAATAAGTATTAAGATTTAAAAAGTAATCCCTTCATGGCCAAGCAATAAACAAGGGCCCCCTTACTAAAAAACAATAAGCATTTCATTTTTTAAAAAAATATATATAAACCAAATCTAATAAAATTTATATTTTAAGTGGTTTAAACTAACCATATATATAAAATATGATTCAAACTTAGGTTTGTTTCTTTTTTTTAAAAATACTATATATGCCTAGATTTATAAGTTAAGTTTTAATATGATTTAAACTTAGGCTTAGAATATAATTTTTTAACTTTTCCCTCAATCCCATGTAATTTTAATATGGTTTAAGACTTTTAATATATAGTTTGTTTTTCCAAAACTATATAAATTTTAATATGATGTTTATATAAATTATTATATAAAATTTATTCTATATTATATATATTTTTATTTAAAAATAATAATATAGTTTTCAAATCGAATCATTCTAGAGGGGACAAAAGAACATAATCTGTAAATATTTGAAATTATAGAAATCATGACAGTTATTTCATATAGTAATAAATCCTTTCTTTTTCTATATGTGAATTTCATGAATGTAAATATTTGAAGCCCCTTTCATCTGTACACACATCAATATCCAAACAAACATTAATTCCGTATAATTTACAAAATATAAATGAAAGTAAGAATCATATCATATTACATCTCCCCCCAAAAAAATAGGGATTTAAAATTGAAAAACCCTAAATTTTTTACCGAGAGTTTAATTGCACAAATGTAATGCCAAAATAAAATGGGGAAAAAAGAAGTGGATCAAATACTTTTAAATACCCTTTCAGGTTAGTTGAAAAAACCCTTACAAATTAAATAAATAAAATACAAAACATTTGATTTTAATTTAGTTAATTTACCTCACTCTGATACGATGTTAGAATTTGAGGATTCTAATAAATACATATTTAATCAACTTACATATTATATAATGTTACAATAAATATTCAAATAAATATTACATCATAACATAAGTAAATAAAGAAATACTTATAGGAAATAAATAACACAGGTGACACAATATTTATAGTGGAAAACCCCAATGGGGTAAAAACCACTTTGAAAATAACTTTTTACTTTAGAGAACTTATTTTACATCCAGTAAGATCACCTCCTCCTTTTAAACCCTATTTACCAAGGGTAAAACCAAATCACTTGATTTTCACATCTTTGATATATTTCCTAAATATATTAAATGAGGACCTAAAATTGTTTTTTTTATAAGGTGATCGGGTATGTCTCCTGACCCACCTTTTCAACCTAAAATGGATGACACATACACTTAGGTTTATAATATTTAATATTAAAAATATAATCATTTCATGATAATAAATATTTAACATAAAATAGATACCTAGGTTAGCATATTTAATAATAGAAATATAAATATTTCATATTATTAAATATTAACCTATATATTAGTGATAGAACTATATATATATAAGGGTTGGCCAGACCATTTAACCATTATGTTCCAACAATGCCTTCCTCTACTTGGATGATATTTAGGGGCCCAACATCACCCCACACTACGCCTATTCTCTGTCTTTGGAAACACTCTTTAATAAAGAAATAAAGAATTGTGCATCCTTATAAGTGGTATGAATGGAAGAATAAAGGAATGAAGAAATGGGAAAAAGAATGAAGGAATCGGGAACTTTACTTCTGGAGGAGAAGAGGGAAATCCTTCCCTAATTCTACTTCTAACTTTTCTCGAGTGTTGACCTCGTTTTGACCTTGCTAACAGAGGTTCTCTACTAGGGCACTCACTTCTTCAAAACTTAGTTCCTCCCCCTTAACACTCATTGTCTCCACAATATCCTCCAGTTTATTTCCCAAATAATCAAATGCATCCATCCTCCAAGTGATTTGGGGGTACAATTCCTTCAACCAGTTCTTGATTGAGCCTCGTAAGGTCTCAATGGCCTCTAATTTCTTTTCTACTTCAGCTAGGATTTTGTCTTGCTCAGCCTTCTTCCCCTTGTTCTTTTCCTGAAACTCCTTTAGTTCCACTTCATGGGTAGAAACTAAGATATTTTCCACTCTATCCCTATCCAAGCAGTTATCATAGGTAGCGTAAAAAATCTAAGCGGCGGCCTTTACATTGGTGAGGATCTTGTTATACTAAGCAACAATTTCCATAATCTTCCTCTTATTCTCTTTTTCCTGGGGCACCAACACCTCTTCTATAGATTCTAAAGTAAGTGGCCACCTTTCCATAGTGAGTATGTGTGTCAAGTATTCTAGGAATTTTGAGGATGATCCATACTTTTGCACAAGCACTGTTAAGTTTGGATGCTTCAAGATAATGACACCCATGATCATCTCTATCTTCTTATATGCCTCGCACACTCTTTCCTTATCTTCCTTTAACTCACACCTTAATTGAGTGCTGATTATTTCCTCCTACTTTAGGTCCTTCCTTTTCTTAAGGATCTCTTCCTCTTTTTCTCCAGCTCTACCTCTAGGAACATCACTCGATCATTTCTCCTGAAGATTCTGGCTTCAACCTCAACTGAGACTTTATTGAGCAAGTTACAGATTTTCTCATCTGATAATTGTTAGACATTTACCAAGGGGTTTACTCCCTTTGTTTTTGGAACCTTCATCAATGCTCCTTGGCTTACTTCAAATTTGGGCTCATCAATGTGGGACTCAAATGCCTATGATATCATTTTCCTTGTCTGAGGGTATGCACCTTCCTCATCAAATCAAGTCATGACTAAGATTTGCTCCGTTGGCATGGTGCTCTAGAAGCGAGTGCACAACACCTTGTTCAGATCATCGATGTAGCCCATCCTTTTACCTTGCACTGCATCTGTGCTCTTCTTCCCTGTGCGTGTGACCCTCAGAAATCTTACAGCCAAATCAGGATATCCTCCCATGCTGCCATATTCTTTTCCTATGCTTTCCCCCTCAATTCCTTCAGCACCACATCCACATCACGTTCAACCTCTTATTCCACCAAGTTATCGATGATATTTTCCACTTCTCTTTCTGTGGCCTCGTCTATCTATTCCTTTGTGAGGCTTGGGGTCCTTTGATCTCTTGTTTTTTCTTCCCCACTCATCCCCTTGCCTTGCGCCTTACCTTCTTCTTCACCATCCTCATCTCCTTCGTTATACTCCCCACCTCCGTCTTTATACTCCTCATATCCTTCTTCCTTAGAGTCATGTATCTCATAGACAGGATGATCTTTGAATCCTTCTGGCTCATCATCATCATCATCTTTGTCACCAATGTAGGCATCTAGACCTTCTACTTCTTCATTACTGGGGATTCCAGTACATGAGATTCTTCCTTTTCGTTTTCTTTGATAGGTGATTTCTTCCTTGGTGATTCCTCCTAGGTGAGGGGCTCTTCATGCTCTGGTGCCTCTTCTTCAAGGGTCTTAGTCTTGACTGGGGATTTTTTCCTCCGCATGTAAGTAGTAGGCTTAGTTTTTGCTTCTAGAACGCTCACTATCTGTGTGGTTTGAACACTTGGTGCCTTCTTCACCTCTTCTCTTTCTCTCTTCCTAGGCATGACCTTCCTCCTTCTGGTAAGGTCTTCAGGGATGGAGACATTATTCTCCAAGTAAGTGCATTATTAAAAAAAATTCCTTATGTACAGATATAACCTTGGCACTGGATTTGGTCCAAATAACTAACAATAGGATGCGAGAAGTAATTCCCATTTATAACGATGAGGCGAATATAAAATTAGAGAAGGTTGGATTATTAAAATTATATGAGTTTCCATAATTCCGCAAGCGTGAGTGCCTTTACCATTGGTTGATGTCACACGTACATGAGGATAATTTTTTATTTCTTGGGGCGCAAGATGCGCATCACACCACAACTTATATCCATGTTCATAGGCATGATTTTTTAATGAGATAGCATAGATGATGATCTGAGTGACAAGGAGGATATTAAGAAGAATTTAGTCATGTATGACTACAAGAAGGGGTCACGATACTTTGACATTGTCGAGATTCCTTACCCAGTTATGAGGATGACCGTGCATTTGGTGACCAAGCTCAATGATCAGGAATGGTGGACACAAGTGACCAAGTCATGGCTAAATGTATGCCGAAAGATATCTGAAGGAACCATCTACAAGTTGTCTGCTTTCATCGTAGATGATATTATAAGTAGCACGCAGGAGGGAGATAAGATACTCTTCGGTACTGTCCTCCTCACCATTGTATTTTCAGATATTGGAGTTCCCAATGGGCCAAAAATGTTTGTTTGGGAATATCCAGAAGAGGATCCCTCACCCACAAAAAGGTTTGTGAAACATACTTGTAAAACCATGATGGCCACTCACAAGTCGTACCTGGAGAAGTGGTATAAGAAAATGTGTGACGCATTCGGGGCTAAGTGGAGGATCCCAGAATAGTTTCCCACACTCGTGAATGGAGAGGAAGAATTTGTAGTATACCAAAACTTCTACATTGGTAGATTTATATTGACAAATGAGAATATGAGTCCATGGTGCAAGCTAGCCCTCTTCTTCACTGCGTAATACTTCCAAGTAGAAGTTAATCAATTCAAGGATGCCAAGAGACTAAGGTTCGACTTTAGTGAGGTAGATATATACCACCGTGAGCTGCGCCAAAAGCTCGCCTACCCAAAGAAGTGCACGTACATGGAGAGATATATCTCCCACCAGATACAGATGATGAATCCTTTAATGATGTCAATTACAGGAAGGACCGCAATAAGGGTGTATCTATCCATAAGGAAAAAATTTGAAAAAGGAACTTACTTGGATAATGATTTCTCCATCCCCGAAGACCCTACCAAAAGGAGGAAGGACGTACCTAGGAAGAGAGAAAGAGAAGAGGTGTAGAAGGCACCAAGTGTTCAAACCACACAGATGGTGAGCATGCCAGAAGAAAGCGCTAAGCCTAGTACTTACGTGTGGAGGAAAAAGTCCCCAATCAATACTAAGGCCCTAATTGAAGAGTCTTTGGAGCATAAAGAGACCCTCACCTAGGAGGAATTGCCAAGGAAAACATCACCTATCAAAGAAAAGGAAAAGGAATAATCTCCTGTACAGGAATCCCTAGTAAGGAAGAAGCAGAAGGTGACTGATGAGGTAGATTCAGAAGAGACAGAAGGTCTAGATTCCAACATCGGTGACATGGATGATGATGATGAGAGGTGAAGATCATCTTGTCTATGAGATACATGAATCTAAGGAAGAAGGATGTGAGTAGTATAAAGGCGAAGGTGGGGAGTATAATTAAGGAGATGAGGAGGGAGAAGAAGAATTTGAGGCCCAAGGTAAGGTGGTGAGCGGGGAAGAAAACACAAGATATCAAAGAATGCTAATCCTCACAAAGGAACATATAGACGAGGTCATAGAGAAAAAAGTGTAAAATATCATCGAGAACCTGGTGGAAAAATAGGTTGAACGTGGCGTGGAAGTAGTGCTGAAGGAAGTTGAGGGGGAAAACGTAGGAAAAGAATATGGCAGCATTGGAGGAGATCCCAGTTTGGATGTAATATTTCCAAGGGCCACACACACAAGGAGGAAGAGAATGGAAGCATCACAAGGTGATGGGCTACATCAACGATCTGAACAAGGTGTTGCACGCTGTCTTTCAGAGAATCGTGCCAATGGAACAGCTCTTAGCCATGACTTCATTTGATGAGGAAGTTGCATAGTCTCAGATAAGGAAAATTCTTTCATGGGCATTTGATTCCCACATTTATGAGCCTGAATTTGAAGTAAGCCAGGAAGCATTGCTAAAGGTTCCAAAAACAAACAGAGTAAACCCCTTGGTAAATGCCCAAAAATTATCAGATGAGCAAATATGAAATGCGCTCAACAAATTCTTAGTTAAGGTTGAATCCAGGTTCTTCGGGAGTAACAATCGGTTGAAGTTCCTAGAGACAAAGCTGGAGAAAAAGGAGGAATATCTCATTGAGAAAATTAAGAACTTGAAGCAAGATGAACTAATCAATGCTCAGTTAAGGCATGAGTTAAAGGATGAGAAGGAAAGAGTGCATGAGGCATACAAGAAGATAGAGATGATTACAAATTCCATTATCTTGAAGAATCCAGACTTAACACCGCCTGCGTAAAAGTATGGATAATACTTACAATGCCTAGAAGACTTGACATGCATACTTACTATGGAAAGGTAGCCACTTGCCTTAGAATTTGCAGAAGAGGCGTTGGTGCACCAAGAAAAATAGAATAAGAGGAAGGTTGTGGAAATTGTTTTTTAGTATAACAAGATCCTCACCGATGTAAAGGACATCACTTAGATTGCTTAGGATTCCTACGATAACTGCAAGGATAGGGATAGAGTGGCAAGTATCTTAGTTGCCACCCATGAAGTGGAACTCAAGGATTTTTAGGAAAGGAACAAGGGTAACAGGGCTGAGCAAGAAAAAATGCTAGCCGAAGTAGAAAATAAATCAGAGGCCATTGAGACCTTGTAAGGCTCAATCAAGAACTGGCTGAAGGAATTGTTCCCCCAAATAACTTGGAGGATGGACGTGCTTGAGGATTTGGGAAATCAACTAGAGGATATTATGGAGACAATGAGTGCTAAGGGAGAGGAACTAATTTTTGAAGAAGTGAGAACCCTGGTAGGGAACCTTTGTCAGTAAGCTCAGAACAAGGTCGACACTTGGGGAAAGTTAGAAGCAGAATTAGGGAAGGATTTCCCTCTCCTCTAGAAGTAAAGTTCCCCCTTTTCCCCATTTTTTCATTCATTTATTCTTCCATTCAACCACTTGTAAGGATCCACCATTTTTAATTTATTTATTAAAGAGTGTTTTTGAGGATGAATAATAGGTGTAGTGTGGTTTGATGTTGGGCACCAAAATATCAACCAAGTATAAGAAGGCGCGTGGGCGTGTGGGACCTGGTTGAAAAAGGGCGCACGGGTTGAAGGTGCACAGAGAAGGGTTCTGGAAGGATTTTTTTGAACACATGGCGTGTGTGTAAGGAAAAATAGGTTTTTTACTTAGCTGCATTTGGTACCCTAGGAAACACATGGGAAAAGGATGACCCTTGTGTATAAGGTGCCATCCTAGCGACTGTGGGATCAAAAAGGGAATATTCCTAGCATGCGATTAAAGGTTATAGAAGGCATCATTGTAAGGAGTTGAGAGCTCAGATATGAGAAATCATGCTTCCATGAAGGACCACCTTAACACTTGGTAACCAATCTGTAACTTCTGAAAGGAATGATGGTGGGTGTTGAGGTTATAAATACAAGTACCTGATAGAATCAGAAAGGGGAGCGGTGAGTAGAAGGAGGATATATGCTATAGATAGGGTATAGAGAGTACAAAGGAGAGAAAAGAGAAGAAAATCCCTGCTAAATGGGGATGTTACGGGTTAGGGATTAGAATAAATTTGTAACATTTAGGGGATGAGATTTTATTCTTCTTTGTAATATGATGAGCATACTATAGCTCTGATGCTTGACTTTTCTTTACACAGTTAGATGAGGATCTGTCATGACCTCAAGGGATTGTAATGTGGCTATTGAATATTTTAATATTAATACAATGCTTTGTTATAAATCATCTGGGTTTGGAAGTATACTATTTATGTATTTCCTTTCTGTATGGACCATTTCTTTATGCTTCTTATTATTTCTCTTTTCTGGATGCAATAAGATGACAAATCATTCTTAGAATATTGCATGGTTATTTTCTAATCATTTCCATTTGAATATCTATTATAAGATGATGCATTCTCATAAGACTCACATAAAAGAGAGATTCAACACCCGCACGTGCCTTGGGTGATAACCCATCGCCCACTAGGTAATATGCTGGCGCGCATGTGATTAGAATATTAGTCTAAGGGTATATAATATGACTACACATCTTCTTCTCTACTTTCCTGATCATTATCCACTACGCCTCTACTCATCTCTTCTTTTCCATCCACATCCATGGCCCACATATTCTCATCCCTTCTTGTTCTCCCAGTAGGGGAAATGATTGCATCTCTAGTTTCCACTCCATTGTCTCAAAAACTTTCATTTCCTTCCATTTCCACTTCTAGTTCTGTTGAATTTTCCCATGAGGCTATTCTCACTTACACCCCATCTGTCATAACCACCTCCATTTCATTGTCAACTGATAATACTAGTACCATTTTTTTAACCAGTGCTCCAAGTTCTAAACCAACCATGTTGTTTTCATCTGCATATACTATACCTAAATGGCTATATCTCCAAATGCCAAAGTAGAAGAAAAGGGTGCCCCTTGGAGATGTGATAGATCTGAGTGTGTTGGAACCTACTCGAAAGAGATAGCCCAAACAGCCAAGGATCATCTCTAAATTATCAATAAACGATTCAGGAAAAAGGTTTATGGAGGTAGCTACTCCCATTGAAGGGAAAAATAAAGAAACCATTTCGGGAGTAGATTATCAAATCTCTAGGTTTTCACTAGGAAAGGCAACACATGAAGGTGCCAAACAGGATGTTTAAGTGGCCCTTGAAATTTTTTTGGAGAATTATGAAAAAGATAAAGATTCCAAATATGAAATTGAAGTCAAAGGTTGAAAAATTTACTACTCTTATAAGGAAAGTAACACAACCCACTCCAACTACTGATCCTTCAACTACAACTGCTCTAACAGTTTCTTCCATTTTGGGATGATTTTTCATATCATGAAATTGAGAAGGTATTTCAAATGGGAAAATCAGTAGAAGGATGGATATAATTCATGTTTCAGGAAGCTAATCCTTTGATCAAACAACTATTGAATTATATAATGATTTACAAACTGAAAGAACTTCTATTCACAAGATAGATGAATTCCTCTCTGAGGACAATAATAATTTGATTCTGAATTTGAATATATGGGGGAGATTAGAGAAGTGGACCTAGATTTACTCCTCTAAGAAGGATTAATTGATGATACTTATAAATTGTTTGAGTTTCAAAAAGCTATGGAATTTAGATCCTAGGTATTGCAAGATTTTATCAAGAAATTGGACGAAAAACATGTGGAAATAATGGATGGTCTAAATGATATTACAGAAAAATTTTGATAATATAAAACTACAAGTTTTTTAATGAGATTATTTTTATTCTCTTATGGTTGACCAAATTAAATCAAATTTCAAGGATTTGGTGAAGAAGGATGATGAAGTGGACTAAAAAAATCAATCTCAATTCAATTTACAAGTTAGTCTCATGCCATTATTTCATAATTCATCTGAAGAAAGTAATGAATAAGTTGAAAAGATTTACAGCCAAAGTTGTGAGGGAGATTGATACAATGGACATGGTAAACCATTATGCAATGCGTACCAAAGGAGAAGGATATATATGGAATCATCAAATGTTTCATTTATTACAAACACCAGATGGCTATGTACGAAGAGGTTAAGGGGAAAACCAAACAAGAGAGAGATGTTGGCAGGTCCAAGCTAAGCTAGGCAGCCATGATTGGGACAGTTCCAAGCTCTAAATAAGTCAAATTTTTAGGGTTGACTTAGTCAAACCTTTGTAACAACTTTAATATTTTTATGGGATCTTATTCCCTTGAACTTATTATACTCTATTATTAGTAACTTGTTAATTAAGGTTCTACTGTAATGGCTCAACCTCTAGAACTTATAAATACTTAAATGCATTAAGTTTGTGTAGACCTTTTAGATAATTTGAAATTTTGCTCTTCAAGCTTGGAAGAGTGCTTCATATACTTTGATCCTTTCAATTATATTCAAAACAATATTTTTCCATGAAAAGTTAGGTTTATTGTGTTAATCATTGATCAATTTATAGCTTACGAATGTTTAATTCCTATATGTGATTGGTTAATCTTCCTTTATCCCAATTATCTTATTTCAATTTATGTGAAAAGTCATATAGTTACTTTGAATATCAGTTGTGGAAAAGCTATTTACTTTCTGTTACAAATTTGCATTATTATTTATAGTCATGGATGGAGGAAGATTGCAAGACGTGCATATCATATATTGTTGTGAGGATTTGATTGAGTATTTAAGTGGGTCTATTTGTTTAATATACTTGATGCATCACCTTATTTTTCCTTTGTTTATCTTTGAATTGAAACCCATAAGTTGAGTATATTAGAGTTATTTTCAAATGTTTTAGCCTTACATATTGATCTTAAATATAGTGCTCTAAGGTCTCACAGGAAGCTAGCCTTGTCTGGAGGTTCATCCTAGGTCGATATGGTCCCACACCTTGGGGATGTTCCAACATTACATGGAATCACTATGAGATTCAACGGGTGCATGATCCACTTGACAATTATTTTTGGCACTCCCTATGGGACAGAGTTAGTACTTCTCTTCATACTTGGATGAATCAAAGCACATGGTAACTCCATATCTCTAGATTTCGTAGCTTAGTGTGTTAACATATGTGAAGAATTTAGATAAGAGCTTCTACGAGATGAGAAGGAAGTTATCTTCATATTGAGTTATCCTTGTCTCCTCGAAGAAGAAGAAGAAGAAGAAGAAGAAGAAGAAGAAGCATTTCAACATCACTAGTTATAGCGTCAACACGCAGAGGTCATTCAACTCCTCCTTATGAAAGGTTCCCTCCACCTAGGAATAGTCAGCCTCTCGGTAGAATGGAAAGGAATAAGTGTTTCCTGCATTCAATTTGGGTAATCCTCTTTAATTATCCCAATGAGATCCTATTCCTATTGGTACACTCAAAAGTTTACCATTTTACAATAGGGAAACTCATATTACTTCTGTGGAACATATTCTTGATGTGGCTAGGAATTTTACAGTACATAATGTTACAGAAGACAACGTGCATTCAAACTCCTGGCTATTTCTTTCAAGGGAAAGGCACTTTAGTGGTTTCGTAGGTTAGAGGCTAGAACTATTACCATGTGGGATGAGTTGGGAGAGAAAATATACAAATAGTTTGAAGATAAGAGCGACCACCTATCACTCTTGGAACAACTCACTACCATAAAGAGAGCTCCCCAAGAATACATGAGTGATTTAAACTTCTGATTCCAAAGGACTTGGAATAGGTTTTCGGCACTCATAAAACCTTCTCTAAATAATGCATTCTTTTACTATTTTCGAGCCTTAAACAACGATGTAGCAGTTATGATCCATTCCATTGGATGGACTACACTACCTGATGCCTATGAAGTTTCCATAAGAGTAGAGAATTCCTTTATTTAAGATGGAAATATATCTCCATGACTGATAATTTCATTGTCTCTAGATCTTACAAACACTTATCCTACAATTTCTCCTATTCCTGTATCTTCCAAGAAACCAGTTCAGTCTACCCCCACCCCTTCAAACAATCTATTTGAATTCAAGTCACTGTTGCAAAAATTTTAGAACAACCTCTTTGTACTCAAGAGGAAAATATTTTAATATAACCTTCCATACCATCATCAAAATCAGCAGTATCAGACTAACCGTACCCCTTTTCAAGGGAACAATCAGCCTCAAAATCAAATTGTAGGGTCAAGCTGTGAATGTTAGGCCTCTAAACTTTAGGAATCCTCTTGTTGCTATCTCTTCTAGAGCCCTTGTATCATATCCATAATAATCTAGTTCAAGACTATGAATGGTGCTATCATTGTTCTCAACCCCAAAATCAAAATATCCTTGCCCAATGGAGTTCTTAGCTAGGCCTTTATGGTTCAAAGTGTATCTTCCCCTCTAGAGCCAATAGAAAATTCATATACGTAGGAAATAACAGATCAACCACAAGCACCTGAAGAAACCACTTTGCTAAATTGTCAAGCAGAATATTTTTGTGGGTTAAATACAAATTCCTCATCAGTGGTGGAAAACACTCGTTCCAAAAAGAGAGCAATTGAATCTCAATCTTCCAAAGCTGATCAAGCATCCATTTCACAGCCTCACCCATAAGCAGCTAGTTGATAAAGATGTGGGAAACAAATCACGCTAGAAACACATGCTAGCCAAGCTACAAGGAAAGAAGGTTTTTCAGGCATCATAGCTACCCAACAAGCACTTTCCAAAAGAGGATTCTAATGCCAAAATAAATTTAAGAAAAGTAGGATCAATTCCCTTCAGTATTGTAGAACAAATGAAGAATACCAACTTGAGTGTTACTTCTCAAAGAAAATTGTTGCAAGAGGCTCTGAACAGTTTTGGAACAACTGATAGATCATCGGGTGGGTGGAGCAGCAACTGCTACGAGTTTGTGTCAATTGGAAGGGAAAATTATTCCTAAGGAAAAAAAACCACCACCATTCTATATTTCCCTTATTATTGGCAATCATTTGGTACATAATCTCATGGTCGATTATGGCGTCAGTAGCTCAGTTGTGCCCAATGAAATTCTAGATGTGTTAGGAATAAAATATATACCAGTCTCTAGAGGAGTTGTTCAGTTGGATGGTATAGAAGTTCAGACTGTTGGAGTCATCAAAGGACTCCAAATTACTATCCACGCATGTCCCATTTTTTCATTTACATAATACATATCGGTCATCAATCTTCCTCCTCTCTTTGCCATTTGCCTATCAAGATATTTCACTGCCAAGATGGGTGGTTACCTGTTAGATGATTGGTTGCATATGATCCTTAGGACTTGATACAGAAATAAAGTGACTATAAGGGTGGAATTGTTTTTGTCATAACCATGTGGAGCCTTATACCGCTAGTCCTATAAATGGGAATTATACCATTCATGATCGAGAGGAAGAATTTGTTGATCACTAACCAACCACTCTTGTGTAAGAAGTCCCTGATATTGTGTTGGATGAGGTAAGTGTAGATCATTAGTATGATCCCTATGTTGAGGCATTAACAAAAGAAGAAGTTGGTTTTTTGTTTTTAGAAGAGACGGGATTGGGTACATATTGCATTCATGAAGAAGGTACAATCATACCATAACTTGTCAAAACACAAAACAATTCTAAAGGTCTATGGAAATTTTTATTTGATGGCACGAGGAGTAAGAATGGATCTAGTGCTGGTGTCATGATAATTTCTCCAGAAAGAGATAACTACTTCTTATCTTTTCGGTTACAATTCAGTTGCACTAATAATGTTGCTGAATACAAGGCCCTTGTGCAAGGAATTCAGCTAGCTTAAAAGAAAGGAATCAAAGCCCTAACTTTTTTTTGAGATAGTAAGTTGTTTATCAAGTGACGTCATGGAGTGCATCCAAAAATGATCTCTTAAGATCATACAAGAACCGAGTCTGGGATTTGATTGAATATTTTGAAGCTTTTGGGATCCACACGGTTCCAAGAAATCAAAATCAAGATGTTGATAGGCTTACTACGATTGGCTTGCAATAAGACATACTTGTTGATATCACGAAAGAAGGGTGACAATTTTTCAAAAGGGTGGTTTCACCTGCAGTACATGATAATGTGAGTAGCTGGCAAGTGTTTGATAGTGACAAATAAATTATTTTATTTCTACAAGAGGAGGCAGAGTTTGCTACGAATTGTCAAGCAAAGTTGTAGGAAACATACGGTGATCAAATCATACAATTGAAAAGAAACAAGCTACCAAAAGGCTTAGTTACTCTGGAATCCATCTTCAATTCAGACGATCAATCCAAAAGACAAAGCTCTAATATGGTGGTTAAAGAAGAATATTTTGAGGAAGTCGAGGTAGCAAATGAAAAGTTTTTGAAGATTGGAAAAGTATGCACTCCCGAAGAAAAAGAAGCTTTCATCAAAAAGTTTTAAGAGCGTCACAACATTTTTGCATGGAGCTACAAAGACCTGCATGGATTTGTTCTAGGTCTAGCACAACATACCATCGAACTGTATCCTAATGAGAAACCAGTTCGTCAGAAACAAAGGCCAATTAATCCCAAAATTAAGTCACTAATGAGAATGGAGCTAACCAAACTGATCGAGGCTTGTATAATTTTTCCTATCAAGCATTTCTCTTGGGTAGCCAATCTAGTCCCTGTAAGGAAGAAGAACAGAGAAATATGGCTATGCGTGGATTTCAGGGATTTGAACCATGCCTCGTTGAAAGATAATTATCCTCTTTCGTCAATGGAGAAAATCCTTCAAATGGTTGAAAGAGCTCAAAGTATTTTCTTTTCTCGATGGTTATTATGGTTACAATCTAATTTTGGTCCAAGAATCTGATCAATTCAAGACATGGCTTCCACTACTAAGTGGGGTACGTATGCTTACAACAAAATTCCATTTAGATTGTCCAATTCTAGGGTTACTTTCCAAATAGCCATGGAAATGGCATTTAAGGGACTAATCAATGATATCATCTTGGTTTACCTTGATGATATAAATGTATACTCTAAGCATGCAGAAGACCAAATTACGCACCTAACAAAGGTTTTCCGAAGGTGTAGGGAATTTAAGGTTTCACTCAATCCTAAGAAATGTAGTTTTGTAGTGCACGAGGGGAATTTTTTGGGGCATGTTGTTTTAGCGGAAGGGTTGTCAATCGATCTAGCCAAAATTCATTCAATTATGTCCTTATCTCTCCCAAGTCACAATAAGGGTCTCCAGAGTTTTCTTGGCAACCATAAATTTTGTGCGGAGATTCATCCCTCAATTTACAGCATTGGCTAAACCACTGACAATCATGTTGAAGAAAATATGCCATTCTCATGGAAAAAGGAAGGGAAAGAGAGTTTTGAAGCCATTAAGACAAGAAATTTCTCAAGCTCCCACATTGGTGAACCCCATGTTTGATAAAGATTTTATTCTTTATTCTTTTGCAGGTCAAGAGAGCATTTTAGGTATCCTCACCCAGCAAAATGACGAATCTGATGGAGCAACCAATTGCTTTCTTCAGTCAATCCCTAAAATATTATGAGCTAAAGTATTCATTTTTTGAAAAGCAAGTCTTTTCTGTTATTTGGGATTTGAAGAAGTTAGACATATGTTATCTAATAACAAAATTCATTTGATGGTGTCTCATCCCAGAGTTAAATACTTTTTGCTAAATAAAGACATGAATGAGAAACGTGTCAGATGGGTTACTAAAGTTATGGAATACGATGTACACATTAAGGTCACTAAGATCGTTAGGGGTAAAGGCCTATGTTAACAGTTGGCCTACAGATTTGGAGACAAAGGCTGAAAAAGATACAATGCTCCTGAATGAACCTTAGGAAAATGACCAGGTTGATTGGTTGTCAAAGATGAATTTTTTTCTCCTTTTAGGAGTATATCCTGCTAACATGGATAAAACTCAAAGACATAGCTTACATCTTCAATCCATTCCTTATGTTTTGGTGGATAATGTTCTCTTTCGTAGAGATTTAAATGGTGTTCTACTTCGATGTATAGGACCAGGGCAGACGGATAGGATTTTGCAAGAATTTCACAATGGTTTGTCTGGAAGGAATTACTCTGCAAGGAATACTATGGTAAAGATCATGAGGTTTGGTTACTATTGGCTAGATTTATTCAAGGATACTCATTTCTGGGTAAGGAAATGCAAGGAATGTGCTTTTTTCACAAGAAAACAGAGATTGGCAACCCTTCCTCTTCACCCAATTCAGGTTGACCAACCTTTTGTCCAGTGGGGATTGGATTTCATTGGAATGCTTAATCCTCCATCTAGTGATGGACATAAATGGGTTCTCACTACAATAGACTATTTCACTCACTGGACGGAAGCCATGGCACTGAAAGAAGGAAATGAAAAGGTCGTTCTTGATTTTCTGGAAGGAATAATGACATGTTTTAGTGTTCCATTTAAAGTAATTTAAGACAATTCAATGGCATTTCTTAGTTTGAAATTAACTAAATGGGTTGTCAAGAATGGGGTTTATCTCAAAACTTCATCAAATTACTACCCACATAGGGAAATGGATTAGTCAAGTTCAGTAACAAAAATATCATACAGATCATCAAGTGTACAATGGAAACCAATACAAGAACTTGGCACACTTAGCTTAAAACACCCTGTATGGCAGACCAGATCACACCCAAAAGGGCTATTGGGAATTCACCTTTTATGCTAGTATATGGAAGGGAAGAAAAACTCCCACTATCTCTAGAGCTGTCTTCTTTGGAATTAGCACATCAACTGGAACTCATGGAAAATGATTCAATGACAGTCAGGTACTCCGAACTAATGGAGCTAGAAGAAACAAGGAACAAAACAATGAAGACCCTAGAACAAAATCAATCTCAAGTTAAAAGATCTTTAAAAAAAAAGGCATCCAAAAAGGATTTTCGTGAAGGAGATTTGGTTCTCAAATGGGATGATGACAAAGCCAAGCCGGGTATGCATACTAAATTTGATTCCCTCTGGAGTGGACCATATATCATCACAAGCTACAAAGAAGAAAATTAATTTTTCTTATCAAGACTCAACAAAGAAGAATTTCCCATACATGTGAATGGGATTCATTTCAAAGATTTCTTTTGACAATAGTTTTTGCATTTGTACAATGTTTTTGTTTTGTCATTTCCTCCAAGTGCTTCGCACATTGTGTTGTTTTCTTTTCTATTTCTTTTCATTTGGTGTGCTTTGAATATATTTTATTTTTAGGAATCTTTTTCCCAATGGTTTGTATAAGGCTACTGGCCTAATGCTTAGCAAGTAATTCATTCCCTGGATGTCGCCAAAAATGTTAACCTTTAAAAATTACCTCTACAGGAAGGTGCTTTCAAAAAATTGTCAAATTCCTTGAACCTGTAGAGTAGAGTTTTCTTGCCCGAAGGTGTTTTCAAAATTTCAAAGTTTTCTAAACTCCAAACTCTAAATTTTTCAGACTTCGGAGGTCTTCTTATTTCAGAGTTTTCTGTCAATTGCAAAATGAAATTTTTGTTTAGAGTTCCGAACTCCGAAAACCTGAAGTTCTGAAATTTTAGAACTTCAGAACTTTCAGGTTTCAGAGTTCTCCTTGGCATTTTTCGTTATTTTTCGTTGTCGGTCTTTGAACTTCTGAAACTCCGAAGTTTCAAAATTTCAGAACTTCAGACTTTCAGGTTTCAGAGTCTCATGTTACCTTCATGGATATTTTTGTTCCTGAAGTTCTGAAGTCTGAAACCCTAAAGTTTTGAAATTTTGAAACTTTGGCCTTTCGGAGTTTCAAAGGTTTCACATTTTTCGCTTTGACATTTCAGAGTTTTGACAGTTGTGATTTCAGAGCTTCCACAAAACATTTAATTTCCAACTACCCCCACACGTGTCGGCTTCTGAGCATTAATTCCAGGGTTCCCTATATAAACTCAAAATTTTACCTGTCATTTTCACTTGGTTTTTTTCTCTGACACCCTGATTTTACCACACCATTTTGTACTTTCAAGGCATCACTTTCAAGGTAAATTTTTAGGTTATTTCTTCTTTTTGGTTTATGATTAATCAGGGATTTTTTGTTTGTTTCTTTTTTATCTGTTATTCTTTTCTTTTCTTGCTTGGCATGAAAGCTCCTATCATCCACTGTTCGTATTTAACCATGTCATCTGATTATTTTCTCAACACTGCAAGCTTCAATTCATGCAGGCATCTAGTCTCATCAAATCCAAGGATTTTGCAACAAGTTCCTTTCAGATCTTTAGAATATTTAACTTTCGCTACTTTTGAAATTGCGATTTAGCTATTTCAGAGTTTTTGAGGTTGGAGTTTAAGCAGTGCTTTCGGATTTTCAGAAGTTCACTTTTCGGCGGTTTGCTGGCCAGGGTTTTGGAATTGTGAAGTTCAGAGTTTCAGAGGTCAGAGTTTCAAAGCTTTGGAGTTTTGGAGGTCGGTTTTCGAAGGTCCGCTTTTCGGAGGTTCACTTTTTGAGGGTTTCAGAACTTGCAAAGTTTTTAGACTTTTAGAGGTTTGTACTTTGGAGTTGAAGATTTTTTGGAATTTTCAGACTTCAAACTTCAGTATTTGGAACCTTTAAGGTTTCTTATAAAGTTTTCAAAGATAAATCGGATTCCAAATTTTGAATTCATGTCAACTTCCTCATCAAAGGGAAAGGGAAAAATGAAGTACACATTCTTAGGAGTTTCTCCTCACTCATGCCTATCTTCAAATTTGGGGAATATTGGAGATATTGATCTTGGACAAGTGGATATGCCAGACTTCTGGGAAAGATTAAAGGCCCCTAATAAGAAACCTTAGATGAAGGCCATATTCAATAGTGGATTTCTCTCGTATGGGTTTTCCTTCATCCATGCATTTCCCTAGTTTGTCTTGGCTGTAACAACTCACTTTGATAAGGATTCTGAATCCATTAAAGACGATGCAACAAGGTCGTGATTAGGCTGGACACCATGATTTCTTTGAAGATTTATTTAAACTTCCAGATGTTGAAGGATATGCAACAATTTCACTAGAAGCCTGTAATTGAACATTGGGATAAAGACACTGAACTGTGTACAAAGGTCATGATGAAGAGTTACTTGGCCAAGAATGTCATCAAGCTTCCTAAAACATTGTTCCGCTCAGACTTCATCCAGGAAGTAAATGATCTTATTGTATTGTTGAGTAGAGTTTTGGGTCTCACTTTGGTGAGGGAATTTCAGGAATGGATGTTCCTTTATATTGCTACTATCAAGAAGAATAAGGAATTCATACGATGGGGGGAACATATCAGTAGTTCAATTTGTTTTCAGTTGAGAAATGTCTTGACTTCTAAAAACTTCTTCATGACTTCCTTCCTCGTTTATGTTGCAACTGCCATGGGAGAATTCAATGGTTTGAATACAAAAGGTGTTAGAAGTGTGTCACAGATTTATCAATTTTATCCTCAAATTACAATGGAAGAAGGAAACAAACATTTCCGTAGGGTCAATGATGCCTTTTTTGTTGTCCTCCTTTATCATTTTGATAAAAAATTGTATAATCAAAGAATTTCTGATGAAGCTTTTAAAGAGGTAAGGGAATGGGGAGCCATCTATCTTTAATTCCCAACATTCACATACATCAGGATTCCAGGTTTTCTAGGTGCCCCTAGAAAATTACCAAGATGTCCTACCAATAAATGGGTCTTGCTAGAATTGGTTTGACAATTGTTGGATTACCATAAAATTCAAAATAAATGACATAAGGTGGGAGTCCAGTTTCCTATTTCAATAGGAAGGTATACATGTGCCATTATTTACAAGGCAAAGAATGTGGATGGAGAGATGTCTAAAGTTACCTTGTGAACTTTCCATCCCAGAACTAACTTTGATTACTGGGGTAAGTTCAGTGAAATAGGATTGGCCAGTTCTCATGTTCCTCAGTTGGAGGATATTTGGATTCACTATCAGGATGAGATTATTATCAGACAATGAGAATATGAGAGGTTGAACTTGGATGAAGTTAAACAATTTGGTATTGCAGATATTTAGAAGGAATGAAGGATGATGATGAAGTATTGGATCTGATTTACAGGAACAATAATGTTGCTAATCAACCTTTTCCATGGATTGATTGGTACCAAGAAGAACATTACAATACTAAGGAAAGGGTGGGGCCCATTCTACAAAGGACATATGATTGGTTGGATACCTTGGGAATTTCACCCAAAGGATTAGATCAATCTATAAGAATAGAAGCCCAACCAACACTGAGTCTCCCTACACCCACGAAAGGTAAGAGGTCTACCCAAAAGGCCAATATAACTCCAAGGAAGATCTCATTTGTTTTTGGGAGTTCCTTTCTTTCAAAATTTCCCATTGCAAGGTTGTGTCCTCTACAACACAAGTATCAGAAGTTGTTGAAGTTAGTGATTCTCCAGTTGTGTCACAAGATTTTCCACCCCCTCCTTCACTACCATTGTCATCATCTTCATCTCCACTTTCCCCATCATTATCCACTACTCCTCTACTCATCTCTTATTTTCCATCCCCATCCATGGCCCAAGTGTTTTCATCCCTTCTCATTCTCTCAGTAGGGGAAATGATTGGGTCTCCAATTTCCACTCCATTTTCTCAGCAGCTTTCATTTCCTTCCATTTCCACTTATCTTGTTGCATCCACTCCCAAGGCTATTCTCACTTCCACCCCATCTATCATAACCACTTCCATTTCATTGTCAACTGATATTACCAGTTCCATTGTTTTATCTAATGCTCCAAGTTCAAACCAACCATGCCACTTTCATCTGCATCTACTATACCTGAATGGCTATATCGCCAAACCCCAAAGTAGAAGAAAAAGGTTCCCCTTATAGATGTGATAGATCTGAGCGTGCTGGAACCTACTCTGAAAGAAACAGGCCAAACAACAAAGGATCATCTCTAATTTATCAATAAACCAGTTCAGGAGAAAGGTTCATGGAGGTAGCTACTCCCGTTGAAGGGAAAACTAAAGAAACCATTACGAAGCAGATTATTAGATCTCTAGGTTTTCACTAGGAAAGGCAACACATGAAGGTGCCAAACAGGATGTTCAAGTGGCCCTTGGAATTTTTTTTGAGAAGTATGACAAAGATAAAGCTTCCAAAGATGAATTGAAGTCAAAGGTTGAACAACTTACTGCTCTTTTAAGGAAAGTAACACAACCCACTCCAACTACTGATCCTTCAACTACAACTATGCTCTGACAGTTTCTTCCATTTTGGATGATATTTCATATCATGAAATTGAGAAGATAGGTCAGAAGGGAAGATCAGTAAACATATGGATAGAATGCATGCTTCAGGAAGCTAATCCTTTGATCAAAATAGTTGTTGAATTGTATAATGATTTACAAACTGAAAGAACTTCTATTCAAATGATAGATGAAGTCCTCTCTGAGGACAATAATAATTTGAATATGAATTTAACTACATGGGGAGAGATTAGATATGTGGACCCAGATTTACTCCTCAAGAAGGCAGTAATTGATGATACTTCTAAATTGTTTGAGTTTCAAAAAGCTATGGAATTTAGATCCCAGGTATTGCAGGATTTGATCAAGAAATTGGATGATAAATGTGTGGAAATAATGGATGGTCTAAATGATATTTCAGAAGAATTTGATAATATAGACTGAAAGTTTTTCAATGAGAATATTGATGCTCTTCCAGTTGACCAAATTAAATCAAATTTCAAGGATTTGGTGAAGAAGGATGATGAAGTGACTAAAAATTTCAATATCAATTCAATTTACAGGTTAGTCTCATGCCAGAATTTCATAAGTCAGCTGAAGAAAGTAGTGAATAAGTTGAAAATGTTTCCATCCAAAGTTACGAGGGAGATTGATACATTGTACGTGGTAAATCATTATGCATGTGGACCAGAGGAGGAGGAGGTACATGGAATCATCAAATGTTTCATTGATTACAAACACCAGATGGCTATGTGGGAAGAAGATCAGGGGAAAACCAAACAAGAGAGAGATGTTGCAGGTCCAAGCTAAGCCAGGTGGCCATGATTGGGATGGTTCCAAGCTCTGAATTAGTCAAAGTTGTAGGGTTTACTTATTCAAACCTTTGCAACAACTTTACTATTTTTATGGGAGCTTGTTCCCTTGAACTTATTATACTCTATTTTAGTAACTTGTTAATTAAGGTTCAATTGTAATGGCTCAACCTCTGGAACTTATAAATAGTTAAATGCATTAAGTTTATGTAGACTTTTTAGATCATTTGAAAAGTTACTCTTCAAGCTTGGAAGAGTGCTTCATATACTTTGAGCCTTTCAGTTATATTCAGAACAATATTTTTCCATGAAAAGTCTGGTTTATTGTGTTAATCATTGATCAATTTATAGCTTGTGAATGTTTAATTCCTTGATGTGATTGGTTAATTTTCCTTTATCCCAGTTATCTTATTTCAATTTATGTGAAAAGTGATATAGTTACTTTGAATATCAGTTGTGGAAAAGCTATTTCCTTTCTGTTACAAAGTTGCATTATTATTTATAGTCATGGATGGAGGAAGATTGCAAGACATGTGCATATCATATATTGTTGTGAGGAGTTGATTATGCATTTAAGTGGGTCTATTTGTTCAATATACTTGGTGCATCACCTTATTTTTCCTTTTTTTATCTTTGACTTTAAGCCCATAAGTTGAGTAGATTAGAGTTATTTTCAAATGTTTTAGCCTTGCATATTGATCTTAAATTAAGTTCTCCAAGTCTCAAAGGAAGTTGAACTTCTCTAGAGGTTCATCCCAAGGAGAAAAGGTCCCACACCTTAGGGATGATCCAATGTTGCATAGGATCACTTAGAGATTTAACGTGTGCATGATTTTCGTGACAACACCATCAAGCATACTTAGTATTCTTGATGACAATTTTTTGTGATAGAGTGATGGTTTATTTTAACAAAACATGTAAGATAATTTATTTTTTTTCAATTTTGTTGAAGACAAGAATCCCTTTTCATTGCACTATTAGATCAAAGAATTGATTGAATCAATTTTGGTTAGTCCTTAATATGGTTGAAGATATTAAATTACTTAATAGTGGTAATCCTAAGGGCTAGAAACCTTAAAGCGAGAACCAATACAACAAGCAATCTTGTTAAACCTACTCAAATGAAAGATTAGTCCATCTTGAGGGAATTGAAGAAGAGAAAAACAACCCACTTGGTGTCTTATTTAATTGAAAAATGATTGTTTCAAGTAATGGGAGATCCTAAGTGTTGTATAATAACTTGAAATTGCAGTGTAAGACTTAAGAGAACAATCTCAAACTAACTTTAAAGGCTACAACTTAAGTGATGGAGTATATAATTTAAGTGATAAACATCTCAAGAGTCTATGGAAGAGTTGCAATGCTAGCACCACTTGTCTTAAAGCCCTGAACATATATAAAAGAAAAACATTCACCAAGGATCTGATAAGGTAGGTTAGTTACTCAAAACGTCATAGTCACAAGTAGTGTCAATGTGGCAGGGCAGATGAAAAGTCTTCCTTTCTCCATCATTTGAAGAGATTACTGAACCTTCTATAGGAAATTTTCAGTTAAATGTTAGAAAATAAGCCAGTTACACAAAAACAAAAGGTGATCCATCTTCCTTTTTACGTGTTGTGGTATGTGAAGTGTATTAAGTCTAAGTAGGTATATATGAAAAAAGATATAAGAGATACAATTTTTGGTTGTTATGCATTCTTGCTTGACATATAATAGAAAAAGTGAAAATTGAGGGAATGCGAAATGGTTTTGAATATAAAAGGAACATTTTGTGAAGGGATATGTTACTGATAGAAAAAATGAGTAGAGTAAGTATAAGACTGCGTTGAAAAAGGTAGTGAGATGTAGATATGATGAAGTGTTAAAAGAGTGACATTGATGTGAGAGCATGAAACTGTGTCAAGAAGAGTGTTGAGATGGATGCATGTTGAAGATTTGAGTTGTTGAAAAAGTTATATATGTAGAGCATTGAGCTGAGAAGAAAGAGGTGAAGGTAAATAAGCACACAATAGATATAAATTTTCTTTATGAACAAAGAGTATTTTAGAAGCATAAGGGATTGATAGGGGGGGTGAATCATTCCTTTAAATTTTTTATTTCATTTACCATTCATCATAAATTATCTTTCATACAACCATTCATTCAACTACGTACCATATGTGTGTAAACATAAGCATATAAACAATCATAAGTAAGATAAAGAGAA
Organism: Taxus chinensis; assembly: GCA_019776745.2. NCBI lineage: Eukaryota > Viridiplantae > Streptophyta > Pinopsida > Cupressales > Taxaceae > Taxus > Taxus chinensis. Next base: position 886,726,763 of record CM034149.1, read on the forward strand.
AGATAGTACACAAAAGACCAAAATTAAGTGGGAAACCCTCATGGGGAAGAAAACCCATTGAATATATGCTTATATTAATCAAAGATAAGTAATTTAATGAAGCACCAACTTCACAAGGAGCACCAACCCTACAAGGAGCACTAACCCATAATTTAGTGAAGCATCCAATACACAAGGAGGATACAACACCCTATGGATGACCAATCAAAAAAATTTCCACATAAAGATGTTTTATCTCTGAAAATGTTTCTGCCACAACTGATAGAGATCGCTATTTCAACTCACAAACCCTAGATCATACCCTAGGGCATCAAACTTGCTCTTTATTCTTCTTTCTTTATTTTATCCTTTTTCTCTCAAGCTATCCAATTTTCCACAACCTATCATGATATTTATCAGATTTCAAAGCATGCTCTCATACCTTCAAAATTTCTTCATCTAGGTCGCACACCTTCCCTCCAAGAGCACTTGTTTAAAAATGAACCAAACAAACACTTAAATAAGATTTTCTTCCTTCCAAAAAAAAATAGGTCTATTGCTCATGATAATTGTAAATCAAAAAACTTTATAAATTCATAAATTTTAATTACAACAATCAAATATGACCCATATAGGTCATCCTAGCCAAAAACCTCATTACATGTGCCAAACATGGCTCAAAACCCCATAGGCACATTCTTAAAAATTCCCTTACATAAAATCCATACTTATTAATTACCCATAACCATTTAAATATGATGAAAATATCATAAAACATTCATACATTTTTTCAATTAATATCAACCAATCAAATAATTTCATTTACTGGGCCCACTTCCCTTTACAAATCTCAAAACAGTTGTTTCCTGCACCCTTCAACTCACTAGAAACTTTATCTAATCACCAAATAAATTTTAATAAACAAAAACATGCCATGTGACCACTCAAAATAAATGGTATAACCTTTATAAAAATTCTAAGAAATATATAAGTCATGAAACATCCTTCACTTTAAACCACATCAACATTTGCTTTCACCATATCAACCTGCAAGAAAAATTGTTTCCAAAGGTTAGCTCATTAAAGCCTTTATTCATATAGTAAAGGATTATAAATGGATTTATTGGATGCTTGATTCATCCTTATTCACATTCCATGTAGTATCAAACATCAAACAATCCATCACATGCTTCAAACAACATCAAACTTACTTAAAACTAGATTCTGTCCTGAACTGCCAAAAACCTTCTTACTCAAAGAATGCCCTAGAAAACCTATCATATGACCTCATCATGATGAAATAAATATATCACTTGAAACCTATCTTAATATTATTTCCAAAACATCTTTAATCATCTTAGGAATCTACCTTTAGCTCAAGTTATAGCCATTTTACTGAACCCTACTATTTGAGATTCCAAAACTGCCCTTTAACCAATCAACTTGTTTGGACATCAAAACCTCATGAACCTACATGAAAATTCTCCAAAAAATCCATGGAAATCAATAAAACTCCCATAAATTATGCAACATCAATTTTAAATGCTACTCCTTTGGATGATATTGTCTTAAAACCTTCTTCTCCAGAAACTACTATCTTTTAGGATGGGCCCACATATTACCATGACCTTAACCATACATTTATTGAAATCCTAAGGATTCCTATAAAAAAATAAAATCAACATATTTTCACTTTCAATAAAAAATGGGTCAGTATACTTCACTTCCTCCAAATTGCTCCTAGCTAACGTTTAACTAGGGTTGTAGACCACTTTACCTTCTTAACATTCGTTCATAAAATACCAATGATCAAACAACCTGATTATTTTTTTGAAACATTATAAACTCACCTCAGAATCATTCTTGAAATCCATAATTTCCCATGCAAATCACACTATTCACAACGAGCATCAAAAATTAAAATTTGAGCTTGATTTTCACCTGTTCTTGGCCCTGTCTCACATAAAATGACATATATTGCAAAATACACATCATGGGAACCTAAACTTTTTCTGAGAACACTATGATACATCCATATAACATCTTTAATCATCATAATGTAAATATCATACTTCAATATCTGCAACCTATCTCATTTTCATAACCTTACCTTAGGGATTCTCACTGCAGAAGTTGGTATCAATTGAAATAGTGCAATATATGAAAAAGAAACCTCTAAAATGACCCAAAAATATATCATAATCCATGATACACATAATATCATGCATCCTTTAGATCATCTAGCTCCAAATCTCACTGTCACACCTCCAAGTAAGCATACCTGCTCCCAATTACAACATATAACATAGAGATCTACTTGTACCAGTACCATACTACTACTATGAGCACTCAAATACCCTCAAGTAATGATACCCACCATGTCAAAATGCTTCCCAATTAACCAAGAAGCTCGTGCTACTAAACAACACCTCCTAGGCACCTGTATAGGCTTGTAAAAGTAAGGATACTTCATCGAAATATCACCGTACCAGCTCAAACACAGCTGAACCAGTATGTTAGCATCACATACATCATCATGAAATCATCCCACAACATTTAATTTTTCACTAATTTTGTTTTTTTATCAATGAAAAAACCTATTAGGCGCATATGCCAACAATCTCCCCCTTTGTCATTGATGGAAAACACCATGAACTTCTCCCCCTTTTTACATTAAAGACAAATTAATGCATGTAACTCACATACTTTACCTTCTTCAGCTTCATAGCTCCATTTTATTTTTGCAAAAATCAACCAAATATCTCAAATAGACTCTTTCTCTTTATTTTTTCTCATAAAATGATTTTTTCCTTCATTTAACACATGCACACATCATGTGCCCCTGGAAAAAGCACTTCCATCATATGAGAAAAAAATAGTTCATCATGAAAAACCATATTCTCACATTGTTAGGGGTAAAATAATTATTTTCCATATTCTAGGAAAGTAGAAGTAGCTAAATCCATTATTAACCTTGTTGTATTCTTCAAAAACCAACTGAAACTGAGCATTAGTTGAAGCATAAACATCATGAACATGCCAACAATGTCATTATGAGACAATACACTCATCACACCTTCCTTCATGATTCTAATCCATCTTTTCTAGGACAAAAACTTGTATATCAAGGCAGATACATTCACTTCATACCAAGAACAATACTGGGAGACCATAACAAACTTCTTAGTGCAATTTAGACCATTTTAAACATGCATCTATATGTCAACCATGCTATGAATCATGAACATATTTCTCCCCCTAGCCTTAAGACCTCCATTTCTAGATTTTGAGCACAAAAATGAGCAACTAGTCATGTCACCAAGCCTTGGATTCACATTTGCAATTTTTGTCGGTCCCTAAGCAACTTATACAATCTTCTACATTTATTTTCAGTCTTCTACAACTTATAAGTTATAACATGGATCCATAAGCAAGTAAGAAGATTCTAACCTCATTTTCACCTTGGATATTTCTTGATAACACCAAGTCAATGTCTAAAACCATTAGCTCCCCTTGTTAATATTAGTTTGTATACTTACTTGGCCCCCATATACCTGGAGAACCATTTTTTTTTTCTACAAAAACATTGAACATTGTTAGATGATAGTCATCAATATTTCACTAACCACAACTTGATTGGGAAGAGTAATTAGGGTCTTTATGGCTCCTAGATTAAGCTCCCCTTGTCCTTAGAGGAAAAATTACACCTTCTTAACAGCCTGACCACTATTTTTGAGTATTGTAGCACTGTCTCAGCCTTTACTGGGAGTTCAAAGTCAATGTATTGACCCAAAACTAGACCATTTCATCATGTAATAAAACTTCTCCATACATATTTATCATGGAACTCTCAGGAAAAGGAATGAGATACATCATTTGTACTTCAAAATCATTGCCACCAAACAATAACTAAGCTCTTATAGGCCTATAGATTTCTCATGCGGAGAAAGAATACATTTTCAATATTTTACAAGCATCAAAGACATCCATCAACTACTACATCAAGCAAATAATGAATAGATGAATGAACTTACATTTTCATAATGAGAATGAAATTTCAAATATGAGCTGTACCACTGAAGAAAAAAAACGTACTATGCCCATGTATGATAGGTCTTCACAGTCACCCTTGATTGACTTGTTTTATAGGAATCCAATAGAGACTTCATCTTATACTTCTTTACATCATCCATTTAGATACTTATAGGCTATTGAAAATATCATCTATAAGATTTGTAGCATTTCAAAATCATGAAAGAGACAACACCTAGACACTTTCTTCTCATGCACAAGTCTTTATACTAACAAATCACCTATAGGTGTGCATTCTTTACCATCTCTACCTTGTGGAACACAAATTCTTTACTTCAAGGACACATTAGAACCTATAACATTTAGATAACTTTCAAACAAGTGAAATCACTTATACATTCTTCACACACCATCATCAAGATTTTAGACACTTGAAGGCACACTCAATCCTTTAAATACTTGTTTCTCATTCATTTTTAGCAATAGGACACCATATGATATGCTTTCTTTCATGAAGCAGGATCTCATTTCAAATCCTCAATTTTCACTCTTATCATTTCAACAAAGACACAAATAACTTCATAGACCTTCTAATATAGACATAGAATTTTGAGACCACTTGTCATGCCTTTTATATGAATTTTATTCAACTTATAAGTTTACTTACAATCATGTCTTCTACATTTTTCATTCTTATGGCTAACATTAGGTTTCTTTTGATCAAACCCTTGATGTATTTACCTCATTCTTCAGTAATCATGTAGGATAACACAATGCTTTTCCTTCTTCAATCTACAAAATCTTATCATGGGTATGATACAAACTCTTCATATATCATTATTAGCTTTAGAGAGAAATAACATACGTTTCAATGCCATTTCACAGTCAATTTTATTTTCTTAGTATTGTAGAATTACATTTGAGATATCTTCAACCTCACCCTTTACCTGTATCTCTTTGAATTGTGTCAATAAAATGACCATTAACCTTGATTTAAACTCCATTCTTAGATCTGCATAAAAATTTCAACATTCCTTTGCACATACATCTATATAGGAAACACAACTATGATGAGTTGATACCCCATCTTGACAACAATATTATTGAGAGATCTTCTAGGTAACTCTTTGGTAGACTCAGACCAGATTTAACGATTTGAAACTCAATGACTCATAGACAATAACTTCCACATACAATTACAAAATTTGAAGTACAAGATACACCTCTTCACACCTTGACAACTTACTAGGTTATCTCTGATCAAACCCTTTGATTCCTTCAACTTATTATGCAACTTCAAGACATTATTTGCACATTGCTACTATAATTCAACTCAAACATCACAACCTCTATCACTAATAACTTCATGTATTGGATAAATACAAACTCAAAGATCAAGCATTATATTGTAGTTTAGCATTACTTGTTGCACACAGAGATACACCCTCATATCATCTGCATATATTTACATTATCTTAGGAATGTGATTAGGTCTGTTCTAGTCACAATATGATCTTATATATAGATCTTGAATCTCCATGACTGATCAATCCACAATTCCTCATACATGTTTGCATTGAGACATAAATTTTAAATTTTATTTCCATTTTCATAACCTAAGCACACTTTTGCTTACAACCATGGTGTCTTCTTACTCTTTACCCAAAAACCTTATGACAATCCCATTGAGATCAACCTCCTTGATACCCTGAGGGACTCTAAAACACATTTTCAATTCTTCATGGCAATATTACATGACACAGACTCCACAAACATGGACTAAAACATAGTGCACCATACTTTAGATATGATATTTGACATGGATACCTTACAATTCTAGAACTATGTTCAAGAAAAACTAATCACAATAACTTTACCTTTGCCTTGATTATTTGAATATTACAGACTTCAAATAACATAACAAGTGAACTGAGACACTAGAAAATTCTCAAATTTTGACACCCTAAAAGCTCATACTATTGAAAATTCAACTCAAATTCAAGTTAGACCAAGTCAAATAACTTTGATTTATTTTCATGATGTAGGAACACACATTGATCATTTTGGAGTTTACAAGAAATCTCAAGGAAGATAAACAAGCTCAACCAAGGCTACATAGACTTCTTGTGAGCTTAGATTAAATAGATAGAGACCAATAATACATAACTCAGACTGAAACATATTGAATACACATACAAAGAATACATTCATGAAGTAATACTATAGATTCTACAAAGACCAGAACTTAAACATGACAAACAAAATTTAAAGGAAAAGAAGATAAACTTGTGAAAACATAGACACCTAACAAGTGTAATACCTCAAATAATTCATGGATAAGGTCACTTAACATACCTTACAACTTTGGAGGTATTAAACACTACTATATTTCTTAGCTTGTCATGAAATGAAGCATGGAGGCACCAATGATCTTCTTGACCTTGAGAAAACATACCCTTGTGAGTTTTCATTGGTATGTTGACCTTGTTTTCTAACTTCATAGCATTGGAATCATCCTTGAAAGGTTTCAAGATGATATTCAATATTCATGACTTCACTAGCTTGATCATTTTTTATTACTTATGATTTTGGAGCATTCCTCTTTGCTTGAACCTCTTGATTAGATCCCTTGACTATCATGGTTGCACCTTTTAGATCATACTTATCGATGAGCCTTCTCTTATTTGGACAAAATATTGCAATATGACCTAATTGTTGACAATTGAAGAAAACACCATTCTTATTCCTTCTAGGATAAAGATACTTAAGTTCTATCCACAATATTTTTCTCTATGAACATACTCACAACATGAATAACATTCACCTTTGAAGATAGTTCTATCACTCCTAGGAAGCCTCTTTTTACAATCTCTAGATCTATGACCAAAATCATGGAAAATAAAGCAATAACCATTAAATAAAGGATCATACCTCATGGCATTAGGTTGTTTAACTAAGTTAGACCTTCTTGGATCAGATTTCTTGGTCATCTTCTCAGTTGGTTTAGTGCTTGGACCAGCTTCATGATCATCCTTCTTTTTCTATCCTTCAAACCCTAGGCGTATTTTGTCATTTTTGCCTCTTTGAATCTCCAACATGTCATTAAGATCCTTGGATATCTTCTCAAATATTTCATGCATCTGAAACTCACTAGTTGCATCCTTCAAATCATATTCAAGGGATTTTAACTTGTCTTCATACCTGGAACAAGCATCTTCTTTCTCCTTTAGAGCATTAGATAAACTTTCCACTTGATATTTCAAATCTTTGATAGCAAGATCATGATCTTTATCCATTTCATCCACTATCTCTTGTAATCTAAAATCCAAAGACTCAAAATTCTCACATTTTCTTCTCCAAAGATCTATAGACTTACCCATTTGTGCTTCTAGGATCACCTTCAAGTTGGTAAACTCTCTTCACAAGGACCTTATCTAATACCAAATGTTATAAGAACAAGGGACTGAGAGGTGGGCGTGAATTAGTCCTGTAAAAATTTTCTTTCATTTACCATTTATCATATGTTATCAATCATATAACCATGTACCATATGCATGTAAACATAAGCATATAAACAACCATAAGAAAGATCAAGAGAAAGAGAGTACAAAAGGCAAAAAAAAATAAGTGGGAAACCCTCATAGGGAATAAAAACAACTGAAAATCTAATTATATTACTCAAATAAAAGTAATTTAGAAGCACCAAATTCACAAGGAGCACCAACCCTACAAGGATCACCAACCCCTAATTTAGTGAATCACCCACTCAACAAAGAGGCTACAACACCCTAAGGATGACCAAGAAATAACTCATCCACCTGAAGATGTTTTATTTCTGAAAGTGTTGCTACCACAACTAATGGAGATCACTATTGTAGCTCACAAACCCTAGATCATACCCTAGGGCATAAAATTTGCTCTTTATTCTCCTTTCTTTGATCTATACTATTAATCTCATGCTATATTATTTTCTTCAACCTTTCATGATCTTTCTTAGGCTTCAAAACATGCTTTCATTTAAAATTTCTTCTTCTAGGTCACACAGCTTCCCTCTAAGAGCACTTGTTCAAAAATTAACCAAAAAAACACTTAAATATGATTTTATTCCTTCCAAACCAAAATAGGTTGGTCCCTCATGATACTTTAGACCTAAAAAATCTATAAAATTCATAAATTTTAATTACAATAATCACATATGACCAATATTGGTTGGCCTAGCCAAAAACATCATTATGTGTGCCATAAATGGCTCGATACCCAATAGACACATTCTTAAAAATTCCCTTACATCAAATACATACTTAGTCATGACCGAAAACCCTTTAAATATGATTAAAATATCATAAAAATCCATACAAGGTCGAAATTAATATCAACCAATCAAATTATTTCATTTATTGGGCCCAGTTCCCTTTACAAATCTCAAAACAATTATTTTCTGCACCCTTCAGCACCATGGAAACTACATTTGATCACCAAATCACTTCTAATAAACAAAAACATGCCATGTGACCACTCCAAAAAAAATTCAGAACTGGTAGAACACTTCTAATAAATCTATATGTCATGATTCATCCTTCACTTCAAACCACAGTAACATTTTCCTTCACCATATCAACCTGCCAAAAACTCAGTTTCCAACTGTTATCTCATAAAATCATTTATTTACAAATTCAATGCCTATAAATAGATTAATTGGATACCTAATTAGTCTCTCTTAACATTACATGTGATAGGAAGTATACACCAATCCATCTCAAGCTTCAAACATTATCAAACTTGCACAAAACCAAATTTTGTCTTGATCTACCAAAAACATTCTTTCTATAATAATGCCCTAGAAATCATATCATATAAGTTTATCATGAGTAAATCAATATACCACTATAAACCTCTTTGAATCTTATTTCCAATGCAACTTTAATCATCTTAGTAATCCACCTATAGCTCAAGTTATACCCATTTTATTGGACCCTAATGTTTGATATTCTAAAACTGCCCTTTGACCAGTCAACCTATTTGGACCGCAATACATCATGAACCTACATGAAAATGATTTGAAACCTCCATGGACATGAATAAAATCTTCCATACATCATGAACATAATTTTTTCATGCTACTCCTTTGGAGTATCTTGTATTAAAATCTTCTTCTCTAGAAACTGCTATTTTTAGGTGGGGCCCACATATCACCATGACCTAAACCATACATTTCTGGAAATAATGAGTAGTCCCATAAAATATCCAATCATCACATTTTCACTTTCAATCAAAACTTGGTTAGTATACTTCACTTTCTCCAAATTGTTCCTAGCTAGGGTTTAACCAGGGTTTTATAACACTTTACCTTTTTAAGATTCGTTCATAAACTCCTAACGATCACACAACCTCATTATTTTTGTGAAAACCTTATAAATTAACCATATAATCATCCCTAAAATCCAAAATATCCAATGAAAAATTCATAACAAGCATCAGAAGTTCAAATTTGAGCTTGATTTTCACCTGTTGTTGACCATGTCTCACATAAACTGACATATATTGCAGAATACACATCATGGTAACCTAAAAGTTTTTTCAAATCACTATGAAACATACCTATAAAATATCCAATCATCATAATTTTAATATCATACATCAATCTCTCCATCCTATCTCATTTGTATATCCTTACCTTAGGGATTCTCACTGTAGAAGCTGGTATCAACTGAAATAGTGTAATAATTGAACAAGAAACCTTTGAAAATTCCAAAAAAATACTTCATATTACATGATAAACCTAATAACATGCATACTTGAGCTCATCTAGCTCGAAATCTAAGTGCCACACCTCTAAGCAAGCATATTTGCTCTCAGTGAGCACATGTAACATATAGATCTACCTATACATGTACCATACCACTAATGTGAGAACTAAATCACCCTCAAATCATGTTATCCATCATGTAAAAATGATTCCAAAGTAACAAATAATCTCATACTTCCAAGCAACACTTCCTAAGCACTTGTATAGGATTGCAAAAGCAAGCATACCTCACTGAATCTCACTGCAGCAACTCAAACACACCTGAACCAATATGTTAGCATCACATGCATCATCATGAAATCATACGACAACATTTAAATTATCATTAATGTGGGTTTTTATCAAATACAACACCTATTATGACTACATGCCAAAAAAGTATGAGACAAGATGTTGATAGATGATTAAAGAAGTGTGAAGGTTAAAACATCATAAAAATGCAACTATGATCTAGAGTGTGGAATAGAGTATTAAAACAAAGAGATAATGAATTAGTGAATATATATCAGGAATTTTGATCCGATGTTTGTTAAATCTTGTTAATGTATAAGGAAGGTACTTAAATATATTACAGAGGTAGGCACTTTGAAGATGAAAATATTGAGATGAAATTTGATTGATATATCAACATACTAAGGTAATGTGAGCAGAGTGTTAAAGAGAGTGAATATTATAAGTGATGGTATGAAAAATTTATTCCAAATCAGGGTCTATGTAACAAGTTGAAGGTATGAAGTGTGACAATAATTTGTGTATAAAAGAAACCTTGTATGACAAAGATTAATTTTTGAGTAGATGATTAGAAGAGAGTGAATAATGAGATAATTAAAAATAAGAGTGAACTGTGTAGACACCTATAATTTAGCCTGAACAATTTAAATACTTAAATTGTGCTAATTATCCCCTTTCCCGCAAATTGTGCAACATATCGTCAATAGTTCTCATCTTCTCTCCTATCATCATTAATTAATTACATTACCTTAATTAATTAAGTCTTCTATTCAAGAAATACCCTAATTAATGACCTCCCATTAATTAATCCTTCCTTCTATCTAGACTAATTAATTATTATTAATTAATTAGCTTCCCCTTTCATTAAATCAATAAATCATTATTTAGTTGATTTAATTGCCTTCTATAGTCTAAAGCATGCTAATATTCCTCTAAAAATCTTTTATAAGCTTGCACACCTATTAATTAATCACTTTGGTTAATTAATAAACCCCCTTTATCCCCATGAGTTACTAAAGGAAAAATTAAACTATCATAAAGTTGACTCAACCCTTTCTAAACCCCCCTTATCCACAACTATCTCAAACATCTCTATTATCCAACATACAAAGGGATGTAGAGATTCCTCTATCTATTGGGCTATATAAAGAGCCCTCCTCCTACCTTTACACATACACCTACTCCTTAAAAGAAAGTGAGCATATAGGAAATACACTATAGCCATTTCGTCATCTTTGAGCATTTCTCCATTAGAGTGGATCTAATAATCATCCTTTTGCATTCCAACAATAAAGTTAGTGTTGTGAAGAAAAATGGAGTTAATCAAGAAATGCCTAATAAGGCATGGCTTGATGAGCCTCCACATTTGATCATCTTGGATCAAGCAACCACTAATCTCCTTTTGATAGCTAAAAGATATACATAGGTCTAGTTTTATTAATTTAGCTTTCTAAAATCGTAGAGTAATCATGTTACTATGTTAGCTAGAGGTTTTGCTTTCAAGATTCTAATGCATAGTATTAACGATTGTTACTTGTTTAGCTCTTAGCATGATGGTGTTTTGATTTCGATTTAGCTTTTTTGTAGGACTACTAGGTGTTAGTTCTAATTTTCTTAACTTAGCTAAACTAAACCATGCACACATTTGGAAAGCCCAGTGGGACGGGATCCTTTGTCCCTTAGCATTTTAGTTCACATTGTTTTGTTTTTGGCTAACCCCTTTCTATGCACATATGTAAGGTGTTTTTTTATGATTTTTGATATACTTACATGTGTGAGATCTTATTGAGAGCTTTAACTTAGCCATATTTTGACATCATAACCGGGTACATTTTCTTTGCAGGAGACATGCAGGCACACCAAACCGCACGCAAGCATGCTAACTCACATGCATGCACAACATCCAGCACACACACACACCGCTATCGTACTGTACCTTCACTACAGTCAGAAACCTTGTCAGGATAGCATAGGCACCCATATCCTAGCAAAAGTGCCCATAACCTAGTGTACCCACATCTCTGTTAGTGCACACGCTCTGTGTCTTCAATGTTGGCGCAGTCACCTATATCGTAGCACATACATCTTTCAGCTAGCACACATACCCTGTTTAGTTAACTTGTTTGTCTGTTTTACCCCATTGGAACACACTCCTATACCTTGGCGCATATGCCCACATCTTAGCACATATGCCTCTCGGGTAGTGAAGGTACATTGTGGATCTAAATAACATAGAGGGGCACAACTGCCCTAACCCACATGCACATGCCTAAACCTACGCACAGGTGCTTTGGTTCGAATTAACCTGCATATTTCAGTTTCCTCAAATCTTTTATGTTAAAGTGCTAACTAACTTATTTGCAGGTTTTATCTGACTAATGCTTATTTCTGTAGGGTATTTTTACATGCTTTTTCTAGACTAGATAGAATTTGCATGCTTACATTACACACACACACACACACACACACACACACACACACACACACACACACACACACACACACACACACACACACACACACACACACACACACACACACACACAATTTTTATTTATTTATAGATGGATTAAAAATATGAAATTACCATTAATACAGTGATTAAAACTATTTAGATGTATATATGTGTGTATATATTCACACACCCAAATGGAAATACTTATCAAATCTTAACTATAGAATTAAAATAGGGCAAAACCCATTTGCCATTTGGGAAATATTATTGAAAGGAAGTAAACCAAGAATAAACAAATGTATTGAAACCCTAGGAGAGGGTGTAAACAAAAAAAACAAATATTAAACATGTATGCCTCTCCCAAGAGCTTGATATGTCCTCTAATGGCTTCCCTTCCTCCTCCAACAACCTGTAAAACAAAAGTGAAATAATAAGTCCAAAGAAGAGATAAAGAAGACTTCATAAGAATGCTTTAGGGTTAGATTACCTTTTTCCTCATCAAGGGCCCTAATTGAATCCATCTATGATATTCATCCCTTCAACAAGTAGGTGGAGAGTGGGTGAGTGGAAATTACCTTTTAATTTAAATGTTTTAATTTTCAAAACATGGGTTGAGTTTTAACGGGTCGCTTTTAGGGTAAGGAATATGTTTATTAATTCTAACCCCATGTCAAATGGGGACCTTATTATTATTTTTAAACCTTGTAGAATTAAATACCTTAGGTATTTATTTATTTTTGCCCCTTTAACCCTTTAAATTTAAATATGGAATATTTAACTATAGTAGGATTTAAATTGTTTATTAAAATAATACTTAGAGGGATTTTAACCGTGCGTAGTAAACAATAAATTCATTAAATTTTAATGTGGGTTTAATATTTATTTTAATGGGAAAATTTTATCAATTAAATGTAATTTTCTAGAAATGTTAATGAAGCAATCATTGTTTTCAAAACCTTTTGTGGGCATGCTTTTAAAAAAAATAAAATTATTCCATAATTTTTCTAGATAAATCTAGATTGTTCTTGGGGCTAGAGTGGGATATTTTTACGGGCGTTACACACGCTAACTCACATGTAGGCATAACCTCTAGTGCGCACACACACTGATATCATATTGTACCTTTGTTGCAGTCAGAAACCTTGTCAAGCTAGCGCAGGCGCCCATATCCTAGCACAAGCACCCATAACCTAGCGCACCTGCCTCTCTGTTAGTGCACACACTCTATGTTTTTAATGTTGGTACAAGCACGTATATCGTAGCGCATATGTCTTTCGGCCAATAAACATACCCTGTTTAGTTTTCCTGGCTGTCTATTTTACCCCATTGGCCCACATGCCTATACCTTGGCGCATATGCCCACATCTTAGTGCATATGCCTCTTGGGTAGTGTCATCACCAATCCTAGCACTATGATAATGCTTCACCAAGAACTCCTCGTGCTATGATTATTTACTAATGCACAACCTTTAGTTTGGTGGATGTAATCTGGAAACAAAACAACAACATAACACAAGAATACCATCGACTATGATAAGACAGAATGATGACAAATCTGAAATATCAAAGTAAATTATAATATTAACATGAAATTGTTACAATCTCACCCATGAGGTACTTCAAGTGTTATTGACTTCACTTTCCTTTCACCAATACTATGGGAGAAACTTTACAATTACACCTCTTAATGGCTTCTTCAACACACCTTTAACTGATGGCTTCCTTCGCACACTTCCTACAATATTTCTCACTACTTCCTTCTATGCTAAATGAGGAGGGGTGGCATCTCTATTTATAGAACTTCCAGGCTTATCCATCTTATCTCTAAGATAGGATAAGAAATCCACTCTGATGAATCATATTCCATACCTTAACTCGTATCTGTACATGTAAGCTTATCTTTTAAGATAAGATAAACCTTATCATTTTACATGGGTTCCACATTTTTAGACTTTTTACAAATAAAATACACAAAATATTTATGACCTCACTCCTTGTCCTTATTACTAATATAATATTTCTAATTCCTAATCATGTAGACCCTACTTCTCTAATTACCCAAACTTTGACATTTTAACATTACCGGACCACTTACGAAAAATATTTACTTTTTACAACATTCCTATTGTACTTTGACTGTTACCGTACTCCACATTATTTGCGGCACCATACTGACAGCGCCGTTATCTTCTATCAGATGCTACTACTAGTTATACTTAACAACATCCTATTCCTAATACATACATAAATGAAATAGAAATTACAGAGGAAAATTTTAATGTCGACATCTTCCCCCTTCCTAGCTTCTACTCCATCCTCGGAGTAGACTTATTCTAGTGCTTGGAAAATCTTCAACTTGTCATGGTTGACCCATTTCGTAATGGGAGTGCCATCCAATTCCTCCAGTCAGTATGTACCATTTTCATGCACAGCTGCTATTTTGTAGGGCCCCATCCATTTTGGAAGAAATTTTCTATCTTCTTTTTTTGTAGCTGGAATCATATACTAGAACCAAGTCATTCACATGAAATGGAGACCACCGGATCTTTTGATCAAAGTATTCCTTCTGCTTCATTTTCTTCTTATAGCTTGTATCCTTAGCTATTTCCCTCATTTCCTCTAACAAATGAAGATGTACCAACCTTTCTTTTACTGAATCACTTTCATCCATTCTTTCATTTTTCATTACTCTAACCGTGGGAATATCAAACTCAATAGGAAGAACTAGATCAATGCCATAAGCCAACTGAAATGGGGAGTATCTTGTTGTTGACTTTGATGTTTCCCTATATGCCCACAATGCTACATCGAGGAAATCATCATCATCACAAGATGATCCTAAACCATCATAGGCTCGAGAGAGTGCATCTGCATTGACATGGTTCTTTCCTGGCCTATCTATAATATCAAATTCAAATTCTTGTAGCAAAATTATCCATCTTGCTATCCTCCCTGATGGGTTAGGCTTATTTACAATATATTTTAGAGCCTGATGATCTGTTACAACTAGAAATTTTTTCCCTAGCAAGTAATTTCTAAACTTCTTTACAGCAAAAATGATAGCCAGAGCCTCTTTTTCAGTTACAGTATAATTTACCTCAGCACTGCTCATTTGTCTACTCCCAAAGTAAATTGGATGTTCATTCCCATTTTCATCCTTTTGGCTCAAAGTACTTCCTAGTGCTGCATCTGAGGCATCAGTGTACACAATGAATGGCTTGCTCCAGTCTAAATTCTTTAAAACAGGTGAAGACACCAGGGCTTCCTTCAGTTGTCCAAAAGCTTCACGCACCTTATTTCCTGGTTCATAAGTAACATCCTTCTTCAAGAACTGGATTAGTGGCTATGCAATCTTTGAGAAATTCTTGATGAACCTTCTATAGTAACCCACATGGCCTAAAAATGATCTCAACTTACTTCTATTCATAGGAAATGGTAAATCTTTGATTTTTGAAACTTTATCAGGATCAGTACCAATACCATCTCTGAATACAACATGCCCTAACAAAACGCCTTTAGAACATCCAAAGACACACTTTGTAGGGTTTAGTGAGGCTTGTGCTTCATATAACCTTTGAAATGGTGTCTCCATTTGGTGCAGGTGGTCCAACTTGCTCCCATAGATGCAAAAAACATCCAAAAATATTATGATGAAGGTCCCAATGTAGGGTTCGAACACCCTATTCATCAAACGTTGGAATGTTGCTGGAGCATTACACAACCCAAAAGTCATAACTCTATAAGCAAACGTTCCCCAAGGAGTGGTGAATGTGGTCTTCAGCTGATCTTTCTCTGCTATACGAACTTGGTTGTAGCCGCTATATCCATCAGCAAAACTATAGCACTCCTGGCCAGCTACTTTGTCCAAGATCTGATCTGAAAATGGAAGAGGGTAATGATCCTTCTTTGTTGCCTTATTGAGCTTCCTATAATCAACAAAAATGCGTAGCTTCCCATTCTTTTTTATTGAGATCACAATGGGAGAAACCCATTCTGAATTCTCCACAACAAATATGAATCCCGCATCAAGCACACTTATCTATTTCTTCTTTTAAAGTCTTGGAAAATTAGGATTCATTCTATATGGCATTTGCTTTATACGCTTAACACCATCTACCAGCTCAATAGAATGTTCTACCCAACTTACTTGACGGAGTTCCTTGTAATCAAAAGTGAATAGGTGTATGTACCTTTGAAAGAGCTGGAGGTAGGATTCCTTCTCACTCTCAATCACAGCATCACCAATCTTTATTTTTTGGAGATGATCATCAACTTCTTCTTCAGATAATTTTATGGGGTCATGAGTTGGTGTGACTGGAAGCATATCCATGACTGAAACATCAACCTCACTTTCTTAATCTTCAGTTTCCACTTCACTGGTACTAGAGTAATCAGAGAATGTCTAATCATTAGTTTCATCACTTGAATCCACAGGTTCTACTTTATGATGTCGAGGGATCACTTTTATCTTCACCCTCTCTCTACCACGTCCAAGTGTCATGAAGCCTTCATTCCAGTAGTTTCTTGCATGAAATCTCCTTAGCCATGGTCTTCCCAGCATCATTGGGTACGCGACAGTACCATTTTTCATCACCTGAAAGTCTACCACACATACAACACCCATAACAGATATTGCCACATTTGAAACTACACTTTCTGGTTTATTTTTTCCTTTATTTAATGACCTTAACATAAGTGTTGAAGGGCGATCAATTTTTAAACCCAACATATTCATTACAGACTCGGTCATTTACATTAACTGCAACACCTCCATCAACTAAGACATCATGAATTTAAATACCATTACATAATACCTCAGCTTGTGGAGCATAGGGATCTGCCTCTGCCTTCAAAATAGGGACCTCAACCTCCTTTCTTCGTCGAGAATTGAGTCCACTTCGCAGCTCCATCCTTTTCTCCGAAGGCATAGCCAAGAGTTGACCATATGTAATATTTGCAGGCCTTTTGTACATATCTTCCAAGATGGAGTATGGTCCTTGCCCCTGTGAAATCAGAAAATCCTGCACACCCAAATTTCTTCTCCTATGTTTCTTACTAGTTTCTCCTTTCATCTTCTTAGGACCATTTCCATCTTGATTATCTTTTTCTTTCTTTCTTTTTGTTACAAACACATCTACTTCATTATTTTTGCTCTTATCTACTACATCAAAAGAATTCACAGGTGATTTTCCTTTATCATTATCTCCTTTACCAGATGTAGAAGCTCTATCTGGACAATTATACTTATAATGACCCTTTTTATAACAACCATAACATACAACTTCAGAAATATTTCTTTTTTGGACCTCTATCTCCTCCTTGAGAACTAAATTCTTTTCCTTGAAGAAGATTAATAGTTAACTAACCCATCTTTCTGAGCAGATCTTCATACTCAGTAGATGTACTAGGAGAAATATTTGTGCTCACTCGGGAGTGGTTGTGGATTCTGGACCAAAGGTGCTGGTGTAGGCTCTGCTTTAGCAACAATTTCTTTGGGCTCCTCTTCCATGCTTTCTTCTTGCCTTCTTGCAATCTCCTTTGCTTGTTCAATGGTAGCTAGGCGGTCATACTTCACTCGTTGTCTGATCTCTGGCTTCATCCCAAGAATGAAGTGCTTACATAGGAGATTATCCATGCCATTCATCAACCCATCCGCTAATCCTTCCTTCCAGATCTGGGCATTGAGCTTCCTCCTTAGCTCTAAAACACGAGCATGATAATCCCTTATCTTCTCCTTATCTCCTTGGGATAGCTTTGTGATCCTGATCATGAGATTTGCATATTTCTGTTGTTCACCAAATTCTTCAAGAAAACTTTCAGTTAATAAATACCATGAATTTTTCACATTATCACCTAGTGTTTCAAACCACCTAAGTGCTGAACCATCCAAAAAGGTAGGAAAAAATTCAGTCCATAGTTCCCTTCTTATGAGGCCATTACTAATACAAGATCGTTTAAACTCTTGAATGAAAGAAGAAGCATCTTCATTAGATTGAGCTGAAAAAAACAGGGAATCTTTCCCATTTTCAAAAGTAACCATTGTGAAATACCAACCCACAAGTACAATCAACAAGACTTATGTGCACAAATAATTGGAATCACTATACTAAAAAGTGACTTTACACCTTTCTACAGTAAAATAGAAATGACCATGGTAAACTATGGTAAAACTTGACTTACTACGGTAAAAAACTGACTTTACTGTGGTAAACACTATTCATGGTAAAAAGTGAAGTTACTGTGGTAAATACTATTCACGGTAAAAAGTGACTTTACTACGGTAAATACTATTCACGGCAAAAATGACTTTACCATGGTAACTACTATGCACAGTAAAAACAAGGTTACCCTCCAATTGATTTTTGACTAAGTGGGAATATCTCTCCAGAAAATCCACCAACGAGGAATGGTCCTCGCAACGGAACCAAAATGTCATCACCAATCTGGCACTATGATAATGCTTCACCGGGAGCTCCTCGTGCTATGATTATTTACTAATGCACAGCCTTTAGTTTGGTGGATGTAATATAGAAACAAAACAACAACATAACACAAGAATACCATCGACTATGATAAGACGGAATGATGACAAATCTGAAATATCAAAGTAAATTATAATATTAACATGAAATTGTTACAATCTCACCCATGAGGTACTTCAAGTGTTATTGACTTCACTTGCCTTTCACCAAGACTATGGGAGAAACTTTACAATTACACCTCTTAATGGCTTCTTCAACACACCTTTAACTGATGGCTTCCTTCGCACACTTCCTACAATATTTCTCACTACTTCCTTCTATGCTAAATGAGGAGGGGTGGCATCTCTATTTATAGAACTTCTAGGCTTATCCATCTTATCTCTAATATAGGATAAGAAATCCACTCTGATGAATCATATTCCATACCTTAACTCTTATATGTACATGTAAGCTTATCTTTTAAGATAAGATAAACCTTATCATTTTACATGGGTTCCACATTTTTCGACTTTTTACAAATAAAATACACAAAATATTTATGATCTCACTCCTTGTCCTTATTACTAATATAATATTTCTAATTCCTAATCATGTAGACCCTACTTCTCTAATTACCCAAACTTTGACATTTTAACATTACCGGACCACTTACGACAAATATTTACTTTTTACAACATTCCTATTGTACTTTGATTGTTACCGTACTCCACATTATTGGAGGCACCATACTGACGGCACCGTTATCTTCTATCAGACACTACTACTAATTATACTTAACAACATCCTATTCCTAATACATACATTAATGAAATAGAAATTACGGAGGAAAATTTTAGTGTCGACAGTAGCACATGTACACTATAGATATGAATAAGATAGAGGACTACAACCACCCTAACCCATGCGCACATGTCTAAACATGTGTGCAAGTTCTTCAGTTTGAATTAACCTACATATTTCAGTTTCCTCAAATCTTGTATGTTAAATTGATAACTTGTTTATAGGTTTTATCTGACTAATGCTTATTTTTGTAGGGTATGTTTACATTCTTTTACTAGACTAGATAGAATTTTCATGATTTTCTGTAAGAGTAAGGTCATGTATGATCTTCCCTTGCATCCTTTGGGGTGATCTTGGGAATCAAAAATGATTCTTAGGTCTTTTGTCACTTTGAAAATGTTGAGAATGTCGTAATTGAGTAGAAATGAGTTAAATTGGTGTGTTTGAATAAAGAAATTTAAATTTGGTTATTTATTGGATTCTAAAAAATGTCACGTATGCTCTTCTCTTATGTCCTTGGATGATCTTGAGAATCAAAAATGATGTTTATTCTCTTTATGGAAAATTACTAACCCATTGTGCAGAATCAAACGCACGCTTGTCAAAGAAATGTGGAGTCGAAACAAAATCAAAATACTAATACAATTTCTGTGTAGGTTTCCAAATGGTGTTCAAACAAACCACATCAAATTAAACAAGATAAAATAACACCACATTCAAAACACTGTATTTACAAGTTTGGATAAGGGTATGCCCCGTCCGCTTAAAACTAGGACATAACCCCTTTGGCATAAGCCTTAAGCCACAACAATGGGGGTGGCCCTAGGAACCCCAAAGTAGTCCATGCAAGAGGAAACCTTTTGGATGAAATGGGAAGTAATCCACACAACCTACTTGACTAGTATTTCCTTGTGAGTTAGTGTTACAATTTTTCTGTATGGTGACCCCAGGGAGAGTACACATGGATGCACTAGTTTCCCTTTGTGCTCGAAGGGGATAAAGTAAATCCAAAATACTCCCAAATTAGTCATTGTGAATTTTTAGGTAAATCGAGCTCACTTAAGATAGCTTTGTAACACCTATTTGAGAGAACCACCTAGGAAGTTATCTTTGGCCTGGAGCCCACTTCGACCATTTCAAAATACTTTTGAGTTGTGAGCAATCATTCATCACGAAATGTGGGAAGTGTCACTTTTTATTAGTTTTTCAGTTGCCCTAAGGCAAGGTGAAACTCTGCCTAAGTAAATCAAACATTTTTCACCCCCATTTTAATCTACTTCCTTCACTTTCTTGTGACACTTTGTTGATTAGAAGAAGAGTGACTACCTTTGTGTTATCAACTGATTGTTTCTGCCACTTTTTTGTCTGTTTACACCCATCCATGTTTGTGGCTAGGTAAGTTAAATTTCTAAAGTTTTTGGAGACGTATTCATATCATTTGTAGCCTTTTTGATCTTAATACCCACATCAGGATCATCATCATAGTTAGGCTTGATTCATCACCTTGAAATTCCTTAGAAAGGTTATCTTATTTACATTGTGTCATTACAATCTAGATATTTACATCTTGTTTCTTGTAAACTTGACCTAAATATCTACATTTTAAGGTTACACTATACACACTTTAACAATTTCCAGGTATACTTGACGCTTTAATTCTGATTCCAATTATTACCTCAATTTTGAAAAGTGTGTAGTGTTACCACTTGTGTGTGTTATATCAATATCATCTCGATATCAATATCTTACTTTCTTGTAAAGTTTGATCAACATATCTCAGTGACATTGTGTGTGACTCATAATTGTAACTGACATTGTTTGGAGTATAGGTCTTGATTGAATTAGGACTTGCTTCTAGTATACATTGTTAGGAGGTTGTGTTAACTTATTGTTATTACTTATGCCTTGTTCATGTATTTGAACACGACATAAGTAGGGACATCTTGTTAATCATATTATGACACCAACTACCTCTTTTGAAACAAACCTAGGAAGTACTTCATTTGATTGATTGGCTTGATACAAAACATTACATTATTATTGACTTGCGCATTTTAGGCAATCACTTTATCACATTGGTACTTTAACATTCATTATACTCATTCAATTATTAACATTCTTTGTTAATTTCACTAAGGTTTGATAGAAAATATTTGAACACATTCATAGATACCTTAGTGAAACTATTACACAACATGGCTCCTAAAACAAGATTAGGACTCAAAAGGAAGGCTTTGGAAATTAGACAAGCACAAACTTAGTGAGCCTCAAACAAACAAGGGTCAAACCCTTTTATTGGCCATGATCTTGGGCTTTTATTTTCCAAGGAAAAAGAGGTAGAAGAAATGATAAATCATAGTGGTGATGAGTTGGAGTCCCCACATGCAGATTTTGACTTCGACCCCACCTTGTTAGATGAATTCCTTTTTAGAAACAAGGATCAGGTGGTGACACGAGTTATAGAATTGGGAGCCAAAATGCCTATTTATACAAGAAACAATCCCACCTACAAATGATGTTAATGAAGAGGATAAACCCTTATTAATATGGATGATATCTTAACACATGGGCATGCTTCTACTTCTAACGTAGGAAACGATAATGTGGTGGGATATAGAATACCTTTCCTTAAAGTACCACGTAAAGTCAAGATAGAACACGACAATGTTGAACAACCTTTGCAGCATGAAGAAGAAGAGAATCCTTTTGAAGAATAATTTACTATTCAACAAAAAATTAGCAACCTTAGTCAAAAATTAGCCTTGTTAACATCTCATGTGAAAAAAGAAACAAACAAGAATATACAAAAGACAAAACCTAAGGTCAATATTAGTGAACTTCAACTAAACAATCAAGGAGAAGACAATATGGAACATCATCATGTATATATCCCTGATTCTCCTACCAAAGAACAATTACTCACTTAAGAAATAAAATCCATGAAAGTGACACTTGTAAGCCTCCAAGAGAGCATTGTGGGGAATAACAGAAAATATCAATATGAAGAGCTATGTACTTATCCATTTGACAAAACTATGACACTTCAAACTTTCCCTAAAAAGTTTGACATGCCGAAATTTGACAAATACATAGGGAAGGGTGACCTACAAGACCATGTAATATATTTTTATATGTCATGCCAAGAAGTGGCCTATAGTGACAGCTACCTCATATGAATTTTTCCAAAAATTCTAGGGGGCAAGCCTTAGAATGGTTTACTCGCTTACCTCGGGGGTCTATTTTTACATGGCCGGAACAGGAAGATATATTTTTATGACATTTCTCGAACAACATAGAAAGTGACATAACCATGGCAGACTTGTGTGGCACTAAATAACATCCCAACGAAACATTTGATAGCTTCCTATAAAGATGGAGAGGGATAGCCAATCGCTTCCCCTGTACATTCCTTGAAAAGTTGCTTATGAGTATCTTTGTGCCCAATCTAAATCCAAACATCACTTTCTAACTTTAAATGCATTTTGTTTGCACTTTCGAGGAGGTTATTAAAAAGGGAATTCAAATAGAGAAATCCCTTATTTTCAAAGGAAATATTAAATCACACTCTAAGGATAACCAAAGTGTCAAACCTACAAAAATCCCAATAATGTTCAACAAAAACAAGAACATGGTAGGAGACAGAATCACATATTCCAAACACATGCAAATGGTTCAAACCAGTTAACCTTTTACACTGACCAAAGGACCTATTCAACCACCACCTAAACGAAGAATGTTCACTTCTCTCAATGAGCCTTTGTCAGTCATATTGAAACAATTAGATGCATCTCACATGGTGACTTATCCCGTGACACAATTCTTTGATGAAAATGCTCCAAAACCATCCTGGTACAAAGAGCATGACTATTTTGAATTACATCACATTAAGGGACACAAAACAAAAAAATTCTATGAATTCTTCACTACATCCAATACCTCATCGACAATTGGGAGATAGAAGTGGAAAACCTGGAAAAAAATCAGATGCCTAATGATAACAAGGTGATATACAAAGAACCATTCCCTAAACATGGTAAGATAGAGGAGAAAAATATGGATCGAGGAGAGTCATCCCAAAGTTATAATGCGGTTAATTATCTATATACCAAGAAAGATAATAATCATTTCGATTCACTCATTAGGTGTATCTATTCCCCTAGTGACCATGTGAATACCATTCGGATCAAGGAAAAATATTACGTTGCGGTAATAAGGCATGCTTGCATCACGATTCCTGAACCCTCTCTGTCGACTCCATAAAATGGTCGGTACAACCTTTTAGAATAACTTGAGAAGACATATACCAAGATTTCAATCTTAGATCTCCTCAAAATGTCAAATTTACATAAGGAAATTTTATACAAAACTCTTTAGGGGTTAAGAGTGGCACTAGAAGTAGATCCTACGCATCTTGAGGTTGTGGTAGCCAATATTGTACCAACTCAGCACATTTCCTTTAATCATAGGGAGATCCCTATTAAAAACCCAATGCATAGTCTCCCCTTGTATATTGAGGTATTTGTTAACCACGGAAATATAAAATGAGTACTTATGGACAACAGATCATGATTGAATATATGCACATTGAAATTAGTTAAGAAATTAGGACATACCGAAGAAGACCTCAAGTCCCTTATAATTACCATAACCACTTACAACAATGCAGAAAGAGAGTTAGCTGGCACGATCACATTACCCATAGAATTTGGACCCACTTATCATCACATGAAGTTTCATATCCTAGACTTGGAACTCCCATACAATATGATTCTAGGAAAACCATGGTTTCATACCATGTAGGCCATTCCATCAATGTTCCATTAATGCATAAAACTTATTGGGTTTCAGATTAGCACTTAGGATGAAACCATAGTTAGGGGACAAGCAAGTCCCTCCTCTTTAATGGGAGAGGTTCCCTTATTGAAAGCAGGGGAAAAACCTATGTATAAATTCACAGTATTTCATTCAATGGTGGTTTCCAATATCCTATAACATGTTTTAAGCCTAGAAAGTTATTAATACATGAGGATAAAAGAATTTTAAGAGAGGAGGGAGGCAGAAGAGGATAATAATTTCAGGGAAAAGAGATGGCAGAGAAAACCCTTATATGTATTGTGCAAATGAGATACAGAATAGAACAATCCACATTTATAACAGACACAATTTACAGACTCAAAGTTATGGAAATTGTACAAAATAGAACACAAAGTTTCCAAGCATGCAAGGATTAGATGATTCACATATCAGAACTAGAAAAAAAGAGAAAGCAGAAGGGGAAAAAACCTTTGTATTGATTTCTTCCACTTCGAAACTACAGTTCAAGAATAATCAAAATTCCAACCCCTACAATGACTTTGAAAGCCCATAATATAGCTTTACAGAGATGGTTATAAATTCCTTGATTAATTAAGAAATAGTTACAACTTATTCCAATCACTCGCGTCCTTGCGAATTCCTAATTTTCCAAGAAACGTTAATGGCGGAAAAACTAGATTTTTAAATATACGACTGTTTCATTATTTTTCTAGTTAAAACATGGGCCATTCGATTTGATTTTACAACTTTAAATATCGGTTTCCCATGTGGAACAAATTGATTGGAATGGGTGTGTAGACACCTTGACTATCTACCTTATGTTTGGCGGGGCTATATATCTAACCCTAGACACGTGGCAGGCCAATGCTCATTTAGAAACTACCTCTAGATTTTGTCTTTGAAGTTATGCCAGACTAACACATGGAGGCTTCTGTTGATTCTTCAAACTTAACCAATCTAGGTTCTATTCCAATTTGACTCATGTTGACCCCTAGACATGTGAAGAGCTGGCACTGATTTGAGTTTTCTCTTTAGAAGGGCCTTCTAAAATTGTGCCAAGCTGATGCGTGGTTCCTTCTGTCGGGCTTAGAATTTTCAATGGCCAACTCTATCTCTCTATTGACCCTAGACACATGGTGATCCAATGCTCATTTGGAAATTGGCCCTTTTGTGTCACTTTCAGAATTGTGTCGTTGTGGAACGTGGAGACCTCCACCGACCTGCCCATACTTAGCCAATTTTAACTATCGGCTCTATCCCTTTTAGACCTGGGACACATGGTGGACTAGCGCAAGTTTGCGAACTGCCCTCAGCTTTGACCCTTGAAGTTTCACTGATGAGGCACATGTCGTTGTCCACTAAAAAATTCAATACTTCGCCAATTTTAGCTTGTTTTGCCTTCATTTTGAGCCTGGGAGATGCGGCGAGCTAGTGCTTATTTAAGCACTATTTTTTGGACCATGCCCCTGGAGTTGCATCATTTGGAGATGTGAAGGCCTCTGCTTTCACTTGAAAAATGACCAAATGCATCCAATCAGAGATGCCCATGTACTACTCGTGGATGCTAAGGCAAAAATTGATGAGGAGGATATTCCTGTCATTCCCAACTACGGGAAGAAATAAATAGAAAAATAAGAAACTGCAACTATACGCAAAAAATTCAAATTGTTCTCCATGAACTAGAAAATTACAAATAATACCAGGCTCGACATGATTCAATACCCCAAGGAACAGACTCAAAATTTTCAAAATATGACTCCGAAAGAGGGGAATTTTGGGGCTGATAATAGCTGGCTCTTTCTAGGGATGACTTGGCTTGGAATGAAGACACAAGGCAAGATCAAGAACTATAGATAACTTTAGGGAAAGAGGATCATTTCCTTATCCATTGGGAAAAGGATTCAAAAGCAAAACCAATACAAGGCAACACACACAGTAAGGAATAGGAAAGAAAACAAGCCAAAACTGGGAAAGACCCAAAACAAAACACGAAAAAATGACTGAAGCCAAAACATTGTATAGAATATACAAAAGGACTTCCTAGTCAGCTTGGACTTGAAAAAATTCAAATAATTCCCACTATAAGGAAGTGGGAGAGGAGAACCATCCATGTAATCCATATAAAAGAGTTCTCTCGAGAAAAATGTCTAATTCTAAAAGGACCAAGACAAAGAGAATCAAACTTACCATTACTTCCTCGTGGCTCATGTATTTTTTCCCAAAGAAGCAAAATTTCTCCCACTTGAAAAACTCTTTGTTTGGATTTCTTGTCAAACAAAGCCTTCACTTTCAACTGATTTGCTATTATCCTGTCCACCACTTGCAATATGTATTCATTGAGCTTCTGAAGGTACAAAATTCTCTTATCCAAAGAGTCACTGAAACTTGAATCTTCAATGGTTTTCATCAGATGCAAGGTTGGAAATTCCACCATGACTTGTAGTTGAGCTTCTACACCATACACCACTTGGAAAGGGGACATTCCAATTGCTCTCTTGGGTGTAATTCTATTAGCCCAAATTGAATCATATAGCCTTTTATTCCAATTCCTCTAAGAATAATTTACAATCTTTCTAACTATAGTTACTAGATTCTCGTTTGTCGATTTTGCCTGTCCATTCCCTTGGGGGTAGTAATCTAAAGAGTGAGTAAGGGAGATCCCATATCCATATCAAAAGTCCATCATCTCAGTAGAATAAAATTTAGAATCATTTTCTGTCAAAATATTATTTGGGATCCCAAACCTGATCAATAGGTTTTTCTTAATGAAGTTGCAAACTACCTTAGAGGTAGTGCTCTTGACTGGGATGGCTTCCACCCACTTGGTGAAGTAATCTGTGGCAGTCAACACATGAGTATGTCCAGCACTGGAAGATGGATTGAGTGCTCTAATGAATTCTAAACCCCATTGTTGAAATGGCTTTTCAATCACTACAAGCTTGAGAGGCAAAGCAACCAACTTAGGTCTTCCAACAAACGTTTGGCATACTTCACATTTACCAACCCATTTTGATGCATGTCTAAATATAGTGGTCCGATACTAACCAACACAAAGTATTTTATGAGTTGTTATAGCAGAGGAGAAATGACCTCCACAAGCCTAGTCATGAAAAGCAGAGAACAACTTCTTTTGTTGCTCCTTGTGTACACACTTCAAAAACCTTCCATCTATGTCTCATTTGAACAAAGAATTTTCCCATAGCACATATTGTGTAGACCTCAGTTTGATGGATCTCTTCTCTTTGGAACTCAAGTGAGATGGACATTCTCTATTGGTCAAAAACTAGGTAATGTCAACATACCATACATCCGTCGAGCTGAGGAACAAAACAACAGGGGCATCAAACTCATCTTTAGATAACTCCTTGGTATCTCCCTTAGTAATGAGTTCACATAGGCCCTTACCCCGAACTAGCTTTGTTGGCTTGATATCAAGATCATACTCTTGAAACTTTGCAACCCAATTACCTCTCTTGGTTCCAAATTATTGTTGAGTAAGAATGGATTTGATTGTTGTATCAGGCACCAGCACCACAGAATGAGAATTAAGAATGTAAAACCTAAAATACTTGACAACTTTGACAACTGTAAAAGCATGTTTCTCCATCATGGTGTACTTCATCTCATGATTTTTCAAGACATAACTCATAAATGCAATTGAAGTCTCGTGATCTTCAGCATTCTTTTGGGCTAACACAACAACTAAGGTAATTTTAGTGGCATAACAATAGATAATGAAATCTCTATTAAAATAATGGCACACCAAGCTTGGAGTCTTTGCAATATCCTATTTAATGTCTTAAAATGATTTCTTCCCTTCAGAGGACCAACCAAAAAATTTCTTCCCTTGCATCATCTGAGAAATGCTCATAGTAAGTTCTACAAAATTGGGGATGAATCTCCTCAGGAAATTGATCTTACCAAAGAAAGAATGGACACCTTTCTTACTTAATGAAAGCAAAAATTACTGGATGGCCTGAAATCTTTCCAGATCAATATTAATCCCTTCCTTTGAAAAAAAGTGTCCCAAAAACTTTCCTTCTATGACATAAAACATAGAATTCTAAGGATTTAAAGAAATCCCATGCTCTCTACACTTCTACAATATTTTTTCAAGGTGTTGGATGTGATTTTTTTTCCTTAGAAAACACTGTCAAGTCATCCAAATACACAACAATGAATTTCACTTTCAAATTGCTAAAATCCAAGTCCATGGACCTCTGGAAAGTATCACTAGCATTGGTGAGACCAAATGGCATCCTTTTGTATGCAAAGGTGCCCCAAGGAGTAGTAAAGGTAGTCTTGTGTTGATCAAAAGTATTCACCTCTACTTGATTGTACCCCGAGAATCCATCCAACATATATAGCATCTGTGAGCCTGTAAAAACTTGTAAAAATTGGTCCATCATGGGGAGAGGGTAGTTGTCCTTTAAGGAACCCTAATTTAGATTTCTAAAGTCCACATAGATCTGGATCTCACCATTCATCTTCCTGACAGGAACTATATTAGCAATCCACATCGAATGGTGGATGGGGAAGATGATCCTATCCTTCAAAAGCTTTTGTATTTCTTGGAAAATTGTACCAGATATCTTTGGATTATATTTTCTTTGCTTCTGTTTGAAAGGTTTGATCCCAGGCTTAGAGGAATGAATTGTTGCATTTCTTTAGGCTGAAAATCCTTAAGATCATCATAAGAGTAAGCCATAACATCAACATACCTCTTCAAAAAATTCACCAGCTTCTTTTTTTCTTCTTGAGTGTAGTATTTTCACATATTGACCACTTTAGGATCATCAAGACTCCCAATATTCACTTTCTTAGTCTCAACAGATTTTTGAGCTCCTTGGGAAACTTTAGACTTCATATATCTATCATGTTTATCAAAAATATCCTCTAAACTCACTAGCCCATTAGGAATTTTTTCGCCTTTTAGTTTGATGCATCCATCTTGATCCATCTCTTCTTTGACGCCCTCTTTATTTCATGACACACAATCTTTAGGTAGATTGTCACTTCCTTCAAAGTACAACTGATCAAAGTTGTCTCTGAGATGTAAGAAAGAAATCAAATGTTGGTCATCATTAAAAACTTACTAATTATTTGCATTTTCAGGCACAATGGGTCTATGGATCATCTCAATGGTGAATTTTTCTTGAGGAAAATTAGGATGAGGAATTAACAAGGACCTCAAAATAGCTAGAGATTCAACCCTAGTGTTCCTTTCCCTTGGCACAACTTCAATGGGAAAATCATTCATGAATTTGATGGAATCCCAAACCAGAATACTATAGTGTTTCAACCTTATGTTCTTTACCTGATAAAGGTCTCTAACTTATTTTACAATTATCTATGCATCTCCATGAGAAAGAAGGTTCTTCACCCCCATTTCCTTCACCATGCTCAGCCCAAGAATGAGGGCCTCATACTTAGTAGTATTATTGGTATTTTCAAATTGAAACTTGAAGTAGAAAGGATGAACCTTACCCTCAAGAGAAATGAGCACTACACCAGCTCCAGAACCATCTAAAGAATAGCTCCCATCAAACTCCAAAGTCCACACACCATTAGGGTCAAGGAACACTCCCTTTGGTAGACTTGTCTCCTCTTATGACATGATTATGTAGTTCCCATGCCCAATGTATTCATAAAGTATTTGTGCTTTAGGATCATCTCTCTTTTGCACAATATACTCTGATTGTTTCTCAAGAAATAGCTTCTTCATCTTCCCATTGACAGGGATTAAGGCATGTTACCAGTCCATTTGTATTTCCCCCCTACCTCCTTGCATAAATTTCTACTCAACAAAAATCCATATGAAGGAGGAATATCAGCTACCAAAATGGTGGCTAAGACCCTTTTCTCTAGAAAATAAGCAAAAGCTACTTGTTTATCTTTAATTATGCCAACCAAAGGTTCTTTCTTACTCTCTATGGAATAGCAAGAGCCATAAGTGAAGGTTAGGGTTCGACCCAAATTATGGGCCACTTTTACAGGTATTACATTATCTGATGCTCCTGAATCTATGACATAATTACTAAGTTTGTGGTCAGCTATGAGAAGGGTCACATAGAATGGTTCAATCTTCTCATTAGGGGATGTGAATGTAGCCACAAGGATTGATTGAGGTGAGGAAGAGGGAGTGGGTAAAAGGCCTTTGGAATAATGGGTCGGGGTTCTAGATTTGGAATTACAGAGTTAACCTTTTTGGCAAAGGCTTTAGGATGGGTTTGATAGAATTCTGCTTCAAAAATCTGAATCTTCGTCTTCTTAAGATGGTCTATAATATCAAAATATCTAGGTGTGGATGGGGAATCACTACTAGGAGTAAGAGGATCTTTTGATCTATCAGCTTTATCATTTGTTGGAAAAGAATTCTTATAAGTAAAAGTAGAGGAAGAAGGACTAGCAGAGCTTACCTTTTGAGTGGAAGTAGTAGGAATGGGAGCTCCTCTTTTTGCAACCACCAGGATGGTAATGGGGTACTCCTTGGATCTTTTAATAGGTTACACAAGTTTTTCATTTTTGTTGGTATACTCCTGGGTCATAACAACATATGAATCATTGTTCATCTCAGCCACTACATCATCATATTCATCTTCTTCATCTACACATTCGGTGGTGAGGAAATGAACCTGAGAATCATCAGGCTCCTCTAGATCTTCATTATATTCCTCTTCTTGTTCATCATAGAGTCCATTTTCTTCCTCATCATCAGACTCAAGAACCTCACAAGTAGGATTGACAGGCACCTTGAGGGGTGAACCTTCAATGGCCAATTTAGTTTAGTTTGAGGAGAAGGCAGGTAGTTCCTAGGCTAAAACATTCTTCCTAGGAACATCTTGATATGGAACATGATAAGACAATTGTTTATTGATGGAAATAAGGTCATTAGCAAGCTTTTTCACCAATTGATTTGCATTACCTCTAGGAGAAGGAGAATAATAGGATGCTTTGGATTTTAAGGAATCCCTTTTCATCTTGTCAGACATGATCAAGTCATCTTCCACACTGACAGCCAATATTTGATCAGCTTCCAAAGTTGCAAGATTTTCACTCCTCAAGGCATAGCTTACTTTTGGAAATTTAGCATTAAAAAAGAAACACTTCTGAATCTGATTAAAAGGTCTAGTATCTTATGGAATCTTGTTAATAAACTTGTTAAAATTGGCCAAAAATTCTCTCATAGGCTCATGTGACTCTTTCTTGATTTGAGAAATCTGAGCTAACAAAGCATGCAAAACTTCAGCAGGTTTAAAACACTACTCAAAATGAGTTGTCATAGCATCAAAATTAGTGATGGTCCTGATAGGAAGATGGTAAAAACAATCTACAACATTGTCTTGTAAAGCCTCCACAAACAACCTAATAGAGACAACTTCATGTTTAATTCCTAGGACCCCACATGCAACAGTGAAGGATACAATGTGTTCATCCGGGTGTAATTTTCCATCACCTCTAAATTTGGGAAAATTCATCCTGTTACCCATAGGTAACTCATGCAACGGTTGAGGAAGAGTTAGAGGCCCAACTCTTTATCCCTAAGGCTAAGGTGCTACCATCCTTGGAAATATTGCTTGAAGTGGAACTCAGACACCAAAAAAAATTAGGGCACAAATATTAGGGCTAAGTTGGGATTAAGGAATGCTACTACCAGAAGCTCTGTCTTCAACAGGAGGTGTGCTTGTGGAACGAGATCTTCTATTTATTCTTGCTAGAGGAAGTTGAAAACCTTGTTGATCCAAGAGTGGAAATTGGGGATATTCAATTCCAAGATCCCTTCTACCACGAGTATATCTTAGAGTTGCCAAATCAAAGAAATGATAAAATTAGTTGTTCTATTTAGAAAGGAACTTTTTAAAACAAATTCCCCAGTAGAGTTTCCAAAAACTATTGGGCTTCATATTAACACTTAGGATGAAACCACAGTCAGGGTACAAGAAAGTCCCTCCTCTTTAAAGGGAGAGGTTCCCTTATTGAAAGTAGGGGCAAAACCTATGTACAAATGCACAATCTTTCATTCAGTGGTGGTTTCCCGATATCCTGAAATGTGTTTTAAGCCTGGAAAGTTATCAATACATGAGGATAAAAGAATTTGAAGAGAGGAGGGAGGCAGAAGAAGACAATACTTTTAGGGAAAAGAGATGGCAGAGAAAACCCTTATATGTATTGTGCAAATGAGATACATAATAGAACCATCCACGTTTATAACATACACAATTCACAGACTCAAATTTCTAGAAATTGTACAAAATAAAACACAAATTTTCCAATTACATAAGGATTGGATGATTCACACAGTAGAACCAGAAAGAAAGAGAAAGAAAAAGAAAAGGGGAAAAACCTTTGTATTGATTTCTTCCAATTTGAAACTACAGCTCCAAAATAATCAAAATTCCAACCCCTATAATGACTTTGAAAGCCCATAATATAGATTTCCAGAGACGGTTACAAATTCCTCGAGTAAGTAAGAAATAGTTACAACTTATTCCAATCACTTATATCCTTGCGAATTCCTGATTTGCAAAGAAACGTTAATGGCAGAAAAAATAGATTTTTAAAGATACAACTGTTTCATTATTTTTCTAGTTAAAACATGGGCCATTCGATTTGCTTTTAAAACTTAAAGTATGGGTTGCCCACATGGAAGGAATTGATTGGAATGGGGCTGTAGACACCTTGACTGTCTACCTTCTATTTGGTGGGGCTGTATATCTAACCCTAGACATGTGGCGGGCTAATGCTCATTTAGAAACTACCTATAGATTTTGTCTTTGAAGTTGTGCCAGGATGACACATGGAGGCTTGTTCAGATTCTTCAAACTTAGCCAATCTGGGGTCTGTTCCTGTTTGACTCCTGTTGACCCTTAGACACGTGGAGAGACGGTGTTGATTTGAGTTTCCACTTTGGAAGCACCTTCTGAAATTGCACCAAGTTGACGCGTGGCTCCTTCCTCCGGGCTTAGAATTTTAAATAGCCAAATTTGTCTCTCTATTGACCCTGGACATGTGGCGATCTAGTGCTCATTTGGAAATTGACCCTTTTGTGTCACTTTTGGAATTGCACCATTCTGGTACATGGAGACCTCTGCTGACCCACGCATACTTAACCAATTTTAACTATCGACTTTGTCCCTTTTGGACCTGGGACATGTGGAGGATTGACGCAAGTTTGAGAACTACCCCCGGCTTTGACCCTTGAAGCTGCACTGATGAGGCATGTGTGATTGTCCATTGAAACTTCAATGCTTAACCAATTTTAGCTTGTTTCACCTTCATTTTGAATCCGGGACACGCGGAAAGCTAGCACTTATTTAAGGACTGTCCCTTGGAACCTTCCCATAGATTTACACCATTTGGATGTGTGAAGGCCTCTGTTGTTGCTTGAAAAATGACCAAACGCATCCAAACAGAGTTTCCCACGTACTACTCATGGATGCTGAGGTGAAAATTGATGAGGAGCATATGCCTATCATTTCCAACTATGGGAAGAAATAAACAGAAGAAGAAGAAACTCCAACTGTACGCTCGAATTTCAAATTGTTCTCCATGAACTGGAAAATTACAAACAATACCAAGCATTATGCGATTCAATACTCTTAGGAACATAATCAAAATTTTCAAAAAATGACTCCAAAAGAGGGGAAGTTTTGGGCCGACAACAAAACTGAAACACGAGGAACACACTATCACAAAACAAGGAGATCTAGAGCCCTTCACTCACTGCAGATCTCTCAATAGTTTTGTGCTTAAGGGTGCCTATACATGTCCCTCTGTTGATATAGTTGTTCCTCTTCAATCCAAAGCCATGGAGTCTTGAGTAGATTCATATTCCCTTATTTTTTGCACCCGTGATGCCTCTACATCAACTTCCCCTTTTGATTCATGAGAAATGAAGGTTATGGAATACAATTCGGAGGAGCATAATGTGCAACAAGATCTTTTAGTTTCAGACCTCTCATTATCACCTAAAAATAGAGGCCGACCCAATTATCATTTCAGATGGCCTAGAGACGAGTGAACTATTTGATCATTTTTACCTCAAGGGTTTCTAGATGAAGAGAAATTGTTGGATCCACCTCTGACTTGGGTGCTATAAGATACTCAGCCAACCTACTACTAGATCCTGGGATATGAAAAGTCTAGCCACATGATGTATTCCATGGGCTACAGGGATTTAAGTTGTTACAAGAATGAACAGGGGCCGAGGGAACCAATTCCTCTCCCACATTTGAAGATGGAAAGGTACGACATCGACATTCAACCCTATGGATTGCACCCCAATGATAAATATGTGGCCTATTCTGAGTGTGAAGATAGCTCTAACTATTTAGACAGTGATACAAATTCCCACTATAGCAAATATGAGGATCTTTCCTCCATGAACCTATTCATGAATACCATTGTCCTCACCATAATCCCTACTGAACCTAAAATTGACCTTGTTTACCCTTTCCTTGTCGAATGTGACCAAAAACATCATGTGTCGCTAGATATCTTTGAAAATGATGAAGCCATTACAAAATTCATGGGCATTCAAGATACAATCCCCATTGGAGATCACAAAAAGCATTTCTATATTGACTTAGATACCTACACCTACTTGGGAGAAGAAGCTGAGCTTCGTGGTTAGCAAAATTTAAGAAAAAGTGAGGGAAAAAGTTCCAATGAAAAGTTTCAGCAAAAGTCAAAGTCCAAGTCACATAGTGAAAACCTCTTTGAGGCATTGGCTAACAAACAAGTAAAAAAATCAATGGACAAGAAAAGTGACCACACTAAGGGTGAAAATCTCGTAGAGAAACCCTTGGAAGAAGATCTCAACATTCCTTCTGATCCTACACGTATGGAGGATTTTTCAACAATGCTAGTAGAAGAGACCATTGATGTAAACATTGTCATGAAAGATGACCCAAAAATGGTCAAGTTGGGAGCTTCACTCTCAACATGAGAATAGAAAAAACTCACCATGCTTCTATGGGAATTTATAGATGTGTTCACATGGTCCTATAAGGAAATGTTAGGCTTGGATCCAACTTTGGTAGTGAACAACTTAGTTGTACACGCAGACGCAATGCCCATCAAGAAAAAGCTCAAAAAGATGCACCCGAGGGTGGCTCTCCTAGTTAAGGAAGAGTTAGAAAGATTGCTTGTGGTAGGATTCATTTGACCCATTTATTACTCCGAATGGATATCAAATATCATCCCTATAAAGAAGAAGCCTATTGGGATTAGAATCTGTACCGATTTTAGACACATAAATGAGGCATACCCAAAGGATGATTTTCCATTTCCTAATATAGATATGATTGTTGATTCAACTATAAGATATGAAATGCTATCTCTTATGGATGGTTTTTTCAGGCTACTATCAGATCAAGATAGCTGACGAAGATCAACACAAGACAACCTTCACATCTCCCTAGGGTACTTTCTATTAGCAGGTAATGCCATTTGGCCTTAAAAACGTAGGAGCAACCTATCAAAGGGTGATGAAGGTGATTTTCCAAGATATGATCCATGACATCATGGAAGACTATGTGGATGATATCCTCAGGAAATCCAAGACAAGGGCATATCACCTTGATATTTTGTGGCGTATCTTTGAATGCATGTGGGATTACAAGGCCCATTTGAACCTAAAGAAATGTGTGTTTTCCATGTTGTCAGGAAAGTTTCTTGGTTTCATTGTATCATGAAGAGGGATTGAGGTAGACCCAGCTAAAGTTACTACTATTACTGAAATGCCTCCTCCCCAAAAAATTAAACAACTGCACAGCTTGCAGGGAAAGATATAGGCTATTCTTTGTTTCGTTTCCCAACTAACTGAAAAATGTCTTTCATTCACTCATCTACTAAAAAAGGATGTTGCCTTTATCTAGGGACTAGAGCATTAACAGGATTTTTCCTTGCTTAAGAAGTACCTAGCCAATCCACCTGTCCTCATGCCTCCAACCCCTGGTGAGTGACTTCTACTTTATATTTCTGCCACACAATTCACTATTGGTGCATTGCTAGCCCAATATGACCTCAGCCATAAAGAAAACATTTTATGTTATATCAATCGTAATCTCATTGCTTATGAGCTCAACTACCCTCAGATTGAAAAAGCTTGTTTGGTTGTAATTTTTACCTTCCAAAAAAAATTTCATTAACTGTTAAATACTAAAACCAAGCTCATATCAAAAGTTGACCTACTTAAATACATGTTATCTAAACCCACCCTTACCGATAGAATGAATAAATAGATCATTCTGCTGAGCAAATTTGACATCGAGTTTGTGCACCAAAAGTTGGTCAAGGGACAAGTACTTGTTGATCAGTTAGAAAAGGAACATTTACAAGGAACAAAACCTGTGAATCTGGATTTTTCATATGCTTAATTAATGTAAATTAAGGAATCCTTCATGTGGCAGGTGCAATTTGATGGATCTTTAACTTTTCATGGTTTGGGGGTAGTTGTTGTACTTATTACTCCTTCTGGTGACCCCATACCTCAAGTTTTTTTCCTTGGCTTTCCTTACATGAATAATATTGCAAAGTATGAGGCACTCATCATTGGGATGAAGCTTTCAATCAATTGGGACATTCATCATGTTAAGATTTTTGGTGACTCAAAGTTAATCATCAAAAAAGTAAATGATGAGTACAAAGTCAAGGATGAGAAGCTCATCCCTTACAAAAATGTGGTCAAAACTTTGAAAGAGTATTTTTTGTGTATTGTGTTTAAACAGATTCAAAGTGCACAAAAAATATCTACAGACGTTATGTCAACTGTAGGTTCTATGCTACGCATTCCACTAGAAAGTAATTATATGCCTTTCTTTTTTGAAAATCTATGCCATCCTGCATATGACATGCCAAAATCTTGTCTGGCTTGTGATGTTAGTAGACCTGATTCCCCATGGTATGAGCCCATCTTCACTTACCTTAAAGAAAACATGTTCACTCCTGACATCTCCCATTCAAAAAAACAAAGCCTTATCCACCAGATAGCCCGTTATACCCTCTTAGGAGGTATGCTCTATTGTCATGGATATGATGGGAATCTATTATGTTGTCTTGATACAACAGAGTCAGTCCAAATGATTAAAGATGTGCACAAAGGGGTGCATGGGGCCCACACAAACAGGATGGTTCTAGCCAAGAAATTGTTGAGGGTGGGTTATTATTGGCCTACCATGGAAACTGACTACTTCAACTATGTGAGGAAGTGTTTACTCTGTCAAAAGTATGGAAATTTCATCCATACCCCATCACAACCGTTGCAACCCATCACGACCCCATTGCAATTTTCCAAATGGGGACTTGATTTAATAGGGAAGCTTACCCCTACTTCATTTGATGGCCATGTTGGTATCCAAATTGATTCTCCCTCAAAATCTGAGCAACATCACAAATTTTACAAGAAGCTTAGAGATAAGCAGATCATGTTGTGTGTCACTTTGTATTCGGGGAAGAAATGTAGCTTGCTCTTTATCACTCAGATGTGGAGAAATAGATAGCACCCTTAAGAGGATTTGATCTATCCTCACTACTTTATGGCTATGTCTTTTAACCAGGGTGAGAGGACCCTTTTGTAGCCTATTGTTTGTGAAGGAGATGGAGATGTCCTTCCTTGTAAAGTTATTAAGAAGACCTTGAAGAAAATATGATCAATACAAAAAAATCTAACTCTAACAAGTTGTAGCCGTAGATAATGCGGATATTTTATAAGCAAGATTTGGGCCACTAAAGACAATGAAAACCCAATTTATTCTATATGTTTTGGTAATAGAAACTATGCATTTTTACTCACACAGGAAAAACAAGGGTAGTATGGGTAAGATTGGTTGCTTTTAAATGAATTTTTTGGTGGGAGGTGAGGAAGGATGAACTTGATTCACCAGATATTTGAGATATTTTACAAAAATGGAATGCTTGATCAATAGAATGCTTCAGAATAGCTAAAATGTTCCTTTAACTAGAAGGTGTGCTTTCAATGGAGGCCCAGATCAACAAGTTTTCACACAAAATTTAAGAATCCAAAATGAAGGCTCAAATTGAAAAACTTAATTGAACACTATCAACCTCTATTTTATCACGCCAAAGATACCCTCAAAGGCTAACACACAATCTTATCATCATGTTAGGAGTAAAATGATTTCAAATTTGTTTATTTCACTATCAAATGAAATATCTTCCGATAAATTAAATTGCAAATGCCACCAAACTATTTTAAGGATAAGATATTGTGTGATTCACAAAGATTTCAATGTAAGATTACAATGGCAACAGGAAAAACTATTTGTAGACATTCAGAAATGAAGAAGACACAATTTTCCCAAAATAAACATATATCAGCTCAAATTGGATTAAACTCATCAGTAGGGGAAATTTTTTAAAACAACCTTAGAGCTTGCCAATGGCTGTACACTTGCAACCACCTTGAAATGATCAAATTTAACACAAAATAAATAAACAAGTTCCTCATATGGCTTCTCAGAAAGATAGGCTCTGTCAAACTTTTCTTTTGGGAAATTGGCTCCTGACCTCTAACACTCCAACCATTTGTATGACAAGTTCATGCAATTTATAAAAATTTTACAACAGATTTTTTCCCCCAAAAATTCAAAGCACCATCACCTGTTGTGATTTTGATCATGACCCCCGGAATTAGATCTACAAAACATTGTCAGGTGCATCAGAGGGAAAATTTGTTTGAATATTTCTAGCATTCAATCCTTTCATCTGGTAAATCAATCCTCATCTTCACGCGCCAACTACTTCCTCCTCCAATTTTTCAAATCTGGTTCTTTGCGTGCCAAGGAAGGAAAGATCATAAAATCAGATCAAACCCGACAGTCAAATCACATTTTGAAGGTA
This sequence comes from Taxus chinensis, assembly GCA_019776745.2. NCBI lineage: Eukaryota > Viridiplantae > Streptophyta > Pinopsida > Cupressales > Taxaceae > Taxus > Taxus chinensis. The sequence goes on from CM034149.1 coordinate 886,766,205, forward strand.
AAAGACATTTACATATCTTCCCTACCAAACAAATAAATCAAATTAATTCTCCTCTTAATTTGGCCTATAGGAGACGTCAAGAAATGATAAAAAAAACCATAAAAATTTACATCCCCAGGAGCTTTGGAGAAAAATGGAGAAAAAATAAGATACAGATGCACAGTTGCCATCGATTTCCCTTTTGAATTTGGACCATCCACATGGGAGATCCAAGTCAAAATAGGCCTGGGGGATTTTTTTTACTTTTTACAAGTTTTGGTAAAAATGTAAAATTTCTCATTTTGCTCTGCTCCTCCGCCTTGAAAAATGGGCTTGACAGGTGTCCGAAGGTGGGTCCTAGCGGAACCGCGCTTCGTTTTTACACTTCCTTTTCTTCACAAAAAGAATTTTTTTCAAATTTCCCCCAAAATTCTACCTCCCTGTCTTTTGAATTCTCAAACTTCCATGTGTCTCAATGGTGCATCTTGAGATGGTCCCCAAAAGTAGAGACCCTAAACAAGTGCGGGCTCAACACGTGTCTCGGTTCGGAAAAGTATTTAAAAGTTTGAAAGTTAAGCAGAAGGCACCATGTGTCTAGGGTCCGAGGTAGTCTCCTTTAGCTATTGAAACTTCTGAGTGAAGGGCAGAGTGAGCAGAAGCCTCCAAGTGTCCTCTTGGCGCTTATTCAAAATAAAACTCAGGGGTCGGTCCCTAAACATGCGTGGCCCCTCCACATGTCTTAGTCCTTTTAGGATGTTGCTTGAAAAGTATAAGTAAGGAAGGCTTGACAAAAACCTCCACATGTCTTTATGGCATAACTTCAAGATTGTCCCCAAGAATGAAGACTTTGAATGAGAGCAGGCTCACCACATGTCCCAGGCCTTAGAAAATTTCCTTAAAAAGTTTAAGTATAGAGCAGAGCCGGGGGGGGCAGAAGCATCCACCTATCCCTCTAACGCATTTGTTAAGGTGGGATCTTGAGGTAGATTTTCAAATGAGCACCAACCCATCACGTGTGCACAACCCACCAAAATTGTACCAATTGCATAAATATTTGTCTAAGTTCGAGAAAAGTAGCGGAATCCTCCACGTGTCTTCCAAGCACAACTCCATGGCCAAACCAGAAGGTGAATTTTCAAACGAGCGTCGTTCCTCCACGTGGACAAGTTTTTGGTCAAAGCAAGCCATATAGTTTTTAGAGTTCCCCGCCGAACCACATCTAACCAAAAAAAGCCACGTTTCCATTGATGCAGAGATTTTAAAATTGACAGAAGAAACACACCCGTCAAGCCGTACAAATGCAGGGAAACCACTGTTTGAGCCCAGAGATGAAATTTTCTTAAAGGATAGAGAATTTGGAAATGTTGTAAGGTTTAAAAATGATACTTCGAGATACATTCAATCACGTTTCATCAGGTAACTAGGGAAAAAATGGCAGGGACAACAACACACGATTGTGTAAAATGGAAGGGAAGGAATAGGCCCAAGTTTTACAACCAAGTAACAGACTCCTTCATATGGTCAGAGCAATAAAAATAATTTTTGGGAATTTAAGAGATCCTCAGCCAAGGAAGGAACTAACCATGGAAACTGAATGGAGCATAGAGCCTTCAATAACCAAAATGGGGAGACAAAAATGTGATAAAGGCTACAAATTTAGGTATTTCAATGAAAAACGGGATGAGACTAGTTTGAGCACCAACATCGGCTCCAACTCAGGGATGGGCACTCCCTGTGAGTGCCACAAGAACCAAATAATAGACCAAGAGCCAAAAATATCCATTGGGAAAAGGAGTCAGCTTGGAGAGTAGAACCACCTCCTAAAAATGAACCGAGGAACCAGCAAAACCAGGTCACCAAGGACTAGAATGAGCAAAAACACAAAAGATAGAAAGCACTCAACAAACTATACACTATACAAGTGATGTTCACCTTTATTCTTGGGAATAAATCAAGGAAATGTTTTAAATGCCTACCATTAATAGGAAATTCGATAAATTCTCCATCCAAGTATTTCAAGAATAAGGTATGTTTACCAATTCGAATGTCAATGGAGTAAGGGCTCATCCATAATGCATCAAATTTACCATGCTTGGCCTTGTCTTCATGCATGTTATCCCATAACAACACAAGATCTGCAACCCTAAAATCTCTTGGAGTGACCTTCTTGTCAAATAACCTCTTCAATTTTTCTCTGAACTTCACATGCCTTTGGTGGGATTCCCTCCTTTCTTCATCAAGTTTAACAATCTGGTTAATACGAGCATCATATGGACTAACTTCTTGATCTTCTAGTTGTTGAAGGAATTGATATGAGGATAATTGCGTATGCAGGGGAAACAAAGCCTGAGTCCCATACACAAATTCAAATGGACTTTTTCCAGTAGCTCTTTTAACAATAATTCTATCAACCCAAATAGCAAACTTCAACTGCTCACCCCATTTCCTTTAATTCAGCTCCAAGGTTCTCCTAATGATCTTTAATAGATTTTTATTGCTGGACTCTGCTTGTCCATTTCCTTGGGGGTTATAGTTGGAGGAATATGTCTAATTGATGCCATATTCTTTACACATTTCCATCAAAGGTTTATCTTTGAAGCTCATGGAATTGGCAACAACAATTATAACTGGCACTCCGAACCTACAGATGATATGGTTCAACATGAAGTCCATGACAATTTGGTGTGTTGCTCTCTTGGTGGGGATTGCCTCCACCCACTTAGTGAAGTAATCAGTGGCTACAAGAATCCACTTATGGCCAACACTTGAAGTGATCCGAAAATAATCAAGTTATTACTACCTGATCTTGGACCCTTGTAGGCTTTAAATATTTTCTGACAATTTTCTCCTTTTAAGTAATCAATTTTAAATAATGCAAGACAATAACAACAATTACACACAGATTGATTACGGAGTTCAGCAATTGCCTACGTCTCCGGCTTCGTGGTCAAACCATTCCACTAGTCAAAACTTGTAAGTTACAGTAGTACTTTCACAAGAAAACCTAATGGAATTTTACTTGCCTATCAGTACACCGGTTCTTTGAAAACTTCCGATGATCATTCGAATTGTTCTTCATCTTCCTGATGCACAATCTCCTTCATCTTCAATCGGTCTTCTCGACGCTATCAATGCAATGCTAGCACTCTAGTCAACAATCCAAGATTTGCAAGTAATTGGTGTGGCTCAATGGGCCTATTGGGTAGTTTATAATTTACTCCCAATCACAAATATTTGATCTACTATTGCCTAAAATAAAAGGCCAATAAACAATATTTGTTGACACATCTCACAAATAATCTTAAAAAATAATAAGCTTCTCAGACTAATGTGTGTCCCCACAATAAGCTTAACAAATAATAAGCTTGGGTGTCATACAATAGAATGGGTTCCCTATTTATACAAAAAATAGGGTCCTTAAAAAATGCAATTACAAATTATCTTTAGGCTATATTTAAACCTTAGCCTCACCCGTAGAAAAATTAATGGGATTACATACCCATATAGGGCGGTTTACATTTTTAATGGGATTAAATCCCCAAATTAGTCTCCTCCACCATTTTCCACGCATGGTAAACGGATGTATATCCCACATTTTGTGGATTGATATTTTTTAAGGCTTTATCAAAGCCTTTTCCATGCATGTGAAGTGGTCAAAAGACCACCTTAGGCTTAACCACCCCCATCTCCACCGCTTCACTTCGCCCTTCCACGTGGTCCTTGGAAAAATGGTAGTTAAGTGGTTGGTTTAATACTAATGTATAAACATTAATATGTATAGTTTTGTGGCATAATGCGTGGCATGTGGAATTTGGGAATAATGCATGGTATTTGGAAAGTGGACTTACCAAGTAAATATAATTTCGACCCATGTAATGTGTTATGGAAATAATTAACTCGGTCAATAGCATATATTTCACTTGTCATCTCCCGATAGGAAAATTAATCGTATTCGATTCATGGTGGCAAGCCACGTGGTGGCTTGTGGACACACCACGTTGGTGATAATACCATAGTCCACACGGCGGCTGGGCTCCCCTCCGTAATAAAAGTTGAGCCTCTTGTTTCGACATGCCATTCCATTCGATGATTGTTAATGATCAGTGGTTAAAACCCCTCCAATTTTTCCAACGCCTTTTTGCCATGTGTCGTAGTGCGATTGGTCCAATATTCACCAGTTGACTAGAGTTGATTTTCTCATTGTCTGAACTTTGACCAGACATATCTAGATCTCCCGTTGTTCATTTGTTGCATTCTCATAGTCATTGGAAATCTATCAAGATGATATTCTACACTGACACCATTAAAGGATGTTTAGGGAACTTTCAAAAATGATCCCTTGATCACACCTCCCCACTAAGAAAGGCTTTTTGTCCCAAAAAGCTTACATACTGTTCTGAATCTGAAAAACTCTGCTGCCACCTCGAAAGTGCTACTGTAGTAGACCCTTGGGTCTTCTCCTCCAACCTTCTCACTTTGACAACTCTGCTTTGATCTTGGAACTTGTGGGTTATGGGCCCACGATGCTTCCACTGCGCTACTCTGATATCTGAAGAAGACCTCCACGCCTCCATTGTATGGTGCTAAGTTTCTGAATGAAACCTCAATGCTCCTTCCATGTGGTGCTAAGATTCTTGATATCTGACAACAAGGATCTTCTTTTACTCTATAAAATAGCTCCTGGCTCCGAGTTGATTTCATAGAATCCAAGCTAGTTTGAAGAACTCCATGTTACGTAGAGCTTATGATTGATCCGATGTCAATGAGGGACAATGACTTGTCCCTTTTCAGACCTCAACGCCTCCAATGCATGATGCTAAGTCTCTTATAAGACCTCAAAAGCCTCTAATGCATGATGCTAAGTCTCTGTAGACCTCAACGCCTCCGATACATGATGCTAAGCCTCTTTCAAGACCTCAAAGCCTCCAATGCATGATGCTAAGTCTATTACAGACCTCAACGCCGCTAATGCATGATGCTAAGTATCTTGCAAGACCTCGAGCCTCCAATGCATGATGTTAAGTCTGTTGATCAACTACCATTCATATGTGCGGTCGCAATGCCTTGACACCGAATGACATTCAAAGCTAATCCTTTGAGAGCTCCTCTTGTTGACATACTAATATCAGGTATCGTTCTGCTGCACGGTCATAATGCCTCTACACAGAATGAAGTTCTGACCTGATGTTAATGCCAACGGTGATTCAGCTACCATTCTACTGCACGGTCATAATGCCTCTACACAGAATGAAGTTCCGAGATGACCTCTGGGAACTCTATTGTCTAAACAAATGGAAAATCAATCTTCGAGCTTTATATGAGTGAAATCATGTATCCAAGCTGTAACAGGTACTCACAAGTTGATTAGGAGATATATTTGGAGCATTAATCAAATTTTCTAAGTAAGAAAATCCACTGAGTATTGTAAACCTTTCTCTCAGCATTTTCTCACAATATCTGATCTCCAAACGAATACTACATACTATTCATCAATCTGAATTATGCAATATATAATTGAAAAATTGTTGACTTACCCATTTCAAAGGACTTTCACTTTCAGGTATTACCTTGTCCTAGGTTGAATTGTCAACTAGTGGTGGAGTAGAAACCTCTTCTGCCTTTGCAATAGGCCTCCATTCCATCTTTGTCTTGCCATTACTTTGATGGCGAGATGGATGTAGTTTCCAAAAATTATCCACCTAATGCCCATTCCTTTGGAAATGAGCACAAAAATTTCTCTTAATCTCCTTCTTCTAAGATGAGGAACTCTTTCTGCCATTTCTTGACTCTGCATGACGAGATTAGTCTTTTTGGTTTGCCTTGTTCTTGATGAATAACATCAACTTCTTCATCAATGTCCTTCTCTTCCAGTATCTGGCCACATAATGATTATGCAAATCCACAAAAAGTACATGGAAAGGCATTCCACATCTTCTAAAAATCATAACCATACTTCTTAAGCTGAAAAAGTGGATAAGAAGTTTTACTGTGCTTATGATTATGGTAAGAAACTAGAGGTGTAATCTCATTACCTCTTGGCTGATTTCTCTTACCACATCTTACCTGTGATGACGAAGCAAAACTTTCCTGCTCATAATCTTCTTGGAGGACTAGTGGGGTAATCACTTTACTTTCGGAATCTATTTTCCTGTCATTGTTCTTGGAGCATTCTCCAATTTCCATTCCCACACTAGGAAAACCCAAACTTGCAAAACTAGGATGATCCTCAACCTATATTGGGTTAGCAATGCCTTGGCCATTTTTACCAAGGCCTCTTCCATCAAATCCCATTTTATCTAGTAATTTGGATCCAATGCCTCTAGTATTCTTTTCAAACAAACAAAAGACTTCATTACCTGAATCTGAAACCGAATGGGAGGAAGAAGAAGATTCCCCTGGTGAAAAACTTACAGTGCAATCATCTTCCATGGCATCTGCATTTGAAGTTGAAGGTATTTCCTTCCTTTTATCACCACATTACAACCTTTCCAAGAGCTCATCCTTGTTTTTCAGTTCCAATTTCAAACGAGCATTCTCCTCTTCCAGGGAGTAATACATTGATCGTAAGAGAGAATTCTCTTCTTGGATCTGGTGATTATAAGCTTCAATTTCCTCGAGATTTTCCTGTTTAGACATCTTTCCCATAGTGCACTTGTACCCTATTCACACAAATTGAACCAACTGCACCAATCTTGAAGCAATCACTCTGTTAATCAGATTTACTGAAAATAAATATGGAGCTAAACCAGCTCTGATACCAAACTTAATACTAAAATAATCAAGTTATTACTACCTGATCTCGAACCCTTGTAGGATTTAAATATTTGCCGACAATTTCCTCCTTTTAAGTAATCAATTTTAAATAATGCAAGACAATAACGAAAATTGCACACAGATTGATTACGGAGTTTGGAAATTGCCTACGTCTCTGGGTTCATGGTCAAACTGTTCCACTAGTCAAAACTTGTAAGTTACAATAGTACTTTCACAAGAAAAGCTAATGGAATTTTACTTGCCTATCAGTACACCAGTTCTTCGAAAACTTCCGATGATTAGTCGAATTGTTCTTCACCTTCCTAATGCACAATCTCCTTTGGCTTCGATCGGCCTTCCTGACGCTATCAATGCGACGCTAGCACTCTCATCGACAATCCAAGATTTGCAAGTAATTGGTGTCGCTCAATGGGCCTATTATGTAGTTTATAATTTACTCCCAATCACAAATATTTCATCTACTATTGCCTAAAATAAAAGGCCAATAAACAATATTTGTTGACACATCTCACAAATAATCTTAAAAAATAATAAGCTTCTCAGACTAATGTGTGTCCCCACAATAAGCTTAACAAATAATAAGCTTGGGTGTCATACAATAGAATGGGTTCCCTATTTATACAAAAAATAGGGTCCTTAAAAAATGCAATTACAAATTATCTTTAGGCTATATTTAAACCTTAGCCTCACCCATAGCAAAATTAATGGGATTACATACCCATATAGGGCGGTTTGCCTTTTGAATGGGATTAAATCCCCAAACTAGTCTTCTCCACCATTTTCCACGCATGGTAAGTGGATGTATATCCCACATTTTGTGGATTGATATTGTTTAAGGCTTTATCAAAGCCTTTTCCATGCATGTGAAGTGGTCAAAAGACCACCTTAGGCTTAACCACCCCCATCTCCACCGCTTCACTTCGCCCTTCCATGTGGTCCTTGGAAAAATGGCAGTTAAGTGGTTGGTTTAATACTAATGTATAAACATTAATATGTATAGTTTTGTGGCATAATGTGTGGCATGTGGAATTTGGGAATAATGCATGGCATTTGGAAAGTGGACTTACCAAGTAAATATAATTTCGACCCATGTAATGTGGTATGGAAATAATTAACTCGGTCAATAGCATATATTCCACTTATCGTCTCCCGATAGGAAAATCGATCGTATTAGATTCGTGGTGGCAAGCCACGTGGTGGCTTGTGGACCCACCATGTCGGTGATAATACCATAGTCCACATGGTGGCTGGGCTCCCCTCTGTAATAATATTTGAGCCTTTTGTTCCGATGTGCCATTCCATTCCATGATTGTCAACGAATGGCGGTTAAAACCCCTCCAATTTTGCCAATGCCTTTTTTCCATGTGTCATAGTGTGATTGGTCCAATATTGACCAGTTGACGAGAGTTGACTTTCCCACTGTCTAAACTTTGACCAGACATATCTAGAGCTCCCGTTGTCTGTTTTTCGTGTTCTCACAGTCGTTGGAAAGATCTCAAGATGATCTTCTACACTAACACTATTTAAGGATGTTTAGGAAAATTTCAAAAATGATCCCCTAATCTAGAAGGGTATAAAATCTCACCAATGAAATCCATTCCCCATTGCTTGAACTAGGCTTCAATTGATACATGCAACAAAGGAAGGGAGCTTGAAGCTTTCAATCTTCTAGAAAAGTGCTGGCAACTCTCACATATTCTAACCAACAAAGTTGTATCTTTAAAAATATTTGGAAACCAATAACCAGCCCTCAAGATCTTGTGTGTTGTGACTCTTCCAGCAAAATTCCCCCCCACAAACTCCTTCATGAATATAAGAAATTATCATGGGGGCTTCATCTTCAGTAATGCACCTTAAGAGAACCCCCTCAGGGTTCTTCCAAGCTAACCCAAAATCAGTAATGCCATATTTATGGGAAGCCAACTTAAGAGCTCTTTTCTTATTTGTACTTAAATGCTCAGGATAGTATAGATGTCTAAGATAAAAATTATATCTTTGTACCATTTAGAACTCATCAAATTGTCAAGGACATCCACCCTTCTTCTACTTCATTCACCTCAATAGTTTTCAAGTTGCTCTCAACCATAAGCTTAGTTAAGCCCAAACCTCTTACCAACTTCATGTTTTGGATATCCATATCATATTCTTGCAACTTGTTCACCCACCTACATCTTTTTTTTGAGACCTCCATCTCTGATAAGACATTTTTTGTCCGTTGTGTGGGGAACATAAGCAACAACTTTAGACCTCAAAATGTAAGGTCTAAAAACCTTTTTTGCTTTTACTAGGGAAAATGCTTATTTCTCTGTAATGGTGTATTTCAACTAAGCCCCCTCCAATGCCTTACTAAAAAAGGCAATTTGCCTCTCTGCTCATTCATCATCCTTCTGCAACAAGATAGATGCAATAGTATTCTCTGAAGAAAAAGAAAATATTTGGAAAGGCTTCTTATAATCTGGAGCTGCTAAAATAGGGGCATACTTTAATGCCTCTTTGATCCCATTGAAAGCTTGAATGGAATCATCTTCCCACTTGATAACTTGGTCCTTCTTTAGCATTCTGGTAATTAGAATGGTGAACTCAGCAAAGTTTGATATGAATCTTGTGATAAAGTTTATTTTCTCAAAGAAGGACTGAATTCCCTTCTTGGTTCTTGGAATTGGGACCTTGCTGATGGCCTCTACCATCTTAGGATCAATCATGACACCATCCTTTGATACAATGTGACCAAGCAACTTGGCCTTTTGCACTCCAAAATGGCACTTCTTAGGATTGAGTGAAATGCCATACTCTTTGCATCTTATCAACATTTTTTCCAATTTCTACAAGTGGTCACTTCTCCTTCTGGAAAACATAGCCGCATCATCTTGGTAAACAACAATAAAATCATTAAAGTAACCAGCAAAAGCAACATCCATTTCTCTTTGAAAATTTTCTCCAGCATTCATCAAACCAAAGGGCATTCTAACATAAACATAAGTTCCCTAAGGAGTGGTAAAGGCTATCTTGATTCTTTTTTACTCCTTTACAACAACTTGATTATAGCCAGAGAAACCATCCAAGGTAGAAAGCAGATCAGAACCAATCACTAATTGCAACATGTTTTCCATGTTTGGTAAAGGATAATTATACTTAATTGATGCTCTGTTAAGATTTCTAAAATCCATGAATGGCTTGATATCACCATTCTTTTTTCTAATTGGCACTAAGTTTGTAACCCAAGAATAATACCTTGTGGGCTGAATAATCCCTCCATCCCTTAGTTTATTTAGTTATTCTTGCATTTTAAGAGATAGGAGTGGATTGATCAGCCTTTGTTTATGCTTGAATGTCTTTGCATTAGATTCGAAAGGAATTTCATGTTGAAATAGATCCTCTCGATATGCCTTTAGTTTAGAATAAGACCAAGCTAGGCAATTTTGATACTTTCTCAACAATTGGACATAGGATTGATTTTCCTCCTTGTTCAGATTACTTCCCAATCATATCTTCCTTGGTTTCTCCTTTGTACCAAGTTCATGATCCTCAAAATCCCTTGAGGCTGTTATATGCCTATAAATAATGCAATCAATATTATCAAAGTTTGATTCGAGAGTAACCAGTCCTCTAGGAATGGTATTAGTTTTTAGTTGGATGATGTCTTTTCCAAAAAAAGTTTCTTTACCCTCTACTACACACACCATTGGATCCCAATCAATACATTGATCAGCAAAATCACCTTTATTCTGTAAAAATATTTTGACCTGAGCATCAACATCAAAAATTTGTCAGTGTTTCATGTTATCAGGGACAGATGGCCTTGTTAACACCTCAACATCATATTCACAGTATGGGGACATTACACAACTATCAAACCGAGACCCCAATACTACAATATTTCTTGCCATAACATTGAACTTCATGTCATGATGCACAATATTAAATGAATCAAACATCTCAATCAAGTCCCAAACTGCATGCTTTTACTGTTTCATCCTATGATTTTTAGTGGCATATAATTTTCTAATTTGTTTTACAATTAGTTCCAAATCTCCTTTAACAATGATGTCTTTAACATAGTATTTCCAAGTAATTATCAAACCTAACAACAATGCTTCAAACTCAACAATGTTGTTAGTAAACTCAAAGTTAAGTTTGAAAGAAAAAACAAAATCTTCCAAGCTTGGAGAAATTAGAACTACACTAGCACCATTTCCAAATTTGGAGCAAGCTCCATGAAAAAAAAAAGTCCATGGAGAGCCTACTTGTTCAAGACTCTTACATTGATCCATTTTTTCTCTTTCCCATCAGCAAATCTAAAAAAGTTGTCAACATCAACACTTGTGTACAACACTTCATAAGATGCATTGTTGGGATCTTCAATGAGGTACAACATTTTATTTTCTCCATACAAATTGACAAGGATGCCCTCAATTGGAATGGTGGCATAGGACATATCCATTTGAACACTCCCATCAACACTTGCAGCCCATTTTCTAGACAACATCATACCCCACTTGGCTAGGCAATCAACAATAACAACATCAAGGTTCAAGTTCCTACCTGGGTAAGTTGCAAGTTGTACCACTAAACCTTTCACACATCTCACCACTGGCACCTCTCTAGAATCCATGGTAGTGCACTTCCCACATGCTACTGTTACTTTTATATCCAGTTCATTCATGACCTCAAGAGGCATGACATTGCATGATGCTCCTGAATAAAACATATAGTTGTGTAGTAATATGTCCTTAATTATCAGAGTAGTGAAGAATGGATCTACATTTAGTTTAGACTCTACCAAGGATGTTCCCAAAAAAACCACAGGTGGTTTACCTAGTTCTTCCAATGATGGTGGTGTTCTAGCTCTTCAATGATTGGAGGAGTCTCCACAATGTTTACATTTCTACCTATGGAAGTCTCCTCTTCTTTCAACCCCAAATACTCAAAGGCCCTTTTCTTGCGCTCATGAATCCTAATAAACTCAATAATTAGAACAGAAATCTTGATCTAACTCAAGACTTGGGAAATATCATAAGGAACATGCTTTGGCAAGGCATCATTGGAAGGGATATTGAAAATCTCATTAGGTGGCATGGGATTTTTGACAGTTTGGGCACGAGTATAATTATTAATCTTATTTGGGACAACAAGGCCTTTGAAAGCTGCATCTTTCTTAGGAACCTCTTTAGGAATACTAGTGAGAATTGGAGTTTTAGGTTTGACTTGAGGCCCTACTCCTTTGACAACTCTACTCCTAGTATTATAATCTTTTTCTTGAGAAAAAACAACGTTCATCAATAACCGCCTATCCTCCTCAGATGGGATTCCTCCATCATACTTCTTTATCATTAAATCTCTTAAATATTCAAATTCATTATTAGGTATTTCAAAAGCTTTTGAAGTATCTATTTCCAGAGTATGAGAGGAAGGAAGAAGAGGTACCCAGTGGATGCAATCCTAAAAATCAGCAAGAGTTCTAGAACTTATTACCTCAGCTGAAGTTGCTCCTTGTTTTGAGCTCATGGAGAAACCCATCATGCATACATCATCATTAGTATTATATTCATCAGCTTCTTCTTCTACTTGCTGATCTACTTCACATGGATCATTGGGCATGAAACATCTGTTACACCAATCAATTACATTTGTTTCTTTAACCACAACAACTATGGAAGCCAAAGGATAAAGCACCATTATATTTTTCCTGGCATGAGGTTATTTATTTCCAAATCCAATAGGTCCCTTGCCTCTGTCATTAGATATCTACTCATTTATATGATGATTTGTAAATATTTCTAGGCCTTGTTGCTTGTGCTAACCCTGTGAACTCTTCCCAATTCCTTTCTCTGCATGGGCTAATTTGTATTATATTTCTTTGACAGCCCCTGCCAAAGTTTTCACAACTTCCTCCAAATCAATATCCTTACTTGCTTGAGGTTTTTTAGGGTTAACCAATTTGACACCCTCCCTCTTAGGAGGTTTTCTAATTGCTTTAATGTTGTTCTCAATTTATAGAGCCATGGTGAAGGCCTGCCTCAAATTGGTAGGGTTTTTGTCCCTCAAATAGTAAGCATATTTCTTATCAAATGCATATGAATACTTTATCAAACATGATTCATCACATGGCCTCAAATTAATAGGCAATCTCCTCAAGGTTTTGTTAAATCTTGTGTTGAAATCATGCACTGATTCATTATGATTTTTCTTGATATTTTCAAAATCAGACAAAAGGAACCTAGGGTCCATTTTTTCACCATGCTACAATCTAAATGCATTATTCATTTCCATCCAAGAATCAATGGAGTTATCTTGCAAAGACTTATACCAGTCCCTTGGATCTTCTTCCAAAGTATGAATAAAAAATTTTATATATACATCCTCAAATTCAATCTCAAAGTCTTCCATCATGTTGATAAAAAGCTTTAATTGTTGATTACCAGTTATAGCATTATTTCCTTGGAACTTTGGTAGTCTATTTCTTACATCTTGGGGAACTGTATTTGGATAACCTACCATCCCTCTAAAATTTATAGGACCAAAGGTATTTACAACAAATGGAGGTCTGGGTGGGGGACGGGCCATGTTGTTTTGAGGAGGTGACCTTATAGGAGAATCAAACTGATAAGGGACAAGGGGTCTTTGAAACAAAAGAGTATAACTTTCAAAATGGCTATCCCTTAAAGGCCTTGTTTCTTGGAAAACCCTATCAAATTTGGAAAACATAGGTGCAGAATGAGAAGTAAATTTTTCAAATTCAAATGAAGGCCCCTCTCTAGATGAAGAATTTAATTCCACAAAAGGAATACCTAATTCAAAAGCACTTGAATGGCAATCTTCAATGATAGGTTGATCACCTTCATCAATGGAGATCTCTTTTCTTGACTGCTAATCTCCAACAACTCTCCAGGATTTTCTTCCTTATGACTTTGTTTTTCCTAGCTCTGCAAATAATGCCCTAATAGGATCCTTAGTGAAGAAAGACCTTCTTCCTTCCATATTTACAAATATTAGTAACAAATATCACTTAATAGAGGTTAAGACATTGGTATCTGTCAAAAATAAGATCAACATGGAGTCGCCACTAAGGATTTACACCTTAGTTGTATAATGCACTAAAGAATATGATCTGTCAAATGCCTTTCAACACTAGAAACTATAAATGGAATGATTTGACCTTCCTTTACCTAGATTTATCAATGAAACCTAGTGCAATAACTGTAGAAACTAAAAAATATTACACACAACACCTGTAACTCTAAACACTTCTTATAGGCCTGAACATAGGATGATGTCGAAACAATGTACTAGCATTAAGAGCATATAAAAAATGTTTTCCAGGGTTTGAAATATGAACTGTAATCACGAATATCCCTAGAAATGGCACCAAAAATGGTGTTGTTGATGGGACAAATGGATACAAATTGGAAACAAATAAACAAATTTGTCTCAGTAATGCAAATCCGTTCCCAAAAACATGAATCATTTCCCTAACAACAACACCATAAATGATGTTGGTAACCAAATTGATTCTCCCTCAGAAGCTGAGCAACATCAAAGATTTGACAGGAAGCTTAGAGACAAGTAGATAATGTTGTGTGTCGTTTTGTAGGAAGGGAAGAAATGCATCTTGCTCTTTATCACTCAGATGTGGAGAAATGGATAACACCCTTAAGAGGATTTGATCTATCCTCACTACTTTATGGTTGTTCCTTTAAACCAGGGTGAGAGGACCCTTTTGTATCCTACTATTTGTTGAGGAGATGGAGATTTCCTTCCTTGTAAAGTTATTAAGAAGACCTTTAAGAACAAAACCTAACTCTCACGAGTTGTCACCCTAGATAATGGGGATATTTTCTAAGAAAGGTTCAGGCCACTAAAGACAATGAAAACCTGATTTCTTATGTATGTTTTGCTAATAGAAATTATGCATTTTTACAAACATAGGACAAACAGGGGTAGTATGGGTAAGATTGGTTTCCTTTAAATGAATTTTTTGTTGAGAGGTGAGGCAGGATGAACTTGATTCACCAGATGTTTGAGAGATTTTACAAAAAGGAAGGCTTGATAAAAATAATGCTTCAGAACAAATAAAATGTTCCTTTAACTAGAAGGCGTGCTTTCAATGGAGGCCCAGATTAGCATATTTTGACACAAACTTTAAGAATCCAGAATAAAGGCTCATATTGAAAAAATTAATTCAACACTATCAGCCTCTATTTTATCACGCGTAAGATACCCTCAAAAGCTAACAAAAAATCTTATCATCATGCTAGGAGTATAGTGATTTTAAATTTTTTTATTTCAATATCAAATTAAAGCTCTTCTGATAAATGAAATTACAAATGCCACCAAACTATCACAAGGATACGATCTTGTGTGATTCACAAAGATTGCAATGGGAACATGAAAAACTATTTGCAGACATTCAAAAATGAAGCAGACACAATTTTTCCCAAAATCAACACAAATTATCTCAAATTAGATTAAACTCATCAGCAGGGGAAAGTTTCTAGAGTAATCTCAGAGCTTATCAATGGTTGTACACTTGTAACCACCTTCATATGATCAAATTCAACACAAAAGAAATAAACAGGTTCCTCAGATGGATTTTCAGAAAGATAAGATCTATCAAACTTTTTTCTTAGGAAAGTGACTCCCGACCTCTAAAACTCCAACCATTTTCACGACAAGTTCATGCAATTTATAACTTTTTTACAACAAATTTTTTCCCCCAAAAACAAAACATTAAAAGAACCATCGCTTGTTGTGATTTTGATCGTGACCCCCAGAATCAAATATGCAGAACATTGTTAGGTGCATCAGAGGGAAAATATGTTTGAATATTTCCATCATTCAATCCTTTCATCTAGTAAATCACTCCTCATATTCACGTACCAACTACTTCCTCATCTAATCCGTCAAATCTGGTTCTTTGCGTGACAAGAAAGGAAAGATCGGAAAATCATATCAAACCTGACAGTCAGATCACATTTTAATGGAAAAAGACGTTTGCAGATCTTCCCTACCAAACCAAGATATCAAATTAATTATCCTCTTCATTTAGTTTGCAGGAGACATCAATAAATGATAAAAAACCATAAAAATTCACATCCCAGGAGATTTGGAGAAAAATGGCAAAAAAATCATATACAAATACATAGTTGCCATCGATTTCCCTTTTGAATTTGGACCATCCACGTGGGAGATCCAAGTCAAAATGGGACTGGGGGGTATTTTTTAATGTTTACAACTTTTGGAAAAATTGTTAAATTTCTCATTTTGCTTTGTCCCTCCACCTTGAAAAATGGGCTTGACACGTGTCCCAAGGTGGGTTCCAGTAGAACTGTGCTTCCTTTTTACACTTTAACCCTTTTCTTCACAAAAAGATTTTTTTTCAAATTTCCCCCAGAAGCCCACCTCCCCGCCTTTTGAATTTTCAAACTACGACATGTCTCAATGGCACATCTTGAGATGGTCCCCAAAAGCAGAGACACCAAACAAGCGTGGGCTTAACACGTGTCTCGATCCGGTGGAGTCTTTAAAAATTTAAAATTTCAGTAGAAGGAGCCATGTGTCTAGGGTGTGAGGCAATCTCCTTTAGTTTTTGAAATGTTTGAGAAAAGGGTAGAGTGAGCAGAAGCCTCCAAGTGTCCTCCTAGTGCTTCTTCAAAATAAAACTCAAGGGTTGGTCCCTAAACATGCACGGCCCCCTCCACGTGTCTTAGGCCTTTTAGGAAGTTGCTTGAAAAGTCTAAGTAAGGAAGGCCCAATGGAAACCTCCATGTGTCTTTATGGCTTAACTTCAAGATGGTCCCTATGAACAAAGACTTTGAATGAGTGCAGGCTCACCACGTGTCCCAGGCCTTAGAAATTTTCTTTAAAATTTTTAAGTATAGAGCAGAGCTCGTGGAAGCCTCCACCTTTCCTCTGTCATATTTGTTAAGGTGGAACCCTGAGGTAGATTTTCAAATGAGTGCTAGCCCACTACGTGTCCACGGTCTACCAAAATTGTACCATCTGCATAAAAAAAAATCTAATTCTGGAGAAAAGCAGCGTAATCCTCCACATGTCCTCCTAGTGAAACTGTCAAAGGCCAAACCAAAAGGTGAATTTTCAAACGAGCGTTGTTCCTCCATGCGGAAAATTTTTGGGTTGAAGCAAGCCATAGAGTTTTTAAGAGTGCCCTGCCGAGCCGCATCCAACCAAAAATAGCCCACGTTTCCACTGATTTAGAGATTTTAAAATTGATAGGAGAAACACACCCGTCAAGCCGTAAAAATGGAGGGAAACCACTGTTTGAGCCCGGAGATGAAATTTTCTTCAAGGACATAAAATTTAGAAATGTTGTAAGGTTCAAACATGATCGTCCAAGCTACATTCAATCACGTTTCCTCAGGTACTTGGGTCAAAAATGGAAGGGACAACAACACATGATTGCGGAAAATGGAAGGGAAGGAAATAGGCCCCGCATTTTACGACCAAGTAACAGACTCCTTCATATGGTCAGAGGAGAATAAAAATTTTTTTTGGGGTGTTTAAGAGATCCTTGGCCAAGGAAGGAACTGACCATGGAAACTAAATGGAGGATAGAGCCTTCAAGCACCAAAATGGGGAGACAAAAATGTGACAGAGGCCGCAAACTGAGGGTATTTCAATGAAGAACAGGGTGAGAATAATTTGAGCACCAATAGGGCCACACCCACATCATTACATCTACTGAATATTTTACCAAGTAGGTGGAAGTTTTCCCTTTGACCTATGCAACGGGTGCTCAAATCTTAAAATTCATCATGAATAGTCTTATTTGTCGGTATGGCATTCCTACAGCCATAGTTACAATGGAAAATCATTCATGAACAATACCATGAAATATATCTGTCATTGGTTTCAAATATGATTAAATTGGTCTACATCATATTGCCTCTAAGGAAATGGATAGGTGGAGGCCACTAACAAGACTATGGTTTGAATCATGGAAAATATGGCAAGTAAGATAGGGTCACAACTGGCATTTGTAAATCCACCCAAATCTTTGGGCTTACAGAATGTCTATTCACACTCCTACTAGTGCGACACCCTGTTCCATGGTTTTTGGAACATAGTCTATCATCCCGTTACGAAATTGAGCTTCCATCCCTATGAATTTTTCTTAGGGATTATCTGGACAAGGATGAAGATTACAAAGTGGCTAGATTGACAAAGTTAGAACTCCTGGATGAGAAGCACATCTGTGCCCTAAACAATCTTAAAGTGTATCATAACAGAGTCTTTCGCAATTATAAAAAAAATGATCATACCTCGGTCAGTTTGAGGTCAGAGATTTGCGTCATGAAAGAAAATTAGTTTAACACGAAGGGCAGAAAGAGAGAAGAAAGGAAAGTTTAAAACCACATTGGCTAGGACCTTATGTCGTCATGGCCAAATATGGTACGAGGAGCATACAAAATTTCCCATCCCAATGGTGATGAGTTCCACAAACTTATGAATGTCATGCAACTTAAGCAGTTCTATGCTTAAACATGGCATAAAAATTAGAAAAGAAAACCAAGAAAAAGAGTAAAAATGATCAAAATACAAAAAAAATAAAAATAAGAGAAAACACAAATGATAAAATAGGTCATCCATGTGTGAAAACCACACAATTGTGGCACTTTGGGTAGGTCATTGGGTGAAAACCGGTTTCCAGCACCTTAAGAGGATTCATTGTTCACAAGCATCTTACATCTGGAGGATAATTTTACTTAGCCTATGGCTAGTTCCACACCTGGCATCTAAGATTCCATGTGAGCCTATCCTTGTCAAGCCTTTATTTAGGTTTTTATCCTATTTGTTAATCTGTGAAGGGGTGGTCTTTTTATGTTCCCCATCTGATGCTGGGGGGCACTTCCGTTACTTCACCTTCCTATTTTTAAGCGCATGACACTTTCCCTTGTATATTCCCCGTCTAATGCTGGGGGGCATCCACGCTTTCTTGGTTACCTATGCATAGCTTTAGAATATTATGAAAAACATAGAAACATTAAAAAATATTAGAAAATCAAAACAGTAGAAAATTGTTTCACAAAAATCAAAACAATAGAAAACTGTTTCACAAAACTTAAAACAATAGAAAATTGTTTCACAAAAATCAAAACAATAGAAAATTGTTTCACAAAAATCAAAACAATAGAAAATTATTTCTCAAAAATCAAAACAATAGAAAAATGTTTCACAAACCTCAAAACAATAGAAAATTGTTACAAAGAAATCAAAGTAATAGATTTTTTTTTCGCAAAAAATCAAAACAATAGAAAATTGTTTCACAAAAATCAAAACAATAGAAAATTGTTTCGCAAAAGTAAAAATAGTGGAAAAATGTTTTCACAAAATAATCCTACAAAAACATTAACTTTACTTTACTTCCTTTATCTTGTTTCTTGCTTTGCTTGTTTGCTTGTATAGTTGCCTCATGTTTGTACATTTTTATAGTGTATTGCTTAACATACTTTGTTATGATTCATCATTTCTTTCGTAGATTAGATCTATTCTTACTTGTGCATATTGAAGTGTGTTTTTTACATGCTGGTGAATAATTTGTACATTGTTGTGTTCATTCATTGTGTTTTTTTGTTAGCATTTGATTGTGTTCTACTTGTTGCATGTGCATTTTTTGGTTATCACATCATCATATTTCCATCAATATCATCACATCTAACATCATCTATACATCATATATCAAGAAAAAGCTAAGTATACATGATACATGAATTCTAAGAATCATCACATATCATATCATCAATGGGGGAAAGAGGGGGTCGCAAATATCAAAATCTATCCCCCCCCACACCAATATCATCATATCATCCCGTCTAGTAAATCTAGCACATCATATGAGCAATACATTTGATATCATCTGCAGATCTATCATCTAAAAAATCAAAGTGCATGCGATACATCAACTATCAGGATACATATAAATGGAGATACTGAATCAGATAACATCATTACACATCCATAAATCAATGTAACCAATAAAAAAAAATAACATCCATTATCTCATAACACGTGTCACGTCAAAAATGTCCACATACACACACACACACACACACACACACCACACACACACACACACACACCACACATGTGTAGTATGTTTGTCTCAAAAAGGATATGCATCATCTAAGGCATACATCAAAAAATGCCTTCATCTGAGGCATACATAAAAAATTCTATACATCAATTAGAGAATGCTACGACCTTCATCAGAGGAATATCTCAAAAAAATGTTATACAAAAAGAATGCTGTATATCAAGCACAAGATGCTCATAGCTTTCATCAAGAGGAAAATGTATCAATGCAATGATCAATCAGGGATGACTGGAGCCCTCGAATGGGTTGGATGGTCTTCCCCATGGAGGACCCATAGACTGTGCATCGAGTGGCATTACAGGCTGCCCCCATGGCTGCTCCACTGAGGCATGAGTCCTCTCAAAACTCGTCAATCTACTTTACTGCTATCTATACGAAGGTGCCCTCCGTTCAGCCCGAACTACCTCATAATACAAGGATCGGTAGTAGGAAGTTTTTCCCTCTATTGTAGCCAAGTCTCTGTGAGTACGGGCTATTATTGCTGTCCCATTTGTGCATCAGAAGGATGTTATCTATTCTGATTGTCAGGAAAACCATATCCTAACCCACTATCCGCTCTGCCTTTAGCCAATCTCTCTCCAATGTCATGAGCTATAGATGAGCTTGTGTCTGTTTGTAGCATGCTCATCACCTAGGCCATCTGAGCTGCCATCTAGCATATTTGCTGGAAGTGAACATATCCATCTCCTTCCTGGCTAGCCTAAGATCGGGGCTTGGTCCCACTCTATTGTCACTGCCAAAATATGAGATCAAGCCTGGTCTCTCTCTGTTGTAACCTGGCTACAAACTACTACTATAGGGTGGTTATTTGTACCACTAGCTACACCATAGGGGGCATGTCCTTGTACCTATCCCTGTACTTGTCTAGGGGCATGTCCTTGATCATTTAATCTAGGCCTTGGACCCTATGCATGTCCCTATCCTGGCCCCTGCTACCTCTATTCCTGCACCTATGCTGGACCCTTCCCGTCATGTGGCTGCCCATCCCAATGGATCATCTGGGCCATGAACAACTACATCCTCCCCCTCTTAACTCCTGTAGGGGATCTCTAGCGGTGGCCAAATGACTACTGCCCATTCCTCATCGAGTATGGTCAGGCACCGCAGTAAAACAATGGTGTACTAACCCATATAGTTTGGCGTGTCATACCTAGGTCTTTGATATGTCAAGTTGGGGTCCCATGCCTATGGTACCACCTGTAAAAAGCTTATCCTAGCTCGAGCCACCTATATACATAACCTCATCGCCTGCCTCTCTACATCTCAGTGAGCATTCCATAAATCTGGGCTATGGAACCCCCCTATACCTTTTCCCGAGCTATCACTGACATCAGTCTACTCTATACAAGTCTGTGATGTAGCCTACAACTACCTAGAAGAAAGTGCTCCATCGCACAGACACTGGGCTCTGCTCTATCCTCAATCCATTATATATAACTATAGGGCCTGCATATAATATCTCTATCTAGCATCTTGTCAAAATCTCATTGATAATGGTACACACTGCGTAAGTTTCCTTGTACGTCATCACCTACAGAAACCCAAGCCATTTATGTCAACTCCTCTGGGACTCGGGCATGCAATACAACCATAGGGCACCTGATCACTATGTGATCCCAAGACTAAATCTGTAATAAGGAGGCCGACCCATCATCTTCTGAATCTTATGGAATGATAAGAGGACTTAGAAGAAATGTTAGTATCTGACATACAGAAAGGTTTTTCAGAGATAGTTTCCCATTTTACAAACATGAGAGCACCACTCCCGCATAGTGAAGATGGAGGGGAGCATGCACCGACGAGATCAGAACGTGATAGCAATACTGTTGGAGGTGGTGGGCCTAGGCCCTATAGCTTGCATGCCTTCCATCACACTGGACCATGGTTTACTGACCACGTTGATTGAGTGGTGGAAAAGTGAGAGCCAGTGCTTTAGGCTCCTGAAAAGAGAGATGACTATCACCTTGGAGGACGTATGGTGGATCTTGCGTATACCTATTACAGGATCGATTATCGAGTACACGAATGAATTTGGGTGGATCACGGAAGTGATCAACAACCTTTTTGACTATGACGAGATACCCCATGAGGGTATGACAATTTCAATGCATGAGTGCATAGCTGATTTGGCTTTGCATCGGGGCCACTCTATGTGATGTCACTTATCACTGGGTTTTTTCACACTTATAAGATAGGGACATCCTTTATGATGGG
Organism: Taxus chinensis; assembly: GCA_019776745.2. Classification (NCBI taxonomy): domain Eukaryota; kingdom Viridiplantae; phylum Streptophyta; class Pinopsida; order Cupressales; family Taxaceae; genus Taxus; species Taxus chinensis. The sequence continues at coordinate 886,788,283 of CM034149.1, forward strand.
TTTGAATAAGATGGTGCATAGATTATTCAGTGGCGAGCAATACTGATGGGGCCAACCTCCTTATTACTGGCCCCATCAGTATTGCTCGCCACTGAATAATCTATGCACCAGCCTATTCAAACCCATCATAAAGGATGTCCCTATCTTATAAGTGTGAAAAAACCCAGTGATAAGTGACATCACATAGAGTGGCCCCGATGCAAAGCCAAATCAGTTATGCACTCATGCAACGAAATTATCATACCCTCATGGGGGTATCTCGTCATAGTCCAAAAGGTTTTTGATCACTTCCGTGATCCACCCAAATTCATTCGTGTTCTACTCGATCATCGAGCCTGTAATAGGGTATACACAGGATCCACCATATGTCCTCTAAGGTGATAGTCATCTCTCTTGTCAGGAGCCTAAAGCACTGGCTCTCACTTTGCCACCCACTCAATCAATGTGGTTAGTAAACCATGGTCTAGTGTGATGGAAGGCATGCAAGCAATAGGGCCTAGGCTCACCACCTCCAATTAGTATTGCCATCACGTTCTGATCTCGTCGGTGGCATGCTCCCCTCCATCTTTGCCTATGCGGGAGGTCGTGCTCTCATGTCTGTAAAATGGGAAACCATCTCTGAAAAACCATTTCGTTATGTCAGATACTAACATTTCTTCTAAGTCTCCTCTTATCATTCCGTAAGATTCATCTACAAATCTTAATTTTCTTCTAAGTGTCATCTTTTTTTGGAATTTTTCTCTCTCTCTCTCTCTCTCCTCTCTCTCTCTCTCCCTCTCATTTGTCTAGTCTATGTGCTTGTGTGACCCTTTAGGGCATGTGTGCACCCCCTGGTGTATGTGCCCCCTTTTTGGGCACACGAGCATTCACGGCATCCACCTAAGGGTTCTTGGTGCCATCCTTTGTTCACCCTGCACATGTGCACAAGGGTGTCTAGTGTGTTTGCGTCAATGTTTGGTGTACATGAGCATGCAAGAATGAAATGGTGGCATGTGCATGGACACACATACAATTTCTAGGGTGTATGTGCATGTGCGCACATGCCTATTTGTTCCTACGCGATGCATGCATGCACTTCAAGGGTGTGCTTGGCACCATCATATAGGACACTTGCGCCCCTGCGCAGATGCACGTCTGCACCATACCCTAATCTAACCACCTATTTTAGCATTAATTAAGAGCATTAATTATAATAATTGACAAAGAAGGGTTAATCCTACTCACAAAGGAGTGATCGTTAGCATGTTGAGTGTACCCCCAAATTTTTTTTATCATATCTCTCTTGCAGTCTCATGCTCTCACCATCATCCTCGTCACTATCAAGCGTCTCGTGGTAAAAATTCGGGTAGCGGTCGATAACAAATGAATTGGTGTTGCCGGTGATTTAACCCCCCCACCGGGTGGGGTATATCAAGCCATTTTTTGCTGGTTGTGATGGCCTAGAGGCTTATTTTGATTGTTGTCTTCTTTTTTATTCGCCGTCAATAATTATTTTTAATTAGATAATTATTTTTCTTCTCATTTTTCATTTTGTTGGGGCATTTTTTGCTCGTCTGGTATCCCTTTCTTCCCACTAGAACAATTTTTATTGCTCCTAGGTGATTTCCTTCTTGTTCATCACTCCATCGAATAATTATTTTTATTAAATAAAATATTTTATTAATGTTTTTGTTGTACGGGGACATTATTTGTTTCCTACTTCTTCTTTCTTCCCCCTGGGGCATTTTTCTTACATCTAGGTGATTTATACTGATTCTTTTGCTTTCTTCTATGCATCCCGCATCCACCAATTTGGGCAATTTGAAAAGGAAAAAAAATGTATATATCCATCCAAAATCCAAAAAGGTAAAATTCTCCAAAAAAATCATAAAAATTATAAAACCCACAAAAATAGGTAAACCTACTTATAACAACTGAAACTTGTGTCTTGTGCATGGTATTCTTTCTATATCCTGCTAGAAATTTTCACATCGATCACACGACTTGTAGATCATCAGATTCACAACCATTCACAAAGCTAGTTTGCTTGCTTTGTCTATACTCTGGGGTACATCTAGTTTCTTGGTGTTGTTTTGTGGTGCACAAAGCTTTCTCCTTAGGCTTGGTGTCCATCATCATTTCCCCTGCATGTATCCTTTCTTGGGGCATCATTTTTAACCCTTGTCATTAATCATGAACATGTGAAAATATTCATCTTGATAAAAAAACATTTTTACAACCGTCTTGACCATTGTTGGTTGGAATATGTGTGTTTGCACTTGTTTTCCCTGTTAAATGAGCTTGTTTCCTTCTCATATTACGTTTCTTTTTTTATGTTGCATAGAGTTGGTGTTTTTAAAAATGGACAACTGTTCGTAGTATGGATTTTCATGTCATTCTACTTTTGTCGTATGCTTATATTTTTAATAAGGACCGATGACGTAGATATTTTGGCAATATGATGACAATGAAGTTGTTCTAATGCAAAGGATGAAAGCTAGTTCTTCTCTCTTCTTCTCCATATTTCTTCTACATCACCCTCCTATCAAAACTATTATTCTACTTCACTTAGGGCATCCTACCCCTCTCCTTTCTTCTATCCATTTCTCACCTTTTTCGATTGTCGATTGTCTTCCTTGATCACCCCATCGACACTCGAGGGGGCATCTCTTACTTCTACTAATTTTTCTTCTACCCCTTCAAAATTTTATTTGTCTACTATCTTTGAATTGGCATCACTTACACCACCACAAAGAGGGGAAAATTTAGACACCTATAATTTAGCTTGAAAAATTTAAATACTTAAATTGCGCTAATTATCCCCTTTCCCACAAATTGGTGACATATTGTCAATAGTGCTCATCTTCTCTCCTATCATCATTAATTAATTATATCATGTTAATTAATTAAGTCTTCTATTCAACAAATACCCTAATTAACGACCTTCTGTTAATTAATCCTTCCTTCTATCTAGACTAATTGATTATTATTAATTAGTTAGCTTCCCCTTTCATTAAATCATTAAATCATTATTTAGTTGATTTAATTCCCTTCTATAGTCTCAATCATGCTACTATTCCTCTAAAAATATTTTATAAGCTTGCACACCAATTAATTAATCACTTTGGTTAATTAATAAAACCCATTTATCCCCATGAGTTACTAAAGGACAAATTAAACTCTCCTAAAATTGACTCAACCCTTTCTAAACCCTCCTTATCCACAACTATCTCAAACATCTCTATTATCCCACATATAAAGGGATGTAGATATTCCTCTATCCATTGGGCTATATAAATATCCCTTCTCCTACCTTTACACCTATACCTACTCCTTGAAAAACAAAAGTGAGCATATAGTAAATACAATATAGCCATTTTGTCATCTTTGAGAATTTCTCCATTAGAGTGGAGATAATCATCATCCTTTTGCATTCCAATAATAAAGTTAGTGTTATGAAGACAAATTGAGTTAATCAAGAAAGGACTAATAAGCCACAACTTAATGAACCTCCATATTTGATCATCTTGGATCAAGCAACCACTAATCTCCTTTTGATAGCTAAAATATCTACATAGGTCTAGTTTTATTAATTTAACTTTCTAAAAGAGTAGAGTAATACTGTTAATATGTCAGCTAGAGGTTTTGCTTTCAAGATTATAATGCATAATAGTGATGATTGTTACTTGTTTAGCTCTTAGCATGATGGTGTTTTGATTTTGATTTAACTTTGTTGTAGGACTAATAGGTGTTAGTTCTAATTTTCTTAACTTAGCTAAACTAAACCATGCACACAAATTGATTTAGTGGTCACTGTCAATTTTTTGAGAAAACAAACTAAGTGTCATCAAAACTCTGAAAAATTCTAAGTTGTATCTTAACATGTGGGGAGTTTTTTCTTCCCTATAATTTGAAGCTTGCAAAAGGTCAGTTATTGTTTGACCAAATTTTGGGAGTTGAAGGTTCTAGAAAATTTGAAGCTTGTCAAAGACTGAGTGGTTACTTGGTAAAATTTCTGGAGTTGCAGCTCCAGGTTGAGTTGAAGCTCAACCATGAAATTAATGTAACATTTTTAGGATATTCTTTTCTAAAGCTAGTTCCTGGTTTTAGTGGGGTTTTCTCCTAGTTTGGGTTTCCCACATTAAATCTTATCTCTATGTACTTTCTCCCATGTTAGTTGGTTGTGTGTGTTTATTTGGTTTTACTGTCACAAATTAAGTAGGATTGAATTGTTTTCAAATTTTGATAAGACACTGATTCACCCGCCCCCTCTCAGTGTCCAAATTTCCAACAATTGGTATCAGATCCTGGTACTCTTGAAACAAGTCTAACAACTTGGTGTAGGCCCTTCCTCAAACACAAACATGGTTTTTGAGGTAATCCCTAGTAGCAACTAAAGAGATAGGTATGTGGGTGAGGAAGAAGTATCAAATGAAGAGGAAGCTGAGGTAAATCTTGAATCAGAACTAATAAGTACCCTGGATGAATTGAAACATCAAAGGAAAAAGAACAAAAAATTTAAGATAAATATGAAAGAATATGAAGAGAAGATTACTGTTTTTGAAGAGAGGCATAAGAAGAAAGATGAATATGGAATCAAAGAAATTAAGGTATGATTGGATATGATTTCATCATCTCTCATATAAAAAGATAGAGAGCATCTCAGAAATTAGTACAGATCTGAAATCTTAGTTTGAAACAATGTCAAAAGTGCTACATGCCAAAGAAGAAACCTACATGAGACATGAAGAAGATATAATATCCTTGAAATATGAATTAGAGGAAGAAAAAGAGAGACTAAAGATGTATAGTAAGATGGAAAAGAGGTCTGAAGCCTTGAATAAAAAGTTGGAAAGACAAAAGGTAGCATGTGACAAAATCAGACTAGGCTTCATAGAAGAACCCATGAATAAATGTGAAGATAAAAAAATATGGTTCAAGTAGACACTCAAACATGAAGACAACCGAGGGAAATTTTTCTAGAATTCCTAAACCAATCAAAAAACCTAATTATTTCAGGTATGATATAACCTTTAATGGATATTGTTTTTCATGTCATAGTTTTAGACATAGAACTAGGAACTGCATGAATAAATTTGAGATAGGAAACACATAGAGAGGTTGTAAAAATCAATATGAGAAGAATATAGTGTTTTTTAACTGCCAAGAAAAATGACATATTGCAAGATACTGCTTAGAGGAACCAATAATTAAATATTGGAAATAAGAAGACTCAAGAGGAAGGAACTATGTTGTGTGTTTCAATTGTCATAGACATGGTCATTTTTTAAGACACTATCATAAGTCTCCCATATATAGTATTAGGGTCCATGCATTCAAATGATAAGCTAAGAAGATTCCAAATATGAAGACCAATCCTAGAGATGAGACAAAGATAACTATGCCTAAAGTAGCCTCTAGAAATAAGGAGATGAAATGGAAATACAAGATCAAGGAAGAAAACTCGGGACTTAAGGAATCAAATAATGACAAGAGAATAGTGTGGGAAAATGATGCAAGTTCAAGTAAGGAATCAAAAGTTGATGATCAAGCCAAGAATAATGAGACCAAACCAAGCACCAACCATGAATGACCTTCACTCATAATTAATAGAAAAAAAGAAAATGAAGTTCATCATGTATGTCTATCAGGCATTTAATCCAAAAATGAAGATTTAGGAGATAAGTTTTTCATAAAAAAATTGCATCCAAGAAGATTGAGAAGGTTTCAAAAGTAGAAATAGAAAAGAGTAATTCATCAAGTTCCTTTGATTACTTTTTTACTATTTTGAATGATCCCTCAAGTAAATTTTGTCTCCTCTAAGATTCTAGGAGACATAAACTAGATGAAAGAAGCGTTGGTGTGTACCTGAGAAGAATCATCATTACTAGGTGTTGGTAAAAGATATCTCCTTATTGTTGATATGCTTTGGTTTACAGGTATGTTTTTTCTGGTTTTCTCTTTATATATTTGTGTATAGTGTGTTTAAATAAGATGTTTTAAGGTATCAATTGATCTCAGTGAAGGGAAGAGTTTCTTTTGACCCCAAGGTTTTTTTTGCTACCATATGTGTGTGCTTCTAAAGTGTGATATTGAGATGTTTTACATAAGTTTCCTCAAGAAATGTAAGGCTATTTAAATGAGTTGAGTATTCTGATCCTAATTAGCCCTCAACTTGTATCATGAAATAAATCTCAGTTGGTTTTAGTTTTGTGAGAGAATTTCCTTGTTTGAAGGAGTGTTTCAATGAATATTATGTGTTCAAAAAAGAGTTAAAGTGTGTATGTGTGTGCCCATTTCTTTCACATTGTTCTCAAGTCTTGCGTCATGTAAGAAGGACTTAACATCAGTCAAGATATGATATTAAAAACATCAAGGTTGTCTACCTACATCCAATCAAATATTCCAAAGGTCATTCCTTATAACACGCCTCAAAGAAGATGTAATTGTGTGAAGTGTGCTAAGGCTGTCAAGAATTCAATATCATCAAGAATCAGTATATTACAGTCATCTAATTGTTAAGATATGAGTCATAAGTCAAGCATAAGCAGTGTGGTCTGAGTGAAGCCTTTGAGGATTATCTTAAAACATAAGATTTGCGTTGATAATGTAGAAAGATAAACTGTAGCTCATCATTCAACTAACAAGGTCATCAATTGAAACAATTATGAAATGATCAGTGACTCTCAAACAAATGATCTAAGACTAAAAGCACATCCTAGCTCAGGGTTTGAAGGAATATTTTCTCCAAAACTGGGTTTTTTGGATAGACAATGTTGAAACTAGGAACACGTGGTCATAACATGTTTATAAAGGAGTCTTGAAAATTTCAGAGCAATATGACAGTGTATAGTTATCTACTTTTGTGGCATTCTAGACTGTGTACAAAAGACCTATTTTAGCAAAAATTGAAGTCTAGTCAAATCTAGGCAATTAAAGGATGTGTTAGAAGAAAGGAACAAAGTTATAGGACAAATGGATCTTTGAAAGACACAAATTTATTTCTTCAACAAGATACATTACAAAGTTTTCATCAAATTATTAGTGTGTTTGGGCTAGGTAACTATAGGATATTGAGTACAACTTGGTCAAGAAAACCTTCATTTTCTTTCACATCCATCTATCCATTTGAGGTCTCGTAAGTTTTTTATAAGTTATGATGAATAATGATGGAAATGTGTGTATCAAGAAAGTAACCTTGAAGTGAAAAACATATACAAAAGCTTCAAAGGAAAAGAAAAAGGATAAAAGAACTAATACAATATGTCCTGACTGTAGATGGTAGTTTGAGGATTAATTATGAAAGCTCTAGACTAATATATGAGAATGATAACACTTAAATAGCCTTAAAGCCTTAAATATGAGCCACAAATAGGATTAAGTATAATAATTGAATATAGATTGCAGGATGATGGAAACTAGTAGAACTAAAAAGAGCACGTACAACTCCAAACTGCAAATTTGAAAAAGATATGCTAAGAAGGGGGAGCAAGTGAATATCTTGAAAAAATAATATTGTATGCAAGGAAGGTAAGAGTTATCAATGTATCTAAAAAACAAGTCACGAGTCCAAAAGTATGAAAGGGTGAAGGTGCATACAAATAAGGCAAGTACACAGATTATATGAAAGTGTTTCAATTGAAACAAGTTGGAAAGATGGCAAGAAGATGAAGCTAAGACCAATTTTGTTAGCATAAAGATGTTTTTAAAGATGATATAAATGAGGCACTAGAAATCATTGAAAAATTCCTTTAGGATTGGTTAGTTTTTCACTTATCGATTCTTATGGTATGAGTACAAGATAAAACTGGAGTTCTCATAGTTTCAAGTAAGGTGGGATGAGTTGATACCAGGGGGAGGTGCATGAGCATGATCTGTGAAAGAAATAGGATCATATGGAGGAATAAAGTTTGGATAATAAGTATTAAAAGGATAATTTATGGTTTCAGATCAAAATAACATAATTGACTAGCTTAAGGCCAAAGTTGAGCTTGATGTTGAGAATGGTCAGGTGTGATGGCTGAATACAAAGAGAATATGTTCAGGGGGAGATTCTTGAGTTAAGTTTTTGTTTTACAAGTGATTATTTACATGTTTTATATCCTTTTTTATGTATTACCCTTTATCATAGATGTCAAAGGGGGAGAGAATGTTGTCAGAAACAAGGTATGGATGCTATTGTGTGTTTTCCATAAAAAGTTTCTGAGTTGTTTCCATTAATGAAAAAGAGGTAGATTGCTGAACCTTGGTGCATTGGTGTTTTCATTTATGTGAGGTGGAATTGATGGAAAAAGTGTAAGTGGTGAAGTGAGGCTCAATTTCATTAGGTTTATTGAACATTCAGGATGGTTTCAGGATGAAATTAGGGTGATGTAAGCTTGGCCAGCGAGGTAGGAGACCACTACAATTATGTAAATGGTTATTAACATTGGAAAATTGGTTATACATGTCATACATGATTATTATAGTATGTGCAAGATCTTTTAGAATGAGAAACAAGTCAATGCTGGGAGTCAAAGTTGTAACTAGCTCACTTTGGCCTAATTATAGAGCCCAATGAGGTGAAAGAGCTCAATACAGGTCATGAAAATACCAAGTAAGCATGGGAGGAGCATAGGAACATTTCCTAGGGAATTTTTGAGAAATAAAAAGGCTTATTTTTAGCTCCTTGAGGAAAAATTCAAATTTTCATTAAATTACCTTTGAGGACCAATAGTGAATGTTGAGGTAAATGAGATAGGTTTGAGTTGTATAAGAAAATGTATAAAAAATCAGCCTATGGAGTGTATAGAGGGGTGTCTTTTAGTGCTTCATGTCAAGTTTAATCAAGTTTTAAAGAGGTTTGTGGAAGTTATACATCTTTCTCTAAAACTCACTTCTTAAGGAATGTAAATTAAGCACCTTGCCTTCTTAGCATGCAAGAAACATTATGGAGCCTCCCTAAGATAAATCATAGAATTTATGTTTAATTTAATTCCTATCCTTAACATTTGTAAAATTTTTGAGGAGAAAATGTGTAATAACATGAAATTTCTCATCAATTTTCCAAGCCTTATTTTCTCTCTCCCAAGCACCTTTTGAATCAATGAAAGTAAAATGAGATTTTTTTCCTTTGAAATAGTTGTGTGAGTTATTTCAATTTCCTCAAGGTTGATTAAGGATGAATTTAGGTCAGGTAATTCTATTAATGCTCCTCAATTATAATTTCTCTTCCTAAGTCCCTTCAGTGAGATACAAGTGACATATTTTAGTCATAATATGAGATAGTACAATTTTTTTGGATAAGGGTAAAGTGGTGGTGTTGGGAGGACCCCCATCCTTTTACAATGGCCCCTACATCCATATATAACAAAGTAGTAGTAAAGTGAAGAATCCTAGAGGAAAAGTGAGCAAAGGACCAAGAAGTCCAAAGTAAGATGAAAAGAAGCAATGAAAAACTAGAAGAAAACAAGAGGAGAAACTTTTGTCCACTTCTAACAGAAAAATTTACATACATCGAAGAAGAAGAAACACCATCATAGCAACTACCAAGTAGTAGCAGTAGGAATAAAAAGGAGAAGAGGGGAATATAACCTAAAAAACCAACGAGACTAAAAATAAAGAGGAAAAATAGGACATCGAGGAGAAAAGGAAATAAAGTGAGGTCAATGCCCACCCTTCTTCCCCTTCCTTGACTAAACTATATGCCATTTATCCTACAAAATCATCTCCGCAATATGAGGATTGTACTAAGTAAGATCCACGAATGAATATCCCTCAATAGGATGGGCACTCTCCTTATCCAAGTCAGAGTGATCGGACTCATGGGGTTGTTTAAGTGTTGGAGAAGGTCAATCCAAAGAGGGAGTAATAACTAGTGACTACCCACCCTCTGGGGGAGGGGCTAGATCAGGAGGATTTGTAGTTGAATGGAAAGTAGCTGCAACAGTTGGGGAAGAGGGTGAAACTGCAAGATTTTTAGCAGTTTTTTGAATTTTAGTGCCAACATCATCATCTTCTTCTAGATCTGGTGGACTCCAATGCTTGGGGACAAATTTTTTTTTGCAAGGAACCTGTGTTTTATTTTGAGGGAAAGCATCATGGAGGTGACCCATTTCCCTACAATTCTAACAACAGAAGGAAGCATTTTCATAGTCAATAATATGAGAATAGCTTGTATCTCCCATTTTTAGAGTCATTTGATCCAGAAAACTCTTGTTGAGATCAACTTCCATGTAGATCCTAACATAAGTTAGCAGACTGCTTCGCATACATTTCCTATCTACTTTGATGAATCACCTAAGAAGGTCACCAATTCCTCCACTACAAAGGAAAATTTAAGGGGAAGGTTGGGAAAACACACCCAAAATGGAACCCTCATGATGGAGAAGGTATTCGGGTCAAAATCTGGTAACCATGGGGTTGTGAAAAGTCTCATTGAACCCCAAAACCATGTGAGATAGTACATTTTTGAAGGGTATGGTTGCTTCATTTTTGAAGGGTATGGTTGGAATAGAATGTGTCTCCTTATACAAATACATGGTAAATTTAAAATCCCACAATGGTCTTGAAATAGAAAAATGATTGTATGGTTCTCCATTGTTTTCAAAATGCCTCCTAGGATTACTCTTCATGTATGAAGAATACAGTTGTTAAGACATGTTTCAAAGGTTTTTCTTCCTTTCAAAAGATTTGGAGAGGTATAGTGGTTCGCAATTATTCATGTTTTCCTCCAAGAATCTTAGATGTGGATTGTAATCCACTATGCAATATTGAGTTGATAAGTCATTGAAATTTTTTGGTGTGAAGGTATTATTTAAGCATTGAGATAAGGTGTAAAATCCCTTCATTAGTTCTTGCAACCTATGAAATGTGCCTGTTACAAACCTAAATAAATCTGTTACTTGACATAAAGAGCTCCGTGTGTGATTAGACTATACTGTACACTCTCTTATAAATTGCTAGGAGTAAATCTCTACTTTTCAACAAGAATTTGAACTAGTGAAACATTTCTCCTAGAGTTGAAATTTTTGAATTTCATCAACAAATGAACAAGAAACTCATTTTAATGCCCTCTCGTGCCTACATAGTCAAACAAACCCTCTGTCTAGGGTTTAGAAAGAGGAATTGCTTGTATATTTTGTTATAACAACCAAAAATTTATAAAACTTTGAAGAATTCTCCATATCGTGATCATTTAACAAATTATCCAAGTTTTTGTTCAAACCATCAAACATACTTGGCGTTCTTCATGACAATTTTTTGTGACAGAGTGAGGTTTTATTCTAACAAGATAGGTAGGAGAAATTTGTGTTTTTTCACCTTTGTTGAATTCTCGAAACTTCTTGCATAACACTATTAGATAAAATAATGGCTTGAATCAATGTTGGTTACTCTTGAATATGGTTGAAGAGCTTAAAGGAATTGACACTGGTAATCCTAAGGGCTAGAAACCTTAAAGAAAGAACTAGTGTAGCTACCAATCTTTCTAAACCTTCTCAAATGAAATATTATTCCATCTTGAGGGCACTAAAGAAGAGATAATTAAGCCACTTGTTATCTTATTTAATTAAATATTTATTGTTTCAAGTAATGGGATATCCTAAGATTTGTATAGTAGCTTGAAAATATAGTTTAAGACTTAAAAGAACACATCTCAAACTCACTGTGAAGACTACACCTCAAGTGATGGAGTATCTAACTTGAGTGAAAATCATCTCAAGAGTCTATGAAAAAGTTACAATGCTAGTTCCACTTGTCTTAAAGCCTTGAACATGCATCAAATCAACAAATTTGCCAAGGATATGAGAAGGCAAGTCATTTACTTAAAAGGTGACAGTTACAAGTAGTGTCAGTATGGTAGGGCAGATGAAAAGTCTTCCTTTCTCCATGATTTGAAGATCTTACTGAACCTTCTGTAGGAAATTTTTCAGTTGAATGTCAGAATATAAGAAAGTTACACATAAAACAAAATGTGATTCATCTTCCTTGTACATGTTGTGGCATGTGAAGTTTAACATGTCTAAGTAGGTATGTATGACAAAAGATATAGAAGATGCATTTTTTGGTTTTTATTCATTCTTTATCGAGATATAATAGAAAAAGTGATGAAGAGTCTTATAACAAAAAGTGAAAATTCGGGTAATGTGAAATGGTTTTGAATAAAAATGGCACAGTTTTTGAAGGGACATGTTACAGATAGAGAAAATGAGGAGAGTAAGTATAAGACTGAGTTGAGAAGGGGGGAGAGATGTAGATATGATGAAGTGTCGACAAAGTGATATTGATGTGATAGTATGAAAATAAGCCAATAAGAGTGGTGAGAAGGATACATGTTGAATATTTGAGTTGTTTACATAGTTATATATGTAGAGCATTGAGCTGAGAAGAAAAAGGTTAACGTAAATAAGAACACAATATATATGAATTGTCTTTTTGAATGAAGAGTATGAGATAAGATGAAGATATATGATTCAATAAGTGTGAAGGTTAAAACTTCATAAAGATGCAAATATGATATAGATTTTGGAATAGATAATTATAGCCAAAATACAATGAATTAGTGAATATAGATCAAAAAATGTTATTTGAAGTTTGTTAAAGCTTGCTAATGTATAAGGAAGGTACTTGAAGATATTGCAGAGGAAAGCAATTTGAAGATGAAAATATTGAGATGAAATTTGATTTATAGATTAACATACTAAGGTAATGTGAGTAGAGTGTTAAAGAGAGTGAATATTATATGTGATGGTATGATAAATGTATTCAAAATCAGGGTCTATTGAACAAGTTGAAGGTATGAGGTGTGAAAATAATTTGTGTATGAAAGAAGCCTTATATGATAGAGATTGGGTGTTGAGTAGATGATCAAAAGAGAGTGAATAAAGAGAAAATTAAAAACAAGAGTGAATTGATTTAGTGGTCACCATCAGTTGTTTAAGACAAAAAACTAAGTGTGATAAAAAAATATAAAAAACTCTAAGTTGTAGCTTAGTAGGTGGGGAGTTGTTGCTTCCCTATAAGTTAAATCTTACTAAAGGTTAGTTGTTGTTGGACCAAATTTTGGGAGTTGAAGATTCTAGACAAGTTGAAGCTTGTCAAATACTGAGTGGTTGCTTGGTCAATTTTTTGGAGTTGTAGCTCCAAGTTTAGTTGAAGCTCAACCATGAAATCAATGTAACATTTGTAGGACCTTTTTATCCAAAGCTAGTTCTTGGTTTCCAGTTGGGTTTTCTCCCATTTTGGGTTTTCCACATAAAATATTTTATTTGTGTAATTTCTCCTATTTTAGTTTCTTGTGTATATTTATTTGGTTTTATTGTCACAAATTAAGTAGGATTGAATTGATTATCAAAGTTTGATAAAATATTGATTCACCCCACCTCTTAGTGTCCAAATTTCCAACATGGATTTACAAGGAAATATTTTAGTAGGAAGGATTAATGGGTGTAGGATGAAATCCTACAAAAGTGAATCCATAACACCAGAGAAAGTGATACTAGTCTCTTTAGGCACATTAATTATAATATGAAGTTTCAAATTTTTACATTGTGGTAGCTAGAAGTTTTGTGTAGTTCATTAGTTTGTTTCCAAGTGCTTGTGGTATAGAAAAGGTTTGAAATATCTAATGAAATAGTTTTGGAAGGAAAACATGAGATCCAAGATAAAATACATAGGGTAGAAATCACATAATTCTAATAATTCTGCACAGGAAGCAAGAAACGAAATTAAAAATTATAAAAGAGTTACTACTTATGATATTGGTAAGATCTATGTAATAAACACCTGGAATGTGTGAAAATTAAAGGAAAAGGAAAGTTAGCACCAAATTAAACCTAAAATCCAATGGGCCAAAGTAATTAAGGTAGTAGATCAAGAGGTAAACAACTCAACAAAGGGTACTTTGCATTTTGAAGTAAGGCTAATCACCAGATCAGTTTTACAAGTCTAAAAAGGGAGAGAAAATAAAAATTAAGAAGAGACAAAATAAGAGAAAGAAAGAAATCAAAAGTGGGAAAAAATTTGAAACCAAAGTGAGAAATTATGAAAAAAACCACATGATAATAATGGTATATCCATTCATTCAACCCATCAAACCTATGGTTCAAGGCATGATGGAGGACCAAGACATATCATTCTTCCTACTTAGTGAATTAAAGGAGGACATGGGTATTTTCATAATTCTTAGACAAACAAAGTGGAGTGATCCACCACACCATAAGATGACATAAAGAACCAAACAAATTTTGGGTGGACATAGGCGACCAATTAAGCATACACATTTACAAGGGAAGATAATCATAAAAGACCCAGTATGAGGTATAGTGAGACACTAGATTGTGAGATTGCCTTGCATGGGATACCACCCCAGACTCATTTATACTATCAAGATTCATGACTATAAGGAAAAAATCTAGATTTCATCTCAAGATGTAGTTCCCATCAATACAACCATAGTCACCCAAGCCATTGGACTACAAAATCAAGGCTAATCAATCCTCCAATTCAAAATCACGATACCACTTATCAAATTAGACATTATTGTTACTTATTGTCTCTTGTACAAAGGAAATGGAATTATATTGGGGGAAATTCAAAATCAAGTAGTGCAGATCCTAATAAAATACTATAGCCACTTGTAGTAATGAAAATCCACATGAGGTAGTAAATAAACATTTTTGGGTGCAGTGGATATAATCACATGCATGTGGGAGGATGGTGCTAAGTTCAATTAGGCTGAATTCCTCACAAACAAAGCAAATAACAATGATAAAAAATTAATGTAGGAATGAGGAAAGGTATTTATATACCAATGGTTCATAATACTTCTATGTTTCACACATTAGCGCACCCTCAAATACATCATTGAATTTATAAAGGTATACTACCCACACGACAAGTTTGCACAATACATTCTGGTGAATCCATAAACCACCTATGAAGACAATCAAACATTGGGAAAATTGTTACTCCAAAAAAGGAAGAAACTCAATTTAAACCCTTAGATACTAAAGGAATGATATGAATGTATAGAGCTCCATATTTAAAAAATAATTTTTTTTTATGATGGGTTCATATTGCAATCAGAAGTTGCAAAAGCAAAAAACCTAAAACTACTTTCATTTTTATCAAAATGGATATAGAAAAGGTAGAGTTAAGAAAACATGGAATGATTACAACACATTAAACTATTACACACATAAAGCCCCAACCAACTTTTTTTTTAAGCTTTTAAGCCCAAAGCAACTGCAAAATTTCCAACTACAGTGCAACCCTCAATGTAAGAAACAAAATTAAACATAAAGGAAAAACGTAAGCAACCTTGCTACTGCGAATCATGAAGATCCTCACCAAGGGTTGAGATAGATCCCAGATTTCCTAACTGGTTCACAAAGATGGATTCTGAAGAGATGAATGTGGATAGAGAGAAAATCATGTAACAACAATAAAAAATATGGATACCAAGGAATATATCTCTTATATGAACAAGAATTGTACACTTGGAAGCTTATAATGATGAAGAAAGATACAAACTCACAAATTAAAGTAGAAGATACAGTTTAAATCCCACCTATACCTAAATCTCTCATGGTCAATTTAGGGCATGGGGATTTTACATAGGAGTAATTCATCCAAAATATTAATCAATGTATTCAGTATCATGGAATAGATGTGGCGGCATTAGGATAATAAATCCTACTCGTGACACACAAGAAAAGGATTGAGGTACGCCCATTTAGAGTAGTGTGACTATAAATATTAGAATAAAGTGCAATTCTAGGTTAGGGATTTAATAATCATAGAAGGTATTTATTAATGTAGGAGGAAATACAAGAACCATAGCTTGTAACACAGAAATAAGGGGAGAAAGTTACGAATGTGATAGAGAAAAGAGTGTGAAAAATACAAAAGATAAAGGCACAAATAATGCTCAAACTCACATCAGGTACACCTTCCCCTCCTTCATCCCTGAGATATGTGATTGATCCTCCAAAAATAGGCACAAGGGATAGAATAACTGTGAAACCTATACAAGTAGATGCAGAGACCATAATCACCAATGCACAACCGATTATAAAAGAACTCAAGGAAACCATGCAACCAACAGGGTTAGAATAAATACAACATGAGGAAGCATGTAATAAGATGGAACACTATACAAGAACATATAAATAAGAAAAAATTACACAGTAAGAAAGAAAGGTACAATTACATAGAGTAGAAGATTCAAAAGAACATGTAGAGAAAAAAAAGAGGAAGCATAAGGAGAAGAAAGAAAAACAAGAAAATATAAAAATGGATCAAGCCAAGGAAAAGAGGCCATTAAAGCTAGAAAAAATACAATAAGAATAGGAGAGGAGGTAATAAGAAGAGAAACCCAAATAAGAACCCAAATCAAAGGCCAAGAAGGAAGTAGAGGAGTATGCAACATAAGAAGAAGAGATTGAAGAGAGACGAAGATAAAAGAAATAAGGAGGAAGAAAAGAGTACAATAGAATATAAGAGTACATAATTATAAAAAACCAAAGAAATCAAACAATATTAATCCAAAATGACCAAAGAGACACAAAAATTTGTGAAGGCCAGTGCAAAACTAGAAGAAGAAGCTTAGAAAGTCACACTGCAGAAAAAGGCACTACACAAACCATCAAAAAGCACATAGCATAAGTAGACATTTCTTAGGAACATCCAAAAATAATACAAATTATTGAAAAAGTAGGAACATCCATCACCCAATAGGAGAAGAAATTTAAGAAGAGGATATGTAAATGTTTGGGTGGAAAGTGCAGTCAACTATGCCAACAAAAAGACGTAATTTAATCCTACTTTCCTCCCATATGTGTATGTTATTTCACCAACTCACCTAGACAAGTGCACAAACTACAACATCATAGACTGTAGGTAGCACAGTTAAGGTTTTTTTGGAGTACTTACCATTACAAAGATAAATTAGAGGAATGCACCTAATAAATACAAACATTGGGGTAATTGTGCTAAAAAATGGATTAGTAAAAAGGAAATTTGGAATAGGCATTACATAATGTAAAATTGTAAATTGACATAAATTGAATAAAAAATGTCATTGATACCTAAGGTGAACAAGTAATGAGGGAGAAAATGTAGTTACCTATGCTCATAGAAAATATGGTGGACAACTAGAATGATAATGAAGTAAAAACAAAAATAAATGAGTAAGTACCCAATACGAAAAGGGAATTCAAAGAAGAAATGTTTATTTTATAAGAATATGTGTGGTATTTTTATTTACACTAGGGCACTATGTGCATTAGCACCTCATTCATCCTGAACTTAACACCCACCTGAAGCGAGTGCAGCTACCAAGTGCCTCCTTTGTGTTTGATTTTCAAGATGTTATCATGCATATTTTTCATGATATTTAACCAAGTTTCCATTCATGTATAAATAATCATTGCATTCAACTCACTTTGGAAAGACATATAATAAATAAACATATCATATTAATAAATAACCAATATCAGTTGGAGCATAACACCATATCCAAACATGTCAAAAATCAAGATCTATCTAGAATTGTCCAATAATAAACATAATTCATTACATAATGGAAAATGAATAGAAAATTTGTCACAATAGTGTTGTACAAAACCATGTGTGGCATCATTCACCCTAAACTAGAAGAACATGAATATAACAACACTCATCAAACTAAGAACTACTACAATAATGACATGTATATAGGGGTAGGGACTTTCCCTTCACTGCGCATACATCCTCCTAATAATAGACGTGTTCTTAGACTACATGTATTACATTCCTATAAATAGCCATGTGTACATCCTCTATATGTTTTTTTTACAAAATAGATAATAATAGATTAATCCTATAAATAAGACTATCTTTAATCCTATTATTAGCTTTCTCCATGCATGATCTACATGAGCTATTTCTGCTTGCGTGATCAACACTCCAAGTCTATTTTTAGCCCATTCTTGGAAAATCGGCTAAGTCTTGAATTATTTATATCTGAGTGCAAACATATGCACATTGTTCCACTCTATCCACGCAGGATCTTATGTGCCTCCCTTGCGCGCTCACCAAACCTCTACGTGCTTCTCATACTTGTGATTTTTTTCCACACAACATTACCCCACACTAAATACATTTCCCATCCTTGGCAATGAGTTGCTCGACTTATCTCTCAAAAAGAATTAATAATAGTTAAGGAATAAAGAATGCACAAGGAATACAAATGAATGGATATACACCAATTGAAAGGAAGAATACTCAGGCACGCCACTACTCCTAAGATGACTGCAATAACTTAGGGAAATATTTATTTAAAGTACATTCTAGCTCTTACCATTCTCTCAATTCCTTGAGTGTTGTGTCTGGCACTTCCCCAAAAATCTCTGGTACCCACAAGGGATCCATGTTTTCTCCCTTATCATTAAGTTCTATAACAAATCCCAGAAGTCATGAGATAGCCACGTCAGATACATCCATCCATCGGGAAACTAATGACCTGAGCTCCTTAAGCTTGGTCTCCAAAGAATTTCAGACCATTTTGAGCACATCGTGCCTCTTCAAAATTTCGTCCATCTTCTCCTCTCACCCAAGTTTCTCCTCCTTCTTCACTGCTAACAATTTGATTTCCTTAGTAATGGTATACACCTTAAGGATAACGTCAGGGTCTTGGTAGTTTTTCAATGCCCATCTTGACTTATGTAGTTCATCCTTTAAGGTGGTAACCATAACTCCATATTCCACAATCTTCCATGCCACTATAGCTCTATTCTTCTTCTTCTTAGCTATTATATTTTATTTTATTGGTGTTTGCACACTTGGATTTTATTTTAAAAATTTGTTTACCAAATCCTCTAAGTAGTGCATCACTAAGGGGTATACATCCTTGGTTTGTGCATCGAGTGTAGGGAACGTTGTTGCTATATGAACAACAGTCTAGATGGCCATATTAATCGTATATTTAACACACTTTTCATATTTATCTAGTTCCTCTATCAATATCTACACCTCTTATGCCTTATCCCTTTTATCCTTGAGTGATCTTCAAATGATGGTTATCTACTTATGGTTTATTCATGCTAACTCTGCAACTATGTTATTCAAAGCATTACTATCCTACTCGTTAGTCAGTTCTGTTGGCTTTACCGTAATCAAATCCTTTGGTGCCTTATTAATTTTGGTTTCCTTTATCATCATAAATTGGTTTATCATTAGTAGTCCTCTATTTTTTCTTCGATACTAACTCATTCTCTATTTGGCTCTTGTTTTAATTGAAGAAATGGTTGTAGTTTCTAACCTTGCTCTTCCTAAGGTGATTCTCCCAAATATGTCCCATGATAACACCCTCTGGATATTGCATTTGAAATAATCACTCCTCATGTGCTTCTTAGACCTCAAACTCTGATTCTTTTATCTTCCCTTTGCCCTTTTTTGTCATTGTGGGTGCCCTTCTAGGTGTCATTTTTTTTTCATGCTTAGGGTTTTAACTTCTCTTCGCAACTTTCTATTCCCTAGGATTCTGAACTCCTCCCGCTCAACCACTCTCATCCAAATATGCTATGTTTTCTTCACCTGCATCTAGCCCTTACTTTTATTCAGTTAAATCCATGCCCTAATCTAAAATTTACACCCTTATGAATACAAATAACCCTACAAAAACTACTTGAAAACTCTCCACACCTTTTCCCCACTTCAAAATTCCTTTCGAAGGAGCTTCATAATAGGTTGTGTGTCTTACTCGATCAGATTTTTTGGGTTCACACAAATTATTGTAAGTTTACATGATTTTTCTTAAACACACACTCTACAAATGCTCAAATTATTCATAAGGAAAGGTAAAGAATAAACCTTCTTCGGTACCATTTTTAATAGATTTCCAAAAATATCCTACATTTATTTCTCGACACCTACAACCATACTACAACTTTAATTATGCTTTTCTAATTTTTCCACTATTTTCTCTTCTTTATTCCACACAGTATAGTCATTAATTTCTAACACGCATACAAATTTCCAAGCCACAGAGCTCCTTATGTGCACCTCTCTATGCCATTGAACAAAATCCTCTGTGCGATATACCAAATAGTTCATCTTGTCTCTACCTACCTCGTGTTACATCGTGTTTCCTCTTCTTCGTGTGGTATTTAATATGAGAAATTATTCCTGAGCACCATCATCCTTAGCACCTATGAAACCTCTTTCTTTTACTTGCATTCATATTTGTAACAACATACCTCCTTTATACCATCGTGTGATAAGTCCTAGTATAAATAAGATCTCTTTTATGAAAACTTGAACTTAGTTCCCCCTACACTAAAGGTATTCATGGTCGTCTGCACATGAACTCAATAGATAGTAATCAACTTCTTGCGTGCAAGCACACTTATTACAACAAAAAAGGAAAGAAAATAACATGAAAGGGAAACCTAATCTAAGTGAGGATATTTCCTTATTACAAACACTAGGGATTCAACCTACTCCCATTAAAGTAACAAAACAACATGGTGTCACCCAGCGCCTGCAACTGACATGGACCCGATTCAAGTATCTTGGTTACTACAAAGGTCCCATCCAATGCACCTTCAGCTTCCCTGGGTGGCACAAAAACTTGGATTTATAGAGAAGGGCCATCTTGACAACTATAAACATCTTGTTCCTAATGTGCCTATCATGTTAGGCCTTTTTTCGTGCCTTCTTAGTATTCTAGCTCAAATGAATAATTACGTGTCACTCATCTAGCTACATTACTTTCTAATTGCACTCCTAAATAGCTTGTTCATCATCTAATTCACCTATGCATGTAATACATAGGGATGGTAATACAAATTCAATTGGTAATACTGACTTTCCACTAAAAAAATTGAAAGGGAATGTCCTTGTTCAACGTTTTATAAGTAGTCCTATAAGCCCAAAGTATAACTGATACTTTATCATTCCAATCCTTTCTTCCAACATCACAAATGTTCATAAGAGTTTGTCCCAAAATCTTGTTCAAAGCCTCTGCAGTTTCATTAGCTTTGGGGTGATAAGGGGTAGTTTTATGGTGTGCCACAATAAACTATACCAACAGAATCCTAATTTTGTCATTCAAAAAATGAGTTCCTCTATCACTAGTGAATCTTAATGGAAAACCATACCAGCTAATAACATTTTACAATAAGAACCTTATTATTGTGGGTGAAGTGTAATGCTTTGTAGGTGTGGCCTCTACCTACCTTGTCAGATAATATGTACATGTAATAATATAGTGTACTCCATTCCTGCACATGGGTGGTGCAATAGGTCCTACAAAGTCAGTGACCCACTTTTAAAAAAAAAATTGCCCGCTAAAGTTTTCAAGAGAATCTCATCTCTATTTCAGGGATTTTCAAAATCATGAAAATGATCACATGCTCTCACAAAATCCTTAACATATTTGTAATAAGTTTCCCACCAAAGACCAACCATAAGGATCTTACACAGAGTTACATTTGATGCATAATGTACTCCTATAATACATCTATGAGCTTCCTCCATAATAGATTTGCGCTCATGTTTAAGTACACATTGGCGTAAGACTTCATCTCTACCCATTTTATACAAGTTTCCACTAATCAACTGATAAGGTGTCGTGTATATAGCGAGCTGATTTCTCTCTAAGGACTTCATTCCCTACAACACAAGTGTAGTGCACAAAAATAATCATATATCCTCCAAATATGCAGGCGCACAGTTAAACATAAAAAATACACATCAGGCATGGTTTCCTTAATACTCTATAAGTCCTCACCAAAATTGATCCTTAATAATGATTTGGCCCTGAATTACTCTTGCTTTTCTTTACAAAAACTGTGAAATCAACTCTTGAAAGATAAGTATCCACCTACAGATACACCCTTGTAAAACAAGCTTGTTGACCAAATATTTCAATGCCATATGATCTATATGAAAAATAAATGTAGTACCCAACAAATATTATCAAAAATTATGAAGTATGTATATCATAGATAGTGACTTGTGCTCAGTTTTAATATAATTATATTCTGCTGGTGTCAACTTCTAGCTTTCAAAGAAAATAGGGTGATCCACATTTCCATCTCCAAGTTGTGACAAGACTACACTAATAGCCATACCAAAATCATCCACATGTACATGAAAGGGTTTATTCCAAGAAGTAAAGTGCAAGATAGGTACAATGGTATGTCTCTTCTTCAATTCCTCAAACTCTTGTTGTTGCACATCACCCCAATAAAACTTACCTTTCACCTTTAGAAATTCTTCCAGGGTGCGGCAATCTTCACATATCCCTTAATAATGTTTATATAGTAGTCAGTAGGACCCAAAAATTTACGCACTCCATTTTCATTGGTAGGATCTTCTAAACCCAGTATAACAACTACCTTAGCTAGGTCTACCAACAATCCTTCCTTGCAGATGATGTGTAAAAGTAAATTATGAAACAGTGTAAAAAAATACACTTCTTGATATTAAGAGAAATGCTCAACTATCGACATCTCTCAAACATGAGCCTCAGGTTATCACAATTACCCTTAACTAAGCCATAAATAGTCCAATCATCTAAATAAACCTACAAGAACTTGTGAATAAATTCATGAAAGGCTTGCACAACAATTTGTGAGAATAATGTTGGTGTGTTATTTAATCCTAAAGGCATAACCGTATACAAAAAGCTTCCCAAATGAGTAGTTAAATTATTCTTTTCTTGTTCTTTGGGTGTAATGCACACTTGATGATATCCTAAAAATTCATCTTTAAAATAATAGATCTCACACCCTACGACTCCTTCAAGGATATCCTCAATGAATGGAGTGTGAAAAGGATAAATGACACACGCAAAATTAAGTTATCTATAGTCAACAAAAATCCTGATCCACCTATCTTTCTTGATTATTCTAACAAAGGGATAACCCCACTCATATTCCTCAATTGACTCAATAATTCCATACATAAATATTATATCAATTTCCTCCTTTACTTTTGTGCACATGTTTGGATTCATCTTGTAAGGCCTCTTCCAAACCAAATGTGTGGCTTATTTTAACTTAATTTTCATTTCTCCCAATAAGGGGTGCAATCCTTTCAATTCATGATAACCTCGTGAAAATAAATCCTAGAAGTCACGCAAAAGATCAATGATATTTTCTACCTATTGTTTTTGACCAATAATCCCCAATGATGGTCTCCTTAGACACATCCTTGGTACCAATGTTTACCTTTTCTGTCTTCATGGGCACATGGTACGTGCCATGGGCCAAATCATCACAGGAAACACTTGTGGTGTTGCTAACTGACTATGTATCTTTCTACCACAATACACCTTCCCTTGGATGGTTCTATAGTCTTAGGATCATGTACCATGCGTGCATAAATACTGTTTAGATATTCTTCAATTAGAGGCTCAACATATGTCATAGGTTTTTTCTTCATTCAAAGGTAGAATTACACACTCATTATTGTTCTCAAAACTTATGTATCCCTTATTGAAGAAAATGTATGCATTATTCTCATAACACCATAGTCTCCCAAGTAATTTTAGGAAGTTGTCTACTTCAGCAAGCTCTAATACCTCAAGGTCTCTAGTCAATTTGTCTCCCTAAATGGAAATAGAAGCCTCCTTCAACACATTAATAGGAATAACTCTTGTCTTGTTTTCCATATACAACACATTTGAATATTGTTGTAAAATAGGTTTCCTCGTCTAATTCCATGCATCTAGAGTGAACACATTTACCTCATTTCCTGTATCTATCATAATATTACATACCAAACACCCATCAATTACTACATCCAAAGTGATTTCCTTATCATAATCATGGCTCTATGGTGGTAAGTTTGCATGTAGTATTTTCCACTCATGTTCAACTCTAAGGAGTGGTATCTTATCACACAACCATTCCCCTAATAGAGGAACAATATTATCCTGGTGCAACATCTCACACACCTCCATATCTTCCACATCCTTCTCTGAGAGCTCAATTTTCTTTGTGCATTATCTCTCATGCATTGTATCTCTGCTTATAGCTCTCTGATAAATCCCATGGTATCTTGATAGAATTCCTTCTAATGATCAACATTTATATACCTATCATGCATGAATTCTTCTCGCATGATGAATGGCCTGGCTTTGAGAGGTTTGCACACAAAAGTTTCTTTAGTGTGTGTAGTGACCAAAAAGGGATATAATTTAGGATTAGGTGACTTCTTTAGTACCCATTGATCACCCTTCAGATGTTGTACCTTAATCATCCATGTGACCATGTCCTTCTTATTCTTGCACATGTGCTTGTATAGGTATGGACAATTCTCTAACTTATATTTCTTCCCGCACCATGTGCAAAATATTTTTTGGGGACAATCATGCTGGTAATGATTTGGGGACCCACATGTGTAATATATCCCATGTAGAAATCTACTTCTACCTCGATGACCTCTACTCCTACATCCTTCATGAAATCCACCTCCTCCATTATTATGCTCTTCCATTGGGTACACATTTTGTACCTAAGAATTGCTTACCCCCATTGGTCTTCCATAATCCATTCTTGCATGCCTCATGAATTTGATCTATCAACCAAAAATCCTTTGTATCATGAGTATAGGCATTAAAAAACATACATTACATAGATTCACTCTTCATAGTCACATGCTTCAAGAGAGGAAAATTCTAGACATCATGGTCTAAGTGGAAAATATCACAAGACTATAACAATGCACTCACTAAATTACACAAGAATCGATCCTTAGTGTGTCCTTTAACCTCATAATTTATGCACCACATGCCATTTTTAGTCTCATGTGAAGAGTTGGTTGATAGCTTCTCCAATTTCTTATCCATAGTTGTTATATGCACTTCCAAAAATGGGCTCACTCTATTATTAACACTCCCAACTAATTCGGTGTGCAGGTCTACTTCCTAATCCTCGAGTGGATCTGCATATGTCTTATGAGATAATTATCTACAAAATGGAGTCATCAAACCTTCAAGAAACCACTATGCATGCTAACATGGATGGATATTAAAACATGCATCATAATTTTCTCGCACTTTCAGATAAATCGTGATTGATATATTTGAGCATAGTAATGCTCTTTTTCTCAAAATATGGAATATGAAACTCAACCAAAAATGTAGTGTTCAAAGCATTATAGTCCACCACCATATTATGTGGGTTGTACTTCCTATACCAACTATGTGTGCACCCATGTATTTTAGTGTTAAATTGACTTGCCTTCCTATATGAAGTTGTGATTCCCTTCGTGTGCCATATTAATTCAAACTTATGTACGTGCTCTTCTACATTCTCTATACCTCTATACTCTAGTAAGTGGAGTGACATCTCGAAATAAACTTGAGGTGGTATTTGTTGAGGCTGGTTCGGTGGTGGCTTCTGAGGTGGTGGTTGTGGACCTTGCCCCTGGGATAGGACTTGATCTAGAACCAGAACCTCCTCCTAGATTCCCTACATGTGGTGGTTGACTTGATTGTCTCATTCCTGTTGCTATGGGTTGTAGCCCAATTGATGAACTTGATTATGTTCTAGTTGTTTTAATAAATTGGAAACCCACTAATTGCATTATTGCAACACCTACAAAAGTGATCCCAATGGTCTGCGTGCCAATACTTTGCCTTGTTGATGCTCTTGGAAACAACCCTATAAGGGCACTCCTAAACACTGGCACCTGTAGTGCTTCCATGGGGTGCGTTTACTAGTCTAATGCACTTCCATACCTCTACCTTCACTACTTTGTCCTAAACACAAAATGATATCTACATTTATCTATCTGACTACCTTCACTACTTTTTCCTCCTACTACCTTTGGATCTGGAACACCTTGCATAAGGACTAGGTAGTTTAAGCAGTTCTCATCCTCTCCTCTGATGCACTCATATCTGATGATGGTGGGGGACTTTCTACTATGCTTATGTAGAGTTGGGAGGGCATGATGTTGTGGCTTCTTTCCTTATACAAGAGCTTCAAAACCTTCATGAGCCATCACTCTCCTCAAATCCATTGATGCCTCAATTTCCCTCTCTCATGCCTCATTAAAACTGAGTCATATTTTCTCTCTCTACCTATCTTCTGCTTGGTTTAAAACCATCCATCTCCACACCTTCTCCTACCCCTGTGCGTAGTGGGGTTTAGCTAGCCATAGGTAATCTTTCCAATCCCAGTTTCTACCATCAAGATCTTGATAGCTAAAGTGATAGCACCTAAATAGGATCCGTTGGGCTCACACAATAATTTAAACTCAACTTCCTCTATACAACAATACGTGGTAATTACATACTCTACTGTGTAATTTTGCAACACACTAGTCTACAAAAAATTTATATCTTCTTAAGCTATTGACAATATAAAAAAATCACCTATACTTATATTGTGCAATCTACAAGCTCTTAAGCTATTAACAACATACAACAACCACCTATATAAATGCCGTTCCTATTTTCACGCCCAACAAATGTGGGATCTTATCCCTATGGAAAATGTGCGTCCCACATGGAGTGGGATTTGAACCTGGGCCCGCTTAGGTAAAATGATAAGTGCCCAACCATTGTACCCGGAGCTGTGAAGTGTTATAAAAGGAACTATGTTTTATTAGTATAGACACGGGAAAGTGACTGTGTTATTGTTTTGCTCATAACTTGAGCTAGAGATGGAATTTTGAGATGAAGTAAAAAGTGAATCCTATTATTTTTGGTAGAGGAATGTGATGAGAAGATCATATTATTTTAGAACTATTTTTAAATATTTATTTTCAATATTTTAATAGATCGGTCCCATTCAACTGGACCCAAAGACGTGGGCCACAAGTGTCGAACTCTATTATCAATTGTTGTGTCAAATTGCTGGTGATTCATCTCTTTATTTTCCATTTTTACATAGTATTTTTTAGTTTTAATTATTTGATTAAAAATACAAAAGGATATAATAGTCAATTTTTATATCAAAAAATCAATACATAGTTAAAATTGATTTTTAGATCACCAGTCCATTCTTCACTTGCATCAAACAATGTATGGTAATCTTCTTACATCTAAATGCTTTTTCTAATATACCATTATTTATTTGATGCCTTATTTCCAACCATTGATACAATTCTACTGGAAATAAAGTGAGGAATGTACTATATAACTCATGATAAATATTATCTTCTACCCACTTGCGCATGTTAAATCCAGGATGATTTGTTATACCTCTATGCAAATTTATCTTGTCTGTATTCTATCCACCTTTCAATAGTCTATAGTGATAGTAAGTGTGTCATTTTCATGCAACATCCTAGAAGACAAATTGAAAATAGGTCCTGAAAACAAAACCAAAATGTAGTCTTTTAATTTCCACTAGGGCATTATGCGTGCTGACACCTTATTCAACTTGAACTAAACACTTACTTAAAGCACGTGCAGCTACCTGGTCCCTCCTTTGTGTTTACTTATCAAGATGTTAGCATGCATATTTTTCATGATATTCAACTAAGTGTCCATTCACGTATAAATAACCATTTCATTCAACTCACTTTGGAAACACGTAAATAAGACTAACTTTAATCCTATTATTATCTTCTTCCACATGTGATCTTGATGAGCTTTATCCGCTTGTGTGATTGGTACTGTAAGTCTATTGTAAGCCCATCCTAAAAAAATCAGCTAAGTATTGAATTATGTCTATTAAGGTGCAAACATCCACGCACTATTCCACTTTATCCATGTGCACCCCTATGTGCATCCCTTGCACGCTCATCATACCTCCGCACTAAAAGGAATGATAAACATATCATAACAAGACAGAAAGAACTCAAATGCTAATTGAAAACTAAGCTTAGTAAGATCAAAGTAATTCAACATAATAAATTTGTAAAAACCTTTACAAACAAATGAGAGCAACAATATCATATATTATTATGGAACTCTATGTAATGCAATGAGAAAGAGCCTTGCTTATATAGGAAAGGAAGATCAATCTAAGAACCAGTCAAGGTTGTAGATCAAGCCATAAATCAAGGAAAGAACTATTCGTCAAAGAACTAGTCTAGACCATAGATTTAGGAATGAATTAGTCATAATAATTAGATAATATCTTCCTAATATATAAATAAGAAAAAATAAATATCCACACACATAAGTGGGTGAGGATAAAATACATGAGGTAAATAAAGTTCCTAGGTGAACATGAGAAAAGGTAAATTCCTACCCTAAAACCCCCCTCAAGTGATGATAGGGGCCCAAAGCAAAAGTGGCAATCCCAATTAGGAGTTATGACAAATGGTTTTGATCAGGTAATCATACACAATATATCCATGAAGAAATATGGAACCAAAAATAGGAAAGAATATTGCTAGAAAGAAAGAGAAAGAAGAAGAATAAGAAGGAAGATGTTCTCACAAACACCCCCTAAGAAAAAATTCTGAAACCCTAAGCATGCCACGTAACTCAAGGTAGCAAGGTGATGAAAAACAATTTATAAGGATGTCCACAACCTACTAGTGAGTCAAAATGTACTCCAAGAAAAGAACTCCATCGTTAATGTGATGACGAATGAAGTGTATGTGTATCTCAATATAATTTTTCCATTAGTGCTCAACACGGTTGCGAGAAATGTGAATTGTACTTTGTTTGTCACACCAAAGTATAGTCAGTGAATCCTGTAGGAATCAAAACTCTATCAATAACTATCAAAGCCAAAGAATCTGCTAACTTGATGTTATTGTTTCCCTATACTCTACCTTTGAACATTAAAGTTTGATAGCCTGTTACTTTCTGCATGCCAAAACAATTGGAGAAGAACCAAGAAAATAAAGATAGCCAAAATTAGAAGGTCTGTCATCAAGAGAACCTACCCAATCTGAATCTATATATCCAACCAACTGAGTAGAACCCATAGTGTAGTGTAGTCCAAAGTGGGAAGTTCCCTACAAATAGCGTAAAATCCTTTTAGTAGCCTGTCAGTGACTACTATGAGAAGAACGTAAAAACTAAGATACAAGACCTATTACAAATGAAATATCAGGGAAAGTATGGGTCAAGAACATGAGACTTCCAACCAACTTCCTATTAAATATAGGATCACAAATTGGAGTGGTACATGTGGAAGTAAGAGTAACCCTAGACTAAAAAGGATATCGACTTGGCATGTAATAAGCCATATCAAAGCACTGAAGAAGATCATGGGTGTAATTTCATTAATTCAAATAAATCCCTGAATCTTTCTAAGAAATCTGTAATCCAAGGAAATAATGCAATGACCAAATATTTGTCATGTGAAACTGTGTAGAAAGATCCCTCTAAATACTCTTAATGTGGGAAGAAGAGTTTTCAGTAAGTAACAGATCATCAACATACAAGAAAAGTATCACAATATCCTTGCTAACATGTTGGAAATATACTATAGGATTAGATTGGATGCAAACAAAACTATTAGATAGAAAAAATAATCCATCTTCTCATACCAAGCCTAAGGGGCTTGTTTGAGACCATAGAGAGACCTTCAGATTCTACAAACAAGAGAATAATCCCAAACAAATCTAGCAAGTTACTCCATGTATATTTCCTCTTGTAAATATCCTTTTAAGAAGGCACTCTTCACATCCGTCTGGTATACGGGCCACCTGTGTCATGCAAAAATAGAAAGTACAAGGCGTACAAAACCCATCTTGGCAACAGGTGAAAATGTCTCATAGTAATCAATAGCTTCAACTTATGAAAAACCATTTGCAACAAGAAAAGTTTTATACTTATCAATGGACCCATCAATTATGTATTTGATTCAGTATACCCACTTACACCTAACCATTTTTATTCCTTTAGGAAGAGATACCAAATCCTAAGTATGATTCTTCATTAAATAATAATACTCAACTTCCATTGCATCATCCGACTCATGTATCCCATGAGCATGTGAAAAATACTATGAATCCTCAAAAAATGCCTCACATAAAACTCCAGAACCTATAGAATGTGTGTGATGATGCCTAGTGGGCGGAAGATTTTGTATAAAAGGTGTTACCTTAGAAAATGTAGTACAAGCCCACTTAGGCATAGTGAGGAAATCATTGGGAATATGATCCTCATTAGCATCTATAACTTCCTCATAAAACTCCTCAAACAAAGGTTCCTCAAGATGAGATAAAGAATATCTAGGCATGTAAGAAGATGAAGAATCATGAGGTGTGAAGCACTCATCAAATTGAACATGTGTTTGAAAAGGAATGTCATGAGTATTAGGATCTAAAATTTGATAAAACCGCATAACCTCACAATAACGTACAAAGATAGAGGGTTTTATCTTCTTATCCAAGGATTTCCTTTTTTTCTTAGGCACAAAGGCCCAAGCAAGGCTCCCAAAGACTCGAAATAATGAGACATCAGGATTAGTGTTGGACCAATATTCCTCTGGAGTCAAATGACCAAGTTCTTTGTGTGGTGTGCGATTATGAATGTAATTACCACAATTAACTACTTCTACCTAGTATATAGGAGGTTAATCTTTAGAATGCATCATGCACTTAGCCATTTCCATTCTGTTTTGGAGTATGAGGAACAAAATGTTGGTGAATAATGTCGTGAGTTTCTAAAAATTTATAAAATGCATTTTTGAAGTACTCCCCCCATTATCAGTGTGAAGGTTTTTTATGTAACTAAAATATTATTTCTTAACCAAATACTTGAACAATTTGAATTGTGAAAAAAATTACTTTTGTAATTGAGAAAATAAACCCAAGTACGCCTCAATAAATTATCAATAAAGGTAAGTGCATACTTAGCTCCAATGAAAGAGGGGGTAGGAAAAACCATCAAGTCACTGTGCATAAGCTCAAGTGGTGAAGAAGCTCTCTTGGAAAAATTCTTAGGAGATGGATATTGGTGTTTTTTCCCTAATTCATAGTCAGGGAAAACTCCCTCAAGATAAGAAACTATAGGAATACCGTCAACCATATCGTGAGTGCTCATCTCCTTCATATCTTTGTAATTGAGATGTCTAAATCTTTCATGAAAAAGCTTACTATCTGAGTCTACACAAGAAACCAATCCTATTCCTATAAAGGAAGTGTCATCAAAACCCTCAAAGTGATATAGTATTACATATAACCATGATCAACAATACCTTGAATAATAAGTGAATGAGGCTCCAAAAAATTTCTTACTTCTGCCTCATGTGGTGTAAAAGTCACTATTTTTCCTTGACCAAAATGAAAAATTTGATATACATAAAAAAAATTCATAGTGATATTAGAAACATATGTTGTCTCTTGGATATCATCACCATCAAGGATATGTCACCTTTTCCTTTAACAGAAAGAAAGGAAGAATCTCCAATCTCAATTTTGGTAGTATAACTCAAACCTAGAGATACAAAATACTCCTTGAAAGAAGTCATGTGATGAGAAGCACCATAATCTATAACCCAACTATCTGCAAATGGTGCCTACGATCTCCCAAAAACATTAAGTGCTTTGTCATGCTGATTAGAAGGAGGTGGAGTGGAGATAGATATTTTGTGTTTCTTGAATGCATCTTATAAGGCTTGCATTCACTTATAACACCTATGTTCTTCATGACCAATATCCCCACAAAAAGAGCATGAAAGGCTAGACATATTCTTGGGTGTAGAAGATTCCTTAGGTTTAGAGTTGTTTTATTTGGGTTTAGGAGAAATTTGAGATGGAGAAGGGGTGGATTTGGTTTTATTTTTTAGATTTCCCTTTCCCTTAGGATTAGATGCAACTAATTCCTTTTGAGAGGTGGAAGACTCGATGTTATACAATTTTGATTCTTCCTTAGTAATTCTTACATAAAATGTTTCTAAGTCAGGCATTTTGAATGTGTCACCTAAGACATCCATGCTATAGAAAAAGGTAGAAGAAAATATTTGGAATGGTCCTCTCAAATTGGATAAAATTAAGTAAACACACTCTTTATATTTCTTATCTCTTCCACTCCCCTTGAATTGTGTCAAAAAATTCTTGAACTTGGTAAGATAATATATAATTGATGGAAAATCTTCAAGATTAAGAGATCTAATCTCGATTTCAAGTTGCATGGACCTCATGTGATTCACCTTGCTAAATAAACCCTCCAGTTTGTCTCATATTTTGAAAGGAGAGTCACTTTTTTTCCAAATGAAACAAAATACTATCACTTAAATAAGTTGTTATCAAACCCATACACTCATTAAATTTTCACTTGTACTAAAAGTTCACT
Source organism: Taxus chinensis (assembly GCA_019776745.2). Taxonomy (NCBI): domain Eukaryota; kingdom Viridiplantae; phylum Streptophyta; class Pinopsida; order Cupressales; family Taxaceae; genus Taxus; species Taxus chinensis. The sequence continues at coordinate 886,820,450 of CM034149.1, forward strand.
TATTTTCTAGTGAACACTGGTTTTTATGAAGAAGTTAAAGCCCGTAATTATGTATGTTTAATTATTGTTTCCATTCTTGGTTTCCATGTGCGGTAATTATGTGTTGTTAATCGCTCAACATGATCTAATGTAGAAGTATATAAAGACATCATTCTCAAAAATCACCAAAAAAATGTAATAGTTAAGCAATGTAACAAGACGCCCCCAAATTTTGGCACTTTATAATAGAGTGCATGTTAAAATAAGACTTTTTATAATTATATTTTTTTCTCAAAATAAATAGTTCTAATGGAACAAACATGAAAACAGGCACTTTTACAAAAAATGGCACTCAAATCCAAGTTACCAATCAAAAGATACAAGCTTTTCAATTTTATGCTCTACTATCTATTTTTAGTTGCCACTAAAACAAAATAAAATGATCTTTCCTTCACCACAAAAATAAAATGAAAGGGGGATGGATTTAAGAAAAAACTAGTAGGAATCACAAGATTAATCCCTCACATGACCATACCATATGACCATCGGATAAGGATTTCAATAGGTGTAAACAACTCGAACAAAAATCATGAGGAGAAGAAGCACCACATTTTTGTGTTGGGAAATATAAATTTTGATCGAAGTATAATATGCAAAAAATTTATTGATATCTACAAGTAAGCCTGCATAAATTAAAAACCCACAAGGGATTTATATGAGGAAAACCACAAGGGATAAATGTGAGGGAGTTTCCATTTATTGAAAACCCATAAAAGGGGGTCTATTGGAAATTCTATTTGATCAAAAAATTGAAAGGGTGATTAAGTAGTGCGCAAAGGATGAAAACTAGAAAACGAAGTCATCTATGACAAATGTGAATAGATTATCATCCAACATAGTGCAATCTACATTCAAAATTTTAGAAGAGATAAATAAGGTAAGTTTCTATATTATCAAAGCAAATTTTGTCTCAGGACAACACAATTATTTAAGTCCAGGAAAGTGTTAGAGTGTAAAATGAATTAGAAAGCTAATGTGGATATAATTTTTATGATTTCATAAACATCTTATATTAGCATATTTTCATATAAGACAAATTATAAAATGTATAGTTCCTTCTAATGATAGATAGAGAATATGGTAAGCCACTTGATGTATGAGAATAAGTTGAAATCCCTAGTGACTCAACAATCGTATTGTTTTGTATAAAATTATGTAAGTGCATTATGCAGAAAGTTGATCTGGATCCAATAGAATTTAATTTTTTAGGTTCCTTCCATTTTATGTGTATGATTATACAAACATATTATATGATCATATTTCATATTTTCATATAAAATTTATAGTGCCTTCTAATGATAAGACAAGTTAATTTGTATGACTGCATAAACATCTTATATTAGCATATTTTCATTTAAGATAAATTATAGAATATGTAGCGACTTCTAATGATAAATATAGAATATGATAAGCCAATCATGATGTATGGGAAAACGTTGAAATGAATAGTGACTCAACAATCCTATTGTTTTGTATAAAATTATGTAAGTGCATTATGCAAAAATTTGATCTTGGATGCCAATAGCAAGTTATTTTTAGGTTCCTTCTATTTTATGTGTTAAAATTTACTTTTAAGTAGTTCTAACTATCATGTGTTTTCTTATTCATTATCTCTTCTCGATGATTTATGTGAGTTTGTACTATTGTGCATATTGAAGAAACTAGACTATGGATAGAATAAACCATGATATTTTTCCTGAAGCTTGATCCAAGGACCTATCTTAACATTCATTATCAATCCTAGAAATGGAACTGGGAATGAGAAATACAATAGACAAGTTTTATAGTCCAGACATGAAGTTGTATAGTATTGAGTAGAAGTATATGGTTAATCCCAATCTATCTCATATTTCTTAGATATTAGGAATGATCATACTATGTTTCACATTATAAAACCCATATTCCTCCTTTTTTAATATGTGCTATTGGATCCTTAGATCATGGTAAAAAGAACATATGAGGACATATATTATCATGCAATTTATGTTTAAAGAGTTCTTAGTATCTGTTTTGTACCAAATCTGCATGTTCATCATTTATTCATTACATTCAAAATAAGAATCTACTAGTAAGATTAGGTTCATAACCACATTTGAGAGGTTACCACATTTCTTCTTCAATGTGAAGAGTACAGTACCATATGGAGGGTTTGAAAGTTTGACTCCCTCTAGATCTTATGATATTTGAACCATAACTTTTTTCCTTCATGTCTGATTCACTCCTTGAGTGAAAATTTATACAACTTATTAGAATCTTAGAGATTATTCAATTAACCTTATTCCAATGAGTCTTCTTAGTAAATATGCCTTAGACTTAGCTCTTTGGATTCTTTCTTTCTTTTTAACTTAGACCATCGGAATCTAATCACCATTACAACAACTTTAGTAGAGACATAAAACTTGTATAGCCTTTGCAAGATTCCTCTACAAAAAAAAATTGAGTAAAAAATAGGTTAGACAATCCTCTCATAGGTCTAGGTGAAGACTAAGATACAACCAGTTGATTACAAAGGAATGATTGTACCATGGTAGACATTATGATCACATTGAAAGTATCCTGAAACATCATTAATATCATGCTTAAGTCTTGGAACAAAATAAATTACCAAAATTACACCAAATTCCACTTAGATCTTCTCACTATCATGCCCCTATAGATATAGAAAATTATGTCATTAATATCTCAAAAAGTATTCATTTTCAAGAAAAACCCATCAAAACCCCACCTCAAGACATTTCCTATAAAATTTCATGTCGATTGGATTCATTTGGTAGAAAGTTATGCCTTATGATATGTCTGATATCACAAGCACTGAGAGGGGGGGGTGAATCACTTTAGATCAATTTTACAACCTTTAAACCTTCTTGACTAGAAAAAAATCAAGCGATGAACAAATTATAGTGCATGCAAGAAGACAAGTACAAAGGACACCAGATTTATAGTGGGAAATCCATATAGGGAGAAAACCCCACTTTAAATCAAGTATTTTTATTAAGAACACCCATTATTAACATACAATGATTTCCAGTTTAGTTGATCACCCAATCAACCTGAGAAGCACATACTTCACAGTCATTTTAATGCCCAATAGAAGGTTTCCAAGCACCCACTAGGCTGCTTTAGCAAGCTGCAAAATGCAATGAGCATCAACCCCTATACTCTAAGCACCAACTTAGAATAATTCAATGACAATGTACAATTTGATCATTTAGTTTCCATGTTGCTTCATTAAAATATCATGACAAATTTTCTAGAACAATTCACTCATGTTTTCTTGTTAACTTTATTCTCTAATTTTGGGCTTCTATTTCTCAGTCAATTTGATCATTCAGTTGGTCTTCTTGTTGTCACCTATCATGATTCTAATGGTGTCACTGTTTTTCTTCTTTATCCCTGAAATTTTTATCCACTTTCAATTCAAAAAATATGTGTTCCTTGTTTTTTGACTCAATTTCCTTATTCTATACATTCATTACAGTCACCTATATGTTGTTCATTTGTCATTGATTCTTCATATTTCTCATTTCCAAAAACAATGCACATCCCATTATACCTACCTATATGGTTTACACTCACTACCATAAATCATTTCATGTGAACTTACTATTCATTTATTATAATCCATTTGTTAAGTATTAGACTCTTTGTATTCTATATCGTGTGACTCTAAACCTCTCTCTTTTTCACTTCACTCGAGCTACTCAATTGAGGTTGTGAAAAATCTTCAACTAACATACGTTACTTGAAAGTCAACAAACCTTTCATCTTCCTATTTGATTTTATTAAGCATGACAAGGATTGAATTATTGTATTCCGACTCTTCACATTCTAATTCGAAGTAGATGAGAAGAAACATTGTCTTGTAACTAACCAACAACCTTGGACCTCCTCATTCTACTTTGATTTATGCCATGCTTTCCTTTGGACCTCAAGGTCACTATCTCAACACAAATTTTTAGGAAATTTTCAATTATGAGCGAGGGACTTGATGTCAGTACAAAATTTCATAACCTCTTCTACTGTTGAATGTCTTATATTTTCCAAAATCACTTCTCTATTGAGAGAGTCCATACCTTTCCACTCAAGAGAAAACATAAAGCTTATCTACAGTTGAACATTTTCACTATTGATATGAGATTTTGGCATTTATCAGCTCAATCCAAGATTAAAACATGTCATTTGATTGTTTCCATGATTATTAGGATAGTTTAGGTTTATTTTAGTGAATAAATTCCACTTAAAACCCTTTGTATCGCTACACAGAGTGTTAACACTATGTTGAAGATGACTGTCACAAAATTTCTCCTTCATTGCATTATGAAATTGAAAATTTTCATTTACAACACCTTCGTTTTCATTGGATGGAGCATCCCTCAATTTTTTTTGAATTTTTGTTGGAGGAGTTGAGTGCATTAAACAAATTTCTACCATGAAACCCTTGATTAGGGTTTTTATGATTGTGATAGCCCGAGAGGAGTAAAACAGTGATTTCTCATTTGTTTCTAAGTGAATTTCAAAAATTGTTTCTTCTTAAAATTCATGGCATAAACATCCATCTTATCCAAGAAATATTAAATATTGAAACCTCGTCACATGCCCCCAAAAGTTCAAATTTGTAGGGTACAGATTGGTAAGAGGCAAGTATTCTTGGTTATGGAGACATTTCAGTCTTGTTTTCCACATCTTGAGGATTTTGCATGACATTGAAGTGCATTAACACCATCCATGGGTTTTATAGAACATATGAGACCTAATTAACATCATTAAATCAACATCTTTCACTGATTCATATGCTTGTGCAATAAACTTGCCTCGAATAACCCTATCAAAAAGCAAGGAACATCTTGACCTTCACCTAACCATCATCTCAACAGATTAGATATATTTAAAATGATCTGTGAAGAGGGTCTGGGAACTCAAATATTTATGAATGAACGAAAACACTCAAATGTACCTTGAAGGCTCAAGATACTTGTTAGGACAAAGAAACCTCTCTGAAAAAATGCTCATAACTTTCTTTTAACCATATCCAATTGACTTGAAACATTTTGCACTATCTCAGGCTTGGAGTTATATCCAAAAATTCCTTCTATTATTTATCTAAAGAATGCTATATAATATTTCTTGAAACCTAAGAAGCTAGGTAGCTCAGTTTACATTATTTAAAAGAGCAGTTTTAGAAAAACATACATATCTTCCACACACCTATGTAAAACTTGATGAAATTTGTCTTGAAGCATCAAAACTCACCCCTTTACATGTTTCATGAGTTTAATTACCATAAATATGATTGTATTATTTAAAATCATCTCACTTACCTCAACATTCACTTCTTGTTCTCAACTGCAATTTGTGTTGGCTTTTTAATTTTTATTCCAAGAGCTAGAATACACCTTTTAAAAGATCATAAATGATCTAGGATATTTTATAAGACTAATTCCATGCTTACATGGTATTTTCATGATATGTGGCATACTTTCACACCTCATCAGGCTCAAGAAATAGGCCTAAATGGGTCAGTTTGAACTGATACTTCCACCAAATGACTAGATACTCATTATAAGAACTTTTTATCATGTTAAAACCATCATATCTAATGCGTATCACTTCTGAAAAAGCCATACCAGTCATGTTCATACTTCCTCTGGACTCTTGCCTCACCAAACAAGCATGTCGAGCACTGAGACCATCCTGAACTCTCTCTGTGAGTCTTCAAACATCTTCAGAAGGAACTACCATTCAACCTTCATGTCCCTTACAAGGTCTCACTTCACCTTTCACTCCTCTACATCAATGCCACTTGACATCAATGAAAACACCAATGACCAGGGTTTAACAATATCCCCCTTTTTCATTGATGGAAACACCCTCAAAAACCTATAAATTTTGATAGAAAAAACACTTGCATACTTGATTTCTGGTTTCATACTCTGTATCTCTCCCCCTTTGACATAATTGACAAAGGTATTTTAGCCACTTGACATGAAACAATTCTAGTTAAGGACAAGAGAACATGAGAAAATTTTATTACCTGTCGATAAGCTCCCCCTTGGATAAGTGACTCCACCATCTTAACATCATCAAGAAACATGAAATAAACACATTCTTACCTTGTTTGGGGCTAAAACATCATTTCCAAACTCCTAGGCATGAAAAACACCCATTTTCACCTTGTACCATGTTTTGAGCTTCTCATGAACACTGTAGCATCTATGGGACAAGTGTGACATCACCCTTGACATGCAAACAATGTCATAAAAGATCATGCTACAACATTAATCAAATATTCTAGACTAGAATCCACCATTTCTAGGAAAAAAACATGCATATCAAGACTTAAGCACACTCTTCATACCAATCTCAATATTATGAGTCCATAACAGTCCTTTTAGTACAAAATTGGCCAATTTCAACAAGAATATATACGTCAACCAAGCCTTGACACAGTCAAATAGAACTCCCACTATGCTTAAGACCTATTCCTCTAGCTCTTAAGCACAAAATTGTGAGGCTCACCTTCTTACCATGACAATAAATCATCTTTGCAAATTTAACAAAGTCCTAAACACCTTATTCAGTCTTCTTGAGTCATATTCAGCTGAGAAAGGCCAATACATACCATTGTAAGCATGATCAAGGAGTAAACACCATACACACACCTTGGTAGGTGACCTTCTTTCACTAAGAGAAACATTATATGAGACCATCAACCAAAAATATTCTAAGAACATTGAACACATTTCATAGGTAAGGACACTTCAAGAGCCATATCAAAATTGAGGAAATCCATCATTCAAATGCTAGACACAATCTATTTTTCCACTATACTGTATAGTGCACTTTTATAGCTCAAATCATGATGCACAACAGACAACTAACTGAAAACATTGAGATAGACTATATGGGTCATCTTATTCATGCATTTTACACTTCATGAGTCAAAAACCAATTGAAAATCATTTTCAAAAATCATGAAAACTCATATTGTATACCAAAACTATTGTCAACTTCTCAAATAGCCATTTCTAGGTCACTAAGGTAATTTCTCAATACTTTCATGCATAGCATAGAAAGTATGCATACATGAAGCTTTAAATTTTCACATCCTCTAGCCCTATGAGCTTAGATATTTTTTCCAAAATGTTAGGCTCTAACTCTTTCATCTTGGCCTCCAAAGGTGAATTTCCCTTTCTACTGTTCATGAGGACTATGTAAACACAGTCATAGACAATAAAGGACCATTTTTTCTTGAATTTTTCCCATTGCCACCTCCTATCTAGCAATGAATCCTTGTAATGACCTCACCAAACATGATGAACACCATTTCATTTAGTATCAATCATAATTAACATTTTCACAACACAGGTCAGTTTTGTACAAACATATTTGTATGTCCATGCACTTTTCATACCAGAGGAGTGAAAAAAGTTATTATTTTATTCTTGACTGTGTTTTTTGTCTTATGACTTCTCATCTCTGATTGGAAATTCATAACTTGTAGAATACTTAGATATAGTCTTCAGATAATTGTGTAATCTTTCAACAATTTCATAGACCTTTTTCTAAAATAAAAACTAACTCTGCACCTGTATAATCACACTCAATATATACATCTTTCATTCTTCACACTTGAGACCATGACCTTGTTTTGATGCTTGAACAAGTTATAACACTATAGATTATGGACCCTAACCTCTTGTAGATTTTTACATAGTAATATTCTCCTTAGGTTTCAAGAACTAAGACCTTACCGAATGTGTATACCATTCCTCTGTTATTAATCAGACCTTGAAGCTATTTAGAATTATCTACTATGACCTTATCACATGATTAAGACTAAAAAAGAGATGTTAGACTCAGTAATGGCACTTACACATAGCTTATGTGTTAATAATCAACCTTATTATCCATTCATTAAGATTCAAGAGACCATCATTTGACTCATAATTATGAGTTGTCTACTAATGCCTCTGAGAATGATTTTAACACCTCTCATTGGCCACTCAACACATATACCATTTTGAGAATATGCACAAACCACCTGATGAACCTTATTTCAGGGATCAATGACTCAGTTTCATGTCTACACATGATATTTCATACTCCATACTTATTTGACAACATAATAGTACTCCCCCTGACTTAGGGAACCTTGTTAGACCTTAATGACTTTGTCTTGCCCAAGTAGTCTTCTTGTATTGTGTTCATGTTCATCTTTATGAACACATCAATCCTAGTGTAGAAAAATTTTTAACTAGAAAAATTCCACCAACACATTTGAGATCTCATTCCAAAATAATCACTCCCATTCAACAAGATACATATCACAGATTAGACTTCTTGACACTTGGACTGACACCTCACCAACTGTCATAAGTATCTAAGCATGTATACATAGTTAGATCCTCAAATCATTTAAATTTTGTAGCCAGCATAGTCTAGATGAAATTTGAAAAGTTTTAAGTCAAGATCCCATCATTAGTGCCTCCAAAACCAAGTTTCCAATTAGTACCTTTCACAATCAGTGTAGCACGCCAATTTTCTTGAACAATCCTGATATTGAACACTTTGAGTCACAGAGAGCCATTCTTTCATAAGCACTGATGAATTTGACACTTGATCATCTTCATAATCTTCTTGAGGGTACTCCAACATGTTGTAGATGCATTATGAACTCCTTTATAGAGACACAAGAGACTTCATAGACATAGACTCAAACATAAACCCATAAGGACTGCAAAAACTCTTGAATTGAATTCAAAACACCCACTTTTCAATACAATGAAAATAATCGTGACTTTACACACATGAATGATATTATGACACATCTATCAAGACCATTTGTACTTCGTGACTACTTCATATAAACATCTTATGACTCAGATAAGATGAATATGAAGCTAAGACCTCATGAATCTACTAACTCCCCCTAGGATTATGCTCAATATGACTTTATACCTTTGACCATAGACTGATGATGACAAAGAATTCATGACTAAGAATGGAAATTTGACGAATTTGATGTTGCATTTAACCACATAATATACCTCTTGAAAGTGATACCACTCTTTTTAACACTTAGTGATGACACTATACACCTTCCTAGCTTCATATTTTCAACAATACTTACATACTTCATAAGACAAGGTTATGAGACTTATGAGCATGCAAAACTATCTTAGATAAGTAGTTTTATCATGATTGGACTAACATGAGCTACAGATCACCATACAAGTGATTTCAATAATTTTTACACAAGAGAACCCAAATAGAACCTTGACAAATCATAGGAATGCATACCTTATGTATCATGGAGAAAAATCATTCTCACTCTAATGATTCATTTAAGTGAATATGCCTCCTAGAACGTTAGAGAAAGCATACTGTGAACCTTGAATCATCTCAAAATAACATGAAGTCATCAATACCATATGATGACTCCATATTCCCCTTTCCTTGTCATCATTATCTTGTGAACTTTATTGGATACATTTCTAGGTAAGATAACTTCATTACCCAAGCTCTCATCTTCTGTCTGATATCTTGACAAACATGCATGTTCTACCATTACTTGAGGAAGAATTTATTCATACTTTGTGTTATCACCGAATCACAGCACCCCTGTGCTTATAAAAGTGCATATACTTGAACTCATAGTGTGATTGGATAACATGGGTACTATCTCCAAGTTGTGGGACTTGCTACTTGAGATAGACCTCCAGAGAAAGTTGGTTCTTGCTCCTAAACTACCTGCCACAATCTACTCTAATGCAGGGAAAAATAACTATTCTAATCTAAACTTTCAAGGGACCAGGGAGAGAGAATGCATAAAATTAAAGCCTACACTAAAGCGTTGATACACCAGAAAAGGAGGGTGTGAGAGTAGTCTCTAGATGCGTGAAATACAGAAGCAAAGTGCACACTAGAAGAGGTGATGACAGTTCTCCATAATCTAGCAAAATGCATTCACAACAATATTCCAAGCACACACAATGATAATGGATCCCTGCAAGAACATAATAATAGACACAATATTCTTGTAGAAATATTAAAGGGGCAAGAAGAATGTAAGAAAACACAGCAAGGGAAGATACATCCACAAACTGATATTTTATTGCTTCATGATATGCACAGTTTAATCTATTACAAGATAAGGGCCTGGATCACCATGCAAGGAGTCCAATACAAGGGCCTGCAACACATTGGATTCACAAAGCAATTTTGACAGAGCTTTGCTATCTGAAAACTCCCTCCTTTACAATGAGCCCAACACTCCAATTTATAGAAAAGATGAGAAGAGAGAGAGAGGGAAAAATGGAAATCCCGAAATCTGTCCTTCAACCACCTGTAAGAGGTATTAAATGGAGTGAAATGATTGTATATTACTTGCAAAAGGCTCCCCATACTGTCCCAGGTGCTACAGCAGAGAAATAATGATGACCATGCCTCTTAATTGCACTCCCAACCACCAAATAAAACACTGTTATGAACCCAGCCACGTTTTCTTAAAAATATCGATCAATCTCCAATAAAATCTAGAATTTATTGATTTCTGTACATCGGGCTCGGAGCCACGATTCCAATGGTACCAATTTTGTGCGATTTCGTTGAGAAATGCAAAAGTTATGGCCTTCTGAGTGCGGGTAGCTATTTTGGGCCTGACAGGTGTTTTCTGTCATTTGACGAGAATGAGCATTAACTGACTGGAGCCGAATATGTTTCTTTTATTTAAATATATCTACCCTCATTAAAAATATTAAATCCAGTTTTTTTGGCGTAGAGGACGTCGTGCTCATTCCAAAAAGTCCAATTTTGTGAAAATCGGAGCTCGGAGTCAAAAGTTATGGCCGTTTGAAGTGTCACGGGTCAAATGTTGACTTTTCTTCTTTGTCTTTGGCTGCTTCGGCTTTTCGTGTCCCCCCGCGTACTTTTGTCCCAATTGTCCCAGACAAAAATATCTTCCATCGGCTGAATCGGGCTTCCTTGTTCCTGTTTGAGGTGAAGACACGTGGCAAGATTCCATTCGTTGGTGGCTCTTTCGGCTTTTCACGTCCCGCGCGTAATTTTGGCCCGGATGTTCCAGACGAAAGTTCTCTATTTCGGCCAAACCGGCTGGTTCACATCCTCCACGTACTTTTGTCACAACTATCCCAGGCTGCCTAGGACAAATATCTCCGAACCGCCCAAAATGGACTGTCTTTCGGCTTTTCGGTCGGTTCGCGTCCCGTGCGTACCTTCGGTCCAGATGTCCCAAACCGCTCGATAACAAAAATTGGTTATTTTTTCCACTTTCAGCTGGTTCACCTTTTCACGTCCCAATCATCCTTTTGTCCTGGCTGCTCCAACTGCTCAGTGGACTGCCTGGCGGCTTTTCAGCCGATTCGTGCCTCGACGTCCCAACTACTGCGCGGACTAGGACTTAGCCGATTTTCTTCATTTTTTTGGCACCAAGCTTAGCTTTTGCAATTTTTTCACATTTTCAAAACTTGCTAGGTTTTCTTCTTGGACAGGAGAGTTAGAAAGAAGCCGAGGGGACCCCAGAAACATGATTTTTTGCCTTGAATCAATCTCCTTGCTGGGGATTGAATGATTTGATGTATGTTATCAAAATTACCTTGAGGGGTGAATTTTGGATAACACTTTGTACTTGAATTCTTTTCATATTACTTGCCTTTGTCATACTTTGTTGATATCTAATGTAAGGTAGTTTATCTTATCACAGTATTAGCTTGTTATGCCTCTTCCATATCTGCCCATGCCACCTTATTTTTAGTCTTTTCTATTTCAACTTCTGATTTTTATTTCTTGATCATGTATATCCACTTTATTTCCTTCTTTCTAGGAGTTGTTTGAGGCTTGAATGATTTTGTCTCCTTTCTTGAATTTATCTTCATGTTAGAGTATTTCTTTCATTTCCATCTGAAGGTATAGAACTTTCTGTTGTCCTTAGGTTATCCATAGTTATAACAATGCTTTGAGAAATGTCCAACTTCATGACATGTATATCATATAACGTGACTATCATTTCTAAATTGAATTATAGGTTATTCTAAGCAATGCTTAGCAGTATGACCTTTATTTCAACAATTGAAACATATTATGTCCCTTTCATATTCAATAGCACAAGATCTCCATGGGTGTTATTTGTTATAATTTTTCATGTACTCCCTAGCTCTATGTCTAAAGCCATAACATGAGAAACAATATCCATTAAATATTTTTTCATACCTGGATGCATTTGGTTACCTGATTGTCTTGGAAATTACAGTGTTAGTCTCATTGGTCTGCTTCTTATTTGGTTGCATGTTGCAACCAACTTTATCATCCACTCTATTCTCTGAACATATTTGACAAGAAACATGACTTAGTTCAGCCTTCATTTTTCTGTTCTTTGTTTGTTCCATTTCTTCTCTGAGAGCATGCACATCAACATTTAACCTCTCACATTATTCACTCTTGGCATGAATTATTGCTTGACGTACCTCATGCTCTATCTTGCCATAATAACTTTGTGTTCTTCGAAAATCATTAAGTTGATTAGTAGCTTGTTCCAATTCAACCTTTAAGGCCTTTAATTCCTCTTCAAGTTTCAGGAAGTCATTCTCCTTTACTTTCAGAGATCTTGAAATATTTTCTTCAAATTAATCCACTTCATTTAGTTATTCAATATGGTAAGTTTCCATGTGCTTAATCTCATTCTTCAGATATTCTATCAAAGATTGAGAAATCTCATACTTTCTCTTCAAGATTGATTCTACTAAAGAACTCATGCTTGTGTCTTCAGGATCACCTCCAAGTTGTTAGGCTTAACTCCGTAGGACCACTTTCTGATACGAATTGTTGGATATCATAAGGAATGAGAGGGTGGGTGAATCAATGCATATCAATTTTACAACATTTAAACCTTCTTGACTAGAAAAAAAATCAAGCCATGAACAATCTAAAGTGCATACAAGAAGAAAGTACATAGGACGCAAAATTTATAGTGGGGAACCAATATAGGGAGAAAACCCACTTAAAATCAAGGGTTTTTATTAAGAACACCCTTTATTAACATACAATGATTTCCATTTTGGTTGAGCACCCACTCATCCTAAGAAGCATCTCCTTCGCAGTCTTTCTAACACCAACTGAAAGGTTTCCAAACACCCACTAGGATGGTTTAGCAAGCTACAACTTACAATGAGAATCAACCCCTATACTCTAAGCATCCACATAGAAGAAAAAAATGACAATGTACAATTTGATCATTTAGTTTTGTGTTGATTCATCAACAGATCATGACCACGTTTCTAGAACAATTCACTCATGTTTTCTTGTTACACTTTATTCTCTGATTTTGGATTTTATTTCTCAGTCAATTTGATCATTCAGCTACTTTTCTTGCTATCACCTCTCATGATTCTAATGGTGTCACTGTTTGTCTTCTATATCCCTAAATTTTTATAACTTTCAATTTGGTGAACCTATGTTCCTTGTCGCTGACTCACTTTCCTAATTCATACCTTCATTACAGTCACCTACATGTTGTTCATTTATCACTGATTCTTCATCTTTCTCATTGCCAAAAGCAACGCACATCCCATTGTACCTACCTGTATGGTTTACACTCATTGCCACACATTATTTCATGTGAACTTACCATTCGGTTATTACAATCCATTTTTCAAGTATTAGACTCTTTTTATTTCATGACTCTACAACTCTCTCTTTTTCAATTCACTTGAGCTACTCAATTGAGGTTGTGAAAAAAATTCAACTGCCATACATTACTTGAAAGTCTACAAACCTTTCATCTTCCTATTTTATTTTCTTAAGCATGACAAGGAATGATTTATTGTATTCTAACTCTTCACATTCCAATTCAAGATAGATGAGAAGAAACATTGTCATGTAACTGACCAACAACCCTCGAACTCCTCATTCTACTTGATTTATACCATGTTTTGCATTGAATATCAAGGTCACTGTCTGAACACTATTTTTAGGACTTGTCTAAATATGAGTGAGGGAATTGATATCAGTACAAAATTTCATAGCCTCTTTTGTTTTTGAAAGTGTTCTATTTTGTAAAAATCACTTATTTTTTGAGGGAGTCTGTACCTTTCCACTCATGAGAAAACATAAAGTTTATCAACAATTGAACATTTTCGCTATTGATATGATTTTTTTGCATTTATAAGCTCAATCCAGGATTGCAATAGGTTATTTAATTATTTCCATGATGATTATGATAGTTGAGGTTGATTTTAGTGAATAATTTCCACTTAAAACCCTTCATATTGTTGCACAGAGTGTTAACACTGTTCGGAAGATCACTGTCATGGATTTTCTCCTTCATTGTTTGCTGAAATTGAAATTTTTATTTTGCAACACCTTCATTTGCATTGGACAGATTATCCCTCAATTATTTTTGAATTTTGGTTAGAGGAGTTGAGTGCCTCGAGCAAATTTCTTCTGCAAAACCCTACATCAGGGTTTTGATGACTATGATAGGCAGAGAGGAGTAAAAAAGTGATTCCTCCTTCATTTTTGAGTGAATTTCAAAAATTATTTCTTCTAAAATTTCATGGCATCAACCTCCATCTTCTCTAAGCAATATTAAATCTTGAAACCTCCTCATATCCTCCTTGAATTTCAAATTTGTAGGGTACATATTGGTAAGAGGCAAGTATTCTTGGTTGTGGAGACATTTTAGTCTTGTTTTCCACATCTTGAGTATTTTGGATGACATTTAAGTGAATTAATACCATCCATGGGTGTTCTAGACCACATGATACATCATGAACATCATTTAATCAACATATTTGACTGATTGATGTATGCTTGTGTAATAAACTCAACTCTAAGAACCCTGTCAACAAGCAAGGACACCTTGACCTTCACCTAAAAATAATCTCAATAGATCAGATGTATTGAAAATGACCCATGAAGAGGGTTTGGGCATTAAAATATTGATTAATGAAAAAAAACACTCAATTGTACCTTGAAGGCTCAAGACATATGTTATGAAGGAGAAGAAACCTCTATGAAAAATGTTCATACCTTTCTTCAAAAATATCCAATTAACCTTAAATGTTTTTCACTATCTCAAGGTTAGAGTTATATCCAAAACTTCCTTATATGATTTATCTGAAGAAGGCTCTAAAATTTTTCTTGAGACCTAAGAAACCAAGCAACTTAGTTTGCATTCCTTAAGGGAGCAGTTTTAGAAAAACATACATATCTTCTAAACACCTTTGAGAAACATGACTAAATTTGGCATGAAGTATAAAAATTCATACCCCTACATGTTCCATGAGGTTATTTTCTATAACTATTCTTGTATTCTTCCAACTCATCTCACTTACCTCAACATTCACTGTATGTTCTCAAAGACAATATTGGTGGGATTTTGAATTTTTCTTCCAAGAGCTAGAATAAAACTTTTAAATGATCATACGTGATATATGATATGTTATAAGACTTCTTCCATGCTTACCTAGTCTTTAAAATACCTTTGGCTTACTTTCACACCTCATCAGGCTCAAGAAATAGGCCTAAATGAGCCAGTTTGAACTGAGACTTCCACCAAATGACCTGATACTCATTGTAAGATCTTGTTACCAAGATTACACCATAATACCTGACCTGTATCACCTCTAAACTAGCCAAACCAGTCGTTTCCATGCTTCCTTTGGACTCCTGCCTCACCAACCAACTATGCAGAGCATTGAGACCATCCTGGACTCTCTCTATGAGTCTTCAAACATCTTGAGAAGGCACTACCAATCAACCTTCATGTACCTTACAAGGTCTCACTTCACCTTTCACTCCTCTGTCATCAATGCCACTTGATATCAATGAAAAAACCAATGACCAAGGTTCAACATTATAAGGCCCAGTAGACACCAAAACAACATTTGTCACAAACCCAGATATTCTACTATCAATATCTTCATGTACACTTTCCCAATCATTTTTAATTATTTTTGGACTCTCTCTCTTCATGCCAAGAAAAAAAATTCTTTAAAATTTTAGCTAATTTCATTGTTGGAAATGCGAGTTATGGTTTTCCCTAGTTCAAGGACGCGATTACAAAAACCCTTATAAAAATCTCTTAAAAAATTATGTCAAGATTCTAATCAAATTGCATTGGATTTGGAATCAAATATCCCTCCTTTTTGAAGTAGAATTCATGGGTTTTAATGTGGTTTTAACATATTGAGGGATTCAAGCTCACTGCCCAAACAATAACCTTATGCACAATGTTTTTAAGCATGTAGAAACAATAAAATAGACTTGTTAAGTCATAAATAAAGCATCACCACATTATGAATAAATCCAATACATATAATAAAGGATGATTCTGAGGCTTGAGAGGCTTAGAAGGTTCAAATTATCTTTATTCATATTCCCAAACTTGTCATACAACATAATCTTCATACAAACTTTGAACTTTTATTCCAAAATTCCACTTTTTCCATACAAATTACCTACTTCTCTATCTCTCTTGTTGAGGGTTTGACCTTTATATCCTTGAATAGCTTGACATAGTTGTTATCTCCTTATCTTGGTCTAAAATCCTATCTTTCAGTGAGACTTTCTCAACCATGCATGCATAATACAAGGAGTTAGTTTGACAACTATGACCTTTAATAGGTGAGTGTTTATCAACACAAAATTTTAGGCACTCCTAAATCACCTCCTACATAACATAAGCATGAGGACAACTCACATCTACCTATATAACTATTTTTACTCTTACTCTCACTCTTATGGTAAGGAGTAAATACAAATAATTTCAAATTCAAATGAAATTCATTTTGGAGGGAAACACATTTGAACACCTAAACATGTTTTCATTCCTTTTGAGGCTTATTTACAATTATTAATGCTTTTCAAGCACTTAGGAGATCTTCTTGCATCATTTGTTTTAGAGCAATTGACAACTAGGATCTTCAACTTCATGCATGTTTCACTTTCTTAGAAATTCCCTTTGTTGTACGTCACTCTTGTTCACACAACCTTGAGATGACCTATAATCACCTCGAACAAAGTGGAAACCCTAAAAACATGGAATAACCTTCAACAAAGCATCAGGTAACCAAAAGGAGAAATCATGTTTGTTGTGAGGTTGGACTACCTTTATTTATCGACCCAACTCAACTAATCCAAGTGTTGCATTACATGCCCTTATGCAAGATTAAACCTTATAAATTTCTCTTATGTGTTTGTGAAAGTGTGAGTGTGATCTAAGCTAACCCCATATGGGTTCCCTTATACCTCTTGATACAAAAAATCTTCATACAACAATAGAGTGTAGCATGCACCCAATTCAGCAGTAGTGTGATGTGGTGTGCTTCAGCTACATAACCTAATCCTTTGTTACTCAAGAAACCATTTGAAAATTCTTGGAGTGGATTTTCTCTTTCAAATACATGGCTCTAAGACCTTGGTATGCTTGGAAATGGAGTAATCTAGACTCTATAACTTGGCTGAGTTCTTAGACCTTAGGGGTTGCTCTAATTGATGTGCAACTAATTTAGAAAAATTTTAGACAACCTTGAGTGATTTTGGAATAATATTTGCAATTGTAACTTGCAAGCATTATAGGTGAGTTATAAAGTGATATTGAATTGCTTATATAGAGTTCTGTAGGTAAAATATTTCTAAAAGGCCTACCCTAAAAAGGTGGAACAACACAATAAATATATTCAAATTTAAAAAAAGAGTCATAGAATGTTAAAGGATAGGATTGTACAAGTCAACCAAGGTTGTATTTCGCATCCCGACCAAATTGTACAAGTCATGCAAGAGCTAGAAAGATGTATTGATTAGATTTTGAATGTGAGCACTTGTCTTTGCAAGGGAACTTAATCATACTTGTCATTGCAAACTTAGACACATTACCAAATTTTAGTGGCCATAATTAATGAAGACAAATTTTTTTTTAATAAATTCATTTTTGTAATTTTTCCCACGAATTTCATAGGGTTTAAAAATGTGTTTTGTTCCCTGAAAGTAAAATAGTAAAAATGAAAAGTGAAAAAAATACAAATATATATGATTGCAATTATAAGTATAAAATATCTTTTCCCGCAACAAGATCAACAATGGAGAAACCATCCAAGAGTCATCAGTACTGAAAATGGAGCAATCGGAAAACTATTCAATAGTCATTAATACTAAAATAATATTGTTCATTTCTAAGCAATTCTAGAGTTAATAATAGGACCAAAGTCAGTCGGATGTAGCCACTACAAGCATATGTTGTTTAATAACAATTATTAATAATTTTATCACCTCGATTAGCACAATATATTGTACATTCCTTTTTACCAATGAATAAATAGAATTGTGAGTTGCCCATGTTTAACACTCACAACCGTTTACAAGTGTTTTAAATTATAAATAATAAATAATTTTACATTTTAAAAAAAAAGTTTCTTATTGATAGGATATAAATGGTGTCATAAAGATTTAAACATGATCATAGTTTATCGTGATTTGTATGTTAATAGTGGTGACACTGTAATGAAGGTGGTCATCTAACTAATATAATATGTCAATAATGGTAACACCCCAACCTCAGTCTTTAGCTTGGGTGACGATACCGATGTTGATGCCATCGATAATGGTGACAACGACAAACGTGTTTTGTTGTGCAGGCTCGGTGCACTTTGGAATTGCTTCTATGACACCTAGAAATCACATTAAATTAGAAAATCAGGCTCACCTAAGTTGACTGGCATAGTCCACGATAATATATATGATCCTTGTGCCAAAAGGAGCGATGCCGCCTTGAAGGCGACCCTCTAACTAACATAATAATCGAATAATTATAGGATATGTATGTTTGATGCCTTACTACCCAGATCAGATATAACTCTTCTCTTCATGTTCAAATTACTTTAATAACTTTGCAAACCTTAAATGTCCTACTACCCATGTCAATATATCTCTTCAATACATACTCAAATTGTATCAACCACTCTTCACCTCTTTTGATAACATTTCATCTCTTTGTTGTGCGAGTGCTAGTATTGTTGATTGTTCAATTTGGGCTAGATAGGTGGTCCTCCCGTCGTCGACGAAAATGATTTCCGTCGAATCACGTTCTGAACCGACTTTCCTGCGACGTTTATCTATTTTCCAGCGCTTTTGGAACTGCCCGAAACTGCCTCAATTGCATTATTTCCACGGATAACGCATTTTTAACTAACATATCTTGGATAAGCATGTCTTTGCCTACTTGATTCTCCGACGGAATACCTGTGCCCAATTCTCATCTCAGCAATCTCCTCGCCACTGCTGCTTTTCATCGCCATTAGCTATCGCCAGCCAAGTTATGATAACTACGGAGGCTGTCAATTTAATGGCTGGCGTGTAATCGGGAAGTTAACAAATAAATACACGCCACTCATGGTGTTCATGCATAGCTCTATCACTCAATGGCCCTCCTGCTATGCCTCTTGTTTTTGAGGTTTTCATTCGCTCTTGTTGTTTCTGCAAATCTCTACACCGAGACTGACATTTTATACGGTGCCGACCACATCAAGGTGCGCGACAATGGCCAGGAATTTCAGCTCAGTCTCGACAGACGCTCAGGTTTGAATATTATTTACACACATCATTCCCCGTTTCCTGGTTTTTATATCATTAATTCACATCGTTGCTGGTTCTTATGTTTTCAGGCTCTGGGTTTCAATCCAAGAACGAATATCTGTTTGGGAGAATCGATATGAAAATAAAACTGGTGCCCAAAGACTCTGCAGGCACCATAACGTCATTCTATGTATGTAAAACTGATAAGCGTTTCATTCCATTTTGAAGAACGTAAATAATGGAGTTTAATTAATTGATATTGTAAATGTGATGGGCGCAGCTGTCGTCTCAAGGACCTGCCCACGATGAAGTAGACTTCGAATTCCTTGGGAATTCGTCTGGAGATCCCTATATTTTGCAAACAAATGTCTTCTCACGGGGTTCAGGCAATCGAGAAAAAAAATTCTACCTGTGGTTTGATCCCACCAAGCACTTTCACACATATTCTGTGCTGTGGAATCCAGGCCAAATCATGTAGGTTATATATCCATCATTCTTAATTTCTATACCAGTGCAAATTTAAGAACAGAAAAATGTAAGAAACATGATATATTTATTATGCATCTGTTGTAACTGTGCAGATTTTATGTGGATGGAGTTCCACTGAGAGTTTTTAAGAACAATGAAGCTCTGGGCGTACCGTTTCCGAACGAGAAAGGAATGAGAATGTATTCCACGATTTGGGACGGATCGAGCTGGGCAACGAGAGGCGGCACAGTGAAGATCGACTACAGCAAAGCCCCCTTTGTCGCTTCTTACAGAGATTATTTGGCAAATGTGTGCAATTTCGGTGAGTTTTGCCCTCCTGATTCTTGGTGGATGACACAAACATTGGACGCCAGACAGAAACGATTGCTCAAGTGGGCGCACAAGAATTACATGATTTATGATTACTGTTTCGATGTGAAAAGATTTCCTCGCGGTCTTCCTCCCGAATGCATCCACACCAGACGAGGATTGAGTTGAATTGAAGAGATCAGTGGAAAGAGGAGCGGTTTCTCATAATTTTTGTATAACTAATTCTTGCAAGGAAGTTCCTTTCACAAATTCTTTAGTGTATTCAGAGTTTGCAATACGATTAGCCTCATCATTCGTAACATATTTCTTGCACAATTCTTAAACGAACTGAGTTCAGATTTTTGTGGGATTTCATCCGTGTGTTTGTTGAGACTGCCTGTTAATAACTTCTTTCTTCATTTATATTACTGGAAATTAGTATAGGTAAGGGCATGGTCCCATGGAGTGGGGGCTGCATAAAAATCTCAGCGGGTGCTGCTGAGCGAATTTAGGAGCATATTAATTGTTTTTGGGTCCCATGGTATAATTTTTTTATTAACATTTTCCACTTAGAAATAATAGGAGCCCATAGAAATAATAATGAGCAGATGTAGGGTATATAAGCTGAAAATCTCCCTCCAAATTGACCAAAAAAACTGGGGGGAATGCATTTGGGTTGTCAGATGGACAAAAAAATGCCTAAACTGGAGCAGGAAATTATCAGCCCCCCCTCTTCAGCCACAGAAATTGTGGAGCCCTTAAGATTGAATCCGCGCAGAAATTGTGCATAATTATAGAACCTGTAGCGGCTCCATGGGACCATGCCCTAGGACAACTCATTCAACAGACATACTTTACGCTTCAATTTTCTTACAATGGCTCGTTTCCAAAAAGTTAAAAGTGGTAGACACAAGCATGTTACACTTTAAACTTCGTAGTTTTGATTTCTTTTTTCGTTTCAGGCTTTGTGTGTTAAATGGGTTTCCCTATTTTGTCATTATTATTAGGTGAATTTTAATACATTAAAGAATTATTAAATGATTGATAAATTTTATTTTTATCGGTAAATTTATAAAAAAATAAATCCAATCCTAAAATATTATATTGAAAATAAGCTATATTAATAAGAAAATTAAATTTATTATAATTTTTTATAAAAATATAATAGTTTTTAAATTAATTATAATAAATTAAAAAATTATAAATTAAAAAATTAATTGAAAATTTATAATAAAGTTTATACATAAACAATTATAGATCCAATTTTTTTTAATCTATCATAAATTTGAATTATATTTAACAAATTTATAATCTATAATTAAAATAATGAACCTAAAAAATTCAATATCAATTATGAATTCCAATTAATTATAATAAAATAAATATAACAATGAAAACATTATTGTTTATTAGAAAATACATTTGTAATAAATTTGAAATTTTATCATAATAATTTTAAGAATTTTAATTTTATGATTTATAATTTGTAATAAAATTAAATCATAATAATATTTTTTTTTAATATTTGACATTTTTTTTTCAAATTTATTACAAATCCAGTACAAACCTTGAATTGATTACCATCTGCTTATGGCCCAAGATATCCCTATAGATTCTTTAAACCACTGATGGAACGTTCATTCCTCACACAAGTTTGGGTGAGGTGGTTTAATAGATTGTGGAGAATCCCCATTAAACCTAAGTAGGCTCACTTCGTTTGGTGTATTATTTACCATGGACTCTTGGTTGGGGAACAAATTAAGCATATGGGTGTTCCCAATCATATATGGCTATGTTATAACCAACCCAAAATGATTAAATATTAATTATGGTTTTTCTCTCTTGCCCAATATGCCGAGAATCAGATACATTCCCCATTTCAACCCTTTCTTCCAAATAAGTTTTCCTGGATTACTTGGGGACTTGACCATGCTAAGTTTGTAAAATACAATCAGAGCTGACAATTTTTTAGAGCTGAATTTCTTTTATGGAAATCTAAAAAGATAGAAATAATTTTGCTTTTAATCATATTCAAATGAACATAGCTTTGCTATTTCTAATAAAGTTGTTGTTGCAAATATGTTGCTTTTGATCTAGGTCCATGTGAAGAAATTCATCTTAGAAGTGCAACATATGCAAACACTCATTGCCCACGAGGGAAATGTGCGATACACAGTTAGGAGGGACCCACCAAATCGTTCGTGTCAATGCTCTCCCCATAGAAGTCATGGCCAAACTCTTCACCTTCATCGCTCACAAAGTCATCATTGATGTTTTATCCCTTACTCTCATTCACCCTCTCCCTTTTGTGGGGTAGGTGGAAGGAAGAGCTTCAACCACTTCCAAGGTGGTAGTGCTAGCACTGGTGATTCTGGTGGTGTGCATAGAAGAGGATGGTGTGCTTCTTTCCATGGTAGTGATGGTGGCGCAGGTGGAAATATTCGTGGTTCTACTCGGGGTGCTCAGATTCCATCACCATGCACTGAGTATTTCCCTAAGAAGGAGGATAAATATGACATTCAAGATAGATGGGAAGGTGTTCTTGATCTAGAATCGTATAAATTTAGCACCTACGTGGTTGAAAATGATATAGGCCTCCACTTTAAGGCTCCATATTTTTTGTTACAACTTAATTTGTTACATCTTTGTTGCTATTTGTTTATTGTACCTTTTTAATTAAACAATATTTGTTTATTTGTAGTAATTATTAACGATGTGGCCCATGTGCTATGATAACGTGGGCCAAGATCGAGAACTGATAAAATATGAACACATAATGGAAGTAATGTTGTGTGAGAGAGAAACCAAACATGATTCAAAAAATAACTTGCAGTAGAATGCATGAAAAGATAGATCTACCAGAGATGCATTAATAGGAAGTGGGAAAGTGTAATAGTGTAGTGCCCACTTCCCTTCGACATTCTTTTGTTATTGATTATGATACTGTAGACTATACTTATGGATATTATTGTTGCTTTTGATTTGGCATGATGTTAGATGTTAGAGATCATGGACTGTTATTTATTTCGATTCATAAATGATGCATGTGGATTATTAGAGACATTTTATACTGATGTTGATATGGTGATTGACATGGTTATATATGTGTGTGTGTGTATATATATATATATATATATATATATATCTGTGTGTGTGTGTGTTTTTCGGACATGCGATAATTTGTCATATTAAGTAGACCTAGATAATTGAACTAATCTTATGATCATATGGTTATTGATGAAATTGTAAATGATATCGTTATTTTCCTAGATGATGTTTTGATTCATATATAGATGATTTTGGAGTTATATTTTGTATTTATTTTTGATGTTTTGATGCGGCCACGAGGCTGAAGGAGGTGTTATGTGTTTTGCAAGTAAACATGTCACAACAAAGATTGGGGGGATTGGAGACTAACCACATTGGAATCCTAGATGAATTCAACAAGGGTCACCATGGAAACATGTATTTTGTTATGTGTGTATGTTTGAATTGTCATTAGGGGTTCCCAAGGGGGGAATCACCTTCAAATGTGACCAAGGGGTTATGTGTATTCTTTTATTTATTTTCCTTTGTTTAATTTTAGTATGTGATTTTAGTGATGTATTTTCCCCTTTATTATTTATTCAATTGTGTCTAGATTTGTGAGTAATCATGTTGCTAAATTAATTATAAAAGGGTCAAAAGGAATTATTTATTAGACTTGATGGCTCTTGGTTTATGTGTTGTAAGTGATGTGTAAGTAACTTTGAGTGTGAAACACTCCACCTTCCCCTTTGATATTTCGGATTTTTCCTTTGGGACCAATTTTGGAGGCTTGTGGGACAAGTTAAACTTGCCTCACACCTCTTAAATTTCTATACCAACCTTACCTATAGGTTAGGGGTCAAAATTAGGCTTCATTATGTATTTTTGGAAGACAAATTATAATTTTTTATTGCACCTTCTTACATATAATTACTTTTAGTCCTTAACGGGTGTGGGCTTGAATTGTGTGTGTAAGTAAAATGTCATTTCTTCACCCACTTATTAATTGTGCTTTGGATTTTGAAGTTTGACTTGAAGGTGGAGTTGATGATGAATGATGTGGAATCCTACATGGAGCCACCTCACCCTCCTCTCTCCCTTTTCTATTTATTCAAGTTATTTTTCTTGTTTATGGGTTACTTCATTCTCTTTGTGCTCTTGTAATTTTGGGAGAGTGAGATGATTTTGGAATGCTTATGGATTTGTTGGAGATTTTGGTGATTGTTTGGACTTGAAGAAGATTGTTGTGGAACTCTTGGATCAAGCTCTACCACGGAGAGGTAAGAGCTTGACTCTTGTAAAATGTTTCCTCTCTATATTGTGTATATGTGAATGTTTTTGAGTGTTTATTAGTTGGTTGGGTAGATTTCCTAAGTGTGGTGTAGGAGGAGACTATGGGGATTGTTCTTGTGGGGAGACATAAGATAATGTAGGGAGACATACAATTTATTTCCATGTTGTGGAGGGAGTTTGGGATGGGTGTTCAACCTTGGAAAATAAATTTCTTGCATTTTCTTACTTGGTCTATTTTATGAGGGAGTCATAAGAGTTATAGGGAGGCATAAGAGTATGTGGGAGGCATAAGAGTATGTAGGGGTTTTGAAATGATTTATTGGTAGGTTTTTAAGTGGACACCCATTTCCCATTGGGAGGTATAAGTGGTTTCCCCATAGATCTTTCTCCTTGGGCTTTTGCATGTTGAAGCCTTGTGTATTTTTCTGTTTTTCTTCTTGTGATTGTAGTTGCATTCGGACTGTGATATGATTGTAAAATCTGGTTTTGTGATGTGGAAGCCTGTTTTGTTGCCATGATTTGAATCCAACTTTCATTGTAATGTGGTTGGGGCTAGGGAGGGCAATGAGGAGGATGTCTTCTCCTCTTCGTTAGAATTCTTGGTTGGGTGGAGAACGTTGCCTCGCCCCCCCCTTTTTATTGTGACCAAATGAAGCATGGTTGATCTCTCTTGTTGTTGTTCTTGGAGCTGTGTACGAAGAACAAATTTGAAGTTCTCTTTAGTTTCCTCATTGTAAAATTTCCCACTTTAAGTGGATGACCTTGTAATAGTATTTGTGGTGGAAAGTTGTTTCGATTTTGGGAATGAAAGTTATATTTGAATGCAAGAAAAAGAGAAACTTTTATTTTGTAAGATGTTTTTCGTGAACCTGAAAGGAGTTGTAAAAAAAGGAATTATTTCATTTAATTGAAGTTGATTTATTTTCCACAAAATGGTTTTTGCTCTTGTTTAAAATCTGTTGTTGGAAATATTGTTTTAAACTCTCCGTTGGAAGGTTGGAAAAGTTTGTGTTAAGAAATATCACATTTCACTGTGTTATTTGAAAGAAATGTTTGAAAAGATTGGACTATCTTCTTGCTTTTCCTTGCATTGTTGTAAGAAAGTTAAACAAATTAAATTTGAAATGGAGGTGAACATAAAAATTTAAATTACCCTCTACTTGACAAATGAAGAAGATTAATTTCTAGTTCTAAGTATGAAGACTTTCATTTAGATTTATTGTAAACCTGTAACAAACATAAGAAAAATGCACAGAATAATCTGTAATGATGAAAGACAAGAAGAGACCTTTAAAATGATCTAAGGATGAACAAAACACATCAAGAAACCAATTTTATTGCTCTTGAAGTTTACATAGTACTTCATTAATCGGGCAAGAGACAAGAAAATGTTGTTTGTAGAGAAAAGGGGGAAAATCCGATTTGAAATCTCAACCATAACAATAAATTCTTGAAAATCCATCCAAATTATGTCAAGTGCAATTCTCGATGTCTATTTGGTGTGTTGGAGAAGGAAGAATGCCAGATCAAAACGAATATGGGTAGATGAAGCTATTAGTTCACATATTAATGACGTTAAAGATGTTTGCTTATTTTTTTCACCCATCAAAGCTTGTTGAAAATAATATTTTAGGCTTCCTGTACATAGAGGAGTTTGAGCCCTTTGCAAAAAATCTTCACTTGCTCAAATCTGAGCTTCCAGTGAAAAGTTATGGCCGTCTGAAGTTTTTTGCATTGACACTTAGAAAAAAAAAACAAACTGGCAAAAATGAAATTCTTGCAAGCGGATCCATGGGTCCAAAAAATAATTATTGAAATTTTTGTGGAAAAAAATGCAAAAGACACAAAGTCTCCTACCCGTCCGCAGGCTCGAATATTCCCTTTTCGGTTGAAAAATTCTCTAAGTTCGGAAATTCACTTTTGCTAAAATTCCTCCATGACCCCACAGTCCCGTAACCTTACTTTTGGTAAAGTGCTTCCACGGGCTCGCAGGCCTGCATCTGTAAACTTCACTTTTTATTAAATTGGAAAAATTTCCTAAGTATCCCCAATGGCCTGCCTCCCTGCATGTAACTGTTGGCTTGACACGTGGCCTCTCTCGATGTTGGCGGAGGCGCGGATTGTTTTTAAACCTTTACGCTTTTTCAATAAAAATCCTATATTCCTAAGTTTTCCTGACAATCCACGTCCCCGCTTGAAAATTTTGGACTGACACGTGGCTTATTTTGGCAATGGTGGAGGTGTGGCTTGTTTTTGAAACTTTACACTTTTTTTTAAAAAAAGGCAAAAATTCCAAAGTTCCCTCGGTGGTCTGCTTCCCCACTTGTAAGTTTTGACCTGACACGTTGCTTCTCTAGGCGTTGGCGGAGGCGTGTCTTATTTTAAAACCTTTTTTTCTTTTTCAACAAAAATCCAAAAATCTAAAGTGCCTCCGGCGACCTGCCTTCCCGCTTTGACTTGAAACTTGGCCACGTGTCCCTTGTGGGCCTTAGGCATTATTTTTTCTTCTTTTGGCGCAAAGAGCTTCCGCGGGCTCGCGGGCCTGAAAGTGTAAATAGCACTTTTTGCAAAAAGTGCAAAGTGCCAAAATATCTTTCTCAGATCTGTCGGTCCACATTCTTCCCTAGGTGAAAAGTCTTCCCTAGGTCCGCGGGCCTGCTTTTGGGCAAAAAATCCTCCCAAGGCCCGCCGGCCCGTAACTTGCAAAATATGAGGAGTTAGGGGGACTTCTTTATATCATTGGAAAGGGGAGGAAATTTCCTATTTGATGGGAATGTTTTTAGGAAAAATTAAGTGCGTGAAATATGAAAAAATAATATTGAAGCACAAAACGAGTATGAGAGTGGGAAATTACCTTTTTAGTTTAAATGTTTTTTTAAATTTCGAAACATGGGTTGACTTTTTAAGGGGTCACCTTATGGGGTAAGGGGATGTTTTTCTAACTCCATGTAAATGAGAAGTTTTTTTTTTATCGTTTAAACCTTGGGGAATTAAATATATTGGGTATTTAATTTGATTTTGGCCCCTTTAACCCTCTAAATTTAATTAGGGAGGTATTTAACTATAGTGTTAATTTAATTTTTTTTAAATTAACACCAAAGGGAAATTTATCTATGCTTAGATTAATTACACTCATTAATTTTTAATGTGGGTTTTAATATTTATTATAATTTGAAAATTTTAATTATTAAATATAATTGTCCTTGAAACATTGTTGGTGATAACTATAGTTTCGAGTCGTGTGTCCGGGCACGGCTTTCAAAAAAATATTCCATAATTTTTCTAACTAAACCTAGGTTGTTTTTCGGTCTCTAGTGGGCATTTTTAGTGGGCGTTACACTTGGTATCAGAGCCATGGATTCAATGCTTGGACCCTGGGCCAAAATCAAAACCTGAAAACTAGTTAGCAGAATATGAACCTGTATGTTTAAAATATTAATAAAATAATAAAGTTGTTCTAATTATTGTACTTTCCTGATGGTGTTTTGTCAATCCCAGGTAACTGTAAATGCTGAATAAGATTGATATTATTGTGATCTTCTGGTGTAGTAGAAAACAGATTTTCCTTTGAAAATGTATTGTTTGATAAGTCGTAAACCTCGATTTAATTGTATGATGTGATAAACACTTTGAGACTCTTCCTTATTGGATTTTTTGGAATGATAAATTGTATGGTGAGACTCTTGTGGCCTAGTGTTAGTGGTTGTGTTCTAGGGTCAGACAGAGTAAATTAGAAGTTGTTTAGTTGTCTAAAGCTCCCCTTTTCCTTCAGTGACTAGAAGAGTTAGTTTTGGTTTACGCTTTGGCGACTTAATCCACGTATGAGTAAGTGGGATATTAGGTCTTGGTGGCATTTTGATTCAGCTTTATGTATGAGCTCTTAAAATTGAGCTTGAGGTATAGTACCCCTATTGGCGGCCATGGAGCGCTGCGAAGTGACTGTGATGTGGACTTCTGTATTTTTATATTCATAAACTTGTGTGATTTTATCAAGGACTAGCATATTATTTTATGATTGGATTGAGAAGCTATGTGGGTCTTTTAGTTATTTATATTTTTGTGAAAATTTTCAGACTTTGCAATGTGGCTACTTAGCCACTTTCCTTTATTGTCGATATTTATTGGATTTTATTTTGATTGGTGACTTGGACCTCATTATGTTGTTTTCTACTTAGCTAAACGTTACGTGGTTCCTTCTTGCATGATGATGAGGTGGTTCTATGTTGATTGTATTGTGACATTTCGTCATATGGGGGTACACCCTAGGTGTCTTGAATTTATTTTTAGGTGCTTTAAGTTATGCCTTGGTTTTGGATGCACGGATCCTTGAGTGGGTCTAGGATATTAGAGTGACTTTTTCATTACTCGACCTTGCTAGAAAGAGATTTTGTTGTGTAGTGCGGTCTATTTGGCAATTTGATTGCAGTGGTGGTGATTTTCTTACATTTGGTAAGAGCTTGATCCTCGTCGGAGTAGAGGTTTTTAATTATGGGATTTTAGATTGTGTTAGGATCGGATTGCTTTTGGGTTGACTGTAGATGTTAGTGGAGAAGTGGTTTTTTTGTAGTCACCTTGCATCAATGGCATCCTAAGTTTTGTCATGATTTCCTTGTTTCATTATAAAAAGTATTGACTTGTGGATTGTAGGTATCTTGGTAATTATGATTAGATTTAAGATCATTCGGGGAAATGTGTTTAATTAAGTGTGTTTGTTTTTTCTCTCGTTGACCTATATATAAGCCTACCCTTTCCTTAAAGTTTTAAATTGCTATGAATAACACTCTATGACCTATTAACCGTTGGGTAACGTGGAGACACTTATGGATGCTTTTGGGTCTTTTAGACCTTGTTATTAGAAATATAGTTTGGTATATCTTGATATTTTAATCTCCGTGGTGTTTATATTATGCTCTTCTTTTAAAACTACAACTCTTGGTCATAAAGTACATGTGGAATAGATTAGCTGATTGTCTGCTTACCTTTGATCCTTTCTAGTGGGAATGTAGTGTCCTTGGAGTAAAATTTACAGTGTCATCTATTGCTTGGTTGGTGGTATCTTTTGGAAATATGGGAGGCATAAGAGTTATTTCCATGTTGTGGAGGGAGTTTGGGATGGGTGTTCCACCTTGGACAAGAAATTTCTTGCATTTTATTACTTATTCTATTTTATGAGGGAGCCATAAGAGTCGTAGGGAGGCATAAGAGAATGTGGGAGGAATAAGATGTACTTAAGGGAGGAATAAGATTATGTAGGGTTTTTGAGACTGATTTATTGGCAGGTTTTTAGGTGGACACCCATTTCCCATTGGGAGGTATAAGTGGTTTCCCTAAAGATCTTACTCCTTTGGCTTTTACATGTTGAAGCCTTATGTATTTTGTTATTTTTCTTCTTGTGATTTTTGTTGCATTATTTGGACTATGATATGATTGTAAAATCTGGTTTTGTGATGTGGAAGCCTATTTTGTTGCCATGAGTTGAATCCACCTTTCATTTTAATGTGGTTGGGGCTCGGGGACCAATGAGGAGGATGGATTCTCCTCTTCATTGGAATTATTGGTTTGGTGGAGAGCATTGCCTCTCCCCCCTTTTTGTTGTGAGCAAATGAAACATGGATGATCTCTCTTGTTATTGTTCTTGGAGCTGTGTATGAAAACCAACTTTGAAGTTCTCTTTAGTTTCCTCATTGTAAAATTTCCCACTTTAAGTGGATGACCTTGTAATAGTATTTGTGGTGGAAATTTGTTTTGATTTTGGGCATGAAAGTTATATTTGAATGAAAGAAAAAGAAAAAGATTTATTTTGTAATTTTTTTTTGGTGAATCTGAAAGGAGTTGTAAAAAAAAGGAATTATTTCATTTAATTGAAGTTGAATTATTTTCAAAAAAATGGTGTTGCTATTGTTTGAAATATGTTGTTGGAAATATTGTTGTAAACTCTCTATTGGAAGGTTGGAAAAGTTTTTGTTAAGAAATATCACATTTCACTGTGTTATTTGAAAGGCATGTTTGAAAAGATTGGAACTATCTTCTTTCTTTTCCCTGCATTGTTGTAAGAAATTTAAACAGATTAAAATTGAAATAGAATGAACATACATATCTAAATTACCCTCTACTTGACAAATAAAGCAGATTAATTTCTAGTTATAAGTAAGAAGACTTTCATTTAGATTTACTGTAAACCTATAATAAACATCAGAAAATGCACAAAATAATTTGTAACGATGAAATACAAGAAGATACCTTTAAAATGAGCTAAGGATGAACAAAACACATCAAGAAACTGATTTTATTTCTCCTAAAGTTTACACAATACTTCATTAATCGGGCAAGAGACAAGAAAATGTCGTTTACAGAGAAAAGGGGGAAAATCTGATTTGAAATCTCAACCATAACAATAAATTCCTAGTAAATCCGTTCGAATTATGTCAAGTGTGATTCTCCATGTCTAGTTTGGCTTGTTGGAGAATGAAGAATGGTGGATCAAAATTAATCTGGGTAGATGAAGCTATCAATTCACGTATTAATAGCAGTAAAGACATTTTATTATATTTTTCACCCATCAAAGCTTATTGAAAATAATATTTTTAGGCATCTTGTGTGTAGAGGAGTTTGAGCTTCCAGTCAAAAGTTATGGCCGTCTAAATTTTTTTGCGTCGACACTTAGAAAAAAAAACAAACTGGCAAAAATGAAATTCTTGCAAGCGGATCCGCGGGCCAGAAAAATACTTATTATGATTTTTGTGAAAAAAAAATTGGAAAAGACATGAAGTCTCCCACTAGTCCATAGGATCGAATGTTCCCTTTTCGGAAAAAAAGTCTCTAAGTTCAAAAGTTCACTATTGCTAAGATTCCTCTGCGACCTTGTAGCCCCGTAACCTTACTTTTGCGGGCTCGCGACCCCGCATCTGTAAACTTCACTTTTTGTAAAATCGGAAAAATTTCCTAAGTATCCCCGACGACCCGCCTCCCTGCATGTAATTATTGGCCTAACACGTGGACTCTCTGGGTGTCGGTGGAGGCGTGACTTGTTTTTAAACCTTTATGCTTTTCCAATAAACATCCCATATTCCTAATTTTTCCCGATGTTCTGCCTCCCCGCTTCAAAATTTTGGACTGACACATGGCTTCTTTGGGTGACGGCGGAGGTGCGGCTTGTTTTTGAACCTTTACATTTTTTCAACAAAAATGAAAAAATTCCAAAGTTCCCCTAATGGTCTACTTCCCCGCTTGTAACTTTTGACCTAACACGTGGCTTCTCTTGGCATCAGCGGAGGCACGACTTATTTTAAAACCTTTTTGATTTTTTGACAAAAAATTCAAAAATCTAAAGTGCCTCCGGTGACCCCGCTTTCCCCGCTTTGACTTGAAACTTGGCCACATGTCCCTTGCGGGCCTTAGGCATTATTTTTCTTCTTTTGGCGCAAAGACCTTCCACGGGCTCGCAGGCTTGAAAGTGTAAATTGTGAATTTTGTAAAAAGTTTGAAGAACCAAAATATCTTCCCCAGGTCCTCCAGTCTGCATTCTTCCCCAGGAAAAATGTCTTCCCCAGGTCCACGGGCCCGCTTTTGGGAACAAAAATCCTCCCAAGGCCTATCAACCCGTAACTTGCAAAATATGAGGAGTTAGGAGGACTTCTTTATATCATTGGAAAGGGGAAGAAATTTCTTATCTGATGGGAATATTTTTAGGAAACCTTAAGTGTGTGAAACATGAAAAAATCATATTGAAGAACAAAATGAGTATGAGAGTGGGTGAGTGGGAAATTACGTTTTTAGTTTAAATGTTTTTTTTTAAATTTCAAAACATGGGTTGAATTTGTAAGGGGTCACCTTATGGGGTAAGGGGATGTTTTTCTAACCCCATGTAAATGAGAAGTTTTTTTTATTGTTTAAACCTTGTGGAATTAAACATATTGGGTATTTAATTTGATTTTGGCCCCTTTAACCCTCTAAATTTAATTAGGGAGGTATTTAACTATAGTGTTAATTTAATTTTTATTAAATTAACACCTAAGGGAAATTTATCTATGCTTGGACTAATTACACGAGCATTAATTTGTAATGTGCATTTAATATTTATTATAACAGGAAAATTTTAATTATTAAATATAATAGTCCTTGAAACATTGTTGGTGACAACTGTAATTTCAAAGCTTGTGTCCAAGAACGCCTTTCAAAAAAAATTCCACAATTTTTCTAACTAAACCTAGGTTGTTCTTGGGTCTCTAATGGGCATTTTTAGTGGGCGTTACAAACAGACAAGTCAAAAAAAGTTAACTAGTGAAATTCCCATCTATTCTGGTGACACATATGAAATCTTATTACATGTGTAGGAAAATAAAAACAATGGAGTAAAAAATATACATTAACATTCTCCTTAAGCGTAGCTTATGTGGGTAGAAAAATTGGGTCCCAGAAAGAAGGTCTCATGAGGTACCTAAGCATAAGATCATACTTCATGAAGTAGAGAAAAGGAGATAACTGATAGGAAGTACACCCCCACCAATAGATAGAAAAAAAAGACTCCCCAAGACATAAATAGAAAAATATAGAGGACTAAATAGCCTGCTCGACATTGAAACTGCCCATAACCCAAGAAGAGATCATAAATGAAGATACTTACTCTAGTTAAGGGTTTGGTAAATATATTAGCTATCTACATAGTATCTTGGAAAAAAATTATATTAATGACCTTTCCATGAATGAACTCCTTGATTAAGTACATATGAACCTCGATGTGTTTGTTCCTTTGATGTTGGACTAGATTCTTAAAGATCTAGATGGTATTTTTGTTATCACATAAGATGAGTGTGGGTTGTCAGAATTAGATACCAAATTCGATAAAAATCCAATGAAGCCAAATAGTCTCAGTAACAACATTAGCAACTCCCATGCACTCAACATTAGTGGATGATATAACAATATCATTATGCATATTTTTAGACCAAAAAATTGGAGCTAAACCAAGAGAGAAACTATATCATGAAGTGGACTAATAACATCTAGTAAAAAAAACTAAGAGAAGGAAGGGATATATCTTTAAACACCAATATTGAAGGTCTTGTTTATGAGCATATATAGATTTATGAAGTCTACATATAAGGGAAAAATCTTGCACAAACCACATCGTCTGCTCTCTCTCTCTTTATATATATATATATATATATATATATATATATATATATATATATATATATATATATATATATATATATAAATATCATCCTCAAAGACATCATGAAGAAAATAATTCATCATATCGATCTGATGAACCTCCCAAAAATGAGGTGTGGTGATGAAAAGCGTGACTCAGATAGAGTTCATCTTGGAAAATGGTGCAAATGTCTTAGTATAGTCATATATATATCATCCTCAAAGACATCGTGAAGAAAATAATTCATCATATCCATCTGATGAACCTCCCAAAAATGAGGTGTGGTGATGAAAAGCGTGACTCAGATAGAGTTCATATTGGAAAATGGTGCAAATGTCTTAGTATAGTCAATTCCTTGAACATGTTAAAAGTATTTTACAATCAGACATGTTTTGTACATATCCACAAACCAATCTACTAGATTTTTTTCTATAGATTCACTTATATTGAACAATATTCCTTCTTTTAAAAAAGTGTACCAAATTCCAAGTGTGGGTCCTAATCAAATAATTATAATCCTCATGCATAGTTGTATAGCACTGAGGAGTTCCAAATTCTTTGTGAAATGAATATGGATTGGATATAGAGAAATAATATACATGTGAAGCATTATATAACTGTGGACGTATCAGCCTAGAATCTGATTGACTCCCAACCCAAGGTCCTACACCCCAAAGTGTATATCTAGCCCAACATGGATTGAACGTCAAAGATTCAATAGGATATTCTTTATCTTATGAAAATAAACTAGTAGAAGGAAGAAGTGGGACATTATCTCTAATATCATCATTTGAACTAGAAAAAAAATCCTCCTCGCCATGAGGAATCTTCTCAGGATGATCTGAACCCGAAAAATATCTTCAAATTCTAGTGATTCTAAGGAGGAGGGAAAAGGGTCAAGTGTCAAGCCTATATGAACCTTATAAAAATGAACACACATCTTAATGAATAACTCATGTGTGGTAGAATGGAGAAGCATGTATCCCTTATCACCATCTGGATATCCTATGAAGATTCAAGACTGAATCTGTTGTTCCATTGTCTTACGTTTTTTCTTAACAATGTGGGCCATAAATGGGGATCCAAAAAATTTGAAGTTCGTATTTGTGGATTCTGACCATTCCAAATTTCGAAAGGATTGATACCTTTCAATTCTTGATCAAGGACATGGTTATGGATCTAACATGCACAATTAATAGCCTTTATCTAGGATAGAGGTGAAAGAGATTTGGATTGTATCATTTAGTTTACCATCCCACTCCATTCTATTGGGAATGTATGGAACTATATGTGTAGACACCTATAATTTTATCTCAAGAAATTTCAATACTTAAAATACGCTAATTATCCTCTTTCCCGCAAATTGATGACATATCTTAAATATAGCACACTTTCTCTTCTATCATCATTAATCAATTACATTACACTAGTTAATTTACCCTTCTATACAACAAATACGCCAATTAATGACCTTCTGTTAATTAATCCTCACTTTTATCTAGACTAGTTAATTAGTATTAATTAATTAGTTTCCCCTTTCATTAAATCAATAAATCATCATTTATTTGATTAATTTCCTCTCATAGTCTGAATCATGCTAATTTCATCTAAAATTCTTCTATAATCGTGCTCACCTATTAATTAATCACTTGGGCTAATTAATAAATCCCCTCAAACCCCATGAGTCACTAAAGGACAAAATAAGCTCTCCTAAGGTTGACTCAACCCCATTTCAACCATCCTTATCCAAAACTAAGCCAACCTCTCTATTATCCCACATTGAAAGGGATGTAAGATTCTTTTATCCATTGGGCTATATAAGGTGCCCTCCTCCTACCTTTATATTTACACCTTTACACACCTAAATGAGCATAAAGCCTAAGTTATAGCCATTGTCATCATCTTAGAGTATTATTCATTGGAAGAGCTAGGTACCTTCATCACTTACATTCATCCATCCATGTTTTGAATTCATATGCAGATATGTCAAATGGTCTTACAACCATGGATTGACAAGAATCCATTCTTGAAAACCCTAGGATTCAAACACACAATCAACCATTTGATTGCTAAGGATCTAAATAGGTTCATTTCATTTAATTAGAATTAAATAGAGATAGATATTCATGGATTAACATGTTATTTTGAATGTTTATTCATGTTATAATGCAAGGATGTTGGTAGATTAGTCTTGTTTAAGCTCTAATTATGATAGTGTATAGGTTTTGATTTATCTTTGTTTTAGGACTACTGGGTGTTAGTTATAATTATTTTGGAATAGCTAACAAATTATTACAAACAATATGCTATAACTCATTCCCCTTTTAAGTGTAAAAATCATCAAAATGATAGCTAACATACTCAATGCTTTTTTATATCCACAAAATTTTGATTGATTCCCGTAACGTTTTCTTAGTAATAGTATTGAATTCCTAAAAAATGCTAAAATACCTATACTTGTGCCAAAGAAATTATACCCAAGAATATTTGGAGAAGTCATCAATGAAGGTAAGAAGGTATTTGATAATGTTGAATGAAGGATGTGGGAATGGTTCTAGAATATCACTATAAATTATCTCTGAAATCTATATAGCTCTCCATGGTTTTCCTTTATCAAACTTATCTTCAATAATTTTACCAAGCATGCAACTGTACCTAACACTACAAAAAAATTGAACATGCAAAAACCTTGTAACCATATCATGTTGACCGAGTTCTTCAAACTAGTAGTAGTTTGAAATGGCCAAAATACTCATGACATACCTTACTCACCCCATCTATGTGAGTGAGAATTGTAGTAGGAGTATAAGGAGTAATGTGTGACAAGGTATATAACAATGACTAGTGATCATGTTTTCACACTGCCACTATAGACTCATTGTGGAACTCCCTGATGATCATTGAATCATGGATTAAATAAAACAACTTTCCTAAGCTAATGTGAGTGATTTGATAATAATGTAGGATATTAGTTAAAAGTGACGGAACAAAAATAACATCATGAAATATTCCATAATTCACTTTAATAAACCCTCTCCCACAAACTTCAATAGAAGTATTATCATATAGAAAAATAGAAGGCATTTTTCATGTGGCCCTAAGGGCACTCCTAGAGGAATTATATGTTGGAAAAAAAAGTTGAGTATTCATGACTCAACTTGGAAAGAATAGAAAGAATCGTCGTCTCATATTTTATGTCTATCCCACATCAGTTTAATCAAAATCTAAGTGATTTAAATTCAATGAAATATTCGTAAATAGTGTCAAATTTTCCAGGACTTGGACTAATGAGCTCATTTTCTAATTCATGAACTATCATTGTATTTTTCTTCCCAAAGAGTCCTTCTAATATATTCTAAATGTCATTAGGTGTGCTAGTATATTCTATGTGATAGAGAAAACCATGAGAAATAAATAGACATAATAGACCATAGGCCACATCACATTGGCTACACCACTTAATGTTATATGAATATGATGTTGGTTCAATTTTAATATCCATTTTGATTAGTTCTAAAACCCCATTCCTTAATAAAATTTGCATTTTGATTTTCCCCTCATGATAGTTAAATAGATTGAGGAACATAACCAAATTTTTATCCATAATGAAAAAGAAGAGATTATAGAAATTCAAGTGCATAAGAGAACACTGGACACCCCCTTAAAATTATCAGCAATGAACCCCCAATGTTTGTACTTTATAATTTAGTGCATCTATAATTATTCAAGGTCAATACATGTTGGATATGTCCTACAAAAGA
Organism: Taxus chinensis; assembly: GCA_019776745.2. Lineage (NCBI taxonomy): Eukaryota > Viridiplantae > Streptophyta > Pinopsida > Cupressales > Taxaceae > Taxus > Taxus chinensis. Next base: position 886,858,088 of record CM034149.1, read on the forward strand.
AAATGAAAGTAGCACCAATGAAAACATCTTGAAAGAATGGAAGTGATGGTGTGGGTGGGGTTTTTGGCCAAAATACATATATATATCTAGATGTAGGGGAACACGAAGACAATAATGGAAAATCAGTTTGTTATTCCTTGATCTTCCATGGGGAAATTGTTTTGGGGGTATATGGGCTATCAATAGTTGAGAGCTTCCTAGAGGTAGAAAAGGGTGCCAGAAAATGTCCTTTAGTAAATCATGCAAACTATGTAAACATTATACCATAGTGTGAAGTTTCCAAAGGATGTGATTGATTCGGAATTCTATTTCTAGAGATAAGTTTTGATATTCCACTTTAGTAGCTTCTAGCCTAGCTTTCCAACCCTCCACTCATGGGTGTCTTCACAATGGAGCCCCTTATTGGGAGGTAAATTAAATATTTATTCATGCACTAGAGGAATATTTATTGTAGTGTTTGACTCAATCTGAGATAGAGATGTAATTTTTGATAAAATATGGGAGTGTCAATTAAACCATATGATTATGAAACAAGAGTTTCCCTCTTTTCATCCACTCATTGAAATTTTCACTATCAACCTTTTATAGATTAGATTTCCCTAACTACCACTATAATTTTGGAGAGAGGACTTCCTTCTTTCCATTGGAAAGGATTTTTTTATCTCTGATCCTAAAACTAAGAATTACACACACCCAGGTAGATTTGGATACCTCATTGGATCTCCCAAAAACTATTGAGATGAATGTTATAGACTACACTTGGACTCAACCTGTGGACTATAAAGTGTGTTTGTTTTGTGTAATATTGCTTCAAACTACCAAATTTGGAAACACAAAGGGAATGGAAGAGTATAATAGTGGGAGAATTTCCTTCCCGATCTCCTGCTTGTGTGAAAATAACATAGAAAATGATTCTAATTCTAATTTGGAAAAGGAAAATTTAGTAGATACAATTATGGCCTTACAAGAAGAGGAAAATGTTGAGGAAGATGAAACATGGAGAAAGGTAAAAGGGGTAGGTTTGGTCATCCTTGTAATGTTCCCAAATGGACATATTATAACCCCAGATGGATTTAAGGAAAATCCCAAATAAAATGCAAGATGAAAATTATTGTTCTTATGACAACAATGTAAACAACCCAAAATTCCTTTCCAAAACCCTAGGAGATTTTCCTATGGGTGTAAAAGAGCCTCAAAACAACAAAAATTATGAAATTAAATTTGTATCTAGCCCTTGAACTATCAAATTTAAAAATAATTATATTTTTGTAAAATACTTAAAATTTGATTTTTAATTGCAAAAAAATAAACAAAAATTTAAAAATTCATAACTCAGAAAATACCCAACAATTTTTTGAAAAATGATAGCTCAAATTGATGATAAAATCACAAACTTTCTAAGGATACAAAAATGAGAAAATTCTGTTGAGTGGAATGAACCCCAAGTTGTGAGGTAGAAACAGAGGAGAGAGAATAGAGATTGATATCTCTTATTATTCTATTGAACAAAGAACCCACGTACATTATTTATAGGTACGGGAATAAACAAGACTCCCCTAAATGGATGGAGAAGTTACAAATAAGAAGAAGAGAATAATGGAATAGATAGAACAACTAGTCTAATAATAAAAAATAAGTACGTAGACTATGCTAACATTCCCCCCCTTATTACATTATTCTTGCAAATGTGACCCCTGAAAAGTTCAAATTTCACTTTTCCAAGAGATTTTGTGAGAATGTCAGCTACCTGTGCTTCCGTAGGATAGTACTGGAGCTGAATGTGATGGTTCAAGACGTGCTCTTGAATGAAATGGCAATCAATTTCAATATGCTTTGTTCATTCATGAAAGAATGGATTCTACACAAGCTTCAACACACTTTGATTGTCGCAATAGAGAATAGGTGAATGTTTTTCAGGAATTTCCAGGTCATCCAAAATGCGATGTAACCATATCACTTCACACATAGCTCCTCGTGCGGCACATGATATTCCTCTGTGGATGAGATAGAAACAAAATTCTGCTTCTTGCTTATCCATGAGATAGGTCCAGATCTGAGATGAAATATGTATCCTGTAGTTGACTTCCTATCATCAACAGATCCGGCGTGGTCCGAGTCGACGTATCCATGTAAGAAGAATTGATCATTCTTCTTATATTCTAGACCATAATAAGTTGTTCCTCGGACATATCTCAAAACATGCTTTGCTGCATGTCCAGTGACATTGCTTTGGCTCTTGCATGAACCTGGAAAGATAGTTGACGGAAAAGCATAGATCTGGTCTGGTATATGTCAAGTAGATGAGCCCTCCAATAAGTTTCCTATAGAGAGTAGCATCTACTTGAGGTGAGTCCTGGAATCTTGAAAGTTTACAAGCCTTTTTCCATGGGAGTGGATATAGGTTTACAGTCAGACATTCTATACTTTTCTAGGAGTGTCTTGGCATACTTTGTCTGGGAGACAAAAATGTGATGCTCCTTTTGCCATATCTCCAAGCCAAGACAGTAATGTAGTAGCCCCAAATATTTCATGTTGAAGGTTATTTTGAGATCATTCTTTACAATATCAACTGATCTTCTGAACTTCCATAGTGATCACAAGATCATCTACATACACAACAAGAATGACTATTTCTTTTCCTACCTTCTTTATATACAAATTGGAATATGAGGGGCTACGAGTGAACCCATGCTACAAAAGGTGATCATTGATCTTGATATACCATGCCCTTGGAGCTTGTTTCAGTCCATACAGTGATTTGATGAGATGACATACCTTTTTAGGATGCTCTTCATCAAAAAATCCTTTAGGTTGGGTCATGTATACTTCTTCTTTCAGATCACCATTTAGGAAAGCACTCTTGACGTCCATCTACTGAAGTCTCCATCCTTTCTGTGCTGTAAGTGCACAAACTACTCTGATGGTATTCATCTTCGCAGTGGGTGCAAAGGTTTCTTCATAGTCGATGCCCTCTTTTTGAGCATATCCTTTTGCTACAAGTCATGCTTTATGTTTGTTGATGGATCCATCTACCTTATATTTTTTCTTGAAAACCCATTTGCAGCCTATGGGTTTCTTTCCTGTAGGTAGATCGACAAGTTCCCATGTCTGATTTTTCTTGAGTGAGTCAATTTCTATATCCATGGCTTCCTTCCACTGAGGTTGACTGAGTGCTTCATGAACATTGTCTAGCTCAGAGCTATTAATCAGTGAACTCATGAGTGCAAATTTTACCTCATTTCTTGTTTGATCCTTGTTTTGACTCCTGAAGATGTATCTGGAAGTTGTTGCAAATGTGAGTCCTTGATGGTGCTTTGTACCCACTTCGGACAAGAACTTGGGCTATTTTGAGAAGAAATTTGTCATTTCTATGTTGATTGATGTGGAGTCACATTCTCCAGTTCTCCAAGGTCAACAAATAGCTCTCCTGACAGCACTTCTTTTCTCTGAGTAGTCTCCTCTGGCTCATCATCATGATTCAGAGACTAGTTGATGAGAGGTGGTTGATAATGGATCTTTATGTTGTCACTTTTGAGTCAAAGGATGACTCGTCACAAACCACATCTCGACTCTCATATATTTTCTTTGTCTCAGGATCCATGAGACAGTATGCCTTTGAGGTAGTGTTATAGCCAAGTAGGATGCACGGGAGTGACTTTGGCTTAACCTTCTTTCTCTTCTGAGCTGGGACATGCATGTATGTATGTGCAACCAAATACTCGTAAATGAGAAATTGATGGCTTTCTACCACTCCATACCTCTTCTGGAATTTTATTTTGTAGAATCTTTGTCGGTGCCCTGTTGAGAAGATATACAGCTGTCTGTACTACTTCATCCCAATAGCGTTCCTCTAGCTTTGTTGTTGTTAGCATGCAGCGAGCCATCTCCATCACTGTGTGATTGCGACGCTCAACAATGCCATTTTGCTAGGGTGTGTAGGGAGCAGTCAGGTTTTGCTTAATGCCATGTTGGTTTAGGAAGGCCAAGAACTTCTTTGATGTGAATTCACCCCCTCGATTTGAGTGAAGTAGAAGAAGTGGTTGTCCGGTCTCTTTCACAACACAATGATAGAAGTTCTGGAAATGTTGAAGAGCCTCACTTTTCTTCTTCAGGAAATATACCCACATCTTGTGAGAGTGGTCATCCATGAACAGTAGAAGTACTTGTATCCTAAAAATGAAGTAGGTAATGGGCCATTCAAATTGGTATGAACTACCTCCAGATGCTTCTTGGCATGGAAGGTGCTCACCTGAAATGGATCTCTATGTTGTTTTCCTGCAAGACAACCAGGGCAAATAGGAAAGGAACTAGACAATTTGGGTAGTCCATGGACCATTGCTTTTGAACTCATCTGGTGCAATGAACTAACCGATAAGTTTCCATATCTAAAATTCCATAGGGTAGTTGATTCTATTGTAGAAGCAGATAAAGCTACTGCAGAAGATGAAACAATATCTAAAGCAAATAACTTATCTTTTACAAATGCTCATAGCAAGAACTGTACCTTTTCTGGAGATTAAACATGATTTAATGCCATTTTGGAAAAGAAATTCTACCTTAAGGTGATGATTCAAGAGCTGAGTAACTGACAAGAGGTTGCTAGTCAAGCCAGGAACATATAGTACCTTTGTAAGTGTACAATTTTCATGGTCCCAGAGGAATGGTGACATTTCCTATTCCTTCTGCAATGTACTCTTTGTTGTCTGCTATCCGAACTTGATCTCCAGTTGGTTGTTCATGTAGTGAATCAAACAACTTCTTGTCACCTGACATATGCTTGCTTGCACCAGAGTCTATCAACCTAAACTTTCTTCGTGGGATGAGAATTTTGAGAGACGAGTACAAGGTTCTTACCACAATGGGCTCCTTCTGATGTCTCCTCATCAGATTCATCATCTTCTTGTTGAGCTATGAGATGTCCCTTCTACTTTCTCTAGTGGGGACGTCATTTGGAATTTTGAAAATCTTCGCACCCTGATGTGCCAGTTTGACTTGAAGATCCTTGTTTCAAGTTATTGTACCAGCAGTGATCAGTGTCGTGAGTGTTGGTTATGTAAATGTGACACCACCTCTTTGACTTTTGATCTTTCTGTTGTTGTTTTGGTTGCGCTTGATTTGACTTCTTTGGGGACCCTTTCGATTCTTCTGGCCATGGTATGGCTTTGAGAACAAGGCTTTATCCTAAGACTCCTCTTGGGATGAAGTGATGGCCTCTTCCTACTGCAGCAAATTCACAAGCTCTTCAAATGCCACTGTTTGTTTAGACACATTCAGTGTCATAACGAACACTCAGAAATTGAGAAGGGAGTACTCTCAAGGTGATCACGAACGAGAAGTTTATCATCCACCATTTCACTGAGTGCCAATAACTCTGATCGTCAGCTCAGCCACGCGACGTAAGAACTCCTCCACTTTCTCATTTGACCCCATAGAGAGGGTGTGCAGCTTTGACTGAAGATGAAGGATCTTAGTCTGATTTTTGGCTTCATAAATAGTTTCCAACTTGTCCCAGGCCTCCTTTGGTTTCTCCGCATTCTGAACATGCAGTTGCACATTGTCACTGATACTAAGCATTATTAGCATCAAGGCTTTCATGCACTAGCCATCTCATACTTTATTAGTTCATCGGGGGCTGTGGGAGTGGGCACAAACCCTATGACAATGCCCCATAATCCTTCAAACTAAAGGATTGTTCTCATTTTTGTTTTCCAAGCCACAAAATTGGGCCCTTTAAGCAACTGAGCATCGGAAAGAAGCAACTTCGGAGAAAACATTGTAATAAAAAAATTATTTATTTATTTCAAGAGTTATTACAACTTTGACTCACTAATGAGAATAACTGGCTCGTAGATGCTCATGATATTTGCGTGTTGTGAGATGGCGATGCTTTGTGGGGCGTTCTTCTTTGTCGTCACAGTCGGCTTCGTACCTGGACTTCTAATTCTTCCCAAACTCACTTTGCTTGGCAGCTGACGTTGAAAAGGAAATATTCAAGAAGTCCTTCTCAAACTAGCTTGTCGAAGGCTAGATTGCCGGTGTTTCAAAGCTCGTTGAGCAATGCAAAGTAGAACTCAGAGCTCTCAGGAGCTTCTTCATGGTGTTCTCTGGCTGGCGAGTTGATGTTCTATCTTTCGGCAGTGGTGACCATGTTATTGATGCTCTCAATTGAGTTGTCTACACTTGACATTTGGTGTAGTGTTGAGAGAAACTCCACATTGCCAGTATCAAACTTCCTTGTAGAGGGTAGCAAAAGATAACCTTCAGGAAACAAGTGAGTTTCTTCTTGTCATTACACGTAGCTTTTGGTCTTACCACGCAGGTTGTGGATTCTTTACGCAGCACCACACAGGTTGAAGATCTATCTCTTCTCTACGTAGGCTGAAGATCTTCTATGTCCACACCACGCATCCTCTCTCCTCTCCACGTAGAAGTCAGGAAATTATTCTTTAATCCACACAAATGTGGTCACAATTTCCATACAGAAGTATATTATTATGATTTTCCTCCATGCAGGTTGAAAGCTCCAATCACCACATATCAACAAAATTCTTGTCTTTAGCGCAGGAGAAACACAACAACATTTCCTAGGCATGCTTTTGATTTCTATGCACTTTTCTTCCACTCACGTGTAGTTTTCCACACCATCACTAAAGCAAAATATATATTCACTCAAAGTATTTTTAAGATCTATAGCAAATAAGAATAAAGTTCTTCCATGCAACAAGCATTAAAGCTTCTCCATGTAGCCTTCATCCACACTGATTGATGTGAAAAAATGCAAGTTGTCTCTCCTCCATGCAGATATGAATGTTGTATTGCTTAACATGGGCAATTGAACAGGAAGCACGTGTTACTTTATGTCTTCACGCAGGCTTTGGCAACATCTCCACGCAACAGAAGAAAAGTAAATTATAGCACACGTCAAAAGATCTCCATGCAAGTAATGATCTCCACGTAGCTTACAAATCTCCTCACTTGAAGGATTCCACAGGTCACAGCACAACTAGCTGTTTCTCTCTCCCACAAGAATTTTTTGTTGTCACTTTTCCACTACACATTTTCCTCATTTCCACGTATGCTTAGGAAATTATTCACGTAGGATTTTTCAACAAATAAATCTCCACATAAATTGCCCTCCTGCAGTCTTTAAAGAGAATTTGTATGACCTCCACGCACAGTTGCATGCAAGTCCAATTCCTTCACGTAAATCAGGCTGAAGAACTCAGGGTTTTTTCTCTTCTCCACACTAATCCTTCTTGCTCTCACTTTACAAGCATCCACGCAATCCAAGCACACTGCATAGAATTTGAGCTCTGATACCAAAATGTGAGGCAAAAATAGAGGAGAGAGAATAGAGATTGATATCTCTTATTATTCTATTGAACAAAGAACCCACGTACATTATTTATAGGTATGGGAATAAACAAGACTCCCCTAAATGGATGGAGAAGTTACAAATAAGAAGGAGAGAATAATGGAATAGATAAATGCCTCAAATACTCGTGGAAAACACAAATAGAAGCTTGATCTTCAATCAAAAACAAAAATAAATCCTTGATATTCAAAGGAACCCTTGTCAGGATGAGGGGTGAAAAGGTATATTTACCAACTAAATTAAATGTTAGGTTACCATACATTATAAGTGGAAATATAAATGTGCACACCATAATAAAAGTAAATAACAATTTAAAAAAATTACACAGTGACACTGTATGTAACGTGGAAAACCCGTAAATGGGTAAAAAACCACAGAAGAAAAAATCCACTATAGAGAAACATTTTACAACACCAATCCAGTAACTCCTTCCTCACTTCTAATCCATGTATTTACCTGGAATCCATTGATTCACGTATATATGAATATGACCTAAAGCCATATTTAAATAACCTGAAGGGTTATAATCATATTAAGTGACGGGGCACACCCCGATTTAATAAATAGTTAGTTAATTAATAACTAACAAATGTAATGTAAAGTTTATATTTAAATAATAAGAATATAAAATATTCTATATTATTTAACTATAAACTAAATATTATGATGCACTTAATATTATTGTTCTAACACCCCCCTTAATATTAAGTGGGGATCCATATGCCAACATTACCTATTTTTACAATAGGATTTACAAATCCATAAACCCTAAAGGTTTAGGCTAGCATGTGTACTTTTTAAGGAATTATAACACCTTCATCATGCTCAACTTACATGTTGGTACAAAAGGATTTGGAATCCATAAATAAGACATATGATTTATGCTAAACATGATTTGTGAGACTACATCTCACTGTTAAACATGGAAATATTCTTATACCGCATCTCTAGGAGTCTTTTATAACACAAAGATCTCCTTTACAAACAAATGCACACTGGACTGCATTTTTCCCGTAAACTCTATCAGTTTACTTTAGATCATACAAGATATTTTACAATGCTTTTAAACCAGAGTATAAGTATAGAGGAGAATGATTCAATCAACCGGACAACCATTAGGAGGTGACATTGCATGCACACTCCCCCTCAATGGAAACTCTGAAAGGCCAAGCATTGCACACACTTGCAGTATTTTACAGCACATAATGGCTCGTAAACATATCTGCAACATAATCTTCAGTCTTGCAGAACTGAATATCTCTATCACCACAGAGAACATTCTCTTGGATAACACACATGAAATTCAATATGCTTCATTCTCTGATGTTGAACTAGATTCTTTATCAAGAGTAATAAAACTTTGAGCACCACATAGATTAGGAATACTTCCTTTAACTTCCATGTGTATCTCTTCCAATAGCCGCTTCAGCCACATGGCTTCTTTTCTGCTTCCATTGTACTTTTCCTCATCAGTAGAAGAAATGGATACTGTTGGTTGCTTTTATTTGTTCTAAGTGATTTTTCCTACACCAAACAACTTGAACAAATATCCAGTATATATTCTATTCAACACAACATCAACATGGTTAGTGTCATAATATCCATATAGACAAAATAAGCATATAAATCATTATTAATTTCACTTTTAACCATCTATAAAAGTGAAACACTAGTTGTACAACAACCAATATGCTTAAAAACTAACCATGTTAAAAAATATGTTGAAATAATTTCAACATACTATCCTTGTAAAATATGTATTAGATGTAATCAGTATTAGACGTCTCCAATACAAACACAAGGGCATCCCCAAGTGTCATTTGATATGCATATAATAATATTTTAGTTTCACATACTAAGAAAATGTTTATAAAAAACACATATATCTTCACTATCTTATTGTAAGACTTTACAATATGAGATAAGAATTGATAACATATCAGATAATCAAGTTATACAAGAATAATCATAGTGTTCACTAAAAACATAATCCACTAAATGTGAATATTTCTTATGGAGATTACTTCAAAAAATGACATGTAAGCAACCTTAAATACATGTCATAGGAAAAATTAAGTTTATACATGTCATATATGATAAGTTTTTTATGCCACAAAACGAACAACAGTTCCATTTTTGAATAAACTATCAAAAAATGAAGCAAAAATTAAAAGCATATATAAGTCATTTTCCGTATGTTTTTCAGTTGTAGTTACTTCTAGTTTATTTTTCACAACCCCCTTTGAGTTAAACAAAGGAAAAAAACATCTCCTTTTTCAACAATATATTCAAATAGAAGATATACTTTTCATTTAGAAATTATTTATAAATCTATTATATTAGCACTATGATTATTATCATCATCATTATCTTGATTTTGATATGATATATTCCATTTCTGATATTTGAAATTTGACTTATTTTTAAATTTATAATCCTCTTTCTTATGTCTAAATTTCCCACAATGATGACATTTACCATCAAAACTAACTTTTATGTTTCCTGGTTTCTTGTTTTTATTAGGAGTTTTAAAAGTTGATTTTTGATTCTTGTTAATCCTAGAAGGTTTACCTTTAACTTTCTAGAGCAAGAAGTGCCTGTGTTACACTTTATTTTGAATCAAAATTAGTCATAACCTACTCTTCCTGAACCAAGAGATTACTAAGGTTTTGAAATTTTGGAATGTCTTGTTCGAATTGATATTTTGAATTCAAAATTGAAATGAAATTTCCTAATTTTTTCATGAATATTTAAATTGGATAATAAAAATAGAGAAATTTATCATGAATCAAATCACTACCACATCCGTCTAATTGTGACTTAATATTTTTTATTTTTGCTAAATAATTAATCACTTTTTCATCTCCCTTCATGAGAGTTGTCATAATCTCTAAAACCAATTTAATAATTTTTTGATAAACGCATACCTTCGTGCATCAACTCCAATTGTGTCCAAGCTTCACTAGGGCTCTCAAGATTTTTGATATGAAGCAGAAAGTCATCTTGTACACTTCGCAAGATAATCGACATTGCCTCTTTTACTTTCTGTTGATATGTGGCGATATTATCAGTAGTTACATGTCTTCCAGTAGGAGCTCTCTCTGTTCCATTTACAACTACCCATAGTTTGCGAGCCATGAATTTTTCTTCCAATCGAATCTTCCAAATGTTGTAGTTGTTTCCATTCAACATCTGATATTTATCAATTGAAAATTGATTAGACCCCATTTGTGTGTAAAATATAGATTAAAAACAATTAATAAACAAGGATTAAATTAAGAATTTTTTATAGAAATTCCCCCCTGTCATATTTTAATCCTTATAATTAATTGCGCTCCACTTTTACGTCACGAAAAATAGATATCCTATACAAAAGGAGTCTCTACACGAGAAAATTAGAACAATATCAATAATTTGAATTGAAACGTGATTGATTTTTTTATTTTCGCAATAAATCACGACAAAAAATTGGTCATATAAAAATGATAATTTTATTATTCTTACAAAAAAATATTTATATTTTTTTTTAGGATTTTCAAAAAAATAAATAAACAAATTATTAACCACAATTATTTAAAAATATATATATAACTATATATAAAAAAAAATTGGAGCTCTTGCCCCTTTAATTTTGGTGAACCATATAGCCGATTTGAATGCCATATTATATTATCAAACCATATTACCATATTTATCATTTAGACCGAACCATATTACCTAATGATCAATTAATAATAACTATTTTAAACGAGTTAAAAGCCTCAAATTAATCCAAACCATATTTTCAATTTAACCAAATTCCATTGTAATAAAACCCATGGCCTGTTAGCAAACTTATTATAAAAAATTCATGTAGACCATTTGATCTATGTAATATTACACCATAATATATATTTTAAAGTTTAAAACCTTTAACTTAAAACATTACACTATAAAACAAGGCCATGATATGGCGAATCCTACCAACAGCAATGGTTTTTTTGTTGCGCTAGATGTGTTGGGTCTATGTTTTTGGGGTGTAATTTGTTTGTTGGAAATTGGATGGATTAGTTGAATTGCAAGCGAGGCATTGTTGGAAGCATTGCATTTAATTTGCATGGATTGAATTATGTGCGGGCATTGGTTTTGCAATGCAATGATGTTGTATTGTTTAAAAGAAGAGGATATTGAAGAAGGTTGAACAAACTATTGTAATTAAAGAAGGGGTATTGTATGTGCATGTATATGTGTAGCACAATAGATCACGTTTTTTTTGATGGGGATGTTGACTTAGTTATGTGTGTGCTTGTAATTTGTACTCAATTGAAGGTGTGATGTTGAAGTTGTTTCGCAATGTAATATGATGTCTATTAATGTGGATCACATTGTTTGATTCGAGGCAATGAACAAGTAGCATGTTTGTTGAATTTTTATTGCTCATAGATTTACACTTGAACTTCGATGCACAATTGTCAAGGCAAGATCAAATTGTTGTTAGTGTAACAGATATTGACAGTAGCATGACTACCTACCATTACAATAGATTTATTTGTTAACATGCCTCTATTTAGGTAGCTTTAACAATATCTTTTGTTGGTGGAATGAATTACTTTGAATTCCCCGCTTACAACAACATTACTTCATTATAATAATAGGAAAAAAACTTTTGCAGGTAACTGTCAAGCACATTCTTGGCACAAGTATATATTTTCTGAATATTTGAGGATTCGAATTGTTCTTTGTTTGTATATTTAAGATGAGCTTAAATAGTGGGCGATCACTGGAATGTTCTGTGCAGTCTTGACTGTATATATATTAACTATTATCATAATTCTTCAAATCTTGAATGTAGCGGCTAGATAAAATGTTCCCTATGAACTCATTCAAATGGTTTAACAATTTTAATATCTTTGAGAGTTCAAAACCTACGCTTTTAGCACTATGCACTAGTTTGTGTAAGGTTGTGTAACCATGGTTGTGAAAATATAGGGAATGAGTGATAGTCCATTCAACATTTTAGTGATGCAAGAGGCCTATTGAAGCCAATTGGGATCTTGGTTGGGGTGGCTTATGGCTTCCATATACATGGGTGAGAGACTTCCTCAAATTAACTTAAGTGTGAGTACTTATCAATTGCATTTCAGTTCTTGTAAGGTCTTACTTTATATATATATTGCATATATATTTCATATTCACTAGTAAAACTGTAATATGTTAATATAAAAGGTGATAAAATTAACATAACCCAACAAATCAAGATGTTACAATCTGTTAAATGTGCCTATTGGATGACAAAAACAAAGTTGGCTGATATATAAATGATGCCAAAATTGATTTTTCCTTATGAATAAGTTCATTCAAAGTAACTGTATCTTCATAGCCAGAAGAGTATCTTAAGCAGTAGCTTACAAATTGCCAATAAAAATTTCTATTATAATATATTCTCTATTCAAAAGTTGCCAAAAGTTGGGTTGGTTTACTGTTTGGTCTGGATCTTGAATAAAAGTTGATTAGTTGCATGCGTATGGGTGAATAAAAATAAAAAATAACAATGGTTTTTGAGTGAGATTTGTTTAATGTAAGCTTCTAGGACATTACAATACATTTCCCTTGAAGACAGGTATGACTTGAAAAGAAAAATAGCAGAAAGCATGTCTTGTTTTAACTAAATTGATAGGTCAAATGAAGGAGACTGGACATGTTTTTCTGTATGTTCTTGACACTGTGTATGAAGATGGTTCTTTTAGGGGCACTGACCATGATTTTCAATCTCTTCTTGAATTGAGGAAGACACTGGGTGTGGAGTCATCAATCTGGGACCAAGAACTACAAGTGAGTATAAACAGGCATATGATTACTAAATTCTTGATGCAGCCAATGTACATTTTTCAACAGCTTACCAAGTTGAATAAGAACTTGTAGAAAAATTGGTAATTAAAGAGCTTCTTTTGTATTTGTTTCACATGCAACATTAAAATAGAATGCAATAGTTCATGAAACTTTCAGTATTATGCAAGAATATTGGAAAAATCATACAATATACATGGCTAGACCTAGGAAAACATAGTTGCAATCCAAATGGGGATAGAAAGAGGTTTTGTGAACCAAGTTTGCTGTATGTTGAAGACTTTACAAGGAGACATCATAGGAGAAAGTAGGCATAACAGTAGCAGAATGAAGGGAGTATAAAATCCCGAAGGAGATATGGCATTATAATAACAAGAAGAAATCTTTTGCAAGTAACTGTCAAACACATTTTGGGCACAAGTATATATTTTCTGAATATTTCAGGACTCAAATTGTTCTTTGTTTGTATATTTAAGATGAGCTTAAACAGTCGACAATCGCTGGCACATTTTATGCAGTCAAATGCAAAAGATTTAAACCACTAACCTCCCATTTACAAGTTTTTAGTCTTACTGATTCATCCTTCATACACAAATGCAAAATACATGTCACGACTTTATATATATTAACTATTGTCATAATCCTTCAAATCTTGAATGTATCAGCTAGATACGGCCTTCCCTTTCAACTCATTCAACCGGTTTAACAATTTGCACTGATTGTAAAAAATGATTTGCCGACTTCTAAAGGTAAATGATGAAAGAAAATAATTTTGTTTTTCGACACAACAACCTAATTTTTTGTTGGATTTGCTCATAGGATCTGTAAATGTCAACAATTATATCATTTTTTGCATTTGCAGGACATATAAACCCTATATTATTATATGATGTTGTCATTGTCTTGCCAAAAGAAAAAAAGGGCATGGTCTTTCCATTTATGAATTTATCTCTCTTCTTCAAAAATATTAACTATTATGTTGACATGCCTAAGGTATGTCAGAACCTTCCTTGATAATTCTCATTGCAAGTTGACATATATCCTATAATATTATCAACAAATTTGGGCTGAACCAACTGACATTGTCAATGCTTTGCACACAGGAAATGAAACTACAGGGCATTGCAAAAGATTGGCTATAACTATTACACAATGTGAGACTGTTTCTTCCAATCAGAATAGTCTCAATCGCATTATTGTAGAAGTTGTTTTTGTTGCCAAAATTTCACTTGGATGCTGCTATACTATCCCTCACATAACAAATGATGATCCAGCCTTATGTGAAAATGCATTAAAAAAGAATCTCCAGAGACATGAACTCAAAAATAAAATTGCAAGGTTCACCGAAACAGAACACATCCTCCAGATTGTTGTAGTATCAAGTGCAAGATACTCAAAAGATCTGCTTAGCTTACTATTTGGCATGCACATGAAAAGCTATCATTTCAGCCCATCTAGCTTCTTAAAAATATGAAGAATATCTCAATAGGATTTGACACTAGAAAAAGAAGATGACTATTTAAGTTGAGACTTGAAACACACTTGGTAATACAAGAAGGTGCCCAGAATTGCAATAGTTGCACCTAACACATTTATTGGCCTCACCATTGTATGGAAAATTATAATAGAGGATGCAATAACAGACACCCTCTTCATAGTGTTACCAATACTGAAAGTCAGAGGTGAAAAATAAAGGGGTAGACCAATAAGCTGGAGACAAAATAAAAAAATTGCACCATTAAAATTTAGCCTTAAGTGATTTAAATACACCTAGCACAATCTGATTGAAACTGATCAAAATAAGTAATTGTTAGTGTGAAAACAATATCCCTGCCTTCGACAAGGATAAAAAACACCCACAAATATTAAGGAGTATTTAGGTTAAAACAGTTATATATAAAAAATTATGGTATAAGGTCATATATGTATTATGAGACAAATTAGAATTTAAATGTGGAATATTGTTTGGGAGTTAGGTGGCCACTTTTAAATAATGTGGACCAGGGAATATTAAAAAAACTCATCAATCTCCATTGAAGTCCACAAATATGCCAAGCGGTTCCAATTCAAAGAAAGGTGAGGATGTGGTCACATATGGGAAATTCTTTTGACAAGACAAACAACCATACAGTCCCGAAAAAAATTAAATTAAATAAAAAGCTATGATATAAAATTATATGGAATATTGGTTAGGGGTTTCGGTGTCGGATAACCTATAGAATACTATAGTGATATAGCATATATGAACTATAGGTTTTATTATAGGTTTTAAAAAAATCATACTAAGATGATTAGGCAGCCAGTTTTAACAAGGCCATAAATGGCAATATCCTGCCGAATTAGATAAATATTTTGTATATTATAGGGAAAGAATTGAATTGATGACGACATTGTATTTCAAATGTACAATGAGTGTGTTTGCATGTTGATGGCTAATAAGAGTGAATATGGCTATGTCACAATAGTTTGTAAGACCCATGAAATCACACTAGATTATGTTGTCATAGATTTCTCGAATGCCCTGTTCTCAAAGCTCTAATTTTGGTAGAAGCTGGGAGTGGATTTTACGTACCCTCTTATATAGCATAGACAAACTTTTTTGCAAGATCAAAAAACATAGACAATGAGAAAGAGTTTTTTCATGAGTGAGATATTAGAGGATGGCACATGGAACTTAGGTTAGAGAATTAGATAATCTACTTGAAAAAAATCATTTTATGCATATCATGTAATCATTGTTGTACAATGAGAACACATTTCCACCTTTGCAGGTATTTTGTCAAACAGTCTCTATGCACCTATGTGTATGCTTCCACAATTTGCACTACACAAATACAATGTAAGCAACTTTGCGGAATGGGAAGGGGGGATCAAATAATAATTGTCATTTCAATTATGCTTTGACGGATGCCCATAAATTGTTCTATGAAGTTAGCCATATCAGTAGGAGGTATGTTAAAACAATATAAAACAGATTATACAGGGACATTAAATCTTAACATGGAAGAATCCGTAAATGGGTAAAAAGCTATGAAACCAATCATCCTTTTTTGATGCTTCTTGCCACAGCTAGGCTTGCAGAATTTTTTTTGTTATATGTCTTACATGGGACTGCATGCTGCAAAAGAATAGAGGGAAATTATATATTTTACATTTTTCGTTTTTGGCAAATTTTCATTTTGAACAGATTATATGGGGAGTGGGACTTCTTGCTGTAAGGGACCAGTTAGTTAAGTAGCCACTAAAATGGCACCCCTAATGTAGTCAAGTATTATCTTTGGGTTTCCATAAGAATATAAAGTATTCTAGATTAATAAACTATAAACTAAATAGATGTACTCTTAAGAAAGAAGATTACCTAGTTCCTCTTGCAATGAAGACTCAAGAGGGTTAAGGTCCTCATGGACAAGTCAAGTGACATAATAGCTTATTGCAAAATTGGAAGTTTATTAGATAAAGCTAACCAGGGCTAAAATGCAACTCTATAATTTTTATGGGATACTACAAACCAGTTGATTTATCTATGCCAAAATCCCATTTACTTCTCTGTGAAGTACATCCTGGATTACTAACCACCTACAACCACTAATAAAATGTCATTTAAAACTACATAACGAATTATTTTCATCCATATTAGTGGAAGAAAATCAGAGGAGGGAGAGTCACATTTTTCTGACTAGGGGAATAGCTTGGATAAACGACACAGGAAGACATTTACTTTTTCTTTATCGATAGATTTCAAAATATCTTGGCTCAGAATTTGTGGATTGGAATTAAGTCTAGTGGTAGATTAATATCCACGTGGTTTAGACCATGACGCGGTCATGCACGTTAGAGTCTTTTTATCTGACTCTCGTTGCTCGGTTATCAGAAACTTAGCACTTTTTATTCCTCTAATTTTTCTTCAGGGTTTCGGAAGGGATATTGGAAGCAGTGTGAGAAGGGACACGGGTTTCTCAAGGGTAGCTTTCCACTTAAGTAATTACAAAGATGCCTACAAATAAGTGTCATACGTAATAGATAGAAGATTTTTGAAGATACTCCACAAGTAGTGAGCACTGGATACCAGTCCCCAGTGAGGGCTTTTCCCTCTAGTTTTTTTCAAGGATATATAGCTCTCCTGTTTCCTCGATGTGGACTATGAAAATTGCAAATGCTTCAACATACTAGATAAACAAAAAATATCATTTGGATACTTATGCCGGATTTGATCAAGCTTCTCATTAAGGAAAATAAATCTAATTATAAAGCAATAGTCTCGAGACATATTGATCATTCTGTGATGAGCGTAGAAAATTGTCCTCGAAAAACGTGAGGAATGAGCAACTTAAACTTCATGATATATTGCCTTCGTTAAAACATAACGCCTCAAGGATCCCCTCTCATGGAAGGATGCAGTACACCAAGATCCTGTTGATATAACTATTGCAATGATTTTAAGACGGCTCCGATACCTCGTTTCACACCCTCCAAACATGAAACTCTTAGATGTTCTCATGTACCCTTGATGCGTAAAAGAAATAGCTAACTAGAGATACTAAGGTGCTGGTATTTGATCAACTTGGTCTTGAGCCACATTATTGTCTTGGTCCCAACGTTTGTTGATCTAAATTTTCTTCCTCCTTGTGCAGTACTCCATGATCATTGCCTATTAGTTCATGACCAGCTTGGCTATGTAATCACTCCACGAACGACCAGATTCCTTTTCAATTAATGGGGCATTTTTCATTTTCATCGTCCTTGCAATACATATAAGGACATCAAACCTTTCTAGGATACCTTTAGGTGAAAGATTCAATGGTAGGGACATGGACTTTTGACCAAGCTTGAGGATCTTCAAACGCCATCAGGTTTCATGTGGACCAGCATATGGTGAATAGTCACCATTCAAGTATCCGGAGAACTTGGAGTCGTGTTTGGGGGATGAGCATGCTCTGCTCATAGTAATCCGTGACATGAAAATGTCAATCAAATTTATTGAACCAAGATCATAGGATACTATGAAATCATGTGGTACCATCAAGGAGAGAGTTAACGAACTGATAGTAACACATTCATATGCCGTATCTTTGAACACCACTAGTCATTAGCTCAGATATGATCATTTCACATTATTTCCTTCACAAGATCGCACGCATCCACCTAGCAAATAAATAGTCATAAATAAGATTTACCCATATGACATATTGTTAGCCCAGTATTGGACTGTAATGACTATCCCATATAAAATGACAAGTTGGAATTGTCTTTTCTAATGTTCAAATCTATAAAAAGGCAACCAGAAATTCCTTTCCAATACCCTAGGAGATTTTTCTATGTAATGTAAATACCCTTATAAATAGGCTTATAAAATTAATTCATGCCCAATCAGGAAATCTGAATTAGATATTCCTTGAACTATCAGAATCTAATAAATACTTACATTTATGGAAAACTATACTAATAAATATCATAAAGTGCCATGTGGAATAGTGTAACTTGGTAAATCTTCATACAAATAGAAAATACCCAATTTATTGGTGCCTATAATGACCTAGCCTACAAATAGAATAATAACGTGAGATAGGATTTCCAATGATACCAAAATTAGAATTTTCTATTAGGTGGAAAGGGTGAACCTCCCTTTAGAAGATTTTTTATTTTTTATATATGGGTTAGATGAAACCCTATGTACCCAATATCAACAACAACCATGTCACCCCTCTGTGTATTAATATTATCAAAAATATTATAATGGAATTAGATAAATAAATTTTGTATATATTATAATAAAAAATATTCGAATGGAGACATTTTTTCATAATGTACAAGAAGAGATTTCATGTCAAATTGTAAAAACTAATATTGAGGAGAATGGTTTCCGTCGTATAAGAGCCAACTGAAAAGGGTTTAAATGACCTAGGAGTGTATTCTCGAATGGGGGTTCTCTTAGTACAGTTATAGTATAACATGTTGGATTTAGAGGGTATTAAAGAATCCCCCTAATGTTAGTTTTTACCTCTGAATCCCTGCAAACTGATATATAACTATATACAATTATTTTCATTAGATTTAAAATACCTTACCTTATTTTGAAGTCGCTTCTACTTTGAAATTTCACACACGGGGTAAATTTTTTACAATTTTACCTTTCCACCTTTGCACATACTTGGTAACCAATCTCTAATAGAAAATACATCATAATTTCCACCAATGCACTCAATATTCATATGTAACTTTACTATAGAAAGATATGGGAAGGGGGGATTCAAGATATATTATGAATTTCATTAATATTCACTACCTTCCCAACCGTTTATGACCTTAGGTTACATTAGCATTATAATTAAGATGGCGAAATAATAACATTTATGTTGAAATACAGGGACTCAATCCTAGTATGTAACTATGGAATGTTATCCGTAAATGGGTAAGAAAATACAAATAGAATAATTCCATTATTCAGAGAAACATTTTACAACCATAACTTAAGTGATGGGGCACTCCCCGATTTAATAAATAGTTAAGTTAATTAATAACTAAAAAAACTAATGTAATAGTTTATAGTTTAAATAATAAGAATCATACCCCAAGTATTCCTTATACCCACCTCTCTAACCTACCCTCAATACTAAATATTGTACTCTTAAGTAAATTAAGATCCTTTTAGTTTCCTCTAATGTCTACTGATAGCCTCAAGAGGGTTTTCGTAAATTCTAATTACATCAATATCAATGCACGTGCTAGGATATTTCATCCATAATGAACCCATGTGGTATTTGTAAAGCTCACAAAGCTAAAAAAACAATCATAATTTTTATAAAACTAAAAGAGGTGATTTATAAAGCCAAACAAAAATTACTTTTATAAGTAATCCTGGATTACTAACCATCCTGCAACCACTAATCAAATGTCATTTCCTACATATTTAATTATTTTCTTGCATTTATTTCTTCCTCAACATGGGTCACATTTTTCTGCTAGGGGAAATAAAACATAAAGTGACCTTTTCTTTTTCTTTTTCTAATTTCATTTTATCTTTTCTCTTTTAATTTTATTAACTCTAGAATAAATTAATATAAGTACTTTTTTATAATATTTTTTATGCACTTTATATTAATTTATAAAGACTATGGTTTCCCTTTATAACACCCCTTCGACAATGGGAAAGAAAATTGTGCTAACGGTATTTTACTCAGAAGGGGATATTATAGTCCCTAAACAAGTGAAAAGTGTAGTGGATATCACTTTAAAAAGATATTTCTTGGGTGGATTCCTGGGGTCTCTTCGATAGGTAGAACCACTGAAAAAAGTGAAAGGGAATTTAATATCTCATGGCGGAGTCCATCCTATCATAGATATGGACTTTTTTATGGTATTTTCATTGGTGGAAGATTCCAAGCATTGTATAGTGATGGGAAATAAGAGAAAAGTTCAAACAAAGATGACCCTACATTCTCAAAAAACGGGAGATGGTAGTGGATTCTCAATAACTTATTTATGATTTTTGGAAGCTTTACTACTTCTTCTATGTTATACATGTGGTATTTCTTTTCATATAATCTATTCTGAAGTGTTTGAGGTGAAGTTTTTGCTAACTATTTTAGTAGAATGGTCAACACTCCTAAATTTTCATGGGTGCACCTTTCGAGGTATATGTGTTCGGTAAAGTATTAGAAGGTTTCCTTGTTGCCTGTAAGATAGATGTTAGTAGTGCATTGTAATGTCTCATATTTTAGTGTTCTATGTAAAAGGATTTTTTTACGGCCTTTCAAAACCCAACTCATTTACCTAATAAAAAGATAAAAGTTTTAAATATCCATTTGAAAATAGGGCAGGCATTTAGTTTATTTTTTGTAGTGCCTTTAGGTTGAAAATATTTTTGTCTAATATTTTGTTCATTCTCTTAAATTAACTTTTAGTTAATGTAATTTCGTGTGTGTAGTCTATCTTTGTTTGGTTTTTATTATTAAATAATGCTTTAAACTTGAAAAAAATAGGTAAAAGCTTCATATTTCTGCTTTAAAAAATACTCATCTTATCACTTAATCACAACGCCCTCTAATTTACACAAGTGTGTGTGCTCAAGCTCATGGTTTGACTTGGTAACATGGGTACTATCTCCAAGTTGTGGGACTTGCTGCTTGAGATAGACCTCTAGAGAAATATGACTCTTCTTCCTAATCCTAGTGCAAACTAACTCTACTAAAATGAAAATAATAACTATCTGCAATTTCCAAGGGACCAAGGAGAGATAAATAACATGTAAATGAAGGAAAAATACACTACAAAGGTGATGGACCAAAAGAAGGGAATGATAATTGCTTTCTAATGTGTGAAAAATGGAAGCAACGTGCATACTAAAGAGGGTGATAACAGTTCTCCATAATCTAGAAAATGCATTCACAACAATATTTCATACACGCAGTGACAATAAATCCCTGCAAGAGAATAAAATAGAAACAATATATTTGCAATGAGGCTATAGGGGTAAGAAGAATCCGAACAAACACAACAGGGGAAGATACATCCACAAATTTACAGCTATTGCTTCATTGATATGCATAGTTCAATCTATTACAAAATAAAGGCCTAGATCACCACTCAAGGAGTCCACTACAAGGGTTTGTAGAACATTGGATTCAAAAAAACTAAAATGAAAAAGTTTTAATACTCAAAAACCATCCTTTCCCTTTACAATGAGCCCAACATTTCAATGCATAGATTTTTTAAAGAGAGAGAGAGACAGGATATAGATCCCTAAATATGCCTTCCAACTACCTACAGTTGATAATAAATGAAGTGAGATTATGGTATGTTGCTTGGAAAAGGATCCCCGTGTTGTCCCATAACCTACAATTGGAGAAAATGATGAAAATATTATTTTATTGCCACTCCAACGACCAAACAACTACCAATCTGAACTGGGCACGTTTTCTACAAAATCACCATCAAATTATGAATTTCTTCACTTCTATGCATTGGGATCAGAGCCACGATTCCAAATGTTGGGAATTTGGGACTACATAATAGTGTTATGATTCAATAACAAACAAAATCATGCACACATAATCTTAACAATTCCCCAAAATATACAGTAGTGGAAGTATAAACTAGAATAATCCAAATCAAAACAAAGTACATACACATAAAACAACATGTACTGTGGTTCACCCAATGTTAGATACTTCCACCAAATATAGAGATCTCATATATATAATACAACAAGATTACAAACCAACTCTTCAATACAAGAGCACAATGCATCTCTCCAAGAGTATCTCCTCTCCTCCAGATCTCTAAATGGATCTCCATGAGTGCACTACAATTGTGCCTCCAAACACCACCAACAGATATCACATAACCTGAAACTACTGCATCTCTTAACTAATACCAAGTTCTATGTGGATCTACAACAATACCTCTCACATGGGTCTACCAATGTGCAACCATGACTGTGCACCAAGAAGTAAGTCTGTCTCTCCATCAATGCATAACCTGTACAAACATGAAGATAACCTCCTATATAATATCTAGATCTACATGGATCTATAATTCAAGATCTCACCAACATGTGGATCTACAAGAAGAAAATATATGTTCTTTGCATATTATGCAATCCATTACAATGAGACAATAAATAGACATAGGAAATATAGTAGAAGATGTTACCCTCTTCTAACCATTCAGATGTACCATCTATTTCCTTCTGCCCACCACCTTTCCATGGAGACTTTGTCTTCATGTAACTTGGTCTTTCTTTCTCTTCTTCTCCATCCTCTCAATCTAGGAGAACCAAGGATCTAATTCAACCTTTCTCTTAATTCACCTTCTAACCCTACCTTTCATGCTTATATCGGCATATAAAAAGTTTGGGAGCCTTAGCTATGCATTTACAACATTTATATCAACTTTATAACAACGTTAGATCTAATTTCCATGAGTTAAATATAAAATTTCACGCACAGATAACTAGAGATGGTTACCCTATCCGATGGCGGTTCATCTGTTGATCGATGGCGGTTGTTATACTAACCAATGACGGTTAATATGTTGACCGAATTCTATTACTGTGTAAACCAACCACATATAATGCATGCTATCTGTGAAGCAATACAACTCCACAATCCTAACAATCTCCCACTTGGAGATAAATTGACAAACCTCTGTACCTATACCTGTACATCACTGTTCTCTACACACCGTGAAGACCATCTATTCTATCCTTCAAGAATTCTCTCAAAAATAAAAACAAGGAAGATAGAACCATCTTCTAAAATGAAGATAACAAACCCGTGAATTACCATAGACCTACACGAAGCTACTACTGATCCACGATAACCAAGCTAACCATACAAAAAATTCCCACTGGATCATAACACCAAGCCTCTCATGTAACCAAGCCATCATGACTAACACACATGCAAGAGCTCCCACTCAAACTGAAGTACTGAGCTTCAACTGCAACCATAGCCATACCTATAAAACCAACCATGTTCTCCATCCATATATCCATGTCTCCATGCAACCACCAATGCAACTATCCAAAGACAAGTCAAACTAGAATATGTAAAAGCAAAACAAGATCCCAGGTAAAAACAACCTTGAATGAATTCTACATGCAAGAGTGGGTGATCAATCCACAAACACCTACATAACTCAATGAAGTCCAAACACTGCAATCTACAAATCCAACCCTGAATAAACAACTAGCATGTCTAAGACATTCATCTGTAGATAATATGCCTATCAAGGAGTAACATAGGAAAAATAGGAAATACAAACATCCCCTAATCATGGTCAAGGCATCTAAATAGTTCTCATATGCATCCATGTGCAAATCAAATATTTACATCATCATAGAATCACAAAACTGAATCTATCCACATGTATAAACTCACCTATACATCCATTCATATCATCAGGCTCTCCAGAAGCTCGAAGTCTGCCACCGACTAACTCCAAATTTGAATATGAATCCTGTGCTCATCAATGTCAATAACAAACAACCATGTTAAACCATGCAACTAATACCAAGTGCAAATACCAGCATACAGGTCATCAACATACCACACAAACCAACAAAGATGAAAGAAAAATAAGGGCACCATCTACAAATGGTAAATAAAAATTGTTGTCAAACCTGTGACCAAACCAACCATGGTTTTCGCTAACCAACACCGGTCACTACCTAATAGACCACAATTACTAGATGACTGACCACAGTTAAACTTAACTGACACTAGTCTCTGTAACAGTCATATTTTTTCCTTTTTAACCCTTGAAACTCTGAAAATTTCTCTATCATCTAAAACCATCTCAACAACCATCAACTGTCATCCCTAAGGAATATCTAAGAACCATAAAATAATCTAGAAGTGACATCATAAAGTAATAAACTCAATATACTTGCAATCGTATGAATGTCCTACAAAACCAACTAGTGCCTCTACCACTTTGAATAGTAGCAGTCTCCTCTCAATCTGCATGTGCATCATATATCCAATCCTACAATGCCAACAACCATGGCTTTCTCCCATTGAATACAAAATTCCATGCACTACCTTTAACACTAAGCTCAAAAGCTAATATGTCAGTGAGAAATAAAACCAGATGAAAGAAAATATAAAATGATTCCCTTCTTATCAAAGAATACTTCCACATCACAGAAGTTTTGACGTCTTGTGAAGTAGGTGAATCAACCTATTTTCATCCTATGTATTCAACATCTTTTGTTACCTTCAACTATGTCTAACCATGCATTTTCATTGAGGATATCATCCTTAGACTAGATATCCTTGTCCTCAAGATTCCATATTACCAAGAAATAAAAGTCAAACAACACCCAAAAACCATGGTGTAAATCTATGCACACTATCCAATCATAATATCAATTTCTCAAAAAATAAGAGATAAAACATGAATCATATAGAGATACCTGACTCAAAGTCTCACTAGACTAACCAAGCCAACTCCGTCCTCTTTCTGATCCAAACATTGAAGTGATCTACACTGTTTCTACCTGTACATACTGTGTCAGAAACTTGATCCTCTAAAATAGGACACTGAACCAACCATGCCCTCTTCTGCTGTAAGAAACCTTGTGCAAACTTGTTGTCATAAAGACCGACCATGGTTCGTTGACCGGTACCTGTTACCCTCTATAATAGAAGTCGGCTCCCTGACCGACGCTGGTGCTGCTAGAACTAACAAAATGCCAAAAATTGGCATAGGTCACCAAACTAGGTTCCTACTCCAACCAAATCCGATAGTTGTGATGAGCCAGTCATTTAAAAAAGTACCCAACCTTGCACAAAAAACTTAACAGTAATCATAAATGCAATAAAAAATGCACCAAGATTTAATAACTATGCAAACCATTACAATGATTTAATAACTATACAAAAGAAATACAGAAGAATATGTTACCCTCTTCTCACCATTCAGATGTACTTGTTATTTCCTTCTATCCAGCTCCTTTCCATGTAGACTCTATCTTCATGTAGCATGTTCTTTCTTTCTCTTCTTCTTCATCCTCTCAATCTAGGAGAATCAAGGATCTAATTCAATCCTTCTCTTAATTCACCTTCTAACCCTAGCTTTCATTCTTATATAGGCATATACAAATGTAGGGCACCTTAGCTATGCATTCACAACCTTTAGATCAACTTTATAACAAATTTAGATCTAATTCCCATGAGTTACATATAAAATTTCACACATAGGTAACTTGCAATGGTTACCCTGATCAATGTTGGTTCATCTGCTGACCGATGGCAGTTCCTATGCTGACCAACGACGGTTAATATGATGAACGACGTCAGTTAATATGTTGACTGACGTCGGTTACTTTTTAAACCAGCCACATGTAATGCACGCTATCTGTGAAGTAAATCAACTCCACAATCCTAACACCAACAAGTCAAACCTTGTGTGATCTCATTGAGAAATGCAAAAGATATGGAAATATGAGCGTGAGAAGTTATTTTGAGTTTACCAAGGATTTCTTACATTTTACGGGACTGAGTATTTAATTTTTTTTGAGATGGATATGTTTCTTTAATTATCACCCACCTACCCTCATTCAAAATAAGAAATCTAATTTTTTTGGTTTAGAGGATGTTGTTCCCTTTTCAAAAAGTACAATTTTGTGAAAATTGGAGTTCTAGGTCAAAAGTTATGTATGTTTGAACTTTAGGGGTCGAGCATTCAACTTTCCCTTTGCATTGTGAGTATTTCACCTATTTCGTGCACACGAGGCCCATCGGCCACTCGGGCCAATTATCTCCACCATACCCTCATCCATTTTACTTCTGACATTTTAGTTTTGTGGAGAACTCACATCCCCATGGTACTTGGACCATCCGGGCCTCCTTTCTCTTCGTCTCCAGACTCGAGCTCATATGTCCTCGTGCATCTACCATTGATCGAGCCATGTGGTCTGTTGACCACTGAATTCCCCACATTCAACTTTCATGTGATTATTTTGGTGATTTCGGGTCCAGGTTGGACCCACGTCCCATGGTCCACTTGGGACTCCATCCCCATCACCTGCAACACGGGCTTCCAACCTCTATCGCGCCTCCATGGCCTTCTCTACACTGTGTTGATGGGGCCACGAGAGCCATTGATCCCCTAATTTTCTGGATTGCACTCTAGTGGGCATTTCATCTTTTGTACGCATGAACGGCCCAAGTGCGACTTGGGCCTTCCAACTCTACATTTTCTGCATAAGTCCTTCCCTGTAACCATTTCGGTATTCTTAAGCCCATGCATTCCTTGGGGCACCTGGGCCTCTCTTGTTCAATTTTTCTATAAAATCCTTCAAGTTTTTCGATGGCTCGTCGAGCCATGGAAAAACTCGACTGTGTATGAAATAACTCAGATCCTCTACATAACAACTTGGTCACCATATTGCATGGCTCGGTAGATCCTTTAAGAGCTTGGTGCAAAAACATTTCTCACTTAGCTCGATGCTACCCATGAAACAACTTGTTCTCTTTGCAAGGAAACTCGGTGGGAGATGCAGTAGCTCATTCATGAGCTCGACCAACCCATTGGAACTGAAAGGAAAAATTTTAACCTTTCTCAACCCCTTCTAGTTGACGGATCTTCCTAGCACAGGGAAAAATGCATTAGTACTAAATTTTCCATTAGTGTTGTACAATGGCCCCCTCAATACAAGCGTATCAGTCATCCAATTTTTCCAGTGTAGAAAAATTAGATAACAATTCCTATGTATTCTTGCTAAAGTCATAAATAAATTTTAGGAAATATCTACACGCATAAATTGAGGGCCTCTACATTTATCTGTACATATTAAAGTGAACAATATTTAGTGGTGCTTTTGCTCAGATACACTTGTAATTGTAGAAGTTGGGCAAAGTTCTAGAATTAAAATCACATAAATAATAATCATATATTTCTCATATTAATCAAGTGGTTCTCCATACAAATAAATAGGCCAATTATCTCCTATATTTAGAGTTTGGCTCAACAACTAAAACACCCAAAACTCCATATCAAGAGTGATTATTACTCACGTAACAATACACACTCTAAATAACATGAGTTGTTAATAACAACTCATATATATATATATATATATATATATATATATATATATATATATATTATATATATATATATATATATATATATATATATATATATATATATTAGTGAATAATTACTGATGTAATTATTCATATTACAAACATATAATTATTATATTATCTAAGATAATATAAATAACCCATGCTAATGGGAACACTAACCAATGATTTCCTAACATTCCCCCTCTTAGTGTTTACATGGTAGAAAACAAATTCACACTTCTTCTACAATGGTTTGCCTCTGCTCCCAAATGATTTGGGTACAAACTTGAAAGAAGGTAGAAAAAGGAACACATTAACTTCATATCAACCAAGCACTCTAGGGAACAAATATGACCTAGACAGTGTGGGAAATCATGTGGAAAATATTCTAAATAATCCTTCAAGGGTTTTCCACGAGGCTAGCCACAAACCCTAGCTAGGAACAAGAAACACAGCGGAGGCTATACATCTTCAAGGAATCATGATGCTGGGGTGGTTTCTATGTTGTTTTCATTCTCTCCACTATATGGTTTACAATTAGGGGGGGACACGGGCCTTCCAACCTCTATCGCGCCTCCATGGCCATTCTCTACAACCCTGTGTTTGATGGCCACGTAGAGCCATTTATCCCCTTAAATTTTCTGGATTGCACTCTAGTGGCATTTTCAATCTTTTGTCGCATGAACGCCCCAGGGCGACTTGGGCCTTCCAACTCTACATTTTCTACATAATTCCTTCCCTGTAGCCATTTCGGTATTCTTAAGCCCATCCATTCCTTAGGGCACCTGGGCCTCTCTTGTTCAATTTTGCTATAAAATCCTTCAAGTTTTTCGATGGCTCGGCGAGCCATGGAAAAACTCGACTGTGTATGAAATAACTCAGATCCTCTACATAACAACTTGGTTACCATATTACATGGCTTGGTAGATCCTTTAGGAGCTTGGTGCAAAAACATTTCTCACTTAGCTCAATGCTACCCATGAAACAACTTGTTCTCTCTGCAAGGAAACTTGGTGGGAGATGCAGTAGCTCATTCATGAGCTCGACCAACCCATTGGAACTGAAAGGAAAAATTTTAACCTTTCTCAACCCCTTCTAGTTGACGGATCTTCCTAGCATAGGGAAAAATGCATTAGTACTAAATTTTCCGTTAGTGTTGTAAAATGGCCCCCCTCAATACAAGCGTATCAGTCATCCAATTTTTCCAGTGTAGAAAAATTGGATAACAATTTCTATGTATTCTTGCTAAAGTCATAAATAAATTTTAGGAAATATCTGCACGCATAAATTGAGGGCATCTACATTTATCTGTACATATTAAAGTGAACAATATTTAGTGGTGCTTTTGCTCAGATACACTTGTAATTGTAGAAGTTGGGGAAAGTTCCAGAATTAAATCACATAAATAATAATCATATATTTCTCATATTAATCAAATGGTTCTCCATACAAATAAATAGGCCAATTATCTCCTATATTTTAAGAGTTTGGCTCAACAACTAAAACACCCAAAACTCCATATCAAGAGTGATTATTACTCACGTAACAATACACACTCTAAATAACATGATTTGTTAATAACAACTCATATATATATATATATATATTAGTGAATAATTACTTATGTAATTATTTCATATTACAAAATATAATTATTATATTATCTAAGATAATATAAATACCCATGCTAATGGGAACACTAACCAATGATTTCCTAACATTCCCCCTCTTAGTGTTTACATGGTAGAAAAAAATTCACACTTCTTCTGCATCTTGTTCGCCTCTGCTCCCACATGATCTTGGTACAACACTTGAACTGAAGGTAGAAAAAGGAACACATTAACTTCATATCAACCAAGCACTCTAGGGAACAAATCTAACCTAGACAGTGTGGGAAATCATGTAGGAAAATATCTAAATAATCTTCAATGGTTTTCCAGAGGCTAACCACAAACCTAGCTATGAACAAGAACACATCTGAATGCTATACCTCTTCAAGAATCATGATGTTGGGTTTCTATGTGTTTTCATCTCTCCACTATATGTTTACATTAGGGGACTGCATTTGGAATAATTACATACAAAATTGAACAGGAACATATTGCATCTATTCTTATTTTTGCACACCACAATGAAAATTTGAAAAAATGAAATGGAGCACAACTCAAACACAAAAATTCACACCAAAAAAATGTTCCACCATAGCTGATATGCGGCCCCGTCATTGGCGACTGACGAGAGGACACTACTTGTCCTCCATCCTCATGTGCCTCCATCCTCCACTGAATGATGCAGCTAACTCATCAAAATTTGGTTATGAAGCTCAATGATTCCCATATTATTTATTATTCCACCCACAATGTGAAATAATTTATTTTCCAGAGGTCAGGCAACACCAAAAATGCATTTGTAAGGAATTTTTTTAATTTTTCATACTTTTTATAATGACATGACTTTTGATGACAACTCACAAATTTGACAATGACACTTTTGACTCAGACATGAGAACTCGACTAGAAATTTAAAAAATAATAAAATTACTTTTTATATGATTTTTTTTTTTAACTATAAAAATACCAACAAATATTTTGACTCTTTTACATGACCTCAATTCTTTTAGTGACACTTGACAAAAATTTGGAAAAGATACGTCGACCTATTGATATAAATGTACACATTTAACTTGAGACTCTAAATTTGAAGATGTGAATAAACTATTTCGGTGACTCAATGAATAAAATATAGAAAATGCTAACAAAACAATACAATGTAGAGGGCGAGATTGGAAGACGTAGTTAATCGAGGTTCCGAGCCAAAGGTTCTTCATGCAATGTCGACTCAAAATAGCAAAACCTAGGTTGAAAATCCCAATAACACTATTAATGGAACACAATATACACCAAACATGAATGGAGATATAGACATCCCCCAAAGAAAGGCATAGTTCTCAACCAATGTGTAATGGTTGTACATGAGTGTTGAGGGAATTGTTCTAAAAAACATATAATCTGCAGTTTTCACTTTTCAAGGAAAATAAATACACAAATCTGGAAGTTGTGAGAAGACTGATATGTTGACATTATGAGTAGGCTTGTCCCCTTAGCTAATGCGCATGAAGAAGATGACAACTAAAAATTTCTCTTAATGTGGTTAATCCATAGTCATTGATACACAAGAATATGAACCTGAAATCAATAATTTTCTGAGGCCAATCCTTTCCAAGCTCATTCACCCTTGTCTCAAAATAGAATCTTACATAAAAAGATCTGACACTTGTATTTTCTTGAAGAAAATATTTTATGTAAGGTTTCCTGGGTGCAATCCAATCTCATCTTGTACATTTGGATGCTTGTAAAATTATGATGTGCGGAAGCATCAATTTCAAGGTTTGATTGTAAGAGGATGGTGTTGAACTATAGTGGTGAGTATGACTCAAAAAAAATGTTGATAGGTCGTTCAAGTGCAGAAAATGTGAATGGAATGTATCCTGAATTAAATGTGAGGTTATTCAGTTGTGTGCATAAACAATGAATGTGAAAAATGGAGAGAGGACGTAGGACGAGATCTTGTAGTGTATGGCATGGAATTGACAAGAGGAACAAATCAAGTGGAGAACCAGGGATGAGGTATTGTACACATAATAATGGAAAATTAGAAGAAGTATGTGTGCATAAATAACAAGAAACTGATAAAAATGTCATGCACATGGTAATTAAGAGGATTGAATTTCCATTTTGTAATTAAATCAGCGTCTTTATCGGGAACATATGTTTCTCTGATACCAGATGTAGAATTTGGGAAGAGTTGCAAAATTAAATCACAAAAATACTAATCGGTCTTCATACAAATAAATAGTGCAAGTTGTTTCAGCAAATAGGATTACCGTATGAAAAAATCATTTAAAAGGGTAAATGTAAGGTATGTGAGGAATACGTGGAGGTCGTGAATAGGTTGTGCATATTTTTCGAAGACCAAGCTGATTGTAGAACACTCCTTTTTGTCTGGGAAGGAATACCTGAGAAGCTAATAAAGACCACATAATAGAGATACTAACATAGGTCGGTGGATTACCTAGCGTGTGCTAGATCCAAGAAGTGAGGTGCTTCCTTAAAGGGTGTCAATCCATGTCTTAATACAAATCAATGCTGATAAATATCATGAAATAGAAGGTCCTACTGTAGTTATACGATTTGGGTATCTCACAATACACAATAGTCTAAATCTAATCTAGATGATGAATATAAGATTAAATCTAGAAGAACGGTCAATTGTCAGGGTCTAATAGGTATTAAAGAGGGAAGAAAAAAGGTTTGGGTGAAGTCTTAGGAGGATTTTGGAGAGTTTTGGGTGGAGGAATAAGCTCACTGGTCTAAGGGGAAAATTCCAGACACAGAGACTGATGTCGGTTGGGGAACTAACGTTCGTCACTGGTTATAATTGGGATTGGTTGGGTAACCAATCATGATAGGGGAAATTGGATTTCAAAGGTACAAACGAATTTGATTTGGGATCTCTGTGATTACACAAAGTATTGGGAGGTCTTAGATAGGGTGTAGGAATTTATGTGAAGACTCAGCAGGGGTAGTTAAAAGGGCGGAGTGGGTTCTGGTTGGAGTCAGGTGAATGGGCTAGAGAAAGGTATCTGGGAGAGGAAAGGGGTGATTATAAGAAGATAAAATATCTAAAACCAAAGAAAATGAAATCAATAACCTAGTTAAGAATACTTATCAGAGATCTAGAGATCGGTAGAAGGTGGTGATTGGCGGGTGTGCATAGTAGAGATGAGCCGAGATCTAGTGCCGCAGAAATGAAGGTTGCGTGCATCTTTGTGTAAATAATTCAATCCTGTGAAGTCATAGATTGGTTTCTGGTGTATATTTTGATGCTCGAGTGCTCAGTTGATTGTCAGGATGTCAATTGAATGCCCAAGATGTGATATTAAATAGTTCTCATAAAAATATGAACCCAGGAAAAGAGATTTGTTAGGTTGTGGAGCCTATTTTCATGTGTGAAAGAGTTGAAGGCTATACACTAAGAGTATTGTACACTTTCCATAGTTGTCTTGCTGGGGTTTGGGGGTGCAGCCCCCAAGAAAAAAAATTGGCCTTTAAACGTGCCCGATATACCAGGAAATGTGCTTTTCTCATATGGGTGGGATTTTTTGACCCATAGGTTTATGGGATGATTTTGGCCAATGGTTTTGACACCCACAGTTTTGTAAAACTGCTTAATCAGTTGTCTACTTATGTGGTTTTGTGCATATGATAGGGTTGATGTAACATTGCTGATGTGTATGAATTCGGGGTGTGAATTCTGTAGAGTTTGTTTGACCATAGTTCCAAACAGATCTGGGTATTGTATTGAGAGAACGGTGTCTTGTAATAAAATTTGAGCAAGTGATTCTTGGTGGACGTAGCCGAAATTGGGGTGAACCATGTTAAATAATGTCTCTTTGTGTTGTGTTATTTTATTTTGCACTTTTATTTGAGATTTGTAATATTTTTCTGCATATTATTTTCTACTATTGCGATTATGTGACGGATTATTCCACATATTTTATCCCTTATTTTCTAACAAGATTAAAATTCTTATTTAAAGGAACCAATGATGGTTCCTTGACCAGTTCTGACCAAGGAATAACCAGCGTCAGTTAGGGAGAAATAGTCTTATTTTTTAAAAATAGCCTTTTCTCTCCCTTTTTGGTGTGAGTCAATAATGGTTTTTGGGTTAGGAATCTTGATTCTCATTAAACCACGTGGAAAATAGGTGCGAGAGGTAGTTGGAAATTAATATTAGGTTTAGAAGAATTCTCAATTGGTTAGGGGGAGTGATGGATCAATCTTAGTTATTAAATAGGTTTGGAAAGGGTCTAAGGTGAGGTGGAGAGGTGAGGAAGAGGCGTGAGGTAAT
Organism: Taxus chinensis; assembly: GCA_019776745.2. Taxonomy (NCBI): domain Eukaryota; kingdom Viridiplantae; phylum Streptophyta; class Pinopsida; order Cupressales; family Taxaceae; genus Taxus; species Taxus chinensis. The sequence goes on from CM034149.1 coordinate 886,891,775, forward strand.
AATTAATCTATAATAGGTAATCAGATTAATAAAAATATGTGAAAGGGGTCATGTCAAGGGGGTATGTAATAAAAGGGGATGTAGAGGGTGTCATCCCAATTTTGGATGTCTACATTTTCCTCCTTTTTTGCGTAGCTTTTACTAATGAGAAATGTTGAAAAAAACAAGAAGTGGATGTCCACGATATGGGTGGAGGTTATCCCCCTCAAACCAGGAACTGATGTAGTGGAAGGTAGAATTGGTGATCAGTTTGATAAGGTCCTAGGTGAAGTAAAATTGGGTTATGTGAGGGTGTCGACAATGGTGATGATAGGGTGATCGAAAGGTGGAGGAAGTCATATGCACACACACACTTAGAATGTAATAAGGAAGAATTTTATAGAGAAAACAAACACTAACTCATCAATGGTCAATAGTTTATCCAAATAAGGGTGATGTGGTTAAGGTATCCAAGGTATAGGATGTGATCTTGGAAACCCAACAAGGCTAGGTGTTGGAATGGGTATAGGTGTGTTCAAAAACACCAACAAGTTTTATTTGGTTGAGATAAATGAAACAAGGCAAGGTAAGGTTGGTATGTTAAACAACATGGGTAACGTTATCGCACATTGGAGGGAGTAAGTGAGATTGATTTTCAAATAGTCGAGGCAGGGTCAGATAAGGTAGTTAGGTAAGGTCAGGTTTGAAAAGGTGAAGGAAAACATGCCTCTAAACATCTGTAGGGATTTAGTGAGGTGGTTAGGTTTTTAGGTGAGCCTGTAGGGAGATTCTAGGGATGTGAGAGTGAGAAAGAGGAGAGTGAGGGTAAAAATTATCGTAAAGAAAGCATATGGGGGTGTTGGGTGAGTGATGCCGATTTAGAGAAAAATAATGCCGATAGGGTAACCAATGTCGGTCATCTGAGGCATGACCCAACTAATGTTGGTAGGGAAAACGTTTAGTTAAAATGGAAAAGGGGGTGCTCCAGTGTAGGCCTCCCAAAAAGTTCTCATTTAAGTAGTGATGGGGCTAAAATGAACATAAGGCCAATGGGGGGAATGGATTTGGGTAGGCTAGTTAGGTGTATGTTTAATTTTTTTGCAAATAGGGGGGCGTGGGGGTTCCATTTTGGGGCCAAACCAGAAACCAATCTCATTCAGTTATCGACCAGCATCGGTTGACTAACCGGCTTCGGTCATGGAAGGGAACCGACATCAATAGGGGAATTGATGTTGGTTTCTCTATTTAGTAACAAAGTATAAGAAATGGTTGGTTTTAGGCCATATAAGGGAGTGGTAGGTTGGGTAGGGTAGCAAGGAGCTATGTTAGGGTAGGTTTTAGTTAATAGATGATGTTATAGGATGATTTCAGGAGGGATGTGGTTACGTTGGTCAATAGGTAAACGAGTGGGAGGGAAAATAGGTAATAATATGAGTTTGGGAAGTAGGTTGGGTGAATGTGAATGGTCTAGGTAAGGCATGGTAAATATTAGGCAAGGTCAAGTGTTGAATAGAAAGTTAAAATAGAAAATGAGTAACTTGTGTGGGTGTTGTTGATGCAGGCTAGGTAGTAGATGACTATGAGGAATCGACTGCCTCCCTTGTTAGTACAGATGAAACCTACCATTTAAGATGAGGAGTGGGAGAACATGTGGGTAGTTGGGATACATTTGGTTAGGAGGTACATGTGGATTTCACGATACCATAGTATGATGGTAGCCCTCATCGATAGATAGAACCTGACTACCAACACCTTCCATTTGTCGACGAGAGATATGAATTTCACCTGAGAGGATGTATACATGATTATGTGGCTTCCGATCATTGGGGAACCACTATATCAGTTGTCATCTTCAGATGCGATGGGTCATATGGCTATGGTTTTTGGGCCAGCCATGGAAGAGGTGAATTATCACAGTGCAAGTATCAGTTACGGTGCAATGTATGCAGCCCATCTATAGGAAACTGTTCTGTTAGTGTTGATGATGGTTGGTGTCAATTATTTCACCTTTCTAGATTGATAGGGTGGGAGGTTTCTATGGGCCTTGATGGGAGTCCTGGAGGACATGGTGTTTAACAAGGGTTTTTTTGCATGGGAACCAATGTACTTGGTTCATTTATATAGGGAGTTGTGGGCTTATAGGAGGATACATTGATACACTCTCTGTTGTACATATCTGTTACACCTTTTGGAAAATGAGCCCATTGTGTTCCTTCTTCCACTTGGTCTACCATGACAGAGGTGGGAGGTGGGTGTATATAGGGAGGGATATAGGCGGGTGGCTGTGGATTGGAGAGCAGGTGAGGGTAAATGGGGTCACTCAGGATATAGCATATTATTGGAGGGTAATGGATATCCTGTTACCTATAGAGATCCTATGGATGTCATACCTCAATCACCCATCGTTCACATGAATGGAGGAGGACTTGGAGGGTCCATAATGTTTGAGATGGATTTAGTGGTGCAGGGGGCAAGGAGCACGAGCATATACCCGTAGAGCGGGGTCAGACGACAGTTCAACTTACAACAGGATGTACCTCAGCAATTCTCACAGTACCATTAAGATGATGAGGAGATGTCATTACCTCTTCCACAGCCGACACCACCAGTAGGAGTGGAGGATCAGGTAGCGAATGAGATAATAGATGATGTTGGGTGTACAACTGGGTGAAGGAAGTGGTGGATAGTACAATTATAGGAAGCACAAGCCAAACCAGGACAACTAATTCAGCCATTGTTATTAGTGAGAGAGATAGCTTACAGGTACAGGTTACAGGATTATAGGCCTATGTGACTTCTTTAAATACAAAGGTGGCCACATTACAGACATAGCTAGCAGCAACACAAGTAGAGGCCGACGATGAGGGGTATGTTATGGGAATACAGGCCTAGGTGACTTCTTTACAGGCACATATGGCCACATTATATACATAGTTAATAGAAGCACATGCATAGGCTAGCGTCGGCAGACACAGATACAAGGACATGGTCCATCATTATAGGTACAGGAATAGGCTGGTGTCGGAGGATATAGATATAAGGACAGGGTCCATCATTATTGGTACAAGCACCAAGATAGGGTCCACGGCCTCAGGTAGAGGGACAAGGACCACTACCACTAGGATATAGGTAGTAGAGAGATGACATCATTACAAGTGATATTGATGGACCAATATAGAGAGGTTGTTGTTGAAGCTAGATATTATGAGGATCAGATTACAAAGCTCGGTCTCCTTGTTGTCAGCTATGCAAGCTACAAAGCATAGCACATAGCTAGTCAGAGGTCCAGCTCACAGACCCATAGTGTCGGTAGTTTAGGTATCCATCATACTCATGGGAACGACTAGTAGGAGGTGACCAATGCATAGAGACAAGGTTCAGGTGAGGGGACAAGAGAGAGTGGTAGAGGCGTTGGATCCACCTAGGGAGGATGAGATGATGGAGATTGTTTTTTATTTTTGATTTGTGACTTATATATACCGGTTTGTGCACCGAAGAGGTGAGTTGTATATGAGAGTTTTTGAGAGACTTATTCATATCTATGTATACAATGTATTGAAACATAGAATTTGTTGTATATAGATAATGATATTAATATCTGTTTTGTTTGGTTTCATTTCCATTGTATTGTGATCATGGAAATTAGATGTAGGTATGATTGGCAATGTTGTGTTTCTGTTTCATTTCTAATGTATTGATATTATAGAAATTAGATGTGTATACATGGTGATGATGTATGGTTTCTTTTGGGTTTAATTTCCAATGTATTGATATTATGGAAACTAGATGTAGGCATGGTTGTTGTATGGGTTGGGTGTTTAATTTCCAATGTATTGATATTATGGAAACTAGTTGTAGGCATGGTGATGATGTATGGTTTGTTTTGGGTTTAATTTCCAATTTATTGATATTATGGAAACTAGATGTAGGCATGGTTGTTGTATGGGTTTGGTTTGGGTTTAATTTCCAATGTATTGATATTATGGAAACTAGATGTAGGCATGGTTGATGTTGTTTTGGTTTGGTTTGGTTTAAATTTCCAATGTATTGATATTATGGAAATTAGATGTAGGCATGGCTGATGATGTTTTGGTTTGGATTGGTTTAAATTTTCAATGTAGTTGATATTATGGAAATTAGAGGTATGCATGGTTGATCATGTTTTGGTCTGGATTGGTTTAAATTTACAATGTATTGATATTATATAAACTAGTGATGGGGTGGGAAGAATATAATTTTTCTAAGTAGGTTGGGAGAAGGTGAATGGTCTAGGTAAAATAGGAAAAGTCAAAAATATTACGTAGGAGGGGAAAACAATGGCCGAGCTAACCTCCAAAGACCCCATGCCTTCAAAGTGTTGTATATATAGCCCTTGCAAAAGGGGCCTCAAGACGATGTAGTTATCCCATAAGATAGGGAAGAATAAAATGGTGGTAGGTAAGTTGGGTAGGATTGGCTAAGGTAGATTAGGTAAGATAGATTTTGGGAAGGTACGTTGGGTAAGATTGGGTAAGTTAGATTGTGGTTGGTAAGTGTATGATGTTATTATAGGAACTAGATGATGGGTATAGGTTTAGGTGAGACAATAATAGAACCAAGAGATCTGATGTCGATGGTCTCATCCTGTTGAAGAAGCAATAAGTAGTCATAGGAGAACTAAAAAGAATTGAAATGACGCATAGTTGGTAAGGGCTATAACAACCATACCAAATAGGCTTATGAACATAAATCCCTTGCAACGTTGTGTGATTGATAGGTCTATGGTTGAAATAAGTTACTTAATCACAAAGCCTCGCATGTACGCCGCATCCCTTAACTAGATAGGAGAAAATAAAAAAGAGGGTAGGGTGGTGTGGTTGTTTAGCATAAAATTTTTTTGGAATAATATGCCCCTTTTACGAGATACCCAAAACCAGCATAGGCAAATCCAGGACCAAAAGTTTGTATTTTTCTTGATTGTTTCGTTTGCGTTTTAATTTCTGCATTCATAAACTGATCGATGTTGGAATTCTATATTGGGATGATATTATAGGGTCTCCTCGAGGTCTTTGTGAAGCTGATCGATGTGGGAAGCTCCAAGATAAAGTATTTTTGTAACAAGTACAAATCAATATAGCCTGTGGCTAGATTTTTATAGATATCCTACGAGTCAGAGGTCTACTTATACCTGAAATAGAGAGACATAGATGTTCATTTGAGGGAATCATATACTTGTGAGAAGTTTGACTCAAGGAGTAGAATTTTTGTTATCCCAAAAATTTTGCATTATTTTGGACTTGTAGTCATGGAAAATACTATAATTGAGTATATGCCTCTTTTATGAAGGAAAACCATAGCACAATAAAGGCTAGTTATGAAAGAGGGGTTTCAAGTGACAAAAAAACCATGGGATTCCATCCTTAAAAAGGATGAAAAGTATCCATGAGAATCATGCCATGAGTAGAGTCGTGGTAATCATATTCAAGATAAGGATGAATGGTGACAAATATTCACACAATTATGTTTGAGTCATTGGTCATTAAAATAGGTAGATGGAAGGAGAGGTTCACTCAAGGGACGAGCATATATAAGACATAAAATAATGTAGTATTGTATTCAACAATAGAATGGTAAAATATACAAGGCATTAAGGGGAACAGGTTCGGGTTTAGCCTCAAGAGAAGATAAAGGATAAGTTTCTGATCCATAGGTATGGGTAACAATATAACGCCCAATCTAATTACGAGTCAAAATTTTCTTGTTTACATTTCTCCATTTTGGTTACATGTTGATTTTCCTTCTATGACAAGATCGTCAATCTTGAATGTTCTTTCTTGAATAATTGTTTGTCATAGGCACGTTTAATGTGACTTTTGGTAGATTTGGAAGGTTGTCTAGAGCATTTAAACATCATTCATCCAGTAGCTCAAGTTGTGCCAAATGTTCTTGGCAAAAATCATCATCAAAGAGGATATCTGTTAAGAGATATACAGAAGAGATGGAATTTGGACCTCCAGAGGTAGGATGACCTCTGTAACGTAAACTAAAGAGAAAGGTATAGCAACGGTAGAGGTGTGAATATTGGTAAGATACTCCCATAAGGTGAAAGGAATGTGTGTGTGCCAATCCTTACCAGAGTCGTCAACCACTTTAATAATATTTTTGGTCGAGAGTTTTGTTAGAATATCTAGATTGACCATTTTCTTATGGGTAATATGGTGAAGAGAAACTAAATTAAATACCAAATATTGTCACACAGTTGGTGTAGGGTTTTATTTTTGAATTTTTTTCCATTGTTAGTGATGAGGAAATGAGGAACACCAAAGTGACAAATGATATGGTAGTTGATAAATTTGCCTATTGTTCTCAGTTTTGGTAGAAATGAGAGGAATGGCATTCCACCCATTTAGTGTAATATTTAGTCGTCGTAATGATCCAGTGATGACATTACGAGGAATTAGGGTTAAGCTCCCCAATAAGATCCAAGCTCCATTGTGAAAACAGCCAAAAGTATCTGGTGACTTGTAAGACGTAACTAGGAGTATGATGAAGATTAGCATGTTATTGACACTTCACACAACATTTAACATAGTCACAATAGTCTTGGTTAAGGGTTGGCCAGTAGTAGCTGAATTTGAAGGATATACTTTACAACGGTGAGGCCACTAAAATGTGCCACCACAAATCCCAACATGAATCTCTTTAATGGTGTACAGGATTTCATAACTGGTGAGACATCACGTATGAGGATACCATCAAATCCACATTTGTAGAGAAGACCTCCCATGATGACGTAATGAGAGACACTTTTTAGGAAGGCTCGTCATCCATTGTGAGTGAGATCTGGAGGTAGGATTGAAAGTGAGAGGTCAGTTAGTGAACTATCTTTTACAAAATTTCGCATGAATCAGTATCGATGCTACCCACAAAATTAATGGTCAAGCATAATATAAGAAGGTGACTGGAACCATAGTATTATGACAAATATTTTCTGAGTTCCAAAGGTGATGCATGATATTTGAGAAGAAAAGAAAAGTCAAGGTATTTGTGAATTTGTTAGTGGATTACAGAGTGGCTTGAATGAGGTAGTGATCAAATGTGGTCAAAAGTAGGTCAACATGATGTTTATAATTTTGAATATCATTGTTACGACATTGGTATGAACCATTGATTTTGTTCACAACTAGTTGAGTGACACAAAAGATGTTAATTGATTTAACATCTAGGGAAATGGAAGTTTGAATACCTAACACAAGGAGCTTCATACTCGACTATGTTATTTGTGTAGTCAAAGTCATAGTTTAAAGGATAGAGGCATAGAGTCTTGCCATTAAGTAGGAATGAGGATGACCCCCTAACACCTCCCCCGTGGTGATCATTTTTATCCGTTAAAGAATAATGTAATTTGGTAAATAATATAATCATTGGAGAGGGTGGAAATATATTCGTCGAGAAAATCAAATTTTGAGGATTGTTTCCTAGGGAGATGAGCATCTGCAAGTTGATCCGCGATGGTTTTTCCTTTGAAATATTTTTTTATAAATGAACTCCAGCTCCAAGTCTGCAAGAATCATAAGCCAATGAGTAGTGCGTTGGTGTTGGTAAGGTTTGGCGTACATGTAATGAAGAGGGTTGAGTGTTGGTAAAAACAAACATTTTGTGATTAAGAAGGTAGTGGCGAATTTTTTGTGTCCATAAATACTAGGTCGAATCAAATCTTTTCAACATGAGTGTACCGAGTTTTCGTAGTCTATAAGAGTATGGATTATGTAATAAACTATTTTTTCCCTATGTGTTGCTCATCATGATGAGCGAGCATGACACCCAAAGAATGATCAGTAGTAGAAATGTAAAGGTTAAAAGGCTGATTGTCTTTAGATGGGACATGAGTACAGGTAGGCTGAAAGAAGGTAGTCTCTTCAACGCTTTGAAGGCTTTGTGACATTAATCATTCCAATGGAATGAAACATTCTTTTTAAGGAGGATGCTGAAACGGTTGGCATCGGTCTGATAAGTTGAGATATGAAGTAGTTGGATTGATTAAAATTTTCCTTGCAAGCTACGAAGCTATCAAAGGTTAGTAGGTGGAGGTCATGTTAAGAATTGTCCTTGATCTTAATGGGATCAACTTCGATACCGCTACAAAGACACGATGAAATCAAGGAGATTACTCTAAGAGAATCGTGAAAACACACTTCTTTGGTTGAAGGTGAACACAATATTGGATAAGGAATGGTCAAAGAAAATCTTTCAGAACGGCCATGTGTTCAGCGTGATGCTTTGACTTACCAAGAAGGTCGTTGACATAGTATTCCAATATGTCATGCATAATTTCATGGAATATGTAATTCATAACATGCGTTGATAGGTAGCACCATCATTTTTCAAGTTGAAGGGCATGATGCGATAGCAGAAGGTCCCCCTAAGAGGTGATGAATGTAGGTTGTTTGTTGATATTTTGGAGTGAGTAATATCTGACTATAACTCTAAAAATCCATCCATAAGAGATAGCATCTCATGGTCTGGATGTAAGATCAACTAGTTAGTCAATGTTTGGTAGAGGAAAGTCAACTTTCAAAGAGGCAAGGTTAAGGTCGCAAAATTTAATGCAGATACAAAGTCTCGTAGTCACTTTCATGACAGGGGAATAATTTTAGACAACCCACTGTGGATAGTCAATAGGTAGGGTGAAGGAAATAGAGAGAAGGAACTGAAGTTATTCTTTCACAAGAAGAGCAATGCAAGGATGTATTTTACACAGATTTTGTTTCACACGTTTAGCGTCAATAGGGTTAGTTATGATTTTGTGAAGCATGGTATTAGGTTCAATACTTGGCATATCGTATATAAGACCAAGTAAAGGCAGTTGTCTATGATCACAGAAGAAAAGAGGTGAAATATTCTTGTTCTACGTGGAGTCTAAATATTGGCCGATCTTTAGAATTTGTGTGGTATTCCTGAGTGTGAAGGTTGATTTCTATTAGTAGATTCATTCAACATGGTTTGAATGTGTCAAAGGGTAACAACATTTGAATATAAGAATTCTTCTGCACCTAAATACGTAAGAATAGAATCATCATCTTGACATTGAATGACGTTTATAGAAGGTGTATCATCATTCAACATGTCAAGATAAAGAAGAGGAAGGGAAAAGGGAACCTCACCATCACGTTGATAGGTCAGATAGGTCCCAAGGAGATGGTGTTCACAAAGAAAAAAAAGTTAGATAGAATGGATTCAATATCTATAAACTCCATGGGAGAAGGCGGCGTGATAGGTGAGGAAGGTGGGGAAGGATTTTCATCTTCTACGAGGGTGATTCGAGTCCTTCTTAGGAGGAGGCTGCCTATGAAATCCAATACCACAATTGTCGTTGTGTTTCATAGTAGTTCACAGTACAACAATGTGATGACCTCGTTCATAAATGAAAAAAGTCAAAGCCTTTCCAAGTGCAACGTCCAAGTGCAACGGTGAAGAAAAGGAAGTGTGAAGCTGCATTTGGTGAGGTAGGAGAAGTTCAGATGAAAAGGGTCTGGTTTGGAAGGGAGGTTCAATATAATAAGAGTAAGTGTTGAGCCACCCATAGGTTAGGTTGGTGCAAAGGTGGGGAGGGCCGTATGGTATGATATCTCTTAAATGAAGATCATAATGTGGGTGTTGGTGTAGTTTTCCATACTCTTGACGAGTAAGGAATGTTGTCACTGTTGAGGAGGTGGTATTCTCCATGAGTGAAAGGCAGTTTAGAAATTTCCTACCAAGGGGTCTATGGTTTGTACTTGGGTAGGATGAATAGATTAGCTATCTGAAGCCTGAGAAGATGGGGCATTAGTAGAGGGCGGAATAAGAGGGTCAGTAGGTGGGCTAGATGCGGAAGGTGAAGTGGTAGAAATGGTAGATGCCTTTATTGGGATTAGGAAATCATTTGGACGGTAAGTCATATTATAGGTTTTGAAGGGGGAGGGATCTTCCTAAATGGTGTAATGTTCCCCTTCATATTCAAATTTGAGGCAATGGTGAAGGGTAGAAGGTACACAAGCCATGACACGAAACCATGTATAGCCTAGCAACATGTTATACTAGAAATATCCTTTGAGAATGTAGAAGATTTCAAGAATAGTTCGGGGATCCACATGGATGCAGAGGAAAATAGATGCCAAGGGTAGTGGTCATGGCATCATTAAAATATCAGAAGCATGATGGGGTTGCTAGACATATAATTAGTTGTTAATGCCTATTTGTTCATAGGCATGAGAAGAGATGATGATAATGTTAGCACCCCCGTCAATCATAACGTACATTTAACATGACTATCATTAATGTAAGCAGGATATGAAAAGAGCAGGCATCAAAATCATCAACTTGTGAAGAGGAAATCTCTTATTTGGAGAAAGAAATGAAAGTAATCCAATGAGGGGTAATGATTAGGCAGCAATAGGTGAAGTGTCATTGGGTGGAACCTCGATGGATTACAAGACCTAAATGAAGGTCCTGACAATGAGAAAGCAAAGGTTTGAATCAATTCATACAAAGACATATTCAACAAGGAATAGTGAAATCTGTTTGATCATTGAATGATGTGTAACCCTAGAAGAAGTAGGTGGTGTTGACCCAAGGATGGTTATCTTGGTGGGAGGTATAACTCATAATTGATAGTTGAAGGTAGAACTAGAAGGGTTACCAAATTTTTCCTTTCCTTTGTCTTTTGCACGTTTTATAACCAAGTGGCTACACGCACCATGTTAATTTCAAAGATAGGAGGAGTAACAGAAGTTTTTTTAGGCTTACATTTATCCCTAGGTGTATGTGAAGGTAAAGGTTGTAGAATGGCTTTCGGGGCTAGGTTGTGTGGTGATGGGAAAAGAAAGGGCAGAATCCACCTCCAATAGATCATCTTATTCTAAGATACCATTAGAATCACAGAGTTGAAGGAGAATTTTTTTAAGAGCCTTATAACTCTCAACATCATGTCATGGTGAGTGATGATAAGTGCAATTTTTTGCGTCGTCAAACTCTACTAGTTTAGGTTTGAGAGGATCATAAGGCTTGACAAGCAGAAGTGATAGAGAAGATGTTTCTAACAACCGAGCGAGGATGTTAGAGTAGGATCCTGCCAAAGGATAATAATTGAGAGTGTTAAGGTTGTCTTGGGTGCAAAAAGGTAGGAAAACCTTTGTGAGGGAGGCAAGGTGAGAGATCGTGTTGGCGTAGCTACCTTTTTGGTAGGTAGTGAAGGTTTGGGTTTAGGATGTGCACCTTCTTGTGAAAAAGATAGAGGAATAACACACAAGGGTGAAGGAGACTTGGAAGATGGAGGTGAATCCGTGTAAGCCACGGAAAAAGTGTGGGTGTTATCAAGAGTAAGGGTAAAGGTAGTGAAGAAAGTGTGGGGAAAACAAGTAGGTAAAGGAAAGGGTATAGGTTGTCAGATTTTGGGTCTACCTTGGTAAAGGGAGTAGGTTAACCAATGTTGAAGGATGTGGGCCCAATATCCACGTTAGAGGTGAAGATGAGCTAGAAGGTGTGGGGGATACCGAGGTGGGAGCCCTAAGAGATTGGGTTTTCCTTTTAGGTGTCAGAGTAGATTTTATGATTATTGGTGAAGAAGCTAACAAGTCTAGCTTTACAGGGCGGGTGTGAATGGACTTGGTACCGGTAAAACCCCTAAGGTGGTAGTAGGTTTTTTAGAAGATGGAGGCCTGAGTAGAGGGGGTGCTGGTAAAGAATAGGATAATACCATTAGTTCAGGTGTAATAGCCTTATTTTCTTTGAAGGTATTTGGATATATGGTCGAGGTATTAAGGAAGGACATATGCATTTGTGTGGAAATGAGGATTCTACGGTTGTTTCTAGAGGGTAGTGTAATCGACGAACTCTAAGTGGTCAACCAAATGAGAGAAGGGATTTGGTAGTAGATGAAGAAGACAGAAGACTTGGTGTTAAATTCCCCATGCCTACAAGATAGGGAAGGTCTTAGCCTCTGACTCATTGGGTAAGAGTGAGGTAAGAAGAGTGATGGGATATTTGCAAACCTTTGGAGAGGCTTCACCAATATGAAGTGTAAATAAAATTGGCTCCTTTATGGGTTGAGGAGAAGGAAGAGTTAGTAATGTAGAATCCTCTATGGGTAGCGAGGATGATAAGGTGGGTTCCTTTATGGGTAGAAGAAAAGGTAAGGTGGGTTCCTCTATGGGTAAATTAACATATACGGTGGGTTCCTCTATGGGTAAAGGAACAGGTGAGGTGGTCTCCTATAGAGGTAAAGGAATAGGTGAGGTGGGTTCCTATATGGGTAAAGGAAAAGGTGAGAAGATCTCCTTGATAGGAGCTATAGGAGGATGCTGGGTAGAAGGATCAGATGTTGTATTGAAGACTACGGGTAAGTGCACCAAGTTGGGGGACAATTAAGTGGACATCAAATCCTGAATTTTACATTAAAAACAGCAAAACATCAAATTTAGTCTTCCGCGGACTTGAACCATGCTGAAAAGTAAAAACTATGTCATAAAAATGGTACCATTGCATAGGGGAGACTATTAGCTTTGTAGAAATACTGATTTTAAATTGAATAGAAGAGGATAAATATCATTTTATAATTTTTTACTAATAGTAGGTCTTTAAGACACTTTTTCCTGTGAATGTTTATGTCTACGTTTAAGACTGCAAAATTTGTTTCACTGATCAGAATGTGATAAAAATTATACCATCCCAACCATGGTGAAATTATATACATGTTCAAAAAAAAATATTTGATTTCAATATTTTTTGATGAAGTTATGGCGGGCAAACGGAAAGTGCTCTGATTTCTTTATGTTTTCATACCACTTTCACGGAAAAAAATCATAAAAAATAAAATATTACTCAAAAAAATAAAAAATAAAATCCATCCCAAGATAGATAGTGGCATATAACTTCTCACCAAAGGAAAAATATATATATCAATTTTTGGTCATCCAAATTGTGGGCAAACGGACTATAATCTTATCGGCGTTTTAAAAAAAAAATACCAAGTCATTGAATTTTGAGTGTTTAATATAGCTAATCTTGTCCATTTTTTACAAAAATTAGTATTTTAGAAACTATATTCCGGATGCTACGATTCATATTAATATAATTTTGTCTAATTTTGAGTGTATGTATTGCTAATAATCCCTACAAGTTGATATTATGTTGTTATTTGCAATATGATGTCCACGGATGACCCTATATTTGTCCATCAACTTCCTGCACTTACCCCTACATGAACCACATGTACATTGGTTTTTTCTTTACACGTCTCGCCAATGTGAGTTGATGAAGTGGCATGGTTAGGGAAAGGTTTTTTGAAGACATCTAAGTTTGCATTAACATGTACATTAGGGTTGTCAAGGATGATATCACAACTGTTTAACATTCCTTGCATATTTTTTTTAAAGGTTTTACAATTTACACCACTATCTCATCTTATGCGATGGTAATTACCGAATTCATTTTCTTTATACCAAGCTTGTGTGGGGTGAGAAGGATCAAAACTAGTATGTGGTTTCATGGGAGGAAGATTAATGGCTCTAGCCTTTAACAAATTTTCCAATACGAAAGAATAAGGCTCACCAATGGGAGTGTAACTCTTTTGTTCATACCGATATTGAAAATTTTGCACCAACGAAAGATTGGAATGTGGTTTAGGTTGATTAGCTGGATGAGAAGGGCCAGATTTTACAGCTACCACATTAGCAGATCCTTTCAGCTTGGGATTGTTGTTGGGTGGTTTTGAAGAAGACTCATTTGATTTGAAGGAAAATTTTTTGTTACAAAGTTTTAGTTTTTCTTCTTCGAGGGCACAGATCTCAATTTTCCTAGCCATGGTAAAAGCCTCAACAAATGTATGAAACATTTGAACCTAAAGAGTTGAGGAAATTTTTCTATCACGTGCCCTCCTAAAGAACTCTATGAGCTCAAGATGCAGGATAGATAAGGAAAACTGATTGATGAGACTTCGCCACCATGCGATGAAATCAGTGATAGAATTTTCATCATATTGTAGACTAGAATATAAATCTATGATAGATACATTTTTATAAATTTTTATCGAAATGTGATTGAGAAAGGTCTGCGCCAATTGATTAAAGGAAAATATCGAGAGCTTAAGAAAAACAATGTACCATTCTAAGGCCAGTCCAGATAGGGACATGGGAAAGGTACGAAGGAGCAAGGCATCATCATGGCCTATTAGGTAACTAGCATGTCTAAATGAATGCAAGTGATGTTGTGGGTCCTCCTTACTGTTGAAGTAGTTAAATTAAGGTAGATCCCATTGTGCAGTATATGGATGAATAGGTATAGAGAGATGAATGGGTTCATTAAAAATATCATAATATTTTAAGACATTACAAGACCTAGAAACTCAATCCTCAAGCATCTGTATTTTATCCACCATCATTTTAATGTGATCCATTGTGGGGTTTGATTAAGGGATTCCCCATGAGGTATAAGGGGCTTAAAAAAATGAATGGGTCGTAAAAAGCATACCAGTATGTGGTGGTTCTGCGTACATGAATTGAGACGTAGATATGTAGGAAGTAGATGACAAGGAGGGAATATACTCCAAATATTCAGTTGAGGCGGTGGGCTACATTTGAGGTAAGGTGGAAGTGAGAGGGGCTTGTGGAAATATCTTCATTGTGATAGGTGGAATATTTTGGGGAATAGAGACAACAAAATTATGAAATGGAGTGGAAGATGTCAATGTAACGATTGTGTAGGAATAGGTATAGAATATACAAATGATGATATAATAGGGGCAGTGGATATGGGTACTGCAGATGTCAGTGAGAGAGAATATGTCAAAGATACGGAGGCTACATGAGAAGTAGGTGGTTGTGAAACAAGATTAGGAAATGCTAGAGTAGTTTGGGTGGCCACATTAGCATTACCCGATATGGCATAGATGGTAGAAATGGCAGGCATGGAAGTGGACATTACATAATGGGGCTGACCTGATGAGTCATGGGTGGACAAAGTAGAAAGGTAATGTTGCAAGGCCTTGGTGTTATGATCAAGGATTCTATAGAATTCCTCATCACCTACAGGTACGTTCATAGTAGAATTAAGATCCATTTAAGAGAAAATGGAAGGTGGCAAAGGGATAGAAGGAAAAGGTATATAAATTATGTGAAAAGTAAGAGCTCACAACTGTGGGTGAGTCAAAACCATATGGAAGGATGGAAAATAGGTACTCTGGGATCTGTAAATTTACAGAAACTCAAAAACAAACTTTTGGAAAATGTATGGAAGGTGAAACTAGCTCACTATTTTTGACAGAAAATAAAAAACAAAAAGACTGATACCAGTCAGTGAACTATTTCCGATAGGTAGAATAACTAATTTCGGTTACTAAACCAACACCGGTAGGGCAGATTAGATCTAAAGTTAAGAAAATTGAAATTTATAAGTAATATTTTTGATTAAAAGAAGATGAGAACTGGGTTGTCTATATCAATTCTAATCTAACACACTCAGAGAACCAGAATTAACTGATCATGATTGATGAGTGTACAAAAGAAAGAAAAGTGATGAAATATGATCTCACATCTCAAATAGTAGAAGACACGAAAGAAATTCATAAATTCAACAAACAAAAGCTAACAAACATGTTATCCTAGGAATAATAGTTTTAGTGTTTTGATGGCTTAATCCTTAGGACTGACTATGAATATATAGAAAGGAGTGGATATGAGGTACCTAGAACCCAACTATGGATGGTTTCAGGAATGTTTTGGCAGGGGTGTTTCCTTGATATACCTTTTGGTATGTGCGGTTTGAGCTCTGATATGACAATTTGGCCAAGACAATGGTCATGGCCCACTATCAATGGGTGTTTAAATCCTTAATACCTTCTTCCTGGGATTTGGGGAATGTTTAAGAAATGTGGTTTTTTTTTAGTGATTTGGAAAAGTGTGTGCAAAAGTGGACTACACTTAATTACCTAATCATCAACCAGTCATGACCTCTGTTATATTTGAATGCTAATTAAACTATGTGAGCTAAATGCAAGAATACATAGGAGGCAATGCAACAATTTTAAACCCAAATCGAGAGATTGATATTGGATGAAAATAATAGTGAATAGGAATAGAGTATGACTTTCACTAATGCAAGCAAGAAAGAAGAAAAATGATTCATTTTAAGTTGCACAAAATGAAATATGAATTTTAGAGAAAATAGAGGAAAGAATGTTACCAAGGAGAGATTTAGTGTAGATTTAAGAAAGGAAATAATCAGAAATACAATCCTAAATGAATATAAAGAACCCGCAAATTATGAGAGTCTTACCAGGTGTGCCAAAATGTTTCACCACAAAGGATTACTGTATGAAAAAAGGGTAAAGGTAAGGTACATGAGGAATAACTGGAGGTCGTGAAGAGGTTTCACACCATTTCTTAAGACCAAGCCGATTGTAGAGAAGTCCTATTTGTCTAGGAAGGAATTCCTAAGAAGCAAAGCAAAACCAAGAAATAGATTTAATAACATAGGTCGGTTAATTGCCTATTATGCGTTAGATTTGGGAAGCGAGGTGCTTCCTCCAACTTTTTCAATCCATCTCTTAATACAAATCAATATTGATAAATATAATGAAATATAAGGTGTTACTATAGTTATATGATTTTGGTATCTCACACAACACAATAGTCTAAATCTAATCTAAATGATGAATATAAGATTAAATATAGAGGAACGGTCGATTTTTAGGATCTATAGGTATGATAGAGGGAAGAAAGAAGGTATGGGTGAAGTCTTAGGAGGATTTTGGAGAGTTTTGGGTAGAGGAATAAGATCGCTAGTCTGAGGGGAAAATGTCAGACATACAAACCGATACTAGTTGGGGAACTGATGTCAGTTACTTGTTATAATCAGGATCAGTTGGGTAACCGATCACGGTATGGGAAATTGGGTTTCGAAGGTAGAAATCAGGTTGATTTGGGCTCTCTGTGATTGCACAAAGTATTGGGAGGTCTTAGATAGGGTGTAGGAATTGAGGTGAAGAGTAGGGGTAAAAAGGGGTAGTTAAAAGGGAAGAGTGGCTCCAGTTGGCATCATGTGAATTGGATACGAAAAGGTATCCAAGAGAAGAAAGGGGTGATTAAAAGAAGGTAAAAAATCTAAAACCAAAGCTAATGAAATCAATAACCTAGTTAAGAATATATATTAGAGATACAGAGGTTGGTAGAAGGTGGTGATTTGCAGGTGTGTGTAATAGAGATGAGGCAAGATCCATTTCCATGAAAGCGAAGGTTATATTCTTATCCATGTAGATGGTTGAAGCCTGTGAAGCCGTAGATTGGTTTCTAGTGTAGATTTTGATTCTCTATTGCTTATTTGATCGTCGGGATGTCAATTGAATTCCCAAGATGCGATATCAAAGAATGCCCACCTAAAGAAGAACCCGGGAAAAGAGTTGAAAATTCTAATTTAAAGGAACCGATGGAGCTTCATTGATTGGTGCCGAATGAGGAATAATCGGTGTTGGTTAGGGATAAATTGTCTTATTTGCTAAAAATAACAATTTATCTCCCTTTTTGGCATGATTAAAGAATGGTTTTGGGTTAGGAGTCTTGATCCTCATTAAACCACATGGGAAATTTGTGGGAGAGGTAGTTGGTAGTTAATATTAGATTTAGAGGAATTCTGAGTTGGTCAGGGGGAGTGATGACTCAATCTTAGTTATTAAATAGGTTTGGAATGGGTACAAAGTGATAAGGAGGGGTGAGGTAATAATTAATCTAATATAGGTAATTAGATTAATAAAAAAATATGTGCAAGGGTTCATGACAAGGGGGTATGTAATAGAAGGGGAGCTAGAGGGTGTCATCCTAATTTTTGGTGTCTACACAATTATTTCCTATATTTTAGTAGTTTGGATCAACAACTAAAACAACCAAAACTCCATATTAAGAGTGATTGTTACTCACGTAACAATACACTCTCTAAATAACATTAGTTGTTAATAACAACTCATTTATATATTATTGAATAATTACTCATGTAATTATTCATATTACAACATATAATTATTATATTATCTACGATCATATAATTACCCATGCTAATGTGAACACTAACCAATGATTTACTAACAGTAATTTGGGAACGTACCCACGTGTTTCTTTCCCATAATTCCTCCTTAACAGACTATAATAGTATTTTATATCAATGGTAGACCTTTGACCATATTTTTCTTACTCAATAAATTCACTCCTCTAAAAATTAGGTTTCCAAATAAAAGATACCAAAGCTAAATTTCATCATTTACCTCTAATTATAAATATTACTGAGTACTTGGTTCAGCTTGTGGCTATCCTGGCGACAGGATCACACGATGTGCAATAATGCATGGGGTGGGACCCAAGCTCGGTGAGGTGTCGTAGGGTTATATATTTGTTAATATATGTGATTGAACTTAAATGGTGGAATGTGGCAGGTGCTAGGTAGGTTGGTAGGCACAAGCGCTAATATACGGGAGGTTGTGGATTCGAATCCCAATTTTTTATGGTATACACAGTGTGTATACAACAAAACTAAAAAAAATCAAAGTCCACAATTTTATGTATACCACACATCCCTTACATGCATCTATGGCCATGAAATCCTATCACAAGGATATTCGGTGCCCTCGCTACAGCGATATGATGAAGAGATAAATATGACAAGTTTGAAAGGGGTTTCAGTGGATTAATTAATAAAGTTTGTTTTTTTAAAGTTTGGTTTAGAGATGCCTCTACGGTGATATATTGAAAATCTCCATTTTTACTAAATTTTCAAAGAATTCTAGCTTTTGAAGATGTCACTCTGGTCAATAATTACTTAGAAGAAAATGGAAAATTATTTTTAAAAATATCATTTTATAAATTTTTCTCTCAAGTAGCATATAAATGAGAGGAATTTTGTGAAAAAAATAAATAAAAATCACAATAAGATCTTGTTCTTAGGAAAGATCATGTTTGGAGTCATCTTGGAATGACAACCTAATATTTGAAAGGCATTGATTAAAGGTAGGCAAAAAAAATTGTTAGTAAGGACTTTGAATATGTAACTTGTGAAACAATATTTGGGTACTATGAATAACACTCAGTGCCATGAGGGTGATTTAACCATGGATAATCCTATGCTACCTTGGAGGTGTCACTCTAACGATACCTGGATAGGTAAGAACCTAAAATGGAATGTGTTGCATGCTTAGATATGTCATAATGGTGCCATATCATAAGATATTTTCATCATGGTTTTGAGATAGGTGAAGTCTCATAATATTGACAGTTAGGAATAGACATTTATTAAAATTTTGAACATTATTTGTGGCATGAAAAGATCCCGTTGGGACAAGAACTTGTGGTGTAGTTTTTCCATGGTTTTGAGATTTATTTTTTTGTTTAGCATAAGATCTCATTGGAGTGGGATATTGGGGGAGTGGAGAAATAATTGGGCATAGGTTTAGACAATAGAAGATATTGTTAAAAGTATTGGTTTCTCAACCATGATGTATGTTTTTAGGATTTAAATTACTTGTAGCGAGTTCTTGAGGTGAATTTTCCTACAAGTTGAGCTTGATCCTTAGGAAAAATATGTGATTTTTAAATTTAAATTTAGGAAACATGATGGTTTCTCAGTGTATGCATGTGATTACACCAAGCTAAGCTAATTAATAGAAAGTAACACCAAGTAGTCTCAACAACTGAGCTAATCCAACAAAGCATAATGATAAAGCCATGTAAAGGAAAAGCTAACTAATGCATCCAATTAAACATGAAATCATAAGACATATATTGATGTTATGATGGGATTTTAGATTGTAGCTACTCCTTTTGTTCATCTGAGCATGACTACGTGTGATCAAAGGATGATATCTCCATGAAGAGGAAGACATCTCACAAATAAGGCTTGATCGCCATGTATGGCTCTTCTCTTATTACTATTTACGAGTAAAAGATAGAAGGGGATGCTTGATCAATAATCATTTAAATTTTTAATTTCTCTTATTCATATGCATATAGTGTAAATATGTAGCACTCGTGTAAGATTGAAAGGGAGGTACTAGGTTATTTATATATCTTTCTGATTTGGGAGAAACTAGAAACCTAGAGAATGTGGGATAAAGATAATGTAGAATTAGAAAGGGATAAACATGACTAGAATAGATTAATTAGTGATTAGAAACTCATATGGGTTGGAGATGATTTAATTAATCAACTAGGATTAAGTAATAGGCCTAATTAATCTTATAGAATCCATTTGGAGATGATTTAGAAGGAAATTGGTAGAAGTTGAAAGGTTTGAAAGGGGAATTTAACCAATAAGAGGGTTTATTAAGTAAATATGAGATTGAAGGACTTAACTAACTAATAATAGCTAATTAATTAATTAATTAATTAAAATAGCATTATAACTAACGAAGTGTCATTAATTGGCATCTAGAGTGAAGAAAAGTCTAGTTAATTAGCATAGTGTCGTTAATTGACTAGAAATGAAGGGGGGTGTTAGCAAATTAGTGAGAAATCACTAATTATAATGAAATGATGGGAAAGATGATAAAAAAGTGTAATTTTAGTAGTAAAATTGTGTACTCATATTTAGTTATCTACATTTTCCCCTCTTTGGTGTGGTGTAGTGCAATCGACACCACTTCAAAGATAGTAGACAATTACAAATAATTAAATTTTAAAGGAGTAGAATAAAAATAAGTAGAGTGAGGGATGTCCCCTCAAGTTTTGATGGTGTGATAGAATACGTCAATTGATGATTGAAAAGGAGGAGGAAAAATTAAGAGTCGAACCTAGAACGGGTGGCCATTGTTCAAAGTAAAGGAGTGGAAAAGAAATCTCATGTTTCAATGGATTGAACAAATAAGGGGGGAGGGGAGATAAACATAATCCCTCTTTCCTTAAGTGTTGTGGAAGAAAATTTTAGTAGGAATGGAAGGGATTCAAAGTGGGCCTAGTGTGTTATTGTTAGAATCAAGAAAAATTAGAAAATGATTGGTAGAAAGTTACGTGAAATAGAAAGAAACGCATATATGGAGAATCAAAAGATCGTTATGTATCGGGTGAACCATTTGGCTCAGGAGCAAATTTTTATTTTATATAGGCATATAACAAGTGTAAAATGACATGAAAATCCATAATACTGATTTATGTCATCTGAGATGATGAGAAGATTAACTGGCTCATTTATATCATTTCTATGTTCAATAAATTATCATCTAGATATGATTTAATAATGCATGGGGATACTTTTTATAGTTATATCATAGTGATTTTAATGCATTTTCCTTGATTTTTCTCATACAACCCGATTACCTTATAACTTCCTACTAGCTGTCTTTGTGAGGGAAATGTGATGATGTGTGCAGGGAAATGATGAATGTTTATTGCCAATGTAATTAAGAAGTTTGATTTTGGAGATGGAATGTGGAAGCGGAAGACTTTTTCCACCCTTCTACCTAAAAGTATGGGACTTGTTTCTAATAGTCTCGTAGGAATTTACGTATCTTGGTTAATGTTGATTAGTGGGAGATGTTAGTGCCGCATATTATGGCAAATTGTGTAACTGTTTGTGTCTATATAAAAACATCTTCTTGGGAACATTATAGTAGCTATTATTTTTATATACTCTGCAATATATAGCCTGTGGTATTTAGAACCCTTCTTTTCATGAACTAGATATGCTATGGAGCTTATTTAAATTAATATAAGTAAGCGTCATTTTGAGGATCTAGAGCTATTGAGATTTCCTTTGTCCCAAGGGAGAGCAAGGGACCACTCGACCAACGAGACATGAGGTTGTTTACATTCACGTATGCATATGGTTTTCTGATAAGTTTTACTTCAATCTTTATTTCAGTATATTTCATGCAATCTCTAGTTGAACGTATTTGTTTTCCCTATTGAAATTTCTATTCAAAATATGTGTTTTCTTTTATACAAAGTCTAATTAGCATGTGTTTTCACTTTTAATGAGTTTTTATTACAACCGTGCAAATTCAATTACAATCTCTTAAATATTGTGTGTGCATTTTCATTTCAATTAGAAGTATAGATTTTAGAATCAATTTCATTACAGTATCTAAATTCCATATATTTACATTAATTTTTTGTAGATTAGTATCCAACTTAGAAAGATCTCACAACAACCCCCCAACAGAAAACCCAATAGGGAAACTGGTTACATAAAGCTCCATTGCATACACCTAGGACAAAACCGTGGTTTATAATGGCACTAACAAAATATCATATTAGTTAAATGATTGGAGAATAAAATGACCCATCATCTTTGGCACCGTTTCTGAGGACACCATAAGAACACTACGCCATTTGTTTCACTTTACATGTTATGGATGTTAATGGAGTTCACATATGCAACCAGTAGAAGTCTTGGGCCTTGTTTCAATAACCAACCTTCATGCATAGGCCACGGGATGGTCAAGGGAGATTTACATCACACAACATCCAACAAATGTCTCTAAAAAGATTACATGTAGAGAACACTATGAGTGACACTGAATCCAATACAGTGCCTAGAATCATTTCTGAGTATTTTGCATCCTTCGGCTAGCACTCAGAAATGGGGGACCATAGAAATAACGAAGACCGAACCTTGGGTCGAACCTTTACTTATCCCATTATCTTAGATGAGTATGAGGATGCACCCATGAAAATTATCTCACCATACATACTCCCTATCTTTTGAGGCATGTCTATAGAAGACCTCGATCAGTTCTAGTTTGAATTCAAATTTTTGTGCTAGACATATGACTACAAAACTGACAATCAAAACCTCAAACTCTTTCCTTTCACTCTCAAAGAATCTACTATGAGGTGGTTCATGGGGTTTCCATCTAACTCCATTGATTATTGGGAATCCATTGGGATAGAATATTTGGATAAATACCAAGACTACTGCAAGGGAAGGGATAGGAAAGAAGAGTTCTTCCAGATATGGAAAAAAGAATATGAAAATCTAGAGGATTATCTGGATAGATTTCTCTTTCTCCATCAATGGATTGGTTATGAGTTACATGCAGACATTACTAAGACAATTTTCCTTAAAGGACTTGATGAGGAAACCAAGGATTCCCTCTATTTTATGGGAGGAGGAGATGTGCATAAAATTACTATGGAGCAAATCACTGAGGTATGCAGAAGTTACTCTAGAACACGAGGGGTATAAGGAAGAGAAAAACATCCAAGTTTACCCTAGGTACCTCTAAACTTCTGGAGGAAATGGCTAACATGAAAATAGAAATTTTTTTGTAATTAACATCAACTGTAGATGGGCTTAAGGCCAAAAGCATTACTGCCAAAGAACCTCTGGACATATATTGCCCTAAGTGTAGGAAGAGACATCCCCTAAGAGAATTTCCGTTGGATGTCACAGACATGTGTTTGATTTGTGAAGTTACAAACCACGAAACTCAGCATTGCGCCTTCTTATTACAGTTGAAAGGAGGCTTGAATGTTGTCTCTCAAGCTGATGCAAATTTGAACTTTGTTCAAAGGCCAAATAATCAGGTTCTATATTCCCCTCCACCTGCTCATAACCCTTGGAGGATGTCATGGCCTAGTCAGGCCCCTCATCCTACTTGGGGAAAACCTGAGTGGAAAGCATCAAATTGGATGAATTATCCACATCTGCCACCCTGGATGATTCCCTACACCCATCCATGTTAGAAACCACCAACCCCAGAAAGTCCATGGCACAACCAATATTGGATACCTCAATAGAATCCTAACCAAAACCAGAAGTGGAAACCACCACATAACATTAATCAACAATGGAGATTCTAGAAACCAAAAAAATCTTTAATGGCCCCACCTCAAACCTATCAATAACACAGAAAGGCAACACAAACACAACTTCCAGCCCATCCTGTAGTAAACCCTAAAAATCAGCAGACAACTTCAATTGATGAAGCAGGACTGAGTAATACAATGCAGGGTAATACTATTGGTAATTTGTGACTAAGGTCTGGGAAACCATTGAATCCTCCTATTGTTATCATGGAAATACATGCATACACTAATAAAGAAGAGACACTTGAGGACAATAAAGGACCTGCACCTTCTCCATCGACACGAAACACTCAGAACGGTCAAGAAATTAACTAGAATACCCATAAAGCTCCATTTCCTGAGCAGTTATAGGACACTCGAACTGCAGATGAAACAATGCTAGTTCAAGAATTGAATAAAGTACACATTGAGGTCCCACTTCTACGAGAAATAAGGGACATTATTTAATTAAACCAAAGCATTAGAAATGAGTGTATAAAGACATCAAGAAGGAAAAATAAATACCCAAAGACTGTTAGGGTGGAAGGAAATTTAACTAATCTTATAGCTGGAAACCTTATTTCCCCAAAATATGGTGATCTTGAGAGTCCAATAATTACTATTTGTATAAAAAATAAGTCAATATATAATGTTTTGGTGGATCTTGGTGCTTCCATCAATGTCATAACAATAGAAATGTTCAATCTGTTGTCCTTAACAGGACTACAGCCTACCAATAATGTTCTTCAATTAACAGATTAGTCCATTAATTTACCAGATGGTGTGATTGAGGATATAATGGTCACCATTGAATCCTGGGAGTATCCTATCAATTTTATAGTCTTACAGCCTAAATCTCAGAAATTGGGGTATCCAGTCATCTTGGGAAAACCTTGGTTGGCCACTGTTGCTGCATATATTAACTGTAGGTCGGGAAAATGACCATTCTAAATGTGTAGAAATCCAATCATATTTCATTATATCCTCCTGCCCATCCTTATGTGTATGTTTTTGAACATTTATGGGTAGATCCTTTGGATACTAACTCTCTGAGTTCTTCTTATTTGGCCACCATTCTAGTGCAAAACCATATGACGGAATTTGTTGAGTCGTACACACTAGCTGATGCAAACGTCTCTGTGACTCTTGAAATCATCATTGTGGATACATAAATAGGAACTTTGACTGCATACCCATTTTCTCTAGACACGTATGATGTTATTTTCTTGGTAAGTGATACTTCTAATGAGGCTTGTAAAGAAATCTATGCTTATAATGCAGAATACACAGTCCCTGATTTCTATTGTCCTTTGACCAAGATTTTGTATCTTAACAATATACCCATTTTGCACATGCTTCAGCCCCATGTTTTCCCATTGAATTATTTAATTACCAATGTAGGGCTCACTCTTTTGAATGATACCAAGCAAGTTCTTATTGACATAGGAAAAGAACTGACCATTGGTAATAATTTGGGTAAGTGCAGCAAGTTGGGCTCGACAAAAAAGGGCTCATAAGTGGACGTCATATTGCAAATAACAACATAATATCAACTTGTAGGGATTTTTAGAAATGCATACACTCAAAGTTAGAAAAAATTATATTAATATGAATCGTAGCATCCGAAATCTAGTTTTTAAACTACTAATTTTTTTAAAAAAATGGACAAGTTTAGCTATATTAAACACTCAAAATTCAATGGCTTGGTATTTTTTTTAAAAATGCCTATAAGATTGTAGTCCATTTTCCCGCTGTTTGGATGACCAAAACTTGATATATAATTTTTTACTTTGGTGAGAAGTTAGATGCCGCTATCTATCTTGGGATAGAATTTATTTTGTATTTTTCTGAGCAATATTTTATTTTTTATGAATTTTTCCATGAAAGTGGTCTAAAAACATAAAGAAAATAGAGCACTTTCCATTTACCCACCATAACTTGATCAAAAAATATTGAAATCAAATAAAATTTTTTCAACATGTATATAATTTCACCATAGTTGGGATGGTATAAGTTTTATCACATTCTGACAAGTGAAACAAACTTTGCAGTCTTAAACGTAGACATAAACATTCACAGGCAAAAGTGTCTTAAAGACCTACTATTAGTAAAAATTTATAAAATGTTATTTATCCACTTCTATTCACTTAAAAATCAATATTTCTACAAAGCTAACAATCTTCCCTACGTGATGGTACCATTTTTATGACATATTTTGACTTTTTGGCATGGTTCAAGTCCGCGGAAGACTAAATTTGATGAGTTGTTGTTTTTGATGTAAAATTCAGAATTTGATGTCCACTTAAAATTGTCCTCCAACTTGCTGCACTTACCCATTTAGACGCCAACCAAGAAGCTAGGGTTCTCGATATTTTGAGGAAACATTCCCACACTTTTTCTTGGGATTACATTGATATGAAGGGAATTAATCCTAACATCTGTACTCACCATATCTACTCTGAAGATGTTAAACCTATAAGGCAGCCACAACAAATAATTAACCCAACACTCAGAGAAATCATTAAAAACGAGATAGAAAAATTGCTGAAGGTAGGATTCATCTACCTTATATCTGATAGTCAGTGGGTCTCACCATTAGTTATAGTTCTGAAAAAAATGGTAAATGGAGAATCTGTGTTGACTATAGGGAACTTAATAAAGCCACCAAGAAAGATTATTTTCCCCTACCTTTTACTGACCAGGTTCTAGACAATATTTCCAGTAAGAAATATTTTTCTTTCTTGGATGGGTTTAGTGGGTATAACCAAATCAGTATTGCACCTACTGACCAAGATAAAACCACCTTTACTTGCCCTTAGGGTACATTTTCTTATCAATTCTTACCTTTTGGGATTTGTAATGCACCCGCTACATTTCAGAGAGCAATCTTGGCCATTTTTGTAGATCTTACTAATGACTGTGTTGAAGTTTACATGGATGATTTCACTGTCGATGGATCCACTTTTGAAAAAACTCTAAATGACCTGGGGAAAGTATTATGCAAATGTGATCAAAACCAACTATCCATGAGTCATGAAAAATGTCTGATGATGGTGGATTAGGGAATTGTCTTAGGTCACCATGTTTCTTCCAAAGGTATATAGGTTGACCCCACAAATATCACAGTCATCACTCAGATACCTACACCAACCAATCAGACTGACATCAGAAGTTTCCTTGGACATGCAGGGTATTATCTGCGATTCATCAAATATTTTAGTAAAATTATTGCAACTATGTTCTCATTGTTAAAAAAAGATTGTGTTTTTGAATGGTCCCCTCAGTGTCAATGTACATTTGATATTATCAAAGAGAAGCTAACCACTTCCCTAGTCTTACGAGGCCCTGATTGGGGGAAACCTTTCCATATCCACATTGCTACCCCTAATACAGCCATGGGCATTGTTCTTGGGGAAAAAGATCAAGAGGAACACATGTATGCCATTTAATTTATCAACAAGAACCCGAATCCTATGGAAAGAAACTACACTACTACAGAAAAGGATTTTTTGGCTATTGTATACTCCTTGAATAAATTCCGCCATTACATCACTGGGTATAAAATCTTTGTTTATACTAACCACTCTGTCATCCAATCTTTTATGAATAAACCAGTGGTCGAAGGTCATATTATTAGATGGTTACTCTTGTTACAGGAATTCAATCTTACAATTATCGATAAGCCTAGGAAATATAATGTTGTTGTTGATTTCCTTTCGAGATTGAATGTTTCAGGTAATGATGAGGCATTCCATGATCAATTTCAAGACAAAAATTTGTTTTCTATATCAACTAAGACTTCATGGTTCGCCGATCTCGCAAATTATTTAACAATAGGGAAGTTTCCTACCTATTTTACTCGTAAGGAGAGACAGAGACTGGTTAAAAATAGTGCAACATATAAATGGTGTAATGGAATTTTATTCAAATTTTGTCCTGATATGGTTCTTCATAGGTGTATTTGAGAAGATGAATTATACAACATACTGCGAGCTTGTCATGATGAGACCGGAGGAGGACATTACTCAGTAAAGAGGACAATTCACAAATTTCTTAGAGTTGGGTACTATTGGCCTTCCCTCCACAAGACTATTAAAAAGTATGTGTGGCAGTATGATGCATGTCAAAGAATGGGGAAGCCTACACTCTCAATGGAAATGCCTCTTAATCCTCAGCTGGTCTTAGGACCATTTGAGAAATGGGGAATTGATTTCATTTGACCTTTTGATCCCTCATCCTTTAGGAAATAATACCTTTTGGTATGCACAGACTACGTCACTGAATGGGCTGAAGTTCAAGCATTGGCATCTGCCAATGAGGATGTTTTTGCTAATTTCCTATACAATCAGATATTGCTACAATTTGGGCCCCCCTGAGCCATTGTATCTGATCAAGGTCCTCAATTTGTGTCAAAAATGATTGAGGTTTTTCTATAAATCTACTGAATCAAGCACTGAAAATCATCATCATATCACCCCCAATCTAATGGGAAGGTGGAAGTAACCAACAAAGAACTTGAGAAAATTCTAACTAAATTGGTCAGTGTTGACAGAAAAATTTGGTTCCAAAACTTACTGAGGTAGTTTGGGCCTATAAAACAACCTGGAAAACCACTACTGGTTTTTCCCCCTATGAGTTGGTATATGGGAAGAATCCACTGTTACATGTCAAGTTTGAGTTGCACACTTGGAGAACAACACTAGAAGTTGGCATCGATTGGGATGAAGCACAATGTGAATGGGTGATGTAGCTGAATGAATTGGATGAAATGCAGATGGAAGCAAAACAGTAGGTGGAAATTCTCCAACATCAAAGGAAGACTTGACACTATGCTCATATCAAATCTAGGACATTTCACGAGGGAGAATGGGTCTTACCCTTTGATTTCAAATATCAACAGTTTAAAGGTAAGTTACTGACACGCTGGTTAGGCCCCTATCAGATCGACAAATTGTTTGATAATGGCTCTGTGTGACTATTACCAATCAATGACGACAAAAGGACTCTTCTTATGAATGGACACAGACTCAGGATTTATCAACAACCTCTTGACAAGAGAAATTTCACCAGTGATATCATGCTGAGTGAGGACATACATGCTGAGGTGGATCTTCTCCCATCAGGCTTGGAGTGATTGTTGCCTTTCAATTTAAATAAATGAGGATGGTCATGAACTTGATCTTCTTCCCTTAGTTAGTTGTTTTGCTTTCAATAAATGCATAAATATTCATTGTTTAAAGGGCACTAATCACATTTAATTTCAAATTCCAAGATGTGGGAATCTACGGATATCAAACACCAAACTTAGCATGGGTAAGTGAATTCTGACTCACTACAGATATTTCCTTATGAAGCAACTCCCAATGCATTAACTTATCATAATTGCATCCATACACAATGTTCAATGTCTTTATTACGGATATCCTTCCAAATCTAACGCTACGACATGATGGCCATAAGGGTGTAATGAGTCATGATTTCCATGCACATCACATGTGTCACATTCTACGAAAGGAAAAGGTGGAAATTATATTTCAAGTGATGGGATGTGCACCGTCTCATATATAAAAAACCCTCAGGGATAAATTGTCTTGTTCACCTTTTTACGCCACAAAATTTTCTCTTATTTTACATGACTCAAGGATCAAGGTGCATTTCAAATTAATAGTTCCTAACCACTTCTTGTCATGTCTTTATGAATATTGAGCACACCATTCTACCTACCATCACACTGTGAATTTGAGAACTCCCTTATTCTTGTTTCTCTATTATCTAGATTCATTCGCCTTCAGCATGGGACAAACGAAAAAGTCAAAGCCCAATTCTAAGGACCCATTACTCAGGAACGTTGCACTTTCGAATGTGTTTTATGATTCCAGTTGGCTTGAATTCATCTGGAAATTCAAATGTTTTGATGAAGTTGTCATGGATGAATTCTTGGAAAATTTTGAAGCAAATTGCTCATTCTTTGGAGGGAAGTGAGTAGAGATTACTAGCCAGGTAGTTTCTGAACTATCTGGCTTGCCAAATTTTGGTCTAAAAGTCATGACGAATGCTCCCCTCAAAGACTTTCTTTCTCTATTTTATGAGGAGGGTGAGGTATTTCCCGAGGTTATCCTTACCTCCTAGGGTGTTTAGAAAGGAATTAAGAGGGACAGTCTACCTGAAATTTGGAGGGATATGGCCAAATGGGTTAACAAATATTTTATATGAGATGACCAACCTTCTGTGTTGGGTGGCGATACACTCAAAATTCTCATTCATTTGAAGAAAGGATGCATCAACCCTTCCCTCGGGGTAAATTTATCAAAATACTTTACAGATGAAGTTATCAAAGTTGGCCAAAAATACAAGACTCAAGAAGGAAAAGCAGTGCTAAAGCACCCAGGGCTCATTCACTTACTGTGCTTACATCAATTTTCTTAAGCCAAAGAGAAGGCTTGAAAGGATGAGTTTCGGTGAGGGTTCCAGGCCAAAGGAATTAAAATCAGGGCCATCTTCCACACCTCGATCCAATCTTGCACTAGCCTCTCACCCTACAGACAAGTAGAAGGAGGAACTTGGAACTCTGACACATGTGGACAAGTCTAGTGATAAAGTAATTCCATCTTCAACCACTTCTAGTTCAAATGGTAGGAATACCTTGGCTCCATCTTCTTCTATATGCCCACAGCCACGATGCTCTTGTACATTGCATAAAACTAGAAGTTCTCGATCGAAGGGTTTCCTTGATGTTTCTGCCCCTGTGTGGGAAGTAAGGGATGAGGTAGACAACCTACTTGTCCCCACTAAAAAATCACCCAACACTATCTTCATTGCAACTAATCCTTCCCCACAGTATTCATCTATGCCCACATCTTCAGAAGTCCACTCCACAACTCTGGAAACTACTTCGGTAACTGACGCCCAAAATCCTGCTATAACATCTACTGCAATGGACATTGGTCACCTAGGGTTATGTCAAACCACCAATCCGCATAGTTATTTGGAAGAAATTACACTCCTTAAGGCCTAGTTGAAAGGTATGGATGAAACAAACTTATCTTTACAAACTGAATTTACCCAATGCACAGTGGAAAAAGTTGGAGAAATAACTGCTTTACAAATTGAAGTTAGTAGCTTAAAGAGACTGATGGATAGAGGTCTTAGTATTTTGAATGATCTCCACAAATTGTCTCTTCATAATTCAGAATTAAAGGAGGAAAATAAGAAATTAAAAGGGGAGATGGAAATTATCCAAGATGAAAAACAAAAATTACAATCTCTTTTGGACTTTGTCTATCCTCTAGCTTGTAAGCTCTTATCTTGTAGGAAACCCTTCTCTATTTACAATATGTTTGTTCAGGAGCAGTTTTATTCTTGGTAGTTATTTCAGTTGTGTTGTCAGGCACCTTACGAAGCTCTTGATGGTAATGTTTTCTTATCTATTTACAAATCAAGTACAACAGAAATTCAAAACTTGCTTTGTGAGTTTTACCTCCATAATATGTTAGTTTCCAATGTCCTGGATTTTTTAATTAACTTGTTCGTGGGGGATTTTCAATTAAAATACTTTTAGTCCTTGCTGTGAAATCAGATCACATGGGGTGAACAAATGGATATCTTCAATCACACGGATCAAACAATAGGATTCTATATTCGGCCTACACATCATATTGATGTGGCTTTGCGGAAAAAGTTTAGATCTCTTTACTACCAAGCAGGTGTTTGAGAGAATAATTTTAAAATGTTATTGAAATGTGTAGAGGATTTTGAAACCTAAAGTTAGTAGCACTTCAGGGCAGTGGGGCAGGCCTATGATAAGAGATGGGACACTTTAAGTTTACCATTAAAATGAAGGGAGGTTATTTCCCCTTAGAATTTGAGTTGGATTATGTGACGGGGTGATGCCCTCATCACAATCATAAGGTAGTTGTCAGAAAAAACTAGCAAGCAATACAATAATGAATAGGCAGGACTTTAGGTGTGACCACCTCTCCTCTTGAGTCCTACTATCACCTGGTAAAAAAATGTTGCACAATCAAATGAGAGTTTCATAACTTGGGTCGAAGTCACTTCAAATACTCATGGATGTAAAGGTATGAGGAAGCACTATGTTGAACAGCTCGAAGAGTATTACATGGCTCAATAGCTTGGTCGCAGAGCAGGGAGTAGATATGTTGCATTGGGACATGCAATACGTGAAGTGAGGGGGAAATGATGAGTGCATTATTTGTCTCATTTATATCATTCCTATGTTCAATAAATTATCATCTAGATATGATTTTCTAATGCATGGGGATGCTTTGTATAGTTATATCATAGAAATTTTAAAGCATTTTCCTTGCTTTTGCTCATAAAACCTAATTACCGTATAACTTCCTACTAATTGTCTTCGTGAGGGAAATGTGATGATGTGTGCAGGGAAATGATGAACATTTATTACTGATGTAATTAAGAAGTCCGAGTTTGAAGCTGGAATGTGGAAGCGGAAGACTTTTTCCACATATCGACCTAAAAGTATGGGACTTGTTTCTAACAATCCCCTAGGAATTTATGAGTCTTGGTTAATGTTGATTAGTAGGAGATGTTAGTGTCACCTATTATGGTGAATTCTGTAACTGTTTTTTTCTATATAAAGACACCTTCTTAAGAACATTATAGTAGATGTTATTTTTATATACTCTGCAGTATATAGCCTATGGTATTTAGAACTATTCTTTTCATGAACTAGATATGCTATGGAACTTATTTAAATTAATATAAGTAAGCATCATTTTGAGGTTCTAAAGATGTTGATATTTCCTCTGTTCTAAGGGATAGAAAGGGCCCACTCAAAAAAGGAGATATGAGGTTGTTTACATTCACGTATGCATATGGTTTTCTGATAAGTTTTACTGTAATCTTTATTTTAGTATATTTCATGCAATCTCTAGTTGAACATATTTGTTTTCCCTATTGAAATTTCTATTCATAATATGTGTTTCCTTTTGAGTTTTTGTCGCAACCATGTAATTTC
Source organism: Taxus chinensis (assembly GCA_019776745.2). Taxonomy (NCBI): domain Eukaryota; kingdom Viridiplantae; phylum Streptophyta; class Pinopsida; order Cupressales; family Taxaceae; genus Taxus; species Taxus chinensis. The sequence continues at coordinate 886,924,529 of CM034149.1, forward strand.
AATTACATTCTTTCAATTACTGTATGTGCATTTTCATTTCAATTAGAAGTATAGATTTTAGAATTAATTTCATTGCAGTATCTAAATTCCATAGATTTACATTAATTTTTTGTAGATTAGTATCCAACTTAGAAAGATCTCACAACCACCCCCCAACAGAAAACCCAACAAGAAAATTGGTTACATAAATCTCCATTGCATACAGCCTAGGACATAACCCTGGTTTCTAATGACAGTAACAGAAGATCATGTTAGTTAAATGATTGGAGAATACAATGAACCATCATGAGCCCAAAGAGGAGGAATCCTCGTAGTCCTCTTACTCCATACACTTCTCATCCTCAACATTCTTTACATCATCATTCAACAAGCCCCTAAACTTCTCAGATTTCATGAAATTTGTAGAACCCAAATGGAATAAGGCCATCATCAATCCCTGATGAAGAGGGATTTTTCAACTTTCCTTTTTGGAAATTCTCGATTGATTTGTGCAGGGAATGACTAAGAAAGAATGGGAAATTATAATGCAAACCATGGTGGATATGACTTAACATATAGAAATAGTGGGCATAAAATACCTTGAACCTACCCTCCAAGGTGATAAATTACATCAAGTGTAGGGAGATTTCATTGAAAGGATCAAGTAAAGACTCTCTCTCAAAACCTGCACAGTGATTTCTTAGTTTCTCTTTACCCACAAATATTTTCCCATATCCTCATCACATTTTTTTTTTAGTTTGTAAATATTCCTCCCCGTGTTGTTCATCCCAACCACTATAGAAATAAAATCCACATAATTTTTTATAGAGAAACCCCAAATACTATCCCAGCCATCCTTACAATGAGTACAAAAATCCTTGCTTGTGTATTCTTCATGGCATTAAAAAATCTGAAATAGAGATGACATACCTACCTTTTCTAGCATCTTCCAAACTCTTCTACTAATCCCATTGGTCGAATCAGTTTCTAGATGAACCAGTTGACCACCCATTTTTTTCTCTGTTAAAATGGAAATAAAACAAACCTAGTTTGAAACATTCTTATCCTTTCTTCAACCAATGATCATACTTTATCAAGCCCTTAACTATACCAAATGTCCTTTCTAAACCCAATGCAAGCACTTATAGAATCCAACCTCTATAATGTCTCGTCATTACTTCTTACTCTTTCTTCATACCCAATACTGATAGAGAATTTCTCTCTATCATTACAATGACACAGAAAGTTCAACCTCTTTAATCTTTGTTTGCAAGGTAAAAAACATCCTTGTTCTCATCCCTGTAGGCATGATTATAGGAAATAAGTTAAAGGATGTTTAAATGGCATTCGTCCCATTCTTTTTATTTTAATACAAGCAACAATGAACTTAATCATTTTAATAAATCTTTGAAGGTTGCGATAATGGGTAGCTCGCCATCCTAAATATAATTCAATTCTATCTATATTCTTATTTTATGAATCATGTATTAGAGATTGAATTTTCTCATTCAATACACGATTGAGCTTCATAGTTAATTTAATAACTATGAAGACATTGATAATGAAGAGCTACCCATTCTTAAAAAAAAGTATATTTTCTCTATTTTTCCTAATATATGATTTGAATACGAGAATAGGAAATTTTCCATTCAAAACCAAATTAAATTTAATCTCTATTCTTCTTTAATGATTCCTAGAAGAGACTGGGTGTCTTCCTATTCAAGATAAAAAAAAATTGTTTGTATGAGAATGTGCATATGCCAATTCTAATCATTGCAATACAAGCAATGTTGAACTTGATCATTACTAATGGGGAAAATAATAAGATATAAGAGAGAAAAGCAATGGTCAATATAATACAAGAATTACTTAACTTAATCAATTTAAAAACTATATGACGGTTGTGAGAATGGACAACTTGCCATTTTAAAATTTATTAGATTTTATCTATATTATACTTTTATTATTCCTATATGGGATTGGGTAGTTGTTCATTAGATACAAGATTGAACATATTAATTTTAATACATGTGAAGGTTGTGATTATGGGGAACTTCAAAAACAAATTAAATTTGATCTATTTTTATTATACGATTCCTATATGATAATGGGGAACTTCCCATTATAAAACAAATTAAAATAATTATTTTATCTATATAGTTCATTTATGATTTTTATATCACAATGGGCATCTTCTCATTCAATACAGAAATAAATGCTTGTTTGTATGTATACATGCATATGTTTCTTCTAAACATTATAATACAAGCAATACTGAACTTAAAATTTTTAATACCTCTACAGGTATGGAGATGTGACCATTGAATGGAAGATAAAAATGTTTGTTTGTATGAGAATGGGCGTATGCCAATTCTAATCATTTTAATACAAGCAATATTGAACTTAATTTTTTCAATAACTCTATGAGGGCTATGAGAATGGGCAATTGTCCATTATAAAAAAATATAGATTTTATCTTTGTTCCTCTTTTATGATTCCAATTTTGAGAACGGGTGTTTGCTCATTAGATAAATTACTAAACTTAATCATTTTAATCCCTATATGACAATGACTAAGTTCAATATTTCTTTGCTTGGCAGTGTGCTCGCCCACCAGCTTGGCAGGTCAAATAGCCCACTCATCTCGGTATGTAGCACCCAATCCTAGTTCGGGAATTCAACTTGCACGCTCAACTCTGCAAGTCAGCTCACTTGCCCAGCTCGACCAACCAGCTCAACTAGTCAGCTCGACAGGCTAGCTCGACAAGCCAGCTCAACATGCCAGCTCAACAGGCCATCTCGACATATCAACTCACCCACCCAACTTGAAATGTCAACTCACCCACCGAGATCGGCGAGTCAGCTCTCCCGCCGAGCTCGGTGAGTCATCTTGCCCTCCGAGCTTGGTGAGGCAGCTTGCCCGCTGATCTTGGCAGAATGGCTCACCTCCACATCTTGGCCTACCTAGCTAGGCCACCCAGCTCAAAAAATAAGTAATGTTGCTTAGGTGGTAACCCCAAACTGTAATTTGGTAATAACAAAACCATTAACTCCCCATCTTAGCATAAAGTATTGGAAGTGTTTTTTCTAGAATCAAATTATTTTTTTATAAGGGAATGATATTGTTTAGAATTTGAAACATGCAAGAAATGGTCATATTTAGAGGCATCCTTTTATAACAATGGAGGATAATACTATGCATGTCTTTCAAAATATTGAAGTGATATTCTTAAAACACATATCAATAATATAAAAGACCAAAAATATGATATTATCTTTATATTCAAATCAAAATATAAGAGAAATAAAGTAGGATGATATTCTTCATCTCATAATAAATTAACAGATAAGAGTTAGAAGTATCTCTGAAACTTATCTTCAATTTGAAAAATAAATAAAATAGTTCTTCACTATAAAAAAGTAAATTCTTCTTCTAATAATGAAACATTCTCAACCTGCGGAACTCACCCACATAGCTTAGAAAAAAGCAATGCCACCCAGGTGGTAAGACCACTCGGTAGTTTGGTAAAATCATAATAGATGACTCCCAGTATTAGAAACTACAATTTGGTTAATAACTACACATTTATTTCAAAACATTGAAGTAATATTCTTAAAACCCAGATAAAAAATATAGAAGATAAATAAAGGGCATTATTTTTATACCCAAAACAGAATATAAGGGAAAGAAAACCAAATAATACTCTTTATCTCATAATGATTCAATAGAGATCAAGAGTTAGAATAATTCATGCCTCAATTTTTCTTCAAATCTTGTGTGTCACATTGCGAAACGGTCTTACAAAACTGAGGGATCCCAAAGTGGTAAGGATAAACAAAATTTTAGCTAAGAGGATGAACAATATCTCAGAAATATTCTTCAAATCGTCTTCTTCACACGGGAAAATAGTCTAACGAAACGGGCAACCCAAAGTGGAATAAAAAACAAAAAATAAAAAACTGGATAAGAAATAAAGCAGAAAGGATGAACAAGAAAGAAATATCTTCGCCAACCCATGCTAAACCTTGCAATTCGCAATACTGATCCCATCATCAAAAATAGTAACCACCGTCATTCTCTGTACAGTGTGACAAAGTGGTGTGAATTAATTGTCATTAATTTCACCAAATTTCCCTCCAAAGGGCGGTCAACGGCATGTTTGACAAACAAGTATCCTTCAATTAATAAAAAAAAAGAATTTTCAATTAATAAAAAAATAATGGTGGAAAGCAATTTGTTTCCAAATTAATGGACTCGTTATTCCAAGGTCAAAAACAATATACATATTACAAAATATTGTAGCCATGATTTAGGTTTAATAACTGCACTTAAAATATCATTTAAATTTTCAAAAAAAATCATAGCCATGTTTTAGGTTTATTGCATATAAAATAAAATAAAATAAAATTTTTAAACTTTATGATAGTCATGATTTAGGTTGTTTACATTTAAAATAAAATAGATTTTTTAAACGTTATCATAGCCATGTTTCAGGCTATTTTTTTTCATGTGAAATTAATTGTACTAATTTGTATTAGAGAGGGGATAGTTAGGGAAACTATATATGACGCATGGTTTTCACGAAATCACTTAAATGTTGAATCGTTTACTTGCTTCAAGCACTCCTTGAACTCTAGATGGGAATGTTGACTTAAATAGAAAGAGGGGATGTGTGGATTGATCCAAAATATATATTATTATTTCTTCATTGGTTACACAGGACAATCCTATTATTTGGTATTAATACCATATTTTATGATATCGAAGTTTTTTTCTTATTTGTATTTTTTGTCACATTGAACCTTGAGTTGTATTTTTTAATATATTTCGATAGGTATCTTCGATATTTATCAAGTTTCATTATAAATATCTTGAGTGTACTTGAAAATAATTACATCTCCCATATGTGTTTGTGTTAAAATCACTAATACTATAATATGGTTGTGAAATTGATAAAAACTATATAACTTATAGTAATCACATCAAAGGTTAATATTAGATGTTCTAAATAAGGATATAGTACCTTGGAAGAACATTTAGTGGAATTAGTTTTTATTCTTTTCTGAGAAACAAAATTATTATCTTCACAAAATACACATAGACAGAATGGGCATATGTCCATTCTCATACAAAGAAACATTTTTATCTTATATTGAATGGGCATATGCCCATTCTCATATAAGAATCCTAGAAGAAAAATAGAGGTATTAGCTTGATGCAATACACAAATAGAATGATAATATGTCTATTCTCATACGAATAAACAATTTTATGTTGTATTGAATGGGCATATGTTGATTCTCATATAATAATCGTAGAAAAAAATAAGAGGTAATATTTAATTTGTTCTATTATGGACAGTTTCCCATTCTCACATCCTTTATAGTGATATTAAAATGATTAAGTTCAATATTGTTTCAATAAGTTACAAGGGTTAGAATAGACATATGTCCATTCTAATACAAACAAATAATTTTATTATTGTGATGAGAATGGGGATATGCCATTTCTCATACAAATTTTTTTTTTATCATTTTGATGAGAATGGGGATATGCCATTTCTCATACAAACAAGGATTTTTATCATTGTGATGAGAATGGGTATATGCCCATCATCATAAACTAAATATAGACAGAAACACAAATTCTCCTATGTAAAACATAAAGAATGGATGACAATTAGATCATTTTATGATAATGCTTGAAATGGAAAAATTCCCATTCTCATAGTCAGTGAATATGGGAAGTATGAGGAATTATTGTAAAAGTAATATGTTAATGTGACGAAGATATTTGGATGAAGTGGTTAAAGCAATCAAGTTTCTAGTTAACTTCACTTTAACCTCTATTTATTTATTTATCATCATTTAAATTCAACCTCGTCTATTTATTTATTATCAATTAAATTCAAATGAGTCAAGTTCAATCATAGTTTAGAAATCATGTTATAAATATATTCATGTCAATTTTAATTATATGTATAAGTTTGAAGTATTTCCAAACCTTACTAAATTATAGAAGTTCACAACTCATGTGCTATGTGTATTTAATATAATTACATGCGTACATACATGATAATTTTTAATTTATTTTCTACAGTGGTTTAATATATTTTCCATCATTTTGCAAACTTTGTATTTTATGTTGTTACAAAAGCAGGGGCTTTTGTGTTTGTAGAGGATGATCATGTGCACTTATTTTCAAAAGGAACCAAATTTGCAGAGGGAAGAGTATATCCAAGTAGGAAGACACTACATTTCAAATGATAGGCGCTGCAAGGAGAATAAATGTATTGCTATGTTTTAAATAATATAGTGCACGCCTTTATATAGGCCGATAGGGAGCGCTGTGAGGGAGACAGTTATTCAACTGTCCACTAACAAATACTAACACAAATGTATTAATCTGCTAACATTCCACCCCTTAATACATTGCTCTTACAAATTTACCCCCTAAACAAATCAAAATTCACCTTGCCAAGAGGCTTGGTGAGAATATCTGCAACCTGAGAATCAGTAGGGCAGTACTGGAGCTGAATTTGGTGGTTCAAGACCTGTTCACGAATGTAGTGACATTCGACCTCAATATGCTTTGTTCGTTCATGGAAAATAGGATTCTTCACAAGCTTCAACACACCTTGATTGTCGCAGTGAATGATGGGAGGTTTCTCTTCAGGAATCCCTATATCTGCAAGAATGCGACGTAACCAAATTGCTTCGCACACAGCTCCTCGTGCAGCGCGATATTCAGCCTCAGTGGATGAGAGAGCAACAACAGTTTGCTTCTTGCTGATCCACGAGATAGGTCCAGACCCGAGATGAAAAACATATCCTGAAGTGGATTTCCTGTCATCAACGGATCCTGCATAGTCTGAGTCTGTATATCCCTGTAAGAAGAACTGAGTGTTCTTCTGATACTCCAGACCAAAGTCAACTGTACCTCAGACATATCTCAACACATGCTTTGCTGCTATCCAATGACATTTCTTCGGCTCCTGCATAAATCTGGCGAGATAGCTCACCACAAAGCAAAGATCTGGTCTGGTATAAGTCAAGTAAATGAGACTCCCCCCAAGCTGCCTGTAGTGAGTGCCATCTACCTGTGGTGAATCCTGGAATCTAGATAATTGCAAACCTTTTTCCATAGGTGTAGACATTGGTTTACAATCTGACATTCCATACTTTTCAAGGAGTGTCTTGGCATATTTCATCTGGGAGATGAAGATATGATTCTTCTTCTGCCATATCTCTAAGCCAAGACGATAGTGAAGTAGCCCCAAATCAGTCATGTCGAAGGATTTCTTCAGATCATTCTTTACATCATCTACAAGATTGTCAGAACTTCCTGTGATCACAAGATCATCTACGTACAAAACCAGAATGACAATCTCTGTTCCTACCATCTTGATATACAAATTTGTATCTGAGGGGCTACGAGTGAATCCATGTTGTAATAGGTGATCATCAATTTTTATATACCATGCCCTAGGTGCTTGTTTAAGTCCATAAAGAGACTTTATCAGACGACATACCTTATGTGGTTGATGCTTGTCTACAAACCCTTCAGGTTGGGCCATGTACACTTCTTCTTGTAGATCACCATTTAGAAAAGCACTCTTGACATCCATCTGCTGAAGTTTCCATCCATTTTGTGCTGCCAGTGCACATACAACTCTGATGGTTTTGATCTTCGCAGTGGGTGCAAAGGTCTCGTCATAGTCAATTCCTTCTTGCTGAGCATAACCCTTTGCAACAAGTCGTGCTTTGTGTTTGTCGATTGAACCATCTGCCTTATATTTTGTTTTGAAAATCCATTTGCAGCCAATGGATTTCTTACCTGGAGGCAGATTGACAAGTTCCCACGTCCGATTCTGAATCAGGGAATCATACTCAGCATCCATAGCCTGTTTCCACTGTGGTTGGTCTAATGCCTCACGAACAGTGTCAGGTTCGGTGCTCTCAAAAACTGAACTCATGAGTGCAAAATTTACCTCATGTCTAGCTTGACTTCGTGTTCTAACTCCCGTAGAAGTACCAAGAAGTGAGTTCAGGTGTGCATCCCTGATAGTACTCTAGACCCATTTTGGACGTCGGCGCTGCTGATGTGAAGATGTGTTTTCCAGTGTGCCAAGATCAATGAACAAGTCTCCACTCAGCTCTTCTTCTCTCTGAGAAGAATCATCTTGCTCATCATCTGGATGTGTGAGAAATCTATGTGACGAGGTCGGTACTGGATCTCCATTGTGTGGCAAGGAGTCAAAGGACGACTCATCACATACCACATCTCGACTCTCGTAGATCTTCTTCGTCTCAGGATCCATGAGACGATATGCCTTTGAGGTAGTACAATACCCCAAGAAAAGACATGGCAGTGTCTTTGGATCGATCTTCTTCCTTCTCTTATCTGGAACATGCATATATGTAGTACAACCAGAAACTCTTAAATGATGAATAGAAGGTTTATGACCAGTCCATACCTCTTCCGGTGTCTTGTTCTGCAAGATCTTCGTGGGTGCCCGGTTGAGTAAATACACTGCTGTCTGGACTGCTTCTGCCCAAAACTGATCCTCCAACTTGGCGGTTGAGAGCATACAACGAGCCATCTCCATGACAGTCCTGTTGTGGCGCTCGGAAATCCCGTTCTGTTGGGGCGTATAGGGAGCAGTCAAATGTTGCTGAATGCCATGCTGCTTCAGGTATGCTAAGAACTTCTTTGACACAAATTCCCCCCCTCGATCTGAGCAGAGGAGAAGAAGAGGCTTCCCAGACTGCCTGGTGGCTTGCTGGTAGAAGGTTTGGAAATTTGCAAGTGCCTCACTCTTCTTCCGAAGGAAATATACCCACATTTTCCATGAGTAATCATCAATGATGAGCTGAAAGTACACAAAACCTTGAAAGCTAGCTGGCAGGGGTCCGCACAGATCGGTGTGAACGACCTGAAGATGCTCTGTAGAATGATAAGAGCTCTGTTTGAATGGACCTCTATGTTGTTTGCCCGCAAGACATCCCGAGCAAACAGGTAAGGAATGGGAGAGTGGAGGAAGCCCTCTTACCATTTCCTTAGCACTGAGTTGATGCAGAGCCCCGGCAGAAAGATGACCATATCGAAAGTGCCAAAGTGCAGTGGACTCTGCCGTTGATGCAGAGAGAGCAACGCTAGATGAAGTGACCGCATCCAGTGCAAATAGACGGCCCTTCAGAAATGCGTGAGCAATGACTGACTCTCCCTGGGAAATGATGCAGGACTTGACCCCTTTTTCAACAAAGAATTCAACCTGCATTCTATGGTTAAGAAGTTGACTTACAGACAAAAGATTTGAAGTCAAACCTGGAACATAGAGCACCTTTGTGAGTGTACATCTTCGTGTTCCAAGAGGAATGATGACATCACCAATCCCTGCTGCAATATACTCTTGATTGTCTGCAATGGTGATCCGATCTCCAGTGGGTCGGTCACTCAGAGTATGGAACAACTTCTTGTTGCTAGTCATGTGTTTGCTGGCGCCTGAATCAATCAACCAGACATCTTCTGACGGCTGTGAAGTCTGTGAGACTAGAACAATGTCAGAATGAGTCGAATCTGGTACCTCTTCATCGGAGGTGGCATCCTGCTGAGCAGCAATGTGGCCCTTCTACCTCTGATTACGAGCATGCCATCGGGATTTCTTGGAAATTCTGGTGAAGAACAAGGGGGAAATAAATACACAGTGAAAACGGTTAGGAGGTGTAACCGCTTGTACCCAAACTAACCAATAAACAATGTATTAAATTTGCTAACATTCCCCCCCTTAATATATTGTTTTTTAAAAATCTACCCCAGATTCATCATCTTGTTACGTCACGACATGTCCTATTTGCTTCTTGCAACAAGGACTTTGCCTGGATTTCCATACTTGTGACCGTTGTAATAACAGTTCGCAGTCATGTGCGTATCCGTAGAGCAAATGTGGCACCACCGATCCACCTTGTGATTATGTTGCTTCTGGGGTGGCTGCTATGGTGGCCGCTGTGAAGATGGCTGCTGAGCATGCTGCTTCTGATTTTGGAGGGCTGATTGCCCTTTCCGAGGCTTATGTTTTTGCCTCGTGATGAGAGCCTTGTCTTCGAAGGCTTCTTGTACATTTTGCATGGCTTCTTCCTGCTGGAGATAATTCACCAGGGTTGCAAAACTCACCTCCTGTTGAGTAATTGTCAACGTGGTGATCAGTGTCTGAAACTATGAAGGAAGAGCTCTCAGGGTGAGCGGGACTAGCAACTTGTCGTCCACTGGTTCACCGAGTGCAGAGAGTTCTGCACGTAACTCAGCTACATGCCGTAAGAAGGCTTCTACTGATTCGCCTTCATGCATACTCATCGTATGAAGCTTGGTCTGAAGTTGCAACTTTGACATCAGATTCTTAGCTTCGTAGATGGTACACAATGCACTCCATGCCTGAGAAGAAGCAGTTGCTTCCCGAATGTACGGCTGCACCTCATCAGAAAGACTGAGGGTGATGAGCATTAGTGCTTTCGCATCAGCCTTTTCATATTTTTCCAACAGATCATCATCTGTGGGAGGGGCGCCTTTGCCAGAGACAATCCCCCAAAGATCTTCGAATTGAAGAATCGTCCGCATTTTGGTTTTCCATGCAGTGAAATTTGGCCCTTTCAAGAGTTGGGCATCGGATAGCAATATTTTTGGAGCAGACATTTTCAAAAACTCAAAAATGTATCTTATTTATTTATTTATTTTTCAAAATGGCTACAATGCTTACTGAAGGAATCTGTCCCGAAGATGGGCTCTATAGGCTCGTGCAGTGAGACACCAACGCTCCTGTGGGCGTTCTATTTCGCGTTCGTCATCTGCATCATAACCACGTTCAAGTTCTGCACGAATCCACCGTGCTTGACATCGAACGTCGAACTAAAAGTATTCCAACAGTCCTCGGCGCACAATCTCGTCAAAGAGAATGTTCCCAGTGTTGTGTAGCTCATTGATCAAGGCAAAGAACAGTCCAGTGGTGTCTTCGTTGTCATTCAATGCCCAAATATTTGGTGCATTGCTTGCGGTGCTTTGTGCATCAGAAATTTGAGACATACGCGCACACACTGATTTGCTTCCACGCTCCAAGGACAGCACACAGCTCGCTCACAGAGCAATTGGGTGGTCTCAGTCTCCACAGCAAAGAAATGGTGGTCTCAGTCTCCTCGCAAACGTGGGACAGGCACACTCCTCCTTCACGTGAGACAGGCGCACTCCTCCTTCACGCGAGACAGGCGCACTCCTCCTTCACGCGGCAGTCTCCTCCACGCACTATTCGCACCAGTAATGAGTTTCCACGGGTTTCCACGGCGGGACAGGCACTTCCCTCACGCACAGCGCACCAGCAAAAAACATACACCAAAAACGTACAGCAGGGAACCACAAATCAACGCCTGCTCTCCTCCTTCACAGCACGAAACACAGATAGGCAACACTCAAACTTGCAAATGGCGGGACAGACTTCGGTGGACAGTCTTCTTCACGCGCCAGTCTCCTCTCCACGCACGGCGTCTTCCTGTTCTTTGCTGAGACTCCTCTCACGGCGGACAACCTTGCTCCTTCACGCGGGACAGTAGAGAAATGCTCTGATACCAATGATAGGCGCTGCAAGGAGAATAAATGTATTGCTATGTTTTAAATAATACAGTGCACGCCTTTATATAGGCCAATAGGGAGCGTTGTGAGGGAGACAGTTATTCAATTGTCCACTAACAAATACTAACACAAATGTATTAATCTGCTAACATCAAAGATGTGGGAAGAGGATTTTTTGTTGTCACTGTTAACACAATATTGGATGGGACAGTAAAATTTCCTTTCCTAGTTGATGAATTTGAAACCTAGGCAGATGTCAGGAATAAAGGATACTACATTGCTTGGGAAGAGAGTGAATTGTCAAAGCATGCAGATCCATTCATTCCCCCCAATTTGGGCAGTGAAAAAATTTGTAGTGGTTCAGAGGATTACAATGTAAAGAGTGATGGAGATTCTTGTGATGACAATGAAAGCACCATCGATACAGGTCCTAAATATAGAAAAGATTTGTTCACAGAAAATGTCATTCTCAAACATAAATCTTGTAGCAAAAACGATGACATAGCCATGGGTTATATAACTCATGTGCTATAATTTCATGAAATTGATGGAGAGAGGTTGGGTCCTTTGAATTTTGGTGTATAAATAGAGATTTTGGTAAATATGTGTTTAGAATTCTCAGACTCATTAGAACCTAATAAAACAATTGTTTGGAAAACAAAACATTTGATTTTATAAGAAACAAGAACTTCGCTTATGATTAAGGAAGGGGGTTCTCAAATGGTTGGTCTGCACCTTGTACACAGTGATCAACACAATTTGAACTTCAAGGGAGTTGTTACAAAAGTAATCCATTACTGCTTGATTGAGTCTAAATTTGTAGCAGAAGGAACACTTACAAACATGGTTGAAGGAGACATGGTACATTTTAATAGATTGGATACAAATAGATTTGGTGTGCACATTGATAGATTATTCAACCCTCCTTGCAAAGGATGTTGTTTATCTAAAGGATCTGTCATACAATGGCTAGCTAAGCAATTGAACGACATAAACAGTTCTCAAATGGATATTAGATTAAAAGAAGTCCCAAATGAGGTTGAGGTCATTATGTGGGATGCATGAGAAGAGTGAAAACACCATTTTTTTTTATCCAATTTCATATGATGCCAGTAATCACAATCAATCCGACAGAGTCATAAAAAGATGTTGTAATGCTACAAAATGTCTGAAGCTGGATACCCCTCAAGCCAATCCATCAAATCAAAATTCTAATGAGGATAGAACATGGTCAATATTTTTAGAAGAAGTGGAAAATGCGGAGTTTAGTGTTTGAAAATATAATTGTCTCCAAAAATTACCTTTTGCTTCAGTTATAGTTCAAAATTTGTGGCGCACAACTAGAGCCATGAATGATCACAAAAAAAATTTGTGTTTGATGCATTAAAAACAAATGCCATCTTCAATTTTGGTAAGAAAACTATGGAGATATATAAATTAAATTTGATGGGATGGATGTTTGTCAGAATGCATGGAACAAATTATATGGGTACCCAAGGAGTTTCTTCTATAAACATAAATCTGAATGAATAAGTAGAAATAGGCTTGTAGTGAATGAAAACACTGGAAAGGAGAAACAAAGGTCAAATATTGCCACAACAATTGTTTGTATATCAAGAATTATTGAGATAAATTTAGATATCTCTCTACATCTGACTCTATATATAGGACATGATGGAGTAAAATTTCCCCAAAGGTTTCTTCCTTCATTCTATACTCAAAATATACTACGGAAAAATGCAATGAGGAGCTTGAAATCTTGAAACTTCCTCAGGTGTAGTAGTTAAGTTTGAGCAACATAATGAACAAAAGTTTTCCACATGTTTCCACTGCAAAAAAAAAATCAATATGGGGTTTCAAAACAACCTCTAGTGTATGAAAGTTCCCTTGTCATCTGTATTAAATGCAGGGCTGTCAGACATAATGTTAGAGAGTATCTGCTCCCTCAAGAGTGGAAGAATAAATTACATGGATGCCCATCCCAGGCTAATGGTCCTATTTAGACGGCCCTTGACTTGCAGGAAAGAACTTTTGAGTCGATTCAGAAAGAAACAAGGGATTCTGCACTGCTGGTGACTTCTCTGGATGTGGGGAAGGTAAAGTTTCTCATGGATCATCAAATAACTATGAGGCAGGGGTTAGGGACAGATGACCCTATTATTTCCTACAATGATTCAAGTCTTTCGCTAGTGAATACACTGGTTAATCAGATAAAAGGCATTACATAACAAATAACTAGATGACATTGTTGATGCGCTGGAAAATGATGAGGAAGACAATGTTGATGCGCTGGAAGATGAAGACGATGCCAATTTTGAAGATGCAATGGAAAATGATGATGTATACCCAAGTGTTTTTTTAATTATTGGTAAATAGTTTTTTGAAAGGGACTATACCCTTGTACATTAATGGCTCAGAAGCCAGATGTGCCAATGTGAGTAAAAGAACATAAGATCAAAATCCGGATAACACGATAAGGAAAAAGGCAGGAAGATATCCTACCACGACAAGTACCAAAACCCACAACACACAGCGAGTAAACAACAATAAAGCAAGATCAACTTAGGTGAAAACTGTTATATCCTTCTTTAGTGCATCAGCGTGCACTCCCCCCACAGAAACCACGATATGATTGTATACTTACAGTACACCAATCCAAATTGTTTCCGTCTTCCACATCTAAAACCACTTTTAATTTACCGTTTAAATTGGGTGAATCAAGCTTTGAATCCCGCTCCTCCAAAGATAAAAATGACATCCATTTTCTAGAACTGTCCTTCCTTTCACCAGTATTCATGTTAGCGTTTAATAGCAGTTTGTTATAATCTTTGTTAATGATATTCTGTCGGTTGTCATCCTCCATTTCAGGTGCAAATTCTGCCACACTTTCCTCTTCCTCAGAGCTAGTTTCCCATTCCGAGGATTCGCTATCTTCCTTGCTTGGCACATGGTCAACTATTTTTTTATTTTCCCACTCCTCCTCCGTCGTTTCATTCTATCCTACATGGGAAGAGGGTGTGACTTGCCCAACAAAATTTGTAGGTTCCACGTCACCTCCTCGCAGCGCTTCGGTCAGTTTTGACGGATTAGACCCACCCTTGCTGCAGTCGCCTTTGTATAGAGGATGAGGGACCTCGTCGTTGATGGCTTACAGCTTCCATTCTTCTTCTCTTTTGCTTCTCCCATCTATTCCTTTCTCTTCCCTTGCTAAACATGTGCACAGTTTGGTGTGAAATTCAATCTTCCAGCATTTGGGATAGACTAACCCATGGTCATCAGGAATTACGTTTTACACAAATCATCCAGTGGGGGAAGACACTATGATGTTCTTAGGGAGAACAGCCCCCATCTCCATGCTAACACAGAACCATGCTCTTACAAGCCTACTTCTGGCCTTTGTTGCAGGCTCCATAGAGATTAACTCTCCCATTGTTGTTGCTATGCCAAGTAGGACTTCGTCCTCTGAAAATTCCACTGGAAGAGTTGGCAGGGAGACCTAAATGGGTAGGTCTTTGATCTGAAGAGAAACCCCTGGCTTCCATCGCTTCAGATGCAGGGTAGCTCTTCCAAACAACCAAGGTGCTTCGTTGAGGACCTTAACCATCTCTTCTTCCTTTGAAAAATTGAAAAGAAGGGAACTATTGGGTAGAGAAATGATATCTACCCAACAACACCATTTACGCCTGCACCATTTACAGACTGCATCAATATTGGGCCGGTACCCTACAAAATCTCTAATGAGCGCAAAAGAAAACCTAGATTTGCCCTTCTCGATCACTGATGCCATGACAAAAATGCAATGAGCTTTCTCTTCTTCATCCCAGATGGGGGAAAGAACAACATTCTCTCCTGAGGATTGAGGGAACAACCTGGATGCCCAAGTGTTAGTCATTGGCTTATTTTATTAATGTTACCTGATCCGTCTGATTTTTCATTTTCGTGAGCTAATTTTGGTGAAAAAATAGAAATTTACTCCTCTGCTGAAGACATGGAGGCATGCCAGTCTCCTCCGTAGTATCAAGTGTTGATGGATCTCCTACCTCGACATTGGTTGGTTTGCCTTCTTTACCTTTGAATTGTTCAGGGATTCGTTATGATGAAGAATTTTCGACTTTAGCACAAGATAATTTAGTGGATTATTTTGAAGAAAGAAGATGGAAACGAGAGGAAAGAAGATTTTATAAAGGAAAATTGGAAGTTGTTTTGAATTTGTATAATGTCCCTGGTTCGTTATATAGGCCTTCTAGTGGATCAACCCCCATCCCTCTTGATCTAGACTCCCTAAAAATCATTAAGGTTTGGGAGGGCCCAGGGTATAAAGACTATATGAGGATGAATTTTGGCTCACATAAGGAACCTGAGGATACGCCCGATGAAATTGGTTTGAATATTGTCCACCATAGTAAGTACAAGCTTAGGTGAATGTTGGTTTTTCTTTTTTGATCCTTTGTCACTATCGGGCTTCTATTTTGCTGACTTTATGCTTATATTGTGCCTTCTTCAGGATTTTTATGTGCTTTTTTTGGTCTCATGCTGACTATTTGGTTGTTATAGTCTTGTTTTGCTCCTTTTGGATTTGTAATGTTTTATTTGCGCTTTTGTCTCTTTGTATCTGGGTAGGGTCCCCAGCCAAAAAACCTTTATCCTGAATACAAAAAGAGAGCAAGTTCTATAACCAATTTTTTGCAAAAAAAAAGAAAAGGGAGATGCTAAGAAAAAAAAATGCACAAAAAAATACAACACATAGATGTTTACTTGTGCACAATAGTATAAAAAACATTAATTATAGATTCATGGATAGTAAAATAGACAAAAAAAAGTCATACAAAGCATGCATAACACCAACTATTGTTATATTATTATTTTTCTATTCTTACTTAGATAGTTCAATTGAGATTTATTCTCCACAATTATTATTTTCTCCTTTTTTATACTATGTTCTCGTCAAACACATACGGTTCTCCAAACCACTGGTTGTTCACTTTTGGGAAAATTCAATTCCTTTTTTTTAGTTGCACAATTTATCTAGAATTGTTCTCTTTTTTGTCTAAGTTGCTCTCTAAACTCATAAAAACCTCGGAGAAATCAATTTCCCTCCTATTTTGTCTTGTTCTAAAATCCAACCAAGGGAACAATCAATATTTAATGTGCATTTTAGAATGTAGATTTCAGAATAATATAACAATTTGGGCATTGCACAAGACATGCATTAACTTCTAGTGATTGGGATTACTTTTTCCAAGATAGAAATGGACTATTAGATGGTTTCTTTCAACTAATTAGAATAATAAAATATCTATAATTTTAATTGAGTTGTTTTGGAATCTTTTTTCATTATTTTTAATTTTATTTGATGAGGAATAAACATCTCTATTCTTTTGATACATTTTACACATCTTATTATTGCGTGCATGAATTTTGTATACTTTATATTAATGTCTGTAAAATATAATGTTAGTAGAAGTGTTAATTACATTGTTATATCACCCAGTTAGAATAAACATCCTATTAAATTTGAATGTTATCACGGACAAAACCTACCAAACAAGTACATATAATCAAGTAATCCATTTCTTTAATGATTAGTTAACTGGGAGTGTTACAGACTTGATTTGATTCGGAAGAGGTCAAAAGTGTTTTGATTCAATATTAAATGCAATCGCAGTCGTATTTAATACATATACAGCGGCGTAGCCTTGAATGAATAAAAGAATAGATGTAAAATTAGAAAACGATACAGAAATTCGTGTATTGGATTGGATTTGATGTCTAGCGAGGGCATTCAGCGGGAAGGCCCTGTGGAAACCTTTTGGTGTCAGAACAGTAGTAATAAACCATGTAATTCTTGCGCACCCATTCAAGCTTCTGCTGCTCACTCGAATCCAATGCTTGTTCAGCGTACCATGAACTTGCAGAGCAATCAGAGGAAGCAGTGCACGCCTGTGCATTAAAATTTTGGTAGGAGGCAACGAAGGGGGCGTTGCTCCAATCTATCTTCACTGCACCTCCTCTGGTTGCCCAATTGTCCGCGTTCCAGTACAGGCTCGAATATATTCTCATTGCTTGATTTTTAGGGTATGCCACGCCCAAACTCTCGCTGTTGTTAAACACTCTCACCGGAGTTCCATCCACAGAAAATCTGCAGTGCCAATGGCCATGACATTTATAAGGTAATTGCAACGCCCAAGCTGGTAGAAAATAATTAACAGTGTGGAATTATATTAATGGTAAGTAGTTATAGTAGAGTACTTACACAATCTGTTGGGGATTCCAGAGCACAGAGTAAGTGTGGAAGTCTGCAGTTGGGTCAAACCAGAGGTTGAATTGCATTTCGCGATTGCCCAAGCCTTGAGAAAAGACGTTAGTGTGCATAATGTAGGGATCTCCAGACAGGTTTCCCAGGAACTCAAAATCTATTTCGTCGTGCTTATCCCCTTGTGACGACAGCTGCATCAATATTTTTATTAGGGAATTTGCCAAACCATTTAGAGCATGCAATACCAGGTCAAATTAATTATGACTAAATAACTTACATAGTAAGCAGTTACAGAGCCTGCCGGCACAAACTTGATTTGCATATCGATTTTGCCAAACAGATATTCATTCTTGGATTGGAATCCTGAACCTGATTGAGCACTAGATATGAGGTTGGGCATAGATCATTGCTAATTGAATAGATGATAACTACACACTAATCTAGTGCAATTAAAATAAATATGTAATATGTACCTGAGGACTGGTCGAGAGTAAGCTGCAATTGCTGCCCGTTGTCCACAATTTTAGCGTGATCGCTACCCCACGAGATGTCAAAGTCGCTGTTAAAACTCGCAGAGACTGCATGCTGCAAAATTGCAAGGTGGGTAAAGACTAAGCATAACAGGAGGAGGAGGAGCGCCATTAACGTTATAATACCAAGTCCAACGATTTCTCAAGCTGTCAAAGTGGAAATCAGACACTATTGTAATTGTTGTTAACAATGTAGAGAGGCAATGGGAAATACAAGGAAGAGCGAAGATATATATACACATATGCGTGGATTCCCAAGGTATATATATATACATATACTGGGAAATTCAGACAAGTCCCACGCGTTACGCGTTTTATCCAATTCCGGTGTTGTACCGCAGTTTACAGCTATTTGGTTTTTCCAATCATGAAGCCGTCAAACTCTACAGAAGCAAAAGCATACAAGTTTCCGCGTGACAGAGGTGCCATAGCTGTCTCCTGTTTCTCTCTATGTCCGATGATGTGACGTAAGCGTATGCCGTATAAAATTAGAACTGCACCTGCCCAACGCAGACGCACCCTGCAAATTGCAATGATCGGTTATGTTAAATGGACGGACACTAATGGACCCATATTGTCCATAATAGAGTAATGGTTTGATATTATCTAACAATCAAACCTTTGCTTTTTGGTTTTTATTTTTTTAATGATGTTATCATTTTAGTCCATATTAGTTATCATTTTCTTAATTTGGCACTTTTGAATTTCCTTAATGTTCTCAATGCAAATGAATTGTTTGTTCCCAGTGTCAAAATGAAAGAAAAAATGGTCTCAGTTTTGTCTATTTCTCAAGGATGTTTTGATCCAATTTTTGGTGGATTTCAATTTGTAAAACTCCATAGATCTGAAAATGAGTTTTTATTTTAGAAAAATTTGTCTAGCTATTAAAAAATTGTAGAACACAAATTGATGCAAGGTTGGATTCATTTCGAAGGCGTATTTGAGAAGGAGTTGGTGTTTAAATTTCATGGCAAATGGACATGGGGTTTCAGAGATATCAGCAAAATGTGTTTTGGCATGGAGGATGTCTAAAGATATTTTTACACCATAACAACATTAAAAAAATAATGGTGGGTAAAGAAAATAAAAATGAAACACAAAAATAATGGCCGAGTATGAAGTTATACCGTTTTTCAAGTTTATTTTCCTTCTCACTAGCTCTGTTTAACTCACATTAAACTCAAACTAGCTAACCCACAGTCTGGTGAGGCTGGAGGTGTGGTCACACCATAAAAACTAGGATAAAAAGGGAAAAATTTACATAAACCTCTCCAAAATTCAGCATGAGTGCGGCTTTCATGAGGAGGGTGTTTGATTTTGTGAAAATGGTGAGTTTAGAATTCCTTTCTAACACCCCCAAGTCATCATTTTAAGTGATGAAAAGTTGGCTCCCTAGGGGGAGTGCATTTTTGTGTCCTCATGTCCCCTTATCTTGTGGGGACACATGAAATAAGGTACATAGAGCCTCTAAAAGGCCTCCATGGTTTTATACATCATTAAAAAGTGGTCTAACATCAAGTTAGGTGACTTTATAACATCTTCTAAACACTTAAGTTATCACTTTAATGAACTTAACCAACTCCTGCGTAAGGGGGATCAATTTTTGGTGTCCCCCCATATCCCATTGAGATAAGGGACAAAGTGACAACTGAAATCAAAACTTCAAAGCTTTGGTCAAAGCTGATTGGTTAACGTGATGTCATCAAACACGACATGAAAATAGACTAAGGAGTGGATTTTCAAGACCAAGAGCACAACATGGAGTTTGGAGGGCCATAAGATTAGGATTTTGAATTGAAAGGACCACACTAATTAATTCAATTACTACAATTTGCAAGACCTGATTCAACTTGTAATTTTTCTTATCATTCCACTTTCCTCTTTCTCCTCCACGTGTGTGTTAATAAGCGAAGTTGCCACCAGAGTCTCGAATGTGTATGAAAAAAATACAATAAATATACCATGAAAAGGTCTCAATGTACTCCACTTTTTCATTTATTTAGGCTTATAGCTCTTCCCAGGGTGTCCAAAACCTTTTGAGTAATTTCCACTATGTAGAAAGACTCTTGTGTTGCACTACTGGAAAATTTTACACATTTTTCATGCTACCATAATTCTGTCTTGATTGTTGAAAAATGAAGTAGGATATATTATATTTCTAATGTCTATAATCAATCTTCCCAAGACCTCTCGAGGCTTTCGAAGACCTTTGAGAAAGGTCACTATCTCCTTTGAAACAAGCATTTCCCAGTGCTTTATTCAAATGATCCTGTTTTACATGAAATTTTCTTGAGCTCTCATGGATCCAAAGAATCTTCCAAAACTTCCTTGGATCATATCATTACTCTCCAAGAAAAACCTCCCAGTGGTTTTTTGCCTTGCATTTAGCTTCCAAGGGATGTCCTCATGTGACAAAAATACCAAAAATAACCCTTTTGTAGCCTTGCATTTAGGTACGCTTCTTCTCACATGAAATAAACTTTTTAAAAAAGTTTATTATATTCCTCTTAACAATAATGAGGGTGATACATTTGAAATGTTGGTCGAAGGAAAGGTTTACATTGACTAAGAAAGTGAATTTCAAATGTGGGTTTAGTTGTCATGACCAAAATTTAAAATTTTGCATGAAATACATTTGGCATGATAGAAAGTATGTGTGTGTGTGTGTGCGTGTGTGCGTGTGTGTACACATACATGCATATACAATATTTTATCTCATCATCATGTGGGTTTTGTTATTTTTGTTATTGGCTATGCAAGATCTGAGATAAGATAGGTTTTCCTATACTCAATCGTAGTGTGGTGCCTGACATAAACAATTAAAAAATAAATATAAAAATTAAAAAAAACATTAGCAAGTGGATGAATGGCAGTCTTTGTCAGTATGGCGTGGGAAAGTGGTTGAGTCAATGGGTTTTGTGGAGGCCTATAGAAGTTTTTTGGCAAGCTCATGGGCTTGCTCCCAGCCTATCGACTTGTCATTTTCCTTGCACAAAAATACAAACACTTTATTTGAGATCCATAGGAAAAAACAATGTTAGAACCCTTTTCAATCGTTGTAATTTAGTAATAGTATTGGATAGTTTCAGTGATGTCAGATATGTATGGAATTGTGGAAGCATGCTTTTGGAATATGAAATATTTGAATGAACACCTAAAAGAAATGAGGCGGAATGGACTACAATGATAGCAGGATTTGTACATAATGGTTTTATTTAAAAGGCTTAGATATGTTCAAGAAAATGCAGTCACCATGTGTAATACAGAGTCCAAAAAACAAAAAAAAACTTTGACAACACCATCCTAGCTTGTGGTCAAAATGTGAGCTCTTGTTTTCCAATAATGTTGTACCATGTCTGTGACCATGGATGCCATTATGGATCTCCATTTTGTATTTATTATTATTTTTCTCTTGGTTAAGATATGCTTCCGGTTTCATGGATATGATCTCTGCACTTGCAATTTGGGATGACTTGGTGTTTATTCCTTTTTGCACAGTTCTCAGACCATTACTCCCAAGTTTTTTGAGTTATGTACCATGTTTTCCCAAGGCTTGAAATGTGTTGCATATTGGACCTGGGTGGGTGTGAAAATGTGTGTATTGGGGTTTCCTTTCTTATTTACCATATAGAGTTTGGGAATTTCTTAATAACCCATATCTAATAATTAAGGATTTTGATTCCTTCGTTCATCCTACTCCTATATATGCTCGGTCATGCTTGTTTTGGAATTCCATGTATTCATTTGGGTGGCTCGTTGCTTGACTGTGCTGATTGTTTTCGAAGGGTCAAGTTTCTCACTCAAAGATCATTGTAACCAATTTTTCCTCATGAGTTCATCTTGTTATGTTTTTTGTTTGATTCAAATCAAATATGTTGAGGTTTTTGTTATTGATCATCCCAACACTTAGAAAAAGTTGATCGAGATAATTTAACTTGGCACGCTAGAGAGGTGCTCAAGATTTCCATACCACACTTAACGATACATGTGTTCACCTTTGTGGCTCACCGTTTCATATTCTGGAGCCCACCAGAATTATTAACTGAATTCAAGAAAATACAAAATGGTGGAGTTGTGGATGATTGGCAGACTGTTTCACGAAATGTTAAAAGAGAGTTAGAGCCTTGAAGAGTGTGATTGAAATCATGTGGATTACCGCATACCCACTTCACTCATCACTCTTAGGCATAGTTAATTTCTCCTTATCTTTCATAATTCTCGTACTTTAGTTTTTCTCATTTGCAACAAAATATAACTTTTAAAACCTTAGGATTATCATAACTTTAATTTTTTTATATTAACTTGTTTACAAAAAAATAAAATGTCATATCCTAACTCACGTAATCAAAATAACCCTTAGTCAGTCAACCATGAACTTGAACCCTCATTTTAAGGTGATTTATCAAACTTCTTGACCAAACAAGATTACTATAGTACCCATTTTTTATTGACAAGTTGAAGTTGAGTTCTCGGTAAATATGTTGACCATTTCCTTGTTTAAATAGATAAATTGTGATTTTTGAAGACTCGCAAAGCCACCTTTATAACTATGGAAAGGGGATGTTAAGATTCCTTCGTGTACCTTGTTTGGGGAGGACACACTTTAATCTTCGGATCAACCCCGAATGATCATTTGTGATCTTTTTGACGCCCTTTTAGGTGCCCTGTTACACCGTTTTATAGTTTTAGGAAGATGCTAAAATTGAAAATTTGGCTTT
The DNA here is from genome assembly GCA_019776745.2 of Taxus chinensis. Classification (NCBI taxonomy): domain Eukaryota; kingdom Viridiplantae; phylum Streptophyta; class Pinopsida; order Cupressales; family Taxaceae; genus Taxus; species Taxus chinensis. The sequence goes on from CM034149.1 coordinate 886,947,628, forward strand.
CATTTTTAACCGCCATTTGAACGCTGAGACACAAAATGCTTATCCGCCTTCAAAACCCCATAGTTTTTTTTCTAGACAATTTATTAGAACCTTTGCCTCAGGAAAATCACACTCTTGGTTAGTTTGGAAAAGAGGTTTTCTAGGCCTCTGGTCACAGTTTGACTAGGTCAAAATTGGACTTATTACGACCGGTGGCTCCAGAAAACTCGTCGCCATTTGAATCTCATTTACTAGTTCTCAGTCCCGTTGACTTTAAAAAACTCTCTATATATAAAGGAACTTGTAGGAAATTTCTTGTTACGCATTTATTCATGGAACGATAGTTTTGGACGTGGTTTTCTGATCCCTCGAGATAACTTTTGATCATTTCCAACTAGGTCAATTACGACCGATGGCCTTGGAAAACTAGCCGCCAATCGTAAATTATTCGCCAGTTCTGAATTTCGTGAGTTCCTTTGAATTCTTAGTGTATAGGAGGACACATAGAAACAAACTCATGGCGTATTTTCTCGTTGGAGGAAAACATTTGAAAGTGTTTTGTTAGCCTACGAGCCTGGATCGAACGTCTTCGTAACTAGTAGGAAAACGTAAAAATAAATTTTTAAGGACCCGTCGTCAGGTTACCAAAGCACCATGGAAACTTGTTGACACTTGTAAATAGTTGTTTGAAACTCTATTGTGTGACGTGTTTTGTGAAATTAAACTTTTGGAAAAATAGTTTTTTTCTCTATTCCCTATTTCTTTCTCTCTCATTTGTTAAGAAATGAAGTGAAATGAAATAAACATGTGTTTCTAACCCTCTCCTTTCGAATGGAAATTATTATTATTATGTAAATGGAAAATAAAAATGTTAATAATGCTAGATCTAGGTGTATTCCATGTCAGCGCTTTATCAGTGATTTCATGCTCACATGGTTTTGAAGGATGTAAGAAAGATGGTGAAAAGGTGTGTGGTGTAATTCATTATTTATTATTGTAATTTATATATTTTATTGAAAAATGTATATATGTTTAATGTAATTGCAATGTACCAAAAAAGTTTGTATTTGAAATTTGGTAATATGCATGAGATGCTAGTTTTAGGAGTGCCTTGGGAAATGTGCATTTAATCATACGTGCCATTTTGCTACAGATTTCCGTGTGTGTTAAAAAAATAGCGGGGGGGGGGGGGGGGATGGATATGTATGTTAATTGAAATTGAATTTATTATTTTATAGTGCATTCTCGTGTGTGAAATTTATGATGAAATATCTAGAGTCTTCTGAATTATTGAAATAAAAAATATAGAAAAGAAACATTAAATATAACAGTCACCCTTAGCTTAATAAATAGTACATATATACCCTTATTGCATGACCTTCTTAGCAAAGAAGAAATTTAAACTGTAAAATAAAATTAAACTTTTGCACTTAATGGAACCTTCTAGTTTAAGTAAATAAGAGCCTAGTTTTGAGTGTGTTTTCATAGCCGGTATTTGTATTTAGTGGCATTGTCGTTAACTCGAAAATTAGGTACGACATGGTCAAAATTTATCTGGAGTATGTGGTACCCTTCCAGTATTGAATATTTTGTGTGTGGTAAGGAGAATGGGTCAGCTTAAGGTCCAACTTACGTGTTAGGTGGAAAACATTGATAACCACTCTTGAAAGTCACCTTTAGAAGTTGGGATTACAAATGAAATTAATATTTAACACTTATTGTACTCTCCCTCTAATTTTAGCCACATTAGTTTGCAAAACACTATCTTCCTAAGAGATAATTAATCCCCACAACTGAATTTGATCGATACTACACCTAATAAATGTGGTCAATAGATCATTTATATAACTTAATAGTAAGTTTTCAAAACAACGACTATGTGGTGTAACCTTACTACTATATATCTAGAGTATGTAGAACTAACACCTCCTTAGTATCCTAGTGGAATACCAAGTTTTTTTATGTTAGATCTAAAAATTAACTTCAAGAACGAATGAATTCCTTGTGGGATCAGGATGACATAAATGGAGCTAGTGAAATAGTTGTGCTATGACTTAAAATCTTCTTAATGATCTATTTAGTTACTCACAAGATAAATGTGTTACCTTGGTTAATAACAACATAACACCTTGGTCTTTCCGGAAAGGTTGGTTTAGCATTAATATGTCCTCTCAACTTAAAGTCATATATAGCTGGGGCCTAGATCCTTAGGTGCAATTCGAATTAAACCAAACCTTTGCTGATTAAGGGGGTTAACATGTGTGTGGGAATTGTACATAACTCTTAGAAACTGGAATTGTATTTAAAATATGTTGACTTAAGAGAAGTGTTGAAACTTAAAATTTGGTCTCGTAACACCATGTGCCTAGTTGACCTTTGAACCCTAGTGAGAGGCCTAAAACCAAACAAAGGAACTCGGTGACACTCTTATGATTTATCCCATGGTGGGATTCAAGTGACATAAGTGGATTTCCTAGTTGAAGCATGTGTTTAACACTGGTGTGTATAAGAGAAAAGAAATGGGATGTCTCGTGCTAGGTTACACTCATTGTTGTAACAAATCCAGTAGTGAAAAGTATGTTTTATTTTGTTTACAATCTTTTATAAAACAATGCTAATAGTGAGACCATGGTGAGAAGTAAGAGTAAAGTATATAAGATTAAAATGATATTTGTGGTTAGGAATAATGTCACTCTTGGAGTCCTTATAACTCAATTAAACATTTCCATGTGATGCAAAGAATAATGAATTTCCCTTTGCTGAGATCAAAATTCGAGAAAAAAAAAGATATATATAAATCTAAATAAAAATTTATTGATGTGGAAATCTTGAATGGATTCAACAAGTTATTGAACTATTTTAAATATGGTAGTGAAATAAATATACCGTCATCGAAGAATGTTTATGGGAACAAGGTATTTTGAATCTAAATCTCCCTTAAATCCTAAGATTTGTTCCTTGACATCACGTTAGATTCTCTTATGTAGTAAGGGTAAAATTTAAAAATTTAATGAATGCATGAGAAGCATAAGCCTAACATAAGAATGAGAGAATTAGGAACTTTGTATGCAATTTAAAATATGGAAAATAAATATTGTAAGCCATGGAGATTTTCATAAGGGATAAAGAACCAACTTAAATGGTCGAATTGTAAGATGAATACATGAAAATAATGTAGGAATCTGTAGGTGAAAAAAAAGGAGATAAGATAACATAATCCTTTTATAATAATGTTCTTGGAATGTTAATCGTAACTAAGTTGTAATCATGGTAATGATGTGTTGTGGGTTTTCCCATCCTTGGGTCCCTTTCTTGTGGTTAGAACATTTCTATCATTCGTTCATTAGGAAAGTGGGGCATCGATATGTATATGGTGTTGTCATGTGTCTATGTGAGTCGATGAGTTATGTAAGCGTCTTATGCATTGTTGAGTTTCTCTACTTGGAGCCCTTATGGTGTTGTGTACTGAGAAATGTAAGTCAAAAAAAATATTATGGTATTTTTTACTGTTGTATGTGTGTGTGTAAAATGTGGGCATTACATTTGGTATCAGAGTGAAGGTTCATGCTCTCAAACCTCTAGGACATATTGGAATTGTGATGGTTTTGAATTGTGGTTGTGGAGATTGGAAGAGTAATGTGATATATGTTTTTATGTGACCATTATTGTAATTGTGATATTATGAACACACATGTGGTGCATGTCACTTAGTGCATATTTTTTATCATGTTGATGTGCTTGTGATGAGAGTATTTTCCCTCCTTTTTGTGGATTCAATGAGGAGTCTACGTTTGATATGCTTCCTTTGTATGTATGAGAAGAATGTTTTTATGGATGGTGGTGTGTTAGAGCATATTATCAGTTTGTGATATGTAGTTGTGTTGATGCTGTGTATGACAAAGATTGGTGTATGGTGGATTTTATTATATCGTAATTTCTGCCACCGTGTAGTGATGAATTGTGTGTCACCATGTTACCTTGCAATTGATTCTATGTTGTAATGTTATTCATTGTTTTCATTGTGCATATAATTTGTGTAATATGAGATGACTCGTGTAATGAATTAGGGGCATATGGGGATTGTATTACCCCTATTGTACAGTGATTGCACCTTAGATACGGTATGTGGTAATGTGATGTATTGCAACTAGTGAAAGTAATGTTTGTGTTATACCTTGTACATATACCATGCGTAAGCTGTTATGGTTAATGTTTGTGAATCACCATTGTGTTAGTGATGTAGTTATGTGTTATGTTATGAACCTTACACTAACCGACCCTAAGAAAAATCAGTAAAATGTGTATGTTTGGAATGAGGAAATGTGTACCATTAGCCAGTAACTTGAGCCAAGTATGAGATACGAAGTGGAGTCTTACATAGATTGAAACTCCACTTTTGTTCATTTTGTATGTATGACACTTACTCAATAGGTGTCTTGTATATTGTGATTTGCAGAAACCTTAGGCTCAGTAGATGACGACATGTACTCTTTTATATCTCCCTATATGGTTATCATGTGGATTTAACCTAAGTGTAGTTATGACTATGTTGAACCTTGTGGTAGTGGTGAACGCATGATTCAGACAGAGATGATGAAAATCATATTATTTGATATGATATTTTACGAGCCGAGGTTTAATGTTTGAGTTCCAGCAACTTGTTGAGTAACCCTTTGGTGTTTTTATAAGGCCACATAGTTATCGTGATGTGTGATTTCTATATACGTATTTTATTTAGAAATTGAACATTTTATCTTTTCTTACAAGAACCATCAGTTTTCTTGATTGACGTGTTCTTATATTTTTGGCATTTATTTAGTTTTTGCACTAACATGTAGATTTTACACTAACTATGGATATTTGGCCATTTTATTTACTTATTTTTAATTTTTTTTTTTCATGTTTAAAAGTTTTATAGCCTATCCCAAGGCTTGGGATTTTTCCACTTGGTGTTTGAAATGGATTGTTATGCTAGTTTTTAATGTTGTAATGTGTTGGAATAGGGTCATGGGATTCACCATAGATCGGTTGAAACTATGGACCCGCTTCTTTATATGGGGGTACGCCCCAATGATTTACAGATAACTAGCAGGTTTTGAACCATAAGTTATTGTGTCACTTGAGTTAGGGGGTGTCTGGACTCTATGTGCTTAAGGCCATAGGGTGACCAACCTCTTTGAGGGAGGCATAAGAGACTTGATGGAGGCATAAGAGAATTGAGGGAGACATAAGAGACATGAGGGAGGAATAAGAGACTTGCGGGAGGCATAAGAGACTTGAGGCAAACATAAGACACTTGTGTGTGTGATTAGTACACTTAGAGGTTCTTGTTTTTTTGTGACGCTTTGGGAGGCATATGTAGTTGTATTGTAATGCTTCACGAGGTATAGGGAGTTGTTTTGTGATGCTTTGAGAGGTATAGGGAGTTGTTTTGTGATGCTTTTGGAGGTATGTAGAGTTGTTTTGTGATACATTGGGAGGTATATGGATTTGTTTTGTGATTTTTTGGAGGTATATGGTGTTGGTATTATGATTATGTGCACTCTTGTGAGTCTTTTTGGACATGATTATGATAGAGGTTTGACGTTTCCCTTAGTTTGCATGTACTATTAAATGTTTTCCTTACATTGTGTCGGTTGAGTCATGGTTTTTGGGTCATATCATACTAGTTATATATGTATCAGTGTCATGATTTACTATTTTTTAGTCACTTGTGTGTGTTGGATCTATGCCAGTGAAATTGTTGGAAATTATTGGTTATTTGGAGTACTTGTTTGTCTTTCCATGGTGGAATTAAAGGTCTTGTAATGTGATACATTCATGGAAGTATGTAGCAAGATGTCTCATGGTTCATTTTTGTCTTGTGTTAAATTTTGTGTTACATCTTGAGGCCAATTACTGCTGGGCACCCACGAACATAAGACAGTTAAAAATTATAAACAATGAATATTAAGATCTTGAGATAAGAAATATGGTAAAGGAAGACTAACTAAGTAGTAAAGAAAAATGTAACTAGAACTTCCAATCTTCATAGAACATTAAAATTTAAGATATTGACAAAATTAGTTTTATTCCTTGTGGTCGCATTGTACCGAATATTTGTATTTTAAAACAACATGTGTCAATTTGGATTTTCTTACATATGTATCCTTCATGCTTCAATGTTGTTCTGTATCGAGTATGATAATATTACAAGGGGTAAATGTGGTGACCGATAGAAAAAATTAGAAATTAAATAAGTAAACACTAGCGAGTGTATGAATGGTAGTCTTTGTCAGTATGGCGTGGGAAAGTGGTTGAGTTGGCGGGTTTGGTGGAGGTGTCTAGAAGTGTGCTGGAAAGCACATGGGATTTCTCCCAGCCTATTGACCTGTCATTGTCCTTGCACAAAAATAAAAAAAACTTTATTTGAGATCTAGAGGTGAAAAACATTCTAGAAGCATGGTCAACATTGTAATTTAGCAGTATTGGATAGTTTCAATGATGGCAGATATGTATGTAGTTTTGAAAGCATGATTTTGGCATATGAACTATTCGAATGCACATATGAAAGAAATGTGGCGGCATGGACTGCAATGATAGCAAGATTTGTACAAAATGGGTTTGTTGAAAAGGTTTAGAAATGTTCAAGCAAAGGCAGTTGACAAGTGAAATCCAGAGTCCAAAACAAAAAAAAACTTTGACAACACCCTCCTAGCGCGTGTCAAAATGTGAGCTCTTGTTTAAAGTATTTTTATACCATTTCTTCCACCATGGATGCCACTATGGATATCTATTTTATATTTATTATTATTTTTTATCTTGGTTCATATATGCTTTTGGTTCCATGGATCTGATCTATGCACTTGCAATTTCGGATGATTTTGTGTTTATTTCTTTTTACACCATTCTCGTCCATTATTTCCAAGTATTTTGAGTTCTGTACCTTGATTTCCCAAGGCTTGGCTATGTTGCATAGTGTACCTGGTTGGGTTAGAAAATGCGTGTATTGGGGTTTCGTTTCTTATTGAGCATATAGATTTCAGGCATTTCTTAATAGCTCAGATCTAATAATTGGGGTTTTGATTCCTTCATTTGGGCTAATCCTGTAGAAGCTCGGTCATGCTTGTTTTGGAATTCCATGTATTCATTTGGGTGCTCATTGTTTGACTGTGCTAATAGTTTTGGAAGGGGCGAGTTTCTCACTATAAGATAATTGTAACCAGTTTCCTCCCGGGTTCGTCCTGTTATGTTTTTTCTTTGATTCAACTCAAATATGCTGAGGGTTTTCTCATTGATCATCCCAACACTTAGAAAAATATGATCGAGCTAATATAACTTGGCATGCTAGAGAGGTGATCGAGAAATCCATACAACACTTGCTGAGCCATGCGTTCACCTTTGTGGCTCACCGTTTCATAATCTCGAGCCCACCTCAATTATTAAATAATATCTAGAAAAGGAAAAATGGTGGAGTTGTGGATGCTTGCGAACTATTTGATGAAATGTTAAAAGAGAGTTGGAGCCTTGTGCAGTGCGAGTGAAACTTCCTGGATTACCTCATAGTCGCTTCACTCATCATTCCCAGGCATGCTTCATCTCTCCTTATCTTTCATAATTCTCATACTTTAGTTTTTTTTTCATTTGCAACAAAATATAATTTTTAAAACCAAGTAGGATTATCATACATTTAATTATTTTATATTAACTTGTTTGTAAAACAATTAAATTTCATATCGTAACTCACGCAAGCAAAATAACCCTTTGTAGTCAACCATGAACTTAAACCCTCATTTTGATGTTATTTATCAAACTTCCTGACCAAACTAGATTACTACAGTACCCATTTTTATTTACAAGTTGAAGTTGAGTTGCCGGTAAATATGTTGACCATTTCCTTTATTTAAATAGATAATTGGTGATTTTCAGAGACTCACAAAGCAACCTTCGTAACTCCGGAAAGGGGATGTTAAGCTTCCTTTATGTACCTTGTTATGTGAGGAGTCACTTCAATCTTTAGATTGATCTCGGATGATCATTTGTGATATTTTCTACGCCCTTCTAGGAGCCCTCATACACCATTTTGTAGTTGTAGGAAGCTGCTAAAAATAGAAATGCTTATCTACCATTTGAACCAAGAGTAACAAAATGCTTATCCACCTTTGTAACCCTCTATTATTTTTACTATAAGATTACTTGGAAACTTCGTCTCGAGAAAATCACTCTCCTGGTTTGTTTCGAAAATAGGTTTTGTAGGTCTCTGGTCATAGTTTGTCTAGGTCCAAAGTAGACAAATTGCAACCGGTCGCTCAAGAAAACCCACCACCCTTTGAGTCATGTTTACCAGCTCTCAGTTCTGTTGACTGTAAAAAATTATATACATATATAGGGGAACTTATACAAAATTTCTTTTTGTTTGTTCATCCATTGAACAAAAATTTTGTCCGTGGTTTTATGAGCCCTTGAGCTAATTTTTTATCATTTGAAACTAGGTCAATTATGACCAATGGCCTCGGAAAACTGGCTGCCAATCGTAAACTATTCTCTAGTTCTAAATTCCGTCATTTCTTGTGAATTCTTAGTGTATAGGAGGACACATAGAAACTTACTCGTGGTGTGTTTTCTCATTGGACAACAATGTCTGAAAGTGATTTCTTAGCCTCTGAGCCTGAATTGAACGTCTTTATAACTAGGAGGAAACATAAAACATTATTTGTAGAACCCCCATCTAGTTACCAAACCACTGTGGAAACTTGTTGACACTTGTAAATAACTATTAGAAACTCTACTGTGTGACTTGTGTGAAATTTAAATTTTGGCAAAATAGTTTTTCTCTCTCTTCCCTATTTCTTTCTCTCTTATTGGTTAAGAAATGAACTGAAATGAAATAAACATGTGTCTCTAACCCTATCCTTTCGAATGAAAATTATTATTATTATGTAAATGGAAACTAAAAACTTTAATTATTCTAGATCTAGGTGGATTCCATGCCAACGATTTATCGTTTACTTCATTCTCACATGGTTTTGCAGGATGCAAGAAAGATGGTGAAAAGTTGTGGTGTAATTCATTATATATTATTGTAGTTTTTATATTTTATTGGAAAATGTATATATGTTTAATGTAATTTCAATGTAACAGAAAATTTTATATTTGATTTGGTAATATGCATGAGATGCTAGTTTTAGGAATGCCTTGGGAAATGTGCATTTAATCATAGGTGTCATTTTGATTCAGATTTCCATATGTTTAGAAAAAGGGGTTGGATATGTATGTTAAATTAAATCAAATTTATTATTTTATAGTGCTTTCTCATTGGGAAATTTATGATGGAATCTCTAGAGTGTTGAATTATTTAACTAGAAAATATAGAAAAGAAACTTAAATATAATAGTCAACCTTAGCTTAAAACTAGCGCATATCTACCCTTCTTGGATGACCTTCTTAGCACAAGAGAAATTGAAATCATAAAATGAACTTAAACTTTTTCACTCTATGGAACCTTCTAGTGAGTAAATAAGAGCCCAATTCGGAGTTTTCGTTATAGCTGGTATGTTTAGTAGCATCATTGTGAACTCGACAATTAGGAATGACATGGTCAAACTTTATTTGGATTATGTGGTACCCTTCCAATAGTGATTATTTTGTGTGTATTCAGGATAATGTGTTCGCTTCAGGTCCAACTTACATGGTAGGTGGAAAACATTTCCAACTACTCTTGAAAGTCACCTTTAGAAGTTGGGATTACTAATGAGGTTAATATTTACCACTTGTTGTACCCTCCCTCTCGTTTTAGACACATTATTTTACAAAAATCTATCGTCGTAAGAGATAATTAATCATCACAACTAAATTTTTTAGTACTACACCTAAGAAATGTATTCAATAGATTATTTCTATAACTTAAGAGTCATTGTTCAAAGCAACGACTATGCGATGTGGCCTTACCATATATGGAGTATGTTGAACTAACACCTCCTTAGTATCCTAGTGGAATAATGAGTTTTACAAAGTTAGATCTAGAAATTAACTTCTTGAATGAATGAATTGCTTGTGGGATCCAGATGACACAAATGGAGCTAGTGAAATAGTTGTTCTATGACATTAACTCTTGTTAATGATCTCTTTAGTTCCTCGTTGATAAATTTGCTACCTTGGTTACTAACAACATAACACCTTGGTCTTTCATGAAGGTTGTTTAGCATAAATATGTCCTCTCACCTTAAACTCATATATAGTTGGGGCGTAGATCCTTAGGTGCAATTGGAATTACAACCTTGGATGATTAAAGGGTTAACTTGCTAGTGGGAATTGTACATAACTCTTAGCAAATGGAATTGTATTTAAAATATGTTGAATTAAGAGAAGTGTAGAAACTAAAAATTTGGTCTCGTAACCCCATGTGCCTAGGTGACCTTTAAACCCTAGTGAGAGGCCCAAAACCAAACAAAGGAACTAGGTGACACTCTTCTGATTGATCTCGTGGTGGGATTTAAATGACATAAGTGGATGTCTTGGTTACAACATGCGTTTAACACTGGTGTATATAAGAGAAAAGAAATGGGATGTCTCGTGATAGGTTACACTCCTTGTAATAGGAAATCCATTAGTGAAAAGTATGTGTTATTTTGTTTACAATTGTTATAAGACAATGTTAATAGTGAGACCATAATGTGATGTAAGAGTAAAGTATATAAGAGTAAAATGAGATTTGAGGTTAGGAATAATTTCACTCTTGTAGTCCTTATAACTCAATTAAACATTTCCATGTGATAGAAAGAATATGAATTTCCTTTGGTAAGGTCAAACTGTTGACAATTTTTGCACTTGTGCAAAAATGGGAAACTCAAAAACTTTGTTATGATGGATAGCATTGGTGAAGTATACCTAAGCTAGGGGAGATCATATTAGTTTATGTCATTACTACTGATTTATTTAAAAGATTACAAGAAATATACAACTATGTGTGCTATTACAAAACATAATAGATCACATAATCTATAATTTCATGACCATCCTAAGCAAAAGAACACAAGCCCCGAAGGACATTTGTGTTGTCTTGATGAGGACATCCAATTGTAGAGTAGGTGAAGTGTAAAGTTTTGGAACAATAAACATAAGTGTAGATTACACAAAATCAAATTTCATTATTGAATGTTACAAGTTCTATTCAATGTTCTTTCCTTATGATTAAGACATTCAATTATGTTACTGAGTTGTTTAGTTCATTATACAATCCATGCAGAAAGTAGAAATGTAGAAAGATATATACAAATCATTTACAGAATCCAATATTTTATTCACAAGGAGAGTCAAATGTTTCCCACACAAGATGTGGGATGTAACTGAAAAGTAAAGTACAGCTACTTAAAAGAAAGATACACATGCATGAAACAGAAAGCAAAGGAGTATGAGTGAACCATCATTGCCTTGGGGTTTGTGTTCTTCGATTGAAGTATTTGCATCTCCATCTTTTATTTCTCCTTCGTATTCATTATGGATTCCATTGTATTTGAACAGGAAGAAAAGAATTGACTGTCAGTTATGAGCTCAGGGATCAAACCATATTCCTACACTATCCTACTTCGTGCATATGAATCTTCCCCTAAGCAAGAGATGTATTCTACTTGAAGGATAAACTGCATACATGCTTTATTGACTCAGAAAGAAGAAAGTGAAAAGAAAGAAGAAAACATGGACATAAGAGAGGCCTAAAAGCCTAAATATTTTTTAACTGTTTTCCTAACTGTGTAGGTATAGGTTGCAGCCAAAGAGAAAAATAGACAAGTCATAAGTACATGCAATGAAAAGAAGAATGTAACTTAAAGTTCCAACAATTGTTTTGAAATGGAAGAGGTTATGGTACAAAAGAGAGAGTGGAAGATAGAAAATTTTGTTTTAGTTACAGCAGAAGAGGGAGAATCAGATTTCAAGAAGTTGAAACATGATGAGAGAGAATGATTCTGGAAAAAATTTGACAGGGCTTCACCATGTAAAATGGACATTTACAACTTTCATCATGCTTTCAATTATTACGTGCTTAAAGGAACTATGCAAATCAAATAACTGATACAAGGAGTAGAAAAGCATCACATGATCATGATAAACAACTAACATATTTTCAGTTCTCAAATTACTATGTCAGTTCAGCAATAAAAGTGTTACTTTCTGTATTCTGAATTAGAAAATATAACTACTATTTCTGGAAATTCGTTAAAGAATGATTCTAGAAAAAATTTCCCAAGGCTTCACCATGAAAAATCAACATTTCAAATTTTCCAGCAAGCATCTAAGTAAGAAACAGTTGCATGAAGGAAATAAAGCATCTGAATCAAGGTATATGCCTCGGAAATAATATCTAAAATAGTTAAAATATTGCTTCTAATTTTTAGAAAAGCACTTATAGATTACAAGTTCACATAATAGAATAAATGCATCCACTATTATACTTTCACAGTCAAGTATTTTAGAAATGAAGCAAATATGAGAGCCACGGTATTATAATGTCAATGAAGTATATCCATTCAAGTAAAGTAGTATTCATCTATGACATGATGAGAAGTAACATAACAGCTGAAAGGGGCAAGTAATTTCCCAAGAAAACATGAATCTGAAATACAAATCAACATACCAAGTCAAAGAAAATATTTTAGATATTTTAGAAATTTGTGACCACCATTGAATTCATATTCAAGTTGTGGTAAGAATAAAAGAAGATACAGGATGCAAAATTTACAAGGGAAGGATTTACAATATACAATGGATTTGAATCATAGCCACCAAAGGTCTATACAAAGCTCAAAACCCTCATGGTGGCCCAACTCAGGTACACAAACGAAAATTTTATGCTAGATCTGGTGACAAAAATCCTCCATCACAAAGAAGATCAAATTAAGAGTTCAAGATCGTCACTTTTCAGGGATCAAATGTTACGAAGCATGATCGACAACCAAAGGAACATATACAAAAACAAATAGATGATCAAAATGATATGATCTTTATTGAAGGAAGGTTCAGAATGAAAATGAAGAAATTTTACAGTGCTAGCCATGGTAAATCCGACAACCTGGGTTCTTAAAAGGACGAACTAATTTTAAAACTTGAGGAAAAATTTCAAATCTTGTGTTGAATGAAATGAACAACCAAGATCAACTTCTTCGTCATATGTGTATAAAGGGAAATAATGATGTTAAAACATAGCAAAGCCTAGTTCTGAATGATACAGAATTGAGGAAATAGATTTTACATCATCTCAGGCAAAAAGTTAAGCCATTAAATAAAGTGAGAAGATGCACGATGCAAGGTATAACTTGAAAATCAAAAGCAATGGCAAGATATAGAGCTTTAACTACTCAGATTTGAGAAAATCAGCAAAACCGAGCTCTCGTATAAAAATTTTGTAGTGGAATACTCTTTATTCACTCAATGGTTAAGAAATACATCCATGAAGCGACGAGATATTCAAGTTCAAACCCTAGGAGGAGATCCATGATAGTCAGAAATAGTAAAATGGGTCCCCACAAGAAATAAAATGGATGCAGTTAATAAACGAAATCCCAGAGCATATATAACATGTTTTCTATTACCCACATCAGAAAAAATATTTGGATCTAGAGTTAAAGGAAAAGAATGCACGAAGAGAGAAAACCCACATCAGAAAATAATCAGATCTAAAGCAAGATAGAGGAGATGATTATTGAGAACTCGGCCATTGAAACATGAAATGTTCACATTCCATGAAGTAGAGAATAAGATCAAGCTCATAAATGACTTCAACTGAAAGACAACAAAGGCTGAGCCACGAAATCACACAGGAATCCAAGCTATAGTGCTTTGTGAAAGTCTTAGTTGTTTTGAAATATTATTGAGTTTTGATGTCAGATCAGGAGAAATGTAAATGCCTGAATAATATATTGAATGTAAGAGGAGTGTATAAATACAAGTGAGAATGTGGTTAAGAGGTAACCGCCTGTAACTGACAAATCGGTTACATGTAGCTAAACTAAACTCTATATTAATTATGCCAACATTCCCCCCCTTAATACATTATTTTTACAAATCTACCCCAGATTCATCGTCTTGTTACGTTGCGACATGTCTTATTTGCTTCTTGCAATAAGGACTTTGTCTGGATTTTCTTGAATCTCTGCGACAGATGTGCTCTCGTTTGTAGAAAAAACAGATGAAGAATTGAGCTCAAAAGCTCGTGTGGTGCGCCATAGATGTGCCTGAGGGCATTTAATCTCGCATTTGTCATCTGGATCGACACAACTCTTCTCCGTCTATATGTTGAACAAGACTCAGTCCATTATTTCCTCGTATTGCAAGTTTTGGAGACTGGCGAAGAGTAGATACTGATGCTCTTCGGTTCTCTCAAATGTGGCACGTCTCTATGGTTGCTTGCAATGTTGCCAACATCTTGGGGCACGAATTTCATGCTCTCAGACTATTGCATGGGATCATAGGCTGGTTGTATGCGTCCATCTTTGATAGCAAATTTGATGAATGAATGAAGGGGCTTAATCTCGTTTTGTTCTGATTTGATTCAAACAAATTCCACGTCTCTTGATCTTTTGTACAATGCGCTTGCTAATGTATCGCTTGGTCTGCGAACAACAGTTGAGAAGATGTTGGGGGAAAAAGTCTACCAACGCACACCTGGGTTTTCGGTGGTCAATGCCACTCATGTCAAACTCCACACAGTGCTTATAAATTGGTCAGTGGTCATTGCCACATGCTCTCTTCTCCCTCTTTGGTGACTCCACCGTTTCTCAATGAGACTACTTCTTCCTCCATGGTTGTGCTGCAACTCTTCAAAGTTTCGTAGACCTCTTTCTACATCAATAGAAATGAGTTGAAAGGTAAATCATAACCGTCATAACCATTATGTTCCTTCCTTGTGTGACTTCTCCTTATCCCTGCGTCTCTGCCAGGAGCTCCACGTTTAGATAATCCTTTCGTGTTTGCAGAATACATGCATTTTGGAATGGCATTTGCTCACATACAGTCAACTCTGATGCCAAGATGACTCCAAATTCCATGCAGGTCACCTTTGGCACTGGCTTGGGCTCCTTCCATGGCTTACCTCCTTCCCGCTAGGTCTGCACATCAATTTCCAGCCACGTCCAAACAAAAGAACAGCGGCTCCAATGAAAGGAAATGAAATCAGGTCGTTTGGATCTCCACGCAAGCTTATGCTCCTATGCTCCTTCCATGGCAGCCTCTCCTGCAGTGCAAAACACACAAAGAAATATGCCAAAAACAGTTTTCTTGCTCCAAAAAATAGCACTCCAATTTTCCACACAGGTCGAGGATGGACAGAGGCTCAAATAAATTTCCACGCAGGAGGGGAAGCGGCGGTTTCCAGCATATATTCAACAGTCCATGAAACTAATGAAATACAAACCTTTCTGGCTCCCTCACTCCCACTTCCATGCTCTGATACCAATGTTAGATCAGGAGAAATGTAAATGTCTGAATAATATATTGAATGTAAGAGGAGTGTATAAATACAAGTGAGAATGTGGTTAAGAGGTAACCGCCTGTAACTGACAGATCGGTTACATGTAGCTAAACTAAACTCTGTATTAATTATGCCAACATGTTCAACTTAGAACATTGATACAAGTATTCGAAGTGAAAGATCAAAGAAACAACTAGGAAATATATTTTCTAGAGGCCATACAAACAACCCTCGAGAATCATCAGGTTCAGATCTTTGAAAGCCACCTAGGATCAAATACAAAGCTTTGATGGCCATAAATAATCACAAATTTAATAAGCCCAGGTCAAAATATTTCTCGTAAAGGATAACAAGAACTGAATGACATGTTTGATGAAGACCTCCATCAATAAAAAATATCCAAGTTGTTCCAAATGTCAAAATCTAGTAACGAAGTAGAGATACTGAGTCCTTACCTTATGTGAATGGTGCTACGAACCATAACAGGAGAGGCGACCATTAATGTAAAAATGAGCTTCCACAAAATAGAATCAAGTTGGGAATGTGAATCCAGAGTCATCAAAAGCATGAGCACTAGAATGAAGAAAAATGGTGGCCACTGTAAAAAATAGAACTCCAAAGCGGTTAGGTTTCATGGAAAAATTGATTTCCAACGACTACATAAAGATCTCGAAGAGAAATAATGACAGACTTGAGCACATAATCAAATCAATGGTTTCAAGCCAAAATTTTACTAAGGCTTCGCCGCTCTCAATGAGCAAATGTGAAATGACCAAAATGGTGGAGTTCGAGTTGTTTTAACTCACCCACCTGAGCTTAGAAAACCTAACTCAACTTGAGTTAATGTTTCAATGGAAAAGATCAGGCCATGCAAAGATCAAGGACCAAAATGGATCCTCAAATTTTGAAGCAAATCACCATGATCAGGATGACATCGACTGTATTAATTTTGAGGTTTAAAAATCTAATCACAGGTTCGAGATTGACAGTAGAAAATGAAAAGGACAGAAATCAACAACCCAAGATCATCATCGGATATAAAAGCAAACTCAACCTAAGTTAGGTCTCCACCGAAAAAATAAATAGAGGGGTGAGTGACCATGGGAAATGGGTTAGCCCACGTGTCCACAATTTAAATCATTGCATTGACTTTCTAAAGTTTGAAACCATAGTCTATGTAGTCAGATAAATAAAAGGAGCCGACCACTATCATACTAATAATGATCACTCAAAAGGTAGTTTTAAACCTTAATCACCAAGTATTATCCAAATTGCAAAGGTCAAAACTTATACAATACATGTATATAAAAAAGGTGGTAGACTATATTATGGAGTGCATAAAGTTCACAAGGTGGTCAAACAAAATGGTCTACCTTTGTATTTGCTAAATCCACAAGGTGGCAAAACCAAGTATAATGCAAAAGTGGTCCCCACTCTAGAGAGGAGCTAGATTTGATTCGTAGAGTGTCATTCATGCAACCATTTAGAATGAGATGTCAAATATCAGAGCATGTGCATATGGGCAGGTGGTCCCCACAATGGAGGTTTATACTTTGCAAATATTACATTTTTGTAATTATTTTTTTCTTGCACGGAAGTATTTTTGCATGCCTCCACAACATGACAAAAAAGAGGAAGAGACAAGTTACATGCCATGGAGAGAGACTTGCCTAGCATGTAATATTATTTTTGGCAAAAATATTCACCCAGCTTTATTAAAAATAGAACAGTCAACTTCAGTTGACTGAGATGTAATCAAAGGCTATTAATGCCTCTTGTACTAGTTTGTATTATTTTATTCTTTTATTTATTATTAATTAGAGGATAAAAATAGGATGCATGGGCGAGTACAAGCCTTAGGCTATTTTTAAGAAGGGTGGGAAAATTTATTTTGCTATATATTGTGTGCCTTTGCAAAGTACAAGGGACTATCTCTGGAGGACTTTTCGATATATGAGTACTGAAGCAAATTTTTCCAGTTTTTACCTCTGAGTGTGAAGTATTTTCTGCCTTTCCAAGTTATTTTGCAGTCTTGTGTATGTTATATCAATCTTTTGAATGCAAATTCTCTTATCAACCACCATAACCTGCTGTAAAATTAAGTCTTTTCTACTTAATTTTAATGTGAGTGTTAACTTATTAGTATTGTTGTGATTCTCCCTCAGTACAATCAAGTTCTTTTCCCTTAGATATTCTGCAGAAAGACTATTGGTTCGTGCATCATAAATCCTTCCCAAATCAATTGTGCATATACTCAGTCAAAGCCCTTATACAAATTTGGTGTATCACCTTAGTTTCATCATTTTACAGTCATCTTTTACTCTCAAACTCCCAGAAATCAGTTTAGGATACACCAATAAGGAACCGGCCTTTTAATCTCGGAGACTCGCCTCAAAATAGGTATACCCATAGACCTGAGGTGTTTCCATTGTATCTATGAAAAAGAGAGATGAATTGTGCAAGCTTAGAAAACCTGCAGTCATCTATCTACAGGGTGCACTTGCGAGAGATAACACAAACTTCGAGAAAAAACACGATACATATAAATCTAAATAAAATTTCTTGATGTGGAAATTTTGAATGGATTCTACACATTATTGAACTACATTAATGATGGTAGTGAAATAAATATACCTTGATCGAATAATGCTTATGGGAAAAAGGTATATTCAATCTAAATCTCCCTTAAATCCTAATATTCTTCCTTGACATCACATCTGATTCACTTATGTAGTAAGGGTAAAATTTAAACATTTAATGAACATTTGAGAAGCATAAGCTTAACATAAGAACGAGAGAATTACGAAATTTGTCTACAATTTGAAATATGGCAAATAATTATGTAAGTTATGGAGATTTTCGTAAGGGATAAAGAGCCAACATAAATGGTTGAAATGTAAGTTGAATGTGAAAATAATTTAAGAATTTGTAAGTGAAAAAAAAGAGAAGATAAAATTATCCTTTCATAATAATGTTCTTGGAATGCTAATTGTAACTAAGTTGTAATCATGGTAATGATGTGTTGTGGGTGTTTCCATCCTTGGGTATCTTTCTTGTGGTTGGGTCATTGCTAGCATTCCTTCATTAGGGAAAGTGGGGCATCGACATGTATATGGTGTTTGATGTGTCTATGTGAGTCTATGAATTATGGAGTGTATTATGCGTTATTGATTTTCTCTACTTGGAGCCCTTGTGGTGTTGTGTTGTGAACAATGTAAGTCAAAAAATTATTCTGAAATTTTTGTTGTTGTATTTATGTGTGTATATGTGGGCGTTATAGGTACGAAAACCATCCTATTGATTTCCTATGTCTCTTAAGAACGTTCTAACATTTTCTATGTTTTTATTCCATGATCTAATTCATCCACCACTAATGGTTGACTTTATTTAGATTCGTAGAAATTGAGCATATTTTCCTATAAACCTAATTGTATAGAGTTTCACTATTATATATGCTCCAACTAATATATATTGGCACTCTTGTGGATTAAAATTATTGTAATCATTATAATACTAGTATCATATGTGAAAGTAATAGTAAAAGGGAAATGTTTTGACTATTTAACACACAATGTTATAAAAAATATTTACTATGTTTGGGAAGTATGCAATATAATGTGATGAAGCTTGTGTGATAACTAATTTATCTTGATCCTACTAATATATTTTCTAGAGAAAAGAGATAATAAAATAATGATTGCATTGATTAGAGAAAAATGCCACATACAAGAACAAAAAGTGGTTTCATGGAGCCATCGAAAAGTTGTGCATAATCGACTACAAGTTGGTTTACAAGTAAAATAATGTATTAAATTATTTTATGCAAACATTCCCCCCTTAATACATTGTTTTTACAAATGTACCCCTGAAAAAATTAAAATTTAACCTTGCCAAGAGACTTGGTGAGTATCTTTACAATCTAAGCATCTTTCGGGAACTGGTGCAGCTGTATGTGGTGGTATGATAATTGTTATCGAATGTAGTGACATTCGATATTAATGTGTTTTGTTCTCTCATGGAAAATTGGGTTTTTCACAAGCTTCAACACACACTAATTATCAAGATGAATGATTGGAGCATTTCTTTCAGGAATGCACATATCTGCAAAAATGTGATGAAATTGAGAAATAACAAATGAGTTTCAAACGGCAATGGGTTTTCTGGAGCCACCATTCATAATTGGTCTAGTGTGACCTAGTCAAAAAGTGTGACTAGAGGCCTATAAAATGCCTTTTCCAAACTAACCAGGAATATGCTTTTCCTGAACCGAAGGTTCCAGGCAATAGTCTAGTAAAAATACTAGAGGTTTGCAAAGCCAGGAAAGCATTTCATTGTCCAAGGACCAAACGGTGGGTCAAAACGAAAGCCAAAATTTCAATTTTAAGAGCTACTTAAAGTACAAAAAAGAATAACAAGGCTCCTAGAAAAATGATGAAGAGAGAAGAAACGGTTGATTGAGGTCAATCTAAAGTTTGATGTGACTCTACCCATAACAAAGAGCACATAAGACACTTGACACCTCTTTTATGGGGTTACGAAGTTGGTTTTGTGAGTTTCTGATTTTTTTTTTTCTAACTTTGTAAGGTAGGAAAAAAGGTTGTTTGATTTGATGACATCATCTAACTCTCGTAGATACCGGTAGTTACAAGCACTTAATTCACATACTCTAGTATCATCATATAAGGTTATGGGAGTGACCACATTTAATGTTTAAATTGAAAAATTAGTTTCCTCAATCATAAGGTGATGTTCTATTTCTTTACACTATTTAAATTTGGTAAAATATCCATTTGTACGATTATATAGAGGTTTAACATTTTTATTATATTGCAATTGAAGAACCCAAATTACGAAAATTATGAAAGAAAAGGTAAGGGAGACCTTGCCTTTCCATGAACGACGCGGTGAAAAAGGGGCTCCATGCAGGTCCACCAACATTTCATGAGCCTCCAAATCTCCTTTAGGCATTATGCCAAGTAGTTCAATTTTTTTCCTAGTCTCTCCTCCATTCAACCATCTAATAAGAAATCAATATATAATACCCATGTCATTTTTCTGTTAGTTGGAAAGAGATAGTGCAAATTATGGAGGCAACATTTCTGAGAAGCATTACATACAACAGTTCGTTGCCACATAAAATTATAGGTTGGTGGGAAAATACATAACCCACATCGTGTTTAGTCAGGGTTCATTTTAAAAGGCCTCTTGGAAATTGAAGGTGGAAAATACCTAGCGAATATCCCCAGAACCAGTTTCATTGAAAGGCAATTTTTTTGGGATTTGTGTGAAAATGTTTTACCTGATAGAAAGGCTACAAATGTGTGACATGAGATTTGTTATTGTGCATCAACAATGTTGTTGACGTGTAACAACAAACCTCCTGTTGCGCGTCAGCAAGGTTGTTGACGTGTGACATACAAATTGTTGTCGCACGATAACAACCTTTCTGACGCACGTCAACGAGAATGTTGTCGATAGCACCCTCATTGAGGTGCATCAGAAAGTTTGTTGTCTCGTGATAGCAAGTTTGATGTCACACGTCAACAGCCTTGTTGACACTTGATAGGAGGTTTGTTGTCACGTGTCAACAACATTGCTGATGCATGACAACAAATCTCATGTCACGCATCTGTAGCCTCCACCCTCCTATCACACATAAGCAAAATCTCCTTGTTGCGCGTCAGTGGAAATTTTTTTGGTGCATATGAGAACAATACTTTTCGCCCAAGTGTAAATTTGATGAATATTTATAAAAGTACACTTTTTGTACTGGCCCTTATTGCTTCACAAGTTTACTATACTTGATAATCGATATGCCCCCATGTGGTATGAGTGAAGTAGAAGTGTTCTACCTAGTGAATAACCTAGAATTATATAGGGGATATTTTTCAAGGGTAGGTGAAGATGACCCCTAAAAAAAATTAAACTGTAATTTTTAGGTGAACAAGTCACTGACTTACGCCACAAAATTCACCTTTTCAAATTTTTCAAAAATGGAGTATTCTCCATATTACGAATATTTTCCATATTACGAATAGTCGCCACTAAAATTATCCCTGTGTTCAGTAACACCCAATGTTTTTCATAGGTCAATTTTAGGATTCAATTGATCATCACCATGCACACAAGAACATATGGCTCTTTGAGAATGGTTTTACTTACTTAGTCAAGAGTGAGCCAAGAATCTCTGAAGAACTGAATTGCCAGTTGGGATTTGTCAATGGAGGTTCATCTAAAAGAGAGGGGTCCTTGGTCATTACAATCAACAGGTGAGAGATGGAGAGCCCACCTTCCTTCATTAAGAATCACTTCATGGAATTTTTTCGATGGTCTCTCTTTTCCTTTACTCCCTATGTAGAAAGGGGTATGGTATTTCAAGATATTATTGGTGAAACTTTAGATAAAAAACATGCACTACGGTGGGTATCTGAGTGGGAAAAGAATAAATTTAGGAAATTTCAAATCCATTGTATGGGTTGTCAAATGGAATTATATTCAAAATGGGAGTAAAATGATTAAGAGAATACTTGAGATCAAATAAATTAAGAACCCCATCTGTATAGATTAAAGTGAGAGGCAAAAAATTAGGTGACACAAAGATGATAAGGGTAATCTGGTATATAGTAACATAGGCCATTCAAGTTCCACAACCTTCGTGCCATTCATTGAAGATTAGGTTCTGTAATGTAGCCACACCCAAATAGCAAGCATTCTTCTATTTTGATGCTTTTATGAACGTCCATAGCCTTCTCCAAAGATCACTTTTTGGCATGGGATGGTATTGCATGAGAAAATGTAGATTGATCAGGTTAGAGACCATTTTTGCATAGGTGAAACAGTGTGACTTTTCAGTAAGGAAACCCATGTATTTTGTACACAGTCGTAGTCATGGGCATCCAAATAAACTCTCCCTTTTAGCATTCTATCACGCAGTCCACGTGGCTAGCAATGTGCCTTTCAAAAAACTATTCTTGTTTTCTGCATACAACAAACAAAACAATAACAGACAAAAAGTTTCTTTTCCACGCCATACCAGCAGAGACTAACATTTATCCACGCAACCTTATGATAATTTAACATTTTTTATTCTTAGTGTGGGATGCACTCACTGACACCATCCAATTTCTGTAAAAGTATCAATGAAAATCTTGGCTTCACGTGATTTTGCATTGGATCTAAGAGAATTTCCTATATTTTATGTATGCAATATGTGATAGGTCTGAATAGAATTTAGGATGTGTCAGTTTCCTTACATACTTCGATGACAAAGGCATTCATACTCCCGACTTGGGCCATTTCCTTGTCTGCACACTTAGAAGTATTTTAATTTCAAACTATTTGATTATTGTATTGTTTTTATTCAAAGCACTAAATTTCACTACCCTTATAAGAGCATCGTCCTCGATGCGACACAACACTGATGCTCGAGGAAAATGTAAGAAATAAATTCAATAATGACACATGTCTCTAGCAAAACAACTCATCGATACAATGCGAACATAAGGAAGCAAACTAAATCTAGCAATATATTAATTTTTTTTGTTTTCTGTGAAGATTGATAGTCCTCTTTTACTTTAACAATTAGTTAGCCATTTCCTTTACTTTATTTCTTGTTCTCAAACTCTTAATATTTCATTGTTTCATATTTTTATTGATTTATTCTTGTGGGTGTCCAACAAAATTTGACATCACAATACCACACTAGGGCCAATCGCTCCACTAATGGTCCACAAGACATCATGATATGTACTTTCACATCTATATCACATCACAAGAATTTAACCCAACCATGGAAAACACATACATATCCCTAAAAACATAGTACTTTTCACATACATGCTCCTCAAACCAAAAGCACTTATAACATAAGAAGACTACAACAACGTGGAATTCCCAACATGTACACATATAGAGGTTTCACAAAACTCCAAACCATAACTATAGCTACATAGTGTCAAGATGGAAACAATGTCAAAAGACATAAACCAACATCTCAAGAGTACACATAAAGCCATAATACTAACACCATACATCTCCCACAACATCACAAAACAAATCCATATACTTCCTAAATCATCACCATCAACTACATGAAAAATAAATAAAAAATAAAACTCCAAGCTCACTAATCACACAAACACACACACACACACACACACACACACACACACACACACGCACACACACACGCACACACACACACACACGCACACACACACACCCACACACACACACACACACGCACGCACACACACACACAAGTCTCTTATGCCTCCCTAAAGTCTTTTATGACTCCCTCAAATCATCACAAAACGAATCCATATACCTCCCAAGCTTCACAAAACAACTACATGTGACTCCCAAAGCATCACAAGGAAACTCCATATACTTCCCAAAGAATCAATCACACCCACAAAAATATCTTATGCCTCCCTCAGGCCTCTTATGGCTCCCTCAAGTCTCTTATGCCTCCCTCAAGTCTCTTATGGCTCCCTCAATTCTCATATGCCTCCCTCAGGTCTCTTATGGCTCCCTCAAGTAATAAAATAAAAATAAATTTAACTTTTCGCTCCCCGAAAGAGGTCAGTCACCCTATGTCCTTAGGCACATAGATTCCAGATAAATCTAACCCAAGTGACATAATAACTCATGGTTTAAGAACCCACTAGTTATTTGTAACTCCTTGGGGTGTACCCGCATATAATGAAGCAGGTCCATAGGTTCCACCACTCCATGGTGAATTCCATGACCCTATTCCAACACATTACGACATTAGAACCAACATAACAATCCATATCAAATGCCAAGTGGCAAAAATCCCAAGCCTTGGGCTAGGCTATACAATTTTAAAACTTGATACACAATTTAAAACTGAGAAATGAAAATGTCTAATTAGCCATGGTTAGTGCAAAAAAGTAATGTTAGTGCAACAACCAAATAAATGCCAAAAATATAAGAACATGTTAGTTAAGAAAATTGCTGGTTCTAGGAAGAAAATGGAAAGTGTTCGATTTACGAATAAAATACATGTATAAGAATAACACATTATGATAACTATGTGGCCTTATACAACCACCAAGGTGGGGTACTCAACGAGTTTCTAGAACTCGGAAACATCAAGCCTCAGCTCGTAAAATATCATATCAATAATACAACTATCATAATCTCTATCTGAATCATCCCACCACCACTTTGACAAGGCTCAACATAGTCAAATAACATAGGTTGAATTCATACTATAACCATATTAGGAGAGAGAAAGGAGTACAAGTCGCCATCTACTGAGCCTAAGGTGTCCGCGAAACACAATATGTATGACACCCATTGAGCAAGTGCAACACATACCAAATGAAAAAAAGTGGGTTTTAAGCCTATATAAGGCTCGACTTCCTATCTCGTACTTAACTTGAGTGACTTGTCAACGGTACACATTTCCTCACTCCACACATACACCTTTTACTGATTTGCCTTAGTGTCGATTAGTGTAGGGTCCACAACATAACACAAAACTACATCTCTAACACAATGATGATTCACACAAATTAACCATTGCATCTTATACATGGTATATATACAAATTAAAACATAATCATTACTTTTACAGGTTACGATACATAAGATAACAAGATTCTGCACCCAAAGTGCAATCACTATACAATAGGGATCATACTCTCACCATATGCCCCTAAATCACAACATGAACCATAAAATATTACATGAATTATACGTATGAGGAACACAATGTCTAACTTTACAACATATAGTCAATTGCAATACAACATGGTGATGCACACGATTCATCACAATACGGTGACGACATCACGATACAATCTAATTTGCTTTACACCAATTTTTTCATGCAATACATCAATACACCTACATATCACATAATGACAAAATGATCCAACACTTCACAATCCACAATAACATTCTTTTTTCACACACAATAAGGAAGTAGATCACACCTGAACTGTTCATAGAATCCATGAAAAGGGGAAAGAATACTCTCATCACAAGCACATCAACATGGTATAAAAAAATACACACTAAGTGACATACACAACTTGTGCGTTCACAATTTCACAATTACGACATAGTTCACATCACGCTTATATCACATTACTCTTCCAATATTCACCACCACCATGCAAAATCATCACTACTCCAATCTGTCCCAGAGGTTCGAGAGCATGAACCTTCACTCAGATACCAAATGTCAGCCCCACATTTTACACACACAAATACAATAGTAAAAATACCAGGATAATTTTTTTTTGACTTACATTGCTCATTACACAACACCACAAGGGCTCCAAGAAAGGAAACTCAACAACACAAAAGACACTTACATAAGTCATCAACTCACATAGACACACGACAACACCACATAAATGTCGATGCCACACTTTCTCCAATAAACAAATGCTAGCAATAACCCAACCATAAGAAAAGGGACTCAATGATTAGCAAACCTACAACACATCATTACCATGATTACATCATTGTTATGATTAACCTTCCAGTAAAATTATTATGTAAGTATAATTTTCTTCTTTTTCCACCTACAGATTAGTAATTTCATTCCACATTCGAATTACAGTTCGACCATTTAAGTTCTATTTATCCCTTATGCCAATCTTTATAACTTACATTATTATTTTTCATATTTAAAATTTCCTACAAAGTTCCTAATTCTCTCGCTCTTATGTCAAAGGTTTATTTCTTAATATATGTTTAGTTGACGTTTAAATTTTTTTTATCCACATTAAGAAAGGGGACCAACCATAATTTATCAAGGGAGAAATAATATGATTAAAGGAGGTGAAGGTTCAAGTTTCCCTTTCTTAAAAATTTCCTTCCATTAGAAGCACATTTGTTCTCATACTATGGTTGTTTTAGTTCCAAAATTTAGTTTGATTCAATTAAGCATTTACATGACATAATTTTATTTTATTTTTATTTTTTTGTAGACTCTATATTGGCTCAAATGCCTAGTCCCA
Source organism: Taxus chinensis (assembly GCA_019776745.2). NCBI lineage: Eukaryota > Viridiplantae > Streptophyta > Pinopsida > Cupressales > Taxaceae > Taxus > Taxus chinensis. The sequence goes on from CM034149.1 coordinate 886,974,049, forward strand.
CCAAGAAAAAATTGAAACCATTCTTAACAAAATTCAATGCTTAAATCAACCATAAGGACTTCAACTGAAAAAAAATTGTTCCTAAACCATTATCGCATATACTTTTGTTTCTCAATGCATTTACATTATTTCTTAGATTTGTTTTTGGCATCACTTTTTTTTAACATATAGAGTTACAAAAGTACTTTTCTAACATCATGAAGAAGTATATGATTGGAAGCACTATAACTACATATGAACCCCAAGTTAACCTCCTAATCAACTGAGGTTTAATTTAATTCCAATTGCACCTAAGGATATACACCTCAACTGTTTATGAGTTTAAGGTGAGAGGACATATTTATGATAAACAACCTTCATGAAAGACAAATGTTTTATGTTGTTAGTAACCAAGGTAACAGATCTAGATGAAAGGAACTAAAGAGTTTATTAACAAGAGTTTAAGTCAAAGAATAACTATTTCACTCTCTCCATTTGTGTTGTTTGGGGGTCTCACAAGGAATTCATTCGATGACAAGTAAAAAATTTCTAGATCTAACTTTGTAAGACTTATTAGTCCACTAGGATACTAAGGGATTAATATCTATACTTACTCCATAAATGGTAAGGTTACACCGCATAGTCGTTGCTTCAATAAAGGACTCTTAAGGTGACCTCCAAGGTGGTTTTCACCACTCATCACGGTGTCGGACATGAAGAGAAGACACTCTTCTCGTGGTTACCAAAACTAGAAGGAAACCACATACTCCAGATAAAGTTGGACCATGTCGTTCCTAAAAGATGGGTTCACGACAATGTCGCTAAACATAATGACTATGACAGTAAACTCAAACTAGGGGTTTTATTTACCTAAACTAGGAGGTTCCATCGAGATAAAATTTTAAGTTCATTCTACGGTTTCAATTTCTTCTATGGTAAGAAGGATCACACATGAAGACATGTTATGTACGAATCTTATACTAGGGTTGAGTGTTTCAATTAAATCTCTTTATTACATTTACAAGGTAAAAATACAACACACTAATTAATTAATTGTTTATTGAACACTGAAAATACACTACAAGATATTAACTTCAAATTCATTTTCCATCTATATATCAAACCTTTTTACCATACGTAATTATGAATCAAATTCAACCTTTGATTAAATGCACATTTCCTAAGATATTCCTAAAACTAGCATCTCATACATATTAGCAAATTTTAAATATAATATTTTTGTAGCATGAGACTACATTATAGATATAGTCATTTTACAATGACCTATGTAAATTACAATAATAAATAATGAATTACACATCACCTTTTTTCCATAATTCTTGCATCCTGCAAAACCATGTGAGCATGAAATCAGCGATAAATTGCTGGAAGGAATCCACCCTAATATAACATAATTAATGTTTTTATTTTCCCATTTACGTATAATAATAATAATAATTTTAATTTGAAAGAAAAGGTTTAGAAACATGTATTCATTTATTTCATTTCATTTCACTTCATTTTGTAATTAAGGAGAAAGAAAAAGAAGGGAAGAGAGAGAAACACCATTTTGTAAAAAGTTCTATTTCACACAACAAGTTACACTATAGAGTTTAAAACAGTTATTTACATGTGTTAAAAAGTTTCCATGGTGGTTTAGTAACCCGATAGGGGTCCTACAACTTTCTTTTTACATTTTTTTGTTAGCTACAAAAAACATTCAAATCAGGCTCGGAGGCTAAGAAATCACTTTCAAACGTTGTATTCTAAAGAGAAAACATACCAAAGGTAAAATTATATGAGTCCTCCTATAAACAAAGAATACACAAGAACTGACGGAATTCAAAATTGACGAACGGTTTACGATTGGCGGCCAATTTGTCAAGATCATTGGTTGTAATTGGCTTGGTTGTAGACGATCAAAAGTTAGCTCGAGGTCTCAAAAAAACACCTCCAAAAATAACATTCGATCGACGGACATACAACGAGAAATTTCCTACAAGTTCCCTTATATATGGAGAATTTTTTGGAGTCAAAGAAACTGAGAACTGACAGATGGTTTCAAATGGCAACGGGTTTTCCAAAGCCACTAGTCGTAATGGTCTAGTGTGACCTTGTCAAAAATTAAGACTGGAAGCCTACAAAATTCCTTTTCCAAACTAACCAAGAATATGATTTTCCCAAACCGAAGGTTCTAGGAAATAGTTGAGTAGAAATACTAGAGGTTTGCGAAGGCGGGAAATCATTTTGTTGTCCAAGGACCAAATGGTGGGTCAAAATGAAAGCCAAATTTTCATTTTTAAGAGCTACTTAAAGTTAAAAAATTGAGTAACATGGCTCGTAGAGAAATGGCGAAGAGAGAACAAATGGTCGATAGGGGTCAATCTAAAGTTTGCTGCGACTCTCCCCATAACAAGGAGCACATATGAAACTTGAAACCTCTTTTACGGGGTTTTGAAGTTAGTTTTGTGAGTTTCTAAACAATTACATTTTTCTAACTTTATAAGGTAGGCAAAAAGGTTGTTTGATTTGATGACACCATCTAACTCTCGTAGATACTAGTAGATACGAGCACTTGATTAAGATACTCTAGTATCATCATATAAGATTATGGTAGCAACCACATTTAATGTTTAAATTGAAAAATCAGTTTCGTCAATCACAAGGTGATGTTTTATTTCTTTACACTATTTAAATTTGGTTACATATATATTTGTATGATTATCTAGAGGTTTAACGTTTCTATTATATTGCAAATGAAGAACCCAAATTACAAAAATTATGAAAGAAAAGGTAAGGGAGACCATGCCTGTCCGTGAACGATGCAGTGAAACAAGGGCTCCATGTAGCTCCACCAGCATTTCATAAGCCTCCAAATCTCCTGTAGGCATTCCATCAAGTAGTTCAAATTTTTTCCTAGGCTCTCCTCCATTCAACCATCTAGAAAGAAAACAATATATAATACCCATGCCATTTTCTGCCAGTTGGAAAGAGATGGTGCAAATTATGGAGGAAACATTTTTGAGAAGAATTATATCCAACAGTTCGCTACCAAAGAAAATTCTAGGTTGGTGGGAAATGACATAACCCACATCATGTTCAATAAAGCCTAGTGTTTTTGACAAGTCAATTTTAGGCTTCAACTGATCATCTACCATGCACACAAGAACAAAGGGTTCTTTGAGAATGGTTTTCCTTACCTGGTCAAGAGTGATCCGAGAATATCTGAAGAACTAAACTACCTGTTGGGCTTTGTCAATAGAGGTTCATCTAAAAGAGAGGGGTCATTGGTCATTACAATCAGCAGGTGAGAGATGGAGATCCCACCTTCATTAATAATCACTTCATGGCATTGTGTCAATGCTCTCTGTTTTCCTTTACTCCCTATGTAGAAAGGGGTATGGTATTGCAAGATATTCTTGGTGAAAATTTAGAGAAAAAACATGCATTATGGTGGGCATCTGAGTGGGAAAAGAATAAATTCAGGAAATGGGCTGTGAAATGGAATTAGATTCAGACTGGGAATAAAATGAATTAGACAATGCTCGAGCTCAAATAAATGGAGAGCCCCATCTGTATAGATTAAAGTGAGAGGCACCAAATTAGGTGACACAAAGATGATAAGGGTAATCTAGTATACAATAACACAGGTCATTCAAGTGTTGTTATCCAAAATAACCTCACACTTATTTTTAGATTAACTAGCATCCTTTTCCCCCCTTTTTGTGATTCAACCTGATTTTCAAGAAAACTAAGCACTTAAGGTCCACTTGAAATGTTTCCATCAGATAGGAAATTTCTTTCGCTTTCCAGAAATATAAAGAAGTCCTTCTAACTCCTTATATTTTGTAAGTTATGGGCCGAGTGGAGCCTTAGAAGGATTATTTTCCAAAAACAGGCCAGAGCAAGCCTAGGGAAGACTTTTTGCCAAAGGAGAGAATTGTGGACCGGCGGGCCTGATGGGCAATATTTTGGCACTTTGGCGCTTTTTACACTAAAAGGTGCAATTTACAAATCGTGAGTCTTGCTGAGTCTGCCAAAAAATGAAAAGGAAAAAATGCCTAAGGCCCATGCAAAGGACACTGTGGCCATGTTTCAGGTCAAAGTGGGAAGACGGGTCTCCTGATGCAATTTGAATATTTTGGCTTTCATTCTTGGAAAGGTGTAAAAGTCATAAAAGTGGGCCACAACTCTGTCAGAGACCAGATGCCTATTTATAAGCCACGTGTCAAGAAAAATTTTACACTGCGGGGAAGTGGGCCATGTCGAGGAACTTTGGAATTTTTGTAAAATTTGTAAATGGCAGACTTTTTGCGACTTTGAGCCCCGGGGTCTACTTTTGGGAAAAAAGTGAAGAATTCAGGCCTGCGCGAGCTGCGGGGCCGTGGACGTTTTTTTGCCAAATGGAAAGTTATCAGAGTTGTCGGCCCCACGGAAGGCTTTTTTAGGAAAAAGTGAATTTCCGAGCCTGAAGGGTATATTTTTCGCCAAGGTGATTTTCAGAACTTAAGGAGCTGTGGGGGGTTTTGTGATTTTTCGCAAACTTTTCACAAAAGGCGTCATAGTTTTCAATTTTGGGCCCACGAATCCACTTTCCAAAACTATTACATTTTCATCATTTTTGTGCATATTCGATGCAAAATATCTCTAGACGGCCAAATATCTTTCGATCTGGGAGCTTGAGATTTGATGAAACAGAGGACTTTTTGGAAAAGGCTCGACCTCCTCTACTCCATGGAAGCATAAAATATTGAATTTTAGTAGCAAGATTTGGTAGGTGAAAAAAATGGGAAAACATATTCTCATTCACATTAATGGATGAATCTGATTGCTTTCAACTATGCAGATTTTATGTGTATGGCTGCCATTTCTCCTTCCAGAGTCACGAATGCATTGCCAAACATATTTGTCAGAAGGTATGCTTGACTAGATTACAAGTGGATCATTTTAAGGGGAGTTGGTTCAGTTGGTTGAGAGAATAAATTCAGAATTTTCCCCATTTCTTCTTCTCTCTCATGGTCACTACATCGATAAATGTATAAAGACTTGGCTCATTTCCAAAGTTGTTTATCATTATTCCTCTGGGGCACCTCTCTACAAATCGTTGTTCCCCAGGGTCCGAATATTGAGTTTTAAACCTCCTCCCTATGCTCTAGATAATGGATTTTTTATTGTCTCTAAGTTGAAATGTAATGATGTACTGTGTGACCTTCTGGAGTAATAAAATTCATTTTTTTGATGAATGTTTTTCCATCGTTGGCTTATGTTTTTTGTGTCTTCTCACCGTGCCTCTTCATTGTCAGAGGTTTTTTCTGTTCATGTACTTTTGGTGTCTATTTCAGGTGTTGGAGAGCTGTGTTTCATTGGGTTTTGAAGTGCCAGTTCTATGTGAAACCTATCTCTAGTATGTGATGCATCTTCTGTTTGACATCCCTCAACTCTATTTTCTTTTTGTATCTCTCCCTTTCAGGTAATCATGATCTATGATTAACACTTTCCTTTTCCGGTGTATCACCGCTTTAGTGTAGGCTTTGTTTTCTCTGTATTCTCTCTTTCTCCCTATCTCCTTGCAAAGTTATATTAGGTTTATAATATATTTCCTACACTAGAGTATCTTATGGCAGGTAGTTTATGAAGCGAAACCATCCTTCTTTGGAGGATCATCTCAAGTTTGAAATTCCCACAGCTTGAGATATGTTCCAATGTTGTGCAAATCATAATCGAATGCCCCATTATCAATACAACAATATCTGAGAGATATCCGGGGGTGCTGTGATTTTACCTTAATAGTTCTAGCATGCGCGGTGGGAGACTAGGGTTATATTTTTCAATCTTTTCAACGTGTCTTAGTATAAAATAGAAAATATTAAGCCACCGTGCTACCACCTAACATTGTTGGCAGGTTTGGTGGGACCAAGAGGTGTTCATCTTATGTCATCAAGTTTATTTGTTCTTGGTGAGATTTAATTTTTGGAGGCACATGCAAAGAACATCTAATGACTCCCTCTTGGTCAACAACCCATGCTCTGAAGTTACAAACCTTCTTTTCACCCATTATTCATTCCATTTTTCTTCCATCTATTTTATCTTTTATTACATTCCATGAAGTTTTACAATCATGACTTCATTCCCATATTGGAATTCACATTTGTAGCAGAAACAATGCAACCCATCTCTAATGTATTTCTCATCTCCTCTAGATCAAAATTTTGATTAGATTCCAGAACCAATATGTCTACCCATATGAGAAAGTGCGAAAACCAATTTGCCTATGGAGACTTATCATGAACAAGGGTGTGCATATGATGACAATCAGTCAAATGTGGAGAATGTGCAGGTGCTGCCAAAGAAAAATCAAAGAATGGAGGCTGGCATGGTTCAGTCAAGGGCTACAATACAAAGATGAAAGCATTCAAGATTGAATTTACATGACACCTTATCAATGGGATGGACCTTTTCCAAGACACTACATCTCTCGAGAGAAGCTAGAATTCATGGTTAAAATGATTCCCCAACTTGCACAGTGGATGGAGGGGATTAAAGACATATGAGTACAGTATTAGACAACCTTGTCAATATGTAAGTCAATCACCACCTCCTTGTCTTGCCTTTTCTCCCTCCCAAGCTTCATCATTTTTGCAGTGGTTAAGTTTCAAGCCCATTATTCGCTTCCCCAAATGTTAATTTCCCTTCTCCTATCTAGTAGTCTCCCATCTCACCTCAATTCTTCTTGCCCTTTTCCGTTACAAATCCAATTCCCCTCTACAAGATCCAAAAAAAATACCTTCCCCTCTACCAAAAACAATTAAAAAAATTGGTTAAATCCCAACCTACCCCTCCTCTTGCATCCCCAAATATATGTTAGAAAGATGACAATCAGACAACGAGGCAAAGGCAGGAAGAAGAAGAGACTAAATAAAGAAGAAAAGATCAAGAATATTGGTAAGCTTGGCTCTCAAATTCAGGATTACAAATAACCCCTTGATGGGTTAATCCTACTGAGGATGTCAAGGTTAAAGATCCACTGGTGGCTAAGGATGATTTTGTGATAGTAATAGGAACAATAAGATTAGGAAGTCTATTTTGTTTTGATTGTAGTGCCCATATTGGAACTTTATTTGAAAATAATGTTGATCCAATTCAATCCACACAATCAATCTAAGTGAGGGAAGAAAAAGCTACTCCAAATCCAAAAGAGGGAGGAGTGCATTCTGGCTATAGAGGGGAACCACATAATTTTATGAGGATTCAAGCACAAAGAAGGCTATGCAGAAGAACCTTCAGTTCTTCCTCCCACTTCATCCCCTTCAAGGTATGATGTTGAAGAAGAGTTTGATATTTGAAACTTCATTGTTTGATGATGAAGAGAATCATGATGAGACAATTTAAAGATCAGGAGGACACCATGAAGGAGTTTAAGCACATGCAACAGGGCAAATGAGGAGGATAGATTATCTATCTAAGTTGGAGGATTGATTTGATGGAGAGGATCCTATTGAGATCACATGATTTCCTCCTCCTTCATCGACCTTCCAAACACAAGAGTCCACTACAATGGAGGAGAGCATTCAATTGCTAGCAGCTTGTACCTCATAGAAATCCCCCTAAAATGAAGATTAGAGGATCTAAATCTTCCATGTTCTTCACAGGAGGAGGAAGGGAAAGAGAAAGAGGAATTTCACCATATCTTCTACACCATCCACCCAAGAGGGTATGACAAGAAGACTCCATTTTTGGAGTTGAAATTTCAAGGAAATGGGTCACATCCATCAGATTAGAACTTGCCCAATCAAGTACTTGGATTCATTGGAGCCAAGGGATGAAGCCAAAACCAGTCGTGTTTGCTCCTGAAGCATGAGGATGAGTTTCAAAGTGCCAAGGGTTAGCTGCAACTGCCTCTTCAATCCAAATACAGAGCAACTAAAAGAGGTAATTGTCTTGTGTTCTAGTTCACACCTTGATGATTTGGGTCAAGGATCAACCTCTATGGTCAGTTTTTCACTCATAACAATCAACCATGTTCAGCGCGAAATCATTTGCATGGCTACCAATTATGATAAAGGGAAGATACTTCTCCCTTCCAGTTGCAGGATTTGTTTGAGTTCCCTTTCTTATGGTTAGAGTAGAGTAGGTAGGTTTGATTTCAGCAGAATAAGTGCTTGTGCACACTCTACATATCCCACTTGGGGTATGTATGATTTCCAATTTTGTACATAGTTTGTTGTTGTGGTGTTTTGTTGCTCTGTCATAGTGCATTAGACAGTAGTCGTTTGGTGAGATCAGCTCCAATTCCAACAGTTTCCAAGTGGCTCAGGGGTTAGATTTTCAAATTTCAAATCAGAATTGTGTTTATCAGGCTTGAACTCCATGCCTAATGGATGCTTCAAGGCCACTGATCACTTCATCTAGCAGGAAGATGACCCCTGTGAGTCACCAAATTGATGATCCAAAATAAGCTCACACTTATTTTTGGTTAACTACACCTCATTTTTCCCCCTTTTTGTGCTTCAATCTGAATTTTTACATAATTCAAGCACTTAAGGTTTCCTGGGAAATATTTCCATCATGATAGGAAAATTTCTTCCCCTTTCCAAAAATGTAAAGAAGTCCTTCTAACTCCTTATATTTTGCAAGTTATGGGCCGGCGGGCCTTAGAAGGATTTTTTGCCAAAAGCGGGCCGGCGGGCCTAGGGAAGACTTTTCGCCAAAGGGAGAAAATTGCGGACCGATGGGCCTAGGGAGATATTTGGCACTTTGTGCTTTTTTCAAAAAGTGCACAATTTACAACTGTAAGCCCGCCAGGGAGAAATGAAAAAAAAATGCCTAAGGCCCGCAAAGGACACGTGGCCATGTTTCAGGTCAAAGACGGAAGGTGGGTCACCTGGAGGCAGTTTGAATATTTTGGCTTTTTCTTGAAAAGGAGTAAAAGTTCATGAAATGGGCCACAACTCCACCAAGATGACCAGATAAAGTTATAAGCCACATGTTGTCAGGCCAAAAGTTACATGCGGGGAGGTGGGCCATCGGAGGAAATTCAGGAAATTTTGCAACTTTTACAAATGGCGTAGTTTGCAAGTATGGGCCCACGAGCCAGCGGAAAGTTTTTCGCCAAAGTGCAAAGTTGTGAGAGTTGCGGGGCCGTAGAGGGTTTTTTGCCAAAGTGTAATTTTGGGGTCCCGCAAAAGTCTTTTTCGGGGGCACAGGCCTATGAAGGATTTTTACACTTTTGCCCCTTTTTGCGCAAAGGGTGCAATTTACATTTGTCAGTGCCAAGGTGAATTTTTCAAATGAAAGATTGCTGAAGCTGGTTGGGGTTTTGTGAGAATTTTTTCAACTTTTGCAAAAGGAATCCAAGTTTGTAATTTTGGGCTCGCCGAGCATAAAGGCACCATCCATTTTGGGCCTGCGGATTCCATTTTTTCACCATTTTTTTGTCAGAGTTCGATGCAAAATCTTCAAACGGCCATATCTTTTGACTGGGAGCTTGGATTTGAGCAATGAATTTGGTACCATTGGAAATATCTCGACATCCTCTACGCCATGAAATCTTTGAAATTTAATTTTCAGCAAGGTTAGGTGGGTGGAAAATTGGAAAACATCTCCAACACGTGAAAAATTTAGAACCAAGCTTCCAACTACCAAATTTAATGTTGTATGACACCCATTTCTTCTTCTAGAAGCTCAAACGGACATTGGGAAACAGATTTTCAAAGGCGCCGTTGACTTTTGGGGATCATTTTAATGAAATTGGTTCAGTTGGTGAGATCATAAATTCAGTTATTCTCTCTTTCCCTCTCCTCTGATTCTTCTTCTATATATTGTAAACACTTCTCAATTTTGAGGAAGGAGACATTCTGGGGTGTGGGGAAACTCTTGCAAATTTGTTTCCCAGACTCCATTTTTGAGTTGTAAACCTTTTCCTACTTTGCCTGGCAAGCGTATTTGTGCTCTGAGCAGAAATGTAATGGTACTGTGTGAACCTTATAGAGCAATAAACTCCATATATTTGTGATGCATTCTTCAATCCTTTCTCATGGCTTATTGTTTTGTCTCGTGCTTGCCTCTCTTTCATTATCTGGTATTATGTAGCATGTACTTTATGTTTGTAGGTGTCACTATAGTTGTGGTTGGGAGCTGGTGTTTTAGTGGTGGATTTGGAAGTGGTGTTCTATGTGAACCCTATCTTTGGTCTGTGATGCATCTTGTCCAACTCCCTCTCCATTTCTATGTAGTCTGGATCACCAAGATAGCAACACTTTGCCTTTTCTAGTGTATCACTGCTATAGTGTAGGATTTATTTTTCTTACATTATCTCTTTCTCCCCATCTCCTTGGAAAGTTTGATTAGGTTTAGAATAGTTATCCTGCATTTGAGTAGCTTATCGTAGGTAGTTTAGGAAGAGGAATCAGCCTTCTCTGGAGGATCATCTCAAGTTTGCAAGTCCCACAACTTGAGAAATGATCCAATGTTATGCAAATCACACCGGATGCCCCATTATCAAACAGAATATCTAAGAGACATCCGGGGGTGCTATGATTTCACCCTAACAAGTGCAACAACCCTCATGCTATTCATTGAAGATTATGTTCTGTAATATAGCCACACCCAAATAGAAAACATTCCTCCATTTTGATGCTTTGATGTACATCCATGGATTGCTCCAGAGCTCACATTTTGGCATGGGATGGTAGTGATTAGAAAAATGTAGATTGATTAGCTTAGAGACCTTTTTTGCATAGGGGAAACAGTGTGATTGTTCCATAAGGAAACCCATGTATTTTGTACATAGTCGTAGTCATGGGCATCCAAACAAACCCTCTCTTTTAACATTCTATCATGCAGTTCACGTGGCTAGCAATGTGCCTCTCAGAAAAATATTCTTCTTTTCTACATACAACAAACAAAACAATAACAGACAGAAAGTTTCTTTTCCATGCCATACCAGCAGAGACTAGAATTTATCCACGCAACCTTCTAATAATTTAACATTTTTTATTCTTAGTGGGGGATGCACTCGCTGACACCATCCAATCTCTGTAGAAGTATCAAAGACAATATTGGCTTCACATGATTTTGCATTGGATTCAAGCAATTTGATTGTATTTTATGTATGCAATATGTGACATGTCTGAATGGCATTTAGGATGTGTCAATTTCCTTACGTACTTCACTAACAAAGGCATTCATACTCTTGACTTAGCCTATTTCCTTGTCTACGCACTTAGAAGTATTTTAATTTCAAATTATTTGATTTATTCAAAGCACTACACTATGGATTTTTCTTCTTCTTATCCTAAGTGCATGTGTTGTGCACACTGTAACCTTTAGTGTGTCACTTGATTCCTTTTGCATATCTTTTATTTCGAGTTGTTTGACCCATTTTTGTTTCCTCTCAGCTCGTCAGTACCATGAATCTTGGTTTTCTGCCATATATTTTCCTATAGAACTCTATTCTCTTTTCTTCCATTTCTTTTTTTTCTTTTCTCCACTGGTTCTCTATCCTATTTGAGTTGGGGGTGTTGTGCCTTAGCTTAGTCATATTTCTTTAATGAATTGTATTTGTTTTTAGCTAAGCCAATTTTCCTCCATTTATTTACTAAACTTACTTGATGGTTTGTAACGTGATCTCTTTCCTAGGTCTGCATTCTTTTACCAAATTCAATATGTGGGTTTTTCGATCCTATTTTCCACTTGTGACTCAATTTGTTCTTGTGCTGAGTTGACTTGCTATTTTGTAATTGCCAAACTCACCCACTTAGGAGCTAAACTCGAGCTTGATGTGTGTACTACTTTGAATTGTGTGTCATATATGCTTTGATATTTTCCCCTTCATTTGAGCTCAAGGTTTCACCTGTCTATCTCAAACTCGGGGGTATGTTTTCGATTGACTTATTTCATGTGTCTAAAACTAATTTTTCATGTGAACTGTTTGATAAAATGTCAAAGATTTAAGAATCCTTTAGGACTTTAGTGATTGTGGGATATGGTTTATTTTTGTTCATTGAGGATACTTTAATAACTATGAAACAATGCATCTAGCACATTACCCAATCAAGCCCGTAAATCATTTTATCCAATACCTGAAGGTTGTGTGGTCTCATTGAATGTGGGGATCACGTGTTTTGTGTAAAAAGGTATGGAATTTCCCTTTTCTCTGTATTAAATTCCTCTTTCATCATTTCTTGCATTTGGAAATTAAATTTTAATTATTAGGAAATGTAACTCCAACCATTATGACCATAAAATTATGTGAATGGAGTTCCACACCAAAATATACCGAAAATATGAAACTCCTTGCATGACCTATGGTAACATGAGATACTATAGGGAGCTTAACTAAGTAGTTTGAACTTAATTAACACTCTTGCATGTCAAATTTATAATCCCACTTAGCTTATCAGTCACTTTTAGTGACATGCTCTTTTTATTGAAACATAATCAGTTTCAGCCTACGGTTACCGCTTAGTTCGAGTGAAAATGAAAACACTTTCCACCTATCCTGATACCACTAGTAAGAGAATCGTAATCCATCTGGATTTCAATGAAAATGCCTTCAGATTCTAGCTTTGTGAGTGGATTTTGGGGCCCGCTGATTATTGAGTAATAAGAGTTGTTGTCGCAATTACGATAAATTGGCCTGAAGTTTCCGTTGTAACTTGAGCTCTTCTCTTTGTAATAACATTTCGTTAAACATGATAAATTCTATGTATATGGGAGAGTATGCAAGAATCATCAAATTTTGTGTTCAAACTTAAAAAAAGTGTTTTCAACACCCAATTTGTGAGCACTTTAGATGTTTTGGCCAGCTAGCACCAAAATTGTAACTTTAGCTAAACCAACCTTCTAAGGGTTTTGTTGACTCCTAACTAACTGTGGAACCTTATACATATTGTCTCCACACTTTATAGAGTATGAATTGATCAAATTATTTTATGAATGATGTTTGGGAAATTATGATGTTTCTTTCTCTTCCCTTTTCTCTTTCTAGAAGTAACTCTCATATTTTAACTAGTTCTAAAAATGTAAATGAGTTATAAATGTTCATCAGTTGGAAATGATATGAAAATTTTATAATGTATGTGATTATGATATGATGAACAGAAAGGAAAATGAAATCCATACTTTCTCGCTCTTCTCCTTTCTCTCTCTAGAGATAATTAAGAAAATATTGATTGGGTTTTGAAAATAAATATGAGTCAAAATTTTTATGAGTTGAAATGAAATGAAAATTGGATATGGGATGTTAAGGTGATTTGAAAAGAAAATGAATCCTAGCTTTTATTCCTCTCTCTCTCTCTCTCTCTCTCTCTCTCTCTCTCTCTCTCTCTCTCTCTCTCTCTCTCTCTCTCTCTCTCCCCCCCCTAATCTCTATCTCTCTTTATTGTTTGAAATGATGGATCTGTGGAATTTATGCTTGAGTGTATAGGATTTCCATACTCAGTCCTAGGACTAACGCATCGTCGGTTGCAGATACTCTGAACAAGAGGAATTTTATGGATGTGATATGTTCTAATTAATGAGTTATTATTGTAAATTTATATTCATCTTGCAATTCATGTATTACCATAGAATAATGATATGTATTGTTGTTTGAAGAATGGTTCTTGGTATATTTTGAAAAGAGAATACCAATGTGGGCATATTTTATAGTGTCGAATTAGATGTGAAGTTGTACTCAATGTTGTACCTATGTTATAAAGATATTAAAAAAATCTTTTCCTATGTTAATTATTGGTATATATCCTCAACAACCACAATGCTAGGTAGAATCTCCTCTCATCAAAAATAATAAAAAATAAAGAACTTGTTATAATTCCTATTGTACTTCCTCCCCCAATTTTAGTCTTTTTTCAGGGTATAAAACATTGACCGTGTTAATAAATACACTGATCTTATTAATCATCTTCTTGATTCACACATAAGACGTCTTATTAAGGAAATTTTTCTTGAATATTTTTAGAGGTGGTGATTTTATGTTGTGAAAGCTATCATATTGGCACAAGTGAGGTGATCATGCGTAGGTGTTGTAGGTATGACCATATATTGAATAATTTTAACTCTCTTGTGCATGATTTCCCTTGGTACCCTAGTGAGCGGCCAAAGTCTTGCGAGATAGTTGGTGCTTGTAAATTCAATTGATCTCTTGTGAGATCTAAATTATGTGAGTGGAGAATATGTGTTGAATTATTTGCGTAGTTACCTAAAAATTGGAAATAGATCCTTAGGAGACTTTTGTAATGCATAAGATTATTAGGGATATATCTCTTGCAATATACACTTAATAATTTCATGTCTAAGAGAAATTTAATGGGTTGTCCTGTTTGAGGTCGTACTCCTTGTAGTCTTAAATCCCTAAGTTTTACTTAAGTGTTCTAGGAATAAATTTGTTCCAAAGTGATGTTATACAGGACCAAAGTAACCGTGTAAATGTAGTTAGTAAAAAAAGGTTAAATAAGATTAATATATGGAATGCCTGCTACAAAAATGGGACACCTTTGAGTGATTTCAAAAACTAAATAAAATGTGAAATGTGATCATAAAATGAATGTAATAAAGTACTAGATGTCCACAACTAATACAACAACCTAATAAATCAAAAAACCAAATATGATGCATGATCACATGCTTTGTTTGTATAAATATGAATCAAACAATGATGCTAATGAAATAATAAAATGTAACCTTGAGAATGGGATGCCTGCAAGTGTAGCCAAGGTCTTGTGAGATAAGGAGATTACACTCTAGTTTGACATGTAAACTTTAGTAGAACCCTTGTTGTAGTTAGGAATATATTACATCTAGGATAACTCAAGAAGTAGAATTTATGGTTGAAACATGTACTTAACTCGTCACTACTAAGAGTAAACCCTTAAGATGATAAAACAGAAGTAGTTTGAAATGTGAAATTCATCACTTAGATTCAAGGAAAAATATTTGTAAGGGGAACATAGGTGTAATGTACCGTTCCATGTGCAATATTATTGTGAAGATATGAATTCGTAATTGGAGCAACAAATTGTTAATCAAGAATGATACAACTTAATTAGTTAACCTACATAGCTGGTTGTAATAAATTGAAGATTAAAAAAATGTATTGCTAGTATTAAACAATGCTACGAAATAAACTCGGGATAGGTTTTCTATTGATCTAGTAACCTTACTTTTTATTCTTGTGAATTTTCCTCCTTGTAATGAGAGTATTTTGTTCCAAACCAAATAAACATGACTCTTTCAAACAAATCCTTGAGTGAAATATTAGAAGGCACATGTGTGTATATACATTCCTAATCAAAATCAAGCCATATAAATTTATTTCCATAAGAGAAACGAGAAAGTTCTAAAGGAACCACTCTAGGTGAAATGTTAAACAAAAACATGCAGCCTAGTTGTAAAGTAAAGAAGGGTCCCATGTTATGTGTTCTTTAGAAAATTATATTCAACTAAACAATTTTTGAGAATCAAACCTTTAACATAAGAATTTAATATTAGGAGACTCACAGTTGTTTAAAATGAATTATTTAACAAATGAGTTATGGATAACTAATGGAATGGGAGAAAATAAATAAACGTTTATTTTCCATTAAAAGACTAATGCCTATCGTGAAGTATACCTATCATGTGTTTCTCACAGTAATTGGATCATTGTCCTGGTTTATGTCATTTCAAGAAGACATTGATGTGTACCCTATGTTATCCTATTGTATGAGTGGGTTCATGTTTATGTAATTGTCCTACATGATGTCGAGTCTCTTTATTTGGATCCCATGTGGTGTGGTGTAGTGTGTAATTAAATTTAAAAAAATATTACGATAATTTTAATGTTGTATTTTGGTGTTGAAAATGTGGGTATTACCACTTGGCTATTTGGAGAAACTGGTTTAGACATTTGTAGATGGCACCCATGGTTGGATCTAGAGAATATGGTTCTTGGTGCCTTCCCTATCTAGGTTAGGCTACCTATTGATGTGCAATAACAACACCCCTGAATGTCTGCAACTTGATAGTTTGAGACTCTAAGTGTGATTGCATAACATGGAGCTTTTTGCAGAGTGTGGGACTTTGCAATTGGGAAAGCTCTCCGGATGAAGGTTGGTTCCAATTCCTCTTTTCAGATGCACACAATCAAAATGTAGAGGATATAATCCAAAATCTAGTCTAACTTACCAAGGATACAGGGTTAAGAAGATGCAATAAAATAAACCTAAACTAACAAAGGTGATGCACCAAAGGAATGTTGAATAACTTGCCTTGCATTTAAACACAAAACATTAAAATGTAATAAAACCACTATGTTAGCATACGTTGAATAATCTATATTTTTAGGAGTGTATATTCTGTTCTATCCCCTTTATCTTCTCCTTCTAGGTGTATTCCATTATTCTCTCCTTCTATTTTGTAACCTCTCCATCCATTTAGGGGAGTCTTGTTCAATTCCATACCTATAAATAATGTACGTGAGTTCTATGTTTAAAAGAATAATATGAGATAATCTATCTCTATTCTTTCTCCTCCATTTCTGCCTCACAATTTGGTATCAGAGCACAAGATATCTGACCTATGTGCAATGTCTTTCTCCTACCTGTTTGTGAAAGCCTACGTGAAAATCACAGTTTGGCTGTTTAGGAAATCACTCTTGCTGCTACGTGAAGAATCCACATCAGCGTGGAAAGAAAGAAAAAAAAAACATTTTTTTTGCGCAAGAAAAGAAACAAAAATGTTTTTGTTTTTAAAACGTGGACTTATTATATCATGCGCATTTTTTTTTCCTTGTTTTTTCTGCACTGAATAGAGGAAGTTTTTCCACCTGCTGCGTGGAGGCATAGAAATATTGGAGCAGGCTAGCGCTGTGTGAGGAAATATGTGCAAGAAAAGAGAAAACATTTTAAAAACGTGGACATTTTTTTAAAAAAAGTTTAATGTCTTTTTTCCTATGCCTCATTTTACTATTTTCTGCGCTTAAAAACAAGTATCAGCTACTTGTATGTGTGGAGGAAGAGAGAGTGGACTCTCCCCATTTGTTGTCTTTGAATCATGCGTGGAAAAGAGAGATAGGCTGTGTGGAAAATTTGTTGTCTTCAAGAATTGCGTGGAAGGAAGGAATAACCGACCTACATGCAATTAATCCAAGTTTTGGTATATATATCTTCCTGATAATCATTCCATCAACCTGCACAATCTGGACTCCAATGACCACGTGAAGCAGAGACATGGAGGAAAATACCAACTATCTACGTGAAGAGGTAGAACGACACGAGGAGAAGAAACTTGGAGAAACTACAAATGCTACACCGAATGTCGAGTGTAGACAACTCAATTAAGAGCGTCAATAACATGGCCGCCATAGCTGAAAGCTAGAATATCAACTCACTAGCCAGGAGAACACTATGGAGAAGCTCCTGAGAGCTCCAAGTTCTACTTTGCTTTGCTGAACGAGCTTTGAAATACCGGCAATCTTGCATTCGATAAGCTAGTTCGAGAAGGACTTCTTGAATACTTTATTTTCGACGTCAGCTGCCAAGCAAAGTGAGTACGAGAAGAATT
Source organism: Taxus chinensis (assembly GCA_019776745.2). Classification (NCBI taxonomy): domain Eukaryota; kingdom Viridiplantae; phylum Streptophyta; class Pinopsida; order Cupressales; family Taxaceae; genus Taxus; species Taxus chinensis. The sequence continues at coordinate 886,991,569 of CM034149.1, forward strand.
AGAAGCCGGATATGACACCGACTATGACGATGAAGAAGAACGCCCTACAAAGTGTCGCAGTCTCACAGCACGTGAATATCGCAAGCATCTACGAGCTAGTAATTCTCGTCAGTGAGTCAAAATTGTAATAACTTTTCAAATAAATAAATATTTTTTTATTACGATGTCTTCTCCGAATTTACTTCTGTCTGATGCTCAGTTGCTCAAAGGGTCCAATTTTGTGGCCTAGAAGACAAAAATGAAGACAATCCTTTAGTTTGAAGGATTATGGGGAATTGTCACAGGGTCTGTGCCTGCTCCCATAGCCCCCGATGAACTAATAAAATATGACATGGCTTAGTGCTAAAGCCTTGATGCTGATAATGCTTAGTATCAGTGACGATGTGCAACCACATGTTAGGAATGCAAAGAAACCAAGAAGGCCTAGGACAATTTTGTAACCATTTATGAATCCAAAAATCAGACGAAGATACTTCATCTTCAGTCAAAGCTGCACACCCTCTCTATGGGGTCAGACGAGAAAGTGGAGGAACTTTTGTGTCGCGTGGTTGAGCTGAGATCGGAGTTATTAGTGCTCGATGAAACGGTGGATGATAAACTTCTTGTCGCAATCACCTTGAGAGCACTCCCTTCTCAATTCCGAGTGTTCGTTACAACACTGAATGTGTCTAAACAAACAGTGACATTCGAAAGAGCTTGTGAATTTGCTGCAACAGGAGGAGGCCATCACTTCATCGCATGAGGAGTCTCAGGACAAAGCCTTGTTCTCAAAGCCTTACCGTGGCCAGAAGAATCGGAAAGGTCCCCTAGAGAATTCGAATCCAGTGCAACATAAACAACAGAAAGATCAAAATTCAAAGAGATGGTGTCACATTTACAGAACCAATACTCACGACACTGATCACTGCTGGCACAATAGCTTGAAACAGGGGTATTCAAGCCATACAAGCACATCCTGGCACGAAGATTTTCAAAATTCCAAACAACGTCCCCACTAGAGAAAGCACAAGGGAAATCTCACAGCCCAACAAGAAGATGATGACTCTGGTGAGGAGATATTAGAAGGAGCCCATTGTAGTAAGAATCTTGTACTCGTCTCTCAAACTTCTCAGCCCACGAAGAAAGTCTGGTTGATAGACTCTGGTGCAAGCAAGCATATGTCAGGTGACAAGAATCTATTTGATTCACTACACAAAGAACCAACTGGAGATCGGAGTTCGGATAGCGAATGACAAAGAGTACACTGTAGAAGGAATAGGGAATGTCACCATTCCTCTGGGACCACCAAAATGTACACTTACAAAGGTACTATATGTTCCTAGCTTGACTAACAACCTGCTTGTCAGTTACTCAGCTATTGAATCATCACCTTAATGTAGAATTTCTTGTTCAAAATGGCATTAAATCGTGCTTAATCTCCTGACAAGGTACGGTTCTTGCTAAAGATTTTGTAAAAGATAAGTTATTTGCTTTAGATACTATTTCATCTTCTGTAGTAGCTTTATCTACTTCAACAATAGAATCAACTGCCTTATGGCATTTTAGATATGGACACTTTTCGGTCAGTTCATTGCACCAGATGAGTTCAAAAGCAATGGTCCATGGACTACCCAAATTATCCAGTTCCTTGCCTATTTGCCCTGGCTGTCTTGCAGGAAAACAACACAGAGGTCCGTTTCAAGTGAGCACCTTCCATGCCAAGAAATGTCTGGAGGTAGTTCATACCAAACTGAAGGGCCCATTTCCTGCTTCATTTTCAAGATACAAGTACTTCCATCTGTTCATGGATGACCACTCTCGCAAGATGTGGGTATATTTCCTAAAGAAGAAAAGTGAGGCTCTTCAACACTTGCAGAAATTCTATCATCGTGTTTTCAAAGAGTTCGGACAACCACTTCTTCTACTCTACTCAAATCGAGGGGGGGAATTCACATCAAAGAAGTTCTTGGCCTTCCTGAACCATCATGGAATTAAGCAGCAGCTGAATGCTCCCTACACGCCCCAGCAAAATGGCATTGTTGAGCATCGCAATCGTAAAGTGATGGAGATGGCTCGCTACATGCTATCAACTGCAAAGTTAGGAGAACGCTATTGGGCTGAAGCAGTACAATCGGTTGTATATCTTCTCAACAGGGCACCGACAAAGATTCTACAAAACAAAATTCCAGAAGAGGTATGGAGTGGTAGAAAGCCATCAATTTCTCATTTGCGAGTATTTGGTTGCACAGCATACATGCATGTCCCAGCTCAGAAGCGAAAGAAGGTAGAGCCAAAAACACTCCCATGTATCCTTCTTGGCTACAGTACTACCTTGAAGGTGTATCGTCTCATGGATCCTGGTACAAATAAAATATACAAGATTTGGGATGTGGTTTGTGACGAGTCATCCTTTGACTCAATAGTATCGACAAAAGATCCACTTCCAAACACATCTCACCGATTAGTCTCTGAATCAGATGATGAGCCATAGGAGACTACTCAGAGAAAAGAAATGCTGCTAGGAGAACTATTTGTTGACCTTGGAGAACTGGAGAATGTGACTCCACATCAATCCTCACGGAAACGACACAGTTCTTCTCAAAAGTAGCCAATTTCTCATCTGAAGTGGGTACAAAGAACTATCAAGGACTCACATTTGCAACAACTCCCAGATACATCATCTAGAGTCAAAACAAGGAGTCAAATAAGAAATGAGGTAAACTTTGCACTCATGAGTTCACTGATGAATAGCTCCGAGCTAGATAATGTTCGTGAAGCACTCAGTAAAACTCAGTGGAAGGAAGCCATGGATACATAATATGACTTGCTCATGAAAAATCAGACATGGGAACTTGTTGATCTACCTACAGGAAAGAAACCCATAGGCTACAAATGGGTTTTCAAGACAAAATATAAGGCAAATGGATCCATCGAAAAACATAAAGCACGACTTGTAGCAAAAGGATATGCTCAGAAAGAAGGCATCGACTATGAAGAAACCTTTGCACCCACTGCAAAGATGAAGACCATCAGAGTAGTTTGCGTACTTGCAGCACAGAAAGGATGGAGACTTCAGTAGATGGACGTCAAGAGTGCTTTCCTAAATGGTGATCTAAAATAAGAAGTATACATGACCCAACCTGAAGGATTTGTTGATGAAAAGTAGCCTAAGAAGGTATGTCGTCTCATCAAATCACTTTACGGACTGAAACAAGCTCCCAAGGCATGATATATCAAGATCAACGATCACCTTTTACAGCATGGGTTCACTTGTAGCCCCTCATATTCAAATTTGTATATAAAGAAGGTAGGCAAAGAAATTGTCATTCTGGTTGTTTATGTAAAGAAGAAGTATACATGACCCAACCTGAAGGATTTGTTGATGAAAAGTAGCCTAAGAAGGTATGTCGTCTCATTAAATCACTTTACGGACTGAAACAAGCTCCCAGGGCATGATATATCAAGATCAACGATCACCTTTTGCAGCATGGGTTCACTTGTAGCCCCTCATATTCAAATTTGTATATAAAGAAGGTAGGCAAAGAAATTGTCATTCTGGTTGTTTATGTAGATGATCTTGTGATCACTAGTAGTTCATAAGATCAGGTTGATATTGTAAAGAATGATCTCAAAAGAACCTTCGACATGAAAGATTTGGGGCTACTACATTACTGTCTTGGCTTGGAGATATGGAAAAAGGAGCATCACATTTTTGTCTCCCAGAAAAAGTACGCCAAGACACTCCTGGAAAAGTATAGAATGTCTGACTGTAAACCTATATCCACTCCCATGGAAAAAGGCTTGCAACTTTCAAGATTCCAGGACTCACCTCAAGTAGATGCTACTCTCTATAGGTAATTTGTTGGAGGGCTCATCTATTTGACATATACCAAACCAGATCTCTGTTATGCTGTCAGCTATCTTTCCAGGTTCATGCAGGAGCCAAAGAAATGTCACTAGAATGCAGCAAAGCATGTTTTGAGATATGTCTGAGGAACAACTAATTATGGTCTAGAATATAAGAAGAATGATCAGTTCTCCTTATAGGGATACATCGACTCAGACCATGCTAGATTTGTTGATGATAGGAAGTCAACTATAGGATACATATTTCATCTCAGATCTGGACCTATCTTGTGGATAAGCAAGAAGTAGAATGTTGTTTCTATCTCATCCACAAAGGTAGAATATCACGCCGCACGAGGAGCTATGTGTGAAGTGATATGGCTACGTCACATTTTGGATGACCTAGGAATTCCTAAAAAACAGTCACCTATTCTCTATTGCGACAATTAGAGTGTGTTGAAGCTCATGCAGAATCTATTCTTTCATGAACGAACAAAGCATATTGAAATTGACTACCATTTCATTCGAGAGCGCGTCTTGAACCATCAAATTCAGCTCCAGTACTATCCTACTGAAGCACAAGTTGCTGACATTCTCACTAAATCCCTTGGCAAAGTGAAATTTGAATTTTTCAGGGGTCACATTTGCAAGAATAATGTAATAAGGGGGGGAATGTTAGCATGCGTTGAATAATCTATATTTTTAGGAGTGTATATTCTATTATATCCCTTTATCTTCTCCTTCTAGGTGTATTTCATTATTCTCTCCTTCTATTTTGTAACCTCTCTATCCATTTAGGGGAGTCTTGTTCAAGTCTATACCTATAAATAATGTACGTGAGTTTTATGTTTAAAATAATAATATGAGATAATCTATCTCTATTCTTTCTCCTCCATTTTTGCCTCAAACACTATTCACAAATAACCATATTGCAATGAGAGATCAAGAAGAAAGCAATGAACTCAATAGAGCATTGAAATCATCCACAGACTTGTATTATTGCTCCAAAAAAATGATACAGTGCATTACAATGGCCAAGAGGTAAAAAAAGTTGCATTACAGCTTGAATGGGAGGTTTGAAATCCACAAATTCACTTGTAGACGAGAAGAAGGGAGGGTGCAAAGCCAAATTTTCCAACCTTTGGAAAAATTCCCCTGCTTACAATATATATGAAGAATGAGAGAAGAAAGAGAGAGAAATTCAAATTCTTTCTTTAACCACCCTAGAATGCATTTAGTTTTACTACAAAATAATGGGTTGGATTGAAAAAACCCATACCTCCATGTACTTTTCCTTATTGGGATAGAAAGGAATCCCATACCTCATTATGGATGTAGGTGAGAAACTTGGAACACATTCTAAAATGGCGGACTGTAACATTTTGAAGGTAGAGGTATCATTCTACAAAAATCGCTGGTGGTTGGCTTTGTCCCTTTTTGGAATCTGAATTGCATGCAACCACCGAAATCCTGAAATTCAGACTTTCAAACATTTCCATTTCAGAGATTGAGTCACTCTTCATCCACCAAATTTGGTTGAGAGTTCTGAAACTCCGAAACCTGAAAGTCTGAAATTTCAGACTTTTGAAATTCATAATTTCGGAGGTTAAGGTTTCATTTTTGCATTTTGGGGTTCCAAACTTTCGAAACTCTGAACCCCGAAACACTGAAATCTAAAATTTTGGAGTTTCAGACTCGGAGTTTCAGACATTTTCTTGTCTTTTCCATTTTTGCTCGCCGAAGACTCCGAAACTCTAAAGTCTGAATTTTGGACTTTCAGACTTTGGAGTTTCAAACATTTTCTTGTCTTTTCCATTTTTTCTCACCAAAGACTCCGAAACTTTGAAGTCCGAAACCCCAAAACTCTGAAGTCCTCAATTTCAGACTTCAGAATTTCAAGATTTTTCCACTGTGCACCTGAAAAACCGCCGAGACTTCTGAAACCCAAAAGTCTGAAATTTCAAACTTTTGGATTTCAAACTTTGTCAATCCTTCCGAACTTAGTGCCTTGAGATTTCTGAAACCTGAAATTCCAAAATTTCAGGAATTCAGACTTTTTGACTATTTTTACCTTCGCGCTTGATGAGATCTCTGAAACCTAAAAGTCTGAAAATTCAGACTTTCAGAATTGGGATTTCAAAACTTTTCATTTCACCCTACTTTCTCTAAAATGCCGAAAATGTGAAGTCCAAAAACTTTGAGCCTTTCTCCAATCTTCTTCTTGATCTCTGATCTCCTTCGACGTTCCCTTAGCCACCCTTGTTGACTGTGCATAGCCATTCTTGAGCTCACTTGCAACCTAATTTTTCAGATTCAAAATGTGAGTTCCCATGGCTGAATGGTCCCTTTAATTTTCTTTGCGTGCAAGGTCGTGTTGTCCAATTTTTCCTGAGGGGCAAAATTGGATAACACTACCTTCCCTAGCTTTAGAGTTCTGGAAAAAAACATATTTGAGGGTATTGACAAGGCCTTGGTGGGACTATTAGTGGTTGATCCCACCACACTAGCTCAGACTCGACATGTTGCTGCCAGGATTTGTGTTAATGTGCCCTCTGGTAAATTTTTACCTTCCTCCATTAGATTTATTCTCCACAACTATTATTTTTTCCTTCTTTTTTATACTATTTTCTCGTCAAACACATACGGTTCTCCAAACTACTGGTCATTCACTTTTGGGAAAATTCAATTCCTTTTTTTTGGTTGCACAATTTATCTGGAATTGTTCTCTTTTTGTCTAAGTTGCTCTCTAAACTCATAAAAACCTCGGAGAAATCAATTTCCCTTCTATTTTGTCTTGTTCTAAATCCAACCAAGAGAACAATCAATATTTAATGTGCATTTTAGAATGTAGGTTTCAGAATAATATAACAATTTGGGCATTGCACAAGACATGCATTAACTTCTAGTGATTGGGATTACATTTTCCAACATAGAAATGGACTATTAGATGGTTTCTTTCAACTAATTAAAATAATAAAATATCTATAATTTTAATTGAGTTGTTTTAGAATCCTTTTTCATTATTTTTAATTTTATTTGATGAAGAATAAACATCTCTAATATCACCCAGTTAATATAAACATCGTATTAGATTTGAATGTTATCACGGACAAAACCTACCAAACAAGTATATATAATCAAGTAATCCATTTCTTTAATGATTAGTTAACTGGGAGTGTTACAGACTTGATTTGACTTGGAAGAGGTCAAAAGTGTTTTGATTCAATATTCAATGCAATCGAAGTCGTATTTAATACATATACAGCGGCGTAGCCTTGAATGAATAAAAGAATAGATGTAAAATTAGAAAACGATACATTGCATTGGATTTGATGTCTAGCGAGGGCATTCAGCGGGAAGGCCCTGTGGAAACCTTTTGGTGTCAGAACAGTAGTCATAAACCATGTAATTCTTGCGCACCCATTCAAGCTTCTGCTGCTCACTCGAATCCAATGCTTGTTCAGCGTACCATGAACTTGCAGAGCAATGAGAGGAAGCAGTGCACGCCTGTGCATTAAAATTTTGGTAGGAGGCAACGAAGGGGGCGTTGCTCCAATCTATCTTCACTGCACCTCCTCTGGTTGCCAATTGTCCGCGTTCCACAGGCTCGAATATATTCTCATTGCTTGATTTTTAGGGTATGCCACGCCCAAACTCTCGCTGTTCTTAAACACTCTCACCGGAGTTCCATCGACAGAAAATCTGCAGTGCCAATGGAAAATGACATTTATAAGGTAATTGCAACGCCCAAGCTGGTAGAAAATAATTAACAGTGGAATTATATTAATGGTAAGTAGTTATAGTAGAGTACTTACACAATCTGTTGGGGATTCCAGAGCACAGAGTAAGTGTGGAAGTCTGCAGTTGGGTCAAACCAGAGGTAGAATTGCATTTCGCGATTGCCCAAGCCTTGAGAAAAGACGTTAGTGTGCATAATGTAGGGATCTCCAGACAGGTTTCCCAAGAACTCAAAATCTATTTCGTCGTGCTTATCCCCTTGTGACGACAGCTGCATCAATATTTTTATTAGGGAATTTGCCAAACCATTTAGAGCATGCAATACCAGGTCAAATTAATTATGACTAAATAACTTACATAGTAAGCAGTTACAGTGCCTGCCGAGTTGCCGGGCACCAACTTGATTTGCATATCGATTTTGCCAAACAGATATTCATTCTTGGATTGGAATCCTGAACCTGATTGAGCACTAGATATGAGGTTGGGCATAGATCATTGCTAATTGAATAGATGATAACTACACACTAATCTAGTGCAACTAAAATAAAGATGTAATATGTACCTGAGGACTGGTCGAGAGTAAGCTGCAATTGCTGCCCGTTGTCCACAAGTTTAGCGTGATCGCTACCCCACGAGATGTCAAAGTCGCTGTTAAAACTCGTAGAGACTGCATGCTGCAAAATTGCAAGGTGGGTAAAGACTAAGCATAACAGGAGGAGGAGGAGCGCCATTAACGCTATAATACCAACGATTTCTCAAGCTGTCAAAGTGGAAATCAGACACTATTGTAATTGTTGTTAACGATGTAGAGAGCCAATGGGAAATACAAGGAAGAGCGAAGATATATATACACATATGCGTGGATTCCCAAGGTATATATATACATATACTGGGAAATTCAGACAAGTCCCACGCGTTACGCGTTTTTCCAATTCCGGTGTTGTACCGCAGTTTACAGCTATTTGGTTTTTCCAATCATGAAGCCGTCAAAGTCTACAGAAGCAAAAGCATACAAGTTTCCGCGTGACAGAGGTGCCATAGCTGTCTCCGATGATGTGACGTAAGCGTATGCGTATAAAATTAGAACTGCACCTGCCCAACGCAGACGCACCCTGCAAATTGCAATGATCGGTTATGTTAAATGGCCGGACACTAATTATGGACCCATATTGTCCATAATAGAGTAATGGTTTGATATTATCTAACAATCAAACCTTTGCTTTTTGCTTTTTATTTTTTTAATGATGTCATTTTAGCCCATATTAGTTATCATTTTCTTAATTTGGCACTTTTGAATTTCCTTAATGTTCTATGCAAATGAACTGTTTGTAGCCCTTACTATTTATAATCAATGAGGCTTAGGAAGGCTTTCTATTTTAAGAAGTTGGTCTTGCCAGTGTTAAAATGAAAGAAAAATGGTCTTAGTTTTGTCTATTTCACAAGGATGTTTTGATCTAAATTTTGGAGGATTTCAATTTGCAAACCTGCATAGATCTGAAAAAGGAGTTTTTATTTCAGAAAAAATTATCTAGCCATTAAAAAATTGTAGAACACTAATGGATGCAAGGTTGGATTCATTTGGAAGGCGTATTTGAGAAGGAGATGGTGTTAAAATCCCATGGAAAATGGACATGGGGTTTAAGAGATATGAGAAAAATGGGTTTTGGCATGGAGGATGTCTAAAGAAATTCTTGCACCATAATTAAAATGGAGGATTGTTAGAATTGGACTCATCTTCACCAGAGCTGTTTTTGAAATTGTTTCAAATTTATTTAGGTAGCCTTTATTCAGCATGAGAGGCTCATCATCCAGCTTGTTTCTTAACCAATATCCAGACACTTACTATTTTTAGTGAGCTTTATTTTAAGAAGTCCATTTTAGTTATCATTTGCTTAATTTGGCACTTTTGAATTTCCTTAATGTTCTCTGCAAATGAACTAATTGTAGTCCTTACTATTTATAATCAATGAGGCTTGGGAAGGCCTACTATTTGTAGAAGTGGGTCTTTCCAGTGTCAAAATGAAAGAAAAATGGTCTCAGTTTTGTCTATTTCACAAGGATGTTTTGATCCAACTTTTGGAGGATTTCAATTTGTAAAACTCCATAGATCTGAAAATGAGTTTTTATGTCAGAAATATTTTGTCTAGCTATTAAAAAATTGTAGAACACAAATTGATGCAAGGTTGGATTCATTTCGAAGGCGTATTTGAGGAGGAGTTGGTCTTAAAATCTCATGGCAAATGGACATGGGGTTTCAAAGATATCAGCAAAATGGGTTTTGGCATCGAGGATGTATAAAGATATTTTTGCACCATAACAACATTAAAAAATAATGGTGTGTAAAGAAAATAAAAATGAAACACAAAAATAATGGCCAAGTATGAAGTTATACCTTTTTCAAGTTTATTTTCCTTCTCACTAGCTCTGTTTAACTCACCTTAAACTCAAACTAGCTAACCCATGTCTGGTGAGGCTGGAGGTGTGGTTACACAATAAAAACTAGGGTAAAAAGGGAAAAATTTACATAAACATCTCCAAACTTCACCATGAGTGTGGCTCTCATGAGGAGGGTGTTTGATTTTGTGAAAATGGTGAGTTTAGAATTCCTTTCTAACACCCCAAGTCATCATTTTAAGTGATGAAATGTTGCCTCCCTATGGGGAGTGCATTTTTGTGTCCCCATGTCCCCTTATCTTGTGGGACACATGAAATAAGGGACATAGAACCTCTAAAAGGCCTCCATGGTTTTATATGTCATTAAAAAGTCATCTAAAATCAAGTTAGGTGACTTTATAACATCTTCTAAACATTTAAGTTGTCACTTTAACGAACGCAACCAACTCCTCCATAAGGGGATCAGTTTTTGGTGTCCCCCATATCCCATTGAGATAAGGGGCAAAGTGACAAGTGACATCAAAACTTCAAAGCTTTGGTCAAAGCTGATTGGTTAAGGTGATGTCATCAAACACAACATGAAAATAGACTAAGGAGTGGATTTTTAGGCCCAAGAGCACAACATGGAGTTTAGAGGGCCATACGTTTAGGATTTTGAATTAAAAGGACCCACTAATTAATTCCATTACTACAATTTTCAAGCCCTGATTCAACTTGTAATTTTGCTTATCATTCTAATTTGCTCTTTCTCCTCCACGTGTTCGTTAATAAGTGAAGTTGCCACTGGAGTCTAGAATGTGTATGAAAAAATACAACAGATATACCATGAAGAGGTCTCAATGTACTCCACTTTTTCATTTATTTGTTAGCATAGTATACGTACCTAAATTTTATTATTATTCTCTCACTAAGCTTCTATCTATTCCATTATTCTCTCACCTACATCCATATCTTCCTCCTTCAGTTTAGGGGAATATTGTTTATTGCCTCTCCTATATAATGTACGTACTACTTCATAATAATACAAGGTGTGTAGAGTATTTCACTCCACATTCTTCTCTCCTATCTACCTCCTACATTTTGGTATCAGAGCATGTACTTGATCTCTTCATGTGCGTCTGAAGGAGAAAAGTCTAACATAGGGGAGAAAAAAAAAGGTGACCTGCGTGCGTGGAATAAGTCTTCTATTTTGTGTGTAGAAAGGCTTGGATATTTCTGTGTTGAGTTGAGGAGCAGACTGATCACATTTCTTGGACACCAGCGATCTGCAAGAGGCTCACGTGGAGGAAGGACTGTTCAATCAGCAAGATGGAGAGTTGTTCTTTGTAAAAGCTACATGAAATTTGGGTGAAGATCATTCCCTACTCGTGGCCACTCTTAATACTCTAACCTGCGTACATAAAAAAAAATCAAATGCTTATCAGGCTGGACGTGGTCATCCAGAGCCTTGAGTGGGAGAGAATTGTTGCTGCGTGGGAGTATGTAATATTTTTTATTTCTTTTTGGATGTGGAGATCTGCATAAATAGCTTTGCATGGAGAGTTTTTCTCCTTGCTGTACGTGGATACTTGTTGCATAGTCTTCAACAAAGAAAAAAAACCGTGACACTTTGGCTCTCCCCGCTGCCATCTCTGGTTGACGGGATCTCCTTCCCTCCTAGGCACACACTCTGCCTGGATGTTGGAAGCTACATGTGGTGGAGATTAATTCTTTTGACCTCAATTGACACATTTGCCTACGTAAAGAAGACCATTACTCCCTGCAAGATTTCTCCATCATTCTCTGCGTGGAGACAAAATATCAGAGTTAGAGTTCTTGCCTGTATTTTTGCGTGGAAGAGAAAGGAGAAGCGGAAAGTGTCTGGTTCCAAAAGGAGAGTTGGATTGCATGTAAAGTTGTTATTTGACTACACTGGAGAGGAGGAAATAGCCACTAAAAGAAAACTTGAACTACACTTTAGAATGTCGAGTGTAGATAATTCGATTAAGAGCGTCAATAACACGGTCGCCACTTCTGAAAGCCACAACATCAGACTCGCCAGTCCAGAGAACACTGTGAAGAAGCTCCTGAGAGCTCCAGGTTCTACTTTGCTTTGCTCAACGAGCTTCAAAATACCGGCAATCTAGCCTTCGACAAGCTAGTTCGAGAAGGACTTCTTGAATACTTCCTTTTCGACGTCAGCTGCCAAGAAAAGTGAGTACGGGAAGAATTAGAAGCTGGGTACGACGCCGACTGTGACGACGAAGAAGAACGCCCCACAAAGCGTTGTCATCTCACAGCACGCGAATATCGCGAGCATCTACGAGCCAGTAATTCTCATCAGTGAGTCAAAGTTGTAATAATTCTTGAAATAAATAAATAATTTTTTTCATTACAATGTTTTCTCCGAAGTTTCTTCTTTCGATGCTCAGTTGCTCAAAGGGCCCAATTTTTGGCCTGGAAAACAAAAATGAAGACAATCCTTCAGTTTGAAGGATTATGGGGCATCGTGACCGGATCGGTGCCCATTCCCACTGCTCCTGATGAATTAGTTAAGTATGAGATGGCTAGTGTGAAAGCCTTGATGTTGATAATGCTCAGTATCAGTGACGATGTGCAACCGCATGTTCGGAATGTGGACAAACCAAAGGAGGCCTGGGACAAGCTGACAACAATTTATGAAGCCAAAAATCAGATGAAGATTCTTCATCTTCAGTCAAAGTTGCACACCCTCTCTATGGGGTCAGATGAGAAAATGGAGGAGTTCTTACGTCACGTGGCTGAGCTGAGATCAGAGTTATTGGCACTCAGTGAAATGGTGGATGATAAACTTCTCATCACAATCACCTTGAAGAGCACTCCCTTCTCAATTATGAGTGTTCTTTACGACACTGAATGTGTCTAAACAAATAGTGACATTCGAAGAGCTTGTGAATTTGCTGCAGCAGGAAGAGGCCATCACTTCATCCCATGAGGAGTCTCAGGATAAAGCCCTGTTCTCAAAGCCATACCGTGGCCAGAAGAATGGAAGGGTCCCCTAGAGAAGACAAATCAAGCGCAACCAAAAAAACAGCAGAAAGATCAAAAGTCAAAGAGGTGGTGTCACATTTGCAGAACCAACACTCATGACACTGATCACTGCTGGTACAATAGCTTGAAACAAGGATCTTCAAGTCAAACTGGCATGTCAGGGCACGAAGATTTTCAAAATTCCAAATGACGTCCCCACTGGAGAAAGCACAAGGGACATCTTGCAGCCCAAGAAGATGATGAATCTGATGAGGAGACATCAGAAGGAGCCCATTTTGGTAAGAACCTTGTACTCATCTCTCAAACTTATCAACCCACGAAGAAAGTCTGGTTGATAGACTCTGGTGTAAGCAAGCATATGTCAGGTGACAAGAAGTTGTTTGATTCACTACACGAAGAACCAACTAGAGATCAGGTTCGGATAGCCGATGATAAAGAATATGTTGCAGAAGGAATTGGAAATGTCACCATTCCTCTGGGACCACGAAAATGTACACTTACAAAGGTACTATATGTTCCTGGCTTGACTAGCAACCTCTTGTTCAGTTACTCAGCTCTTGAATCATCACCTTAAGGTAGAATTTCTTGTTCAAAATGGCATTAAATCATGCTTAATCTCCAGACAAGGTACGGTTCTTGCTAAATCATTTGTAAAAGATAAGTTATTTGCTTTAGATACTATTTCATCTTCTGCAGTAGCTTTATCTGCTTCTACAATAGAATCAACTGCCCTATGGCATTTTAGATATGGACACTTGTCGGTTAGTTCATTACACCAGATGAGTTCAAAAGAAATGGTCCATGGACTACCAAAATTTTCCAGTTCCTTGCCTATTTTCCCTGGCTGTCTTGCAGGAAAACAACACAGGGATTCGTTTCAGACAAGCACTTTCCATGCCAAGAAGCATCTGGAGGTAGTTCATACCGATCTGAACGGCCCATTGCCTACTTCATTTTCAGGATACAAGTACTTCCAACTGTTCGTGGATGACCACTCTTGCAAGATGTGGGTATATTTCCTAAAGAAGAAAAGTGAGGCTCTTCAACATTTGTAGAACTTCTATCATCGTGTTGTCAAAGAGTCCGGAGAACCACTTCTTCTACTCCGCTCATATCGAGGGGAGGAATTCACATCAAAGAAGTTCTTGGCCTTCCTGAACCAATAAGGCATTAAACAACACATGACTGCTCCCTACACACCCCAATAGAATGGAATTGTTGAGCGTCACAATTCGCACAGTGATGGCAGATGGCTCATTGCATGCTAACAACAACAAAGCTAGAGGAACGCTATTGGGCTGAAGTAGTATAGATAGTTGTATATCTTCTCAACATGGCACCGACAAAGATTCTACAAAATAAAACACCATAAGAGGTATGGAGTGGTAGAAAGCCATCAATTTCTCATTTACGAGTATTTGGTTGCACAACATACATGCATGTCCCAGCTCAGAAGAGAAAGAAGGTTGAGCCAAAGTCACTCCCGTGCATCCTACTTGGCTATAGCACTACCTCAAAGGCATACTGTCTCATGGATCCTGAGACAAAGAAAATATATGAGAGTCGTGATGTGGTTTGTGATGAGTCATCTTTTGACTCAATAGTATCAACAGAAGATCCACTTCCAACCACCTCTCACCGACTAGTCTCCGAATCAGATGATGAGCCAAAGGAGACTACTCAGAGAAAAGAAATGCTACTATGAGAGCTATTTGTTGACCTTGGAGAACTGGAGAATGTGACTCCACATCAATCCAAACAGCAACGACACAGTTCTTCTCAAAAGTAGCCAAGTTCTCATCTAAAGTGGGTACAAAGCACTATCAAGGACTCACATTTGCAACAACTCCCAGATACATCATCCGGAGTCAAAACAAGGAGTCAAACAAGAAATGAGGTAAACTTTGCACTCATGAGTTCACTGATTGATAGCTCCAAGCCTGATAATGTTTGTGAAGCACTCAGTCAACCTCAGTGGAAGGAAGCCATGGATATAGAAATCGACTCACTCAAGAAAAATCAGACATGGGAACTTGTTGATCTACCTACAGGAAAGAAACCCATAGGCTGCAAATGGGTTTTCAAGACAAAATATAAGGCAGATGGATCCATCAAAAAACATAAAGCACGACTTGTAGAAAAAGGATATGCTCAGAAAGAGGGCATCGACTATGAAGAAACCTTTGCACCCACTGCGAAGATGATGACCATCAGAGTAGTTTGCGCACTGACAGCATAGAAAGGATGGACACTTCAACAATATGGACGTTAAGAGTGCTTTCCTAAATGGTGATCTGAAAGAAGAAGTATACATGACCCAACCTGAAGGATTTTTTGATGAAGAGCATCCTAAAAAGGTATGTCATCTCATCAAATCATTATATGGACTGAAACAAGCTCCAAGGGCATGGTATATCAAGATCAACGATCACCTTTTGCAGCATGGGTTCACTCGTAGCCCCTCAAATTCTAATTTTTATATAAAGAAGGTAGGTAAAGGCATTCTTGTTGTGTATGAATGATGATCAGAAGATCAGGTTGATAATGTAAAGAATGATCTCAAAAGAACCTTTGACATGACAGATTTGGGGCTACTACATTACTGTCTTGGCTTGGAGATATGGCAAAAACAGCATCACATTTTTGTCTCCAGAGAAAGTACGCCAAGACACTCCTGGAAAAGTATAGAATGTCTTACTGTAAACCTATATCCACTCCCATGGAAAAAGGCTTGAAACTTTCAAGATTCCAGGACTCACCTCAAGTAGATGCTACTCTCTACAGGAAATTTGTTGGAGGACTCATCTATTTGACATATACTAGACCAGATCTCTGCTATGCTGTCAGCTATCTTTCTAGGTTCATGCAGGAGCCGAAGAAATGTCACTGGAATGCAGCAAAGCATGTTTTGAGATATGTCTGAGGAACAACTGATTATGGTCTAGAATATAAGAAGAATGATAAATTCTTCTTATAGGGATACGTCGACTCGGACCACGCCGGATCTGTTGATGATAGGAAGTCAACTACAGGATACATATTTCATCTCAGATCTGGACCCATCTCGTGGATAAGCAAGAAGCAGAATTGTTGTTTCTATCTCATCCACAGAGGTAGAATATCAGCACCGCACGAGGAGCTGTGTGTGAAGTGATATGGTTACATCGTATTTTAGATGATATGGGAATTCCTGAAAAACATTCACCTATTCTCTATTGCGAAATCAGAGTGTGTTGAAGCTCGTGAAGAATCCAGTCTTTCATGAATGAACAAAGCATATTGAGATTGATTGTCATTTCATTCGAGAGCACGTCTTGGACCATCACATTCAACTCCAGTACTGTCCTACAGAAGCACAGGTTGCCGACATTCTCACAAAATCTCTTGGAAAAGTGAAATTTGAACTTTTCAGGGGTCACATTTGCAAGAATAATGTAATAAGGGGGGAATGTTAGCATAGTATATGTACCTAATTTTATTATTAGACTAAGCTTCTATCTATTCCATTATTCTCTCACCTACATCCATATCTTCCTCCTTCAGTTTAGGGGAATATTGTTTATTTCCTCTCCTATATAATGTACGTACTACTTCATAATAATACAATGTGTGTAGAGTATTTCACTCCACATTCTTCTCTCCTATCTACCTCCTACATTATTTAGGCTTATAGCTCTTCCCAGGGTGTCCAAAACCTTTTGAGTAATTTCCACTTTGTAGAAAGACTCTTATGTTGCACTACTGGACACGTTTACACATTTTTCATACTGCCATAATTCTATCTTGATTATTGAAAAATGAAGTAGGATATATTAGATTTCTAATGTCTATAATCAATCTTTCCAAGACCTCCCAAGGCTTTCAAATTGACTTTTGAGAAAGGTGACTATCTCCTTTGAAACAAGCATTTCCCAGTGCTTTATTCAAATGATTTGGTTTTACATGAAATTTTCCCGACCTCTCATGGATCCAAAGAATCTTCCAAAACTTCCTTGGATCATCTCATTACTCTAAAAAAACCTCCCAGTGGTTTTTTCCATTGCATTTAGCTTCCGAGGGATGTCCTCATGTGATAAAAATACCAAAAATAACCCTTTTGAAGCCTTGCATTTAGGTACGCTTCTTCTCACATGAAATAAACTTTAAAATAAAGTTATTATATATTCCTCTTAAAAATAATGAGGGTGATACATTTGAAATGTTTGTCGAAAGAAAGGTTTACATTGACTAAGAAAGTGAATTTCAAATGTGGGTTTAGTTGTCATGACCAAAATTTTAAATCTTGCATGCAATACATTTAGCATGATAGAAATATGTGTGTGCATGTTTGTGTGTGTACACATACATGCATATACAATATTTTATCTCATCATCATGTGGGTTTTGCTATTTTTTTATTAGCTATGCAAGATCTGAGATAAGATAGGTTTTCCTATACTCAATCGTAGTGTGGTGCCTGACATAAACAATTAAAAAATAAATATAAAAATAAAAAAAAACATTAGCAAGTGGATGAATGGTAGTCTTTGTCAGTATGGCGTGGGAAAGTGGTTGAGTCAGTGGGTTTGGTGGAAGCCTATAGAAGTGTTCTGGAAAGCACATGGGCTTGCTCCTAGCCTATCGACATGTCATTTTCCTTGCACAAAAATACAAACACTTTATTTGAGATCCATAGGCAAAAACAACACTGGAACCCTAGTCAATATTGTAATTTAGTAGTATTGGATAGTTTCAGTGATGTTAGATATGTATGGAATTGTGGAAGCATGCTTTTGGCATATGAACTATTTGAATGAACACCTGAAAGAAATGAGGCGGAATGGATATACAATGATAACAGTCATTTTTACATAATGGGTTTCTTGAAAAGGCTTAGATATGTTCAAGAAAAGGCAGTCGACATGTGTAATACAGATTCCAAAACAAAATAAAACTTTGAAAACACCCTCCTAGCTTGTGTCAAAAATGTGAGCTCTAGTTGGATGTAATGTTGTACCATTTCTTCGACCATGGATGCCATTGTGGATCTCCATTATATATATATATATATATATATATATAGGAGTGTATCCATAAATGTAGTGGTAAGTGCAACATATCTGATTTAAATGATTCTTTTGGTTCAGATATGCTTCTGAGTTCCATGGATATGATATCTGCACTTGCAATTTGGGATGACTTGGTGTTTATTCCTTTTTGCACATTTCTCGGCCATTACAACTAAGTTATTCGAGTTCTATACCTTGTTTTCCCAAGGCTTGGATGTGTTGCATATTGGACCTAGGTGGGTGTGAAAATGTGTGCATTGGGGTTTCCTTTCTTATTGACCATATAGAGTTTGGGCATTTCTTAATAATCCATATCTAATCATTGGGGTTTTGATTCCTTCGTTCGGCCTACTCCTATAGATGCTCGGTCATGCTTGTTTTGGAATTCCATGTATTCATTTGGGTTCTTGTTGTTTGACTGTGCTGATTGTTTTTGAAGGGGTGAGTTTCTCACTCAATGATCATTGTAACCAATTTTTCCTCATGAGTTCATCCTATTATGTTTTTCAACTTTGATTCAACTCAAATATGCTGTGGGTTTTCTCATTGATCATCCCAACACTTAGAAAAAGTTTATCGAGCTAATATAACTTGGCACGCTAGAGAGGTCCTCGAGATTTCCATACCACACTTGATGATCCATGTGTTCACCTTTTTGGCTCACCATTTCATAATCTGGAGCCTGTTAGAATTATTAACTGAATTCAAGCAAATCCAAAATGGTGAAGTTGTGGATGATCATTGGACTATTTCACAAAATGTTAAAAGAGAGTTGGAGCCTTGAAGAGTGTGATTGAAATCTCATGGATTACCGCATTCCCCACTTCACTCATCATTCCTAGGCATGGTTCTTCTCTCCTTATCTTGCTAATTCTTGTACTTTAGTTTTTCTCATTTGCAGGGTTCTCTAAAATATAATTTTTAAAACCTTAGGATTATCATACCTTTAATTTTTTTATATTAACTTGTTTGCAAAAAAAATAAAATGTCATATCCTAACTCACACAATCAAAATAACCCTTTGTAGTCAACCATGAACTTAAACCCTCATTTTAAGGTGATTTATCAAACTTCCTAACTAGACAAGATTACTACAGTACCCATTTTTATTAACAAGTTGAAGTTGAGTTCTTGGTAAATATGTTGACCATTTCCTTGTTTAAATAGATAAATCATGATTTTTGGAGACTCGTAAAGCCACCTTCATAACTTTGGAAAGGGGATGTTAAGATTCCTTCGTGTACCTTGTTTTGGGAGGACTCACTTTAATTCTTTGGATCGACCTAAAATGATCATTTGTGATATTTTTGATGCCCTTTTAGGAGCCCTGTTACACCATTTTATAGTTGTAGGAAGATGCTAAAAATTGAAAAGACGGCTTTCATTTTTAACCGCCATTTGAACCTTGAGAAACAAAATGCTTATCCGCCTTCACAACCCTGGATAGTATTTTTACTAGAAAATTTCTTAGATACTTTGGGTCGAGAAAATCACACTCCTGGTTAGTTTGGAAAATAGGATCTTATAGGCCTCTCGTCACAGTTTGAATAGGTCAAAATTGGACCAATTACGACCGGTGGCTCCAAAAAACATATGCCGCCGTTTGAATCAAAATGTTTACCAGTTCTCAGTCCCATTGACTCTGAAAAATTCTCCATAAATAATGGAACTTGTATGAAATGTCTTGTTACGCATTCGTCCATCAGAACTTAAATTTTTGGACGTGGTTTTTTTATCCCTTGAGATAAATTTTGATCATTTGTAACTAGGTCAAGTATGACCGATGGCCTTAGAAAACTAGCCGTCAATCATAAATTATTCACCACATTCTCAAATTCCACGAGTTCCTATGAATTCTTAGTGTCAATAGGACGACACGTAGAAATTTACTTGTGGTGTGTTTTCTCATCTGAGGAAAACATTTGAAAGTGTTTTCTTAGCCTACGAGCTTGGATCGAATGTCTTCGCAACTAGTAGGAAAACATAAAAAGAAATTTGTACAACCCCCGTCAGGTTATACAAACTAACATGGAAACTTGTTGACACTTGTAAATAACTGTTTGAAACTCTACCATGTGACGTGTTTTGTGAAATTGAAATTTTGGAAAAATAGTGTTTCTCTCTCTTTTCTATTTATTTCTCTCTCATTCGTTAAGAAATGAACTGAAATGAAATAAACATGTGTCTCTAACCTCTCCTTTTGAATGGAAATTATTATTATTATGTAAATGGAAACTAAAAATGTTATTTATGCTAGATCTAGGTGTATTCCATGTCATCGATTTATCAGTGATTTCATGTTCACATGGTTTTGAAGGATGCAAGAGAGATGGTGAAAAGGTGTGGTGTAATTCATTATTTATTATTGTAATTTATATATTTTAATGGAAAATGTATATATGTTTAATGTAATTGCAATGTAACAAAAAATTTTGTATTTGATATTTGGTAATATGCATGAGATGCTAGTTTTAGGAATGCCTTGGGAAATGTGCATTTAATCATAGGTGTCATTTTGATAGAGATTTCTGTATGTTAAAAAAATAAAAGGGGTTGGATATGTATGTTAATTGAAATCGAATTTATTATTTTATAGTGCATTCTCGTTGTGAAATTTATGATGGAATCTTAGAGTGTTCTGTTATTTAAATAAAAAATATAGAAAAGAAACATTAAATATAATAGTCACCCTTAGCTTAAAAATAGTGCATATCTACCCTTATCGCATGACCTTCTTAGCAAAGAAGAAATTTAAACTGTAAAATAAACTTAAAATTTTGCACTTGATGAAACCTTCTAGTTTAAGTAAATAAGAGCCCAATTTTTAGTTGTTGTCATAGCCGGTATGTTTAGTGGCATCTTCGTGAACCTGAAGATTAGGAACGACATGGTCAAAATTTATCTAGAGTATGTGGTACCCTTCCAGTATTGATTATTGTGTGGGGTAAGGAGAATTTGTCCACTTAAGGTCCAACTGACGTGTTAGGTGGAAAACATTGCTAACTACTCTTGAAAGTCACCTTTAGAAGTTGGGATTATGAATGAAGTTAATATTTAACACTTATTGTACTCTCCCTCTAATTTTAGCCACATTAGTTTGCAAAACGCTATCTTCCTAAGAGATAATTAATCCCCACAACTAAATTTGTTGGTACTACACCTAATAAATGTATTCAATAGATCATTTCTATAACTTAATAGAAATTGTTCAAAACAATGACTATGTGGTGTAATCTTACCATATATGGAGTATGTAGACCTAACACATCCTTATTATCCTAGTGGACTACCAAGTTTTTCAATATAGAAATTAACTTCATGAATGAATGAATTCCTTGTGGGATCAAGATGACATAAATGGAGCTAGTGAAATAGTTGTGCTATGACTTAAACTATTGTTAATGATCTCTTTAGTTCCTCATAGATAAATGTGTTACCTTGGTTACTAACAACATAACACCTTGGTCTTTTCAGAAGGTTGTTTAGCATAAATATGTCCTCTCACCTTAAATTCATATATAGTTGGGGCGTAGATCCTTAGGTGCAATTGGAATTAAACCAAACCTTTGCTGATTGAGGGGTTAACATGTGGGTGGGAATTGTAAATAACTCTTAGCAAATGGAATTGTATTTAAAATATGTTGACTTAAGAGAAGTGTTGAAACTGGAAATTTGGTCTCGTAACCCCATGTGCCTATTTGACCTTTGAACCCTAGTGAGAGGCCTAAAACCAAACAAAGGAACTCGGTGACACTCTTATGATTGATCTCGTGGTGGGATTCAATTGACACAAGTGGATTTGTTAGTTGTAGCATGCGTTTAACATTGTTGTGTATAAGAGAAAAGAAATGGGATGTCTCGTGCTAGGTTACACTCATTGTAGTAACAAATCCATTAGTGAAAAGTATGTGTTATTTTGTTTACATTTTTTATAAAACAATGCTAATAGTGAGACCATAGTGCGATGTAAGAGTAAAGCATATAAGAATTAAAATGATATTTGAGGTTAGGAATAATGTCACTCTTAGAGTCCTTATAACTCAATTAAACATTTCCATGTGATAGAAAGAATATGAATTTCCCTTGGTGAGATCAAACTTCGAGAAAACAAAAGATATATATAAATCTAAATAAAATTTCTTGATGTTGAAATGTTGAATGGATTCAACAAGTTATTGAACTATATTAACTATGGTAGTGAAATAAATATATCGTCATCGAAGAATGTTTATGGGAAAAAGGTATCTTGAATCTAAATCTTCCTTAAATCCTAAGATTTGTTCCTTGACATCACGTTGGATTCTTTAATGTAGTAAGGGTAAAATTTAAACATTGAATGAATGCTTGAGAAGCATAAGCTTAACATAAGAATGAGAGAATTAGGAACTTTGATTGAAATTTAAAATATGGAAAATAAATATGTAAGTTATGGAGATTTTTGTAAGGGATAAAGAACCAACTTAAATTGTCGAACTGTAAGTTGAATGTGAAAATAATTGAAGAATCTTTAGGTGAAAAAAAAGGAGATAAGATAACATTATCCTGATAAGGGCATCGATATGTATATGGTGTTGTCATGTGTCTATGTGATTCGATGAGTTATCTAAGTGTCTTATGCGTTGTTGAGTTTCTCTACTTGCAGCCCTTATGGTGTTGTGTAGTGAGAAATGTAAGTCAAAAAAATATTCTAGTATTTTTACTGTTGTATTTGTGTGTGTAAAATGTTGGCATTACATTTGGTATCAGAGTGGAGGTTCATGCTCTCAAACCTCTAGGACATATTGGATTTGTAATGGTTTTGAATGTTGGTTGTGGAGATTGGAAGAGTAATGTGATATATGTTTTTATGTGACCATTGTTGTAATTGTGATATTATGAACACACATGTGGTGCATGTCTCTTAGTGCATGTTTGTTATCATGTTGATGTGCTTGTGATGAGAGTATTCTCTCTCCTTTTCATGGATTCAATGAGGAGTCTACGTTTGATGTGCTTCCTTTGTATGTTTGAGAAGAATGCTTTTATGGATGGCGGTGTGTTAGAGCATATTATCATTTTGTGATATGTAGTTGTGTTGATGTGTGTATGAAAAATATTGTTGTATGGTGGATTTTATTATATCGTAATGTCACCCACTGTGTAGTGACGAATTGTGTGTCACCATGTTACCTTTCAATTGATTCTATGTTGTAATGTTATTCATTGTTTTCATCGTGCGTATAATTTGTGTAATATGAGATGACTCATGTAATTAATTAGGGGCATATGGGGATTATATGACCCCTATTGTACAATGATTGCACCTTGGATATAGTATATGGTAATGTGATCGTATTACACCTGTGAAAGTAATGATTGTGTTATACCTTGTATATATACCATGCGTAAGATGTTATGGTTAATGTTTGTGAATCACCATTGTGTTAGTGATGTAGTTCTGTGTTATGTTCTGAACCTTACACTAACGGACCCTAAGGGAAATCGGTAAAAAATTTATGTTTGGACTGAGTAAATGTGTACCATTAGCCAGTAACTTGAGATGAGTACGAGATACAAAGTGGAGTTTTACATAGATTAAAACCTTCACTTTTGTTCGTTTTGTATGTATGACACTTACTCAACAGGTGCCTTATATATTGTGTTTCGCGGACACCTTAGGCTCAGTAGATGACGACATGTACTCTTTTATATATCCCTATATGGTTATCATGTGGAATTAACCTAAGTGTAGTTATGACTATGTTGAACCTTGTGGTAGTGGTGAAGGGATGATTTAGACAGAGATCATGACAATCATATTATTTGATATGATATTTTATGAACCAAGGTTTAATGTCTGAGTTCCAGAAAATTGTTGAGTAACCCTTTGGTGTGTTTATAAGGCCACATAGTTATCGTGAAGTGTGATTTATATATACGTATTTTATTCAGAAATTAAACATTTTATCTTTTCTTGCAAGAACCATCAGTTTTCTTGATTGACGTGTTCTTATATTTTTGGCATTTATTTAGTTGTTGCACTAACATGCAGATTTTACACTAACTATGGATATTTGGCCATTTTATTTACTTAGTTTTAAATTTTATAGCCTATCCCAAGGCTTGGGATTTTTCCACTTGGTGTTTGAAATGAATTGTTATGCTAGTTTTAATGTTGTAATGTGTTGGAATAGGGTCATGGGATTCACCATAGAGTGGTTGAAACTATGGACCCACTTCTTTATACGGGGGTACACCCCAATGATTTACAGATAACTAGAGGCTTTTTGAACCACAAGTTATTATGTCACTTAGGTTAGGGGTGTCTGGACTCTATGCGTGTAAGGCCATAGGGTGACCGACCTCTTTGAGGGAGGGATAAGAGACTTGACAAAGGAATAAGAGAATTAAGGGAGACATAAGAGATATGAGGGAGGCATAAGAGACTTGCGGGAGGCATAAGAGACTTGAGTCAAACATAAGACACTTGTGTGTGTGTGATTAGTACAGTTAGAGGTTCTTGTTTTTTTGTGATGCTTTGGGAGGCATATGTAGTTGTATTGTAATGCTTCGCGAGGTATAGGGAGTTGTTTTGTGATGCTTCAAGAGGTATAGGGAGTTGTTTTTTTATGCTTTTGGAGGTATCTGGAGTTTTTTTGTGATGCCTTGGGAGGTATATGGAGTTGTTTTGTGATTTTTTTGGAGGTATATGGTATTGGTATTATGAGTATGTGCACTCTTGTGAGTCTTTTTGGACATGATTATGATAGAGGTTTGACATTTCCCTTAGTTTGCATGTACTATTAAATGTTTTCCTTGCACTGTGTCGGTTCAGTTATGGTTTTTGGGTCATATCATACTAGTTATATATGTATCAGTATCATGATTTATTGTTTGTTAGTCACTTGTGTGTGTTGGATCTATGCCAGTGAAATTGTTGAAAATTATTGGTTATGTGGACTACTTGTTTATCTTTCCATGGTGGAATTAAAGGTCTTGTAATGTGATACATTCATGGAAGTATGTAGAAAGATATCTCATGGTTCATTTTTGTTGTGTTAAATTTTGTGTTACATCTTGAGGCCAATTATTGTTGGGCACCCACCGAACATAAGAAAGTTAAAAATTATAAACTATGAATATTAAGATCTTGAGATAAGAAATATGGTAAAGGAAGACTAATGAAGTAATAAAGTAAAAGGTAACTAGAACTTCCAATCTTCGAAGAACATTAAAATTTAAGATATTATCAAAATTAGTTTGCTTCCTTGTGGTCACATTGTACTGAATATTATTCTTGTAAAAGAACATGTGTCAATTTCAAATTTCTTACATATGTATCCTTCATGCTTTGGTGTTTCTTCACGTATCGAGTATGATGATGTTACAAGCGGGGGAAATGTGGTGCCTAACATAAAAAATTAGAAATTAAATATGTAAACACTAGCGAGTCGTATGAATTGTAGTCTCTGTCAGTATGGAGTGGGAAAGTGGTTGAGTTACCAGGTTTCATGGAGACGTGTAGAAGTGTGCTAGAAAGCACATGGGATTTCGCCCAACCTATCAGACCTGTCATTTTCCTTGCACAAATATACAAAAACTTTATTTGAGATCCAGAGGAAAAAAACATACTAGAACCATGGTCAACATTGTAATTTAGCAGTATTGGATAGTTTCAATGATGGCAAATATGTATGTAATTTTGAAAGCATGATTTTGGCATATGAAGTGTTCGAATGCACGTATGAAAGACATGTGGTGGCATGGAATGCAATGATAGCAAGATTTTTACAAAATGGGTTTGTTGAAAAGGATTAAAAATGTTCCCATCCCATGTCAAAACGCTAGCTCTAGAAAAGTGTATGGATGTCCAGCAAGCATAAGATAGAGGAATTTTAGCAAATTTTGTAGTTGCAAATGCTCTGTAGACATGCATGTCAATACGTGAGCTCTTGGTTCCATGAAATGTTGATCTATGCACTTGCAATTTGGGATGATTTTGTGTTTATTTCTTTTTGCACCTATTCTTGGCCATTATTTCCAAGTATTTTGAGTTTTGTACCTTGATTTACCAAGGCTTGGTTGTGTTGCAAATAGTGTACTTGGTTGGGTTAGAAAATGCAAATGTATTGGGGTTTCATTTCTCTATTGACCATATATATTTCATTCATTTCTTAATAGCTCATGGTAATCCAATAATTGGGGTTTTTATTCCTTTGGTTGGCCTACTCCTAAAGAAGCTCAGTCATGCTTGTTTTATGAATCCCATGTATTCATTTGGGTGCTCATTGTTTGACTGTGCTAATGGCTTTGGAATGGGTGAGTTTCTCACTAACAAATAATTGTAACCAGTTTTCCTCCCAGGTTCTTCCTGTTATGTTTGTTCTTTGATTGGCAATTGGAGAGTTTCCTTTTCATGGCTTGTCTCATGTGGATTTTCCAACTTAGCAGTATGGTTTATTTTCTAGCTCGGTTTTGGGCTCAATATACAGTTTCATTGGCATTGACTAGCCAGGTAATTGGGATCTAGCTCAATGTTATACTTGCTTGGAGCTCATTTGTTTGAGCTTAGTTACTCATCATCTATTATGCAATCTCGACTACCTTTCTACCCGAGGTAAGTTTGACGATTCATGATCTTTATGAAATAAGGTATCACAGAAGAAGTTGTGAATGAAGATGGATGGAGCTTTTTGAATGCTGTGCTCACCATTTGATTAAATTCTTGGTAGAGGGATGAAGCGTATTGGAGTGCGAGTGAAACTGCGTAGATTACCGCATACATTGTGGACAAAAATTCCCAGGCATGCTTCATCTATCCTTATCTTTCATAATTCTCACACTTTAGTTTTTTTCATTTGCAACAAAATATAATTTTTAAAACCTTAGGATTAACATACATTTAATTATTTTATATTAACTTGTTTGCAACACAATTAAATTTCATATCGTAACTCACGCAAGCAAAATAACCCTTTGCAGTCAACCATGAACTTAAACCCTCATTTTGAAGTGATTTATCAAACGTCCTGACCAAACTAGATTACTATAGCACCCATTTTTATTTACAAGTTGAAGTTGAGTTTCCGGTAAATATGTTGACCATTTCCTTTATTTAAATAGATAAACGGTGATTTTTGGAGACTCACAAAGCAACCTTCGTAACTCCGGAAAGGGGATGTTTAGCTTCCTTCATGTACCTTTTTATGTGAGGAGTCACTTCAATCTTTGGATTGACCCGGAATGATCATTTGTGATATTTTTTACGCCCTTCTCGGAGACATGTTACACCATTTTGTAGTTGTAGGAAGCTGCTAAAAATAAAAATACTTATCCACCACTTGAACCCAGATTAAGAAAATGCTTATCCACCTTCGTAACCCTTTATTATTTTTACTATAAAATTACTTGGAAACTTCGTCTCGGGAAAATCACACTCCTAGTTTGTTTGGCAAATAGGTTATTTAGGCCTCTAGTCGCAGTTTGACTGGGTCAAAACTGGACAAATTATGACCGGTGGCTCAGAAAAACCCACCGCCCTCTGAATCTTGTTTACCAGCTCTCAGTCCTATTGACTGCAACAAATTATACATATATCGGGGAACTTGTACAAAATTTCTTCTTGTGTGTTCGTCCATCGAACATAATTTTTGTATGTGGTTTTCTGAGCCATTGAGCTAAATTTTGATCATTTGAAACAAGGTCAATTATGGCCGATGGCCTTGGAAAACTAGCTGCCAATAATAAACTATTTGCTAGTTCTAAATTCTGTCAGTTCTTGTGAATTCTTAGTGTATAGGAGGACACATAGAAACTTACTCGTGGTGTGTTTTCTCATTAGAGGACAACGTCTGAAAGTGGTTTCTTAGCCTCTGAGCCTGAATTGAATGTCTTTGTAACTAGGAGGAAAACATAAAACGTTATTCGTAGAACCCCCATCTAGTTACCAAACCACCGTGGAAACTTGTTGACACATGTAATTAACTGTTAGAAACTCTACCGTGTGACTTCTTGTGTGAAATTGAACTTTTTTTAAAATCATTTTTTCTCTCTTCCATATTTTTTTCTCTTATTGGTTAAGAAATGAACTGAAATGAAATAAACATGTGTCTCTAACCCTCTCCTTTTGAATGCAAATTATTATTATTATGTAAATGGAAACTAAAAACCTTAATTATGCTAGATCTAGGTGTATTCCATGCCAACAATTTATCATTGATTTCATGCTCACATGGTTTTGCAGGATGTAAGAAAGATGGTGAAAAATTGTGGTGTAATTCATTATTTATTATTGTAGTTTTTATATTTTATTGGAAAATGTATATATGTTTTGTAATCTCTCACCTCGGGACACCGGGAAACAGACCAATATGTCACTAAAATTTAGGGTAAATTTTTTTTGAAAGTGAATGCTTAACAATACAAATACGATTCCCATTATTATTTATATTAAACTAAATTGGTTTACCCAATTTCTCAATCACTAGCCCCAACCAAATTTATTTATTTAATTTATATTAAGATTACAAGGGACACCCTAATACGAGTCCACACCCCTTTTTAATTTTAATTGTATTTCCTCCTTTTATCTAAATTACCTTTCCCCATTTAACTTGTGTTACCCACACACACATTTTAAACTTTATTTCCCATTCCCATTTAAAAGTATCCATGGAAAAAAAAGGAAGCAGGGTTACTTGTGGACAATAGGATCAAAAGGATCTCAGCCCTTGATCTAAATTTTCCCTAAGGATGCCCTAAATTTTCCTTATGTTATTTTCCCTTCTTTATTTTCCTCATTTTCTTTTTCTTGTGTCATTTGTAGGTTGCTTGGAGAGCTAAGGAGAGTGATTTTCATGGATAAAACCGGTTGAATTATTTTTTTGCTTGTCTTTTTATCATTTCTGTTTTGGTAGCTTCCTCCATTTACCTAGCTGGGTAATGGTTGGATACCCCAGCATAAGGGAGTAAATTTCTTTGAAAGAAGATGGCCTAAAGCACATAGATACATATGTATATAGAACTGAACTATTTGTTTATTTATTTATATGTATTTTTATGAAGAACAAAGCTTTGTTTGCGAGCTAGGGAAGGAATGGTCGTAGGTTCTGATGGGGAGAATGGCAGTTGGGAGTGTGGGATCTATGTGGGGATTGTAGGAGGATGTTGCGCATGGGAAGGGGTGGATAGAGGAGAGGGGAAGCGTGGGAGGAGAGGGAAGGGTCCACAGTGGAAGGGGTAGTGGCTGCGTATGGATGCGCAGCAGTGGGAGAGCTTGGTGTAGTTGCATGGGGAGTGGGGTTGGCGCAACTAGGAGGGTTTGCACATGTGGACAGTGGTGTGGAGGCAGTGGTGCCCCTGGTGGGTGCACAGGGAGTGGGGAGGTGTTCAACACTCCCCAAAAACTTCTTTTAAATATATATTTTCTTAAATAAATTGTCTTATTATTATTTTTGTTTTAAAACTTCAGTAATATATATTATATTAAATATGCATATAGTTATATATGTTAGGATACGTTGGTTATTACATTAGTTGTCTTTCTTATCTTGTTATCTCTTCTTCCATTATTCTCTGCCACTTTTGTGGATCTTCTCAGTTCAGTTAGGGAGTCAGTTCAGATTTCAGTCCTATATATACTGTACGTGAGCTTTGTTCTAGATAGAATAATATGAGATAAATCTATCTCTACTATTTCTCATTCCGTAGCTTTGTTTCAATTTGGTATCAGAGCGTGGCAGAGATCTGGGAGGCGTTGGACAGTTTTTTGAGCGAAGGAGATTTCCCCAAGGTCCGTTTTGCCCGCCATAATGGTTCCAGTTCTGCGCATATGGTGATAAATTATTAGCACGCATGCCGAGGGGTGCCATTTGAACACGCTTTCCACTGAACCTGCGCCTGAAGCTTTTCTTCGCCATCCTTCTAGCACCTGACACTTTGCTGCTACGTGGAATAGTGTGCTGCGTGAGGAAACATTCTTACTGGTGGAGAAGGGAGTGTCGGAGGCCCAGATCCAGCGGGTGGAGAACAAATTTCCACTTCGACCTGTGTTGCAAAGACAGTTGCTGCCGCGTGGAGGTGAAAATAATCTTGCTGCCACGTTGAGGTGAAAACAATCTTGCTGTTGTGTGGGGAACTGCTGCTGTTCAATTGTTGAATTTTTTTTAAATTCCCTTACACAGCTCCGACCCATGTCTGAGCATCTGATAAAAAAAATTGCTTGAAAATGGGACTCGGCCATTTCTGTAATTGTGAGATTGATTTCTGAAGCTAGTCTGTTGTCTGAGTGAAGAGCTTTGAGCAGCCATCAAAAATTGAAACATCAGGATTCTGTTCTCCCTGTGATCGAATGTAATCAGAATCCCGGTTGGATTCAGCGATACTCAAATCATTTACATCGAACTCACGGCCAGCCAAGCCATGTTCGAAACCTGAGCATATTGAAGAAAACTCTTCCGTGGAGACTGTCTGAGCGTGTTGGAGACCACAAGCTGGACGTGGAGATCTCGCCAGGAGAGAGAATTTATTTCTGTACGTGGAGACCTTCAAACGCTGTCGAGGTAGTTTTGAGTCTATAACAGTCTCTTCTACACTACATCGAATGTCGAGTGTAGACAACTCGATTGAAAGCGTCAACAACACGGTCGCCACAGCTGAAAGCCACAACATCAACTCGCCAGCCAGAGAACACCGTGGAGAAGCTCCTGAGAGCTCCGGGTTCTACTTTGCCTTCCTAAACGAGCTTCAAAATTGCGGCAATCTTGCATTCGACAAACTTGTTCGAGAAGGACTCCTTGAGTACTTTCTTTTCGACATCAGCTGCCAAGCAAAGCGAGTACGGGAAGAATTAGAAGCCGGATACGACGCAGATTGTGACGACGAAGAAGAACGCCCTGTAAAACGTCGCCATCTCACAGCACGCGAATATCGCGAGCATCTACAAGTCAGTCATTCTCGACAGTGAGTCCAAATTGTAATAATTTTTTCAAATAAATAAATATTTTTTTTATTACAATGTCTGCTCTGAAGTTACTTCTGTCTGATGCTCAGTTGCTCAAAGGGCCTAATTTTGCAGCCTGGAAGACAAAAATGAAGACAATCCTTCAGTTTGAAGGATTATGGGGAATTGTCACAGGGTCTGTTCCTGCTCCCACAGCCCCCAATGAACTAATAAAATATGACATGGCTAGTGCTAAAGCCTTGATGCTGATAATGCTCAGTATCAGTGATGACGTGCAACCGCATGTTCAGAATGCAGAGAAACCCAAGGAGGCCTAGGACAAGTTGGCAACCATTTATGAAGCCAAAAATCAGACAAAGATTCTTCATCTTCAGTCGAAGCTGCACACCCTCTCTATGGGGTCTGACGAGAAAGTGGAGGAATTCCTGCGTCACGTGGCTGAGTTGAGATCGGAGTTATTGGCGCTCGGTGAAACGGTAGACGATAAACTACTCGTCCCAATCACCTTGAGAGCACTCCCTTCTCAATTTCGAGTGTTTGTTACAACACTTAATGTGTCTAAATAAACAGTGACATTCGAAGAGCTTGTGAATTTTCTGCAGCAGGAAGAAGCTATAACTTCATCGCATGGAGAGTCTCAGGACAAAGCCTTGTTCTCAAAGCCTAATCGTGGCCAGAAGAATCGGAAAGGTCCCCCAGAGAAGCCAAATCCAGCGTAATCCAAACAGAAAGATCAAAATTCAAAGAGATGGTGTCACATTTGCAGAACCAATACTCACGACACTGATCATTGTTGGCACAACAACCTGAAACAAGGGCCTTCAAGCCATACAAGCACATCCGGGCGCGAAGATTTTGAAAAGTCTAAATGACGTCCCCGCTAGAGAAAGCAAAAAGGACATCTTGCAGCCCAACAAGAGGATGATGAATCTGATGAGGAGATATCAGAAGGAGCCCATTGTAGTAAGAATCTTGTACTCGTCTCTCAAACTTCTCAGCCCACGAAGAAAGTCTGGTTGATAGACTCTGGTGCAAGCAAGCATATGTCAGGTGACAAGAAGCTGTTTGATTCACTACACGAAGAACCAACTGGAGATCGAGTTTGGATAGCAGATGACAAAGAGTACATTGCAGAAGGAATAGGGAATGTGACCATTCCTCTGGGGCCACGAAAATGTACACTTACAAAGGTACTATATGTTCCTGGCTTGACTAGCAATCTTTTGTCAGTTACTCAGCTCTTGAATCATCACCTTAAGGTTGAATTTCTTGTTCAAAATGGCATTAAATCATGCTTAATCTCCTGACAAGGTACGGTTCTTGCTAAAGCCTTTGTAAGAGATAATTTATTTGCTTTAGATACTGTTTCATCTTCTGCAGTAGCTTTATCTGCTTCAACAATAGAATCAACTACCTTATGGCATTTTAGGTATGGACACTTTTCGGTCGGTTCACTGCACCAAATGAGTTCAAAAGCAATGGTCCGTGGACTACCCAAATTGTCTAGTTCCTTGCCTATTTTCCCTGGTTGTCTTGCAGGAAAACAACATAGAGATCCATTTCAAGCAAGCACCTTCCATGCCAAGAAGTGTCTAGAGGTAGTTCATACCGATCTGAACGGCCCCTTGGCTGCTTCATTTTCAGGATACAAATACTTCCAATTGTTCGTGGATGACCACTCTCGCAAGATGTGGGTATATTTCCTAAAGCAGAAAAGTGAGGCTCTTCAACACTTTCAAAACTTCTATCATCGTGTTGTCAAAGAGTCTGGACAACCAGTTCTTCTACTCCGCTCAGATCGAAGGGGGGGAATTCACATCAAAGAAGTTCTTGGCCTTCCTAAACCATCATGGCATTAAGCAGCATCTGACTGCTCCCTACACGCCCCAGGAAAATGGCATTGTTGAGCGTCGCAATCACACAGTGATGGAGATGGCTCGCTGCATGCTATCAACTACAAAGCTAGGAGAACGCTATTGGGCTGAAGCAGTACAAACGGCTGTATATCTTCTCAATAGGGCACCAATAAAGATTCTACTAAACAAGATGCCAGAAGAGGTATGGAGTGGTAAAAAACCATCGATTTCTCATTTGCGAGTATTTGGTTGCACAGCATATATGCATGTCCCAGCTCAGAAGAGAAAGAAGGTAGAGCCAAAAACACTCCCGTGTATCCTTCTTGGCTACAGTACTACCTCGAAGGTATATCGTCTCATGGATCCTGAGACAAAGAAAATATACGAGAGTCGGGATGTGGTTTGTGATGAGTCATCCTTTGACTCAATAGTATCAACAGAAGATCCACTTCCAAACACATCTCACCGATTAGTCTCTGAATCAGATGATGAGCTGGAGGAGACTACTCAGAGAAAAGAAATGCTACCAGGAGAACTATTTGTTGACTTTGGAGAACTACAGAATGTGACTCCACATCAATCCTCACGGCAACAACACAGTTCTTCTCAAAAGTAGTCAAGTTCTCATCTGAAGCGGGTACAAAGAACTATCAAGGACTCAAATTTGCAACAACTCCCAGATACATCATCTGGAGTCAAAACAAGGAGTCAAACAAGAAATGAGGTAAACTTTGCACTCATGAGTTCACTGATGAATAGCTCCGAGCCAGATAATGTTCGTGAAGCACTCAGTCAAACTCAGTGGAAGGAAGCTATGGAAACAAAATATGACTCGCTCATGAAAAATCGGACATGGGAACTTGTCGATCTGCCTACAGGAAAGAAACCCATAGGCTACAAATGGGTCTTCAAGACAAAATATAAGGCAGATGGATCCATCAACAAACATAAAGCACGACTTGTAGCCAAAGGATATGCTCAGAAAGAAGGCATCAACTATGAAGAAACCTTTGCACCCACTGCGAAGATGAAGACCATTAGAGTAGTTTGCGCACTTGCAGCACAGAAAGGATGGAGACTTCAGCAGATGGACGTCAAGAGTGCTTTCCTAAATGGTGATCTGAAAGAAGAAGTATACATGACCCAACCTGAAGGATTTGTTGATGAAAATCAGCCTAAAAAGGTATGTCGTCTCATCAAATCTCTTTACGGACTGAAACAAGCTCCCAGGGCATGGTATATCAAGATCAACGATCACCTTTTGCAGCATGGGTTCACTCGTAGTCCCTCATATTCAAATATGTATATAAAGAAGGTAGGCAAAGAAATTATCATTCTGGTTGTTTATGTAGATGATCTTGTGATCACTGACTAGTAGTTCATAAGATCAAGTTGATATTGTAAAGAATGATCTCAAAAGAACCTTCGACATGACAGATTTGGGGCTACTACATTACTGTCTTGGCTTGGAAATATGGCAAAAGGAGTATCACATCTTTGTCTCCCAGACAAAGTACGCCAAGACACTACTGGAAAAGTATAGAATGTCCGACTGTAAACCTATATCCACTCCCATGGAAAAAGGCTAGCAACTTTCAAGATTCTAGGACTCACCTCAAGTAGATGCTACTCTCTAGAGAGCAATTGGTTGGAGGGCTCATCTATTTGACATACACCAGACCAGATCTCTGCTATGCTGTCAGCTATCTTTCCAGGTCCATGCAAGAGCCAAAGAAATGTCACTGGAATGCAGCAAAGCATGTTTTGAGATATTTCCGAGGAACAACTTATTATGGTCTGGAATATAAAAAGAATGATCAATTCTTTCTACAGGGATATGTCGACTCGGACCATGCTGGATCTGTTGATGATAGGAAGTCAACTACAGGATACATATTTCATCTCGGATCTGGACCAATCTCGTGGATAAGCAAGAAGCAGAATGTTGTTTCTATCTCATCCACAGAGGCAGAATATCGTGCCGCACGAGGAGCTGTGTGCGAAGTGATATGGATACGTCGCATTATGGATGACCTAGGAATTCTTGAAAAATAGTCACCTATTCTCTATTGCGACAATCAGAGTGTGTTGAAGCTCGTGCAGAATCCAGTCTTTCATGAACGAACAAAGCATATTGAAATTGACTGCCATTTCATTCGAGAGCATGTCTTGAACCATCAAATTCAGCTCTAGTACTGTCCTACTGAAGCACAAGTTGCTGACATTCTCACTAAATCTCTTGGAAAAGTGAAATTTGAATCTTTCAGAGGTCACATTTGCAAGAATAATGTAATAAGGGGGGGAATGTTAGGATACGTTTGTTATTAGATTAGTTGTCTTTCTTATCTTGTTATCTCTTCTTCCATTATTCTCTGCCACTTTTGTGGATCTTCTCAGTTCAGTTAGGGAGTCAGTTTAGATTTCAGTCCTATATATACTGTACGTGAGCTTTGTTCTAGATAGAATAATATGAGATAAATCTATCTCTGCTATTTCTCATTCCGTAGCTTTGTTTCAATATATATATATATATGTATGTATGTATGTATGTATGTATGTATGTATGTATGTATGTATGTATGTATGTATGTATGTATATATGTATGTATGTATATATATATATATATATAGATATATATATATATTTATATATAGATATATAGATATATATACATACATACATACATACATACATACATACATACATACATACATACATACATACATACATATATATAGTATATATATATATTTATAACATAATAAGTAAACCTACAATGTCCTTATTTAATACAATATATATTTATATTATATTATAGATAAAATAATGACATTTATATTAAAATCTATAACCATAGTGTGTGTGTGTGTGTGTGTGCGTGTCTATATATATATATATATATATATATATATATATATATATATATATATATTCTTATAAATACAAATGAATCATAGTAAGACTACCACTGTACTGTTAAATAAATAAGTACGTATCATTGCAAATTTTAATCCTAGTTAAATTAGTATAAGCCAACTCTATTTTATATACATAGTTAAATTTCTATTATTTTATTTTATGTGAAAATACTTCTCATACCATGTTAATGAAAACTGTCCCAAGTTGCTTCATTTTAAAGTATGGTTAGACCTTGATATGAAAAATGAGATACCTACTCATTTCCAATATATCCATTTCATTTGAAGAGAGCAACTAGATGTATTTTATTCACTAAATTGCAAAATATATAAGAAGAGATGTATTTCAATTGATACTTTATTTTAAATACAATCAATTTACAAGATTGAACAAGGAGATCAACAAAAATAACAATATTTCTGATCAATCTTTTTTCCTTCAAGGAGTTACAATAGTTCATATCATAGGAAAACATTTACTACTATATTTCATTTTAACAAAGAATTACTATTTACTCCATTCTACATTGGAAGACTAAAATTTGAAAATATACCTTCTTTTCAAACAACCATGAAGGCATCACCTCTTAATGTAGCAATACTATTCCACTCATGGAAAGTAGCAAGTTTTACGAATACATACAAATTTCAACTATAATCAAAGAGTGAAATGAATAAGATTTTGAAACACATATGTTTCCACGAACTATACAAATACTAAAAATGGAAAAATTACAAAGGAGCTTATTTCAATATTTTTACAAAGAATGCATGCTTATCAAAAGCTAAATTTTTTCCAAAACAAGGAGGGATCCATAAAAGACCATGCCACCAAAAATATTCCAACAATCTTCAAGCTTAAAGCTCCAACTATCATCCATATGAACTCAAAATTTTGAAGGTTTACAAGGATCCAGCTTCAAGATAAGAAGGCTTGTTTAACCACCTAACCTTCAGGCATCATTACATGCCTTTCCAAGGGTTGGAAGACATGCTTGCCTCGCCCAAGCCCATGGGAGAGAGGACTAGCTTCCAAATATTTTGAACAAGAATAAGGGAGACAATCCAACATGTTTTTCGCACATAAGACAAAACAAATACTAAGAAACACAAAAAATTGCAAGGAAGGAAAGGAGGAGAAACCATATTCTACCTCGAAAATGGGGAAGAGAAGAAAGATATCTCCAAGTTCCAAAAGTGTAGCCACATTGGTTCCACATAAACAATAATCTCCACAACCTCCTTATTCCTCCAAATTCATCAAACCCTCCTTATTTCTCCACCCATTCACCAAAATCCTTCTTGGGAGGATTTTCAAACCCAATGGGTTTCCTCTCCAAGAATGGGGAAGGGGGTTCAAACCATATGAACCACCTTCCCCACCTCAAACCATTTGAGGGGAGTAAAAAAATCATACATGGCTTACCCATCAAGCATGAGGTTTAAGAGGGAAAAATTCCACTCTCTTCCCCCACAAACTCCAAAATCTATCATGCCATATGATGGATGGAGAAAAATAAAACAAGTATAATCAACAAATAGCAACACACAAGAAGCAACACACATTTTAAACAAAACAAGACTAAGATCTAATATAATATAAAAAATAAAATGAGCTCAAGGATCCTACCTCCAAAATCTCTCCAACACTCTAACTTTTACTCTTCTTTATCCAAGAAAGCTCTAGCTCCCAAAATCCACAAGCCTCCAAGCAAAAGCTCCCATAAAAAAAATTCTCTTCTTTCCCCAGGAGGGATAATTTGAAGAGAAGCCAAAAAAGATACTCACAAATGAGGGGGTGACATGTGTCACTCCTCTCTTCCCACAAGGTCAAAGATTGTCAAAATAAAAGAGAGAAAAGATAAAATAGCTTTTAACACCCTTATCCCAAATTACCCAAAATGAAAAACAAAACAAACTTGTGCAACTTTTAACAAAACACACATACCCATCCACCTTTCATGGATATGACCAAAGAGAGGAAACAAGGGAGGGAAACTCCCTCTATGCCTTGCAATTAAGCCCCCCTACAGTTTATTTGGTAGGGTCCAAGGGCCTATTTTTATGCTATGGGAACTCCCAAACTAAAAAGGGGTCACTTAAAATGTCTAAAATAGCCAAATTTCGGGTTTGGCACATTTGGCAAAAGTGTAGAGGATGTGGGGCCCACCCAAGCATTCACATGTGACCCTAATCCACTCTAATTAAATACACCATTTCCCAAACTCAAAACTTAATGCAAGTGGAGACCATTAAGTCCGCAAATCAAGTTTACAACACAAACTAAACATCCTAAACAATATTAATATTAGAAGACATACTGCATTACAAATGAGGGTCACTCATGGTGCCCAAAATAATGAAATCTAATACTAAGGCCTCATACAATAAACACGGTTAGGACTTAGCCCCGTGGGCCGCTTGTGTAAAATTGTGTAGCTGCCTTGAAACCCACGTTCTTTTATGACCTGTCACCTAGACAGTCATTGCACACATTAAATGCTCCTGTCCAATACAAGAGTAAACTAAGTAATCACTAGGAGAATCAGTTCAAACATGTAAATTAAGGATATCCCGACATCAACGTGGAATGTACAATCTCACCCAATTTTTCATACGTTAGGTATTGTAATAAATAAAAATGGCATATCACCATACCATCATGTATCCTCGTCAGCAAATAAAATACTTTATGAAATCAATATATGTGACTAAACCAATTATCCAACATATAGAAATTAGTCCCAAATCACATAGAAAAGTGTTAGTATCCACAATCTCAAATAAAATGTGTCAATCTACTAATCTAGTCAAATTGGCGCTACACGCCCCAAATCACCATACATGTCCATGAAGTCAAACCAACATATCATAATGTCCAAAATTATGTCAAAATCCATGTTAAGTCACAAGTATGGGTTAAGAATTTAGCAGATAATTGAGGATAGAAAATGTGGGCACTACATCCCCCTCTCCGAAAATTAGACTTCCTCCTAGAAGTCACCGGAAGAGATAGGGATAAGATTTTACGAGGTATCACATCGTTGTGTAAGTCCAACATTAAGGTCATTTTCAAAGGAACTAAAATATTTTGTTAGTGTGAAAAATAAAGTGTATATAATTACACTATAAAAACCAATCTTGAGATATGATTGGTTTGCATCATTTAACAAAAGGCACATGTAACTCAGAGCCTAAAAGAATTCAACACTCCAATAGAAAGAATTCTAAACCATGCATAATGAAAGTACTAAATTTAATTCATCAAAAAAAGACTAAACTACACAATAGAAGGAATGCATGATTTTGTATAAAGATATATTTACTCTTTAGTCATTTATGATATAAATATGTATATTATTATCTCTTAACAAAAAAATCATGTTAAATGCATGACATGCATTACATGTACATTCTTTATTCAAAAAAGATATCAATAAGTTCTCAAATTTTTTTGAGGAGATCATAACTTGCAATATCCTTTGATTTATAATTTTTACAAATTCCATTCTCAATTTTAATCCGCATTCTTCACTATGGCTACGTATCGAAGAATAGCACACGTTACACCCCACCACATTACTTAAATAGATCCAATTTAGGAGTTGAGCTCTTAAATATATTCGAGGAGACCATAACTTGCAATATTCTTCATTATTATCATTTCCATGTCACTTTATGATTGATTTGTATAAAAACACTAATTATGGGAGAAATACAAATATATTTGAGCCTTTCAACTAATAGCGATAGGATTGGTTTACAAATTCTGGTTTTCAAAGTTTCAATAGTTTCTACACAAACACTTCTCGAAAATATAAGATTCTGGGTCAAAATTGCTTCATAGAAGTCTCATAAACAACATGCATTGACATTCCACCACTTCACTTATAATATATCTATCTAAGTTCTCAGGTTATGACAATGTTATTTGTTGAGCTTTCTGCATTCCATATAAGCCATAGGTTCTTAATGAAACAACAATCCACAAGTTTCCAGTTCAATATGATATACAGAATAAGGTATTACTTAGAATTTTATGCCATGTGTCATAGTTACTATAAGTCAAAAGAAAACACGGATGACATTATTCTAGACAAAATTCATGTCAAGAGAAAGTTTCCAATACTCTTTATATCAACATCCATTATAAAGATTCACAATATGTCCCCATTGATTTTGTAATAAATAAAACTGGGCTTCCGATTCAATAATTTCCTCTTGTGTATGTTTTAAATAATTCAACACATAATCTCCATTAAGGAAAGGTAAGTTATAAGTAGTCTTCTCAACATGGGTGGTTTTCTTACTGAAGGCTCTTACTTAACAATTATTTTGAGGCAATTTGTCCCGAATTAGGTTGGGCAAGTCCCCATTGAAATATATCAATGTTGAAGACTTATTAACTAGGTTGATAAGAATGGTATTTTACACAATGATAATGTCCAATTTCACCAATGTATTTAACTCGTCAAAGAAAATCATGTTTTAAAGAGTACCCCAAGATCAATTGGGAAATTAAAAACCGTATAAATATATTTGGGATATATATAAAAAAAAAGTTTTTATATTGATTACAAAGGACGTCTTTATGTACAGTAGGGGGAAGGTAGTAATTACTTAGTCACTTTTGAATTTGACGTTCAATTTGGAATAAGTGTTTTTTTCTTTTTTCTTTTTGAATAATTTAAACTAAAAATCGTAATATCCTAATGTCAATGGAAATATTTTTTGGAACTTAATACATTTCCTATAGAGTCTAGATAGCACAAAGGCATCATCTAATTAGATAAAAAAAATTACAAAAAGATGATATCAATCGTATTAATAATTTCTAATATAAGAAAAATATAGGAAGATAATACCATACCTGAGATTAATATATATTTGATTGTCATTACCACTTAATCTCTAAACCATGTTAATATGTCAAGACAAAGATTTGCATAACATATTAACGTATCCCATTGAATTAAAAATCTTTAAAATAAAGATTTCCATATAAAGCTTTTCAACAGGAGTCACAATGATTACATTGTATTATTGAACCAATGTGGTGTAATTTTATATATATGACGAGTTTTCCAGAATACATAAAATTACACATTTTCATTATTGTTTACAAGGCAAATGTACACAATTGTGCTTATAGATTTTTATATAACTATATTTTTGTGGATTACGAAACATTACATTCACCCTTATTGGACCACATTAATAGATCTTTCATAGATAACACCATCGTCATTACGCCATAATTCTTAACCAAGAAAGTATTCAACACTAATTCATTTTATTTTATTTCCTTTCCAAGAGAGAGAGAATGAAATATCGATGTTATATATATATATATATATATATATATATAATTTCATGCTCATTTTCTTCTAAGTCCACGAGTTGAGGTTAGAAAGAGGGTTATTCCCTTATTCCTACACGTAAGTAAAAGTGTTATAAACATGATTAACTAAGAGCATTTTAAATCAACTTGAGGAGAGTTAAAAGAACATGTGCACTTACTAAGGTAAGAAGGTTTTAACCAAGTTACATTGCAACGAAACTTAGTAAGTGGTTAAAATATGAAAATAGGTTTATCCAGCTCCAAAAGGATTAAGTAACGTAACTAGATTATTTCCGAAGTTAACTCTAGAAGTTATACCAAGAGCTTTGATCAAAATTTGGAGTATGAGAAAACTAGATTCATTTTATAATAGCTCAATGTATTCCCATATCATGTAAAGAGGATAAATTAGCTAAGAAAAATCACTTTAAGCAACACCACCGTATAATAAAAGCCACTAACTTTCTTTCCCTTTATCATTTATTGTTTATAGAAAAGTTAGCAATTATTTTCATCCAATTATACTTAATTTTAAATCACAATTTTGAAAAGGTAACAACAAGAACATAACATCATTTGGTAAATGGTGAAACAAAGCTTCCAGTCAATTCTCTATTATACACAGAGTCAAACAAGATGTACATTTCTGATTACTGGCGAATAGGTTTCGAAATGGAAGCACCTTCTCGGGGCCAACTATTAGAGTTTTATTATTGCAATTCAACAAAAATTTTTTTTGTGAAATTGGCTAAAAAAATGCTCTCAAAAAAAAATGATCCCAACTTGAAAATAAGTTCTAACAACTTGAATCTATTCTCCTATATATAGAGAACCCGACACAACTTACAAAATGAAAAACGGATGACCAAAAATCTAGATATGACCTACTTTCCGAGGCTAATTAATGTTATTTAAAAGTTTTTGTTTTGAATAAAAATGTCTAGAGACCTCCTAAACACACTTGGCAAACTAACTCTCTATTACATTTTCCTGAATATAATTTGCTGCAAACAATGGACATGGAGAAATACTACATGTTGGAAGTCAAATATTTTAATTTCTTACTAACGCTCTCTAATTTACCGGTCCAAACCGAAACGATTTTACTTAAATTAAAGTTATTATCCCAAACAAAAATGTGATTATTTGAGCTCAAAAGTGTTTTTAACTACATGATCAAATGATCTTAAAAGTTGGGTTTAAAGGTTGTTGTGACTACCCATGCAACTAGGGAATAAGATTATCTAAATCGATCACCACTATGGGAACCAAGAAGCCAGATTGCATGTTATTTACTAATGAATTAATCTTAACTTTTGCCAGTTGTTTTAAACAAATTAGTTGATCAAAATGTGTCTACCACCTATTCTGTTAGAAAACATAATACTCCATGAGGTTACTTGAGAGATACTTGACCCATGGAATGTTTAGCGGAAACTATTTTTTTAAAATTATTTTACTTTTAATATTATTAAAACATTAATAACCAATTGAAAGTTATACCCAGAGCGTCTGCGTGTCTGAACCATCTCTCTGATAGCAAATGTAATCCCCCGCCTTGGGACAACGGGAAACAGACCAATATGTCACTAAAATTTAGGGTAATTTTTTTTTTGAAAGTGAATTCGTAACAATACAAATATGATTCCCATTATTATTTATATGAAACTAAATTGGTTAACTCAATTTCTAAATCACTAGCCCCAACCAAATTTATTTATTTAATTTATATTAAGATTACAAGGGACACCTAATACGAGTCTACACCCCTTTTTAATTTTAATTGTATTTCTTCCTTTTATCTAAATTACCTTTCCCCATTTAACTTGTGTTACCCACACACACATTTTAAAATTTATTTCCCATTCCCATTTAAAATTATCCATGGCATAAAAAGGAAGCAGGGATACTTGTGGACCATAGGATTAAAAGGATCTTAGTGCTTGATCTAAATTTTCCCTAAGGATGCCCTAATTTTTCCTTATGTTCTTTTCCATTCTTTCTTTTCCTCATTTTATTCTACTTATGTCATTTGCAGGTTGCTTGGAGAGCTAAGGAGAGTGATTTTCATGGATAAAACCGGTTGACAACTTTTTGTTTTTTTTGCTTGTCTTTTTATCATTTATGTTTTGGTAGCTTCCTCCATTTACCTAGCCGGGTAATGGTTGGATACCCTAGCATAAGGGAGTAAATTTTTTTGAAAGAAGACGGCCTAAAGCACATAGATACATATGTATATAGATCTGAACTATTTATTTATTTATTTATATGTATTTTTATGAAGAGCAAAGCTCTATTTGCGAGATGGGGAAGGAATGGTTGTAGGTTTTGATGGGGATAATGGTGGTTGGGAGAGTGGGATCTGTGTGGGGATTGTAGGAGGATTCTACGCATGGGAAGGGGAGGAAAGAGGAGAGGGGTAGTGTGGGAGGAGAGGGAAGGGTCCATGGTGAGATGCGCAGCGGCTCCGTATAGATGCGCAGCAGTGGGAGAGCCTGATGTGGCTGCGTGGGGAGTGGGGTTGGCCCAACTAGGAGGGGATGCATAGGTGGACAATGGTGTGGAGGTGGTGGTGCCTTTGGTGGGTGCACAGGGATTGGGGAGGGGTTCAGCCCTCCCCGAAAACTTCTTTTAAATTTATATATTTTCTTAAATAAATTGTCTTATTATTTTTTTGTTTTAAAAGTGCGGTAATATATATTATATTATATATACATATAGTTTTATATATATATATATATATATATATATATATATATATATATATATATATAATATCTTTATAACATAATACTTGTAAACCTACAATTTCCTTATTTAATACAATATATATAGATAAAATAATGACATTTATATTAAAATCTATAACCATAATATAATATATATATATATATATATATATATAAATACAAATGAATCATAGTAAGACTACCACTGTACTGTTAAATAAATAAGTACGTATCATTGCAAATTTTAATCCTAGTTAAATTAGTATAAGCCAAGTTCTCTATTTTATATACATAGTTAAATTTCTATTATTTTATTTTATGTGAAATTACTTCTCATACCATGTTAATGAAAAGTGTCCCAAGTTGCTTCATTTTAAAGTATGATTAGACCTTGATATGAAAAATGAGATACCTACTCCTTTCCAATATATCCATTTCATTTGAAGAGAGGAAC
Source organism: Taxus chinensis (assembly GCA_019776745.2). Taxonomy (NCBI): domain Eukaryota; kingdom Viridiplantae; phylum Streptophyta; class Pinopsida; order Cupressales; family Taxaceae; genus Taxus; species Taxus chinensis. The sequence goes on from CM034149.1 coordinate 887,035,822, forward strand.
TAGATGTATTTTATTCACTAAATTGCAAAATATATAAGAAGAGATGTATTTCAATTGATAATTTATTTTAAATACAATCAATTTACAAGATTGAACAAGGAGATCAACAAAAATAACAGTATTTTCGATCAATCATTTTTCCTTCAAGGATTTACAACAGTTCATATTATAGGAAAATATTTATTTCTATATTTCATTTTAACAAAGAATTACTAATTACTGCATTCTACATTGGAAGACTGAAATTTGAAAATATATTTTATTTTCAAACATCCATGAAGACATCACATCTTAATGCAGCAAGACTATTCCACTCATGGAAAGTAGCAAATTTTACAAAAACATACAAATTTCAACTATAATCAAAGAGTGAAATGAATACAATTTTGAAAGACATATGTTTCTACGAACTATACAAATATCCCAAATGGAAAATTGCAAAGGAGCTTATTTCAATATTTTTACAAAGAACACATGCTTATCAAAAGCTAAAAATTTTCCAAAACAGGGAGGGAGCCATAAAAGACCATGCCACCAAAGATACTCCAGCAATCATCAAGCTTAAGGCTCCAACTATCATCCATATGAACTCCAACTTTTAAAGGTTTACAAGGATCCAACTTCAAGAGATCAAGGCTTGTTTAACCACCCAACCTTTAGGCATCATTACATGCCTTTGCAAGGGTTGAAAGACATGCTAGCCTCCCCCAAGCCTATGGGAGAGAGCACTAGCATCTAAAATTTTTGCACAAGAATAAGGGAAACAATCCAACATTATTTTCACACATAAGACAAGACAAATACTAAGAAAACAAACAAAAATTGCAAGGAAAGGAGGACAAATCATATTCTACCTCCAAAATGGGGAAGAGAAAAAAGAGATCTCCAAGTGCCAAAAGTGTATCCACATTGGTTACATATAAACAATAATCTCCAAAACCTCCTTATTCCCCCAAAGTCATCAAACCCTCCTTATTTCTCCACCCATTCACCAAAATCCTTCTTGGGAGGAATTTCAAACCCAATGGGTTTCCTCTCGAAGAATGGGGAAGGGGGTTCAAACCATATGAACCACCTTCCCCACCTCAAACCATTTGAGGGGAGTAAAATAAATCCTAAATGGCATGCCCATCAAGACATGAGGTTTGAGAGGTAAAAATCCCTCTCGCTTTCCCCACAAACTCCAAAATCTATCATGCCATATGGTGGATGGAGAAAAATAAAACAACAAATATAATCAACAAATAGCAACACACAAGAATCAACACACATTTTAAACAAAACAAGACTAAGATCTAACATAATATATAACATAAAATAAGCTCAAGGATCCTACCTCCAAAATCTCTCCAACACTCTAACTTTTCCTCTTCTTTATCCAAGAAAGCTCTAGCTCCCAAAATCCACAAGCCTCCAAGCAAAAGCTCCTAACAAAACGTTCTCTTCTTTCCCCAGGAGGGATAATTTGAAGAGAAGCCAAAAAAAATCCATACAAATGAGGGGGTGACATATGTAACCCCTCTCTTCCCTCAAGGTCAAATATTCTCAAAAAAAAAGAGAGAAAAGATAAAATAGCTTTTAACACCCTTCTCCCAAATAACCCAAAATGAAAAGCCAAAAAAAACTTGTGTAACTTTTAACAAAACACAAATACCCATCCACCTTCCATGGATGTAACCAAAGGGAGGCAAAATTGGAGGGAAAATCCCTTTATGCCTTGGAATTAAGCCCCCCTACCTATTAGGTAGGGTCCAAGGTGTTAGCAATATTTTAATATTGTGAACATTATTATTATTGTGCAAATAATGAGTTGGTGACAACTCGTAGAGATCTCTTAGAGAGATTCTAGGTTTGTTGAGTGAGAATAGGTATTGGGAGAGATTTGTGGGATGATGAGTGATTAGTGGGATGAGTGTTGACTCCTAGAATCAAGGAGATCAAACTCTATATATGTAACCTCTACCTGTGAATAATATATCCCGAATGAGTTCAAATTTGATAATATTATTATTCGGTGTTTAATCCAATTCTGCAGTGTTTAACAGAGGAGGTTCAGCGAATGTAATTCTGCAGTGTTTATCATTGGTATCAGAGCAGTGATGTTCCTCAGCATAATGGTTGATTAATGGTTTACGTCTTGGATCAACACGGTTCTGGTGAGACGGCATGGATGCATATTTTTGTCAAGAGATGAATTTTTGAGGTTGTTGAAATTGATGGGTTCTATGTGTTAACCTGGCGAGCTCTTCCAGTATTAGGGATCTACGACCCTGCCCAGTTCGTATTCTGCATGCTCTTCTAGATTGGTCTTATTGTGTTGATTGGCAAAGGCACCGCAAGCTGTGACTCAATTCTTACCATTTCTAATTGCATTCTATTGATGATCATACCCAGGCGCAGCTCAGACTCCTACCGGAACCATTATCAATTCCATCGACAATTGCAGTCTTCCACGGATTCATTCCATCGCCACTCATAGTCAACACTCATCCCACTAATCACTCAGCATCCCACAAATCTCTCCCAATACCTATTCTCACTCAACAAACCTAGAATCTCTCTAAGAGATCTCTACGAGTTGTCACCAACTCATTATTTGCACAATAATAATAATGTTCACAATATTAAAATATTGCTAACATTCACTCCCCTATTGTTAACATTATTATTTCCACACACAAGGGCCTATTTTCATGCTATGCGAACTCCCAAACTAAAAAGGGGTCACTTAAAATGCCTAAGGTAGCCAAATTTCGGGTTTGACACATTTGGCTCAAGTGTAGAGGATGTGGGGCCCACCCAAGGGTTCACATGTGACCCTAATCCCCAGGAATTAAATACATCGTTCCCAAACACAAAACTTAAGTCAAGTGGGGACCATTAAGTCCCCAAATCAAGTTTACAACACAAACTAAACATCCTAAACAAGATTAATATCTGAAGACATACTACATTACAAATGAGGGTCACTCATGGTGCCCAAAATAATGAAATCTAATACTAAGGCCTCATACAATAAACACGGTTAGGACTTAGCCCCATGGGCCGCTTGTGCAAAATTGTGTAGCTACCTTGAAACCCACATTCTCCTGCGACCTGTCACCTACACACTCATTGCACACATTAAACGCACCTGTCCAATACAATAGTAAACTAAGTAGTCACTAGGAGAATTAGTTCAAACATGTAAATTAAGGATATCCCGACATCAACGTGGAATGTACAATCTCACACAATGTTTCATACGTTAGGTATTGTAATACATAAAAATGTCATATCACCATGCCATCATGTATCCTCATCAGCAAATCAAATACTTTATGAAATCTAGATATGTGACTAAACTAATTATCCAACATATAGCAATTAGGCCCAAATCGCATAGAAAAGTGTTAGTATCCACAATCTCAAATCAAATGTGTCAATCTACTAATCTAGTCAAATTGGCGCTACACGCCCCAAATCACCATACATGTCCATGAAGGCAAACCAACATATCATAATGTCGAAAAATATGTCAAAATCCATGTTAAGTCACAAGTATGGGTTAAGAATTTAGCATATAATTGAGGATAGAAATTTTGGGTACTACATGTTTAATGTAATTGCAATGTAACAGAAAAGTTTATATTTGATTTGGTAATATGCATGAGATGCTAGTTTTAGGAACGCCTTGGGTAATGTGCATTTAATCATAGGTGTCATTTTGATTCAGATTTTCGTATGTTTAAAAAAAGGGGTTGGATATGTATGTTAAATTAAATCGAATTTATTATTTTATAGTGCATACTCGTGAAATTTATGATGGAATCTCTATAGTGCTTAATTATTTAACTAGCAAATATAGAAAAGAAACTTAAATATAACAGTCAACCTTAGCTTAAAACTAGTGCATATCTACCCTTCTGACATGACCTTCTTAGCACAAGAGAAATTGAAATCATAAAATGAATTTAAACTTTTTCACTGTATGGAACCTTCTAGTAAGTAAAAAAGAGACCAATTTTGAGTTGTCCTCATAGCCGATATGTTTAGTAGCATCACCGTGAACTCGACGATTAGGAACGATATGGTCAAACTTTATTTGGATTATGTGGTACCCTTCAAGTAATGATTATTGTGTGTGCGTGTAGTAAGGATAATGTGTCTACTTCAGGTCCAACATACGTTTTTGGTGGAAAACATTGCCAACTACTCTTGAAATTCACCTTTAGAAGTTGGGATTACCAATGAGGTTAGTATTTAACACTTGTTGTACCCTCCATCTCATTTTAGCCACATTATTTTACAGAAATATATCATCGTGAGAGATAATTATTCATCATAACTAAAATTTCTGGTACTACACCTATGAAATGTATTCAATAGATTATTTCGATAAGTTAAGAGTCATTGTTCAAAGCAATGACTATGCGATGTAGCCTTACCATATATGGTGTATGTAGAACTAACACATCCTTAGTATCCTAATGGAATAACGAGTTTTACAAAGTTAGATCTATAAATTCACTTCTTGAATGAATGAATTCCTTGTGGGATATAGATGACACAAATGGATCTAGTGAAATAGTTGTTCTATGACTTAAACTCTTGTTAATGATCTCTTTAGTTCCTTGTGGATAAATGTGTTACCTTGGTTACTAACAACATAACACCTTGGTCTTTCATGAAGGTTGTTTAGCATAAATATGTCCTCTCACCTTAAACTCATATATAGTTGGGGCATAGATCCTTAGGTGCAATTGAAATTAAACCAGACCTTGGATGATTAAAGGGTTAACTTACTGGTGGGAATTGTTCATAACACTTAGCAAATGAAATTGTATTTAAAATATGTTGACTTAAGAGAAGTGTAGAAACTAGAAATTTTGTCTCGTAACCCCATGTGCCTAAGTGACATTTAAACCCTAGTGAGAGGCGCAAAACCAAACAAACGAACTAGGTGACACTCTTATGATTTATCTCGTGGTGGGATTTAAATGACACAAGTGGATTTCTTGGTTATAGCATGCATTTAACACTGATGTGTATAAGAGAAAAGAAATGGGATGTCTTGTGATAGGTTACACTCCTTGTAATAGAAAATCCATTAGTGAAAAGTATGTGTTATTTTGTTTACAATTGTTATAAGACAATGTTAATAGTGAGACCATAGTGTAGAGGATGTGGGATCCACCCAAGGGTTCACATGTGACCCTAATCCCCTGGAAATAAATACATCATTCCCAAACACAAAACTTAATGCAAGTGGGGACCATTAAGTCCCCAAATCAAGTTTACAACACAAACTAAACATCCTAAACAAGATTAATATCTGAAGACATACTACATTACAAATGAGGGTCACTCATGGTGCCCAAAATAATGAAATCTAATACTAAGGCCTCATACAATAAACACGGTTAGGACTTAGCCCCCTGGGCCGCTTGTGAAAAATTGTGTAGCTACCTTGAAACCCACGTTATCCTGTGACCTGTCACCTACACACTCATTGCACACATTAAACGCACCTGTCCAATACAATAGTAAACTAAGTAGTCACTAGGAGAATTAGTTCAAACATGTAAATTAAGGATATCCCGACATCAACGTGGAATGTACAATCTCACAAAATGTTTCATACGTTAGGTATTGTAATACATAAAAATGTCATATCACCATGCCATCATGTATCCTCATCAGCAAATCAAATACTTTATGAAATCAAGATATGTGACTAAACTAATTATCCAACATATAGCAATTAGGCCCAAATCGCATAGAAAAGTGTTAGTATCCACAATCTCAAATCAATGTGTCAATATACTAATCTAGACAAATTGGCGCTACATGCCCCAAATCACCATACATGTCCATGAAGGCAAACCAACATATCATAATGTCAAAAAATATGTCAAAATCCATGTTAAGTCACAAGTATGGGTTAAGAATTTAGCATATAATTGAGGATAGAAAATGTGGGCACTACATGTTTAATGTAATTGCAATGTAACAGAAAAGTTTATATTTGATTTGGTAATATGCATGAGATGCTAGTTTTAGGAACGCCTTGGGTAATGTGCATTTAATCATAGGTGTCATTTTGATTCAGATTTCCATATGTTTAAAAAAAGGGGTTGGATATGTATGTTAAATTAAATCGAATTTATTATTTTATAGTGTATACTCGTTGTGAAATTTATGATGGAATCTCTAAAGTGTTTAATTATTTAACTAGCAAATATAGAAAAGAAACTTAAATATAACAGTCAACCTTAGCTTAAAACTAGTGCATATCTACCCTTCTGACATGACCTTCTTAGCACAAGAGAAATTGAAATCGTAAAATGAACTTAAACTTTTTCACTGTATGGAACCTTCTAGTAAGTAAAAAAGAGACCAATTGTGAGTTGTCCTCATAGCCGATATGTTTAGTAGCATCACCGTGAACTCGATGATTAGGGAGGACATGGTCAAACTTTATTTGGATTATGTGGTACCCTTCAAGTAGTGATTATTGTGTGTGTGTAGTAAGGATAATGTGTCTGCTTCGGGTCCAACTTACGTGTTAGGTGGAAAAAATTTCCAACTACTCTTGAAAGTCACCTTTAGAAGTTGGGATTACCAATGAGGTTAATATTTAACACTTGTTGTACCCTCCATCTCATTTTAGCCACATTATTTTGCAGAAATATATCATCGTGAGAGATAATTAATCATCATAACTAAAATTTCTGGTAGTACACCTAAGAAATGTATTTAATAGATTATTTCGATAAGTTAAGAGTCATTGTTCAAAGCAATGACTATGTGATGTAGCCTTACCATATATGGTGTATGTAGAACTAACACATCCTTAGTATCCTAATGGAATAACGAGTTTTACAAAGTTAGATCTATAAATTAACTTCTTGAACGAAAAAATTCCTTGTGGGATCTAGATGACACAAACAGATCTAGTGAAATAGTTGTTCTATGACTTAAACTCTTGTTAATGATCTCTTTAGTTCCTTGTGGATAAATGTGTTACCTTGGTTACTAACAACATAACACCTTGGTCTTTCATGAAGGTTGTTTAGCATAAATACGTCCTCTCATCTTAAACTCATATATAGTTGGGGCGTAGATCCTTAGGTGTAATTGAAATTAAACCAGACCTTGGATGATTAAAGGGTTAACTTACTGGTGGGAGTTGTGCATAACTCTTAGCAAATGCAATTGTATTTAAAATATGTTGACTTAAGAGAAGTGTAGAAACTAGAAATTTTGTCTCGTAACCCCATGTGCCTAGGTGACATTTAAATGCTAGTGAGAGGCACAAAACCAAACAAAGGAACTAGGTGACACTCTTATGATTTATCTCGTGGTGGGATTTAAATGACACAAGTGGATTTCTTGGTTATAGCATGTGTTTAACACTGGTGTGTATAAGAGAAAAGAAATGGGATGTTTGGTGATAGGTTACACTCCTTGTAATAGAAAATCAATCAGTGAAAAGTATGTGTTATTTTGTTTACAATTGTTATAAGACAATTTTAATAGTGAGACCATAGTGTAGAGGATGTGGGACCCACCCAAGGGTTCACATGTGACCCTAATCCCCTGGAATTAAATACATCATTCACAAACACAAAAATTAATGCAAGTGAGGACCATTAAGTCCCCAAATCAAGTTTACAACACAAACTAAACATCCTAAACAAGATTAATATCTGAAGACATACTACATTACAAATGAGGGTCACTCATGGTGCCCAAAATAATGAAATCTAATACTAAGGCCTCATACAATAAACACGGTTAGGACTTATCCCCCTCGGCTGCTTTTGCAAAATTGTGTAGCTACCTTAAAACCCACGTTCTCCTGCGACCTGTCACGTACACACTCATTGCACACATTAAACGCACCTATCCAATACAATAGTAAACTAAGTAGTCACTAGGAGAATTAGTTCAAACATGTAAATTAAGGATATCCTGACATCAACATGGAATGTACAATCTCACACAGTGTTTCATACGTTAGGTATTGTAATACATAAAAATGTCATATCACCATGTCATCATGTATCCTCATCAGCAAATCAAATACTTTATGAAATCAAGATATGTGACTAAACTAATTATCCAACATATAGCAATTAGGCCCAAATCACATAGAAAAGTGTTAGTATCCACAATCTCAAATAAAATGTGTCAATCCACTAATCTATTCAAATTGGCGCTACGCGCCCCAAATCACCATACATGTCCATGAAGGTAAACCAACATATCATAATGTTGAAAAATATGTCAAAATCCATGTTAAGTCACAAGTATGGGTTAAGAATTTAGCATATAATTGAGGATATAAAATGTGGGCACTACATGTTTAATGTAATTGGAATGTAACAGAAAAGTTTATATTTGATTTGGTAATATGCATGAGATGCTAGTTTTGGGAACGCCTTGGGTGATGTGCATTTAATCATAGGTGTCATTTTGATTCAGATTTCCGTATGTTTAAAAAAAGGGGTTGGATAAGTATGTTAAATTAAATCGAATTTATTATTTTATAGTGCATACTCGTGAAATTTATGATGGAATCTCTATAGTGTTTAATTATTTAACTAGCAAATATAGAAAAGAAAGTTAAATATAACAGTCAACCTTAGCTTAAAACTAGTGCATATCTACCCTTCTGACATGACCTTCTTAGCACAAGAGAAATTGAAATCGTAAAATGAACTTAAACTTTTTCACTGTAGGTAACCTTCTAGTATGTACAAAAGAGACCAATTTTGAGTTGTCCTCATAGCCGATATGCTTAGTAGCATCACCGTGAACTCGATGATCAGGAACGACATGGTCAAACTTTATTTGGATTATGTGGTACCCTTCAAGTAGTGATTATTGTGTGTGTAGTAAGGATAATGTGTCTGCTTCAGGTCCAACTTACGTGTTAGATGGAAAACATTGCCAACTACTCTTGAAAGTCACCTTTAGAAGTTGGGATTACCAATGAGGTTAGTATTTAACACTTGTTGTACCCTCCATCTCATTTTAGCCACATTATTTTACAGAAATATATCATCGTGAGAGATAATTAATCATCACAACTAAAATTTTTGGTACTACACCTAAGAAATTTATTCAATAGATTATTTCGATAAGTTAAGAGTCATTGTTCAAAGCAACAACTATGCAATGTAGCCTTACCATACATGGTGTATGTAGAACTAACACATCCTTAGTATCCTAATGGAATAACGAGTTTTACAAAGTTAGATCTATAAATTAACTTCTTGAACGAATGAATTCCTTGTGGGATCCAGATGACACAAATGGATCTAGTGAAATAGTTTTTCTATGACTTAAACTCTTGTTAATGATTTCTTTAGTTCCTTGTGGATAAATGTGTTACCTTGGTTACTAACAACATAACACCTTGGTCTTTCATGAAGTTTGTTTAGCATAAATATTTCCTCTCACCTTAAACTCATATATAGTTGGGGCGTAGATCCTTAGGTGCAATTGAAATTAAACCAAACCTTGGATGATTAAAGGGTTAACTTATTGGTGGGAATTGTGCATAAATCTTAGCAAATGCAATTGTATTTAAAATATTTTGATAAAAGAGAAGTGTAGAAACGAGAAATTTTGTCTCGTAACCCCATGTGCCTAGGTGACATTTAAACCCTAGTGAGAGGCGCAAAACCAAACAAAGGAAATAGGTGACACTCTTATGATTTATCTCATGGTGGGATTTAAATGACACAAGTGGATTTCTTGGTTATAGCATGTGTTTAACACTGGTGTGTATAAGAGAAAAGAAATGGGATGTCTGGTGATAGGTTACACTCCTTGTAATAGAAAATCCATTAGTGAAAAGTATGTGTTATTTTTTTACAATTGTTATAAGACAATGTTAATAGTGAGACCATAGTGCGATGTAAGAGTAAAGCATATAAGAGTAAAATGAGATTCAAGGTTAGGAATAATGTCACTCTTGTAGTCCTTATAACTCAATTAAACATTTCCATGTGATAGAAAGAATATGAATTTCCTTTGGTAAGATCAAACTTTGAGAAAACAAAAGATATATATAAATCTAAATAAAATTCCTTGATGTGGAAATTTTCAATGGATTCAACAAGTTATTGAAGTATATTAATGATGGTAGTGAAATAAATATACCTTGATCGAAGAATGCTTATGGGAAAAATGTATATTGAATCTAAATCTCCCTTAAATTCTAATATTTCTTCCTTGACATCACATCTGATTCACTTATGTAGTAAGGGTAAAATTTAAAGATTTAATGAACATTTGAGAAGAATAAGCTTAACATAAGAACAAGAGAATTAGGAAATTTGTATGCAATTTGAAATATGGAAAATAATTATGTAAGTTATGGAGATTTTTGTAAGGGATAAAGAGCCAACATAAATGGTTGAAATGTAAGTTGAATATGAAAATAATTTAAGAATCTGTAAGTGAAAAAAAAGAGAGAAGATAAAATTATCCTTGCATAATAATGTTCTTGGAATGCTAATTGTAACTAAGTTGTAATCATGGTAATGATGTGTTGTGGGTTTTTCCATCCTTGGGTATCTTTCTTGTGGTTGGGTCATTTTAGCATTCCTTCATTAGGGAAAGTGGGGCATCAACATGTATATGGTGTTTGATGTGTCTATGTGAGTGTATGAATTATGGAGTGCCTTATGCGTTATTGATTTTCTCTACTTGAAGCCCTTGTGGTGTTGTGTTGTGAGCAATGTAAGTCAAAAATTTTTTTTTGGTATTTTTACTGTTGTATTTGTGTGTGCAATATGTGGGCATTACAGGTACAACAACCATCCTATTGATTTCCTATGTCTATTAAGAACATTCTAACCTTTTCTATGTTTTTCTTCCATGATCTAATTCATCCACCTCTAATGGATGACTTTCTTTAGATTCATAGAAATTTATTATTGTATTGCTTTTATTCAAAGCACTACACTATGGATTTTTCTTCTTCTTATCCTAAGTGCATGTGTTGGGCACACTGTAACCTTTAGTGTGTCACTTGATTCCTTTTGCATATCTTTTATTTCGATTTGTTTGACCCATTTTTGTTTCCCCTCAGCTCATCAGTACCATGAATCTTGGTTTTATGCCATATATTTTCCTATGGAACTCTATTCACTTGTCTTCCATTTCTTTTTTTCTTTTCTCCACTGGTTCTCTATTGTTAGCATACGTTGAATAATCTATATTTTTAGGAGTCTATATTATGTTCTATCCCTTTATCTTCTCCTTCTAGGTGTATTCCATTATTCTCTCCTTCTATTTTGTAACCTCTCCATTCATTTAGGGGAGTCTTGTTCAATTCCTTTCCTATAAATATTGTACGTGAATTCTATGTTTAATAGAATAATAGGAGATATTCAATCTCTATTCTTTCTCCTCCATTTCTGCCTCATAGTTTGGTATCAGAGCTTTCTTGATCTCTGACTTTGCATGTAAGAAGAATAATAATCTTGCTTCTCCCTTAAAGGCATCCTGGAAGAAGAGTAATAGCGGAAAGAGGCTACAACGGCCTGTAAGGTGCGTGGAGAGGAAATTTGCGCAAGAGAAAGTGAAAACGTTTTTTTTTTAAACGTGGACATTTTTTTCCTGTCTTTTTCCTGCGTCTGTTTTTTTTGGGGCTAAAAATAAGGATCAGCCTACATCTCTCCCCATTTTGTTGTCTTTTCATGCTATGTGGAAGAGACCATACTCAGCGTGAGCATTTAGAAACCTGCGTGAGAAAAAAAAGGAGAAAAAGCATTTAGAAACCTGTGCATTTTTTCTTTTCTTGTTTTTTGTGCACTGAATAGTGTTTTTTGCTTTTCACCTGCTACGTGGAGGCATTAAAAAAATTTGGAGCGGCCTGTAGTGTGCAGAGGAAACATCGGCCTGTAGTTTTGTCTCTGACTTGTGTAACCAACATGGAGTTCATTTATTGTGTGTGGAGATGCTTCCAAAACTTGTGTGAAGACATAAAGTTGCGTGGAAAAGCTTGACAGCTGCGTGGAAAACTGGGGTGGATAGATACCTGCACGCATGGAGGAGAGAGGATGCATGTTGTGGATAGAAGATCTTCAGCGTACGTGGTGCTGTGTAAAAGAATCCAGAACCTGCGTGGTAAGACCAAAAGCTATGTGTAGCAACAAAAAGAAACTCACTTGTTGCCTGAAGTTTTTTTTACCCTCTACGAGGAAGTTTGATACTGGCAACGTGGAGTTGCTTCAACACCATGCTGAATGTCGAGTGTAGACAACTCGATTGAGAGTGTCAATAACACGGTCACCACAGCTGAAATCCAGAATATCAACTCGCCAGCCAGAGAACACCATGGAGAAGCTCCTGAGAGCTCCGAGTTCTACTTTAATTTGCTGAACGAGCTTTGAAATTCCAGCAATATTGTATTCGACAAACTAGTTCGAGAAGGACTTCTTGAATACTTTCTTTTCGACGTCAGCTGCCAAGAAAAATGAGTATGGGAAGAATTAGAAGCTAGATATGATGTCGACTGTGACGATGAATAAGAACACCCTACAAAGCTTCGTCGTCTCACAACACATGAATATCGCGAGCATCTACGAGTCAGTAAGTCAAAATTGTAATAACTCTTCAAATAATTATTATTTTTTTATTATTATGATGTCTGCTCCAAAATTACTTCTATCCGACGCTCAGTTGCTCAAAGGGTCCAATTTTGTGGCCTGGAAGACAAAAATGAAGACAATCCTTCAGTTTGAAAGATTATGGGGAATTGTCACAGGGTCTGTGCCCGCTCCCACAGCCCCCGATGAACTAATAAAATATGACATGGCTAGTACTAAAGCCTTGATGCTGATAATGCTCAGTATTAGTGATGATGTGCAACTGCACGTTCAGAATGCGGAGAAACCTAAGGAGGCCTGGGACAAGTTGGCAACCATTTATGAAGGCAAAAATCAGATGAAGATACTTCATCTTCAATCAAAGATACACACCCTCTCTAGGTCTAACGAGAAAGTGGAGGAATTCTTGTGTCACGTGGATGAGATGAGATCGGAGTTATTAGCGCTCAGTGAAACGGTGGATGATAAACTTCTTGTTGCAATCACCTTGAGAGCACTCCCTTCTCAATTCCGAGTGTTCATTACGACACTGAATGTGTCTAAACAAACACTGACATTCGAAGAGCTTGTGAATTTGTTGCAGCAGGAAGAGGCCATCACTTCATCACATGAGGAGTCTCAGGACAAATCCTTGTTCTCAAAGCCTTACCATGGCCAGAAGAATCAGAAAAGGTTCCCTAGAGAAGCCAAATCTAGCATAACCCAAACAGAAAGATCAAAATTCAAAGAGATGGTGTCACATTTGTAGAACCAATACTCATGACACTAATCATTGCTAGCACAACAGCTTGAAACAGGGGTCTTCAAGCCATACAAGCACATCTGGGCGCGAAGATTTTCAAAAGTCCAAACAACGTCCCCACTGGAGAAAGCACAAGGGACATCTCGCAGCCCAACAAGAAGATGATGACTCTGATGAGGAGACATCACAAGGAGCCCATTGTAGTAAGAATCTTGTACTCGTATCTCAAACTTCTCAGCCCACGAAGAAAGTCTGGTTGATAGACTCTGGTGCAAGCAAGCATATGTCAGGTGACAAGAAGTTGTTTGATTCACTACATGAAGAGCCAACTGGAGATCGAGTTCTGATAGAGGATGACAAAGAGTACATTGCAGAAGGAATAGGGAATGTGACCATTCCTCTGGGGCCACGAAAATGTACACTTACAAAGGTAATATATGTTCCTGGCTTGACTAGCAACCTCTTGTCAGTTACTTAGCTCTTGAATCATCACCTTAAGGTAGAATTTCTTGTTCAAAATGACATTAAATCATGCTTAATCTCCTGACAAGGTACGGTTCTTGCTAAATCTTTTGTAAAAGATAAGTTATTTGCTTTAGATACTATTTCATCTTCTGCAGTAGCTTTATTTGCTTCAACAATAGAATCAACTACCTTATGGAATTTTAGATATGGACACTTGTCATTCAGTTCATTGCACTAGATGAGTTCAAAACCAATGGTCTGTGGACTTCCCAAATTGTCTAGTTAATTGCCTATTTGCCCTGGCTGTCTTGAAGGAAAACAACACAGAGATCCTTTTCAAGTGAGCACCTTCCATTCCAAGAAGTGTCTGGAGGTAGTTCATACCTATATGAATGGCCCATTTCCTGCTTTGTTTTCAGGATACAAATACTTCCAGTTGTTCGTAGATGACCGCTCACAAGATGTGGGTATATTTCCTAAAGAAGAAAAGTGAGGTTGTTCAACACTTACAGAACTTATATCACCGTGTTGTCAAAGAGTCTGGATAACCACTTCTTCTACTTCGCTTAGATCGAGGGGGGGAATTCACATCAAAGAAGTTCTTGGCCTTCCTGAACCATCACGGCATTAAGCAGCACCCGACTGCTCCCTACATGCCCCAGCAAAATGGCATTATTGAGCGTCGTAATCACACAGTGATGGAGATGGCTGGCTACATGCTATCAACTGAAAAGCTTGGAGAACGCTATTGGGTTGAAGCAGTACAAATGGTTGTATATCTTCTCAACAGGGAACCAACAAAGATTCTACTGAACAAGATGCTAGAAGAGGTATGGAGTGGTAAAAAACCATCAATTTCTCATTTGCAAGTATTTGGTTGCACAACATACATGCATGTCCCAACTCAAAAGAGAAAGAAGGTAGAGCCAAAAACACTCCCGTGTATTCTTCTTGGCTACAGTACTACCTCGAAGGCATATCGTCTCATGGATCCTGAGACAAAGAAAATATATGATATTCAGAATGTGGTTTGTGATGAGTCATACTTTGACTCAATAGTATCAACAAAAGATCCACTTCCAAACACATCTCACCGATTAGTCTCTGAATCAGATGATGAGCTAGAGGAGACTACTAAGAGAAAAGAAATGCTGCCAGGAGAACTATTTGTTGACCTTGGAGAACTGGAGGATGTGACTCCACATTTATCCTCATGGCAACATCATAGTTCTTCTCAAAAGCAGCTAAGTTCTTGTCTGAAGTGGGTACAAAGCACTATCAAGGACTCACATTTGCAACAACTCCCAGATACCTCATCTGGAGTCAAAATAAGGAGTCAAACAAGAAATGAGGTAAAATTTACACTCATGAGCTCACTGATGAATAGCTCCGAGCCAGATAATGTTCGTGAAGCACTCAGTCAAACTTAGTGGAAGGAAGTGTTGTCGCCAAATCACTGCACCCCCCCGAATGGCCAGGATGTGAATAGGACGTTCGGTGCGATTGGGACACATGGGATCACCTCTCAAGCTGTGGGACTTGGGCTCGAGGTGAACCTCCGGAGAAGGCCGGCTTCCTCTTCCTAAACTAAGTGCGGTACTACTCCTAGTGTAACAAAAATGATTATCTAGTCCTATGCTAACATTTTCATGGGGTTTTAGGGAAAGAGATTTACAGAAATGAAACTATACTAGGGATGGTGATGCACCGAATAAAGGGTGTCTTCAGATTCAGGAAGGGTTAATTTGAAGAGGGTGTGTGCACCACAGGTCAACTTCACCTACTGCAACTTAGAGAGGGTACATGATACCACAGACTAAAAGACACGCGTTCCTTTTGTTAAAATTTATCAGACCGAGAAATATACCAATTTCCCAGTGAAGAAGGATGAACTCAAGAAGGGTGAACAGACACCACAACTCAACTGCATGCAATACTTCACCACTCGATAAACACAGAACTCCAAGAACCTGCAATAGAAACTTAAACTTGCACAGTGTACTTGCAAGTATGAGAAAGGCACAAAGAAGCATAGAAGGATGAAAGGACCGAGATTAGTCACAAAACACACACTTTTATTGCTTCAATAACATGCACAATGCATCATACATTCAGAAGAGGCAATATTTGCCATTACAGTCTTGAAGAGGAGGCTTGAAAGTTCTCTCAACACACAAGAACAACTTGTAGAAGAGAGAGGATTCTTGAAAAGTATACACTCGCCTGAGATATCTAACTGTCCAACTTGTCTGAACTGTTGGAACCCTTTGAAATGAGCTTCCAACTTACATTTATAGAAGAATATGTGAGAAAGAAAAGGAAATGGTCATAATTACATTCCTAAATTGAAGGCCCATGATGTATTTATTGCAGTTAGTTGAACTACCTGAGAAGGTTCCATCATGGGTCATTAATTACCTGATGACCAAGTCTTCTCAATTAATTAAAAGAATATTTAAATAAAATATTTAAATAATAATAATAAATATTATTATTAAAATATTTAAATAAAAATATTAATTTAATTAACATAATGTTGGGACCCCCCCCGTTGACCCGTTTGACTTGAAGAGGAGGGGGGTCCATGTGGATAGAATCTGCACATAGCCAAATTCGATGAGCTTCGAATCCTCTAACTCGGTGTTGCAATTGATTTTGAACCCCACACCAACTCTTTCCTTGTCTTGGCAATAGGGCTCTTTTGCATTGAGTCCTTCGAATGGTGAGCTATCAAACTCGATTCTTATCATTTTCCTCTGTTAACTCGAGGCCATTCTGAATTACCAAGCCACCTATATGCATCGTGAACATGAAGCTTTAAGCTCGAAATTGAAAGCCTCTACAAATACATTAAACTTCGACATCCGTGAGCTTATTCTTTATCTTGACCTGGTACCAACGTTTCCACAATATGAAAAGTTTGACTCTAAATCATACTTAGTGGATTTGACCCATGATACATTGCTTGTACTCACAGAGGTTAAACAATTTAATGAATTTAAATTATTTCACTCCTGCATGTTGCGCCATTTAGAAATGATTTTCAAGCTATGAAAATTGTTAGGGATCACGTTACGTGGCCCTGTCAACACTCAATCGATTGATTTCTCTGTGATAACTCTAGTTTGACAGATAGAGTTATTTCTTCTTGTTTTGGACCACATATTCACATGCATTCCACGTTCAAACTCCATGAAACAACACCACGAGCTCTTCAACTGATTCGACCTGGCTTTGTATCTGCGGGAAATATTAAGATTTGTTCGATCATGTTCACATTTTCACGCCTCTAAGAATGGTTTTACCACAATGCTCACGGTTCTTCCTTATCATATAACACTTGTAGTAAGAATGTTTAGCTTTGCCATAATAAGCGCAATTGTACCCTCCAAACAATGAGAAAATGCCATTACCAATAAAGACCTAATGCTGCCATGATGATGACACAGGCTCATGCCCATAACATGTCGATAGACATCCTTGAGACTGAATTTTGGCCAAAGAGCCCTTCGGTATTTTGGCAGTGCATTCTGCAATCTCGGCTCCAATCAATAATTAAGATATCTATATGAATTTATAGGGGTGTTGTGTGTGGTACGCAGAATGTGCAGAGCCTCCTTCAAACAACCTTCTGTACATAACGCTGTGAGATTGAGATTGAAAGTGGATGGTATTGGCACTGGCATTGCATTGCAGCGTGGGAAATGACAGTGAACCACTGTAAGCATCCTCAGAAGTGGTAATATGACTGAGTTCTGAACCTTTCGACTGCTCATTATTCACCTCCACATTGAACGGGTCTTCGTTACATTGATCTTCCCCAACCAATTTGCCTATTTACTCGGTCCTTGACTGAGCTTTACTTGTTGAGTCCTTACACATGCACCAGATGGCTGAGCCGATAATCCATCTATCTTCATGAGCACGTTCTTGTTTACCATTCCAACGTGTTTTGACCCACTTGATGACTCGCCTGGTATTCCGGAAATAAACTAGAATTCTTCTCTACGTGGAAAACTCACGACGGCTTGTCATTGCAAAGTTTCCACTTGGCAGTGCTGTTCCGAACCTCCCCCGCGCGGAGTGAACAGCTTGGAATGCCATCTACTTATTTCCCATTGGCACTGGTCGCCCGAATCTCCGCATAACGGCTTGGCCACACAAATCCATGGGCCTCGGCCTCAGCTTTGCCGTGCAAACTCGGCAATTTGACCCGATTTCTCCACTCCACGGAAGTCTGACAATGGCTTTCCATCCCAAAATTTCCCATTGGCATTGCTTGCATTATTTCCCACGTCCTTGGCAAGATGAAACTCGGGACCCCCTTTACGTGAAAACCTGGTGTTGGCTGTCCGCTGCAAATTTTCCACCATGGAAATCGGGATGAAGATATCCTATGTGGGGAAATACTGATTTGGCCTGCCATCATCAAATTTATGACCTTGGCAATATACTGAAATATTTCCCATGTGGGAATCTTGCAATGGCTTGCCATCATCAAAGTCCAACCCAACAAAAGGGATGAAATTCTCCCAAGCCAATGCCTTAGCACGGATTCGAACCCCAACTTTTCCTTCTCGACTTACAATCGAACCAAACAAAACTCTGGATGCTCACGACCTTGTCAGGCTCGACTGAGTGAGCCAATGCTACCACGTCTGAGCTCCATCCTCAACTGATCGATTCTTTTTCATTGGCCAGGCTATACACGAATGTTCAGGTGATCGGGGTGGTCAGGTGTTCGTTACATTTCATGAAATAGTTTGAATGCATGTATAGGATGTCCATGCCTTCTGTAAGCTACAATTACCATATTCCATGAGAAGAGATCTGGATCAGTCATGCAGTTGAAGACTTTACGAGCATCCATCAAACTTTCACACTTCTCATACATGTAGATAAGTTTATTTGGTAATAGCGTGAGTCTTCCAAATGTGTGTCCCCTATTATTGATGTGAGAGTGGATTTGCTTGGCCTCCGCAAGGGCTTTCTTAGTAATGCAAGCCTGTAGTAGATGAAGATATGTTAAAGAATTTACAGATGGATTATGTGTTGTAAGAAGAACGTGTACTGCCTCCTTCAAGCGACCCTCTCCATAGAGTGCTACGAGATTTTAATTGAGATGTATTTGGTTGCTTGGTTGCAAGCATTTTTTTTTTTTTGTTCAAACACTACCAGATGACCTCATCGTCATATCTGCATAATCTCATATCATCTTGGTCAAACAAGATAATTTTCCCAAGTGATTGGTCGAGCACTGTCTTAGTGGATTAAACCTGGCCTCATGTTAACTTAGCTTTCCTTGACTCGGCCTTCAGATATTTTTGCATCGATCTCCACCGGGATCCTTGTATAGTTCCTTTCATTCGTCAATTTTCAACGAGCTATATTTTGCATTAACAAGGCCATCGTCGAGCTCTTACAATTGAGAGTCTCTACTGAGATGATTTCTGAGATGACTATCAATTTGACACCGGGTTCTCTATCAACTCGACCCCGAACTCTTCACTGAGTCGAGATCAACTGGGTGCCTTTCGATGCTAGGTGATCTCTTCATATGCAATTTAGGAATTATTTTTAATTATTGCATTTCGATAATAACCGAAGGTGGGTTCCTGGGACTATTATTTTATTTTGAACGTGATAGGACCCCGTTGTCCAATCTTGCCAGGTGTGCAAAATTGGATAACACCCCCCGAATGGCCAGGACCCACTTATGTCCGCAGCAGAAGATGGCAGTTCTTCTCCATTGGAAAATGTTTGTTGGGTACCGTGATGCCTGGAGAACCATCTTTCCCTGCGGTGTGGCTAGTCGATGTTTCTGGTGATTTCTTTCCCTCATTTCTATCAACCGCCATTTGTAATCCATGTTGAGAAGTGGATGCTAGATCAGATTCGGGAGCTTGAGGCTCCATTGCTCTCTTCTTGGAACGAGTGTTTGCTGCCACTGATGAAGAATCGGTATTCAACCCACAAAAATCTTCTTCTTGCCAGTTTAGTAAAGTGGATTCTTCAGGTGCCTGTGGTTGATCTGCCGGTTCTTGTGTAGATGAATTATTTGTTAAATCTGAAGGGGAAGATACACTTTGAACCATAAGGGCCTGGCTAAGAATCCCATTGGGACAAAGATTTTGATTGTGAGGTTGAGTGCAAGGATAGCACCATTCGTAGTCTTGAACTAGATTATTTTGAATAGGTACTATGGCTCTAGATGAACTAGCTGCAAGAGGGTTCCAACAGTTCAGACAAGTTGGACAGTTAGATATCTCAGGCGAGTGTATACTTTTCAAGAATCCTCTCTCTTCTACAAGTTGTTCTTGTGTGTTGAGAGAACTTTCAAGCCTCCTCTTCAAGACTGTAATGGCAAATATTGCCTCTTCTGAATGTATGATGCATTGTGCATGTTATTTAAGCAATAAAAGTGTGTGTTTTGTGACTAATCTCGGTCCTTTCATCCTTCTATGCTTCTTTGTGCCTTTCTCATACTTGCAGGTACACTGTGCAAGTTTAAGTTTCTATTGCAGGTTCTTGGAGTTCTGTGTTTATCGAGTGGTGAAGTATTGCATGCAGTTGAGTTGTGGTGTCTGTTCACCCTTCTTGAGTTCATCCTTCTTCACTGGGAAACTGGTATATTTCTCGGTCTGATAAAGTTTAACAAAAGGAACGCGTGTCTTTTAGTCTGTGGTATCATGTACCCTCTCTAAGTTGTAGTAGGTGAAGTTGACCTGTGGTGCACACACCCTCTTCAAATTAACCCTTCCTGAATCTGAAGACACCCTTTATTCGGTGCATCACCATCCCTAGTATAGTTTCATTTCTGTAAATCTCTTTCCCTAAAACCCCATGAAAATGTTAGCATAGGACTAGATAATCATTTTTGTTACACTAGGAGTAGTACAGCACTTAGTTTAGGAAGAGGAAGCCGGCCTTCTCCGGAGGTTCACCTCGAGCCCAAGTCCCACAGGAAGCTATGGATACAAAATATGACTCACTCATGAAAAATTGGACATGGGAACTTATCGATCTGCCTACAAGAAAGAAACCCATAGGCTGCAAATGGGTTTTCAAGACAAAATATAAGGTAGACGGATCTATCGACAAACATAAAACATGACTTGTAGCAAAAGGATATGCTCAGAAAGAGGGCATCGAATATGAATAAACCTTTGCACCCACTGCGAAGATCAAGACCATCAGAGTTGCTTGCGCACTGGCAACACAGAAAGGATGGAGACTTCAGCAGATAGACATCAAGAGTGCTTTCCTAAATGGTGATCTGAAAGAAGAAGTGTACATGACCCAACTTGAAGGATTTGTTGATGAAGAGCATCCTAAGAAGGTATGTCGTCTCATCAAATCACTATATGGAATGAAACAAGCTCCAAGGGCATGGTATATCAAGATTGATGATCACCTTTTGCAGCATGGGTTCACTTGTAGCCCATTAGATTCAAATTTGTATATAAAGAAGGTAGGCAAAGAAATTTTCATTCTTGTTGTGTATGTAGATGATCTTGTGATCATTGGAAGTTCAAAAGATTAGGTTGATATTATAAAGAATGATCTAAAAAGAACCTTCTAGATAACATATTTGGGGCTATTACATTACTATCTTGGCTTGGAAATATGGCAAAAGGAGCATCACATTTTTGTCTCCCAGATAAAGTATGCCAAGACACTCCTCAAAAAGTACAAAATGTCTGAATTGTAAACCTGTATCCACTCCCATGGAGAAAGGCTTACAATTTTCAATATTCTAGGACTCACCTCAAGTAGATGCTACTCTCTACAGGACAATTTGTTGGAGGACTCATCTACTTGACATAAACCAGACCAGATTCTATGCTATGTTGTTAGTTATCTTTCCAGATTCATGCAGGAACCAAAGAAATGTCACTTGGAATGCAATATAGCATGTTTTTTGAGATATGTATGAGGTACAATTGATTATGGTTTGGGATATAAGAAGAATGATCAATTCTTCTTATAGGGATACGTTGACTCAGACCACGCCGGATCTGTTGATGACAAGAAATCAACTACAAGATACATATTTCATCTCAGATCTAGACCTATCATCGTGGATAAGAAAGAAGCAGAATGTTATTTCTATCTCATCCACAGAGGTAGAATATTGCGCCGCACGAGGAGCTATCTGCGAGGTGATATGGTTACATCACATTTTGGATGACTTGGGAATTCCTGAAAAATAATCACCTACTCTCTATTGCGATAATCAGAGTGTGTTGAAGTTCATGCATAATTCAAGTTTTTCATGAACAAACAAAGCATATTGAGATTGATTGTCATTTCATTCGAGATCACGTCTTGAACCATCACATTCAACTCTAGTATTATCTTAGATGAAGCACAAGTTGCGATATTCTCACAAAATCTCTTGGAAAAGTGAAATTTGAACTCTTTTAGGGGTTACATTTGCAAGAATAATGTAATAAGGGGGGGAATGTTGAGCATAGTATATGTATATTATTTAGGAGTATTATTAGTTCTATCCCTTTATCTTCTTGATATCTATTCCATTATTCTCTCCTTCTTGTTTGTATCTTCTCCATCCATTTAGGGAAATATTGTTTACTCAATATACCTATAAATATGTGTCGTGCTTCTGATAATAATATGGAATAATATGAGATATCAATCTCTATTCTCTCTCCACTCTTTCAGCCTCATAGTTATCTCTCCCTTCCCTTTTCTCTTCCTAGAAGTAACTCTAATATTTTGACTAGTTATAAAAATTGTAAATGACTTAGCTAAAATTGTCATGGGTTGGAAATGAAATGAAAATTACTGATAATGTGTGTGATTATGATATGATGAATAGAAAAGAAAACGAAATCCAATATTTTTTTTTATTTTCCCCTTTTTCTCTCTAGAGATAATTATGAAAATGCTATGACTTGGGTTTTGAAAATTGCCAAACGTGTCAAAATGTATATGATTTGAAATCGAAATGAAAATGTGTGATACAAGATGTTGAATGGTGATTTGAAAAGAAAATGAATCCTTGATTTTCTTCCCCCTTACCTTACTTTTTTGTCTCTCTCTCTCTCCTATCTTTATCTCTCTCTATTGTTTTTTCTGACTTGTTTGAAATGATGGATGCATGTAATTTATGCTTG
This sequence comes from Taxus chinensis, assembly GCA_019776745.2. Lineage (NCBI taxonomy): Eukaryota > Viridiplantae > Streptophyta > Pinopsida > Cupressales > Taxaceae > Taxus > Taxus chinensis. The sequence goes on from CM034149.1 coordinate 887,058,780, forward strand.
AGTCTAGGGGATTTCCATACTTAGTCCTAGGACTGATGCAACATTTAGAGGAATTTTCTAGAATGTGATATGTTGTAATTAATGAGTTTCAACATTATAATGTTATATTGCCCATGCAATACATGTATTACCATAGAAATAATGCATATGTATTATTGTCCGAAGAATTGTTCTTTGTATATTTTTAAAAGAGAATGCCAATGTGGCTATATTTTATTGTGTTGAATGTGGATTTGAAATTGTACTCCATGTTTTACGTATGTTATAGAAGGTATAAAAATAATCTTTTGCTATGTTAATTAAATTGGTTTATTTCACATTAAGAATCTATTTGAAAAAATTATGCACATGGAGGAGCAGCGCATGGATATATGCGATGGGATGGGGATGAGCAAGGACAAGGAGCTAGTGAGTGGATTACTAAGGAATTATTCAAACATTCAAAAAGTTATTCAAAAATCAACAAAAGGAATTTCTTCAAAAGGTTGAAATCATGAGTGGAAATAGGAGACCCCATGGTTGAAGGTTCTTGAATCAATCATTCAAAGAGCACAGGAAAAATTAAGGTTTTCTTTAATTGGAGCATTGACTATAATAATACTGAATATCAACTTAGGTTAGGAGATGGACTAGGGAGAAGTGGAAGCTTAGGGGATAGGTCAGAACCTTCTCCTTGTCAGACAGAATATTTCTATTTACCTTTTCTTTTGAAGAAGATATGGTTCGAAGTAATGCAGGAAGGACCTTGGTTCTATGGAAGAACCACTCTTTTTGTATCTAGATGGAAAGTAGGATTCCAAGACACATGTTCCATCTGCCTGCCCTGCCTGGATTTAGGCTCCCACTGATTGCGCCCTAGAATTTTTGAAGGTGGATGTGTTTGTAGACATTGCTAAAGCCATTGGTGAGTTGATTTCTTTGTAAACCACAATTGCTAGGACCTAATTCATTGCAGTAAGGATGTGCATCAACATCACAAATGAATCTTCTCCTTTGGGATTCATAAAATTGGAAACCAAAGAATGGGATCTAGAAACAAAACATTATCTATGAAGATTAAATAGATTTTTGTATTAGATTTGTGGACTTTAGGGTGGGTCATGGAGGTAACAACTGTAAAACAACTATCCAACAACAGACTCGACGGGACTTGTTTTGAAAAGACACAATCACTGATGGAATATATTTGGTGGTTGAAATTTGTAGCATATGAAGCAGTCAAGAATCCTCAAGGCGTTTGGTAGCACAAGTTAGATGTTTCAAACACAACCCCTAGTCGAGATAGGAATAACGCTACCCCTAGTTGAGGTATGTAAGGAAATGTAACTATGGAGACAACTTGGTGACATGTCAATATCCAAAACAATGACATGGACATCAAGAAAGTAATGTGTTGGGGGGATTAATAAATGAATGGAGAAGCCCGCCATAGTTTGAATTTCAAAAATTAGGAGACAATTAATGTGGAAGTATAGTTACTGAAAAGAGCAGTATTAGAATAGGACAGGTTGAAAGCCACATTGAACCAATGGTATGTAAAGAAGGAGATTTCACTTTTCTGAATGAATCTTAAAATTCTAGGGAAGATAACGCCTATTATGAATGTAGATGCAAATTTTGAGGCACTAATGGTGAATTCTTTGCTACATGATCTCGAGCAAAAAAATAATTTGAATAAAACAGAAAAACAAATAGGATCCACTTTGAATGGTCCCACCATTGTTGTGAGTCCCCTTACTAGGAATGGTAATGATAATGTAATATCGGTCACTATCGAGTCTCTTGGTAAGGTGGACATTATGGCTACATTAGAGGGAGATCACGGTTGGACACAGGATTTAAAAAGAAAATGCCTCATGTTGGTCCTCCATCCATGACTAGGAGTCATGGAAAGAATTTCTAGGGAATTCCTCTCCACTTGGTAGTTGTTTTTTGTTGTGATTAAGATGTTGTCTAGCTGCTTTCTTGATGGTCATGTGTGCTTCATTTTACAGTAGACTTCCTCTGTCTTTGTTGCTTAAGAATCTCTTCTTGGCTTGTTGAGCCTTCTCTCTTTGGGATGTTCTCATAGTTTATTCTGGCTTTTGAAGCCTCTTTGTTTCTCAATGGGTATGGTCCCCTATGTTAAAAACCATTTACCTTTAATAAAAAGATTATCCATGTTATTTCCTGATTATATAACAACCAAAATAGTAGGTATAATCTCCTCTCGTCAAAACTAACAAAAAAAAAAAGAACAAGATATAATGCCTATTATACTTCCTCCTCCCATTTGAGTCTTTTTCCATGGTATAAAACATTAATTATGTTAATTAAATACTCTGATCTCATTACTCATCTTCATGCTTCACACCTAAGACATCTTATTAAGGACCATTTCCTTGAATATTTTATGATGTGATGCTTATATGTTGTGAAAGCTATCATATTGGGACAAGTGAGGTGAATCATGTATAGGTGTTGTAGGTACGACCATATATTGAATAAAAATTTAACCCTCTTGTATGTAATTTCCCTCAGTACCCTAGTGGGTGGCCAAATCCTTGCAAGATAATTAGTAGTTGTACCTACGATTGATCTCTTGTGAGATTTAAGATATGTGAGTGGAGACTACATTTTTAATTACTTGCGTACTTATCCAACAATTGAAATAGGTCCTTATGAGGCTTTTGTAATGCTTAAGATTATTTTGGATATCTCTCTTGTAACATACACTTAATACTTGTGTGTATAAGAGCAATGAAATGAGGTGTCTTGTGCGAGGTTGGACTGGTAGTTTTAAATTCCTTAGTGTTATGTAAGTGTTCATAGGAATTCATTTGTTCCAAAATGATTTTAACACAGAACCACATAAACCATGTAATTTTAGTGAGTAAAAAGGGTAAAATATATTAAACTAAGGAATGTCTGCAACAAAAATGGTACACCATTGAGCGATGTCAAAACCAACTAAAATGTAAAATGTGTTCATAAAATGAATGTGATAAAGTAGATGCTCCATGAATTATACAACATCCTAATAAATTGGAAAACCAAATATGATGCATGATCACATGCTTTGTATGCATGAATGTGGTTAAACAATGATACTAATGATAATAAAATGAAACCTTAAGAATGGGATAACTTCAGCTGTATCCAAGGTCTTATGAGTTAAGGAAATTACACTCTAGTTGCACTTGTAAAAGTTAGTAGAACCCTTGGCATAGATAGGAATATATTAAATCTAGGATCACCTCAGGAAGTAGAATCTATGGTCTAAACATGTATTTAAATCATTGCTACTGAGATTGAACCCTTAAGATGATGAAAAATAAGTAGTTTGAGATGTGAAATCCGTCACATAGATTCAAGGAAAAATATCTAGAAGGGGAACATAGCTGTAATGTGCTCTTCCATGCGCAATACAATTGTGAAAATATGAATTCCTAATAGGAACAATGGATTGTGAATCAAGAATGATACAAATTAATTAATTAACCTACATAGTTGGTTCTAATAACTTGAAGATTATAATAATGTATCTTTAGTATCAAACAATTCTATGAAATGGATTTGGGATAGGTTTTCTATTGATATAGTAACCTTCCTTTTTATTCTTGTGAATTTTCCTCCTTGTAACAAGAGTATTTTTCCCTAACTAAGTAAACTTGACTCTTTCAAACAAATCCTTAAGTCAAATATTAGAAAGTGCATGTGTGTATATACGTTCCTAATCACATTCAAGATATATAAAGTTATTTCCATAAGAGAAACAAGCAAATTATAAAGGAACCCTTATAGGTGAAATGTTAAACAAAAACATGCAGCCTAGTTGTAAAGGAACGAAGGGTCCCTTGTTATGTGTTCTTCATACAGTTATAGTCAACGAAACAATTTTTGAGAAACAAACCTTGAACATAAGAATTGAATATTAGGAGATTCATAGTTGATTAAAATGAATTTATTTAACAAATGAGCTATGGATAACTAATGGAATTGGAGAAAGGAACCAACCACACATTCTTCGTTAAAGACTAATGGTTACAAAATAAAGTAATTGAAGTTTGAAAAATAAAGAAATTTAAACCTTATGTGTTTAATTCTACTGAAAGCTATAAGGTCATACAATGGAAGCCTACATGTAATGAATATGTAAACCAACAAAAAGGCCATGTTGTGGATATGCCTATCCTATGTTTCTTATTGTAATCGGGTCATTGTTCTGGTTTACATCATTTGAGTATGAAATTGATGTGTAGCATATGTTATCCTAATGTATGAGTGGGTTCATGTTTATATAAGTGTGCTAAATGATGTCAAGTTTCTTTATTTGGATCCCATGTGGTGTTTTGTAGCATGAAATCAAAGTAAAAAAATTATTCCGATAATTTTACTGTGGTATTTTGGTGTTGAAAATGTGGGTATTACCACTTGGCTATTTGGAGAAACTGGTTTACACATTTTGCAGATGGCAAACCTAAAAAGGTTGGATCTAAAGAATATGTTTCTTGGTTCCTTCCCTATGTAGGTTAGGCTACGCTATTGATTTGTGCAATAACAACACCCCCTGAATGTATGTAACCATCGATGGGTTGAGACTCTAAGTGTGATTGCATAACATGGAGCCTTTTCACAAAGTGTGGGACTTTGCAATCGGGAAAAGCTCTATAGATGAAGGTTGGTTCTTATTCTGCTCTGTTCAAGATTGCACACAATCAAAATGTAGAGGATCTAATCCAAAATCTACTCTATATTCTTACCAAGGATATAGGGTTAAGAAGATGCAATAAAATACACCTAAACTGAACAAAGGTGATGCACCAAAGGCCACTATGCTGAATAACTTTCCTTGCAGAGATTTAAACACAAAACATTAAAATGTAATAAAAACCACTATTCACAAATAACCATATTGAAATGAGAGATCAAGAAGAATGCAATGAAACTCAATAGAGGTTTGAAATCATCCACAGACTTGTATTATTGCTCCCAAAAAAAATGATACAGTGCATTTACAATGGCCAAGAGGTAAAAAAAGTTGCATATTACAGCTTGAATGGGAGGTTTTGAAATCCACAAATTCACGTTGTAGACAAGAGAAGAAGGGAGGGAGCAAAAGCCAAATTTTCCAACCTTCTGAAAAAATGCCCCTCCTTTACAATATATATGAAGAATGACTTGTTAGATAACTAATACATTTCTGTTAGCATTTGTTAGTGATCGGTTGTATAACCGTCTCCCTCACACACAGTCTCCTCATCGGCCTATATAAAGGCGTCATTTTGTATCAGCTTGAATAGAGCAATATACATTCTCTTCTTGTGCGTCCATCATTGGTATCAGAGCAGGTCGAGGTTGTTCGTGGAGGAAGAGAAGAAGAGCCCACTACCTCGTGATGTACCATGTGCATTATTGGGATAGAAAGGAAATGCCATACCGTGCATTGGTGGAGGTAGGTGAAGGAAGAGCTGTGCGTGCGTGAGGAGGCGAGGAGACTGTTGCATGTCCCATTTTTATTTTGTTCTTCCTTGTTGGCGCGTCCTCTGCCTGATTCGTGAAGGTAGAAGAAAGAAGATTCTGCAGGAGGAATGCACTGGTAGTTGTGTTCTGTCGATTTTTGGAATCTGATCCCTAAAACATTTGGATTTAAGAGACTCGGAGTCACTCTTCACCTGTCCTGTCAAATTTGACTGTGCTGTGCGTGGACTGTCCCACGTTTAAAGGGAGGTGAATGAAGTGGTGTCAGAAGTGGGGTTTGAAATTTTATGCCCTCGTTCAGAGGACGGCAACAGATCTCTTCAATACAACACCAGAGGCAAACGATTCGCGGGAAGAAGACATTTTTGCACTTCTCGTGACCATCGAGACCCGGGCAGATTTTCCTACCGTCAAATCTTCCAACGACTTTCAAATCGAGGAATTTGGATACGTCCGAAAAGAAGAGGTACATAAGCCGCAGTGATAAGGAGAAGTTTCACAACTTCGGAACAGAACGGTTATGACAGTTATTCTTGTACTTTTCAACTCATTACTATTGCTCGCCGAAAGAGGTCTCCGAAACTCTGTAAGAGTCGCTGCACAACTGTGGAGGAAGAAGTAGTCTCAGTCACCAAAGAGGGAGAAGGGAGCATGTGGCAATGACCACTGACCAACTTATTAGCACTGTGTGGAGTTTGACATGTGTGGCATCGACCACCGAAAACCCAGTGTGTGCATTGGTAGATTCCTTCCCCCAACATCTTCTCAACTATTGTTCACAGACCATGCAATACATTAGCAAGCGCATCGTACAAAAGATCAGGAGACATGTGGAATTTGTTTGAATCAAATCAGAACAAAACGAGTTTAAGCCCCTTCATTCATTTATCAAATTTGCTATCAAAGATGGACGTGAACAACCAGCCTATGATCCCATGCAACAGTCTGAGAGCATGAAAGTCATGCCCAGAAATGTTAGCAACATTGCAAGCAACCATAGAGACATGCCGCATTTGAGAGAACTGAAGAGCATCGGTATCTACTCTTAGCAAGTCTCCAAAACTTGCAATTCGAGGACATAATGGACTGAGTCTTATTCGACATATAGAAGGAGAAGAGTTGTGTCGATCCAGATGACAAATGTGAGATTAAATGCCCTCAGGAACATCTGTGGCGCACCACATGAGCTTTCGAGCTCACTTCTTCATCTATTTCTTCTACAAACGAGAGCACATCTGTCATAGAGATTCAAGAAAATCCTTAGCAAAGTCCTTGTTGCAAGAAGCAAATAGGACATGTCGTGACGTAACAAGATGATGAATCTGGGGTAGATTTGTCAGAAAAACAATATATTAAGGGGGGGGAATGTTAGCAAATTTAATACATTGTTTATTGGTTAGTTTGGGTACAGTCGGTTACAGGTCGTAACCGTTTTCACTGTGTATTTATTTATTTATTTCCCCCTGAGGGGGATCCAATATATTGGATTCAGACATTATTTTATATTGCTCCTGGATGCTAACAGAGTTCTGGAATGTGACCATGAGGGGTTGGCTGGAGCAAGCTTGGTCAGTGGTATTGACAAGGCATAAAATGTGACGAAGAATTAGTGGTTGATATGCAATAAACCACAGGAGGTTAATGTTGGACCTCTAGACAATGTTGCTGGCTCGAAATAATGTGTTTGATGTGCCCTGGGGGTTGAGTGTGGCTAACATTATTTACCATTCCAAAATCCATTACGCTTCTCCTCCATGAAGGAGATGAAGGACTTGGAAGCACATCCTCTGGTGGTCAGTTGACAATTTCCCTATGTCATGCGCTGACTCATGGAGTGAACACTCTCAGGGCTTGCAGGCTTGGTGGCAGTGCTAGAGAAACTAGGGACTCTGCTCCCCTCTTAGAGAAGGCCAAAGAAGAAATTACATAGTGTTGTGCCCAGCTCTTCAGGCTAATGGTCATCTTTTCATATTCAAGCGACTTAGACTTGTGGGGATTTTAAGAGAAAATTCTCTTGGAGTCAGGCATGGAGAGAAGAAACAGGGGATTTCTGCTTTTGCTTAGTGACTCTCTCTAGTATGTGGGGAAGTGATTATCACACTTTTTGTTCACAGGTATCATCAAATTTTACAGTTCAGATAGATGCAGGGACTGAGGGGCGGATGTACCCAGGATTATTTTCCTACAATGATTCAAGTCTGTCGCACAGTGAAGGTGCGTTGGTCAACTTTCTCTATTAAGTCTAGTGCATTTGTTGTTCAATCATGGACAACTAGATAGACATATTTTGTTGAGGCTAGGGCCATCTGGAAAATGATGAGGAAGACAGTGTCAGTATGCGCTAGAAATAAAAATAGACGATTCTTACTATGAATTATGTATTATTTGGTAAAGTGAATAAACGTATAGGTGTGCTAGAAAATAATATTAATTACGGATTAATTTGTAACAAAAACCTCAATTGATAAACATTATAATATATATTTAAAATAAACATAAGAATACCTTACAAGTACGCTGTTTATAAGGGCTTAGTTAAATATTAATAGAATATATATGTCAAAAAAATTTAAATATAAAATTACAATATAATCGTATTAAAAATAGAAATAAATTTTGAAATGAAAATAGAAGACATGTTTTAGCGAGATGGAAGGAAAATTATTTGTATACCCATAGGAAAATTGTGAAGTTGTTTATACATATTAAACAATGTATGTGTGTGTGTGTGTGTGTGTGTGTGTGTGTGTGTGTGTCCTGTCTGTGTGTGTGTGTGTGTGTGTGTGTGTGTGTGTGTGTGTGTGTATCCCTAGATCAAAATGTAAGTTGAAAATAAATAAAATGTTTATCATATAAGGTTTGGGAAGGGCCCAATCATGGTATAACAGAAATTTATATGAAAAGAGATTTTAGAAATTAAAATACTTTGTACAATGCATCACATGTCAAAAAATTAGTTAATTGTTATGGTAATAGTCCATTTTTATTTTTATTCTGAGTTTTGACATGGATTTAAGGAATGTTTCACTGATTTTCTATTGTGAAACTTTATAGTAAGTACAACATATTCAGCTTAGGAATGTAATGAATACTTATATTAAATAAATATATGTAAAAGATCGCACAAAAAAAATTCACTAATATGTCACTACTGGGCTTGGAATTTTGTTGACTTTATAGCTAAATTTAATTGTATTCATTAAAAAATACAACAAGATTTTTATGTGCTCCTATTTTGGTCTCATGGTTGACTATTACATGGTCTGTTACAAAAACCCTAAAATAACAAATCTTATGTTTCAAACTTTTACATTTTGTAAGTGTATATATAATCTAGGATGTGGCTAAAATAACAAATCTTAAAGTTGTATCTGGGCCCTAGTTTTTTTTTATAAGCATGACCCCAGACTCTTCCACTCTTTACTCTATGAATACAATTAAAGAGATGCCAAGTTCTATAGATCAATGATTGGTTAAAAAGACAAAATTATCCAATGGATGTTATCTTAGACTTTGCTAAGGGACGAATAATACGCCAAAGATGCACATATAAAAATGCAACACATATGACTAATTTTCAAAAAAAAAAATGCACACATAAGTTTAAAAAACATTAATCATATGCAGATTCAAGGGAAGGCATTTATAATGGAAGGGAAGACACAAAAGTCATACAAAGCTAGTGCATAACACCAAGTATTGAGAGTTATATTATTATTTCTCTATTCTTACTTGAAACATAGTTCATAACCCAGATGACATAACATAGGAAAAGGGGTGGTGATTATTTTGAATCCTTCTTTTTGAAATACTATGTTCTCGTCACACACATACAGTTCTCCAAACTAAACAAATTGTTCACATTTATAAAGGAAAATTCAATTCCTTTTTTTTAGGTTGTACAATTTATCTGGAATTGTTCTCTTTTTGTCTAAGTGGATCGACCCCCATCCCTCTTGATCCAGACTCCATAAAAATCATTAAGGTTTCGGAGAAATCAAGGTATAAAGACTCCTATGAGGATGAATCTTGTTGGCTCACATAATCCAACCAGAGGATCCACCCAATCAATATTGGTAATGTGCATATTGTCCAGAATAGTAGGTTTCAGAATCATATAGGTGAATGTTGGTTTTTCATTGCACAAGATCCTTTGTCACTACTGGGCTTCTAGTGATTGGGATTGACTTTTTGCAACATATTGAAATGGACTTATTCAGGATTGGTATGTGCTTTCAACTAATCTAAAATAATAAAATATCTATAATTGTTAATTGAGCTTGTTTTGGAATCCTTTTGGTCATGTAATGTTTTATCTAGGATTTTGTCTATTTGTATCTGGGTAGGGTCCCCAACCAAAACATCTTTATCTTGAATATCACCCCAGTTAGAGCAAGTTCTATAACCAATCGTATGCAAAAAAAAAAGAGATGGGAGATGCTAAGAAAAAAAAATGCACAAAAAAATGCAACACATAGATGTTTACTTCTGCACAATAGTTTAAAAAACATTAATTATAGATTCATGGATGGCAAAATAGACAAAAAAAGTCATACAAAGCATGCATAACACCAAGTATTGTTATATTATTATTTTTCTATTCTTACTTAGATAATTCAACTGAGATTTTATTCTCCACAACTATTATTTTCTCCTTCTTTTTTTATACTATGTTCTCGTCAAACACATACAGTTCTCCAAACTACTGGTTGTTCACTTTTGGGAAAATTCAATTCCTTTTTTTTAGTTGTACAATTTATCTGGAATTGTTCTCTTTTTGTCTAAGTTGCTCTCTAAACTCATAAAAACCTTAGAGAAATCAATTTCCCTCCTATTTTGTCTTGTTCTAAAATCCAACCAAGAGAACAATCAATATTTAATGTGCATTTTAGAATGTAGGTTTCAGAATCATATAACAATTTGGGCATTGCACAAGACATGCATTAACTTCTAGTGATTGGGATTACTTTTTGCAACATAGAAATGGACTATTAGATGGTTTCTTTCAACTAATTAAAATAATAAAAATATCTATAATTTTAATTGAGTTGTTTTGGAATCCTTTTTCATTATTTTTAATTTTATTTGATGAGGAATAAACATCTCTAATATCACCGAGTTAAAATAAACATCGTATGCAAAAAAAAAAGAGAAGGGAGATGCTAAGGAAAAAAAATGCACAAAAAAATACAACACATAGATGTTTACTTCTGCACAATAGTTTAAAAAACATTAATTATAGATTCATGGATGGCAAAATAGACAAAAAAAGTCATACAAAGCATGCATAACACCAAGTATTGTTATATTATTATTTTTCTATTCTTACTTAGATAATTCAATTGAGATTTATTCTCCACAACTATTATTTTCTCCTTCTTTTTTATACTATGTTCTCGTCAAACACATACGGTTCTCCAAACTACTGGTTGTTCACTTTTGGGAAAATTCAATTCCTTTTTTTTAGTTGCACAATTTATCTGGAATTGTTCTCTTTTTGTCTAAGTTGCTCTCTAAACTCATAAAAACCTTAGAGAAATCAATTTCCCTCCTATTTTGTCTTGTTCTAAAATCCAACCAAGAGAACAATCAATATTTAATGTGCATTTTAGAATGTAGGTTTCAGAATAATATAACAATTTGGGCATTGCACAAGACATGCATTAACTTCTAGTGAATTACTTTTTCCAACATAGAAATGGACTATTAGATGGTTTCTTTCAACTAATTAAAATAATAAAATATCTATAATTTTAATTGAGTTGTTTTGGAATCCTTTTTCATTATTTTTAATTTTATTTGATGAGGAATAAACATCTCTAATATCACCGAGTTAATATTAGATTCGAATGTTATCAAGGACAAAACCTACCAAACAAGTATATATAATCAAGTAATCCATTTGTTTAATGATTAGTTAACTGGGAGTGTTACAGACTTGATTTGATTCGGAAGAGGTCAAAAGTGTTTTGATTCAATATTCAATGCAATCGCAGTCGTATTTAATACATATACAGCGGTGTAGCCTTGAATGAATAAAAGAATAGATGTAAAATTAGAAAACGATACAGAAATTGGTGTGTTGGGGCCGGCGTTGCATTGGATTTGATGTCTAGCGAGGGCATTCAGCGGGAAGGCCCTGTGGAAACCTTTTGGTGTCAGAACAGTAGTCATAAACAATGTAATTCTTGCGCACCCATTCAAGCTTCTGCTGCTCACTCGAATCCAATGCTTGTTCAGCGTACCATGAACTTGCAGAGCAATCAGAGGAAGCAGTGCACGCCTGTGCATTAAAATTTTGGTAGGAGGCAACGAACGGGGCGTTGCTCCAATCTATCTTCACTGCACCTCCTCTGGTTGCCCAATTGTCCGCGTTCCACAGGCTCGAATATATTCTCATTGCTTGATTTTTAGGGTATGCCACGCCCAAAACTCTCGCTGTTCTTAAACACTCTCGCCGGAGTTCCATCAAACAGAAAATCTGCAGTGCCAATGGCCATGACATTTATAAGGTAATTGCAACACCCAAGCTGGTAGAAAATAATTAACAGTGGAATTATATTAATGGTAAGTAGTTATAGTATAGTACTTACACAATCTGTTGGGGATTCCAGAGCACAGAGTAAGTGTGGAAGTCTGCAGTTGGGTCAAACCAGAGGTAGAATTGCATTTCGCGATTGCCAAAGCCTTGAGAAAAGACGTTAGTGTGCATAATGTAGGGATCTCCAGACAGGTTTCCCAGGAACTCAAAATCTATTTCGTCGTGCTTATCCCCTTGTGACGACAGCTGCATCAATATTTTTATTAGGGAATTTGCCAAACCATTTAGAACATGCAATACCAGGTCAAATTAATTATGACTAAATAACTTACATAGTAAGCAGTTACAGTGCCTGCCGAGTTGCCGGGCACCAACTTGATTTGCATATCGATTTTGCCAAAACAGATATTCATTCTTGGATTGGAATCCTGAACCTGATTGAGCACTAGATATGAGGTTGGGCATAGATCATTGCTAATTGAAATAGATGATAACTACACACGAATCTAGTGCAATTAAAATAAATATGTAATATGTACCTGAGGACTGGTCGAGAGTAAGCTGCAATTGCTGCCCGTTGTCCACAATTTTAGCGTGATCGCTACCCCCACGAGATGTCAAAGTCGCTGTTAAAACTCGCAGAGACTGCATGCTGCAAAATTGCAAGGTGGGTAAAGACTAAGCATAACAGGAGGAGGAGGAGCGCCATTAACGTTATAATACCAAGTCCAACGATTTCTCAAGCTGTCAAAGTGGAAATCAGACACTATTGTAATTGTTGTTAACAATGTAGAGAGGCAATGGGAAATACAAGGAAGAGCGAAGATATATATACACATATTTGTGGATTCCCAAGGTATATATATACATATACTGGGAAATTCAGACAAGTCCCACGCGTTACGCGTTTTTTCCAATTCCGGTGTTGTACCGCAGTTTACAGCTATTTGGTTTTTACAATCATGAAGCCGTCAAAGTCTACAGAAGCAAAAGCATACAAGTTTCCGCGTGACAGAGGTGCCATAGCTGTCTCCTGTTTCTCTCTATGTCCGATGATGTGACGTAAGCGTATGCGTATAAAATTAGAACTGGACCTGCCCAACGCAGACGCACCCTGCAAATTGCAATGATCGGTTATGTTAAATGGCCGGACACTAATGGACCCATATTGTCCATAATAGAGTAATGGTTTGATATTATCTAACAATCAAACCTTTGCTTTTTGCTTTTTATTTTTTTAATGATGTTATCATTTTAGTCCATATTAGTTATCATTTTCTTAATTTGGTTAAAATGAAAGAAAAATGGTCTTAGTTTTGTCTATTTCACACTTTTGAATTTCCTTAATGTTCTCTGCAAATGAATTGTTTGTTCCCACTGTCAAAATGAAAGAAAAATGGTCTCAGTTTTGTCTATTTCACAAGGATGTTTTGATCCTTTTGAATTTCCTTAATGTTCTCTGCAAATGAATTGTTTGTTCCCACTGTCAAAATGAAAGAAAAATGGTCTCAGTTTTGTCTATTTCACAAGGATGTTTTGATCCAACTTTTGGAGGATTTCAATTTGTAAAACTCCATAGATCTGAAAATGAGTTTTTATGTCAGAAATATTTGTCTAGCTATTAAAAAATTGTAGAACACAAATTGATGCAAGGTTGGATTCATTTCGAAGGCGTATTTGAGGAGGAGTTGGTCTTAAAATCTCATGGCAAATGGACATGGGGTTTCAAAGATATCAGCAAAATGGGTTTGGCATCGAGGATGTATAAAGATATTTTTGCACCATAACAACATTAAAAAAAATAATGGTGTGTAAAGAAAATAAAAATGACACAAAAATAATGGCCAAGTATGAAGTTTATACCTTTTTCAAGTTTATTTTCCTTCTCACTAGCTCTGTTTAACTCACCTTAAACTCAAACTAGCTAACCCATGTCTGGTGAGGCTGGAGGTGTGGTTACACAATAAAAACTAGGGTAAAAAGGGAAAAATTTACATAAACATCTCCAAACTTCACCATGAGTGTGGCTCTCATGAGGAGGGTGTTTGATTTTGTGAAAATGGTGAGTTTAGAATTCCTTTCTAACACCCCAAGTCATCATTTTAAGTGATGAAATGTTGCCTCGGGGAGTGCATTTTTGTGTCCCCATGTCCCCTTATCTTGTGGGACACATGAAATAAGGGACATAGAACCTCTAAAAGGCCTCCCATGGTTTTATATGTCATTAAAAAGTCATCTAAAATCAAGTTAGGTGACTTTATAACATCTTCTAAACATTTAAGGTCACTTTAACGAACGCAACCAACTCCTCCATAAGGGGATCAGTTTTTGGTGTCCCCCATATCCCATTGAGATAAGGGGCAAAGTGACAAGTGACATCAAAACTTCAAAGCTTTGGTCAAAGCTGATTGGTTAAGGTGATGTCATCAAACACAACATGAAAATAGACTAAGGAGTGGATTTTTAGGCCCAAGAGCACAACATGGAGTTTAGAGGGCCATACGTTTAGGATTTTGAATTAAAAGGACCCACTAATTAATTCCATTACTACAATTTTCAAGCCCTGATTCAACTTGTAATTTTGCTTATCATTCTAATTTGCTCTTTCTCCTCCACGTGTTCGTTAATAAGTGAAGTTGCCACTGGAGTCTAGAATGTGTATGAAAAAATACAACAGATATACCATGAAGAGGTCTCAATGTACTCCACTTTTTCATTTATTTGTTAGCATAGTATACGTACCTAATTTTTATTATTATACTAAGCTTCTATCTATTCCATTATTCTCTCACCTACATCCATATCTTCCTCCTTCAGTTTAGGGGAATATTGTTTATTGCCTCTCCTATATAATGTACGTACTACTTCATAATAGTACAAGGTGTGTAGAGTATTTTACCCCACATTCTTCTCTCCTATTTGCCTCCTACATTTTGGTATCAGAGCACACTTGATCTCTTCATGCGCGTCTGAAGGAGAAAAGTCTAACATAGGGGAGAAAAAAAGGTGACCTACGTGTGTGGAATAAGTCTTCTCTTTTGTGTGTAGAAAGGCTTGGATATTTCTGTGTTGAGTTGAGGAGCAGACTGGTCACATTTCTTGGACACCAGCGATCTGCAAGAGGCTCACGTGGAGGAAGGACTATTCAATCAGCAAGATGGAGAGTTGTTCTTTGTAAAAGCTGCGTGAAATTTGGGTGAAGATCATTCCCTACTCATGGCCACTCTTAATACTCCGACCTGCGTACATAAAAAATAAATCAAATGCTTATCAGGCTGGACGTGGTCATCCAGAGCCTTGAGTGAGAGAGAATTGTTGTTGCGTGAGAGTATGCAATATTTTTTATTTCTTTTTGGATGTGGAGATCTGCATGGAGAGTTTTCTCCTTGCTATACGTGGATACTGTTGCATAGTCTTTCAACAAAGAAAAAGAAAACCGTGACACTTTGGTTCTCCCCGCTGCCATCTCTGGTTGACAGGATCTCCTTCCCTCCTAGGCACACAATCTGCCTGGACGTTGGAAGCTATTTGGTGGAGATTAATTCAACCTCAATTGACATGCCTACTTACAGAAGACCATTCCTCCCTGTAAGAACTCCATCATTCTCTGCGTGGACAAAATATATAGAGTTCTACCTGTACGTAAGAGAAAGGAGAAGCGGAAAGAAAAGGAGAGTTGGACATGTAAAGTTGTTATTTTCTACAAGGAGAGGAGGAAATAGCCACTTAAAAAAAAAACTACATCGAATGTCGAGTGTATATAATTCAATTGAGAGCGTCAATAACACGGTCGCCACTTTTGAAATCTAGAACATCAACTAGCTAGCCATAGAACACCGTGGAAGAAACTCCTACGAGCTCCGGGTTCTACTTTACTTTGCTGAACAAGCTTCAAAATACCGGTATTCTAGCCTTCGACAAGCTAGTTCAAGAAGGACTTCTTGGATACTTCCTTTTCGATGTCAGCTGCCAAGAAAAGTGAGTTCGGGAAGAATTAGAAGTCGGGTATGATGTCCGAATGTGACGATGAAGAAGAACGCCCCCAAAAAGCATCGTTGTCTCACAGCATTGTGAATATCACGAGCATCTACGAGCCAATAATTCTCATCAGTGAGTCAAAATTGTAATAAATCTTGAAATAAATAAATAAATTTTTTTAGTACAATGTCTTCTCTGAAGTTGCTTCTTTCCGATGCTCAGTTGCTCAAAGGGCCCAATTTTGTGGCCCGAAAAAAAAAATGAAGACAATCCTTCAGTTTGAAGGATTATGGGGCATCGTGACCGGATTGGTGCCCATTCCCACTGCTCCTGACGAATTACTTAATTATGAGATGGCAGTGTGAAAGCCTTGCTGCTGATAATGCTCAGTATCAATGATGATGTGCAACCGCATGTTCAGAATGTGGACAAACCAAAGGATGCTTGGGAAAAGTTAACAACAATTTATGAAGCCAAAAATCAGACGAAGATTCTTCATCTTCAATCAAAGCTGCACACCCTCTCTATGGGGTTAGATGAGAAATTGGAGGAGTTATTATGTCACGTGACTGAGCTGAGATCAGAGTTATTGGAACTCAGTGAAATGATGGATGATAAACTTCTCATCGCAATCACCTTGAGAGCACTCCCTTCTCAATTATGAGTGTTCATTACGACACTGAATGTGTCTAAACAAAAAGTGACATTCAAAGAGCTTGTGAATTTTCTACAGTAGGAAGAGGCCATCACTTCATCCCATGAGGATTCTCAGGATAAAGCCCTATTCTCAAAGCCATACCATGGCCAGAAGAATTTTAAGGGTCCCCTAGAGAAGAGAAATCAAGCACAACCAAAATAACAACAGAAAGATCACAAGTAAAAGAGGTGGTGTCACATTTGCAGAATCAACACTCACAACACTGATCACTGCTAGTACAATAGCTTGAAACAAGGGTCTTTAAGTCAAACAAGAACACCAGGGCACGAAGATTTTCAAAATTCCAAATGACGTCCCCACTGGAGAAAGTACACGAGGGACATCTTGCAGCCCAACAAGATAATGAATCTGATGAGGAGACATCAGAAGGAGTCCCATTGTGATAAGAACCTTGTACTCATCTCTCAGACTTCACATCCCACGAAAAAGAGTCTAGTTGATAGACTCTGGTGCAAGTAAGACACATGTCAGGTGACAAGAAGCTTGTTTGATTCACTAGATGAACAACCAATCTGGTGATCAAGCTCGGATAGCCGATGATAAAGAGTATGTTGCAGAAGGAATAGGAAGATTTCACCATTTCTCTAGAACCAAGAAAATGTACACTTACAAAGGTACTATACGTTCCTGGCTTGACTAGCAACCTCCTGTCAGTAACTCAGCTCTTGAGTCATCACCTTGAAGCTAGAATTTCTTGTCCAAAATGGCATCAAATCATGCTTAATGATTTATGACAAGGTACAGATTATTGCTAGAGAATTTCTAAAAGATAAGTTATTTACTTTAGATACTGTTTCATCTTCTGCAATAGCTTTATCTTCTTCAAGAATACAATCTACTACACTCTGGCATTTTAGATATGGACACTTGTCGGCTAGTTCATTACATTAGATGAGTTCAAAAGAAATGGTTCATGGACTACCCAAATTGTCTAGTACCTTGCCTATTTTCCCTGGCTTTCTTATAGGAAAATAACACAGAGATCTCGTTTCAAACAAGCACCTTCCATGCCAAGAAGCGTCTGGAGGTATTTCATACTGATCTGAATGGCCCATTGCCTACTTCGTTTTCAGGATATTTAAGTACTTCCAATTGTTTGTGGATGACCACTCTCACAAGATGTGGATGTATATTTCCTGAAGAAGAAAAGTGAGGCTCTTCAACACTTCCAGAACTTCTATCATCGTGTTGTCAAAGAGTACCGGACAACCACTTCTTCTACTTTCTGCTCAGGTCGAGGGGGGGAATTCACATCAAAGAAGTTCTTGGCCTTCTTGAACCAACAAGGTATTAAGAAAAATGGGAACCCTGACTACTCCCTACACACCCCAGAAAAATGGCATTGTTGAGCATCGCAATCACACAGTGATGGATATGGCTCACTGCATGCTAACAACAACAAAGCTAGACAAATGCTATTCGGATGAAGCAATACAGACAGTTGTATATCTTCTCAACAGGGAACCGACAAAGATTCTACAAAATAAAATTCCAGAAGAGGTATGGAGTGGTATAAATCCATCAATTTCTCATTTATGAGTATTTGGTTGGACATAACATACATGCATGTCCCAGCTCAGAAGAGAAAGAAGGTTGAGCCAAAGAAACTTCTGTGTATCCTACTTCGCTACAATCACTAGCTCGAAGGCATATCGTCTCATGGATCCTGAGAAAAAGAAAATATATGAGAGTCGAGACATGTGATTTGTGAAGATTCATCCTTTGACTCAATAGTGACCAACAAAAGAACCACTTACCAACCACCTCTCACCGAATAGTCTCTGAATTAGATGATCAGTCAGAGGAGACAACTCAAAGAAAAGAAATGATGCCAGGAGAGCTATTTGTTGACCTTAGAGAACTGGAGAATGTGACTCCATATCAATCCACATGACAACCACATAGTTCTTCTCAAAAGTAGCCAAGTTCTCATCCAAAGTGGGTACAAAGCACCATCAAGGACTAACATTTGCAAAAACTCCCAAATACATCATTAGGAGTCGAAACAAGGAGTCAAACAAGAAATGAGGTAAACTTTTCACTCATGAGTTCACTGATTAATAGCTCTGAGCCAGATAATGTTCGTGAAGCACTCAGTCAACCTCAGTGGAAGGAAGCCATGGATACAGAAATGTGAATCACTCATGAAAAATCAAACATGGGAACTTGTCGATCTACCTACATGAAAGAAACCCATAGGCTGTAAATGGGTTTTCAAGACAAAATATCAGGTAGATGGATCCATCGAAAAACATAAAGCATGTCTTGTAGCAAAATAATATGCTCAGAAAGAGGGCATCGACTGTGAAGAAACCTTTGCACCCACTGCAAAAGATCAGAAGACCATCAGAGTTGTTTGTGTACTAGCAACACAGAAAGGATGGATCACTTCAATAGATGGACGTCAAGAGTGCTTTCCTAAATGGTGATATGAAAGAAGAAGTGTATACATGACCCAACCTAAAGGATTTGTTGATGAAGAGCATCCTAAGAAGATGCTACTCTCTATGTCTAGACCAGATCTCTGCTATCTCATCAAATCATGCAGGAGCTGTATGGATTGAAAAAAGATATTTCCGAGGAACTCTAAGGGCATGGTATATCAAGATATGACGATCATCTTTTTCAACATGGGTTCACTCAAGATAGCCCTTCTGATTCAAATTCATCTCCGTATATAAAGAAGGTAGGAAAAGAAATTGTCATTCTTGTTGTGTATGTAGATGATCTTCATGATCACTGGTAGTTTAGAAGATCATGGTTCCATCGTATTGTGGATAATGATCTCAAACAGAACCTTCGACATGATAGATTTGAGGCTACTACATTACTGTCTTAGCTTGGAAATATGGCAAAAGGAGAATCACATTTTTGTCTCCCAGATAAAGTACAGCCAAGACACTCCTGGAAAAGTATAGAATGTCTGACATTCTAAAACCTATATCTACTCCCCATGGAGAAAGGATTACAACTTTCAAGATTCCAGGATTCACCTCAAGTAGATGCTACTCTCTATAGGCAATTTGTTTTAGGACTCATCTACTTGACATATACTAGACCATATTTATTCTATCTATTAGCTATTCTTTACATATTCATGCAGGAACTGAAGAAATGTCACTGACATGCAGCAAAAAATGTTTTAAGTTATGTCCTGAGGTATAAGTTGATTATGGTCTAGAATATAAGAAGAATGATCAATTCTTCTTACAGGGATACCGTCGACTTGAACCACGCCGGATCTGTTAATGATAGGAAGTGAACTACAAGATACATATTTTATCTCAGATCTGGACCTATATCAGGGATAAGTAAGAAGCAGAATGTTGTTTCTATCTATCGAAGTAGAATGTTGTGTTGCTATCTATCCACAAAAGGCACACATATAGCACCGCCATGAGGAGCTATGTGCAAGGTGATATGGTTACGTCACATTTTGGATGACCTTGAAATTCCTGAAAAACAATCACCTATTCTCTATTTCAATAACTAGAGTGCTGTTGAAGCTCTTGCAGAAATCTGATTTTTTCATGAGCAAACAAAGCATATTGAGATTGATTGTCATTTCATTCGAGAGTGCATCCTAAACCATCACATTCAGCTCTAGTACTATCCTACACAAGGCAAAAGTTTTCTGACATTCTCACAAAATCTCTTGGAAAAGTGAAATTTTAACTTTTTTAGGGGTCAAATTTTCAAGAATAATGTAATAAGGGGGGGAATGTTAGCATAGTCTACATGCATTTTCTTATTATTAGACTAATTTTTATCTATTCCATTATTCTCTCCTTCTTGTTTGTATCTTCTCCATCCATTTAGGAGAATATCGTTTACTCGATATACCTATAAATATGGAATAATGAGAGATATCTAATATCTATTCTCTCTCCTCTATTTCAGCCTCTCAGGTAGTAACCTAGTCCAAATCAGCATGCACATTACCCAATAGAATTAAAATGTTGGCATTGATTAGTTTAAAATGTTGGTTAATGCTAAGTTTGAATGAGCACTTGTTGGGTTCTCATTGATGTGAAGGAAGATGGGAACTGGTCAAGTAGGTGTGCAGCTGTGAGGACCATTTAGGTCTATCATTTTCCTTACACAATAATTCAAGAAATCTATTTGAGATCGATCAAAGGTGGTAACCACATTGAAACCCAATCAACAAATCCTGACATATGTTATTGAAAGATCTTTTCTATGTAGCGATGCATATTAATATAAATACATGATCACCATAATCGTGTGAAGGAAGGCTATCATCAGTGGAAATGTGGAGGCCAAAAGTGACTAGGTGAGACAACTTGTGTTTGAGTAGCATAAGTTTGCACTTGTTCATGGTTTTGTTCAAGTTTGCTATTGGAAAGGCCATTCTACTAGAGTGAACCATTGCAAGATGAGAATGGGATCATTTTTAACTAGTGTTGGTGATTAGATAGGCCTGGCATGGATTTGGTCTTCAAAGAATCTTAAATGTTTGGAGGAGTATTCAGCTCTGAACAAGTATCCTTTGGGTGATATTTCTTTGTAGGAGAGTTAGTTTGTAGGGTTAGTTGGACTAGGACATAGTTTCTTTTGAAAATGCCATGGTAATAGGCTTATCTTCTTCATGGAAAAATTAAATGACATGTGTATTTCATCTGTTATGTTGACCCAAAAGTATCTGTTGGATGCAACAGATGGAACGGTTTGCATTTTTGACATGTACAACAGTTAATGTTCTCGTATATTTAGGCAGCATGGCGGTGCATTATGAATTGCCTATGCATAGTTGATGAATAGTTTTTGATCACCAGTTATTCCCTTGAAAGCCATTATTTGTTTCTCACATAGCTTCTAGGAAAAAAAATAGCTTATTCTTTGACAGTCTATTGCATCTACAGGTGTAAGTTGTCTTTTGGTAAACCCAAGATCATTTCAAGTTTTGTTTTTTAAGGACAACATATGGACATATAGTTGGGATCTTAGGATTAAAGAATAGTCACACATATAGTTGGGTGTGAATATGTATGAGATGGGCTTGGTGAAAATGGCTTTGAAACCCCTCCAGCAGCTACAACTAGATCTGGGAACACCATAACCATTTATCTTCTATTGCCAATTATACCAGGCATGGCTCATCTCACTATGTCCTTCATAATTATCAAATTTTGGTTTAACATTTGCAACTAAATAAATTTAAAACCTTGGAGTATCTCACGTTTGATTATTTTATCTGAACCTATTTTGCAAAACAATAAAACTAAATCTAACACTTGTTTAATCCAAATAACACTTGGTAGCCAAGCATAAACTTAAGCCCATCCTTCAGAAACAATCTCGAATACTTTGTAACTAGATGATTAGTGTGAAACAACAAAACTCCTCCTTATGATTTTCTTTATCGACTTGTAATTTGATCGTCATCCATGGTTGTGACCAACACCTTATGCATGTTAGACCAGGGTATTAAAATTTGGTGCTCATGTCCATTGGTATTGGCAAGAGCTAGATGTGTCATAAACTAAATCAACCTCTCTTTCTACCTTGTAAAGTTAATACAAAATTGAATTTCTAGAAACGTGGACTGAATTTCAGAAACTGTACAAAACAACACTCTAAACCCTGTTGCATGCGAAGTCAAGCATCATGTGTGTTCCTTGTTCTGTAGAGATTCATGTCAAACATTAGCTAGACCTCATTTGGATATTTGCACTCTCTTCATTGCTCCTCTAGGAGCCCATGTTACTTTGTTTTACAAATTTAGGAAGCTGTGAAAAATAAAAGTTGGGTTTCATTTTATGTCGTTGTTTGAACCCTGAACAATGACATGTTTATCTATCATCATAAACTTGTAGTATTTCTACTAGAAAATTTCTTGTAACCTTAAAATTGGGGAAAAAAATCTCTTCTTGATAGTTTGGAAAAGACATTTTGTAGGCCTCCAGTCATACTTTGACTAGGTCAAACTAGACCAGACTACATTACTACAGTGGCTCGTTTTTATTGACTCGTCGCCATTTTTAACTTCTTGGTAAATATGTTGACTCAGTTCCTTGTTCGACTAGATGAATACTACATGATATTCGGAGCATGTAGCAAAATAGCCACCTTGCACGAGTAACTTTATAGAAAGGTCAGATGTTGGATGAGGTTCCTTTGTAGCCCTTTAGCTAAAATTTGTTTTGGGAGCAATGCCAACTACAATGATTGGAAAACCTAGCCGCCAATTGATAAACCATTTGCCAGTTCTGAATTCCATCAGTTCCTGTGAATTCTTACTATGTAGGTGGACATGTAGTAACTTACTCGCATGGTGTGAATTTTCTCATTTGAGGAAGATAGTTTTTTAAGTGCACTTTCTTAGCCTCCGAGCCTAAATTGGGCATGTCTTCACAACTAGCAGGAATGTGTAAAAAGGAAATTTGTAGGACCCCAGTTAAGTTACCAAACCATCTGTGGAAATTTATTAACACTTGTAAATAATTATTTGAAACTCTATCATGTGACGTGTTGTGTCAAATTGAACTTTTGGAAAAATAGTGTTTCTCTCTCTTCCCTATGTCTCTCTCTCTCTCCTTGGTTGAGAAATAAAGTGAACTAAAATGAAATAAACATGTGTCTCTAACCCTATCCTTTTGAATGAAAATTATTAATATTATCATGTAAAGGGAAACAAAAAAAATGTTAATTATGCTAGATCTAGGGTGGATGCCATGTCAGCGATTTATCACTGATTTCATGCTCACATGGTTTTGAAGGATGGAAGGGAGATGGTGTAAAGGTGCATGTTGTAATTCATTGTTTATTATCGTAATTTATATATGTTATTGGAAAATGTTTATATGTTATAATGTAATTGCCATGTTACAGAAAAGTTTATATTTGATATTTAGTAATAGGCATGAGATGCTAGTTTTAGGAATGCCTTGGGAAATGTGCATTTAATCATAGGTGCTATTTTGATTTAGATTTTTGTATGGTAAAAAATAAGGGGGGTTGGATATGTATGTTAAATGAAATTGAAATTAAAATCTCGTAGTGTATTTCTAGTGTGTGAAATTTATGATTGAATCTCTATGTGTTGTATTCCTTAAATTGTAAATGTAGATAAAGAGAACATTAAATGATAACACTCAAACCTTAGCATAAGACTCGTGTATAACCACCCTTCCTCATGTGAATTCTTCTTAGCTATAGAAGAAATTTAACCTGTAGGATAAAATTAAGTCTTTTACACGTGATGGACACCTTGTAGTTTAAGTAGAATAAGAGCCCAATTTTGAGATTGTCCATCCTAGCCTGCATGCTTAATGGCATCATCGTGGTCTGAAAGATTAGGAACAACATGGTCCTATTTTTGTCTTGAGTACGTGGTTCCCTACCAGGTATTGGTAACCGTGTGTGTAGTAAGGAGAATGTATTCCTTTAAGGTCCAACTTACGTGTCCAGGTAGGAAATCAACTTGCTAATCATAATATAGAAAGTCACCTCTTAGAAGTTGGGATTATGACATGAAGTTAATATTTGGCGACTTATTGTACTCGCCAACTAACCTTAGCCACAGTCCTTTGTAAGAGCTATGGGATCATAAGATATAACTCAATCCCCACATTTCTATTATCCTTTGGGTTCTATGGTACTAAATTACCTAATAAATTGTGAAACTTAGATCATTTCTTAAAATATTATTAGTAATTGTGGGAATGTTACCACTGATGTGGTGTAACCCTAGGAGAAAATGCAGTATTTAGACATTAATAAACTCCTTAGTCATTCCTAGTGTGGCGAGGGATTAAGTTGCACAACGTTTGATCCTATAAATGTGAACCTAGTCCATTAAATGAATGATTATTCCCCTTACTCCCCACCTTTCCTAGATGACGTAAATGGATGTACATTGTGAAACTAGTTGTGCTATGACTTAAACTCTTGTTAATGATCTCTTTAATTCCTTATAGATAAGAGCTAGTGGGATCATGAGTTACTAACAACATAACACCTTCATCTTTTTAAAAAATGGGTTAGCATCAACAAAATTCAACACACTAATTAAATTCATATATAATTGGGGAAACCATTTTATGATGGATGAAATTGGATTTGATCCGTTCCTATACTGATTATGGGGTTAAGATACGGGTGGGAATTGTAAAGAACACTTAGCAAATGTGAATCCCTTTAACCCCTCTCAAACAAGAGTGTTGGCTTAATAAGAAGTGTTGAATGTACCTAGAAAGTTGTCTCGATGACTCTAGTTGTGACCTTAGTTAAGGTGTGTAAAATTTATATTTGAGATGTCTCAAGGTAATACAAAGGATCTTGGTGATTACTCTTATGATTCCAAACTTGGTTGGAGTCAAGTGAAATCAAGTGGATTTCTTAACACCTAGCATGGCTTTAGACACTGTTGTAAATGAAGTAGATAGGGTATATGGTTAGTGGCATTTGCTTAAAAGTTACAAAATTAGTAGTAACCTGATTAATGCTAATACTAAAAAGAACATGTTATTCTATGTGTACAATCTTGAACTAATAAACCTTGCTGTTCATGTGAAACCATAGTGTTGTAACTGAATTAAATTGCAAACCAATATTAAACATGATACTTGAGGTTAGGAATGATGTCACTCTAGGAGTCCTTATAACATGAGTAAACATTTCCATGTGATGGTAATAATATGAATCCCTATCAATAATCTGGTGTTATCAAACTTCGAGATTACAATAGGGGAAACAAGATATAAATCTAAAGTAACTTACTTAAGTGGAAAGTTAATGGATTCAACAAGTAAGGAGAACTATAGTAACTATGGTAGTTAGAATAAATGAAGGACCGTCATGAAAGAATGTTTATGGGACATTTAAGGTATCTTTAATCTAAATAGAGGTAATGAAATAAATCCTGAAAGATTTGTTCCTTGTCATGGATGGTAGTCTTGTTTGTATGTAAATAGCCTTTAAACATTGTAACTAAATACCCTTTTAACAAATGAGAGAGAATTAAACAAACTTTGTAATTGAAATAATATATATGATCCTAATATTCATTGTCGTTATATCGTAAGCTAAATATTAAATAGTATAAAATGAAATCTAGCAACATGTGGAGGAATGTAAGATTCAAATGTTATGAGACTTTCTAGAACTTAAGTTGAAGATTGAATCATCATTGTAATAATTGTGAAATTCTAATAGTATTGTGCCATGGGAAGACTCTATCTATAATATTATCTTATTGTGGATTCTTTATGTTGTGCCTTGTAATCTGAAAACAAAAGTGGCCTTGATACGCATCATGGGGTTTCATGTCTTCTATATGGGTTGATGTTTATGTAAACATATCATGTGTTGTGTGTTTTCTACTAAGTGATCCTTTCTAGTGAGAAATGTCATGTATAATGGTATTTTTAGTGTTGTATTGTGTGTGTAAAGTGTGGGTGTTACACTTGGTATCAGAGAGGAGGTTCATGCTCTCGAAACTCTAGGACAGATTGGAGTTGTGATGGTTTTGAATGGTGGTGGTGGTGAAGATTGGAAGAGTAATCTTGTATAAGTGTGATGTGAACAACATTGTAATTGTGATATTATGAATGCACATGTTGTGCATGTCACTTAGTGTGTATTTGTTATCATGTTAATGTGTTGGAGATGAGAGTATCCTCACTCCTTTTCGTGGATTCAATGTGGAATTCTATGTGTGATGTACCTCATTATTGTGTGAGAAAAGGATGTTATTGTGGATTATAGAGTGTTGGAGCATTTTCATGCATTTTGTGATATGTAGGTGTGTTGATGTGTTGTATGAAAAGATTGGTGTATAGTGGATTGGATTGTATAGTGATGTCATCACCATGTTGTGAAGAAATATATGTATCACCATTTTGTTATTGCAATCCACTATATGTTGTAATGTTAGATATTGTGTTCATCATAAGTATAATTGATGTAATATGTGATGGTTCATGTCATGATTTAGGGGCATATGGTGAACGTATGATCCCTATTGTGTAGTTTTGTACTTTGGGTGCAGTATGTGGTAATGTGATGTATTGTAACCTATGAATGTAATGATTGTGATATAACTTGTATATGTACCATGCGTAAGATGCTATGGTTAATGTGCATGAACCACCATTGTGTTAGTGATGTAGTTATGTGTTATGTTGTGAACCTTACACTAACCAACCCTAAGGGAAATCGATAAAGGCTGTATGTTTGGAGTGAGGAAATGTGTACCATTAGCTAGTAACTTGACCCGAGTATGAGATACGAAGTGGAGTCTTACATAGATTGAAACTCGACCTTAGTTCATTTTGTATGTATGACACTTACTCAACAGGTGTCTTGTATATTGTGTTTCACAGACACCTTAGGCTCAGTAGATGACGACATGTACTCTTTTATCTCTCCCTATATGGTTATTATATGGATTCAACCTAAGTGCAGTTACAACTCTGTTGAGCCTTGTGGTAAGTGGCGGCAGGGATGATTCAAATAGAGATGATGATAGTTGTATTATTTGATATGTTACTTTACGAGCTAAGGATCTAATGTCTGAATGTCCACCAACTCGTTGAGTACCCCTTTGGTGGCCGTATAAAGCCACGTAGCTATCATAATGTGTTATTCCTATATATGTATTTTATTCATAAATTGAACATTTTCTCTTTTCTTGCAAGAACCATTAGTTTTCTTGATTGATATGTTCTTATATTTTGGGAATTTTATTTGGTTTTTTCCCTAACATGCATATTTTATACTAACTATGGCTATTTGGCCATTTGTATTTTCTTAGTTTTTAAATTTTATTTTTAAGTTTAAATTTTTTCATAGCCTATTCCAAAGGCTTGGAACTATTACCACTTGGCATTTGAAATTGAATTGTTATGTTGGTTCTAATGTCGTAATGTGTTGGAATAGGGTCATGGGATGCACCATGGAGTTGTTGAACCTATGGACCCACTTTTTTGTATGGGTGTACACCCCAAGGAGTTACAGATAGCTAGCGGGTTTACTGAATCATGAGTTATTATGTCACTTGGGTTAAGGGTGTTCTGGACTCTATGTACCTAGGGCCATAGGGTGACTGACCTCTTTGAGGGAGGCATAAGAGAATTGAGGGAGACATAAGAGGCATAAGAGACATGCGGGAGGCATAAGAAACTTGAGGAAAACATAAGACACTTGTGTGTGTGTGATTAGTACACTTAGAGGTTCTTGTTTTTTTGTGACACTTTGTGAGGCATATGTAGTTGTATTGTAATGCTTCGCGAGGTATAGGGAGTTGTTTTGTGATGCTTTGAGAGGTATAGGGAGTTGTTTTTTTAATGCTTTTGGAGGTATCTGGAGTTTTTTTGTGATGCCTTGGGAGGTATATGGAGTTGTTTTGTGATTTTTTTGGAGGTATATGGTGTTGGTATTATGAGTATGTGCACTCATGTGAGTCTTTTTGGACATGATTATGATAGAGGTTTGACATTTCCCTTAGTTTGCATGTACTATTAAATGTTTTCCTTGCACTGTGTCGGTTCAATCATGGTTTTTGGGTCATATCATACTAGTTATATATGCATCAGTGTCATGATTTATTGTTTGTTAGTAATTTGTGTGTGTTGGATCTATGCTAGTGAAATTGTTGGAAATTATTGGTTATGTGGACTACTTGTTTATCTTTCCATGGTGGAATTAAAGGTCTTGTAATGGGATACACTCATGGAATTATGTAGAAAGATGTCTCATGGTTCATTTTTGTTGTGTTAAATTTTGTGTTACATCTTAAGGCCAATTACTGTTGGGTACCCATGAACATAAGATAGTTAAAAATTATAAACAATGAATATTAAGATATTGAGATAAGAAATATTGTAAAGGAAGACTAACGAAGTAGTAAAGTAAAAGGTAACTAGAACTTTCAATCTTTATAGAACATTAAAATTTAATATATTGACAAAATTAGTTTGCTTCCTTATGGTCGCATTATGCCAAATATTTTTCTTGTAAAACATGTGTCAATTTTGAATTTCTTACATATGTATCCTTCATGCTCCGGTGTTGTTCTGCATCGAGTACGATGAAGTTACAAGGGGGGAAATGTGGTGCCTGACAGAAAAAATAGAAATTAAATAATTAAACACTAGCAACTGTATGAATTGTAGTCTCTGTCAGTATGGCATGGGAAAGTGGTTGAGTTAGAGGGTTTGGTGGAGACATGTAGATGTGTGTTGGAAAGCAATATAATTTCTCCCAGCCTATGGACCTGTCATTTTCCTTGCACAAAAATTAAAAAAACTTTGTTTTAGATCCAGAGGTGAAAAACATGCTAGAACCATGGTCAACATTATAATTTAGCAGTATTGGATAGTTTCAATGATGGCAGATATGTATGCAATTTTGAAAGCATGATTTTGGCATATGAAATGTTTGAATGCACGTATGAAAGAAATGTGGTGGCATGGACTGCAATGATAGCAAGATTTGTAAAAAATGGGTTTGTTGAAAAGGATTAGAAATGTTCAAGCAAAGGCAGTCGACAAGTGTAATCCAGAGTCGAAAACAAAAAAAAAAAATGACAAAACCCTCCTAGCGTGTGTCAAAACATGACCTCTTATTTAAAGTCTTTTTGTACCATTTCTTTGACCATGGATGCCACTATGGATCTCTATTTTATATTTATTATTATTTTTCTTCTTGGTTCAGATATGCTTCTGGTTCCATGGATCTAATCTATGCACTTGCAATTTGGGATGATTTTGTGTTTATTTCTTTTTGCATTGTTCTTAGCCATTATTTCCAAGTATTTTGAGTTTTGTACCTTGATTTCCCAAGGCTTGGGTGTGTTCTATAGTGTACCTGGTTGGGTTATAAAATGCA
Source organism: Taxus chinensis (assembly GCA_019776745.2). Lineage (NCBI taxonomy): Eukaryota > Viridiplantae > Streptophyta > Pinopsida > Cupressales > Taxaceae > Taxus > Taxus chinensis. The sequence continues at coordinate 887,088,329 of CM034149.1, forward strand.
TGTATCGGGGTTTCGTTTCTTATTGACCATATAGATTTTGGGCATTTCTTAATAGCTCAGATCTAATAATTGGGGTTTTGATTCCTTCGTTTGGCCTAATCCTGTAGAAGCTCGGTCATGCTTGTTTTGGAATTCCATGTATTCATTTGGGTGCTCATTGTTTGATTGTGCTAATGGTTTTGGAAGGGGCGAGTTTCTCACTAAAAGATTATTGTAACTAGTTTTCCTCCCGGGTTGTCCTGTTATGTTTGTTCTTTGATTCAACTCAAATATACTGAGGGTTTTCTCATTGATCACCCAACACTTAGAAATTATGATCGAGATAATATAAGTTGGCATGCTGGAGAGGTGATCGAGATTACCATACAACACTTATTGAGCCATGCGTTCACCTTTATGGCTCACCGTTTCATAATCTCGAGCCCTCCTCAATTATTAACTAATATCAAAAAAAGGAAAAATGGTGGAGTTGTGGATGCTCGCGAACTATTTGAAGAAATGTTAAAAGAGAGTGAGAGCCTTGTGCAGTGTGAGTGAAACTTCTTGGATTACCTCATAGCCGCTTCGCTCATCATTCCCAGGCATGCTTCATCTCTCCTTATCTTTCATAATTCTCATACTTTAGTTTTTTTCATTTGTAACAAAATATAATTTTTAAAACCTTAGGATTATCATACATTTAATTATTTTATATTAACTTGTTTGCAACACAATTAAATTTCATATCATAACTCACGCAAGCAAAATAACCCTTTGTAGTCAACCATGAACTTAAACCCTCATTTTGAGGTGATTTATCAAAATTCCTGACCAAACTAGATTACTATAGTACCCATTTTTATTTACAAGTTGAAGTTAAGTTCCCAGTAAATATGTTGATCATTTCCTTTATTTAAATAGATAAATGGTTATTTTTTGGAGACTTACAAAGCAACCTTCGTAACTCCAGAAATGGGATGTTAAGATTCCTTTATGTACCTTGTTATGTGAGGAGCCACTTCAATCTTTGGATTGACCCCGAATGATCATTTATGATATTTTTTACGCCCTTCTAGAAGCCCTGTTACACCATTTTGTAGTTGTAGGAAGTGGCTAAAACTAAAAATGTTTAGCCACCATTTGAACCTAGAGTAACAAAATGTTTATCCACCTTCGCAACCCTCTATTATTTTTATTAGAAAATTACTTGGAAACTTTGTCTTGGGAAAATCACACTCCTAGTTTGTTTGGCAAATAGGTTTTGTAAGTCTCTGGTCACATTTTGAATAGTTTAAAACTGGACAAATTATGACCGGTGGCTTAAGAAAACCTGCCTCCCTTTGAATCCTATTTACCAACTCTCAATTCCGTTGACTGTAACAAATTATACATATAGAGGGGAACTTGTACAAAATTTTTGTACGTGGTTTTCTGAGCCCTTGAGCTAAATTTTGATCATTTGAAATAAGGTCAATTACAACCGATGGCCTTGGAAAACAGGCCGCCAATCGTAAACTATTCGCTAGTTCTAAATTCCGTCAGTTCTTGTGAATTCTTAGTGTATAGGAGGACACATAGAAACTTACTCATGGTGTGTTTTCTCATTGGAGGACAAAGTCTGAAAGTGGTTTCTTAGCCTCTGAGCCTGAATTGAACATCTTTGAAACTAGGAGGAAAACATAAAACGTTATTCGTAGAACCCCCGTCTAGTTACCAAACCAACGTGGAAACTTGTTGACACATGTAAATAACTGTTAGAAACTCTACCGTGTGACTTGTTGTGTGAAATTGAAGTTTTTGCAAAATAGTTTTTCTCTCTTCCCTATTTATTTCTCTCTTATTGGTTAAGAAATGAACTGAACTGAAATAAACATGTGTCTCTAACCCTCTCCTTTCGAATGCAAATTATTATTATTATGTAAATGGAAACAAAAAATCTTAATTATGCTAGCTCTAGGTGGATTCCATTGCAACAATTTATCGTTGATTTCATGCTCACATGGTTTTGCAGGATGCGAGAAAGATGGTGAAAATTTGTGGTGTAATTCATTATTTATTATTTTAGTTTTTATATTTTATTGGAAAATGTATATATGTTTTGGAATCCCCCACCTCGGGACACCGGGAAATAGACAATATGTCACTAAAATTTAGTGTAATTTTTTTTGAAAGTGAATGCTTAGCAATAAAAATACAATTCCCATTATTATTTATATTAAACAAAATTGGTTTACCCAATTTCTCAATCACTAGCCCCAACAAAATTAATTTATTTAATTTATATTAAGATTACTAGGGACACCCTAATACGAGTCTACACCCCTTTTTAATTTTAATTGTATTTCCTCCTTTTATCTAAATTACCTTTCCCATTTAACTTGTGTTACCCACACACACATTTTAAACTTTATATCCGATTCCCATTTAAACTTATCCATGGCATAAAACGGAAGCATGGTTACTTATGAACCCTAATATCAAAAGGATCTCATCCCTTGATCTAAATTTTCCCTAAGGATGCCCTAAATTTTCCTTATGTTATTTTCCCTTCTTTATTTTCCTGGATTTATTTTACTTGTGTCATTTGTAGGTTGCTTGGAGAGCTAAGGAGAGTGATTTTCATGGATAATACCGGTTGACAACTTTTTTTTGCTTGTCTTTTTATCATTTTTGTTTTGGTAGCTTCCTCCATTTACCGAGCCGGGTAATGGTTGGATACTCCAGCATAAGGGAGTAAATTTCTTTGAAAGAAGACAGCCTGAAGCACATAGATACATATGTATATAGAACTGAACTATTTATTTATTTATTTATATGTATTTTTATGAAGATCAAAGCTCTGTTTGTGATCTGGGGAAGGAAGGGTCACAGGTTTTGATGGGGAGAATGCCAGTCAGGAGTGCGGGATCTGCATGGGGATTGTAGGAGGATGTTGCACATGGGAAGGGAAGGACAGAGGAGAGGGGCAGCTTGGGTCCACGGTGGAAGGGGAAATGGCTGCATATGGATGCGCAGTAGTGGGAGAGCTTGACGTGGCTGCGTGCAGAGTGGGGTTGGCGCAACTAGGAGTGGCTGCACAAGTGGACAATGGTGTGGAAGTGGTGGTGCCTCTAGTGGGTGCACAGGGAGTGTGGAGGGGTTCGGCCCTACCCAAAAACTTCTTTTAAATATATATTTTCTTAAATAAAATATCTTATTTTTTTTTGTTTTAAAAGTTCTGTAATATATATTATATTATATATAAATATAGTTATATATATAATATAATATCTTTATAACATAATAAGTAAACTTACAATGTCCTTATTTAATACAATATATATTTATATTATATTATAAATAAAATAATGACATTTATATTAAAATCTATAACCATAATATATATATATATATATATATATATATATATATATATATATATATTCTTATAAATACAAATGAATCATAGTAAGACTACCACTTTACTATTAAATAAATCAGTATGTATCTATGAAAATTTTAATTGTAATTAAATTAGTATAAGCCAACTCTATTTTATATACATAGTTAAATTTCTATTATTTTATTTTATGTGAAAATACTTCTCATACCATGTTAAAGAAAATTGTCCCAAGTTGCTTCATTTTAAAGTATGGTTAGACCTTGATATGAAAAATGAGATACCTACTCATTTCCAATATATCCATTTCATTTGAAGAGAGGAACTAGATGTATTTTATTAACTAAATTGCAAAATATATAATAAGAGATGTATTTCAATTGATACTTTATTTTAAATACAATCAATTTACAAGATTGAACAAGGATATCAACAAAAATAACAATATTTCTGATCAATCATCTTTCCTTCAAGGAGTTACAGCAGCTCATATTATAGAAAAATATTTATTACTATATTTCATTTTAACAAAGAATTACTAATTACTCCATTCTACATTGGAAGACTGAAATTTGAAAATATATTTTCTTTTCAAACAACCATGAAGGCATCACCTCTTAATGCAGCAAGACTATTTCGCTCATGGAAAGTAGCAAGTTTTACAAATACATACAACTTTCAACTATAATCAAAGAGTGATATGAATAAGATTTTGAAACACATATATTTCCGTGAACTATACAAATACTCCAAATGGAAGACTTACAAAGGAGCTTATTTCAATATTTTTACAAAGAAAACAGGCTTATCAAAAGCTAAAATTTTTCCAAAACAACAAGGGAGCCATAAAAGACCATGCCACCAAAGATACTCCAGCTGTCATCCATATGAACTCCAAATTTTGAAGGTTTACAAGGATCCAACTTCAAGAGAACAATGCTTTTTTAACCACCCAACCTTCAGGCATCATTACATGCCTTTCCAAGGGTTGGAAGACATGCTAGTCTCCCTCAAGGCCATGGGAGAGAGGAATAGCTTCCACAAATTTTGACCAAGAATAAGGGAGACAATCCAACATGTTTATCACACATAAGACAAGACAAATACTAAGAAAACACCAAAAATTGCTAGGAAGGAAAGGAGGAGAAACCATATTCTACCTCCAAAATGGGGAAGAGAAAAAAAAGATCTCCAAGTTCCAGAAGTGTAGCCACATTGGTTGCACATAAAAAATAATCTCCACAACCTCGTTATTCCTCCAAAGTCATCAAACCCTCCTTATTTCTCCACCCATTCACATAAATTCTTCTTGGGAGGATTTTCAAACCCATTGGGTTTCCTCTCCAAGAATGGGGAAGGGGGTTCAAAGCATATGAACCACCTTCGCCACCTTAAGCCATTTGAGGGGAGTAACTAAAATCCTACATGGCTTACCCATCAAGCCATGAGGTTTGAGAGGGAAAAATCTCTCTCTCTCATCCCCAACAAACTCCAAAATCCATCATGCCATATAATGGATGTAGAAAAATAAAACAACAAGCATAATCAACAAATAAAAACACATAAGAAGCAACACACATTTAAAAAAAAACAAGACTAAGATTTAACATAATATAAAACATAAAATGAGCTCAAGGAGCCTACCTCCAAAATGTCTCCAACACTCTAAATTTTCCTCTTCTTTATCCAAGCAAGCTGTAGCTACCAAAATCCACAAGACTCCAAGGAAAACCTCCCAAAAAAAAAGTTCTCTTCTTTCCCCATGAGGGAGAATTTGAAGAGAAGCCAAAAAAAAATCCTCACAGATGAGGGGGGTGACATGTGTCACCCCTCTCTTTTCTCAAGGTCAAAGATTCTCAAAATAAAAGAGAGAAAATATAAAATACCTTTTAACACCCTTCTCCCAAATTACCCAAAATGAAAAAAAAAAAAAAAACTTGTGCAACTTTTAACAAAACACACATACGCATCCACCTTACATGGATGTGACCAAAGGGAGGGGAAAATGGGAGGGAAACTCCCTTTATGCCTTGGAATTAAGCCCCCCTACCCATTAGGTAGGGTCCAACAGTCTTTTTTCATGCTATGGGAACTCCCAAACTAAAAATGGGTCACTTAAAATGCCTAAAATAGCCAAATTTCGGGCTTGGCAAATTTGGCACAAGTGTAGGATGTGGGGCCCACCCAAGGGTTCACAGGTGACCCTAATCCCCTCTAATTAAATACACCATTTCCCAAACACAAAACTTAATGCAAGTGGGGACCATTAAGTCCCCAAATCAAGTTTACAACGCAAACTAAACATCCTAAACAAGATTAATATTACAAGACATACTACATTACAAATGAGGGTCACTCATGGTGCCCAAAATAATGAAATCTAATACTAATGCCTCATACAATAAACATGGTTAGGACTTAGCCCCGTGGGCCACTTGTGTAAAATTGTGTAGCTGCCCTGAAACCCACATTCTCCTGCAACCTGTCACCTACACACTCATTGCACACATTAAACTCACCTGTACAATACAAGAGTAAGCTAACTACTCACTAGGAGAATCAGTTCAAACATATAAATTAAGGATATCCCAACATCAACGTGGAATGTACAATATCACACAATTTTTCATACATTAGGTATTGTAATACATAAAAATGTCATATCACCATGCCATCATGTATCCTCATCAGCAAATCGAATACTTTATGAAAAGAAGATATGTGACTAAAATAATTATCCAACATATAGCAATTAGGCCCAAATCGCATAGAAAAGTGTTAGTATCCACAATCTCAACTAAAATGTGTCAATCTTCTAATCTAGTCAAATTGGTGCTACACGCCCCAAATCACCATAGATGTCCATGCAAGCAAACCAACATATCATAATGTCCAAAAATATTTCAAAAACCATGTTAAGTCATAAGTATCGGTTAAGAATTTAGCAGATAATTGAGGCTAAAAGATGTGGGCACTACATCCCCCTCTCCTAAAATTAGACTTCCTCCTGGAAGTCACTTGAAGAGATAGGGATAAGATTGTACGAGGTATCACATTGTAGTGTAAGTCCAACATTAAGGTTATTTTTAAAGGAACTAAAATATTTTTTTTTTTCTTAACAACATGTCTTTTTAAGTGTAACAAGGTCCAAGCACAAGTCTATCTCAATTAGCAGAATGTTAACCCAAGTGAATTGTATAAGACAAATTCATTTGCCTCATCATCTAACTTTGCTATAAGGATCCAAATAAGAGTATGTACAACATAAGGTCTAAAATTAAAAGAGGAAATAATGATGGGTGAGCGAAGAGAACAAACATGTTGTTTTACAAGGAATTAATTTTTTTTGTATATTAGTTGCGTACAAACCCTCTCAAGGGAACTATCTAAGGTGTCACAAATACCACTGGATGAGAGAGAAAAATTTTCCAAGCTCCGTGTGGTTTCATCTACTAATCTCATCATTACTCTAAATTTTGAAAATAAATGGTCCACGAGTCTTTTTTTTTTTAAATTGTTCAATTATCCGCATTATTCACTATGGCCATGGACGAAGATTCGCGTAATACCAAGCACTGTTAAAGGAGTTGCCGTAATTTGGCCATTATTGTTATTATTATTTTTTTTGACACTAAATGATTGTTTTAAAAAAAAAATTGTTGGTGAAATATATATATATATAGTCAACTACTAGGTTAGGATTGGTTTCCTAGTTTGGTTTCCAAAGTTTCATAGCATGTACCATGTTTTCTAGAACATTTCAATTCTGGTCCAAAATTGCTTTAGAAGTCTCATAAACGACAATTGAATTTATCATTGCTTATAATTTTTTATATAAGTTCTCATTATGAGAAAGAAATTTTAGAACTTTCTGCGCCCCATACAAGCCACAATTGTTAATGAAACAACAAACCACAAATTTCCAGTTCAATACAATATAAGAAAAGTCTTACTTAAATTTTATCTTTTCTTAGTTACTATAATCAAAAGAAAAAATGAATGAGTTTACGTAAAACAAAATTCATTTAAAGAGAAATTTTCCAAAATCTTATCAACATACTTATGAAAAATTCACAATATATCCCCATGACGGAATGCACCAACCTTTACGTTCATACTTTCCTCAAGCGTACAAGAATTCAACACACATTCTCCTTTAAGGAAAGGTAAGGTCTAATTCTTCTCAAGATATCTGACTTACGCTAATTTTTACTTAACAATTATTTTGTCGTAATTTGGCCCATTAGGTTACAAGAGAAGAAAATATAAAATTACACTTATTAACTTGGGATTAAATCCATTTTACACAAAGAAAATTTGAATTTCACCACACTATTGAATAACAATGGAATAATGTTTTAAAGATTACCCCGAAGCAATTTCAATTTATTTATGTATAAATATATATGTATATATATTTTTAATTAGTGTTTATACTTATTACAAAGGAAGTCTTTACCCACAGTAGGTGGAAAGATTAGTTAGTCACTATTGTTATTCTTTGCAATAAGGGCTTCATCATTTATCTTATAATAAGATACTTAAGAGTTTTCTAATGTGAAAGACATAATATAAAAGAGTTTCCTTAGAGTCCAATAGCCAAAGGCATATCTTATTTGCGATATCATCTCAATCATTCTATCATTCGTATTAACTTTCTCACCTAAAAATTTAGGAAGACAACACCACACCTAAGTTACTTACAAAATTCCAACCATTTAATGTGTAAACCATGTGAATATCACAAGACAAAGACTAGAAAACATCACTTATCCCATTGAAGCAATAGTTTTAGGATCCTCTCAATTTTAACCTTTTTAAAGGGGTAACAATGATGACATTGTTTATCCAACCAACATGGTTTAATTATATATTTGATGAGTTTTCCAAAATACATAAAATTACACGTTTTCATTATTGTTTACAAGGTAAATGTACACAATTGTGCTTATAGATTTTTATATAACTATATTTTTTTGTGGATTACGAAACATTACATTCACCCTTATTGGACCACATTAATAGATCTTTCACAAATAACACTATCATCGTTACGCCATAATTCCTAACCAAGAAAGTATTCGACACTAATTCATTTTATTTTATTTCCTTTCCGAGAGAGAGAGAATGAAATATCATGTATATTATATATATATATATATATATATATATATATATATATATATATATATATATATATATATATAAAATTTTGCATGATCATTTTCTTCTAAGTCCACGAGTTGAGGTTAGAAAGAGGGTGATTCCCTTATTCCTACATGTAAGTAAAAGTGTTATAAACATGATTAACTAAGAGCATTTTAAATCAACTTGAGGAGAGTTAAAAGCACATGTGCACTTACTAAGGCAAGAAGGTTTTAACCAAGTTACATTGCAACGAAACTTAGTAAGTGGTTAACATATGAAAATAGGTTTATGAAGCTCCAAAAGGATTAAGCAAGGTAACTAAATTATTTCTAAAGTTAACTCTAAAATTTATACCAAGAGCTTTGATGAAAATTTTGAGTTTGTTAAAACTAGATTCATTTTATAATAGCTCAATGTATTCCTCTATCATGTGAAGAGGATAAATTAGCTAAGAAAAATCACTTTAAGCAACACCACCGTATAATAAAAGACACTAACTTTCTTTCCCTTTATCATTTATTTTTTAGAGAAAAGTTAGCAATTATTTTCATCCAATTATACTTAATTTTAAATCACAATTTTGAAAAGGTAACAACAAGAACATAAGATAATTTGGTAAATTTCGTTATAAAGGGGTTATAAAACTAAGATTAGCAAGAGAAACAAGAGGAGTAGAAATTATTTCAAATTTCCTAGTAATAAAATTTCAAGACGTGGAATACTATTTTATCACACTGGGTGGGTTTTATACAAGGTACAATCATTTATTTTACACCCATACCAACAAGTTTTATTAGATTTGAAGAGGTACCTTTAACATGGCGGTCGAGATTCCTAAGAAACAAAGGATCACTAGGCAAGAAACAACTAGCCAAATGCCATAAACCTATTCCTTATATCAAGGTAACAATTCTACAATCTTATATATGACCTACTTCTTATTTACAACACCAACAACTAACCCTTTTTTCGAAGTCCAAAAAGACCTACCTAGACCAAGGCTGTAAGCAAACAGAAAAGACTTGCAGCATAAAATTTGTTTTGGGTCTTAGAACTTAACCTAGAAACACATATCTCAAAACAATAAACATATTATAACTTCTTTCACCCTCCAAAGGTGTCCTAAGAAATCTATTTGTTTATTAAGAGCTAATTTCCTTGTTCTACGATCTAGAGAAAATGGCTACAAAAGGAGCCTACCAAAACAAGTACCCAACACTCAAATGGTGAAACAAAGCTTCCATTCAATTCTCTATTATACATAGAGTCAAACAAGATGTAAATTTCTGATTACTGGCGAATAGGTTTCAAAATGGAAGCACCTTCTCAGGGCCAACTATTAGAGTTTTATTATTGCAATTCAACAGTTTTTTTTTGTGGAATTGGCTACAAAAAGGGTCTTGAATTTTTTTTATCCCAACTCGAAAATGAGTTCTAACAACTTGAATCTATTCTCCTATATATAGAGAACCCGACACAACTTACAAAATGAAAAACGGATGACCAAAACTCTAGATATGACCTACTTTTCGAGGCTAATTAATGTTATTTACAAGTTTTTGTTTCGAATAAAAATGTCTAGAGACCTCCTAAACACACTTGGAAAACTAACTCTCTATTCCATTTTACCTAATATAATTTTTTGCAAACAATGGACATGGAGAAGTACTACATGTTGGAAGTTGAATATTTTAATTTCCTACTAATGCTCTCTAATTTACCGGTCCAAACCGAAACAATTTTACTTAAATTAATGTTGTTGTCCCAAACAACAATGCGATTATCTAAGCTCAAAAGTGATTTTAACTACATGATCAAATGATCTTAAAAGTTAGGTTTAAAGGTTGTTGTGACTACCCATGCAACTAGGGAATAAGATTATTAAATTAGATCACCACTATGGGAACCAAGAAGCCATTTTGCATGTTATTTACTAACGAATTTCTCTTAACTTTTACTAGTTGTTTTAAACAAATTAGGTGATCAAAATGTGTCTACCACCTATTGTGTTAGAAAACATAATACTCCATGCAGTTACTTGAGAGATACTTGACCCATGGAACGGTTTAGCGGTAATGATTTTTTTATTAATTATTTTACTTTTAATATTATTAAAACATTAATAACCAGTTAAAACTTCTATGCAGAGCATCCGCGTGTGCGAACCATCACTCTGATAGCAAATGTAATCTCCCACCTTGGGACACCAGGAAACAGACCAATATGTCACTAAAATTTAGGGTAATTCTTTTTAAAAGTGAATGCTTAACAATACAAATACGATTCCCATTATTATTTATATTAAACTAAATTGGTTTACCCAATTTATTAATCACTAGGCCCAACCAAATTTATTTATTTAATTTATATTAAGACTACTATGGACACCCTAATACGAGTCTACACCCCTTTTTAATTTTAATTGTATTTCCTCCTTTTATCTAAATTACCTTTCCCCATTTAACTTGTGTTATCCACACACAAATTTTAAACTTTATTTCCCAATCCCATTTAAAATTATCCATTACATAAAAAGGAAGTAGGGTTACTTGTGGACCCTAGGATCAAAAGGATCTCAACCCTTGATTTAAATTTGCCCACAAGATGCCCTAAATTTTCCTTATGTTGTTTTCCCTTCTTTCTTTTCCTCATTTTATTCTGCTTCTGTCATTTGCAAGTTGCTTGGAGAGCTAAGGAGAGTGATTTTCATGGATAAAACAGGTTGACAACTTTATGTTTTTTTCTTGTCTATTTATGATTTTTGTTTTGGTAGCTTCCTCCATTTACCTGGCCGGGTAATGGTTGGATACCCCAACATAAGGGAGTAAATTTATTTGAAAGAAGATGGCCTAAATCACATAGATACATATGTATATAGAACTGAAGTATTTTTTATTTATTTATATGTATTTTTGTGAAGAGAAAAACTTTGTTTGTGAGTTGGGGAAGGAATGGTTGTAGGTTTTGATGGGAAGAACGGAGGTTGGGAGTGTGGTATCTGCGTGGGGATTATAGGAGGATGTTGCACATGGGAAGGGGAGGACAGAGGAGAGGGGCAGTGTGGAAGGAGAGGGAAGGGTCCACTATGGAAGGGGCAGTGGCTGCATATGGATGTGCAGTAGTGGGAGAGCTAGGCGTGGCTGTATGGGGAGTGGGGTTGGTGCAAATATGAGGGGTTGCACAGATAGACAATGGTGTGGAGGCGGTGGTGCATCTGGTGGGTGCGTAGGGAGTGGGGAGGGGTTCAGTTCTCCCCAAAAACTTCTTTTAAATATATATTTTCTTAAATAAACTGTCTTATTATTATTTTTTGTTTTAAAAGTTCAATAATATAAATTATATTATATATACATATAGTTGTATATATATAATATAATATATTTATAGCATAATAAGTAAATCTACAATGTCCTTATTTAATACAATATATATTTATATTATATTATAGATAAAATGATGACATTTATATTAAAATCTATAACCATAATATATATATATATATATATAAATGAATCATAGTAAGACTACTATTATACTGTTAAATAAATTAGTATGTATCTATGCAAATTTTAATCCTAGTTAAATTAGTATAAGCCAACTCTATTTTATATACATAGTTAAATTTCTATTATTTTATTTTATCTGAAAATACTTCTCATAACATGTTAAATAAAACTGTCCCAAGTTGCTTCATTTTAAAGTATGGTTAGACCTTGATATGAAAAATGAGATACCTACTCCTTTCCAATATATCCATTTCATTTGAAGAGAAGAAATAGATGTATTTTGTTCACTAAATTGCAAAATATAGAAGAAGAGATGTATTTCAATTGATACTTTATTTTAAATACAATTAATTTACAAGATTGAACAAGGAGATAAACAAAAATAACAATATTTCTGATCAATCATCTTTCCTTCAAGGAGTTACAACATTTCATATTATAGGAAAATATTTATTGCTATATTTTATTTAGACAAAGAATTACTAATCACTACATTCTACATTGGAAGACTGAAATTTGAAAATATATTTTCTTTTCAAACATCCATGAAGGCATCACCTCTTAATGTAGCAAAACTATTCCACTCATGGAAAGTAGCAAGTTTTACAAATACATACAAATTTCAGCTATAATCAAAGAGTGAAATTAATACGATTTTGAAACACATATGCTTCCTCAAACTATAAAAATACCCCAAATGGAAAACTTACAAAGGAGCTTATTTCAATATTTTTACAAAGAACACATGCTTATCAAAAGCTAATTTTTTTCGAAAATAAGGAGGGAGCCATAAAAGACCATGCCACCAAAGATACTCCAGCAATATTCAAGCTTAAGGCTCCAACTATCTGTTAGCAATATTTTAATATTGTGAACATTATTATTATTGTGCAAATAATGAGTTGGTGACAACTCGTAGAGATCTCTTAGAGAGATTCTAGGTTTGTTGAGTGAGAATAGGTATTGGGAGAGATTTGTGGGATGCTGAGTGATCATGAGAGAGATATGAGGGATAAAAGTTGACTCCTTAGTTTAAGGATGTCATTTACCTATATATGTATGTAATCCCTCCAGTATAATCTATCCCGGATGTTTGTAATTCAATTATATTATCATTCTATTTGGTGTTTTTTCAATCTGCAAAGCTCTACCAAAATTAATATCTGGTATCAGAGCAGGTCAACCATTAGCCATGATGTGAGTCGTGTGCTAGTTCTTCAATGGTGACAATGGATTGGATTATTCCTGCGTGAGTATATTCATTGCGACTGAGATAGGATTTTATTTGTTATTACAAATTTATGGTTTGATTCTTTGTGTATCAGAGGATGTCAATATTACTGCGCATTATCATTGACTTCAACTGATCCATTTCTTACATATGCTTGCGTCCAAGTCTATAGATGTAAAGTCATTCGCCTTATATCATTCTTGGATCTACTGTGCTCACGTCAGATCTATAATATACGTCTATTCTGCGTGCTTTCAAATTTCAGGAATAGTGATCTCCAATCACCATCACCGTGATTCACGAATTTTACAGCAGAAGAGTTCTGTGAGTCCAACTCGTTATTCCACGTCCATCCATACGCATATGCCACGATGGAGATATTTTTGTAGCTCGACCAAAGAAGATTATCATTCTAAGTTTCTGCATCTAGATTAAAGAATTGGTTCAATTTGATTTTTTGGATGATTGGGAAGACATGATTTCGTAGTGATTCACATCTCTGAAACGTCTGCAGATTTCGTAGTGATTCACATATTGTTTTGCTACGAATACGGCTCCCCATATACAATCGGCGCTGCATTATCTCTTCGAATGAGGTCATTTTAGTTTCCAACTGTGATTTGCAAGCATTATTTCTTCGTTACCAAAATAATTTCAAAGATTGAGGAACAGACTCTGATTTCCAAAGGCTCGGTGCATGCAAAGCCGTATCATACCCACATCAAATAGATCTTGAAGTTTGATGCGTCCCAGGTGGAACAGTTGCGGAGAATCGAAATTGAGTTTCCTATACTTTCGTGGGCGATAGACTTGGATCTCATATCTGACAAGTATAAGGTTGGGATTTGCATGTTTATTTGACCGGTCCTTTTAATTTCCTTTATTCTTTGTTATCCACATGGTAGAAAATTGTTTAAATATAGTCCATGTGAGTGATAGTTCATCATAAATTATTAGTGGTCATGTTTGTGATCTTACGTTAATATAGTATCTTGGGTGTATGTCATCGGTCAGTCTCATCATTTATGTTGAAGGAATTATGTCACTATGAAACTAGGATTATATGTTACTTTATATGACAAAAGAAGAATTGTTCTGAGTTGTACAATACATTGTTATTATCAAATTGCATTGCATCTAGTGTAAAAAGTGTCGTTATATTTGTAAGTGTTAAAAAGTCAGAAAAAATTGAGTCTATAGTCTTTATAAGGTCGATGCGAGTTTAGTCGATATACAATAGGTTTGATATTTTTGAAGTCTTGAGTTATTTTTAGTGTCTTTGAGAGTCATTAAAAATGTCAAAATAGGTGATTTTAGGGTATATGTTTGTTGTCATTCTATTGTCATCAAAATTGAGTCAAAAAGTTGTTAAAAAAAAAAAAAAGGACAAATGAGTGCATTTTCGGTGTAATCCGACACTCATTTTTTAAGGAAAAATGCAAATGAAAACCTTTCCTGGCTTCAGGGGCTCTGCCCCTCGACCCCCGCCCTGTATCGCGACAGGGAACGCGTATCGTCCTCGACTATACTTTCTGTTGAGTTAGCAGGGATATTCTGATGGAGGCAAGAGGGCAATCGGCGACCTCTCGTCAGGCACCATCGACGAGGCCGCGGTATTGATTTGGTGGCCAAGTATTTTAGTTGTGTGTTTCATTGTTTGTAATAAGAACAGATGTTACATTCCTATTCAGAATTGTATTTCCTTTTATAACCTCCTGATTTAAATATGTGATAGTAGAAAGATAAAAGCACAAGAAAAAGCAGCATCATGTTTTTCTTGAAGAGGATGAACAGAGGTTCATGAGCAGGGGCTCGTACCTAGGATAGAGGTCCGTTATTGTCGAACAGGGGTTCGTATTCGGTGAACAGAGGTTCAGCGTACCAAGATCATGAGCATGCAGAGGCAGGCAAGCTGTAGAAGACGTGTGAATGTTTTTCTCTACATTGTTCACATTAGGGGAGTGTATGTGTGGAAATAATAATGTTAACAATAGGGGAGTGAATGTTAGCAATATTTTAATATTGTGAACATTATTATTATTGTGCAAATAATGAGTTGGTGACAACTCGTAGAGATCTCTTAGAGAGATTCTAGGTTTGTTCAGTGAGAATAGGTATTGGGAGAGATTTGTGGGATGCTGAGTGATCATGAGAGAGATATGAGGGATAAAAGTTGACTCCTTAGTTTAAGGATGTCATTTACCTATATATGTATGTAATCCCTCCAGTATAATCTATCCCGGATGTTTGTAATTCAATTATATTATCATTCTATTCGGTGTTTTTTCAATCTGCAAAGCTCTACCAAAATTAATACTATCATCCATTTGAACTCCAACATTTGAAGGTTTACAAGGATCCAACTTCAAGAGAACAAGGCTTGTTTAACCACCCAACATTCAGGCATCATTACATGCCTTTCCAGGGGTTGGAAGACATGCTAGCCTCCCGCAAGGCCATGGGAGAGAGGAATAGCTTCCATAAATTTTGAACAAGAATAAGGGAGGACAATCCAACATGTTTATCGCACATAAGACAAGACAAATACTAAGAAAACACCAAAAATTGCTAGGAAGGAAAGGAGGAGAAACCATATTCTACCTCCAAAATGGGGAAGAGAAAAAAGAGATCTCCAAGTGCCAAAAGTGTAGCCACATTGGTTGCACATAAACAATAATCTCCACAACCTCCTTATTTCTCCACCCATTCACCAAAATCCTTCTTGGGAGGATTTTCAAACCCAATGGGTTTCCTCTCCAAGAATGGGGAAGGGGGTTCAAACCATATGAGCCACCTTCCCCACCTCAAACCATTTGAGGGGAGTAATAAAATACTACATGGCATGCCCATCAAGCCATGAGGTTTGAGAGGGAAAAATTCCTCTCTCTTCCCCCCAAAAACTCCAAAATCCATCATGCAATATGATGGATGGAGAAAAATAAAAACAAGTATAATCAACAAATAAAAACACACAAGAAGCAACACACATTTTAAACAAAAGAAGACTAAGATCTAACATAATATAAAACATAAAAT
Source organism: Taxus chinensis (assembly GCA_019776745.2). NCBI lineage: Eukaryota > Viridiplantae > Streptophyta > Pinopsida > Cupressales > Taxaceae > Taxus > Taxus chinensis. The sequence continues at coordinate 887,104,608 of CM034149.1, forward strand.
GAGCGCAAGGATCCTACCTCCAAAATCTCTCCCAACACTCTAACTTTTACTCTTCTTAATCCAAGCAAGCTCTAGCTCCATAAATCCACAAGGCTTCAAGCAAAAACTCCAAAAAAAAAGTTCTCTTCTTTCCTCAGGAGGGATAATTTGAAGAGAAGCAACTAAAAATCCTCACAAATGAGGGAGTGACATGTGTCACCCCTCTCTTCCCTCAAGGTCAAAGATTCTCAAAATAAAAGAGAGAAAAGATACAATAGCTTTTAACACCCTTCTCCCAAATTACCCAAAATGAAAAACAAAACAAACTTGTGCAACTTTTAACAAAACACACATACCCATCCACCATACATGGATGTGACCAAAGGGAGGAAAAATGGGAGGGAAACTCCCTCTATGCCTTGGAATTAAGCCCCATACCTATTAGGTAGGGTCCAAGGGCCTATTTTCATGCTATGGGAACTCCCAAACTAAAAACGGGTCACTTAAAATGCCTAAAATAGCCAAATTTCGGGTTTGGCACATTTGGCACAAGTGTAAAGGATGTGGGACCCACCCAAGGGTTTACATGTGACCCTAATTCCCTCTAATTAAATACAACATTTCCCAAACACAAAACTTAATCCAAGTGGGGACCATTAAGTCCCCAAATCAAGTTTACAATGCAAACTAAACATCCTAAACAAGATTAATATTACAATACATACTACATTACAAATGAGGGTCACTCATGGTGCCTAAAATAATGAAATCTAATACTAATGCCTCATACTATAAACACAGTTAGGACTTATCCCTATGGGCTGCTTGTGCAAAATTGTGTAGCTACCCTGAAACCCACATTCTCCTGTGACCTGTCACATACACACTCATTGCACACATTAAACGCACCTGTCCAATACAAGAGTAAACTAACTACTCACTAGGAGAATCAATTCAAACATGTAAATTAAGGATATTCAAACATCAACGTGGAATGTACAATCTCACACAATTTTTCATACGTTAGGTATTGTAATACATAAAAATGTCATATCACCATGCCATCATGTATCCTCATTATCAAATCGAATACTTTATGAAATCAAGATATGTGACTAAACTAATTATCCAACATATAGCAATTAGGGCCAAATCACATAGAAAAGTGTTAGTATCCACAATCTCAAATAAAATGTGTCAATATACTAATCTAGTCAAATTGGTGCTACACGCCCCAAATCACCATACATGTCAATGAAGCAAACCAACATATCATAACGTCCAAAAATATGGCAAAATCCATGTTAAGTCATAAGTATGGGTTAAGAATTTAGTAGATAATCGAGGCTAGTAAATGTGGGCACTACATGTTTAATGTATTGCAAAGTAACATAAAAGTTTATATTTGATTTGGTAATATGTATGAGATGATAGTTTTAGGAACGCCTTGGGAAATGTGCATTTAATCATAGGTGTCATTTTGATTCAGATTTCCGTATGTTTAAAAAAAGGAGTTGGATATGTGTGCAACGATAACGGCTCCCCATATACAATCGGCGCTGCCATTATTCTCTTCGAAATGAGGTCATTTTAGTTTCCAACTGTGATTTGCAAGCATTATTTCTTCGTTACCAAAATAATTTCAAAGATTGAGGAACAGGACTCTGATTTCCAAAGGCTCGGTGCATGCAAAGCCGTATCATACCCACATCAAATAGATCTCGAGTTTGATGCGTCCCAGGTGGAACAGTTGCGGAGAATCGAAATTGAGTTTCCTATACTTTCGTGGCGATAGACTTGGATCTCATATCTGACAAGTATAAGGTTGGGATTTGCATGTTTATTTGACCGGTCCTTTTAATTTCCTTTATTCTTTGTTATCCCACATGGTAGAAAATTGTTTAAATATAGTCCATGTGAGTTGATAGTTCATCATAAATTATTAGTGGTCATGTTTGTGATCTTACGTTAATATAGTATCTTGGGTGTATGTCATCGGTCAGTCTCATCATTTATGTTGAAGGAATTATGTCACTATGAACACTAGGATTATATGTTTACTTTATATGACAAAAGAAGAATTGTTCTGAGTTGTACAATACATTGTTATTATCAAATTGCATTGCATCTAGGTGTAAAAAGTGTCGTTATATTTGTAAGTGTTAAAAAGTCAGAAAAAATTGAGTCTATAGTCTTTATAAGGTCGATGCGAGTTTAGTCGATATACAATAGGTTTGATATTTTTGAAGTCTTGTAGTTACTTTTTAGTGTCTTTGAGAGTCATTAAAAATGTCAAAATAGGTGATTTTAGGGTATATGTTTTGTTGTCATTCTATTGTCATCAAAATTGAGTCAAAAAGTTGTTTTAAAAAAAAAAAAAAAAAAAGGACCAATGAGTGCATTTTCGGTGTAATCCGACACTCATTTTTTAAGGAAAAATGCAAATGAAAAACCTTTCCTGCTTCAGGGGCTCTGCCCCTCGAACCCGCCCTGTATCGCGACAGGGAACGCGTATCGTCCTCGACTCTACTTTCTGTTGAGTTAGCAGGGATATTCTGATGGAGGCAAGAGGGCAATCGGCGACCTCTCGTCAGGCACCATCGACGAGAATGCCGCGGTATTGATTTGGTGGCCAAGATTTTAGTGTGTGTTTCATTGTTTGTAATAAGCACAGATGTTACATTCCTATTCAGAATTGTATTTCTTTTATAACCCTCCTGATTTAAATATGTGATAGTAGAAAGATAAAAGCACAAGAAAAAGCAGCATCATGTTTTCTTGAGAGGATGAAACAGAGGTCATGAGCAGGGGCTCGTACCTAGATAGAGGTCCGTTATTGTCGAACAGGGGTTCGTATTCGTGAACAGAGGTTCAGCGTACCAAGATCATGAGCATGCAGAGGCCGGCAAGCTGTAGAAGACGTGTGAATGTTTTTCTCTACATTGTTCACATAGGGGAGTGTATGTGTGGAAATAATAATGTTAACAATAGGGGAGTGAATGTTAGCAATATTTTAATATGTGAACATTATTATTATTGTGCAAATAATTGAGTTGGTGACAACTCGTAGAGATCTCTTAGAGAGATTCTAGGTTTGTTCAGTGAGAATAGGTATTGGAGAGATTTGTGGGTATGCTGAGTGATCATGAGAGAGATATGAGGGATAAAAGTTGACTCCTTAGTTTAAGATGTCATTTACCTATATTATGTATGTAATCCCTCCAGTATAATCTATCCCGGATGTTTGTAAGTTCAATTATATTATCATTCTATTCGGTGTTTTTTCAATCTGCAAAGCTCTACCAAAATTATACTATCATCCATTTGAACTCCAAATTTGAAGGTTACAAGGATCCAACTTCAAGAGAACAAGGCTTGTTTAACCACCCAACATTCAGGCATCATTACATGCCTTTCCAGGGGTTGGAAGACATGCTAGCCTCCCGCAAGGCCATGGGAGAGAGGAATAGCTTCCATAAATTTTGAACAAGAATAAGGGAGACCAATCCAACTGTTTATCGCACATAAGACAAGACAAATACTAAGAAAACACCAAAAATGCTAGGAAGGAAAGGAGGAGAAACCATATTCCTACCTCCAAAATGGGGAAGAGAAAAAAGCGCTCTCCAAGTGCCAAAAGTGTAGCCACATTGGTTGCACATAAACAATAATCTCCACAACCTCCTTATTTCTCCACCATTCACCAAAATCCTTCTTGGGAGGATTTTCAAACCCAATGGGTTTCCTCTCCAAGAATGGGAAGGGGGTTCAAACCATATGAGCCACCTTCCCCACCTCAAACCATTTGAGGGGAGTAATAAAATACTACATGGCATGCCCATCAAGCCATGAGGTTTGAGAGGGAAAAATTCCTCTCTCTTCCCCCAAAAACTCCAAAATCCATCATGCAATATGATGGATGGAGAAAAATAAAACAAGTATAATCAACAAATAAAAACACACAAAGAAGCAACACACATTTTTAAACAAAAGAAGACTAGATCTAACATAATATAAAACATAAAATGAGCGCAAGGATCCTACCTCCAAAATCTCTCCAACACTCTAACTTTTACTCTTCTTAATCCAGCAAGCCTAGCTCCATAAATCCACAAGGCTTCAAGCAAAAACTCCAAAAAAAAAGTTCTCTTCTTTCCTCAGGAGGGATAATTTGAAGAGAAGCAACTAAAAATCCTCACAAATGAGGGAGTGACATGTGTCACCCCTCTCTTCCCTCAAGGTCAAAGATTCTCAAAATAAAAGGAGAGAAAAGATACAATAGCTTTTAACACCCTTCTTCCCAAATTACCCAAAATGAAAAACAAAACAAACTTGTGCAACTTTTAACAAAACACACATACCCATCCCCCATACATGGATGTGACCAAAGGGAGGAAAAATGGGAGGGAAACTCCCTCTATGCCTTGAATTAAGCCCCCATACCTATTAGGTAGGGTCCAAGGGCCTATTTTCATGGCTATGGGAACTCCTCAAAACTAAAACGGGTCACTAAAATGCCTAACATAGCCAAATTCGGGTTGGCACATTTGGCACAAGTGTAAAGATGTGGGACCCACCCAAGGGTTTACATTGTGAACCCTAATTCCCTCTAATTACATACAACATTTCCCAAACACAAAACTTAATCCAAGTGGGGACATTAAGTCCCCAAATCAAGTTTACAATGCCAACTCACATCCTAAACAAGATAATATTACAATACATACTACATTACAAATGAGGGTCACTCATGGTGCCTAAAATAATGAAATCTATACTAATGCCTCATACTATAAACACCAGTTAGGACTATCCCTATGGCTGCTTGTGCAAAATTGTGTAGCTACCCTGAAACCCAAATCTCCTGTGACCTGTCACATACACACTCATTGCACACATTAAACGCACGTCCCATACAAGAGTAACTAACTACTCACTAGGAGAATCAATTCAAACATGTAAATTAAGGTATATTCAACAATCAACGTGGAATGTATCAATCTCACACAATTTTTCATACGTTAGGTATTGTAATACATAAAAATGTCATATCACCATGCCATCATGTATCCTCATTATCACATCGAATACTTTATGAAATCAAGATATGTGACTAAACTAATTATCCAACATATAGCACTAGGGCCAAACTCAATAGAAAGTGTTAGTATCCACAATCTGCAAAATAAAACTGTGTCACATATACTAATCTAGTCAAAATTGGTGCTACACGCCCCAAACACCATACATGTCAATGAAGCCAAAACCAACATATCTAACGTCCCAAAAATATGGCAAAATCCATGTTAAGTCATACGTATGGGTTAAGCATTTAGTAGATAATCGGGCTAGTTAAATGTGGGCACTAATGTTTAATGTATTGCAAAGTAACATAAAAGTTTACTATTGATTTTGGTAATATGTATGAGATGATAGTTTTAGGAACGCCTTGGGAAATGTGCATTTAATCATAGGTGTCATTTTGATTCAGATTTCCGTATGTTTAAAAAAAGGAGTTGGATATGTGTGTTAAATGAAATCAAATTTCTTATTTTATGGTGCATTCTCATTGTGAAATTTATGATGGAATCTCTAGAGTGTTGAATTATTTAACTAACAAATATAGAAAAGAAACTTAAATATAAGAGTCAACCTCAGCTTAAAACTAGTGCATATCTACCCTTCTCACATGATCTTCTTAGCACAAGAGAAATTGAAATCTTAAAATCAACTTAAAACCTTTTCACTCTATGGAACCTTCTAGTAAGTAAATAAGAGCCCAATTTTGAGTTGTCGACATAGCCGATATGATGTGTGCGCATTCGCCGTGAACTCGATGATTAGGGAACGACATGGTCAAACCTTATCTGGATTATGTGGTACCCTTCCAGTGGTAGTGATATTGTGTGTGTAGTGAGGCTAATGTGTCTGCTTCAGGTCCAACTTATGTGTTAGGTGTAAAAACATTGCCAACTACTCTTGAAAGTCACCTTTAGAAGTTGGGATTACCAATGAGGTTAATATTTAACACATGTTGTACCTCCCTCTCATTTTAGCCACATTATTTTGCAAAAATATATCATCGTGAGAGACAATTAATCATCATAACTAAAATTTTTGGTACTACACCTAAGAAATGTATTCAATAGATTATTTCTATAACTTAAGAGTCATTGTTCAAAGTAAAGACTATGCGATGTAGCCTTACCATATATGAAGTATGTAGAACTAACACCTCCTTAGTATCCTAATGGAATAACGAATTTTACAAAGTTAGTTCTAGAAATTAACTTCTTGAATGAATGAATTCCTTGTGGGATCCACACGACACAAATGGAGCTAGTGAAATAGTTATTCTATGACTTAAACTCTTGTTAATGATCTGTTTAGTTCCTTAGGGATAAATGTGTTACCTTGGTCACTAACAACATAACACCTTGGTCTTTCATGAAGGTTGTTTAGCATAAATATGTACTCTCACCTTAAACTCATATATAGTTGGGGCGTAGATCATTAGGTGCAATTAGAATTAAACCAAACCTTGGATGATTAAAGGGTTAACTTGCTGGTGGGAATTGTACATAACTCTTAGCAAATGTAATTGTATTTAAAATATGTTGACTTAAGAGAAGTGTCAAAACTAGAGATTTGGTCTCGTAACCCCATGTGCCTAGGTGACCTTTAAACCCTAGTAAGAGGCCCAAAACCAAACAAAGAAACTAGGTGACCCTCTTATGATTGATCTCGTGGTGGGATTTAAATGACACAAGTGGATGTCTTGGTTACATCATGCATTTAACATTGGTGTGTATAAAAGAAAAGAAATGGGATGTCTCGTGATATGTTACACTCGTAATAGAAAATCCATTAGTGAAAAGTATGTGTTATTTTGTTTACAATTGTTATAAGACAATGTTAATAGTGAGACCATAGTGCGATGTAAGAGTAAAGCATATAAGAGTAAAATGAAATTTGAGGTTAGGAATAATGTCACTCTTGTAGTCCTTATAACTCAATTAAACATTTCCATCTGATAGAAAGAATATGAATTTCCTTTGGTAAGATCAAACTTCGAGAAAACAAAAGATATATATAAGTCAAAATAAAATTCCTTGATGTGGAAATTTTGAATGGATTCAACAAGTTATTGAAGTATATAGATGATTGTAGTGAAATAAATATACCTTGATCGAAGAATGCTTATGGGAAAAAGGTATATTCAATCTAAATCTCCCTTAAATCCCCTAATATTTTCATCTTGACATCACGTCTGATTCACTTATGTAGTAAGGTTAAAATTTGAACATTCATGAACATTTAGAAGAATAAAGCTTAACATAGAATGAGAAGAAGCGAGCTCAGGATCAAACCATATTCCTACACTATCCTACTTTGTGCATATGAATCTTCCCCTAAGCAAGAGATGTATTCTACTTGAAGGACAAACTGCATACATGCTTTATTCACTCAGAAAGAAGAAAGTGAAAAGAAAAAGAAAACATGGACATAAGAGAGGCCAAAAAGCCTAAATTTTCTAACTGTTTTCCTAAGTGTGCAGGTACAGGTTGTAGCCAAAGAGAAAAATAGACAAGTCATAACATGCAATGAAGAAAAGGAAGAATGTAACTCAAAGTTCCAATAGTTGTTCTGCAAATGGAAGAAGAGGTTATAGTACAAAAGAGAGAGTGGAAGATAGAAACACTTTTTTAGTTGCAGCAGAAGAGGGAGAATCAGATTTCAAGAAGCTGAAGCTAAATGAAAAAGAAGGATTATAGCTGAAACAGGATGAGAGAGAAGATTCTGGAAAAATTTTGACAAGGGCTTCACCATGTAAAATGGACATTTACAACTTTTTCATCATGTTTTTTTCAATTACTACATGCTTTAAAATAATTGTTTATTGGTTACAGGCGGTTACATCTCCTAACCGCATTCCCTATGTATTTATTCACCCCTCATACTTTCAATAGATCATTCAGACATTTACCATTTCTCCTGGTCTAACATTGGTATCAGAGCGGCGTGAAGACGGGAGCGTGGGAGTGAGAAAGGTTTGTCTTTCATTGGTTTCGTGGACTGTTGAAGATCTGTTGGGAACCATCACTTCCCCTCCTGCGTGGAAATTTATTTGAGCCTCTGTCCATTCTCTCTGCCTGCGTACTGTGCAATATTTGCTGTTATTTGCTGTTGTTCCTTGTTGGTGCGTCCTCTGCCTGAGCGTGGGAGAAGAAAGAAGACTGCCGTTTTTCTATTCATCCCTGCTGCGTGGGAGAAGAAAGAAGATTGCCGTTTTTCTATTCATCCCTGCTGCGTGGGAGAAGAAAGAAGATTGCAGTTAGTTGTATAACCGTTTTTTTTTTCTATTCATCCCTAAAACGCGTGGAGAGGAGACTTCTCTCCTGTATTCTACACTCTTTCATTGTGAATAAATTATTCAGACATTTACATTTCTCCTGATCCAACATTGGTATCAGAGCAGGTCGAGGTCATGCGTGGAGGTTCAGAGAGAAGACTCCCGCGTGAGTTCCCTGTCCCATTTTTTTTGGAGTAAGCTTTTGCTGTGCGTGCCTGGTTGAGCGTGAAGGAAGAAAGGAAGAGCTGTGCGTGCGTGAGGAGGCGAGGAGACTGTTGCCTGTCTCATTTTTATTTTGCTGTGCATGGTGTGCGTGCGAGGAGACTATTGACTATCCCGTTTCTGTTGCCTATGCCTGTTGGAGAGTTCTTTGCTGGCGTGGAGACTCCCTTTTGCTGTGCTGAGCATGGAGACCCGCATGGATTGTAGTGCGTGAGAGGCTGCCGCGGAAGGAGCATAGGAGCATAAGCCTGCGTGGAGATCCAAACGACATGCTTCCATTTCCTTTCATTGGAGCTGTTGTTATTTTGTTTAGACGTGGCTGGAAATTGATGTGCAGACCTAGCGGGAAGGAGGGTAAGCCATGGAAGGAGCCCAAGCCAGTGCCAAAGGTGACCTGCGTGGAATTTGGAGTCATCTTGGTGTCAGAGTTGACTGTATGTGAGCAAGTGCCATTCCAAAACGCATGTATTCTGCAAACACGAAAGGATTATCTAAACGTGGAGCTCCTGGCAGAGACACAGGGATAAGGAGAAGTCGCACAAGGAAGGAACAGAACGGTTATGAAAGTTATGATTTACCTTTCAACTCATTTCTATTGATGTAGAAAAGAGGTCTACAGAACTTTGAAGAGTCGCAGCACAACCGTGGAGGAAGAAGTAGTCTCATTGAGAAACGGTGGAGTCACCAAAGAGGGAGAAGAGAGCATGTGGCAATGACCACTGACCAATTTATAAGCACTGTGTGGAGTTTGACATGAGTGGCATCGCCCACCGAAAACCCAGGTGTGCGTTGGTAGACTCCTTCCCCCAACATCTTCTCAACTATTGTTCGCAGACCATGCAATACATTAGCAAGCGCATCGTACAAAAGATCAGGAGACATGTGGAATTTGTTTGAATCAAATCGGAACAAAACGAGATTAAGCCCCTTCATTCATTCATCAAATTTGCTATCAAAGATGGACGCGAACAACCAGCCTATGATCCCATGCAACAGTCTGAGAGCATGAAAGTCATGCCCAGAGATGTTAGCAGCATTGCAAGCAACCATAGAGACGTGCCGCATTTGAGAGAACCGAAGAGCATCGGTATCTACTCTTAGCCAGTCTCCAAAACTTGCAATCCGAGGACATAATGGACTAAGTCTTGTTCGACATATAGACGGAGAAGAGTTGTGTCGATCCAGATGACAAATGTGAGATTAAATGCCCTCAGGCACATCTGTGGCGCACCACATGAGCTTTCGAGCTCACTTCTTCATCTATTTTTCTACAAACAAGAGCACATCTGTCGCAGAAATTCAAGAAAATCCAGACAAAGTCCTTGTTGCAAGAAGCAAATAGGACATGTGATGACGTAACAAGATGATGAATCTGGGGTAGATTTGTAAAAACAATGTATTAAGGGGGGGAATGTTGGCATAATTAATACATTGTTATATATAAAACCGACCTATCAGTTACAGGTGGTTACCTACTAATTGAATTCTCTCATGTATTAATACACTCTTCATTGTGAATAAACTTATTCAGACATTTACATTTCCCCTGATCCAACAGGATCTTGGTTTTCTCCCATATATTTTCCTATGGAACTCTATTCTCTTTTCTTCCATTTATTTTTTTCTTTTCTCCATTGGTTCTCTATCCTATTTGAGTTGGGGGTGTTGTGCTTTAGCTTAGTCATATTTATTTAATGAATTGTATTTGCTTTTAGCTAATCCAATTTTCCTCCATTAATTTTACTAAACTTACTTGATGGTTTGTAACGTGATCTCTTTCCTAGGACTACATTCTTTTACCAAATTCAAGATGTGGGTTTTCAAATCTTATTTTCCACTTATGACTCGAGTTTTTCTTGTGCTGAGTTGAATTGCTATTTTGTAATTTCCTAACTCACCCACTTAGGAGTCAAACTCGAGCTTGATGTGTGTACTACTTTGCATTGTGTGTCGTATATGCATTGATATTTTCCCCTTCATTTGAGCTCAAGGTTTCACCTGTCTATCTGAAACTCGGGGGTATGTTTTGGCTTGACTTATTTCATGTGTCTACAACTAATTTTGCACATGAACTATTTGATAAAATTTTGAAGATTTAAGAATCCTTTAGGACTTTATTGATTGTGGGATATGGTTTATTTTGGTTCATTGCGTAGACTTTAATAACTATGAAACAATGCATTCTAGCACATTACCCAGTCAATCCTGTAAATAATTTTATCAAATACCTGAAGGTTTTGCGGTCCTCATCGAATGTGGGGATCACGATATTTGCATAAAAAGGTATGGACTTTCCCTTTTCTCTGTATTAAATTCCTCTTTCATCATTTTTTGCATTTTGAAATTAAATTTTAATTATTAGGAAATGTAACTCCAACCAATGATAAAATAATTACTTCATTTTGGTACTATCAAAAATTACAAAAATTATGACCCTAAAAGTATGTGAATGGAATGCCACACCAAAATATACCGCACACATTTAACTCCTTGCATGACCCATGGTAACATGAGATACTATAGGGAGCTTAACTAAGTAGTTTGAAATTAATTAACTCCCTTGCATGTCGAATTTATAATTCCACTTAGCTTATCAGTCACTTTTAGTGACGTGCTCTTTTTATTGAAACACAACTAGTTTCAGCCTACAGTTAGCACTTAGTTCGAGTGAAAATTAAAACACCTTCCACCTATCCTGAGAGCACCAGAAAGAGAATCGTAATCCATCTGGATTTCAATGAAAATTCCTTTGGATGCTAGATTTGCAAGCGGGTTATGGGGCCCACTAGTTGTTGAGTAACAAGAATTGCTCTCACAATCACGATAAAACTACCCCAAAGTTTCCCTTATAACTTGAGCTCTTCTCTTTGTAATAACATTTCGTCAAACATGATAAATTCTATGTATATTGGGATATTACGCAAGAATCATCAAAGTTTCTGTTCAAACTTTAAAAAAGTGTTTTAAACGCCCAATTTGTGAGCACTTTTGATGTTTTTGCCAACTTGCACCAAAATTATAACTTTAGCTAAACCCACCTTCTAAGGGTTTTGTTGACTCCTAACTAACTGTGGAACCTTGTACATATTGTCTCCAAAATTTATAGAGTATGAATTGATCAAATTATTTTATGAATGATGTTTGGGAAATTATGATGTTTCTCTCTCTTCCCTCTTCTCTTTCTAGAAATAACTCTCATATTTTAACTAGTTCTACAAATGTAAATGAGTTATAAATGTTCATCAGTAGGAAAATGATATGAAAATTTTATAATGTATGTGATTATGATATGATGAACAGAAAGGAAAATGAAATCCATACTTTCTCTCTCTTATCCTTTCTCTCTCTAGAGATAATTATGAAAATATTGATTGGGTTTTGAAAATAAAAAATGAGTCAAAATTTTTACGAGTTGAAATGAAATGAAAATTGGATATGGGATGTTATGGTGATTTGAAAAGAAAATGAATCCTAGATATTATTCCTCCTTCCCTATACTCTTCTCTCTCTCTCTCTCTCTCTCTCTCTCTCTCTCTCTCTCTCTCTCTCTCTCTCTCTCTCTCTCTCTCTCCCTATCTCTATCTCTCTTTATTATTTGTTCAGATTGTTTGAAATGATGGATCCGTGGAATTTATGCTTGAGTGTACAGGATTTCCATACTCAGTCCTAGGACTGACGTATCATTGGTTGCAGGTACTCCAAACAAGAGGAATTTTATGGATGTGATATGTTGTAATTAATGAGTTATTATTGTAAATTTATATTCATCTTGCAATTCATGTATTGCCATAGAATAATGATATGTATTGTTGTTCGAAAAATTATTCTTGGTATATTTTGAAAAGAGAATATGAATGTGTGCATATTTTATAGTGTCGAATTGGATGTGAAGTTGTACTCAATGTTGTACCTATGTTGAAAAGATATTAAACAAATCTTTTCCTATGTTAATTATTGTTATATATCCTCAACAACCATAATGCTAGGTAGAACCTCCTCTCATCAAAAATAATGTAAAATAAAAGAATGTGTTATAATTCCTATTGTACTTCCTCCCACAATTTTAGTCCTTTTTCAAGGTATAAAACATTGACCGTTGTAAATAAAATACAATGATCTCATTAATCATCTTCATGATTCACATCTAAGACATCTTATTAAGGACCTTTTTCCTGAATATTTTTAGAGGTGGTAATTTTATGTTGTGAAAGCTACATATTGGCATGAGTGAGGTGATCATGCATAGGTGTTGTAGGTATGGCCATATCTTGAATAAGTTTAACTCTCTTGTGCATGATTTCCCTTGTTACCCTAGTGGGTGGCCAATGTCTTGTGAGAGAGTTGGTTCTTGTAAATTTGATTGATCTCTTGTGAGATCTAAAGTATGTGAGTGGAGACTATGTGTCAAATTATTTGCGTAATTACCGAAAAATTGAAAATAGGTCCTTAGGAGAATTTTTTAATGCATAAGATTAGTAGGGATATATCTCTTGCAATATAAACTTAATAATTGCATGTCTAAGAGAAATGTAATGGGTTGTCTTGTGTGAGTTCATACTCCTTATAGTCTTAAATCCTTAAGTTTTACTTAAGTGTTCTAGGAATAAATTTGTTCCAAAATGATGTTATACAAGACCAAAGTAACCGCGTAAATGTAGTTAGTAAAAAAAGGTTAAATAAGATTAATCTATGGAATTCCTGCTATGAAAATGGGACACCTTTGAGTGATTTCAAAAACTAAATAAAATGTGAAATGTGATCATAAAATGAATGTAATAAAGTACTAGATGTCTACGACTAATACAACAACCTAATAAATCGAAAAACCAAATAAGATGCATGACCACATGCTTTGTTTTTATAAATATGAAACAAACAATGATGCTAATGAAATAATAAAATGTAACCTTAGGAATGGGATACCTGCAATTGTAGCCAAGGTCTTGTGAGATAAGGAGATTACACTCTAGTTGGACTTATAAAATTTAGTAGAACCCTTGTTGTAGTTAGGAATATATAAAATCTAGGATCACTCAAGAAGTAGAATTTATGGTCGAAACATGTACTTAACTTGTCGCTACTAAGAGTAAACCCTTAAGATGATGAAACAAAAGTAGTTTCAAATGTGAAATTCATCACTTACATTCAAGGAACAATATCTATAAGGGGAACATAGGTGTAATGCACCCTTCCATGCACAATATTATTGTGAAGATATGAATTCCCAATTGGAGCAACGGATTGTGAATCAAGAATGATACAATTTAACTAGTTAACCTACATAGCTGGTTGTAATAACTTGAAGATTAAAATAATGTATTGTTAGTATTAAACAATGCTACGAAATAAATTCAGGATAGGTTTTATATTGATCTAGTAACCTTCCTTTTTATTCTTGTGAATTTTCCTCCTTGTAATGAGAGTATTTTGTTCCAAACCAAATAAACATGACTCTTTCGAACAAATCCTTAAGTCAAATATTAGAAGGCACATGTGTGTATATACGATCCTAATCAAAATCAAGCCATATAAAGTTATTTCCATAAGAGAAATGAGAAAATTCTAAAGGAACCACTATAGGTGAAATGTTAAAAAAAAAACATGCAGCCTAGTTGTAAAGTAACGAAGGGTCCCATCTTATGTGTTCTTCAGAAAATTATATTCAACTAATTTTTTTTTTAGAAACAAACCTTTAACATAATAATTTAATATTAGGAGACTCACAGTGCTTTAAAATGAATTATTTAACACATGAGCTATGGATAACTAATGGAATGGGAGAAAAGAAATAACCACTTATTTTCCATTAAAAGACCAATGCCTATCGTGGAGTATGCTTATCATGTATTTCTTACAGTAATTGGATCATTGTCCTGGTTTACGCCATTTCAAGAAGACATTGATGTGTACCCTCTGTTATCCTATTGTATGAGTGGGTTCATGTTTATGTAAATTTCCTACGTGATGTCGAGTCTCTTTATTTGGATCCCATGTGGTGTGGTGTAGTGTGTAATTAAATTTAAAAAAATATTACGATAATTTTAATGTTGTATTTTTGGTGTTGAAATGTGGGCATTACCACTTGGCTATTTGGAAAAGCTGGTTTAGACATTTACAAATGGCACCCATGGTTGGATCTAGAGAATATTGTTCTTTGTGCCTTCCCTATCTGGGTTAGGCTACCTATTGATGTGTAATCACAACACCCCTGAATGTTTGCAACTCGATGGGTTGAGACTCTAAGTGTGATTACATAACATGGAGCTTTTCCCAAAGTGTGGGAATTTGCAATCGGGAAAGCTCTTTGTATGAAGGTTGGTTCCTATTCCTCTATTCAAATCAATTAAAATGTAGAGGATCTAATCCAAAATATACTCTAACTTACCAAGGATACAGGGTTAAGAAGATGCAAGAAAACAAACCTAAACTAACAAAGGTGATGCACCAAAGGAATGTTGAATAACTTGCCTTGCGTTTAAACACAAAAATAAAATGTAATAAAACCACTATTCACAAATAACCATATTACAATCAGAGATCAAGAAGAAATTAATGAACTCAATAGAGGGTTTAAATCATCCACAGACTTGTATTATTGCTCCAAAAAATTGATACAGTGCATTACAATGGCCAAGAGGCAAAAAAAGTTGCATTACAGCTTGAATGGGAGGTTTGGAATCCACAAATTCACTTGTAGACAAGAGAAGAAGGGAGGGTGCAAAGCCAAATTGTCCAACCTTTTGAAAAATGCCCCTCCTTACAATATATATGAAGAATGAGAGAAGAAAGAGAGAAATTCAAATTCTTGCTTCAACCACCCTAGAATGCATTTAGTTTTCTTGCAAAATAATGCATTCTACTGAAAAAACCCATACCTCCATGTACCATTCCTTATTGGGAAAGAAAGGAAGCCCATACCTCATTATGGAGGTAGGTGAGAAACTTGGAACACATTCTAAAAATGGTAGACTGTATCATTTTGAAGGTAGAGGTATCATTCTACAAATATGGCTGGTGGTTGGCTCTGTCCTTTTTCAGAATCTGAATTGCATGCAACCTCCAAAATCCTGAAATTCATACTTTCAGAAATTTCCATTTCGGAGATTGAGTCACTCTTCATTCGCCAAATTCGCTTGAGAGTTTAGAAACTCCAAAACCCAAAAGTCTGAAAGTCCAAAATTTCAGACTTTCAGAATTCGGAATTTCGGAGGTTGAGGTGTCATTTTTTCATTTTGGGGTTCCAAACTTCCGAAACCCAAAACTCGAAAATCCAAAATTTCAGAGTTTCGGAATTAAGAGTTTCATATATTTGAGCCTTTCTCCATTCTACTTCTTGAGCTTTGATCTCCTTCAACGTTCCCTTAACCAACCTTGTTGATTGTGTGTAGTCATTCCTGAGCCCGCCTCTGACCTAATTTTTCGGAACTAAAATGCGAGCTCCAATGGCTGAATGGTCCCTTAAATTTTCTTTATGTGCAAGAGTGTTGTCCAATTTTTCCTAAGGGGAAAAATTGGATAACACTACCTTCCCTAGCTTTAGAGTTCTAGGAAAAAAACATATTTGATGGTGTTGACAACGCCATGGCGGGACTATTAGTGGTTGATCCCACCACACTAGCTCAGACTCGACATGTTGCTGCCAGGATTTGTGTTAATGTGCCCTATGGTAAATTTTTACCTTCCTCCATTAGGCTTATCTCTAAATATGGGGTTTCAAAACAACCTCTGGTGTATGAAAGTTCCCTTGTCATCAGTGTTAAATGCAGGGCTGTCAGACGTAATGTTAGAGAGTATTTGCTCCCTTAAGAGTGGAAGAAGAAATTACATGGATGCCCATCCCAGGCTAATGGTCCTATTTAGACGGCCCTTGACTTACAGGAAAGAACTTTGGAGTCGATTGAGAAAGAAACAAGGGATTCTGCACTGCTGGTGACTTCTCTAGATGTGGGAAAGGTAAAGGTTCTCGAGGATCATCAAATAATTATGACGCAGGGGTTAGGGGTAGATGACCCTATTATTTCTTACAATGATTCAAGTCTTTTGCCAGTGAATGCGCTGGTTAATCTGATAAAGGCATCACATAACAAACAACTAGATGACATTGTTGATGCATTGGAAAATGATGAGGAAGACAGTGTTGATGCGCTGGAAAATGAAGATGATTCCAATTTTGAAGATGCAATGGAAAATGATGATGTATACCCAAGTGTTGACGGATCTCCTACCTCGACATTGGCCGGTTTGCCTTCTTTACCTTTCAATTGTTCAAGGCTTCGGTATGATGAAGAATTTTTGACTTTAGCACAATATAATTTAGTGGATTATTTTGAAGAAAGAAGATGGAAACGGGAGGAAGGAAGATTTTATAAAGAAAAATTGGAAGTTGTTTTGAATTTGTATAATGTCCCTAGTTTGTTATATAGGTCTTCTAGTGGATCGACCCCCATCCCTCTTGATCCAGACTCCCTAAAAATCATTAAGGTTTGCGAGGGCCCAAGGTATAAAGACTATATGACGATGAATTTTGGCTCACGTAAGGATCCTGAGGGTCCACCCGATGAAATTGGTTGGAATATTGTTCGCCATAGTAAGTACAAGCTTAGGTGAATGTTGGTTTTTCTTTTTTGATCCTTTGTCACTACTGGGCTTCTATTTTGTTGACTTTAAGCTTATATTGTGCCTTCTTCAGGATTTTTATGTGCCTTTTTTGGTCTCATGTTGACTATTTGGTTGTTATAGGCTTGTTTTGCTCCTTTTGGATTTGTAATGTTTTATCTGGGCTTTTGTCTCTTTGTATCTAGGTAGGGTCCCCATCCAAAAAAACCTTTATCCTGAATACAAAAAGAGAGCAAATTCTATAACCAATTTTTTGCAAAAAAAAGAGAAGGCAGATGCTAAGGAAAAAAAATGCACAAAAAAATACAACACATAGATGTGTACTTGTGCACAATAGTATAAACACTAATTATATAGTCATGGATAGCAAAATAGACAACAAAATTCATACAAAGCATGCATAACACCAAGTATTGTTATATTATTATTTTTCTATTCTTACTTGGATAGTTCAATTGAGATTTATTCTCCACAACTATTATTTTCTCCTTCTTTTTTATAGTATGTTCTCGTCAAACGCATATGGTTCTCCAAACTACTGGTTCTTCACTTTTGGAAAAATTCAATTCCTTTTTTTAGTTGCACAATTTATCTGGAATTGTTCTCTTTTTGTCTAAGTTGCTCTCTAACCTCCGTGAAATCAGTTTCCCTCCTATTTTGTCTTGTTCTAAAATCCAACCAAGAGAACAATCAATATTTAATGTGCATTTTAGAATGTAGGTTTCAGAATAATATAACAATTTGGGCATTGCACAAGATATGCATTAACTTCTAGTGATTGGGATTACTTTTTCCAACATAGAAATGGACTATTAGATGGTTTCTTTCAACTAATTAGGATAATAGAATATCTATAATTTTAATTGAGTTGTTTTGGAATCCTTTTTCATTATTTTTAATTTTATTTGATGAGGAATAAACATCTCTAATATCACCCAGTTAGAATAAACATCGTATTAGATTTGAATGTTATCACGGACAAAACCTACCAAACAAGTATATATAAACATCTCTATTCTTTTGATACATTTTACACATGATTATTGCGTGCACGAATTTTGCATACTTTATATTAATGTCTGTAAAACATTATGTTAGTAGAAGTGTTAATTACATTGTTATATCACCCAGTTAGAATAAACATCGTATTAGATTTGAATGTTATCACGGACAAAACCTACCAAACAAGTATATATAATAAAGTAATCCATTTCTTTAATGATTAGTTAACTGGGAGTCTTACAAACTTGATTTGATTCGGAAGAGGTCAAAAGTGTTTTGATTCAATATTCAATGCAATCGCAGTCGTATTTAATAATACATATACAGCGGCGTAGCCTTGAATGAATAAAAGAATAGATGTAAAATTAGAAAACGATACAGAAATTGGTGTGTTGGGGCCGGCGTTGCATTGGATTTGATGTCTAGCGAGGGCATTCAGCGGGAAGGCCCTGTGGAAACCTTTTGGTGTCAGAACAGTAGTCATAAACCATGTAATTCTTGCGCACCCATTCAAGCTTCTGCTGCTCACTCGAATCCAATGCTTGTTCAGCGTACCATGAACTTGCAGAGCAATCAGAGGAAGCAGTGCACGCCTGTGCATTAAAATTTTGGTAGGAGGCAACGAAGGGGGCGTTGCTCCAATCTATCTTCACTGCACCTCCTCTGGTTGCCCAATTGTCCGCGTTCCACAGGCTCGAATATATTCTCATTGCTTGATTTTTAGGGTATGCCACGCCCAAACTCTCGCTGTTCTTAAACACTCTCACCGGAGTTCCATCCACAGAAAATCTGCAGTGCCAATGGCCATGACATTTATAAGGTAATTGCAACGCCCAAGCTGGTAGAAAATAATTAACAGCGTGGAATTATATTAATGGTAAGTAGTTATAGTAGAGTACTTACACAATCTGTTGGGGATTCCAGAGCACAGAGTAAGTGTGGAAGTCTGCAGTTGGGTCAAACCAGAGGTAGAATTGCATTTCGCGATTGCCCAAGCCTTGAGAAAAGACGTTAGTGTGCATAATGTAGGGATCTCCAGACAGGTTTCCCAGGAACTCAAAATCTATTTCGTCGTGCTTATCCCCTTGTGACGACATCTGCATCAATATTTTTATTAGGGAATTTGCCAAACCATTTAGAGCATGCAATACCAGGTCAAATTAATTATGACTAAATAACTTACATAGTAAGCAGTTACAGTGCCTGCCGAGTTGCCGGGCACCAACTTGATTTGCATATCGATTTTGCCAAACAGATATTCATTCTTGGATTGGAATCCTGAACCTGATTGAGCACTAGATATGAGGTTGGGCATAGATCATTGCTAATTGAATAGATGATAACTACACACTAATCTAGTGCAATTAAAATAAATATGTAATATGTACCTGAGGACTGGTCGAGAGTAAGCTGCAATTGCTGCCCGTTGTCCACAATTTTAGCGTGATCGCTACCCCACGAGATGTCAAAGTCGCTGTTAAAACTCGCAGAGACTGCATGCTGCAAAATTGCAAGGTGGGTAAAGACTAAGTATAACAGGAGGAGGAGGAGCGCCATTAACGTTATAATACCAAGTCCAACGATTTCTCAAGCTGTCAAAGTGGAAATCAGACACTATTATAATTGTTGTTAACAATGTAGAGAGGCAATGGGAAATACAAGGAAGAGCGAAGATATATATACACATATGCGTGGATTCCGAAGGTATATATATACATACACTGGGAAATTCAGACAAGTCCCACGCGTTACGCGTTTTTCCAATTCCGGTGTTGTACCGCAGTTTACAGCTATTTGGTTTTCCCAATCATGAAGCCGTCAAAGTCTACAGAAGCAAAAGCATACAAGTTTCCGCGTGACAGAGGTGCCATAGCTGTCTCCTGTTTCTCTCTACGTCCGATGATGTGACGTAAGCGTATGCGTATAAAATTAGAACTGCACCTGCCCAACGCAGACGCACCCTGCAAATTGCAATGATCGGTTATGTTAAATGGCCGGACACTAATGGACCCATATTGTCCATAATAGAGTAATGGTTTGATATTATCTAACAATCAAACCTTTGCTTTTTGCTTTTTATTTTTACGCCGTAAGGCGTTCTTGTAGTGGAGTTGAACCTATTGATTCTGACACAAGTCAGAAATTAAACGGACCACGATATTCCTTGGAAATTCGTTGAAATCTAACGGAGGCAAGAGTCAAGCGATGGCTAGATGACACGATCACTCATGCATTTCGACACGTCCTCTCATGCATTTCACAAATTACTGTTCAGACAAGCACGACAACGACCTTTAGCAAGTTGAGCAGGGTTCAGTGTCTGTTTGAGTAGTTTCCTTCTCTCTCCCCACAACGGCTCTCAGCTCCCACAAGGACGCGCAGATTCTTTGATCGCGGGATGCAGCACTGGCGTGCCGTAAAAACTAGGTATATATAGTGTGGATTGGGCTACGAGAGCAAGGAATTTGGCTTTGAAAGCTATTGAAGTCAGAGGGTTTAATTCCTCCTCTGTACTCGAGTTGTTGCCCAAGAAGAATAAGAAGAAGAAAACAAATCAAAAGAATAGGAGAAAAAAGGCAGATGATAAAATGAAATTTGAATTTGAATCAGATGATGGCGACGATGATTTTGATACCCAATTTGAAAGTGTTGATGTAGAAAAGATAAGAGAAAGTTCTGCCCTGAGAGAAAGGTATGAAAAAATGCACCCTGATTTCAGAGAGAAACTTACAGGCATTTCGGGACCAACCAATAGTAAAAGAGAGGTTGCTTTGAATAATGCTTTGGTAGGGGCAGCGACTGCACGAGATGTTCTTATAGAAGAGACAGATGTGATTGAAGCTGTTAGTAAAGGTTTGAGCCCTTCACCTTTGAATCCCTTGAATATGGCAACTATTCTTCATAGGATTGCCAAAAACATGGAAAAAGTTTATATGTTCAAGAGCGATAGGTTGGGGTTTGCCAGGCAGCGGGATATGGCTATGCTCGTGAGTCTTGCCATGGGCTCTTTGCCTCATTGCTCTGCACAAGGCATATCCAATATTGCTTTGGAATTTTCCAAAATTGGCGGAGAAACTATTTATTGGTCTGAGATGGATAGAATTGCAGAAGTCTCCATGACAAGAATGTCAGAGTTCAATACTCAAAACGTTGTCAATCTAGCAGGTGCATTTGCTTCTATGCAGCCTGCTGCTCTAGGCCTGTTCACTGAATTGGCAAAGAGGGCATCTTGAATGGCAAGTTCTTTTAGGCCGAAGGAACTTGCACAATTACTGTGGTCATTTTCTGTTATGTACCATTCTGCAGATCCCTTGTTAGGTTCGCTTGACTCTATCTATAATAACTGGATAAACAAAAATGCCAAACACATGGACTCCAAAGCGAATGCTATGGACTGTACTACTGAAGGTGGGGAATTTGGTCAAAAGCAATTTGAACTAAATAGTGAGGCCAAGATCCCATAGATGGAGTTGAATGATCCATTTGAAAATCAATATGAAAATGATATTGTGGAGACTGTTGAAGATTTGGAGTTTGATGACTATTATGAAATAGATGAAAGTAATTCAGCTTTGCAAGTTTTCTACCCAGGGCCCCTATTCAATGATTTCACAAGGGACCAACTAGCAATTGTGGCATGGTCTTACATGGTTCTCAATCAAATGAGCCGCTCATTCTTTTCTTATATTTGGAGATCAATGATTGAATTTGAATCCCAAAGAATTTCACCACAATACCGTGAGGATGTTATGTTTGCACAACAGTTGCACCAGATAAACCAATGTTTGAAACTAGAATATCCTCATCTTGGGCTATCAGTGGGAACTGAGTTTGAGAACAGAGTCGCAGAAGCTTGTAAAACAAAAATTTTTAATAAGAAAACAACTTCATTGTTACAGAAGGAAGTAGGACGCCTCCTTGTGAGCACAGGTTTTGATTGGGAGCAAGAATACTCTGTAGATGGATATACTCTAGATGTGGTAATCACATCACAAAAAGGTTGGGTTGGAGATTGATGGTCCATCCCACTTTTCACGAAATATAGGTGCGTCCCTTATACTAGATAAGACTATTTACTAATAGCACAACAAGGCATTTTTTTTTTAATCTCAATTATAGCATGTCAAGATAACTTCTTTTGAAGCATTGATGGCACCTTTGGATGTTCACGACTAACATATATGTAACATATTTGTAACATTTTCATCAGGAAGCCCTTTTGGTCCTACTATGCTCAAGCGTTGTTACTTGGCTTCTGCCGGTTGGCATGTTGTATCCTTGTCCTGGCAAGAAGTGAGTTTTTGACTAGCTCTTCCTCTTGTGACAGAATTGCATGCATGAAGCACATCTATAGGGAATTTCTTTAATTTTTGGCATGTGTTTCTATGTCAACATAGATACCGGGGATAAATTCACATTGTAAAATGCTTTAGGTAATATGTACCTGTCATGATTATATCCAATATGGATCATGTTTTTCCATGTATAGTAGCAGACCTTAGGATATATTGTCATAAGGCCTTTCACTAGACCTTATAGCTGCTTCTCTTTTCGTATACCAGTCACCTCAAATGCACATTTTTTATTTATTTTGATAAGTATCATTATATTGTGAACGGAAAATTTACACGATCAGCTATTAAAGCTTATAGAAACATATCATAGCATACCATAGCTATCAAACTTCTAAGTGAGCTCATAAAACATTATGTATCCTTGAACCAAAATGTTTAGCTGAAGTATGTACAATCCAAAAACCCATAGTCATAAGAAATTACATTGTGAAAGGAAAATTTACACAATCAGCTATTAAAGCTTAATTCACTGGTCTAAGAACAACAGTGTTACAGAAACATAGCATATCATAGCATACCATAGCTGTCAAACTTCTAAGTAAGCTCATAAAAACATTATGTATCCTTGAACTCAACTTCATCTCAGGAAGTATGTACAATCTAAAAACCCATAGTCATAAGAAATTAGGTACAATTCAAAGGGAAGTACAGATGTGGTATTCATTACTGTTCTGTAGGCAATGAAACCTCATCCTTGCCACTCTAAGCTTGTTGTTGTAGGAGCTCAATCATTTGTGCATTCTGAGTGTTGATCTGTTACTGGTGCTTGATAATTTGAGCTTCTTGAGAGGTTAATATTTTAAATAAAACTGTCATAATATGAGAAATCACTTCATGAAAACCCTCAATTCTACAGCAACTAGAGATGAGGAAGATGAAGGTGAAGGATTCTGCTGTTTTTGAATAAGGAGGGTTGAGGTTGGATAGACGGTTGAGTTTTATTTAGGAACTTGTCTAAATGAAGAGCTTTTGTGAGAGCTATAAGTTTATTTCACTTGCTGATTGTTACTCCTGTATTTGTCACACTTTTCAACCTGCAAGGCTCTAGAAATGGATTCCAGATTAGGGTGAGAACTGTCAGTAGCATAATTTGGGGGAGATGCCACTAGATAACCTGCCTGTCACATGAATGAAGAGTGTTGAGGAGAGCGTGCAATAGCGATAGGGACTAGCATGATATCATGGCAAAGTGTTTGTTATTTAGGAAGGTTAGTGAGTTTTTAAGTGGAGGGGCCTCAAGGACTATATTTTGCAGTTGTTTTTTCCACCTGTGAGAGGTCATTTCAACATCAAAGGAAACAACATAAGGTTTCTAACAGGAGTGAAATTGTGAGATATATGCACCATTGACATTGAATAGCTCTCTCTTATGGAATTTGTTATTTGTAGAGGTCTGAATATAAGAAGAGCATTAAAAAATACCTGCCACTGACATCTCCTGAGGTTGGACATGGCCAAAAAGTTATGATGTCTTGGGCATGTTTTCTTCATGATTCATGATATCAGGAATATCAATGGTCATGATTCCTTCCCTAGAATTTCCTTACCCATCCTACAAGGGTGTTTTTTTAGTTTTTCCATAATCCTAACCAAAAATATTTTCTGAGTTCTTAAAGATGTTTTGGCAAGAATTTGTTGAGCACGGTTCTTGTGGGACTACGGACCATTCAGAGATCTCAATTTTTGGTTTTTCTGTGGAGGAGAAGTGTTGTTTTGGTCGCAGGAATGGCCTTTAGCCTCATGTATTCTTGCCTCTTAAAACCTTGAATCTAGCTCATCATTCAACTCTTTCTCTAGATCTTTGAATGAACTCTTTCTCTGGGTCTTTCTTTGTAGAAACTGCTCATGGACAAAGCATATACAAATATGCCACATATCTTTTCATGGATATAAGAGCTCACTTTAGTCATGCAAGCCTACTCATGTCCTCTATGTTTTAGTTGCTGCTACTATACATTTTCCTCCTGTAAATTTCTTGTAAGATACTTTGCCATACATTTATTTTGGGGTGTTTTGGGAAGATAATTTCAAAGGGTTTTGTAGGTGATCAACATAACAAAGGAAGACGCAGAGGAAGTACAAGCTGTTGTGTGTGAAAATAGATCTGGCACTTTCAAGGATTTTTGATCTGAACAACAAAGATTCAAGAATGATAGGAAAGATTTAGATTGGATGCGGGTGTAAGGATGATTTTGGTATTGCTCATTGGCATTCTACAAAGACCTGGTTTAAAAGTGGAGGCAATATTTTTTAGTTACAAAAAGCGTCCCATAAATCAACAAATCAAGGCTTCTTGATTGACCATCTACAGTAAATTTTCTATGTCATCAATGGTGAAAGAGACCTTGGTAGGCATTACCATCTAGGGATAGCAACCATTTCCTTTTTTTAAGGAAATTGGGGACAAGAGAGGGATCTCTTTGCGTATGGTGTTATAGAAATTGTTACAACCTGTCTTTACAGACTAGATCAGATTCATCAGAGAGAAGTCACTTGAAATATGGGTTTACTAAGGAGGCCATGGCTAAAGGGGAGGTTTCATGGTGTTTGAATATTTTGGTGGACAATCATCAATGCTAGAATTTACCAATATTTCTAATTCATCCTGAGCTCCATTCCCAGGTTAGCTCCCATAAATAATGGGGAGTAGTTGGAAAGGTCATGATTTTTTTATTCCTCATGAATGTCATTTCACAAATAAGGAAAGCTACACAAAAATTAAATTATATAAATGGATAATAGTATCATGTTGAATGTCATTTTTCAAAAAAAATGGTTTTTGCAGTAATGTCATCTTCGCAGAGCAATTTATTTTCAATGAATTTCCTTTAGAGCATTATCTACGTGAAATTCACAATTTAAAATCAATGATTGACATTAAACAAAATTCAAAAAAAAATCACGTCTCCTCCATCTTTGTTCTGCCATGATGCTTTGAACATGATTTTATGATCATATTGTGACATATATAACCATAAGAATGATATAGTTGCTTCCTTAACATAACCATAAATTGGTAAGTAGATATTAAATTTCAAACTCTCAATGAAGAAGCATTTAGTAGATAGATCTATAATTTATTTGATACATATTGCACAACCATTGTCAATTGGTTTTATTATTTTTCATTTTCAGTGTTTTGGTGAAATATTGGCATATATTTGCAGGACATGGAAAATATAAAAATGCTTCATTTGTTGTGTTTATATTTGGCTAATTAAAATGTTCTAACTAATGGCCAGAAATATTCAAGTCTTGTCGGGTCAAGTTGAGCAACATAACTAGTAGTGGAGCGTATGTGATAGGGACACTTGATTCTGTTGCTACACCAAGAACTATTATGTACATTCTATCTTATACTTGATTGAGTGTTGTAATTCTTGTATATACTATTTCAACTACATATGCTCTGAAACTTCAAAATTGAAGAAATGATATACTCTGAATTTTCCTCTTTGTAAAATAAATTTCATATGCAATGTATCTTTTACTTCATGGATTTTATAACTATAGGGTTTTAAATATAGTGCTTCTTGTTTATATATTTTAAACCATCACTTAATAGATATTCTTTTTGGTTCATTCATACCCTCATTTATTCATCATGCTCACTAATCAACCCAAAATCCATCTACATACAATTACTACTACATTTCCTACCTACGTTGTGTTCCACTACATAGGAGAATATTACTCACATTATGGAACAAAAAAACCCTTTGATCCCTTATGGCATCCACATCATATGCTCCATCGTGCGATTGCTAGTTTTAATGATGTTGTCATTTTAACCCATATTAGTTATCATTTTCTTAATTTGGCACTTTTGAATTTCCTTAATGTTCTCTGCAAATGAACTATTTGTAGCCCTTACTATTTATAATCAATGAGGCTTAGGAAGGCTTTCTATTTTAAGAAGTTGGTCTTCCCAATGTCAAAATGAAAGAAAAATGGTCTCAGTTTTGTCTATTTCACAAGGATGTTTTAATCCAAATTTTGGAGGATTTCAATTTGCAAACCTGCATAGATCTGAAAAAGAAGTTTTTATTTCAGAAAAAATTATCTAGCCATTAAAAATTGTAGAACACCAATGGATGCAAGGCTGGATTCATTTGGAAGGCGTATTTGAGAAGGAGAGGGTGTTAAAATCTCGTGGAAAATGGACATGGGGTTTAAGAGATATTCACCAAAATGGAAAAGGGAAAAATTTACATAAATCTCTCCAAAATTCACCATGAGTGTGGCTCTCATGAGGAGGGTGTTTGATTTTGTGAAAATGGTGAGTTTAGAATTCCTTTCTAACACCCCAAGTCATCATTTTAACTGATGAAAAGTTGCCTCCCTAGGGGGAGTGCATTTTTGTGTCCACATGTCTCCTTATCTTGTGGGACACATTAAATAAGGTACATAGAGCCTCTAAAAGGCATCCATGTTTTTATATGTCATTAAAAATTGGTCTGACATCAAGTTAGGTGACTTTATAACATCTTCTAAACACTTAAGTTATCACTTTAATGAATGCAACCAACTCCTCCGTAAGGGGATCATTTTTTGGTGTCCCCTGTATCCCATTGAGATAAGGGACAAAGTGACAAGTGATGTCAAAACTTTAAAGTTTTGGTCAAAGCTGATTGGCTAAGGTGATGTCATCAAACACGATATGAAAATAGACTAAGGAGTGGATTTTCAGGAACAAGAGCACAACATGGAGTTTGGAGGGCCATACGTTTAGGATTTTGAATTAAAAGGACCCACTAATTAATTCCATTACTAAAATTTTCAAGACCTGATTCAACTTGTAATTTTTCTTATCATTCCACTTTCATCTTTCTCCTCCACGTGTGCGTTAATCAGCGAAGTTGCCACCGGAGTCTAGAATGTGTATGAAAAAATGCAACACATATACCATGAAGAGGTCTCAATGTACTCCACTTTTTCATTTATTTAGGATTATAGCTCTTCCTGGGGTGTCCAAAACCTTTTGAGTAATTTCCACTTTGTAGGAAGACTCTTGTGTTGCACTACTGGACAAGATTACACATTTTTCATACTATCATAATTCTATCTTGATTATTGAAAAATGAAGTAGGATATATTAGATTTCTAATGTCTATAATAAATCTTCCCAAGACCTCCCGAGGCTTTCGAAGACTTTTGAGAAAGGTGACTATCTCCTTTGAAACAAGCATTTCCCAGTGCTTTATTCAAATGATCCGGTTTTACATGAAATTTTCTCGAGCTCTCATGGCTTCAAAGAATTTTCCAAAACTTCCTTGGATCATCTCATTACTCTCCAAAAAAACCTCCCAGTGGTTTTTTCCCTTGCATTTAGCTTCCGAGGGATGTCCTCATGTGACAAAAATACCTAAAATAACCCTTTTAAAGCCTTGCATTTAGGTACGCTTCTTCTCACATGAAATAAAATTTAAAATAAAGTTATTATATTCCTCTTTAAAATAATGAGGGTGATACATTTGAAATGTTGGTCGAAAGAAAGGTTTACAATGGCTAAGAAAGTGAATTTCAAATGTGGGTTTAGTTGTCATGAGCAAAATTTAAAATTTTGCATGCAATACATTTAGCATGATTGAAATATGTGTGTGCGTGTGCATGTGTGTACACATGCATGCATATACAATATTTTATCTCATCATCATGTGGGTTTTGTTATTTTTGTTATTGGCTATGCAAGATCTGATATAAGATAGGTTTTCCTATCCTCGATCGTAGTGTGGTGTCTGACATAAACAATTAAATAATAAATATAAAAATATAAAAACATTAACAAGTGGATGAATGGTAGTCTTTGTCAATATGGCATGGGAAAGTGGTTGAGTCAGTGGGTTTGGTGGAGGTGTGTAGAAGTGTTCTGGCAATCACATGGGCTTCCTCCTAGCCTATCGACTTGTCATTTTCCTTGCACAAAAATACAAACACTTTATTTGAGATCCATAGGCAAAATCAATGCTAGAACCTTGGTGAACGTTGTAATTTAGCAGTATTGGATAGTTTCAGTGATGTCAGATATGTATGGAATTGTGGAAGTGTGCTTTTGGTATATGAACTATTTGAATGAACACCTGAAAGAAATGAGGTGGAATGGACAACAATGATAACAGGATTTGTACATAATGGGTTTGTTGAAAAGGCTTAGATATGTTTAAGCAAAGGAAGTCAACATGTGTAATACACAGTCCAAAACAAAAAAAAAATTTGACAACAACCTCCTGGCTTGTGTCAAAATGTGAGCTCTGGTTATCAAAATGTTGTATCATTTCTTCAACCATGAATGCCACTATGGATCTCCATTTTATATTTATTATTATTTTTCTCTTAGTTCAAATATACTTCTGGTTCCATGGATATGATCTCTGCACATGCAATTTGGGATGACTTGGTGTTTATTACTTTTTGCACAGTTCTCGGCCATTACTTCCAAGTTTTTTGAGTTTTGTACCTTGTTTTTCCAAGGCTTGGATGTGTTGCATATTGGACCTGGATGGGCGTGAAAATGCATGTATTGAGGTTTCCTTTCTTATTGACTATATAGTGTTTGGGCATTTCTTAATAATGCATATCTATAATGCCTCATTCGATGTTTCCCTAGTTCTTGACATGACGATCCTGGTGCTAAGCAGGGGAGGGATTGTGTGTGTGCCTTCATTGACCATTGTTGACTTTGTCCTTGTTGCAGTGAAGATTTTGCACCCTCCCTCTCCTTCTTGCCTTTTCGGGTCGTTGCCGGCACCCCAAACTGTGGACCTTGTAGTGTCATGTGTGATTATCTGGTTAAAGGAAAATATAGTTCTCGCTTCTTCAATCTTGCCTGGTTGTCGCCATTAATATGGTTAATAATAATAATTATTATTTTTTTAGTCGTAAAATCATAAAAATAATGTTAATAATAATATTATAATTTAAATTGTCGATTTACGACCATTTGTTTTAGTGTCAATTATTTTATCGCTATTATTATGGATTACCTTTAAGCTAATCTTGTTATTATGTATTTACTTCGTTTTAGGCTTTTTATGTTTTTTTAGTTAAAGAAAACAAACAAACAAAAAGAATTAAAATTAAAAAGCCTGTGAATTTGGGGCGGTTTAGGGAAAAGGGGGCTCGGGCTCCATTGGTTATTTTTTTTCATCCTTTAGTTTTGTTTGGAGGAGAGAAGGTGCCGCCATGGGAAGGAGAGCTTTGAACGAGTTTTTGCGCACCAACCAGAGGTTGAAGAAGGCGTGAAGGAAGAGGATTTATTGGTTGTGTAAATGGAAATGCGTAGGGTCTGTTGGGAAAAATGCCTGAAGGAAACGTGGTTTCATGGAATGCGATGGTTGTATCCTTTACACAGATCCATTTGCTTAAGGGCACTTTTTGTTTTTTTAAAGAGATGCCTCGCCAGATGTCATCTCATGGAGTGCCATGGCTATGACCTATGCCAGCATCCTCCCAGCCTGTATAAAAAATGGGGAAACCCTGGAACTTGCGTGGCATCTCAGAGAACATGGACGTTGTTACAGTGTTTGACCAAATGAAAGAATGAGACAACTTCTCCTGGAATATTATTACGGTAATGTATAGAAGACGTGAGGTTTTCCTTAGGAGACAGTCTCACTATTTCATCCATGCAACAAATAGGTCTCCAACCTAATGAGTTTACATTTACCAGCACACTCCTGGCCTGTGCCAAAACATGAGTTCTGAAACAAGGTTTGGAAATCCATGCGTATTCCCGGCCTATGCCAAAATACGAGCTCTGGATAAAAGCATGGTACTCCATCTAAGCATAATGGAAATCCGTATTTACTTTCAGTTCCCCCCCAATCAGCACCAAAAATGGGGATTTTTACCAATGCATGTAGTTGTGAGTGCCTCGACAGATCTACCTGCAACATGTGGAAGCATATGAAAGGCATGTAAATTTTTAAACAAAAAAAACAAACTTCTGAGAGAAATGTGGGTCCATGATCTGCAACAACTGTAGGTTATCAATGAAATGGGTATGTTGAAAAAAAGCTCAGAAACTTGCAAGCAACTACATTCACAGGTGTAGAGTCTCCTGTCCTTTGCCAACATCCTCTCATCCCGTGTTTAAGTATGGAGCCTGGTGCAGGCCCTAGAAAATTGTAAGAACATATTGGGCAATGTATTCCATTGTAAAACTTCAAGTGATTGGGAAGTTTTTGTGACGTGGTGGAGGTTAGATCAAGGCTCGTGAACTAGTTGATGAAGTTGCAAGCGAGATACTAAACAAAATCTTGCGGGTTTGACCGACTCCATTCCTACCAGGCATGGTTCACCTCACCTCATCTTTCATAACTCTCATACTTTAGTTTTTCATTTGCAACTTGGTATAATTTTTAAATATTAGGATTATAATACAGTTAAATGTTTATATCAACTCGTTGCAAAACAATGAAATGTCGTGTCGTGACTCACGAAGTCAAAATAACTCGTTTGCATTAAAACATGAACTCCCACCCTCTTTCTGAAGTGATTTAGAAAACTTCCTACCTAACTAGATCACTACAATATTGTTTTATTGACAAGATGAAATTGACTTCCCTGTAATAAAGTTGATCATCTCCCAGTTTAAATAGATAATTTTTACATTTTTCGGAGATTCATTAAGTACCCTTCGTAACTTTGAAAATGAGATGTTAAGCTTCATTCGTGTACCTTATTATGTGAGGAGTCACCTTGACGTTTGGTTTGACCCTGAACGAACATATGTGATCTTTTTGATGCTCTTATAGGAGCCCTGTTACACTATTTTATAGTGGTAGGAAGTTGTTAAATCTAGAAAGTTGGCTTTAATTTTTAACTGCCATTTGAAACTTGGATAGAGAAATTATTTCCCATCTTTGCAAACCTCTAGTTTTTTTACAAGACAATTGCAAGGGACCTTCAGTTTAGGGAAAAATACTTTTCTGGATATTTTGACGAAGACATTTTGTAGGCCTCTGGTCGCAGTTTGACAAGGTCAAATTGGACCAATTAGGACCGGTGGCTTCAAAAAACTTGTCGCCGTTTGAAGACTATTTTCTAGTTCTAAATTCTGTCAACTCTATTGAATTCTTCATATATAGGGAAATTTGTAGGAAGTTTCTCATTGTATGTTCATCCATCAAATGTAAATTTTTGACATGGTTTTTTGAGCCCTCGAGCTAACTTTTGTTCATTTGCAACTGGGTCAACTATGACCAATGGCCCTAGAAAACTAGCCGCCAAACGTAAACCGTTCGCTATTTCCAAATTCCGTCAGTTGTCATGAACTCCTGGTATATAGGTGGACACGTATAAATTTAATCGTGGTGTGTGTTCTCATCGGAAGACAACTTTTGGAAGTGGTTTCTTAGCCTCTGAGCCCATTTGGACATTTTTGTAGCTAGTAAGAAAATGTAAAAATAGAAAGCTTTGGGACCCTCGTCGAGTTTCCAAACCACCATAGATACTTTTGACACATGTAAATAACTGTTTAAAACTCTATAGGGTAACTTGTGTGAAATTAAACTTTTCACAAGTGGTGTTTTGTTTCTCTTCCCTTCTCCTTCTCTCTCCTGGGTTACAAAATGAAGTAAAATGAAATGTAATGAATACATGTCTTTAAACCTTTTATTTCGATTGCAAATTTTAATTATTATCATATTTAAATGGGAAACTGAAAAATGATAATTATGTTAGATTAGGGTGGATGCCATGCCATCAATTTATCGCTGATACCATGCTCACGTGGTTTTGTAGGATGAAAGAATGACGACGAAAAGGCGATGTGTAATTCATTAATTATCATTGTAATTTATATAGTTCATTGTTAAATGAATAAATGTATAATGTAGTCTCATGTTACAGAAGGTTATGTTTGATAATTTGCTAATATGTATTAGATGCTAGTTTTTTTAGGGATATCTAGGAAATGTGTAGTTAGTCATAGGTTCAATTTGATTCATAGTACACATGGTAAAAAGGTTTGATATTTATATAAGGTAAATGAATTTGAAGTAATATCTTGTAGTGCATACTCAATGTTCAATAAATGATTAATGAGTCATCTTGTGCATTCATACTTTGCAAATGTACTAAAGATATTTAATCGAAACACTCTACCCTTGTACAATATCGAAGCATAACTTGTTTTCATGTGTGATACTCCTTACCGTAGAAGAAATTGAAAACCGTAGAATGAAATTAAACACTGCACTCGATGGAACCTTATAGTTTGAGTAAATCAGAGCCCAAAAATTGGCTTATTGTCTTAGTCAGTATGTTTAGTGACATTTTCATAAACCCTTCTGATAGGAGTGACACAGTCAAACATCATTTGGAGTATGTAGAGCTAACTCCCCCTTCGTATCCTAGTGGACTACCTTTTCTTTTGAAGATAGATTTAAAATTAATTTTCTTCATCAAATGAAATCCTTGTTGGATCCAAACGACATAGATGGAGGTTATGAATTAGTTATTCTAGGTCTTAAACTCTTATTAATGAACCCCTTATCTCTGCTCAGCTAAATGTGTTACCTTGGTTTCTCTCAACATTACACCTTGGTCCTTTCTGAAGGTGGTTTAGCATAAATATGTCCTCTTGCTTAAAACACATGTATAGTTGAGGGGTAGACCCTTAGGTGAAGTTGGAATTAATCTAAACCTGAGTTCATTTAGTTGTTAACTTAGGGTTCGTGTGTAGCTTCAAGTCTTTAAATCATATATTTCTTCAAGAGGTTAGACAAACACTTCATAACTCCTTTTACAAGACAATGCTAAAAATAAGGCTATAATGTGATGTAGAAAATAAAGCATATAAGAGTAAATAAGAGATTTGAGGTTCGGAGTAATGCCACTCTTGGAGACCTTATAACTCAATTAAATGTATTCTTTTGTTTCAAAGAATATGAATTGCATTGGTGTGTTCTACCTTTGAGAAAACAAAATACTTATATAAATCAAAGTGGAATTCCACAAGTCATTGAATTAGAATAACTATGGTAGGGAAATAACTATACCGTGATCGAGGAATGTTTTGTGGTAAAAAACTATCTTGTATTTAAATCTCCATTAAATCCTAATTTCGCTATATGGACACCAAGTCACATTCACTTGAGTTGTAAGAGTAAAAAAGGTAGACATTGAATATATGTTCGAGAAGAAGATTCTTAACATAAGAACAAGATAATTAAGTATTTTATATGCATTCGAATTATGCCAAATAAGTATGCAAGTTATGAATTTTTTTTTAAAGAATAAGAAGCCAACTTAAAATGGTCGAACTATAAATTAAATGTGGAATGAACTTAAAGTTTCTGTAGATGGAAAAAAAAAAGAGTTATCCTTGCACAATAATGTTCTTAGAATGTTAATCGTAACTAAAATACAATTAAAGAAATGATGTGTTGTGGGTTCTCCATTCCTGAAGTCATTTTTCTTGTGGTTAGGTCATTACTAGCAACCATTCATTGGGAAAAGTGTGTCATTGACATGCCTATGTTGTTTTCATGTGTCTATGTGAGTCGATGACTTATGTAATTGTCGTGTGTGAGTCAAGTTTCTGTTCTTAGAGCCCTTGTTCTGTTGTGTGAAGTGAGCAATGTAAGTCAAAAAAAATAATTATCCTGATATTTTACTGTTGTCATTATGTGTGTAAAATGTGGGCACTACAATATCTAATAATTGGGGTTTTGATTCCTTCGTTTGGCCTACTCCTATAGATGCTCGGTCATGTTTGTTTTGGAATTCCATGTATTGATTTGGGTGCTCGTTGTTCGACTCTAATAATTGTTTTCAAAGGGGAAAATTTCTCATTCAAAGATCATTGTAACCAGTTTTTCCTCATGAGTTCATCCTGTTATGTTTTTGCTTTGATTCAACTCAAATATGCTGAGGGTTTTCTCATTGATCATCCCAACAGTTAGAAAAAGTTGAACGAGCTAATATAACTTGGCACGCTAGAGAGGTGCTCGAGATTTCCATACCAAACTTGATGATCCATGTGTTCACCTTTGTGGCTCACCGTTTCATAATATGGAGGCCACCCGAACTATTAAATGAATTCAAGCAAATACAAAATGGTGAAGTTGTGGATGATCACGGACTGTTTCATGAAATGTTAAAAGAGAGTTGGAGCCTTGAAGAGTGCAATTGAAATCACGTGGATTACTGCATACCCACTTCACTCATCGTTCCTAGGCATGGTTTATCTCACCTTATCTTGCATAATTTTTGTACTTTAGTTTTTCTCCTTTGCAACAAAATATAATTTTTAAAACCTTAGGATTATCATACCTTTAATTTTTTTTATATTAACTTGTTTGCAAAACAATAAAATGTCATATCCTAACTCATGCAATCAAAATAACCATTTTGTAGTCAACCATGAACTTAAACCCTCATTTTGAGGTGATTTATCAAACTTCCTGACTAGAAATTAGATTACTACAGTACCCGTTTTTATTGACAAGTTGAAGTTGAATTCTCGATAAATATGTTGACCATTTCCTTGTTTAAATAGATAAATTGTGATTTTCGGAGACTCACAAAGTAACCTTCGTAACTCTGGAAAGGGGGTGTTAAGATTCCTTCGTTTACCTTGTTATGGGAGGAGTCACTTCAATATTTGAATCGACCCCAAATGATCATTTGTGATCTTTTTGACGCCCTTTTAGGAGCCTGTTACACCATTTTACAGTTGTAGGAAGATGCTAAAACTGAAAAGTTAGCTTTCATTTTTAACCACCATTTGAACCCTGAGAAACAAAATGCTTATCCGCCTTCACAAACCTCTAGTATTTTTACTAGAAAATTTCTTAGAACCTTTGTTTCAAGAAAAACAGTCTTCTTGATAGTTTGGAAAATCTATTTTGTAGGCCTCTCGTCAAAGTTTGACTAGGTCAAAACTGACCAATTACGACCGGTGGCTCTAGAAATCCCGCCGCCATTTGAATCCCGTTTTCTAGTTCTCAGTCCCATTGACTCTGAAGAATTCTCCATATATAGGTGGAACTTGTAGGAAATTTCTTGTTGTGCATTTTCATCCATCGAAATGTAGTTTTGGACATGAGTTTTCTGAGCCCTTGAGCTAACTTTTGATCGTTTGCAACTAGGTCAATTATGACCGATGGCCTCAGAAAACTAGCTGCCAATCGTAAATCATTCGCCAAGTTCTGAATTCTTTCAGTTCCTGTGAATTCTTGGTGTATATGAGGAAACACGTAGAAATTTAACTCATGGTGTGTTTTCTCATCGAAAGATAAACATTTGAAAGCGATTTTCTTAGCCTCTGAGTCTAAATTGAACATTTTTACAACTAGCAGGAAAACGTAAAAAGAAAGTTGTAGGACCCCTGTTGGGTTGCCAAACCACCGTGGAAACTTGTTGACACTTGTAAATAACTTGTTTGAAACTCTACTAGTGTGACTTGTTTTGTGAAATTGAACTTTTGGCAAAATAGTGTTTCTCTCTCTTTCCTATTTCTTTCCTCTCTCCTTGGTTAAGGAAATGAAGTGAATGAAATGAAATAAACATGTGTCTCTAACCTTCTCCTTTTGAATGGAAATTATTAATTATTATTATATGTAAATGGGAAACTAAAACAGTTAATTATGCTAGATTCTGGGTGGATTCCATGCCATGATTTATCCTTGATTTCATGCTCACATGGTTTTGACAGGATGCAAAGAAGATGGTGAAAAGGTGAAATGGTGTAATTCATTGATTTATTATTGTAATTTATATATCATTTAATGGAAAATGTATTTATGTATGTAATTGCAATGTTACAGAAAATTTGTATTTGAAATTTGGTAATATGAATGAGATGCTAGTTTTAGGGGTATCCTTGGGAAATGTGCATTTAATCATAGGTGTTCATTTTTACAGAATTCATATGTTACGTAAAAAAAAGGGATTGGATATATATGTTAAATGAATTTGAAGTTAATATTTTAAGTGCATTTTTTCAGTGTTTATGAAAATTTATGATTCAATCTCTATTGTATTTTTATTTAAATAAAAAATAAGAAAAGTAATGTTAAATCTAACAGTCAACCCTTAGCTTAAAAATCATGCATAATATGTCTTCTTATGTGATCCTTCTTAGCAAAGAAGAAATTTAAATGTAAAATGAACTTAAACTTTTAAACTCGATGGAACCTCCTAGTTTAATGTAAATAAGAGCCCAATTTTGAGTTGTACCATATAGTCAGTTATGTTTAGTGACATTCATCGTGAACCCATATTTTAGGAACAACATGGTCAAAATTTATCTGGAGTATGTGGTACCCTTCTAGTATTGATTATTGTAATGAAGTGTGTAAGGAGAACTCTTACCAACTAACCATGTTGAGGTGAAGAACACCTTGCTAACTTCACCTTGAAAGTCACCTTTTAGAAGATGGGATTACGAATGCGGTGTAATACTTAACAATTATTGTACTCTCCCTCTAATGTAGGCCTTCATTAATCCCAAATATCCTATGTGAGACTAATTAATCTTACTAAATTTGAATTGGTACGTACACCTAATCGGTATGTTTCAAAGATCATCATAACTTAATAGATCTTCAGGAAGAACTATGGGTAATATTTATGGTGTATTGCAGAACATAAGATATCCTAAGTATCCTTAGTGGAATACCAACTCTTATCGATGTTAGGATGGTTAAAAATTCTATTCATCATGAATGAATTCCTTGTGGGATCTTAGAATGACATAAATGAAAAGCTAGTGAAATAGTTGTGCTATGACTTAAACTCTTGTTAATGATCTTTTTAGTTCCTCATAGATAAATGTGTTACCTTGGTTACTAACAACATAACACCTTGGTCTTTCCTGATGAAGGTTGTTTAGCATTAATATGTACTCTCACCTTAAATTCATATATAGTTGGGGTGTAGATCCTTATGTGCAATTAGAATTAAACCAAGTACCTTTGTTAATTAAGGAGTTAACAATGTGGGTATAAAATGATAAAATAACTCCTTACAAATGGATTATTGATTTACGAAATATATTGACTTACAAGAGAACCCAAGAAACTAGAAATTTGGTTCGTAACCCCATGTGCTTAGTTGACCTGGGAGGTTGAAACTCCATTAAAATAGAAAAATTTCATTGCGAAAGGTGAAATGCAAACCAAAGATCTTCCAACCTTTTGAACATCCCCTCTGATACTACTATATGCAAGTTGATGTTATTTATAACAAATTGTACTCTAGCTCTAATTGTTATCCAATTAGTTTGCAAAATTCTTCTGCAATAAAGTGATGGAAATCCCTAATGATACCATAACTAAATTTGTAATGTACTACCTAATAAATTTGAATTAGGAATAAGATCATCCTGATATGGAGTTCTTATAACTCAATAGTGGTATTTTCTTGTGTCAAAAACAGAATAGTATTGCCTTGGTGTAACCTTACCATATATTGGATTATGTAGAACTATATAGCTTAGTATCCTAGATCTTGACTATCAATTTTTTGATGTTGAAGTTGAATGCCATTATCTTATGAATCTATATTAACTATGGTAATGCTGGGATCATAAATATAAACCCGAAATGCTGAAATTGAAATATCTTTGAATCTAAATATCCCTTAAATTTTAACTTGAAAAAATCATTCTTTATATCATTTCAAATTCTATGTGTTATGTTACTAAAACATAACAATAGTTTGATCTATCCGAAAGGTTGTGAGCAAACATATGTTTTCAGGCTTCAACATAAATTGATACTTCCTATTTGGGGCGTAGATACTTAGGCTGTAATTGGAATAAACCAAACCTTTGTTGACTAAGGGGTCTAACCATGCGGGGTGGACTTTGAACATAAGTTAGCAAATGGAATTGAATTTAAGAATATGTAATTATTAGAACTTTGAAACTTCAAAATTTGGTCTCGTAACCCCATGTTCTATTGTTGAACTTTGAAACCTAATTTTTTGTAGGCCAAAAACCCAAAACTAAAATTCGGTCTGACACTTCAGAATTTTAGAACTTTTCAAATTTTCCAAGTGGACACAAGTGGATTTCTTTTCTGAAATGCGTTTAACACGAGTCTGTCATAAGTAAATGAAATTTGGATATCTTGTACTAGTTAAATACACATTGATATAAATAAAAAATCCTTTAGTGGTTATAAGTGTTAGCTTTTAAGAATTAAAATTATTATCCAAAATTTGAAGTTCTAAATTGAGATCTACAATCTTGCCACACCTGTTCAGAGTATATAGATTTTCTTTGAGGTTAGCTTTTGCTTAATGTCACCAAGAATTGGATCTCTTCATAAACTCACAATTAAACATTTCCATTTTGAGTTCTTCAATTCTTTCTTCTAAATATTTCATGCTTCATATTTTGATATCCAAACTTCGAACTTAGATGAAACAAAAATTCATATTATTCCTAAATAAAATTATATCTTGACCGATTTTGAATTAAAACATCAACAAGTTGGTGAACTTATATTAACTATGGTCCTAGCCTGACTGAAATAAGTATACTTGTGATCGAAAAATGTTTATGGGAAAATGAGATCTGAATTCTAAATCTAGAGAATTAAATCTCCTTAAGATTTTTTACTACATGACATTACAATGTCTCTTATTGTTCCTAATGGCTAAGACGTTTACCTATTCAGAAATGTTATAAAACTCATGAGCTTAACATAAGTGGAGGGTAATCATGAACTTCTTGTTGTAATTTAAAATATAGAAAATCTCACAGGGTATGTAAGTTATCATATTTTCTAGAACCACTAAAAATAACTACCGTATGAATTTATGACATAGGTCGAACTGTAATGTGTTTGAATCTTGAAACTAAATTTAAGAATTCTGTTTCCAAATGAAGGACACTAAGATAACATTTCTCCTAATGCATAATCATGTTTCTTAGGAATGTTAAAACTTGAACCTACACATCCATATCAATATCCTTTCTTTAGCCTTTTACTACTTCATTGTTGGTCCCTTTCTATTGGTTAGAAGATTAAATCTAAATCGTTCATTGAACATACTTTGGGGGAAATATAATATATATTGCTTTAGCATCAAGATCTGTGTAGTTGAATTAAATAACATATGCCACATTATGAAATATGGAAAATAATTATTGTAAGTTATGATGTTTGTAGTTAGAAATACCTAAGTAAAAACTTAAATTCGAACTGTATTTACTTGTATGTATTGTAACTGTACAAATTTGTGTGAAATGTCTGGTCTGGTATATAACCATTTACATGAGACTCTCAAACTCGAGGACAGCATATGGCACTCATGTCATGTATTTGAATCCTCTATGTGGAGATTGAAGGACATGTGATCTTTTCTCAATTTGATGTGTCCAATACATAGGTTTACTAAGTTATGCATTCTGCATCTTGAACCTTGCTAACACC
This sequence comes from Taxus chinensis, assembly GCA_019776745.2. Taxonomy (NCBI): domain Eukaryota; kingdom Viridiplantae; phylum Streptophyta; class Pinopsida; order Cupressales; family Taxaceae; genus Taxus; species Taxus chinensis. The sequence continues at coordinate 887,144,528 of CM034149.1, forward strand.
CTGTAGATATAATCCTTAGATGCATATAATTTCTTGTTCATTCTGATGTCTCTATGTGCATGCCAAGGATTCTTTCTATAGCTCCTAAATCCTTCATTGCAAATGTTAATGAGCTAGCTTTCATCTTGATCTGCTAATGTCTTGCATACTAGAGTGCAATAAGCAATGTCCACATATGGATGGCAATGATGTTATTGCTCTCATTATCATTTTGAAATGATGACAATGGTATATTCACATCCAACAATCATGCCCAATGCAAAAACATTGGGTGTACCATTGGTGGAGCTTTCTTAGCCCATATATCTTTTTCAACTTGCACACTAACTTCTCATTGCCCTTGACTTCATACCCAAGTGGTTGTCAGCATGTAAACTCTTCATCCAAATCACCATGAGGTAAAGTCATATTCACATGTAGTTTCTCTAAACGTAAATCCTTACTGTAACTAAACTAGAATATTGTATGAATTGAAATCATACAACAGGGGAAAATATTTCACCAAAGTCAATTGTTCTATGTAAATGCACCTTCATTACATCCTATCCTTGTAATTTTATGTCCACCCTCTTCTGTGAGGCCTTGATGAAGGAGAAAGAATAGAGATTCTGCAACTTCATATTATTCTATTCAACATAGAACTCACGTACTTGTATTTATAGGAAAGAAATTAAACTAGACTCCCCTAAATGAATGGAGGAGGTTACAAAAAGAAGGAGAGAATAATGGAATACTAGAAGGAGAGAGATAAAGGGATATAGACACCTAAAAATATAAATTATGCAACGTATGCTAACATTCCCCCCCTTATTACATTATTCTTGCAAATGTGACCCCTGAAAGATTCAAATTTCACTTTTCCAAGAGATTTAGTTGAGAATGTCGGCAACTTGTGCTTCACTAGGATAGTACTGGAGCTAAATGTGATGGTTCAAGACGTGCTCTCGAATGAAATGACAGTCAATTTCAATATGCTTTGTTCATTCATGAAAGACTAATATTCTGCACGAGCTTCAACACACTCTGATTATCGCAATAGAGAATAGGTGACTATTTTTTAAGGAATTCCCATGTCATCCAAAATGCGACGTAACCATATCACTTCGCACACAGCTCCTCGTGCGGCATGATATTCTACCTCTGTGGATGAGATAGAAACAACATTTCTGCTTCTTGCTTATCCATGAGATAGGTCCAGATCCGAGATGAAATATGTATCCTGTAGTTGACTTCCTATCATCAACAGATCCAGCATGGTCCGAGTCGACATATCCCTGTAAGAAGAATTGATCATTCTTCTTATATTCCAGACCATAATTAGTTGTTCCTCGGACATATCTCAAAACATGCTTTGCTGCATTCCAGTGACATTTCTTTGGCTCCTGAATGAACCAGGAAAGATAGCTGACAACATAGCAGAGATCTGGTCTGGTATATGTCAAATAGATGAGCCCTCCAACAAATTTCCTGTAGAGAGTAGCATCTACTTGAGGTGAGTCCTAGAATCTTGAAAGTTGCAAGCCTTTTTCCATGGGAGTGGATATAGGTTTACAATCAGACATTCTATACTTTTCCAGGAGTGTCTTGGCATACTTTATCTGGGAGACAAAAATGTGATGCTCCTTTTGCCATATTTCCAAGCCAAGACAGTAATGTAGTAGCCCCAAATATGTCATGTCGAAGGTTCTTTTGAGATCATTCTTTACAATATCAACCTGATCTTCTGAACTTGCCAGTGATCACAAGATCATCTACATAAACAACCAAGAATGACAATTTCCTTTGCCTACCTTCTTTATATACAAATTTGAATCTGAGGGGCTACGAGTGAACCCATGTTGCAAAAGGTGATCGTTGATCTTGATATACCATGCCCTTGGAGCTTGTTTCAGTCCATAAAGTGATTTGATGAGATGACATACCTTTTTAGGATGCTTTTCATCAAAAAATCCTTCAGGTTGGGTCATGTATACTTCTTCTTTCAGATCACCATTTAGGAAAGCACTCTTGACATCCATCTACTGAAGTCTCCATCCTTTCTGTGCTGCAAGTGCGCAAACTACTCTGATGGTCTTCATCTTCGCAGTGGGTGTAAAAGGTTTCTTCATAGTCGATGCCCTCTTTCTGAGCATATCCTTTGGCTACAAGTGTGCTTTATGTTTGTCGATGGATCCATCTGCCTTATATTTTGTCTTGAAAACCCATTTACAGCCTATGGGTTTCTTTCCTGTAGGCAGATCGACAAGTTCCCATGTCTGATTTTTCATGAGTGAGTCATATTCTGTATCCATGGCTTCCTTCCACTGAGGTTGACTGAGTGCTTCACGAACATTATCAGGCTCGGAGCTATTAATCAGTGAACTCATGAGTGCAAATTTTACCTCATTTCTTGTTTGACTCCTTGTTTTGAATCTGGATGATGTGTCTGGGAGTTGTTGCAAATGTGAGTCCTTGATGGTGCTTTGTACCCACTTCGGACGAGAACTTGACTGCTTTTGAGAAGAACTGTGTCATTTCCGTGAGGATTGATGTGGAGTCACATTCTCCAGTTCTCCAAGGTCAACAAATAGTTCTCCTGGACAGCATTTCTTTTCTCTAAGTAGTCTCCTCTGGCTCATCATCTGATTCAGAGACTAGTCGGTGAGAGGTGGTTGGAAGTGTATCTTCTGTTGATACTATTGAGTCAAAGGATGACTCGTCACAAACCACATCCTGACTCTTGTATATTTTCTTTGTCTCAGGATCCATGAGACGATATGCCTTTGAGGTAGTGACTGTAGCCAAGTAGGATACACGGGAGTGTCTTTGGCTCTACCTTCTTTCTCTTCTGAGCTGGGACATGCATATGTATGTTGTGCAACCAAATACTAAAAAATGAGAAATTGATGGTTTTCTACCACTCCATACCTCTTCTGGCATCTTTTCATTTTGTAGAATCTTTTTCGGTGCCATGTTGAGAAGATATATAGCTGTCTGTACTGCTTCAGCCCAATAGCGTTCTCCTAGCTTTGTAGTTGTTAGCATGCAGCGAGCCATCTCCATCACTGTGTGATTGTCACTCAACAATGCCATTTTGATGGGGCGTGTAGGGAGCAGTCAGGTTCTGCTTAATGCCTTGTTGGTTCAGGAAGGCCAAGAACTTGTTTGATGTGAATTCCCCCCTGATCTGAGAAAAGTAGAAGAAGTGGTTGTCCAGTCTCTTTCACAACACGATGATAGAAGTTCTGGAAGTGTTGAAGAGCCTCACTTTTCTTCTTCAGGAAATACACCCACATCTTGCGGGAGTGATCATCCATGAACAATAGTTGAAAGTACTTGTATCCTGAAAACGAAGCAAGGAGAGGGGCATTCAGATCGGTATGAACTACCTCCAGATGCTTCTTGGCATGGAAGGTGCTTGCCTGAAACGGATCCCTGTGTTATTTTCCTGCAAGACAGCTAGGGAAAATAGGAAAGGAACTGGACAATTTGGGTAGTCCATGAACCATTTCTTTTGAACTCATCTGATGCAATGAATTAGACTGACAAGTGTCCATATCTAAAATGCCATAAGGTAGTAGATTGTACTATTGTTGTGCAGATAAAGCTACTGCAGAAGATGAAACAGTATCTAAAGAAAATAACTTATCTTTACATAAATGCTTTAGCAAGAACCGTACCTTGTCGGGAGATTAAGCATGATTTAATGCCATTTTGGACAAGAAATTCTATGTTTAGGTGATGATTCAATAGCTGAGTCACTGACAGGAGGTTGCTAGTCAATCCAGGAACATATAGTACCTTTGTAAGCATACATTTTCATGGTCCCGAAGGAATGGTGACTCTTCCTATTCCTTCTATCAATGTACCCTTTTTCATCCGCTATCCAAACCCAATCACTAGTGGGTTTTTCGTCTAGTGAATCAAACAACGCTTCTTGTCACCTGACATGTGCTTACTTACACCAGATTCTATCAGCCAGACTCTCTTCGTGGGATGTGAAGTTCTAAGAGACAAGTACAAGATTCTTACCAGAATGTGCTCCTTATGATGTCTCTTCATCAGACTCATTATCTTGTTGGGCTATGAGATGCCCCTTGTGCTTTCTCTAGTGGGGACGTTGTTTAGACTTTTGAAAATATTCTCACCCTGATGTGCTTGTTTGACTTGAAGACCCTTGTTTCAAGCTATTGTACCAGCAGTGATCGGTGTCGTGAGTGTTGGTTCTGCAAATGTGACACCATCTCTTTGACTTTTGATTATTGTTTTTGGTTGTGCTTGATTTGTCTTCTCTAGGGGACCCTTTTGATTTTTCTTGCCATAGTATGGATTTGAGAACAAGGCTTTATCTTGAGACTCCTCATTCAGATGAGAGTGATGGCCTCTTCTTGCTGCAGCAAATTCACAATTTCTTTGAATGCCATTGTTTGTTTAGATGCATTCAGCATCATAACAAACACTCAGAATTGAGAAGGGAATGATCTCAAGGTGATCAGTACGAGAATTTTTTCATCCACTATTTCACCTAATCGGTAATAACTCTGATTACAACTCAGCCATGTGACGTAAGAACTTCCTCAACTTTCTCATCTAAGCCCATAGAGAGGGTGTGCTAGCTTTGATTGAATATGAAAAAATCTTCGTCTAATTTTTGGCTTCATAAATGGTATTGCTAGCTTGTCCTAGGCCTCCTTTGGTTTGTCCACATTTCTGAACATACATGGTTGCACATTGTCACTGATACTGAGCATTATCAACATCAAGGATTTTGCACTAGCCATCTCATACTTTATCAATTCATCAGGGGCTATGGGAGCGGGCACAGACCCTGTGACAATGCTCCATAATCCTTCAAACAAAAGGATTGTCCTCATTTTTGTTTTCCAGGAAGCAAAATTAGGTCCCTTTGAGCAACTGAGCATCGGAAAGAAGTAACTTCGGAGCAGACATTATAATAAAAAAATTTATTTATTTGAAAAGTTATTACAATTTGGACTCACTGACGAGAATTACTGGCTCATAGATGCTTGAGATATTCACGTGTTGTGAGACGGCGACGCTTTGTAGGGCGTTCTTCTTCATCGTCACAATCAGCATCGTATCCGGCTTCTAATTCTTCCCGTACTCGTTTTTCTTGGCAGCTGACGTCGAAAAGAAAGTATTCAAGGAGTCCTTCTCGAACTAGTTTGTCGAATGCAAGATTGCAAGAATTTCGAAGCTCATTCAGCAAAGAAAAGTAGAACCCGGAGCTCTTAAGAGCTTCTCCACGATGTTCTCTGGCTGGCAAGTTAATATTCTTGCTTTCAGCTGTGGCGACCGTGTTATTGATGCTCTCAATCGAGTTGTCTACACTTGACATTCGGCGTAGTGTTGAAGAAAATTGACTTCGCCAGTATCAAACTTCCTCGTAGAGGATAAAAAAAAAAACTTCAGGCAGCAAGATTTTTTTGCGCAGCACTACATAGGTTGAAGGTCTCTGGGAGAGTCTACTCTCTCTTCCTCCATGCACTTAGGTTTCCTCTCAACTGTCTAAAAACTGCAGGCCACTGGTTCTGGAGGCCGCATCAGATCTGCCTGAGGTTTTTCCTTGTAGAATAGTGTGGAGAACACTCCCTTTATCTCTTTTGTTTTGCACGTTGATGTTCAACTCCTCTCTGCATGCACAAATTGCAATCAAATAAAATTAAATATCATGTCTCCCAAACTACCACACTCTAATTTGTCTTCTCCCAAACGTCCAAGCAGGCATGAATTGCAGCAGCCATGTCCAAGGAGGAAATAAAAAATGTACCAGTATCCACATAGCAATTTTCTTACAAATATTTTTGACTTTAGATGTCCAACTTCTGCTCCCAAACATCTCAGATCTCTATACGTCCACACTGGAATATAAAAAAATTACCAGGTCACTCCCAAAGTGCTCGTCGTTGCAAAAACTTCCACGAAACGCTGCTGGTTCTCTCTTCCACACACCCGAGGACTGAGCAAACTCTGATACCAAACTGTGAGGCAGAGATGAAGGAGAAAGAATAGAGATTATGTATCTCATATTATTCTGTTCAACATAGAACTCACGTACAGTATTTATAGGAAATAAATTGAACTAGACTCCCCTAAATGAATGGAGAGGTTACACAACAGAAGGAGAGAATAATGGAATACTAGAAGGAGAAGATAAAGGGATAGAATAGACACCTAAAAAATATAAATTATCCAACGTATGCTAACATTTCAACCTGTGAAAGTAATGATTGTGTTATACCTTATACATATACCATGTGTAAGATGTTATGTGTTATGTTTTGAACCTTACACTAACCAACCCTAAGGGAAATCAGTAAAATGTGTATGTTTGGACTGAGGAAATGTGTACCATTAGCTAGTAAATTCAGTCGAGTACGAGATATGAAGTGGAGTCTTACATATATTGAAACTTCACTTTTGTTCGTTTTGTATGTATGACACTTACTCAACAGGTGTCTTGTATATTTTGTTTCACCGAAAACATTGTAATTTAGCAGTATTGGATAGTTTCAATGATGGTAGATATGTATGCAATTTTGAAAGCATGATTTTGGCATATGAACTGTTTGAATGCACATATGAAAGAAATTTGGCGGCCTGGACTGCAACGATAGCAAGATTTGTACGAAATGGGTTTGTTCAAAAGGCTTAGAAATGTTCAGGAAAAGGTAGTCGACAAGTGTAATCTAGAGTCCAAAACAAAGAAAAATTTGACAACACCCTCCTAGCATGTGTCAAAATGTGAGCTCTTGTTTAAAGTCTTTCTGTACCATTTCTTCGACCATGGATGCCACTATGGATCTCTATTTTATATTTATTATTATTTTTTCTCTTGGTCCGAATATGCTTCTGGTTTCATGGATCTAATCTATGCACTTGCAATTTTGGATGATTTTGTGTTTATTTCTTATTGCACCATTCTCAGCCATTATTTCCAAGTATTTTGAGTTATGTACCTTGATTTCCCAAGGCTTGGCTTTGTTACATAGTGTACCTGGTTGGGTTAGAAAATGCGTGTATTGGGGTTTCATTTCTTATTGACCATATATATTTTAGGAATTTATTAATAGCTCATATCTAATAATTGGGTTTTTGATTTCTTTGTTTGGCCTACTCCTGTAGAAGCTCGGTCATGCTTGTTTCAGAATTCCATGCATTCATTTGGGTGCTCATAGTTTGACTGTGCTAATGGTTTTGGAAGGGGCGAGTTTGTCACTAAAATATAATTGTAACCAGTTTTTCTCCCAGGTTCATCTTGTTATGTTTGTTCTTTGATTTAACTAAAATATGCTAAGGGTTTTCTCATCGATCATCCCAACACTTAGAAAAATATGAGCGAGCTAATATAACTTGGCATGCTAGAGAGGTGATCAAGATTTCCATACAACACTTGCTGAGCCATGCGTTCACCTTTATGGCTCACCGTTTCATAATCTCGAGCCAACCTCAATTATTAATGAATATCAAGAAAAGGAAAAATGGTGGAGTTGTGGATGCTCGAAAACTATTTGACGAAATGTTAAAAGAGAGTTGGAGCCTTGTGCAGTGCAAGTGAAACTTCTTGGATTACCTCATAGCCGCTTCACTCATTGTTTCCAAGCATGCTTCATCTCTCCTTATCTTTCAAAATTCCCATACTTTAGTTTTTTTCATTTGTAACAAAATATAATTTTTAAAATCTTAGGATTATCATACATTTAATTCTTTTATATTAACTTGTTTGCAAAACAATTACATTTCATATCGTAACTCACGCAAGAAAAATAACCCTTTGTAGTACACCATGAACTTAAACCCTCATGTTGAGGTGATTTATCAAACTTCCTAACCAAACTAGTTTACTACAATACCCGTTTTTATTTACAAGTTGAAGTTGAGTTCCTGGTAAATATGTTGACCATTTCCTTTATTTAAATAGATAAATGATGATTTTTGGAGACTCACAAAGCAACCTTTGTAACTCCGGAAAGGGGATGTTAAGCTTCCTTTATGTACCTTGTTATGTGAGGAGTCACTTCAATCTTTGGATTGACCCCGAATGATCATTTGTGATATTTTTTACGCCCTTCTAGGAGCCCTGTTACACCATTTTGTTGTTGTATGAAGCTGCTAAAGCTAAAAATGCTTATCCGCCATTTGAAGCCAGAGTAACAAAATGATTATCCACCTTCGCAACCCTCTATTATTTTTACTAGAAAATTACTTGGAAACTTTGTCTCAGGAAAATCACACTCCTGGTTTGTTTGGAAAATAGGTTTTGTAGGCCTCTGGTCATAGTTTAACTAGGTAAAAACTGGACAAATTATGATTGGTGGCTCAAGAAAACCCACCGCCCTTTGAATCCTATTTACCAGCTCTTAGTCTCGTTGACTGTAACAAATTATACATATATAGGGGAACTTGTACGAAATTTCTTTTTGCGTGTTTGTCCATGGAACAAAATTTTTGTACGTGGTTTTCTGATCCCTTGAGCTAAATTTTGATCATTTGATACTAGGTCAATTAGGACCGATGGCATTAGAAAACTGGCCTCCAATCGTAAACTATTCACTAGTTCTAAATTCCATCAGTTCTTGTGAATTCTTAGTGTATAGGATGACACAGAAAATTACTCGTGGTGTGTTTTCTGATTAGAGGACAACGTCTGAAAGTGGTTTCTTAGCCTCCGAGCCTGAATTGAACGTCTTTGTAATTAGGAGGTAAACATGAAACGTTATTTGTAGAACCCTCATGTAGTTACCAAACCACCGTGGATACTTGTTTACACTTGTAAATAACTATTAGAAACTCTACCGTGTGACTTGTTGTGTGAAATTTAACTTTTGGCAAAATAGTTTTTCTCTCTCTTCCCTATTTCTTTCTCTCTTATTGGTTAAGAAATGAACTGAAATGAAATAAACATGTGTCTCTAACCCTCTCCTTTCGAATGCAAATTATTATTATTATGTAAGTGGAAACTAAGAACCTTAATTATGCTAGATCTAGGTGGATTCCATGCCAACAATTTATCTTTGATTTCATGCTCACATGGGTTTTGTAGGATGTAAGAAAGATGGTGAAAAGTTGTGGTGTAATTCATTATTTATTATTGTAGTTTTTATATTTTATTGGAAAATGTATATATGTTTAATGTAATTGCAATGTAACAAAAACGTTTATATTTGATTTGGTAATATGCATGAGATGCTAGTTTTAGGAACACCTTGGGAAAAGTGCCATTTAATCATAGGTGTCATTTTGATTCAGATTTCCATATGTTTAAAAAAAGGGGTTGGATATTTATGTTAAATGAAATCAAATTTATTATTTTATAGTGCATTCTCGTTGTGAAATTTATGACGGAATCTCTAGAGTGTTGAATTATTTAACTAGCAAATATAGAAAAGAAGCTTAAATATAACAATCAACCTTAGCTTAAAATTAGTGCATATCTACCCTTCTCGCATGACCTTCTTAGCACAAGAGAAATTGAAATCGTAAAATGAACTTAAACTTTTTCTCTCTATGGATCCTTCTAGTAAGTAAATAAGAGCCCGATTTTGAGTTATCGTCATAGCCGGTATGTTTTAGTAGCATCCGCCGTGAACTCAATATTAGGAATGACCATGGTCAAAGATTATCTGGATTATGTGATACCCTTCTAGTAGTGATTATTGTGTGTGTAGTAAGGATAATGTATCCACTTCAGGTCCAACTTACATGTTAGGTGGAAAACATGACCAACTAGTCTTGAAAGTCACCTTTAGAAGTTGGGATTACCAATGAGGTTAATATTTAACACTTGTTTTACCCTCACTCTCATTTTAGCCACATTATTTTGCAAAAAATCTATCATCGTAAGAGATAATTAATCATCACAACTAAAAAATTTGGTACTACACCTAAGAAATGTATTCAATAGATTATTTCTATAACTTAAGAGTCATTGTTCAAAGAAATGACTATGCGATGTATCCTAGTGGAATAATGAGTTTTACAAATGTAGATCTAGAAATTAACTTCTTGAATGATATGAATTCCTTGTTGGATCCAGATGACACAAATGGAGCTAGTGAAATAGTTGTTTTATGACTTGAACTCTTGTTAATGATCTCTTTAGTTCCTCGTGGATAAATGTGCTACCTTGGTTACTAACAACATAACACCTTGGTATTTCATGAAGGTTGTTTAGCATAAATATGTCCACTCACCTTAAACTCATATATAGTTGGGGCGTAGATCCTTAGGTACATTTGAAATTAAACCAAACCTTAGATGATTTAAAGGGTTAACTTTCTGGTGGGAATTGTACATAACTCTTAGCAAATTTAATTGTATTTAAAATATGTTGACTTAAGAGAAGTGTAGAAACTAGAAATTTGGTCTCGTAACCCCATGTGCCTAGGTGACCCTTAAACCCTAGTGAGAGGCCCAAAACCAAACAAAGGAACTAGGTGACACTCTTATGATTGATCTCATGGTAGGATTTAAATGACACAAGTGGATGTCTTGGTTACAGCATGCATTTAACACTGGTGTGTATAAGAGAAAATAAACGGGATGTCTCGTGATAGGTTACACACCTTGTAATAGAAAATCCATTAGTGAAAAGAATTTGTTATTTTGTTTACAATTGTTATCAGACAATGTTAATAGTGTGGCCATAGTGCGATGTAAGAGTAAAGCATATAAGAGTAAAATGAGATTTGAGGTTAGGAATAATGTCACTCTTGTAGTCCTTATAACTCAATTAAACATTTCCATTCAATAGAAAGAGTATGAATTTCCTTTGGTAATATCAAACTTCGAGAAAACAAAAGATATATAAATATAAATAAAATTTCTTAATGTGGAAATCTTGAATGGATTCAACAAGTTATTGAAATATATTAATGATGGTAGTGAAATAAATATACCTTGATTGAAAAATTCTTATGGGAAAAAGGTATATTGAATCTAAATCTCCCTTAATATTTCTTCCTTGACATCACATCTGATTCACTTATGTAGTAAGGTTAAAATTTAAACATTTAATGAACATTTGAGAAGCATAAGCCTAACATAAGAACGAGAGAATTAGGAAATTTATATGCAATTTGAAATGTGGCAAATAATTATGTATGTTATGGAGATTTTCGTGAGGGATAAAGAGCCAACATAAATGGTTGAAATGCAAGTTGAATGTGAAAATAATTTAAGAATGTGTAAGTGAAAAAAAGAGAGAAGATAAAAGTATCCTTGCATGATAATGTTCTTGGAATGCTAATTATAACTCGGTTGTAATCATGGTAATGATGTGTTGTGGGTTTTTCCATCCTTTGGTATGTTTCTTGTGGTTCAGTCTTTACTATTATTCCTACATTAGGTAAAGTGGGGGCATCGACATGTATATGGTGTTTGATGTGTCTATGTGAGTCTATGAGTTATGGAGTGTCTTATGCGTTATTGAGTTTCTCTACTTGGGGCCTCTTGTGGTGTTGTCTTGTGAGCAATGATAAGTCAAAATAAAATATTCTGGTATTTTTACTGTTGTATTTGTGTGTAATATGTGGGCGTTACAGGTATGAAAACCATCCTATTGATTTCCTATGTCTGTTAAGTACGTTCTAACCTTTTCTATGTTTTTCTTTCATGATCTAATTCATCCACCTCTAATGGATGACTTTCTTTAGATTCATAGAAATTGAGCATATGTTCCTATAAACCTAATTCTATAGTGTTTCACTATTATATATGCTCCAGCTGATATATCTTAGCACTCTTGTGGATTACAATTATTGTAATCATTATAATACTTCTATCATATGTGAAAGTAATAGTAAAAGGGAAATGGTTTGACTATTTAACACATAATGTTATAAAAATTATTTTACTATGTTTGGGAAGTATGCAATATAATGTGATGAAGCTTGTGTGATATCTAATTTATCTTGATCCTACTAATATATTTGCTAGAGAAAAGAGAGAAAAAAATAATGATTGAATTGATTAGAGAAAAATGCCACATACTGATACATACAAGAACAAAAAGTGGTTTGATGGAGCCATTTGAAAGTTGTGCATAATCAACTACAAGTCAGTTTACAAGTAAAATAATGTATTAAATTATTTTATGCTAACATTCCCCCCCTTAATACATTGTTTTTACAAATGTACCCCCCGAAACAATTAAAATTTCACCTTGCCAAGAGACTTGGTGAGTATCTTTACAATCTGAGCATCTATCAGGAAGTAGTGGAGTTATATGTGGTGGTATAAGAATTGTTATCGAATGTAGTGACCATTTGATCTAAATGTGTTTTGTTCTCTCATGGAAAATTGGTTTTTTTCACAAGCTTCAACACACCTTGATTATCAAGATGAATGATTCGAGAATTTTTTTTAGGAATGCACATATCTACCAAAATGTGATGGAATTGAGAACTAAAAAATGAGTTTCAAACGGAAAATGGGGTTTTCCAGAGCCACTAGTCATAATTGTTCTAGTGTGACCTAGTCAAAAATTATGACTGGAGGCCTATAAAATGCCTTTTCCAAACTAACCAGGAATATGATTTTTCTCGAACTAAAGGTTCCTAGCAATAGTCTAGTAAAAATACAAGAGGTTTGCAAAGGCGGGGAAAGCATTTCATTGTCCAGAGACCAAATGGTGGGTCAAGACAAAAGCCAACTTTTCAATTTTAAGAGCTACTTAAAGTACAAAATAGAGTAACAGGGCTCCTAGTGAAATGATGAAGAGAGAACAAATGGTCGATTGAGGTCAATCTAAATTTTGATGCTACTCTACCCATAACAAGGAGCACATAAGATACTTGACACCTCTTTTATGAGGTTACGAAGTTGGTTTTGTGAGTTTCTAATTTTTTTTATTTTTCTAACTTGTAAGGTAGGAAAAAAGGTTGTTTGATTTGATGACATCATCTAACTCTCACAGATACGAGCACTTAATTCAGATACTCTATTATCATCATATAAGGTTATGGTAGCGACCACATTTAATGTTTAAAATGAAAAATCTGTTTCAATCAATCACAAGGTGTTGTTTTTATTTCTTTTACACTATTTAAATTTATTAAATATCCCTTTGTACGATTATATAGAGGTTTAACATTTCTATTATATTGCAAATGAAGAACCCAAATTATGAAAATTATTAAAGAAAAGGTAAGGGAGACCATGCCTATCCATGAACGACATGGTGAAAAAGGGGCTCCATGCAGGTCCACCAACATTTCATGAGCCTCCAAATCTCCTTTAGGCATTATGTCAAGTAGTTCAATTTTTTTTCCTATTCTCTCCTCCATTCAACCATCTAACAAGAAAAAAATATATAATACACATGTCATTGTCTGTCAGTTGGAAAGAGATAGTGCAAATTATGGAGGCAACATTTCTGAGAAACATTACATCCAACAGTTCGTTACCACACAAAATTCTAGGTTGGTGGGAAATGACATAACCCACATCATGTTTAGTCAAGGTTCATTTTAAGAGACCTCATGGAAATCGGAGCTTGAAAATACCTAGCGAATATCCTCACAACTAGTTTCACTGAAAGGTGCAATTTTTTGGGATTTGTGTGAAAATGTTTCACCTGACAGAAAGGCTGTAGATGTGCGACATGAGATTTGCTATTGTGCGTCAGCAAGGTTGTTGATGCATGACAACAAACCTCTTCTCACGCATCAGCAAGGTTGTTAACGTGTGACATCAAACTTACTATCACACGACAAAAACCTTGCCGACATGCATTAACGAGGATGTTGTCGACAACACCCTCACTGAGGTGCGTCAGCAAGTTTGTTGTCTCGTAATAGCAAGTTTGATGTCACACGTCAACAACCTTACCGACACGCGACATGAGGTTTTTTGTCGCGTGTCAAGAAAACCTTGCTGATGCATGATAGAAAATCTCATGTCGTGTGTCTGCAGCCTCTGCCCCTCCTATTGCGCTATGAACAAAATCTCCTTGTTGTGCATGAACGAAATCTCCTTGTCGCGCTTCACTGGAGTTTTCTTTTCATGCATCTGAGAACAATACAATTTACCCAACTATAAATTTGATGAATATTTATAAAACTACACTTTTTGTACTGGCCTCTGTTGCTTCTCAAGTCTACTGTACTTGAAAATAGATATGCCCCCATGTGGTATGAGTGAAGTATAAAAGTTCTACCTGGCGAATAATCTAGGATTATGTAGGGGATATTTTTTAAGAGTAGGCGAAGCCGACCCCTAAGAAAATTAAACTGTAATTTTTACGCGAACAAGTCATTGACCCACACCAAAAAAATTTCACCTTTTCAAGTTTTTTTAAAATGGAATATTAGCCATATTACGAATATTCTCCATATTATGAATATTCACCGCTAAAAATTATCCCTATGTTCAGTAACACCCAGTGTTTTTTGATAGGTCAATTTTAGGATTGAATTGATCATCTACCATGCACACAAGAACATATGGGTCTTTGAGAATGGTTTTCCTTACTTGGTCAAGAGTGAGCCAAGAATTCTCTGAAGAACTGAACTGCCAATTGGGATTTTTCAATGGAGGTGCATCTGAAAGAGAGGGGTCCTTGGTCATTAGAATCAGTAGGTGAGAGATGGAGAGCCCACCTTCCTTCATTAAGAATCACTTCATGGCATTTTTGTCAACGTTCTCCTCTTTTCCTTTACTCCCTATGTAGAAAGGGGTATGGTATTTCAAGATATTATTAGTGAAACTTTAGAGAAAAATCATGCACTGTGGTGGGTATCTGAGTGGGAATTTTTTTTTTTAGGAAATTTCAAATCCATTGAATGGGCTGTCAAATGGAATTAGATTCAGAATGGGAATAAAATGAATCAGAGAATACTTGAGCTCGAATAAATTAAAAACCCCATCTGTATAGATTAAAGTGAGAGGTAACAAATTAGGTGACACAAAGATGATAAGGGTAATTTGGTATATAGTAACATAAGTCATTCAAGTGCCACAACCTTCATGCCATTTATTGAAGATTAGGTTCTGTAATCTAGCCACACCCAAAGAGCAAGCATTCCTCTATTTTGATGCTTTGAATAACGTCCATAGCCTACTCCAGAGATCACATTTTGGCACGGGATGGTAGTGTGTGAGAAAATGTAGATTGATCAGGTTACAGAACATTTTTTGCATAGGTGAAACAATGTGACCTTTCGGTAAGGAAAACCATGTATTTTTGTACACATTCATAGTCATGGGCATCCAAATAAACTCTCCCTTTTTAGCATTCTATTAGGCAGTTCACGTGGCTAGCAATGTGCCTTTTAAAAAAATCTTCTTGTTTTCAGCATACAACAAACAAAACAATAACAAATAGAAAGTTTCTTTTCCATGCCCATACTAGCAGAGACTAGCATTTATCCACGCAACCTTATGATAATTTAACATTTTTTATTCTTAGTGTTTGATGCACTCTTTGGCACAATCCAATTTCTATAAAAGTATCAATGAAAATCTTGGCTTCATGTGATTTTGCATTGGATCTAAGCAAATTGCCTGTATTTTATGTATGCAATATGTGACAGGTCTGAATGGAATTTAGGATGTGTCAATTTCCTTACATACTTCGCTGAAAAAGGAATTCATACTCCTGACTCGGCCCATTTCCTTGTTGCGCACTTATAAGTATTTTAATTTCAATTTATTTGATTATCATAGTTTTTTTATTCAAAGCACTACATTTTCCTCCCCTTATAAGAGCATCATCCTTGACACGACCACAACACTGATGCTCGAGAAAAACGTAAGAAAATAAATTCAATGATGACACATGTCTCTAGGAAAACAACTCATCGGTACAATGTGAACACAAGGAAGCAAACTAAATCTGGCAATATATTAATTTTTTCTATTTTCTATGAAGATTGATAGTCCTCTTTTACTTTAACAATTAGTTAGTCATTTCCTTTACTTTATTTCTTGTTCTCAAACTCTTAATATTTGATTGTTTAATATTTTTATCGATTTATTCTTGTGGGGTGTCCAAGAAAAATTTGACATCACAATACCACACTAGGGCCAAACGCTCCACTAATGGTCCACAAGACATCATGATATGTACTTTCACATCTATATTACAACACAAGAATTCAACCAAACCATGTAAAACACATACATAGCCCTAACAACATAGTACTTTCACATACATACTCCTCAAACCAAAAGTACTTATAACATAAGAAGACTACAACAACGTGGAATTCCCAACATGTACACATACGAAGGTTTCACAAAACTCCAGACCATAACTATAGCTACATATTGTCAAGATGGAAACAATGTCACAAGACATAAACCAAAATCCCCAAGAGTTACACATAAAGCCATAATACTAACACCATACATGTCCCACAACATGAAAGAACAAATCCATATACCTCCATCACCAACAACTACATGAAAAATAAATAAAAAATAAAACTCCAAGTTGACTAATCACACACACACACACACAAGTCTCTTAAGCCTCCCTCAAGTCTCTTATGCCTCCCTCAAATCATCACAAAATGAATCCATATACCTCCCAAGCATCACAAAACAACTACATTTGAATCCCAAAGCATCACAAGGAAACTCCATATACTTCCCAAAGAATCAATCACACCCCACACAAATATATTATTCCTCCCTCAAGCCTCTTATGGCTCCCTCAAGTCTCTTATGGCTCCCTAAATTCTCTTATGCCTCCCCTCAAGTCTCTTATGGCTCCCTCAAGTAATAAAATGAAAATAAATTTTACTTTTCGCTACCCAAAACAGGTCAGTCACCCTATGTCCCTAGGTGTATAGAGTCCAGATACCTATAACCCAAGTGACATAATAACTCATGGTTTAATAACCCACTAGTTATCTATAACTCCTTGGGGCGTACCTGTATACAATGAAGTGGGTCCATGGGTTCCACCACTCCATGGTGAATCTAAATTACCCCTATTCCAACACATTATGACATTAGAACCAACATAACAATCCATATCAAATGCCAAGTGGCAAAAATCCCAAGCCTTGGGCTAGGCTATACAATTTTTTAAACTTGATATGTAATTTAAAACTGAGAAAAGAAAATGGCTAATTAGCCATGGTTAGTGCAAAATCGTAATGTTAGTGCAACAACCAAATAAATGTAAAAAATATAAGAACATGTCAGTCAAGAAAATTGCTGGTGGTTCTAGTAAGAAAAGGGAAAGTGTTCGATTTATAAATAAAATACATGTATAAGAATAACACATTATGGTAAATATGTGGCCTTATACAACCACCAAGGGGTGGTACTCAACGAGTTGTTGGAACTCAGAAACATCAAGCCTCATCTCGTAAAATATCATATCAATAATACAACTATCATCATCTCTGTCTGAATCATCCCGCCACCCACTTTGACAAGGCTCAACATAGTCAAATCACATAGGTTGAATTCATATGATAACCATATCAGGAGAGAGAAAGGAGTACAAGTTGTCATCTACTAAGCCTAAGGTGTCTGTGAAACACAATATGCATCACACCTGTTGAGCAAGTGCAAAACATACCAAATGAAACAAAAGTGGGTTTTCAACCTATGTAAGGCTCGACTTCCTATCTCATACTCAGCTTGAGTGACTTATCAATGGTACACATTTCCTCACTCCACACATACACCTTTTACTGATTTCCCTTAGGGTCGGTTAGTGTAGGGTCCACCACATAACAAAAAACTACATCACTAACACAATGATGATTCACACAAATTAACCATAACGTCTTATGCATGGTATATATACAAAGTAAAACACAATCATTACTTTCATGGGTTATGATACATTCACATTACAAGATTCTGCACCCAAAGTGCAATCACTATACAATAGGGATCATACTCTCACCATATGCCCCTAAATCACAACATGAACCATCACATATTACATGAATTATGCGTATGAGGAACACAATGTCTAACTTTACAACATATAGTCAATTGCAATACAACATTGGTGATGCACACAATTCATCACAATACAATGACGACATCATGATACAATCTAATTCACTTTAAACTAATTATTGTCATGCAATACATCAATACACCTACATATCACATAATGAAAAAATGCTCCAACACTTCACAATCCACAATAACATTCTTTTGTCACACACAATAAGGCAGTAGATCACACGTGAACTATTCATAGAATCCATGAAAATGGGAGAGAATAATCTCATCACAAGCACATCAACATGGTATAAAAAAATACGCACTAAGTGACATACACAACATGTGTGTTTCACAATTTTACAATTACGACATAGTTCACATCACGCTTATATCACATTACTCTTTCAATATTCACCATCACCATGCAATATCATCACTACTCCAATCTGTCCCAGAGGGTCGAGAGCATGAACCTTCACTCAGATGCCAAATGTCATGCCCACATTTTACACACACAAATACAACAGTAAAAATACCAAGATAATTTTTTTTTGACTTACATTGCTCACTACACAACACCACAAGGGCTCTAAGAAAATAAACTCAACAACCCACAAGACACTTACATAAGTCATCGACTCACATAAACACATGACAACATTGTATAAATGTCGATGCCACACTTTCTACAATGAACAAATGCTAGCGATAACCCAACCATAAGAAAAGGGACTCAATGATTAGCAAACCCACAGCACATCATTACCATGATTACATGATTGTTATGATTAACCTTCCGGTAAAATTATTATGTAAGTATAATTTTCTCCTTTTTCCACCTACAAATTCATAATTTCATTCAACATTCGACTTACAGTTCGACCATTTAAGTTTTCTCTTTATCCCTTATGCCAATCTTTATAACTTACATTATTATTTTTCATATTTAAATTTTCCTACAAAGTTCCTAATTCTCTCACTCTTATGTCAAAGGTTTATCTCTTAAAATATGTTTAGTTGACATTTAATTTATTTTTTATCCGCATTAAGAAAGGGGACCAACCATAAGTTATCATGGGAGAAATAATACGATTAAAGGAGGTGAAGGTTCAAGTTTCCCTTTCCTAAAAACTTCCTTCCATTAGAAGCACATTTGTTCTCGTACTATGGTTGTTTTAGTTCCAAAATTTAGTTTTATTCAATTAGGCATTTACATGACATAATTTTTTTTATTTTTTATTTTTTTTTGTGGACTCTATAGTGGCTCAAATGCCTAGTCCTACCAAGAACAAATTGAAACCATTCTTAAAAAAATTAAATTTTTAAATCAACCATAAGGACTTCAACTGAAAAAACATTGTTCCTAAGCCATTATCACATATACTCTTGTTTCTCATTTCATTTACATTGTTTCTTAGATATCTTTTTGGCATCACTTTTTTTAACATACAGAGTTACAAAAATACTTGTCTAATATCATGAAGAAGTATATGATTGGAAGCACTATAACTACACATGAACCCCAAGTTAACCTCCTAATCAAACGAGGTTTAATTTAATTCCAATTGCACCTAAGGATATACACCTCAACTGTATATGAGTTTAAGGTGAGAAGACATATTTATGCTAAACAACCTTCATGAAAGACTAAGGTTTTATGTTGTTAGTAACCAAGGTAACACATCTAGATGAAAGGAACTAAAGAGTTTATTAACAAGAGTTTAAGTCATAGAATAACTATTTCACTCTCTCCATTTGTGTTGTCTGGGGGTCTCACAAGGAATTCATTCGATGACAAGTAAAAAAATTCTAGATCTAACTTTGTAAGACTTATTAGTCCACTAGGATACTAAGGGATCAATATCTATACTTACTCAATAAATGGTAAGGTTACACCGCATAGTCGTTGCTTCAAATAAAGAATCTTAAGGTGACCTCCAAGGTGGTCTTCACCACTCATCACGGTGTTGGACCTGAAGAGAAGTCACTCTTCTTGTGGTTACCAAAACTAGAAGGAAACCACATACTTTAGATAAAGTTGGACCATGTCGTTCCTAAAAGATAGGTTTATGACAGTGTCACTAAACATAAAAACTATGACGGTAAACTCAAACCAGGGGTTTTATTTACCTAAACTAGGAGGTTCCATCGCGATAAAATTTTAAGTTCATTCTACAGTTTCAATTTCTTCTATGGTAAGAAGTATCACACATGAAGACATGTTATGCATGAATCTTATACTAGGGTTGAGTGTTTCAATTAAATCTCTTTATTACATTTACAAGGTAAGAATACAACACACTAATTAACTAATCATTTATTGAACACTAAAAATACACTACAAGATATTAATTTCAAATTCATTTTTCCATCTATATATCAAACCTTTTTACCATACGCAACTATGAATCAAATTCAACCTTTGATTAAATGCACATTTCCTAAGATATTTCTAAAACTAGCATCTCATACATATTAGCAAATTTCAAATATATATTTTTTTGTAACATGAGACTACATTATACATATATTCATTTTACAATGACCTATGTTAATTACAATAATAAATAATGAATTACACATCACCTTTTCGCCATAATTCTTTCATCCTACAAAACCATGTGAGCATGAAATCAACGATAAATTGCTGGCATGGAAATGTCCACCCTAATATAACATAATTAATATCTTTATTTTCCCATTTACATATAATAATAATAATAATTTTAATTCGAAAGAAAAGGTTTAGAAAACATGCATTCATTTCATTTCATTTCACTTCATTTCGTAACTAAGAAGAAAGAAAAAGAAGGGAAGAGATAGAAACACCATTTTGTCAAAATTTCTATTTCACACAACAAGTTACACTATAGAGTTTCAAAAAAATTATTTACATGTGTCAAAAAGTTTCCATGGTGGTTTGACAACCCAACAAGGGTCCTACAACTTTCTTTTTACATTTTCTTGTTACCTACAAAAAATGTTCAAGTCAGGCTCGGAGGCTAAGAAATCACTTTCAAACATTGTATTCCGAAGATAAAAAATACCAAAGGTAAAATTCTATATGTCCTCCTGCAAACAAAGAATACACAGGAACTGACAGAATTCAGAATTGCTGAACGGTTTATGATTGGCGGCCAATTTTCTGAGGTCATTGGTCATAATTGGCCTGGTTGTAAATGATCAAAAGTTAGCTCGAGGGCTCAAAAAAACCACCTCCAAAAATAATGTTCGATGGATGAACGTGCAACGAGAAATTTCCTACAAGTTCCCCTATAAATGGAGAATTTTTTGGATTCGAAGGAGCTGAGAACTGACAGACGAGTTTCAAACAACGACTGGTTTTTTCGGAGCCACAGGTCATAATTGGATCTAGTTTGACCTAGTAAAAAATTACGACTGGAAACCTACAAAATTCCTTTTCCAAACTAGCCACGAATATGATTTTCCCAAACCTAATTTTCTAGGAAATAGTCTAGTGGAATAAAAGAGGTTTGCAGAGGTAGGAAATCATTTCGTTGTCCAAGGACCAAATGGTGGGTCAAAACGAAAGCCAACTTTTCAGTTTTAAGAGTTACTTAAAGTAAAAAAATAGAGTAACATGGCTCCTAGCGAAACGGCGAAGAGAGCACAAACGGTCGGTAGGCGTCAATCTAAAGTTTGATTAGACTCTCCCCATAAAAAGGAGCAAATATGAAACTTGAAACCTCTTTTACAGGGGTTCCGAAGTTGGTTTTTGTGAGTTTCTAAAAATTGCATTTTTTTTAACTTTGTAAGGTAGGCAAAAAGGTTGTTTGATTTGATGACATAAAATCTAACTCTCGCAGATACCAGAAGATACAAGCACTTGATTGAGATACTCTAGTATCATCGTATAAGATTATGGTATCAACCAAATTTAATGTTTAAATTGAAAAACTCAGTTTCATCAATCACAAGGTTATGTTTTATTTCTTTACACTATTTAAATTTGGTTACATATCCATTTGTATGATTATATAGAGGTTTAACGTTTCTATTATATTGCAAATGAAGAACCCAAATTATGAAAATTATGTAAGAAAAGGTAAAGAAAACCATCCCTGTGCGTGAATGATGCGGTGAAAAAGGGGCTCCACACAGGTCCACCAACATTTCATGAGCATCCAAATATCCTTTAGGAATTCCTTCAAGTAGTTCAATTTTTTTCCTAGGCTCTCCTCCATTCAACCGTCTAGAAAGAAAACAATATATAATACCGATGCCATTTTCTGCCAGTTGGAAAGAGATGGTGCAAATTATGGAGGCAAAAATTTTTGAGAAGCATTATATCCAACAATTCACTACCCACACAAAATTCTAGGCTGGTGGGAAATGACATAACCAACATCATGTTAAGTAAAAGCCCAGTGTTTTAGACAGGTCAATTTTAGGCTTCAACTGATCATTTACCGTGCACACAAGAACAAATGGTTCTTTGAGAATGGTTTTCCTTACCTGGTCAAGAGTGAGCTGAGAATATCTGAAGAACTAAACTACCTATTGGGCTTTGTCAATAGAGTTGCATCTAAAAGAGAGGGGTCATTGGTCATTACAATTAGTAGGTGAGATATGGAGAGCCTGCCTTCCTTCATTAATAATCACTTCATGACATTGTGATGATGCTCTCGCTTATCCTTTACTCCCTATGTAGAAAGGGGTATGGTATTGCAAGATATTCTTGGTGAAAATTTAGAGAAAAAACATGCATTATGGTGGGTATTTGAGTGGGAAAAGAATAATATCAGGAAATGGGCTGTGAAATGGAATTAGATTCAGACTGGGAATAAAATGAATCAGATAATGCTTGAGCTCGAATAAATTGAGAACCCCATCTATATAGATTAACGTGAGAGGCACCAAATTAGGTGACACAAAGATGATAAGGGTAATCTAGTATACAATAACATAGGACATTCTAGTGTTGTTATCCAAAATAAGCTTACACTTATTTTTGGATTAACTAGCATCCTTTTTCCCCCTTTTTGTGATTCAACCTGATTTTCATGCATTGTAAGCACTTAAGATCCACTTGAAATGTTTCCACCAAGATAGGAAATTTCTTCCCCTTTCCAGAAATATAAAGAAGTCCTTTTAACTCCTTATATTTTGCAAGTTACGGGCCGACGAGCCTTAGAAGGATTTTTTGCCAAAAGCAGGCCGATGAGCCTGGGGAAGACTTTTTGCCAAAGGGGAATATTGCGGACCGGCGGGGCTGTAGGGGATAGTTTGGCACTTTGGAATTTTTCACTAAATGGTGTAATTTACAATTGCAAGTCTGCGAACCTGGGGGATAAATGAAAAAAAAAATGCCTAAGGCCTGCAAAGGACATGTGGCCATATTTAAAGTTAAAGCGGGAAGGTGTGTCACCGGAGGCACTTTGGTCTTTTTTCTTTTTCTTGAAAAAGCGTAAAAGTTTAAAAGTAAGCTGCACCTTTGTCGACACCTAGGGAAGACATGTGTTAGGCCTTTTTCAGCTGCAGGGAAGTAGGGCGTTAGGGAAATTCTAGAATTTTTGCAACATTTGCAAATGGTGTAGTTTGCAAGTATGGGCGTGCGAGCCCACGGGAAGTTTTTTTGCCAAATGCAAAGTTGTATAGCTATGGGGGCCACAGAGGGTTTTTTGCCCAAGTGAATATTCGGGCCCGTGAGGTCCTTTTTTGCCAAGGTGAAATTCGAGCCTGTGGAGCTCCGGGAGGTTTTGTGATTTTTTAAAACTTTTCGTAAAAGGCGAGAAGTGAAATTCGGGCCTGCGGATACGTTTTGCAGGACTGGTGTTTTCACCATTTTTGTGTGGATTTGATGCAAAATATTCAAACGGCCATATCTTTCGATCCAGTGCTTGAAATTCAATGATTTTGGTACCGTTGGAAATCTTTCAACATCCTCCTCGCCATGGAAGCTTTAAATTTAAATTTTGGCAAAGTTAGGTGGGATAAATGTGAAAACGTCTCCAGCATGAAAAATACAGAATCAGGTTTCCAACTACCAAATTTAATGTGGTATGGCACCCATTTCTTCTTCCAGAAGCTCGAATGCATTGGGAAACGGAATTTCATAGGTGCCCTTGACTTTTGGGGATCATTTTTAATGAAATTTGTCTGTTGGTGAGAGCAGAAATTCAAATTCTCTCTTTCCCTCTCTCTCATTCTTCTTCTATATATTGTAAACACTTCTCTTTTGAAAAGGAGAGATTCTGGGTGTGGGGAAACTCTTGTAAATATGTTTCCCGACTCCATTTTTGAGTTGTAAACCTTCTCGTACACCTGGCAAATGTATTTGTGCCTCTGAGTAGAAATGCAATGGTCTGTGCACTTTCTAGAGCAATAAACTTGTATTTTTATGGCGTTCTTCAACCCTTTCTCATGTTTTATTGTTCTTCCTCGTGGCTCTCTCTTTTAGATTTCTTTTTTGTGCATGTATTTTATGTTTTCAGGCGCCGAATGTTGTGTTTCATGGAGATTTTAGTGGGGGATTTGGATATGGGTTTGTGTCACTTCTGTCTAACCTTCCCCAACTTCATTTTCTTTTTGTATTCTCCCTCATAAGGATATCTTAACATCATTTTCTTGTGTATCACCGCTTTAGTGTAGGATCTATTTTTCTTATTCTCTCTTTCTCCTTGTCTCCTTGGAAAGCTAGATTAGGATTAGAATAGTTTGCCTGCACTAGAGTAGCTTGTGGCAGGTAGTTTAGGAAGAGGAACCAGCCTCCTCTGGAGGATCATCTCAAGTTTGCAAGTCCCATAGCTTGAGAGATGATCCAATGTTATGCAAATCACACTGGATGCCCCCATTATCAAACAACAAATCTGAGAGACATTCGAGGGGTGCTATGATTTCATCCTAACAACTCCCACAACCCTCGTGCCATTCATTAAAGATTAGGTTATGTAATATAGCTGCACCTAAATAGCAAACATTCCTCTATTTTGATGCTTTGATGGACATCCATATCTTTCTCCAAAGCTCACATTTTGGCATGGGATGGTAGTGATTAAGAAAATGTAGATTGATCAGCTTAGATACCTTTTTTGCTTAGGGGAAACAGTGTGACTGTTCCATAAGGAAACCCATGTATTCTGTACATAGTCATAGTCATGGGTATCCAAATAAACCCTCCCTTTTAGAATTCTATCATGCAATTCACATGGCTAGAAAATTTTATTTTTCATCCTAACACCTTTCATTCCTTAAAACTGATATGTATATTCTTCTTTTCTGCATACAACAAACAAAACAATAACAGACAGAAAGTTTCTTTTCCACACCATACCAGCAAAGACTAGAATTTATCCATGCAACCTTCTAATAATTTAACATTTTTTTATTCTTATTGGGGAATGCACTCGCTGACACCATTCCAATTTCTATAAAAGTATCAATGAAAATATTGGCTTCGCGTGATTTTGCATTGGATCTAAGCAATCTGCCTATATTTTATGTATGCAAGATGTGATAGGTCTGAATGGAATTTAGGATGTGTCAATTTCCTTACATACTTCACTAACAAAGGCATTCATATTCCTGACTCAGGCCATTTCCTTGTCTATGCACTTAGAAGTATTTTAATTTCAAATTATTTGATTATTGTATTGTTTTTATTCAAAGCACTACACTATGGATTTTTCTTCTTCTTATCCTAAGTGCATGTGTTGTGCACACTATAACTGTACGATGGAAAAGTGACAAGTGATCATGGGAATCTACAAGTAACTCTTCCTTGCACCCGACCTCCCGAGGTCGTTGCCGAGAAAGCAGGTGGGGATGGACTATACGTGGGATGCAGACAAGCTAGTTAGGCAATCTTATGTCTTCGATGTGCACTAATGGAATCTACAAATCTAAGGAAAAGAAGGCCCTCCTAACCTAAAATGGCATGATAGATCGGTCAGCGAGGATGACCGCTCGAAGGCTCCAATCAATATCAAGCTCTGGCATGATCCGATCTATAGGTTTTGGGATATGGGAAAAATGACCTGGAATTGTTTCGTGTATATCTCCAGATAGGGTCATAGGATGGATGATGGATATATAGTGGATTCTATGGTCGATTCTCTGGTCTAGTCCAGAAGTCTTTAGCTTTGTTAGCTGCTATGTCTAACAAGGATAACTATATGATGATGATGGGTGGAAGTGCAGTGGATCTAAATACTTATGTGCATAAACCAACATCAATGTCAGATTTCCCCGTGGGTCCGTTGGGTTGTGGGATTTGTGGATCACAAACCGTAGATTCGTGGTTGTTGTGGACCTACTATGGTCATATGAGGAATCAATCTCTAATCCCTAGTATTCAGTAGTCGTATGCATTTTCGGCCTCTATATTTAGAAATGCAAGTTGTGCAATCTTCTCAGAGTACCTTACAGGTGTTTTGGCAACCTGAATTCTTAAGCTAGTGTCTATGTCAGTGAGAATGTCTCCTGCATCTGACTATGGGACCAAAGGGTCACAACCGAATGTCCTCCTCTCTTTCAATCCCTTCTACAGTCATGTGGATATTTATCTAGGGTAATCTATAGTTTGGATGATTTGACCAAAAAGTGTGTGCTTGGTCGTCTTCTATATTTAATCCTCTTAACTGTGAGCTGATCTATTGTAAGTCTACTATTGTTCGGAAGACTTGGATTCTAAGATTCTGATCTATATCAATTATTTCTGTAACAAGATTGGGTTGAGGCACGATTGGTTTGAATACATATTCTCTAGGCTCCCTAGGACCTGTGATTGTCATACAAAAGCAACAATGTAAATCTAACTACAACAAAGTAAAATTAACTATGTAAAGTATATCTACATTATATATGACTTCTCTATTTTTGTGTTTTTTTTGAACTATTGAACAAAATTAAAAGAGCAGTTATTCAAAATATCTAGAAATTGACAACTAAACTAATAATGAAATTTAAAAAAAACAAAGTAGACGAGAATAACTACTTGCCTGTGTAGTTGTGAATCTATTTTAAATAACTAGATAATTGATCTACTCTATTTGAAAGACTCTCGATTCTACCTCAAAAGTGAGGAGTGAATCATAGTTTCTCAGAAACTATCAATCCTCACAGCTTTCCTAGCAATATCGAAAGTAAAATTAACTGAAATGAAATGATTGACTACTTTATTTGATATGCTTTAACTAGAACTTTGAAAGCTTGAACTTGGATCTTGTAGAATAGTGGCAAATCCGATTGTGTGTGGCTTTGTCCCCTCAATGTGATCTCCTCGTTCCTTCGTGCTCGCATGAATCTAGAAAAGCATGTGATGTTAGCATCAACATAAGTTGGTATCAAAAAAATGGCAGCTTAGAATGCAGACTGAATAGAATGCGAGTAGGAGAGGGATAGCGCAAGAGAACAGAGCTTGGATTATGTAATTCCTAGTGGGATTTATTGCGAGTCATGCAACACAAAACATCCAGAACCTGAAACTATTCTTTTTGACTAAAAAAAACCTACAAATTTAATGGCTTCCTACTAAAAATTAAATTGTCCTACTCCAATGGATTGCATGAAATAATAACAACACTAGCACAAGAAGATTACGTGGCTTCTTAACAGCAAGACAACACTAACTATGCATGTAATAAATAAAACTATGAATCTTAGGAAAAATTGAAAGACTAAGGTATTGCAATGAGAAATTGAGAGGCAAATTTGAGGGGCCATTTGCTTGAGCACAAACCAGCTATTTATAGAATTCTTATTTACCCAAAGGTGAAAACCAATTTGATCTCTTAAACCATAAACAATGCAAAAACACTATTCCAGGGAACCAGAATCATAAATAAAAGCAAAGGTGGTGAAAAAAAGATGGTAAATGTTGAATTTTTACGTGAGTCGCGTTAAAAAGAACATTCTGGAAAATGCGTGAAGGACTACCACCCTAAGCAGGGCGGCGGTTACAGGACCACCGCCCTGCCTGGGCAGCGGTCATGAGACCGCCACCTAGTCAGGGCGGTGGTTTCATCACTGAAGACCAAAAATCAAAGGAAAAGAGGGGGAAGGAAAAATAAAAGCACGAAGGGGATAAAAGGGGCATGCGGGATGTTAACGCATACTTGGATAGCTTTTCTGGATCCTGAACACGTTGTGAGAAGACCTGTATCATCATTGGAGCACGTGTAACTGTGTTCTGGCGGTACAATACCCTACAATTTTGGGTACTTACATATTGCCCCCTGGGAGAAGCATTTTAGCCATGAAGAGGCATATAATGGTGGGTCCGAGTATGGTGGTCCCGAAATGGGAAGTTAGAATTTATACCTGATATGCCCGTGTGTCGAAATGATGCCCTCTAAGACTCCCGCTACCTGCAAAATGAAAAGAGGACTCAAGTTTAGATAGATAAAATAGATAAAAAAATAAAACTAAAATAATATGAAATGGGGACGTACCATTTGTGTGGGGATAAGAACTTACCTCTGTCGACGCTCCAAACTTGCCAAAAGGGGCATTCAAAACAAGTTAGGATGCTATATTTATAAAAGTGGGCCCATTTTCCTATTCATTTGTGCGTGTCGATTTGATTGATTTTGAGCTCTGGGAACCACGGTGATGGTTTTTGACGAGAGTAGAGTCTAAACATTCGGGATGAGATTGTGATCATGCCTCTGCGAGTGGAACACCGACCCGTGAGATCACAGGTGAGTTTTTCTCAATTTACCGTTTTTATCCCTAAAATGTTAAAATGATGAAATCTTTGCCATGGAGGGATTATTTTTGAAAGTGTCAGTTTTAATAGGGTCACTTAGGGGGGATGCCTAATGGGTAGGCTTTGTTTTGGTCAAAATGGTCATGCTTTTGTGTTTTTAGGCATTTTTAGGGCACATGACCCACGTGGAAATTCAGGACACGATCGCCACTCAGATCAGGGCAGCGGTTACAAGACCGCCGCCTTTAAGGCGGTAATTACGGAACTGCCCGCCCTGCTTAGGGCGGTGGACCTTCACATAATGCATAAACGATACTTATTTGAATTCATTTTTACGTTTCTAGCATTCTTACCTGCTTTCATGGTTTTTCTAATTTCGTTTAAATACTAACTTACTCCTTTTTGTGTGTTTTTGGGTGTATGCAGGCAAAGGAGGAGTAAATCCGATGGAGCCGAGAGAGACAGTGTGATTGGCTTCCAGCGGTATTGGATGCCCTTTCTCAGGATGAGTAGGACACTCTTCAGAGGGTCGGTATATTGCGCATATCACGGGTCCCGAATGTTGCACCTTCTAATCACATATTTTGTGACTTGTTTTCATATTGGTATGCTGATCGGAACACTTTCTGATTTCCAGGAGTTAGGGGTGAGTGGACCATCACTTTAGAGGATGTTTATCGCATCTTGGGAGTCCCGATCATCGGGAGATAGTTCACACTTGAGACAGCAGGGTCACGAGCTCAGATAGCATAGTGGGCCTTATATATGGGAGACACAGTTATCTCCACTGGTTCAAAGAAGGGGGTGAGGGTCTGATCTATTCCTAGCCTACCTATCCCCTTGATTTGTCAAGTCATTATGGGGATCCTTGCCTCGAGATTGATTGGGGACAAAGGAGGAGACACCTTACTGTATTGCTGGTCCCCCATTATTTCACAAATTAAGGGACATGGCCAGATTTACGCCTAAGAAGCCGACATTCTTGGGACTACCTATCATGATTTTTACTGGGTTGTTCATTTATAGGAGCAGTCATTGAGCCATCTGACCCTGGTTATGAGCTGGTTCTATGAGTGTTTCATCCCTTATGGGAGAGGTGAAGAGGTGGCAGATCTCAGAGCCGTGAGGGCAGCCAGATGGATAGATATGTCGGTACTCAAAGCACCCCACCAGCCAGTTACCTCCTTGACCACTGATGACATGGAGGCCACACCCTATCAGGCCATGGCAGGGTTATGGGGTAAGGAGGCTCTTACTTTGATCTCTTGCTCCACCACAGGGAAGCTTGTGGACAGGACAGGGAAGGTGGAGATACATCCTTTTGGTCGAGTGCCTCAGCATTTTGGCCTTCCTTATGTGGGTATGCTTCCCCTAGTGGTGCCAGTATACAAATCAGTTCGAGAGGCTAGGGGAGGTCCTAGAGGTTGGGGTTTGACCGTTGTTACTTTTTGTGTCCCCATTATAGCTAGGAGGATAGTACGCACTCAAGGGAGAGTCGGTGCTCCTAAGGCACCCTTACTTCATATTGCCGCCGGTCCCACCCATAGTAGCGACGACCCCATTGATATCAACTCTGAGTCTGAGGAGTTCACAGGGGGAGAGAAGGAGGAGGAGACTGCAGATGAGGTCAGTGAATCAGGTGGAGAGGAGGATAATGATCCTGAGTGGCATGACACTCAGGATATCTTACAGGTGGAGAGGGCGGAGCAGAGTGCGGAGAGGGTGACTCTAGTTTCAGAGGAGCCACTTTCTTAGGGCTTGGGCAGAGAGGATGAGTCCGTAGCAGGACGCTATGTTTCTCCAGCCATAGGAGGAGTACATTAGTCAGTGACGGCATTTGTGGCAGGTGCTGACCCTAGAGATCCCTCTTAGAGGCCTAGAGATCCGAGTGAGTTATCATCCTTCTCTTTAATGGTTGTTTCTAGCTATGATTGTCTTAGCTGCTATCTCTCCTTTTGTTTACTTTTGTTTCTATCTTTTTATTATTTCTAATTTGTTTTTCTCCTTTGTTTGCAGAGACTGTTGATGAGTGGCGAGACCTGATTCACCGGGTATGCACTGATACCCTAATGATCACCATGGAGAAGACCCATGCGGAGATATCCATGGATGTAGGGGAGCCTTCAGCAGTCAGTAGGCATACCGACATTTTTTCCTCTATCTGGCATGTGGCCAGGATGGTGACTACCCTTCGCATCGAGTTGGCAGGATACAGGACAACAAAGCGTTTGATGAGGAGTCACTCTCATGGTGAGGCCGCAGATGCTCCTCGGGACCGTGAGCCTTATGTGCACTCATAACGCCGGCGTAGCCAGAGTCCTAGACATGGTTGTGCACCTTCAAAGGGATCTAATAGGGGTTGAGAGGCCACTTGGCTCTCATAGATTGTTTATATGATGTATTTGTATTTCTCGGGCTCTTTGAGCATTTTGACCATGCTTAGCGCATGATGGCATTGTACAGGAAAGTTGATTATATATATATATATATATATATTCTTTTTGGATCAGACTCTTGGTATCTATGATTTTGTGATTTGTTTCCGCATGTAAACTATAATGTTGTTTTTATATGCTTTTCAGAATGTATGCAGTGGAGAACAATTGATACAAGTGCTTTATTTCTTTTTTTATTTCGTGATGCTGATATATGATAATGTAGACACAATGTGATCTTGAAATTTAGTTTCTATAAGCAATTTTTCAGTACTTCATATTTGTTGTGAGAAAATGAGATGATAAACCGGTATGATGAGCAGATGAACTCGCCCCACTCCTAACTCCACGCAACTAGTAAGATGCGAGGGCTCATCACCGAGAGCTAGAAAGGGCACAAGCTATGAAATTTTTTGAATGGTAGTGATGAGAGATAGACAAAGATTTGGTGGAACCAAATTAGGACGCTACAAACCTACTCTACTCAAGTGACTCTATATTTTAGGATGCTACTTACTTTGCGGTTTAATTAGACTTAGATCCGTATATGGCCACATGGTAGACAAAATCTGGATTTCAAAGTTTTGAGCTCTCTTGGAACATTGGACATCTGATTCATTTGTTTTTGACTCAAGATTTCAAAGGTTCATTTGAATTGTTTGCTTATGACCTTCAACATTTATTTTCAAGAAGACCCCCCCACACCTTTCCCCATGCTACTAGTAAGAAGCATGGGCTTATCACCATGGACAAGGCATAGGCGAGTAAGGGCATTCCCATCCTTTCCCAACCCTACATCACTAGTAAGAGACAAAAGCTCATCATCGAAGATTGGTAGGGCAAGGAAATGTGTAAAAATAATTTTTTTGTTTGATCTATATCTGACTTGTATATTTGAGCAAAATTTCAGTATGTTCTTATTTCCAAAGAGATATGCATATGGGATAGATGTGACACGATGAAGCTTCTAGAACAGACCATAGGCAAGACACCTATCCTAGGAAGAGACTAAAAGTGAGAAAAAGCATGTAGACCTTGGTATGGTTACCATTGAGACTTTGCCATATCTAGCTTTAATTTGATGAAATGATTTTGAAATAGGTTGATGATGATTATGAAAATGAAGAAGTATGATTGGAATGACTTATGCCAATACCATCAGAAGTTTGTAATGAATTACTTTGAGAATAAGTTCCTTGATCACAATATTGTATGAAGACAAATGGACAAAATGAACCTAACTTCATGAAGATGTAATGTAGATGTAATTATACAGATAGTGCCGGTCGCTTACGCATAGAGTCGTTTAAGATGTAAGGAACTGATGGTTTCATTGATTTCCTCACCTTCCAGTGCACATAAGAGATATGCACCATTTCCATATTCTTTTTTGACTCGGTATGGGCCCCAACCATTTGGGCCAGAATTTCCTTCCTTCACCGGTATTTTTGTCAATCCGGCTGTCTAGTCTTAGAACCAGATCTCCTTCATATATATCTCATTCATAGACCTTTTTGTTATACTACTGGCACATCCGGGTTAGCATAAACTCTATGCCACTATTCAGCATCTAACCTGGCCTCATCTAGGCTTTCTAGTTGGGAGAGACATGCTTCTCTATTAGCATCTTCATCCATAATACCTTGTAATAAGATGTGGAGACTGGGTATTTCAACCTCAAGTGGGAGAACTACTTCTGCTTCGAATACCAATGAGAAATGAGTTACTTCTGTTGGTGTTCTTATTGAGGTTTGGTGGGACCAAAAGGCTAGGTATAACTTTAAATGCCAATCTCGTTTGTTTTCTTTCACCATTTTAAGGAGAATAGCTGTCAGTGTTTTGTTTGTTGCTTCAGCTTGTCCATTATCTTGAGGGTAATACAGGGAGGTTGTATGATGGTTTATCTTAAATTTACTGCATAGTTCACAAACCTCGTCATTCTTAAAAGAAGTCCCATTATCTAAGATAATGATTTGTGGGACACCATATCTGCAAATGATCTAGTTCAAAATGAACTTGGTGATCACGAAACTTGGTACAGTGGTAAGAGGCATAGCCTCTACCCATTTGGTAAAATACTCAGTGGCCTGTGATTATGTAAGTTATGGCCGTCTATGTAGATGAGGGAGGAGAGAATTTCCCTATCAAATCTAGGCCCCATGTAGAAAAGGGCCCATGGAAGTAGCAATTTCTTGTAGCGCCTATGCTGGCATGTGAATCTCGTGGGAGAATTCTTGGCATTTATGACATTTTTGTACAAACTCTACTACATCGTGTTCTAGAGTGGGCCAGAAATAGCCCATCCGATGTATTTTGTCAAGTGGTGGTGTGACCACTAAAGTGGCCTCCTCATATTCCATTGTGAGATTCGTGGAGAATCTTCTTGGATTCTTCTGTGTCAACACACCTTAGAAGCATTCCATCGAAAGCCTTACGATAGAGAACTTGTTCTATAATAACGTATTTAGCTACGATAATGTGTAACCACCTTATTTTTTGTGGTGTAGCACCTTCTAGATATGTATGGTCCATGATATAATTAATAATATCCATATACCAAGGACATTCTGAGATGGGAGGTTTGGCTTCAATGTAGTATATGCATTCATTGAGGAAATTCCAGATCTACTAGTTTGCCTCCATCTAATGGGTTTATCATCTAACCAATCTGTAATTATTTGTCCCTTAATGGACTTCTAGATTTACAAAATGTTAATTTGAATTCACCCATTAAGGTTATAAAGCCTCCAACCTTTTAAGACAAAGATCCTTATGCATGAGGAAAGTTCGTAAATGGTCTATTTTTACAATGACCCTTGTTTCTTGGTATAGCATGTAATGTCTTAAGCATTTGGTTGCAAATACTATGGCAAGACACTCTTATTCTGCTTGCGTATAGCGTGTTTCATAGTCGAGAAACATTTTAGATAGTAAAATAGATTACACGTTCTCTCTTGTCATCATCTTCTTGAGCTAGCATGCAGGCTAGCGAGACATTGGTAGCTCATGAATATAAGATTAAACGGGGTGGTCTAGCTTAAGAGGTATTAGCGTAGGTGGTGACAACAAGAAACACTTAACTACTTTGAAAGTCTCATTGCAGTCTTCGGTCCAATCGATACTATACTCTTTCTTGAGTAGATTGTTGATTGGATGAATGACAAAGCTTAAATATGGGATGAATCTTCAGATTGCACCACTGAGTTTCCCAAGAAACAACCTGATTCCAGATTCATCTGACGGTGGAATCATTTCAACAACAACCCATATTTTGGCTGGGTCTACATCGATCCCTCGTGACGATATAATTTAACCTAGGAGCTTCCCTCCTGTCACACAAAATACACATTTTTCTAGGTTTAGTGTGACTCCATATTCTGTCAAACATGAAAGAATGATGTGGAGCACTTCTAAATGATCACAACACTTCCTGGCTTTGGCCAACAAGTCATCTACGTAGGATTCCATGATTTTGTGTATAAGATCATGAAATATATACGTCATTGCCCATTGGTATGTAGCACCAGTGTTCTTGAGACTGAATGGCATAACAACATAGCAATAGGTTCCCCAAGGAGTTATAAATGTGGTTTTGGATTGGTCTTGTTTAGATATTTTGATTTGATTGTATCCCAAGAATCCATCCATGAGAGACAAAATCTCAAATCCAGCTGTTGCGTCAATGATGACATCTATGGATGATAACGGGAAGTCATCCTTAGGGCACGCCTTGTTAATGTCTTAGAAATCTATGAAAATGCATCTTCCCATTATTTTTGAGAATGGGAATGATATTAGATAACCACTGAGAGTAATCGAACCGGTTTGATGAATCCTACTTGGAGGAGTTTCATTACCTCTTCCTTCACCATGAGAGCTACCTTGGGTTTCATGGGTCTCGATTTTTGTTTAATTGGATTTTCATCTGATTTGGTGACGAGGTTATGTACCGTAATATGTGGTGCAATCCCTGTCATTTCTTTATAATTAAACATAAAAGCCTTCTGATGTTCTTTTAGGATTCAAGTGTGTATTTATATTTTTTCTGGAGTTAACGAAGATTCTAGTTTCAAGATATTTGGTTCTTCTTCCATTCTGATATTGATATCAATCGTTTCTTCGATTAAAGAAGCGTTACCTTCTTTAAAATTTAGGCGGTGCTAAAGGTAATTCTAGATCATCTCCATTATCTATCGTGTATATGTCGAGTTCCTTTTATGGGGGAAGATGTATCATGGGATTTCTGAAGTAAGAAGATGAATGTGGGATTACGGACAAATCTACCAAGTGATGGGTGAGATGTAACATTGCATAGCTGTTTAAGTAATCAAGAGTGGATCTATCACAATCAACGTGATCTAAGATGGTAGATTTTTTCTCAGCTATATTTGTTAAAAGAGGGTTTGACATTTTTTTCACTAACGGTTCAGTATGAAGGGATACTATGAAACAGGTGTCTTCCAACTCACTGTTTGGAGTGAAGCATGATGCTGAGGTTGCTATCAAATCTGTAAGAAGATTTTTTTCTCGTAGGATTGCTTCAATGGATATGAAGTCAAATTCTTTTCTCAAATCTAATACTGTTGTTTTATAGAGCTGTAAGTGTTCAGCTCTGGTCTCATACACCTTAGAGATTTGGTTTGCAATTAATTGAGAGTCTCCTAACACCTTGATGTCATTAATACCGAGCCTTTTAGCTAGGATGAGGCCAAAGAGGAGGGCTTCATACTCAGTGCTGTTGTTTGTACATTCAAAATTTATTTTAAAGGAAAATTGGTAGGATTTTTCCTTCGGGTGAAGTAAAGATTACACCTGCCCTAACCCCATAATGACATCTAGCTCCATCGAAATGAAGATTCCAATACTTAATTAGGAAGATGGATGTTGGGACATTCATTTCGTCTATTTCATCCACTTTGGTTACTTATACCATGCAAATTTCTTCTGCTGGAAGAGAACCAACTCCTAGGGTATATCCCATGCATGGAGAATCAAATGGCAGGAAAATTAGTAGATCATGTTCTAGAAATTCGATAATTTTTGTAGTAGTTCCTAATGATACTATTTCGATAATGTTAGCCTCATCGTTGAGGGCTGGGATATTCTTGATTAGGCTTATAGTTTCTAGTTCTGTTGTAGGTACCAAACTTTTCTTTCGGTTTTGCATCGGTTGGTTTATTAAGTTGGTTTGTTGGGAGTTCAAACTCAGAGTGAACACCTAGCCTTTTCTTTAAGTTAGCTAGGTGTATATCGAATGGTTTTAGATCACCTTTGGCTATGAATATCTTTCCTAATTACAAGAATCTTACTTCTTGAATTAACGTAGACAGGATTACCTTCATACGGTGTATCCATGGTTGGTTGAGGATCATATTATAGTTGGTTTCTCGATCTATAATATAAAACTTAGTCAGGATTTTTTTTGGGTCCTAAGGTAACTAGTAGTATTATGGTTCCAATCGAAGTGGCCTTAAGGATATCATAGCCTCTTAGCATATTCTAAGTTGTAGAAAAATTTGTTTCTCCATAAACTAGCTTTTGAAGGAAAGAGAACGGGACTATGTTAATTGCTGCCCCATCATCAACCATTGTGCATTTACTGTAATTGTTATAAACCCATATATTGCAAATGTAAGGCTGGATCACTTTTTCATGCAATCTCAGCGTCTGTTGGCATTTATTTATTCAAATATAAACTCGGTATCCCTATCCGGCTGCCCCCGGAGGGTGGAGATCAAAGTCTATATGGTTTACCTATGTTTTGGGAGGTGGAGTGATGTTAATTAGATGTACTAAACCTAATTCTTCTAAAAGAGTAGCCCTGTGGGTAGGAGAGTTCTTTAGTAAGTCCAGAAAGGAGATGTGAGATAAGGTTTTTGTTAGGTAATTAATTAAATCATAGGCACCTATGGGTTTTACTAATAGCTATTGAATGTTATCTATTTCTAGAGGGTAACTTGGACTTGGCTAAAAGGAATACTCTCGTGTCCTTGTTACAGCTTCTACGTGTAGTTCAGTGTCTAACTCCACTAAACTGACTATCTTGGGTCGTGGCTGACTTCCTAATTGTGGTGCAGTTGGTGGGTTTAGTGAAGTCAAGGCTTCATGATCATTGTTTCATGTCATTATGCCCTGGTTCATCCCATTTGGATTTAAATTGTTTTTATTGTGATTTGGGAGTGGATCGTTGAAGATCTTGAGGGGTGCATTTTGAGGAGAGACTGCTCCCGTGAAAGTATTTGGCACAAGTGATGTAGGATCTGCTAAGAACATATCTATGAAAAGTTGTCTTTGTTCCTCTGGCAGACGTTGCATGAACTTATTGTAATCGCGGCACGTTCTAGTGTCATGGCCTCGAATTTTGTGGAAACCACAATATGAGGTAGGATTGTAATTCCTAGTTTGCTAGTTTGGCACATATTGTGGTCCAAAATTCTGATCAAACCATTTCCTATTAGGATTAAAGTTTTTCATTTGTTGTTTTTAATTTTGGTTTTGGTTTTGATATCCAGTTGAGTTTTGGCTTGGACCTTATGTCTGGATCTTCCATTGTTTTTGTTGTTGTGGATGATTAAAATCCACTGTATTGATTGTTGGGGTAAAATTGTTGTT
Organism: Taxus chinensis; assembly: GCA_019776745.2. NCBI lineage: Eukaryota > Viridiplantae > Streptophyta > Pinopsida > Cupressales > Taxaceae > Taxus > Taxus chinensis. Next base: position 887,182,163 of record CM034149.1, read on the forward strand.
TCATTGATTGTTAATTAGTGGTGGAGTATTTACAACATTTTCCTTTTTAGCTTGGTCAGTTACTCCATCTGTTGTTGCACCGAGATTTTTGTTAAGGATTTTAGGTCCTTGATTAACATTTGTGGTAGTAGGATAAGTCGTAGTATTCTGGCTGGGGGTGATTAACCTCCCATTTGTTCCATACTTCTTGCGACCACTATCTATTTCCACTTGCTCTATTCAAAGGGCGCTCTCAAGTACTTCATCGTAAGTCCTTAGTGGGAACTTTTGGACTTCTTCCTTTACCTCTCTGCTGAGAGAGTGAAGGAATAAATCGTATAGTTCCATTTGGTCCATGTTTAGAGCACTATCTGAAGAATAAAGGAATGTACGCCATCTTTGGATGAAATGAGAGACAAATTCATTGTGTTCCTGCTTAATGTGCAAGAATTCCTTGATTCCTATTCTCAATAGTTTGTTCATGTCAAATGCCTTAATGAACTCTGAAATGAGTTGTTTAAATGAATGGATGGAAGATTCAGGTATTCTATAATACCAATCGAGGGTGATGCCCTCTAAGGTTTTGGGGAATATTTTGGCAACAACCCCATCCCAAGGGAGCAGCTCTTGAATGGCTATGGCATAGGCCTTGATATGTGTGTTTGGATCTCCGTCCCCTTTGTATTTGGGAAAATCAGGAAGTGGTCTTGGAATCATGACGCTTCATATGGTGAAGTCTAAGGGCTCTTTCAAATATTCTTAATAAGTCCCTATCACATAGGTTTTGACCATCGATGGTGCCTGCTGATTGGGTGGAGGTGGAATGGGTTGTTGATATGGTGTAGTGTATGCATTTGCAGGGGTATAGGGAAATCCCTGTGGTTGAGAAAACATGCCGGGAGAGGAGAACATATCTCCTTGCGGTGATTTTTGAATACATGTTTAAGCATGAAGGAGTATTGCCCAAGAATGGATTATTTTATACTAAACCGGGAGGTATCATATTCTCCATTGGAGCGGCGTTTGAGAATGTGGTTCTAGCTGGCGTTTGTTGTGATACTGAGGAGGCATACCTAACGTGCCTATTCCTATAAGGGGGTCTACTTGGCTAGGATGATGTGGAAGATTGGAATTTCCTGCCTGTATGAATTGAGAATTTTGACTTGCTTGAGCAAGTTCTAACCCTCTAAACTTTTTCTACTAAAGTTGAAATGAATTCATTTGGTGAAGTCATAGTATTTTACTTTAGTGGCATTTGTTGTATATTCTAAGGTTATATAGGCATGTGATATCTTGTTATGAATTGATCGTTTCCCTACCAAGTTTCACCTAGGGTATTTCCTATAGGTAGTGGCATGGAGGTCGTTTCTTGAAATGAGGACCCTGGGTTGTGTTTGTAAACTTCCTATAGGTGGGTACATACTCCAAGAGTGTTGTTCATTCCTGGCATAATGCACTAAATTTTAATCATCTAAAAATAGATATCGAGATGAACTAGATGGATCTGATTGTCTACTAATTTGTGGTCTAAGTAATACCTGAGGAGATGAACCATATTCTCCTGTAAACGTCATGGCATTCGAGCCTCAAGGATTTGAGGGTGTTACGTTGGAGCGAGTTGATCCAACTCCTCTATTTGGAAAGAAGAACTATATCTAGTCCTTTACCGGGGGTAGAGTTTGTGTTGACAATTGGTTAGTTGAATAGTTGTCACCCCCATGCTGAGAGTGAGGGTGATGGCTGTCTATTAAGTTGATCATAGTATGCTTCAAGACCTAGGAGAGGGTCTACCATATGCATCGTATCCCGACATATTCGGGGGGGTATATGAATACTCCCCTAGAATAATGGGAAAGAGTGAAGGTGGATGAAAGAAGACGAAACACTAAAAGGGAAAAAGGTGAGAGTGAAGTAACTGTTCCTTGCACTCCAGGTTCACCAATTTTGTTTGGTGAAGCTGATGTGAAGGCTAATGAGGTGTAGAAGATGAAACAGTTGTTTGGTTCACGTCGGGGTTCACCAATTTTGTTTTGGTGAAGCTGATGTGAAGGATAATGAGGGTAATAGAAGATGAAGCAGTTGTTTGTTTCACATCAGGTTCACCAATTTTTTTTTGGTGAAGCTGATGTGAAGGCTAATGAGGTATAGAAGATGAAATAGATGTTTGTTTCATGTTAGGTTCACCAATTTTGTACAATGGAAAAGTGGACAAGCGAGAATGGGAATCTAAAAGTAACTCTTCCTTACACCCGACCTCCCAAGGTCATGCCGAGACAGCCAGTGGGGATGGACTATACATGGGATGCAGGAAAACTAGTTAGGCAATCTTATATCTTCGACACACACTAATGGAATCTACAAATATAAGGCAAAGAAGAGCCCTCCTAACCTGAACTAGTGTAATAATCGGTCGGTGAGGATGACTACTCAAAGGCTCCAATCAATATTGAGCTCTGGCGTAATCCGGTCTATAGGTTATGGGGATATGGGGGAAAATGAAATAGAATTGTTTCGTGTATATCTCTAGATAGGGTCATAAGATGGATTATGGGTATATAATGGATTCTATGGTCAATTTTCCGATCTAGTCCAAAAATCCTTAGCTTTGTTAGCTACTATGTCTAATAAGGATAACTAAGTGATGATGATAGAGGTGGAAGTGGAGTGGATCTGAATACTGATGTGTGTAAACTAGCATCAATGTCAGATTACCGCCGTGGGTCCGTTGGGTTGTGGGATTTGTGGATCACAACCATAGATTCCTGGTTGTTGAGGACCTACTATGTCATACGAGGAATCAATATCTAATCCCTAGTATCCAGTAGTCATATGCCTTTTCGGCCTCTATATTTAGAACTGCAAGTTGTGCAATCTTCTCAGAATACCTCATAGCCATTTTGGGCAACCTGAATTCGTTAAGCTAGTGTCTATGTTAGTGAGAATGGCTCTTGTGTCTAGGTATGGGACCAAAGGGTCATAGCTGAATGTTTTCTATCTTTCAAGCCCTTATACAGTCATGTGGATATTTGTCTAGGGTAATCTATAGTTTGGTTGGGTTTTGACCAAAAACGTGTGTTCTTGGTCATCTTCTATGTTTAACCCTCTTACTTGTGAGCTAATCTGTTGCAAAGTTTGTTGTTGTTCAGAAGACTCTGGATTCTAAGGTTCTAATCTATGTCAGTGATTTTTGTAATAAGATTGGGTTGAGGCATGATTGGGTCAAATACGTATTCCCCTGGGCTCCCTAGGTCTCTGTGATTGTCATACAAAAGCAATGATGTAAATATAACTGTAGCAAAGTAATATTTAACTATGTAAAGTATATCTATAGCATATATAACTTCTCTATTTTTGTGTTTTTGATGAACTTATTGAACAGAATTGAAAGAGAAATTATTTAAAATATCTAGAAATTGAAAACTAAACTAATAATGAAATAAAAAAAAACAAAGTAGCCAAGAATAGCTACTTGCCTGTGCAGTTGTGAATCTATTCTAATTAACGCAGGTAACTGATCTATTCTATTCAAAAGACTCTCGATCCTACCTCAAAAGTGAGGAGAGTGAATCATAGTTTCTCAGAAACTATCAATTCCCATAGCTTCCCTGGCTATAATCGAAAGTAAAATTAACTGAAATGAAATGATTGTCTACTCTATTTGATATGATTTAACTAGAACTTTGATATCTTGAAGCTAGATTTTGTAGAATAGTGGTGAATCTGATGGTGTGTGGCTTTCTCCCCTCAGTGTGTTTCTCTTTGTTCCTTCATGCTCACATGAATCTAGAAAAACGTTGTGATGTTAACATCAACAGAAGTTGGTATCGAAATAATGGCAGCTTAGGATGTAGACTGAATATAATGTGAGTAGGAGATGGATAGCGCAAGAGAATATAACTTGGCTTATATAATTCCTAGCGGGGATTTATTGCTGAGTCATTGCAACATAAAACATCCAGAACCTAAAACTATTCTTTTTTACAAACAAAACCTGTAACTTTAATGGCTTCCTACTGAAAATTAAACTATCCTATTCCAATGAATTGTGTGAAATAGTAACAACAATTAGCACAAGAATATATTATGTGGCTTCTTAACAGCTAAACAACACTAACCATGCATTCAACAAATAAAAACTATGAATCCTAAGAAAAATTGAAAGACTAAGCTATTGAAATGAGAAATTGAGAGGCAAATTTGAGGGGCCTTTTCATTGAGCACAAGCCAACTATTTATAGAATTTTCATTTATCCAAAGGTGAAAAACCAATTTGATCTCTTAAAACCATAAACAATGCCAAAAACACTATTCCCAGGGAACCAGAATTATAAATACAAGCAAAGGCGGTGAAAAAAAGCTAGTAAACATTGAATTTTTACATGAGTCATGTTAAAAATAACATTCTATAAAATGCATGAAGGACCGCTAGCCCCTGAGAAGGGTGGCAGTTATAGGACCGCCGCCCTATCTGGGTGGCGGGTCACAGAGAACCACCGCCTAGGCTAGGCAGCAGTTTTTGTCACTGAAGACCGAAAAAACAAAGGAAAATAGGGGGAAGGAAAAAGAAAAGAACATAGGAGCTAATCGATGCCTACAGGATGTTAACGCATACTTGGAGAGCTTTTCTGGATCCCGAACACCTTGTGATGAGACCTGTATCATCATTGGGGCATGTGTAACCGTGTTCTAGCGGTGTAGTACCCTACAATTTTGGGTACGTACAGTAACCTTTAGTGTGCCACTTGATTCCTTTTGCATATGTTTTGGTTCGAGTTGTTTGACCCATTTTTATTTCCCCTCAGCTCATCAGTACCATGGATCTTGGTTTTCTACCATATATTTTCCTATAGAACTATATTCTCTTTTCTTCCATTTCTTTTTTTCTTTTCTCCACTGGTTCTCTATCCTATTTGAGTTTGGGGTGTTGTGCCTCAGCTTAGTCATATTTCTTTAATGAATTGTATTTTCTTTTAGCTAAGCCAATTTTCCTCCATTTATTTTACTAAACTTACTCGATGGTTTGTAACGTGATCTCTTTCCTAGGTCTGCATTCTTTTACCAAATTCAAGATGTGGGTTTTCAAATCTTATTTTCCACTTGTGACTCAATTTCTTCTTGTGCTAAGTTGACTTGTGATTTTGTAATTGCACAACTCACCCACTTAGGAGTCAAACTCGAGTTTGATGTGTGTACTGCTTTGCATTATGTGTTGTATATGCATTTATATTTTCCCCTTCATTTGAGCTCAGGGTTTCACTTGTCTAAATCAAACTCGGGGGTATGTTTTGGCTTGACTTATTTCATATGTCTGCACCTGATTTTGCACGTGAACTGTTTGATAAAATGTCAAATATTTAAGAATCCTTAAGGACTATAGTGATTGTCCGATATGGTTTATTTTGGCTCATTGAGAAAACTTTAATAACTATGAAACAAAGCATCTAGCACATTACCTAGTAAATTTCATAATTCATTTTATCAAATACCTTAAGGTTGTGTAGTCTTGTTGAATTTGGGGATCGTGAGTTTTGCGTAAAAAGGTATGGACTTTCCCTTTCATCTATATTAAATTCCTCTTTCATCATTTCTTGCATTTGGAAATTAAATTTTAATTATTAGGAAATGTAACTCCAACCAATGATAAAAACTTACTTCATTTGGTACTGTCAAACATTACAAAAATTATGACCTTGAAAGTATGTGAATGGAGTGCCACACGAAAATATACCACAAACATGAAACTCCTTGCATGACCCATGGTAACATGAGATACTATAGGGATCTTAACTAAGTATTTTGAACTTAATTAATGCCCTTGCATGTCGAATTTATAATCCCACTTAGCTTATCGATCACGTTTAGTGACATGCTCTTTTTATTGAAACACAATTAGTTTCAGCCTACGGTTACCGCTTAGTTCGAGAAAAAATGAAAACACCTTCCACCTATCCTGAGACCACCAACAAGAGAATCATAATCCATCTGGATTTCAATGAAGGTTACTTCGTATGATAGCTTTTTGAGTGGGTTTTGGGGCCCACTAGTTGTTGAGTAACAAGATTTGCTATCGCAATTACAATAAACTACCCCGAATTTTCTCTTGTAACTTGAGGACTTATCTTCGTAATAACATTTTGTCAAACACGATAAATTCTATATATATGGGAGAGTACGCAAGAATCATCAAAGTTTGTGTTCAAACTTAAAATAAGTTTTTTCAATGCACAATTTTTGAGCACTTTAAATGTTTTTTCCAGTTTGCACCAAAATTGTAACTTTAGCTAAACCCAAATTTTGAGCACTTTAGATGTTTTGCACAGCTTGCACCAAAATTGTAACTTTAGCTAAACCCACCTTCTAAGGGTTTTTTTGACTCCTAACTAACTATGGAACCTTGTACATATTGTCTCCACACTTTATAGAGTATGAATTGATCAAATTATTTTATGAATGATGTTTGGGAAATTATGATGTTTCTCTCTCTTCCCTTTTCTCTTTCTATAAGTACCTCTCATATTTTAACTAGTTCTAAAAATGTAAATGAGTTATAAATGTTCATCAGTTGGAAATGAGATGAAAATTTTATAATGTATGTGATTATGATATGATGAAGAGAAAGGAAAATGAAATCCATACTTTCTCTCTCTTCTCCTTTCTCTCTCTAGAGATAATTATGAAAATATTGATTGGGTTTTGAAAATTAAAATGAGTCAAAATTTCTACGAGTTGAAATGAAATGAAAATTGGATATAGGATGTTATGGTGATTTGAAAAGAAAATGAATCCTAGATTTTATTCCTCCTTCCCTTACTCTCTCTCTCTCTCTCTCTCTCTCTCTATCTCTATCTCTCTTTATTGTTTGTTTCAATTGTTTTAAATGAAGGATCCATGGAATTTATGCTTGAGTGTACGGGATTTCCATACTCAGTCCTAGGATTGATGCATCATTGGTTGCATGTACTCCAAACAAGAGTAATTTTATGGATGTGATATGTTGTAATTAATGAGTTATTATTATAAATTTATATTCATCTTGCAATTCATGTATTACCATAAAATAATGATATGTATTGTTGTTCGAATAATTGTTCTTGGTAAATTTTGAAAAGAGAATACCAATGTGGGCATATTTTATAGTGTCGAATTGGATGTGAAGTTGTACTCAATGTTGTACCTATGTTATAAAGATATAAAAAAAATCTTTTCCTATGTTAATTATTGGTATATATCCTCAACAACCACAATGCTAGGTAGAATCTCCTCTCATCAAAAGTAACAAAAAATAAAAGAATGCATTATAATTCCTATTGTACTTCCTCCCCCAATTTTAGTCTTTTTTCAGGGTATAAAACATTGATCGTGTAAATAAAATACACTGATCTCATTAATCATATTCTTGATTCACACCTAAGACATCTTATTAAGGACCTTTTTCCTGAATATTTTTAAAGGTGGTGATTTTATGTTGTGAAAGCTATCATATTGGCACGAGTGAGGTGTTCATGCATAGGTGTTGTAGGTATGACCATATCCTGAATAAGTTTAACTCTCTTGTGTTTGATTTCCCTTGGTACCCTAGTGGGTGGCCAAAGTCTTGCGAGATAGTTGGTGCTTGAAATTTTTTTTGATCTCTTGTGAGATCTAAATTATTTTAGTGGAGACTATGTGTTGAATTATTTGTGTAATTACCTACAAATTAGAAATAGGTCCTTAGGAGACTTTTGTAGTGCATAAGACTATTAGGGATATATCTCTTGTACTATACACTTAATAATTGCATGTCTAAGAGAAATGTAATGGGTTGGCTTGTGTGAGGTCGTATTCCTTGTAGTCTTAAATCCTTAAGTTGTACTTAAGTGTTCTAGGAATAAATATGTTCCAAAATGATGTTATACAGGACCAAAGTAACCTCGTAAATGTAGTTAGTAAAAAAAGGTTAAATAAGAATAATCTATAGAATGCCTGCTATGAAAATGGGACACCTTTGAGAGATTTCAAAAATTAAATAAAATGTGAAATGTGATCATAAAATGAATGTAATAAAGTAATATATGTCCACGACTAATACAACAACCTAATAAACCGAAAAACCAAATATGATGCATGATCACATGCATTGTTTGTATAAAGATGAATCAAACAATGATGCTAATGAAATAATAAAATGTAACCTTGAGAATGGGATACCTACAACTGTAGCCAAGGTCTTGTGATATAAGGAGATTACACTCTAGTTAGACTTGTAAAATTTAGTAGAACCCTTGTTGTAGTTAGGAATATATTAAATCTAGGATCATTCAGGAAGTAGAATTTATGGTCGAAACATGTACTTAACTCATCGCTACTAAGAGTAAACCCTTAAGATGATGAAACATAAGTAGTTTGAATTTTGAAATTCATCACTTACATTCAAGGAACAATATATATAAGGGGAACATAGGTGTAATGTACCCTTCCATGTGCAATATTATTGTGAAGATATGAATTCCCAATTGGAGCAACAGATTGTGAATCAAGAATGATACAACTTAATTAGTTAACCTACATAGCTGGTTGTAATAACTTGAAGATTAAAATAATTTATTGTTAGTATTAAACAATGCTATGAAATAAACTTGGGATGGGTTTTCTATTGATCTAGTAACGTTCCTTTTTATTCTTTTGAATTTTCCTCCTTGTAATGAGAGTATTTTGTTCCAAACCAAATAAACACAACTCTTTCGAACAAATCTTTAAGTCAAATATTAAAAGGTGGATGTGTGTATATACATTCCTAATCAAAATCAAGCCATATAAAGATATTTCCATAAGAGAAACGAGAAAATTCTAAAGGAACCACTATAGGTGAAATGTTAAACAAAAACATGCAGCTTAGTTGTAAAGTAATGAAGGGTCTCATGTTATTTGTTCTTCAAAAAATTATATTCAACTAAACAATTTTTAAGAAACAAACCTTTAACATAAGAATTTAATATTAGGAGACTCACAGTTGTTTAAAATGAATTATTTAACAAATGAGCTATGGATAACTAATGGAATGGGAGAAAAGAAGTAACCATTTATTTTCCATTAAAATACTAATACCTATCATGGAGTATGCCTATCATGTGTTTCTTACAGTAATTGGATCATTGTCCTAGTTTACGTCATTTTAAGAAGACATTGATGTGTACCCTATGTTATCGTATTGTATGAGTGGGTTCATGTTTATGTAATTGTCCTACGTGATGTCGATTCTCTTTATGTAGATCCCATGTGGTGTGGTGTAGCGTGCAATTAAATTTAAAAAAAATTACGATAATTTTAATGTTGTATTTTGGTGTTGAAAATGTGGGCATTACCACTTGGCTATTTGGAAAAATTGGTTTAGACAATTGTAGATGGCACCCATGGTTGGATCTAGAGAATATGGTTCTTGGTGCCTTCCCTATCTGGGTTAGGCTACTTATTGATGTGTAATCACATCACCCCTGAATTTCTGCAACTCCATGGGTTGAGACTCTAAGTGCAATTGCATAACATGGAGATTTTCCAAAAGTGCGGGACTTTGCAATCGGGAAAGCTCTCCGGATGAAGGTTGGTTCCTATTCCTCTTTTCAGATGCACAAAATCAAAATTTAGCGTATCTAATCCAAAATCTAGACTCTAACTTACCAAGGATACAGGGTTAAGAAGATGCAAGAAAATAAACCTAAACTAGTAAAGGTAATGCACTAAAGGAATGTTGAATAACTTGCCCTGCATTTAAACACAAAACATTAAAATGTAATAAAAGCACTATTAACAAATAACCATATTGCAATGAGAGATTAGGAAGAAATCAATGAACTCAATAGAGGGTTGAAATCATCCATAGACTTGTATTATTGCTCCAAAAAATTGATACAGTGCATTACAATGGCCAAGAGGCAAAAAAAGTTGCATTACAACTTGAATGGGAGGTTTGAAATCCACAAATTCACTTGTATACAAGAGAAGAAGGGAGGGTGAAAATCCAAATTGTCCAACCTTTTGAAAAATACCCCTCCTTACAATATATATGACGAATGAGAGAATAAAGAGAGAGAAATTCAAATTCTTGCTTCAAACACCATAGAATGCATTTAGTTTTCCTGCAAAATAATGGGTTCTACTGGAAAAACCCATCCCTCCATGTACCATTCCTTATTGGGAAATAAAGGAAGCCCATACCTCATTATGGAGGTAGGTGAGAAACTTGGAACACATTCTAAAAATGGTGGACTGTATCATTCTAAAGGTACAGGTATCACTCTGTAAAAATGGCGGGTGGTTGGCTCTGTCATTTTTCAAAATCTAGATTCCACGCAACCTCCAAAATCCCTAAATTCAGGCTTTTAGACATTTGCATTTCAGAGATTGAGTCACTCTTCATCCGTCAAATTTGCTTGAGAGTTCCGAAACTCTGAATCCTGAAATTCTAAAAGTCTAAAATTTCAGACTTTCAGAATTCAGAATTTCAGAGGTTAAGTTGTCATTTTTGCATTTTGGGGTTCCAAAATTCCGAAACTTTGAACCCCAAAACTTCGAAATCCAAAATTTCAGAGTTTCAGACTTTGGAGTTTCAGACATTTTCTTGTCTTTTCCATTTTTGCTCGCCAAAGACTCCGAAACTCTAATGTCCAAATTTTGGACTTTCACACTTCGAAACATCTAAAAGTTTGAAGTCCAAAACTCTGAAGTCCGAAACCCTAAAAGTCTGAATTCCTCAATTTCAAACTTCAGAATTTTGGGATTTCGGGATTTTTCAACTGTGCACCTGAAAACCCACCGAGAACCGAAACCTGAAAGTCTAAAATTTAAGACTTTTTCGATCCTTCCAAACTTAGCGCCTCGAGAGTTCCGAAATTTTAGGATTTCAGACTTTTTGACTATTTTTTACTTCATGCTTTCCAAGATCTCTGAAACCCGAAATTTTGAAATTTCAAAGTTTTGGAGTTGGGATTTCAGAACTTTTCATTTCACCCTGCTTTCTCCGAAATGCCGAAAATGCGAAGTCCAAAAAATTTGAGCCTTTCTCCATTCTTCTTCTTGAGCTTTGATCTCCTTCGACGGTCCCTTAGCCACCCTTGTTGACTGTGCATAGCCATTCCGGAGCCCGCCTGTAAGCTAATTTTTCAGAACCAAAATGCGAGATCTCATGGCCGAATGGTCCCTTCAATTTTCTTTGCATGTAAGGGAATGTTGTCCAGTTTTTCCTGAGTAGCAAAATTGGATAACACTACCTTCCCTAGCTTTAGATTTATAGGAAAAAACATATTTGAGGGTATTCACAAGGCCTTAGCGGGACTATTAGTGGTTGATCCCACCACACTAGCTTAGACTCAACATGTTGCTGCCAAGATTTATGTTAATGTGCCCTCTAGTAAATTTTTACCTTCCTCCATTAGGCTTATCTCTGAATATGGGTTTTCAAAACAACCTCTGTTGTATGAAAGTTCCCTTATCATCTATGTTAAATGTAGGGCTGTCATACGTAATGTTAGAGAGTATCTTCTCCCTCAAGAGTGGAAGAAGAAATTACATGGATGCCCATCCCAGGCTAATGGTCCTATTTAGATGGTCCTTGACTTGCAGGAAAGAACTTTGGAGTCGATTGAGAAAGAAACAGGGGATTCTACACTGCTGGTGACTTCTCTGGATGTGGGGAAGGTAAAGGTGTTCGAGGATCATCAAATAACTATGACACATGGGTCAGGGGCGGATGACCCTATTCTTTCCTATAATGATTCAAGTCTTTCACCAGTGAATGTGCTGGTCAATTTGATAAAGGCATCACATAACAGAAAACTAGATGACATTGTTGATGCGCTGGAAAATGATGAGGAAGATAGTGTTAATGTGCTAGAAGATGAAGACGATTCCAATTTTAAAGATGTGAAGGAAAATGATGATGTATACCCAAGTGTTGATGGATCTCCTACCTCGACATTGGCTGGTTTGCCTTCTTTACCTTTCAAATGTTCAAGGCTTCATTATGATGAAGAAATTTTAACTTTAGCACAAGATAATTTAGTGGATTATTTTGAAGAAAGAAGATGGAAACGGGAGGAAGGAAGATTTTATAAAGGAAAATTGGAATTTTTTTTGAATTTGCATAATGTCCCTGGTTTGTTATATACGTCTTCTAGTGGATCGACCCCCATCCCTCTTGATCCAGACTCCCTAAAAATCATTAAGGTTTGGGAGGGCCCAAGGTATAAAGACTATATGAGGATGAATTTTTGCTCACATAAGGAGCCTGAGGATCCGCTTGATGAAATTGGTTGGAATATTGTTCACCATAGTAAGTACAAGCTTAGGTGAATGTTGATTTTTCTTTTTTGATCCTTTGTCACTACTGAGCTTCTATTTTGCTGACTTTATGCTTATATTGTGCCTTCTTTAGGATTTCTATGTGCTTTTTTTGCTCTTATGCTGACTATTTGGTTGTTATAGTCTTGTTTTTCTCCTTTTGGATTTCTAATGTTTTATCTAGGATTTTGTCTATTTGTATCTGGGTAGGGTCCCCAGACAAAAAACCTTTATCTTGAATACAAAAAGAGAGAAAGTTCTATAACCAATTTTTTGCAAAAAAAAGAGAAGGGAGATGCTAAGGGAAAAAAATGCACAAAAAAATACAACACATAGATGTTTACTTGTGCAAAATAGTATAAACATTAATTATATATTCATGGATAGAAAAATAGACAATAAAATTCATACAAAGCATGCATAACACCAAGTATTGTTATATTATTATTTTTCTATTCTTACTTAGATAGTTCAATTGAGATTTATTCTCCACAACTATTATTTTCTGCTTCTTTTTTATACTATGTTCTCGTCAAACACATATGGTTCTCCAAACTACTGGTTGTTCACTTTTGGAAAAATTCAATTCCTTTTTTTAAGTTGCACAATTTATCTGGAATTGTTCTCTTTTCGTCTAAGTTTCTCTCTAAACTCATAAAAACCTCAAAGAAATAAGTTTCCCTCCTATTTTGTCTTTTTGTAAAATCCAACCAAGAGAACAATCAATATTTAATGTGCATTTTAGAATGTAGGTTTTAGAATAATATAACAATTTGGGCATTGCACAAGACATGCATTAACTTCTAGTGATTGGGATTACTTTTTCCAACATAGAAATGGACTATTAGATTGTTTCTTTCAACTAATTAGAATAATAAAATATCTATAATTTTAATTGAGTTGTTTAGGAATCTTTTATCATTATTTTTTATTTTATTTGATGAGGAATAAACATCTCTATTATTTTGATACATTTTACACATATTATTATGCGTGCATGAATTTCGTATACTTTATATTAATGTATGTAAAATATTATTTTAGTAGAAGTGTTAATTACATTGTTATATCACCCAGTTAGAATAAACATCATATTAGATTTGAATGTTATCATGGACCAAACCTACCAAACAAGTATATATAATCAACTAATTAAATAAATGAAAATTATACAATCGTATAAGCAATAATTGCAAAATACATTAAGAACTTAGACAACCAATCAAGTACTATGTTAATATGATGTCCAATTCTATTAGGATATCAATTCATTCAAATAAGAATCATTATATAATAAGTTTGTATGTTTCAAAAGAAATTCTTGCACCATAACTAAAATGGAGGATTGTCATAATTAGACTCATCTTCACCAAGAGATGTTTTTGAAATTGTTTCAAATTTATTTAGGTAGCCTTTATTCAGTGTGAGAGGCTCATCATCCTTGTTTCTTAACCAATATCTAGACACTTACTATTTTTATTAAGCTTTTGTTAGCACCGAATCACAACACCCTTATGCTTCCGTAAATGCATATACTTGAACTTATGGTGTGATTGGATAACATGGGTACTATCTCCAAGTTGTGGGACTTGCTACTTGAGATAGACCTCTAGAGAAAGCTGGTTCTTGCTCCTAAACTACCTGCCACAATCTACTCTAATGCAGGGGAAACTAACTATTCTAATCTAACCTTCCAAGGGACCAGGGAGAGAGAATGCATAAAATGAAATCCTACACTAAAGCAGTGATACACCAGAAAAGGAGGGGGTGAGAGTAGTCTTCAAATGCGTGAGATATAGAAGCAAGGTGCACACTAGAAGGGGTGATGACAGTTCTCCACAATCTAGCAAAATGCATTCACAAAAATATCTCAGACATACACAATGATAATGGATCCTTGCAAGAGCATAATAATAGACACAATATTCTTGTAATCAAGGTTGAAGGGGCAAGAAGAATGCAAGAAAACACAGCAGGGGAAGATATATCCACAAACTTATATTTTATTGCTTCATGATATGCACAGTTCAATCTATTACAAGATAAGGGCCTGGATCACCATACAAGGAGTCCACAACAAGGGCCTATAACACATAAGCTTCACAAAGAAATTTTGGTAGAGCTTTGCTACAAAAACTACTTCCCTTTACAATGAGCCCAACACTCCAATTTATAGAAAAGATGAGAAGAAAGAGAGTGAAAAATGAAAATCCCAAAATCTGTCCTTCAACCACTTGTAAGAGGCATTAAATGGAGTAAAATGATTATATATTTCTTACAAAAGGCTCCCCATACTGTCCCATGTGCTGCAGTAGAGAAAGAATGATGACCATGCCTCTTAATTGCACTCCCAACCACCAAATACAACACTGTTATGAACCCAGCCACGTTTTCTAAAAAATATCAGCCAATTTCTCATTAAATCTGGAATTTCTTGATTGTTGTGCATCGGACTCAGAGCCATGATTCCAACGGTACCAATTTTGTGCGATTTCGTTGAGAAATGCAAAATTTATGGCCTTCTGAGTGCGGGCAGCTATTTTGGGTCTGGCAGGCGTTTTCTGTCATTTGACGGGAATGAGCATTAACTGACTAGAGCCGAATATGTTTCTTTTATTTAAATATATCTACCCTAGAGGACATCGTTCTCATTCCAGAAAGTCCAACTTTGTGAAAATCAGAGCTCGGAGTCAAAAGTTATGGATGTCCTAGACGAAAATCTCCTGCCTCGGCCGATTGGGGATTCCTTGTTCCTGTTTGAGGTGAAGACACGTGGCAAGATTCCATTCGTTGGTAGCTCTTTCGGCTTTTCGCGTCCCACGCGTACTTTTGGCCCAACTATCCTAGATGAAAGTTCCCTGTTTCGGCCGAATCGACTGATTCGCGTCCTCCGCGTACTTTTGGCCTGGATGTCCCAAACTATCTGGGACAAATATCTCCGAACCGCCCGAAATGAACCGACTTGCGCCAAACCGGCCGATCCGCGTCCCGCGCGTACTTTTGGCCCAGCTGTCCCAAACCGCGTGAAACAAAAGACTTAGGCAATTTTTTCCCTCTGTCAGCTGATTCGGTTTTTCGCATCCCACGTGTCCTGATGTCCCAACTGTCCTGCAGACCACCTGGACTAGGACTTAGCCAATTTTCTTCATTTTTTCGGCCCCCAAGCTTGGTACAACGAAGCTCAGTACGACCTGAACCCTTCAGACCCGAAATGCCTTAACATAGTCCTGCAACCTTATTTTTTGCATTTCTTCCATTTTCTCTAACTCGTTGGGACTTCTTCTTGGATGGGAGAGTTAGAGAGAAGCTGAGGGGACCCCGAAAAACATGATTTTGGGCCTCGAATCAATCTTACTCGCTCGGGACTGAATAATCTGATGCGTGTTATCAAAATTACCTTAAGGGGTGAATTTTGGATAACAGCTTTATTTTAAGAAGTCCATTTTAGTTACATTTGCTTAATTTGGCACTTTTGAATTTCCTTAATGTTCTCTGAAAATGAACTGTTTGTAGCCTTTACTGTTTGTAATCAATGAGGCTTAGGAAGAATTACTATTTTAGAAGCAGATCTTCCCAGTGTCAAAATGAAAGAAAAAAGGTCTCATTTGTGTCTATTTCACAAGGATGTTTTGATCCAACTTTTGGAGGATTTCAATTTCCAAAACTCTATAGATCTGAAAAATGAGTTTTTATTTCAGAAAAAATTCTAGCCATTAAAAATTTGTATAACACTATTGGATGTAAGGTAGGATTCATTTGAAAGGCATATTTGAGAAGGATATGGTGTTAAAATCTCATGGAAAATGGACATGGGGTTTCAGAGATATGAGCAAAACGGGTTTTGGCATGGAGGATGTCTAAAGAAATTTTTGCACCATAACAACATTAAAACAATAATGGTAGGTAGAGAAAATAACAATGAAACACAAACATAATGGCTAAGTATGAAGTTATACCTTTTTCAAATTTATTTTCCCTCTCACTAGCTCCATTTAACTCATCTTAAACTCAAACTAGCTAATCCATGTCTGGTGGAGGCCAGAGGTGTGGTTACACCATGAAAACTAGGGTAAAAAGGCAAAAATTTACATAAACCTCTCCAAAATTCACCATGAGTGTGGCTCTCATGAGGAGGGTGTTTGATTTTGTGAAAATTGTGAGTTGATAATACATTTCTAACACCCCAATCATCATTTTGAGTGATGAAATGTTAACTCCCTAGGGGGGGTGCATTTTTTGTGTCTCCATGTCTCCTTATCTTTTGTAACATATGATATAAGGGACATAAAGCCTCTAAAAGGCCTCCATGGTTTCATATGTCATGAAAAAGTGGTCTAACATCAAGTTAGGAGACTTAATAACATCTTCTAAACACTTAAGTTATCATTTTAATGAACGCAACCAATTCCTCCGTAAGGGGATCACTTTTTGGTGTCCCCCATATCCCCTTGAGATAAGGGAAAAATTGACAAGTGACATTCAAACTTCAAAGTTCTGGTCAATGCTGATTGGTTATGGTGATGTCATGAAACACAACATGAAAATAGACTAAGGAGTGGATTATTATGCCCAAGAGAACAACATGGTGTTTGGAGGGCCATACATTTAGGATAGTGCATTTAAAGGACCCACTAATTAATTCCATTCCTATAATTTTCAAGACCTGATTCAACATGTAATTTTTCTTATCAGTCCACTTTCCTCTTTCTCCTCCACGTGTGCGTTAATAAGTGAAGTTGCTACCGGATTCTAGAATGAGTATGAAAAAAATACATCACTTATACCATGAAGAGGTCTCAATGTAATCCACTTTTCCGTTTATTTAGGCTTATCACTCTTCCTGGGGTGTCCAAAATCTTTTGAGTAATTTCCACTTTGTAGAAAGACTCTTGTGCTGCACTACTTGACAAGTTTACACATTTTTCATACTACCAGAATTCTATCTTGATTATTGAAAAATGAAGTAGGATAAGTAGCACCCTTCCCACACAAACCCATGATAGAACTCAATAACTAATTAGAGAAAATTATGAATCTTTTTTGAAGGGTAATATATTAGGCTATTTTTAATTAAATCCCTATTATAAAATTTAAGACAATTATATGGCAGTTGGAATTTAAAGTAATGACTAATTAAAATTTACTCAATCACCAATTCGAATTAGAGTTTAATTTCTCTTACTAAGTACCAATATTTTATTTAAATAAACCTCATCTTTCTTTTCATTACTTAGCCTAATAATTTCCTTTAAATCTATTTATTTAATTAATGACCCCTAATTAAATTCTAAATTTATTTAGGTAAGAATAATAATCCTCTAGTTTAGGATTATGCAGATTAATATCTGGTTTATTTCATGAAAGGGTCAAGGTTGCACATCTAGGACTAACCCCCCTAGGCCCCATTAAAAACACTACCCATACTTTTAATTTAAAACACTCCCACCAAATCCCCCTATCACTTAAGTGATGTAGGTTTCATCCTACACCGGTGGATCTAATCTATTTAAGCCAATAGATTTAGGTTAGGCTAATGAAACCCTATAAATCCTTATGGGATCTCTTATATTCATTTCTTACACCTATTTTCTCATTTTATGTTGTTTGATTTGTAGGTTAAGGAGGAGAACAAGATCAATCCATGGAGGCCATTAGAGAGCGTTGGAAGCTCTTCTTTTGTTAAATTTTTTTGTTTAAGACAAGGATCTACCCATTTCCTTTGTGGGTCTTGATCTCTATTCTTTATTTGTTTTTTACACATTGGTTTTACTTGCAGATTCAATGTGTAAACATTGTGTGAATACCTATTTGGGTAAAACCTAGAAATACTATGCATTTTCTATGGTTGCCTTGGTGTCTAGGCCGGATTTATTGAAAATATGGAAGATTTATTAGTTGGGGAGGGCTCGACCCCTTCCCACATTACATTGCATTTACAAAAAAAAATAGGTGGGGTTTGGGAGGTCACTAGACCCCACAACTCCATCCCATATACTCATAGGGTGGTGGGTGGGGTTGGACAACCTCCCCCCCTACCATTTTTAAGTAGTCCCCAAAAAAACAAAAGAAGCCACAACTAAATTTCGGCTTAAATAAAAGTGGGTCATAATAAGGGTTTTTTATGTTTTGGGGGGATAATGAACCCACCCTGACCCCAATATTAATTTCTTTAATAATTTATATACTTTATTACCATGTTATATATATAAGTTTTTGTCCAATATTCCCAATTTCTTTAATAATTAAAATCCTCTTATTTTTAAATATATTTATTAATTTATAAATATTATATATATATATATAATATTATTTATATATAATATTTATATGTATTAATAAATATATTTATTAATATATAAGAGGATTTTAATCTAGTAAATTCATTTATATATTAAACTATATAATTTAAATATATAAATTTATTATATTGTACTTATTTGTCCCTAATCAGATATTAATTTCCACTTAATAATGAATTTATTTAGTAAAATTTCTATTTATATCAATTTTTTTTTATCAAAAATTTCTATCTATTCCTTATAAGTGTAAATTTGAGAAAAACTAGTAAAGCTTCATGTTCAACCTAAAATAATTGTAATAAAGAGATATACATTCAAAGTGTACTTAAAAGACTTAAATAAATGTCTATTTCCTTATTTCTTATTTTCTAATTTGAGATGACTAAAGTTATCCATTTCTTCAGCATGCTCACCTTTTTAATAAATACAGTAAACTACTTCCTTCCTGATCCACCATTAGGATAAATGACATTTACTGCAACAAAGTAGAACTAGGAATCACTTATAAAATGTTTCTCATTCTAACTAACACCATTTGACTTAAGGAGAAGCCACAAATACAGTATGAATGAAAAATTTCAGCATTGAAAGGAATATGGATTTTCAATTTGCAATACCACTTTCAAGTTGTGTTTTCTCATCCTTTACATTTTTTTCAACTATGCCTCTTAAAATAGATTTGCAATACAACTTTTCATAAGAACTTGGTTCTATTTTTTTTGCAATTTAATAGTCTCTCTTCTGAACCATTACAAAGAATAAGTTTCAAGATTCTCCACTTTCATCTCAAACAACAAAGGTCAACATTACTCAATTTTTCTAAGTAGAATAACCAATGAACCTTTCTTCTATAATGCAAGTTTACTAGCCTTCCCCGTCCGTTGAGAGGAATTTACAACATTACAGAAGTTTTACATAGAAGGAATCTGTAACTTTATTGACTTTCAAACTAACAAGAGCCAAATTCTTCACTTGAGCTCTACTATCTTCATTAAAATAAAGCAAACAAAAAAATGGGGGAGTAGGCAATACTCTCCACCCAAAAAAAATTATAATTAGGGAGATGGAAGCCATCTTCCTCATTTGCCCTCCGATCCCCAATAAGGAAGCAATGAGGGGTATGAAGGAAACCATTGGCATCTCTAAATGGCTTCCACATACACATTCAATCAAGACATTCAACACATTTAAATGGAAATACTCAACCCAAATTACAACTTTCCCAAACAACACATAGGCTTGATATCAAGCCAAAAAGGAACAAGAAATATGGGAACCACCTCCTTTTTCCTCCCAAGTGAAGTGGGAGTTTCACCCAAAGCCTCCATGTGCACAATAGAACAAAAAAACATCCTTATCTCTCCCATTGCAAGTATGAAAACATATTTCCATGTTTTCTTTTTCACTCCCCATAGGTGAAACTCCCAATCCAACTCCCTCCAAAATGCATGCCTCAAAACTCCCTTTTCCCTCCCCAATGGTCGTATACTTCCATATGCCACTCCCTTCTTAAGTAAAACTACCCAACCACACAAAAAAACACATTCACAACACTCATACAATATTTAACAAGCACAATTTTCACATCTACAAATATAAATAAGAAAACAACAAAGGTGGAGATCCTACCTCTCCATCAAGATTCCAAGATACTTCACTCCACAAGTTTTTTGATAGCTTCAAGCCAAGCACACTCCAAAATAAACTCCAACACGCTCCCAATTCTAAAAGTGCAAAAGAAATAAAATGAACAAGTAACCCCAAAACCATAAAATTCCATCAATAAATAGAAATGGGATGTGAGGATAATTAGATAGCTCCATGTAGCATGCCACTTCATTATTCCTCCATTCCAACACACAAGTCAAAAACCATGCTCAAGAAAATAAATGAACATGTAAGACTTATGACAAGCCCACATGAGACTCAAACTTCCACGCCAAGGCTACCAAGGACAAATTTATCGTGGTAAGTAGGAAATTACAATTATTTTCACCCTTTTACACTCCAAAATGCATAAATAAGTGTAATATTAACTCCCCATACCATAGGTATGGTTGTGTGGGTGAATTTAAGAGGCATGAGACAAGCTTAGCTTGTCCCACAAGCCTCCAAAAAGGTCTCTCCCAAGTGAAAATCCAAATTTTTAAGTTGGGGAAGGGTACACCACATAAAATCCAACACAAATCTAACCTCCCTCCACAATATTTCAAGGACCATCTACCTTCATAACTATTCAATTGTCACATCCTTATTTTAGTTAACAAATTAAGTTGTATTAGCTAACTAAGACACACTAATAATTGCTAATAAGGAATGACTACAATTTCTAATAATTAAAAACATAACACAAAATAAAACACACAAAATTAAAAGAAGAGAAACATTACCCCCATGGAAACACACGTGAGGTCACCCCCATGGGAAACCTCCTAACTAGGCATGCAACAACACAACATACATTACACGAAGTTAGCATGGTGACCTGCTACCAATAACCCACATTCCTTTTGTTGTTGGTATCCTATCCCCCGTATTTTGTTGTTGTATAATTTCAAGCAAAATCAAACAATACCTTACTGGCCTCGTGACCACATTAACGATGTATAGATAATAAAGCACATACATATTTGGATAACAAATCACATCATCGAATATCATAATTAAACTAACGTTAGTATCAAGTATTTCACCAATTGTTTAAATTTCTAACATTTCGATTCTATCAATCCATAAATTTTTACTAAGATCATAACATCAAAAATTATCTAGAAATATCGATAAATCAAGCCCAATGTGTCAGTACAGTAGTAGAACTTAGAACATCAATACTGTTATGTAAATAAAACATATAAAATCCATCACATAAGTCACATCATTTCAAGAGTCTAACACCTCCATATTGTCTATCAAGTAGGTTAATAAAATCATATACAGTAATGTACATCAAAGTCTACACTACAACCATACCGGTAATAACAATCAGAACACAACTATAATCATGATATCATGTGCATCTTATTAGTATGCTAACTAAAATATAGGAGCAGCGACAAAAATTATAATCAATTCAAAATTGAAAACATAGTTCAATCAGTGTTGAAGAAGATTTGTAATTATAGGATATATTAGATTTATAATGTCTATAATCAAGCTTCCCGAGACCTCCTAAGGCTTCTGAAGTCTTTTTAGAAAGGTGACTATCTCCTTTGAAACATGCATTTCCCAGTGGTTTATTCAAATGATTCAGTTTTACATGCAATTTTCCTGAGCTCTCATGTATCCAAATAACATTCCTAAGATTCCTTGGATCATCTAATTACTCTCCAAAAAAACCTCCCAATAGTTTTTTCCCTTGCAATTAGCTTCTGAGGGATGTCCTCCTATGAAAAAAAGACCAAAAATACCCCTTTTGAATCCCTTCAAGAGTAATATTCTTTTATAGATGTCAGTAACTTTAAGAATCAAGCTAGGTACTCTTCTTTTCACATGAAACACACTTTAAAATAAAGTTATTATAGTCCTCTTAACAATAATGAGGGTGAGACATTTGAAATGTTGGTCAAAGGAAAGTTTTACATTGACCAAGAAAGTGAATTTCAAATGTGGGTTTAGTTGTCATGAATTTTTTTTAAAATTTTACATGCAATACATTTAGCATGACAACAATATTTGTGTGTGCGCATGTGTGTATACACATACATGTATATACAATATTTTATCTCATGATCATGTTGGTTTTAGTATTTTTTTAATCTGCTACGCAAGATCTAAGATAAGATAGATTTTCCTATACTTGACGGTAGTGTGGTGCCCGACATAAACAATTAAAAAAAAAAGAAGAAACATTAGCAAGTCGATGAATGGTAGTATCTATCAGTATGGCATGGGAAAGTGGTAGAGTCAGTGGGTTTGGTGGAGGCGTGTAGAAATATGCTAGCAAGCACATGGGATTTTTCCTAGCCTGTCAACCTATCATTTTCCTTGTAAAAAAATAGAAAAACTTTATTTGAGATCCAAAGGTGAAAACCACGTTGGAACCCTAGTCAATGTTATAATTTAGTAGTATTGGATAGTTTCAGTTATGGCAGATATGTATGTAATTGTGGAAGCATACTTTTGGAATATGAACTGTTCGAATGAACGCCTGAAAGAAATGTGGTGACATGGACTACAATGATAGCATGATTTTTACAAAATGGGTTTGTTGAAAAGGTTTAGAAATTTTCAAGCAAAGACATTCGACATGTTTAATCTAGAGTCCAAAAATAACTTTCACATCACCCTCCTAGCCTGTGTCACAACGTGAACTCTGGTTCTAAGTCATGTTGTACTATTTCTTCTACCATGAATGCCACTATGGGTCTCCATTTTGTATTTATTTATTTTTTTTCTCTTGGTTTAGATATGCTTCTGGTTCTATGGATCTGATCTCTACACTTGTAATTTGGGATGACTTGGTGTTTATTCCTTTTTGCACAGTTCTCGACCATTATTGCCAAGTTTTTCGATTCTTGTATCTTGTTTTCCCAAGGCTTGGCTGTATTGCATATTGGACCTAGGCGGGTTAGAAAATGTGTGTATTGGGGTTTCCCTTCTTATTGACCATATAGAGTTCGGTCATGTTTTAATAGCTCAGAGCTAATAATTGGGGTTTTGATTCCTTCATTCGGCCTACTTCTATAGAAGCTCGGTCATGCTTTTTCAGAAT
The DNA here is from genome assembly GCA_019776745.2 of Taxus chinensis. Taxonomy (NCBI): domain Eukaryota; kingdom Viridiplantae; phylum Streptophyta; class Pinopsida; order Cupressales; family Taxaceae; genus Taxus; species Taxus chinensis. The sequence goes on from CM034149.1 coordinate 887,205,464, forward strand.
TCCATGTATTCATTTGGGTTTTCATTGTTTGATTGTGCTGATGCTTTTTGAAGGGGAAATTTTCTCAGTCAAAGATCATTGTAACCAATTTTCCTCCTAAGTTTGTCCTGTTATGTTTTTGCTTTGATTAAACTCAAATACACTGAGGATTTTCTCATTAATCATCCCAACACTTAGACAAATTTGATCTAGATAATATAACTTAGCATGCTAGAGAGGTGCTTGAGATTTCCATACCACACTTGTTAAGCCACACGTTCACCTTTATGGCTCGCCATTTCATAATCTGGAGCCCACCCGAATTATTAACTGAATTCAAGAAAATGCAAAATGGTGGAGTTGTGAATGCTCACAGACTGTTTAAAGAAATGTTAAAAGAGAGTTGGATCCTTATGGAATGTGAGTGAAACCATCTTGATTACCTCATACCCACTTCTCTCATCATTCCCAGGCACAGTTTATCTCTCATTATCTTTCATAATTCTCGTACTTTAGTTTTTTTCATTTGCAACGAAATATAATTTCTAAAACCTTAGGATTATCATACTTCTCTAATAGTCCCATTCACTTTGAAAAATTCTCCATATATAGAGGAACTTGTAGGAAATTTCTTGTTGTGCATTCATCCATCGAATGATAGTTTTATACATGGTTTTCTGAGCCCTCGAACTAACTTTTGATCGTTTGTAACTAGGTCAATTATCACCGATGGACTTGGAAAACTAGCCACCAATCATAAATTGTTCGCCAATTCTAAATTCTGCCAGTTCCTGTGAATTCTTAGTGTAAAGGAGGACATGTAGAAACTTACTCGCAGTATTTTTTCTCATCAGAGGACAACATTTGAAAATGGTTTCTTAGCTTCCGAGCCTCAATTGAACGTCTTTGCAACTAGTAGGAAAACATAAATTGAAAATTTTAGGACCCCCGTCAGGTTACCAAACCACCATTGAAATTAGTAAATAACTATTTCAAACTCTACCGTTTGACTTGTGTGAAATTGAACTTTTTGAAAAATACTGTTTCTCTCTCTTTTTTATTTCTTTCTCTATCATTGGTTAAGAAATGAAATAAACATGTGTCTCTAACCCTTTCCTTTTGAATGCAAATTATTATGATTATGATGTAAATAGAAACTAAATTTAATTATGCTAGATCTAGGTGGATGTCATCACATCAATTTATCGCTGATTTCACGCTCACATGGTTTCCTAAGATGCAAGAAAGATGGTGAAGAGGCGTGGTGTAATTCATTATTTACTATTGTAATTTATACATTTTATTGGAAAATGTATATATGTTTAATGTAATTGCAATGTAACAAAAACCTTTATATTTGAAATTTGGTAATATTCATGAGATGTTAGTTCTAGGAATGCCTTGGGAAATGTGCATTTAATCATAGGTGCCATTTTGATTCAGATTTCCGTACGTTAAAAAAGAAAAAAAATGTGTTGGATATGTACGTTAAATGAAATCAAATTTATTATTTTATAGTGCATTCTCGTTGTGAAATTTATAATGGAATATCTAGACTATTGTGTTATTTAACTAGAAAATATAGAAAATAACATGGCTCAGGAATATAACTGGTGATTTCCATGCAATCAACCTCATAACTAGTCGATGTGTTTCAATGGTGCTTTGAATCAAGATCTTATGGTGATAGCAACGGGTGTGGAACAAGAGACAAGCCAAGAAGGAAATTAGCAGCATGAATTCAATCAAGAGACACCTTTGAACGAGACAACACTTATCAATTGGCAAGTTGATGATTTCTGTGGTATGAATCAAGCACCTTCTCAAAGTATAGTGGACAATACATGGTCCAAGAAAAGGAATATCGGAGAAGGAAAATATTCTAATTCAAATGATCCACAAACCTCTATTACTCTATAAGGTGTTAGCAATCAAAGTGCAGCTCTTAATGTGCAAGGCCAACCCAAGCCACCTTCTAAACAAACTCAAGCACTGGTTGTAACAACCCATGTGCAAGAAATAAAGTACAAGGCAAGGGTCAGAAAAGAGATAGCTCATCTCCATTCAACATCATTGAGTAGATGAATAAAATGAATGTAAACATCTTAATGTGGGATTCATTGGCTATCCCAGGACAAATAGACCTATTGCAAAATGCTATGGAAAATTGGTCAGCATCAAATCAGTCATCTTATCAACAAGAAAAAATTCTTACTATTGCACCTCAGTAAGAAGTAAATCAAGGAGGCCACCAAGGTAAAATTTTTAAGCCCCTACCATTATGTATCTCATTGATCATAGGAGATAAGTTGGTACATAATTGCATGATTGATTCGGGAGAAAGTAGCTCAATAAGGCCAAAATAGATACTTGATCAATTGGGCCTTTAATATGAATTCATTTCCAAAGGTGTGGTGCAATTCGAAGGGACATAAGTGAAAATGGTTGGAGTAGTAAAATATTTGAGCCTCACATTGCATGCATGTCCCAATGTGACCGTCTTGCAAGATGTATTAGTCATAGACTTGCGACCACTCTTTGCATTGTGTTTGTCAAGAGACTTCACTACTAAAATTTGAGGCTATTTGTATGCTGATTGGTCACACATGCTATTTAGAATGAGGTATGGAGCTAAGGCTACAATATGATTTGAGCCAATTGTAAATTTCCATATTGAGCCTCATAAGAAAAATCCAATCAATTAAAATTGTTTAGCATTTGATCAACAAGATTATCCAAGCACCCATGAATCAGATACCAAAATCCGATGCATTCCAGACCTAACTATTGATGAATGGGAAAACAAGAGACATGCTTTTTACCTTTACAAAGAAATGAAAGAATCTGAATTAGAAGTCTATTATTTGCATGAAGAGAATCCACCTCTTCCTATCATCACCAAGCCAGATGAAAAAGATGATAATGAAGTATGGAAGTTATTATTTGATGGCTCAAGAAGTAGACAAGGTGCAAGAGGAGGAGATATGCTCATTTCACCACATGGTACAAAATATTACTCATCCTTCTATTTCCAGTTTGCTTTTCCAAACAACACAGCTGAGTATGAAGCCCTAATTCACGGATTGCATTGGGCAAGAAAGAGAGGTAATAATAATTTGTAAGTTTTCAGAGATAACGAGCTGATTTTGAATCAAGTCAGAGAAAAAAATGCTGCTAAGAATGATCTTTTGAAGAACTACAAAAACTGGTTATGGAATCTCATTGAATATTTCAAAGCTTTTGGCATCAATTCCATTCCAAGAAAGAGGAATGAAGAAGAATACAAACTAAAAAAAATTGGGGGTTGCATTTGATATTGTAAAAAGTCTCAAAAATGTGAAATCTTAGCCTCATGTCAAAGTGGTATTAAGTCCATCTATTCCAGATAAAAATACAAGTTAGCAAGTCTTCAAGAATGATCAGCAAATTGTCAATTTTCTACAAGAAGCTGAGTTATCCGCTAAAAACCAAGACAAGTTGGAACAACACTATGGTGATCAAGCGGTGCACCTAAGAACTAACAAATTACCAAAAGGTCTTATAACCTCAGAGTCAATATTCAACTCGAATGATCAGTTCCAGAAGTAGAAAGAAAACTTTCAGGGTAAAGGGTGAAGATTCACTTCCCATTTCAGTAGATGAAGGCAAGACATTGCAAATTAGAAAAGTTAGTACCCCCATAAGAGACATCTGAATTTTTTCAACTTTATCAAGAATTCCCAGATGTCTTCGCATGGAATTATAAGGATTTGAGAGGACTTAATCCAAAATTGGCACAACATACTATTGAGATGGATCCAGAATCCAAGCCCATTAGACATAAAACAAAGGCAAGTGAATCCTCATATCGAACCTCTCATGAGAAAGGACTTGAACTAGCTAATTGAAGCTAACATCATATTCCCTATCAAACATTCAAGTTGGGTTGTAAACTTGGTTTGAGTGAGAAAGAGAAACGGAGAAATTAGATTGTGTGTAGTATTTCGTGATCTAAATAGAGCATCACTCAAATATCATTATCCACTTCCATCAATGGAACAAATCTTGCAGGTTACAGCTGGTTCTGAAAGGTTTTCATTGCTAGATGGCTACTCAGGCTATAATCAAATAATGGTGAAAGAAGAATATCATTTCAAGACAACCTTCATTAAAAAATGGGGTACATCTGATTATGAGAAGATGCAATTTGGACTGTCAAATGTCGGACCAACATTTCAGCGAGCTATGGATATGGAATTCAAAGGCTTGATCAACAAGATAGTGCTAGAATATTTGGATGATATCACCATCTTCTCAAAGAATGCATCAGACCACCTCTTTCACCTTAGGTAAGTATTTCAGACATGTAGAAGATTTGGAGTGTCATTGTATGCAAAAAAATGTTTATTCTTGGCATACGAGAGCAAACTATTGGGCCATATTATCTCAAGAAAAGGGTTGACAATTGATCCTGAAATAGTTGAAGCCATTTGAACACTTCCATTGTGACACCATAAGAAATATCTCCAAAGCTTCTTGGGAAGGATAAATTTTTTCCGTTAGATTTGTGCCCGATTCTTCCAATCTTGTGAAGCCTTTAACCATGATGCTTAAGAAGATCCTTGCATTCAAATGGATAGCAGAAGTAAAAGAGAGTTTTGAGGCTATCAAGCATGTAATATCACAAGCTCCAACTCTTATCAACCTTGTACTTTTCAAAGGACTTCATGTTGTATCCTTTCGGAGGATCAGATACAATCTCAACTTTCTTGGTACAACTAAATGAGAGAAGGATTAAAATAGCCCATATCATTCTTTAGTAAAATCCTAGAAGATTATGAAATCAAGTATTATTTCATTGAAAAGCATGTCCTTGCCATCATTAGGAGTTTGAATAAGTTTAGACACTTGGTATCGAACAATAAAATACAACTGCTAGTGTCTCATGTTAGTGTCAAAGAATTTTCTCCTAAACAAGGATTTGAATGAGAAGAGAGCAGGTTGGATCACTCGTGTAATGGAGTACGATATTGAAATCAAAGTGGACCATATTGGTTCGTGGCAAAGGATAATGTGAGCAGCTCGATTCCAAACAACCTGATGGGTCAAAAAGGTGAAGAAGAGGATGTCATGCTACTACAAAATGAGTAAGAGAAGACAATTGGTGATGCAACCATTCCATGTTATACTCAAGTCTTGGTGTAATATCTCCAAACTGGGTTTATGCCCTCTAGAAATGAGCAAAGAAAAGAGGAGATAATTTAGATTACAAACCATTCTATATGTTCTTATTGATGGTGTTTTTTTCAAGGACGTCAATGGTGGTTCTATTAAGATGCATTGGAACAGGTCAAGTTGAGAAGATATTACATGAGTTCTGTTATCCAAAATTCACCCCTCAAGGTAATTTTGATAACATGCATCAAATTATTTAGTCCCAAGCAAATAGATTGATTTAAGGCCGAAAATCATGTTTTTGGGGCCCCCTCGGCTTCCTTCTAACTTCCCATCCAAGAAGAAAACCCAATGAGTTAGAAAAGGTGAAAAAATTGCAAAAAACCAAGCTGGGGCCGAAAAAAATGAAGAAAATCAGCTAAGTCCTAGTCGGCGCAGCAGTTAGAGCAGCTGGGACAAAAGGACGTGAGAACGCGAAAGGCGCAAACCGGCCAAAAGTGGAAAAAATCGCCAAGTTTTGTTATCACGTGGTTTGGGACATATGGGCCGTAGGTACGCGAGGGACGCGAACCAGACCGAAAAGCTGAAAAACAATCCATTTCAGGTGGTTCAGAGATATTCATCCTAGACATTTTGGGACATCTAGGGCAAAAGTACGCGGAGGGCGGTGTGAACCGGCCGATTCGGCCGAAATAGGGGACTTCGTCCAGGATAGTTGGGCCAAAAGTACGCGTGGGACGCAGAAAGCTGAAAGAGCTGCCAACAAATGAAATCTCACCAGGTGTCTTCACGTCAAATAGGAACAAGGAAGCCTGAATCGGCTAAAGCAAGAGATTTTTGTTTGGGACATCTGGGACAAAGGTACGCGCGTGACGCGAGGGACGCGAAAAGCTGAAACGGCCGAAGGCAAAGAAGAAAAGTCAATGTTTGACCCGTGAACTTCAAACGGCCATAACTTTTGACTCCGAGCTCCGATTTTCATAAAATTGGACTTTTTGGATTTTAATGAGGGTAGATATATTTAATTAAGAGAAACATATTCAGCTTCAGTCAGTTAATGCTCATTCCTGTCAAATGACAGAAAACGCCTCCCAGACCCAAAATAGCTGCCCGCACTCAGAAGGCCATAAATTTTGCATTTCTCAACGAAATCACACAAAATTGGTACCGTTGGAATCATGGCTCCGAGTCCGATGCACAACAATCAAGAAATTCTAGATTTAATGAGAAATTGGTTGATATTTTTTAGAAAACGTGGCTGGGTTCATAACAGTGTTTTATTTGGTGGTTGGAGTGCAATTAAGAGGCATGGTCATCATTCTTTCTCTGCTACAACACCTGGGATAGTATGGGGAGCCTTTTGCAAGTAATATATAATCATTTTACTCCATTTAATGCCTCTTACAGGTAGTTGAAGGACAGATTTCAGGATTTCCATTTTCCCTTCTCTTTCCCTTCTCATTTTTCTATAAATTGGAGTGTTGGGCTCATTGTAAAAGGGGGGGAGTTTTCAGATAGCAAAGCTCTGTCAAAATTGCTTTTTGAAGCCAATGTGCTGCAGGCCCTTGTAGTGGACTCCTTGCATGGTGATCCAGGCCCTTATCTTGTAATAGATTGAACTGTGTATATCATGAAGCAATAAAATATCAGTTTGTGGATGTATCTTCCCCTGCTGTGTTTTCTTGCATTCTTCTTGCCCCTTTAATCTTTCTACAAGAATATTGTGTCTATTATTATGTTCTTGCAGGAATCTATTATCATTGTGTATGCTTGGAATATTGTTGTGAATGCATTTTGCTAGATTATGGAGAACTGTCATCACCTCTCCTAGTGTGCACTTTGCTTCTGTATTTCACACATTTGAAGACTACTCTCACACCCTCCTTTTTTTGGTGTATCACTGCTTTAGTGTAGACTTTCATTTTATGCATTCTCTCTCGTTGGTCCCTTGGAAATTTAGATTAGAACAGTTAACTTATCCTGCATTAGAGTAGATTGTGGCAGGTAGTTTAGGAGCAAGAACCAGCTTTCTCTGGAGGTTTATCTCAAAGTAGCAAGTCCCACAACTTGGAGATAGTACCCATGTTATCCAATCACACCATGAGTTCAAGTATATGCACTTGTATAAACATAAGAGTGTTGTGATTCGGTGATAGCAAGTTCCATGACAGGGAAGTAAGAGGCCACATTTCACCATGAGTAACAACTCTCAAAATCATGAAGGCTGGTTACTATTGGCCTACGGTGTTTATTGATTGCTACTCATAGATCAAGAAATACAAGAGATGTGCATTCTTCGTAGGGAAAGAAAGGCTAGCAGCGCTGCCCCTTCGCCCAATTTCAGTAGATCAACCATTCATGCAATGGGGATTGGACTTCATTAGAGTTATCAATCCGAACTCAAGTCAAGGCCACAATTGGATACATATGGCCACATACTATTTCACGAAGTGGACTGAAGCAGTGGCACTTAGGGAGGTAAATTAATCCATCATATTAGATTTCTATGAAGGGATAGTCACAAGGTTCCCTACTATTATAATATCAGATAATGCTTTGGCATTCCTTGGCACCAAAGTCACTGAATGGGATGTCAAGAATGGTATATACCTCAGCACTTAATCAAACTATTACCCTCGGGGTAATGGTCAAGCAGAGTCTACAAACAAGAACCTACTAAGAATCATTATAAGGACTCTTGATGAGAATCAAATAACTTGGCACACAAATCTCAAATCAGCTCTATGGGATGATAGGATCACACCCAAAAGGTCTACAGGAAGCTCTCCATACAAGATTGTATATGGAAAAGAAGTAATTCTACCTATATCACTTGAGTTTCCAGTATTGGAACTCATGAAACGGTTGGAACTAGATAAGGTTGATCCTATGGAAATCAAGTGTGCAGAGCTGATGGAATTAGAAGAAGAAAGAGAACATGTAGTGCCAACCATAGAGAAGGATCAAGCATTGGTCAAGAAGAGATTTGACAAGAAAGCTAAGGCCAGGACATTCCAAGATGGAAATTTGGTACTAAAGTGGGATGCTAATCTTGCAAATCCAGGAAAGCATTCCAAGTTTGATGCCATATGGAGTGATCCATACATCCAGGAATCTATCTCAAAAACTACTACTAGAAGGAGAATTTCCCACCCTTGTACATATTAATCTAGGATTTCTAATTCTTCTAAGTGCTTTTGCACATTGTTTTTGTTGGTGCACATGCTCTATTGCTTCTAGTGTATGCTTGTATACAGTTCATCTCCCTCGTGGAAGAAATTACAGCCACAGGAGAATCAAATCATCAAGGTATCAATATCAGGGTAGGTTTAGGTGTTTTCATTGCATTCTAGCAAATCATATTTGCACAGAGTAAAGTGAGGGAAAATTTTCTAGGTTTTAGGCAATTTTCTACTCTCACAAACCTTTACTTCAAGAGTTTCTTACAAAAATGAGAGTACAAGCAGCAAAAGGAAGTTTCGGGCTTAAGAAACAACATTGTTTCAATGATTGAAAGATGCAGATCTACAAACTTTAGATCATATTTGAGATTACTATATAAACTCCATGCCCGATAGATTGCTACAGAAAGATGGCCATACTTCATATAGTAGGTAGATAACCCCGCTAAGTCACCAAATTATTATCCCGAATTCACCCCTTGAGGTAATTTGGATAACTTGCATAATTTCTTCAAGATTGAGCAAGTAGAATTGGTTCGAGACCCATAAAATCATATTTTAAGGTTCCCTTGTCTCTTCGCTAACTTCCCTATCCTAGAAAAAAATCCAAGTAGTTAGAAAAAATTGCAAAAAATACAAAAAATGGCTTGTTTTAGTGTATTGCAGATTTTTTGGAAAAAACTTTCCCAGGCCACACAAATTCAACTGGGACATTCAGGATGTGAAAAGGTGAAAAGGCCGAAATGTAAAGAAAATAATGTAAAGTGAAAAAATCGGCAAAATTTGTCCCAGGCGGTCCACAGGACATCGGGATAGTCGGGATGCACTTCTCTGAAATTGCCGCAGGCAGAAAGAGTCAGAATATGTAGAAGTTTTTGTCCCGCACGGTTTGCGGGACAGCTGGGACATGAGTATGCATGGGATCCGCAGACCCAAAATTGCTACACTAAGGGATAATAAGAAAAGGTGGAGAAATGAGGCCCAGATAGTATGAGTACGTGTGGGACATGGGTTCCCTGACAATCCAAAAAGTGTAAAGTAGCCACAAAGGGAGGAGGCTTGTAGGTGAAGTGCAGATATTTTTCTGGGATAGCTGGGACATGAGTAACCAAAAACCCCAAAATAGCCACATACAGAGGAAAATTCAACGTCTGACCCTCCCCGAACTTCAAATGGCCATAAATTTTGACCACGAGCTCTAGTTTTCATGAAACTTGACTTTCTGTAATGGGAAAAATGTCCTCTATGCAATAATTGATTAAATACTCAGTCCTGTCAAATGACATAAATGCCTAGCAGACCCAAAATAGCTGTCTGCACTAAGAAGGCCATAAATTTTTCATTTCTCAATAGAAACGCACAAAATTGGTACCGTTGGAATCATGGAATTTGATGAGGAATAGATTGTGAGTTTTCAGAAAACGTGGCCGGGTTCAGAACAATGTTTTATTTGGTAGTTGGGATGCATTTAATGAAGCATGGGCAAACATTTCTCACTACTGCAAGTTATGGGATAATATGGTGGGCCTTTTGCAAGAAAAATACAATAATTTCACTTCATTTACTACCTCTTTCATTTGTTTGAAGGACAAATTTCAAGATTTTTTTTTTTTTTTTTCTCTCTCTCTCCTCTCATAATTCTATAAATTAGAGTGTTGGGCTCATTGTAAAGGGAGATAGTTTTTGTGTAGCAAAACTCTATAAAATATTTTGTGAAGCCAATGTGCTAGATGCCCTTGTAGTGGACTCCTTACATGGTGATCCAGGCCCTTATTCTATAATAGATTGAATTGTGTATGCCAAGGAAGCAATAAATACAAGTTTTTGGATGTATCTTCCCCTGTTGTGTTTGTTTACATTCCCTTTTCACCTCCAATCTCATTACATATATATTGTTTCTATTTATGCTCTTGCAGGGATTCATTATGATTGTGCATGATTGAAACATTGTTGTGAATGCATTTATTAGATTGTGGAGAACTATTATCACCCCTTCTAGTATGCACCTTGCCTCTATTTTTCACACACTAGAAATCTTTCCTCATTGCATCCTTTTCTAGTAAATCACCAATTTAGTGTAGGTTTTTTTGTTCATGCACTCTCTCTCCTTCATCCCTTAGAAAGTTAAATTAGGACAAGATAGTTTTTCTTGCATTAGAGTATATTGTGGCAGGTAGTTTAGGAGAGAACAAAATTTCTCTGGAGGTCTATCTCAAGTAGCAATTCCCACAACTTGGAGATAGTACCTATGTTATCCGATCACACCGTGACCTCAAGAGCATACACTTGCATAAACCATGGGTTGTTGTGATTAGGAGATAATAGATCCTTAGGTGCAATTGGAATTAAACCAAACCTTGGGTGATTAATTGGTTAACTTGCGGGCAGGAATTATACATAACTCTTAGAAAAGGTAATTGTATTTAAAATATGTTGACTTAAGAGAAGTGTAGAAATTAGAAATTAGGTCTCATAACCCCATGTGCCTAGTTTACCTTTGAAACCTAGTGAGAGGGCCAAAACGAAACAAAGGAACTAGGTGACACTCTTATGATTGATCTCGTGGTGGGATTTACATGAAACAAGTCGATGTCTTGGTTACAACATGAATTTAAGACTGATGTGTATAAGAGAAAAGAAATGGGATGTCTCATGCTAGGTTACACTCCTTGTAGTAGAAAATCCATTAGTGAAAAGTATGTGTTATTTATTTTACAATTGTTATAAAACAATGCTAATAGTGAGACCATAGTGTGATGTAAGATTAAAGCATATCAGAGTAAAACGGGAATTGAGGTTAGGAATAATGTCACTCTTGGAGTACTTCTAACTCAATTAAAAATTTCCATGTGATAGATATATTATTAAGTTCACTTGGTGAGATCAAACTTAGAGAAAATAAAAGATATATAAATCTAAATAAAATTTCTTGATGTGGAAATGTTAAATGGATTCAACAAGTTATTGAATTATATTAACTATGGTAGTGAAATAAATATACCATGATCAAAGAATGTTTATGGGAAAAAGGTATGTCGAATCTAAATCTCCCTTAAATCCTAAGATTTCTTACTTGACATCACGTAAGATTCACTTATGTAGTAAGGGTAAAATTTAAACATTGAATAAACGTTTGAGAAGCATAAGCTTAACGTAAGAATGAGAGAATTAGGATCTTTATATGCAATTTGAAATATTGCAAATGATTATGTAAGTTATGGAGATTTTTGTAAGGGATAAAGAGCCATCTTAAATGCTCGAACTGTAAGTTGAGTGTGAAAATAATTTAAGAATCTGTAGGTGAAAAAAAAGGAGATAAGATTAAATTATCCTTGCATAATAATTTTATTGGAATGTTAATCGTAGTTAAATTATAATCATGGTAATGATGTGTTGTTAGTTTGCCCATCCTTGGGTCCCTTTCTTGTGGTTGGGTCATTCATTGGGGAAAGTCAGGCATCAACATGTATATGGTGTTGTCATGTGTCTATGTGATTCAATGACTTATGTAAGTGTTTTATGCATTGTTGAGTTTCTCTACTTGGATCGCTTGTGGTGTTGTTTAGTGGGCAGTATAATTCAAAAAAAATTATTTTGATATTTTTACTATTGTATTTGTGTGTGCAAATTGTCGGTTTTACATTTGGTTTCAGAGTGGAGGTTCATGCTCTCGAACCTCTGGGACAAAATCGAGTTGTGATGGTTTTGAGTGGTGGTGGTTGAGATTGAAAGAGTAATGTGATATATGTTATTATCTAACCAATGTTTTAATTGTGACAGTATGAACACACATGTGGTTCATGTCGCTTAGTGCATGTTTTTTATCATTTTGGTGTGCTTGTGATAAGAGTATTCAATCTTATTTTTGTAGATGCAATGAGGACTCTACGTGTTCTGTGCTTCCTTGGTATGTGTGAGAAGAATGTTTTTATGGATGGTGGAGTGTTAGAGCATCTTATCATTTTGTGATATGTAGTTGTGCTGATGTGTGTATGACAAATATTGGTGTATAGTGGATTAGATTATATCGTAATTTACCCACCATGTAGTGACGAATTGTGTATCACCATGTTGCCTTGTAATTGATTCTATGTTGTAATTTTACTCAATTTGTTCATCGGGTGTATAATTTTTGTAATATAAGATGATTTATGTTGTGAAGTGGTAATGTGATGTATCATAACCTATTAAAGTAATGATTGTGTTATACCTTATACATATAACATGCATAATACACTATGGTTGATGTTTGCGAGTCACCATTGTGTTAGTAATGTAGTTATGTGTTATGTTTTGAACCTTACACTAATCTACTCTAAGGGAAATCGGTAAAAGGTGTATTTGTGGAGTGAGGAAATGTGTATCGTTGGCCAGTCACTTGAGCCGAGTATGAGATATGAAGTGGAGTCATACATAGACTGGAAACCCGCTTCTGTTCATTTGGTATGTATGGTATTACTAAACGGTTGTCATGTATATTGCGTTTTGTCATTGTCATGGTATTGATAACGTGTAATTTTTTCTCTCTCCCTATATGGTTATCGTGTGGATTCAACCTAAGTGTAGTTATGAATATGTTGAACCTTGTGGAAGTGGTGGAGGGATGATTCAGATAGAGATGATGACATGTATATTGTTTTTTGTGGACACCTTAGGCTCAGTAGTTGGCGACCTGTACTCTTTTCTCTCTCCCTATATGGTTATCATTTGGATTCATCCTAAGTGTAATTATGACTATGTTAAACCTTATTGAAGTAGTGGAGGAATGAATCAGAAAGAGATGATGACAGTCATATTATTTGATATGATATTTTACAAGTCGAGCCTCAATTTTTTAATGCCAAAATCTCGTTGAGTACCCCTTTGGTGGTCGTATAAGGCCACATAGCTATCGTGTTGTGTTGTTTCTATATACATATTTTATTCATAAATTGAACATTTTATCTTTTCTTGTAAGAAGCAATAATTTTATACTAACTATGGCATCCATTTATTTGTTGAAATGGATTGTTATGTTACTTCTAATTTTGTAATGTTTTGAAATAGGTTCATGGGATTCACCATGGAGTGGTTGAACATGTATGGACCCGATTCGTTGTATGGGGGTATGATCTAAGGAGTTACAAATAAATAGTAGGTTTTTGAACAAGTTATTATGTTACTTGGGTTAGGGGTGTCTAGACTCTATGTGTCTAAGGCCATAGGGTGGTCGACCTTTTTGAGGGAGGCATAAGAGACTTGAGGGAGACATAAGAGGAATGTGTGTGCGTGACTAGTACACTTAGAGGTTCTTGATTTTTTTAAATCTTTGGGAGGCATGTATAGTTGTATTGTGATGTTTTGGGATGTATAGGGAGTTGTTTTGTGATGCTTCAAAAGTTATAGGGATTTGTTTTGTGATGCCTTTAGAGGTATATGGAGTTGTTTTGTGATGCCATGGGAGGTATATGGAGTTGTTTTGTGATGTTTTGGGAGGTATATGGTGTTGGTATTATGAGTATGTTCATTCTTGTGAGTCTTATTAGACATGATTATGATTGAGGGTTGACACTGGCCTTAGTTTGCATGCACTATTAGATGTTTTCCTGGAACTGTGTCGGTTCAGTCATGGTTTTTGGGTCATATCATACCATTTATATATGTATCATTGTCATGATTCACTGTTTGTTAGTCACTTGTGTGTGTTGGATCCATACCTGTGACATAATTATTGGAAATGATTGGTTATGTGGATTAATTTTTTTTCTTTCCATGGTGGAATTAAAGGTCTTGTAATGTGATACAGTTATGGAAGTATGTAGCAACATGTCTCATGAGTCATTTTTGTTGTGTTAAAGTTTGTGTTACATCTTGAGTCCAATTACTATTGGGCACCCACGAACTTAAGATAGTTTTGAATTCTAAACAAAGAATATTAAGATCTTCAGATAAGTAATAAGGTAAAGGAAGACTAACTAAGTAGTAAAGTAAAAGGTAACTAGAACTACGACCCTTTAGAGAACATTAAAATTTAAGATATTGAAAAAATTATTTTGCTTCCTTGTGGTCGCATTGTACCAAAAAGTTGTCTTGTAAAACAACATGTGTCATTTTTGAATTTCTTACCTACATATGCTTCATACTTTGGTGTTGTGTTGAATTAAGGACTATGCTCTTACAAGGGGAGTGAAATGTTCTTACCGACATAAATAATTTTAAAAAAACATTAGCAAGTGGATGAATGGTAGTCTCTGTCAGTATGGCGTGGGAAAGTGGCTGAGTCAATGGGTTTGGTGGAGGCATGTAGAAGTGTGATGGAAATCACATGGGCTTAATCCCAACCTATCGACATGTCATTTTCCTTGCACAAAAATACAAATACTTTATTTGAGATTCATAAGGGAAAACCACACTGGAACCCTAGTGAACATTGTAATTTAGTAATATTAGATAGTTTCATTGATTGTAGATATGTATGCAATTGTGGAAGCATGCTTTTGACATATGAACTGTTCGAATGAATGCCTGAAAGAAATGTGGTGGCATGGACTGGAATGATAGTAGGATTTGTACAAAATGGGTTTGTTAAAAATCCTTAGAAATTTTCAAATGAATGCAGTTGACAAGTGTAATTCAGAGTCCAAAAAAATCTTTGACAGCACCCTCAAAGCCTATGTCAAAACGTGAGCTCTGGTTTTTAGTCTTGTTGTACCATTTCTTTTACCATGAATACCACTATGGATCTCCATTTTGTATTTATTATTATTTTTCTCTTGGTTCAAATATGCTTATGGTTCCATGGATGTGATCTCTGCATTTGTAATTTAGACTGACTTGTTGTTTTTTCCTTTTCACATAGTTCTCAGCGATTATTGCCAAGTTTTTCGAGTTCTGTACTTTGTTTTCCCAAGGCTTGGTTGTGTTGCATATTTGACCTGGGTGGGTTAGAAAATGTTTGTATTAGGGTTTCATTTCTTATTGACCATATAGAGTTCAACCATTTCTTAATATCTCAGATCTAATAATTGGGGTTTTGATTCCTTCATTCAGCCTACTCCTATAGAAGATCGGTCATGGTTGTTTTGGAATTCCATGTATTCATTTGGGTTCTCATTGTTTGATTGTGTTGATGGTTTTGGAAGTGGTGATTTTCTCACCCAAAGATCATTGTAACCAGTTTTCCTCCTGAGTTCGTCCTGTTATGTTGGTGCTTTAATTCAACTCAAATATGCTGAGGGTTTTCTCATTGATCATACTAAAACTTAGAAAAAATTGATTGAGATGATATAACTTGGCACGCTGGAGAGGTGCTTGAGATTGCCATGCATTCACCTTTTTGGCTCACTATTTCATAATCTAGAGCCCACCAAAACTATTAACTTAATTCAAGAAAATGCAAAAGCATGGATTTTTGGATACTCTCGGACTATTTGAGGAAATGTTAAAAGAGAGTTGGAGCCTTGTGGAGTGCGAGTGAAACCACATGGAAAGCATGGTTTATCTCTCCTTATATTTTATAATTATCGTACATTATTTTTTCATTTGCAACGAAATATAATTTTAAAAACCTTAGGATTATCATACATTTAATTGTTTTATATTAAATTGTTTGCAAATCAATACAATGTCATATCATAACTCACACAATCAAAATAACCATTTGTAGTCAACCATGAACTTAAACCCTCATTTTGAGGTGATTTATCAAACTTCCTGATCAAAGTAGATTACTACAGTACCCGTTTTTATTGACAAGTTGAAGTTGAATTCTTGGTAAATATGTTGAGCATTTCCTTGTTTAAATAGATAAATTGCGATTTTCAGAGACTCACAAAAAAAACTTTGTAACTCCGAAAAGGGGATGTTAAGCTTCCTTAGTGTACCTTGTTATATGAGGAGTCATTTTAATCTTTGGATCGACCCCAAATGATCATTTGTGATCTTTTTGATGCCCTTCTAGGAGTCCTATTACACCATTTTATTGTTGTAGGAAGCTACTAAAACTGAAAAATTTGGCTTTCGTTTATAACTGCCATTTGAACCCTGAGAAACAAAATACTTATCCACCTTTGCAACCCTTTAGTATTTTTACTAGAAAATTTCCTGGAACCTTTGGCTCAGAAAAATCACACTTCTATTTAGTTTGGAAAAGAGGTTTTGTAGGCCTCTAGTCTCAGTTCGACTAGGTAAAAACTAGACCAATTACGACCAGTGGCTCCAGAAAACCTGTCGTCATTTGAATCCCGTTTACCAGTTCTCAATCTCGTTGACTTTGAAAAATTCTCCATATATAGAGGAATGTGTAGGATATTTATTATTGCATGATCATCCATCGAACGGTAGTTTTGGACGTGGTTTTCTAATCCCTCGAGCTACATTTCGATCATTTACAACTAGGTAAATTATGACCGATGGCTTGGGAAAACTAGCCGCCAATCGTAAATTGTTCGCCAGTTCTGAATTCCGTTAGTTCATGTGAATTCTTATTATATAGGAGAACATGTAGAAAATTACTCATGGTGTGTTTTCTCATTGGAGGACAATGTTTGGAAGTGGTTTCTTAGCCTCCAAGCCTTAAATCAACATCTTTGCAACTAGCAGGAAAATGTAAACAAAAATTTATAGGACCCCCGTCAGGTTATCAAACCACCGTGGAAACTTGTTGACACTTGTAAATAAATGTTTTAAACTCTACCATGTGACTTGTTGTGTGAAATTAAAATTTTGGAAAAATAGTGTTTCTATCTTTCCTATTTCTCTCTCTCTCTCATTGGTTAAGAAATGAACTAAAATGAAATAAAGATGTGTCTCTAACCCTCTCCTTTTGAATGAAAATTATTATTATTATGTAAATGGAAACTAAAAACGTTAATTATGCTAGATCTAGGTGGAATCAATATCAGTGATTTATCGTTGATTTCATGCTCACATGGTTTTGTAGGATGTAAGAAAGATGGTGAAAAGGCATGTTGTAATTCAATTTTTATTATTTTAAATTATATATTTTATTGGAAAACGTATATATGTTTAATGAAATTGCAATGTACTATAAAATTTTATATTTGAAATTTGATAATATGCATGAGATGATATTTTCAGAAATTCCTAGGAAAATGTGCATTTTGATTCAAATTTATGTATGTTATAAATAATAAAGAAAAGGTCTCGGATATGTATGTTAAATGAAATAAAATTTATTATTTTATAGTGCATTATCATTACGAAATTTATAATGGAATGTCTAGAGTTTTGTGTTATTTAACTATCAAATATAGAAAAGAAACTAAAATATAGTAGTCAACCTTAGCTTAAAACTAGTGCATATCTACCCTTCTCGCATGACCATCTTAGCACAGAAGAAATTGAAACCATAAAATGAACTTAAACTTTTTCACTCGATGGAACCTTCTAGTTGAAGTAAATAAGATCCTAATTTTGAGTTGTCGTCATAGCTGGTATGTTTAGTGGCATTGTCGTGAACCCGGCGATTAGGAACGACATGGTCAAACTTTATCTGGAGTATGTGGTACACCTCCTGTAGTGATTATTGTGTGTGTAGTAAGGAGAATGTGTCCACTTCAACTCCAACTTACGTCCTAGGTGAAAAAAAATTCCAACTACTCTTTAAAGTCACCTTTAGCAATTGTGATTACTAATGAAGTTCATATTTAACACTTGTTGTACCCTCCCTCTCATTTTATCCACATTAGTTTGAAAAATGCTATCATCCTAAGATATAATTAATCCTCACAACTAAAATTTTTGGTACTACACCTAAGAAATGTATTCAATAGATCATTTCTATAACTTAAGAGTCATTGTTCAAAGCAACGAGTATGTGGTGTAACCTTACCATATATGGAGTATGTAGAACTAACAGCTCTTTAGTATCCTAGTCGACTACCAAGTTTTATAAAGTTATATCTAGAAGTTAACTTCCTTGTGGGATCTAGATGACACAAATGGAGCTAGTGAAAAAGTCTTTCTATGACTTAAACTCTTGTTAATGCTCTCTTTAGTTCCTCACGGATAAATGTGTTACCTTGGTTACTAACAACATAACACCTTGGTTTTTCATGAAGGTTGTTTAGCATAAATATGTCCTCTCACCTTAAAATCATATATAGTTGGGGCATAGATCCTTATGTGCAATTGGAATTAAACCACACCATGGATGACTAAGGGGTTAACTTGTTGGTGGGAATTGTGCATAACTCTTAGCAAATGCAATTGTATTCAAAATATGTTGACTTAAGAGAAGTGTAGAAACTATAAATTTGGTCTCGTAACTTCATGTGCCTAGTTGACCTTTGAACCCTAGTGAGAGGCCCAAAAATAAACAAAGGAACTAGGTGAGACTCTTATGATTGATATCGTGGTGAAATTTAAATGACACAAGTGGATGTCTTGGTTGTAGCATGTGTTTAACACTAGTGTGTATAAGAGAAAAGAAATGGGATGTCTTGTGCTAGGTTACACTACTTATAGTAGCAAATCTATTAATGAAAAGTTTGTGTTATTTTGTTTACAATTATTATAAAACAACGCTAATAGTGAGACCATAGTGTGATGTAAGAGCAAAGAATATAAGAGTAAAACAAGATTTGAGGTTAGGAATAATGTCACTCTTGGAGTCTTATAAATTAATTAAATATTTCCATGTGATAGATATAATATGAATTTCCGTTGGTGAGATCAAACTTTGAGAAAACAAAAGATATATATAAATCTAAATAAAATTTCTTGATGTGGAAATTTTGACTGGATTCAACAAGTTATTGAGCTATATTAAGTATGGTAATGAAATAAATATACCATGATCAAATAAATTTTATGGGAAATAGGTATCTTGAATCTAAAAGTAGTGCTCACATTAAAATAAATAAATAAATAATTTAAATTTGATGCAGTGGTTGAATTGAGATTTATGGTGAGTGGTGGAGGCTGCGTGAAGGCTTGGGAAACCTGTCAATGCACATGGTGTCTTAATTAACCTCAAAAAATGTCTTTTACCTTACAATTTACCCTTGGGAAATGTGCATTTAATCATAGGTGTCATTTTGATTCAGATTTTCGTATGTTTAAAAAAAGGAGTTGGATATGTGTGTTAAATGAAATTGAATTTATTATTTATAGTGCATTCTCGTTGTAAAATTTATGATGGAATCTATAGAGTGTTGAATTATTTAACTAGCAAATATAGAAAAGAAACTTAAATATAACAGTCGACCTTAGCTTAAAACTAGTGCATATCTACCTTTCTTGCATGACCTTCTTAGCACAAGAGAAATTGAAATCTTAAAATCAACTTAAACTTTTTCACTCTATGGAACCTTCTAGTAAGTAAATAAGAGCCCAATTTTGAGTTGTCATCATAGCCAATATGTTTAGTAGCATCGCCGTGAACTTGATGATTAGGAACGACATGGTCAAACTTTATCTGGATTATGTGGTACCCTTCCAGTAGTGATTATTGTGTGTGTAGTAAGGATAATGTGTCTGCTTTACATCCAATTTACGTGTTAGGTGAAAAACATTGCCAACTACTCTTGAAAGTCACCTTTAGAAGTTGGGATTACTAATGAGGTTAATATTTAACACATGTTGTACCCTCCCTCTCATTTTAGCCACATTATTTTGCAAAAATATATCGTCGTGAGAGATAATTAATCATCACAACTAAAATTTTTGGTACTACACCTAAGAAATTTATTCAATAGATTATTTACATAACTTAAGAGTCATTGTTAAAAGAAAAGACTATGTGACGTAGCCTTAGCATATATGGAGTATGTAGAACTAACACCTCCTTAGTATCCTAATGGAATAACGAGTTTTACAAAGTTAGTTCTAGAAATGAACTTCTTGAATGAATGAATTCCTTGTGGGATCTAGACGACACAAATGGAGCTAGTGAAATAGTTGTTCTATGACTTAAACTCTTGTTAATGATCTCTTTAGTTCCTTGGGGATAAATGTGTTACCTTGGTTACTAACAACATAACACCTTGGTCTTTCATGAAGTTTTTTTAGCATAAATATGTCCT
This sequence comes from Taxus chinensis, assembly GCA_019776745.2. NCBI lineage: Eukaryota > Viridiplantae > Streptophyta > Pinopsida > Cupressales > Taxaceae > Taxus > Taxus chinensis. Next base: position 887,225,805 of record CM034149.1, read on the forward strand.
CTCACCTTAAACTCATATATAGTTGGGGCGTAGATCCTTAGGTGCAATTGGAATTAAACCAAACCTTGGATGATTAAAGGGTTAACTTGTTAGTGGGAATTGCACATAACTCTTAACAAATGCAATTGTATTTAAAATATGTTGACTTAAGAGAAGTGTAGGAACTAGACATTTGGTCTCATAACCCCATGTGCCTAGATGACCTTTAAACCCTAGTGAGAGGTCCAAAACCAAACAAAGGAACTAGGTGACACTCTTATGATTGATCTCGTGGTGGGATTTAAATGACACAAGTGGATGTCTTGGTTACAACATGTGTTTAACATTGGTTTGTATAAAAGAAAAGAAATGGGATGTCTCATGATATGTTACACTCCTTGTAATAGCAAATCCATTAGTGAAAATTATGTGTTATTTTGTTTACAATTGTTATAAGACAATGTTAATAGTGAGACCATAGTGTGATGTAAGAGTAAAGCATATAAGAGTAAAATGAAATTTGAGGTTAGGAATAATGTCACTCTTGTAGTCCTTATAACTCAATTAAACATTTCCATGTGATAGAAAGAATATGAATTTCCTTTGGTAAGATCAAACTTCGAGAAAACAAAAGATATATATAAATCTAAATAAAATTCCTTGATATGGAAATGTTGAATGGATTCAACAAGTTATTGAAGTATATTAATGATGGTAGTGAAATAAATATACCTTGATCGAAGAGTTCTTATGGGAAAAAGATATATTGAATCTAAATCTCCCTTAAATCCTAATACTTCATCCTTGACATCACGTTTGATTCACTTATGTAGTAAGGGTAAAATTTAAACATTTAATGAACATTTGAGAAGAATAAGCTTAACATAAGAATGAGAGAATTAGGAAATTCGTATGCAATTTGAAATATGGCAAATAATTATGTAAGTTATGGAGATTTTCGTAAGGGATAAAGAGCAAACATAAATGGTTGAAATGTAAATTGAATGTGAAAATAATTTAAGAATCTGTAAGTGAAAAAAAAAAGAGAGAAAAAATTATCCTTTTATAATAATGTTCTTGGAATGCTAATTATAACTAAGTTGTAATCATGGTAATGATGTGTTGTGGGTTTTTCCATCCTTGGGTATCTTTCTTGTGGTTGGGTCATTGCTAGCATTCCTTCATTAGGGAAAGTGGGGCATCGACATGTATATGGTGTTTGATGTGTTTATGTGAGTCTATGAATTATGGAGTGCCTTATGCATTATTGAGTTTCTCCACTTGGAGCCCTTTTGGTGTTGTGTTGTGAGCAATGTAAGTCAAAAAAAATATTTTGGTATTTTTATTGTTGTATTTGTGTGTGTAATGTGTGGGCATTACAGGTAGGAAAAACATCCTATTGATTTCCTATGTCTCTTAAGAACGTTCTAACCTTTTCTATGCTTTTCTTCCATGATCTAATTCATCCACCTCTAATGGATGACTTTCTTTAGATTCATAGAAATTGAGCATATTTTCCTATAAACCTAATTGTATAGTGTTTCACTATTATATATGCTCTAACTGATATGTATTGGCACTCTTGTGGGTTACAATTATTGTAATCATTATAATACTTGTATCATATGTGAAAGTAATAGTAAAAGGGAAATGTTTTGACTATTTAACACACAATGTTATAAAAAATATTTACTATCTTTGGGAATTATGCAATATAATGTGATGAAGCTTGTGTGATATCTAATTTATCTTGATCCTACTAATATATTTGCTAGAGAAAATAGATAATAAGAGAATTATTACATTGATTAGAGAAAAACTCCACATACTGATACATACAAGAACAAAAAGTGGTTTGATGGAGCCATTGGAGAGTTGTGCATAATCGACTACAAGTTGGTTTACAAGTAAAATAATGTATTAAATTATTTTATGTTAACATTCCCCCCTTAATACATTGTTTTTTACAAATGTACCCTCGAAACAATTAAAATTTCACCTTTCTAAGAGACTTGGTGAGTATCTTTACAATCTGAGCATTTGTCGGGAAGTAGCGGAGTTGTATGTGGTGGTATAATAATTGCTATCGAATGTAGTGACGTTCGATCTCAATGTGTTTTTTCTCTCATGGAAAATTGGTTTTTTCACAAGCTTCAACACACCCTGATCATCAAGATGAATGATTGGAGGATTTTTTTCAGGAATGCACATATCTACCAAAATGTGACAGAATTGAGAACTGAAAAACGAGTTTCAAATGGCAATGGGTTTTTCACAGCCATAGGTCGTAATTGGTCTAGTGTGACCTAGTCCAAAATATTGAGTGGAGGCCTATAAAATGCCCTTTCGAAACTAACCAGGAATATGATTTTCTCAAACCGAATGTTCCAGGCAATAGTGTAGTAAAAATAATAGAGGTTTGCAAAGGAAGGAAAGCATTTCGTTGTCCAAGAACCAAATGGTGGGTCAAAACGAAAGCCAACTTTTCAATTTTAAGAGCTACTTAAAGTACAAAATAGAGTAACAGGGATCCTAGTGAAACGATGAAGAGAGAACAAATGGTAGATTGAGGTCAATCTAAATTTTGATGAGACTCTGTCCATAACAAGGAGAAAATAAGACACTTGACACCTCTTTTCTGGGGTTACGAAGTTAGTTTTTTGAGTTTCTGAAAACTTTGTTTTTCTAACTTTGTAAGGTAGGAAAAAAGGTTGTTTGATTTGATGACATCATCTAACTCTCATAGATACTGGCAGATACAAGCACTTAATTTAGATACTCTAGTATCATCATATAAGGTTATGGTAGTGACCACATTTAATGTTTAATTTGAAAAATTAGTTTTTTCAATCATAAGGTGATGTTTTATTTCTTTACACTATTTAAATTTAGTTAAATATCCATTTGTACAATTATATAGAGGTTAAACATTTCTATTATATTGCAAATGAAGAACCCAAATTACAAAAATTATGAAAGAAAATGTAAGGGAGAACATGCCTGTCCATGAACGACGCGGTGAAAAAGGGGCTCCATATAGGTCCACCAACATTTCATGAGCCTCCAAATCTCCTTCAGGCATTATGTCAAGTAGATCAAATTTTTTCCTAGTCTCTCCTCCATTCAACCATCTAACAAGAAAACAATATATAATACCCATGTCATTTTCTGTCAGTTGGAAAGAGATAGCGAAAAATGATGGAGGTAACTATTGATGGTGAATCACAACACCCCTGAATGTCTGCAACCTGATGGGTTGAGACTCTCAGTGTGATTGCATAACATGGAGATTTTCCCAAGTGTGGGACTGTCGACACTAAAATTTTCCTTAATAACACTTAAAGTACTTCATGGGTGAAATTGTAACAATTTCATGTTAATATTATAATTTACTTTGATATTTCAGATTTTTCATCATTCCATCTTATCTTAGTCGATGGTATTCTTGTGTTACGTTTGTTGCTTTGTTTCCAGATTACATCCACCAAACTAAAGGCTGTGCATTAGTAAATAATCATAGCATGAGGAGTTCCTAGTGAAGAATTATCATAGTGCCGGATTGGTGATGAAATTTTGGTTCCGTTGTTGGGACCATTCCTCGTTGGTGGATTGTCTGGAGAGATATTCCCACTTAGTCAAAAATCAATTGGAGGGTAACCTTGTTTTTACTGTGCATAGTAGTTACCATGGTAAAGTCATTTTTGCCGTGAATAGTAGTTACCATGGTAAAGTCATTTCTGCTGTGAATAGTATTTACCATAGTAAAGTCACTTTTTACCGTGAATAGTAGTTACCGCAGTAACTTCACTTTTTTACTGTGAATAGTGTTTACCACAGTAAAGTCAGTTTTTACCATAGTAAGTCAATTTTTACCATAGTTTACCATGGTCATTTCTATTTTCTATTATAGTGATTTTAATTATTGGTGTACATAAGTCTTGTTGATTGTACTTTTGGGTTGGTATTTCACTGTGGTTACTTTTGAAAATGGGGAAGATTCCTATTTTTTCAGCCCAATCTAATGAAGATGCTTCCTCTTTCATTCAAGAGTTTAAACGATCTTGTATTTGTAATGGCCTTATAAGAAGGGAACAATGGACTGAATTTTTTCCTACCTTTTTGGATGGTTCAGCCCTTAGGTGGTTTGAAACACTAGGTGATAATGTGAAAAACTCATGGGATTTATTAACTGAAAGTTTTCTTGAAGAATTTGGTGAACAACAGAGATATGCAGATCTCATGATCGATATCACAAAGCTAACCCAAGGAGAGAAGGAGAAGATAAGGGATTATCATGCTCGTGTTCTAGAGCTAAGGAGAAAGCTCGATGCCCAGATCTCGAAAGGAAGGATTAGCGGATGGGTTGATGAATGGCGTGGATAATCTCCTATGTAAGCACTTCATTCTTGGGATGAAGCCAGAGATCAGACAAGAGTGAAGTATGACCGCCCAACTACCATTGAACAAGCAAAGGAGATTGCAAGAAGGCAAGAAGAAAGCATGGAAGAGGAGCCCAAAGAAATTGTTGCTAAAGTAGAACCTACACCAGCACCTTTGCTCCAGAATCCACAACCACTCTCGGTGAGCACAAATATTTCTCCTAGTACATCTACTGAGTATGAAGATCTACTCAAAAAGATGGGTCAGTTAACTATTAATCTTCTTCAAGGAAAAGAATTTAGTTCTCAGGGAGGAGATAGAGGTCCAAAAAGAAATATTTCTGAAGTTGTATGTTATGGTTGTTATAAAAAGGGTCATTATAAGTATAATTGTCCAGATAGAGCTTCTACATCTGGTAAAGGAGATAATGATAAAGGAAAAACACCTGTGAATTCTTTTGATGTAGTAGATAAGAGCATAAATAATGAAGTAGATGTGTTTGTAACAAAAAGAAAGAAAGAAAAAGATAATCAAGATGGAAATGATCCTAAGAAGATGAAAGGAGAAACTAGTAAGAAACATAGGAGAAGAAAGTTGGGTGTGCAGGATTTTCTGATTTCACAAGGGCAAGGACCATACTCCATCTTGGAAGATCTGTCCAAAAGGCCTGCAAATATTACATATGGTCAACTCTTGGCTATGTCTTCTGAGAAGAGGCGGGAGCTGCGAAGTGGACTCAATGCTCGACGAAGGAAGGAGGTTGAGGTCCCTGTTTTGGAGGCAGAGGTGGATCCCTATGCTCCACAAGATGAGGTATTATGTAATGGTATTTCAATTCATGATGTCTTAGTTGATGGAGGTGCTGCAGTTAATGTAATGACCGAGTTTGTAATGAATATGTTGGGTTTAAAAATTCGATCGCCCTTCAACACTTATGTTAAGGTCATTAAATAAGGGAAAAACTAAACCAGAAGGTGTAGTTTCAAATGTGGCAATATCTGTTATGGGTGTTGTATGTGTGGTAGACTTTCAGGTGATGAAAAATGGTACTGTTGCGTACCCAATGTTGCTGGGAAGACCATGGCTAAGGAGAGTTCATGCAAGAAACTACTGGAATGAAGGCTTCATGACACTTGGACGTGGTAGAGAGAGGGTGAAGATAAACGTGATCCCTCGACATCATAAGGTAGAACCTGTGGATTCAAGTGATGAAACTGATGATTGGACATCCTCTGATTACTCTAGTACCAGTGAAGTGGACACTGAAGATGAAGAAAGTGAGGTTGATGTTTCAGTCATGGATATCCTTCCAGTCACACTGACTCATGACCCCATAAAATTATCTGAAGAAGAAGTTGATGATCGTCTCCAACAAATAAAGATTGGTGATGCTGTGATGGAGAGTGAGAAGGAATCCTACCTCCAGCTCTTTCGAAGGTACATACACATATTCACTTTTGATTACAAGGAACTCCGTCAAGTAAGTTGGGTAGAACATTCTATTGAGCTGGTAGATGGTGCTAAGCCTATAAAGCAAATGCCATATAGAATGAATCCTAATTTTTCCAAGACTGTAAAAGAAGAAATAGATAAGTTGCTTGATGCAGGATTCATATTTGTTGTGGAGAATTCAGAATGGGTTTCTCCTATTGTGATCTCAATAAAAAAGAATGGGAAGCTACGCATTTGTGTTGATTACAGGAAGCTCAATAAGGCAACAAAGAAGGATCATTACCCTCTTCCATTCTCAGATCAGATCTTGGACGAAGTAGCTGGCCAGGAGTGTTATAGTTTTGCTGATGGATATAGCGGATACAACCAAGTCCGTATAGCGGAGAAAGATCAGCTGAAGACCACGTTCACCACTCCTTGGGGAACATTTGCTTATAGAGTTATGCCTTTTGGGTTGTGTAATGCTCCAGCAACATTCCAGCGTTTGATGAATAGGGTGTTCGAACCCTACATTGGGACCTTCATCAGAGTATTTTTGGATGATTTTTGCATCTATGGGAGCAAGTTGGACCACCTACACCAGATGGAGACAACATTTCAAAGGTTAGATGAAGCACAAGCCTCACTAAACCCTACAAAGTGTGTCTTTGGATGTTCTAAAGGCGTTTTGTTAGGGCATGTTGTATCCAGAGATGGTATTGGTACTGATCCTGATAAAGTTTCAAAAATCAAAGATTTACCATTTTCTATGAATAGAAGTAAGTTGAGATCATTTTTAGGCCATGTGGGTTACTATAGAAGGTTCATCAAGAATTTCTCAAAGATTGCACAGCCACTAACCCAGTTCTTGAAGAAGGATGTTACTTATGAACCAGGAAATAAGGCACATGAAGCTTTTGGACAACTGAAGGAAGCCCTGGTGTCTTCACCTGTTTTAAAGAATCCAGATTGGAGCAAGCCATTCATTGTGTACACTGATGCCTCAGATGCAGTACTAGGAAGTACTTTGAGCCAAAAGGATGAAAATGGGAATGAACATCCAATTTACTTTGGGAGCAGACAAATGAGCAGTGCTGAGGTAAATTATACTGTAACTGAAAAAGAGGCTCTAGCTATCATTTTTGCTGTAAAGAAGTTTAGAAATTACTTGCTAGGGCAGAAATTTATAGTTGTAACAGATCATCAGGCTCTAAAATATATTGTCAATAAGCCTAACCCATCAGGGAGGATAACAAGATGGATAATTTTTCTACAAGAATTTGAATTTGATATTATAGATAGGCCAGGAAAGAAGCATGTCAATGCAGATGCACTCTCTCGAGCCTATGATGGTTTAGGATCATCTTGTGATGATGATGATTTCCCCGATGCAGCATTGTTATCCCTTAACACAATCCCTAGTGAATACATAGATATTTGGAATTATCTGAATGAATTCAAGTTTCCTGATGGTGCCAATGCAAAGACTAAGAGAAAGATTACTCAAGCCAGTCGTCCATATTCTATTCTGCATGGAGTATTATTTCGAATAGGACCTGATGGAAAGTACAAGAGGGCAGTTGGACGTGATCAAGGGAAGGAACTGTTAGAAGAATTCCACAATGGTACATGTGGAGGGCACTTCTCTAGACAACTTACAGCAAGAAGGATCTTGGATACAGGTTATCACTGGCCCACTCTTTTTAAAGATTGTTATAATTATTGTAAGACATGTGATATTTTTCAAACACATGGTAACCGTAAGACTTCATCAGCTCCATTATGTCCTATTCTTCCACTTGGTCCCTTTGAAAAGTGGGGAATAGACATTGTAGGTCCACTTCCAACTATCTCATGCCAAAATAAGTATATTGTAGTTGCCACAGATTATTTAACCAAGTGAGTTGAAGCTAGGCCATTGAAAACAACTTCCATGGATGAGGTGGCAAGGTTCATATATGAACGCATTGTCACCAGATTTGGTTGTCCATTAGAAATTGTAACAGATCAAGGAAGCCACTTCATTAATGAGGTAGTAGAAGCCCTAGTCAATAAATTTTCTATTAAGCACAGGAAGGAAACAACATACAAGCCAAGCACAAATGGATAGGTGGAACGAACAAATTTTGTGTTGTGTCAAATTCTAGCAAAAGATGCAGCCTTGTAGGTACATAAGTGGGATAAAAGGATTCATGCAGCATTGTGGGCATATAGGGCAACATCAAAGTCAGCAACAGGATACTCCCCATTTCAGTTGGCCTATGGACATTGATCCAGTTCTTCCTATTGAGTTTGATATTCCCACTGTGAGAGTTATGAAAAATGAAAGGATGGATGAAAGTGATTTAGTAAAAGAAATGTTGGTACATCTTCATTTGCTAGAGGAAATGAGGGAAATAACAAAGGATACAAGCCATAAGAAGAAAATGAAGCAAAAGGAATACTTTGATCAAAAGATCCGTTGGTCTCCATTTCATGTGAATGACTTGGTTCTAGTATATGATTCTAGATACAAAAAAGAAGATAGAGAAAATTTCTTCCAAAATGGATGGGGCCCTACAAAATAGTAGCTGTGCATGAAAATGGTACGTACCGACTGGAGGAATTGGATGGCACTCCCATTACGAAATGGGTCAACCACGACAAGTTGAACATTTTCTAAGCACCAGAATAGTCTACTACGAGGACGGAGTAGAAGCTAGGAAGGAGGAAGATGTCGACACTAAAATTTTCCTCCGTAATTTCTATTTCATTAATGTATGTATTAGAAATAGGATGTTGTTAAGTGTAATTAGTAGTAGCATCTGATAGAAGATAATGGCACCATCAGTACGGTGCCGCCAATAATGTAGAGTACGGTAATAGTCAAAGTACAATAGGAATGTTGTAAAAAGTAAATATTTGTCGTAAGTGGTCCGGTAATGTTAAAATGTCAAAGTTGGGATAAGTAGAGAAGTAGGGTCTACATGATTAGGAATTAGAAATATTATATTGGTAATAAGGACAAGGAGTGAGGTCATAAATATTTTGTGTATTTTATTTGTAAAAAGTCTAAAAATGTGGAACCCATGTGAAATGATAAGGTTTATCTTATCTTAAAAGATAAGCTTACATGTACAGATAAGAGTTAAGGTATGGAATATGATTCGTCAGAGTGGATTTCTTATCCTATCTTAGAGATAAGATGGATAAGCCTGGAAGTTCTATAAATAAAGAGGCCACCCCCCTCATTTAGCATAGAAGGAAGTAGTGAGAAATATTGTATGAAGTGTGTAAAGGAAGCCATCAGTTTAAAGGTGTGTTGAAGAAGCCATTAAGAGGTGTAATTGTAAAGTTTCTCCCATAGTATTGGTGGAAGGCAAGTGAAGTCAATAACACTTGAAGTACCTCATGGGTGAGATTGTAACAATTTCATGTTAATATTATAATTTACTTTGATATTTTAGATTTGTCATCATTCCGTCTTATCTTAGTCGATGGTATTCTTGTGTTACGTTTGTTGCTTTGTTTCCAGATTACATCCACCAAACTAAAGGCTGTGCATTAGTAAATAATAATAGCATGAGGAGTTCCCAGTGAATAATTATCATAGTGCCGGATTGGTGATGACATTTTGGTTTTGTTGCCAGGACCATTCCTCGTTGGTGGATTGTTTGGAGAGATATTCCCACTTAGTCAAAAATCAATTGGAGGGGTAACCTTGTTTTTTACTGTGCATAGTAGTTACCATGGTAAAGTCAATTTTTGCGGTGAATATTAGTTACCATGGTAAAGTCATTTTTGCTCGTGAATAGTATTTACCACAGTAAAGTCACTTTTTACCGTGAATAGTAGTTACCGCTAGTAACTTCACTTTTTATTGTGAATAGTGTTTACCACAGTTAAAGCCAGTATATTATCGTAGTAAGTCAAGTTTTACCATAGTTTACCGTGGTCATTTCTATTTTCTATTATAGTGATTTTAATTATTGGTGCACATAAGTCTTGTTGATTGTACTTTTGGGTTGGTATTTCACTATGGTTACTTTTGAAAATGGGGGAAGATTCCTGTTTTTTCAGCCCAATCTAATGAAGATGCTTCCTCTTTCATTCAAGATTTTAAACGATCTTGTATTTGTAATGGCCTTATAAGAAGGGAACAATGGACTGAATTTTTTCCTACCTTTTTTGGATGGTTCAGCCCTTAGGTGGTTGAAAACACTATGTGATAATGGGAAAAACTCATGGGATTTATTAACTGAAAGTTTTCTTGAAGAATTTGGTGAACAACAGAGATATGCAGATCTCATGATCGATATCACAAAAGCTAACCCAAGGAGAGAAGGAGAAGATAAGGGATTATCATGCTCGTGTTCTAGAGCTAAGGAGAAAGATCGACGCCTAGATCCGGAAGGAAGGATTAGCGGATGGGTTGATGAATAGCGTGGATAATCTCCTATATAAGCACTTCATTCTTGGGATGAAGCCAGAGATCAGACAAAGGTGATGCACCGAGGAATGAAGAACACCTGTCTTGCCAATAAACACAAACCATTAAAATGCAATGCAAGATCATGCACAGATAACCAAAATTGTAGTGAAACATTAGGAGGATGCAAATAAACATAGAGAGGGTTGAGAATCATCCATATACATGCATTATCTGCTCCAAATATTGATACAATACACTACAAAATGCCAAGAGGCAAAGTTGCAGTACAGTTTCAAATGGGAGGTTTGAACTCCACAATCTCACCTGCCAAAGAGAAGAAGGGAGGGGAAAAACAAGAATGTCCAACCTTTAGAAAGAAGCCCCTCCTTACAATTTATAGGATGAATGAGAGAGAAAAGAGAGAGGAATTCTAAAATCTACCCCAACCACCTCTAGTTTGCATTTAATTCATCCCATTATGGTGGTAGGTGAGAACCTTAGCAAACCCAAAAAGTGGCAAACTGTATTTTGCATTTTTAAGAAATTATTCCCACCCGATTAAAGATATCCAGTCGGAGTTGGACAGAGGACCTCGTAAGCTTTCTGAAAATTCCAACCTTGCATGAATCTGAGCTCCCTGTGAAAATTTATGGCCATCTGAATATCTAGGTTAGGGTCTACTTCCTGTCAGTGCTCAAAATGTTGCACCTCCTGAAGGTGTGCCTTGGCACATCCATCTTCAAGTCGACATACCCTTACGTGTGGCAAGGCACGAATTTTACCATATCGACACTCTGTGTCATGCGCCCTTTACGTGCACCAAGGCGCGAATTTTTCCATGTCGACACTCTGTTTCATGCGCCATTTACGTGCGCCAAGGTGAAAATATCTTTGTGTCGACATCCTTTTTACCTGGTGGCATAATAAACATCGGGCTTTGAGTTTCTTTGATTTCCATTTTCTTCTGCTTGTCTATATCTACCCGGGGGGAAGATATTTACAACTGCAACATTTCTGAGAAGCATTACATCCAACATTTTGTTGCCACAAAAAATTCTAGGTTGGTGGGAAATGACAGAACCCATATCATGTTCAGTCAGGGTTCATTTTAAGAGACCTCTTAGAAATCATAGGTGGAAAATACCTGGCAAATATCCCCAGAACCGGTTTCACTGAAAGGTGATTTTTTTGTGATTTGTGTGAAAAACATTTTCCTGACAAAAAGGCTATAGATGGGTGATAAGAGATTTGTTGTTGTGCATCAGTAAGGTTGTTGACACATGAAAAAAAACCTCCTGTCACGCGTCAACAAGGTTTTGGACGTGCGACAATCAAAATTTCTATCGCGTGATAACAACCTTTCTAACATGCGTCAACAAGGATGTTGTCGACATCACCCTTGCTAAGGTGCGTCAGCATGTTTTTTGTCTCACGATAAAAATTTTGATGTCACACATCAACAACCTTGCTAACATGCGATAAGAGGTTTATTGTCATGTCAACAACCTTGCTGTTGCATGAAAAAAATATCATGTCGCGTGTCTATAGCCTCCACCCTCCTGTCGCACATCAACAAATTCTCATTTTTTGTGCATCAATGAACTATCCTTGTCGTGTCTTAATGGGACTTTCTTTTCGTGCATCTGAGAAAAATAATTTTTTCCCAACAGTAAATTTGATGAATATTTATAAAACTAGACTTTTTGTACTAGCCTTTGTTGCTTCGCAAGTTTACTGTACTTGATAATAGATATGCCCCCATGTGGTATGAGTGAAGTAGAAGTGTTCTACCTGGCAACTAATCTAAAATTATATAGGGGATATTTTTCAAGGGTAGTTGAAGCCGACCCATAAAAAAATTATACTGTAATTTTAAGGCGAAAAAGTCACTGACCCGCGCTAGAAATTTCACCTTTTCAAAATTTTCAAAAATGGACTATTCACCATATTACAAATATTCGCCATATTACAAATACTCACCACTAAAATTATCCCTGTGTTCAGTAACGCCCAATTTTTTTGACAGGTCAATTTTAGGATTCAACTGTTCATCTACCGTGCACACAAGAACATATGGGTCTTTGAGAATGGTTTTCCTTACTTGGTTAAGAGTGAGCCAAGAATATTTGAAGAATTGAACTACCAGTTGGGCTTTGTCAATGGAGGTGCATCTAAAAGAGAGGGGTCTTTGGTCATTACAATCAACAGGTGAGAGATGTAGAGCCCACCTTCCTTCATTAAGAATCACTTCATGGCATTTTGTTGACGCTCTCTCTTTTGCTTTACTCCCTATGTAGAAAGGGGTATGGTATTTCAAGATATTATTGGTGAAACTTTAGAGAAAAAACATGCACTGTGGTGGGTATTTGAGTGGGAAAAGAATAAATTTAGAAAATTTCAAATCCATTGTATGGGCTATCAAATGGAATTAGATTCAGAATGGGAATAAAATGAATTAGAGAATACTTGATCTCAAATAAATTAAGAACCCCATATCTATAGATTAAAGTGAGAGGGAAAAAAAAAGGTGACACACAAATGATAAGGGTAATCTGGTATATAGTAACATAGGCCATTCAAGTGCCAAAACCTTCGTGCCATTCATTGAAGATTAGGTTCTATAATCAAGCCAAACCCAAATAGCAATCATTCCTCTATTTTGATGCTTTGATGAATGTCCATAGCCTGATCCAGAGATCACATTTTGGCATGGGATGGTAGTGCATGAGAAAATGTAGATTGATTAGGTTAGAGACCTTTTTTTGCATAGGTGAAACATTGTGACTTTCCGGTAAGGAAACCCATATATTTTGTACACAGTCATAATCATGGGCATCTAAATAAACTCTCCATTTTAGCTTTCTATCAAACAATTCACGTGGGTAGCATATATGCCTTTCAAAACACTCTTCTTGTTTTCCTGCATACAACAAACAAAACAATAACAGACAGAAAGTTTCTTTTCCATGCCATACTAGCAGAGACTAGCATTTATCCACACAACCTTATGATAATTTAACATTTTTTAATCTTAGTGTGGGATGCATTCACTGACACCATCCAATTTCTGTAAAAGTATCAATGAAAATCTTGGCTTGACGTGATTTTGCATTGTATCTAATAAAATTGCCTATATTTTATGTATGCAATATGTGATAGGTCCTGAATGGAATTTAGGATGTGTTAGTTTCCTTACATACTTATTTGAAAAAGGCATTCATACTCCTAACTTGGCCCATTTCCTTGTCTGGGAACTTAGAAGTATTTTAATTTCAAATTATTTGATTATTGTATTGTTTTTATTCAAATCACTACATTTCCCTCCCCCTTATAAGAGCATCCTCCTCGATGCGACACAACACTGATGCTTGAGGAAAACATAAGAAATAAATTCAATAATGACACATGTATCTAGAAAAACAACTCATCAGTACAATGCGAACATAAGAAAGAAAACTAAATCTAGGAATATATTAAATTTTTTTTGTTTTCTGTGAAGATTGATAGTCCTTCCTAAAAGATTTTTATCGATTTCCTTTACTTTATTTCTTGTTCTCAAACTCTTAATATTTAATTGTTTAAGATTTTTTATCAATTTATTCTTGTGGGTTTCCAACAAAATTTGACATCATAATACCACACTAGGGCCATTTTCTCCACTAATGGTCTACAAGACATCATGATATGTACTTTCACATCTATATCACATCACAAGAATTCAACCAAACCATGGAAAACACATACATAGGCCTAACAACATAGTACTTTTCACATACATGCTCCTCAAACCAAAAGTACTTATAACATAAGAAGACTACAACAATGTGGAATTCCCAACATGTACACATACGAAGGTTTCACAAAACTCCAGACCATAACTATAGCTACATAGTGTCAAGATGGAAGTAATGTCACAAGACATAAACCAGAATATTAAGAGTACACATAAAGCCATAATACTAACACCATACATCTCCCACAACATCACAAAACAAATCCATATACCTCCTAAAGCATCACCAACAACTACATGAAAAATAAATAAAAAATAAAAATCCAAGTTCACTAATCAGACACACACACACACACACACACACACAAGTCTCTTATGCCTCAATCAAGTCTATTATGCCCTCCCTCAAATCATCAAAAAACGAATTCATATACCTCCCAAGCATCACAAAAAAACTACATGTGACTCCTAAAGCATCACAAAGCAGCTCCATATACTTCCCAAAGAATCAATCACACACACACAAATATCTTATGCCTCCCTCAAGCCTCTTATGCCTCCCTCAAGTCTCTTATGGCTCCCTCAATTCTCTTATGCCTCCCTCAGGTCTCTTATGGATCCCTCAAGTAATAAAATAAAAATAAATTTTACTTTTCAAAAGAGGTTGGTCACCCTATGTCCCTAGATGCATAGAGTCTAGATACCTCTAACCTAAGTGACATAATAACTCATGGTTTAAGAACCCACTAGTTATCTGTAACTCCTTGGGGCATACCCACATACAATGAAGTGGGTCCATAGGTTACACCACTCCATGGTGAATCCCATGACCCTATTCCAACACATTACAACATTAGAACCAACATACCAATCCATATCAAATGCCAAGTGGAAAAAATCCCAAGCCTTGGGCTAGGCTATACAATTTTTTAAATTGATACTCAATTTAAAACTGAGAAAAACAAATGGCTAATTAGCCATGGTTAGTGCAAAATCGTAATGTTAGTGCAACAAACAAATAAATGCCACAAATATAAGAACATGTCAGTCAAGAAAATTGCTAGTTCTAGCAAGAAAAGGGAAAGTGTTTGATTTACGAATAAAATACATGTATAAGAATAACACATTATGATAACTATGTGGCCTTATACAACCACCAAGGGGGTTATTCAATGAGTTGTTGGAACTCGGAAGCATCAAGCCTCAGCTCGTAAAATATCATATCAATAATACAACTATCATCATCTCTGTCTGAATCATCCCGCCACCACTTTGACAAGGCTTAACATAGTCAAATCACATAGGTTGAATTCATATGATAACCATATTGGGAGAGAGAAAGGAGTACAAGTTTCCATCTATTGAGCGTAAGATGTCCGTGAAACAAAATATGCATGACACCCGTTGAGCAAGTGCAACACATACCAAATGAACAAAAGTGGGTTTTCAGCCTATGTAAGGATCGACTTCCTATCTCGTACTCGGCTTGAGTGACTTGTCAACAGTACACATTTCCTCACTCCAAACATACAGCTTTTACTAATTTCCCTTAGGGTCGGCTAGTGTAGGGTCCACAACATAACACAAAACTACATCACCAACACAAAGGTGATTCACACAACTTAACCATAACGTCTTACCCATGGTATATATACAAATTAAAACACAATAATTACTTTCATGGGTTACAATACATCACATTACAAGATTCTACACCCAAAGTTGGACCATGTCGTTCCTAAAAGATGGGTTCATGACAATGTCACTAAACATAACAACTATTATAGTAAACTCAAACTAGGGGTTTTATTTACCTAAACTAGGAGGTTCCATCGAGATAAAATTTTAAGTTCATTCTATAGTTTCAAATTTCTTCTATGGTAAGAAGTATCACACATGAAGACATGTTATGCACGAATCTTATTCTAGGGTTGAGTGTTTCAATTAAATCTCTTTATTACATTTACAAGGTAAGAATACAACACACTAATTAATCAATTGTTTATTGAACCATTGAAAATACACTACAAGATATTAACTTCAAATTCATTTTCCATCTCAGAACCTTTTTACCATACGTAATTATGAATCGAATTCAACCTTTGATTAAATGCGCATTTCCTAAGATATTCCTAAAACTAGCATCTCATACATATTAGCAAATTTCAAATATAATTTTTTTGTAACATGAGACTACATTATACATATATTCATTTTACAATGACCTATGTAAATTACAATAATAAATAATGAATTACACATCGCCTTTTCGCCATAATTATTGCATCCTTCAAAACCATGTGAACATGAAATCAACGATAAATTTCTGGCATGAAATCCACCCTAATCTAACATAATTAAAGTCTTTATTTTCCCATTTACATATAATATTTATAATTTTAATTCAAAAAAAGAATTCAATGTTTAGAAACATGTATTCATTTATTCATTTCACTTCATTTCGTAACTAAAGAGAGAGAAAAAGAAGGGAAAAGAGAGAAACACCATTTTGTCAAATTTCTATTTCACACAAGTTACACTACAGAGTTTCAAACAGTTATTTACATGTGGTCAAAAATTTTCCACGGTGGTTTGACAACCTGACAGGGGTCCTACAACTTTATTTTTACATTTTCTTATATTCAAATTAGGCTCGGAGGCTAAGAAATCACTTTCAAATGTTGTATTCCGAAGAGAAAACATACAAAAGGTAAATTTCTATGTGTCCTCCTATAAACAAAGAATACACAGGAACTGATGGTCAATTCAGAATCACCAAATGGTTTACAATTGGTGGTCAATTTTCTCGAGGTCATTGGTCGTAATTGGCCTAGTTTGTAAATGATCAAAAGTTAGCTCGAGGGCTTTAAAAACCACCTCGAAAAATAATTTTCGATTGGACAAATGGGCAATGAGAAATTTCCTACAAGTTCCACTATTTATGGAGAATTTTTCGAAATCAAAGGAACTGAGAACTAAATAGACGGGTTTCAAACGGAGACTGGTTTTCTGGAGCCACCGGTCATAATTGGTCTAGTGTGACCTAGTCAAAAATTGTGACTAGAAGCCTACAAAATTCCTTTGCCAAACTAACCAGGAATATGATTTTCCCAAACCGAAGGTTCTAGGAAATAGTCTAGTAGAAATACTAGAGGTTTGTGAAGGCATTTTCGGAAATAGTGGGTCAAAATGAAATCCAAATTTTTAGTTTTAAGAGATACTTAAAGTAAAAAAACAGAGTAACATGGCTCCTAGCGAAATGGCGAAGAGAGCACAAATGGTCTATAGGGGTCAATCTAAAGTTTGATGCGACTTTCCCCATAACAAGGAGGACATACGAAACTTGAAACCTCTTTTGCGGGGTTCCAAAGTTGTTTTTCTAAGTTTCTGAAAAATTACATGTTTCTAACTTTGTAGGGTAGGAAAAAAGGTTGTTTGATTTGATTACATCATCTAACTCTCACAGATACTGGAAAATATGAGAACTTGATTCAAATACTCTAGTATCATCATATAAGATTATGGTAGCAACCACATTTAATGTTTAAATTGAAAAAATTGTTTCATGAATCACAAGGTGATGTTTTATTTCTTTACACTATTTAAACTTGGTTACATATCCATTTGTACAATTATTTAGAGGTTTAACATTTCTACTATATTGACAATGAAGAACCAAAATTATGAGAATTATGAAAGAAAAGGTAAGGGAGACCATGCCTATCCATGAACAATGCGGTGAAAAAGGGGCTCCATGCAGGTCTACCAACATTTCATGAGCCTTTAAATCTCCTTTAGGCATTCCTTCAAGTAGTTCAAATTTTGTCCTAGGCTGTCCTCCATTCAACCGTCTAGAAAGAAAACAACATATAATACCCATGCCATTTTATTCCAGTTGGAAAGAGACGGTGGAAATTGTGGAGGAAACATTTTTGAGAAGCATTATATCCAACAGTTCACTACCACACAAAATTCTAGGTTGGTGGGAAATGACATAACCCACATTGTGTTCAGTAAAGCCCAGTGTTTTTTGACAGGTCAATTTTAGGCTTCAACTAATCATGTACCGTGCACATAAAGAACAAAACAAATGGTTTTCCTTACATTGGTCAAGATATGAGCCGAGAATATCTGAAGAATTGAACTTCCTATTGGGCTTTGTCAATAGAGGTTCATCTAAAAGAGAGGGATTACTAGTCATTACAATCATCAGGTGAGAGATGGAGAACCCTCCTTATTTCATTAATAATCACTTTATGGCATTGTGCCAACGCTGTCTCTTTTCCTTTACTCCATATGTAGAAAGGGGTACGGTATTGCAAGATATTCTTGGTGAAAATTTAGAGAAATAACATGCATTATGGTGGGTATCTAAGTGGGCAAAGAATAAATTCAGGAAATGGGCTATGAAATGGAATTAGATTCAGAATGGGAATAAAATGAATCAGACAATGCTTGAGCTTGAATAAATGGAGAACACCATCTATATAGATTAAAGTGAGAGGCACCAAATTACGTAACACAAAGATGATAAGGGTAATCTAGTATACAATAACATAGGCCATTCAAATGTTGTTATCCAAAATAACCTCACACTTATTTTTGGATTAACTAGCATCGTTTTTCCCCCTTTTTGTGATTCAACATGATTTTTAAGTAAACTAAGCACTTAAGGTCCACTTGAAATGTTTCCATCAGATAGGAAATTTCTTCCGCTTTCCAGAAATATAAAGAAGTCCTTCTAACTCCTTATATTTTGCAAGTTACGGGTCGACGGGCCTTAGAAGGATTTTTTTTCCAAAAGTGGGCCGGCAGGCTTGGGGAAGAGTTTTTGCCAAAGGGGAAAATTGTGGACTGGTGGGGCTGCAAGAGATAGTTAGGTAGTTTGGAAATTTTCACTAAACCGCACAATTTACAAGTGCGATCCCATGAGCCTGCAAAGAAATGAAAAGAAAAATGCCTAAGGCCCACAAAGGACACGTGGCCAGGTTTCAAGTCAAAGCGGGAAGGTGGGTCAGTGGAGGCACTTTGGTATTTTGGATTTTTCTTGAAAAAGCGTAAAAGTTTAAAAGTAAGCCGAACCTCTGCCGATGCCCAGAGAAGACACGTGTCAGGCCTTTTTAAGCTGTAGGGAAGTGGGCAGTTAGGAAAATTCTGGAACTTTTACAGATGGCGTAGTTTGCAAGTATGGGCCCGTGCGCCCAAGGGAAGTTTTTTCACCAAATGCAAAGTTTCAGAGTTGCAGGGCCGCAGAGGGTTTTTTTCCCAAGTGAATTTTCGTTCCTGAGGGGGTTTTTTTTCACCAAGGAGATTTTAGAGCTTGAGGAGCTGTGAGAGGTTTTGTGTTTTTTTGCAACATTTTACAAAAGGTGCCAAGTGAATTTCGGGCCCGCGGATCCATTTTGCATGACTAGTTTTTTCCCCATTTTTGTGCGGATTCGATGCAGAATATTAAAACAGCCATATCTTTCGATCCAATGCTCGAAATTCAATGATTTTGGTGCCATTGGAAATCTCTAGACATCCTCTTTGCCATGGAAGATTCAAATTTTAATTTTGGTGAAGTTAGGTGGGCAAAAAATGTAGAACTAGGCTTCCAACTACAAAATTTAATGTGGTATGGTACCCATTTCTTCTTCCAAAATCACGAATGCATTGTTAAATGGATTTTCAGATGTGCCCTTCACTTTTGAGGATCATTTTAATGAAATTTGTTAGTTGGTGAGAGAATAAATTTGATTTCTCTCTTTCCCTCTCTCTCACTCTTCTTCTATATATTATAAACACTTCTCTTTTGAAAAGGAGACATTTTGGGTGTGGGTAAACTCTTACAAATTTGTTTCCCAACTCCATTTTTGAGCTCCAAACCTTCTCCTATGCCTGGAAAGTGTATTTGTGCCTCTGAGTAGAAATGTAATGTTCTGTGCACCTTCTAGAGTAATAAACTCATGTTTTGTGGTGTTCTTCAACCCTTTCTTATGTTTTATTGTTTCGTTGTGCCTCTCCCTTTCAAATCTGTTTTCTGTGCATGTATGTTTTATTTATAGGTGCCAATGTTGTGTTTCATGGATATTTTGTTCCAGATTTGGATCTGGGTCTGTGCCACTTCTGTCTGACCTCCCCCAACTCTATTTTCTTTCTGTAATCTCCCTCATCATGATATCTTCACTTAATTTTCGGGTGTATCACCGCTTTAGTATAGGCTCTATTTTTTTAATTCTCTCTTTCTCCCCGTCTCCTTACAAAGCTAGATTAGGATTATAATAGATTTCCTACACTGGAGTAGCTTGTGGCAGGTAATTTAGGAAGCGGAAGCATCCTTCTCTAGAGGATCATCTCAAGTTTACAATTCCCATAGATTGAGATATGTTCTAATTTTATGCAAATCTCATCGGATGCCCCATTATCAAACAACATATCTGAGAGACATCCAGGGGTGCTATGATTTTGCCCTAACATGTTTGGAATGCCTGGTGGGAGACTGGGGTTAGATTTTTCAATATTTTCAAAGTGTCTCAGTATAAAATAGAAAATATTAAGCCACTATTCTACCACCTAACATTTTTGACACGTCCGGTGGGACCAAGAGGTCTTCATCTTATTTCATCAAGTTGATGTGTTCTTGGTGAGATTTAATTTTTGGAGGAACATGCAAAGCACATATAATGACTCCCTCTAGTCAACAACCCATCTCTGAAGTTGCAGACCTTCCTTCCATCCATTTTCATCCACTTTTCTTCCATCTCTTTCATCTTCTTACATTCCATGAAGTTGTACAATCATGGTTTCATTCCCATATTGGAATTCAAACTTGTAGTAGCAGCAATGCATTCCACCTCCAATGTATTTCTCAACTCCTCCAGATCAACATTATGATCAGATCCAGAACCAATATGCCTACCCATATGAGCAGTGCCAAAACCAATTTGGCTATGAGACATATCATGAACAAGGGTATGCATACAATGACAATAGTCAAAATGAGAATGTTGAGCTGTAACCGGAGGAGATTCAAAGAATGGAGGCTATCATGGTTCAGTTAAGGTCTACAATACAAATGAAGGCAGCCAGAATTGGTTACAGGACACCTTATCCATAGGAAGGCCCTTTTCCAAGACACTACATCCCTCGAGAGAAGCTTGACTTCATGATTGAAATGATATCTCAACTCGCATAGTGGGCAGAGGAGATTGAAGCATATGAGTAGAGTGTGAGACAACCTTGTCAATGGGTAAGTCAATCACCACATCCTTGTTCTACATTTTCTCCCTCCCAAGCTTTGTCATTTCAGCATGGTCAAGATTCAAACCCATTGTTCGCTTCCCCAAGTGTTGATTTCCCTTCTCCATCCCATAGTCTATCATCCCACCTAAGTTCCTTTTCCTTTTTCCCTTCCAAACCCTATTCCCTTCCACAAGATCAAAAAACAATACCTTCCCCTCCACCACAAACAATAGCAGAACTGATTGAATCCCAACCTACCCCTCCTCTTGCATCCCCAAATCCATGTTGGGGAGAAAACAATCAGAAAACAAGCCAAGGGAAGCAAGAATAAGATCCAAATAAAGAAGAAAATATCAAAAGCTTGGTAAGCTTGGCTCTCAGATTTGGGATAACAAAGATCCCCTTATTGGTTAAGCCATAGGAGGTCAAAGTTGAAGAGCCAGTGGTGGCAAAGGCTGATTTTTTGATAGCAGTAGGAAAAGATGATTAGAAATCTATTTGTTCTGAATGTAGTGTCCATTTTGGAACTTTATTTAAAGAGAATGTTGATCCCATTGGAGTTACACAACCAATCTAAGCAAGGGAAGAAGAATTTACTCCAAATCCAAAAAGGGAGGAGTGTATTCTGGCTATAGAGGAGAACCATACAATTTAAGAGGCTTCAAGCACAAAGAAGGCCACAGAAGAACCTTCAATTCTTCCTTCCACTTCATCCCCTTTGAGGTCCAATGTTGAAGAAGAGTTTGATCTTTCAATCTTCTTGTTTGAGGATGAGGAGAACCATGGTGAGAAAGTTACAGATCAGGAAGACAACATGGAGGAGGTTGAACACAAGCAGTAGGGCAACGAGGAGGTAGATTATTTGTCTGACTTGGAAGATTGATTTGATGGAGAGGATTCTGTTGAGATCACATGATTTCCTCCTCCCTCATCCACTTTCAAAGCACAAGAGTCCACTACAATGGAGGAGAGCATTCAATTGCAGTAGCATGTACCTCATGACAGCCCTCTTAAACCAATGTTGGAAGATCTAAATCTTACATGTTCTTCTCAGGAGAAGGAAGGGAAAGAGTAGTCGAACTTCATCATCTCTTCCACGCCATCCACCCAAGAAGGTCTGCAAGAAGACTCCATTTTTGGAGTTAAATTTCAAAGCAATTGGAAAAATTCACGGATTAGACCTTGTCCTAACAGGTACTTGGCTTCATTAGAGCCAAGGGAGAAGCCAAAACCAGTCATGCTTTCTTCTAAGCATGAGAATGAGTATCAAAGTACCAATGATTAGTTCCAATGCCTCTACATTCCAAATAAAGAGCAACTAAAAGAGGTAATTGTCTCCTTTCTAGTTGATACATTGATTATTTGGGTGGACGATCAGCCTCTTGCTAGTTTTTCACTCATAATAAAAACCATGTTCAGCGCCAAATCATTTGTATGGCTTCCAATTATAAGAAAGGGAAGCTACTTGTCCCTTCCAATTGCAGGATTTGTTTGAGTTCCCTTTACTTATGGTTAACATAGAGTAGGTAGGTTTTCTTTCAGCAGAAGAAGTGCTTGTGCACAATCTGCATATCCGACTTGGGGTATGTATAATTTTGTACATAGTGTTTTGTGGTGTTTTTTTGCTCTAGCATAGTGCATTAGACATAGTCTTTGGCGAGATCATCTCCGTTCCAGCAGTTTCCAAGTGGCTCAGAGTTAAGATTTTCAAAGTTTAAGATTAGAAGTGTGTTTATCAGGCTTGACTCCACGCCCAATGGATGCTTGAAGGCCAATGATCACTTCATCTAGCAGGAAGATGTCCCCTGTGAGTCACCAAATTGTTATCCAAACTAAGATCACACTTATTTTTGGATTAACTATCATCCTTTTTCCCCCTTTTGTGATTCAAATTGATTTTTCATGCATTCTAAGCACTTAAGGTCCCCTGGAAATGTTTCCATCAGATAGAAAATTCTTCCCCTTTCCAAAAATATAAAGAAGTCCTTCTAACTCCTTATATTTTGCAAGTTATGGGCCTTTGGGCCTTATAAAGATTTTTTGCCAAAAGCAGGTCGGTGGGCCTGGGGAAGAATTTTTGCCAGAGGGGAAAATTGCAGACCACCGGGGCTACAGGGGATAGTTTGGAACTTTGGAATTTTTCACTAAATGGTGCAATTTACAACTGCAAGCCTGCAAGTTCGGGGAGAAATGAAAATAAAAATACCTAAGGCCCACAAAGGAAACGTTGCCATGTTTCAAGTTAAAATGGGAAGGTGGGTCGTCAGAGGCACTTTGGTCTTTTGGCTTTTTCTTGAAAAATCTTAAAATTTTAAAAGTAAGCCGCACCTCTGCCGACGCCCAAAGAAGACTGTGTCAGGCCTTTTTCAGTTGCAGGGAAGCGGGCCATCGGGGAAATTCTAGAATTTTTACAGCTTTTACAAATGGCGTAGTTTGCAATTATGGATGCGCGAGCCAATGAAAATTTCTTTCACTAAATGAAAAGTTGCAGAGCTGTGGGGCCGCTGAGTGTTTTTTGCTGATGTGAATTTTCGGGCCCACGGGGTCTTTTTTTCGCCAAGGTAAAATTCAAGCCTACAGAGTTGCGGGAGGTTTTGTGATTTTTTACAACTTTTCGCAAAAGGTGCCAAGTAAATTTCAAGCCCGCGGATCCATTTTGTAGGACGGGTTTTTTCACCATTTTTTTGTGGATTCGATGTAAAATATTCAAATGGCCATATCTTTCGATCTAGTGCTTGAAATTTAAAGATTTTGGTACCATTGGAAACCTCTCGACATCCTCTTCGCCATGTAATTTAGGTGGGATAAAAATGTGAAAACGTCCCCAGCATGAAAAATGCAGAACCAGGCTTCCAACTACCAAATTTAATGTGGTATGGAACCCATTTCTTCTTGTAGAAGCTGAATGCATTGGGAAATAGATTTTCAGAGGCGCCCTTGACTTTTGGGGATCATTTTAATGAAATTTTTTGGTTGGCGAGATCGAAATTTTGAATTCTCTCTTTCCCTCTCTCTGATTCTTCTGCAATATATTGTAAACACTTCTCTTTTGAAAAGGAGATATTATGGGTGTGGGGAAACTCTTGCAAATTTGTTTCCCGACTCCATTTTTGAGCTGCAAACCTTCTCCTACACCTAGCAAGCGTATTTGTTCCTCTAAGAAGAAATGTAATGGTCTGTGCACCTTCTAGAGCAATAAAATCGTATATTTTTGGTGTTCTTCAACCATTTCTTATGCTTTATTGTTTCCCCATGCCTCTCTCTTTCAGATCTATTTTGTTGTGCATGAATTATATGTTTACAGGTGCCGAATGTTGTGTTTCATGGAGATTTAGTGGTGGATTTAGATCTAGGTCTATGTCACTTCTGTCTGACCTTCCCTAACCTCCATTTTCTTTCTGTATTCTCCCTCATCAGGATATCTTCACTTCCTTTTTTGGTGTATCACCGCTATAGTGTAGGATCTATTTTTCTTATTCTCTCTTTCTCCTTGTCTCCTTGGAAAGCTAGATTAGGATTAGAATAGTTTGCCTGCATTGGAGTAGCTTGTGGCAGGTAGTTTAGGAAGCAGAACCAGCCTTCTTTGGAGGATCATCTCAAGTTTGCAAGTCCCACAACTTGAGAGATGATTCAATGCTATGCAAATCACACCGGATGCCCCATTATCAAACATAAGATCTAAGAGACATCCGGGGGTGCTGTGATTTCACCCTAAAAACTGCAACAACCCTCATGCCATTCATTGAAGATTAGGTTCTGTAATATAGTCGTACCCAAATAGAAAACATTCCTCTATTTTGATGCTTTGATGTACGTCTATGGATTTCTCCAGAGCTCTTATTTTTGCATGGGATGGTAGTGATTAGAAAAATGTAGATTGATCATCTTAGAGACCTTTTTTTGCATAGGAGAAACAATGTGACTATTCCGTAAGGAAACCCATGTATTCTGTACATAGTCATAGTCATAGGCATTCAAAAAAACCCTCCCTTTTAGCATTCTATCATGCAATTCACGTGGCTAGCTATGTGCCTCTCAAAAAAATCTTCTTCTTTTCAGCATACAACAAACAAAACAATAATAGACAGAAAATTTCTCTTCCACACCATACCAGCAGAGACTAGAATTTATCCATGTAACCTTATGATAATTTAACATTTTTTATTCTTAGTGGGGGCTGCACTCGCTAAAACCATCCAATTTCTGTTAAAGTATCAATGAAAATATTAGTTTCACGTGATTTAGCATTGGATCCAAGCAATTTTCCTGTATTTTATGTATGCAATATGTGACAGGTTTGAATGACATTTACGATGTGTCAATTTCCTTACGTAATTCATTGACAAAGGCATTCATACTCCTGACTCAGCCCATTTCCTTATGTGCGCACTTAGAAGTATTTTAATTTCAAATTATTTGATTATTGTATTGTTTTTATTCAAAGCACTACACTATGGATTTTTGTTCTTCTTATCCTAAGTGCATGTGTTGTGCACACTATCACCTTTAGTGTGCCACTTGATTCCTCTTGCATATCTTTTATTTCGAGTTGTTTGACCCATTTTTGTTTCCCCTTAGCTTGTTAGTACCATGGATCTTGGTTTTTTGCCATATATTTTCCTATGGAAACTCTATTCTCTTTTCTTCCATTTATTTTTTTCTTTTCTCCACTGGTTCTCTATCGTATTTGAGTTGGGGGTGTTGTGCTTTAGCTTAGTCATATTTCTTTAATGAATTGTATTTTCTTTTAGCTAAGCCAATTTTCCTCCATTTACTTTACTAAACTTACTCGATGGTTTGTAATGTGATCTCTTTCCTAGGTCTGCATTATTTTACCAAATTCAAGATGTGGGTTTTCAGATCTTATTTTCCACTTGTGACTTGTGTTCTTCTTGTGCTGAGTTGACTTGCTATTTTGTAATTTCCCAACTCACCCCACTTAGGAGCAAAACTCGAGCTTGATGTGTGTACTGCTTTGCATTGTGTGTCGTATATGCATTGATATTTTCCCCTTCATTTGAGCTCAAGGTTTCACCTGTCTATCTCAAACTCGGGGGTATGTTTTGGCTTGACTTATTTCATGTTTCTACAACTAATTTTACACATGATCTGTTTGATAAAATGTCGAAGATTTAAGAATCCTTTAGGACTTTAGTGATTGTGGGATATGGTTTATTTTGGTTCATTACGGAGAATTTAATAACTATGAAACAATGCATCTAGCACATTACCCAGTCAAACCCGTAAATATTTTTATCAAATACCTAAAGGTTGTGCGGTCTCGTCGAATGTGGGGATCGTGAGTTTTGCGTAACAAGGTATGGACTTTCCCTTTTCTCTGTATTAAATTCCTCTTTCATCATTTTTTGCATTTGGAAATTAAATTTTAATTATTAGGACATGTAACTCCAACCAATGATAAAAAAATTACTTCATTTGGTACTATCAAAAATTACAAAAATTATGACCCTAAAAGTATGTGAATGGAGAGCCACACCAAAATATACCGCACACATGAAACTCCTTGCATGACCGATGGTAACATGAGATACTATAGGGAGCTTAACTAAGTAGTTTGAAAGTAATTAACTCCCTTGCATGTCGAATTTATAATTCCACTTAGCTTATCAGTCACTCTTATTGACGTGCTCTTTTTATTGAAACACAACCAGTTTTAGCATACGGTTAGTGCTTAGTTTGAGCAAAAATGAAAACACCTTCCACCTATCCTGAGACCACCAGCAAGAGAATCATAATCCCTCTGGATTTCAATGAAAATACCTTCAGATGCTAGCTTTGCAAGTGGGTTCTGGGACCCACTAGTTGTTGAGTAACAAGAGTTACTCTCGCAATCACGATAAACTACCCCGAAGTTTCCCTTGTAACTTGAGCTCTTCTCTTCGTAATAACATTTCGTCAAACATGATAAATTCTATGTATATGGGAGAGTACGCAAGAATCATCAAAGTTTGTGTTCAAACTTAAAAAAAGTGTTTTAAACACCCAATTTGTGAGCACTTTAGATGTTTTTGCCAACTTGCACCAAAATTGTAACTTTAGCTAAACCCACCTTCTAAGGGTTTTGTTGATTCCTAACTAAATGTGGAACCTTGTACATATAGTCTCCACAATTTATAGAGTATGAATTGATCAAATTATTTTATGAATGATGTTTGGAAAATTATGATGTTTCTCTCTCTTCCCTTTTCTCTTTTTAGAAATAACTCTGATATTTTGACTAGTTCTAAAAATGTAAATGAGTGATAAATTTTCATGGGTTAGGAAATGATATGGAAATATGATAATGTATGTGATTATGATATGATGAATAGAAAGGAAAATGAAATCCATGACTTTCTCTCTCTATCTCTTCCCCTTCCTCTCTCTAGAGATAATTATAAAAATATTGATCGGGTTTTGAAAATATAAATGGGTCAAAATGTTTATGAGTTGAAATGAAATGAAAATTGAATACGGGATGTTATGGTGATTTGAAAAGAAAATGAATCCTATATTTTATTCCTCCTTCCCTTACTCTTTTGTGTCTCTCTCCCTATCTCTATCACTCTCTATTGTCTGTTCCGATTGTTTAAAATGATGGATGCATGGAATTTATGCTTGAGTGTAGGGAACTTCCATACTCAATCCTAGGACTAATGCAACATTGGTTGCAGGTACTCCAAACAAGAGGAACTTGCTGGACGTGATATGTTGTATTTAATGAGTTATTATTGTAAAGTTATTTTCATCTTGCAATTCATGTATTACCATAGAATAATGATATGTATTGTTGGTTCGAAGAATTGTTCTTGGTATATTTTGATAAGAGAATACCAATGTGGCTATATTTTATAGTGTCGAATTGAATGTGAAGTTGTACTCAATGTTGTACCTATGTTATAAAGATATTAAACTAATCTTTTGTTATGTTAATTATTGGTATATTTCCCCAACAACCACAATTCTAGGTAGAATCTCCTCTCATCAAAAGTAACGAAAATAAAATAACGAGTTATAATCCCTATTGTACTTCCTCCCCCCATTTGATTCTTTTTCCATGGTATAAAACATTGACCATGTTAATAAAATACTTTGATCTCATTAATCATCTCCTTGATTTGCACCTAAGACATCTTATTAAGGACCTTTTTCCTTAATATTTTTAGAGGTGGTGATTTTATGTTGTGAAAGCTATCATATTGGCATGAGTGAGGTGATCATGCATAGGTGTTGCAAGTATGACCATCCTGAATAATTTTAACCCTCTTGTGTGTGATTTCCCTTAGTACCCTAGTGGGTAGCCACCTTGCAAGATGGTTGGTGGTTGTATATTTGATTGATCTCTTGTGAGATCTAAATTATGTGAGTGGATATTATGTGTCAAATTACTTACGTATTTACCCAAGAATTGATCAACTATGTCCTTAGGAGACTTTTGGAAATGAATAAGGTTTTTTGGGATATCTCTCTTTCAATATACACTTGTATTTCCATGTCCAAGAGCATTGAAATGAGTTGTCTTGTGCGAGGTCATAATCCTTGTGGTATTAAATCCCTAGGTGTTTCCTAAGTGTTATAGGGATTACATTTGTTCCAAAATGATGTTAATAAAAGACCAAAGTAGCCATGTAAATGTGGTTGGTAAAAGGGTAAATAATATTAAACTAAGAAATGCCCGCTATGAAAATAGTACACCATTGAGTGATGTCAAAATCAACTAAAATGTCAAATGTGATCATAAGATGCATGTGATAAAGTAGAGTTCCATGAATAATACAACAACCTAATAAGTTGGAATACCAAATACGATGCATGATCACCTACTTTGTATACATGAATGTGGTAAAACAACGATGCTAATGAAATAATGAAATGCAACCCTGAGATTGGGATGCCTTTGGTTATAGCTAAGGTCTTGTGGGTTAAGGAAATTGCACTCTAGTTGGACTTGTAAAAGTTAGTAGAACCCTTGGTGTAGATAGGAATATATTAAATCTAGGATCACTCAAGAAGTAGAATTTAAGGTTGCAACATGTAATTAATATGTTTCTATTGAGAGTAAACCCTTAAGATGATGAAACAGAAGTAGTTTAAAATGTGAAAATTTTCATTTAAATTCAAAGAAAAATCTCTATAAGGGGAACATAGGTGTAATGTACCCCTATCATGCGCAATATGATTGTGAAAATATGAATTCCTAATTGGAGAAATGGATTGTGAATCAAGAAGATACAACTTAATTAGTTAACCTACATAATTGGTTTGTAATAACTTGAAGATTAAAATAATGTATTTTTAGTATTAAATAATGTTATGAAATTAACTTGGGATAGATTTTCTATTGATCTAGTAACCTTCCTTTTTCTTCTTGTGAATTTTCCTCCTTGTAACAAAAGTATTTTTCCAAACCATGTAAACACAACTCTTTCAAACAAATCCTTAAGTCAAATATTAGAAGGTGCATGTGTGTATATGCATTCCTAATCACAATCAAGCTATATAAAGTTATTTCCATAAGAGAAACGAGGAAAATTATAAAAGAACCACTATAGGTGAAATATTGAACAAAAACATGCAACCTAGTTGTAAAGGAGCGAAGTGTCCAATGTTATGTGTTCTTCAGAAAATTATAGTCAACTAAACATTTTTTTGATAAACAAACCCTTAACATAAGAATTGAATATTAGGAGACTCGCAATTGTTTAAAATGAATTATTTAACAAATGAGCTATGGATAACTAATGGAATTGGAGAAAAGAACCAACCGCACATTTTCCATTAAAAGACTAATTATCTGCAAAATAAAGTAATTTAAAGTTTGCAAAATAGTAAATTGTAAACCTTGTGTTTAATTATATTGAAAACTATAAGATCATACAATGGAAACATAAATGTAATGAATATGTAAACCATGAAAAGGCCATGTCATGGAGTATGCATATCTTTTGTTTCTTATTGTACTTGGGTCATTTTCTTGTTGTACATTGTTTGAGTAAGACATTGATGTGTACCCTATGTTATCCTATTGTATGAGAGGGTTCATGTTTATGTAAGTTTCCTATGTAATGTCGAGTTTCTTTATTTGTATCCCATGTGGTATTGTGTAGCATGTAATTAAAGTCAAATAACAAATTATTCTGATAATTTTACTATTGTATTTTGGTGTTGAAAATGTGGGCATTACCACTTGGCTATTTGGAAAAGCTTGTTTATACATTTGCAAATGGCACCCATGGTTGGATCTAGAGCATATGGTTCTTGGTGCCTTCCCTATCTAGGTTAGGCTACCTATTGATGCATAATCACAACAGCCCTGAATTTTTGCAACTCGATGGGTTGAGACTCTAAGTGTGATTACATAACATGGAACTTTTCCGAAAGTGTGGGAATTTGCAATTGGGAAAGCTCTCCGTATGAAGGTTGGTTCTTATTCCTCTATTCAGATCAATCAAAATGTAAAGGATCTAATCCAAAATATACTCTAACTTACCAAGGATATAGGGTTAGGAATATGCAAGAAAATAAACCTAAACTAACAAAGGTGATGCACCAAAGGAATGTTGAATAACTTGCCTTGCATTTAAACACAAAACATTAAAATGTAATAAAACCACTATTCACAAATAACCATATTACAATGAGAGATAAGGAAGAAATTAATGAACTCAATAGAGGGTTTAAATCATCCACAAACTTGTATTATTGCTCCAAAAATTGATACAGTGCATTACAATGGCCAAGAGGTAAAAACAGTTGCATTAGAGCTTGAATGGGAGGTTTGGAATCCACAAATTCACTTGTAGACAAGAGACGAAGGGAGGGTGCAAAGCCAAATTGTCCAACCTTTTGAAAAATACCCCACCTTACAATATATATGAAGAATGAGAGAAGAAAGAGAGAAATTCAAATTCTTACTTCAACCACCCTAGAATGCATTTAGTTTTCTTGCAAAATAATGGGTTCTACTAAAAAAACCCATACCTCCATGTACCATTCCTTATTGGGAAAGAAAGGAAGTCCATACCTCATTATGGAGGTAGGTGAGAAACTTGGAACACATTCTAAAAATGGCAGACTGTATCATTCTGAAGGTAGAGGTATCATTCTACAAAAATGGCGGGTGGTTGGCTCTTTCCTTTTTCAGAATCCGAATTACATGCAACCTCTGAAATCCTAAAATTTGAACTTTCAGAAATTTCCATTTCAGAGACTGAGTCACTCTTCATCTGACAAATTTTCTTGAGAGTTCCGAAACTGCGAAACCAAAAAGTGTGACAGTCTGAAATTTTAGACTTTCGGAATTTGGAATTTCAGAGGTTGAGGTGTCATAGTTTTGTTTTGGGGTTCCAAACTTCCGAAAATTTGAACCTCGAAACTCCGAAATCCAAAATTTCAGAGTTTCAGACATTTTCTTGTCTTTTCCATTTTTGCTCGCCGAAGACTCCGAAACTAGAACTCCAAATTTTGGACTTTCACATTTCAGAGTTTTAGACATTTTTTTATCTTTTCCATTTTTTCTCACCGAAGACTCCAAAAATCCAAAGTCTGAAACCCCAAAAGTCTGAAGTCCTAAATTTCAGACTTCAGAATTTCATGATTACGGGCTTTTTCCACTGTAAACCTTAAAACCTGCCGAGACTTCTGCAACCCCGAAACCTGAAAGTCTGAAATTTCAGACTTTGTCGATCCTTCCGATCTTAGTGCCTTGGCCTTGGGAGTTCCCAAAACCCGAAACCTGAAATTCTGAAATTTCATACTACAAAATTCCAGGATTTCAAAATTTTTGACAATTTTTACCTTTGTGCTAGCCGAGGTGTTCGAAACCTGAAAGTCTGAAATTTCAAACTTTCGGAGTTGGGATTTCAAAAATTTTCATTTCACCCTGCTTTCTTTGAAATAGCGAAAATGTGAAGTCTAAAAACTTTGAGCCTTTCTCCATTCTTCTTCTTGAGCTCTGATCTCCTTCGACGTTCCCTTAACCACCCTTGTTGACTGTGCATAGCCATTCCCGAGCCTTCCTGTAACCTAATTTTTGGGAACAAAATGCGAGCTCCCATGGCTGAATGGTACCTTCAATTTTCTTTGCATGCAAGGTCATGTTGTCCAATTTTGCCTGAGGGGAAAAATTGGATAACAATACCTTCCCTAGCTTTAGAGTTCTAGGAAGAAAACATATTTGAGGGTGTTGACAAGGCCTTAGCGGGACTATTAGTGGTTGGTCCCACCACAGTAGCTCATACTCAATATGTTGCTGCTAGGATTTGTGTTAATGTGCCATCTTGTAAATTTTTACCTTCCTCCATTAGGCTTATCTCTGAATATGGGGTTTCAAAAGAACCTCTGGTGTATGAAAATTCCCTTGTCATCTGTGTTAAATGCATGGCTATCAGATGTAATGTTAGAGAGTATCTTCTCCCTCAAGAGTGGAAGAAGAAATTACATGGATGCGCATCCTAGGCTAATGGTCCTATTTAGACGGCCCTTGACTTGCAGGAAAGAACTTTGGAGTCGATTGAGAAAGAAACTGGGGATTCTGCAATGCTAGTGACTTCTCTAGACGTGGGGAAGGTAAAGGTGCTCGAGGATCATGAAATAACTATGATGCAGGGGTCAGGGGTGGATGACCCTATTATTTCCTACAATGATTCAAGTGTTTTGCCAGTGAATGCACTGGTCAATCTGATAAAGTCATCACATAACAAACAACTAGATGGCATTGTTGATGCACTGGAAAATGAAGATGATTCTAATTTTGAAGATGCAACGGAAAATGATGATGTATGCCCAAGTGTTGACGGATGTCTTACCTCGACATTGGCTGGTTTTCTTTCTTTACCTTTCAATTGTTCAGGGCTTCATTATGATGAAGAATTTTCGACTTTAGCAAAATATAATTTAGTGGATTTTTTGAAGAAAGAAGATGGAAATGGGAGGAAGGAAGATTTTATAAAGGAAAATTGGAAGTTGTTTTGAATTTGTATAATGTCCCTGCTTTGTTATACAGTTCTTCTAGTGGATTGACCCCCATCCCTCTTGATCCAGACTCCCTAAAAATCATTAAGGTTTGGGAGGGCCCAAGGTATAAAGACTATATGAGGATGAATTTTGGCTCACATAAGGAGCCCGAGGATCCACCTGATGAAATTGGTTGGAATAGTGTCCACCATAGTAAGTACAAGCTTAGGTGAATGTTGGTTTTTTTTTTTTGATCCTTTGTCACTACTAGGCTTCTATTTTTCTGACTTTATGCTTATATTGTGCCTTCTTCAGGATTTTTATGTGCTTTTTTTGGTCTCATGCTGACTATTTGGTTGTTATAGTCTTGTTTTTCTCCTTTTGGATTTGTAATGTTTTATCTGAGCTTTTGTCTCTTTGTATCTGGGTAGGGTCCCCAGCCAAAAAACCTTTATCCTCAATACAAAAAGAGACCAAGTTCTATAACCAATTTTTTGCAAAAAAACGAGAAGGGAGATGCTAAGGAAAAAAAATACAACACATAGATGTGTACTTGTGCACAATAGTATAAACACTAATTATATATTCATGGATAACAAAAAAGACAACAAAATTCATACAAAGCATGTGTTGTACCGCAGTTTACAACGTGGTTGTGCTTGTTGTTGTGGCGGCCAATCATGAAGCCGTCAAAGTCCACAGAAGCAAAAGGATACAAGTTTTCACGTGACAGAGGTGCCATAGCTGTCTCCTGTTTCTCTCATGTCTGATGATGTGACGTAAGCGTATGCGTATAAAATTAGAACTGCACCTACCCAACGTAGACGCACTCTGCAAATTGCAATGATCGGTTATGCAGGAAGGTGATGTTAAATGGCCGGACACTAATGGAACCATATTGTCCATAATAGAGTAATGGTTTGATATTATCTAACAATCAAACCTTTGCTTTTTGCTTTTTATTTTTTTAATGATGTTGTCATTTTAGCCCATATTAGTTATCATTTTTTTAATTTGGAACTTTTGAATTTCTTTAATGTTCTCTGCAAATGAGTTGTTTGTAGCCCTTACTATTTATAATCAATGAGGCTTAGGAAGGCTTTCTATTTTAAGAAGTTGGTCTTCCCATTGTCAAAATGAAAGAAAAATGGTCTCAGTTTTGTCTATTTCACAAGGATCTTTTGATCCAAATTTTGGAGGATTTCAATTTACAAACCTATATAGATCTGAAAAAGGAGTTTTTATTTCAGAAAAATTATCTAGCCAATAAAAAAATTGTAGAACACCAATGGATGCAAGGTTGGATTCATTTGGAAGGCGTATTTGAGAAGGAGATGGTGTTAAAATCTCATGAAAAATGGACATGGGGTTTAAGAGATATGAGAAAAATGGGTTTTGGCATGGAGGATGTCTAAAGAAATTCTTGCACCATAACTAAAATGGAGGATTGTCAGAATTGGACTCATCTTCACCAGAGATGTTTTTGAAATTGTTTCAAATTTATTTAGGTAGCCTTTATTCAGCATGAGAGGCTCATCATCCTTGTTTCTTAACCAATATCCAGACACTTACTATTTTTAGTAAGCTTTATTTTAAGAAGTCCATTTTAGTTGTCATTTGCTTAATTTGGCACTTTTGAATTAACTTAATGTTCTCTAAAAATGAACTATTTGTAGTCCTTACTATTTATAATCAATGAGGCTTGGGAAGGCTTACTATTTGTAGAAGTGGGTCTTTCCAGTGTCAAAATGAAAGAAAAATGGTCTCAGTTTTGTCTATTTCACAAGGATGTTTAGATCCAACTTTTGGAGGATTTCAATTTGTAAAACTCCATAGATCTGAAAATGAGTTTTTATTTCAGAAAATTTGTCTAGCTATTAAAAAAATTTTAGAACACAAATTGATGCAAGGTTGGATTCATTTCGAAGGCGTATTTGAGAAGGAGTTGGTGTTAAAATCTCATGGCAAATGGACATGGGGTTTCAGAGATATCAACAAAATGGGTTTTGGCATGGAGGATGTCTAAAGATATTTTTGCACCATAACAACTTTTAAAAAATAATGGTGGGTAAAGAAAATAAAAATGAAACACAAAAATAATGGCCAAGTATGAAGTTATACCTTTTTCAAGTTTATTTTCCTTCTCACTAGCTCTGTTTAACTCACATTAAACTCAAACTAGCTAACCCACACCTGGTGATGCTGGAGGTGTGGTTACACCATAAAAACTAGGGTAAAAATGGAAAAATTTACATAAAACTCTCCAAAATTCACCATGAGTGTGGCTCTCATGAGGAGGGTGTTTGATTTTGTGAAAATGGTGAGTTTAGAATTCCTTTCTAACACCCCAAGTCATCATTTTAAGTGATGAAAAGTTGCCTCCCTAGGGGGAGTGCATTTTTGTGTCCCCATGTCACATTATCTTGTGGGACACATGAAATAAGGGACATAAAACCTCTAAAATGCCTCCATGGTTTTATATGTCATTAAAAAGTGGTCTAAAATCAAGTTAGGTGACTTTAGAACATCTTCTAAACACTTAAGTTATCACTTTAATGAACGCAACCAGCTCCTCCATAAGGGGATCAGTTTTTGGTGTCCCCCATATCCCATTGAGATAAGGGACAAAGTGATAACTGACATCAAAACTTCAATCAGCTTTGGTCAAAGCTGATTGGTTCAGGTGATGTCATCAAACATGACATGAAATAGACTAAGGAGTGGATTTTTAGGCCCAAGAGCACAACATGGAGTTTAGAGGGCCATACGTAACATGACATGAAATAGACTAAGGAGTGGATTTTTAGGCCCAAGAGCACAACATGGAGTTTAGAGGGCCATACGTTTAGGATTTAAAATTAAAAGGACCCACTAATTAATTCCATTACGACAATTTTCAAGACCTGATTCAACTTGTAATTTTTCTTATCATTCCAAACTTCTTAAGGAGTTTTATCCACCAATGTTGATGTGGGTGATCTATTAATCAAGTAATAGGTAGTAGCCACTACCATCACCCAATATTTCTACTCCAAGATAATATCATTTAACATATTCAAAGCCTTATCCATCAATATTTTATTCATGTAATTTGTAGCTAAATTGTATTTTGGAGTACTAAGGAATCTTATCTATTGCATTACAATCTCACCTACAATTTTCATAGAATTCATCAAATTCAGTTTAGGAAAAATATATGACCTCATTGTCCTCTCCTAAAAAACCTGTATCCTAGTCTACATCCTAATTCTCAACAACATCTGTTGAGTACTTCACTAAAAATTTGAATACTCTCAAACTTCTTCATGAGAAAATGGTATCTAGAGTCTTCACTAGAGTAATCATCATATGAAATATGACATAGAGAAAATGACTTACCATAGTGAAGGAAACTTTACCTGTCAAACACATGCATTGTGTATAACTGTAAAATCAAATTTGTGTAATTAGACATAAGTGGGAAACTTTACTCAACTATACGTTGAGGACATACTGGTCACATTGTTTGGACAAAAATCAAATCTCCAAGAGGATCACGTGGATGAAATACTTGGTGCCATACCTTTTGACTGCAATGCATGCATCCCCTTTTCACCAATATGGTCCATGAAATTTTATGAAAAAAACATTTCTCTCTACTTAAAACCATTTCTTTCTTCCTATACTCTTATTTGTTTCCTTTAAGAAAATCAAATTATTTATGCAAGCTAGCCACCCATATTTGCATCCAAACCTTGAGTGGGACAGAATTGTTGCCCATGTGCAGTATGTACTATTTTCTAAAGCTTTTTGGCTATGTGTACCATATTATGTACACATCCCCATTAAATGGTGAATTTTGCACACAAAAATTAGTCATCTGGCTTACCGAAACCAAATTTATTACAAGGCTAAGAATGTGTAAAAATATGGGAGAGTTTTGATCCCCCCACAATTGAAATCTCTGGTTGACGGGATCTCCTTCCCTCCTAGGAACACACTCTTCCTAGATTTGTTGGAAACTATGTGGTGGAGATTAATTTGACCTCAATTGACCTAATCCTTGTAAAGAAGACCATTCCTCCCTGCAAGAACTCCATCATTCTCTATGTGGACAAAAGACAAAGATATACATATCCTATACGTAATGAGAAAGGAGAAGCGGAAAGCAAAAGGAGAGTTGGACGTGTAAAGTTTTTATTTTATACATGAAGACGAGGAAGTAGCTCATTTTAAAAAAAACTACATCGAATGTCGAGTGTAGATAATTAGATTCTAGAGTGTCAATAACAGAGTCACCAACTATCTGAAATAAAGAACATCAACTCGCCAGCCAGAGAACATAGTGAAGAAACTCCTGAGAGCTCCGGGTTCTACTTTGCTTTCTGATCAAGCTTCGGAATATCCTAAATCTAGCCTTCAACAAGCTAGTCCAAGAAGGACTTCTTGAATACTTCATTTTCGATAGTCAGCTGCCAACCAAAGCATGTTCTAGGAAGAATTAGAAGCCGGGTATGATGCTAGATATGTGACGACGAAGAAGAACACCCCACAAATTCTGTCACTGATATCACAACACGGGAATATCACGAGCATCTATGAGCCAATAATTCTCATCACATGATTCAAAATTGTAATAACTCGTTAAATAAATAAATAATTTTTTTTATTTCAATGTCTTCTCTGAAGTTGCTTCTTTCCGATGCTCAGTTGCTCAAAGGGCCCAATTTTGTGGCCTGGAAAATGTAAAAATGAAGACAATCCTTCATATTTGAAGGATTATGGGGCATCGTGACTGGAAGTGCCCATTCCCACTGCTCCCGATGAATTAGTTAAGTATGAGATGGCATAGTGTGAAAGCCTTGATGCTGATAATGCTCAGTATCGAGTGATGATGTGCAACTTACATGTTTGAATGCGGACAAATAAAGGATGCATTTTTTATTACTCTAAGCTAGTTTTCAACTTTTTAAATTATGAAGCCAAAAATTAGAGTTTAAGATTCTTCATCTTCAGTCAAAGTTGCACACCCTCTCTATGGGGTCAGATGAGAAAGTTTGGAGGATTATTACATCGTGTGGCTAAGATGAGATCAGAGTTATTGGCACTTTGTGAAATGATGGACAATAAACTTCTCATCGTGAATCACATTGAGAGATACTCCCTTCTCATTAGAGTGTTCGTTACGACACTGAATGTGTCTAAACTTCAGTGACATTCGAAGAGCTTGTGAATTTGCTATAATAGGAAGAGGCCATCACTTCATCCCATGAGGAGTCTCAGGATAAAGCCTGTTCTCAAAGCCATACATGGCTAGAAGAATCTAGGAAGGGTCCCCTAGTAGAAGACAAATCAAGCGCAACCAAAATAATATTTGTAGAAAGATCACAAGTCAAAGAGGTGGTGTCACATTTACTAACCAACACTCACGACACTAATCATTGATATGGTACAATAGCTTGAAACAAGACATCTTCAAGTCAAACTCTGCATTTGTCAAGATATCCACCAAGAGTTTTAAAAAGTCCAAATGCACGTTCCCATTAGAGAAAGTAGAAGGGATATCTTAAAGATTCCTGCCAAGAAGATGATGAATCTAATGAGGAGACATCAACTTAAGGAGCCCATGGTGGTAATAACCTTGTACTCTAATCTCTCAAACTTCTCAGACCCATGTAAGGGCAAAGTTTGGTTGATAGACTCTGGTGTAAGCAAACATATGTCAGGTGACCAAGAAGGGACATGTTGGAAGTATTCACGTGAAGAACAAAAACTGAAGATTGGATTCAATGCTGATGAAAGGGTGCACAATACAGAAGAGGAAGTTAGTGCGCAAAGGGTTCACACATTCCTAGTGGGACCATCAAGAATGTATCCAACTTAAAGACAAGGATAAAACTGTAGTGAAGCAAATTCTTGTTAGTTACTCAACTCTAAAATCATCACCTTAGGTAGAATTTCTTGTTTAAAAGGCATTAAATCATGCTTAATCTCCCAACAAGCTACGGTTCTTTGCTAAAGATAATTTGTAAAAGATAAGTTATTTGCTTTAGATACTGTTTCATCTTCTGCAGTAGGCTTTATCTACTTCATGACAATAGAATCAACTACCTTATGGCATTTTAGATATGGACACTTGTCGGTTAGTTCATTACCACCAGATGAGTTCAAAAGCACTGTTGTCCATGGACTACCAAAATTTGTCATAGTTCCTTGCCTATTTTCCCTGAGAGAGTCTTACAGGAAAACAATTTAGGGATTCACTTGTAGACAAGCACTTTCCATGCCAAGAAGCATCTAATCAGGTAGTTCATACCAATCTGAACGGCCCATTGACTTGCTTGTTTTCAGGATACAAGTACTTGGGTTATTCATGGATGAACGATCTCACAAGATGTGGGTATATTTCCTAAAGAAGAAAAGTGTTTCTTCTGCCATACTCTATGTATTATACTTCATGTTATAATGTTGTCAAAGTAGTTTTGACAACCACATCTTGGTACTCTGCTTGTTAAAAAGAGGAACTCGGTTGTTTATGCATGCTTGTGAAAGTGTTGAGCGCCTATAGCACTATTTATGTTAGTACTGTGGAGCCTACTTTTCATGTATCCTCGAGAAAGTGTTCGAGGCCAGACTGTACACTAAGCAGTATTGTACGGGGTTTCCATAGCCCCCGTCTCAGCTAGGGGTTCAGGGGCACAGCCCCTGAAAAAAAAAAATTTAGGCGTAAATTTTTTGGCCTTGAAAAATGTGCACCCGATATACCAAGAAAAGTGCTTTTCTCATATGGGCGGGATTTTTGACCCATAGGTTTATGGGACGGGTTTTGGCCCATGGTATTGATACTCATGGTTTTGTAAAACTACTTAAGCAGTTGTCTACTTACGTGGTTTTGTGCATATGGTAGATGTATTATGTAACATGTATTACAGATGTGTTTTGAATTTGGGTGTGAATCCTGTAGAGTTTTTTGAGCATAGCTCCAAACATATATGTGTATTTTATTGAGAGAGCGGTGGCTTATAATAAAGTATGAGCAAGTAATTCTTGGCGGACATAGCACAAATTGGGTGAACCATGTTAAATACTGTCTCTTTGTGTTGTGTTATTATTATTATGCAATTTTATTTGAGATCTGTAATATTTTATGAATATTAGTTTCTACTATTACGATTCTGTGAGGGATTATTCCACATATTTTATCCCTTATTTCCTAATAATTGGTATCAGAGCCTGGTTTGGTTTGCTGAAGTGTTGAATCATAGGGAATGTTTTTTAGCTTGAGTGGGAGCTATGGCAGATGATGGAAGATCAAGGGTTGATAAATTCAACGGGAAGAATTTTAGTCTTTGGAAGATGCAGATAGAAGATTACCTTTATCAAAAGGATCTTTATATTCCGCTGTTTGAGAAGGTGAACAAACCCTTGAGCATGACAGATACACAATGGAATTTGTTGGATCAGGAAGGCACTTGGGACAATTCGGATGTGTCTTGCATCTTCGGTATTATTTAATGTTTCAAAGGAAAAGACTACAAAAGAACTGATGGATGCATTAGGGAAAGTTGTATGAAAAACCCTTTGCCTCCAATAAGATATTTTTAATGAAAATTTTTTTTAATATGAAGATGTCTGAGAATGGTTCGGTATCAGATCATTTAAATGATTTTAATACGGTTGTAAATATGCTAGCTTTGGTTACAATAAAATTTGATGAAGAAGTTAGGGCTTTATTAATTCTGTGATCTTTACCTGAGAGTTGGAATAACCTAGTAATAGTGGTAAGTAAGCTCGGTTCTGGCTAACTCAAAGTTAAAGTTTGAGGATGTTGTAGGGGTGATTCTAAGTGAGGAAATGTGA
This sequence comes from Taxus chinensis, assembly GCA_019776745.2. NCBI lineage: Eukaryota > Viridiplantae > Streptophyta > Pinopsida > Cupressales > Taxaceae > Taxus > Taxus chinensis. The sequence continues at coordinate 887,266,757 of CM034149.1, forward strand.
ATAAAAATCTCTGAGGAATCTTCTACTTCAAGGAATGCTTTGACAATGGAAAATAGAGGGAGATAGAAGAATAGATGAAGTCGTGGAAAATCAAAAGATCAGAGCAAGGTCAAAATCTAAGAATCAAGATAGTATGTTGGCACTGTGGAAAGTCTAGGCATGCAAAGAAGGACTGTTGGGAGCTTCGGGACAAGAAGAAACAAAAGGAAGAAAACAAGGAGGCAAATGTGGTAACAGTGTAATGTATGCCAGGATGATTTGATTCTTTCTTTGCACAATATTGCTGAATCTTGGGTTTTAGATTCAAGGGCTTCTTTCCATGCTACTCCACATAGGAATTATTTTGTTGATTATGTTCAAGGGGATTTTGGGCATTTTTTTCTTGGTGACGATGATCCTTGTAGTATAGTTAGAAAAGTTTCTGTTTGGGTTAAGATGTAGAATGAGAATATACTTGGCTATTGAAGGATGTCAGACATGTGCCTACTTTAAAACAAAATTTGATATCGACAGGGCTAGTTGGAAAGTGATGGTTATACTGTGATATTTATAGTAGACTCTTGGAAGGTTACCAAGGGTGCTCTTGTGGTGGCAAGAGGTAAGAAGGTTGGAACCTTGTATTTAACCACTTATAGCACTAATGTAGTGTAATATTGTGGCTTTAGAAGTATATACAACATTATGGCACAATAGGCTTGATCATATGAGTAATAAGGGCATGGAGATCATAAAGAAGGATTTTCCTAGATATACAGAAAACAAGTTTGGAGTTTATGTGAGGACTGCATATATGGGAAACAAAAGCGAGTAAGGTTTCTCAAGATTAGTACCTACAAAGAAAGAGAGTAAGTTAGAACTGGTGCATTCTAATGTGCGGGGGCTAGCTCAGGTATCATTTCTTGGGGGTTCAAGTTATTATGTTACTTTTATTGATGATGCAACAAGGAAAGTTTGGGTTTATTGTATTAGAAACAAATTTTATGTATTTGACACTTTTATTAAATGGAAATCCTTGGTTGAGAATGAAACATGTCTTAAGCTAAAATGTCTCAGGTCAAATAATGGAGGGGAGTATTGCAATAATGAATTTGATGATTACTATTCTAAAAATGGAATCCACAGGCAAAACGATGGTTCAAGGAACTCCACAATAGAATGGGGTGTCAGAAAGGATGAATAGAACAATAATGGAACATGTGTTAGGAGTATGAGGTTACATGTAGGATTGCCTCTTTATTTTTGGGCAGAAGCGGAGAGCACAATTGTGTATTTGATAAATAGAGGACATTCAAGTGCCTTTGATGGAGGCATAACTTGAGGAGGCTTGGTATGGTAAGAGAGTTAGATTATTCATTTCTTAGAGTCTTTGGATGTGAGGTGTTTGTTCCATATAGATAAGGATGATATGACCAAACTAGAGGCTAAATTAGAAAAATGTACTTTCATTGGTTATGGTGGTGATGAATTTGGATATAAATGTTGGAGTATTAAGGAAAAGAAAATCATTCGATCTAGGGATGTGGTATTTAATGAGAAAGTCATGTATAAACAATAGCTGCAGGAAAACAAGGAAGAATCCAAGAAAGAATATGCAGTGGTAGAGGATCTTCCAAATGGGAAAGTGACACATGAATCAGTTCAGGAACCTCCTCAATAGGAACCCCAAACTCCTATATTGAGGAGGTATCCTAGGGTAAGAAGAGAACCTGAACATTTTTCTCCTTCTCTTTATTATTTATTACTCACTGATCCAATAGTGGAGAGCCAGAGAGCTCTGATGAAGCAATGCAGGTAGATGCTAGGAAGAAGTGGGAGCAAGCCATGTATGAGGAGCATCAGGATCTCATGGAGAACCAAACATGAAATTTTGTGAAGCTACCTGAAGGAAAAAGAGCATTACAGAATAAGTGGGTGTTTAGAGTCAAAGAGGAAGAAGGAAGTAAGAAAAGATACAAGGCCCGGTTGGTGGTCAAGGGGTTTGCACAGAAAAAAGGTATAGATTTTGATGAGATTTTTTTCTCCTGTAGTAAAAATGACTTCTATCAGAACTGTTCTTGGAATAGTGGCAGCAAAAGACTTACACTTAGAACAGTTAGATGTAAAGACTGAATTTCTCCATGGTGATTTGGAGGAGGAGATATATATGTAACAGCCAGAAGGATATGAAGTCAAAGGTAAAAAGGAGATGGTGTGCAAACTGAAGAAGAGCTTGTATGGCCTGAAACAAGCTCCATGTCAATGGTATAAGAAGTTTGATAGCTTCATGATGGAGCGAGGTTATATCAGATGTCATTCTGACCATTGTGTGTATACAAAGAAATTTGAGGATGGAAGTTATATTATCCTGTGTTTGTATGTTGATGACATGTTGGTTGCAGGTAAAAACATGCAGGAAATAAAATTACTCAAGAAGCAACTAAGTGAATCCTTTGCTATGAAGGATTTGGGTGGCAGCCAAACAAATCCTTGGTATGAGGATATCTTAGGATAGGAAGGAATGGAAGCTAACTTTATCTCAGGAAGAGTACATAAGAAGGTCTTGGAGAGGTTTAATATGCATGATGCTAAACCGGTTGGGACTCCTTTGGCAGGCCATTTCAAGTTATCAAAGGAGCAATGTCCCAAGACAAAGCAGGAGAGGAACCAAATGTCCAAGGTACCTTACTCATCAGCAGTTGGCAGTTTGATGTATGCTATGGTGTGCACTAGGCCTGATATTGCCCATGCAGTGGGATCTGTGAGTAGATTTATGAGTGATCTAGGTAAAGAGCATTAGCAAGCAGTAAAGTGGATCCTTCGGTATTTGAGAGGGACCATGGGGACAGTTTTGTGCTACAGTGGATCAGACACCACTTTACGTGGTTTTGTAGATCCAGACATGGCTGGAGATGTAGAAAGCAGGAGGAGCACGACAGGTTATATTTACACTGTAGGTGGGACAACACTGAGTTGGATTTCATGACTACAGAAGCTGGTGGCTTTGTAAACCACGGAGGCTGAGTATGTTGCTGCTACAGAGGCAAGCAAAGAGATGATTTGGTTACAACAATTGCTTGAGGAGTTGGGGCATAAGCAGGAGGAATGTAAGCTGCATAGTGATAGTCAGAGTGCTATACACCTAGCTAAGAACTCTGCTTTCCACTCGAGGACAAAACATATACAGTTAGGTACCATTTCATCAGGACAACTTTGGAGGAAGAGAAGTTGAAGTTGGAGAAGATTCATACCAGTCAGAATCATGCAGACATGATGACCAAGGTGGTCACAAGGGAAAAACTAAAGTTGTGTTCAACGTTGGTTGGTCTTCACAGAAACTGGTGAAGGGTTGAGAAGCTTTCTCAGAGGAAAACTAGTCTCCAAATTGGAGATTGTTAGGTTGTGGAGCCTGTTTTCATTTGTGAAAGTGTTGAAAACTGTACACTAAGAGTACTGTACACTTTTCATGTATCCTCGCCGGGGTTTGGGGCTGGCAGCCCCCAGTAGCAGGGGTTCGGGGGGTGCAGCCCTCGAAATTTTTCTTTTAGGTGTAAATTTTTTGACCTCGAAAAATTACACCTGAAATATCGGGAAACGTGCTTTTCTCATATGGGCGAGTTTTTTGACCCATAAGTTTATGGGACGGGTTTTGCCCATGGTTTTGATACCCACGGTTTTGTAAAACTGCTTAAGCAGTTGTCTATTTATATGGTCTTATGCATATGATAGATGTACAAGAAAATGTATTGCAGATGTGTTTTGAATTCGGGTGTGAATTCTGTAGAGTTTGTTGAGCATAGCTCCAAATGGATCTGGGTATTGTATTGAGAGAGTGATGGCTTGTAATAAAATCTGAGCAAGTGATTCTTGGTGGACATAGCCCAAATTGGGTGAACCACGTTAAATACTGTCTCTTTGTGTTGTGTTATTTTATTCTATAATTTTATTTGAGATCTATAATAATTTATACATATTCGTTTCTACTGTTGCGATTCTGTGAGGGATTATTCCACATATTTTTATCCCTTATTTCCTAACACCGCTTAGATCGAGGGGGGGAATTCACACCAAAGAAGTTCTTGGCCTTCCTAAACCAACAAGGCATTAAGTAGCACCTGACTGCTCCCTACACGCCCCAACAGAATGGCATTGTTGAGTGTTGCAATTGCACAGTGATGGAGATGGTTCACTACATGCTAAAAACTACAAAGCTAGAAGAATACTATTGGGATGAAGCAGTTTTAGATAGTTGTATATCTTCTCAATAGGGCATAGACAAAGATTCAACAAAATAAAATGCCAGAAGAGGTATGGAATGGTAGAAAGCCATCAATTTCTCATTTACGAGTATTTGGTTGCACAACATACATGCATGTCCCAGCTCAGAAGAGAAATAAGGTTGAGCCAAAGTCACTCCCGTGCATCCTACTTTGTTATAGCACTATCTCGAAGGCGTACCGTCTCATGGATCCAGAGACAAAGAAAATATAAGAGAGTCATGATGTGCTTTGTAACGAGTCATCTTTTGACTCAATAGTATCAACAAAAGATCCACTTCCAACCACCTCTCACTGACTAGTCTCCAAATCAGATGATGACCCAAAGGAGACTACTCAGAGAAAAGAAATGCTACCAAGAGAGCTATTTGTTGACCTTGGAGAACTAGAGAATGTGACTCCACATCAATCCACACAACAATGAAATAGTTTTTCTCAAAAGTAGCCTAGTTCTCATTCAAAGTGGGTACAAAGCACTATCAAGGACTCACATTTGCAAAAAATTCCAGATAAATCGTCTTGAGTCAAAACAAGGAGTCAAACAAGAAATGAGGTAAACTTTACACTCATGAGTTCACTGATTGATAGCTTCAAGCTTGATAATTTTTGTGAAGCACTCAATCAACCTCAGTGGAAGGAAGCCATGGATATAGAAATTAACTCACTCAAGAAAAATCAGACATGGGAACTTGTCGATCTGCCTATAGGAAAGAACCCCATAGGTTGCAAATGGGTTTTCAAGACAAAATATAAGGCAGATGGATCCATAAAAAAACATAAATCATGAATTGTAGCAAAAGGATATGCTTAGAAAGAGGGCATCAACTATGAAGAAACCTTTGCACCCACTATAAAGATGAAGACCATCAGAGTAGTTTGCACACTGGCAACATATAAAGGATGAACACTTTAGCAGATGAACGTCAAGAGTGCTTTCCTAAATGGTGATCTGAAAGAAGAAGTATACATGACCCAACCTAAAGGATTTTTTTATGAAGAGCATCCTAAAAAGGCATGTCGTCTCATCAAATCACTGTATGGATTGAAATAAGCTCCAAGGGCATGGTATATCAAGATCAACGATCACCTTTTAAAATATCGGTTCACTCATAGCCCCTCATATTCCAATATGTATATAAAGAAGGTAGGCAAAGAAATAGTTATTCTTGTTGTGTATGTAGATGATCTTATGATCATTGGAAGTTCAGAAGATCAGGATGATAATTTAAAGAATGATCTCAAAAGAACCTTTGACATGACAGATTTGGGGCTACTACATTAGTGTCTTGGCTTGGAGATATGGCAAAAAGAGCATCACATTTTTGTCTCCCAGAAAAAAGTATGCCAAGACACTCTTGGAAAAGTATAGAATGTCTGACTCTAAACCTATATCCACTCCCATGGAAAAAGGATTGCAACTTTCAAGATTCCATGACTCACCTCAAGTAGATGCTACTCTGTACAGGTAATTTGTTGGAGGACTCATCTATTTGACATATACCAGACCAGATCTCTGCTATGCTGTCAGCTATCTTTCCAGGTTCATGCAGGAGCCAAAGAATTGTCACTAGAATGTAGCAAAGCATGTTTCGAGATATGTTCGAGGAACAACTGATTATGATCTAGAATATAAGAAGAATGATCAATTCTTCTTATAGGGATACGTCGACTTAGACCACGTTAGATCTGTTGATGATAGGAAGTCAACTACAGGATACATATTTCATCTCGGATCGGGACTCATCTCGTGGATAAGCAAGAAGAAAATTTTTGTTTCTATCTTATCCACAGAGGTAGAATTGTGCGCCACACGAGGAGTTGTGTGTGAAGTGAAATGGTTATGTCGTATTTTAGATGATATGGGAATTCCTGAAAACATTCACCTATTCTCTATTGTGACAATCAGAGTGTGTTGAAGCACGTGCAGAATCCAGTCTTTCATGAATGAACAAAGCATATTGAGATAGACTGTCATTTCATTTGAGAGCACATCTTGGACCATCAAATTTAGCTCCAATACTGTCCTACAGAAGCACAGGTTACCGACATTGTCACAAAATCTCTTGGAAAAGTGATATTTGAACTTTTCAGGGGTCACATTTGCAATAATAATGTAATAAGGGGGGAATGTTAGCTTAGTATACGTACCTAATTTTATTATTAGACTAATCTTCTATCTATTCCAATATTCTCTCACCTACATCCATGTCTTCCTCCTTCAGTTTAGGGGAATATTGTTTATTACCTCTCCTATATAATGTACGTACTACTTCATAATAATATAAGGTGTGTAGAGTATTTCACTCCACATTCTTCTTTCCTATCTGCCTCCTACATTATTTAGGCTTATAGCTCTTCCTGGGGTGTCCAAAACCTTTTGAGTAATTTCCACTTTGTAGAAAGACTCTTGTGTTACACTACTGGACAAGTTTACACATTTTTCATACTACCATAATTCTATCTTGATTATTGAAAAATAAAGTAGGATATATTAGATTTCTAATGTCTATAATCAATCTTTCAGAGACCTCCCGAGGCTTTCGAAGACTTTTGAGAAAGGTGACTATCTCCTTTGAAACAAGCATTTCCCAGTGCTTTACTCAAATGATCTGGTTTTACATGAAATTTTCTCGAGCTCTCATGGATCCAAAGAATCTTCCAAAAAATCCTTGGATCATCTCATTACTCTCAAGAAAAACCTCCCAGTGGTTTTTTCCCTTACATTTAGCTTCCAAGGGATGTCCTCATGTGACAAAAATACCAAAAATAACCCTTTTGAAGCCTTCCATTTAGATACACTTCTTTTCACATGAAATAAAGTTTAATATAAAGTTATTTATTCCTCTTAAAAATAATGAGGGTGATACGTTTGAAACATTTGTTGAAAGAAAGGTTTACATTGACTAAGAAAGTGAATTTCAAATGTGGGTTTAGTTGTCATGACCAAAATTTTAAATTTTGCATGCAATACATTTAGCATGATAGAAATATGTGTGTGCGTGTGCGTGTGTGTACACAGACATGCATATACAATATTTTATCTCATCATCATGTGGTTTTTGTTATTTTTTTTATTGGCTATGCAAGATATGAGATAAGATAGGTTTTCCTATACTCGATCGTAGTGTGGTGCCTGACATAAAAAATTCAAAAATTAAAAAACATTAGCAAGTGGATGAATGGTAGTCTTTTTCAGTATGGCATGGGAAAGTGGTCGAGTCAGTGGATTTGGTGGAGGCCTATAGAAGTGTTCTTGCAAGCACATGGGCTTGCTCCCAACCTATTAACTTGTCATTTTCCTTGCACAAAAATACAAACACTTTATTTGAGATCCATAGGCAAAAATAACGCTGGAACCCTAGTCAACATTGTAATTTAGTAGTATTGGATAGTTTAAGTGATGTTAGATATGTATGGAATTGTGGAAGCATGCTTTTGGCATATGAAATATTTGAGTGAACACCTGAAATAAATGAGGCGGAATGGACTTCAACGATAGCAGTATCTGTACATAATGGGTTTTTTGAAAAGTCTTAGATATGTTCAAGGAAAGGCAGTCGTCATGTGTAATACAGAGTCCAAAACAAAAAAAAACTTTGACAACACCCTCCTAGCTTGTGTCAAAACGTGAGCTCTGGTTTTCAGTAATGTTGTACCATTTCTTCGACCATGGATGCCACTATGGATCTCCATTTTGTATTTATTATTTTTTTCTCTTGGTTCAGATATGCTTCTGGTTCCATGGATATGATCTCTGCACTTACAATTTGGAATGACTTGGTGTTTATTGCTTTTTACACAATTCTTGGCCATTACTCCCAAGTTTTTAAAGTTTTGTACCCTATTTTCCCAAGGTTTGGATGTGTTGCATATTGGACCTGGGTGGGTGTGAAAATGCGTGTATTGGGGTTTCCTTTTTTATTGACCATATAGAGTTTGGGCATTTCTTAATAACCGATATCTAATAATTGCGATTTTGATTCCTTCGTCCGGCTTACTCCTATAGATTCTCGGTCATTCTTGTTTTGGAATTCCATGCATTCATTTAGGTGCTCGTTGTTTGACTATGCTGATTGTTTTCAAAGGGGCGAGTTTCTCACTCAAAGATCATTGTAACAAATTGTTCCTCATGAGTTCATCCTGTTATATTTTTTCTTTGATTCAAATCAAATATGCTAAGGGTTTTCTCATTGATCATCCCAACACTTAGAAAAAGTTGATCGAGCTAATCTAACTTGGCATGCTAGAGAGGTGCTCGAGATTTCCATACCACACTTAATGATTCATTTGTTCACCTGTGTAGCTCACCATTTCATAATCTGGAGCCCACCCTAATTATTAACTGAATTCAAGCAAATATAAAATGGTGAAGTTATGGATGATCGCACATTGTTTCATGAAATGTTAAAAGAGAGTTAGAGCCTTGAAGAGTGCGATTGAAATCGCATGGATTACCGCATACCCACTTCACTCATCGTTCCTAGGCATGATTCATCTCGCCTTATCTTTCATAATTATCATACTTTACCTTTAATTTTTTTATTAACTTGTTTGTAAAACAATAAAATGTCATATCCTAACTCACGCAATCAAAATAACCCTTTGTAGTCAACCATGAACTTAAACCCTCATTTTAAGGTGATTTATCAAACTTCCTTACCAGAAAAGATTACTACAGCACACGTTTTTATTGACAAGTTGAATTTGACTTCTCGGTAAATATGTTGACCATTTCCTTGTTTAAATAGATAAATTGTGATTTTTGGAGACTCGTAAAGCAACCTTTATAACTCTGGAAAGGGGATGTTAAGATTCCTTCGTGTACCTTGTTTTGGGAGGACTCACTTTAATCTTTGGATCGACCCCGAATGATCATTTGTGATATTTTTGACACCCTTTTAGGAGACTTGTTATAGCATTTTACAGTTGTAGGAAGATGCTAAAATTGAAAATTTGGCTTTCATTTTTAACCGCCATTTGTACCCTGAGAAACAAAATGCTTATCCACCTTCACAACCCTCTAGTATTTTACTAGAAAATTTCTTAGATACTTTGGCTCGAGAAAATCAAACTCCTGGTTAGTTTGGAAAAGAGGTTTTGTAGGTCTCTGGTCACAGTTTGACTAGGTCAAAACTGGACCAATTACGACTGGTGGCTCCAGAAAACGTGCCGCTGTTTGAATCCCATTTACCAGTTCTCAGTCCCATTGACTCGGAAAAATTCTCCATATATAAAGGAACTTGTAGGAAATTTCTTGTTATGCATTCATCCATCGAATGGTATTTTTTGGACGTGGTTTTTTGATCACTTGAGATAACTCTTGATCATTTACAACTAGGTCAATTATGTCTAATGGCCTTGGAAAACTATCTTCCAATCGTAAATTATTCACCAATTTTGAACTCCGTGAGTTCCTGTGAATTCTTAGTGTTTAGGAGGACACGTAGAAACTTACTCATGGTGTGTTTTCTCATCGGAGGAAAACATTTGAAAGTGTTTTCTAAGCCTACGAGCCTAGATCGAATGTCTTCATAACTAGTAGGAAAACGTAACAAAAAAATTGTAGGACCCCCGTCAGGTTACCAAAGTACCATGGAAACTTGTTGACACTTGTAAATAACTATTTGAAACTCTACCGTGTGACGTGTTTTCTAAAATTGAACTTTTGGCAAAATAGTGTTTCTCTATTTTCCCTATTTCTTTTGCTCTCATTGGTTAAGAAATGAACTAAAATTAAATAAACATGTGTCTCTAACCCTCTCCTTTCGAATGGAAATTATTATTATTATGTAAATGGAAACTAAAAATGTTATTTATGCTAGATCTAGGTATATTCCATGTCATCGATTTATCAATGATTTCATGCTCACATGGTATTGAAGGATGCAAGAAAGATGGTGAAAAGGTGTGGTGTAATTCATTATTTATTATTGTAATTTATATATTTTATTGGAAAATGTATATATGTTTAATGTAATTGCAATGTAACAGAAAAGTTTGTATTTGATATTTAGTAATATGCATAAGATGCTAATTTTAGGAATGCCTTGGGAAATGTGAATTTAATCATATGTGCCATTTTGATAAAGATTTTTGTATGTTAAAAAAATAAAAGGGGTTGGATATGTATGTTAATTGAAATCAAATTTATTATATAATAGTTCATTCTCGTTATGAAATTTATGATGGAATCTCTAGAGTGTTCTGGTATTTAAATAAAAAATATAGAAAATAAACATTAAATATAATAGTCACCCTTAGCTTAAAAATAGTGCATATCTACCCTTATCGCATGACCTTCTTAGCAAAGAAGAAATTTAAACTGTAAAATAAACTTAAACTTTTGCACTTGATGGAACCTTCTAGTTTAAGTAAATAAGAGCCCAATTTTGAGTTGTTGTCATAGCCGGTATGTTTAGTGGCATCGTCGTGAACCCGAAGATTAGGAACGACATCATCAAAATTTATCTAGAGTATGTGGTACCCTTCCAATATTGAGTATTGTGTGTGTGGTAAGAATAATGTGTCCACTTAAGGTCCAACTTACGTGTTAGGTGGAAAACATTGCTAACTACTCTTGAAAGTCACCTTTAGAAGTTGGGATTATGAATGAAGTTAATATTTAAAACTTATTGTACTCTCCCTATAATTTTAAGCCACATTAGTTTGCAAAATGTTATCTTCCTAAGAGATAATTAATCCCCACAACTAAATTTGTTGGTACTACACCTAATAAATGTATTCAATAGATCATTTCTAGTTCTTAATAGTAATTGTTCAAAACAACAACTATGTGGTGTAACCTTACCATATATGGAGTATGTAGACCTAACACCTCCTTAGTATCGTAGTGGACTACCAAGTTTTTTGATGTTAGATATAGAAATTAACTTCATGAATGAATGAATTCCTTGTGGGATCAAGACAACATAAATGGAGCTAGTGAAATAGTTGTGCTATGACTTAAACTCTTGTTAATGATCTCTTTAGTTCCTCATAGATAAATGTTTTACCTTGGTTACTAACAACATAACACCTTCATCTTTCCGGAAGGTTGTTTAGCATAAATATATCCTCTCACCTTAAATTTATATATAGTTGGGGCATAGATCCTTAGGTGCAACTGGAATTAAAACAAACCTTTGTTGATTAAGGGGTTAACATGCGGGTGGGAATTGTACATAACTCTTAACAAATGAAATTGTATTTAAAATATGTTGACTTAAGAGAAGTGTTGAAAATAGAAATTTGGTCTCGTAACCCCATGTGCCTAGTTGACCTTTGAACCCAAGTGAGAGGCCTAAAACCAAACAAAGGAACTTGGTGACACTCTTATGATTGATCTCGTGGTGGGATTCAAGTGACACAAGTGGATTTCTTAGTTGCAGCATGCGTTTAACACTATTGTGTATAAGAGAAAAGAAATGGGATGCCTCATGCTAGGTTACACTCATTGTACTAACAAATCCATTAGTGAAAACTATGTGAAATCTTATAGTGCGATGTAAGAGTAAAGCATATAATATTAAAATGATATTTGAGGTTAGGAATAATGTCATTCTTGGAGTCCTTATAACTCACTTAAACATTTTCATGTGATAGAAAGAATATGAACTTCCCTTGGTGAGATAAAACTTCAAGAAAACAAAAGATATATATAAATCTAAATAAAATTTCTTGATTTGGAAATGCTGAATGGATTCAACAAGTTATTGAACTATATTAACTATGGTAGTTAAATAAATATACCATCAACGAAGAATGTTTATGGGAAAAAGGTATATTTAATCTAAATCTCCCTTAAATCCTAAGATTTGTTCCTTGACATCACGTTGGATTATTTTATGTAGTAAGGGTAAAATTTAAACATGGAATGAATGCTTGAGAAGCATAAGCTTAACATAAGAATGAGAGAATTAGGAACTTTGTATGCAATTTAAAATATGGAAAATATTATGTAAGTTATGGAGATTTTCGTAAGGGATAAAGAACCAAATTAAATGGTTGAATGTGAAAATAATTTAAGAATCTGTAGGTGAAAAAAAAGGAGATAAGATAACATTATCCTTGCTTAATAATGTTCTTGGAATGTTAATCGTAACTAAGTTGTAATCATGGTAATTATGTGTTGTGGGTTTTCCCATCCTTGGGTCCCTTTCTTGAGGTTAGAACATTTCTAGCATTCATTCATTGGGAAAAGTGGGGCATCGATATGTATATGGTGTTGTCATGTGTCTATGTGAGTCGATGAGTTGTGTAAGCATCTTATGCATTGTTGAGTTTCTGTACTTAGAGCCCTTATGGTGTTGTGTAGTGAGAAATGTAAGTCAAAAAACATATTTTGGTAATTTTACTATTTTATTTATGTGTGTAAAATTTGTGCGTTATATTTTGTATCAGAGTGGAGGTTCATGCTCTCGAACCTCTAGGACATGGTGGTTGTGGAGATTGGAAGAGTAATGTGATATATGTTTTTATGTGACCATTGTTGTAATTGTGATATTATTAATGCACATGTGGTGCATGTCGCTTAGGGCATGTTTGTTATCATGTTGATGTGCTTGTGATGAGAGTATTCTCTCTCCTTTTCATGGATTCAATGAGGAGTCTACGTTTGATGTGTTGCCTTTGTATGTGTGAGAAGAATGTATTTATGGATGGGAGTGTGTTAGAGCATATTATCATTTTTTGATATGTAGTTGTGTTGATGCGTGTATGAAAAATATTGTTGTATGGTGGATTTTATTATATTATAATGTCGCCACCATGTAGTGATGAATTGTGTGTCACCATGTTACCTTGCAATTGATTCTAGGTTGTAATGTTATTCACTTTTTTCATTGTGTGTATAATTTGTGTAATATGAAATGATTTGTGTAGTGAATTAGGGGCATATGGGGATTGTCTGACCCCTATTGTACAATGATTACACCTTGGATACAGTATGTGGTAATGTGAAGTATTGCAACCTGTGAAACTAATGATTGTGTTATACCTTGTACATATACCATGCGTAAGATGTTATGGTTAATGTTTTTGAATCACAATTGTGTTAGTGATGTAGTTATGTGTTATGTTCTGAACCTTACACTAACCGACCCTAAGGGAAATTGGTAAAATGTGTATGTTTGGACTGAGGAAATGTGTACCATTAGCCAGTAACTTGACCCGAGTATGAGATATGAAGTGGAGTCTTACATAGATTGAAAATCCACTTTTTTTCATTTTGTATGTATGACACTTACTCCACAGGTGTCTTCTATATTGTGTTTCATGGACACCTTAGGCTCAGTAGATGATGACATGTAATCTTTTATATCTCCCTATATGGTTATCATGTGGATTTAACCTAAGTGTAGTTATGACTATGTTCAACCTTGTGGTAGTGGCGAAGGGATGATTTAGATAGAGATGATGACAATCATATTATTTGATATGATATTTTACAAGCCGAGGTTTAATGTCTGAGTTCCAAAAACTCGTTGAGTAACCCTTTGGTGTTTTTATAGGGCCACATATTTATCGTGATGTGTGATTTATATATACGCATTTTATTCAAAAATTGAACATTTTATCTTTTCCTGCAAGAACCATCAGTTTTCTTGAGTGACGTGTTCTTATATTTTTTGCATTTATTTAGTTGTTGCACTAACATGCAGATTTTACTCTAACTATGGATATTTGGCCATTTTATTTACTTAGTTTAAAATTTTATGTTCATGTTTAAAAGTTTTATAGCCTATTCCAAGGCTTGGGATTTTTCCACTTGGTGTTTGAAACGAATTATGATGCTAGTTTTAATGTTGTAATGTGTTGGAATAGGGTCATGGGATTCACCATAGAGTGGTTAGAACTATGGACCCACTTCTTTATATGGGGGTAGGCCCCAATGATTTACAGATAACTAGAGGGTTTTTGAATCACAAGTTATTATGTCACTTAGGTTAGGGGTGTCTGAACTCTATGCACCTAATGCCATAGGGTGACCGACCTCTTTGAGGGAGGCATAAGAGACTTGATAGAGGCATAAGAGAATTGAGGGAGACATAAGAGACATGAGGGAGGCATAAGAGACTTGCGGGAGGCATAAGAGACTTGAGGAAAACATAAGACACTTGTGTGTGTGCGATTAGTACATTTAGAGGTTCTTGTTTTTTTTGTGATGCTTTGCGAGGCATATGTAGTTGTATTGTAATGCTTCGTGAGGTATAGGGAGTTGTTTTGTGATGTTTTGAGAGGTATAGGGAGTTTTTTTTTATGCTTTTGAAGGTATCTGGAGTTTTTTTGTGATGCCTTGGGAAATATATGGAGTTGTTTTGTGATTTTTTTGGAGGTATATGGTCTTGGTATTATGAGTATGTGCACTCCTGTGAGTCTTTTTGGACATGATTGTCATAGAGGTTTGACATTTCCCTTAGTTTTGATGCACTCATGTACTATTGCACGGTGTCAGTTTAGTCATGGTTTTTGGGTCATATCATACTAGTTATATATGTATTAGTGTCATGATTTATTGTTTGTTAGCCACTTGTGTGTGTTGCATCTATGCCAGTGAAATTTTTAGAAATTATTGGTTATGTGGACTACTTGTTTATCTTTCCATGGTGGAATTAAAGGTCTTGTAATGGGATACATTCATGCAATTATGTAGAAAGATTTCTCATGGTTCATTTTTGTTGTGTTAAATTTTGTGTTACATCTTGAGGCCAATTACTGTTCGGGACCCATGAACATAAGACAGTTAAAAATTATAAGCAATGAATATTAAGATCTTGAGATACAAAATATGGTAAAGGAAGACTAACGAAGTAGTAAAGTAAAAGGTAACTAGAACTTCCAATCTTCACAGAACATTAAAATTTAAGATATTGATAAAATTAGTTTGCTTCCTTGTGGTCGCATTATACATAATATTTGTCTTGTAAAACAACATGTGTCAATTTCAAATTTCTTACATGTGTATCCTTCATGCTTTGGTGTTGTTCTGCATCGATTACGATGATATTACAAGGGGGGAAATGTAGTGCCTGAAAGAAAACAATAGAAATTAAATAAGTAAACACTAGCGAGTGTATGAATTGTAGTCTCTATCAATATGGTGTGGGAAAGTGGTTGAGTTAGCGGGTTTGGTGAAGACATGTAGAAGTGTGCTGGAAAGAACATGGGATTTCACCCAGCCTATCGACCTATCATTTTCCTTGCACAAAAATAAAAAAAACTTTATTTGAGATCCAGAGGTGAAAAACATGCTAGAACCGTGGTCAACATTGTAATTTAGTAGTATTGGATAGTTTCAATGATGGCAGATATGTATGCAATTTTGAAAGCATGATTTTTTCATATGAACTATTCGAATGCACGTATGAAATAAATGTGGCAGCATGGACTACAATGATAGAACGATTTGTACCAAATGGGTTTGTTGAAAAGGATTAGAAATGTTCAAGAAAAGGCAGTCGAAAAGTGTAATCTAGTGTCCAAAACAAAACAAAATTGACAACACCCTCCTAGCGTGTGTCAAAACATGAGCTCTTCTTTAAAGTCTTTTTGTACCATTTCTTCGACCATGGATGCCACTATGGATCTCTATTTTATATTTATTATTATTTCTTCTCTTGTTTCAGATATGCTTTTGGTTCCATGGATTTGATCTATGCACTTGCAATTTGGGATGATTTTGTGTTTATTTCTTTTGGCACTATTCTCGGCCATTATTTACAAGTATTTTGAGTTTTGTACCTTGATTTCCCAAGGATTGACTGTGTTGCATACCTGGTTGGGTTAGAAAATTTGTCTATTGGGGTTTCATTTCTTATTGACCATATAGATTTCGCGCATTTCTTAATAGCTCAGATCTAATAATTGGGGTTTTAATTCCTTCATTTGGCCTAGTCCTGTAGAAGCTCCATCATACTTGTTTTGGAATTCCATGTATTCATTTGGGTGCTCATTGTTTGATTGTCCTAATGGTTTTGGAAGGCGTGAGTTTCTCACTAAAAGATAATTGTAACTAGTTTTCCTCCCGGGTTGTCCTATTATGTTTGTTCTTTGATTCAACTCAAATATGCTAAGGTTTTCTCATTGATCATCCCAACACTTAGAAAAATATGATCGAGATAATATAACTTGGCATGTTGGAGAGGTGATCGAGATTGCCATACAACACTTTTTGAGCCATTCATTCACCTTTGTGGCTCACCGTTTCATAATCTCCAGCCCACCTCAATTATTAACTAATATTAAGAAAAGACAAAATGGCGGAGTTCTGGATGCTCATGAACTATTTGACGAAATGTTAAAAGAGAGTTAGAGCCTTCTGTAGTGCGAGTGAAACTTCTTGGATTACCTCATAGCCACTTCGCTCATCGTTCCCAGGCATGCTTCATCTCTCCTTATCTTTCATAATTCTCATACTTTAGTTTTTTTCATTTGTAACAAAATATAACTTTTAAAACCTTAGGATTATCATACATTTAATTATTTTATATTAACTTGTTTGCAACACAATTAAATTTCATATTGTAACTCATGCAAGATACATAACCCTTTGTAGTCAACCATAAACTTAAACCCTCATTTTGAGGTGATTTATCAAAATTCCTGACCAAACTAGATTACTATAGTACCCATTTTTTTTTACAAGTTGAAGTTGAGTTCTCGGTAAATATGTTGACCATTTCCTTTATTTAAATAGATAAATGGTGATTTGCGGAGACTCACAAAGCAACCTTCATAACTCTAGAAAGGGGATGTTAAGATTCCTTTATGTACCTTGTTATTTGAGGAGTCACTTCAATCTTTGGATTGACCCTGAATGATCATTTCTAATATTTTTTACGCCCTTCACGAAGCCCTATAACACCATTTTGTAGTTGTAAGAAGTTGCTAAAACTAAAAATACTTATCCTCCATTTGAACCCAGAGTAAGAAAATGCTTATCCACCTTTGCAACCCTCTATTATTTTTACTAGAAAATTACTTGGAAACTTCGTCTCGGGAAAATCACACTCCTTATTTGTTTGGCAAATAGGTTTTGTAGGTCTCTGGTTGCAGTTTGACTAGGTCAAAACTGGACAAATTATGACCGGTGGCTCAAGAAAACCCACCACTCTTTGAATCCTATTTACCATCTCTCAGTCCCATTGACTGTAACAAGGTCAATTACAACCAATGGCCTTGGAAAACTAGCCGCCAATCATAAACTATTCACTAGTTCTAAATTCCGTCAGTTCTTGTGAATTCTTAGTATATAGGAGGACACATAGAAACTTACTCATGGTGTGTTTTCTCATTGGAGGACAACGTCTGAAAGTGGTTTCTTAGCCTCTGAGCCTGAATTGAACGTCTTTGTAACTAGGAGGAAAACATAAAACGTTATTCGTAAAACCCCTGTCTAGTTACCAAACCACCGTGGAAACTTGTTGACACATGTAAATAACTGTTAGAAACTCTACTATGTGACTTGTTGTGTGAAATTGAATTTTTTGCAAAATAGTTTTTCTCTCTCTTCCCTATTTCTTTCTCTCTTAGTGGTTAAGAAATGAACTGAAATGAAATAAAAATGTGTCTCTAACCCTCTCCTTTCGAATGCAAATTATTATTATTATGTAAATGGAAACCAAAAACCTTAATTATGCTAGATCTAGGTGGATTCCATTGCAACGATTTATCGTTGATTTCATGCTCACATGGTTTTGCAGGATGCAAGAAATATGGTGAAAATTTGTGGTGTAATTAATTATTCATTATTGTAGTTTTTATATCTTATTGGAAAATGTATATTTGTTTTGGAATCCCCCGCCTCGAGACACTGGGAAACAAACCAATATGTCACTAAAATTTAGTGTAATTTTTTTTTGAAAGTGAATGTTTAACCATAAAAATACGATTCCCATTATTATTTATATTAAACTAAATTGGTTTACCAAATTTCTCTATCACTAGCCCCAACAAAATTTATTTATTTAATTTATATTATGATTATTAGGGACACCCTAATATGAGTCTACGCCCCTTTTTAATTTTAATTGTATTTCCTCCTTTAATCTAAATTACCTTTCCCATTTAACTTGTGTTACCCACACACACATTTTAAACTTTATTTCCAATTCCCATTTAAACTTATCCATGGCATAAAAAGGAAGGAAGTTTACTTGTGGATCCTAGGATCAAAAGGATCTCAGCCCTTGATCTAAATTTTCCCTAAGGATGCACTAAATTTTCCTTATGTTATTTTCCCTTCTTTGTTTTCCTCATTTTATTTTACTTGCGTCATTTTCAGGTTGCTTGGAGAGCTAAGGAGAGTGATTTTCATGGATAAAACTGGTTGACAACTTTTTTTTTGCTTGTCTTTTTATCATTTCTATTTTGGTAGCTTCCTTCATTTACCTAGCCGGGTAATGGTTGGATACCCCAGCATAAGGGAGTAAATTTCTTTGAAAGAGGACGACCTGAAGCACATAGATACATATGTATATAGAATTGAACTATTTGTTTATTTATTTATATGTATTTTTATGAAGAGAAAAGCTCTGTTTGTAATCTGGGGAAGGAATGGTCACAGGTTTTAATGGGGAGAATGTCAGTTGGGAGTGCGGGATCTATGTGGGGATTGTAGGAGGATGCTGCACATGGATAGGGGAGGACAGAGGAGAGGGGAAGCTTGGGAGGAGAGGGAAGGGTCCATGGTGGAAGGGGCAGTGGCTGCGTATGGATATGCAATAGTGGGAGAGCTTGACGTGGCTGCGTGGGGAGTGGAGTTGGCGCAACTAGGAGGGGCTGCACAGGTGGACAATGGTGTGGAAGTGGTGGTGCCTCTAGTGGGTGCACAGGGAGTGCAGAGGGGTTTGGCCCTACCCAAAAAATTCTTTTAAATATATATTTTCTTAAATAAACTATCTTATTATTTTTTTGTTTTAAAAGTTCGGTAATATATACTATATTATATATACACATAGTTATATATATATATATATATATTCTTATAAATACAAATGAATCATAGTAAGACTACCACTGTACTGTTAAATAAATCAGTATGTATCTATGCAAATTTTAATTGTAGTTAAATTAGTATAAGCCAACTCTATTTTATATACGTAGTTAAATTTCTATTATTTTATTTTATGTGAAAATACTTCTCATACCATGTTAAAGAAAACTGTCCCAAGTTACTTCATTTTAAAGTATGGTTAGACCTTGATATGAAAAATGAGATACCTACTCCTTTCCAATATATCTATTTCATTTGAAGAGAGGAACTAGATGTATTTTATTCACTAAATTGCAAAATATATAAGAAGAGATGTATTTCAATTGATACTTTATTTTAAATACAATCAATTTACAAGATAAGGAAAATATTTAACAGTTAGAAAAATATATAAGGAGTTACAACAGTTCATATTATAGGAAAATATTTATTACTATATTTCATTTTTAAAAACAATTACTAATTACTCCATTCTACATTGGAAGACTGAAATTTTAAAATATATTTTCTTTTCAAACAACCATGAAGGCATCACCTCTTAATGCAGCAAGACTATTCCGCTCATGGAAAGTAGCAAGTTTTACAAATACATACAACCTTCAATTATAATCAAAGAGTGATATGAATAAGATTTTGAAACACATATGTTTCCGCAAACTATACAAATACCCCAAATGGAAAACTTACAAAGGAGCTTATTTCAATATTTTTACAAAGAAATCATGCTTATCAAAAGCTAAAAAAAATTCAAAACAAGGAGGGAGCCATAAAAGACCATGCCACCAAAGATACTCCAGCAATCTTCAAGCTTAAGGCTCCAACTATCATCCATATGAACTCCAAATTTTGAAGGTTTACAAGAATCCAACTTCAAGAGAACAAGGCTTGTTTAACCACCCAACCTTCAGGCATCATTACATGCCTTTGCAAGGGTTGGAAGACATGCTAGCCTCCCCTAAACCCATGGGAGAGAGGACTAGATTCCACAAATTTTGAACAAGAATAAGGGAGACAATCCAACATTTTTACCACACATAAGACAAGAAAAATACTAAGAAAACACCAAAAATTTCTAGGAAGGAAAGGAAGAGAAACCATATTCTACCTCTAAAATGGGGAAGAGAAAAAAGAGATCTCTAAGTGCCAGAAGTGTAGCCACATTGGTTGCACATAAACAATAATCTTCACAACCTCCTTATTCCTCCAAAGTCATCAAACCCTCCTTATTTCTCCACCCATTCACCAAAATCCTTCTTGGGAGGATTTTCAAACCCAATGGGTTTCCTCTCCAAGAATGGGGAAGGGGGTCCAAAACATATGAACCACCTTCCCCACCTTAAGCCATTTGAGGGGAG
Organism: Taxus chinensis; assembly: GCA_019776745.2. Lineage (NCBI taxonomy): Eukaryota > Viridiplantae > Streptophyta > Pinopsida > Cupressales > Taxaceae > Taxus > Taxus chinensis. The sequence goes on from CM034149.1 coordinate 887,287,357, forward strand.
TAACAAAAATCCTACATGGCTTACCCATTAAGCCATGAGGTTTGAGAGGGAAAAATCCCTCTCTCTTCCCCCACAAAATCAAAAATCCATCATGCCATATAATGGATGTAGAAAAATAAAACAACAAGTGTAATCAACAAATAACAACACACAAGAAGAAACACACATTTTAAACAAAACAAGAATAAGATTTAACATAATATAAAACTTAAAATGAGCTCAAGGTGCCTACCTCCAAAAGCTATCCAACACTCTAAATTTTCCTCTTATTTATCCAAGCAAGCTCTAGCTCCCAAAATCCACAAGCCTCCAAGGAAAACCTCCCAAAAACAAGTTCTCTTCTTTCCCCATGAGGGATAATTTTGAAGAGAAGCCAACTAAAATACTCATAGATGAGGGGGTGACATGTGTCACCCCTCTCTTCCCTCAGGGTCAAAGATTCTCAAAATAAAAGAGAGAAAATATAAAATAGCTTTTAACACCCTTCTACCAAATTACCCAAAATGAAAAACAAAACAAACTTGTGCAACTTTTAACAAAACACACATACCCATCCACCTTACATGGATGTGACCAAAGGGAGGAAAAATTTGAGGGAAACTCCCTCTATGCCTTGGAATTAAGCACCCTACCTATTGGGTATGATCCAAGGGCCTATTTTCATGCTATGGGAACTCCCAAACTAAAAAGGGGTCACTTAAAATGCCTAAAATAATGAAATTTCGGGTTTGGCACACTTGGCACAAGTGTAGAGGATGTGGGGCCCACCCAAGGGTTCACATGTGACCCTAATCCCCTCTAATTAAATACACCATTTCCCAAACACAAAACTTAATGCAAGTGGGGACCATTAAGTCCCCAAATCAAGTTTACAATGCAAACTAAACATCCTAAACAACATTAATATTACAAGACATACTACATTGCAAGTGAGGGTCACTCATGGTGCCCAAAATAATGAAATCTAATACTGAGGCCTTATACAATAAACACGGTTAGGACTTAGCCTCATGGGCTGATTGTGCAAAATTGTGCAGCTGCCCTGAAACCCACGTTCTCCTGTGACCTGTCACCTACACACTCATTGCACACATTAAACGCACCTATCCAATACAAGAGTAAACTAACTAATAACTATGAGAATCAGTTCAAACATGTAAATTAAGGATATCCAAAATGAACGTGGAATGTACAATCTCACACAATTTTTCATACATTGGGTATTGTAATACATAAAAATGTCATATTTGTTAGCATACGTTGAATAGCTTATATTTTTAGGAGAGAATGTTCTATTTTATCCCTTTATTTTCTCCTTCTAGGTGTATTCCATTATTCTCTCTTCTTCATCCAAATCTTCCTCCTTCAGTTTAGGGGAATGTAGTTGATTAGTTCTCCTATATATTGTAGGCACTTCTTCATAATAAAATAAGTGTGTGTAGAGTACATCACTCCACATTTTTCTCTCCTTCATGTATCCTTTAGTTTGGCATCATAGCTTTCTTGATCTCTGATCGTACATGAAAGAAGAATATGAATCTTGCTGCTACCTAAAAGGTAGCCTATAGTGTGCGTGGAGGAATAGAAAAATTGGAGTGGGCTGAGAGCTGTGCGTGGAGAGGAAATCTTTGCAAGAAAAGAGGAAAACGTTGTTTTAAAAAACGTGGACATTTTAAAAAGAGTTTTGTCTTTTTCCTGCACATTTTGTTGTTGTTTTCCGTGCTAAAGAAAAGGTGGATAGATACCTGCTGCGGGGAGAAAGAGGAGCTGGAAAACCTATGTGGGAAATTAAATTTCATATGCTGCTGCAACTGTCCTTCAAAACCTGTGTGGAAGGAAAAACCGACCTGCATGCAATTAATTTGAGTTTTGGCATCTATATTTTCCTGGTATAACTGCGACCCCTATACAGTTATCTTGCTATAGATATTCAAAAGGATCCTACACATTTAAGCCTGTCAACATCCTGAATATTCTATGTGAGGGCATTTATGCATAGACCAGTCGCATGTGTCAAATAGCCACGTTTATGTGGAGAGAAGTGGTATGAGAATGAACTAAAGTTTTACAATTTGCATTGGAGGACACATAACATTTTAGAGGAGCAGCCTGCATGTAATTGCATGAAGACTAGCATCCAAATAAAGTTTGGAGTGTGTCACTTGCTACTCCATGGAGGAAAAGACCAAGTATCTATGTTAAGAGGTAGAACAGCACGAGGAGAAGAAAATTGGAGAAACTACAAATACTACACCGAATTTCGACTGTAGACAACTCAATTGAGAGCGTCAATAACACAGTCGCCACAGCTGAAAGCTGGAATATCAACTCACCAGCTAGAAAACACTGTGAAGAAGCTCCTGAGAGCTCCGGGTTCTACTTTGCTTTACTGAACGAGCTTCGAAATACCGGCAATCTTGCATTGAACAAGCTAGTTTGAGAAGGACTTCTTGAATACTTTCTTTTCGACGTCAGCTACCAAACAAAGTGAGTATAGGAAGAATTAGAAGCCAGATATGACACCGACTCTGACGATGAAGAAGAATGCCCTACAAAGTGTCACCATCTCATAGCATGCGAATATCGCGAGCATCTACGAGCTAGTAATTCTCATCAGTGAGTCAAAATTGTAATAACTTTTCAAATAAATAAATATATTTTTTTATTATGATGTCTGCTCTAAAGTCACTTCTGTCTGACACTCAGTTGCTCAAAGGGTCTAATTTTATGGCCTGGAAGACAAAAATGAAGACAATCCTTCAGTTTGAAAGATTATGGGGAATTGTCACAGGGTCTGTGTCTACTCCCACATGCCCCGATGAACTAATAAAATATGAAATGGCTAGTGATAAAGCCTTGATGCTAATAATGCTCAGTATCAGTGACAATGTGTAACAGCATGTTAGGAATGCGGAGAAACCCAAGGAGCCTGGGACAAGTTGGCAACCATTTATGAAGCCAAAAATCAGACGAAGATACTTCATCTTCAGTCAAAGCTGCACACCCTCTCTATGGGGTCAGACGAGAAAGTGGAGGAATTCATGCGTCGCATGGTTGAGCTGAGATCAAAGTTATTAGCACTCGGTAAGACGGTGGATAGTAAAATTCTCATCGCAATCACCTTGAGAGCACTCCCTTCTCAATTCCCAGTGTTCGTTACAACATTGAATGTGTCTAAAAAATAGTGACATCCGAAGAGCTTGTGAATTTTCTACAGTAGGAAGAGGCCATCACTTCATCACATGAGGAGTCTCAGGAAAAAGCCTTGTTCTCAAATCCTTACCGTGGCCAGAAGAATTGGAAAGGTCCCCAAGAGAAGAAAAATCCAACGCAACCCAAACAACAACAGAAAGATCAAAATTTAAAGAGATGGTGTCACATTTGGAGAACCAATACTCATGACACTTATCACTGCTGGCACAACAGCTTGAAACAGGGGTCTTCAAGCCATATAAGCACATCTGGGTGCGAAGATTTTAAAAATTCCAAACGATGTCCCCGCTAGAGAAAGCACAAGGGACATCTCAGAGCCCAACAAGAAGATGATGACTATGATGAGGAGACATCAGAAGGAGCCCATTGTAGTAAGAATCTTGTACTCATCTCTCAAACTTCTCAGCCACGAAGAACATCTGGTTGATAGAATCTGGTGCAAGAAAGCATATGTCGGGTGACAAGAAGTTGTTTGATTCACTACATGAAGAACCAACTGGAGATTGAGTTCAGATAGCGGATGACAAAGACTGCATTACAGAAGGAATAGGGAATGTCACCATTCCTTTGGGACCATGAAAATGTACACTTACAAAGGTACTGTATGTTCCTGGCTTGACTAGCAACCTCTTGTCAGTTACTCAGCTCTTGTATCATCACCTTAGGGTAGAATTTCTTGTTTAAAATAGCATTAAATCAAGCTTAATCTCCCGACAAGCTACGGTTCTTGCTAAATATTTTGTAAAAGATAAGTTATTTGCTTTAGATACTGTTTCATCTTCTGCAGTAGCTTTATCTGCTTCAACAATAGAATCAACTGCCTTATGGCATTTTAGATATGGACACTTTTCGGTCAGTTCATTACACCAAATGAGTTCAAAAGCAATGTTTCGTGGACTACCCAAATTGTCCAGTTCCTTGGCTATTTTCCCTAGCTGTCTTGTAAGAAAACAACACAGAGATCTGTTTCAAGTGAGAACCTTCCATGCCAAGAAGTGTCTGGAGGTAGTTCATACTGATCTGAATGGCCCATTGCCTGCTTCATTTACAGGATACAATTACTTTCAATTTTTCTTGGATGACCACTCTCGTAAGATGTGGGTATATTTCCTAAAGAAGAAGAGTGAGGCTCTTCAACACTTGCAGAACTTCTATCATCGTGTTGTCAAAGAGTCTAGACAACTGCTTCTTCTACTACGCTCAGATCGAGGGGGGGAATTCACATCAAAGAGGTTCTTGGCCTTCTTGAACCAACATGGCATTAAGCAGCACCTGACTACTCGCTACACACCCTAGCAAAATGGCATTGTTGAGTGTCGCAATCGCACAGTGATGGAGATGGCTCGCTGCATGCTATCAACTGCAAAGCTAGGAGAACATTATTGGGCTGAAGTAGTACAAATGGCTGTTCTCAATAAGGCACCGACAAAGATTCTACAGAACAAAATGCCAGAAGAGGTATGGAGTGGCATATATCCATCAATTTCTCATTTGCGAGTATTTGGTTACACAACATACATGCATGTCCTAGCTCAGAAGAGAAAGAAGGTATAGCCAAAAACACTCCCGTTTATCCTTCTTGGCTACAGTACTACCTCGAAGGCGTATCATCTCATGGATCCTGAGACAAAGAAAATATACGAGAGTCAGGATGTGGTTTGTGATGAGTCATCCTTTGACTCAATAGTATCAATAGAAGATTCACTTCCAACCTCATCTCATCGATTAGTCTCTGAATCAGATGATGAGCCAGAGGAGACTACATAGAGAAAAGAAATGCTACTAGGAGAACTATTTGTTGACCTTGGAGAACTTGAGAATGTGACTCCACATCAATCCACAAGGTAATGAAAAAGTTCTTAAAAGTAGCCAAGTTCTCATCCGAAGTGGGTACAAAGCACTTTCAAGGACTCACATTTGCAACAACTCCCAAATACATCATCTGGAGTCAAAACAAGGAGTCAAATAAGAAATGAGGTAAACTTTGCACTCATGAGTTCATTGATGAATAGATCCAAGCTAGATAATGTTCATGAAGCACTCAGTCAAACTCAGTTGAAGGAAGCCATGGATACAGAATATGATTTGCTCATGAAAAATAAGACATGGGAACTTGTTGATCTGCCTACAAGAAAGAAACCCATAGGCTGCAAATGGGTTTTCAAGACAAAATATAAGGTAGATGGATCCATTGACAAACATAAAACATGACTTGTAGCAAAAGGATATGCTCAGAAAGAAGGCATCGAATATGAAGAAACCTTTGCACCCACTGCAAAGATGAAGACCATCAGAGTAATTTGCACACTTGCAGCACAGAAAGGATGGAGACTTAAGTAGATGGACATCAAGAGTGATTTCCTAAATGGTGATCTGAAAGAATAAGTATACATGACCCAACCTGAAGGATTTGTTGATGAAAAGAAGCCTAAGAAGGTATGTCATCTCATCAAATCACTTTATGGACTGAAACAAGCTCCCAGCGCATGGTATATCAAGATCAAAGATCACCTTTTGCAGCATAGGTTCACTCATAGCCCCTCAAATTCAAATTTGTATATAAAGAAGGTAGGAAAATAAATTGGCATTCTGATTGTTTATGTAGATGATCTTGTGATCACTGGCAGTTCAGAAGATCAGGTTGATATTGTAAAGAATGATCTCAAAAGAACCTTTGACGTGACAGATTTGGGGCTACTACTTTACTATCTTGACTTGGAGATATGACAAAAGGAGCATCACATTTTTGTCTCCCAGAAAAAGTATGCCAAGACACTCCTGGAAAAGTATAGAATGTCTGACTGTAAACCTATATCCACTCCCATGGAAAAAGGCTTGCAAGTTTCAAGATTCTAGGACTCACCTCAGGTAGATGCTACTCTCTATAGGCAATATGTTGGAGGGCTCATCTACTTGACATATACCAGACCAGATCTCTGTTATGATGTCATCTATCTTTCCAGGTTCATGTAGGAGCCAAAGAAATGTCACTGGAATGCAACAAATCATGTTTTGAGATACGTCCGATGAACAACTAATTATGGTCTGGAATATAACAAGAATGATCAATTCTTCTTACAGGGATACGTCGACTCGGACCATGATGGATTTGTTGATGATAGGAAGTCAACTACAGGATACATATTTCATCTCGGATCTAGACCTATCTCATGTATAAGAAAGAAGAAGAATGTTGTTTCTATCTTATCCACAGAGGTAGAATATTGCGTTGCACGAGGAGCTGATTGTGAAGTGATATGGATACGTCACATTTTGGATGACCTGGGAATTCCTGAATAATAGTCACCTATTCTCTATTGCAACAATCAGAGTGTGTTGAAGCTCGTGTAGAATCCAGTCCTTCATGAACGAACAAAGCATATTGAAATTGACTTCCATTTCATTCGAGAGCACATCTTAAACCATCAAATTCAGCTCGAGTACTATCCTAATGAAGCACAAGTTGCTAAAATTCTCACTAAATCTCTTGGCAAAGTGAAATTTGAATTTTTCAGGGGTCACATTTGCAGGAATAATGTAATAAGGGGTGGAATGTTAGCATATTTTGAATAGCTTATATTTTTAGGAGAGAATGTTCTGTTTTATCCCTTTATTTTCTCCTTCTAGGTGTATTCCATTATTCTCTCTTCTTCATCCAAATATTCCTCCTTCAGTTTAGGGGAATGTAGTTGATTAGTTCTCCTATATATTGTACACACTCCTTCATAATAAAATAAGTGTGTGTAGAGTACATAACTCCACATTCTTCTCTCCTTCCTGTATCCTTCAATATCATCATGCAATCATGTATCCTCATCAACAAATCAAATACTTTATGAAATCAAGATATGTGACTAAACTAATTATCCAACATATAGCAATTAGACCCAAATCGCATAGAAAAGTGTTAGTATCCACAATCTCAAATAAAATGTGTCAATCTACTAATCTAGTCAAATTGGTGCTACACGCCCCAAATCACCATACATGTCCATGCAGGAAAACCAACATATCATAATGTGCAAAAATATGTCAAAATCCACGTTAAGTCACAAGTATGGATTAAGAATTTAGCAAATAATTGAGGCTAGAAAATGTGGGCACTACATCCCCCTCCCCTAAAATTAGACTTCCTCCTAGAAGTCACTGGAAGAGATAGGGATGAGATTTTACGAGGTATCACATTGTAGTGTAAGTCCAACATTAAGGTTATTTTTAAAGGAACTAAAATATTTTGTTTTGTCTTAACAACATGTCTTTTTAAGTGTAACAAGGTCCAAGAACAATTCTATTTCAATTAGCGGAATGTTAACCCAACTGAATTGTATAAGATGAATTCATTTTCCTCATCATCTAAATTTGCTATAAGGATCCAAATAAGAGTATGTAAAACATAAGGTCTAAAATTAAAAGAGGAAATAATGATGGGTGAGCAAAGAGAACAAACATGTTGTTTTAAAAGGAATTTTTTTTTAATATTAGTTGCATACAAACCCCACTCAAGGGAACTATCTAAGGTGTCACAAATACCACTCGATGAGAGAGAAAACGTTTCCAAGTTCCATGTGGTTTCATCTATTAATCTCATCATTAATCTAAATTTTGAAAAGAAATGGTTCACGACTCTTTTTTTTTAAATTGTTCAATTATCCGCATTATTCACTATGGCCATGGACGAAGATTCGCATAATACCAAGCACTGTTAAAGGAGTTGCCTTAATTTGGCCATTATTGTTATTATTATTTTTTTGTCACGAAATGATTGTTTTAAAAAAAAATTGTGAGTGAAATATATATATATATATATATATATATATATATATATATATTATAGTCAACTATTAGGTTAGGATTGGTTTCCTAGTTTGGTTTCCAAAGTTTCATAGCATGTACCATGTTTTCTAGAACATTTCAATTCTGGTCCAAAATTGCTTTAGAAGTCTCATAAACAACAATTGAATTTATCATTGCTTATAATTTTTTATATAAGTTCTCATTATGACAAACCAATTTTAGAACTTTATACGCCCCATACAAGCCACAATTCTTAATGAAACAACAAACCACAAATTTCCAGTTCAATACGATATAAGAAAAGTCTTACTTAAATTTTATCGTTTCTTAGTTACTATAATCAAAAGAAAACATGAATGAGTTTACACAAAACAAAATTCATTTAAAGAGAAAGTTTCTGAAATCTTATCAACATACTTATGAAAATTCACAATATATCCACATGACGGAATTCACCAACCTTTCCATTCATACTTTCCTCAAGCATACAAGAATTCAACACACATTCCCCTTTAAGGAAAGGTAAGGTCTAATTCTTCTCAATATATCTGACTTACACTAATTTTTACTTAACAATTATTTTTTTGTAATTTGGCCCATTAGGTTGCAAGAGAAGAAAATATAAAATTACACTTATTAACTAGGGATTAAATCCATTTTACACAAAGAAAATTTGAATTTCACCACACTATTGAATAGCAATGGAATCATGTTTTAAAGATTACCCCAAAGCAATTTCAATTTATTTATGTATAAATATATATATGTATATATATTTTTAACTAGTGTTTATACTGATTATAAAGGACGTCTTTACCCATGGTAGGTGAAAATATTAGTTAGTCACTATTGTTATTCTTTGCAATAAGGGCTTCATCATTTATCTTATAATAAGATACTTAAGAGTTTTCTAATGTGAAAGACATAATATAAAATAGTTTCCTAAGAGTCCAATAGCCAAAGGCATATCTGATTTGCGATATCATCGCAATCATTCTATCATTCGTATTAACTTTCTCACCTAAAAATTTAGGAAGACAACACCACACCTAAGTTACTTACAAAATTCCAACCATTTAATGTGTAAACCATGTGAATATCATAAGACAAAGACTAGCAAACATCACCTATCCCATTGAAGCAATAGTTTTAGGATCCTCTCAATTTAAACCTTTTTAAAGGGGTAACAATGATGACATTGTTTATCCAACCAACGTGGTTTAATTATATATTTGATGAGTTTTCCAAAATACATAAAATTACACGTTTTCTTTATTGTTTACAAGGTAAATGTACACAATTGTGCTTATAGATTTTTATATAACTATATTTTTTTGTGGATTACGAAACATTACATTCACCCTTATTGGACCACATTAATAGATCTTTCATAGATAACACCATCGTCATTACACTATAATTCCTAACAAAGAAAGTATTCAACACTAATTAATTTTTTTTATTTCTTTTCCGAGAGATAGAGAATGAAATATCGTTGGTATATATATATATATATATATATATATATATATATATAATTTTTTGCATGATCATTTTCTTCTAAGTCCACGAGTTGAGGTTAGAAAGAGGGGGATTCCCTTATTCCTACACGTAAGTAAAAGTGTTATAAACATGATTAACTAAGAGCATTTTAAATCAACTTTAGGAGAGTTAAAAGCACATGTGCACTTACTAAGGTAAGAAGGTTTTAACCAATTTACATTGCAACAAAACTTAGTAAGTGGTTAAAACATGAAAATAGGTTTATCAAGCTCCAAAAGGATTAAGCAAGGTAACTAGATTATTTCCGAAGTTAACGCTAAAAGTTATACCAAGAGCTTTGATGAAAATTTGGAGTTTGTGAAAACTAGATTCATTTTATAATAGCTCAATGTATTCCTATATCATGTGAAGAGGATAAATTAGCTAAGAAAAATCAATTTAAGCAACACCACCGTATAATAAAAGACACTAACTTTCTTTCCCTTTATCATTTATTGTTTAGAGAAAAGTTAGCAATTATTTTCATCCATTATACTTAATTTTAAATCCCAACTTTGAAAAGGTAACAACAAGAAGATAACATCATTTGGTATTTTTCCTTATAAAAGGGTTATAAAACTAAGATTAGTAACAGAAACAAGAGGAGTAGAAATTATTTCAAATTTGCTAGTAATAAAATTTCAAGACGTGGAATACTATTTTATCACACTGGGTGGGTTTTATACAAGGTACAATCATTTATTTTACACCCATACCAACAGGGTTTATTAGATCTGAAGAGGTACCTTTAACATGGCGGTCGAGATTGCTAAGAAACAAAGGATCACTAGGCAAGAAACAACCAACCAAATGCCATAAACCTATTCCTTATATCAAGGTAACAATTCTACAATCTTATATATGACCTACTTCTTATTTACAACACCAACAACTAACCCTTTTTTCGAAGTCCAAAAAGACTTACCTAGACCAAGGCCGTTAGCAAACAGAAAAGACTTGAAGCATAAAAATTTGTTTTGAGTCTTAGAACTTAACCTAGAAACACATAGCTCAAAAAAATAAACATATTATAACATATGTCACCCTCCAAAGGTGTCCTAAGAGATCTATTTGTTTATTAAGAACTAATTTCCTTGTTCTACGATCTATAGAAAATGGCTACAAAAGGAGCCTACCAAAACAAGTACCCAACATTGAAATGGTGAAACAAAGCTTCTAGTCAATTCTCTATTATACATAGAGTCAAACAAGATGTACATTTTTGATTACTGGCAAATAGGTATCAAAATGGAAGCATCTTCTCGGGGCCAACTATCAGAGTTTTATTATTACAATTCAATAGATTTTTTTTGTGAAATTGGCTACAAAAAGGGTCTTGAAAACAAATTATCCCAACTCGAAAATGAATTCTAACAACTTGAATCTATTCTCCTATATATATAGAACCTAACACAACTTACAAAATGAAAAATGGATGACCAAAACTCTAGATATGACCTACTTTCCGAGGCTAATTAATGTTATTTACAAGTTTTTGTTTTGAATAAAAATGTCTAGAGACCTCCTAAATACACTTGGAAAACTAACTCTCTATTCCATTTTCCCTAATATAATTTTCTGCAAACAATGGACATGGAGAAGTACTACATGTTGGAAGTCAAATATTTTAATTTCCTACTAACAATCTCTAATTTACCGGTCCAAACCAAAACAATTTTACTTAAATTAAAGTTGTTGTCCCAAACAACAATGTGATTATTTGAGCTCAAAAGTTATTTTAACTACGTGACCAAATGATCTTAAAACTTGGGTTTAAAGGTTGCTGTGACTACCCATGCAACTAGGGAATAAGATTATCCAAATCGATCACCACTATGGGAACCAAGAAGCCATTTTGCATGTTATTTACTAACGAATTTCTCTTAAATTTTACTAGTTGTTTTAAAAAAATTAGGTGATCAAAATGTGTCTAACACCTATTGTGTTAGAAAACATAATACTCCATGTGGTTACTTGAGAGATACTTGACCCATGGAACGGTTTAGCGGAAACGATTTTTTTTTAATTATTTTACTTTTAAAATTATTAAAACATTAATAACCAATTAAAATTTCTATGCAGAGCGTCCGCGTGTGTGAACCATCACTTTGAATTATATAGGGGATATTTTTCAAGGGTAGGTGAAGCCGACCCATAATAAAAATAAACTATAATTTTAAGGTGAACAAGTCACTGACCCACGCTAGAAATTTCACCTTTTCAAATTTTTCAAAAATGGAATATTCGCCATATTACGAATATTCACCATATTACAAATATTCACCACTAAAATTATCCCTGTGTTCAGTAATGCCCAATGTTTTTGACAGGTCAATTTTAGGATTCAACTGATCATCTATTGTGCACACAAGAACATATGGGTCTTTGAGAATGGTTTTCCTTACTTGGTCAAGAGTGAGCCAAGAATATCTGAAGAACTAAACTACCAGTTGGGATTTTTCAATGGAGGTGCATCTAAAAGAGAGGGGTCCTTTGTCATTACAATCAGCAGGTGAGAGATGGAGAGCCCACCTTCCTTCATTAAGAATCACTTCATGGCTTTTTGTTGATGCTCTGTCTTTTCCTTTACTCCCTATGTAGAAAGGGGTATGGTATTTCAAGATATTATTGGTGAAAATTTTGAGAAAAAACATGCACTGTGGTGGGTATCTAAGTGGGAAAAGAATAAATTTAGGAAATTTCAAATCCATTGTATGGGCTATCAAACAGAATTATATTAAGAATGGGAATAAAATGAATAAGAGAGGAAAAAAATTAAGAACCCCATATGTATAGATTAAAGTGAGAGGAAAAAAATTAGGTGACACACAAATGATAAGGGTAATCTCGTATATAGTAACATAGGCCATTCAAGTGCCACAACCTTCATGCCATTCATTGATGATTAGGTTCTGTAATCTAGCCGCACCCAAATAGCAATCATTCCTCTATTTTGATGCTTTGATGAATGTCCATAGCCTGATCCAGAGATCACATTTTGGCATGGGATGGTAGTGCATGACAAAATGTAGATTGATCAGGTTAGAGACCTTTTTTTGCATAGGTGAAACATTGTGACTTTTCGGTAAGGAAACCCATATATTTTGTACACAATCGTAGTCATGGGTGTCCAAATAAACTCTCCCTTTTAGCATTCTATCAAACAATTCATGTGGGTAGACATATGCCTTTCAAAAGACTCTTCTTGTTTTCCGCATACAACAAACAAAACAATAACAGATAGAAAGTTTCTTTTCCACACCATACTAGCAGAGACTAGAATTTATCCACGCAAACTTGATGATAATTTAACATTTTTTATTCTTAGTGTGGGATGCACTCGCTGACACCATCCAATTTATGTAAAAGTATCAATGAAAATCTTGGCTTCACATGATTTTGCATTCGATCTAAGAAAATTACATGTATTTTATGTATGCAATATGTGACAGGTCTGAATGGAATTTAGGATGTGTCAGTTTCTTTACATACTTCTTTAACAAAGGCATTCATACTCTTGACTCGGCCCATTTCCTTGTTTGCACACTTAGAAGTATTTTAATTTCAAATTATTTGATTATTTTATTGTTTTTATTCAAAGCACTACATTTCCCTCCCCTTATAAGAGCATCATCCTCGATGTGACACAACACCGATGCTTGAGGAAAACATAAGAAAGGAGGAACAATTAGTGACTCATGTCACCAGTGACAAGATACTTGTTGGTAAAGTGCGACTGCAAGGAAAATGAAAAGGTTTGATAATTTCCTAATGTTTTGTGAATATTGAGATTTTTCAGTTTACATAATTACCTATTTCTTCTTTTCTCGTAACCGTATTTATCAATCTCAATCTCTTAATATTTCATTTTAAAAAAAATTTTAAGTTATTTATTTTTCTTATGGGTGCCCAAAAGAAACTAACATCACAATACCACATCAGAGCTAAACAAAACACTAATGGTTCACAAGACATATGTCTACATACTTTCACGACTATATCACATAACAAAAACTATACCCAAAGTATGGAAAGAACATACATAGCCCTTGCAACATAGTTCTTATCACACATGCACCGAAACCAAAAGTACTTATAACATAAGAAGACTACAACAATGTGGAATTCCCAACATGTACACATACAAAGGTTTCAAAAAACTTCACACCATAACTATAGCTACATAGTGTCAAGATGGAAACAATGTCACAAGAAATAAACCAGAATCTTAAGAGTACACATAAAGCCATAATACTACAACCATACATCTCCCACAACATCATAAAACAAATCCATATACCTCCTAAAGCATCACAAACAACTACATGAAAAATAAAATAAAAATAAAAATCCAAGTTCACTAATCACGCACACACACAAGTCTCTTATGCCTCCCTCAAGTCTTTTATGCCTCCCTCTAATCATCAAAAAACAAATCCATGTACCTGCCAAGCATCACAAAACAACTACATGTGACTCCCAAAGCATCACAAGGCAGCTCCATATACTTCCCAAAGAATCAATCACACACACAAAAATCTCTTATTCCTCCCTCAAGCCTCTTATGGCTCCCTCAAGTCTCTTATGGCTCCCTCAAGTCTCTTATGGCTTTCTCAATTCTCTTATGCCTCCCTCAGGTCTCTTATGCATCCCTCAAGTAATAAAATAAAAATAAATTTTTCTTTTCAAAAGAGGTCAGTCACCCTATGTCCTTAGGTGCATAGAGTCCAGATACCTCTAACCCAAGTGACATAATAACTCATGGTTTAAGAACCCACTAGTTATCTGTAACTCCTTGGGGCGTACCCGCATACATGAAGCAGGGACATAGGTTCCACCACTCCAAGGTGAATCCCATGACCCTATTCCAACACATTACAACATTAGAACCAACATACCAATCCATATCAAATGCCAAGTGGCAAAAATCCCAAGCCTTGGGCTAGGATATACAATTTTTTAACTTGATACACAATTTAAAACTGATAAAAAAATGGCTAATTAGCCATGGTTAGTGCAAAATCGTAATGTTAGTGCAACAACCAAATAAATGCCAAAAATATAAGAACATGTCAATCAAGAAAATTGCTAGTTCTAGCAAGAAAAGGGAAAGTGTTCAATTTACGAATAAAATACATGTATAAGAATAACAAATTATGATAACTATGTGGCCTTATACAACCACCAAGGGGGTACTCAACGAGTTTTTGGAACTTGGAAACATCAAGCCTCAGCTCATAAAATATCATATCAATAATACAACTATCATCATCTATGTCTGAATCATCCCGCCACCACTTTGACAAGGCTTAACATAGTCAAATCACATAGGTTGAATTCATATGATAACCATATCGAGAGAGAGAAAAAAGTACAAATCACCATCTAATAAGCATAAGGTGTCCATGAAAAAAAATATGCATGACACCTGTTGAGCAAGTGCAACACATACCAAATGAAAAAAAGTGGGCTTTCAGCCTATGTAAGGATCGAATTCCTATCTCGTACTCGGCTTGAGTGACTTGTCAACGGTACACATTTCCTCACTCCACACATATACCTTTTACTAATTTCCCCTAGGGTCGGTTAGTGTAGGGTCCACAACATAACACAAAACTACATCACTAACACAATGGTGATTCACACAAATTAACCATAGCATCTTACCCATGGTATATATACAAAGTAAAACACAATCATTACTTTCACAGGTTAGAATACATCACATTACAAGATTCTACACCCAAAGTGCAATCACTATACAATAGGGAGCATAATCTCACCATATGCCCCTAAATCACAACATGAACCATCACATATTACATGAATTATACGTATAAGGAACACAATGTCTAACTTTACAACATATAGTCAATTGCAATAGAACATGGTGATGCACACGATTCATCACAATATAGTGACGACATCACGATACAATCTAATTCATTTTACACCAATTTTTTCATGCAATACATCAATACACCTACATATCACATAATGAAAAAATGATCCAAAACTTCACAATCCACAATAACATTCTTTTGTCACACACAATAAGGCAATAGATGACACGTGAGCTATTCATAGAATCCATGAAAAGGGGAGAGAATACTCTCATCACAAGCACATCAACATGGTATAAAACAAAATATGCATTAAGTGACATACACAACATGTGCGTTAACAATTTCACAATTACGGCATAGTTCACATCATGCATATATCACATTACTCTTCAAATATTCACCACCACCATGCGAAATCATCACTACTCGAATCTGTCCCAGAGGTTCGAGAGCATGAACCTTTGCTCAGATACCAAATGTCATGCCCACATTTTACACACACAAATACAACAGTAAAAATACAAGGATAATTTTTTTTTACTTACATTGCTTACTACACAAAACCACAAGGGCTCTAAGAAAAGAAACTCAACAACACACAAGACACTTACATAAGTCATCGAATCACATAGTCACATGACAACACCGTATACATGTCGATGCCACACCTTTTCCAATGAAAAAATGCTAGCAATAACCCAACCATAAGAAAAGGGACTCAATGATTAGCAAACCCACAACACATCATTACCATGATTACATCATTGTTACAATTAACCTTCCAGTAAAATTATTATGTAAGTATAATTTTCTCCTTTTTCCACCTACAGATTCGTAATTTCATTCCACATTCGACTTACAGTTTGACCATTTAAGTTTTCTCGTTATCCCTTATGCCAATCTTTATAACTTACATTATTATTTTTCATATTTAAAATTTCCTACAAAATTCCTACTTCTCTCGCTCTTATGTCAAAGGTTAATTTCTTAAAATATGTTTAGTTGATGTTTAAATTTTACCCACATTAAGAAAGGGGACCAACCATTAATAGATTCAAGGAGGTGAAGGTTCAAGTTTAATCAATTTTTTTCTCGTACTATGGTGGTTTCAGTTCCAAATTTTAGTTTGAAATTCATTTACATGACATAATTTTATTTTATTTTATTTTTTAGTGGACTCTATATTCAAATGCCTAGTCCCACCAAGAAAAATTGTATCCATTCTTATCAAAAGTCATTGCTTAAACCAGCCATAAGTACTTCCTGAGACAAAATTGTTCCTAAAATTATCACATATACTCTTATTTCTCATTTCATTTACATTGTTTCTTAGATCTCTTTTTGGTGTCACTTTTTTTTAACATACAAAGTTATGAAAGTACTTGTCTAACATCATGAAGAAGTATATGATTGGAAGCATTATAACTAAACATGAACCCCAAGTTAACCTCCTAATCAACTAAGGTTTAATTTAATTCCAATTACACCTAAGGATATACACCTCAACTGTATATGAGTTTAAGGTAAGAGGACATATTTATGCTAAAAAACCTTCATGAAAGACCATGGTTCTATGCTGTTAGTAACCAAGGTAACACATCTAGATGAAAGGAACTAAAGAGTTTATTGACAAGATTTTAAATCATACAATAACTATTTCACTCTCTCCCTTTGTGTCATCTGGGGGTCTCGCAAGGAATTCATTCGATGACAAGTAAAAAAATTCTAGATCTAACTTTGTAAGACTTATTAGTCCACTAGGATACTAAGGGATTAATATCTATACTTACTCCATAAATGGTAAGGTTACACCACATAGTCATTGCTTCAAATAAAGAATCTTAAGGTGACCTCCAAGGTGGTCTTCACCACTCATCATGGTGTCGGAACTGAAGAGAATTCACTCTTCTCGTGGTTACCAAAACTAGAAGGAAACCACATACTCCAGATAAATTTGGACCATGTCATTCCTAAAAGATGGGTTCATGACAATGTCACTAAACATAACAACTATGACGGTAAACTCAAACTAGGGGTTTTATTTACCTAAACTAGAAGGTTCCATTGAGATAAAAGTTTAAGTTCATTCTACAGTTTAAATTTCTTCTATGGTAAGAAGTATCACACATGAAGACATGTTATGCACGAATCTTATACTAGGGTTGAGTGTTTCAATTAAATCTCTTTATTACATTTACAAGGTAAGAATACAACACACTAATTAATTAAGTCATTTATTGAACACTGAAAATACACTACAAGATATTAACTTCAAATTAATTTTCCATCTATATATCAAACCTTTTTACATAATATGTAACTATGAATCAAATTCAACCTTTGATTAAATGCACATTTCCTAAGATATTCCTAAAACTAGCATCTCATACATATTAGCAAATTTCAAATATTTATTTTTTGTAACATGAGACTACATTATACATATATTCATTTTACAATGACCTATGTAAATTACAATAATAAATAATGAATTACACATCACCTTTTTGCCATAATTTTTGCATCCTTCAAAATCATGTGAACATGAAATCAGCGATAAATTTCTGGCATGGAATCCACCCTAATCTAACATAATTAAAGTATTTATTTTCCCATTTACATATAATAATAATTATAATTTTAATTCAAAAGAAAATGTTTAGAAACATGTATTCATTTCATTTCATTTCACTTCGTAACTAAGGAGAGAGAAAAAGAAGGGAAAAGAGAGAAACACCATTTTGTCAAAAGTTCTATTTCACGCAACAAGTTACACTATAGAGTTTCAAACAGTTATTTACATTGTGTTAAGAACTTTTCATGGTGGTTTGGAAACCCGACAGGGGTCCTACAACTTTCTTTTTACATTTTCTTCTATTCAAATCAGGCTCGGAGGCTAAGAAATCACTTTCAAATGTTTTATTCTGAAGAGAAAACATACCAAAGGTAAAGTTCTATGTGTCCTCCTATAAACGAAGAATACACAGGAACTGATGGAATTCTAGAATTGCTAAACGGTTTATGATTGGCAGTCAATTTTCTGAGGTCATTGGTATGTAATTTCCCTAGTTGTAAATGATCAAAAGTTAGCTCGAGGGCTCAAAAAACCACCTCCAAAAATAATGTTCAATTGGACGAATGTGCAACGAGAAATTTCCTACAAGTTCCGACTGTATATGGAGAATTTTTCGAAATCAAAGGAACTAAGAACTAACAGACGGGTTTCAAATGAAGACTAGTTTTCCATAGCCACCGTTCGTAATTGGTCTAGTGTGACCTAGTCAAGAAATTGTGACTGGAAGCCTACGAAATTACTTTGCCAAACTAACCAGGAATATGATATTCCCAAACAGAAGGTGCTAAGAAATAGACTTGTAGAAATACTAGAGGTTTGGCGAAGGCAGGAAATCATTTCATTGTCTAAGGACCAAATGATGGGTCAAAATGAAAGCCAACTTTTTAGTTTTAAGAGCTACTTAAAGTAAAAAAATAGAGTAACATGGCTCCTAGTGAAACGGCGAAGAGAGCACAAACGGTCGATAGGGGTCAGTCTAAAGTTTGATGCGACTCTCCCCATAACAAGAAGGACATAAGAAACTTGAAACCTCTTTTGTACGGGGTTCTAAAGTTTGTTTTGTGAGTTTCTGAAAAATTACATTTTTCTAACTTTGTAAGGTAGGCAAAAAGGTTGTTTGATTTGATGACATCATCTATCTCTCACAGATACTGAAAGATTTGAGCACTTGATTCAGATACTCTAGTATCATCATATAAGATTACGGTAGTAACCACATTTAATGTTTAAATTGAAAAATTAATTTCATCAATCACAAGGTGATGTTTTATTTCTTTACACTATTTAAATTTGGTTACATATCCATTTGTACGATTATCTAGAGGTTTAACGTTTCTATTATAGTGACAATGAAGAACCCAAATTATGAAAATTATGAAAGAAAAGGTAAGAGAGACCATGCCATGTCCGTGAACAATGCGGTGAAAAGGGGGCTTCACATAGGTCTACCAAAATTTCATGAGCCTTTAAATCTCCTTTAGTCATTCCTTCAAGTAGTTCAAATTTCGTCCTAGGCTCTCCTCCATTCAACCGTCTAGAAAGAAAACAATATATAATACCCATGCTATTTTCTTCCAGTTGGAAAGAGATGGTGGAAATTATGGAGGTAAACATTTTTGAGAAGTATTATATCCAACAGTTCACTACCACACAAAATTCTAGGTTGGTGGGAAATGACATAACCCACATCGTGTTCAGTAAAGCCCATTGTTTCTGATAGGTCAATTTTAGGCTTCAACTAATCATCTACCATGCACATAAGAACAAATGGTTCTTTGAGAATGGTTTTCCTTACCTGGTCAAGAATGAGCCAAGAATATTTGAAGAACTGAACTGCCTGTTGGGCTTTATCAATAGAGGTGCATCTAAAAGAGAGGGATCACTAGTCATTACAATCAATAGGTGAGAGATGGAGAGCCCACATTCTTTCATTAATAATCACTTTATGGCATTGTGTCGATGCTCGCTCTCTTTTCCTTTACTCCCTATGTAGAAAGGGGTATGATATTGCAAGATATTCTTGGTGAAAATTTAGAGAAATAACATGCATTATGGTGGGTATCTAAGCGGGCAAAGAACAAATTCAGGAAATGGGTTGTTAAATGGAATTAGATTCAGACTGGGAATAAAATGAATTAGAAAATGCTTGATCTCGAATAAATGGAGAACTCCATCTATATAGATTAAAGTGAGAGGCACCAAATTAGGTGACACAAAGATGATAAGGGTAATCTAGTATACAATAACACAGGTCATTCAAGTGTTGTTATCCAAAATAACCTCACACTTATTTTTAGATTAACTAGCATCCTTTTTCCCCCTTTTTGTGATTCAACCTGATTTTCAAGAAAACTAAGCACTTAAGGTCCACTTGAAATGTTTCCATCAGATAGGAAATTTCTTTCGCTTTCCAGAAATATAAAGAAGTCCTTCTAACTCCTTATATTTTGCAAGTTACGGGTCGACGGCCTTAGAAGGATTTTTTCCAAAAGCGGGCCAGCAAGCTTGGGGAAGACTTTTTGCCAAAGGGGAAAATTGCGGACTGGCGGGGCTATGGGGGATAGTTTGGCACTTTGGAAATTTTTGCTAAACGGTGCAATTTACAAGTGTGAGCCTATGCGAGCCTGCCAAAGAAATGAAAAGAAAAATGCCTAAGGCCCGCAAAGGACATGTGGCCATGTTTCAAGTCAAAGCGGGAAGGCGGGTCACTGGAGGCACTTTGGTCTTTTGGATTTTTCTTGAAAAAGCGTAAAAGTTTAAAAGTAAGTCTGAACCTCTGCTGATGCCCTAGAGAAGACACGTGTCAGGCCTTTTTCAGCTGCAGGGAAGTGGGCTGTCGGGAAAATTCTAGGATTTTTACAACTTTTTGCAAATGGCGTAGTTTGCAAGTATGGGTGCATACGCCCGGGAAGTATTTTTGCCAAATGGAAAGTTTCAGAGTTGTGGGCCACGGAGGGCTTTTTTCCCAAGTGAATTTTCGGGCCTGCGGGGTATTTTTTTTGCCAAGGAGATTTTAGAACTTGAGGAGCTGTGAGAGGTTTTGTGATTTTTTGCAACATTTTGCAAAAGGCGCCAAGTGAATTTCAGGGCCGTGGATCCATTTTGCAGGACTAGTTTTTTCACCATTTTTGTGCATATTCGATGCAAAATATTAAAACGGCCATATCTTTCGATGCAGTGCTCAAAATTCAATGATTTTGGTACCATTGGAAATCTCTCGACATCCTCTTCACCATGGAAGATTCAAATTTGAATTTTAGTGAAGTTTGGTGGGCGAAAAATGTGAAAACATATCAGCACAAAAAATGTAGAATCAAGCTTCAACTACAAAATTTTATGTGTATGGCACCCATTTCTTCTTCCAGAATCACGAATGCATTGGGAAACAAATTTTCAGAGGTACCCTTGACTTTTGGGGATCATTTTAATGAAAGTTGTGGGTTGGTGAGAGAATAAATTCGAATTCTCTCTTTCCCTCTCTCTCATTCTTCTTCTATATATTATAAACATTTCTCGTTTCGAAAAGGAGACATTTTGGGTGTGGGGAAACTCTTACAAATTTGTTTCCCAACTCAATTTTTGAGGTTGCAAACCTTCTCCTATGCCTGGAAAGTGTATTTTTGCCTCTGAGTAGAAATGTAATGGTTTGTGCACCTTCTAGAGTAATAAACTCGTGTTTTTGTGGTGTTTTTCAACCCTTTCTCATGTTTTATTGTTTCCCCGTGCATCTCCCTTTCAGATCAGTTTTCTGTGCATGTATTTTATATTTACAGGTGTCATATGTTGTGTTTCATGGATATTTAGTTCCAGATTTGGATCTGGTTCTGTGTCAATTCTATCTGACCTCCCCCAACTCTATTTTCTTTCTGTATTCTCCCTCATCATGATATCTTCACTTACTTTTCCAGTGTATCACCACTTTAGTGTAGGCTTTATTTTTCTTATTCTCTCTTTCTCCCTATCTCCTTACAAAGCTAGATTAGGATTATAATAGATTTCCTACACTGGAGTAGCTTGTGGCAGGTAATTTAGGAACCAAAACCATACTTCTCTGGAGGATCATCTCAAGTTTGCAATTCCCATATCTTGAGATATGTTCCAATTTTATGCAAATCTCATCGTATGCCCCATTATCAAAAAACAGATATGAGAGACATCTGGGGCTGCTATGATTTCACCCTAACATTTTTGGAACGCCTAGTGGGAGACTGGGGTTATATTTTTCAATCTTTTCAAAGTGTCTCAGTATAAAAAAGAAAATATTAAGCCACCGTGCTACCACCTAACATTTTTGGCATGTCCGATGGGACCAAGAGGTCTTCATCTTATTTCATCAAGTTCATGTGTTCTTGGTGAGATTTAATTTTTGGAGGAACATGCAAAGTAAATCTAGTGACTCCCTCTGGTCAACAACCCATCTCTGAAGTTACAGACCTTCCTTCCATCCATTTTCATGCATTTTTCTTCCATCTCTTTCATCTTCTTACATTCCATGAAGTTGTACAATCATGACTTCATTCCCATCTTGGAATTCACACTTACAGCAACAACAATGCATTCCACCTCCAATGTATTTCTCAACTCCTCCAGATAAACATTATGATCAGATCTAGAACCAATATGCCTACCCATATGAGTAGTGCCAAAACCAATTTGGCTATGAGACATATCATGAACAAGGGTATGCATACAATGACAATAGTCAAATTGAGAATGTGGATCTGCAACCGGAGGAGATTCAAAGAATGGAGGCTATCTTGGTTCAGTCAAGGTCTACAATACAAATGAAGGCAGCCAAAATTGGTTACAGGACACCTTGTCCATGGGAAGGCCCTTTTCCAAGACACTACATCCCTCGAGAGAAGCTTGACTTCATGGTTGAAATAATAGCTCAACTCACACAATAGGCGGAGGAGATTGAAGCATATGAGTAGAGTGTGAGACAACCTTGTCAATGGGTAAGTCAATCACCACCTCCTTGTCCTTCATTTTCTCCCTCCCAAGATTTGTCAGTTTAGAATGGTCAAGATTCAAACCCATTGTTAACTTCCCCAAGTGTTGATTTCCCTTCTCCATCCCCTAGTCTATCATCCCACCTCAGTTCCTTTGCCATTTTCCCTTCCAAACCCTATTCCCCTCCATAAGATAGAAAAACAATACCTTCCCCTCCATCACAAACAATAGCAGAACCGGTTGAATCCCAACCTACCCCTCCTCTTGCATCCCCAAATCCATGTTGGGGAGAAAACAATCAGAAAACTAGCCAAGGGAAGCAAGAAGAAAAGATCAAAATCTTAGTAAGCTTGGTTCTCTAATTTGGGATAAAAAATATCCCCTTGTTGGTTAAGCCATAGGAGGTCAAAGTTGAAGAGCCAGTGGTGGCTAAGGCTGATTTTGTGATAATAGTAGGAGAAGATGATTAGGAATTTGTTTGTTCTGAATGTAGTTTTCATTTTGGCACTTTATTTGAAGAGAATGTTGATACCATTCGAGCTACTAAACCATTGCATGCAAGGGAAGAAGAAGCTACTCCAAATCCAAAAAGGGAGGAGTAGATTCTAGCTATGGAGGAGAACCATACAGTTTCAGAGGCTTCAAGCACAAAGAAGGCCACAGAAGAACCTTCAGTTCTTCCTTTCACTTCATCCCCTTTGAGGTCCAATGTTGAAGAAGAGTTTGATCTTTCAAGCTTCTTGTTTGAGGATGAGGGGATCCATGGTGAGAAAGTTACAGATCAGGAAGACACCATGGAGGAGGTTGAACACAAGCAACAGGGCAACAAGGAGGTAGATTATCTGTCTGACTTGGAAGATTGCTTTGATTGAGAGGATCCTGTTGAGATCACATGATTTCCTCCTCCCTCATCGACCTTCCAAGCACAAGAGTCCACTACTATGGAGGAGAGAATTCAATTGCAGTATCCTCTACCTCATGACAACCCTCTAAAACCAATGTTGGAAGATCTAAATCTTACATGTTCTTCTCAGGAGAAGGAAGGGAAAGAGCAAGATAATTTCATCATCTCTTCCACGCCATCCACCCAAGAAGATATGCAAGAAGACTCCATTTTTGGAGTTAAATTTCAAAGCAATGGGAAAATCTCACGGATCAGACCTTGCCCAATCAAGTACTTGGCTTCATTAGAGCCAATGGAGAAGCTAAAACAAGTCATGATTGCTTCTAAGCATGAGGATGAGTATCAAAGTACCAAGGATCAGTTGCAATGCCTCTTCAGTTCAAATAAAGAGAAACTAAAAGTGGTAATTGTCTCCTTTCTAGTTAATACCTTGATGACTTGGGTGGAGGATAAGCCTCTTGCTAGTTTTTCACTCATAACAAAAACCATGTGTAGCACCAAATCATTTACATGGCTTGGAAGCTACTTGTCCCTTCCAATTGTAGGATTTGTTTGAGTTCTCTTTACTTATGGTTAACATAGAGTAGGTAGGTTTTCTTTCTGCAAAAGAAGTGATTGTGCACAATCTACATATCCCACTTGGGGTATGTATGATTTCTCAATTTTGTACATAGTGTTTTGTGGTGTTTTGTTGCTCTAGCATAGTGCATTAGACATAGTCTTTGGCGAGATCATCTCCATTCCAGCAGTTTCTAAGTGGCTCAGGTATAAGATTTTCAAAGTTCAAATCAGAAGTGTGTTTATCAGGCTTCACTCCATGCCCAATGGATGCTTAAAGGCCACTGATCACTTCATCTAGCAGGAATATGTCCCCTATGAGTCACCAAATTGTTATCCAAAATAAGATCACACTTATTTTTGGATTAACTATCATCCTTTTTCCCCCTTTTTGTTATTCAAATTGATTTTTCATGCATTCTAAGCACTTAAGGTCCCCTTGAAATGTTTCCATTAGATAGAAAATTCGTCCCCTTTCCAAAAATATAAATAAGTCCTTCTAACTCCTTATATTTTGCAAGTTATGGGCCTTCGGGCCTTATAAGGATTTTTTGGTTGATTAGTTGAAATTCAATGATTTTGGTACCGTTGGAAACCTCTCGACATCCTCTTCGCCATGGAAGCTTTAAATTTTAATTTTGGCAAAGTTAGGTGGGATAAAAATGTAAAAATGTCTCCAGCATCAAAAATTCAGAACCAGGATTCCAACTACCAAATTTAATGTGGTATGGCACCCATTTCTTCTTCAAGAAGCTCGAATGCATTGAGAAACAGATTTTTAGAGGCATCCTTGACTTTTAGGGATCATTTTAATGAATTTTTTTGGTTGGTGAGATAATAATTTCAAATTCTCTCTTTGCCTCTCTCTAATTCTTCTTCTATATATTGTAAACACTTCTCTTTTGAAAAGGAGACATTCTGGCTATGGGGAAACTCTTACAAATTTGTTTCCCAACTCCATTTTTGAGCTAAAAACCTTCTGCTATGCTTGGTAAGCGTATTTGTTCCTCTGAACCGAAATGTAATGGTCTGTGCACCTTCTAGAGCAATAAAATCGTATATTTGTGGTGTTCTTCACCCCTTTCTCATGTTTTATTGTTTCCACATGCCTCTCTCTTTCAGACCTATTTTTTATGCATGTATTTTATGTTTACAGGTGTCGTATGTTGTGTTTCATGGAGATTTAGTGGTGGATTTGGATTTGGGTCTATGTCAATTCTATCTGACCTTCCCCAACTCCATTTTCTTTCTGTATTCTCCCTCATTAGGATATATTCACTTCCTTTTCTGGTGTATCACCGCTATAGTGTAGGATCTATTTTTCCTATTCTCTCTTTCTCCTTGTCTCCTTGGAAAGCTAGATTAGGATTAGAATATTTTGCCTGCATTGGAGTAGCTTATGGCAGGTAGTTTAGGAAGAGGAACCAGCCTTCTCTAGAGGATCATCTCAAGTTTGAAACTCCCACAACTTGAGAGATGATCCAATGTTTTACAAATCACACTGGATGCCCCATTATCAAACAGAAGATCTGAGAGACATCCGGGGGTGTTGTGATTTCACCCTAACAAGTGCAACAACCCTCGTCCCATTCATTGAATATTAGGTTCTGTAATATAGCCACACCCAACTAGCAAACATTCCTCTATTTTGATTCTTTGATGTACGTCCATGGATTGCTCCAGAGCTCACATTTTGGCATAGGATGGTAGTGATTAGAAAAATGTAGATTGATTAGCTTAGAGACCTTATTTTGCATAGGAGAAATAGTGTCACTATTCCTTAAGGAAACCCATGTATTCTATACAAAATCATAGTCATGGGCATCCAAACAAACCCTCCCTTTTAGCATTCTATCATGTAGTTCACATGGCTAGAAATGTGCCTCTTAGAAAAATCTTCTTCTTTTCCGCATACAACAAACAAAACAATAACAGACAAAAAGTTTCTTTTCTACACCATACCAGCTGAGACTAGAATTTATCCACATAACCTTCTGATAATTTAACATTTTTTATTCTTAGTGGGGGATGCACTCACTGACACCATCCAATTTCTGTAAAAGTATCAATGAAAATATTGGCTTCACGTGATTTTGCATTGGATCCAAGCAATTTGCCTGTATTTTATGTATGCAATATGTGACAGGTACAAATGGCATTTAGGATGTGTCAATTTCCTAACGTACTTCACTGACAAAGGCATTCATACTCCTGACTCAGCCCATTTCCTTTTTTGCACACTTAGAAGCATTTTAATTTCAAATTATCTGATTATTGTATTGTTTTTATTCAAAGCACTACAATATGGATTTTTCTTCTTATTATCCTAAGTGCATGTGTTGTGCACACTGCAAACCTTTAGTCTGCCACTTGATTCCTTTTTCATATCATTTATTTCAAGTTGTTTGACCCATTTTTATTTCCCCTTAGCTCGTGAGTACCATGGATCTTGGTTTTCTGCCATATATTTTCCTATGGAACTCTATTCTCTTTTCTTCCATTTCTTTTTTTCTTTTCTCCACTGGTTCTCTATCCTATTTTAGTTGGGGATGTTATGCTTTAGCTTAGTCGTATTTCTTTAATGAATTGTATTTTCTTTTAGCTAAGTCAATTTTCCTCCATTTATTTTACTAAACTTACTCGATGGTTTGTAACATGATCTCTTTCCTAGGTCTACATTCTGTTACCAAATTCAAGATGTGGGTTTTCAGATCTTATTTTCCACTTGTGACTCGAGTTCTTCTTGTGCTGAGTTGACTTGCTATTTTGTAATTTCCCACCTCACCCACTTAGGAGCTAACTCGATCTTGATATGTGTACTACTTTGCATTGTGTGTTGTATATGCATTGATATTTTCCACTTCATTTGAGCTCAAGGTTTCACCTATCTATCTCAAACTCGGGGGTATGTTTTGGCTTGACTTATTTCATGTGTCTGCAACTAATTTTGCACATGAACTGTTTTATAAAATGTCAAAGATTTAAGAATCCTTTAGGACTTTAGTGATTGTGGGATATGGTTTATTTTGGTTCATTGTGGAGACTTTAATAACTATGAAACAATGCATCTAGCACATTACCCAGTCAAGCCTGTAAATAATTTTATCAAATACCTGAAGGTTGTGCGGTCTCGTCGAATGTGGGGATTGCGAATTTTGCGTAAAAAGGTATGACTTTCCTTTTTCTCTGTATTAAATTCCTTTTTTATCATTTTTTGCATTTAGAAAATAAATTTTAATTATTAGGAAATGTAACTCCAACCAATGATAAAAAATTACTTCATTTGCTACTATCAAAAATTACAAAAATTATGACCCTGAAAGTATGTGAATGGAGTGCCACACCAAAATATACCGCACACATAAAACTCCTTGCATGACCCATGGTAACATGAGATACTATAGGGAGCTTAACTAAGTAGTTTGAAATTAATTAACTCCCTTTCATATTGAATTTATAATTCCACTTAGCTTATCAGTCACTTTTAGTGATGTGCTCTTTTTATTGAAACACAACCAGTTTCAGCCTACGGTTAGTGCTTAGTTCGAGTGAAAATGAAAATACCTTCCACCTGTCCTAAGACCACCAGTAAGAGAATCATAATCCATATAGATGTCAATGAAAATTACTTCAAATGCTAGCTTTGCAAGTGGGTTCTGGGGACCACTGGTTGTTGAGTAACAAGAGTTGTTTTCGCAATCACGATAAACTGCCCCAAACTTTCCCTTGTAACTTGAGCTCTTCTCTGTGTAATAACATTTCGTCAAACATGATAAATTCTAGGTATATGGGAGAGTACCCAAGAATCATCAAAGTTTGTGTTCAAACTTAAAAAAAGTGTTTTAAACACCTGATTTGTGAGCACTTTAGATGTTTTTGCCAACTTGCACCAAAATTGTAACTTTAGCTAAACCCACCTTCTAAGGGTTTTGTTGACTCCTAACTAACTATGGAACCTTGTACATATTGTCTACACAATTTATATAGTATGAATTGATCAAATTATTTTATGAAAAACTCTTCCCTTTTCTCTTTCTAGAAATAACTCTCATATTTTAACTAGTTCTAAAAATGTAAATCAGTTATAAATGTTCATCAGTAGGAAATGATATGAAAATTTTATAATGTATGTGATTATGATATGATGAACAGAAAGGAAAATGAAATCCATACTTTATCTCTCTTCTCCTTTCTCTCTCTAGAGATAATAATGAAAATATTGATTGGGTTTTGAAAATAAAAATGAGTCAAAAATTTTACGAGTTGAAATGAAATGAAAATTGGATACGGGATGTTACGGTGATTTGAAAAGAAAAATAATCCTAGATTTTATTCCTCCTTCCCTTACTCTCTCTCTCTCTCTCTCTCTCTCTCTCTCTCTCTCTCTCTCTCTCTCTCTCTCTCTCTCTCTCTCTCTCCCCCTATCGCTTTCTCTCTTTATTGTTTGTTCTGATTTTTTGAAATGATGGATCTATGGAATTTATGCTTGATTTTATGGGATTTCCATACTCAATCCTAGGACTGACGCATCATTGGTTGGAGGTACTCCAAACAAGAGGAATTTTATGGATGTGATATGTTGTAATTAATGAGTTATTATTGTAAATTTATATTCATCTTGCAATTCATGTATTGCCATAGAATAATGATATGTATTGTTGTTCGAAGAATTGTTCTTGGTATATTTTGAAAAGAGAATACCAATGTGGGCATATTTTATAGTGTCGAATTGGATGTGAAGTTGTACTTAATGTTATACCTATGTTATAAAGATATTAAACAAATATTTTCCTATGTTAATTATTGGTATATATCCTCAACAACCAGAATGCCAGGTAGAATCTCCTCTCATCAAAAATAACAAAAAATAAAAGAATGCGTTATAATTCCTATTGTACTTCCTCCCCCAATTTGAGTCTTTTTTCAGGGTATAAAACATTGACCGTGTTAATAAAATATATTGATCTCATTAATCATCTTCTTGATTCACACCTAAGATGTCTTATTAAGGACCATTTTCCTGAATATTTTTAAAGGTGGTGATTTTATGTTGTGAAAGCTATCATATTGGCATGAGTGAGGTGATGATGCGTAGGTGTTGTAGGTATGACCATATCTTGAATAAGTTTAACTCTCTTGTGCGTGATTTCCCTTGTTACCCTAGTGGGTGGCCAATGTCTTGCGAGATAGTTGGTGCTTGTAAATTTGATTGATCTCTTGTGAGATCTAAATTATGTGAGTGGAGACTATGTGTCGAATTATTTGCGTAATTACCTAAAAATTGGAAATAGGTCCTTAGGAGACTCTTGTAATGCATAATATTATTAGGGATATATCTCTTGCAATATACACTTAATATTTGCATGTCTAAGTGAAATGTAATGGGTTGTCTTGTGTGAGTTCGTACTCCTTGTAGTCTTAAATCCTTAAGTTTTACTTAAGTGTTCTGGGAATAAATTTTTTCCAAAATGATGTTATACAAGACCAAAGTAACCGCGTAAATGTAGTTAGTAAAAAAAGGTTAAATAAGATTAATCTATGAAATGCCTGCTATGAAAATGGGACACCTTTGAGCGATTTCAAAAACTAAATAAAATGTGAAATGTGATCATAAAATGAATGTAATAAAGTACTAGATTTCCATGACTAATACAACAACCTAATAAATCGAAAAACCAAATATGATGCATGATCACATGCTTTGTTTTTATAAATATGAAACAAACAATGATGCTAATGAAATAATAAAATGTAACCTTAGGAATGGGATACTTGCAATTGTAGCCAAGGTCTTGTGAGATAAGGAGATTACACTCTAGTTGGACTTACAAAATTTAGTAGAACCCTTGTTGTAGTTAGGAATATATAAAATATAGGATCACTCAGGAAGTAGAATTTATGGTCGAAACATGTACTTAACTTGTCGCTACTAAGAGTAAACCCTTAAGATGATGAAACAAAAGTAGTTTGAAATGTGAAATTCATCACTTACATTCAAGGAACAATATCTATAAGGGGAACATAGGTGTAATGTACCCTTCCATGCGTAATATTATTGTGAAGATATGAATTCCCAATTGGAGCAATGGATTGTGAATCAAGAATGTTACAACTTAATTAGTTAACCTACATAGCTGGTTGTAATAACTTGAAGATTAAAATAATGTATTGTTAGTATTAAACAATGTTATGAAATAAACTCGGGATAGGTTTTATATTGATCTAGTAACCTTCCTTTTTATTCTTGTGAATTTTCCTCCTTGTAATGAGAGTATTTTTTTCCAAACCAAATAAACATGACTCTTTCGAACAAATCCTTAAGTCAAATATTAGAAGGCACATGTGTGTATATACGATCCTAATCAAAATCAAGCCATATAAAGTTATTTCCATAAGAGAAATGAGAAAATTCTAAAGGAACCACTATAGGTGAAATGTTAAAAAAAAAAACATGCAGCCTAGTTGTAAAGTAAGGAAGGGTCCCATGTTATGTGTTCTTCAGAAAATTATATTCAACTAATTTTTTTTTGAGAAACAAACCTTTAACATAATAATTTAATATTAGGAGACTCACAGTTATTTAAAATGAATTATTTAACACATGAGCTATGGATAACTAATGGAATGGGAGAATAGAAATAACCACTTATTTTCCATTAAAAGACTAATGTCTATCGTGGAGTATGCCTATCATGTGTTTCTTACAGTAATTGGATCATTGTCCTGGTTTACGCCATTTCAAGAAGACATTGATGTGTACCCTCTGTTATCCTATTGTATGAGTGGGTTCATGTTTATGTAATTTTCCTACGTGATGTTGAGTCTCTTTATTTGGATCCCATGTGGTGTGGTGTAGTGTGCAATTAAATTTAAAAAATATTACGAAAATTTTAATATTGTATTTTGGTTTTGAAAATGTGGGCATTACCACTTGGCTATTTGGAAAAGTTTGTTTAGACATTTGCAAATGGCGCCCATGGTTGGATCTAGAGAATATAGTTCTTGGTGCCTTCCCTATCTGGGTTAGGCTACCTATTGATGTGTAATCACAACACCCCTGAATGTCTACAACTCGATGGGTTGAGACTCTAAGTGTGATTACATAACATGGAGCTTTTCCCAAAGTGTGGGAATTTGCAATTGGGAAAGCTCTTCGTATGAAGGGGGGTTCCTATTCCTCTTCAAATCAATCAAAATGTAGAGGATCTAATCCAAAATCTACTCTAACTTACCAAGGATATAGGGTTAAGAAGATGTAAGAAAATAAACCTAAGCTAACAAAGGTGATGCACCAAAGGAATGTTGAATAACTTGCCTTGCATTTAAACACAAAACATTGAAATGTAATAAAACCACTATTCACAAATAACCATATTACAATGAGAGATCAAGAAGAAATTAATGAACTCAATAGAGGGTTTAAATTATCCACAGACTTGTATTATTGCTCCAAAAAATTGATAAAGTGCATTACAATGGCCAAGAGGCAAAAGAAGTTGCATTACAGCTTGAATGGGAGGTTTGGAATCCACAAATTCACTTGTAGACAAGAGAATAAGGGAGGGTGCAAAGCCAAATTGTCCAACCTTTTGAAAAATGCCCCTGCTTACAATATATATGAAGAATGAGAGAAGAAAGAGAGAAATTCAAATTCTTGCTTCAACCACCCTAGAATGCATTTAGTTTTCTTCCAAAATAATGGGTTCTACTGAAAAAACCCATACCTCCATGTACCATTCCTTATTGGGAAAGAAAGGAAGCCCATACCTCATTATGGAGGTAGGTGAGAAACTTGGAACACATTCTAAAAATGGCAGACTGTATCATTTTGAAGGTAGAGGTATCATTCTACAAAAATGGCTGGTGGTTGGCTTTGTCCTTTTTCAGAATCTAAATTGCATGCAACCTCCGAAATCCTGAAATTCAGACTTTCAGAAATTTCCATTTCGGAGATTGAGTGACTCTTCATCCACCAAATTTGCTTGAGAGTTCCGAAACTCTGAAACCCAAAAGTATGAAAGTCTGAAATTTCAAACTTTCAGAATTCAAAATTTCGGAGGTTGAGGTGTCATTTTTTTCGTTTTGGGGTTCCAAAATTCCGAAACTCCAAACCCAGAAACTCTGAAATCCAAAATTTCAGAGTTTCAGAATTTGGAGTTTCAGACATTTGAGCCTTTCTCCATTCTTCTTCTTAAGCTCTAATCTCCTTCGACGTTCCCTTAACCACCCTTGTTGACTATGCATAGTGATTCCCTTGTTACCTAAGTGGGTGGCCAATGATCTGCGAGATAGTTGTGCTTGTAAATTTGATTGATCTCTTGTGAGATCTCAATTATGTGAGTGGAAGAACTATGGGTCGATATTA
The DNA here is from genome assembly GCA_019776745.2 of Taxus chinensis. NCBI lineage: Eukaryota > Viridiplantae > Streptophyta > Pinopsida > Cupressales > Taxaceae > Taxus > Taxus chinensis. The sequence goes on from CM034149.1 coordinate 887,320,107, forward strand.
TTGCGGACTTACCTAAAAATTGGAATAGGTTCCTTAGGAGATTTTGCTAAATGCATAAATATTCGGATATATCTTTGCAAATATACACTTAATATTTGCATGTCTTAAGTAAATGTAATGGGTGTCCTGTGGGAGTTGTACTCCGTGTCAGTCTTAAATCCTTAAGTTTTAATTAAGGTTATGGGAATAAATTTTTCCAAAATGATGTATACAAGACCAAAGAACGCGGTAAATGAGTAGAAAAAGGTTTTAAATAAGATTAATCTATGAAATGCCTGCTATGAAAAGGGACACCTTGAGCGATTTCAAAAACTAAATTAAATGTGAAATGTGATCATAAATGAGTAATAAAGGTACTAGACTTCCATGACTAATACACAACCTAAGTAACGAAAAACCAAATAGATGCATGAGTCCAATGCTTTGTTTTTATAAATATGAAAACAAACAATGATGTAATGAAATATAAAATGTAACCTTAGACTGGGATACTTGCAATTGTAGCCAGGTCTTGTGAGATAAGGAGATTCACTCTAGTTGGACTTACAAAATGTAGTAGAACCCTGTTGTAGTTAGAATAATAAAATGATAGGATCACTAGGAAGTAGGAATTTATGGTCGAAACATGTACTTAACTTGTCGCTATAAGAGAACCTTAAGATGATGATGAATGAAACAAAAAGTAGTTTGAATGAAATGGAAATTCATCACTACAATTCTCAAAGGAAAACAAAATCTATAAAGGGGCACATAGGTGTAATGACCTTCCATGAGTAATATTATGTGAAGATAGAATCCAATGGAGCAGCAAGATGGGAAGCAAGAATGTTACAATTAATAGTTAACCTACATAGCTGTTGTTGTAATTGACTTGAAGATTAAAAATTAAGATTGTAGTATTAAACAATGTTATGAAATAAAACGCGGGGGATAGGTTTTATATTGATCTAGTAACCGTCCTTTGTTTTTTTTTATTCGTCTTTGTGAATTTCATCATTGTAATGAGAGTATTTTTTTCCAAACCAAATAACCATGACTCTTCGAAACAAATTCCTTAAGTCAAAATATAGAAGGCACATGTTGTATAATACGTTGCTAACAAATCAAGGCAAATTTAAAGTTATTCCATAAGAGAAAGAGAAAATCTAAAGGAACCACTATAGGTGAAATGTTAAAAAAAAAAACATGCAGCCTAGTGTAAGTAAGGAAGGTCCCATGTTATGGTGCTTCAGAAAATTATATCAACTAATTTTTTCTGAGAAGAAAGAAGAAGAAACAAACCTTTAACCATTTAAAATTTCATATTAGAGAATAACAGTTATTTAAAATGTGAAGTATTTTTAACAATGAAGTATGGATAAACTAATGGAATGGAGAATAGAAATAACCACTTTATTTCCATTATAAAGACTAATGTATCGTTGGAGTATGCCATAATGTGTTTTACAGTAATTGGATCATTGTCATGGTTTACGCCATTCAAGAAGACCATTGATGTGTACCCTGCGTTATCCTATTGTATGAGTGGGTTCATGTTATGTAATTTCCGTACGTGATGTTGAGTCTCTTTATTGGATCCATGTGGTGTTGTGTAGTGTGCCAATTTTTAAATTTAAAAAATATTACGAAAAATTTTAATATGGTATTTTGGTTTTGAAAATGTGGGCAATTACCACTGTGGCTATTTGGAAAAGGTGTTTAAGAACATTTGCAAAATGGCGCCATGGGGTTGGATCTAGAGGAAATAGTTCTTGTGTGCCTCCCTATCTGGGTTAGGGCTACCTATTGATGTGTAAGCACACCACCCCTGAAGGCTACAAACTCGAGGGGTGAGACTCTAGTGTGATTAACATAACATGGAGCTTTTCCAAAGTGGTGGGAATTGCAATTGGGAAAGCTCTCGTATGAAGGGGGGTGGGTTCTATTCCTCTGAAATCAATCAAATCGTAGAGGGGATCTAATCCAAAATCTACTCTAACTTTACCAAGGATAATAGGGTTAAGCAAGTAAGAAAAATATTAACCCTAAGATAACAAAGGTGATTGCACCAAAGGAATGGGTGGAATCACTGCCTTGCTATTAATACACCAAAACATTGACATGTAATCTAAAACCACTATTCACCAACTAACCATATTACAATGAGAGATCAAGAAGAAATTAATGAACTCAATAGAGGGTTAAATTATACACAGAACTTGTATTATTTGCTCCAAAAAATTGATAAAAGTGCATTACAATGGCCAAGAGGCAAAAAGAGAGTTGCATTACAGCTTGAAGGAGGTTTGAATCCACAATTCACGTGAGACAAGAGGAATAAGGAGGGTGCAAAGCCCAATGGTCCAACCTTTGAAAAATGCCCCTTGACTTACAATAGATATGACGAATGAGAGAAGAAGAGAGGAAATTCAAATTCTTTGGTCAACACACCTAGGAATGCATTTAGTTTCTTCCAAATAATGGGTTCTACTTGCAAAAGAACCCATTACCTCCATACATTTCCTTATTGGGAAAGAACGAAGCCCAACTCATTATGGAGTGGTAAGGTGAGAAACTTGGAACACATTCTAAAAATGGCAGACGGTATCCATTTTGAAGGTAGAGGTACATCTACAAAAATGGGGCTGGATTCGGTGGTTGGCTTTGTCTTTCAGAAATAGAAAATTGGCATGCAACCTCCGAAATCCTGAAATTGCAGACTTTCGGAAATTTCCATTTCGGAGATTGAGTGACTCTGCATCACCCAAATGTTGCTTGAGAGTTCGAATACTCGAAAAAACCCAAAGTATGAAAGTTGAAAATTTCCAAACTTCAGAATTTCAAAATTTTCGGAGGTTGAGGTGTCATTTTTTCGTTTGGGTTCCAAAAATTCCGAACTCCAACCCAGAAACTCTGAATCCAAAAATTTCAGGTTGGTAGAGTTTCAGAATTTGGAGTTCAGACATTTGAGACTTTCTCCATGTCGTTTCTTAAGCTCTAATACCTTCGAGTTCCCTTAAACACCCTGGGACTATGCTAAGTAATTCCGAGCCTGCCTCTAACCTAATTTTTCGGGGAACAAAAAGCGAGACGCCAATGGCTGAATGGTCCCTTAAATGTTCTTTGTTTGCAGGTAGGTTGTCCAATTTTGCCTGGGGGAAAAATTGGATAACACTACCTTCCTCTAGCTTTAGAGTTATAGGAAAAAACATATTTGAGGGTGTTGACAAGGCTTGGCGGGACTATAGTGGTTGACCCCCACAGAGCTCAGACTCGACATGTGTGCCAGGTGATTTGTGGTTAATGTGCCCCCCTCTGGTAAATTTTTACCTCCTCCATAAGGCTTATCTCTGTAAATCTGGGGTTTCAAAACAACCTCTAGGTGTATGAAGTTCCCCTTGTCATCGTGTTAAATGCAGGGCTGTCAGATGAATGTTGAGAGTATTGCTCCATCAAGAGTGAAGAAGAAATTCCATCGATGCCCATCAGGCTAATGGGCCTATTTAGAAGGGCCCTTGACTTAAGGAAAGAAATTTGGAGGTCAATTGAGAAAGAAACAAGGATTTTGCATGCTGGTACTGCTCGGCTTGTGGGAAGGTTAAGGTGCTAGAGGATCATCAAATACAATGACGAGGGTTAGGAGGCAGTATGACCATTATTATTTCCTACATGATTCAAGTACTTTGACAGTGAATGCCTTGTGATCAATTGATAAAGGAATCACATAACAAACAACTAGATGAAAATTGTTGACGTGCGATGGAAAATGAGAGGAAGAGAAAAGTGTTGATGTGCTAGAAAATGAAGACGATACAATTTGGAAGCTGCAATGGAAAAGATATGTATAACAAGTGTTGACGGATCTCCTACCTCGACCGTGGTTGATTCCTTCTTTACCTTTCAATGTCAAGGGCTTTATGATGAAGAATTTTTTATTTAGCACATATTAATTTAGGGATTATTTGAAGAAAGAAGATGGAAACGGGAGGAGAAGAATTGTATAAAGAAAATTGAAGTTGTTTTGAATTTGTATAATGTCACCTGGTTGTATATAGGTCTTTAGTGGATCGACCCCCATCCCTCTTGATCCAGACTCCCTAAAAATCATTAAGGTTTGGGAGGGCCCAAGGATAAAACTATATACGCTGAATTTTGCTCACATACGGACCTCGGGTCCGCCTGATGAAATTTGGTGGAATATTGTCCACCATAAAGAAGTACAAAGCTTAGGTGAATTGTTTGGTTTTTCTTGTTTGATCCTTGTGTGTCACTACTGGGCTTCTATTTTGCTAACTTTAAGCTTATAGTGTGCCTTCTTTAGGATTTTATGTGCCTTTTTGGTCTCATGCTGACTATTTGGTTTGTTATAGTCTTTGTTTTGCTCCTTTCTTGATTTGTAATGGTTTTTATTTGGGCTTTTCCATCTTTGTAATCTGTGTAGGTGGGTCCCCAACCAAAACAAACCGTTTTATCCTGACTCCAAAAAAGAGAGTCAAGTTCTAATAACCAAGTTTTTTGGCAAAAAGAGAGAAGGGAGATGCTAGGAAAAAAAATGGCCAAAAGAACTACAACACATAGATGTTTACTTGTGCAACAATAGTATAAAACACTAATTATATATTCTTGTATAGCAAATAGACAACAAAATTCATACAAAGCATGCAATAACCCAAGTATTGTTATATTAATTATTTTTCTATTCTGTACTTGGATAGTTCAAAATTGAGATTTATTCTCCACCACTATTATTCTCCTCCTTCTTTTTTAAGTATGTTTCGCAAACACATATGTTTTGTCTAGTTGCTTCTAGACTCAATAAACCGTCCGTGAACTTATTTTCCCTCCTATTTGCTTGTTCTAAAAAAAAATCCAACAAAAACAATCAATATTAAAAGGGGATCGATTTTTGGTGTCCCCCATATCCCATTGAGATAAGGGACAAAGTGACAAGTGACATCAAAACTTCAAAGCTTTGGTCAAAGCTGATTGGTTAAGGTGATGATGTCATCAAACACGACATGAAAATAGACTAAGGAGTGGAGTTTCAAGACCAAGAGCACAACATGGAGTTTGGAGGGCCATAAGTTTAGGATTTTGAATTGAAAGGACCCACTAATTAATTCCATTACTACAATTTTCAAGACCTAATTCAAGTTGTAATTTTTCTTATCATTCCACTTTCCTCTTTCTCCTCCACGTTGCCACTAGAGTCTAGAATGTGTATGAAAAAATACAACAAATATACCATGAAGAGGTCTCAATGTACTCCACTTTTTCATTTATTTAGGCTTATAGCTCTTCCCGGGGTGTCCAAAACCTTTTGAGTAATTTCCACTATGTAGAAAGACTCTTGTGTTGCACTATTGGAAAAGTTTACACATTTTTCATACTGCCATAATTCTGTCTTGATTGTTGAAAAATGAAGTAGGATATATTAGATTTCTAATGTCTATAATCAATCTTCCCAAGACCTCCCGAGGCTTCCGAAGACCTTTGAGAAAGGTCACTATCTCCTTTGAAACAAGCATTTCCCAGTGCTTTATTCAAATGATCCGGTTTTACATGAAATTTTCTTGAGCTCTCATGGATCCAAAGAATCTTCCAAAACTTCCTTGGTTCATCTCATTACTCTCCAGAAAAACCTCCCAGTGGTTTTTTTGCCTTGCATTTAGCTTCCAAGGGATGTCCTCATGTCACAAAAAATACCAAAAGTAACCCTTTTGTAGCCTTGCATTTAGGTACGCTTCTTCTCACATGAAATAAACTTTTTAAAAAAGTTATTATATTCATCTTAACAATAATGAGGGTGATACATTTGAAATGTTGGTCGAAGGAAAGGTTTACATTGACTAAGAAAGTGAATTTCAAATGTGGGTTTAGTTGTCATGACCAAAATTTTAAATTTTGCATGCAATACATTTAGCATGATAAAAGTATGTGTGTGTGTGTGTGCGTGTGTGTACACATACATGCATATACAATATTTTATCTCATCATCATGTGGGTTTTGTTATTTTTTGTTATTGGCTATGCAAGATCGGAGTTAAGATAGGTTTTCCTATACTTGATCGTAGTGTGGTGCCTGACATAAACAATTAAAAAATAAATATAAAAATTAAAAAAAACATTAGCAAGTGGATGAATGGTAGTCTTTCTCAGTATGGCATGGGAAAGTGGTTGAGTCAATGGGTTTGGTGGAGGCCTATAGAAGTTTTCTGGCAAGCTCATGGGCTTGCTCCTAGCCTATCGAATTGTCATTTTCCTTGCACAAAAATACAAAGACTTTATTTGAGATCCATAGGAAAAAACAACGCTGGAACCCTTTTCAACGTTGTAATTTAGTAGTATTGGATAGTTTCAGTGATGTCAGATATGTATGGAATTGTGGAAGCATGCTTTTGGCATATGAAATATTTGAATGAACACCTAAAAGAAATGAGGCGGAATGCACTACAATGATAGCAGGATTTGTACATAATGGTTTTATTTAAAAGGCTTAGATATGTTCAAGAAAATGGATTCGCCGTGTGTAATACAGAGTCCAAAACAAAAAAAAAACTTTGACAACACCCTCCTAGCTTGTGTCAAAATGTGAGCTCTTGTTTTTAGTAATGTTGTACCATTTCTTCGACCATGGATGCCATTATGGATCTCCGTTTTGTATTTATTATTATTTTTCTCTTGGTTAAGATATGCTTCTGGTTCCATGGATATGATCTCTGCACTTGCAATTTGGGATGACTTGGGTGTTTATTCCTTTTTGCATAGTTCTCAGCCATCACTCCCAAGTTTTTCGAGTTATGTACCCTGTTTTCCCAAGGCTTGGATGTGTTGCATATTGGACCTGGGTGGGTATGAAAATGTGTGTATTGGGGTTTCCTTTCTTATTTACCATATAGAGTTTGGGAATTTCTTAATAACCCATATCTAATAATTGGGATTTTGATTCCTTCGTTCAACCTACTCCTATAGATGCTCGGTCATGCTTGTTTTGGAATTCCATGTATTCATTTGGGTGCTCGTTGCTTGACTGTGTTGATTGTTTTCGAAGGGGCGAGTTTCTCACTCAAAGATCATTATAACTAATTTTCCCTCATGAGTTCATCCTGTTATGTTTTTTTGTTTGATTCAAATCAAATATGCTGAAGGTTTTCTCATTGATCATCCCAACACTTAGAAAAAGTTGATCGAGATAATTTAACTTGGCACGATTGAGAGGTGCTCAAGATTTCCATACCACACTTGACGATCCATGTGTTCACCTTTGTGGCTCACTGTTTCATAATCTGGAGCCCACCAGAATTATTAACTGAATTCAAGAAAATACAAAATAGTGAAGTTGTGGATGATTGCGAACTGTTTCACGAAATGTTAAAAGAGAGTTAGAGCCTTGAAGAGTGTGATTAAAATCATGTGGATTACCGCATACCCACTTCACTCATCACTCTCAGGCATAGTTAATTTCTCCTTATCTTTCATAATTCTCGTACTTTAGTTTTTTTTCATTTGCAACGAAATATAATTTTTAAAACCTTAGGATTAACATACACTTTAATTGTTTTATATTAATTTTTTTGTAAAACAATAAAATGTCTTATTGTAACTCATGCAATCAAAATAACCCTTTGTATGTCAGCCATGAACTTAAACCCTCATTTTGAGGTGATTTATCAAACTTCCTGACCAAACTAGATTACTACAATACTCGTTTTTATTGACAAGTTGAAGTTGACTTCCCGATAAATATGTTGATCATTTCTTTGTTTAAATAGATAAATTACGATTTTTGGAGACTCGCAAAGCAACCTTTGTAACTCCATGGAAATGGGGATGTTATGCTTCGTTTGTGTACCTTGTTATGTGAGGAGTCACTTTCAATCTTTGGATCAACCCCGAATGATTATTTGTAATCTTTTTGACGCCCTTCTAGGTGCCATGTTACACCATTTTGCAGTTGTAGGAAGCTGCTAAAATTGAAAACATTGGCTTTCGTTTTGAGCCGCCATTTGAACCCTGAGCACACAAAATGCTTATCCACCTTCATAACCCTCTAGTATTTTTATCTACACAATTTCCTAGAACCTTCGGCTCGGGAAAATCACACTCTTGGCTAGTTTAGCAAAGAGGTTTTGTAGGTCTCTAGTCACAGTTTAACTAGGTCAAAACTGGACCAATTACGACCAATGGCCTCAAGAAAACCTGTCGTTGCCATTTGAATCCTCATTCACCCGTTCTTAGTCCTATTGACTTCTAGCAAATTTTCCATATATAGAGGAACTTGTAGGAAATTTCTTGTTGCGTGTTCGTCCATCGAACGGTATTTTTGGACGTGGTTTTCTGAGCCCTTGAGCTAACCTTTTGATCGTTTGCAACTAGGTCAATTACGACCAATGGCCTTAGAAAACTAGCCACCAATCGTAAATTGTTCGCCAGTTCTGAATTCCGTCATTTCCGGTGAATTCTTAGTGTATAGGAGGACACATAGAAACCTACTCATGGCGTGTTTTTCTCATTCAAAGAACAACGTTTGAAAGTGGTTTCTTAGCCTCCGAGCCTAAATTGAACGCCTTTGCAACTAGCAGGAAAACGTAAAAAACAAATTTATAAGACCCCCATCAGGTTACCAAACCACCGTAGAAACTTTTTAACACTTGTAAATAACTGTTTGAAACTCTACCGTGTTACTGTGTTTTGTGAAATTGAACTTTTGGCAAAATAGTGTTTCTCTCTCTTCCCTATTTCTTTCTCTCTCATTGGTTAAGAAATGAATTGAAATAAAATAAACATGTGTCTTTAACCCTCTCCTTTCGAATGAAAATTATTATTATTATTATGTAAACGGAAACTAAAAACGTTAATTATGCTAGATCTAGGTGGATGCCATGTCCAGCGATTTATCATTGATTTCATGCTCACATGGTTTTGCAGGTTGTAAGAAAGATGGTGAAAAGGTTGTGGTGAAATTCATTATTTATTATTGTAATTTATATATTTTATTGGAAAATGTATATATGTTTAATGTAATTTGCAATGTAACAGAAAAGTTTATATTTGAAATTTGGTAATATGCACGAGATGTCTAATTTTAGGAATGCCTTGGGAAATGTGCATTTAATCATAGGTTTTATTTTGATTCAGACTTACATATGTTAAAAAAAGGGGAGGGGTTGGATATGTATGTTAAATGAAATCGAATTTATTATTTTATAATGCATTTCTCAGTTGTGCAATTTAGTCGATTAAATAATCTAGAGTGTTGTGTCTATTTAAATTGAAATTGTAGATAAAGGAATCATTAACCACAACAGTCAACCCTTAGCTTATAAATAGTGCATATGTACCCTTATAACATGACTCTTCATAGAAAAGAAGAAATTTAAACTGTAATATAAAATTAAACTTTAGCACTCGATGGAACCTTCTAGTTTAACTAAATAAGAGCCTAGTTTTGAGTTGTTTTCATAACTGGTATATATAGTGGCATCGTTATGAACCCGAAGATTAGATACGACATGGTCAAATTTATCTGGAGTATGTGGTACCCTTCTAGTATTGAATATTTTGTGTGTGGTAAGGAGAATGTGTCAGCTTAAGGTCCAACTGACGTGTTAGGTGGAAAACATTGCTAACTACTCTTGAAAGTCACCTTTAGTAGTTGGGCTTACGAATGCAGTTAATATTTAACACTCATTGTACTCTCCGACTAGTTATAGACACGACATTAGTTTGCAAAACACTATCTTCCTAAGAGATAATTAATCCCCACAACTGAATTTGTCGATACTACACCTAATCCATGTAGTCATTGGATCATTTCCATAACTTAGTAGTAAGTTTTCAAAACAACGACTATGTGATGTAACCTTACAATATATGGAGTATGTAGAACTAACACCTCCTTAGTATCCTAGTGGAATACCAAGTTTTTTTATGTTAGATCTAAACATTAACTTCAAGAATGAATGAATTCCTCTATGGGATCAGGATGACATAAATGGAGTTAGTGAAATAGTTATCCTATGACTTAAACTCTTGTTAATGATCTCTTTAGTTCCTCACAGATAAATGTGTTACCTTGGTTAATAACAACATAACACCTTGGTCTTTCCGGAAAGTTTTTTAGCATTAATATGTCCTCTCACCTTAAATTCATATATAGCTGGTGCCTAGATCCTTAGGTGCAATTCGAATTAAACCAAACCTTTGCTGATTAAGGGGTTAACATGTGGGTGGGAATTGTACATAACTCTTAGCAACTGGAATTGTATTTAAAATATGTTGACTTAAGAGAAGTGTTGAAACTTGAAATTTGGTCTCGTAACACCATGTGCCTAGTTGACCTTTAAACCCTAGTGAGAGGCCTAAAACCAAACAAAGGAACGAGGTGACGCTCTTATGATTTATCTCATGGTGGGATTCAAGTGACATAAGTGGATTTCCTAGTTGCAGCATGCGTTTAACACTGGTGTGTATAAGAGAAAAGAAATGGGATGTCTCGTGCTAGGTTACACTCATTGTTGTAACAAATCCAGTAGTGAAAAGTATGTTTTATTTTGTTTATAATTTTTATAAAACAATGCTAATAGTGAGACCATGGTGAGAAGTAAGAGTAAAGTATATAAGATTAAAATGATATTTGAGGTTAGGAATAATGTCACTCGTGGAGTCCTTATAACTCAATTAAACATTTCCATGTGATGAAAAGAACATGAATTTCCCTTTGTGAGATCAAACTTCGAGAAAAAAAAGATATATATATATATATATATATATATATATATATATATATAAATCTAAATAAAATTTATTGATGTGGAAATGTTGAATGGATTCAACAAGTTATTGAAGTATATTAACTATGGTGGTAGTGAAATAAATATACCGTCATCGAAGAATGTTTATGGGAAAAAGGTATCTTGAATCTAAATCTCCCTTAAATCCTAAGATTTGTTCCTTGACATCACGTTAGATTCTGTTATGTAGTAAGGGTAAAATTTAAACATTGAATGAATGCTTGAGAAGCATAAGCCTAACATAAGAATGAGAGAATTAGGAACTTTGTATGCAATTTAAAAATATGGAAAATAAATATGTAAGTTATGGATATTTTCGTAAGGGATAAAGAACCAACTTAAATGGTCGAACTGTAAGTTGAATACATGAAAATAATGTAAGAATCTGTAGGTGAAAAAAAAAGAGATAAGATAACATTATCCTTTTATAATAATGTTCTTGGAATGTTAATCGTAACTAAGTTGTAATCATGGTAATGATGTGTAGTGGGTTTTCCCATCCTTGGGTCCCTGTCTTGTGGTTAGAACATTTCTAGCATTCGTTCATTAGGGAAAGTGGGGCATCGATATGTATATGGTGTTGTCATGTGTATATGTGATTCGATGAGTTATGTAAGCGTCTTATGCATTGTTGAGTTTCTCTACTTGAAGCCCTTATGGTGTTGTGTAGTGAGAAATGTAAGTAAAAAAAAATATTCTACATTTTTTACTGTTGTATTTGTGTGTGTAAATTATGGGCATTACATTTGGTATCAGAGCAGAGGTTTATGCTCTCAAACCTCTAGGATAGATTGGAGTTGTGATGGTTTTTAATGGTGGTTATGGAGATTAGAAGAGTAATGTGATATATGTTTTTATGTGATCATTGATGTAATTGTGATATTATGAACACACATGTCGTGCATGTCACTTAGTGCATGTTCGTTATCATGTTGATGTGCTTGTGATGAGTGATTCTCTCTCCTTTTCGTGGATTCAATGAGGAGTCTACGTTTGATGTGCTTCCTTTGTATGTGTGAGAAGAATGTTTTTATGGATGCCAGTGTGTTAGAGCATATTATAATTTTGTGATATGTGGTTGTGTTGATGCTTGTATGACAAAGATTGGTGTATGGTGGATTTTATTATATCGTAATGTCTCCACCGTGTAGTAACAAATTGTGTGTCACCATGTTACCTTGCAATTGATTCTATGTTATAATGTTATTCACTATTTTCATCGTGTGTATAATTTGTGTAATATGAGATGACTCGTGTAGTGAATTAGGGGCATATGGGGATTGCATTAACCCTATTGTATAGTGATTGCACCTTGGATACAATATGTGGCAATGTGATGTATTGCAACCTGTGAAAGTAATGATTGTGTTATACCTTGTACATATACCATGTGTAAGATGTTATAGTTAATGTTTGTGAATCACCATTGTGTTAGTGATGTAGTTATGTGTTATGTTCTAAACCTTACACTAACCAACCCATAGGGAAATCGGTAAAATGTGTATGTTTGGACTGAGGAAATGTGTACCATTAGCCAGTAACTTGAGCCAAGTATGAGATACGAAGTGGAGTCTTACATAGATTGAAACTCCACTTTTGTTCATTTTGTATGTATGACACTTACTCAAGAGGTGTCTTATATATTGTGTTTCACGGACACCTTAGGCTCAATAGATGACGACATGTAATCTTTTATATCTCCCTATATAGTTATCATGTGGATTTAACCTAAGTGTAGTTATGACTATGTTGAACCTTGTGGTAGTGACGAAGGGATGATTCAGACAAAGATGATGACAATCATATTATTTGATATGATATTTTACAAGCCGAGGTTTAATGTCCGAGTTCCAGCAACTCGTTGAGTAACCCTTTGGTGTTTTTATAAGGCCACATATTTATCGTGATGTGTGATTTCTATATATGTATTTTATTTAGAAATTGAAAATTTTATCTTTTCTTACAAGAACCATCAGTTTTCTTGATTGATGTGTTCTTATATTTTTGGCATTTATTTAGTTGTTGCACTAACATGCAGATTTTACACTAACTATGGATATTTGGCCATTTTATTTACTTAGTTTTTAAAATAAATTCATGTCTAAAAGGTTTATAGCCTATCCCAAGGCTTGGGATTTTTCCACTTGGTGTTTAAAACAGATTGGTATGCTAGTTTTAAAGTTGTAATGTGTTGGAATAGGGTTATGGGATTCACCATAGAGTGGTTCAAACTATGGACCCACTTCTTTATATGGGGGTATGCCCCAATGATTTACAGATAACTTGGGGGTTTTTAAACCACAAGTTATTATGTCACTTGGGTTAGGGGTGTCTGGACTCTATGCGACTAAGGCCATAGGGCGACCAACCTATTGAAGGGAGGCATAAGAGACTTGACGGAGGCATAAGAGAGTTGAGGGAGACATAAGAGACATGAGGGAGGAATAAGAGACTTGCGGGAGGCATAAGAGACTTGAGGCAAACATAAGACACTTGTGTGTGTGTGTGTGTGTGTGTGATTAGTACACTTAGAGGTTCTTGTTTTTTTGTGACGCTTTGGTAGGCATATGTAGTTGTATTGTAATGCTTCATGAGGTATAGGGAGTTGTTTTGTGATGCTTTGAGAGGTATAGGGAGTTGTTTTGTGATGCTTTTGGAGGTATCTAGAGTTTTTTTGTGATTCCTTGGGAGGTATATGGAGTTGTTTTCTGATTTTTTTGAAGGTATATGGTGTTGGTATTATGATTATGTGCACTCTTGTGAGTCATTTTGGACATGATTATGATAGAAGTTTTACGTTTCCCTTACTTTGCATGTTCTATTATATGTTTTCCTTGCACTGTTTCAGTTCAGTCATTGTTTTTTGGTCATATCATACTAGTTATATATGTATCACTGTCATGATTTACTTTTTGTTAGTCACTTGTGTGTGTTGAATCTATGCCAGTGAAATTTTTAGATAAGAAATATGGTAAAGGAAGAGTAACTAGTAGTAAAGTAAAAGGTAACTAGAACTTCCAATCTTCACAGAAAATGCTAGAACCGCGGTCAACATTGTAATTTAGTAGTATTGGATAGTTTCAATGATTGTAGATATGTATGCAATTTTGAAAGCATGATTTTGGCATATGAACTGTTCGAATGCATGTTTGAAAGAAATGTGGTGGCATGGACTGCAATGATAGCAAGATTTGTACAAAATGGGTTTGTTGAAAAGAATTATAAATGTTCAAGCAAAGGCAGTCGACAAGTGTAATCCAGAGTCAAAAAAAAAAAAAATTGACAACACCCTCCTAGCATGTGTCAAAATGTGAGCTCTGGTTTAAAGTATTTTTGTACCATTTCTTCGACCATGGATTCCACTATGGATATCTATTTTATATTTATTATTATTTTTTCTCTTGGTTCAGATATGCTTCTGGTTTCATGGATATGATCTATGCACTTGCAATTTTGGAAGATTTTGTGTTAATTTATTTTTGCACCATTCTCGGCCATTATTTCCAAGTATTTTGAGTTCTATACCTTGATTTCCCAAGGCTTGGCTATGTTGCATAGTGTACCTAGTTGGGTTAGAAAATGTGTGTATTGGGGTTTCGTTTCTTATTGAGCATATAAATTGTAGGCATTTATTAATAGCTCAGATATAATAATTGGGGTTTTGATTCCTTCGTTCGGCCTACTCCTGTAGAAGCTTGGTCATGCTTGTTTTGGAATTCCATGTATTCATTCGGGTGCTCATTGTTTGACTGTACTAATGGTTTTGGAAGGGGTGAGTTTCTCACTAAAAGATAATTGTAACTAGTTTTCCTCTCGGGTTCTTCCTGTTATGTTAGTTCTTTGATTCAACTCAAATATGCTGAGGGTTTTCTCATTGATCATCCCAACACTTAGAAAAATATGATCGAGGTAATATAACTTGGCATGCTGGAGGGGTGTTTGATATTGCCATACAACACTTGTTGAGCCAAGCCTTCACCTTTGTGGCTCACCGTTTCATAATCTCAAGCCCACCTCAATTATTAACTAATATCAAGGAAAGGCAAAATGGTGGAATTTTGGATGCTCACAAACTATTTGATGAAATGTTATTACCTCTCATTTTAGTAACAAATCCATTTGTGAAAAGTATTATCTCTCCTTTTTGTGGATTCAATGAGGAGTGTACGTTTGATGTGCCTCCTTTGTATGTATGAGAAGAATGTTTTTATGGATGGTTTCGTGTTAGAGAATATTATCATTTTGTGATATGTAGTTGTGTTGATGCGTGTATGACAAAGATTGGTGTATGGTGGATTTTATTATATTATAATGTCGCCACCGTGTAGTGACAAATTGTGTCTCACCATGTTACCTTGTAATTGATTCTATGTTCTAATGTTATTCACAGTTTTCATTGTGCGTAGAATTTGTGTAATATGAGATGACTCGTGTAGTGAATTAGGGGCATACGGGGATTGTATGACTCCTATTGTATAGTGATTTCACCTTGGATACAGTATGTGGTAATGTGATGTATTGCAACATGTGAAAGTAATGATTGTGTTTTACCTTGTACATATACAATGCGTAAGATGTTATGGTTAATGTTTGTGAATCACCATTGTGTTAGTTATGTAGTTATGTCTTATGTTATGAACCTTACACTAACTGACCCTAAGTGAAATCAGTAAAATGTGTATGTTTGGACTGAGGAAATGTGTACCATTAGCCAGTAACTTGAGCTGAGTACGAGATACGAAGTGGAGTCTTAGATAGATTGAAACTTCACTTTTGTTCATTTTGTATATTTGACACTTAATCAATAGGTGTCTTGTATATTGTGTTTCGCGGACACCTTAGGCTCAGTAGATGATGAGATGTACTCTTTTATATCTCCCTATATGGTTATCATGTGGATTTAACCTAAGTGTACTTATGACTATGTTGAACCTTGTGGTAGTGGCAAAGGGATGATTCAGACAGAGATGACGAAAATCATATTATTTGATATGATATTTTACAAGTTGGGGTTTAATTTCTGAGTTCCAAAAACTCATTGAGTAACCCTTTGGTGTTTTTCTAAGGCCACATAGTTGTGTGATTTCTATATACGTATTTTATTTAGAAATTGAAGATTTTGTCATTTCTTGATAGAACCATCATTTTTTTGATTGACGTGTTCTTATATTTTTGGTATTTATTTAGTTGTTGCACTAACATGTAGATTTTACACTAACTATGGATATATGGCCCTTTTATTTACTTAGTTTTAATTTTTTTTTTCATGTTTAAAAGTTTTATAGCCTATCCCAAGGCTTGGGATTTTTCCACTTGGTGTTTGAAATAGATTGTTATGCTAGTTTTAATGTTGTAATGTGTTGGAATAGGGTCATGGGATTCACCATAGAGTGGTTGAAACTATGGACCCACTTCTTTATATAGGTGTACGCCCCAATGATTTATAGATAAATAGTGGGTTTTGAACCACAAGTTATTATGTCACTTAGGTTAGGGGGTGTCTGGACTTTATGTGCCTAAGGCCATAGGGTGACCAACCTCTTTGAGGGAGGCATAAGAGACTTGACAGAGGCATAAGAGAATTGAGGGAGACATAAGAGACATGAGGGAGGAATAAGAGACTTGCGGGAGGCATAAGAGACTTGAGGAAAACATAAGACACTTGTGTGTGTGTGTGATTTGTACACTTAGAGGTTCTTGTTTTTTTGTGATGCTTTGGGAGGCATATGTAGTTGTATTGTAATGCTTTGCAAGGTATAGGCAGCTATTTTTTGATGCTTCGAGAGGTATAGGGAGTTGTTTTGTGATGCTTTTGGAGGCATCTGGAGTTGTTTTGTGATACCTTGGGAGGTATATGGATTTGTTTTCAGATCTTTTTGAGGTATATGGTGTTGGTATTATGATTATGTGAACTCTTGTGAGTATTTTGGACATGAATATGATAGAGGTTTGACATTTCCCTTAGTTTGCATGTACTATTAAATGTTTTCCTTGCATTGTGTCAATTCAGTCATGGTTTTTGGGTCATATCATACTAGTTATATATGTATCAATGTCATGATTTACTGTTTGTTAGTCACTTGTGTGCGTTGGAACTATGCCAGTGAAATTGTTGGAAATTATTGGTTATGTGGAGTACTTGTTTGTCTTTCCATGGTGGAATTAAAGTTCTTGTAATGTGATACATTCATGGAAGTATGTAGCAAGATGTCTCATGGTTAGTTTTTATTGTGTTAAATTTTGTGTTACATCATGAGGCCAATTATTGTTGGACACCCACAAACATAAGATAGTTAAAAATTATAAACAATGAATATTAAGATCTTGAGATAAGAAATATGGTAAAGGAAGACTAACTAAGTAGTAAAGTAAAATATAACTAGAACTTCCAATCTTCACAAAACATTAAAATTTAAGATATTGACTAATTTAGTTTTCTTCCTTGTGGTCACGTTGTACTGAATATTTGTCTTTTGAAACAACATGTGTCAATTTGGAATTTCTTACATATGTATCCTTCATGCTTCGGTGTTGTTCCACATTGGGTATGATGATATTACAAGGGGTAAATGCGGTTCCTGATAGAAAAAATTAGAAATTAAATAAGTAAACACTAGCGAGTGTATGAATGGTATTCTCTGTTAGTATGGCATGGGAAAGTAGTTGAGTTAGTGGGTTTGGTGGAGGCATGTAGAAGTGTGATGGAAAGCACATGGGATTTCTCCCAGCCTATCGACCTGTCATTTTCTTTGCACAAAAATAAAAAAAAACTTTATTTGAGATCCAGAGGTGAAAAACATGCTAGAACCATGGTCAACATTATAATTTAGCAGTATTGGATAGTTTCAATGACAGCAGATATGTATGAAATTTTGAAAGCATGATTTTGGCATATGAGCTATTCGAATGCACATATGAAAGAAATGTGGTGGCATGGACTACAATGATAGCAAGATTTGTACAAAATGGGTTTGTTGAAAAGGCTTAGAAATGTTCAAGCAAAGGCAGTCGACAAGTGAAATCCAGAGTTCAAAACAAAATAAAAACGTTGACAACACCCTTCTAGCGTGTGTCAAAATGTGAGCTCTTGTTTAAAGTCTTTTTATACCATTTCTTTGACCATGGATGCGACTATGGACATCTATTTTATATTTATTATTATCTTTTCTCTTGGTTCATATATGCTTTTGGTTCTATGGATCTAATCTATGCACTTGCAATTTGGGATGATTTTGTGTTTATTTCTTTTTGCACCATTCTCGTCCATTATTTCCAAGTATTTTGAGTTCTGTACATTGATTTCCCAAGGCTTGGCTGTGTTGCATATTGTACCTAGTTGGGTTAGAAAATGCGTGTATTGGGGTTTCATTTCTTATTGAGCATATAGATTTCAGGCATTTCTTAATAGATCAGATCTAATAATTGGGGTTTTGATTCCTTCATTTGGAATACTCCTGTAGAAGCTCAGTCATGATTTTTTTGGAATTCCATGTATTCATTTGGGTGCTCATTGTTTGACTATGTTAATGGTTTTGGAAGGGGTGAGTTTCTCACTAGAAGATAATTGTAACCAGTTTCCTCCTGGGTTAGTTCTGTTATGTTTGTTCTTGGATTCAACTCAAATATGCTGAGGGTTTTCTCATTGATCATCCCAACACTTAGAAAAATATTATCAAGCTAATATAACATGGCATGCTAGAGAGGTTATCGAGAAATCCATACAACACTTGCTGAGCCATGCATTCACCTTTATGGCTCACCGTTTCATAATCTCAAGCCCACCTCAATTATTAACTAGTATCAAGAAAAGGAAAAATGGTGGAGTTGTGGATGCTTGCAAACTATTTGAAGAAATGTTGAAAGAGAGTTGTAGCCTTATGCAGTGTGAGTGAAACTTCCTAGATTACCTCATAGCTGCTTCACTCATCATTCCCAGGTATGCTTCATCTCTCCTTATCTTTCATAATTCTCATACTTTATTTTTTTTCATTTGCAACAAAATATAATTTTTAAAACCTTAAGATTATCATACATTTAATTATTTTATATTAACTTGTTTGCAAAATAATTAAATTTTATATCGTAACTCACGCAAGCAAAATAACCCTTTGTAGTCAACCATGAACTTAAACCCTCATTTTGAGGTGAATTATCAAACTTCCTGACCAAACTAGATTACTACAGTACCCATTTTTATTTAAAAGTTGAAGTTGAGTTGCCGGTAAATATGTTGACCATTCCTTTATTTAAATAGATAATTGGTGATTTTCAGAGACTCACAAAGCAACCTTCGTAAATCCAAAAAGGGGATGTTAAGCTTCCTTTATGTATCTTGTTACGTGAGGAGTCACTTCAATCTTTGGATTGACCTTGAATGATCAATTGTGATATTTTCTACGCCCTTCTAGGAGCCCTATTACACCATTTTGTAGTTGTAAGATGCTGCTAAAACTAAAAATGCTTATCCACCATTTGAACCCAGAGTAACAAAATGTTTATCCACCTTTGTAACACTCTATTATTTTAACTGGAAAATTACTTGGAAATTTCATCTCAGGAAAATCACACTACTGGTTTTTTTGGAAAATAGGTTTTGTAGGCATCTGGTCATAGTTTGATTAGGTCAAAACTGGAGAAACTACAACTGGTGGCTCAAGAAAACCCACCACCCTTTGAATCCTATTTACCATCTCTCAGCCCTGTTGACTATAACAAATTATACATATATAGGGGAACTTGTATGAAATTTCTTTTTTTGTGTTTGTCCATTGAACAAAATTTTTGTCCATGGTTTTTTGAGCCCTTGAGCTAAATTTTGATTGTTTGAGACTAGGTCAATTATGACTGATGGCATTGGAAAACTAGCTGCCAATCGTAAACTATTCGTCAGTTCTAAATTCCGTCAGTTCTTGTGAATTCTTAGTGTATAGGAGGACACATACAAACTTACTCGTGGTGTGTTTTCTCATTGGAGGGCAACATCTGAAAGTGGTTTGTTAGCCTCCTAGTCTGAATTGAACATCTTTGTAACTAGGAGGAAAACATAGAACGTTATTTGTAGAACCCCCGTCTAGTTACCAAACCACTATGGAAAGTTGTTAACACTTGTAAATAATTGTTATAAACTCTACCGTGTGACTTGTTGTGTGAAATTGAACTTTTGGCAAAATAGTTTTTCTCTGTCTTCCCTATTTCTTTCTCTCTTATTGGTTAAGAAATGAACTGAAATGAAATAAACATGTGTCTCTAACCCTCTCCTTTCAAATGAAAATTATTATTATTATGTAAATGGAAATGAAAAACTTTAATTATGCTAGATCTAAGTGGATTCCATGCCAAATTTTTATGGTTGATTTCATACTCACATGGTTTTGTAGGATGCAAGAAAGATGGTGAAACGTTATGGTGTAATTCATTATTTATTATTGTAGTTTTAATATTTTATTGGAAAATACATATATGTTTAATGTAATTGCAATGTAACATAAAAGTTTATATTTGATTTGGTAAAATGCATGAGATGCTAGTTTTAGGAATGCCTTGGGAAATGTGCATTTAATCATAGGTGCCATTTTGATTGAGATTTCCATATGTTTAGAAAAAGGGGTTGGATATGTATGTTAATTGAAATCGAATTTATTATTTTATAGTGCTTTCTTGTTGTGAAATTTATGATGGAATCTCTAGAGTGTTGAATTATTTAACTATAAAATATAGAAAAGAAACTTAAATATAACAGTCAACCTTAGCTTAAAACTAGTGCATATCTACCCTTCTTGCATGACCTTCTTAGCAAAAGAGAAATTGAAATCGTAAAATGAACTTGAACTTTTTCACTCTATGGAACCTTCTAGTGAGTAAATAATAGCCCAATTTGGAGTTTTCGTCATAGCCGGTATGTTTAGTAGCATCGCCGTGAACTCGAGGATTAGGAACGACATGGTCAAACTTTATCTGGATTATGTGGTACCCTTCAAATAGTGATTATTGTGTGTAGAGTAAGGATAATGTGTCTGCTTCAGGTCCAACTTGCGTGTTAGGTGGAAAACATTGCCCACTACTCTTGAAAGTCACCTTTAGAAGTTGGGATTACCAATGAGGTTAATATTTAACACTTGTTGTACCCTCCCTCTCATTTTAGACACATTATTTTACAAAAATGTATCGTCGTAAGAGATAATTTATTATCACAACTAAAATTTTTTGTACTACATCTAAGAAATGTATTCAATAGATTATTTCTATAACTTAAGAGTCATTGTTCAAAGCAACGACTATGTGACGTAGCCTTACCATATATGGAGTATGTAGAACTAACACCTTCTTAGTATCCTAGTGTAATAACGAGTTTTACAAAGTTAGATCTAGAAATTAACTTCTTGAATGAATGAATTCCTTGTGGGATCCAGACGACATAAATGGATCTAGTGAAATAGTTGTTCTATGACATTAACTCTTGTTAATGATCTCTTTAGTTCCTCGTGGATAAATTTGTTACCTTGGATACTAACAACATAACACCTTGGTATTTCATGAAGGTTGTTTAGCATAAATATTTCCTCTCACCTTAAACTCATATATAGTTGGGGTGTAGATCCTTAGGTGCAATTGGAATTAAACAAAACCTTGGATGATTAAAGGGTTAACTTGATAGTGGGAATTGTACATAACTCTTAGCAAATGGAATTGTATTTAAAATATGTTGACTTAAGAGAAGTGTAGAAACTAAAAATTTGGTCTCGTAACCCCATGTGCCTAGGTCACCTTTAAACCCTAGTGAGAGGCCCAAAACCAAACAAAGGAACTAGGTGACACTCCTATGATTGATCTCGTGGTGGGATTTAAATGACACAAGTGGATGTCTTGGTTACAACATGCGTTTAACACTAGTGTGTATAAGAGAAAATAAATGGGATGTCTCGTGATAGGTTACACTCCTTGTAATAGCAAATCCATTAGTGAAAAGTATGTGTTATTTTGTTTGCAATTGTTATAAGACAATGTTAATAGTGAGACCATAATGCGATGTACGAGTAAAGTATATAAGAGTAAAATGAGATTTGAGGTTAGGAATAATTTCACTCTTGTAGTCCTTATAACTCAATTAAACATTTTCATGTGATAGAAGGAATATGAATTTCCTTTGTTTAGATCAAACTGTTGACAATTTTTACACTTGTGTAAAAATGGGCAACTCAAAACTTTGTTATGATGGATAGCATTGGTGAAGTATACCTAAGCTAGGGGAGATCATATTAGTTTATGTCGTTACTACTGATTTATTTAAAAGATTACATGAAATATGTAACTATGTGTGCTTTTACAAAACGTAACAGGTCACATAATTTGCAATTTCATGACCATCCTCAGCAAAAGAACACAAGGACAGTTGTGTTGTCTTGATGAGGACATCTAATTACAGAGTAGGTGAAGTGTAAAGTTTTGGAACAAAAAACATAAGTGCAGATTACACAAAATCAGAGTTCGTTGTTGAATGTTACAAGTTCTATTCAATGTTCTTTGCTTATGATAAAGACATTCAATTATGTTACTGAGTTGTTTAGTTCATTATACAATCCATATAGAAATTAGAAATGTAGAAAGAGATATACAACTCATTTACATAATCCATTGTTTTATTCACAAGGAGAGTCAAATGTTTCCCACACAAGCAGTGGGATGTAATTGAAAAGTAAAGTACAACTACTAAAAAGAAAGATAAACATGCATGAAAGAGAAAGCAAAGGAGTATGAGTGAACCATCATTGCCTTGGGGTTTTTGTTCTTCGATTGAATTATCTTCATCTCCATCTTTTGTTTCTCCTTCATCTTCATTATGGAATCCATTGTATTTGAAAAGGAAGAAAAGAATTGACTGTCAGTTACGAGCTCAGGGATCAAACCATATTCCTACACTATCCTACTTTGTGCATATGAATCTTCCCCTAAGCAAGAGATGTATTCTACTTGAAGGATAAATTGCATACATGCTTTATTCACTCAGAAAGAAGAAACTGAAAATAAAGAAGAAAACATGGACATAAGAGAGGCCAAAAAGCCTAAATATTTTCTAACTGTTTTCCTAAGTGTGTAGGTACAGGTTGTAGCCAAAGAGAAAAATAGACAAGTCATAAGTGCATGCAATAAAAAGAAGAATGTAACTAAAAGTTCCAAAAAAAATTCTGAAATGGAAGAGGTTATAGTACAAAATAGAGAGTGGAAGATAGAAACACTTGTTTTAGTTGCAGCAGAAGAGGGAGAATCAGATTTCAAGAAGCTGAAGCTAAATGGAAATAGGGATTATAGCTGAAACATGATGAGAGAGAATGATTCTGGAAAAAGTTTGACAAGGCTTCACCATGTAAAATGGACATTTACAACTTTCATCATGTTTTTTTCAATTACTACATGCTTAAAGGAACTATGCAAATCAAATAAGTGATACAGGGAGCAGAAAAGCATCATATGATCAAGATAAACAACTAACATATTTTCAGTTCTCAAATTACTATGTCAGGTCAGCAATAAAAGTGTTACTTTCTGTATTCTGAAATAGAAAATACAACTACTATTTCTAGAAATTCATTAAAGAATGATTCTGGAAATTTTTTCCCAAGGCTTCACCATGAAAAATCAACATTTCAAATTTTCCAGCAAGCATCTACGTAAGAAACAGTTGCAGGAAGGAAATAAAGCATCTGAATCAAGGTATATGCCCCGGAAATAATATCTAAAATAGATAAAATATTGCTTCTATTTTTCAGAAAAGAACTTACAGATTACAATTTCACATAATAGAATAAATGCATCCACTATTATGTTAGATAACTAATACATTGTTTAATTGTTTATTGGTTACAGGCGGTTACATCTCCTAACCGCATTCCCTATGTATTTATTCACCCCTCATACTTTCAATAGATCATTCAGACATTTACCATTTCTCCTGGTCTAACATTGGTATCAGAGCGGCGTGAAGACGGGAGCGTGGGAGTGAGAAAGGTTTGTCTTTCATTGGTTTCGTGGACTGTTGAAGATCTGTTGGGAACCATCACTTCCCCTCCTGCGTGGAAATTTATTTGAGCCTCTGTCCATTCTCTGCCTGCGTACTGTGCAATATTTGCTGTTATTTGCTGTTCCTTGTTGGTGCGTCCTCTGCCTGAGCGTGGGAGAAGAAAGAAGACTGCCGTTTTTCTATTCATCCCTGCTGCGTGGGAGAAGAAAGAAGATTGTCGTTTTTCTATTCATCCCTGCTGTGTGGGAGAAGAAAGAAGATTGCAGTTAGTTGTATAACCGTTTTTGTTTCTATTCATCCCTAAAACGCGTGGAGAGGAGACTCAGATTCCTCTGCCTGTCCGTTTCTGCTGTGCGTGGCGCCGAAGAACTATGCGTGAACTCTGCCTGCGAGTTTGTTTGCTGTGCGTGGTTTCCTGTCCGTATTTGCGTGCTGTGCGTGGTTACCGCGTGGAGGAGGAGAGAGCAAAGTCTGCTATGCGTGAATGCGTGAAGGAGGAAGAAGACCGTCCATTTCTCTACTGTCCCGCCGTGGAAACCCGTGGAAACTCATTGCTGGTTTTGCTGTGGGTGCCTTAGCCTGTCCCGCCGTGAGAACCCGTGCGTGAAGAGGTCTTGCTGTGCGTGGAGATTTAGAAGCCGTGTGCGTGACCGGAGCTAGCGGGTTTATCGGTTCATGGGTCGTTCGTTTGCTGTTGGAACGGGGTTATGCCGTGCATGCCACCGTTCAAAATCTTGAAAATTGGAAGGAAACTAAGCATTTGGAGGCGATGGAAGGAGCCAAAGAAAGGCTGAAGTTATTTCAAATGGATTTACTGGACTACGAGTCAATTGAGGTGGCCATTAATGGCTGCGCTGGTGTTTTCCATTTGGCAATGCCCAATACTATTGAGGCCGTTTAGGATCCACAAAAGCAACTGATGGACCCTGGCATCAAGGGCACTCTGAACGTACTGGAAGCAGCGCTTAACTTCCAAGTGAAGCGGGTGGTGCTCACCTCTTCTGTTTCAGCCTTCGTTCCCAACCCCAAATGGCCTGCTGAGACCCCCTTGGACGAATCCAGCTGGACCGACCTCGAATACTGCAAACAAAATGGGATTTGGTACCCTGTGGCAAAAACACTGGCGGAAAAGGCAGCATGGGACTTCAGCAAAGAGAGAGGGTTGGATATAGTTGCTATTAACCCTGGGACTGCATTGGGCACAATTCTGCCTCCTGATTTCAATGCCAGCTTGGCTATGATCGTCCCCCTGGTCGATGGTAACAAAGAGGGAGAAGAGAGCATGTGGCAATGACCACTGACCAATTTATAAGCACTGTGTGGAGTTTTGACATGAGTGGCATCGACCACCGAAAACCCATGTGTGTATTGGTAGACTCCTTCCCCCAATATCTTCCCAACTGTTGTTTGCAGACCATGCAATACATTAGCAAGCGCATCGTACAAAAGATCAGGAGACATGTGGAATTTGTTTGAATCAAATCAGAACAAAACGAGATTAAGCCCCTTCATTCATTCATCAAATTTGCTATCAAAGATGGACGCGAACAACCAGCCTATGATCCCATGCAACAGTTTGAGAGCATGAAAGTCATGCCCAGAGATGTTAGCAGCATTGCAAGCAACCATAGAGACGTGCCGCATTTGAGAGAACCGAAGAGCATCGGTATCTACTCTTAGCCAGTCTCCAAAACTTGCAATCCGAGGACATAATGGACTGAGTCTTGTTCGACATATAGACAGAGAAGAGTTGTGTCGATCCAGATGACAAATGCGAGATTAAATGCCCTTAGGCACATCTGTGGCGCACCACACGAGCTTTCGAGCTCACTTCATCTGTTTTTCTACTAACGAGAGCACATCTGTCATAGAGATTCAAGAAAATCCAGGCACAGTCCGTGTTGCAAGAAGCAAATAGGACATATCATGACGTAAAAAGATGATGAATCCGGGGTAGATTTGTAAAAACAATATATTAAGGGGGGGAATGTTAGATAACTAATACATTTTTTAATTGTTTATTGGTTACAGGCGGTTACATCTCCTAACCGCATTCCCTATGTATTTATTCACCCCTCATACTTTCAATAGATCATTCAGACATTTACCATTTCTCCTGGTCTAACATATTATACTTTCACAATCAAGTATTTTAGAAATGAAGCAAATATGAGAGCCATGGTACTATAATTTCAATGAAGTATATTCATTCAAGTAAAGTAGTAGTCATCTATGAAATGATGAGAAGTAACATAACAGTTGAAAGAGGCAAGTAATTTCCCAAGAAAGCATGAATCTGGAATACAAATCAGCATACCAAGTCAAAGAAAATATTTCAGATATTTTATAAATTTGTGATCACCATTGAATTCATATTCAAGTTGCAGTAAGAATAACAAAAGATAAATGTTACAAATTTACAAGGGAAGGATTTATAATCTATAATGGATTTGAATCATAGCCACCAAAGGTCTATACAAAGCTCAAAACCCTCATGGTGGGCTAACTTAGGTACACAAAAGAAAATGTTATGCTAGATCTGGTGAAAAAAATCCTCCATCACAGAGACGATCAAATTCAGCGTTCAAGATCGTCACTTTTCAGGGGTCAAATTTTACGAAGCATGATCAACAACCAAATGAACATACATAAAAATAAATAGATGATCAAAATGATATGATCTTTATTGAAGGAAGGTTCAAAATGAAAACGAAGAAGTTTTACAGTGCTAGCCATGGTAAATCTAACAACCTGGGTTCTCAAAAGGACAAACTAATGTTAAAACTTGAGAAACAATTTCAAATCTTGTGTTGAACGAAATGAACAACCAAGATCAGCTTCTTCGTAATATATGTATAAAGGGAAATAATGATGTTAAAACATAGCAGAGCCCAGTTTTAAATGATAAAGAACTGAGGAAATAGATTTTATATCATCTCAAGAAAGAAATTAAGCCATTAAATAAAGTGAGTAGATGCACGATATGAGGTATAACCTGAAAATAAAAAGCAACAGCAAGATACAGAGCTTTAACTACTCAAATTTGAGAAAATCAACAAAACCGAGCTCTCGTATAAAAAATTTGTAGTGGAATACTCTTTATTCACTCAGTGGTTAAGAAATACATCAATGAAGTGATGAGATATTCAAGTTCAAACCCCAGGAGGAGATCCATGACAGTCAGAAATAGCAAAATGGGTTACCACAAGAAATAAAATGGATGCAGTTAATAAACAAAATCTCAGAACATATTAATATGTTTTCTATTACCCACATCAGAAATTTTTTTTGGATCTAGAGTTAAACAAAAAGAATGCACGACGAGAGAAAACCCACATGGGAAAATAATCAGATCTAAAGCAAGATAGAGGAGCTGATTATTGAGAACTCGGCCATGGAAACATGAAATGTTTAGATTCCATGAAGCAGAGAAGAAGATCAAGCTCATAAATGACTTCAACTCAAAGACAACTAAGGCCGAGCCACGAAATCGCACAGGAATCCAAGCTATAGTGCTTTGCGAAATTCTTAGTTGTTTTGAAATATTATTGAGTTTTGTTTAACTCAGAACATTGATACAGGTATTCGAAGTGAAAGATCAAAGAAATGACTAGGAAATATATTTTCTAGAGGCCATACAAACAACCCTCGAGAATCATTAGGTTCAGATCTTTTAAAGCCACCTAGAATCAAATACAAAGCTTTGGTGGACAAATATAAAAACAGATTTAATAAGTCTAGGTCAAAATATGTCGGGTAAAGGATAACAAGAACTGAATGAAATTTTTGATGAAGAGCTCCATCAATAAAAAATGATCCAAGTTGTTCCAAATGTCAAAATCTAATAACGAAGTAGAGATACCGAGTCCTTACCTTATGTGAATGGTGCTACGAACCATAACAAGAGAGGCGACCATTAATGTAAAAATGAGCTTCCACAAAATAGAATCAACTTGGGAATGTGAATCCAGAGGCATCAAAATCATGAGCATCACAATGAAGAAAAATGGTGGCCATTGTAAAAAATAGAACTCCAAAGAGGTCAAGTTTCATGGAAAAAATGATTTCCAACGACTATACAAAGATCCTGAAGAGAAAGAATGATAGAGTTGAGCATAGAATCAAATCGATGGTTTTAAGCCAAAATTTTTCCAAGGCTTTACCACTTTCAGCGAGTAAATGGGAAATTACCAAAATGGTGGAATTCGAGTTGTTTTAACTCACCCACCTGAGCTTAGAAAACCTAACTCAACTTGAGTTAATGTTTCAATGGACAAGATCAAGCCGTGCAAATATCAAGGGCCAAAAGGGATCCTAAAAATTCGAAGCAAATCACCATGATCAGAATGCCATCGACTGTATTAATTGTGAGGTTTAAAACTCTAATCACGGGTTCGAGATTGACCGTAGAAAATGAAAAGGACAGAAATCAATGACCCAAGATCATCATTGGATATCAAAGCAAACTCAAGCTGAGTTAGGTCTCCACTGACAAAATGCATAGAGGGGTGGGGCACCGTGGGAAATGGGCCAGCCCACGTGTCCACAATTTAAATCATTGCATTGAATTTCTAAACTCTGAAACCATAGTCTATGTAATCAGATAAATAAAAGGAGCCGACCACCATCATACCAATAATGATCACTCAAAAGGTAGTTTAAAACCTTATTCACCAAGTATTATCCAAATTGCAAAGGCCGATACTTATACAATGCATGTATATAAAAAATGTGGCAGACTATAGTATGGCGTGCATAAAGTTCACAAGGTGGTAAAAAAAATGGTCAACCTTTGTATTTGCTAAATCCACAAGGTGGAAAAACCAAGTATAATGCAAAAGTGGTCCCCACTCTAGAGAGGAGATAGATTTGATTCGCAGAGTGTCATTCATGTGATCATTTAGAATGAGATGTCAAATATCAGAGCATGTGCATATGGGCAGGTGGTCCCCATAATGGAGGTTTATACTTTACAAATATCACATTTTTGTAATTATTTTGTTCTTGCACTGAAGTATTTTTACACGCCTCCACAACAGGACAAAATAGAGGAAGAGACAAGTTGCATGCCATGGAGATAGACTTGCCTAGCAAGCAATTTTATTTTTGGCAAAATTATTCATCTAGCTTTATCAAAAATAGAACAGTCAACTTCAGTTGACTGAAATGTAATCAAAGACTATTAATGCCTCTTGTACTAGTTTGTATTATTTTATCCTTTTATTTATTATTAAATAAAGGATAAAAATAGGATGCATGGGTGAGTACAAGCCTTAGGCTATTTTTAGGAAGGGTGGGAAAATTTATTTTGCTATATATTGTGTGCCTTTGCAAAGTACAAGGGACTATCTCTGGAGGACTTTTGGATATATTAGTACTGAAGAAAATTTTGCCAGTTTTTCCCTCTGAGTGTGAAGTATTTTCTGCCTTTCCAAGTTATTTTGTAGTCTTGTGTATGTTATATCAATCTTTTGAATGCAAATTAACTAATCAACCACCTTACCCAGCTACAAAATTAAGTCTTTTCTACTTAATTTTAATGTGTGTGTTAACTTATTAGTATTGTTGTGATTATCCCTCAGTACAATCAAGTGTTTTTCCCTTAGATATTCTATAGAAAGACTATTGGTTTCTGCATAAAAAATCCTTCCCAAATCAGTTGTGCATATACTCAGTCAAATCCCTCATACAAATTTGGTGTATCACCTTAGTATAATAATTTTACAGTCATTTTTTACTCTGAAACTCCCAGAAATCAATTTAGGATACACCAATAAGCAACCGACCTTTTAATCCCAGAGACTTACGTCAAAATAGGTATACCCACAGGCATGAGGTGTTTCCATTGTATCTATGAAAGTGAGAGATCAATTGTGCAAGCTTAGAAAACCTGCAGTCATCTCTCTATTAAGAGATAACACAAACTTCGAGAAAACACAAGATATATATAAATCTAAATAAAATTTCTTGATGTGGAAATGTTGAATGGATTCAACACGATATTGAACTAGATTAAGTGATGCAAGTGAAATGCATCATACCTAAGGATGTGAAGGATGCTTATGGGAATGAACAGGTATATTGAATCATAGAACCATCGCTTATAGCGTAATATTTCTTCGTAAGACTTTAAGTCTAATTAACTTATGCCAGTAAGTGTAAGAGCATTTCCACATAGTCAATGAACATTTGAGAAGCATACACTGAACATAAGATCGAGAGAATGCTCCTAAGGGTCGTCATGGCCATTTGAAAGGTGGCAAATAATTAGGTGTAATGAATTATGGGAGGTAGTGGATAAGAGGATAATTGTAGGCAACATAAAGGGCTATGAAATGTAAGTTGAATGTGAAAATAATCTACATAATTTGTAAGTGAAAAAAAAGAGAGAATGATAAAAGTAGCCTGTTGCATAATTGACGAATTCTGGGATTGCAAATCATGGTATAACGAAGCTAGTAATCATGGGTACCTGAAGAGTTGTGGATTTTTCCATCCTTGTGTGTGATAATTAATAGGGGTAAAGTGATTAGCTAGGAGTTCCTTCATTAGGGAAACAGGCACAATAGACGTAGGTAGAAGGGTGTTTGGTGTGAATCTATGAGGATGTGTATGAAATAGGAAGAGAGGTATCATTAGAGACCATATTGAGTTGAGCTCTAGCTTAAATCCCTTTTGGCCTCTGTCATGTGAGCAATGTAACTCAATAAGAGATTCTATTATTTTTACTGTTGTATTTATGTGTGTCAACAATATGGGCGTCCCAGGTAGAAAAATCATCCTATTGGTCTTCCTATGTCTGGTAAGAAGGTTCTAACCTTTTCTAAGTTTCTCAACCATGGAAGAAGAATGCCTCGCACCACTAAGGGTAGGTTCGAGCTTTAGTTGGGTTCATCCAAATCGATTTAATATAAGTGTAATATAAATCTAATTGTATAGAGTAACGTCTACTGTAACTAATGATTATACAAATGATATATATTGGTACAGTAATGGATAAGCAATTATTGAAAGCAATATGATACTTGAAACCCTAAGTGAAGAGGGAGAGAAAAAGTGAAATGTTTAGACTAATTTCTAAGTGATCTAGAAGTTTTTTGAGTTGAAGAATATGTTTGAACTATGTTTGGGAAGTAGTGCAAGTATAAGGTTTACTGAAGAGTTATGGGAGCCAACTAATGTATCAAGATCCTACTAATATACCCACGGGAGGACAAGAGAGCCTAAACGCTAGTGACTGCATTTGGGTAGAGATATTGTCTACTTACAATGAACATAAAGTTCTGATTCAATCAAATCACCTGGACAAGTTGTGCAAAATGCTCATTGCCTACAAAATGCATCACAATCTAAAAATAAAGTATGTAAAATGTGGATTTCATGACTAACCCCGATGGTCCACCCTAAGAGTGAACATTAGTTTTTACCGAGTGTACCCCGAAACAACTAATATTTTAGACTTGCCATGTAGTTCTGTGGTGAATGTGTGTACATGATGCCTTAGGATTCACTTGTCGGTAAGTTACACAGTGGAGTTGTATGTGGCTAGATCTAGAATGTAACAATGTTATAGAATGTAGTGTGATGGAATCTAAGATGAACTTCCCCCTCCTCATGGAAAATTGGTGTATGCACAAGTTGTGCAACACACACTAATGTCCCTTGATGTAAGTGATCCTGGAGCTAAATGCATTTCAGGAAGTGCTCATATGTGCCTTTGAATGCGAAGCTTATGTGATGAAATAAGTAATGAGTTTTTAAACGTGCAATGGCCCTTTATTTGAGAGCTATAACTATGTCATATATATGATTCCCTTGTTTGACCTAGTCATAAGTGTGACAACTAAAAGGCCTATACCCAAATGCCTTGTCCAAAGATGACCAGGAATATGATTTTCTTGAACCGAAGAGACCCAGGCAAGAGTAAGAGGAAGGCAAATAGGCTAGAGGAGCACCCAGAAGGTGACAAGAGCACCTGGGTGCTTCTGTCCTAAATGAGCGCTAGTGTCTGAGGCCATAAAAGATAAATCAGTAAAGTATTGACGGGTTGTAAGAGCTACTGTAAAGGATCAATAACAGAATATATAGAGCTCAAAGAGAAAAGGCTCAAGAGATACATTGTCAACCACTAGTTTTCTCACTTGAGGAATCATGTGTATAGTTAGATATGACTCTAGAACCATAGACAATGTACCCAAGTGCATAAGATTTTTTGTCTACACCTATTATTGACACAATAGGATTCACCCACCTATAACCTTGGTTTTGGGAGTTTCTTGAGCTATTAAGTTCTAATCCCTGTAAGGTAGGAAAAACCTTCTGTTTTATCTGATGACATCATCATGACTCTTGTTGACTTCATCATGGCAGTTAAGAGCAGTGGAAGGATATGAGTTATTGGTCAGCTTTGATGCATATAAGGTCTCCTGGGAGCGACCACAGGTTCCAATCGATGGTGCAATTGAAGTGATTAATACTTAGTATGGATGAAGAGACAACTTGATCATTTCATTTCTTGTACTCAATTCCACGTTCTTCTCTTTCAAAGGCATCCATTTATGAACGATACTAAAGGTAAGAGCGATTGGATCCCCCATTGTAGCTAACTTATATATGGAATTTTTTGAAGAACCCATGGTTCTGAAAATCCTTTCCCCTAAAGACCCAAGATCATGGAAGAGGTATGCCTGACACATGAACGCTTGTTGTGAAACATGGTATGAAAACTCCTTGAAGATTTCCATACAGCATATCAAAAGCCTCCAAGTCTCCTATTATCCAATTGTGTCAAAGAGGTCAGAGCGGGAAGGAAGTCTCTCCTCCTTTCCAAGGATCTAATTTTAGTGGTACAATATTCGTAATATGGTGAATGTTCCATTTTTGAAATTAGTTTGAAAGAGAGAGTGCAACTAATTCTGGAAACAATTCAGTGAAGCCTGTTCGTCCTAAAAATTACAGTTGCCACATTTTGTTCTAGGTTGGTTGGAAATCGACCTAACCCTTGAAACTATCCCCTATATCAATCCTAGGATTCATTCGCTAGGTAGAACACTACTTGGAAATCAGAGGCTGGAATAGACGCTAGCGAATATCCCTAGAGACCGTTTGTTGACTGCACGACATGAGTGCGGAGGAAGTAGATGCGCGACAGAGAGTATTGTTGACGCTAATAGACAGGCTAGAGATTTTGTTGTCGTGCGACCAGAGGTTGCGGAGGCTGCAGACCAGCAATCCTCGCTGATGCGCGTCAACAAGGTTGTTGTCGTGCGACATACAAGTTTGATGTCACACGTCAACAACCTTGTTGATGCACGTTAGTGAGGATGTTGTCGACAGCACCCTCATTGAGGTACATCAGAAAGTTTGTTGTCTCATGATAGCAAGTTTGATGTCACACATCAACAACCTTGCTGACACGTGATAGGAGGTTTGTTGTCATGTGTCAACAACCTTGTTGACATATGACAACAAATCTCATGTCGCGCATCTGTAGCCTCCGCCCTCCTATCACACGTCAAAAAAATCTCCTTTTCCTGCATCAATGAACTCTCCTTGTCTCGCATCAGTGGAAATTTCTTTTGGTGCATCTGAGAACAATAATTTTCACGCAACTGTAAATTTGATGAATATCTATGAAACTACACTTTTTGTACTGGCCCTTATTGCTTCACAAGTTTACTATACTTGATAACAGATATGCCCCCATGTGGTATGAGTGAAGTAGAAGTGTTCTACCTAGCGAATAATCTAGGATTATAAAGGGTATATTTTTCAGGGGTAGGTGAAGCTAACCCCTAAAAAAATTAAACTGTAATTTTTAGGCAAACAAGTCACTGACCTACGCCACAAAATTTACCTTTTCAAATTTTTCAAAAATGGAATATTCGCCATATTATGAATATTTTCCATATTACGAATAGTCGCCACTAAAATTATCCCTGTGTTCAGTAACGCCCAGTGTTTTTGACAGGTCAATTTTAGGATTCAACTGATCATCTACCATGCACACAGGAACATATGGGTCTTTGAGAATGGTTTTACTTACTTAGTCAAGAGTGAGCCATGAATATCTGAAGAACTGAATTTCAAGTTGGGATTTGTCAATGGAGGTGAATCTAAAAGAGAGGGGTCCTTGGTCATTACAATCAACAGGTGAGAGATGGAGAGCCCACCTTCCTTCATTAAGAATCACTCCATGGCATTTTTTCGATGCTCTCTCTTTTCATTTACTCCCTATGTAGAAAGGGGTATAGTCTTTCAAGATATTATTGATGAAACTTTAGAGAAAAAACATGCACTGTGGTGGGTATCTAAGTAAGAAAATAATAAATTTAGGAAATTTCAAATCCATTGTATGGGCTGTCAAATGGAATTAGATTCAAAATGGGAATAAAATGAATAAGAGAATACTTGAGCTCAAGTAAATTAAGAACCTCATCTGTATAGATTAAAGTGAGAGGCAAAAAATTAGGGGACACAAAGATGATAAGGGTAATCTGGTATATAGTAACATAGGCCATTCAAGTGCCACACCCTTCATGCCATTCATTGAAGATTAGATTCTGTAATCTAGCCACACCCAAATAGCAAGCATTCCTATATTTTGATGCTTTTGTGAATGTCCATAGCCTACTCCAGAGATCAAGTTTTGGCATGGGATGGTAGTGTTATCCCAAATTCACCCCTCAAGGTAATTTTGATAACATGCATCAAATTCTTTAGTCCCAAGCAATTATATTGATCCAGGGTGAAAAGTTATGTTTCTAGGGTCCCCTCAGATTTTTTCTAACTTCCCTGTCCAAGAAGAAGAGAGCAAGTTCTGAGAAAATGTAAAAAATTGCAAAAAACAAGCTCGGGCCAGGAAAAATCACGAAAAATGGCTAAGTCCTAGTCCAGGCGGTCTCTGGGACGCGCGGGACAAAAGTACGCGAACCGGCCGAACCAGGCGAAATGAGTCAAGGCAGCCTGAAATAGTCTGGGACGCGTGGGACAAAAGTACACGAACCGGCTGAAATGGGAAATTTCAGCACTGGGACAAATGGGACAAAGGGACGCGTGGGACGCGAAAAGCCGAAGCAGCCGAAGGCAGAGGAGAAAAGTCAATGTTTGCCCCGTGAAACTTCAAATGGCCATAACTTTTGACTCCGAGCTCTGATTTTCACAAACATATTCGGCTCTAGTCAGTCAATCAATGCTCATTCCCGTCAAATGACAGAAAACGCCTGCCAGACCCAAAATAGCTGCCCGCACTCAGAAGGCCATAACTTTTGCATTTCTAAACAAAATCACACAAAATTGGTACCATTGGAATCGTGGTTCCGAGTCCGATGCACAGAAATCAAGAAATTCTAGATTTAATCAGAAATTGATTGAGATTTTTAAGAAAACGTGGCCGGGTTCAGAACAATGTTTTATTTGGTAGCTGGGAGTGCAATTAAGAGGCATGGTCATCATTCTTTCTCTGCTGCAGCACATGGGACAGTATGGGGAACCTTTTGCAAGTAATGTATAATCATTTCACTCAATTTAATGCCTCTTATAGGTGGTTGAAGGACAGATTTCGGGATTTCCATTTTTCCCTTCTCTTTTCCTTCTCTTTTTTCTATAAATTGGAGTGTTGGGCTCATTGTAAAGAAGAGAGTTTTTGGGCAGCAAAGCTCTGCCAAAATTGATTTGTGAAGCTAGTGTGTTGTAGGCCCTTGTAGTGGACTCCTTGCATGGTGATCCAGGCCCTTATCTTGTAATAGACTGAGCTGTGTATACCAGGAAGCAATAAAATACAAGTTTGTGGATGTATCTTCCCCTGCTGTGTTTTCTTGCATTCTTCTTGCCCCTTTTATCTTTCTACAAGAATATTGTGTCTATTATTATGTTATTGCAGGAATTCATTATCATTGTGTGTGCTTGGAATATTGTTGTGAATGCATTTTGCTAGATTATGGAGAAATGTCATCACCTCTTCTAGTGTGCACTTTTCCTCTATATTTCACACATTTGGAGACTACTCTCCCACCCTCCTTTTCTGGTGTATCACCGCTTTAGTGTAGGATTTCATTCTATGCATTCTCTCTCCCTGGTCCCTTGGAAATTTAGATTAGAGCAGTTAGCTTATCCTGCATTAGAGTAGATTGTGGCAGGTAGTTTAGGAGTAAGAACCAGCTTTCTCTGGAGGTCTATCTCAAGTAGCAAGTCCCACAACTTGGAGATAGTACCCATGTTATCCAATCACACCGTGAGTTCAAGTATATCTCTAGGGGTGCTGTGATTCAGTGATAACAGGTAGTGCATGAGAAAATGTAGATTGATCAGGTTAGAGACCTTTTTTGCATAGGTGAAACATTGTGACATTTCGGTAAGGAAATGTTATATATATCTACCCCTATGTAAATATAGACAATGACACAAAGGAAATATGTCGGAGAGGTCCAAAAATCTGACACAAAGGAAATATGTCGGAGAGGTCCAAAAACCCAACACAAAGGAAATATGTCGGCGAGGTCCAAAAACCCGACACAAAGGAAATATGTCGAAGAGGTCCAAAAACCCAACAAAAAGGAAATATGTCGGAGAGGTCCAAAAACCCGACACAAAGGAAATATGTTAGAGAGGTATAAAAACTTGACACAAAGGAAATATGTCAGAGAGGTCCAAAAACCCGACACAAAGTATTTTGGGTTTCGGGTTTTGGGAAACATGAGACATGAAGCATGAAAATCAGAAGGCATGTCCCGATTCTTGGGAGTTCTGAAAACCTGAAACACTACCTAGGAAAATCAGGTTTTGAAGTCAGGAAATCATGGGGTGAAAACATGTTGAGGCACCCTCCAAACCCGATGCAAATGCAAAGGAGAACCCTGAACCTGACTGGAAACAGACCCTAACTTGGGAAGTATTCAAATGGCAATAACTTTTCACAGGGAGCTCGGATTCACACAAGGTTGGACTTTTCAGAAATCTCTCAGTGTCCTCCACTGAACTATGACTAACTATCTTGAATTGGGTTAGAACAAGTTCTTCAAAAATGCAAAATATAGTTCGCCATTTTTGGGTTTGTTAGGGTTCTCACCGACCACCATCATGAGATGAATTAAATACAACCTAGAGGTGGTTGGGGTAGATTTGGATTTCCTCTCTCTTCCCTTTCTCATTCTTCTTATAAATTGTAACGAGGGTATTCTTTCTAAAGGTTAGACATTCTTATTTTTCCCCTCCCTTCTTCTCTTTGATAGGCAAATTTGTGGAGTTCAAACCTCCCATCTAAAACTATAATGCAACTTTTCCTCTTGGAATTTTGTAGTGCATTGTATCAATCTTTGGAGAAAATAATGCATGTCTATGGATGATTCCCAACCCTCTCTGTGTTCATTTCCATCCTCCTGATCTTTCACTACAAATTTGGTTATCTGTGCATGATCTTGTATTGCATTTTAATGGTTTGTGTTTGTTGGCAAGACTGGTGTTCTTCATTCCTCGGTGCATCACCTTTGTTAGTTTAGGTTTATTTTTATGCATCTTCTTACCCTGTCTCCTTTGAGTAAACCATCTACATTTTTATGTGTGCATCTGAACAGAGGAATAGGAACTGGCCTTCATCCGGAGAGTTTTCCCGATTCATAAGGTCCCACACTTGGGAAAAGCTCCATGTTATGCAATCGCAATGAGAGTCTCGACCCATCGAGTTGCAGAAATTTAGAGGTGCTATGATTCACCATCAAGAGTTTTGGCATGCTCGGTGGTACCAAGAGGTCATTCCACAAGATTTGAAGGATTTTTCAAGAAATTTGGACTTAGAAATTGCAAGTTTTACAATTTCAAATTTTTTCACCTTCCAGGATGAACTCCGAAATCGATTTTCAAGGGCTTAACTCACTCAAAGCAAGTAAAAATTTCACCAGTTGGTATATCTGGGGGTAATCTTTAAAAGGGTATCGTTAGATTTTTGAGATTTTGACTTTCAAAATTTCATGGTTTTTAGCATTTCAGGTTTTCCCAGGTGTCGAGCATGTCCCAGGTTCCGACACAGTGTATTTCAGGTTTTGTAAGCTACCTTACATAACCTGAGTTTTATATGTACCTTTCGGGGATTAGTAGCTTCACAACAAGACCTGATAACCGAATTGAAGAAATGTATCTTCCGAGTGCTTCAAAGTTTTAAATTATATTTTTAATATTGTTAGGTTTGGTGTGTAACTTGGATAAATCTAGCCTTTTGAGGCTCGTTCCCCAACACATCTAGTGACTCCAAAGGGATAGAATTCAGCGGTGTAGTAGAGAAAATTGCCCAGGCTCATGAGAAGAATTTGAACCAGGTCTGATACTTGAGAAGAGGGGCTATTTGTCTACTTGCAACTATCACCAGGCAGAGGAAGGAGAGGAAGAGGACCACAAAGATCACCATCTCCACCTAACCAAACTTTGTCTACACCTCCACCTGGTAGACCTTTCTCGCATCAACCAGAGTTCTTAGGCTAATCATAATGGTACATCTACCACTGAATCCCTTTGTCAATTACACGGGCAATAGTCCACTTGCCCTAAATGCTCAGAATCAGGTTCCGGTTGCAGCACTAAAAAATATCTCCTATTTCATAGGAGAAAATCATACTACTCCTATTGACCACATCCAGGATATTTCTAATGCATGTGCAATCCATGAAATAAATGAAATGGATGTTGCGGTCAAGTTTTTGGCTTCATCTTTTAAAGGTAAAGCCTTACATTGGTTTAGGATTCTAACAACAGGGTCTATTACGAATTGGAACCAACTTTGATTAGCTCTTTGCAGCCAATTCGGGGAGAGGGAAGACAATTTTTCTTTATTGGAACGACTGACAACAATCAAAAGAGATCCTAATGAACAAATGATAGATTTCAACTTCAGATTCCAACAGACATGGGACAAGATTCCAATAGTTGTTAGGCCAACCACCGAAGGTGCATTCCTTTATTTCTTAAAGGCTATAAATTCAGACATAGGCATGATGATCCAATCAATGGGAGGGACAACGCTAGCAGGGGCCTATGACACATCTATCAGAGCAAAGAAATATTTGATCCAAGCTGGTAAGCTTGTACCAAGGCCACCAATGTCTCTCTATCCAGATATGGGAAATCCTACAACCAGTGAAGCACTAGAGTTGAATCCCATTCCAACTCCTAGAAATCAAAGCTATAATGAGGCATCGACTTCTTCAAATACTTTAAAGGAATTGGAGGAGGATATGAAATAGCTACAGAACCTTGGAAATGAGCTGGTGACTATCAAAAGACAACAAGCTCAAAGTGATAGACCGTATCAACCTCAAGCGCAGTACCAGGTTAGGCCCCCATACCAACAAAATAGACCACCAGCTCAGGCGCAAATCAAAGCCAAAACTAGGGACAACCTCAAGCTGCCAGGCCATTTTGACTGTCTAATCCAAATGCAACAACATCCTCAAGAACCTTGGTTCCAACAGAAAACAACATGGCATAGGAGTACGACTTGTGTTACCCTTGCAATCTACCTCACAATCAGTCAATGTGTTTCAATGGTGCACTAAATCAAGCCTTTATGGTGCAACCCATTGGTGTGTCTCAAGAACCAAGCCAAGCAGGGAATCAGTAGCAAGAAACATAACAAGAAGCACCTCCAACAGAAACCACGTTGGCCAATTGGTAAACGGAAGACTTCTATGGAGTTAACCAACATCCTTTTCAAGGCATGGCTGTGAACACACGGTCAAAGAAGAGAAGCATAGAGGAGGGGCAACTATCTAATCCAATTGTTTCTCAGCCCACTCCTACATAACAAGGGGTCAGTAGACAAAATGTAGTTCCAAATGTGCAAAATCAGCTTAAGGTACCTGTTGTAGCAACACATGCACATGTTCAAGCTCCAGAAAAGGTTGTGCCAAGTAAGGGACAACAAAAGGACAATTCATCCCCTTTCAACATCATCGATCAAATGAAGAAGACATATGTGAAAATTTCCATGTGGGAATCACTTGAGATCTCAGGGTAATGAGATTTATTGCAAGCTGAAATGGTTAATTGGTCTGCCTCAAATGTATCAAACCGGGGACAGGAGAAAGTTCTCCCTAATGCAGTGTAACCAGGTGGGGGTCAACCAAACAAGAATTTGAAGCCTCCACCATTCTATGTGTCATTGGTTGTTGGAAACCACTTGGTACACAACTATATGATAGATTCAGGGGCAAGTAGTTCAGTGATGCCGAAGCAAATAGCGGATCAATTGGGTCTCAAGTATGAGCTAGTGTTGAAAGGAGTAGTACAGCTGGATGGAATAGAAATTTGAATAGTTGCGGTCATAAAAGGGTTAACCCTAACACTACATGCTTGTCCTAATGTTACAGTTCTACGAGATGTGTCTATGATTGACCTTCCACCACTCTTTGCGTTGTGTCTATCAAGAGACTTCACTGCAAAAATCGGTGGATATTTATCTGTAGATTGGTCACACATGATTTTCAAGACGAGGTATGGTGCCAAAGTAACAATCAGGTCAAAACCAATTGCCAATTTCCATATTGAACCTCATGTGCCAAGTCCTATCAATGCAAATTGCTCAGCCTTTGATCAGGAGGAGTGTTCAAATGATCTAGAAATAGGTACTAAGGTTGAGGGAATTCCCGATTTGACTTTAGATTAATGGGCGAACAAGAGTCATGAATTCAACCCATACAAGGAAATCAAATAATCTAAATTGGCCGTGTATTGTGTACACGAAGAAAATTCACCCATTCCCGACATCATTAAGCCTAAACAAAAGGATGACAATGAAGTTTGACAAATATTTTTTGATAGTTCGAGAAGCAAACAAGGTGCTGGAGGTGGTGTAATGTTGATTTCACCACAAGACATCAAATATTTTTTAGCTTTTCATTTCTAGTTTCCCTGTTCAAACAACATAGCTGAATACAAGGCATTGATCCATGGACTTCATTGGGCTAGGAAAAAGGGCATAAAGAACTTGCAAGTGTTTGGGGATAGTGAGATAATCGTCAACCAAGTCATGGGACAACATGCTACAAAGAATGACCTACTCAAGAGCTACAAGAACATGGTATAGGACCTCATTGAGGATTTCAAAGCTTTCAACATTATGTCCATACCTAGGAAGAAAAATGAAACTAAGGATAGGATCGCAGTGGTTGGAGCAACATTTGATGTGGTTGACAACATCAGAAGGGAAATAACACAACCACATATCCATGTGATTGTGAGCCCAACAGTTCCAGATAATAACACAAGATGGCAGGTGTTTGAGAATGATCAATAGATCATCAATTTTTTGAAAGAAGAGGCTGAATTCTCAGCTAGGAATCAGGACAAACTAGATCGGCAGTACGGGGATCAAGTAGTGCAATTGTGGACAAACAAGCTTCCCAAGGGTTTAGTAACATTGGAGTCTATCTTCAATTCTAACGACCAGTTCTATAAGAAAAAGGATAACATACAATTCAAAGGAGAAGATTCAGAGCCAATTCTGGTTGGGGAAGGAAAAACACTTCAAATTGGTAAAGTGACCACTAAACAGGAGAAATCAGATTTCATACAACTTTGTCAAGAATTTCCAGATGTCTTCGCTTGGATCTATAAGGACCTACGAGGATTCAACCTGAAGTTGGTACAACATACAATAGAACTAGATCTAGATGCTAAGCCCATCAGGCGAAAACAAAGACTAGTCAACCCTCACATTGAGCCTCTAATGAAGAAAGAGCTAAACAAGCTAATAGAGGCAAGCATTATATTCCCAATCAAGCACTCAAGCTGGGTTGTAAACTTTGTACCAGTCAGGTAGAAGAACGGAGAGATCAGGCTATGTGTGGACTTCCAAGACCTCAATAGGGTATCTCTCAAAAACCATTACCCACTTCCTTGAATGGAGCAAATATTGCAAGTGGTATCTGGTTCGGAGAGATTCTATCTCCTAGATGGCTACTT
Source organism: Taxus chinensis (assembly GCA_019776745.2). Classification (NCBI taxonomy): domain Eukaryota; kingdom Viridiplantae; phylum Streptophyta; class Pinopsida; order Cupressales; family Taxaceae; genus Taxus; species Taxus chinensis. Next base: position 887,361,843 of record CM034149.1, read on the forward strand.
AGGGTATAACCAGATAATGGTGAAAGATGATGACTAGTTTAAGACGGCTTGCACCACCAAATGGGGCACCTATGCCTACAAGAAGATGTCATTTGGGCTATCAAATGCTGGAGCCACTTTCCAAAGGGCAATGGATATGGCATTCAAGGGATTGATCAATAAAATAGTTCTGATATATCTTGACGACATCAATGTATTATCCAAGAATGTAGGAGATCACCTCTTTCATCTGAGGTAGGTATTTCAGAGGTGTAGAAGATTTGGGGTATCATTAAATCCCAAAAAATGCATATTCTTGGCTCACGAAGGAAAAATTCTAGGCCATATTGTTTCAAAGCAGGGGTTGACGATTGAACTAGAAAGAGTTGAAGCAATTCGAGTGTTGCCATTGCCAAGTCACAAGAAGGCTCTTCAAAGCTTCTTAGGAAGGATCAATTTTGTTTGCAGGTTTGTTCCAAGCTTTACAACTCTCGTAAAGCCAATAACACTGATGTTAAAGAAGAGCATGGCATTTAAGTGGACATCTGAAGGCAAGGAAAGTTTTGAGGCAATAAAAGAGGCTATATCTCAAGCTCTGACTCTCGTCAATCCAGACTTCTCCAAGGACTTCATGCTATATGCCTTGAGACACAATTTGTGTAATCCTGGTACAACAAAACAAAGAGAGATTAGAACAACTAGTTGCTTTCTTTAGTCAAGGCTTGGATAAATATGAAACTAGGTACTCTTTCATCGAAAAGCATGTCCTTGCAGTGATCAGGAGCTTAAAGAAATTCAAGCACCTAGTCTCAAACAACAAGATGCAATTGTTGGTCTCTCATGCGGGAGTCAAGGACCTCCTTCTAAATAAGGATCTGAATGAGAAATGTGCAAGATGGATAACCCGTGTCATGGAATATGAAATCGAGATCAAGGTAACTAGGTTGGTTCGTGGAAAGGGATTATGTGAATAGCTACCTTTGAGTCAGCAAGTTGAAGCAGGTGATGAAAAAGAGACTGTCTTGGTACTACATGATGGCCAAGAATAGGAAAATGATAATGTTCCCTCTCCTTGTTGGACTCTGAATATGATGCACTTCCTACAGGCAGGCATATGCCCTCCAGAATTGAGCAAAGAAAAAAGGAGATACTTCATATTACAAGCCATTCCATTTGTGCTTGTTGATGTTGTTTTGTTCAACAAAGACATCAATGGAGTTCTATTGAGGTGCATTGGGATAGGTAAAATTGAGAGGGTGTTACAAGATTTTCATGATGGAGATTCCAGAGGAAATTTCACCCCATGAGTAATAGCTCTCAAGATAATGAAGGTAGGGTATTATTGGCCCACAGTGTTCAATGACTACTATACATGGATAAGAAAGTTCAAGAAATGTGCACTCTTCACAGGAAAAGAAAGACTAGCAGTGCTTCCATTGCACCCAATTTTGGTTGACCAACCATTTATGAAATGGGGACTCAAATTCATCGGCGTCATCAATCCAAACTCAAGCCAAGGCCACAAGTGGATTCTCACAACAATAGACTATTTCACAAAGTGGACCGAAGCAGTAGCGCTCAAAGAAGTAAATGAGTCTAACATACTAGACTTTTATGAAGGGATAGTAACCAAGTTCAGTGTGCCGACCACTATCATATCAGACAATGCATTGGCATTCATAGGTTCCAAGATTACAAAATGGGCTGTCAAGAATGGAATCTATTTGAGCACCTCTTCAAATTATTACCCGTAGGGTAATGGACAAGCAGAGTCAATGAACAAGAATTTGCTAAGAATCATAAGAAGGAATCTGGATGAAAACCAAAGGACATGGCATACCAAGCTAAAATAAACGTTGTGGGATGATAGGATAATGTCAAAGAGGTCTACAGGTAATTCTCCCTACAAGTTGGTCTATGGGAAAGAGGTAGTATTGCCTATATCATTAGAATTTCCAGCATTGGAGCTCATGAAGCAGTTGGAGTTGTTTGAGTTCAAACCAATAGAGGCCAGGTATGCAGAGTTGATGGAATTGGAAGAAATCAGAGAACATGCAGTTTAGATGATTGAGAAGGATCAGGCCTTAGTAAAAATATGATTTGATAAGAAGGTAAGAGAAAAGAACTTCCAGGAAGGGGACATAGTTCTGAAATGGGATGCAGATCGGGTAAAACTAGGAAGGCATTCCAAGTTTGATGCCATTTGGAGTGGCATTACATGGTCACGGGATGTAAAAGTAGTAATGCCTTCCAATTGTCTACATTAGATGGAGAAGAACTCCTGATTTCGGTTAACAGAATCTATCTTAAACATTGCTACTAAAAGGAAAAGGTTTACCCTTGTAAATATTAGCCTAGATTTCAATTCCTCTAAGTGTGGATGCACATTGTCTTGTTGTAGTTAGGTTTCAATTTCCCTAAGTTCTTCGACACAGGTTTTGTTTCTCCCAGGTTGAATTTCCACAGTTCAGTGTGCTCTCAGAGAAGGAGTTGCGGTATCAGGCTAGGGATCAGATATCTTGTTGGTTTTAGGTTATTGCTTATGACTCCATGCCCAATGGATTGCTGAAAGGCCATTGATCTTCTACCTAACAGGCAGGTGATCCCGTTGAGTCACCAAATTGTTATATATATCTACCTCAAGGTAAATATAGAAAATGACACAAAGCAATTATGTCGGAGAGGTCCCGAAATCCCAACACAAAGGAAATATGTCGGAGATGTCCAAAAACCCGACACAAAGGAAATATGTCAGAGAGTTCCAAAAACCTGACACAAAGGAAATATGTCGGAGAGGTCCAAAAACCCGACAGAAAGGAAATATGTCAGAGACGCCCAAAAACCCAACACAAAGGATTTCGGGTTTCGGGTTTCGGGGAAACATGAGACATGAAGCATGAAAATAGCTTGGCATGTCCCGATGCTTGGGAGTTCCGAAAACCCGAAACACTACCTAGGAAAATCAGGTTTTGGAGTTGGGAAATCATGGGGTGAAAACATGTTGAGGCACCCTCCAAACCTGATGCAAATGCAAAGGAGAACCCCGAACCTGACTGGAAACAAACCCTGGCTTGGGAAATATTCAAATGGCAATAATTTTTCATAGGGAGCTCGGATTCACGCAAGGTTGGACTTTTCGGAAAGCTCTCGGTGTCCTCTACCAAAATAAAACTGAATATCTATAATTTGGTGAGAAAAAATTCTTCAAAAATGCAAAATACAGTTCACGATTTTTTGGGTTTTTTAGGGTTTTCACCTACCGCCATAATGAGATGAATTAAATAGAACCTTGAGCTGGTTGGGGTAGATTTGGATTTCCTCTCTCTTCCCTTTCTCAGTATTCCTATAAATTATAAGGAAGGGCTTCTTTCTAAAGGTTGGACATTCTTGTTTTTCCTCTCCCTTCTTCTCTTTGGCAGGTGAATTTGTGGAGTTCAAACCTCCCATCTAAAACTGTAATGCAACTTTACCTCTTGGCATTTTTTAGTGTATTGTATCAATCTTTGGAGAAAATAATGCATGTCTGTGGATGATTCCCAACCCTCTCTATGTTCATTTACATCATCCTAATCTTTCACTACAAATTTGGTTATCTGTGCATGATCTTGCATTGCATTTTAATGGTTTGTGTTTGTTGGCAAGACAGGTGTTCTTCATTCCTCGGTGCATCACCTTTATTAGTTTAGGTTTATTTTTATGCATCTTCTTACCCTGTCTCCTTAGAAATTTATATTAGGTTTTTGAGTAAACCCTCTACATTTTTATGTTTGCATCTGAACAGAGGAATAGGAACCGGCCTTCATCTGGAGAGCTTTCCCAATTCGCAAGGTCCCACACTTGGGAAAAGATCCATGTTATGCAATCACACTGAGAGTCTCTACCCATCGATTTGTAGATATTTAGGGGTGATGTGATTCGCCATCAATAAGAAACCCATGTATTTTGTACACAGTCGTAGTCATAGGCATCCAAATAAACTCTCCCTTTTTGCATTCTATCATGTAGTTCATGTGGCTAGCAATGTGCCTTTCAAAAAAGTCTTCTCGTTTTCTGCATAGAACAAACAAAACAATAATAGACAGAAATTTTCTTTTCCATGCCATACCAGCAGAGACTAGCATTTATCGATGCAACCTTATGATAATTTAACATTTTTTATTCTTAGTGTGGGATGCACTCACTGAAACCATCCAATTTCTATAAAAGTATCAATGAAAATCTTGGCTTCATGTAAGTAATTTTGCATTGGATCTAAGAAAATTTCCTGTATTTTATGTATGCAATATGTGACAGGTCTGAATAGAATTTTAGGATGTGTCAGTTTCCTTACATACTTCGCTGACAAAGGCATTCATACTCCTCACTCAACCCATTTCCTTTTCTATGCACTTAGAAGTATTTTAATTCCAATTATTTGATTATTATATTGTTTTTATTCAAATCACTACATTTCACTGCCCTTATAAGAGCATCGTCCTCGATACGACACAACACTGATGCCCGAGGAAAACGTAAGAAATAAATTCAATAATGACACATGTCTCTAGCAAAACAACTCATCGGTACAATGTGAACAAAAGGAAGCAAACTAAATCTGGCAATCTATTAATTTTTTTTGTTTTCTGTGAAGATTGATAGTCCTCTGTTACTTTAACAACTAGTTAGTCATTTTCTTTACTTTATTTCTTGTTCTCAAACTCTTAATATTTCATTGTTTCATATTTTTATCGATTTATTCTTGTGGGTGTCCAACAAAATTTGACATCACAATACCACACTAGGGCCAAACGCTCCACTAATGGTCCACAAGACATCATGATATGTACTTTCACATCTATATCACATCACAAGAATTGAACCAAACCATGGAAAACAAATTCATAGCCCTAACAACATAGTACTTTTTGCATACATGCTCCTCAAACCAAAAATAATTATAACATAAGAAGACTATAACAACGTGGAATTCCCAACATGTACACATACGGAGGTTTCACAAAACTCCAGACCATAACTATAGCTACATAGTGTCAAGATGGAAACAATGTCACAAGACATAAACCAAAATATCAAGAGTACACTTAAAGCCATAATACTAACACCATATATCTCCCACAACGTCACAAAACAAATCCATATACTTCCTAAAGCATCACGAACAACTATATGAAAAATAAATAAAAAATAAAACTCCAAGTTCACTAATCACACACACACAGAGGTCTCTTATGCCTCCCTCAAGTATTTTATGCCTCCCTCAAATCATCACAGAACGAATCCATATACCTCCCAAGCTTCACAAAACAACTACATGTGACTCCCAAAGTATCACAAGGAAACTCCATATACTTCCCAAAGAATCAATCACACCCACACAAATCTCTTATGCCTCCCTCAGGCCTCTTATGGCTCCCTCAAGTCTCTTATACCTCACTCAAGTCTCTTATGGCTCTCTTAATTCTCGTATACCTCCCTCAGGTCTCTTATGGCTCCCTCAAGTAATAAAATAAAAATAAATTTTACTTTTCGCTCCCCAAAAGAGGTCGGTCACCATATGTCCTTAGGTGGATGGATTCTAGATAACTCTAACCCAAGTGACATAATAACTCATGGTTTAAGAACCCACTAGTTTTTTTAACTCCTTGGGGCGTACTCGCATACAATGAAGTGGGTCCATAGGTTCCACCACTCCATGGTGAATCCCATGACCCTATTCCAACACATTACAACATTAGAACCAACATAACAATCCATATCAAATGCCAAGTGGAAAAAATCCCAAGCCTTGGGCTAGGCTATATAATTTTAAAACTTGATACGTAATTTAAAAATGAGAAAAGCAAATGGCTTATTAGCCATGGTTAGTGTAAAATCTTAATGTTAGTGCAATAACCAAATAAATTCCAAAAATATAAGAACATGTCAGTCAAGAAAATTGTTGGTTCTAGCAAGAAAAGGGAAAGTGTTCGATTTACGATTAAAATACATGTATAAGAATAACACATTATGATAATTATGTGGCCTTATACAACCACCAAGGGGGGGTACTCAATGAGTTGTTGTAAATCAGAAATATCAAGCCTCAGCTTGTAAAATATCATATCAATAATACAACTATCATCATCTCTATCTGAATCATCCTACCACCACTTTGACAAGGCTCAACATAGTCAAATCACATAGGTTGAATTCATTTGATAACCATATCATGAGAGAGAAAGGAGTACAAGTCACCATCTACTGAGCCTAATGTGTCTGGGAAACATAATAAACATGACACCCGTTGAGCAAGTGCAACACATACCAAATGAACAAAAGAGTATTTTCAGCCTATATAAGGCTCGACTTCCTATCTCGTACTCTACTTGAGTGACTTGTTAATGGTACACATTTCCTCACTCCACACATACACCTTTTACTGATTTCCCTTAGTGTCAGTTAGTGTAGGGTCCACAACATAACACAAAACAACATCTCTAACACAATGATGATTAACACAAATTAACCATAACGTTTTATGCATGGTATATATACAAATTAAAACACAATCATTACTTTCACGGGTTAAGATACATAATATTACAAGATTCTACACCCAAAGTGCAATCATTATACAATAGGGATCATACTCTCACCATATGCCCCTAAATCACAACATGAACCATGACATATTACATGAATTATATGTATGAGGAACACAATGTCTAACTTTACAACATATAGTCAATTGAAATACAACTTGGTGATGCAAATAATTCATCACAATATGGTGACGACATCATGATACAATCTAATTTGCTTTACACCAATTTTGTCATGCAATACATTAATACACCTACATATCACATAATGACAAAATGATCCAACACTTCACAATCCACAATAACATTCTTTTGTCACACACAATAAGGCAGTAGATCACATGTGAACTCTTCATAGAATCCATGAAAATGGGAGACAATATTCTCATCACAAGCACATCAACATGGTATAAAAAAATATGCACTTAGTGACATACACAACATGTGCATTTACAATTTCACAATTACTACATAGTTCACATCACACTTATATCACATTACTTTTCCAATATTCATCACCACCATGAAAAATCATCACTACTCCAATCTATCCCAGAGGTTCGAGAGCATGAACCTTTGCTCAGATACCAAATGTCACGCCCACATTTTACACACACAAACACAATAGTAAAAATACCATGATAATTTTTTTTGACTTACATTGCTCATTACACAACACCACAAGGGCTCCAAGAAAAGAAACTCAACAACACAGAAGACGCTTACATAAGTCATCGACTCACATAGCCACACGAAAACACCGTATAAATGTCGATGCCACACTTTCTCTAATGAATAAATGCTAGCAACAAATCAACCATAAGAAAAGGGACTCAATGATTAGCAAACCCACAACACATCATTACCATGATTACATCATTGTTATGATTAACCTTGCAGTAAAATTATTATGTAAGTATAATTTTCTACTTTTTCCACCTACAGATTCGTAATTTCATTCCACATTCGACTTACAGTTCAAACATTTAATTTCTCTTTATCCCTTATGCCAATATTTATAACTTACATTATAATTTTCATATTTAAAATTTCCTACAAAGTTCCTAATTCTCTCGCTCTTATGTCAAAAGATTTATTTCTTAAAATATGTTTAGTTGACGTTTAAATTTTTTTTTTATCCACATTAAGAAAGGGGACCAACCATAAGTTATCAAGGGAGAAATAATATGATTCAAGGAGGTGAAGGTTCAAGTTTCCCTTTCCTAAAAATTTCCTTCCATTAGAAGCACATTTGTTCTCGTACTATGGTTGTTTTAGTTCCAAAATTTAGTTTGATCCAATTAAGCATTTACATGACATAATTTTATTTTATTTTATTTTATTTTTTGTGGACTCTATATTGGCTCGAATTCCTAGTCCAACCAAGAAATAATTGAAACCATTCTTAACAAAATTCAATGCTTAAATGAACCATAAGGACTTTAATTGAAAAAAAAATTGTTCCTAAACCATTATCACATATACTCTTGTTTCTCAATTAATTTACATTATTTCTTGGATCTCTTTTTGGCGTCACTTTTTTTAACATACAAAGTTACAAAAGTACTTTTCTAATGTCATGAAGAAGTATAGGATTGGAAGCACTATAACTACAACGTGAACCCCAAGTTAACCTCCTAATCAATTGAGGTTTACTTTAATTCCAATTGCACTTAAGGATATACACCTCAACTGTTTATGAGTTTAAGGTGAGAGGACATATTTATGATAAACAACCTTCATGAAAGACCAAGGTAACACATCTAGATGAAAGGAACTAAAGATTTTAAGTCATAGAATAACTATTTCACTCTCTCCATTTGTGTTGTCTTGGGGTCTCACAAGGAATTCATTTGATGAAAAGTATAAAAATTCTAGTTGTAACTTTGTAAGACTTATTAGTCCACTACGATACTAAGGGATTAGTATCTATACTTACTCCATTAATGGTAAGGTTACACCGCATAGTTGTTGCTTCAAATAAGGACTCTTAAGGTGACCTCCAAGGTGGTCTTCACCACTCATCACGTTGTCGGACCTGAAGAGAAGACACCCTTCTCGTGGTTACCAAAACTAGAAGGAAACCACATACTCCAGATAAAGTTGGACCATGTCGTTCCTAAAAGATGGGTTCACGAAAATGTCACTAAACATAACGACTATGATGGTAAACTCAAACTAGGGGTTTTATTTACCTAAACTAGGAGGTTCCATCGAGATAAAAGTTATAGTTCATTCTAGGGTTTCAATTTCATCTATGGTAAGAAGGATCACACATGAAGACATGTTATTCATGAATCTTATACTAGGGTTGAGTGTTTCAATTAAATATCTTTATTACATTTACATGGTAAGAATACAACACAATAATTAATTAATTTTTATTGAACACAGAAAATACACTACAATATATTAACTTCAAATTCATTTTCCATCCATATATCAAACCTTTTTACCATACGTAACTATGAATCAAATTCAACCTTTGATTAAATGCACATTTCCTAAGATATTCCTAAAACTAGCATCTCATACATATTATCAAATTTCAAATATAACATTTTTGTAACATGAGACTACATTATACATATATTCATTTTACAATGACCTATGTAAATTACAATAATAAACAATCAATTACACATCACCTTTTCGCCATAATTCTTACATCCTGTAAAACCATGTGAGCATGAAATCAGTGATAAATTGCTGGCATGGAATCCACCCTAATCTAACATAATTAATGTCTTTATTTTCCCATTTACATATAATTATAATTATAATTTTAATTCGAAAGAAAAGGTTTAGAAACACGTATTCACTTCATTTCATTTCACTTCATTTCGTAACTAAGGAGAAATAAAAAGAAGGGAATAGAGAGAAACACCATTTTGTCAATAGTTTTATTTCACATAACAAGTTACACTATAGAGTTTCAAACAGTTATTTACATGTGTCAAAAATTTTCCACGGTGGTTTAGTAACCCGATAGGCATCCTATAAATTTCTTTTTACATTTTCTTGTTAGCTACAAAAAACATTCAAATCAAGCTTGAAGGCTAAGAAATCACTTTCAAATGTTGTATTCTGAAGAGAAAACATACCAAAGGTAAAATTCTATGAGTCCTCCTATAAAAAAAGAATACACAGGAACTGATAGAATTCAGAATTGTCGAATGGTTTACGATCGGCGGCCAATTTTTCAATGTCATTGGTTGTAATTGGCTTGGTTGTAAATGATCAAAAGTTAGCTTGAGGTCTCAAAAAACCACCTACAAAAATAAAGCTCGATGGATGAAAATCCAACAAGAAATTTCCTACAAGTTCCCTTATATATGGAGAATTTTTTGGAGTCGAACGAAGTGAGAACTAACAGACGGGTTTCAAATGGCTACGGGTTTTCCAGAGCCACCGATCGTAATTGGTCTAGTGTGACCTAGTAAAAAATTGAGACTGGAAGCCTACAAAATTCCTTTTCCAAACTAACCAGGAATATGATTTTCCCTAACCGAAGGTTATAGGAAATAGTCTAGTAGAAATACTAGAGGTTTACGAAGGTGGGAAATCATTTTGTTGTCCAAAGACCAAATGGTGGGTCAAAATGAAAGTAAAATTTTCAATTTTAAGAGCTACTTAAAGTAAAAAAACAGAGTAACATGGCTCATAGAGAAATGGCGAAGAGAGCACAAATGGTCGATAAGGGTCAATCTAAAGTTTGATACGACTCTCCCCATAAGAAGGAGTACATATGAAACTTGAAACCTCTTTTGCGGGGTTCCGAAGTTGGTTTTGTGAGTTTCTGAACAATTGCATTTTTCTAACTTTGTAAGGTAGGCAAAAAAGGTTGTTTGATTTGATGACATCATCTAACGCTCGTAGATACTAGTAGATACAAGCACTTGATTAAGATACTCTGGTATCATTGTATAAGATTATGGTAGCAACCACATTTAATGTTTAAATTGAAAAATCAGTTTCATCAATCACAAGGTGTTGTTTTATTTCTTTACACTATTTAAATTTTGTTACATATCCATTTGTACAATTATCTAGAGGTTCAACTTTTCTATTATTTTGCAAATGAAGAACCAAAATTATGAAAATTATGAAAGAAAAGGTAAGGGAGACCATTCCTGTCTGTGAACGATGCAGTGAAAAATGGGATCCACGCATCTCCACCAGCATTTCATGAGCCTCCAAATATCCTTTAAGAATTACTTAAAATAGTTCAATTTTTTTCCTAGGCTCTCCTCCATTCAATCGTCTAGAAACAAAACAATATATAATACACATGCCATTTTCTGCCAGTTGGAAAGAGGCGGTGCAAATTATGGAGGCAACATTTTTTAGAAGCATTATATCCAACAACTCACTACCACAGAAAATTCTAGGTTGGTGGAAAATGACATAACCCACATCGTGTTCAGTAAAGCCCAGTGTTTTTGACAGGTCAATTTTAGGCTTCAACCGATCATCTACCATGCACACAAGAACAAATGGTTCTTTGAGAATGGTTTTCCTTACCTGGTCAAGAGTGAGCTGAGAATGTCTGAAGAATTGAACTGCCTGTTGGGCTTTGTCAATAGAGGTGCATCTAAAAGAGAGGGGTCATTGGTCATTACAATCATCAGGTGAGAGATGTAGATCACACCTTCCTTCATTAATAATCACTTCATGGCATTGTGTCAATGCTCTTTGTTTTGCTTTACTCCCTATGTAGAATGGGGTATGGTATTGCAAGATATTCTTAGTGAAATTTTAGAGAAAAAACATGCATTATGGTGGGTATCTGAGTGGGAAAAGAATAAATTCAGGAAATGGGTTGTGAATTGGAATTAGATTCAGACTGGGAATAAAATGAATCAGACAATGCTTGAGCTTGAACAAATGGAGACCCCCATCTATATAGATTAAAGTGAGAGGCACCAAATTAGGTGACACAAAGATGATAAGGGTAATATAGTATATAATAACATAGGCCATTCAAGTGCTATTATCCAAAAAAAGCTCACACTTATTTTTGGATTAACTAGCATCCTTTTTCCCCATTTTTGTGATACAACATTATTTTCATGCATTATAAGAACTTAAGGTCAACTAGAAATGTTTCTATTAGATAGGAAATTTCTTCCCCTTTCTAGAAATATAAAGAATTCCTTCTAACTCCTTATATTTTTAATGTTATAGGCCTTCAGGCCTTAGAAGGATTTTTTTGCCAAAAGTGGGCCGGCCGGCTTGGGGAAAACTTTTTGCCAAAGAGGAAAATTGTGGACCGATGGGGATGCAGGGGATAGTTTGGAACTTTGGCATTTTTCGCTAAACGATGCAATTTACAAGTGTGAGTCTGTGAACCTACAGAGAAATTAAAAGAAAAATACCTGAGGCCCGCAAAGGACACGTGGCCATGTTTCAAGTCAAAGCGGGAAGGAAGGTCACCGGAGTGACTTTGGTCTTTTGGATTTTTCTTGAAAAAGTGTAAAAGTTTAAAAGTAAGCTGAACCTCCGCCGACGCCCAGAGAAGACATGTGTCAGGCCTTTGTGAGCTGCAGGGAAATAGGCTGTTGTGAAAGTTCTAGAAATTTTCTAACTTTTGCAAATGGCATAGTTTACAAGTATGGCCCCACGTGCCTGCGGGATATTTTTTCGCCAAATGCAAAGTTGTAGAGCTGCGGGGGCCATGGAGGGTTTTTCACCGAAGTGAATTTTCGGGCCAGCGGGGTCTTTTTTTCACCAAGGAGATTTTAGAGCCTGCGGACTGTAATAGGTTTTGTGATTTTTTTGCAACATTTTGCAAAAGGTGCCAAGTGAATTTTGGGCTTGCGGATCCATTTTGCAGGACTAGTTTTTTCACCATTTTTGTGAGGATTCGATGCAAAATATTCAAACGGCCATATCTTTTGATCTAGGGCTTGAAATTCAACGATTTTGGTACCGTTGGAAATATCTCGACATCCTCTTTGCCGTGGAAGCTTCAAATTTGATTTTTGGTGAAGTTAGGTGGGTGAAAAATGTGAAAAAATATGCAGCACAAAAAATGTAGAACCAGGCTTCGAACTACCAAATTTAATGTGGTATGGCACGCATTTCTTCTTCTAGAAGCTTGAATGCATTGGGAAATGCATTTTTAGAGGCACACTTGAATTTTGGGGATCATTTTAATGAAATTTGTTGGTTGGTGAGAGAAGCAATTCAAATTCTCTTTTTCCCTCTCTCTCATTCTTCTTCTATATGTTATAAACACTTCTCTTTTGAAAAGCAGACATTCTGGGTGTGGGGAAACTCTTACAAATTTGTTTCCCGACTCCATTTTTGAGCTGCAAACCTTCTCCTATGCCTGGAAAGTGTATTTGTGCCTCTGAGTAGAAATGTAATGGTCTGTGCACATTCTAAAGCAATAAACTTGTGCTTTTGTCGTGTTATTCAACCCTTTCTCATGTTTTATTGTTTCCCCCATTCCTCTCCCTTTCAGATCTATTTTTTGTGCATGTATTTTATGTTTGCAGGTGCTAGATGTTGTGTTTCATGGAGACTTGGAGGTGGATTTGGATCTGGGTCTTTGTCACTTCTATCTGACCTCCCCTAACTCCATCTTATTTTTATATTCTCCCTCATCAGGATATCTTCACTTACTTTTCTGGTGTATCACCACTTTATTGTAGGCTCTATTTTTCTTATTCTCACTTTTTCCATGTCTCCTTCGAAAGCTAGATTAGCATTAGAATATTTTTCCTGCACTGGATTAGGCTTGTGGGAGGTATTTTAGGAAGAGGAACCAGCCTTCTCTGGAGGATCATCTAAAGTTTGTAAGCCCCATAGCTTGAGAGATGATCCAATTTTATGCAAATCTCATCGGATGCCCCATTATCAAACAACAAATCTGGAAGACATCTGAGGGTGTTATGATTTCTCCCTAACATTTTTTGGAATGCCTAGTGGGAGTCTGGGGTTAGATTTTTCAATCTTTTTAAAGTGTCTCAGTATAAAACAAAAAATCTTAAGCCACCGTGCTACCACCTAGCAATTTTTCCACATCTGGTGGGACCAAGAGGTATTCATCTTATTTTATCAAGTTGATGTGTTCTTGGTGAGATTAAAATTTTGGAGGAACATGCAAAGCACATCTAGCGAATCCATCTAGTTGAAAACCCATCTCTAAAGTTGCAGACCTTCCTTCCATCCATTTCCATCCATTTTGTGTCCATCTCTTTCATCTTCTTCAATTCCATGAAGTTGTGCAATTGTGAATTCATTCCCAATCTTGGAATTCTTAGTTGCAAGTAGCAGCAATGAATTCCACCTCCAATGTATTTCTCCAACTCCTCCAGATTAGCATTATGATCAAATCTAGAACCAGTATTCCTAACGCATATGAGAAGTGCCAAAACTAGTTTGGCTATGGGACATATCAGGAACAAGGGTATGCATACAATGACAACAAGTCAAATTGAGAATGTGGAGATACAACCAGAGGAGATTCAAAGAACTGGAGGCTATCATGGTTTAGTCAAGGTCTATATTACAAATGAAGGCAACAAGAATTGGTTACATGACACCCTTGTCCATGGGAAGGCCCTTCTTTCCAAGAGCACCTACAACCCTTGGGAGAAGCTTGACTTCATGGTTGAAATGCAATCTTAACTCGCATAGTGGGTAGAGGAGATTGAAGCACATGAGTAGAGTGTGAGACAACCCTTGTCAATGGGTAAGTCAATCACCACCTTCCTTGTCCTTCATTTTTTCTCTCCTCCCAAGCTTTGTCATTTTAGCATGGTCAAGATTCAAACCCATTGTCTCCGCTTCCCCATAGTGGTTATTTCCCTTCTCCATCCCCTAGTCTATCATCCCCACCCTCAGTTCCTCTTCCCTTTTCCCCTTCCACAACCGTATACCCCTCCACAAGAGCCAAACACAATACCTTCTCATCCACCAAAAACAATAGCAGAACTAATTGAATCCCAACGTACCCCTCCTCTTGCATCCCCAAATCCATGTTGGGCAGAAAAGAATTAGAAAACCAACCAAAGGCAGAAAGAAGAAGAAGATAAATAGAGAAGAAAAGATCAAAATCTTGGTAAGCTTGGCTCTCAAATTTGGGGATAACAAAGATCCCCCTTGTTGGTTTAAGCCATAGGAGGGTCATAATTTGAAGAGCCAGTGGTGGGCCAAGGCTAATTTTGTGACAGCAGTAGGACAAGATGATCAACAATCTATTTGTTCTGAATGTAGTGTCTATTTTGGCACTTTGATTTGAAGAGAATGTTGATCCCATTCGAGCTACACAACCAGTCCAAGCAAGGGAAGAAGAAGCTACTCCAAATCCAAAAAGGGAGTAGTGCATTCTAGCTATGGAGGAGAACCATACAATTTCAAAGGCTTCAAGCACAAAGAAGGCCACAAAAGAACCTTCAGTTCTTCCTTGCACTTCATCCCCTTTGAGCTCCAATGTTGAAGAAGAGTTTGATATTTCAACCTTCTTGTTTGAGGAATGATGGGAACCATTGGTGAGAAAGTTACAGATCAGGAAGACACCATGGAGGAGGTTGAACACAAGTAGCAGGGCAAACAAGGAGGAAGGATTATCTGTCTAACTTGGGAAAGTTTTCTTTAATGGAGAGGAGCCCTATTGAGATCACATCATTTGCTCCTACCTCATCCACCTATCAAGCACAAGTAGTCCACTACCTTGGAGGAGAGAATTCAATTGCAACAGCCTGTACCTCATGAAAAACCCTCTGAAACCAAGGTTGGAAGATGTAAATATTACATGTTCTTCTTAGGAGATGGAAGGGAAAGAGTAGGATAATTTCATCATCTCTTCCAGGCCATCCACCCAAGAAGGTCTATAAGAAGACTCTATTTTTGGAGTTAAATTTCAAAGCAATGGGAAAAATTCATGGATCATACCTTGCCCAATTAGGTGCTTGGGCTTCTTTAGAGTTAAGGAAGAAGCCAAAAACTAGTCATGCTTGCTTCTAAGCATGAGGATGAGTATCAAAGTACCAAGGATTCAGTTGCAATGCCTATTCAGTCCAAATAAAGAGAAAATAAAAGAGGTATCTGTCTCTCCTTTCCAGTTTATACCTAGATGATTTGGGTAGAGGATCAGCCTCTTGCCATTTTTTCACCTCATAACAATAGCCATGTTTAGCGCCAAATCATTTGCATGGCTTCCCATTGTAAGAAAGGGAAGCTACTTGTCCCCTGCTAGTTGTAGGATTTGTTTGAGCTCCCTTTACTTTTGGTTAACATAGAGTAGATAGGTTTTCTTTTAGTAGAAGAAGTGCTTGTACACACTCTGCATATCCCACTTGGGGTATGTATGATTTCTCAGTTTTTTACATAGTGTTTTTTTGGTTTTTTGTTGCTCTGGCATAGTGCATTAGACATAGTCTTTTGGCAAGATCATCTCCGTTCCAGCAGTTTCCAAGTGGCTCAGGGATAAGATTTTTTCTAGTTCTAGATCAGAAGTGTTTTTATCAGGCTTAACTCCATGGATTCTTCAAGGCCACTGATCACTTCATCTAGTAGGCAGATGTCCCCTGTGAGTCACCAATTTTTTATCCAAAATAAGCTCACACCTTATTTTTGGATTAAACTAGCATCCTTTTTCCCCATTTTTGTGATTCAAATTGATTTTTCATGGATTCTAAGAACTTAAGGTCCCCTAGAAATGTTTCCATCAGATAGGAAATTTCATCCCCTTTCCAAAAAATATAAATAAGTCCTTCTAACCCCTTATATTGTGCAAGTTACGGGCCTTAGAAGGATTTTTTGCCAAAAGCGGGCCGACTGGCTTGGGGATTGACTTTTTTGCCAAAGGGGGGAGAAGTTGTGGACCGGCAAGGCTATGGGGGATAGATTTACACTTTGGCATTTTTTCGCTAAATGGTGTAATTTACAACTGTGAGCTTGTGAGGACGGGGGAGAAATGAAAAGAAAAATGCCTAAGAGCCCGTAAAGGACATGTGGCCATGTTTGAGGTTAAAGTGGGAAGGAGGGTCGCCGGAGGCACTTTGGTCTTTTGTATTTTTCTTGAAAAAGTGTAAAAAGTTTAAAAAGTAAGCCACACCCTCCGCCGACGCCCAGAGAAGACATGTGTCAGGCATTTGTTAGGTTGTAGGGAAGTGGGATGTTGGGGAAATTCTAGGAATTTTTGTAACTTTTACAAATGGTGTATTTTGCAAGCATGGGCCCCGCCATCCTGCTGGAATTTTTTTCACCAAATGCGATGTTTTAGAGCTGTGGGGCCTTGGAGGGTTTTTTGCCCAAGTGAATTTTTGGGCCCCGCGGGGTCTTTTTTTCGCCAAGGTGAAATTTGACCCTGTGGAGCTACGGGAGGTTTGGTGATTTTTTACAATTTTTCACAAAAGAAGCAAAGTGAATTTTGGGCATGTGGATCCAATTTTATAGGACTGTTTTTTTTTTCACCATTTTTTGTGTGGATTCGATGCAAAATATTCAAACGGCCATATCTTTTGACCCAGTGCTTGAAATTCAAATGATTTTGGTACTATTGGAAATCTCTCGACATCCTCTTCAGCATGGAAGCATTAAATTTGAATTTTGGCAAATTTAGGTGGGATAAAATCGTGAAAACATCTCCGAACACAAAAAATGCAAAACCATGCTTCCAACTAGCCAAAATTTAATGCGGTATAGCACCCATTTCTTCTTTTAGAAGTTTGAATGCATTTGGGAAATGGATTTTCAAAAGGCACCCTAGACTTTTGGGGATCATTTTAATGAAACTTGTGGGTTGGTAGAGAGTAGAAATTTGAACTTCTCTCTTTCCCTCTCTCTCATTCTTCTTCTATATATGTGTAAACACTTCTCTTTTGAAAAGGAGACATTCCTCCATTACGCTTTATCTCTGAATATGGGGTTTCAATACAGCCTCTGGTGTATGAAAGTTCCCTTGTTATGTGTGTTAAATGTAGGGCTATCAGACGCAATGTTAGAGAGTATCTACTCACTCAAGATTGGAAGAAGAAATTACATGGATGCCCATCCCAGGCTAATGGTCCTATTTAGATGACGCTTGACTTGTAGGAAAGAACTTTGGAGTCAATTGAGAAAGAAACAGGGGATTCTGCACTACTGGTGACTTCTCTAGATGTGGGGAAGGTAAAGGTGCTCAAGGATCATCAAATAACTATGACGCAGGTGTGAGGGGCGGATGACCCTATTATTTACTACAATGATTCAAGTCTTTCGCCAGTGAATGCGTTGGTCAATCTGATAAAGGCATCACATAACAGACAACTAGATGACATTGTTGATGCACTGGAAAATGATGAGGAAGACAGTGTTGATGCGCTAGAAGATGAAGACGATTCCAATTTTGAAGATGTGATGGAAAATGATGACGTATGCCCAAGTGTTGTCGGATCTCCTACCTCGACATTCGCTGGTTTGCCTTCTTTACCTTTCAATTGTTTAGGGCTTCATTATGATGAAGAATTTTTTACTTTACCACAAGATAATTTAGTGGATTATTTTGAAGAAAGAAGATGGAAACGAGAGGAAGAAAGATTTTATAAAGGAAAATTGGAAGTTTCTTTGAATTTTTATAATGTCCCTGGTTAGTTATACAGTTCTTCTAGTGGATCGACCCCCATCCGTCCTTATCCAAACTCCCTAAAAATCATTAAGGTTTGGGAGGGCCCAAGGTATAAAGACTATATGAGGATGAATTTTTGGCTCACATAAGGAGCCTGAGGATCCGCCCAATGAAATTGGTTGGAATATTGTCCACCATAGTAAGTACAAGCTTAGGTGAATGTCGATTTTTCTTTTTCGATCCTTTGTCACTACTGGGCTTCTATTTTGCTGACTTTATGCTTATATTGTGCCTTCTTCAGGGTTTTTATGTACTTTTTTGGTCTCATGCTGACTATTTGGTTGTTATAGTCATGTTTTCTCTCCTTTTGGTTTTGTAATGTTTTATCTGGGCTTTTGTCTCTTTGTATCTGGGTAGGGTCCCCAGCCAAAAAACCTTTATCTTGAATACAAAAAGAGAGCAAGTTCTATAGCCAATTTTTTGCAAAAAAAAAGAGAAGGGAGATGCTAAGGAAAAAAAAATGCACAAAAAAATACAACACATGGATGTTTACTTGTGCACAATAGTATAAAAAAAATTAATTATAGATTCATGGATAGCAAAATAGACAACAAAAGTCATACAAAGCATGCATAACACCAAGTATTGTTATATTATTATTTTTCTATTCTTACTTAGATAGTTCAATTGAGATTTATTCTCCACAACTATTATTTTCTCCTTCTTTTTTATACTATGTTCTCGTCAAACACATATGGTTCTCCAAACTACTGGTTGTTCACTTTTGGGAAAATTCAATTCCTTTTTTTTAGTTGCACAATTTATCTGGAATTGTTCTCTTTTTGTCTAAGTTGCTCTCTAAACTCATAAAAACCTCAGGGAAATCAATTTCCCTCCTATTTTGTCTTGTTCTAAAATCCAACCGAGAGAACAATCAATATTTAATGTGCATTTTTAGAATGTAGGTTTCAGAATAATATAACAATTTGGGCATTGCACAAGACATGCATTAACTTCTAGTGATTGGGATTACTTTTTCCAACATAGAAATGGACTATTAGATTGTTTCTTTCAACTAATTAGAATAATAAAATATCTATAATTTTAATTGAGTTGTTTTGGAATCTTTTTTCATTATTTTTAATTTTATTTGATGAGGAAGAAACATCTCTATTCTTTTGATACATTTTACACATATTATTATTGCGTGCACGAATTTTGTATACTTTATATTAATGTTTGTAAAATATTATGTTAGTAGAAGTGTTAATTACATTGTTATATCACCCAATTAGAATAAACATAGTATTAGATTTGAATGTTATCACAGACAAAACCTACCAAACAAGTATATATAATCAAGCAATCCATTTCTTTAATGATTAGTTAACTGGGAGTGTTACAGACTTGATTTGATTCGGAAGAGGTCAAAAGTGTTTTGATTCAATATTCAATGCAATCGCAGTCGTATTTAATACATATACAGCGGCGTAGCCTTCAATGAATAAAAGAACAGATGTAAAATTAGAAAACGATACAGAAATTGGTGTGTTGGGGCCGGCGTTGCATTGGAATTGATGTCTAGCGAGGGCATTCAGCGGGAAGGCCCTGTGGAAACCTTTTGGTGTCAGAACAGTAGTCATAAACCATGTAATTCTTGCGCACCCATTCAAGCTTCTGCTGCTCACTCGAATCCAATGCCTGTTCAGCGTACCATGAACTTGCAGAGCAATCAGAGGAAGCAGTGCACGCCTGTGCATTAAAATTTTGGTAGGAGGCAACGAAGGGGGCGTTGCTCCAATCTATCTTCACTGCACCTCCTCTGGTTGCCCAATTGTCCGCGTTCCACAGGCTCGAATATATTCTCATTGCTTGATTTTTAGGGTATGCCACGCCCAAACTCTCGCTGTTGTTAAACACTCTCACCGGAGTTCCATCGACAGAAAATCTGCAGTGCCAATGGCCATGACATTTATAAGGTAATTGCAACGCCCAAGCTGGTAGAAAATAATTAACAGTGTCGAATTATATTAATGGTAAGTAGTTATAGTAGAGTACTTACACAATCTGTTGGGGATTCCAGAGCACAGAGTAAGTGTGGAAGTCTGCAGTTGGGTCAAACCAGAGGTAGAATTGCATTTCGCGATTGCCCAAGCCTTGAGAAAAGACGTTAGTGTGCATAATGTAGGGATCTCCAGACAGGTTTCCCAGGAACTCAAAATCTATTTCGTCGTGCTTATCCCCTTGTGACGACAGCTGCATCAATATTTTTATTAGGGAATTTGCCAAACCATTTAGAGCATGCAATACCAGGTCAAATTAATTATGACTAAATAACTTACATAGTAAGCAGTTACAGTGCCTGCCGAGTTGCCGGGCACCAACTTGATTTGCATATCGATTTTGCCAAACAGATATTCATTCTTGGATTGGAATCCTGAACCTGATTGAGCACTAGATATGAGGTTGGGCATAGATCATTGCTAATTGAATAGATGATAACTACACACTAATCTAGTGCAATTAAAAGAAATATGTAATATGTACCTGAGGACTGGTCGAGAGTAAGCTGCAATTGCTGCCCGTTGTCCACAATTTTAGCGTGATCGCTACCCCACGAGATTTCAAAGTCGCTGTTAAAACTCGCAGAGACTGCATGCTGCAAAATTGCAAGGTGGGTAAAGACTAAGCATAACAGGAGGAGGAGGAGCGCCATTAACGTTATAATACCAAGTCCAACGATTTCTCAAGCTGTCAAAGTGGAAATCAGACACTATTGTAATTGTTGTTAACAATGTAGAGAGGCAATGGGAAATACAAGGAAGAGCGAAGATATATATACACATATGCGTGGATTCCCAAGGTATATATATACATATACTGGGAAATTCAGACAAGTCCCACGCGTTACGCGTTTTTCCAATTCCGGTGTTGTACCGCAGTTTACAGCTATTTGGTTTTTCCAATCATGAAGCCGTCAAAGTCTACTGAAGCAAAAGCATACAAGTTTCCGCGTGACAGAGGTGCCATAGCTGTCTCCTGTTTCTCTCTATGTCCGATGATGTGACGTAAGCGTATGCGTATAAAATTAGAACTGCACCTACCCAACGCAGACGCACCCTGCAAATTTCAATGATCGGTTATGCAGGAAGGTGATGTTAAATGGCCGGACACTAATGGACCCATATTTTGTCCATAAAAGAGTAATGGTTTGATATCATCTAACAATCAAACCTTTGCTTTTTGCTTTTTATTTTTTTTAATGATGTTATCATTTTAGTCCATATTAGTTATCATTTTCTTAATTTGGCACTTTTGAATTTCCTTAATGTTCTCTGCAAATGAACTGTTTGTTCCCAGTGTCAAAATGAAAGAAAAATGGTCTCAGTTTTGTCTATTTCACAAGGATGTTTTGATCCAACTTTTGGTGGATTTCAATTTGTAAAACTCCATAGATCTGAAAATGAGTTTTTATTTCAGAAAAATTTGTCTAGGTATTAAAAAATTGTAGAACACAAATTGACGCAAGGTTGGATTCATTTCAAAGGCGTATTTGAGAAGGAGTTGGTGTTTAAATTTCATGGCAAATGGACATGGGGTTTCAGAGATATCAGCAAAACGGGTTTTGGCATGGAGGATGTCTAAAGATATTTTCACACCATAACAACATTAAAAAAATAATGGTGGGTAAAGAAAATAAAAATAAAACACAAAAATAATGGCCAAGTATGAAGTTATACATTTTTCAAGTTTATTTTCCTTCTCACTAGATCTGTTTAACTCACATTAAACTCAAACTAGCCAACCCACATCTGGTGAGGCTGGAGGTGTGGTTACGCCATAAAAACTAGGGTAAAAAGGGAAAAATTTACATAAACCTCTCCAAAATTCAGCATGAGTGCGGCTCTCATGAGGAGGGTGTTTGATTTTGTGAAATGGTGAGTTTAGAATTCCTTTCTAACACCCCAAGTCATCATTTTAAGTGATGAAAAGTTACCTCCCTAGGGGGAGTGCATTTTTGTGTCCTCATGTCCCCTTATCTTGTGGGACACATGAAATAAGGTACATAGAGCCTCTAAAAGGCCTCCATGGTTTTATATGTCATTAAAAAGTGGTCTAACATCAAGTTAGGTGACTTTATAACATCTTCTAAACACTTAAGTTATCACTTTAATGAACGCAACCAACTCCTGCATAAGGGGATCAATTTTTGGTGTCCCGCATATCCCATTGAGATAAGGGACAAAGTGACAAGTGACATCAAAACTTCAAAGCTTTGGTCAAAGTTGATTGGTTAAGGTGATGTCATCAAACACGACATGAAAATAGACTAAGGAGTGGATTTTCAAGACCAAGAGCACAACATGGAGTTTGGAGGGCCATAAGTTTAGGATTTTGAATTGAAAGGACCCACTAATTAATTCCATTACTACAATTTTCAAGACCTGATTCAACTTGTAATTTTTGTTATCATTCCACTTACCTCTTTCTCCTCCACGTTGCCACCAGAGTCTCGAATGTGTATGAAAAAATACAACAAATATACCATGAAGAGGTCTCAATGTACTCCACTTTTTCATTTATTTAGGCTTATAGCTCTTCTCGGGGTGTCCAAAACCTTTTGAGTAATTTCCACTATGTAGAAAGACTCTTGTGTTGCACTACTGGAAAAATTTACACATTTTTCATACTGCCATAATTCTGTCTTGATTGTTGAAAAATGAAGTAGGATATATTAGATTTCTAATGTCTATAATCAAACTTCCCAAGACCTCCCGAGGCTTCCGAAGACCTTTGAGAAAGGTCACTATCTCCTTTGAAACAAGCATTTCCCAGTGCTTTATTCAAATGATCCGGTTTTACATGAAATTTTCTTGAGCTCTCATGGATCCAAAGAAACTTCCAAAACTTCCTTGGATCATCTCATTACTCTCCAGAAAAACCTCCCAGTGGTTTTTTTCCTTGCATTTAGCTTCCAAGGGATGTCCTCATGTGACAAAAATACCAAAAATAACCCTTTTGTAGCCTTGCATTTAGGTACGCTTCTTCTCACATGAAATAAACTTTTTAAAAAAGTTATTATATTCCTCTTAACAATAATGAGTGTGATACATTTGAAATGTTGGTCGAAGGAAAGGTTTACATTGACTAAGAAAGTGAATTTCAAATGTGGGTTTAGTTGTCATGACCAAAATTTTAAATTTTGCATGCAATACATTTAGCATGATAGAAGTATGTGTGTTTGTGTGCGTGTGTGTACACATACATGCATATACAATATTTTATCTCATCATCATGTGGGTTTTGTTATTTTTGTTATTGGCTATGCAAGATCTGAGATAAGATAGGTTTTCCTATACTTGATTGTAGTGTGGTGCCTGACATAAACAATTAAAAAATAAATATAAAAATTAAAAAAAAATTAGCAAGTGGACGAATGGTAGTCTTTGTCAGTATGGCATGGGAAAGCGGTTGAGTCAATGGGTTTGGTGGAGGCCTATAGAAGTTTTCTGGCAAGCTCATGGGCTTGCTCCCAGCCTATCGACTTGTCATTTTCCTTGCACAAAAATACAAACACTTTTTTTGAGATCCATAGGAAAAAACAACGCTGGAACCCTTTTCAAAGTTGTAATTTAGTAGTATTGGATAGTTTCAGTGATGTCAGATATGTATGGAATTGTGGAAGCATGCAGAATGAGGCAGAATGGACTACAACGATAGCAGGATTTGTACATAATGGGTTTATTTAAAAGGCCTAGATATGTTCAAGAAAATGGAGTCACCATGTGTAATACAGAGTCCAAAACAAAAAAAAACTTTGACAACACCCTCCTAACTTGTGTCAAAATGTGAGCTCTTGTTTTTAGTAATGTTGTACCATTTCTTTGACCATGAATGCCATTATGGATCTCCATTTTGTATTTATTATTTTTTTCCTCTTGGTTAAGATATGCTTCCAGTTCCATGGATATGATGTCTGCACTTGCAATTTGGGATGACTTGGTGTTTATTCCTTTTTGCACAGTTCTCGACCATTACTCCCAAGATTTTCGAGTTATGTACCATGTTTTCCCAAGGCTTGGATGTGTTGCATATTGGACCTGGGTGGGTGTGAAAATGCGTGTATTGGGGTTTCCTTTCTTATTTACCATATAGAGTTTGGGCATTTCTTAATAACCCATATCTAATAATTGGGATTTTGATTCCTTCGTTTAGCCTACTCCTATAGATGCTCGGTCATGCTTGTTTTGGAATTCCATGTATTCATTTGGGTGCTCGTTGCTTGACTATGCTGATTGTTTTCGAAGGGGCGAGTTTTGCACTCAAAGATCATTATAACCAAATTTTCCTCATGAGTTCATCCTGTTATGTTTTTTGTTTGATTCAAATCAAATATGCTGAGGGTTTTCTCATTGATCATCCCAACACTTAGAAAAAGTTGATCGAGATAATTTAACTTGGCACGCTAGAGAGGTGCTCAATATTTCCATACCACACTTGACGATCCATGTGTTCACCTTTGTGGCTCACCGTTTCATAATCTGGAGCCCACCAGAATTATTAACTGAATTCAAGAAAATACAAAATGGTGAAGTTGTGGATGATTGCAGACTGTTTCACGAAATGTTAAAAGAGAGTTAGATCCTTGAAGAGTGTGATTGAAATCGTGTGGATTACCGCATACCCACTTCACTCATTGCTCTTAGGCATAGTTAATTTCTCCTTATCTTTCATAATTCTCGTACTTTAGTTTTTCTCATTTGCAACAAAATATAATTTTTAAAACCTTAGGATTATCATAACTTTAATTTTTTTATATTAACTTGTTTGCAAAAAAATAAAATGTCATATCCTAACTCACATAATCAAAATAACCCTTTGTCGTCAACCATGAACTTAAACCCTCATTTTAAGGTGATTTATCAAACTTCCTGACCAGACAACATTACTATAGTACCCGTTTTTATTGACAAGTTGAAGTTGACTTCTCGGTAAATATGTTGACCATTTCCTTGTTTAAATAGATAAATTGTGATTTTTGAAGACTCGCAAAGCCACCTTCGTAACTATGGAAAGGGGATGTTAAGATTCCTTCGTGTACCTTGTTTTGGGAGGACACACTTTAATCTTTGGATCAACCCCAAATGATAATTTGTGATCTTTTTGACGCCCTTTTAGGTGCCCTGTTACACCGTTTTATAGTTGTAGGAAGATGCTAAAATTGAAAATTTGGCTTTCATTTTTAACCGCCATTTGAACCCTGAGACACAAAATGCTTATCCGCCTTCACAACCCTATAGTTTTTTTCCTAGACAATTTGTTAGAACCTTTGGCTCAGGAAAATCACACTCCTGGTTAGTTTGGAAAAGAGGTTTTCTAGGCCTCTGGTCATAGTTTGACTAGGTCAAAATTGGACCAATTATGGCCGGTGGCTCCAGAAAACCCGTCGCCATTTGAATCCCATTTACCAGTTCTCAGTCCCGTTGACTTTTAAAAATTCTCCATATATAAAGGAACTTGTAGGAAATTTCTTGTTATGCGTTCGTTCATTGAACGATAGTTTTGGACGTGGTTTTCTGATCCCTCGAGCTAACTTTTGTTCATTTACAACTAGGTCAATTACAATTGATGGCCTTGGAAAACTAGCCTCCAATCGTAAATTATTCACCAGTTCTGAATTTCGTGAGTTCCTTTGAATTCTTAGTGTATAGGAGGACACATAGAAACAAACTCATGGCGTATTTTCTCATTGGAGGAAAATATTTGAAAGTGTTTTCTTAGCCTACGAGCTTGGATCGAACGTCTTCGCAACTAGTAGGAAAACTTAAAAATAAATCTGTAGGACTGTCATCAGGTTACCAAAGCACCGTGGAAACATGTTGACACTTGTAAATAGTTGTCTGAAACTCTATTGTGTGACGTGTTTTGTGCAGTTAAACTTTTGGCAAAATAGTGTTTCTCTCTCTTCCCTATTTCTCTCTCTCTCATTTGTTAAGAAATGAAGTGAAATGAAATAAACACGTGTCTCTAACCCTCTCCTTTCGAATGGAAATTATTATTATTATGTAAATGGAAAATAAAAATGTTAATAATGCTAGATCTAGGTGTATTCCATGTCAGCGCTTTATCAATGATTTCATGCTCACATGGTTTTGAAGGATGTAAGAAAGATGGTGAAAAGGTGTGGTGTAATTCATTATTTATTATTGTAATTTATACATTTTATTGAAAAATGTATATATGTTTAATGTAATTCAAATGTAAAAAAAAAGTTTGTATTTGAAATTTGGTAATATGCATGAGATGCTAGTTTTAGGAATGCTTTGGGAAATGTGCATTTAATCATAGGTGCCATTTTGATACAGATTTCCGTATGTTAAAAAAATAAAAGGGGTTGGATATGTATGTTAATTGAAATTGAATTTATTATTTTATAGTGCATTCTCGTTGTGAAATTTATGATGAAATATCTAGAGGGTTCTGTTATTTAAATAAAAAATATAGAAAAGAAACATTAAATATAACAGTCACCCTTAGATTATAAATAGTACATATATACCCTTATCGCATGACCTTCTTAGCAAAGAAGAAATTTAAACTGTAAAATAAAATTAAACTTTTGCACTCGATGGAACCTTCTAGTTTAAGTAAATAAGAGCCTAGTTTTGAGTTGTTTTCATAGCCGGTATGTATAGTGGCATCGTCATGAACCTGAAGATTAGGTACGACATGGTCAAAATTTATCTGGAGTATGTGGTACCCTTCCAGTATTGAATATTTTGTGTGTGGTAAGGAGAATGTGTCAGCTTAAGGTCCAACTTACGTGTTAGGTGGAAAACATTGCTAACTACTCTTGAAAGTCACCTTTAGAAGTTGAGATTATGAATGAAGTTAATATTTAACACTTATTGTAGTCTCCCTCTAATTTTAGCCACATTAGTTTGCAAAACACTATCTTCCTAAGAGATAATTAATCCCCACAACTGAATTTGTCAATACTACACCTAATAAATGTAGTCAATAGATCATTTCTATAACTTAATAGTAAGTTTTCAAAACAACGACTATGTGGTGTAACCTTACCATATATCCAGAGTATGTAGAACTAACACCTCCTTAGTATCCTAGTGGAATACCAAGTTTTTTGATGTTAGATCTAAAAATTAACTTCAAGAATGAATGAATTCCTTGTAGGATCAGGATGACATAAATGGAGCTAGTGAAATAGTTGTGCTATGACTTAAAATCTTGTTAATGATCTATTTAGTTCCTCACAGATAAATGTGTTACCTTGGTTAATAACAACATAACACCTTGGTCTTTCCAGAAAATTGTTTAGCATTAATATGTCCTCTCACCTTAAATTCATATATAGTTGGGGCCTAGATCCTTAGGTGCAATTTGAATTAAACCAAACCTTTGCTGATTAAGGGGTTAACATGTGGATGGGACTTGTACATAACTCTTAGAAACTGGAATTGTATTTAAAATATGTTAACTTAAGCGAAGTGTTGAAACTTGAAATTTGGTCTCGTAACACCATGTGCCTAGTTGACCTTTGAACCCTAGTGAGAGACCTAAAACCAAACAAAGGAACGAGGTGACACTCTTATGATTTATGTCGTGGTGGGATTCAAGTGACATAAGTGGATTTCCTAGTTACAGCATGCGTTTAACACTGGTGTGTATAAGAGAAAAGAAATGGGATGTCTCGTGCTAGGTTACACTCATTGTTGTAACAAATCTAGTAGTGAAAAGTATGTTTTATTTTGTTTACAATTTTTATAAAACAATGCTAATAGTGAGACCATGGTGAGAAGTAAGAGTAAAGTATATAAGATTAAAATGATATTTGAGGTTAGGAATAATGTCACTCTTGGAGTCCTTATAACTCAATTAAACATTTCCATGTGATGCAAAGAACATGAATTTCCCTTCGTGAGATCAAACTTCGAGAAAAAAAGATATATATAAATCTAAATAAAATTTATTGATGTGGAAATGTTGAATGGATTCAACAAGTTATTGAACTATTTTAACTATGGTAGTGAAATAAATATACCGTCATCGAAGAATGTTTATGGGAAAAATGTATCTTGAATCTAAATCTCCCTTAAATCCTAAGATTTGTTCCTTGACATCACGTTAGATTCTCTTATATAGTAAGGGCAAAATTTAAACATTGAATGAA
The DNA here is from genome assembly GCA_019776745.2 of Taxus chinensis. NCBI lineage: Eukaryota > Viridiplantae > Streptophyta > Pinopsida > Cupressales > Taxaceae > Taxus > Taxus chinensis. The sequence goes on from CM034149.1 coordinate 887,390,155, forward strand.
TGCTTGAGAAGCATAAGCCTAACATAAGAATGAGAGAATTAGGAACTTTGTATGCAATTTAAAATATGGAAAATAAATATGTAAGTTATGGAGATTTTTGTAAGGGATAAAGAACCAACTTAAATGGTCGAACTGTAAGTTGAATACATGAAAATAATGTAAGAATCTGTAGGTGAAAAAAAAGGAGATAAGATAACATTATCCTTTTATAATAATGTTCTTGGAATGTTAATCGTAACTAAGTTGTAATCATGGTAATGATGTGTAGTGGGTTTTCCCATCCTTGGGTCCCTTTCTTATGGTTAGAACATTTCTAGCATTCGTTCATTAGGGAAAGTGGGGCATCAATATGTATATGGTGTTGTCATGTGTCTATGTGAGTCAATGAGTTATGTAAGCGTCTTATGCATTGTTGAGTTTCTCTACTTGGAGCCCTTATGTTGTTGTGTAGTGAGAAATGTAAGTAAAAAAAATATTCTACATTTTTTACTGTTGTATTTTTGTGTGTAAAATATGGGCATTACATTTGGTATTAGAGCGGAGGTTTACGCTCTCGAACCTCTAGGATAGATTGGAGTTGTGATGGTTTTTAATGGTGGTTGTGGAGATTAGAAGAGTAATGTGATATATGTTTTTATGTGACCATTGTTGTAATTGTGATATTATGAACACACATGTCGTGCATTTCACTTAGTGCATGTTTGTTATCATGTTGATGTGCTTGTGATGAGAGTATTCTCTCTCCTTTTTGTGGATTCAATGAGGAGTCTATGTTTGATGTGCTTCCTTTGTATGTGTGAGAAGAATGTTTTTATGGATGGCAGTGTGTTAGAGCATATTATAATTTTGTGATATGTAGTTGTGTTGATGCTTGTATGACAAAGATTGGTGTATGGTGGATTTTATTATATTGTAATGTCTCCATCGTGTAGTAACAAATTGTGTGTCACCATGTTACCTTGCAATTGATCATATGTTGTAATGTTATTCACTATTTTCATCGTGTGTATAATTTGTGTAATATGAGATGACTCGTGTAGTGAATTAGGGGCATATGGGGACTGTATTAACCCTATTGTATAGTGATTGCACCTTGGATATAGTATGTGGTAATGTGACGTATTGCAGCCTGTGAAATTAATTATTGTGTTATACCTTGTACATATACCATGCGTAAGATGTTATAGTTAATGTTTGTGAATCACCATTGTGTTAGTGATGTAGTTATGTGTTATGTTCTAAACCTTACACTAACCAACCCTAATGGAAATCGGTAAAATGTGTATGTTTGGACTGAGGAAATGTGTACCATTAGCCAGTAACTTGAGCTGAGTATGAGATACGAAGTGGAGTCTTATATAGATTGAAACTCCAATTTTGTTCATTTTGTATGTATGACACTTACTCAACAGGTGTCTTATATATTGTGTTTCATGGACACCTTAGGCTCAGTAGATGATGACATGTAATCTTTCATATCTCCCTATATAGTTATCATGTGGATTTAACCTAAGTGTAGTTATGACTATGTTGAACCTTGTGGTAGTGACGAAGGGATGATTCAGACAGAGATGATGACAATCATATTATTTGATATGATATTTTACAAGACGAGGTGTAGACACCTAAAATTGATTATCCAATCTGGTGTCCCTTGTGCGCGTTTGCTCTCTCTGGTAACCTGGGGCACGTTTATGTCACCACTATCCCCTTGGGATATTATTCGATTTGTGATTTAAACACCTATTCTAAGTTTAATTCACCCCATTATATCTTACCCGCGAGTAATTAAATATTAACTATTTAATTACACCTCTTCACATGTATCCTAACCACTTATTTACCCCATATCTATCCTATCCATGTGTCCCTCCTATTTCTCCTCCTCACAATCAAGCAGCGGGATATTTCCCGTATTTGAGGTGGAGGGATAACTCTTATCTTTCTAGAAATCACTCATTTTGGCCATCTCGGGATTTTGTTCCACGATCGGCGCCGACTGGTACGGTCGACGCCGATTTTTAGGAGCGGCGCCGATTATAAATAGAAGCCCAGAACTCAGTTCTGTAGAGGAAAAACACGCGCACGAACACAAAGGACAGACAGAGACAGATCGCGAAAGAAACACAGACCGTGAAAGAGAGAGAACGAGAGATCTTTGCGCATCTGGTGTCCACATTATCTATCAAATGAGAACGGATCTCGTCCAAATCAATCCCTGAGAGGAGCACCGTTACTCTGTTCTTATCACATCAACATCGCACATATCCATTGATCTTCTTGTGACTCTGTTCCTGCACCCAACATCAGTACAGTCTCTCCAGTATCTCTCCGGCTTCTACAGAACCAGCAGACATTAATGATCTTGCCTTCATTTTCTGATTTCCAAATTCTGTCGCACTTTGTCTCCGATCGACGCCGATCTAAATAATCGACGATGATTTTATCCAGTCGACACCGATTTTAAAAAGCGACGCCGATCTAAATAATCGACGCCGATTTTAACTAGTCGACGCCGATTATATCTAATCGACGCCGATCATCCAGGTAACACAAATCTAGCTTTTATTTCATAGTTTCCTATTTTCTGTTGCTTTCTATCTGCTGTTTAAATTCGGTTTTTATTACTGTAATCAGAAAATCTAGTCCTTACGTACATCTTTTATCATGTATGCTTCTCTGCTTAATTGAAAACGTAACTGACATCCGCCGAGGAAGCTTATCGCTTCCCGGACCCGCTTCTCGGGCAGTCCACCTAAATATCTTTTAACGTCGTCTTTTTCTGTCAAGCATCGGTGTCTTACAGGTTACTCGGATCTATTGTGCGAATTGCTCGTGTGCGCCCATCTTATCTACATCAACCTCCTTCTCCATCTACATCTTCGGATCTTGTCCATCAGGTATCGATTTTATTGGAGTTTTTCAGGGTTTTTGTGTTTAGTTTGGTGCATTAACTTGGACAGGTAACAAGCGCGAAATCCTTGATCTACATTCTGGCACAACCGGTGGGACACCAACCAAAGTCCCTTATTGGCAAGTTCATTTCTTTTCTAGTTTTGAGCTTTTTTCTTTTTCTTCACTGATTTCTATCAGTTCTGCTTGAACATTTCCTTTCATCGTTTTAATCTTGCTCTTTATGTGAAATTTTTATTTCCTTGAAATTTTTTACTTCCTTGAAATAGAAATTTCCGTTTCACCATTATCCGGATATATCTTTCTGGATTTTGTTTGCTGTTTGCTTAACCTCTTCTTGCGGAGCACTTTGCTTGTTCCTGGGATTGTTCGAGGGGAAGAGCTCAACAACGTGCTTTTTGAAGTCCACACACCTTGGAGAGCTAAATCTACAGGTATTCCTCTTTTACGGTGTTTTCTCCTTTTAAGGAACCAAAAAAAAAAAAAAATTCTTTGTTTGTTGTCTATCACATTCGAACATTTCAATTTTTTGGTGCTTAAAAAGAATTTAATCGCATTTGGGAAAGAATCTATTTGACTTGTCTTCATCGAAATCAAACACTTCGTTTTTAAGTGCTTAAAAAGAACCTTTTCTTTGTCATTGCTGCTGCATGTTTTTTATCTAGTTTTAATTAGGCTGGAAAATTGATCAAAATCGGTAGTGACACTATTTGATTTTTATTTTTCACCCTTGCACACAAAGCCAAAATCACTAGGTATAAAGCATTTAAACAAAAATTCCTTCCCTGGCCTCGCCTACTTGGAAGTGACATCCAAGAGGAAGAGCCTACGCGGTACTTAGGCCACGCTATAAATTCATGGAAGTTCTGGTATATATTGGCAAAGCACCCGACTCCCTTATCGCAGCGGTGTGTGAAGTGCGGGGGTAGGCCCCTATATCAAGCCACGTACCGGTCTTTTACTGAAGTGCCTTCAGGACTCCTCACCAAACATTCCCCAAACCATCCTTAGTTTGGCTATCTGAGTAGTTCCTGTTCTAAAAAGCCTTCCCTAATATTTTCTTTCTTAAAAGCATCAAAACTTAAAGGAGATAATCACCTGCGCTGCTTGAATTGTCTGTGCATTAGTTAGGTCAATCTTCTTTTCTGCGTGTTTATGACGGTCATCACTCGGTTACAATCTAGAAGAATGGCTCAACTGGCCCCTTCTTCTTCCGAGATTACCACTAGTGTGGATGTTTCGGCACCCCCCAAATCTTCCTCGGGACCGCTGTTAGTTGGTTCCCCATCCTGGTCATATAATCCTTTCTATCAAGCCAAAGCAACCCCATCACGTCCAGCTTCCCCTAGTCCTTCAGAAATATCATCTACTTCTGACTCAGAGTATGTTCCTCGCGGGGATCCTGAATTTCAGGCGCTCCTCGATCGCAATCCGGTAGCCCTCATGGACTACCTAGTACACAAGTCTATTCAAATATCTGATCAAGGACCACCAATCCAGCAAGTGTACGATTATTCTCGTGAACCATCCCAGGCCTTTGTAGAACAGTTAACATCATCTCTCTCGCCTCGAGCCACGGAGAAGGGCGGGGCCCCTGTGCCTCCTTTTTCTCTTCCACCGACCATATCGACTAGTTCTCAAATAGTCTTACCTATTCCTAACACCGCAGTTACCTCGAATATTCCACAACCTACTTCTGAGAGGTCCTCTGCCCTAGCTATAATGAGTGCATCTGCGCACCCGCATATTGCTGTTAATTCATCTATGCCCTCCATCGTGTCCCAAGGTCAGTACCCCTTTATGAGCCAACCCCCTCCGAATAGTCAGTTGGTTCCTGCTTCTCGTCCTCCAGTGGGTCTTTCTTCCAATGTTCCAGCAACAGTGACCTTCGCCCATCCTCTAGCATCAGCACCCTTAATGCCTAATCCGGCAGTAGAAAGCCTCTTTCAGGTCTTGTTCCCCAATGTGTCCAATCAAATCAGTACTCATGGTCCTCAATCTGTCCCGATTCAGTCAACAAGCATAGGAGTCCACCAATCACAGGCTCCATCCGTCATCCAACCTTCATTTTCTCAACCACTTATTATCTCTACAGCCTGCCTATACACAAGCTCCTTCACAGCAAATACCCCACCAGGTGTCACCCAGAACGCCTGGTTACTCCTCTTATCATCCTATCAATCAACAGATGAATCCCCCGTTGACACCTCAACAACATCCACCATTTGCTTCTTATGTAGGACATGCCAGTGTGCCTCCTCCTCAATCTGACGTGGTTCAAATTCTTTTCAAGAAAATCGCAGACTTGGAAGCCTCCACAAAAGGGGCTCGTCCTTCATACTCCTTTGAAGAAGTGTGTAATGAACCCATTCATCCCTCAGTGGCTTTTAAGCCTTATCCTCCCCAATGGGAACTTCCTAAATTTTCAAAATTTCATAGTCGAGAGGACCCTCAACAACATTTGCGAGCATTCAAACATGCTTGCTACCTCATAGTCCAGGATCAGGAGCTTATGCTCCATACTTTTCCTATGTCGTCTAGCAGGTCCTGCTTTAGACTGGTACAATAACATTCCTCAACATTCCTTGTTTTCTTTCTCTCAATTGGCCCAGATGTTTGTTGAAAACTTTTCAATAAATATCGCACATAAGATCTCGATTACAGATCTTTATAACATTTGTCAATTCGATGATGAGTCTATTGCAGACTTTGTCACTCGTTGGAGAGGGATAATCAACCAATTGTCTTTCTCCCTTCCTCAATCCCAACAGATCGAGTTGTTTACTCGATCTTGTGCTAATCACATTTCTTCCACTTTAAGGATCCAGACTTTTCACACCTTTGAAGAAGCCTTTACGATGGCACGCAAACTTGAATCTCGCGCCATTGAACAAGGGAAGTTAAAACTTCGCTCTAAATCTAAACCAGATTTTTCTCGGTTTACCAAATCAAATCCTTCCACTTCTAAAGACAAGAATCAGGGATCCACCAACGCTATCGTATTAAAAACACCACGAGCCGATACCACTTCTAATCAAACACCACGAAGAGACCCCTCATCTTCTCGAAAAGGGACTTCATCATCTCGATCCTTCGCTTCATTGGGGGAATCATATGCTTCTATCCTGAAAAAAATGTTGGAAGTCCACATGATCGAACTTCCCCCCATTAGGAATATTGATGAAAGCCAAGAACATCCATTCTGGTATAGGGAAAATGATTTCTGTCATTATCATAGAACCAAAGGTCATGACATCGAACGATGTCAGACCTTCAAAAATCTTGTCCAGAAATTCATTGATAAAGGCGAGCTCATTCTGGATAACCCAAATGCTCCCCCAAATCAGGCACTGGATGTTTTTAAACAACCTTTTCCTAATCATTCCCCGAACCATAATGCTTCAGAGTCTCAAAAACCAAACACTCATACTATCAGCTTCATCTCTACTGAAGAATCTTCTTCTAAAACTAAGCCATCTGCGAACACATCGACCGAATCAGAACCTCCTTCTGCTTCGTTAATCATTGGGATTCCACCATCTTCAGATAGCCCGTCTTTGAATATTCCAACATTGTTAGATACGGATTCACCTCTCTCTGCTTCTTTGTCTGATCTTCCATCCATACCCAAGACAGTGTCATCCTCATCTGTCTCATCGTCAGACATTCTTTCAATGCTCGAGGCAATTACATCCCTTCGAGTTTCCACTGCACGGATACATCTACTTCTGTTGCTCCCATTCTCGCTGCAACTATGCCCCTGGTGAACGTACCTATAATTGTGCCGACTTCGACGGAAGCGTCTTCGATTTTGACTCTTCCTGTCTCCTTTCCTACAGTAGTTTCACCCATAATTACTACACCAGAAGTAGTCCCTTCGCAAGGAGCTGCTTCTTCATCACTCACTTCTTCCATCACCAATGCTATCTTTGCCTATTAAGGGGAAATCAAAAGAAGTAGCACCAACACCTATACGCTCGGTTCCTGAACTTAGACCGAGACAACCGGAATCTAACATTGCATCATCAGTACCTCCCCATTTGCTTCCCCCAAAAAGGTTACAATCACCTTATGCCGTTGAAGTTGTCACCATCCCTGAAAAAGGAAAGCCCATATTTCGAACCATCAAGACTCTTGGTGCTTTCCCACAAAAATCTCTCTCTACGCCTCATAAAAGATTGGATTTGTCCGTTGAGAAGGCATCTTCTTCTACACACTTATCAAAACCATCATCTTCTTCTACAACACATTCTTCACCAGCACCTCGAAAAGTGGACTTACCTACTAAAGAGACGTCACCTCTTTTATCAGAATCATCATCTTCATTACCAAAAGCCAGGGCACCCTATGTTCCTCCGATTACACCTACTTTGGAAGCTTCTCCCTCATCTAAATCGACATCATCTAAATCATTATTAGTTTCGACCAAGCAGCCTCCCTTATCTTTGAAGACCACAACACTTGTCACATCTCCATCATCTTCAAAATCTATTTTAGGGGCTCCCCCTCCACCAAAATCAATCATGTCTCACTTACTTCCATCTCAAGTGCCCAAGACTGCTCCTCCAGATGTCCAAAAAAATAAGATGATCCCTAAAAAGACTGTCAAACCTAACATGCAGGTTCTTTTACCTCGGCAGTCTGTTAAAGTAAAAGAGGCACCTTCATCATCTCTGTCCTCATCTTCATCTACCGGGTTCTACACTGAAATCCTTCGCCAACTTATCCAATCTTCATCCATATCTCTTCCTCTGATTAAACCCTATAACCCTAAAGGAGTTAAACCTACCTGGTTTAACTCTGATCTGATTTGTGCTTACCATCGTACCCCGGGTCATGATACTGAGGGATGTAAAGCTCTTCAATCTGTCGTCAACAACCTTTTGGAAGAAAGTGATCTTTTGCTGGAGGAGGAGAAACAAGTATCTCCTATCATCTTAGCTCCATCTGAGCCCCAACGATCCACTCAGAACTCTAGTGATTCCACTCCAACTGATCTTCCACCTTCTCAAATTGACACAATCCATATCGCCACTAGAACCCAACACTATGATAATCCATCTTCATCTATAGCATCTCGACCACGGGTTGTCATTTCTGCAGCCCCCGAAGGAGTTCCTCCTTCCTCATTAGCCCCACGACCTCGGGTCTCTATTCGTGCTGCACCTCGGGCTCAAATTCCGTGTCAGTTGAGGAGAGTGTTATGAAACAACTCACCCAGGCTCCGGTCAAAATGTCTCTTTTTGACCTCATTCAATCCTCTCCACAACATCGCCAGGCTCTGATTGATAATCTGCGTCGCATCGCGGTGAATTCAGATGAGCCCCAGCCCTTCGAGTTGGTTGTTGGTTTGAATAGACCATCAACCGCCATTTCTTTTGAAGATTCAGAAATTCCTCCTCTTTCTTCAGAGGATTTGGAGGCTCCCCTCTTTATCACAGTCCAAATCGACAACACTACATTAAAACGCGTTATGATCGACAGTGGAGCTGCACTCAACGTCATCTCCTCACACACATTCGAGCAACTTAAGTTACCAAAGAACGTAGTGTCACCCCCGCCTTTCGCCCTTCGATCATTTAACGATCAGCTAGCAGTTACTTTAGGAACTGTGGTCTTACCCATTCGAGTAGGTAAGAAGCTGCTTCACGAACTCTTCTACATTGTCGAAGGAAAATTCCACTATAATATGATCCTCGGACGCTCCTGGATTCACGCGATGCATTGTGTCCCATCCACCCTCCATCGATGCTTAAAATATCAATATGAGGGCAAAATATATACTCATCCAGGAGATCCTTTTCCTTCCGCACAATGCGACATGACCACAAGGTCTGCCCCTCTAAAGGAAAATGCTTGTTCTCCTGACGGGGCCTCATCTTCTTCCATACCTGCAACCAAACTACCGGATTTACAAAATCTAGAAGAGACATTGCAGCGTTTCTCACTGGGAGAGCTTCCTCTCTTTTCTTTTGACGCCCATCTCAAACCTAGTGAGTATGGTAGACCAGACAAACAACCTGAATATCAACCAGGTCTCGGTCGCATCGTCACCATTGGTCTGCCCAATCAACAGACTAATTTCATCTACGGTGGTCTTGATACACCTCACTATCGCCCAGATTCTCCTCCTAGGACCAAACCTTACTTAACAGGGTTCGATTATCTACAGAATCCCACGTTTGCAAAAACTTATTTATATCGATGCGCGTGGAAGGGTTTTGGCCTGGGAAAATATGAACAAGGTGTGCATGACCTCACATCCATTCCTACTCTCATGCCACATCAAAAATTTGGTTTAGGATTTAAACCTCTTTCAAAAGCCACCATCACTATTCTCGATGAGCCTCTTCCTATTGAGGAACCATCTTCTCCCGCTAAGTCAGAAGCATCACTCGATGTGGACGATGACATTTCCATCCCACCTAACTTTTTTTTTTTGATCAATACCATTTCCTTAGGGCCGCTAGCCTATAAGACTAACAACAGGTCCACTTCCATACCGTTAATCTTCCCTGAAATAGTTGGAGACGACTCTCCTACTATCAACACTATCCACTGTGCGGATGATGATTCTGTCCTCACCTATCTGGGGGCAGAGGATTCATATCTTCCCAAGACTATTCCTTCTGACACGTCTACGCTTCTCAACGAAGCCACTGTCGACCTTAATATAGGGACTTCTGAAGACCCTCGCATCATTAAGGTCGGCCAATCCCTTAATCCACAGGAGTTAGGAGATTTTACCACTTTTCTTTCCAAACATCGTCAAGCCTTTGCTTGGTCATATGAGGATATGCCAGGACTCGATCCCGATATTGTGGTCCACAATATCGTTACTCTTCCCAACATCAAACCAGTTAAACAAAAATTACGTAAAATGCACCCTAGAGTAGCCCTTCTTGTTAAAGAAGAATTGCAGCGCTTACTCTCGGCTAACTTCATCCAACCCATCGATTATCCACAATGGGTTTCCAATGTAGTACCAGTAACTAAAGCTACTGGGAAAATTCAAATTTGTACCGACTTCCGGGATCTTAATCTTGCTTGTCCAAAAGATGATTTTCCTTTACCTAATATCGACCAACTCGTGGATTTAACTGCGGGTCATGAGATGCTTTCTCTTATGGATGGTTTCTCTGGATATAATCAAATTCTCATCACACCAGAAGACCAACATAAGACTTCTTTCATAACTCCTTGGGGGACCTTTTGTTATCGCGTCATGCCTTTCGGTCTTAAGAACGCAGGAGCAACCTATCAGCGAGCAATGACCTACATCTTCCATGATCTCTTACACAAAACTGTGGAAGATTACGTTGACGATCTCCTCGGTAAATCCAAACGTCGTCAGGATCATCTTTTCATCCTTGCACCTCTCTTTGAGAGGCTTATCCGCTTTTGTCTTCGTCTAAATCCATCTAAGTGCGTGTTTGGCGTTCTCACTGGTAAACTTTTAGGTTTTATCATTTCCATTAGGGGTATTGAAGTGGACCCCACAAAAATAAAAGCTATCCTTGAGATGCCTCCCCCTTCTAACTTAAAGCAACTCCGCAGTCTCCAAGGACGTCTTCAATCAGTGCGTCGTTTTATCTCACAATTGTCAGACCGTTGTCAACCTTTTCACCATCTCCTCCATAAGAATGTTCATTTTGAATGGGATGAACATTGCCAAAAGGCCTTTGATGATCTCAAAGCTTATCTTCTTTCTCCACCTGTGCTTACACCTCCACGTGAGGGGGAGCCTTTCTATCTTTATATCTCTGTGACTGACCATGCTCTGGGAGCCATGATCTCGCATCGGGACACTTGCGGTAAAGAACAAGCTGTCTATTACATCAGTCGCACCCTCCATGAGTATGAAACACGTTATTCCGAAGCTGAAAAGCTGTGTTGTGCTCTCTTCTTCGCAACTTCTAAGCTTCGTCATTACCTCCTTAATCACAAAACTTACATTGTCACAAGTGTCAATCCACTCAAGACAATTCATGCAAAGCCTTATCACAATGATCGTATCACTCGTTGGCTCATGCTTATGACAGAATTTGACCTCGAGTTTATCCCGCAAAAGTCTATCAAGGGTCAGGTTATTGCAGATCAATTAGCTGATGCTCCTCTTCCGGACACTCAAAACCCCCTTGCTCAATTCCCCGATGAATATATCCAACAAATTGATTTTGGTCTGTCTCCATTTAAAATAAAGCTCTTCTTTGATGGATCCAAATGCCAGCAAGGGGGAGGTGCGGGTTTCGTGATGATCCCTCCTTGGGGTACGCCTATCCCAGTCGCACACAAATTGAACTTTGAGTGCACCAATAATATGGCTGAATATGAAGCTCTTGTCTTGGGTCTTCAAAATGCCATTAATCTCGGCGCTCGTCATATTGACATCTTTGGTGATTCTGAACTCATCGTTAATCAAGTCACGGGTGTCTATCAATGCAAGAATGATATCCTTCAAAAATATCGTGATATCGTTCTTGCTCAACTCCAATCTTTCGATAAATTCACTATCCAAGCTATTCCTCGCACTGCAAATTGATTCGCAGATACAATGGCTTCGTTAGCCTCACTTATCCCACCTTTTACCGAAGACTCACGACTTTATGTGGCTGTACAACGATTAGATCAACCATCTCATCTTAGGCAACTAACTTCAATCCATGCTGTCACAACCCATACTCAGGATGAGTGGTATCAACAGATTGTTGATTATCTATCTCATTCGGTGCTTCCTCCAGATCTGACTTCCAATGGTAGAAGATCTTTTATCCAACGCGCTAATCGCTATACTATTCTAGGCGGGATTCTTTACAAATGTGGCTTTGATGGTATTTTGCTTCGGTGCCTCAAAACTCATGAATCATCTAAAGCTATCCAGGAGGTCCATGACGGTATCTGTGGTGGACATTTTAGTGGCTTAGCTGTAGCTAAACGCATCTTACGTTTGGGATATTATTGGCCTTCTCTTAATCGAGATTGTTGTGAATACACTAAGAAATGCGTCAAGTGTCAACAACATTCCAATCTCACACACATCCCTAGTCAAGCTTTACAACCTACAGCGGATTTGTGGCCTTTTTCGCAATGGGGTCTTGATCTTATTGGTCTCATCAATCCCCGTTCTTCACAGCGTCATCATTCTATCATTACTGCCACTGAGTACTTTACTAAGTGGGTGGAAGCTATCCCTCTTTCTTCAACAAAAGCTAAACCCATAGTTGATTTTGTCTATCAGCACATCATTTGTCGCTTTGGTGTCCCACACAAACTCATCACAGATAACGGTAAGTCTTTCAAGAACGTTGATTTGCAGAACCTCTGCGACGCTTTCAATATCAAGCTCAGTTTTTCTTCTCCATACTATCCTCAAGCTAATGGCCAGGCCGAAGCTTCCAATAAAACTTTGCGTAATATCCTCGCAAAGGTAACTAGTCGAGCTGGTAGGGATTGGCATTTACATATCCCTTTTGCTCTCTAGGCTTATCGGACTAGCATTCGTACTCCTACTGGTGCTACTCCCTTCTCTCTCATCTATGGGTCTGAGGCTGTTCTTCCTTTGGAAGTCCAAATCCCATCTCTCCGTGTTTCTCTTAGAGAATTTGTCTCCGATGAGGACTATCGTCAAAATCGTCTAGCACAACTTGAATTATTAGATGAGCGGCGTCTCAACGCTCTTGAACATCATCAGGTCTATCTTGAGCATGTCAAACATGCTTATAACAAGCACTTGCAGCACCGTGACTTCAAAATTGGTGATCTTGTTCTTAAAGAAAATCAAAATGTCACTACACTCGAAAGGAGTCAGCGTGGTAAGTTTGCTCCCAACTGGATGGGTCCATACGTTATCACCCATAAATATGGATCTGGGGCTTATCGTCTATCTTCCATGGATGGTATACCCGAAGTGGAACCTCTTAATGCTTTGCATCTACGGCCCTTCTACTGTTAAAATCTATCTTACACAAATCTAGTCGCAAGACAGATCTTTCATCCGTCTAAACAACCGGTCATATACTTTCATGGTGATTCGAAATTATGTGGTTCTCCGCCTATTGCCTCCTTTACCTTAAATATGAGTATCGCGGCTCTACTCATTGCATTTTTCTTTTGGATATGTTCCTCCTCATGGTAGGAATACCTTAATCACCACTTCATCTGTCCCAAGTGCTTATCTTAATCGGATCTACTCGGGGCATGAGTGCATGTTATTTTATGTTCTCTTCCCCTCCATCTGATCTATCTAGGTCTAAACTCAGCTTCTTCCAAAAAGGATTTCCAAAAAAAAAAAAAAAAAAGGAAGATGCTATCCAAAAAGATAGACTGATCCCTTGAAGGACAGCTATCCATACATTATCAAATGAATCAAAAAGAAATAAATATAGACCATGCCCTATGATAGGATGGCTATCATCATATATATATCGATATATATAGACCATGCCCTCGAAGGATGGCTATCATTAAAATTCAAAATACAGACCGCTCCCTTGAAGGATGGCTGTTTCTCAAAGAAATATTCAAGGCTTCTTGCAATTGATCAGCCTTTCAGTCAGTTTATACACTTTTTAGCATCACTGAAAGACTTCCCGTATTGATCAGTCTTTCCATATCTAGCAAACTTCCCGCATTGATCAGTTTGCTTTTCTGCCAAAATCATGAAGCTGAGATTTAAGACCTTTTGTCGATCATATGGAGAATCCTATTTTCCCAGTATGGACATGTATTCTGTCCCTTGTAAATTCCGACAAAGATACTTACTTACTGCTCCTTTCGTTTCCCTCCTAAATCTGGTTTGCGGCTAGTTAGTGTCAGGTTTATTTTAACCTCATATAGGGCCTTGCATGCATGATCTTTTGATTTCCTATCCAGATTCTATCTATGGTCGGTTGGGAGTCCAACTTATCATTTTCTTTCTTATCTGAGTATATTTCCTTTATTTCTAGTCAAGGTCATTTTCATTACATCCTTGGCTCTCACAAAGAGTATTCCCCATTATTCTTTGTTTTTCATCCAGTCAAATTGACATTTCACATGTTAATTTAATCAAAATTTATCATCTATATAATTTCATTTTATCTATCAAAGCATGTATTGTCAACACATGTGGATCTGGCTATCTATTTTCATCCAAATTAAATTAACATCTCAAACATACCGAATACATCAATCACATCTATCCATCTATCCATCAAAACATCTAAAAACTTGTACATCCAAGTTACACTACATCTATCTATATCTATTTTTCATCAAAATTAAATCCATACATCAATCACATCTACCCATCTATCCATCAAAACATCTAAAAACTTGTCCATCCAAGTAACATTCCATCTATCTATATCTATTTTTCTCATCCAAATTAAATCCACATATCAATCACATCAAGTTACATCTACGTCTATCCTCTATCCTCTATGTCTATCCCATCACATCTATTCATCATCTATCAGTCTATGTCTATATCATCATCTATCATCCATCGATTTATACTCATTTTTGCCCGTGGATTGCGGTATCGCTTCTCCACGTCGTTTACTTCCATCTGCTAATCTCTTTGCCATAGTGTTGATGCTTGGCTTATTTATCTGATCATGGTCATTGTGTACGCTGAATGTTGCCTTTTGGCACATCTTTTCGATATTACCGTCCATTTCGAGTTTGTTCCCTTTGCGTGGGACACTCGACCTTTTTTGGCCGCTTAGGGTTCACGGGTCTGTAGGCACTAACGTCGTCTGCCTTGCAGACCGTCTAGTTGTCCCTACCAATGTGTCTCTCTTTAGATGCTGACTATTTTGCAGCCCTCCTTACACTCATGGGTCTGTAGGTACTAACGTCGTCTCATGAGGAGACCGTCTAGTTTGCCCTACCAATGTGAGTTCCTTAGGTTGCTGCCTCTTTATTTATTTTTATGCGTCATCAATGATCAGATCTACTCCAGACATCCGACTTGGGGCATCCTGCGTTTTCATCTACCTCTTTCAAACTTGGGATCGTCTGTTCTATCACCCATCCCATCCCTAGTTTGAGGGGGATCACATCATCACTTTTTCTTCCCTTCTTCCATCTCCTTGTTTTTGTCTCATAACCTTGCTTATCGCAAGTTACTTGACAAAAAGGGGCAAAATGTAGACACTTAAAATTGGTTACTCCAATTTAGTGTCCCTCGCATGTGCGCGTTTACCTCTCTCAGATAACCTGGGGCACGTTTATGTCACCACTATCCCCTTGGGATATTATCCGATTTGTGATTTAAACACCTATTCTAAGTTTAATTCACCCCATTATATCTTACCCGTGAGTAATTAAATATTAACTATTTAATTACACCTCTTCACATGTATCCTAACCACTTATCTACCCCATATTTATCCTATCTATGTATCACTCCTATTTCTCCTCTTCACAATCCAAGCGGGATATTTCCCGTATTTGAGGTGGAGGGATAACTCTTATCTTTCTAGAAATCGTTCATTTTGGCCATCTCGGGAGTCTGTTCTGCGATCGGCGCCGACGAGTACGGTCGATGCTGATTTTTAGGAGCGGCGCCGATTATAAATAGAAGCCCAGAACTCAGTTCTGGGGACGAAAAAAGGAGGAAGAACACACGCACGAACACGAGAGAGAGAGAAAGAGACAGATGCGAAAGAAACACAGGTTATAAGAAAGAGAACAAGAGATCTTTTAGCATCAAGTGTATCAAATGAGAGCGGATCTTGTCTGAATCAATCCCTGAGAGGAGCACCGTTACTCTGCTCTTATCACATCAACATCGCACGTATCCATTGATCTTCTGGTGACTCTGTTTCCAGTATCTCTCCAGATCTTCTAGCTTCTACAGATCCAGCAGACATTGACGATCTTGGCCTTCATCTTTTCATTTTCCGATTTCCAAATCCTGTCGCACTTTGTCTCCGATCGACGCCGATCTAAATCAATCGACGACGATTTTAACCAGTCGACGCCGATTTTAAAAAGTCGACGCCGATTTTAAAAAGTGACGCTGATCTAACATAATCGACGCCGATTTTAACTAGTCGACGCCGATTCTACATAATCGACCGCCGATCATCCTGCAGACAGGTAAAAGGACACAGGTAACACAAATCCAGCTTTTATTTCATAGTTTCCCTGTTTTCTGTTGCTTTCTGTCTGCTGTTTAGATTCTGTTTTATTACTGTAATCAGAAAATCTAGTCCTTACGTACATCTTTTATCATGTATGCTTCTCTGCTTAATTGAAAACGTGGACTGACATCCGCCAAGGAAGCTTATCGCTTCCCGGACCCGCTTCTCGGGCAGTCCACCTAAATACCTTTTAACGTGGTCTTTTTCTGTCAAGCATCGGTGTCTTGCAGGTTACTCGGATCTACTGTGCGAATTGCTCGTGTGCGCCCGTCTCATCTACATCGGCTTCCTTATCCGTCTGCATCTTCAGATCTTGTCCATCAGGTATCAATTTCATTTTGAGTTTTTCAGGGTTATTGTGTTTAGTTTGGTGCATTAACTTGGACAGGTAACAAGCGCGAAATCCTTGATCTACACGAGGTTTAATGTCTGAGTTCCAGCAACTCGTTGAGTAACCCTTTGGTGTTTTTATAAGGCCACATATTTATCATGATGTGTGATTTCTATATATGAATTTTATTTAGAAATTGAAAATTTAATCTTTTCTTACAAGAACCATCAGTTTTCTTGATTGACGTGTTCTTATATTTTTGGCATTTATTTAGTTGTTGCACTAACATGCAGATTTTACACTAACTATGGATATTTGGCCATTTTATTTACTTAGTTTTAATTTTTTTTTTCATGTCTAAAAGTTTTATAGCCTATCCCAAGGCTTGGGATTTTTCCACTTGGTGTTTGAAACGGATTGGTATGCTAGTTTTAAAGCTGTAATGTGTTGGAATAGGGTTATTGGATTTACCATAGAGTGGTTCAAACTATGGACCCACTTCTTTATATGGGGGTATGCCCCAATGATTTACAAACAACTTGGGGGTTTTTGAACCAGAAGTTATTATGTCACTTGGGTTAGGGGTGTCTGGACTCTATGCGCCTGAGGCCATAGGGTGACCAACGTCTTGAAGGGAGGCATAAGACACTTGACAGAGGCATAAGAGAGTTGAGGGAGACATAAGAGACATGAGGGAGGAATAAGAGACTTGCGGGAGGCATAAGAGACTTGAGGCAAACATAAGACACTTGTGTGTGTGTGTGATTAGTACACTTAAAGGTTCTGTTTTTTTGTGACGCTTTGGTAGGCATATGTAGTTGTATTGTAATGCTTTGCGAGGTATAGGGAGTTGTTTTGTGATGATTTGAGAGGTATAGGGAGTTGTTTTGTGATGCTTTTGGAGATATCTAGAGTTGTTTTGTTATTCCTTGGGAGGGATATGGAGTTTGTTTTGTGATTTTTTTTGAAGGTATATGGTGTTGGTTTTATGATTATGTGCACTCTTGTGAGTCTTTTTGGACATGATTATGATAGAGGTTTGACGTTTCCCTTAGTTTGCATGTACTATTAAATGTTTTCCTTGCACTGTGTCAGTTCAGTCATGGTTTTTTGGTCATATCATACTAGTTATATATGTATCAGTGTCATGATTTACTGTTTGTTAGTCACTTGTGTGTGTTGGATCTATGCCAGTGAAATTGTTAGAAATTATTGGTTGTGTGGATTACTTGTTTGTCTTTCCATGGTGCAATTAAAGGTCGTGTAATGTAATACATTCATGGAATTATGTAGTAAGATGTCTCATCGTTCGTTTTAGTTGTGTTAAATTTTGTGTTACATCTTGAGGCCAATTACTGTTGGGCACCCCACAAACATAAGACAGTTAAAAATTATAAACAATGAATATCAAGATCTTGAGATAAGAAATATGGTAAAGGAAGAGTAACTAGTAGTAAAGTAAAAGGTAACTAGAACTTCCAATCTTCATAGAACATGCTAGAAACCGTGGTCAACATTGTAATTTAGTAGTATTGGATAGTTTCAATGATTGTAGATATGTATTGCAATTTTGAAAGCATGATTTTGGCATATGAACTGTTTGAATGCACGTTTGAAATAAATGTGGCGGCATGGACTGCAATGATAGCAAGATTTGTACAAAATGGGTTTGTTGTAAAGGATTATAAATGTTCAAGCAAAGGCAGTCGACAAGTGTAATCCAGAGTCCAAAACAAAAAAAAACTTTGACAACACCCTCCTAGCATGTGTCAAAATGTGAGCTCTTGTTTAAAGTATTTTTGTACCATTTCTTCGACCATGGATTCCACTATGGATATCTATTTTATATTTATTATTATTTTTTCACTTGGTTCAGATATGCTTCTGGTTTCGTGGATCTGATCTATGCACTTGCAATTTGGGATGATTTTGTGTTAATTTATTTTTGCACCATTCTCGGCCATTATTTCCAATTATTTTGAGTTCTGTACCTTGATTTCCCAAGGCTTGGCTGTGTTGCATATTGTACCTGGTTAGGTTAGAAAATGCGTGTATTGGGGTTTCGTTTCTTATTGAGCATATAAATTTCAGGCATTCCATTAATAGCTCAGATATAATAATTGGGGTTTTTAATTCCTTCGTTCGGCCTACTCCTGTAGAAGCTTGGTCCATGCTTGTTTTTGAATTCCATGTATTCATTTGGGTGCTCATTGTTTGACTGTACTAATGGTCTTGGAAGGGGTGAGTTTCTCAGTAAAAGATAATTGTAACTAGTTTTCCTCCCGGGTTCGTCCTGTTATGTTAGTTCTTTGATTTAACTCAAATATGCTAAGGGTTTTCTCATTGATCATCCCAACACTTAGAAAAATATGATTGAGGTAATATAACTTGGCATGCTGGAGGGGTGTTCGATATTGACATACAACACTTGTTGAACCATGCCTTCACCTTTGTGGCTCACCATTTTCATAATCTCAAGCCCCCCTCAATTATTAACTAATAATCAAGTAAAGGCAAAATGGTGGAATTGTGGATGCTCACAAACTATTTGATGAAATGTTAAAAGAGAGTTAGAGCCTTGTGCAGTGCGAGTGAAACTTCCTGGATTACCTCATAGCGGCTTTGCTCATCGTTCCCAGGCATGCTTCATCTCTCCTTATCTTTCATATTTCTCATACTTTAGTTTTTTTTCATTTGCAACAAAATATAATTTTTAAAACCTTAGGATTGTTATACATTTAATTATTTTATATTAGCTTGTTTGCAAAACAATTAAATTTCATATGGTAACTCACGCAAGAAAAATAACCCTTTGTAGTCAACCATGAACTTAAACCCTCATTTTGAGGCAATTTATCAAACTTCCTGACCAAACCAGATTACTACAATACCCATTTTTATTTACAAGTTGAAGTTGAGTTCCCGATAAATATGTTGACCATTTCCTTTATCTAAATAGATAAATGTTGATTTTCAAAGACTCACAAAGTAACCTTTGTAACTCCAGAAAAGGGCTGTTAAGCTTCCTTTATGTACCTTCTTATGTGAGGAGTCACTTCAATCTTTGGATTGACCCCGAATGATTATTTGTCATATTTTTTACGCCCTTCTAGGAGCCCTGTTACACCATTTTTTAGTTGTAGGAAGCTGCTAAAACTAAAAATGCTTATCCACCTTTGTAACACTATTATTTTTTACTCGAAAATTACTTGGAAATTTTGTCTCAGGAAAATCACACTCCTAGTTGTTTTGGTAAATAGGTTTTGTAGGAATCTAGTCATAGTTTGATTAGGTTAAAACTGGAGAAATTACAAACTGGTTGCTCAAGAAAAACCCGCCTCTATTTGAATCTTGTTTACCAGCTCTCAGTCCCGTTGACTGTAACAAATTATACATATATAGGGGAACTTGTACGAATTTTTTTTTTGTGTGTTCGTCCATTGAAAAAAAAATTGTCCCTGGTTTTCTGAGCCCTTGAGCTAAATTTTGATCATTTGAGACTAGGTCAATTATCACCGATGGCATTAGAAAACTGGCTGCCAATCGTAAACTATTCACCAGTTCTAAATTCTGTCAATTCTTGTGAATTCTTAGTGTAATAGGAGGACACATAGAAACTTACTCGTGGTGTGTTTTCTCATTGGACGACAACGTCTAAAAGTGGCTTTTTAGCCTCTGAGCCTGAATTGAACGTCTTTGTAACTAGGAGGAAAACATAAAACTTTATTTGTAGAAACCCCGTCTAGTTACCAAACTACTGTGGAAAATTGTTGACACTTGTAAATAACTGTTAGAAACTCTACCGTGTGACTTGCTGTGTGAAATCAAACTTTTGGCAAAATAGTTTTTCTCTCTCTTCCCTATTTCTTTCTCTCTTATTAGTTAAGAAATGAACTGAAATGAAATAAACATGTCTCTGTAACCCCTCTCATTTCGAATGAAAAGTATTATTATTATGTAAAATGGAAACTAAAAAATTTAATTATGCTAGATCTAGGTGGATTCCATTGCAATGATTCATCATTGATTTCATGCTCACATGGTTTTACAGGATGCAAGAAAGATGGTGAAAAGTTTTGGTGTAATTCATTATTTATTATTGTCGTTTTTATATTTTATTGGAAAATGTATATATGCTTAATGTAATTGCAATGTAATAGAAAAGTTTATATTTGATTTGGTAATTTGCATGATATGCTAGTTTGAGGAATGCCTTGGGAAATGTGCATTTAAGCATAGGTTTCATTTTGATTCAGATTTCCATATGTTTAGAAAAATTGGATGGATATGTATGTTAAATGAAATCAAATTTATTATTTTATAGTGATTTCTCGTTGTGAAATTTATGATGGAATCTCTAGAGTGTTGAATTATTTAACTAGAAAATATAGAAAAGAAACTTAAATATAACAGTCAACCTTAGCTTAAAACTAGTGCACATATACCTTCCTCGCATGACCTTCTTAGCACAAGAGAAATTGAAATCGTAAAATGGACTTAAAATTTTTCACTCTATGGAACCTTCTAGTGAGTAAATAAGAGCCCAATTTGGAGTTGTCATCATATCCGGTATGTTTAGTGGCATCATCGTGAACCCGATGATTAGGAATGACATGGTCAAACTTTATTTGGATTATGTGGTACCCTTCCAGTAGTGATTATTGTGTGTGTAGTAAGGATAATGTGTCCACTTCAGGGTCCAAATTACGTAGTAGGTGGAAAACATTGCCAACTACTCTTGAAAGCATCCTCCCTCTCATTTTAGACACATTATTTTGCAAAAATATATCGTCGTAAGAGATAATTAATCATCACAACTAAAATTTCTTGTACTACACCTAAGAAATGTATTCAATAGATTATTTTTATGACTTAAGAGTCATCGTACAAATCAGCAACTATGCGATGTAGCCTTACCATATATGGAGTATGTAGAACTAACGCATCGTTTGTATCCTAGTCGAATAATGAGTTTTACAAAGTTAGATCTAGAAATTAACTTCTTGAATGAATGAATTCCTTGTGGGATCCAGACGACACAAATGGAGCTAGTGAAATAGTTGTTCTATGACCTTAAACTCTTGTTAATGATCTCTTTAGTTCCTCGTGGACAAATGTGTTACCTTGGTTACTAACAACATAACACCTTGGTCTTTCATGAAGGTTGTTTAGCATAAATATGTGCTCTCACCTTAAACTCATATATAGTTGGGGCGTAGATCCTTAGGTGTAATTGGAATTAAACCAAACCTTGGATGATTAAAGGGTTAACTTGTTGGTGGGAATTGTACATAACTCTTAGCAAATGCAATTGTATTTAAAATATTTTGACTTAAGAGAAGTGTAGAAACTAGAACTTTGGTCTCGTAACCCCATGTGCCTAGGTGACCTTTAAACCCTAGTGAGAGGCCCAAAACCAAACAAAGGAACTAGGTGACACTCTTATGATTGATCTCGTGGTGGGATTTAAATGACACAAGTGGATGTCTTGGTTATAACATGCGTTTAACATTGGTGTGTATAAGAGAAAAGAAATGGGATGTCTCATGATAGGTTACACTCCTTGTAATAGCAAATCCATTAGTGAAAAGTTTGTGTTATTTTGTTTACAATTGTTACGAGACAATGTTAATAGTGAGACCATAATGCGATGTAAGAGTAAAGCATATAATAGTAAAATGAGATTTGAGGTAAGGAATAATTTCACTCTTGTAGTCCTTATAACTCAATTAAACATTTCCATATGATAGAAAGAATATGAATTTCCTTTGGTAAGATTAAATTGTTGACAATTTTTTCACTTGTGTAAAAATGGGCAACTTGAGACTTTGTTACAATGGATAGCATTGGTGAAGTATACCTAAGCTAGGGGAGATCATATTAGTTTAGTTCGTTACTGTTGATTTATTTAAAATATTACATGAAATCTACAACTAACGTGTGGTGTAATTCATTATTTATTATTGTAATTTATATATTTTATTGGAAAATGTATATATGTTTAATGTAATTGCAATATAACAAAAAAAGTTTGTATTTGAAATTTGGTAATATGCATGAGATGCAATCTTTAGGAATGCCTTGGGAAATGTGCATTTAATCATAGGTTCCATTTTGATACAGATATCCTTATGTTAAAAAAATAAAAGGGGTTGGATATGTATATTAATTGAAATCAAATTTATTATTTTATAGTGCATTCTCATTGTGAAATTTATGATGGAATCTCTAGAGTGTTCTGTTATTTAAATAAAAAGTATAGAAAAGAAACATTAAATATAACAGTCACCCTTAGCTTAAAAATAGTGCATATCTATCCTTATCGCATGAACTTCTTAGCAAAGAAGAAATGTAAACTATAAAATAAACTTAGACTTTTGCACTCGATGGAACCTTCTAGTTTAAGTAAATGAGAGCCCAATTTTGAGTTATTTTCATATCCGGTATGTTTAGTGGCATCATCGTGAACCCGAAGATTAGGAATGACATGGTCAAAATCTATCTGGAGTATGTGGTACCCTTCCAGTATTGATTATTTTGTGTGTGGTAAGGAGAATGTGTCCGCTTAAGGTCCAACTTACGTGTTAGGTGTAAAAATTGCTAACTACTCTTGAAAATCACCTTTAGAAGTTGGGATTACGAATGAAGTTAATATTTAACACTTATTGTAATCTCCCTCTAATTTTAGCCACATTATTTTACAAAACACTATCTTCCTAAGATGTAATTAATCCCCACAATTCAATTTTCAGGTACTCCACCTAATAAATGTATTCAATAGATCATTTCTATAACTTAATAGTAATTGTTCAAAACAATGACTATGTGGTGTAACCTTACCATATGTGGAGTATGTACAACTAACACCTGCTTAGTATCCTAGTGGAATACCAAGTTTTTCGATGTTAGATCTAGAAATTAATTTCATGAATGAATGAATTCCTTGTGGGATAAGGACGACATAAATGGAGCTAGTGAAATAGTTGTGCTATGAATTAAACTCTTGTTAATGATCTCTTTAGTTCCTCACAGATAAATATGTTACCTTGGTTAATAACAACATAACACCTTGGTCTTTCTGGAAGGTGGTTTAGCATTAATATTTCCTCTCACCTTAAATTCATATATAGTTGGGGCGTAGATCCTTAGGTGTAATTCAAATTAAACCAAACCTTTGCTGATTAAGGGGTTCACATGTGGGTGGGAATTATACATAACTGTTAGCAAAAGGAATTGTATTTAAAATGTGTTGACTTAAGAAAAGTGTTGAAACTTGAAATTTGGTCTCGTAACCCCATGTGCCTAGTTGACCTTTGAACCCTAGTGAGATGCCTAAAACCAAACAAAGAAACTCGATGGCACTCTTATAATTGAACTCGTGGTGGGATTCAAGTGACACAAGTGGATTTCTTTGTTGCAACATGTGTTTAATACTCTTGTGTATAAGAGAAAAGAAATGGGATGTCTCTTGCTAGGTTACACTCATTTTAGTAACAAATCCATTTGTGAAAAGTATGTTTTATTTTGTTTACAATTTCTATAAAACAATGCTAATAGTGAGACCATAGTGAGCTGTAAGAGTAAAGCATATAATATTAAAATGATTTTTGACGTTAGAAAATAATGTCACTCTTGGATTCCTTATAACTCAATTAAACATTTCCATGTGATGGAAAGAATATGAATTTCCCTTGGTGAGATCAAACTTTGAGAAAAAAAATATATATATATAAACCTAAATAAAATTTCTTGATGTGGGAGTGCTAAATGGATTCAACAAGTTATTGAACTATATTAACTATGGTAGTGAAATAAATATATTGCCATCGAAGAATGTTTATGGGAAAAAGGTATCTTGAATCTAAATCTCCCTTAAGTCCTAAGATTTGTTCCTTGACATCACGTTAGATTTTCTTATGTACTAAGGGTAAAATTTAAACATTGAATGAATGCTTGAGAAGAATAGGCATAACATAAGAATGAGAGAATTAGGAGCTTTGTATAAAATATAAAATATGGAAAATAAATATGTAAGTTATGGAGATTTTCGTAAGGGATAAAGAACCAACTTAAATGGTCGAACTATAAGTTGAATGTGAAAATGATTTAAGAATCTGTAGGTGAATAAAAAGGAGATAAGATAACATTATCCTTGCATAATAATGTTCTTGGAATGTTAATCGTAACTAAGTTGTAATCATGGTAATGATGCGTTGTGGGTTTTCCCATCCTTGGGTCCCTTTCTTATGGTTAGAACATTTCTAGCATTTGTTCATTTAGGAAAGTGAGGCATCGATATGTATATGGTGTTTTCATGTGTCTATGTGAGTCGATGAGTTATGTAAGCGTCTTATGCATTGTTGAGTTTCTCTACTTGGAGCCCTTATGGTGTTGTGTAGTGAGAAACGTAAATAAGAAAAAATATTATGGTATTTTCACTATTGTATTTGTGTGTGTAAAATGTGGGCATTACATTTGGTATCAGATCGGAGGTTCATGCTCTCAAACCTCTAGGACAGATTAGAGTTGTGATGGTTTTGAATTGTGGTTGTGGAGATTGGAAAAGTAATGTGATATATGTTTTTATGTGACCATTGTTGTAATTGTGATATTATGAACACACATGTGGTGCATGTCGCTTAGTGCATGTTTGTTATCATGTTGATGTGCTTGTGATGAGAATATTATCTCTCCTTTTCATGGATTCAATGAGGAGTGTACGTTTGATGTGCTTCCTTTGTATGTATGAGAAGAATGTTTTTATGGATGGCGTCATGTTAGAGAATATTATCATTTTGTGATATGTAGTTGTGTTGATGCGTGTATGAAAAAGATTGGTGTATGGTGGATTTTATTATATTGTAATGTCATCACTGTGTAGTGACAAATTGTGTCTCACCATGTTACCTGGCAATTGATTCTATGTTGTAATGTTATTCACTGTTTTCATCGTGCGTAGAATTTGTGTAATATGAGATGACTCGTGTAGTGAATTAGGCGCATACGAGGATTGTATGACCCCTATTGTATAGTGATTTCACCTTGGATACAGTATGTGGTAATGTGATGTATTGCAACATGTGAAAGTAATGATTGTGTTTTACCTTGTACATATACCATGCGTAAGATGTTATGGTTAATGTTTGTGAATCACCATTGTGTTAGTGATGTAGTTATGGGTTATGTTATAAACCTTACACTAACCGACCATAAGGGAAATGGTAAAATGTGTATGTTTGGATTGAGGAAATGTGTACCATTAGCCAGTAACTTGAACTAAGTTCGAGATACAAAGTGGATTCTTACATAGATTGAAACTCCACTTTTGTTCATTTTGTATATTTGACACTTACTCAATAGGTGTCTTGTATATTGTGTTTCGCGGACACCTTAGGCTCAGTAGATGACGACATGTACCCTTTTATATCTCCCTATATGGTTATCATGTGGATTTAACCTAAGTGTAGTTATGACTATGTTGAACCTTGTGGTAGTGGCAGAGATGATGAAAATCATATTATTTGATATGATATTTTACGAGTTGAGGTTTAATTTCTGAGTTCCAAAAACTCATTGAGTAACCCTTTGGTGTTTTTATAATGCAACATAGTTGTGTGATTTCTATATACGTATTTTATTTAGAAATTGAACATTTTATCATTTCTTGCAAGAACCATCAGTTGTTTTGATTGACGTGTTCTTATATTTCTGGTATTTATTTAGTTGTTGCACTAACATGTAGATTTTACACTAACTATGGATATTTGGCCCTTTTATTTACTTATTTTTAATTTTTTTTTTCTTGTTAAAAGTTTTATAGCCTATCCCAAGGCTTGGGATTTTTCCACTTGGTGTTTGAAATAGATTGTTATGCTAGTTTTAATGTTGTAATGTGTTGGAATAGGGTCATGGGATTCACCATAGAGTGGTTGAAACTATGGACCCACTTCTTTATATGGGGGTACGCCCCAATGATTTATAAATAACTAGTGGGTTTTGAACCACAAGTTATTATGTCACTTGGGTTAGGGGGTGTCTGGACTTTATGTGCCTAAGGCCATAGGGTGACCAACCTCTTTGAGGGAGGCATAAGAGACTTGACAGAGGCATAAGAAAATTAGGGAGGCATAAGAGACATGAGGGAGGAATAAGAGACTTGCGGGAGGCATAAGAGACTTGAGGAAAACATAAGACACTTGTGTGTGTGTGATTAGTACACTTAGAGGTTCTTGTTTTTTTGTGGCGCTTTGGGAGGCATATGTAGTTGTATTGTAATGATTTGCGAGGTATAGGGAGTTGTTTTGTGACGATTTTGGAGGTATCTGGAGTTGTTTTGTGATACCTTGGGAGGTATATGGATTTGTTTTCAGATTTTTTTGAGGTATATGGTGTTGGTATTATGATTATGTGCACTCTTGTGAGTATTTTTGGACATGAATATGATAGAGGTTTGACATTTCCCTTAGTTTGCATGTACTATTAAATGTTTTCCTTGCATTGTGTCGGTTCAGTCATGGTTTTTGGGTCATATCATACTAGTTATATATGTATCAGTGTCATGATTTAATGTTTGTTAGTCACTTGTGTGTGTTGGAACTATACTAGTGAAATTGTTGGAAATTATTGGTTATGTGGAGTACTTGTTTGTCTTTCCATGGTGGAATTAAAGGTCTTGTAATGTGATACATTCATGGAAGTATGTAGCAAGATGTCTCATGGTTCGTTTTTGTTGTGTTAAATTTTGTGTTACATCTTGAGGCCAATTACTGTTGGGCACCCACGAGCATAAGATAGTTAAAAATTGATAAACAATGAATATTAAGATCTTGAGATAAGAAATATGGTAAAGGAAGACTAACTAAGTAGTAGATTAAAATGTAACTAGAACATCCAATCTTCACAAAACATTAAAATTTAAGATATTGACTAAATTAGTTTACTTCCTTGTGGTCACATTGTACCGAATATTTGTCTTTTAAAACAACATGTGTCAATTTCGAATTTCTTACATATGTATCCTTCATGCTTCGGTGTTGTTCCGCATCAGGTATGATGATATTACAAGGGGTAAATGTGGTGCCTGACAGAAAAAATTAGAAATTAAATAAATAAACACTAGCGAGTGTATGAATGATATTCTCTGTTAGTATGGCATGGGAAAGTGGTTGAGTTAGTGGGTTTGGTGGAGGCATGTAGAAGTGTGCTGGAAAGTACATGGGATTTCTCCCAGCCTAACGACCTGTCATTTTCCTTGCACAAAAATTAAAAAAAACTTTATTTGAGATCCAGAGGTGAAAAACATGCTAGAACCGTGGTCAAAATTGTAATTTAGCAGTATTGGATAGTTTCAATGACGGCAGATATGTATGTAATTTTGAAAGCATGATTTTGGCATACGAACTGTTCAAATGCACATATGAAAGAAATGTGGTGGCATGGACTGCAATGATAGCAAGATTTGTACAAAATAGGTTTGATTGAAAAGGCTTAGAAATGTTTAATCTCCAAAGGCAGTCGACAAGTGAAATCCAGAGTTCAAAACAAAATAAAAACATTGACAACACCCTTCTAGCGTGTGTCAAAATGTGAGCTCTTGTTTAAAGTCTTTTTATACCATTTCTTCGACCATGGATGCCACTATGGATATCTATTTCATATCTATTATTATTTTTTCTCTTGGTTGATATATGCTTTTGGTTCTATGGATATGATCTATGCACTTGCAATTTTGGGATGATTTTTTGTTTATTTATTTTTGCACCATTCTCGTCCATTATTTCCAAGTATTTTGAGTTTTGTACCTTGATTTCCCAAGCCTTGGCTATGTTTCATAGTGTACCTATTTGAGTTAGAAAATGCGTGTATTGGGGTTTCATTTCTTATTAAGCATATAGATTTCAGGCATTTCTTAATAGCTCAGATCTAATAATTGGGGTTTTTATTCCTTCATTTGGAATACTCTTGTAGAAGATCAGTAATGCTTTTTTTGGAATTCCATGTATTCATTTGGGTGCTCATTGTTTGACTATGCTAATGGTTTAGGAAGGGGTGAGTTTCTCACTAGAAGATAATTGTAACCAGTTTCCTCCTGGGATAGTTCTGTTATGTTTTTTCTTGGATTCAACTCAAATATGCTGAGGGTTTTCTCATTGATCATCCCAAAACTTAGAAAAATATGATCAAGCTAATATAACATGGCATGCTAGAGAGGTTATCAAGAAATCCATACAACACTTGCTGAGCCATGCGTTCACCTTTGTGGCTCATCAATTTCATAAACTCAAGCCCACCTCAATTATTAACTAATATCAAGAGAAGGAAAAATGGTGGAGTTGTGGATGCTTGCGAACTATTTGAAGAAATGTTAAAAGATAGTTATAGCCTTGTGCAGTGCGAGTGAAACTTCCTGGATTACCTCATAGCCAGCTTCACTCATCATTCCCAGGTATGCTTCATCTCTCCTTATCTTTCATAATTCTCATACTTTAGTTTTTTTCATTTGCAACAAAATATAATTTTTAAAAACTTAAGATTATCATAAATTTAATTATTTTATATCAACTTGTTTGCAAAATAATTAAATTTCATATCGTAACTCACGCAAGCAAAATAACCCTTTGTAGTTAACCATGAACTTAAACCCTCATTTTGAGGTGATTTATCAAACTTCCTGACCAAACTAGATTACTACAGTACCCATTTTTATTTAAAAGTTGTTAAGTTGAGTTACCGGTAAATATGTTGACCATTTACTTTATTTAAATAGACAATTGGTGATTTTTCAGAGACTCGCAAAGCAACCTTCGTAACTCCGAAAAGGGAATGTTAAGCTTCCTTTATGTATCTTGTTACGTGAGGAGTCACTTTAATATTTGGATTGACCTTGAATGATCATTTCTGATATTTTCTATGCCCTTCTAGGAGCCCTGTTACACTATTTTGTAGTTATAAGAAGCTGCTAAAACTAAAAATACTTATCCACCATTTGAACCCAGAGTAACAAAATGCTTATCCACATTTGTAACACTCTATTATTTTAACTAGAAAATTACTTGGAAATTTCATCTCAGGAAAATCACACTACTGGTTTGTTTAGCAAATAGGTTTTGTAGGCATTTGGTCACAGTTTTATTAGGTCAAAACTAGAGAAACTACAACTGGTGGCTCAAGAAAACCTGCCACCCTTTGAATCCTATTTACCATCTCTCATCCCCGTTGACTATAAAAAATTATACATATATAGGGGAACTTGTATGAAATTTCTTTTTGTGTGTTCATCCATTGAAAAAAGTTTTTGTCCATGGTTTTCTAAGCCCTTGAGCTAAATTTTGATCGATTGAGACTAGGTCAATTATGACTGATGGCATTGGAAAACTGACCGCCAATCGTAAACTATTCGTCAGTTCTTAATTCTATCAGTTCTTGTGAATTCTTAGTGTATAGGAGGACACATACAAACTTACTCGTGGTGTGTTTTCTCATTGGAGGAAAACGTCTGAAAGTGGTTTGTTAGCCTTCGAGTCTGAATTGAACATCTTTTTAACTAGGAGGAAAACATAGAACGTTATTTGTAGAACCCCCGTCTAGTTACCAAACCACTATGGAAACTTGTTAACACTTGTAAATAATTGTTATAAACTCTACCGTGTGACTTGTTGTGTGAAATTGAACTTTTGGCAAAATAGTTTTTCTGTCTTCCCTATTTCTTTCTCTTATTGGTTAAGAAATTAACTGAAATGAAATAAACATGTGTCTCTAACCCTCTCCTTTCGAATGAAAATTATTTATATTATTATGTAAATGGAAACTAAAAACTTTAATTATGCTAGATCTAGGTGGATTCCATGCCAAATTTTTATCGTTGATTTCATGCTCACATGGTTTTGTAGGATGCAAGAAAGATGGTGAAAAGTTATGGTGTAATTCATTATTTATTATTCCAGTTTTTATATTTTATTGGAAAATGCATATATGTTTAATGTAATTGCAATGTAACATAAAAATTTATATTTGATTTGGTAAAATACATGAGATGCTAGTTTTAGGAATATCTTGGGAAATGTGCATTTAATCATAGGTGCCATTTTGATTCAGATTTCCATATGTTTAGAAAAAGGGGTTGGATATGTATGTTAATTGAAATCGAATTTATTATTTTATAGTGCTTTCTTGTTGTGAAATTTATGATGGAATCTCTAGAGTGTTGAATTATTTAACTAGAAAATATAGAAAAGAAACTTAAATATAACAGTCAACCTTAGCTTAAAAATAGTGCATATCTACCCTTCTTGCATGACCTTCTTAGCACAAGAGAAATTGAAATCGTAAAATGAACTTAAACTTTTTCACTCTATGGAACCTTCTAGTGAGTAAATAATAGCCCAATTTGGAGTTTTCGTCATAGCTGGTATGTTTAGTATCATCGCTGTGAACTCGAGGATTAGGAACGACATGGTCAAACTTAATCTGGATTATGTGGTACCCTTCCAATAGTGATTATTGTGTGTGTAGTAAGGATAATGAGTCCGCTTCAGGTCCAACTTGCGTGTTAGGTGGAAAACATTGCCCACTACTCTTGAAAGTCACCTTTAGAAGTTGGGATTACCAATGAGGTTAATATTTAACACTTGTTGTACCCTCCCTCTCGATTTAGACACATTATTTTACAAAAATCTATCGTCGTAAGAGATAATTAATCATCACAACTAAATTTTTTTGTACTACACCTAAGAAATGTATTTAATAGATTATTTCTATAACTTAAGAGTCATTGTTCTAAGCAACGACTATGTGATGTAGCCTTACCATATATGGAGTATGTAGAACTAATGCCTCCTTAGTATCCTAGTGTAATAGCGAGTTTTACAAAGTTAGATCTAGAAATTAACTTCTTGGATGAATGAATTCCTTGTGGGATCCAAACGACATAAATGGATCTAGTGAAATAGTTGTTCTATGACATTAACTCTTGTTAATGATCTCTTTAGTTCCTCGTGGATAAATTTGTTACCTTGGTTACTAACAACATAACACCTTGGTCTTTCATGAAGGTTGTTTAGCATAAATATGTCCTCTCACCTTAAACTCATATATATTTGGGGCGTATATCCTTAGGTGCAATTGGAATTAAACAAAACCTTGGATGATTAAAGGGTTAACTTGATGGTGGGAATTGTACATAACTCTTAGTAAATGGAATTGTATTTATAAATATGTTGACTTAAGAGAAGTGTAGAAAATAAAAATTTGGTCTCGTAACCCCATGTGCCTAGGTGAAATTTAAACCCTAGTGAGAGGCCCAAAACCAAACAAAGGAACTAGGTGACACTCCTATGATTGATCTCATGGTGGGATTTAAATGACACAAGTGGATGTCTTGGTTACAACATGCGTTTAACACTGGTGTGTATAAGGGAAAATAAATGGGATGTCTCGTGATAGGTTACACTCCTTGTAATAGGAAATCCATTAGTGAAAAGTATGTGTTATTTTGTTTGCAATTGTTATAAGAAAATGTTAATAGTGAGACCATAATGCGATGTACGAGTAAAGTATATAAGATTTAAATGAGATTTGAGGTTAGGAATAATTTCACTCTTGTAGTCCTTATAACTCAATTAAACATTTCCATGTGATAGAAGGAATATGAATTTCCTTTGGTAAGATCAAACTATTGACAATTTTTGCACTTGTGTAAAAATGGGCAACTCAAAACTTTGTTATGATGGATAGCATTGGTGACGTATACCTAAGCTAGGGGAGATCATATTAGTTTATGTTCTTACTACTAATTTATTTAAAAGATTACATGAAATCTATAACTATGTGTGTTGTTAAAAAATGTAACAGATCACATAATCTGCAATTTCATGACCATCCTCAGCAAAAGAACACAAGCCCTGAAGGACAATTGTGTTTTCTTGATGAGGACATCCAATTGTAGAGTAGGTGAAGTGTAAATTTTTGTAACAAAAAACATAAGTGCAAATTACACAAAATCAGAGTTCATTATTGAATGTTACAAGTTCTATTCAATGTTGTTTTCTTATATTAAGACATTCAATTATGTTACTGAGTTGTTTAGTTCATTATACAATCCATATAGAAAGTAGAAATGTAGAAAGATATATATAACTCATTTACATAATCCATTTTTTTATTCACAAGGAGAGTCGAATGTTTCCCACACAAGCAGTGGGATGTAATTGAAAAGTAAAGTACAACTACTAAAAATAAAGATACACATGCATGAAAGAGAAAGCAAAGGAGTATGAGTGAACCATCATTGCCTTGGGGTTTTTGTTCTTCGATTGAATTATCTTCATCTCCATATTTTGTTTCTCCTTCATCTTCATTATGGAATCCATTGTATCTGAAAAGGAAAAAATAATTGACCATCAGTTACGAGCTCAGGGATCAAACCATATTCCTACACTATCCTACTTCGTGCATATGAATCTTCCCCTAAGTAGGAGATGTATTCTACTTGAAGGATAAATTCCATACATGCTTTATTCACTCAGAAAGAAGAAACTAAAAAGAAAGAAGAAAACATGGGCATAAGAGAGGCCAAAAAGCCTAAATATTTTCTAAATGTTTTCCTAAGTGTGTAGGTATAGGTTGCAGCCAAAGACAAAAATAGACAAGTCATAAGTGAATGCAATGAAAAGAAGAATGTAACTAAAAGTTCCAAAAAAAATTCTGAAATGGAAGAGGTTATAGTAAAAAAGAGAGAGTGGAAGATAGAAACACTTGTTTCAGTTGTAGCAGAAGAGGGAGAATTAGATTTCAAGAAGCTGAAGCTAAATGGAAAAAGGGATTACAACTGAAACACGATGAGAGAGAATGATTCTAGGAAAAGTTTGACAGGGCTTCACCATGTAAAATGGACATTTACAACTTTCATCATGTTGTTTTCAATTACTACATGCTTAAAGGAACTATGCAAATCAAATAAGTGATACAGGGAGAAAAAAAGCATCATATGATCAAGATAAACAACTAACATATTTTCAGTTCTCAAATTACTATGTAAGTTCAGCAATAAAAGTGTTACTTTCTGTATTCTGAATCATAAAATACAACTACTATTTCTAGAAATTCGTTAAAGAATGATTTTAGAAATTTTTTCCCAAGGCTTCACCATGAAAAATCAACATTTCAAATTTTCCAACAAGCATCTAAGTAAGAAACAGTTGCAGGAAGGAAATAAAGCATCTGAATCAAGGTATATGGCCCGGAAATAATATCTAAAATAGATAAAATATTGCTTCTATTTTTCAAAAAAGAACTTACAGATTACAAGTTCACATAATAGAATAAATGCATCCACTAATTATTCTTTCACAATCAGGTATTTTAGAAATGAAGCAAATATGAGAGCCACAGTACTATAATTTCAATGAAGTATATTCATTCAAGTAATGTAGTATTCATATATGAAATGATGAGAAGTAACATAACAGTTGAAATATAGCAAGTAATTTCAAAAGATAAACATGAATCTCAGGCCTCTACTATTCAAATCAACATACCATTTCAAAGAAAATATTTCAAATATTTTAGAAATTTGTGATCATCATTGAATTCATATTCAAGTTGCAGTAAGAATAAAAGAAGATACAGGTTACAAACTTACAAAGGATGGATTTACAATCTACAATGGATTTGAATCATAGCCATTGAAGGTCTATACAAAGCATCAAAACCCTCATAGTGGCCCAACTCAGGTACACAAAAGAAAATGTTCATGTTAGATCTGGTGATAAAAATCCTCCATCACAAAGACGATCAAATTCATAGTTCAATATCATCAATTTACAGGGATCAAATATCTACAAAGTCGATGCTTCAAAAACCAAAGTTTGACGTAACTCATACTGAGTTAACAGATGGTCAACATGATATGATCTTTATTGAATCAAGGTGCTGAATTAAAAAGAAGAAGTTTTACACTGCTAACAAATGGTCAATGCAAAAACTTGGAGACCCTGACCACAAGAACAGAACTAATCGTTAATGGCTTGAGGGTAAACAATTTCAGGGATCACATGAGGTGCAACGAAAAGAGATCAACTAAGAACATCTTCTACGTCGTATATTTATGAACAGAGTTTGAAATAATGATGTTAAAACAGAGCATAACTCAAGTTTTGGAGGATCTTCGAATTCAGGAAACATGATTGCATATCCATCTTAAAATATGAAATTGAGCCATTAAATAAAGTGAGAAAATGCATCGATACGGGGTATTGAACCTAATATTCAAGTTTCAATATCAGAGTGGCAAGATCCAAGCCAGCTAGTCAGAAAACTCATGAATGGGTATCAAGAAATTACAGAATTCACAAACATCTTGAAAGCTTTCGTATAAATATATCTGTAGTGGAATACTCTTTATTGACTCAATGGTTAAGATCTATATCGTACCTATGAAAAGATCCGAGATATTCAGACTTCAAACCCCAGGATGGCGTTTCAACACAGGATCAAAACAGCAAAAGCTGTAAGTGAAACGACACAAGACATACAAATTGATGTAGTTATTCAAGAATTTCAGAGGTTAGCATTCTTTTAAGGTCAATCACCTTCAAATTGTACCCACATTAAGAAAGAAAAGTAAAGATCCATTTTTTTTAAGGACCCATTCATGGTAAACTGTCAAAGACGATAAGTAAAACTTACATGGTTAAAATTGAAGTGGAGATATAAATCGAGCTCAGAGGAGCTGATAAATGAGAACTCAGACCCATGGAAACATGAAATTTTTCAGACTCCATGAAACAGACCAAGATCCTAGCCTACCATTCTCCTCAGAATAAAGTTCAAAACATAGAAGAACTAAGGTGGTATGATACGACAATTACTTAGGTTTACAATCTAAATAGAGCTTTGCAAGATCCATATTATGTTTTGAAACAATTATTGAGTTTTGTTTAACTCACCTAACATTGATACAAGTATTCGAAGTGAAATATCAAAGAAACGACTAGGAAATATATTTTCTAGAGGCCATACAAACAACCCTCGAGAATCATCAGGTTCAGATATTTGCCAAAGCCACCTAGAATCAAATACAAAGCTTTGGCGGCCAAATATAAACATAGATTTAGTAAGCCTTAGGTCAAAATATGTCGGGTAAAGGATAACAAGAACTGAATGAAATGTTTGATGAAGACCTCCATCAATAAAAAATGATCCAAGTTGTATCCAAATGTCAAAATCTAATAACCAAGTAGAGATACCATAGTCCTTACCTTATGTGAATGGTGCTACGAACCATAACAGGAGAGGCGACCTTTAATGTAAAAATGAGCTTCCACAAAATAGAATACAACTTGGGAATGTGAATCCAGAGGCATCAAAATCATGAACATCACAATGAAGAAAAATGGTGGCCATTGTAAAAAATAGAACTCCAAAGCAGTCAGGTTTCATGGAAAAACTGATTTCCAATGACTATACAAAGATCCCGAAGAGAAAGAATGATAGAGGTTGAGCACAAAATCAAATCGATGGTTTCAAGCCAAAATTTTTCCAAGGGTTTTCCACTCTCAGCGAGAAAATGGGAAATTACCAAAATAGTGGAGTTCGAGTTGTTTTAACTCACCCACCTGAGCTTAGAAAACCTAACTCAACTTCAGTTAATGTTTCAATGGACAAGATCAAGCCGTGCAAATATCAAGGGCCAAAAGGGATCCTAAAAATCCTGAAGCAAATCACCATGATCAGGATGCCATCGACTGTATTAATTGTGAGGTTTAAAACTCTAATCATGTGGTTCGAGATTGACAGCATAGAAAATGAAAAGGATAGAAGATCAAAGACCCAAGATCATCATCGGATATCAAAGCAAACTCAACCTGAGTTAGGTCTCCACTGACAAAATGCATAGAGGGGTGAGGCACAGTGGGAAATGGGCCAGCCCACATGTCCACAATTTAAATCATTGCATTGAATTTCTAAACTCTAAAACCATAGTCTTATGTAATCAGATAAATAAAAGGAGCCGACCACCATCATACCAATAATGATCACTCAAAAGGTAGTTTAAAACCTTATTCACCAAGTATTATCCAAATTGCAAAGGCCGATACTTATACAATGCATGTATATAACAAATGTGGCAGACTATAGTATGGCATGCATAAAGTTCACAAGGTGGTAAAAAAAATGGTCGACCTTTGTATTTGCTAAATCCACAAGGTGGAAAAACCAAGTATAATGCAAAAGTGGTCCCCACTTTAGAGAGGAGATAGATTTGATTCACAGAGTGTCATTCATGTGACCATTTAGAATGAGATGTCAAATATCAGAGCATGTGCATATGGGCAGGTGGTCCCCATAATGGAGGTTTATACTTTACAAATATTACATTTTTGTAATTATTTTGTTCTTGCACTGAAGTATTTTTACATGCCTCCACAACAGGAAAAAATAGAGGAAGAGACAAGTTGCATGCCATGGAGAGAGACTTGCCTAGCAAGCAATTTTATTTTTGGCAAAATTATTCACCTAGCTTTATCAAAAATAGAACAGTCAACTTCAGTTGACTGATATGTAATCAAAGACTATTAATGCCTCTTGTACTAGTTTGTATTATTTTATCCTTT
This sequence comes from Taxus chinensis, assembly GCA_019776745.2. Classification (NCBI taxonomy): domain Eukaryota; kingdom Viridiplantae; phylum Streptophyta; class Pinopsida; order Cupressales; family Taxaceae; genus Taxus; species Taxus chinensis. The sequence goes on from CM034149.1 coordinate 887,427,141, forward strand.
TATTTATTATTAAATAAAGGATAAAAATAGGATGCATGGGTGATTACAAGCCTTAGGCTATTTTTAGGAAGGGTGGGAAAATTTATTTTTGCTATATATTATGTGCCTTTGCAAAGTACAAGGGACTATCTCTGGAGGACTTTTGGATATATGAGTACTGAAGAAATTTTTGCCAGTTTTTCCCTCTGAGTGTGAAGTATTTTCTACCTTTCCAAGTTATTTTGTAGTCTTGTGTATGTTATATCAATCTTTTGAATGCAAATTACCTAATCAACCACCTTACCCTGCTACAAAATTAAGTCTTTTCTACTAATTTTAATGTGTGTGTTAACTTATTAGTATTGTTGTGATTATCCCTCAGTACAATCAAGTGTTTTTCCCTTAGATATTCTATAGAAAGACTATTGGTTTCTGCATAAAAAATCCTTCAAAAATCAGTTGTGCATATACTCAGTCAAAGCCCTCATACAAATTTGGTGTATCACCTTAGTTATAATCATTTTACAGTCATCTTTTACTCTGAAACTCCCAGAAATCAGTTTAGGATACACCAATAAGGAACTGACCTTTTAATCCTAGAGACTGACCTCAAAATAGGTATACCCACAGACCTGAGGTGTTTCCATTGTATCTATGAAAGAGAGAGATCAATTGTGCAAGCTTAGAAAACCTGCAGTCATCTCTCTATCGAGAGATAACACAAACTTCGAGAAAATACAAGATATATATAAATCTAAATAAAATTTCTTGATGTGGAAATGTTGAATGGATTCAACACGTTATTGAACTATATTAATGATGGTAGTGAAATAAATATACCTTGATCGAAGAATTCTTATGGGAAAAAGGTATATTGAATCTAAATCTCCCTTAAATCCTAATATTTCTTCCTTGACATCACGTCTAATTCACTTATGTAGTAAGGGTAAAATTTAAACATTTAATGAACATTTGAGAAGCATAAGCTTTACATAAGAATGAGAGAATTACAAAATTTGTATGCAATTTGAAATATGGCAAATAATTATGTAAGTTATGGATATTGTCGTAAGGAGATAAAGAGCCAACTTAAATGGTTCAAACTGCAAGTTGAATGTGAAAATGAATTTAATAATCTGTAGGTGAAAAAAAAGAGAGAAGACAAAATTATTCTTGCATAATAAGATGTTCTTTTAATGTTAATCGCAACTAAGATGTAATCTTGGTAATGATGTGTTGCGGATTTTGCCAATCCTTGGGTCCCTTTTCTTGTGGTTGGGTCCATTGCTACCATTCCTTCATTAGGGAAAGTGTGGCATCGATAGGTATATAGTGTTTTTGATGTGTGTATGTGAGTCGATGACTTATGTAAGTGTCTTATGCATTGTTGAGTTTATCTTCTTGGAGCGCTTTTGGTGTTGTGTAGTGAGCATTGTAAGTTTTTTTTTTTAAATCTACTGGTATTTTTACTATTGTATTTGTGTGTGTAAAGTATGTGGTCGTTCACATTGGGTTGAAAAACCATTCAATGTGATGTTCCAATGGCTCTTAAGAACGTGTCTAAGGTTAGAGATGTTGGAATTTGTTACCTTAGATACCTCATTCTTATCTACATCACTAATGGTATTATACAATTATTTCCCTTGTTGAGTAGATTCATTATGGGATTTAGTATATTTTCCTATAAAGGTAATTGTAAAGCGTCTCACAATTACAAATAATTCTGCAACTGAAAATATAATGGCACTCTTGTGGATTACAGAGTATTGTAATCCTTATAAAACTTGAAGACCACCAAGAGTGGAAGTACTTGGAAGATATGGAAATGTTTTGAGCTATCCAAACACACATTGTAGGATTATAAATATTTACTCAAATAAGGAAAAATGATTCAGATATAAGTGAATGATGAAGCTTGTGTGATAACTACTTGAGGTTCATGCTACTAATATATTTTAGAGAGAAGAATCTATACATAAAACGATTTGAATTGCATAGTTCTAGATATACTAATGCCACATTCGATGTCATCTTATAGATTGGATTTCATGGAAACATAGCAAAGTAATGTGACATAATCAACTTCAAGTTGAGGATGCAAGTAAGGTAATGTATTAGACTTATCTTATGACCAAGATTCCCCCCTAAAGGACCTATTATCCCTACAAATGTACCCCGAACACCCTCTAATTTTTCAACTTGCCAATGAGACTTAGATGAGAAATCACTTTTTACCGATCTAAGCATCTGTCAGGAAGTAGTGGAGTTTTCAATGTGGTGGTACCTTGATAAATGATATCAAAACTTTAGAGACAGGTTGCAATCTCAATCTGTTTTAATCTCTGATGTCAAACTACTTTTTTCACTAGCTATCAACATGTACACTAATCTAATCAAGATTCTAGTAATCTAAGAGGATTTCATGGGAGGAGATGCAGGTATCATACAAAAATGCGACGGAAATCCTGAGAAATAACAGATGAGTGACAACACCAAGGAAAGGGGGAATCCAGAGCCATCTCATTCATGATTGGTCTAATGGGAGAAAAATGAAGTAGGAGATGGCTGACATGGAGTACCATAGTCCCAAACAACATCCATTCTCTCATTTCCATAGAGCATAACCAAGAAACATGATTTTCCTGAACCGAAAGTTCCAGGCAATAAGACATAGTAAAAATACTACAGGTAAATGCAATAGAGTGGGTAAGCATAATACGTTGTCCAAGGACCATATGGATAGGGTAGAGAATATCTATAAGCCAAAAAATCAATTTTATTGAGCTACTTAAAAATATAGAAGATGGGAATAGATATGGGCTCCTAGCAAAATGATGAAGAGAGAAGAAACTTGAAGTTCCACCTTAAATGAAAAACTAACAGTTTGCATACGAATCTGCCCATGAACAATAGAGCACATAGAGACCCTTCTAAGACCTCTTTCCCCATGGATACAAACTTGGTCTTGTAAGTTTTTGAAGGAATGGACACCATACCTCATCAAATATGTTAGTTAAGGTACCTAGATAGATAGATATATATATGATATGATGATATCATATATACTCTCGTAGATGACCGAAAATAATACGAGCACTATTTTTAATGCACTCTAGTATCCTCACCATAAGCTTATGGGAGTGACCATCTAGTTTATATGGTGTACTACATTGATGAGATCAGTTTCCAACGATACACAAGGTGATGTCAAATTTGGAGTTATACTATTTAAATATATGGCCCTCAAAATATTCAGGGGCTTATGATTAGTCATAGACTGGTTCCCTACACAATGCTACAGTCTACATTGCAAATGCTTTTATTCCAATTTTCGATGAATCAATTATGAATTGCGGAACTGGAGGTAAGGTGATACAAAGCCTGTCCATTTATGCTTGCAGTGACCTAAATTAACTCCATTCACAGTCCACCAGCATTTCATTTAGCCTAGAAATCTCCTTTAGGCAGTTTGGGTGGATTGGTGTAGCTAATCCTCCTTCCATTGGTACTCTCCTCACATTCCACCTCTCTAGCAATGTATTTTCCTTCTATACACTTTGTCCCATAAGTCAGCTAACTTGCCCATTAGCCGGGAACCAGAGAGTGCAAACCATGGAGGAAACATTTCAGAGACAGTTCCATTGAAAGTTGAGTCACCTGATTACAATACCACACAAAACTCCCCCTTGGTGGGCATGATGACAGTAGCGTAGAACTACGTGCCCCATGTTACTATTCATTTTAAAAGACCTCTTGAAAATCCCAATTTGTCCAATACCTAGCGAATATCCCAAAAACATGATGTGGCAACAGTAGGGAAGTGGAGGAAGGTAGGAAATGTTGGGATTTGTTCTTGAAAATCCGGATTTTAGGTGATTTTTCCCCAAAGGCTACAAATGTTTCCAATTTTTTTGCTAAGTATGGAAATTACAGGCTAGGCAAGGAGGAAAGGAATGTCCCTAACATTGATTTTTGCAATTTTGGTTAGCAATATATTTTGAAGTGTCCAAATGAAAACTTGAAGTTATCGCACGACATATCAACCTAGCTAATGGGAATTAGTTTGGATAATAGTCAACCAGCACATCCTTAAGGTGATGATTACGTCAGAAGGTGGGTCGAAAAAGGAAAGAAAATTTGATGTCACAAATCAACAAGCTTACTGACACGTGACAGGAAGGTTTCAAAGCTCAAATGCTCAACAATTTACCTATAGTTTAGGTATGATGACATATCTCATTTAAGAAGCATCTAGAAAGCCTCCGCCCTCCTATCACACATCAAAAAAATCTCCTTTTTTTGTGTGAAGGAACTACTCAAATGTCTGACATCTATGTAAATTGACTATTTGAGAAGGTCATATGAGAACAATACTGGTCACCTGACTATAATTCTTGAGGTATATCAAATGGAATTCACACTTTTTGTTCAAAATGGCCCTTATTGGTATGCACAAGTTTACTAGGCCAGATAGGAGATATGCCCCTATGGGCAATGTGCATATGAAGGTTGAAGTATACGTTTTCTACCTAGCGAAAAAATACTAGGATTATAAAGGAAGGAAATTCATTGTCAGATGTAGGTGAAGTTGACCCCTAAAAGAAGAGGTGGAAGAGGGTAGCATATCTATGAATGAGTAAATAAGTCACTGACTTATTACCAGTAGTAGTTACCAGTTCAAATTTTTCAAGAGGAATGAGGATATTTGCCATATTATGTAAAGTAGAGTGTAGAGATTTCATGGGAACATGTTACCAGGTGTGGAGAAGTTGGGAATGAATATGTTCAGTAACGCCCAGTCGAAAATCAAAAGAAAATAAAATTTGAAGGATTCAACTGATGCATCTACCGTACTCACATTAACATAAGTGTACTTTGAAGAAAGATTTTAATCACTTAGTCATTAGTGAGCCAAGAAGAATCTGAAGAACAAGGAGATTTCAAGTTGGGATTATGATCAAAAGAGTGATGAATTTAAAGTAGAAAAGAATAAAATGGTCATAACAATCAACAGGTGAGAGATGCATATTCCACCTTAATGTGAAAATATAGAGGTAACTCACTTCATGAGTCATTTTTTATAGGGGATGCACTAACTTTTCATTTAGTCCTTATGTAAGAAAGGGGTATGAGAAACTCATATTAAAGATATTATTGGTGCATCTTTAGACCCCTACAACATGCACTGTTCTTCCTATGCAAGTGGGAAAAGATATCAATTATTGGCTATTGAGAAATGTTTATTTATCCATTGTATGATGATATCATATGGAATGATGAAGTTCATGTATGGTATAATGTTGATGGATATTTGCAACGTACTATTAGGAAGACCTTGAGCAATTTGATATAAAATCTATGTGTACACCTCGTTTTTTACTCTTTATTTCCATTTCTCTTGTGTAGAGGGATACTGATGCATAACTCCTCATGAGTGGATGCTTCAAGAGGCTTATCAGGGTAATTTGGCTATGTAGTTAGACATTGGTCATTCAAGTGGGCTAGACCCTACATGTCATTCATTGGAGATTAGGTTCTGTTATCTATGCCATATTCCCAAATAACATTGCATTCCTATATTCTGATCCCTTTGTGAATGTCACATCGCCTACTCTATTATATCTACATTGTTGGCATGGGATGGTAGTGCATGAGAAATTGTTTCTAACCATTGATCACATTACTATCCCTACTTTGCATAGGTGAAACAGTGTGACCTTTATCATTGAATCTATTTAATTTTATCTATATCTATTCCTCTTTGTAAATATAGACAACGACACCCATGAACTATGTCAGAGAGGTTCCCCAAAGCAGACATCATCACCCATGGGAAATGGTTTCGGAGTTGGTTATTTCCATAGCTAACCCGTCATCACCCACGGAAGATGATGATCGGCGTAGGTCCATAAAACCCACCACATATTTAGCATGTCGACACAGGTCCAATCAAACATTCATAAATGAACTAACTGATATATGTTTGCATGTTTAGGTGCACTATCTTGCACCTACTTATTGGAGTTCAATATGTCAGAGAGGTCCAAACCCTTTTTCATTTGGGTCACCATAATGAGTTATGGACTAGAGGTTTTCTTATTGAAATTTCCCTTTCTCAACCCACAATTATTCTCTAGGTTTGTAGTTGTTATATGGTACAGAGGATTATGTATCATCAGCCACAGCATGACACACAACACACAGGCATGTCACACAATGCTTAAGTATTTCTGAACCCATCTTAGTATTTTATCTTAGGATTTATATCATGTTTTGAAGTTAGTCATTGATGGGGTGATATAACATGTTGTATATACCCTCCCTCCCCGATGCAATATGAACAAAAAGAAGAATATGGAAATCAAAGAAACTCAAAACCCGACATTTATTTATACCACCTAGTGCAGGTTGGGAAGGTGCAGATTGAAAAATGTCGCAATGAAAAGGGTTCTGCACAGGGAGCTCAGGATTGACAAAATGTTGGAATTTTGAAAAAGGTCTACACCCTGGCGCAAGTTGGAAGGCTATGAACACCACTATCTTTCAGTAGATATGGTGCACTTAAGAGTATGTTGACATTAGGATGGATGTACTAAGGTGCATCTTCACCATTTTTGCAATATTGTTGAGCGTTGACACCGACCGAACCATAGTGAGATGAAGCAAACCCTAACCTGGAGATGGTTGGGGTAGATTTGGATTTCCATAACTCTCTTCACAGGGAGCTCAGATTCACTCAAGGTATGGACTTATCACGAGGGTAATCTTACTAAAGGTTAGAAATTCTTATTTTTCCCCTCCCTTCTTCTCTATGATAGGTAAATTTTTGGATTTCAAACCTCCCATCTAAAACTGTAATACAACTTTGTCCTCTTGGCATTTTGTAGTGTATTGTATCAATCTCTGGAGCAAGTAATGCATGTTTACAGATGATTCCTCAACCCTATCTATGTTCATTTACATCCTCCTGATTTTTCACTACAAATTTGGTTATCTGTGCCTGATCTTGCATTACATTTTAATGGTTTTTGTTTGTTGACAAGACTAGGTGTTTTTTCATTCCTCAGTGCATCACCTTTGTTAGTTTAGGTTTATTTTTTATGCATATTCTTATCATATCTCCTTGGCAATTTGGATTAGGTTTTTGATTAAACCATCTGCATTTTTATGTGTGCATCTAAATAGAGGAATAGGAACCAGCCTTCATCCGAAGAGCTTTCTCGATTCATAAGGTCCCACACTTTGGAAAAGCTCCATGTTATGCAATCGCACTGAGAGTCTCAACCCATCAAGTTATAGAAATTCAGAGGTTCTGTGATTCACCATCAACATTTTTAGCACACCTGATGGCATCAAAAGGTCATTCCACCAAGATTCGAAGGAATTTTTCAAGAAATTTGGACTTAGAAATTGCAAGTTTTACAATTTCAAAAATTTTTTCACCTTCCAGGATGAACTCTGAAATCGATTTTCAAGGGCTTAACTTGCAATCAAAGAAAGTCAAAATTTCACTAGGTTGATAGATCTAGGGGATAATCATTGAAAAGGGTATTCTTAGATTTTTGATATTCTGACTTTCAAAATTTCATGGTTTTTAGCATTTTAGGTTTTCCCAGGTGTCAAGCATTTCCCAGGTTCCGACACATTGTATTTCAGGTTTTGTCAGTTACCTTGCATATCCCAACTTTTTCCTGTACCTTTCGGGGATTAGTAGCTACACAAAAAAACCCAATAATCAAATTGAAGAAATGTATCTTCCGGGTCCTTTAAAGTTTTAAATTATATTTTTTATATTGTTCAGGTTTTGTGTGTAACTTGGCTAGAATCCAGCCTTTTAAGGTTCATTCTCTAACACATATAGCGACTCCGAAGGGATAGATTTCAGCAGTGTAGCAGAAAAAACTTGCCCAAGCACATGAGAAGAATTCAAACCAAGTCTAATACTCGAGAAGAGGGGATATTTGTCTACTTGCAACTATCACCAGGCAGAGGAAGGAGAGGAAGAGGACCACAAAGATAACCATCTCCACCTAACAAAATTTTGTCTACACCTCCACCTAGTAGACCTTTTCTCACATCAACCAGAGTTCTTAGGCCAATCATAATGGCACATCTACCAACCAAATCCCTTTGTCAATTACACGGGCAAGTAGTCCACTCTGCCCTAAATGCTCAGAAGCATGTTCTGGTTACAGCACTAAAGAATATCCCCTATTTCATAGGAGAAAATCATACTACTCCTATTGACCACATCCGAGGATATTGCCAATGCATGTGCAATCCATGAAATAAATGAAATGGATGTTGTATTCAAGTTTTTGACTTCATCTTTTAAAGGTAAATCCTTACAGTGGTTTAGGAGCCTAACAGAAGGGTCTATTACAAATTGGAACCAACTTTTTTCAGCTCTTTGCAACCAATTCGGGGACAGGGCAGACAATTTTTCCTTATTGTAATGACTAACAACAATCAAAAGAGATAAGTAATGAAAAAATGACAGATTTCAACTTCATATTCCAATGGACATGGGACAAGATTCCAATAGCTGTTAGACCAACGGACCGAAGGCGCATTCCTTTATTTCTTAAAGGCTATAAATTCAAACATAGCCATGATGATCCAATCAATGAGAGGGACAACGCTAGCTAGGGGCCTATGACACATCTATTATAGTAAAGAACTGTTTGATCCAAGCTGGAAAGCTTGCACCAAGGCAACCAATGCCTCTCTATCCGGATATGGGAAATCCTACAACCAGTCAAGCACCAGAGTTGAATCCCATTCCAAATCCTAGAAATCAAAGCTATAATGAGGCATTAACTTCTTCAAATACTTCAAAGGAATTGTAGGAGGTTATGAAATAGCTGTAGAACCTTGGAACTGAGCCGATGACTATCAAAAGAGAAAAAGCTCAAAGTGCTAGACCGTATTAGCTTCAAGTGCGAGTACCAGGTTAGGGCCCCATACCAACAAAATAGACCACTAACTCAGGTTGTAAATCAAAACCAAAACCAAGGACAACCTCAAGCTGCAAGGCCATTTTGACTGTATGATCCAAATGTAACGACATCCTCAATAACCTTGGCTCCAATAGAAAACAACATGGCATAGGAGTACGACTGGTGTTACCCTTGCAATCTACCTCACAATCAATCAGTGTGTTTCAATGGTGCACTAAATCAAGCTTTGATGGTGCAAACCATTGGTGTGTCTCAAGAACCAAGCCAAGTAGGGAATCAGCAACAAGAAACACAACAAGAAGTACCTCCAATAGAGACCACATTGGCCAATTAGTAAACGAAAGACTTATGTGGAGTTAACCAACATCCTTTTCAAGGTGTGGCTGTCAACACATGGTCAAAGAAGAGAAGCATTAGAGGAGGGGAAATTGTCTAATCTAGTTGTTTCTCAGCCCAATCCTACACAACAAGGGGTCAGTAGACCAAATGCAGTTCCAAATGTACAAAATCAACGTAAGGTACCTGTTATAGTGACACATGCGCGTGTTCAAGCTCCAGAAAAGGTTACGCTAAGTAAGGGATAGACAAAAAGACAGATTCATCCCCTTTCAACATCATCGATCAAACGAAGAAGATACATGTGAACATTTCCATGTGGGAATCACTGGTGACCTAAGAGTAATGAGATTTATTGCAAGTTACAGTGGCTACTTGGTCTTCCTTGAATGTATCAAGCCGAGCACATGAGAAAGTTCTCACTAATGTAATGCAACCAGGTGTGGGTCAACCAAGCAAGAATTTGAAGCCTCCACCATTCTATGTGTCATTGGTTATTATAAACCACTTGGTACACAACTATATGATAGATTCAGGGGAAAGGAGTTCAGTGATGCCGCAGTAAATAGAAGATCAACAAGGTCTCAAGTATGATCCAGTGTTGAAAGGAGTAGTACAGATAGATGGAACAGTAGTTCAAACAGTTGGGGTCATAAAAGGGTTAAGCCTAACACTACATGCCTGTACTAATGTTATAGTTCTAAAAGATGTGTCTGTGATTGACCTTCCGCCACTCTTTCCGTTGTGTCTATCAAGAGACTTCATTGAAAAAATCTGTGGATATTTATCTGTAGATTGGTCACACATGATTTTCAAGACGAGGTATGGGGCCAAAGCAACAATCAGGTCAAAACCAATTGCCAATTTCCATATTGAACCTCATGTGCCAAGTCCTATCAAGGTAAATTGCTCAGCCTTTGATAAGGAAGAGTGTTCAAATGATCTAGAAACAGGTACTAAGGTCGAGGGAATTCTTTATTTGAATTTAGATGAATGGGCAAATAAGACTCATGAATTTGACCCATAAAAGGAAATTGAAGAGTCTGAATTGGGCGTGTATTGTGTACATGAAGAAAATTCATCCATTCCCAACATCATTCAGCCTAAACAAAAGAATGAAAATGAATTTTGGAAACTATTTTTCGATGGTTCGAGAAGTAGACAAGGTGCTTGAGGTGGTGCAATGTTGATTTCACCACAAGACATCAAATATTTTTCAGATTTTCATTTCTAATTTTCCTGTTAAAAAAACATGGCTGAATATGAGGAATTGATTCATGGACTTCATTGGGCCAGGAAAAAGGGCATAAATAACTTGCAGGTGTTCAGGGATAGTGAGCTAATCATCAACAAAGTTAGGGAACAACATGCTACAAAGAATGACCTGCTGAAGAACTACAAGAACAGGGTATGGGACCTCATTGAGGATTTCGAAGCTTTCAACATCGTGTCCATACCCAGGAAGAAAAATGAATCCGCGGATAGGCTAACAGTAGTTGGAGCAACGTTTGCTGTGGTTGACAACATCAGAAGAAAACAAAACAAAACCACATATCCATGTGATTGTGAGGCCAACAATTCCAGACAATAACACAAGATGGCAGGTGTTTGAGAATTATCAACAGATCATCTTTTTTTTGCAAGAGGAGGCTGAATTCTCATCTAGAAATTAGGAAAGACTAGAGCAACAGTACGGGGATCAAGTAGTGCAGCTGTGGACAAACAAGCTTCCCAAGGGTTTAGTAACATTGGAGTCTATCTTCAACCCGAACGACCAGTTCCGTAAGGAAAAGGCTAACATACAAGTTAAGAGGAAAAGATTTAAAGCCGATTCTAGTTGGGGAAGGTAAAACACTTCAAATTGGTAAAGTGGCCACCGAGCACAGGAGAAATCAGATTTCATACAGCTTTGCCAAGAATTTCCATATGTTTTCGCTTGGAGCTATGAAGACTTGTGAGGATTCAATCTTGAAGTTGGCACAACATACCGTAGAACTGGATCTAGATGCTAAGCCCATCAAGCAGAAAGCAGAGACCAGTCAACCCTCACATTGTTCCTCTAATGAAGAAAGAGTTAAACAAGCTAATAGAGGTAAGCATTATATTTCTGATCAAGCACTCAAGCTGGGTTACAAACTTAGTTCCGGTCAAGAAGAAGAGCAGAGAAATCAGGTTGTGTGTGGACTTCTGAGACCTCAACAAGGCATCTCTCAAAGACCATTACCCACTTCCTTCAATGGAAAAAATATTGTAAGTGGTATCCGTTTTGGAGAGATTTTCTCTCCTAGATGGATACTCAGGGTATAATCAGATAATGGTGAAAGAAGATGACTAGTTCAAGACGGATTTCACCACCAAATGGGGCACCTATGCCTACAAGAAGATGCCATTTGGACTATCAAATGCTGGAGCCACTTTCCAAAGAGAAATGGATATGGCATTCAAGGGATTGATCAATAAAATAGTTCGGATATATCTTGACGAGATCATTATATTCTCCAAAAATGCAGTAGATCACCTCTTTCATCTAAGGCAGGTATTTCAAAGGTGTAGAAGATTTGGGGTATCATTGAATTCCAATAAATGCATATTCTTGGCTCACGAAGGAAAACTTCTAGGCCATATTGTTTCAAAGGAGGGGTTGACGATTGACCCAGAAAGAGTTGAAGCAATTCGAAGCATTGCTATTGCCAAGTCATAAGAAGGTTCTTCAAAGTTTCTTAGGAAGGATCAATTTTTTTCTGTAAGTTTGTTTCAAAATTTGCAGCTCTTGTAAAGCCAATAACGTTAATGTTAAAGAAGAGCATGGCATTTAAGTGGACATTTGAAGGCAAGGCAAGTTTTGAGGCAATAAAACAGGCTATATCTAAAACTTTGACTCTCTTCAATCCATACTTCTCCAAGGACTTCATGCTATATGCCTTCGGTGGTGGAGACACAATTTCTGCAATCTTGGTACAACAAAACAAAGAGGGATTAGAATAACCAGTTGCTTTCTTAAGTCAAGGCTTGGAGGAATACGAAACTATGTACTCTTTCATCGAAAATCATGTCTTTGCAGTGATTAGGAGCTTAAAGAAATTCAAGCACCTAGTCTCAAACAACAAGATCCAATTGTTGGTCTCTCATGCAGGAGTCAAGGACCTCCTTCTAAACAAGGATCTGAATGAGAAATGTGCAGGATGGATAACCCATGTCATGGAATATGAGATTGAGATCAAGGTAACTAAGCTAGTTCATCGAAAGGGATTATGTGAATAGCTACCTTTGAGTCAGCAAGTTGAAGAAGGTGATGAAAAAGAGACTGTCTTGGTACTACAGGATGGCCAGAATAGGAAAATGATAATGTGCCCTCTCCTTGTTGGACTTTGAATACATGATGCACTTCCTACAGGTAGGCATATGCCCTCCAAAATTGAGCAAAGAAAAAGGGAGATACTTCAGATTACAAGTCATTCCATATGTGCTTGTTGATGTTGTTTTGTTCAAGAAAGACATCAATGGAGTTCTATTGAGGTGCATTGGGACAGGTAAAATTGAGAGGGTGTTACAAAATTTTCATGATGGAGATTCTGGAGGACATTTCACCCCATGAGTAACAGCTCTCAAGATAATGAAGGAAGGGTATTATTGCCCACAATGTTCAATGACTACTATACATGGATAAGAAAGTTCAAGAAATGTGCACTCTTCATAGGAAAAGAAAGACTAGCAATGCTTCCATTGCACCCAATTTGGTTGACCAACCATTTATGCAATGGGGATTGGACTCATCGGGGTCATGAATCCAAACTCAAGCCAAGCCCACAAGTGGATTCTCACGGCAACAAACTATTTCATGAAGTGGACCGAAGTAGTAGTGCTCAAAGAAGAAAATGAGTCTAACATACTAGACTTTTATGAAGGGATAGTGACCAGGTTCGGTGTGCCAGCCACTATCATATCAGACAATGCATTGGCATTCATAGGTTCCAAGATTATAGAATGGGCTGTCAAGAATGGAATCTATTTGAGCACCTCTTCAAATTATTACCCGTAGGGTAATGGACAAGCAGAGTCCATGAACAAGAATTTGCTAAGAATAATTAGAAGGACTCTGGATGAAAACCAAAGGACATGGCATACCAAGCTAAAATCAACGTTATGGGATGATAGGATAACGTCAAAAAGGTATACAGGCAATTCTCCCTACAATTTGGTCTATGGGAAAGAGGTAGTATTGCCTATATCATTAGAATTGCCAGCATTTGAGCTCATGAAGCAGTTGGAGTTGTTTGAGTTCGAACCAATGGAGGCCAGGTATGCAGAGTTGATGGAATTGGAAGAAATTAGAGAACATGCAGTTCAGCAACCTTATGATAATTTAACATTTTTTATTCTTAGTGTGGGATGCACTCGCTGACACCATCCAATTTCTATAAAAGTATTAATGAAAATCTTGGCTTCATGTGATTTTGCATTGGATCTAAGAAAATTTCCTGTATTTTATGCATGTAATATGTGACAGGTCTGAATAGAATTTAGGATGTGTCAGTTTCCTTACATACTTCACTGACAAAGGCTTTCATACTCCTCACTTGGCCCATTTCCTTGTCTGTGCACTTAGAAGTATTTTAATTTCAAATTATTTGATTATTGTATTGTTTTTATTCAAATCACTACATTTCACTGCCCTTATAAGAGCATCATCCTCAATACGACACAACACCGATGCCCAAGGAAAATGTAAGAAATAAATTCAATAATGACACATGTCTCTAGCAAAACAACTCATTGGTACAATGTGAAAACAAGGAAGAAAACTAAATCTGGCAATCTATTAATTTTTTTTGTTTTCTGTGAAGATTGATAGTCCTCTTTTACTTTACCAACTAGTTAGTCATTTTCTTTACTTTATTTCTTGTTCTCAAACTCTTAATATTTCATTGTTTCATATTTTTATCGATTTATTCTTGTGGGTGTCCAACAAAATTTGACATCACAATACCACACTAGGGCCAAACGCTCCTCTACTGGTCCACAAGATATCATGATATGTACTTTCACATCTATATCACATCACAAGAATTCAACTGAACCATGGAAAACACATTCATAGCCCTAACAACATAGTACTTTTTGCATACATGCTCCTCAAACCAAAAATACTTATAACATAAGAATACTATAACAATGAGGAATTCCTAACATGTACACATACAGAGGTTTCACAAAACTCCAGACCATAACTATAGCTACATAGTGTCAAGATGGAAACAATGTCACAAGACATAAACCAAAATATCAAGAGTACACATAAAGCCATAATACTAACACCATATATCTCCCACAACGTCACAAAACAAATCCATATACTTCCTAAAGCATCACCAACAAATACATGAAAAATAAATAAAAAATAAAATTCCAAGTTCACTAATCACACACACATAGAGGTCTCTTATGCCTCCCTCAAGTATTTTATGCCTCCCTCAAATCATCACAGAACGAATCCATATACCTCCCAAGCTTCACAAAACAACTACATGTGACTCCCAAAGTATCACAAGGAAACTCCATATACTTCCCAAAGAATCAATCACACCCACACAAATCTCTTATGCCTCTCTCAGGCCTCTTATGGCTCCCTCAAGTCTCTTATGCCTCCCTCAAGTCTCTTATGGCTCCCTCAATTCTCGTATACCTCCCTCAGGTCTCTTATGGCTCCCTCAAGTAATAAAATAAAAATAAATTTTACTTTTCGCTCCCCAAAAGAGGTCGGTCACCATATGTCCTTAGGTGGATAGATTCTAGATAACTCTAACCCAAGTGACATAATAACTCATGGTTTAAGAACCCACCACTAGTTTTTTAAACTCCTTGGGGCGTACTCGTATACAATGAAGCGGGTCCATAGGTTCCACCACTCCATGGTGAATCCCATGACCCTATTCCAACACATTACAACATTAGAACCAACATAACAATCCATATCAAATGCCAAGTGGAAAAAATTCCAAGCCTTGGGCTAGGCTATATAATTTTAAAACTTGATACGTAATTTAAAAATGAGAAAAGCAAATGGCTTATTAGCCATGGTTAGTGCAAAATCATAATGTTAGTGCAATAACCAAATAAATGCCAAAAATATAAGAACATGTCAGTCAAGAAAATTGTTGGTTCTAGCAAGAAAAGGGAAAGTGTTCGATTTATGATTAAAATACATGTATAAGAATAACACATTATGATAATTATATGTCCTTATACAACCACCAAGGGGGGTACTCAATGAGTTATTGGAAATCAGAAACATCAAGCCTCAGCTCGTAAAATATCATATCAATAACACAACTATCATCATCTCTGTCTGAATCATCCTACCACCACTTTGATAAGGCTCAACATAGTCAAATCACATAGGTTGAATTCATTTGATAACCATATCATGAGAGAGAAAGGAGTACAAGTCGCCATCTACTGAGCCTAATGTGTCTGTGAAACACAATAAACATGACACCCATTGAGCAAGTGCAACACATACCAAATGAACAAAAGAGGATTTTCAGCCTATATAAGGCTCGACTTCCTATCTCGTACTCTACTTGAGTGACTTGTCAATGGTACACATTTTCTCACTCCACACATACACCTTTTACTGATTTCCCTTAGTGTCAGTTAGTGTAGGGTCCACAACATAACACAATGATGATTAACACAAATTAACCATAATGTCTTATGCATGGTATATATACAAATTAAAACACAATCATTATTTTCACGGGATAAGATACATAATATTACAAGATTATGCACCCAATGTGCAATCATTATACAATAGGGATCATACTCTCACCATATGCCCCTAAATCACAACATGAACCATCACATATTACATGAATTATATGTATGAGGAACACAATGTCTAACTTTACAACATATAGTCAATTGAAATACAACATGGTGATGAAAACAATTCATCACAATATGGTGACGACATCATGATACAATCTAATTTGCTTTACACCAATTTTGTCATGCAATACATCAATACACCTACATATCACATAATGAAAAAATGATCCAACACTTCACAATCCACAATAACATTCTTTTGTCACACACAATAAGGTAGTAGATCACATGTGAACTCTTCATAGAATCCATGAAAATGGGAGACAATACTCTCATCACAAGCACATCAACATGGTATAAAAAATATATGCACTTAGTGACATACACAACATGTGCATTTACAATTTCACAATTACGACATAGTTCACATCACACTTATATCACATTACTCTTCCAATATTCATCACCACCATGAAAAATCATCACTACTCCAATCTATCGTAGAGGTTCGAGAGCATGAACCTTCGCTCAGATACCAAATGTCACGCTCACATTTTACACACACAAACACAATAGTAAAAATACCATGGTAATTTTTTTGACTTACATTGCTCATTACACAACACCACAAGGGCTCCAAGAAAAGAAACTCAACAACACAGAAGACGCTTACATAAGTCATCGACTCACATAGCCACACGAAAACACCGTATAAATGTCGATGCCACACTTTCTCTAATGAATAAATGCTAGCAATAAATCAACCATAAGAAAAGGGACTCAATGATTAGCAAACCCACAACACATCGTTACCATGATTATATCATTGTTATGATTAACCTTGCAGTAAAATTATTATGTAAGTATAATTTTCTACTTTTTCCACCTACAGATTCATAATTTCATTCCACATTCGACTTACAGTTCAAACATTTAAGTTCTCTTTATCCCTTATGCCAATATTTATAACTTACATTATAATTTTCATATTTAAAATTTCCTACAAAGTTCCTAATTCTCTCACTCTTATGTCAAAGATTTATTTCTTAAAATATGTTTAGTTGACGTTAAAATTTTTTTTTTATCCACATTAAGCAAGGGGACCAACCATAAGTTATCAAGGGAGAAATAATATGATTCAAGGAGGTGAAGGTTCAAGTTTCCCTTTCCTAAAAATTTCCTTCCATTAGCAACACATTTGTTCTCATACTATAGTTGTTTTAGTTCCAAAATTTAGTTTGATCCAATTAAGCATTTACATGACATAATTTTATTTTATTTTATTTTATTTTTTTGTGGACTCTATATTGTCTAAAATTCCTAGTCCAACCAAGAAATAATTGAAACCATTCTTAACAAAATTCAATTCTTAAATCAACCATAAGGACTTTAATTGAAAAAAAAATTGTTCCTAAACCATTATCACATATACTCTTGTTTCTCAATTAATTTACATTATTTCTTGGATCTCTTTTTGGCATCACCTTTTTTAACATACAAAGTTACAAAAGTGCTTGTCTAATGTCATGAAGAAGTATAGGATTGGAAGCACTATAACTACACGTGAACCCCCAAGTTAACCTCCTAATCAATTGGAGGTTTACTTTAATTCCAATTGCACTTAAGGATATACACCTCAACTGTTTATGAGTTTAAGGTGAGAGGACTATTTATGATAAACAACCTTCATGAAAGACCAAGGTAACACATCTAGATGAAAGGAACTAAAGATTTTAAGTCATAGAATAACTATTTCACTCTCTCCATTTGTGTTGTCTTGGGGTCTCACAAGGAATTCATTTGATGAAAAGTATAAAAATTCTAGTTGTAACTTTGTAAGACTTATTAGTCCACTACGATACTAAGGGATTAGTATCTATACTTACTCCATTAATGGTAAGGTTACACCGCATAGTTGTTGCTTCAAATAAGGACTCTTAAGGTGACCTCCAAGGTGGTCTTCACCACTCATCACGTTGTCGGACCTGAAGAGAAGACCACCCTTCTCGTGGTTACCAAAACTAGAAGGAAACCACATACTCCAGATAAAGTTGGACCATGTCGTTCCTAAAAGATGGGTTCACGAAAATGTCACTAAACATAACGACTATGATGGTAAACTCAAACTAGGGGTTTTATTTACCTAAACTAGGAGGTTCCATCGAGATAAAAGTTATAAGTTCATTCTAGGGTTTCAATTTCATCTATGGTAAGAAGGATCACACATGAAGACATGTTATTCATGAATCTTATACTAGGGTTGAGTGTTTCAATTAAATATCTTTATTACATTTACATGGTAAGAATACAACACAATAATTAATTAATTTTTTATTGAACACAGAAAATACACTACAATATATTAACTTCAAATTCATTTTCCATCCATATATCAAACCTTTTTACCATACGTAACTATGAATCAAATTCAACCTTTGATTAAATGCACATTTCCTAAGATATTCCTAAAACTAGCATCTCATACATATTATCAAATTTCAAATATAACATTTTTGTAACATGAGACTACATTATACATATATTCATTTTACAATGACCTATGTAAATTACAATAATAAACAATCAATTACACATCACCTTTTCGCCATAATTCTTACATCCTGTAAAACCATGTGAGCATGAAATCAGTGATAAATTGCTGGCATGGAATCCACCCTAATCTAACATAATTAATGTCTTTATTTTCCCATTTACATATAATTATAATTATAATTTTAATTCGAAAGAAAAGGTTTAGAAACACGTATTCACTTCATTTCATTTCACTTCATTTCGTAACTAAGGAGAAATAAAAAGAAGGGAATAGAGAGAAACACCATTTTGTCAATAGTTTTATTTCACATAACAAGTTACACTATAGAGTTTCAAACAGTTATTTACATGTGTCAAAAATTTTCCACGGTGGTTTAGTAACCCGATAGGCATCCTATAAATTTCTTTTTACATTTTCTTGTTAGCTACAAAAAACATTCAAATCAAGCTTGAAGGCTAAGAAATCACTTTCAAATGTTGTATTCTGAAGAGAAAACATACCAAAGGTAAAATTCTATGAGTCCTCCTATAAAAAAAGAATACACAGGAACTGATAGAATTCAGAATTGTCGAATGGTTTACGATCGGCGGCCAATTTTTCAATGTCATTGGTTGTAATTGGCTTGGTTGTAAATGATCAAAAGTTAGCTTGAGGTCTCAAAAAACCACCTACAAAAATAAAGCTCGATGGATGAAAATCCAACAAGAAATTTCCTACAAGTTCCCTTATATATGGAGAATTTTTTGGAGTCGAACGAAGTGAGAACTAACAGACGGGTTTCAAATGGCTACGGGTTTTCCAGAGCCACCGATCGTAATTGGTCTAGTGTGACCTAGTAAAAAATTGAGACTGGAAGCCTACAAAATTCCTTTTCCAAACTAACCAGGAATATGATTTTCCCTAACCGAAGGTTATAGGAAATAGTCTAGTAGAAATACTAGAGGTTTACGAAGGTGGGAAATCATTTTGTTGTCCAAAGACCAAATGGTGGGTCAAAATGAAAGTAAAATTTTCAATTTTAAGAGCTACTTAAAGTAAAAAAAACAGAGTAACATGGCTCATAGAGAAATGGCGAAGAGAGCACAAATGGTCGATAAGGGTCAATCTAAAGTTTGATACGACTCTCCCCATAAGAAGGAGTACATATGAAACTTGAAACCTCTTTTGCGGGGTTCCGAAGTTGGTTTTGTGAGTTTCTGAACAATTGCATTTTTCTAACTTTGTAAGGTAGGCAAAAAGGTTGTTTGATTTGATGACATCATCTAACGCTCGTAGATACTAGTAGATACAAGCACTTGATTAAGATACTCTGGTATCATTGTATAAGATTATGGTAGCAACCACATTTAATGTTTAAATTGAAAAATCAGTTTCATCAATCACAAGGTGTTGTTTTATTTCTTTACACTATTTAAATTTTGTTACATATCCATTTGTACAATTATCTAGAGGTTCAACTTTTCTATTATTTTGCAAATGAAGAACCAAAATTATGAAAATTATGAAAGAAAAGGTAAGGGAGACCATTCCTGTCTGTGAACGATGCAGTGAAAAATGGGATCCACGCATCTCCACCAGCATTTCATGAGCCTCCAAATATCCTTTAAGAATTACTTAAAATAGTTCAATTTTTTTCCTAGGCTCTCCTCCATTCAATCGTCTAGAAACAAAACAATATATAATACACATGCCATTTTCTGCCAGTTGGAAAGAGGCGGTGCAAATTATGGAGGCAACATTTTTTAGAAGCATTATATCCAACAACTCACTACCACAGAAAATTCTAGGTTGGTGGAAAATGACATAACCCACATCGTGTTCAGTAAAGCCCAGTGTTTTTGACAGGTCAATTTTAGGCTTCAACCGATCATCTACCATGCACACAAGAACAAATGGTTCTTTGAGAATGGTTTTCCTTACCTGGTCAAGAGTGAGCTGAGAATGTCTGAAGAATTGAACTGCCTGTTGGGCTTTGTCAATAGAGGTGCATCTAAAAGAGAGGGGTCATTGGTCATTACAATCATCAGGTGAGAGATGTAGATCACACCTTCCTTCATTAATAATCACTTCATGGCATTGTGTCAATGCTCTTTGTTTTGCTTTACTCCCTATGTAGAATGGGGTATGGTATTGCAAGATATTCTTAGTGAAATTTTAGAGAAAAAACATGCATTATGGTGGGTATCTGAGTGGGAAAAGAATAAATTCAGGAAATGGGTTGTGAATTGGAATTAGATTCAGACTGGGAATAAAATGAATCAGACAATGCTTGAGCTTGAACAAATGGAGACCCCCATCTATATAGATTAAAGTGAGAGGCACCAAATTAGGTGACACAAAGATGATAAGGGTAATATAGTATATAATAACATAGGCCATTCAAGTGCTATTATCCAAAAAAAGCTCACACTTATTTTTGGATTAACTAGCATCCTTTTTCCCCATTTTTGTGATACAACATTATTTTCATGCATTATAAGAACTTAAGGTCAACTAGAAATGTTTCTATTAGATAGGAAATTTCTTCCCCTTTCTAGAAATATAAAGAATTCCTTCTAACTCCTTATATTTTTAATGTTATAGGCCTTCAGGCCTTAGAAGGATTTTTTTTGCCAAAAGTGGGCCGGCCGGCTTGGGGAAAACTTTTTGCCAAAGAGGAAAATTGTGGACCGATGGGGATGCAGGGGATAGTTTGGAACTTTGGCATTTTTCGCTAAACGATGCAATTTACAAGTGTGAGTCTGTGAACCTACAGAGAAATTAAAAGAAAAATACCTGAGGCCCGCAAAGGACACGTGGCCATGTTTCAAGTCAAAGCGGGAAGGAAGGTCACCGGAGTGACTTTGGTCTTTTGGATTTTTCTTGAAAAAGTGTAAAAGTTTAAAAGTAAGCTGAACCTCCGCCGACGCCCAGAGAAGACATGTGTCAGGCCTTTGTGAGCTGCAGGGAAATAGGCTGTTGTGAAAGTTCTAGAAATTTTCTAACTTTTGCAAATGGCATAGTTTACAAGTATGGCCCCACGTGCCTGCGGGATATTTTTTCGCCAAATGCAAAGTTGTAGAGCTGCGGGGCCATGGAGGGTTTTTCACCGAAGTGAATTTTCGGGCCAGCGGGGTCTTTTTTTCACCAAGGAGATTTTTAGAGCCTGCGGACTGTAATAGGTTTTGTGATTTTTTTGCAACATTTTGCAAAAGGTGCCAAGTGAATTTTGGGCTTGCGGATCCATTTTGCAGGACTAGTTTTTTCACCATTTTTGTGAGGATTCGATGCAAAATATTCAAACGGCCATATCTTTTGATCTAGGGCTTGAAATTCAACGATTTTGGTACCGTTGGAAATATCTCGACATCCTCTTTGCCGTGGAAGCTTCAAATTTGATTTTTGGTGAAGTTAGGTGGGTGAAAAATGTGAAAAAATATGCAGCACAAAAAATGTAGAACCAGGCTTCGAACTACCAAATTTAATGTGGTATGGCACGCATTTCTTCTTCTAGAAGCTTGAATGCATTGGGAAATGCATTTTTAGAGGCACACTTGAATTTTGGGGATCATTTTAATGAAATTTGTTGGTTGGTGAGAGAAGCAATTCAAATTCTCTTTTTCCCTCTCTCTCATTCTTCTTCTATATGTTATAAACACTTCTCTTTTGAAAAGCAGACATTCTGGGTGTGGGGAAACTCTTACAAATTTGTTTCCCGACTCCATTTTTGAGCTGCAAACCTTCTCCTATGCCTGGAAAGTGTATTTGTGCCTCTGAGTAGAAATGTAATGGTCTGTGCACATTCTAAAGCAATAAACTTGTGCTTTTGTCGTGTTATTCAACCCTTTCTCATGTTTTATTGTTTTCCCATTCCTCTCCCTTTCAGATCTATTTTTTGTGCATGTATTTTATGTTTGCAGGTGCTAGATGTTGTGTTTCATGGAGACTTGGAGGTGGATTTGGATCTGGGTCTTTGTCACTTCTATCTGACCTCCCCTAACTCCATCTTATTTTTATATTCTCCCTCATCAGAATATCTTCACTTACTTTTCTGGTGTATCACCACTTTATTGTAGGCTCTATTTTTCTTATTCTCACTTTTTCCATGTCTCCTTCGAAAGCTAGATTAGCATTAGAATATTTTTCCTGCACTGGAGAGGCTTGTGGGAGGTATTTTAGGAAGAGGAACCAGCCTTCTCTGGAGGATCATCTAAAGTTTGTAAGCCCCATAGCTTGAGAGATGATCCAATTTTATGCAAATCTCATCGGATGCCCCATTATCAAACAACAAATCTGGAAGACATCTGAGGGTGTTATGATTTCTCCCTAACATTTTTGGAATGCCTAGTGGGAGTCTGGGGTTAGATTTTTCAATCTTTTTAAAGTGTCTCAGTATAAAACAAAAAATCTTAAGCCACCGTGCTACCACCTAGCAATTTTTCCACATCTGGTGGGACCAAGAGGTATTCATCTTATTTTATCAAGTTGATGCTACCACATAAATGTTCTTGGTGAGATTAAAATTTTGGAGGAACATGCAAATTTCACATCTAGCGAATCCATCTAGTTAACAACCCATCTCTAAAGTTGCAGACCTTCCTTCCATCCATTTCCATCCATTTTTCTTCCATCTCTTTCATCTTCTTCCATTCCATGAAGTTGTGCAATTATGACTTCATTCCCATCTTGGAATTCACACTTGCAGCAGCAGCAATGAATTCCACCTCCAATGTATTTCTCAACTCCTCCAGATTAGCATTATGATTAGATCTAGAACTAGTATTCCTACCCATATGATCAGTGCCAAAACTAGTTTGGTTATGGGACATATCAGGAACAAGGGTATGCATACAATGACATCAGTCAAATTGATAATGTGGACCTACAACCGGAGAAGATTCAAAGAATGGAGGCTATCATGGTTCATTCAAGGTCTATAATACAAATGAAGGTAGCAAGAATTGGTTACATGGCACCTTGTCCATGGGAAGGTCCTTTTCCGGGAAACTAAAACCCTCGGGAAAAGCTTGAATTCATGGTTAAAAATGAAAGCTTAACTCGCACAGTGCGCGGAGGAGATTGAAGCACATGAGTAGAGTGTGAGACAACCTTGTCAATGGGTAAGTCAATCACCACCTCCTTGTCCTTCATTTTCTCCCTCCCAAGCTTTGTCATTTTAGCATGGTCAAGATTCAAACCCATTGTTTACTTCCCCAAGTGGTTATTTCCCTTCTCCATCCCCTAGTCTATCATCCCACCTCAGTTCCTCTTCCATTTTCTCTTCTAAACCATATACCCCTCCACAAGAGCCAAAAACAATACTTTCCCCTCCACCAAAAACAATAGCAGAACTAATTGAATCCCAACGTACCCCTCCTCTTGCATCCCCAAATCCATGTTGGGGAGAAAACTATTAGAAAACCAGCCAAGGGCAGCAAGAAGAAGAGACAAATAAAGAAGAAAAGATCAAAATCTTGGTAAGCTTGGCTCTCAGATTTGGGATAAAAAAGATTCCCCTTGTTGGTTTAAGCCATAGGAGGTCAAAGTTGAAGAGCCAGTGGTGGCCAAGGCTGATTTTGTGACAGCAGTAGGACAAGATGATCAACAATCTATTTGTTCTGAATGTAGTGTCCATTTTGGCACTTTATTTGAAGAGAATGTTGATCCCATTCGAGCTACACAACCAGTCCAAGCAAGGGAAGAAGAAGCTACTCCAAATCCAAAAAGGGAGTAGTGCATTCTAGCTATAGAGGAGAACCATATAGTTTCAAAGGCTTTAAGAACAAAGAAGGCCACAAAAAGAACCTTCAGTTATTCCTTGCACTTCATCCCCTTCGAGCTCTAATGTTGAAGAAGAGTTTGATATTTCAACCTTCTTGTTTGAGGATGAGGCAGAACCATGGTGAGAAAGTTACAGATCAGGAAGACACCATGGAGGAGGTTGAACACAAGTAGCAGGGCAACAAGGAGGAAGATTATCTGTCTAACTTGGAAGATTGCTTTAATGGAGAGGAGCCTGTTGAGATCACATCAATTGTTCTTGCCTCATCCACCTATCAAGCACAAGAGTCCACTGCCTTGGAGGAGAGAATTCAATTGCAGTAGCCTGTACCTCATGACAACCCTTTGAAACAAAGGTTGGAAGATCTAAATCTTACATGTTCTTCTTAGGAGAAGGAAGGGAAAGAGTAGGAGAATTTCATCATCTCTTCCATGCCATCCACCCAAGAAGGTCTATAAGAAGACTCCATTTTTGGAGTTAAATTTCAAAGAAATGGAAAAAATTCATGGATCATACCTTGCCCAATTAGGTGCTTGGCTTCATTAGATCCAAGGGAGAAGCCAAAACTAGTCATGCTTGCTTCTAAGCATGAAGATGAGTATCAAAGTACCAAGGATCAGTTGCAATGCCTCTTCAGTCCAAATAAAGAGCAACTAAAAGAGGTATATGTCTCCTTTCCAGTCGATACCTAGATGATTTGGGTAGAGGATCAGCCTCTTGCCATTTTTTCACTCATAACAACAGCCACGTTTAGCACCAAATCATTTGCATGGCTTCCAATTGTAAGAAAGGGAAGCTACTTGTCCCTGCTAGTTGTAGGATTTGTTTGAGTTCCCTTTTACTTTTGGTTAGACATAGAGTAGATAGGTTTTCTTTCCGTAGAAGAAGTGCTTGTGCACACTCTACATATCCCACTTGGGGTATGTATGATTTCTCAGATTTTTACATAGTGTTTTTTGGTGTTTTGTTGCTCTAGGATAGTGCATTAGACATAGTCTTTGGCAAGATCATCTCTATTCTAGCAGTTTCCAAGTGGCTTAGGGATAAAAATTTTCTAGTTCAGATTAGAAGTGTGTTTATTAGGCTTAACTCCATGGATTCTTCAAGGCCACTGATCACTTCATCTAGTAGGTAGATGTCCCCTGTGAGTCACCAAAGTTTTATCCAAAATAAGCTCACACTTATTTTTGGATTAACTAGCATCCTTTTCCCCCATTTTTGTGATTCAAATTGATTTTTCATGGATTCTAAGAACTTAAGGTCCCCTAGAAATGTTTTCATCAAATAGGAAATTTCATCCCCTTTCCAAAAATATAAATAAGTCCTTCTAACCCCTTATATTGTGCAAGTTACGGGCCTTCGGGCCTTAGAAGGATTTTTTTCCAAAACCGGGCCGGTGGGCTTGGGGAAGACTTTTTGCCAAAGGGGAAAGTTGTGGATCGACAGGGCTATGGGGGATAGATTTGCACTTTGGAATTTTTCACTAAACGGTGTAATTTAACACTGTGAGCCTGTGAGGATGGGGAGAAATGAAAAGAAAAATTCCTAAGTCTTGTAAAGGACACGTGGCCATGTTTCATGTTAAAGTGGGAAGGAGGGTCGCCGGAGGCACTTTGGTCTTTTGTATTTTTCTTGAAAAAGTGTAAAATTTTAAAAGTAAGCCACACCTCTGCCGATGCCCAGAGAAGACATGTGTCAGGAATTTGTTAGTTGTAGGGAAGTGGGATGTTGGGGAAATTCTGGAATTTTTGTAACTTTTGCAAATGGCGTATTTTGCAAGCATGGGCCCACCAGCTCGTGGGATTTTTTTTTCACCAAATGCAAATTTGTAGAGCTGTGGGGCCGTGGAGGAGTTTTTTTTGCCCAAGTGAATTTTTGGGCCCGTGAGGTCTTTTTTTCGCCAAGGTGAAATTTGAGCCTGTGGAGCTATGGGAGGTTTGGTGATTTTTAACAATTTTTCACAAAAGAAGCAAAGTGAATTTCGGGCCCACGGATCCATTTTACAGGACTATTTATTTTCACCATTTTTGTGTGGATTCGATGCAAAATATTCAATCGGCCATATCTTTTGACCCAGTGCTTGAAATTCAATGATTTTGGTACTGTTACAAATCTATCGACATCCTCTTCAGCATGGAAGCATTAAATTTGAATTTTGGCAAAGTTGGGTGGGATAAAAAAGTGAAAACATCTCCAACACAAAAAATGCAAAACTAGGCTTCCAACTACCAAATTTAATGCGGTATAGCACCCATTTATTCTTTTAGAAGTTTGAATGCATTGGGAAATGGATTTTCAGAGGCACCCTAGACTTTTGGGGATCATTTTAATGAAATTTGTGGGTTGGTGAGAGTAGAAATTCGAATTCTCTCTTTCCCTCTCTCTCATTCTTCTTCTATATATTATAAACAGTTCTCTTTTGAAAAGGAGACATTCTAGGTGTGGGGAAACTCTTGCAAATTTGTTTCCTGACTCCATTTTTGAGCTACAAACCTTCTCCTATGTCTTGGCAAGTGTATTTGTGCCTCTGAGCAGAAATGTAATGGTTTGTGCACCTTCTAGAGCAATAAACTCATATTTTGTGGTGTTCTTCAACTTTTTCTCATGTTTTATTGTTTTCCTGTGCCTCTCTCTTTCAGATCTATTTTTTGTGCATGTATTTTATGTTTGCAGGTACTAAATGTTGTGTTTGATGGATATTTAGTGGTGGATTTAGATCTGGGTCTGTGTCACTTATGTCTAACCTTCCCTAACTTCATTTTCTTTTTGTATTCTCCCTCATCAGGATATCTTCACTTCCTTTTCTGGTGTATCACCGCTTTAGTGTAGGATTTATTTTTATTATTCTCTCTTTCTCCTTGTATCCTTGGAAAGCTAGATTAGGATTAGAATAGTTTTCATACACTGGAGTAGCTTGGGACAGGTAGTTTAGGAAGAGGAACCAACCTTCTCTGGAGGATTATCTCAAGTTTGCAAGTCCCACAGCTTGAGATATAATCCAATGTTATGGAAATCACACCGGATGCCCCATTATCAAACAGTAGATCTGATAGACATCCGGGGGGTACTGTGATTTCACCCTAACAAGTGCCATAACCCTCGTGCCATTCATTGAAGATTATGTTTTGTAATATAGCCGCACCGAAATAGAAAACATTCCTCTATTTTGATGCTTTGATGGACATTCATAGCTTGCTCCAGAGCTAACATTTTGGCATGGGATGGTAGAGATTAGGAAAATGTCGATTGATCAGCTTAGAGTCCTTTTTTGCATAGGGGAAATAGTGTGACTGTTCCGTACGGAAACCCATGTATTTTGTACAAATTTGTAGTCATGGGCATCCAAACAAACTCTCCCTTTTAGCATTCTATCATGCAGTTCACGTGGCTAGCAATGTGCCTCTTAGAAAAATCTTCTTCTTTTCTGCATACAACAAACAAAACAATAAGAGACAAAATGTTTCTTTTCCATGCCATACCAGTAGAGACTAGAATTTATCCATGTAACCTTCTAATAATTTCACATTTTTTATTCTTAGTGGGGGATCCACTCACTAACAGCATCCAATTTCTATAAAAGTATCAATGAAAATATTGGCTTCACTTGATTTTGCATTGGATCCAAGAAATTTGATTGTATTTTATGTATGCAATATGTGACAAGTCTGAATGGCATTTAGGATGTGTCAATTTCCTTACGTACTTCACTAACAAAGGAATTCATACTCCTGACTCAGCCCATTTCCTTGTCTATGCACTTAGAAGTATTTTAATTTCAAATTATTTGATTATTGTATTGTTTTTATTCAAAGCACTACATTATGGATTTTTCTTCTTCTTATCCTAAGTGCATGTGTTGTGCACACTGTAACCTTTAGTGTGCCACTTGATTCCTTTTACATATCTTTTATTTCGAGTTGTTTGACCCATTTTTGTTTCCCCTCAGCTCGTCAGTACCATGGATCTTGGTTTTCTGCCATATATTTTCCTATGGAACTGTATTCTCTTTTCTTCCATTTCTTTTTTTCTTTTCTCCACTGGTTCTCTATCCTATTTGAGTTGGGGGTGTTGGGCCTTAGCTTAGTCATATTTCTTTAATGAATTTTATTTGTTTTTAGCTAAGCAAATGTTCCTCCATTTATTTTACTAAACTTACTCGATGGTTTGTAATGTGATCTCTTTCCTAGGTCTGGATTCCTTTACCAAATTCAATATGTGGGTTTTCATATCCTATTTTCCACTTGTGACTCGAGTTTATTCTTGTGCTGAGTTGACTTGCTATTTTTTAATTTCCCAACTCACGCACTTAGGAGCTAAACTCGAGCTTGATGTGTGTACTACTTTGAATTGTGTGTCGTATATGCTTTGATATTTTCCCCTTCATTTGAGCTCAAGATTTCACCTGCTTATCTCAAACTCGGGGGTATGTTTTGTGTGTCTGCAACTAATTTTGCATGTTAACTGTTTGATAAAATGTCGAAGATCTAAGAATCCTTTAGGACTTTAGTGATTGTGGGATATAGTTTATTTTTTGTTCATTGACGATAATTTAATAACTATGAACTAAAGGATCTAGCACATTACCCAGTTAAGCCCATAAATAATTTTATCAAATACCTGAAGGTTGTGTGGTCTCGTTGAATGTGGGGTTCACTACGTTTTGCGTAAAAAGGTATGGAATTTCCCTTTTCTTTGTATTAAATTCCTCTTTCATCATTTCTTGCATTTGGAAATCAAATTTTAATTATCAGGAAATGTAACTCCAACAAATGATAAAAAATTACTTCATTTGGTACTGCAAACATTACAAAAATTATGACCCTAAAAGTATGTGAATGGAGTGCCACACCAAAATATACCGCAAACATGAAAGTCCTCGCATGAACCATGGTAACATGAGATACTATAGGGAGCTTAAATAAGTAGTTTGAACTTAATTAACACCCTTGCATGTCGAATTTATAATCCCACTTAGCTTATTAGTCACTTTTAGTGACGTGCTCTTTTTATTGAAACACAATCAGTTTAAGCCTATGGTTACCGCTTAGTTCAAGCGGAAAATGAAAACACCTTCCACCTATCCTGATACCACCAGCAAGAGAATCGTAATCCATCTAGATTTCAATGAAAATTCTCCTACGGATGCTGGCTTTGTGCGTAGATTTTGGGGCCCACATCATTATTGAGTAATAAGAGTTGTTGTCCCAATTACGATAACTTGCCCCAAAGTTTCCCTTGTAACTTGAGCTCTTCTCTTTGTAATAACATTTTTTCAAACACGATAAATTCTATGTATATCAGAGAGTACGCAAGAATCATCAAATTTTGTGGTCAAACTTAAAAAAAGTGTTTTCAATGCCCAATTTGTGAGCACTGTAGATGTTTTGGCCAGCTTGCACCAACATTGTAACTTTAGCTAAACCCACCTTCTAAGGGTTGTGTTGACACCTAACTAACTATGGAACCTTGTACATATTGTCTCCACACTTTATAGAGTATGAATTGATCAAATTATTTTATGAATGATGTTTGGGAAATTATGATGTTTCTCTCTCTTCCCTTTTCTCTTTCTAGAAGTAACTCTCATATTTTAACTAGTTTCTAAAAATTTAAATGAGTTATAAATTTTCATCAGTTGGAAATGATATGAACATTTTATAATGTATGTGATTATGATATGATGAAGAGAAAGGAAAATGAAATTCATACTTTCTCTCTTTTCTCCTTTCTCTCTCTAGAGATAATTATGAAAATATTGATTGGGTTTTGAAAATAAAAAATGAGTCAAAAATTTTACAAGTTGAAATGAAATGAAAATTGGATATGGGATGTTAAGGTGATTTGAAAAGAAAATGAATCCTAGATTTTATTCCTCCTTCCCTTACTCTCTCTCTCTCTCTCTCTCTCTCTCTCTCTATCTCTATCTCTCCATATTGTTTGAAATGATGGATCCGTGGAATTTGTGGTTAAGTGTACAGGATTTCCATACTCAGTCCTAGGACTGACGCATCGTTGGTTGTACGTACTCTGAACAAGAGGAATTATATGGATTTGATATGTTTGTAATTAATGAGTTATTATTGTAAATTTATATTCATCTTGCAATTCATGTATTACCATAGAATAATGATATGTATTGTTGTTCAAATAATTTTTCTTGGTATATTTTGAAAAGAGAATACCAATGTGGGCATAGTTTATAGTGTCGAATTGGATGTCAAGTTGTACTCAATGTTGTACCTATGTTATAAAGATATTAAACAAATATTT
The DNA here is from genome assembly GCA_019776745.2 of Taxus chinensis. Lineage (NCBI taxonomy): Eukaryota > Viridiplantae > Streptophyta > Pinopsida > Cupressales > Taxaceae > Taxus > Taxus chinensis. Next base: position 887,457,832 of record CM034149.1, read on the forward strand.
TCCTATGTTAATTATTGGTATATATCCTCAACAACCACAATGCTAGGTAGAATCTCTTGTCATCAAAAATAATGAAAAATAAAAGAATGCATTATAATTCCTATTGTACTTCCTCCCCCAATTTTAGTCTTTTTTCAAGGCATAAAACATTGACCATGTTAATAAATACACGTATCTCATTAATCATCTTCTTGATTCACACCTAAGGCGTCTTATTAAGGAACTCTTTTTCCTAAATATTTTTAGAGGTGGTGATTTTATGTTTTGAAAGCTATCATATTGGCACGAGTGAGGTGATCATGAGTGGGTGTTGTAGGTATGACCCATATATTGAATAAGTTTAACTCTCTTTTGCATGATTTCCCTAGGTACCCTAGTGGGTGGCCAAAGTCTTGCGAGATAGTTGGTGCTTGTAAATTTGATTGATTTGTTGCGAGATCTAAATTATGTGAGTGGAGACTATGTGTCGAATTATTTGCGTAATTACCTAAAAATGTGAAATAGATCCTTAGGAGACTTTTGTAATGCATAAGATTATTAGGGATATATCTCTTGCAATATACACTTAATAATTGCATGTCTAAGAGAAATTTAATGGGTTGTCTTGTGTGAGGTCATACTCCTTGTAGTCTTAAATCCCTAATTTTTACTTAAGTGTTCTAGGAATAAATTTATTCCAAAATGATGTTATACACGACCAAAGTAACCGCGTAAATGTAGTTAGTAAAAAAAGGTTAAATAAGATTAATCTATGGAATGCCTGCTAAGAAAATGGGAGACCTATGAGAGATTTAAAAAACTAAATAAAATGTGAAATGTGATCATAAAATTAATGTAATAAAGTACTAGATGTCCACGACTAATACAACAACCTAATAAATCGAACAAACCAAATATGATGCATGATCACATGCTTTGTTTGTATAAATATGAATCAAACAACGTTGCTAATGAAATAATAAAATGTAACCTTGAGAATGGGATACCTGCAAGTGTAGCCAAGGTCTTGTGAGATAAGGAGATTACACTCTAGTTGGACTTGTAAAATTTAGTAGAACCCTTATTGTAGTTAGGAATATATTACATCTAGGATCACTCAGGAAGTAGAATTTATGGTCGAAACATGTACTTAACTTGTCGCTACTAAGAGTAAACCCTTAAGATGATGAAACAGAAGTAGTTTGAAATGTGAAATTCATCACTTACATTCAAGGAACAATATCTATAAGGGGAAGATAGGTGTAATGTACCCTTCCATGCACAATATTATTGTGAAGATATGAATTCCAAATTGGAGCAACGGATTGTGAATCAAGAATGATACAACTTAACTAGTTAACCTACATAGCTAGTTGTAATAACTTGAAGATTAAAATAATGTATTTTTAGTATTAAACAATGCTACGAAATAAATTTAGGATAGGTTTTATATTGATCTAGTAACCTTCCTTTTTATTCTTGTGAATTTTCCTCCTTGTAAACGAGAGTATTTTGTTCCAAACCAAATAAACACGACTCTTTTGAACAGATCCTTAAGTCAAATATTAGAAGGCGCATGTGTGTATATACGTTCCTAATCAAAATCAAGCCGTATAAATTTATTTCCATAAGAGAAATGAGAAAATTCTAAAGGAACCAATATAGGTGAAATGTTGAAGAAAAACATGTAGCCTAGTTGTAAAGTAAAGAAGGTTCCCATGTTATGTGTTCTTCAGAAAATTATATTCAACTAATAAATTTTTGAGAAACAAACCTTTAACATAAGAATTTAATATTAGGAGACTCACAGTTGTTTAAATTTAATTATTTAACAAATGAGTTTTGGATAACTAATGGAATGGGAGAAAACAAATAAATGCTTATTTTCCATTAAAATACTAATGCCTATCGTGAAGTATGCCTATCATGTGTTTCTTACGGTAATTGGGTCATTGTCCTGGTTTACGTTGTTTTCAATCAGACATTGTATGTGTACCCTATGTTATCCTATTGTATGAGTGGGTTCATGTTTATGTAATTTTCCTAAGTGATGTCGAGTCACTTTATTTGGATCCCATGTGGTGTGGTGTAGTTTGTAATTAAATTTAAAAAAATATTACGCTAATTTTAATGTTGTATTTTTGTGTTGAAAATGTGGGTTATTACCACTTGGCTATTTGGAAAAACTAGTTTAGACATTTGCAGATGGTGCCCTTGGTTGGATATAAAGAATATGGTTCTTGGTGTCTTCCCTATCTGGGTTAGGCTACCCTATTGATGTGTAATCACAGCACCCCTGAATGTCCTGCAACTCGATGGGTTGAGACTCTAAGTGTGATTGCATAACATGGAGCTTTTCACAAAGTGTGGGACTTTGCAATCGAGAAAGCTCTCCGGATGAAGGTTAGTTCTTATTCCTCTGTTCAGATGCACACAATAAAAATGTACAGGATCTAATCCAAAATCTACTCTAACATACCAAGGATACATGGTTAAGAAGATGCAATAAAATAAACCTAAACTAACAAAGGTGATGCACCGAAGGAATAATGAATAACTTACCTTGCATTTAAACACAAAACATTAAAATGTAATAAAACCACTATTCACAAATAACCGTATTGCAATGAGAGATTAGGAAGAAAGAAATGAACTCAATATAGGTTTGAAATCATCCATAGACTTGTATTATTGCTCTAAAAAAATGATATAGTGCATTACAATGGCCAAGAGGTAAAAAAAAATTGCATTACTGCTTGAATGGGAGGTTTGAAATCAACAAATTCACTTATAGACAAGAGAAGAAGGGAGGGTGCAAAGCCAAATCATCCAACCTCTTGAAAAATGCCCCTCCTTACAATATATATGAAGAATGATAGAAGAAAGAGAGAGAAATTCAAATTCTTGCTTCAACCACCCTAGAATGGATTTAGTTTTCCTGAAAAATAATGGCTTATACTAAAAAATCCCATACCTCCATGTACGATTCCTTATTGGGAAAGAAAGGAATCCCATACCTCATTATGGAGGTAGGTGAGAGTCTTGGAACACATTCTAAAAATGGCGGAATGTATCATTCTGAAGGTAGAGGTATCATTCTGCAAAATCAGCTTATGGTTGGCTCTGTCCTTTTTCAAAATCCGAATTGCATGCAACCATCAAAATCTTGAAATTCATACTTTCAGACATTTCCATTTCAGAGATTGAGTCACTCTTCATCCGCCGAATTTTCTTGAGAGTTCTGAAACTCCGAAACCCAAAAGTCTAAAATTTCAGACTTTCGAAATTCGTAATTTTGGAGGTTGAGGTTTCATTTTTGCGTTTTGGGGTTCCAAAATTTTGAAACTCCGAAATCCAAAATTTTAGAGTTTCAGACTTCAGAGTTTCAGACATTTTCTTGTCTTTTCCATTTTTGCTCGCCGAAGACTCCCAAACTCTGAAGTTTGAATTTTGGACTTTTGGACTTCGGAGTTTCAGATATTTTCTTGTCTTTTCCATTTTTTTCTCACCGAAGACTCCGAAACTCTGAAGCCCAAAACCCCAAAAATCCAAAGTCTTAAATTTCAGACTTCGGAATTTTAGGATTTCTGGAATTTTCCACTGTGCACCTGAAAACCCGCCGAGACTTCCGAAACCCCAAAACCCGAAAGTCTGAAATTTCAAACTTTTGGACTTTAGACTTTGTCGATCCTTTTGAACTTAGCACCTTGAGATTTCTGAAACCTGAAATTCCAAAATTTCATACTTTCAAAATTTTAGGAATTTAGACTTTTTGACTATTTTTACCTTCGCGCTCGCCGAGATCTCCGAAACTCGAAAGTCTGAAATTTTAGACTTTCGAAGTTGGGATTTCAAAGCTTTTCATTTCACCCTACTTTCTCTGAAATGCCAAAAATGCGAAGTCCAAAAACTTTGAGCCTTTATCCATTCTTTTTCTTGAGCTTTGATCTCCTTCGACGTTCCCTTAGCCACCCTTGTTGACTGTGCATAACCATTCCTGAGCCTGCCTGCAACCTAATTTTTTGGAACCAAAATGCAAGTTACCATGGCTGAATGGTCCCTTCAATTTTCTTTGCATGCAAGGTTGTGTTGTCCAATTTTTCCTGAGGGGCAAAATTGGATAACCCTACCTTCCCTAGCTTTAGAGTTCTGGAAAAAAACATATTTGAGGGTATTGACAAGGCCTTGGCAAGACTATTAGAGGTTGATCCCACCACACTAGCTCAAACTTGACATGTTGCTCCTAGGATTTGTGTTAATGTGCCCTTTGGTAAATTTTTACCTTCCTCCATTAGGCTTATCTTTGAATATGGGGTTTCAAAACAACCTTTGGTGTATGAAAGTTCCCTTGTCATGTGTGTTAAATGTAGGGCTATCAGATATAATGTTAGAGAGTATCTGCTCACTCAAGATTGGAAGAATAAATTACATGGATGCCCATCCCAGGCTAATGGTCCTATTTAGATGACGCTTGACTTGTAGGAAAGAACTTTGGAGTCAATTGAGAAAGAAACAGGGGATTCTGCATTGCTGGTGACTTCTTTGGATGTGGGGAAGGTAAAGGTGCTCAAGGATCATCAAATAACTATGACGCAGGTGTGAAGGGAGGATGACCCTATTATTTCCTACGATGATTCAAGTCTTTTGCTAGTGAATGTGTTGGTCAATCTGATAAAGGCATCACATAACAGACAACTAGATGACATTGTTGATGCATTGGAAAATGATGAGGAAGACAGTGTTGATGCGTTGGAAGATGAAGATGATTCCAATTTTGAAGATGTGATGGAAAATGATGACGTATACCCAAGTGTTGACAGATCTCCTACCTCGACATTGGCTGGTTTGCCTTCTTTACCTTTCAATTGTTTAGGGCTTCATTATGATGAAGAATTTTTTACTTTACCACAAGATAATTTAGTGGATTATTTTGAAGAAAGAAGATGGAAACGAGAGGAAGAAAGATTTTATAAAGGAAAATTGGAAGTTGTTTTGAATTTGTATAATGTCCCTGGTTCGTTATACAGGTCTTCTAGTGGATCGACCCCCATCTGTCCTTATCCAAACTCCCTAAAAATCATTAAGGTTTGGGAGGGCCCAAGGTATAAAGACTATATGAGGATGAATTTTTGGCTCACATAAGGAGCCTGAGGATTCGCCCGATGAAATTGGTTGGAATATTGTCCACCATAGTAAGTACAAGGTTAGGTGAATGTTGGTTTTTCTTTTTCGATCCTTTGTCACTACTGGGCTTCTATTTTGATGACTTTATGCTTATATTGTGCCTTCTTAAGGATTTTTATGTACTTTTTTGGTCTCATGCTGACTATTTGGTTGTTATAGTCTTGTTTTGCTCCTTTTGGTTTTGTAATGTTTTATTTGGGCTTTTGTCTTTTTGTATCTGGGTAGGGTCCCTAGCCAAAAAACCTTTATCTTGAATACAAAAAGAGAGCAAGTTCTATAACCAATTTTTTGCAAAAAAAAAGAGAAGGGAGATGCTAAGGAAAAAAAATGCACAAAAAAATACAACACATAGATGTTTACTTGTGCACAATAGTATAAAAAACATTAATTATAGATCCATGGATAGCAAAATAGACAACAAAAGTCATACAAAGCATGCATAACACCAAGTATTGTTATATTATTATTTTTCTATTCTTACTTAGATAGTTCAATTGAGATTTATTCTCCACAACTATTATTTTCTCCTTTTTTATACTATGTTCTCATCAAACACATACGGTTCTCCAAACTACTGGTTGTTCACTTTTGGGAAAATTCAATTCCTTTTTTTTAGTTGCACAATTTATCTGGAATTATTCTCTTTTTGTCTAAGTTGCTCTCTAAACTCATAAAAACCTCAGAGAAATCAATTTCCCTCCTATTTTGTCTTGTTCTAAAATCCAACCGAGAGAACAATCAATATTTAATGTGCATTTTAGAATGTAGGTTTTAGAATAATATAACAATTTGGGCATTGCTCAAGACATGCATTAACTTCTAGTGATTGGGATTACTTTTTCCAACATAGAAATGGACTATTAGATGGTTTCTTTCAACTAATTAGAATAATAAAATATCTATAATTTTAATTGAGTTGTTTTGGAATCTTTTTTCATTATTTTTAGTTTTATTTGATGAGGAATAAACATCTCTATTCTTTTGATACATTTTACACATATTATTATTCCATGCACGAATTTTGTATACTTTATATTAATATCTGTAAAATATTATATTAGTAGAAGTGTTAATTACATTGTTATTTCACCGAGTTAGAATAAACATCGTATTAGATTTGAATGTTATCACGGACAAAACCTACCAAACAAGTATATATAATCAAGTAATCCATTTACTTAATGATTAGTTAACTGGGAGTGTTACAGACTTGATTTGATTCGGAAGAGGTCAAAAGTGTTTTGATTCAATATTCAATGCAATCGCAGTCGTATTTAATACATATACAGTGAATAAAAGAATAGATGTAAAATTAGAAAACGATACAGAAATTGGTGTGTTGGGGCCGGCGTTGCATTGGATTTGATGTCTAGCGAGGGCATTCAGCGGGAAGGCCCTGCGGAAACCTTTTGGTGTCAGAACAGTAGTCATAAACCATGTAATTCTTGCGCACCCATTCAAGCTTCTGCTGCTCACTCGAATCCAACGCTTGTTCAGCCTACCATGAACTTGCAGAGCAATCAGAGGAAGCAGTGCGCGCCTGTGCACTAAAATTTTGGTAGGAGGCAACGAACGGGGCGTTGCTCCAATCTATCTTCACTGCACCTCCTCTGGTTGCCCAGTTGTCCGCGTTCCACAGGCTCGAATATATTCTCATTGCTTGATTTTTAGGGTATGCCACGCCCAAACTCTCGCTGTTGTTAAACACTGTCACCGGAGTTCCATCGACAGAAAATCTGCAGTGCCAATGGCCATGACATTTATAAGGTAATTGCAACGCCCAAGCTGGTAGAAAATAATTAACAGTGTGGAATTGTATTAATAGTAAGTAGTTATAGTAGAGTACTTACACAATCTGTTGGGGATTCCAGAGCACAGAGTAAGTGTTGAAGTCTGGAGTTGGGTCAAACCAGAGGTAGAATTGCATTTCGCGATTGCCCAGCCTTGAGAAAAGACGTTAGTGTGCATAATGTAGGGATCTCCAGACAGGTTTCCAAGGAACTCAAAATCTATTTCGTCGTGCTTATCCCCTTGTGACGACAGCTGCATCAATATTTTTATTAGGGAATTTGCCAAACCATTTAGAGCATGCAATACCAGGTCAAATTAATAATGACTAAATAACTTACATAGTAAGCAGTTACAGTGCCTGCCGAGTTGCCGCGCACCAACTTGATTTGCATATCGATTTTGCCAAACAGATATTCATTCTTGCATTGGAATCTTGAACCTGATTGAGCACTAGATATGAGGTTGGGCATAGATCATTGCTAATTGAATAGATGATAACTACACACTAATCTAGTGCAATTAAAATAAATATGTAATATGTACCTGAGGACTGGTCGAGAGTAAGTTGCAATTGCTGCCCGTTGTCCACAATATTACCGTGATCGCTACCCCACGAGATGTCAAAGTCGCTGTTAGAACTCGCAGAGACTTCATGCTGCAAAATTGCAAGGTGGGTAAAGACTAAGCATAACAGGACAAGGAGGAGCGCCATGAACGTTATAATACCAACGATTTCTCAAGCTATCAAATGCTTATCAGGCTGGACGTGGTCATCTAGAGCCTTGAGTGGGAGAGAATTGTTGCTGCGTGGGAGTATGCAATATTTTTTATTTCTTTTTGGACGTGGAGATCTGCTTAAATAGCTTTGCGTGGAGAGTTTTCCTCCCTGCTGTACGTGGATACTGCTGCATAGTCTTAAACAAAGAAAAAAAAACCGTGACACTTCTGCTCTCCCCGCTGCCATCTCTGGTTGACGGGATCTTCTTCCCTCCTAGGCACACACTCTTCCTGGATGTTGGAAGCTCGTGGTGGAGATTAATTCGACCTCAATTGACCTGCCTACGTAAAGAAGACCATTCCTCCCTGCAAGTTCTCCATCATTCTCTGCGTGGACAAAAGACACAGAAATCTGCCTGTACGTAAGAGAAAGGAGAAGCGGAAAAAAAGGAGAGTTGGAGGTGTAAAGTTGTTATTTGCTGCACGGAGAGGAGGAAATAGCCACTAAAAGAAAAAAACTACACCGAATGTCAAGTGTAGATAATTCGATTGAGAGGGTCAATAACAAGGTTGCCACTGCTGAAAGCCGGAACATCAACTCACCAGCCAAAGAACACTATGAAGCAACTTCTGAGAGCTCCGGGTTCTACTTTGCTTTGCTGAACGAGCTTCGGAATACCGATAATCTAGCCTTTGACAAGCTAGTTCGAGAAGGACTTCTTGAATACTTCCTTTTCGATGTTAGCTGCCAAGCAAAGCGAGTTCGGGAAGAATTAGAAGCCAGGTACGATGTCGACTGTGACGACGAAGAAGAATGCCCCCAAAAGCGTTGCCGTCTCACAACACGTGAATATCACGAGCATCTACGAGCCAGTGATTCTCATCAGTGAGTCAAAATTGTAATAACTCTTGAAATAAATAAATAATTTTTTTTATTACAATGTCTGCTCCGAATTTGCTTCTTTCCGATGCTCAGTTGCTCAAAGGGCCCAATTTTGTGGCTTGGAACACAAAAATGAAGACAATCTTCAATTTGAAGGATTATCGGGCATCGTCACCAGATCAGTGCTCATTCCCATTGCTCCTAATGAATTAGTTAAGTATGAGATGGCTAGTACGAAAGCCTTGATGTTGATAATGCTCAATATCAGTGACGATGTGCAACCGCATGTTCAGAATGCGGACAAACCAAAGGAGGCCAGGGACAAGCTAGCAACAATTTATGAAGCCAAAAATCAGACGAAGATTCTTCATATTCATTCAAAGTTGCACACCCTATCTATGGGGTCAGATGAAAAAGTGGAGGAGTTCTTACGTTGCATGGCTGAGCGGAGATCGGAGTTATTGGCACTGGATGAAATGGTGGACGATAAACTTCTCATCGCAATCACCTTGAGAGCACTCCCTTCTCAATTCCAACTGTTCGTTATGACACTGAATGTGTCCAAACAAATAGTGACATTCGAAGAGCTTGTGAATTTGCTGCAGCAGGAAGAGGCCATCACTTCATCCCATGAGGAGTCTCATGATAAAGCGTTGTTCTCAAAGCCATACTGTGGCCAGAAGAATTGGAAGGGTCCCCCAGAGAAGACAAATCAAGCGCAATCAAAATAATATTAGAAAGATCACAAGTCAAAGAGGTGCTGTAACATTTGCAGAACCAACACTCAAGACACTGATCACTGCTAGTAGAATAGCTTGAAACAAGGATCTTCAAGTCAAACTAGTACGTCAGGGCGTGAAGATTTTCAAAAGTCCAAATGACGTCCCCGCTGGAGAAAGTAGAAGGGACATCTTGCAGCCCAAGAAGATGATGAATCTGATGAGGAGACATCAGAATGAGACCATGCTGGTAAGAACCTTGTACTCATCTCTCAAACTTCTCAGCCCACGAAGAAAGTCTGGTTGATAGACTCTCATGCAAGCAAACATATGTTAGGTGACAAGAAGTTGTTTGATTCACTCCACGAAGAAAAAATTGGAGATCGGGTTCGGATAGCCAATGACAAAGAATATGTTGCAGAAGGAATTGGAAATGTCACCATTCTTCTAGGACCATGAAAATGTACACTTACAAAGGTAATATATGTTCCTGGCTTGACTAGCAACTTCTTGTCAGTTACTTAGCTCTTGAATCATCACCTTAAGGTAGAATTTCTTATTCAAAATGGCATTAAATCATGCTTAATCTCCAGACAAGGTACGATTCTTGCTAAAGCATTTGTAAAAGATAAGTTATTTGCTTTAGATACTGTTTCATCTTCTGTAGTAGCTTTATCTGCTTCTACAATAGAATCAACTGCCCTATGACATTTTAGATATGGACACTTTTCGGTTAGTTCATTGCACTAGATGAGTTCAAAAGAAATGGTCCATGGACTACCAAAATTATCCAGTTCCTTGCCTATTTGCCCTGGTTGTCTTGCAGGAAAAAAACATAGGGATTCATTTCAGACAAGCACTTTCCATGCCAAGAAGCATCTAGAGGTACTTCATACTGATCTAAATGGCCCATTTCCTACTTTTTTTCAGGATACAAGTACTTCCAACTGTTCATGGATGACCACTCTTGCAAGATGTGGGTATATTTCCTAAAGAAGAAAAGTGAGGCTCTTCAACATTTTCAGAACTTCTATCATCGTGTTTTTCAAAGAGTACAGACCACCACTTCTTCTACTCCATTCATATCGAGGGGGGGAATTCACATCAAATAATTTCTTGTCCTTCCTGAACCAACAAGGCATTAAAAAACACCTGACTGCTCCCTACACGCCCCAGCAGAATGGCATTGTTGAGCGTCACAATCGCACAGTGATGGAGATGGCTCGCTGCATGCTAACAACTACAAAGATAGAAGAACGCTATTGGGTTGAAGCAGTACAAACAATTGTATATCTTCTCAACAGGGCATCGATAAAGATTCTACAAAATAAAATTCCAGAAGAGGTATGGAGTGGTAGAAAACCATCAATTTCTCATTTATGAGTATTTGGTTGCACAACATACATGCATGTCCCAGCTCAGAAGAGAAAGAAGGTTGAGCCAAACTAACTCCCGTGCATCCTACTTGGCTATAGCACTACCTCGAAGGCATACCATCTCATGGATCCTGAGACAAAGAAAATATACGAGAGTCGTGATGTGGTTTGTGATGAGTCAAATTTTGGCTTAATAGTATCAATAGAAGATCCACTTCCAACCACCTCTCACCGACTAGTCTCCGAATCAGATGATGAGCCAAAGGAGACTACTCAGAGAAAACAAATACTACTATGAGAGCTATTTGTTGAACTTGGAGAACTGGAGAATGTGACTTCACATCAATCCAACATAGAAATGAAACAGTCCTTCTCAAAAGCAGCCAAGTTCTCGTCTGAAGCGGGTACAATGCACTATCAAGGACTCACATTTGCAACAACTCCCATATACATCATCCAAAGTCAAAACAAGGATTCAAACAAGAAATGAGGTAAAATTTACACTCATGAGTTCACTGATTGATAGCTCCAAGCTTGATAATGTTCACGAAGCACTCAGTCAACCTCAGTGGAAGGAAGCCATGGATATAGAAATTGACTCACTCAAGAAAAATCAGACATGGGAGCTTGTCGATCTACCTATAGGAAAGAAACCCATAGGCTGCAAATGGGTTTTCAAGACAAAATATAAGGTAGATGGATCCATCGAAAAACATAAAGCACGACTTGTAGCAAAGGATATGCTCAGAAAGAGGGCATCGACTATAAAGAGACCTTTGCACCCATTGCGAAGATGATGACCGTCAGAGTAGTTTGCGCACTGGAGGCACAAAAAGGATGGAGACTTCAGCAGATGGACATTAAGAGTGATTTCCTAAATGGTGATCTGAAAGAAGAAGTATACATGACCCAACCTGAAGGATTTTTTGATGAAGAGCATCCTAAAAAGGTATGTCATCTCATCAAATCATTGTATGGACTGAAACAAGCTCCAAGGGTATGGTATATCAAGATCAATGATCACCTTTTGCAGCATGGGTTCACTCGTAGCCCCTCAGATTCTAATTTGTATATAAAGAAGGTAGGAAAAGAAATAGTTATTCTTGTTGTGTATGTAGATGATCTTGTGATCACTGGAAGTTCAAAAGATCAGGTTGATAATGTAAAGAATGATCTCAAAAGAACCTTCGACATGACATATTTGGGGCTACTACATTACTGTCTTGGCTTGGAGATATGGCAAAAAGAGCATCACATTTTTGTCTCCTAGACAAAGTACGCCAAGACATCCTGGAAAAGTATAGAATGTCTAACTATAAACCTATATCCATTCCCATGGAAAAAGGCTTGCAAATTTAAAGATTCCAGGACTCGCCTCAAGTAGATGCTACTCTCTAGAGGCAATTTGTTGGAGGACTCATCTATTTGACATATACCAAACCAGATCTCTGTTATGTTGTCAGCTATCTTTCCAGGTTCATGTAGGAGCCGAAGAATTGTCACTGGAATGCAACAAAGCATGTTTTGAGATATGTCCTGATTATGGTCTGGAATATAAGAAGAATGATCAATTCTTCTTACAGGGATATGTCGACTCGGACCACGCTGGATCTATTGATGACAGGAAGTCAACTACAGGATACATATTTTATCTCAGATTTGGACCCATCTCATTGATAAGCAAGAAGCAGAATGTTATTTCTATCTCATCCACAGAGGTAGAATATAGCACCACATGAGGAGTTGTGTGAAAAGTGATATGGTTACGTTGTATTTTAGATGATATGGGAGTTCTTGAAAAACATTCACCTATTCTCTATTACGACAATCAGAGTGTGTTGAAGCTCGTGTAGAATCCAGTCTTTCATGAACGAACAAAGAATATTGATATTGATTATCATTTTATTCAAGAGCACATCTTGGACCATCACATTCAGCTCCAGTACTGTCCTACAGAAGCACAGGTTGCCGACATTCTCACAAAATCTATTGGAAAAGTGAAATTTGAACTTTTCAGGGGTCACATTTGTAAGAATAATGTAATAAGGGGGGGAATGTTAGCATAGTATATGTACCTAATTTTATTATTAGACTAAGCTTCTATCTAATCCATTATTCTCTCACCTACATCCATATCTTCCTCCTTCAGTTTAGGGGAATATTGTTTATTGCCTCTCCTATTTAATGTATTTACTACTTCATAATAATACAAGGTGTGTAGAGCATTTTAGTCCACATTCTTCTCTCCTATCTGCCTCCTACATTATTTAGGCTTATAGCTCTTCCCAGGGTGTCCAAAACCTTTTGAGTAATTTCCACTTTGTAGAAAGACTCTTGTGTTGCACTACTGGACAAGTTTACACATTTTTCATACTGCCATAATTCTATCTTGATTATTGAAAAATGAAGTAGGATATAATAGATTTCTAATGTCTATAATCAATATTTCCAAGACCTCCCGAGGCTTCCAAAGACTTTTAAAGGTGACTATCTCCTTTGAAACAAGCATTTCCCAGTGTTTTATTCAAATGATCCGGTTTTACATGAAATTTTCCCGAGCTCTCATGGATCCAAAGAATCTTCCAAAACTTCCTTGGATCATCTCATTACTCTCCAAAAAAACCTCCCAGTGGTTTTTTCCCTTACATTTAGCTTCTGAGGGATGTCCTCATGTGACAAAAATACCAACAATAACCCTTTTGAAGACTTGCATTTACGTACGCTTCTTCTCACATGAAATAAACTTTAAAATAAAGTTATTATATATTCCTCTTAAAAATAATGAGGGTGATACATTTGAAATGTTGATCAAAATAAAGGTTTACATTGACTAAGAAAGTGAATTTCAAATGTTGGTTTAGTTTTCATGACCAAAATTTTAAATTTTGCATGCAATACATTTAGCATGATAGAAATATGTGTGTGCATGTGCGTGTGTGTACACATACATGCATATACAATATTTTATCTCATCATCATGTGGGTTTTGTTATTTTTTTATTGTCTATGCAAGCTCTGAGATAAGATAGTTTTTCCTATACTCGATCAGAGTGTGGTGCCTGACATAAACAATTAAAAAATAAATATAAAAATAAAAAAACATTAGCAAGTGGATGAATGGTAGTCTTTGTTACTATGGGGTGGGAAATTGGTTGAGTCAGTGGGTTTGGTGGAGGCCTGTAGAAGTGTTCTGGAAAGCACATGGGTTTGCTCCCAGCCTATCGACATGTCATTTTCCTTGCACAAAAATACAAACACTTTATTTGAGATCCATAGGATAAAACAACACTGGAACCTTTGTCAACACTGTAATTTCATAGTATTGGATAGTTTTGGTGATGTTAGATATGTATGGAATTGTGGAAGCATGCTTTTGGCATATGAGCTATTTGAATGAACACCTAAAAGAAATGAGGTGGAATGGACTACAACGATAGCAGTGTTTTTACATAATGTGTTTTTTGAAAAGGCTTAGATATGTTCAAACCAAGGCAGTCGAAATGTGTAATACAGATTCCAAAACAAAACAAAAACTTTGACAACACCGTCCTAGCTTGTGTCAAAATGTGAGCTCTGGTTTTTAGTAATGTTGTACCATTTCTTCGACCATGGATGCCATTATGGATCTCCATTTTGTATTTATTATTTTTTTTCCTCTTGGTTAAGATATGCTTCTAGTTCCATTGATATGATATCTACACTTGCAATTTGGGATGACTTGGTGTTTATTCCTTTTTGCATAGTTCTTGGCCATTACTCCCAAGTTTTTCGAGTTATGTACCTTGTTTTCTGAAGGCTTGGATTTGTTGCATATTGGACCCGGGTGGGTGTGAAAATGCGTGTATTGGGGTTTCCTTTCTTATTTACCATATAAAGTTTGGGCATTTCTTAATAACCCATATCTAATAATTGGGGTTTTAATTCCTTCGTTCAGCCTACTCCTATAGATGCTCGGTCATGCTTGTTTTGGAATTCCATGTATTCGTTTGGGTTCTCGTTGTTTGACTGTGCTGATTGTTTTCAAAGGGGCGAGTTTCTCACTCAAAGATCATTGTAACTAGTTTTTCCTCATGAGGTTTTCCTATTATGTTTTTTCTTTGATTTAACTCAAATATGGTATGGGTTTTCTCATTGATCATCCCAACACTTAGAAAAAGTTGATTGAGCTAATATAACTTGGCATACTAGAGAGGTGCTCGAGATTTCCGTACCACACTTGATGATCCATGTGTTCACCTTTGTGGCTCACCATTTCATAATCTGGAGCCCACCTGAATTATTAACTGAATTCAAGCAAATACAAAATGGTAAAGTTGTGGATGATCGCAGACTATTTCATGAAATTTTAAAAGAGAGTTGGAGCCTTGAAGAGTGTGATTGAAATCGCATGGATTACCGCATACCCACTTCACTCATCGTTCCTAGGCATAGTTCATCTCTCCTTATCTTGCATAAATCTTGTACTTTAGTTTTTCTCATTTGCAACAAAATATAAATTTTAAAACCTTAGGATTATCACACCTTTAATTTGTTTATATCAACTTGTTTACAAAAAAATAAAATGTCATATCCTAACTCACGCAATCAAAATAACCATTCATAGTCAATCATGAACTTAAACCCTCATTTTAAGGTGATTTATCAAACTTCCTAACCAGACAAGATTACTACAATACCCGTTTTTATTGACAAGTTGAATTTGACTTCTTGGTAAATATGTTGACCATTTTCTTGTTTAAATAGATAAAATGTGATTTTCAGAGACTCGCAAAGCCATCTTTGTAAATCTGGAAAGGGGATGTTAAGATTCCTTTGTGTACCTTGTTTTGGGAGGACTCACTTTAATCTTTGGATCGACCCCGAATTATCATTTGTGATCTTTTTTATGCCCTTTTAGGAGCCCTGTTACACCATTTTATAGTTGTAGGAAGATGCTGAAATTGAAAACTTGGCTTTCATTTTTAACCGCCATTTGAACCCTGAGAAACAAAATGATTATCCGCCATCACAACCATCTAATATTTTTACTAGAAAATTTCTTAGATACTTTGGCTCGAGAAAATCACACTCCTGGTTAGTTTGGAAAAGAGGTTTAGTAGGCCTCTGGTCACAGTTTTACTAGGTCAAAACTGGACCAATTACGACTGGTGGCTTCAGAAAACCTACAACTGTTTGAATCTCATATACAAGTTCTCAGTCCCGTTGACTCTGAAAAATTCTCCATATATAAAGGAACATGTAGGAAATTTCTTGTTACACATTTTTCCATCGAACGATATTGTTGGACGTGGTTTTTTGATCCCTTGAGATAACTTTTGATTGTTTGCAACTAGGTCAATTACAATTGATGGCCTTGGAAAACTAGCCGCCATTCGTAAATTATTCACCAGTTTTGAATTCCGTGAGTTCCTGTGAATTATTAGTGTTTAGGAGGACACATAGAAACTTACTCGTGGTGTGCTTTCTCATCCAAGGAAAACATTTGAAAGTTTTTGCTTAGCCTACGAGCCTAGATCAAACGTCTTCGCAACTAGCAGGAAAATGCAAAAAGAAATTTGTAGGACCCTCGTCAGGTTACCAAAGCAACGTGGAAACTTGTTGACACTTGTAAATAACTGTTTGAAACTCTACTATGTGACGTGTTTTGTGAAATTTAAATTTTGGAAAAATAGTGTTTCTCTCTCTTCCCTATTTCTTTCTCTCTCATTGGTTAAGAAATGAACTGAAATGGAATAAACATGTTTCTCTAACCCTCTCCTTTCAAATCGAAATTATTATTATTATGTAAATGGAAACTAAAAATGTTATTTATGCTAGATCCAGGTGTATTCCATGTCATCAATTTATCAGTGATTTCATGCTCACATGGTTTTGAAGGATGCAAGAAAGATGGTGAAAAGGTGTGGTATAATTCATTATTTATTATTGTAATTTATATATTTTAATGGAAAATGTATATATGTTTAATGTAATTGTAATGTAACAGAAAAGTTTGTATTTGATATTTGGTAATATGAATGAGATGATAGTTTAAGGAATGCCTTACGAAATGTGCATTTAATCATAGGTGTCATATTGATACAGATTTCCGTATGTTAAAAAAATAAAAGGGGTTCGATATGTATGTTAATTGAAATCGAATTTATTATTTTATAGTGCATTCTCATTGTGAAATTTATGATGGAATCTCTAAAGTGTTCTGTTATTTAAATTAAAAATATAGAAAAGAAACATTAAATATAATATTCACCCTTAGCTTAAAAATAGTGCATATCTACCCTTATCGCATGACCTTCTTAGCAAAGAAGAAATTTTAACTGTAAAATAAACTTAAAATTTTGCACTCGATGGAACCTTCTAGTTTAATTAAATAAGAGCCCAATTTTGAGTTTTTGTCATAGCCTTTATGTTTAATGGCATCTTCATGAACCCGAAGATTAGGAACTACATGGTCAAAATTTATCTGGAGTATGTGGTACCCTTCTAGTATTGATTATTGTGTGTGTGGTAAGGAGAATGTGTCCACTTAAGGTCCAACTTACGTGTTAGGTGCAAATAATTGCTAACTACTCTTGAAATTCACCTTTAGAAGTTGGGATTATGAATGAAATTAATATTTAACACTTATTGTAATCTCCCTCTAATTTTAGCCACATTAGTTTGCAAAAAGATATCTTTCTAAGAGATAATTAATCCCCATAGCTAAATTTGTTGGTACTACACCTAATACATGAATTCAATAGATCATTTCCATAACTTAATAGTAATTGTTCAAAACAAAGACTATGTGGTGTAACCTTACCATATATGGAGTATGTAGACCTAACACCTCCTTATTATCCTAGTGGACTACCAAGTTTTTCGATGTTAGATATAGAAATTAACTTCATGAATGAATGAATTCCTTGTGGGATCAAGAAAACATAAATGGAGCTAGTGAAATAATTGTGTTATGACTTAAACTCTTGTTAATGATATCTTTAGTTCCTCATAGATAAATGTGTTACCATGGTTACTAACAACATAACACCTTGGTCTTTTCAGAAGGTTGTTTAGCATAAATATGTCCTCTCACCTAAAATTCATATATAGTTGGGGCGTAGATCCTTAGGTGCAATTGGAATTAAACCAAACATTTGCTGATTAAAGGGTTAACATGCGGGTGGGAATTGTAAATAACTCTTAGAAAATGGAATTGTATTTAAAATATGTTGACTTAAGAGAAGTGTTGAAACTGGAAATTTTATGTCATAGCCCCATGTGCTTATTTGACCTTTTAACCCTAGTGAGAGGCCTAAAACCAAACAAAGGAACTTAATGACACTCTTATGATTGATCTCGTGGTGGGATTCAAGTAACACAAGTAGATTTCTTAGTTGCGGCATGCATTTAACATTGTTGTGTATAAGAGAAAAGAAATGGGATGTCTCGTCTTAGGTTACACTCATTGTAGTAACATATCCATTAGTGAAAAGTATGTGCTATTTTGTTTACAATTTTTATAAAACAATGCTAATAGTGAGCCCATAGTGTGATGTAAGAGTAAAGCATATAAGATTAAAATGATATTTGAGGTTAGGAATAATGTCACTCTTGGAGTCCTTATAACTCAATTAAACATGTCCATGTGATACAAAGAATATGAATTTCCCTTGGTGAGATCAAACTTCGAGAAAACAAAAGATATATATAAATCTAAATAAAATTTCTTGATGCGGAAATGTTGAATGGATTCAACAAGTTATTGAAATATATTAACTATGGTAGTGAAATAATTATACCGTCATCGAAGAATGTTTATGGGAAAAAGGTATCTTGAATCTAAATCTTCCTTAAATCCTAAGATTTTTTCCTTGACATCATATTGGATTATTTAATGTATTAAGGGTAAAATTTAAACAATGAATGAGTGCTTGAGAAGCATAAGATTAACATAAGAATGAGAGAATTAGGAACTTTGTATGCAGTTTAAAATATGGAAAATAAATATGTAAGTTATGGAGATTTTCATAAGGGATAAAGAACCAACTTAAATGGTCGAACTATAAGTTAAATGTGAAAATAATTTAAGAATCTGTAGGTGAAAGAAAAGGAGATAAGATAACATTATCCTTGCATAATAATGTTCTTGGAATGTTAATCGTAACTAAGTTGTAATCATGGTAATGATGTGTTGTGGGTTTTCCCAACCTTGGGTTCCTTTCTTGAGGTTAGAACATTTCTAACATTCATTCATTGGGGAAATTGGGGCATCGATATGTATATGGTGTTGTCATCTATCTATGTGATTCTATGAGTTATCTAAGCATGTTATGTGTTGTTGAGTTTCTCTACTTGGAGCCCTTATGGTGTTGTGTAGTGAGAAATGTAAGTAAAAAAAAATATTCTGTTATTTTTACTGTTGTATTTGTGTGTGTAAAGTGTGGGCATTACATTTGGTATCAGAGTGGAGGTTCATGCTCTCAAACCTCTAGGACATATTGGATTTGTGATGCTTTTTAATGGTGGTTTTGGAGACTGGAAGAGTAATGTGATATATGTTTTTATGTGACCATTGTTGTAATTGTGATACTATGAATGCACATGTGGTGAATGTCTCTTAGTGCATGTTTGTTATCATGTTGATGTGCTTGTGATGAGATTATTCTCTCTCCTTTTCGTGGATTCAATGAGGAGTCTATGTTTGATGTGTTTCCTTTGTATGTGTGAGAAGAATGTTTTTATGGATGGAAGTGTTTTAGAGCATATTATCATTTTTTGATATGTAGTTGTGTTAATGTGTGTATGAAAAAGATTGTTGTATGGTGGATTTTATTATATCATAATGTCGCCACCGTGTAGTGACGAATTGTGTGTCAGCATGTTACCTTGCAATTGATTCTATGTTGTAATGTTACTCATTGTTTTCATTGTATAATATGTGTAATATGATATGACTCATGTAATGAATTAGGGGCATATGGGGATTGTATGACCCCTATTGTACAATGATTGCACCTTGGATATATTATGTGGTAATGTGATGTATTAGAACTTGTGAAAGTAATGATTGTGTTATACCTTGTACATATACCATGTGTAAGATGTTATGGTTAATGTTTGTGAATCACCATTGTGTTAGTGATGTAGTTATGTGTTATGTTCTGAACCTTACACTAAGCGACCCTAAGGGAAATCGGTAAAATGTGTATGTTTGGACTGAGTAAATGTGTACCATTAGCCAGTAAGTTGAGCCGAGTATGAGATACGAAGTGGAGTTTTACATAGATGGAAAACCCACTATTTTTTGTTTTGTATGTATGACACTTACTCAACAGGTGCCTTGTATATTGTGTTTTGCGGACACCTTAGGTTCAGTAGATGACAATATGTACTCTTTTATATCTCCCTATATGGTTATCATGTGGATTTAACCTAAGTGTAGTTATGACTATGTTGAACCTTGTGGTAGTGGCGAAGGGATGATTAAGACAGAGATGATGAAAATCATATTATTTGATATGATATTTGACGAGCTGAGGTTTAATGTCTGAGTTCTAGCAAATCGTTGAGTAACCCTTTGGTGTGTTTATAAGGCCACATAGTTATCGTGATGTGTGATTTATATATACATATTTTATTCAGAAATTAAACATTTTATCTTTTCTTGCAAGAACCATCAGTTTTTTTGATTGACGTGTTCTTATATTTTTGGCATTTATTTAGTTGTTGCACTAACATGCATATTTTATACTATGGATATTTGGCCATTTTATTTATTTAGTTTTAAATTTTATAGCTTATCCCAAGGCTTGGGATTTTTCCACTTGGTGTCTGAAATGAATTGTTATGCTAGTTTTAATGTTGTAATGTGTTGGATTAGGGTCATGGGATTCACCATAGAGTGGTTGAAACTATGGATCCACTTAATTATATGGGGGTACACCCCAATGATTTACAGATACCTAGAGGGTTTTTGAACCACATGTTATTATGTCACTTAGGTTAGGGGTGTCTGGACTCTATGTGCCTAAGGCCATAGGGTGACCAACCTCTTTGTGGGAGGCATAAGAGACTTGACAGAGGCATAAGAGAATTAAGGGAGACATAAGATATATAAGGGAGGCATAAGAGACTTGTGGGAGGTATAAGAGACTTGAGTCAAACATAAGACACTTGTGTGTGTGTGATTAGTACACTTAGAGGTTCTCGTTTTTTTGTGACGCTTTGGGAGGCATATGTAGTTGTATTGTAATGCTTTGCGATGTATAGGGAGTTGTTTTTTTATGCTTCGAGAGGTATAGGGAGTTTTTTTTTTATGCTTTTGGAGGTATCTGGAGTTTTTTTGTGATGCCTTGGGAGGTATATGGAGTTGTTTTGTGATTTTTTTGAGCTATATGGTGTTGGTATTATGAGTATGTGCACTCTTTTGAGTCTTTTTGGACATGATTATGATAGAGGTTTGACATTTCCCTTAGTTTGCATGTACTATTAAATGTTTTCCTTGCATTGTGTCGGTTTAGTCATGGTTTTTGGGTCATATCATACTAGTTATATATGTATCAGTATCATGATTTATTGTTTTTTAGTCACTTGTGTGTGTTGGATCTATGCCAGTGAAATTGTTGGAAATTATTGGTTATGTGGACTACTTTTTTATCTTTCCATGGTGGAATTAAAGGTCTTGTAATGTGATACATTCATGGAAGTATGTAGAAATATGTCTCATGGTTTGTTTTTGTTGTGTAAAATTTTGTGTTACATCTTGAGGCCAATTACTGTTGGGCACCCACGAACATAAGATAGTTAAAAATTATAAACAATGAATATTAAGATCTTGAGATAAGAAATATGGTAAAGGAAGACTAACGAAGTAGTAAAGTAAAAGGTAACTAGAACTTCCAATCTTCCATGTGGTTGCATTGTACCAAATATTTGTCTTGTAAAACAACATGTGTCAATTTCAAATTTCTTACATATGTATCCTTCATGATTTGGTGTTGTTCCACATCGAGTATGATGATATTACCAGGGGGGAAATGTGGTGCCCAATAGAAAAAATTAGAAATTAAATAAGTAAACACTAGCGAGTGTATGAATTGTAGTCTCTATCAATATGGCGTGGGAAAGTGGTTGAATTAGTGGGTTTGGTGGAGACGTGTAGAAGTGTGCTGGAAAGCACATGGGATTTCTCCTAGTCTATCGACCTGTCATTTTCCTTGCACAAAAATACAAAAACTTTATTTGAGATCCAGAGGCAAAAAACATACTAGAACTGTGGTCAACATTGTAATTTAGCAGTATTGGATAGTTTCAATGATGGCAGATATATATGTAACTTTGAAAGCATGATTTTGGCATATGAACTATTCGAATGCACGTATGAAAAAAATGTGGTGGCATGGACTACAATGATAGAAATATTTTTACAAAATGGGTTTGTTGAAAAGGATTAGAAATGTTCAAGCAAAGGCAGTCAACAAGTGTAATCCAGAGTCCAAAAAAAAAAAAAAACTTTGACAACACCCTCCTAATGTGTGTCAAAACGTGAGATCTTGTTTAAAGTATTTTTGTACCATTTCTTCGACCATGGATGCCACTATGGATCTGTATTTTATATTTATTATTATTTTTTCTCTTGGTTCAGATATGCTTCTGGTTCCATGGATCTAATCTATGCACTTGCAATTTGGGATGATTTTGTGTTTATTTCTTTTTGCACCGTTCTCGGCCATTATTTCCAAGTATTTTGAGTTTTGTACCTTGATTTCCCAAGGCTTGGCTGTGTTGCATAGTGTACCTGGTTGGGTTAGAAAATGCGTGTATTGGGGTTTCATTTCTTCTTGACCATATAGATTTTGGGCATTTCTTAATAGATCAGATCCAATAATTGGGGTTTTGATTTCTTCGGTTGGCCTACTCCTATAGAAGCTCGGTCATGCATGTTTTGGAATTCCATGTATTCATTTGGGTGCTCATTTTTATACTATACTAGTGGCTTTGGAAGGGGCGATTTTCTCACTAATAGATAATTGTAACCATTTTTCCTCCCAGGTTGGTCCTGTTATGTTTTTTGTTTGATTTAAATCAAATATGCTGAGGTTTTTCTCATTGATCATTCCAAACACTTAGAAAAATATGATCGAGCTAATATAACTTGGCATACTGGAGAGGTGATTAAGATTACCATATAACACTTATTAAGCCATGCGTTCACCTTTGTGGCTCACCGTTTCATAATCTCGAGCCCACCATCAATTATTAACTAACATCAAGAAAAGGAAAAATGGTGGAGTTGTGGATGCTTGCAAAGTATTTTACGAAATGTTAAAAGAGAGTTGGAGCCTTCTGCAGTTCGAGTGAAACTTCCTCGTATTACCTCATAGCCACTTCACTCATCATTCCCAGGCATGCTTCATCTCTCCTTATCTTTCATAATTCTCATACTTTAGTTTTTTCCATTTGCAACAAAATATAATTTTTAAAACCTTAGGATTATCATACATTTAGTTATTTTATATTAAACTTGCTTGCAACACAATTAAATATCATATCGTAACTCACGCAAGGAAAAATAACCCTTTGTAGTCAACCATGAACTTAAACGCTCATTTTGAGGTGATTTATCAAACTTTCTGACCAAACTAGATTACTATAGTACCCATTTTTATTTACAAGTTGAAGTTGAGTTACCGGTAAATATGTTGACCATTTCCTTTATTTATATAGATAAATGGTGATTTTCAGAGACTCATAAAGCAACCTTTATAACTCCGGAAAGGGGATGTTAAGCTTCCTTTATGTACCTTGTTATGTGAAAAGTCACTTCAATATTTGGATTGACCCCGAATGATCATTTGTGATATTTTTTATGCCCTTCTAGGAGCCTTGTTACACCATTTTGTAGTTATAGGAAGCTGCTAAAACTAAAAATGCTTATCTGCCATTTGAACCCCAGAGTAAAAAAATGTTTATCCACCTTCACAACCCTCTATTATTTTTTACTATAAAATTACTTGAAAACTTTGTCTCGGGAAAATCACACTCCTGGTTTGTTTGGCGAAATAGGTTTTGTAGATCTCTTTTCGCAGTTTGACTAGGTCAAAAATGGACAAATTATGACCGGTGGCTCAAAAAAACATACCGCCCTTTAAATCCTGTTTACCAGCTCTCAGTCCCATTGATTGTAACAAATTATACATATATAGGGGAACTTGTACAAAATTTCTTCTTGCGTGTTCGTCCATTGAAAAAAAAATTGTATGTGGTTTTCAGAGCCCTTGAGCTAAATTTTGATCATTGGAAACAAGGTCAAATTACGACCGATGACCTTGGAAAAATGGCCACCAATCGTAAACTATTCGCTAGTTCTAAATTCTGTCATTTCTTGTGAATTCTTAGTGTATAGGAGGACACATAGAAACTTACTTGTGGTGATTTTTCTCATTGGAGGACAATGTCTAAAAGTGATATTCTTAGGCCTTTGGAGCCTGAATTGAATGTGTTTGTAACTAGGAGGAAAACATAAAACGTTATTCATAGAACCCCCATCTAGTTACCAAACCACCGTGGAAACTTGTTGACACATGTAAATAAATGTTAGAAACTCTACCATGTGACTTGTTGTGTGAAATTGAACTTTTTGCAAAATAGTTTTTTCTCTCTCTTCCCTATTTCTTTCTCTTATCGGTTAAGAAATGAACTGAAATGAAATAAACATGTTTTTCTAACCCTCTGCTTTTGAATGCAAATTATTATTATTATGTAAATGGAAACTAAAAACCTTAATTATGCTAGATCTAGGTTGATTCCATGCCAACGATTTATTATTGATTTCATGCTCACATGGTTTTGCAGGATGCAAGAAAGATGGTGAAAATTTGTGGTGTAATTCATTAGTTATTATTGTAGTTTTTTATATTTTATTGGAAAATGTATATATGTTTTGTAATCTCCCGCCTTGAGCCACCGGGAAATAGACCAATATGTAACTAAAATTTAGGGTAAATTTTTTGTTTGAAAGTGAATGCTTAGCAATACAAATACAATTCCCATTATTATTTATATTAAACTAAATTGGTTTACCCAATTTCTCAATCACTAGCCCCAACCAAATTTATTTATTTAATTTATATTAAGATTACAAGGGACATCGCAATACGAGTCTACACCCATTTTTAATTTTAATTATATTTTCTCCTTTTATCTAAATTACCTTTTCCCCATTTAACTTGTGCTACCCACACACACACATTTTAAACTATATTTCCCATTCCCATTTAAAAGTATCCATGGCATAAAAATGAAGCAAGTGTTACTTGTGGACCCTAGGATCAAAAGGATCTCATCCCTTGATCTAAATTTGCCCAAAGGATGCCCTAAATTTTCCTTATGTTATTTTACGCTTCTTTCTTTTCCTCATTTTATTTTGCTTGTGTCATTTGCAGGTTGCTTGGAGAGCTAAGGAGAGTGATTTTCATGGATAAAACCAGTTAAAAACTTTTTTTTTGCTTGTCTTTTTATCATTTTCTGTTTTGGTAGCTTTCTCCATTTACCTGGATGGGTAATGGTTGGATACCCCAGCATAACGGAGTAATATTCTTTCAAAGAAGACGACCTGAAGCACATAGATATATATGTATATAGAACTGAACTATTTGTTTATTTATTTATATGTATTTTTATGAAGAACAAAGCTTTGTTTGCGAGCCGGGGAAGGAATGGTCGTAGGTTTTGATGGGGAGAACGGCGGTTGGGAGTGTGGGATTTGTGTGGGGATTGTAGGAGGATGTTGCACATGGATAGGGGAGGAAAGAGCAAAGGGAAGGGTCCACGGTGGAAGGGGCATTGGCTGTGTATGGATTTACAGCAGTGGGAAATCCTGGCGTAGCTACATGGGGAGTGGGGTTGGCGCAACTAGGTGGGGCTGCACAGGTGGACAGTGGTGTGGAGGCGGTGGTGCCCCTAGTGGGTGCGTAGGGAGTAGGGAGGTGTTTAGCCCTCCCCCAAAACTTCTTTTAAATATATATTTTCTTAAATAAATTGTATTATTAGTTATTTTTGTTTTAAAAGTTCGGTAATATATATATAATATATATATATATATATATATATATATATATATATATATATATATATATATATATATATATAATATTATATCTTTATAACATAATAAGTAAACCTACAATGTCCTTATTTAATAAAATATATATTTATAGTATATTATAGATAAAATAATGACATTTATATACAAATGAATCATAGTAACACTACCACTGTACTGTTAAATAAATCAGTATGTATCAATGCAAATTTTAATCCTAGTTAAATTAGTATAAGCTAACTCTATTTTATATACATAGCTAAATTTCCATTATTTTATTTTATGTGAAAATACTTCTCATACCATGTTAAATAAAACTATCCCAAGTTGCTTCATTTTAAAGTATGGTTAGACCTTGATATCAAAAATGAGATACCTACTCCTTTCCAATATATCCATTTCATTTGAAGAGAGGAACTAGATGTATTTTATTCACTAAATTGTAAAATATATAAGAAGAGATGTATTTCAATTGATACTTTATTTTAAATGCAATCAATATACAAGATTGAACAAGGAGATAAAAATAAATAAAAATATTTTCGATCAATCATCTTTCCTTTAAGGAGTTACAACAGTTCATATTATAGGAAACTATTTATTACTATATTGCATTTTAACAAAGAATTACTAATTACTCCATTCTAGATTGGAAGACTGAAACTTTAAAATATATTTTCTTTTTAAACAACCATGAAGGCATCAATTTTTAATGTAGCAAGACTATTCTGCTCATGGAAAGTAGAAAGTTTTACGAATACATACAACTTTCAGCTATAATCAAAGAGTGAAATGAATACAATTTTGAAACACATATGTTTCCGTGAACTATACAAATACCCAAAATGGAAAATTTACAAAGGAGCTTATTTCAATATTTTTACAAAGAACACATGCTTATCAAAAGCTAAAAATTTTCCAAAACAAGGAGGGAGCCATAAAATACCATGCCACCAAAGATACTCCATCAATATTCAAGCTTAAGGCTCCAAATATCATCCATTTGAACTCCAAATTTTGAAGGTTTACAAGGATCCAACTTTAAGAGAAGAAGGCTTGTTTAACCACCCAACCTTCACGCATCATTACATGCCTTTCCAAGGTTTGGAAGACATGCTAGCCTCCCCCAAGCCCATGGGAGAGAGGACTAGTATCCACGAATTCTAAACAAGAATAAGGGATACAATCCAACATGTTTTTCACACATAAGACAAGACAAATAGTAAGAAAACACCAAAATTTGCAAGGAAGGAAAGGAGGACAAACAATATTCTACCTCAAAAATGGGGAAGAGAATAAAGAGATCTTCAAGTGCCAAAAGTGTAGCCACATTGGTTGCATATAAAAAATAATCTCCACAACCTCCTTATTCCTCCAAATTCATCAAACCCTCCTTATTTCTCCACCCATTCACCAGAATCCTTCTTGGGAGGATTTTCAAACCTAATGGGTTTCCTCTCCAAGAATGGGGGAAGGGGGTTCAAACCATATGAACCACCTTCCCCACCTCAAACCATTTGAACGGAGTAAAACAAATCCTACATGGCTTACCCATCAAACAATGAGGTTTGAGAGGAAAAAAATCCATCTCTCTTCCCCCACAAACTCCAAAATCCATCATGCCATATGATGGATGCAGAAAAAATAAACAACAAGTATAATCAACAAATAGCAACACACAAGTAGCAACACAAATTTTAAACAAAACAAGACCAAGATCTAACATAATATAAAACATAAAATGAGCTCAAGGAGCCTACCTCCAAAAGCTCCCCAACACTCTAACTTTTCCTCTTCTTTATCCAAGCAAGCTCTAGCTCCCAAAAAAAAGTTCTCTTCTTTCCCCATGAGGGAGAATTTAAAGAGAAGCCAAAAAAAAACCTCACAAATGAGGGGGTGACATGTGTCACCCCTCTCTTACCTCAACGTCAAATATTCTCAAAATAAAATAGAGAAAAGATAAAATACATTTTAACACCCTTCTCCAAAATTACCCAAAATGACAAACAAAATAAACTTGTGCAACTTTTAACAAAACACACATACTCATCCACCTTACATGGATGTGACCAAAGGGAGGAAAAATGGGAGGGAAACTCCCTATATGCATTGGAATTAAGCCCCCCTACCTATTAGGTAGGGTCCAAGGGCCTATTTTCATGCTATGGGAACCCCCAAACTAAAAAGGGGTCACTTAAAATGCCTAAAATAGCCAAATTTCGGGTTTGGCACATTTGGCACAAGTGTAGAGGATGTGGGGCCCACCCAATGGTTCACATGTGACCCTAATACCCTCTAATTAAATACACCATTTCCCAAACACAAAAATTAATGCAAGTGGAGACCATTAAGTCCCCAAATCAAGTTTACAATGCAAACTAAACATCCTAAACAAGATTAATATTAGAATACATACTACATTACAAATGAGGGTCACTCATGGTTCCCAAAATAATGAAATTTAATACTAAGACCTCATACAATAAACATGGTTAGCACTTAGCCCTATGGGATGCTTGTGCAAAATTTTGTAGCTACCTTGAAACCCACATTCTCCTACGATCTGTCACCTACACACTCATTGGACACATTAAACACACCTATCCAATACAAGAGTAAACTAAGTACTTACTAGGAGAATCAGTTCAAACATGTAAATTAAGGAT
The DNA here is from genome assembly GCA_019776745.2 of Taxus chinensis. NCBI lineage: Eukaryota > Viridiplantae > Streptophyta > Pinopsida > Cupressales > Taxaceae > Taxus > Taxus chinensis. Next base: position 887,486,232 of record CM034149.1, read on the forward strand.
ATCTCAACATCAACGTGGAATGTACAATTTCACACAATTTTTTATACGTTAGGTATTGTAATACATAAAAATGTCATATCACCATGCCATCATGAATCCTCATCAACAAATCCAATACTTTATAAAATCAAGATATGTGAGTAAATTAATTATCCAACATATAGCAATTAGGCCCAAATCGCATAGAAAAGTGTTAGTATCCACAATCTCAAATAAAATGTGTCAATCTACTAATCTAGTCAAATTGGCACTACACGCCCCAAATCACCATATATGTCCATTAAGGTAAACCAACATATCATAATGTCCAAAAATATGTCAAAATCCATGTTAAGTCACAAGTATGGGTTAATAATTTAACAGATAATTGAGGCTAGAAAATGTGGGCACTACATCCCCCTCTCCTAAAAGTAGAATTCTTCCTGGAAGTCACTGGAAGAGATAGGGATAAGATTTAATGAGGTTTCACATCGTAGTGTAAGTCCAACATTAAGTTCATTTTTAAAGGAACTAAAATATTTTGTTTTGTCTTACCAACATGTCTTTTTAAGTATAACAAGGTCCAAGAACAAGTCTATCTCAATTAGCATAATGTTAACCCAAGTGAATTGTATAAGACGAATTCATTTGCCTCATCATCTAACTTTTCTATAAGGATCCAAATAAGAGTATGTACAACATAAGGTCTAAAATTAAAAGAGGAAATAGTGATGGGTGAGCGAAGAGAACAAACATGTTGTTTTAAAAGGAATTAATTTTTTTTTATATTAGTTGCGTATAAACCTGCTCAAAGGAACTATCCAAGGTGTCACAAATACCACTCGATGAGAGAGAAAAAGTTTCCGAGTTCCGTGTGGTTTCATCTACTAATCTCATCATTACTTTAAATTTTGAAAAGAAATGGTTCACGAGTCTTTTTCTTTTTTAAATTGTTCAGTTATCCACATTATTCACTATGGCCATGGATGAAGATTCACGTAATACCAAGAACTGTTAAAAGAGTTGCCTTAATTTGGAAATTATTGCTATTATTATTATTTTTTTGTCACTAAATGATTGTTTTTAAAAAAACATGTGGGTGAAATATATATATAGTCAACTTCTAGGTTAGGATTGGTTTCCTAGTCTGGTTTCCAAAGTTCCATAGCATGTACCATGTTTTCTAGAAGATTTCAATTCTGGTGCAAAATTTCTTTAGAAGTCTCATAAACGACAATTGAATTTATCATTGCTTATAATTTTTTATATAAGTTCTCATTATGAAATGGCAATTTTAGAACTTTCTACACCCCATACAAGCCACAATTCTTATTGAAACAACAAACCACAAATTTCTAGCTCAATACGATATAAGAAAAGTCTTACTTAAATTTTATCGTCTCTTATTTAATATAATCAAAAGAAAACATGAATGAGTTTACGCAAAACAAAATTCATTTAAAGAGAAAGTTTTCGAAATGTTATGAACATACTTATGAAAATTCACAATATATCCCCATGATGGAATGCACCAACCTTTCTGTTCATACTTTCCTCAAGCATACAAGAATTCAACACACATTCTCGTTTAAGGAAATGTAAGGTCTAATTCTTCTCAAGATATCTGACTTACGCTAATTTTTACTTAACAATTATTTTGTCGTAATTTGGCCCATTAGGTTGCATGAGAAGAAAATATATAATTACACTTATTAACTAGGGATTAAATCCATTTTACACAAAGAAAATTTGAATTTCACCACTCTATTGAATAGCAATGGAATCATGTTTTAAAGAGTGCCCCAAAGCAATTTGAATTTATTTGTGCTTATACTGATTACAAAGGACGTCTTTACCCACGGTAGGTGGAAAGATTAGTTAGTCACTATTGTTATTCTTTGCAATAAGGGCTTCATCATTTATCTTATAATAAGATACTTAAGAGTTTTCTAATGTGAAAGACATAATATAAAAGAGTTTCCTAAGAGTTCAATAGCCAAAGGCATATCTGATTTGCGCAATCATCGCAATCATTCTATCATTCGTATTAAATTTCTCATCTAAAAATTTAGGAAGACAACACCATACCTAAGTTAAAAAATTCCAACCATTTAATGTGTAAACCATGTGAACATCACAAGACAAAGATTAGCAAACATCACCTATCCCATTGAAGCAATAGTTTTAAGATCATCTCAATTTTAATCTTTTTAAAGGAGTATCAATGATGACATTGTTTATCCAACCAACGTGGTTTAATTATATATTTTACGAGTTTTCCAAAATACATAAAATTACACATTTTCATTATTGTTTACAAGGTAAATGTACACAATTGTGCTTATAGATTTTTATATAACTATATTTTTTTGTGTATTACGAAACATTATATTCACCCTTATTGGACGACATTAATAGATATTTCACAGATAACACCATCATCCTTACACCATAATTCCTAACCAAGAAAGTATCCAACACTAACTCATTTTATTTTATTTCCTTTTCGAGAGAGAGAGAATGAAATATCGTTGTTGTTATTATATATATATATATATATATATATATATATAATTTCATGATCATTTTCTTCTAAGTCCATGAGTTGAGGTTAGAAAGATGGTGATTCATTTATTCCTACATGTAAGTAAAAGTGTTATAAACATGATTAACTAAGAGCATTTTAAATCAACTTGAGGAGAGTTAAAAGCATATGTGCACTTACTAAGGTAAGAAGGTTTTAACCAAGTTACATTGTAACGAAAATTAGTAAGTGGTTAAAATATGAAAATAGGTTTATCGAGCTCCAAAAGGATTAAACAAGGTAACTAGATATATATATATATATATATATATATAATTTCATGATCATTTTCTTCTAAGTCCATGAGTTGAGGTTAGAAAGATGGTGATTCCTTTATTCCTACATGTAAGTAAAAGTGTTATAAACATGATTAACTAAGAGCATTTTAAATCAACTTGAGGAGAGTTAAAAGCACATGTGCACTTACTAAGGTAAGAAGGTTTTAACCAAGTTACATTGTAACGAAAATTAGTAAGTGGTTAAAATATGAAAATAGGTTTATCGAGCTCCAAAAGGATTAAACAAGGTAACTAGATTATTTCCAAAGTCAACTCTAAAAGTTATATCAAGAGCTTTGACGAAAATTTGGAGTTTGTGAAAACTAAATTCATTTTATAATAGCTCAATGTATTCCTATATCATGTGAAGAGGATAAATTAGCTAAGAAAAATCACTTTAAGCATCACCACCGTATAATAAAAGACACTAAATTTCTTTCCCTTTATCATTTATTGTTTATAGAAAAGTTAGCAATTATTTTCATCCAATTATACTTAATTTTAAATGACAATTTTGAAAAAGTAACAACAAGAACATAACATCATTTGGTAAATTTCCTTATAAAAGGGTTATAAAACTAAGATTAGCAAGAGAAACAAGAGGAGTAGAAATTATTTCAAATTTCCTAGTAATAAAATTTCAAGATGTGGAATACTATTTTATCACACTAGGTGGGTTTTATACAAGGTACAATCATTTATTTTACACCCATACCAACAAGGTTTTACTAGATTTAAAGAGGTACCTTTAACATGGCGGTCGAGATTCCTATGAAACAAAGGATCACTAGGCAAGAAACAACCAACCAAATTCCATAAACCTATTACTTATATCAAGGTAACAAATCTACAATCTTATATATGACCTACTTCTTATTTACAACACCAACAACTAACCCTTTTTTCGAAGTCCAAAAAGACCTAGCTAGACCAAGGCCATTAGTAAACAGAAAAGACTTGAAGCATAGAAATTTTTTTGGGCTTTAGAACTTAACCTAGAAACACATAGCTCAAAACAATAAACATATTATAACATCTTTCACCCTCCAAAGGTGTCCTAAGAAATCTATTTGTTTATTAAGAACTAATTCCCTTGTTCTACGATCTAGAGAAAATGGATACAAAAGGAGCCTACCAAAACAAGTACCCAACACTCAAATGGTGAAACAAAGCTTCAAGTAAATTCTCTATTATACATAGAGTCAAACAAGATGTACATTTCTGATTACTGGCGAATAGGTTTCGAAGCGGAAGCACCTTCTCAGGGCAAACTATTAGAGTTTTATTATTGCAATTCAACAGATTTTTTTTGTAAAATTGGCTACAAAAAGGGTCTTGAAAAAAAATTATCCCAACTCGAAAATAAGTTCTGACAACTTGAATCTATTCTCCTATATAAAGAGAACCCAACACAACTTACAAAATAAAAAATAGATGACCAAAACTCTAGATATGACATACTTTCCAAGGCTAATTAATGTTATTTAAAAGTTTTTGTTTTGAATAAAAATGTCTAGAGACCTCCTAAACACACTTGGAAAACTAACTCTCTATTCCATTTTGCCAAATATAATTTTCTACAAATAATGGACATGGAGAAATACTACATGTTGGAAGTCAAATATTTTAATTCCCTACTAACACTCTCTAATTTACCGGTCCAAACCGAAACGATTTTACTTAAATTAAAGTTATTGTCCAAAACAAAAATGTGATTATTTGAGCTCAAAAGTGCTTTTAACTACATGATCAAATGATCTTAAAAGTTGGGTTTAAAGGTTGTTGTGACTACCCATGCTACTAAGGAATAAGATTATCCAAGTTGATCACCACTATGGGAACCAAGAAGACATTTTGTATTTTATTTACTAATGAATTTATCTTAACTTTTACTAGTTGTTTTAAACAAATTAGGTGATCAAAATGTGTCTACCACCTATTGTGTTAGCAAACATAATACTCCATGAGGTTACTTGAGAGATACTTGACCCATGGAACGGTTTAGTGAAAACATTTTTTTAAAAATTATTTTACTTTTAATATTATTAAAACATTAATAACCAGTTAAAAGTTATACCCAGAGCATCCGTGTGTGCAAACCATCGCTCTGATAGCAAATGTAATCCCCCACCTCGGGACACTGGGAAACAGACCAATATGTCACTAAAATTTAGGGTAATTGTTTTTTGAAAGTGAATGCTTAACAATACAAATACGATTCCCATTACTATTTATCTTAAACTAAATTGGTTTACCCAATTTCTCAATCACTAGCCCCAACCAAATTTATTTATTTAATTTATATTAATATTACTAGGGATACCCCTAATACGAGTCTACACCCCTTTTTAATTTTAATTGTATTTCCTCCATATAACACAACAAATACCTTTCCCCATTTGAACTAAGTGTTAAACATTACATTTACATTTTCTATAAAATTCTTTATTTCCCATTCAAAACTTTGACAAAACTACTACGCGATATCACAAAGCAATTTAAGATAGGGTTACTGTCTAGACACATTTGTAGATAACTAAAGTGGTCTTGTACAATTCAATCATATAACCTTTCCTATATATTTTGATGACTAATACATAATTTTTTCTCACTTATGTTAAAGGACATGATCAATGTATGTATGAATACACACACTTTTCATATTATTCTTTCTGTCATTTGACTGTTTAGGAATTGGAGAGCTAAGGAAAATGGTGTTCATGGATAAATGTAGGTAAATATTTTTTTTTAGACTTATATATCTATCATTTCTGATGTGGTAGCTTCCTCCATATATCTATCCGGGTATTAGATGGATACCCCACCGTAAGGGAGTAAATTTACATTTGAAAGTAAGACGTCCTTAAGCTACATAAAAAAATATGTATCATAGAATTGAACTATTTGTTCATTTATTTATACTCTCACATCTATGACAGACATAAGGCTATATTCTTGTGTGCCGTGTGAAGTGAATGTGTCATAGTGTGTGTGATGGTGTGAATGCGTGCGTTGCGAGTGCGCGCGCATGTGCGTGTGTGGAATTCATAAGGAGGATTATGCACATGGGAAGGGGAGGAAAGAGGTAGATCATGTAGCGTTCCATCAGTGGTAAGGGTTTACGGTGGAGGGTATTCTTCAACAACTACGTATAGTATGCGCAGCAATGGGATAGACTAACGTAATTGCGTCTTAAATGGGGTTGGAGCAACTAGGAGGGGATTGTGTTAGTTTTGTATGAGTAAATGTAGAGGTGATGGTACCTATGGTGGATTTGTAGGGAAGTGGAAATAGGTTGAATGATCCCCAAAAAAATCTTGGAACTATATATATTTCCAAGAGGGGAAAGACTTTCCTTTGTCTCTTTTTTTATGTTTTATTTATATATATATATATATATATATATATATATATATATATATATATACATATAGTATATATATATAATATAGTATCTTTATAATATAATTAGTAATTACCTACATATGTCCTTATGTAATATTGCAATATATAAATATATTATATTAGTAGATAATATATCAAGTGACATACACTATGTTTAAATCTATTATTATTGTTATATTATATATTATAACTATATTAAGCATGTTTTAATATATTTATTTCACCTACTATATTAAAAATTATTACATAGTATGTATATAAGGATAGATTGTGTTGGGTTATCTTAATGAAGTATCAAACTTAATGATTTTCAATATATATCTATATTAAAATGATTTAATCATTTGTATAGACTACCACTGTACTGTTAATATAACAATGCATTATGTAGTCTCATACAAATTTTCATCCTATTTACGAATGATGAAATGAAGCCATAGAAATCACATCTTTATCTTGAAATGGTACATATTTTACTTGTTGTAAATTGTATAGATGAAAATAGGAGTCATACCATGTTAAAGATATGATCTCGTAACAAGTTGCATTCATTTTACCATGATGGTTAAAAAATGTTTGTAGCATGAATAATGAGATTCCTTTACTCGTGGGAGCTCAATGATATCCATTGAATCATTATCTAAGGGAGAAAGGTAGATGCACTTTACTCACTAAATTGCAAAATATATCCACTCAGAGATGTATTACAATCGACTAATTCATTCCATATACAATCAATTCTACAAGATTGAACAACGAGATAAAAAAAATAACAATACTTCTCAAAAATCATGCCTCCACTTCAAGGAATATACAATAGTCGTCATATTATATGAAAATACTTATCCACTATAATGTCATTTTCAAACATAAAGAAACAACCTCTCAATTACATCAAATCTCTTACATTGAGAAGAGGATCAAACATACGAACAATACCCGTTATCATGAAAAAAAAACATGAAGGTATCGATATCTTATATGCAGCAAGAATGGAATGCACAACTTACTGGAATAGTAACATTAGTTGCTCAAAAGATACATGCTGAATTCCAACTATGGGAAACTTACTAATAAATATAACTTTAATACAATTTTCAAGTTCAAATGCTTCCAAAAACTATACATACATAGCCCAAATGGAAATATTACAAAGGAGCTTCACATCAGTATTTTTACAATGTTCATATGCTCATCAAGAAGCTAATTTTTTTTCTAAAACAAGTGAAGGGAGTCCATAACAATAGCAATTCCTCCAAATATGCTCCAGACAATCATTCAAGCTTAAGGCTCCAACTATAATCCATTTGAACTCCACCGCATGAAGGTCTCCAAGGATCCAGCTTCAAGAGAACAAAGGCTTGTTTTACCACCTGAACCTATCAGGTATCGTTACATGCCTTCCCAAAGGTTTGGAATACATGCTATGCCTCCCCCAAACTCATGGGAGGGAGAGACTATCATTCACAAATTTATGCACAATATTAAGGGATACATAATAAAACATTATTTTCACATACAAGACAAGATCCATATATTACCAAGAAAACAACATATTTACCAATTGCAAGGATAACTGAGGAGAAAACCATAATCATACCTCCAATAATGGGGAAGAGAATGGATGAGATCATCCAAGATGCCAAAGATGTGTAGTCCAACCATAGGATGTACAGTAAAAAAGAAACTTCACAAAACCTCCTTATCTAGGACCAAGATAACAAACCCTCCTTATTGCTACATCGCATTCATTGTAAAATCCTCCTTGGGAGGATTTTCAAACCCATTGGGTTTCCTCTCTAAGGATGGAGAGGGGAGGGTTCAAACTATATGAACCACCTTACCCCACTTCAAAACATATGAGGGGAATAGAAAGAACCAACATGGTTTTTCCATCAATCCATGAGGTTTAAGAGGGAAAATCCCTCTCTCTTCCTTGATAAAACTCCAAAATTCATCAAGCCATATGATGGATGGAGAAAATAACAAATAACCCAACAAGTGAATCATTCAACACATGTAACAAACAATACTTCAACCGTAAACAAAACTAAATCTAACATGTCAAATTACATAACATAAGATCAAGGAGCCTTCCTCCACAAGCTCTCCAAAAATTTAATCTTTTCCCAATCCCTTGTCCAAGAAAAGCTCCCACTTCAAAAATTCTCAAAGCACCATTCAAATGCCAAAAGAAAAAAAGTTCTCTTCTTTCCCCAGGAGGGATAATTTTAAGAGAAGCCAACAAAAATCCTCACAAATGATGGGGTGACATGTGTCACCCCTCTCTTCCCTCAAGGTCAAATATTCTCAAAATAAAACAGAGAAAAGATAAAATAGCTTTTAACACCCTTCTCCCAAATTACCCAAAATGAAAAACAAAACAAACTTGTGCAAATTTTAACAAAACACAAATACCCATCCACCTTGCATGGATGTGACCAAAGGGAGGCAAAATGGGAGGTAAACTCCCTCTATGCCTTGGAATTAAGCCCCCCTACCTATTAGGTAGGGTCCAAGGGCCTAATTTCATGCTATGGGAACTACCAAACTAAAAAGGGGTCACTTAAAATGCCTAAAAGAGCCAAATTTCGGGTTTGGCACATTTAGCACAAGTGTAGAGGATGTGGGGCCCACCCAAGGGTTCACATGTGACCCTAATACCCTCTAATTAAATACACCATTTCCCAAACACAAAAATTAATTCAAGTTGGGACAGTTAAGTCCCCAAATCAAGTTTACAACACAAACTAAACACCCTAAACAAGATTAATATTAGAAGACATACTACATTACAAATGAGGGTCACTCATGGTGCCCAAAATAATGAAATCTAACACTAAGGCCTCATACAATAAACACGGTTAGGACTTAGCCCCGTGGGCCGCTTGTACAAAATTGTGTAACTGTCCTGAAACCCACATTCTCCTGCGACCTATCAACTACAGACTCATTACACACATTAAACGCACCTGTCCAATACAAGAGTAAACTAAGTAATCACTAGAAGAATCAGTTCAAACATGTAAATTAAGGATATCCCAACATCAACGTGGAATGTACAATCTCACACAATTTTTCATATGTTAGGTATTGTAATACATAAAAATGTCATATCACCATGCCATCATGTATCCTCCTCAACAAATCGAATACTTTTTGAAATCAAGATATGTGACTAAACTAATCATCCAACATATAGCAATTAGGCCCAAATCACATAGAAAGGTGTTAGTATCCACAATCTCAAATAAAATGTGCCAATCTACTAATCTATTCAAAATTGTACAACACGCACCAAATCACCATACATGTCCATGAAGGCAAACCAACATATCATAATGTCCAAAAATATGTCAAAATCCATGTTAAGTCACAACTATGGGTCAAGAATTTAGCAGATAATTGAGGCTAGAAAATGTGGGCACTACATGTTTAATGTAATTGCAATGTAACAGAAAATTTTATATTTGATTTGGTAATATGCATGATATGCTAGTTTTAGGAACGCCTTGGGTAATGTGCATTTAATCATAGGTGTCATTTTGATTCAGATTTCCATATGTTTAAAAAAAGGGGTTAGATATGTATGTTAAGTGAAATCGAATTTATTATTTTATAGTCCATTCTCGTTGTGAAATTTATGATGGAATCTCTATAGTGTTCAATTATTTAACTAGAAAATATAGAAAAGAAACTTAAATATAACAATAAAACTTAGCTTAAAACTAGTGCATATCTACCCTTCTCGTATGACCTTCTTAGCACAAGAGAAATTGAAATCGTAAAATGAACTTAAACTTTTTCACTCTATGGAACTTTTTAGTAAGTAAATAAGAGCCTAATTTTGAATTGTCGTTATAACCGATATGTTTAGTAGCATCACCGTGAACTTGACGATTAGGAACGACATGGTCAAAATTTATCTGGATTATGTGGTACCCTTCCAATAGTGATTATTGTGTGTGTAGTAAGGATAATGTGTCTACTTCAGGTCCAACTTACGTGTTAGGTGGAAAACATTGCCAACTACTCTTGAAAGTCAACTTTAGAAGTTGGGATTACCAATGAGGTTAATATTTAACACTTTTTGTACCCTCCCTCTCATTTTAGCCACATTATTTTACAAAAATATATCATCGCGAGAGATAATTAATCATCACAACTAAAATTTCTGGTACTACACCTAATAAATGTATTCAATAGATTATTTCGATAACTTAAGAGTCATTGTTCAAAGCAACGACTATACGATGTAGCCTTACCATATATGGAGTATATAGAACTAACACCTCCTTAGTATCCTAATGGAATAACAAGTTTTACAAAGTTAGATCTAGAAATTATCTTCTTGAATGAATGAATTTCTTGTGGGATCCAGATGACAGAAATGGATCTAGTGAAATAGTTGTTCTATGACTTAAACTCTTGTTAATGATCTCTTTAGTTCCTTGTGGATAAATGTGTTACCTTGGTTACTAACAACATAACACCTTGGTATTTCATGAAGGTTGTTTAGCATAAATATGTCCTCGCACCTTAAACTCATATATAGTTGGGGCATAGATCCTTAGGTGCAATTGGAATTAAACCAAACAATGGATGATTAAAGGGTTAACTTACTGGTGGGAATTGTCCATAACTCTTAACAAATGCAATTATATCTAAAATATGTTGACTTAAGAGAAGTGTAGAAACTTGAAATTTTGTCTCGTAACCCCATGTGCCTAGGTGACCTTTAAAGCCTAGTGAGAGGCCCAAAACCAAATAAAGGAACTAGGTGACACTCTTATGAATGATCTCGTGGTGGGATTTAAATGAAACAAGTGGATTTCTTTGTTACAGCATGCGTTTAACACTGGTGTGTATAAGAGAAAAGAAATGGGATGTCTGGTGATAGGTTACACTCCTTGTAATAGAAAATCCATTAGTGAAAAGTATGTGTTATTTTGTTTACAATTGTTATAATATAATGTTAATAGTGAGACCATAGTGCGATGTAAGAGTAAAGCATATAAGAGTAAAATGAGATTCGAGGTTAGGAATAATGTCACTCTTGTAGTCCTTATAACTCAATTAAACATTTCCATGTGATAGAAAGAATATGAATTTACTTGGTAAGATCAAACTTCTAGAAAACAAAAGATATATATAAATCTAAATAAAACTCCTTGATGTGGAAATGTTGAATAGATTCAAAAAGTTATTGAAGTATATTAATGATGGTAGTGAAATAAATATACCTTGATCGAAGAATGCTTATGGGGAAAATGTATATTGAATCTAAATCTCCCTTAAATCCTAATATTTCTTCCTTGACATCACGTCTGATTCACTTATGCAGTAAGGGTAAAATTTAAACATTTAATTAACATTTAAGAAGAATAAGCTTAACATAAGAACGAGAGAATTAGGAAATTTGTATGAAATTTGAAATATGGAAAATAATTATGTAAGTAATGGAGATTTTCATAAGGGATAAAGAGCCAACATAAATGGTTGAAATGTAAGTTGAATTTGAAAATAATTTAAGAATTTGTAAGTGAAAAAAAAAAGATAAGATAAAATTATCCTTGCATAATAATGTTCTTGGAATGCTAATTGTAACTAAGTTGTAATCATGGTAATGATGTGTTGATAGTTGGGTCATTGCTAGCATTCCTTCATTACGGAAAGTGGGGCATCGACATTTACATGGTATTTGATGTGTCTATCTGAGTCTATGAATTATGGATTGCCTTATGCGTTATTGAGTTTCTCTACTTGGAGCCCTTGTGGTGTTGTGTTGTGAGAAATGTAAGTTAGAAAAAATATTTTGGTATTTTTACTATTGTATTTGTGTGTGTAATATGTGGTCGTTACAGGTAGGAAAACCAGCCTATTGATTTCCTATGTCTCTTAAGAACGTTCTAACCTTTTCTATGCTTTTCTTCCATGATCTAATTCATCCACCTCTAATGGATGACTTTCTTTAGATTCATAGAAATTGAGCATATTTTCCTATAAACCTAATTGTATAATGTTTCAGTATTATATATGCTCTAACTAATATATATTAGCACTCTTGTGGATTACAATTATTGTAATCATTATAATACTTCTATCATATGTGAAAGTAATAGTAAAAGGGAAATGCTTTGACTATTTAACACACAATGTTATAAAAAATATTTACTATCTTTGGGAAGTACGAAATATAATGCGATGAAGCTTGTGTGATATCTAATTTATCTTGATCCTACTAATATATTTGCTAGAGAAAAGAGATAATAAAATAACGATTGCATTGATTAGAGAAAAATGCCACATACTGATACATACAAGAACAAAAAGTGGTTTGATGGAGCCATTGTAAAGTTGTGCATAATTGACTACAAGTCGGTTTACAAGTAAAATAATGTATTAAATTATTTTATATTAACATTCCCCCCTAAATACATTGTTTTTACAAATGTACCCCCGAAACAATTAAAATTTCACCTTTCCAAGAGACTTGGTGAGTATCTTTACAATCTAAGCATCTTTCGGGAAGTAGTGGAGTTGTATGTGGTCGTTTAATAATTGTTATCGAATGTAGTGACATTTAATCTCAATGTGTTTTGTTCTCTCATGGAAAATTAGTTTTTCCACAAGCTTCAACACACCCTGATTATCAAGATGAATGATTGGAGGATTTTCTCAGGAATGCCCATATCTGCCAAAATGTGACAGAATTGCGGACTGACAAATGAGTTTCAAACGAAAATGTGTTTTCCGGAGCCATCGGTCATAATTGGTCTCGTGTGACCTAGTCCAAAATAGTGACCGGATGCCTATAAAATGCCTTTTCCAAACTAACCAGAAATATAATTTTCTCGAACCAAAGGTTCCAGGCAATAGTGTAGTAAAAATACTATAGGTTTGCAAAGGTAGGAAAGCATTTCGTTGTCTGAGGACCAAACGGTGGGTCAAAACGAAAGCCAACTTTTCAATTTTAAGAGCTACTTAAAGTACAAAACAGAGTAGCAGGGCTCCTAGTGAAATGATGAAGAGAGAACAAATGGTAGATTGAGGTTACGAAGTTGGATTTGTGAGTTTCTGAAAATTTTGTTTTGTGAGTTAAGACACTTGAAACCTCTTTTCTGGGGTTACGAAGTTGGTTTTGTGAGTTTCTAAATTTTTTTTTTCTAAATTTGTAAGGTAGGAAAAAAGGATGTTTGATTTGATGACATCATCTAACTCTCGTAGATACCGGTAGATACGAGCACTTAATTCAGATACTCTAGTATCATCATATGAGGTTATGGTAGCGACCACATTTTATGTTTAAATTGAAAAATCAGTTTTGTCAATCACAAGGTGACGTTTTATTTCTTTACTCTATTTAAATTTGGTTAAATATCCATTTGTACGATTATATAGAGGTTTAAAATTTCTATTATATTGCAAATGAAGAACCCAAATTACAAAAATTATGAAAGAAAAGGTAAGGGAGACCATGCTTGTCCATGAAGGATGTGGTGAAAAAGGGGCTCCATGCAGGCCACCAACATTTCATGAGCCTCCAAATATCCTTCAGGAATTATGTCAAGTACAAATTTTGTCCTAGTCTCTCCTCCACTCAACCATCTAACAAGAAAACAATATATGATACCCATGTCTATTTCTGTCAGTTGGAAAGAGACAATGAAAATGATGGAGGCAACATTTTTTAGAAGCATTACATCCAACAGTTCGTTGCCACACAAAATTATAGGTTGGCGGGAAATGACATAACCCACATCCTTTTCAGTCAGGGTTCATTTTAAGAGACCTCTTGGAAATCAAAGGTGGAAAATAACTAGCGAATATCCCCAGAACCAGTATCACTAAAAGGTGAATTTTATGGGATTTGTGTGAAAATGTTTTCCCTGACAGAAAGGCTACAGATGTGTAATAGGAGATTCGTTGTTGTGCGTCAGCAAGGCTATTGATGCGCGAAAACAAACCTCCTATCACGCATCAACAAGGTTGTTGACATGTGACATGAACCTTGTTATCACGTGATAACAACCTTACTGACACACGTCAGCAAGGATGTTATCGACAACACCATCGCTAAGATGTGTCAGCAAGTTTGTTGCCTTGCGATAGAAAGTTTGATGTCACACATCAACAACCTTGCTAATGCGTGGCAAGAGGTTTATTGTTGTGTGTCAACAATCTTGCTGATGCACGACAACAAATCTCATGTTGCGCATCTGCAGCCTCCACTCTCCTATCGCATGTCAACAAATTCTCCTTGTCATGTGTCAATGAAATCTCATTGTCACGCATCAATGGAACTTTCTTTTCGTGCATTTGAGAACAATAATTTTTTGCCAACAATAAATTTGATGAATATTTATAAAACTACACTTTTTGTACTGGCCTCTGTTGCTTTTCAAGTTTACTGTACTTGATAATAGATATGCCCCCATGTGGTATGAGTGAAGTAGAAGTGTTCTACCTGGTGAATAATATAGGATTATATAGGGGATATTTTTCAAGGGTAGGTGAAACCAACCCCTAAAAAAATTAAACTGTAATTTTAAGGTGAAAAAATCACTGACCTATACTAGAAAGTTCACCTTTTCAAATTTTTCAAAAATAGAATATTCACCATATTACGAATATTCGCCACTAAATTTATCCCTGTGTTCAGTAACGCTGAATGTTTTTGATAGGTCAATTTTAGGATTCAAATTATCATCTACCATGCACAAAAGAACATATGGGACTTTGAGAATGGTTTTCCTTACTTGGTCAAGAGTGAGAAAAGAATATCTGAAGAACTGAACTGCTAGTTAGGCTTTGTCAATGGAGGTGCATCTAAAAGAGAGGGGTCCTTGGTCATTACAATCAGTAGGTGAGAGATGGAGGGCCCACCTTCCTTCATTAAGAATCACTTCATGGCATTTTTTCGACGTTCTCTCTTTTCCTTTACTCCCTATGTAGAAAGGGGTATGGTATTTCAAGATATTATTGGTGAAACTTTAGAGAAAAAACATGCACTGTGGTGGGTATCTGAGTGGGAAAAGAATAAAATTAGGAAATTTCAAATCCATTGTATGGGCTGTCAAATGGAATTAGATTCAGAATGGGAATAAAATGAATCAGAGAATACTTGATCTCCAATAAATGAAGAACCCCATATGTATAGATTAAAGTGAGAGGAAAAATATTAGGTGACACAAAGATGATAAGGGTAATCTGGTATATAGTAACATAGGCCATTCAAGTGCCACAACCTTCGTGCCATTTATTGAAGATTAGGTTCTGTAATCTAGCTGTACTAAAATAACAATCATTCCTATATTTTGATGCTTTGAGAAATGTCCATAGCCTGATCCAAAAATAACATTTTGGCATGGGATGGTAGTGCGTGAGAAAATGTAGATTGATCAGGTTAGAGACCTTTTTTTGCATAGGTGAAATAGTGTGACTTTTCGGTAAGGAAACCCATGTATTTTGTACACAATCATATTCATGGGCATCCAAATAAACTCTCCCTTTTAGCATTTTATCAAACACTTCACATGGGTAACAATATGCCTTTCAAAACACTCTTGTTGTTTTCCGCATACAACAAACAAAACAATAACAGATAGAAAGTTTCTTTTCCATGCCATACCATCAGAGACTAGCATTTATCCATGCAACCTTATGATAATTTAACATTTTTTATTCTTAGTGTGGGATGCACTCACTGAAACCATCCAATTTCTATAAAAGTATTAATGAAAATCTTGGCTTCAGGTGATTTTGCATTGGATCTAAGAAAATTGACTGTATTTTATTTATGCAATATGTGATAGGTCTTAATGGAATTTAGGATGTGTCAGTTTCCTTACATACTTCATTCACAAAGGCATTCATACTCCTGACTAGGCCTATTTCCTTGTTTGTGCACTTAGAAGTATTTTAATTTCAAATTATTTGCTTATTGTATTGTTTTTTATTCAAAGCACTACATTTCCCTCCCCTTATAAGAGCATCATCCTCGATGCAACACAACACCGATTCTCAAGGAAAACATAATAAATAAATTCAATAATGACACATGTCTCTAGAAAAACAACTTATCGGTACAATGTGAACACAAGGAAGCAAACTAAATATGGTAATATATAATTTTTATTTTTATTTTCTGTGAAGATTGATAGTCCTCTTTTACTTTAACAATTAGTTAGTCATTTCCTTTACTTAATTTCTTGTTCTCAAACTCTTAATATTTCTTTGTTTCATATTTTTATTGATTTATTCTTGTGGGTGTCCAACAAAATTTGACATTACAATACCACACTAGGGCCAAACGCTCCACTAATGGTCCACAAGACATCATGATATGTACTTTGACATCTATATCACATCACAAGAATTCAACCGAACCATGGAAAACACATTTATAGCCCTAACAACATAGTACTTTTTGCATACATGCTCCTCAAACCAAAATTACTTATAACATAAGAAGACTACAACAACATGGAATTCTCAACATGTACACATACGGAGGTTTCAAAAAACTCGAGACCATAACTATAGCTACATAGTGTCAAGATGGAAACAATGTCACAAGACATAAACCAAAATCTCAAGAGTACACATAAAGCCATAATACTAACACCATACATCTCCCACAACATCACAAAACAAATCCATATACCTCCTAAAACATCACCAACAACTACATCAAAAATAAATAAAAAATAAAACTCTAAGTTCACTAATCACACACACACACAAGTCTCTTATGCCTCCCTCAAATCATCACAAAATGAATCCATATACCTCCCAAGCATCACTAAACAACTACATGTGACTCCCAAAACATCACAAGGAAGCTCCATATACTTCCCAAAGAATCAATCACAAACACATAAATATTGTATGCTTTCCTCAAGCCTCTTATGGCTCCCTCATGTCTCTTATGCCTCCCTCAAGTCTCTTATGGCTCCCTCAATTCTCTTATGCCTCCCTCAGGTCTCTTATGGCTCCCTCAAGTAATAAAATAAAAATACATTTTACTTTTCAAAAGAGGTCGGTCACCCTATGTCCCTAGGCACATAGAGTCCAGATACCTCTAACACAAGTGACATAATAACTCATGGTTTAAGAACCCACTAGTTATATGTAACTCCTTGGGGTGTACCTACATACAATGAATTGGGTCCATAGGTTCCACCACTGTATGGTGAATCCCATGACCCTATTCCAACACATTACAACATTAGAACCAACATAACAATCCATATCAAATGCCAAGTGGAAAAAATCCCAAGCCTTGGGCTAGACTATACAATTTTTTTTATCTTGATATGCAATTTAAAACTGAGAAAAGAAAATGGCTAATTAGCCATGGCTAGTACAAAATCGCAATGTCAGTGCAACAACCAAATAAATGCCAAAAATATAAGAACATGTCAGTCAAGAATATTGTTGGTTCTAACAAGAAAAGGGAAGTGTTCGATTTATGAATAAAATACATGTATAAGAATAACACATTATGATAACTATGTGGCCTTATACAACCACCAAGTGGGGTACTCAACGAGTTGTTGGAAATCAGAAACATCAAGCCTCATCTCGTAAAATATCATATCAATAATACAACTATCATCATCTCTGTCTGAATCATCCTGCCACCACTTTGACAAGGCTCAACATAGTCAAATCACATAGGTTGAATTCATTCGATAACCATATCATGAGAGAGAAAGGAGTACAAGTCACCATCTACTGAGCCTAAGGTGTCTGTGAAACACAATATGCATGACACCCATTGAGCAAGTGTAACACATACCAAATAAACAAAAGTGGGTTTTCAGCCTATGTAAGGATCGAATTCAAATCTCGTACATGGCCTGAGTGACTTGTAAATGGTACACATTTCCTCACTCCACACATACACCTTTTACTGATTTCCCTTAGGATCGTTTAGTGTAGGGTCCATAACATAACAAAAAACTACATCACTAACACAATGGTGATTCACACAAATTAACCATAGCATCTTACCCATGGTATATATAGAAAGTAAAACACAGTCATTACTTTCATGGGTTACGATACATCACATTACAAGAATCTACACCCAAAGTGAAATCACTATATAATAGGGACCATACTCTCACCATATTCCCCTAAATCACAACATGAACCATAACATATTACATGAATTATCCGTATAAGGAACACAATGTCTAACTTTATAACATATAGTCAATTGCAATACAACATGGTGATGCACATAATTCATCATAATACAGTGAAAAGGGGAGAGAATACTCTCATCACAAGCACATCAACATGGTATAAAACAAAATACGCACTAAGTGACATACACAACATGTGCATTCACAATTTCACAATTATGACATAGTTCACATCATGCTTACATCACATTACTCTTCCAATATTCACCAACACCATGCAAAATCATCACTACTCCAATCTGTCCCAGATGTTTGAGAGAATGAACCTTCGCTCAGATACCAAATGTCATGCCCACATTTTACACACACAAATACAACAGTTAAAATACCAAGATATTTTTTTTTGACTTACATTTCTCCCAAGAAAATAAACTCAAAAACACACAAGACACTTACATAAGTCATCGACTCACATAGACACACAAAAATACCGTATAAATGTCGATGCCACACTTTCTCTAATGAACAAATTATAGCAATAACCCAACCATAAGAAAAGGGTGTAAATTATTAGCAAACCCACAACACATCATTACCATGATTACATCCTTGTTACGATTAACCTTACAGTAAAATTATTATGGAACTATAATTTTCTCCTTTTTCCACCTATATATTCGTAATTTCATTCCACATTTGACTTATAGTTTGACCACTTAAGTTTTCTCTTTATCCCTTATGCTAATATTTATAACTTACATTACTATTTTTCATATTTAAAATTTCTTACAAAGTTCCTAATTGTCTCACTGTTATGTCAAAGGTTTATTTCTTAAAATATGTTTAGTTGACGTTTCAATTTTTTTTATCCACATTAAGTAAGGGGACCAACCATAAGTTATCAAGGGAGAAATAATACGATTCAAGGAGGTGAAGGTTCAAGTTTCCCTTTCCTTAAAACTTGCTTCCATTAGAAGCACATTTGTTCTCGTACTATGGTTGTTTTAGTTCCAAAATTTAGTTTGATTCAATTAAGCATTTACATGACATAATTTTATTTTATTTTATTTTTTTGTGGACTCTATATTGGCACAAATGCCTAGTCCCACCAAGAAAAAATTTAAAACATTCTTAACAAAATTCAATGCTTAAATCAACCATAAGGACTTCAACTGAAAAAAAATTGTTCCTAAACCATTATCACATATACTCTTGTTTCTCATTTCATTTATATTGTTTCTTAGATCTCTTTTTGGTGTCACTTTTTTTAACATACAAAGTTACAAAAGTACTTGTCTAACATCATGAAGAAGTATATGATTGGAAGCACTATAACTACACATGAACCCCAAGTTAACCTCCTAATCAACTGAGGTTTAATTTAATTCCAATTGCACCTAAGGATATACACCTTAACTGTATATGAGTTTAAGGTGAGAGGACATATCTATGCTAAAAAACCTTCATTAAATACCATGGTTCTATGTTGTTAGTAACCAAGGTAACATGAGTTTATTAACAAGATTTTAAGTCATAGAATAACTATTTCACTCTCTCCATTTGTGTTGTCTCGGGGTCTCACAAGGATTTCATACGATGACAAGTAAAAAAATTCTAGATCTAACTTTGTAAGACTTATTAGTCTAGTAGGATACTAAGGGAATAATATCTATACTTACTCTATAAATGGTAAGGTTACACCGCATAGTCGTTGCTACGTGTTGATCAGATAAAACACTTAACAGAACTCACACAAAGAGTCTGTATGGAAAAACTGTTCTAAAAATGGGATCAAAGGCGCCAAGGAATAGGAAGGCGTCACGTGCAGAGGTGCAGAGTTAGAATTTTGGGACTTATTTGATTTTGTAGATCAAGTCTATTTTCAGAGGCTTATGTGTGAGAAGGAAAAGAGAAGGGAAAATGGGAACACACAAAGCGATGCCGAGACTTGCGTGCCACACTTTGTCTATATTTTGAGGATCATATCGAAGCACTTTTGTATGGAAGTAATCAAAGAATAGATTCGTCACTCTAGTTAACTGTAAGTGGCCGTTTGAATCTATAGATATCATACTTGCATGTATGGCTATAATTGTAAATGGTGCATGGCTATTATTAGCGTGCGACCTATTTTTGGCATAGTTAGCGGTGAAGGGAAAGCTGGTTTGCGCCCAGTTCCCCACCCTATATATATTAGATGAATCACCTAGTTGATATACGGTGTTGAAGGGTTATAGATTCATGAGTGCGTGAGACTGGATAATTGTAATAGATCCATGTGTGCATGACTATTATTGTATCAAGTAAGTGATCTATAGATATCATACTTGCATGTATGGATATAATTGTAAACGGTGCTCTGTAACATTGTCATGTTTAATAAATGAAGAATATTGGCTAAACAAAAGTGTCTTATATGTATTATCATTACATGTTATTGATTTCTTGATGATTTATACTTAAATGCATGCCTTTATAGATCTGGTTTGGTATAACTATGTAATGATGGATTAGTTTTTAACTATATGTCCTTATAGCTTCACCATGCTACCATCCTGCTACAACAACCCTAAAGAGGGACCTGGTACCTTGGCACGCTTCAGGTGAGTGCTTAGCCTATGCTGAGTGATGTGTCAATGCAACTAGGTGTTATCTGAGAATTCTAGGCTACATCATTGGTTCCATTGTTGGGACCTCTTTTCCAGTTGTTTTTAGGATTTTTCGTCATGAAGACATACCAAATAACTTTGGTGAGCATTGAAGAGTGGATTCACAATCTGGAGGAAGAATACGCACGAAGGTTTAGCACTGGATCCCGATTTAACGTACACACTTGGGTAGAGTAGAATTTTTATGACAGATTATGCGAAAGCTTCTTTGCTATCTTTCCAATAGAATTATACAAGTGGTTGACTACATATGCGTCTAAGTGGAATTGGAGGTATCGCACACTTGTTTGGACACAGGAGGAATTTCAAACACTATGTGATGCTGACTTGATCTGGACTCGCATGGTAGCTACTTGGTTTCACGATGTTCTAAATAGCTATATTCTAGAGTATTCAATTTCAACTTATTCGTGCCCAGAAGTAGTTGATTTCCAATTCCTACGGTATCCTAGAGAGACGTATTTACAAGGTATTTCACTGGCGATGAAGATATTGAAGGTAATGTTTAAATTGGAAGATAAGCCCATGGCAAGTTAAAAATCTCCACGCTGGGGGGCAGGAATAGGATTGGTGAAAGATGGTAAACCTAATGGCAACATGGTAGAGGAAAGAGAGGTGGTTGAAGTATGATGAGGCGTGCGAGAGGGAATTATGGAAGAAGAAAGAAGTTTCCAAACAGATGGCATTGTGGAGAGAGATGACTCATGAAGGATTTAAGGCTTGTGAGGATGAAGAAGAGCTAGAGCATCAGGAACTCCCCCATCTAGGAAAGCATGACAAAGAACACTTTTTGGCCTCACATGCAAGTGTGCCAGCAGATATGATCTGGGCCACAGGTGCGCATCTAAGCAAACCTATTGACCTAGCCCTTGTGCTTGGTTTTCCATTATCTAGTACAACAAGTAAACAAAGTTTTCCTTTAGGAAGTGAAAGAGAAGAAACAAGTCAAACAACAAGTACATATATGGCAGCATAAACAATTTCTTTATTATTTGGGGGTACATTTTCAGGTTCATCATCTACACAGAATATGAGCGCGCCGAATGTGGGATTCACCTCTAGAACTGGGACTAATTCACAGACTGTAGGGGTCCAATATAGTACCACTTTTGGGACATAGGGGAGTGCATCTACGGGCCATATTACAACTTCAAGAGGATGATCGAGAGGTATGGGTAGTTCTAGTTCCAGTGGGTCGGGTGGTTTTGGAGGTAGAGGAAACAAAGGAGGTTCTTGGTCAGGTGGTCAAGGCCTGCAAAAACCCTAGAAAATTTATATGGAGATGTATCTTTGTCTCCCAGAGTACAGATGTATCAATTATATTACTGAACATATCCATATGTGTGAAATGTTGTGACGTGTGAAAGGTATCATAGCTTCTGAGCACAAGGCAAGTCAATTTTCTACTACATTACAGGTGTGTGTGCATAGCTTGTATAGGAAGTTTGATCCCAATCAAACTTGTATTGATTATGCAGCATTGAAAGATGCTTTCTTAAAAGAGTTCCATATCCCAGAGTTTGGGTAGAAGAGTATAAGCACACTTAAGGATATAAAGCAAGGCACTACTGAAAGTGTACGTGAGTATGATTCCCATTTAAAAACAATTCTATCCAAACTCTCCTATGATATACATGCAAGTCAGCATGCAGAATGGTTTTTTAGGGGATTTATTACTCCATTTCGAAGAGCACTGTCGCATAAGACTTATACCAACCCGCGCAAAGCATTGGAAGCAACTCTACGCACTGAGGTGATTGGGAGTATCGACACTAGAGTTAGTCCATTCTTAGAGGCTCAGATAGCAGCTATGGTGAAACAGTTAGAGAAATTATCAGAAAACTCATCTCATGAGACATGCTCAAGAATATGGTGTATAGATTGTGAAGTAGAAGGCCACACCAAAGATAGTTGCGCTTGCAAATCTGTATGTTCACTATTGTTATACTATGATATTTTCCATTTAAATCATGATGCTAGGCACCGCCCCTTACTACAATGCACGATCAGGAAGAATGTATCCTCTTTTTGTAAAATTTGTGGGTCCACGACCCATGATACTGAATATTGTAGATTGATTGGCTAGATCTAGGATGCCATTGATATTGGGGTGTGACAGGCAAGTGTGGCTAATAGTTCTAAAGGAAATAATGAGCATCAAGATAGGGATTATAATCAAGCGCACTATGACAGGAATGACGGAAGATTTGAAGGAGGTTGTGGAAGAGGACAAGGATATCAAGGTAGATATGGAGGATGAGGATGAGGTGGGGGAAGAGGTGAATTCCCTCGAGGAACTTGCTATACATGCGGCTTACTTGACCATTATAGGCGCGAATGCCAGAAGAATATTTCTTGTTCATTTTGTGGAAAGGGGCATAGTTATAAATAGTGTCTAGACTTGTATGAGCATCTCAGTAAGCAACACAAGCAAGAAAAAAAAGGTGCAGGGATGCTTAGAATCCAACGTTCAGTAGAGAATCAGTGGATGCCCAAGTTAACACCAGAACCTGAGGCAGTAACAGTCAAGATAACCACACGAGCTGAGGTGGCACGCGCGAAAGAGGTATTGCAACAAAAGTTGTCAATCACTAGGGAGGAGGTTTTGCATGCTAGGTATCCATATTCAACTCATCAGAAAGAAGTCTATCATGAAACTATAGAGGTCCTTAGAAACCTTCAAGGTGAAATACAGTGTTTGAAAGAGCAGTCTTGGAAGTTGGAGCATAAGGATACAGAAAATGCCCTGTATGATATTTATGACATCAGAGAGGTATGTAGAATGTTGCACCAGGAGAATATTATTCCTTTATTGGGAAATTTGTTAAAGGTGAATACTCCGCATGTGGGAACTGAGACTAGAAGACAAATACTTCATGCGAATCTTCCCCCCGATATCATTGACTATGATAAGGAGATCACTTTGAATGTTGTTGTGGCTGGTTGGTTGTTGAGCAATATTTTGATTGACACAGGTGCGATAGTGAATGTACTTACATTAGATGCATGGGTACAAATGGGGATACCTCCACTGCAACCATCATCTAATGTATTGTTCATGGAAAACAGAACAAAGGATACTCCCATAGGAGTTTTGAAGGATGCATCTATCACTATACATGGGGCCAAGTTGACAGAAGACTTCGAAGTGTTAGTGCTTATAGAAGTAGATAGCTTCCCAGCTTTGCTTGGGCGCCCTTGGTGTTATGCAAAAAATGCTAATTTGAGGTTTAACAAGGGGTATATCATCTTTAAGAATGAGGAAAGAGTCATAATACCATTGACAAATGTGAAATCCATACCATATGTGGGACCTTTGAGTGAAGAGGACTTGAACAAAATTTATATACGCACTATTCGGGACGCATAGGTCAATGAGCCATCTAAGGAAGGAATCCTTCATTGGGAAGATTCTTAGTCAATCAGTGATACTACAAGTATTGCTTGTGATAATTGGGCTCATGGTACTTATGAACTGGTGGGGTGCGAAGTTAAGCGCGTGGTTGCTTGCAAAAAAGGTTTTCACTCTGTCTAATGTATAGGTCACTTACTACCCCGATATACTAGATCTGAAGATCTGGCTGGATTCTTGCAGGCCATGGAGGCAAACTGGGTTGACCAGATTAGAAGACAAGATATTCTATCATATAATTTTCATGGGTCAACAACATGTTGGTGGGTGGTTCACAGGGATAATCTTTTGGAATGGGGAGAGATTGGGGCTACCTTATCAACCAGGTTTTCAAGAAGTAATGCACCTACAAATATTTTCCCTTATCATGGCGATCAACCTATTCAGCATCATATCCAATAGTGTGAGAGACTCTGGACAGTAGGACAGGAAGAATTACCACCCTCACTTTGGGTGTATCAGTTTTATTCTACTCTACAAGGTTTTGCACGTTCTTGGTATGTATATGCGGAATTACATCGCGACACTGGCAATTGGCAGAATTTGACTGCAGGGATGATCCAAAATTTTGACTTCTTCTCATTTACACCACCAGTGAACAAGGCTTTAAGCTTTATCAAGTGCTTAACCATGGGAGACTGTGGGAAAGCGGAAGAACTTATTTAGGAATTATTTGGTGAGACAGGGACAGGGGCACGTTTTGAGGAAGAAGTAGATGATACCATACTACTTGAGCATGCTTCTCTATAAAAATACAAGGGGAAGTTGGTTTACAAAATTGATGATGAGGAAGTTGAGCACTTGGAAGTTGATCATTCACATGGAGCATGTGAGGTGTTAGATAGTGCAGATGTAGATACACGAACATATCATAAACCTATGAAGACAACAAAGGTAAACATTAGTACAGAAGCTGAACCTAAGGAAGTGATAATTGGGGATTACTGGTCAAAGTCATAAGTGGCAAAGATCATGGAGTTACTTCAAGACTATGAGGACTTATTCCTAAGAGGATACCATAAACTTAAAGAAGTGCATAAGTCACTTGGAGAAATGAAGATAAATATTAAGGAAGGTGTGCGCCTTATTAGGAAGAAACCTTATCAAATGAATCCCAATATATGTGAGAAAGTAAAGGAGGAAATTAACAAGATGTTGAAATCTGGGATCATTCGACCATTGGATGAGTCAGAATGGGTTAGTCCTATGGTAATAAGTATCATAAAGGATGGTAGGATTCAAATTTTTGTTGATTATAGAGAGTTGAATGTAGCATGTGTTACAGATCCTTTCCCTACACCATTCACAGAGGAAATATTAGAAGGAGTGGTTGGGCACGAGATATATTCATTTACAGATGGGTTCTCAAGGTATCATCATGTTAGGATTACTTCTGAAGATCAAGAAAAGACCACCTTCACTACTGAATGGGGAAGTTTTACCTATACTGTTATTCCCTTTGGATTGAAGAATGCACCTGTTATATTCTCAAGAATAGTGGTGCAAGCATTCAAGGATTTTATTCACAACTTCTTACAGGTCTATCTTGATGATTGCACCATTTATGGGCTAATTAAGGATCATTGTGACAATCTGCACTTAATGTTTGAAAGATGTAGACATTTTAGTATCTCGTTGAATATCAAGAAGTGCATCTTTAATACTCCCTTTAGCATACTTTTAGGACACATAATCTACAAGGGTTGCTAGTCGATCCAGCTAAAGTTGCGGTCATTTTAGGCTTGAAAGCGCCCACCTGTCAAAGTTAGGGCGTGGATTTTTGGGTCATATAGGGTATTATAGGAAGTTTATAAAAGGGTATGCCAAATTTTTCACACCCTTAGAAGAATTACTCAAGGGGAAAGATACATTCTATTGGGGGGAGTCGCAGTAGCGCGCGTTTGAGATACTGAAGAAGAAACATACTACCACGCCTATCTTGCGCTTTCCTTCATGGGATAATCCTTTTCATGTTCACGTGGACACCTTTGGCATGACCATTGGTGTTGTCTTAGCTCAACCTAGAGAAGTTATAGTTGATCATCCCATTTTTTTTGCTAGTAGGAAGTTGACCCCTGTAGAATAGAATTATACCACTACAAAGTGCAAGGCTTTGTCCATGATATATGCCTTGCACAAATTTCAACAATATCTTTTCGTCACACCTTTTGTGTTTTATACAAATCATATGGCATTGAAGTATCTGGTGAACAAGCCCATCTT
This sequence comes from Taxus chinensis, assembly GCA_019776745.2. Classification (NCBI taxonomy): domain Eukaryota; kingdom Viridiplantae; phylum Streptophyta; class Pinopsida; order Cupressales; family Taxaceae; genus Taxus; species Taxus chinensis. The sequence continues at coordinate 887,512,937 of CM034149.1, forward strand.
ACAGGGACACATATGTAGATGGATACTCTTATTTCAAGAGTTTGACTTTATAGTTGTGGTAAAACTAGGGAAAAGTAATTCTAGACCGGATCACTTGTCTAGAGTTCAATCAGGTGAAGAAGCACAAACAATAGAAGAGACCATGCTTGATGCTCAATTTTATAGGTTACAATGCACACCAACGGAATTAGAGGACATTGTTGTCTTCCTAAGGATGGGGATGGCACCAAAAGGCATGAGGCCCTTGGAGAAAAAGTAACTTGCTATACACGCGGCACTATTCATGTTAATCAGTGGTGACTTATACAAGTTAGGAAGAGATGAGGTGTTACGCCATTGTGTATTAGAGCATGAAAAAAAAGATATAATGGAGGAAGCCCATGGTGGTATTGTAGGTGTTCACTATGTAGGTGATGCTAAAGTGCGAAAGATCCTACTTGTTGGTTTGTGGTGGGAAACGTTGTATAAGGTTTGTAAGGAGTATTGTAAGGCATGTGACCATTTTCAGCATCTAGGTCGATCAGGATAGAGGGATGAGATGCCTTTATAACTAATTACAAGTGTAGAACCCTATGAGAAATGGGTGATAGACTTTGTAGGGCCTATTTCACCAACTACACATAGGATTGGATCACGCTATATCATTACTTGTACAGATGATCTTATGAGATGGGTAGAAGCAACACCTACAAAGGACTATACAATGGCTACAGCTGCAAGGTTCTTATGGGAAAATGTTTTTTCCAGGTATGGCTGTCCTTTAAGTTTGACCATCGATAGGGGCACCCATTTTTTAAATGAGACAATTTGAATTATGTTAGATGAGTTCATGGTTGCCCACCACAAGACTACACCCTATCATCCTCAGGTAAATGGAACTACTGAGGCTTTCAACTAGATTTTGAGCCACACATTGACCAAGATTTGTGATGTGGGATGAAAATATTGGGATGACAAATTATATGCTATTATTTGGGCCTACCGAACAACATATAAGAGATTGAACAAAGCCACACCTCTTCAGTTGGTGTTTGGCGTGGAAGTTGTTCTTCCTATAGAATTTATGTTACCTTCTTTGCGCATTGCATGAGCTAGAGGTCTAGCTGATAAGAAAGATTTGGAAGAACAGATTGAGAACATGGTTCAACTGGATGAGCACTAGGCCATAGCACAATGGAGTCAGAAAAAGGATAAAGCGCACTAGAAAGCATGGTATGACAGGCATATCAGGGATAAGAAACTTACGGTCAGACAAATGGTACTTCTGTATGACTCTAAGTTTTTGCACCATCCAGGGAAGCTCAAGGTGCATTAGGTGGGGCCATATGTTATAACTCACATACTTGAGTCACGAGCTTGCCAGTTAGAAGCAATTGACGGAACACGCCTGCCTGATTACTTTAATGGGAGTAGGTTGAAACCCTACTATAAATAAAGTCTTCTTGGTGTTTGTAATAAGGAAGTGTTGCAAGATAGATTAGGTTTCCCTTTCTGCATTTCCTTAATGTGTTTCTTTCATCGTCGCTATGCTTTGTCAATTTAGTTTTTTTTTTTATGTAATAAGCACGCTTGCGCGCATGAAGCTAACTACAATATGAAGCATGTTGATGTGCAGAGGACTGCACATACTTTTAGTATGGGGTGGATTTCTGGTGACTCCCAGGTATAATTTTATGAAGATTGGAAGGTATAATGATGCAGATGTTGAGGAAGTAAGCTGCTAAAGGTGATTTACAAAGTATTGCTTCTCAAAAGTAACCAAAGATGGACATGAATGAAGGAAAATTTTAATGCGAGGTAAGCGGCAACCATGATAACTACCAAGAGAAGGTGCAATGATGAGTTACACGAGTGCTAGAGCGCATGCTAAAGAGAAGTCTGTGACCAGAAGGTAGGGAGGCCCCCTAGAAGGTTATAGCTGTGGTGTGAAGATGTACCACGCAAAAATCACAAAATTGAGCAATAAATGATAAATATTTGGTAGGTGGAGGATAAATTAATGCATAAAAAATTAAAAATCTATATAAGGACAGGACGTGAATTCATTTCTACCCTTGCAACTATGAGAATTCGACGAAGAGCTAAGTGTGAAGAGTTGAGTAAGCGATTCAAGGTGCGAAGAGGGTGAAACCAGACGTGAAAGGTAGATCTGTGTCTTGGAGAAGCTTGTATCCCCGTAGGAGAAGGGTTTGAACAAATCAAACAGAGCAAAGCTAGGGCATGCAATTTCATGATTACAATTTAGGGCATGATTGAATCGGGTTAGGGTTTGAAGTAAACCATTAAAGAGTTACAGAAGAAGGTGTAGAAACACAACACAAAGGGAAGAATGGCTCCAAAGAAGGAAGCAACAACAACAAAAGGAAAGAAGAAGGTAGTAGTGGAAGAGGAGGAAGAGATGACTCCTGAGAGCAATTTTTCAGAGATGCAGTACCATGAAGAAGTAATTGTGGGCTAGGAATGGGATTCCCACATACAAAAGAGTAAAATAAGTGAGTACAACCACCAAACCAAGGGAAATCAGAAGAAGTTGGATGAATTACTTAACTCCCAAACGTACAGGTGAACTGGTGATGGGATGCTGATATATGATGACACAGGAGAGAAGTTACTGAAAAGGATTGGTTTTTACCAATTATATGAGCTCCCATACTTCGGGAAATATGTACCATTATACAGATGGCTGATGAACCGATTCCATGAGGACTTCTTCTATTTTGCAGGGTGAAGGGTAAGACTAACACCAATTTTAATTACCACGGTAACAGTTTAAAGGTGACGGGTGAGGACATAAAAAATGACCTTATGGACAAGGTTGCCGTATTGGAAACGAACAAAGTGTTGGGATACCAGAAAGGACTGCGCGGAATGCACATAGAAAAATTACATGATTATCTGGAAGTAAAAGCATCAGTGCACCTAGTTACGAAATTCAATGACCAAGATCGTTGGTCATAAGTAAACTCAATGTGGCTGCATGTGACAAAGCCAATGTTAGAAGGGGTTATTTACAGCATTGTCGGCTTTGTTGCAAAACAAATAGTAGAGGAAGCATGCATAGGAGGTAAGATAATTTTTGGTTTTGTCTTACTTTCTTTAGTATTCATGGAGATTGGAGTATCGGCTGGCCAAAAAGAAAATATATGGGAATACCCCATGAATAACAACTCTCCGATTGAAAGATTCAACAAGTATCTATGTAAGGGGTCTATGACAGATGGGGTAAAGGAGAGAGAAGAGATGTGGTATGACAGGCTCCGCATGGCTTTTGAAGAGGAGTGGCACATTCCAAAGGAGTTACCGTCGGTATTAGGGGAGCAAGCTCAGTTTGCTGTTTATCAAGACTTTTATATTGTGCGTTTTCCAATGGTGGATGGATAGTGGAGCCCCTGGTGTAAACTACTATACGCGTTCAGAGAGTGGTATTTTCAAGTTTCCATTAATTGGTTCACTGATACAAGGAGGTTAGTATTTAATGCAGACAAGGTGGATTGCGAATACCACACCTTGTAAAGGAAGTATGGATATCCGGGGAAGAATGTTTACAGCGAGAGTATTATCTCAGAGATTTTGAGTATCAAACCAGAAACACTTGTTGTTGGGGATATCGGGGCCGCGCTCATATATCTCCAACTTAAACCAAAGATGGAAAATAATAAGTATGTAGAGAACGAGTTCACGCTCCCAGGACCACCAAAGGGGAAGGATACTATGGAAAACATCTCGGTACCTAGGCCTTCTAAACCCATGCAAGATGACGAGGAAGCAGATGAAGAGCATGAGGATAGCGGTGGTTTGGTGCGTAGGAGGAAGCAACCATCTTACGAATAGGAGGAGGAGCGTGTGACGGCTTCACAAGGAGAAGAAAATATTGAGGTAGCACAGGGTGACCAAAGGTTCAGAAAGGTGTTCAAGTGCACAAGGTCGCAAGGAGAAGCCCAATAGACAACAAGGAAGTCACCGTGACTCTCCCCAGTAAAGGAAACTAAGGAGAAGAAGAGAAGAAGAAAGCTAAAGCTAGATGAAGAAGTGGAAGAGTCTGAGGAGAAAGCACTTCCATCTCCAATCCATCATAGGGCAGAAGAGGAGCATCAGAACGAGGAGGAGGAAATACTGAAAGGAGAGGAAGAATGGGAGCAATCAGAAGCTACACAAGGCAAGGATGAGGATACAACCAATATTCCTAACCTTGATGTCGCCATTCCAAAAGGGCCAAGGTCCCGTCGAACAAGTGAGGACCTAAGGGTAAAAACAATGGGGTTTGTAGAGCACCAGGAGATGAATGTTCACGCTCGGTTCCAGAGCACTGTCGCGTGAAAAGATTTATTTGGATGGGTGCTTATGGACAAGAATAAGGCGACATTACGAACATGAAAGAAACTTTCATGGTCGATGCATACGCATATGGATGAACTGGATTTTGATGTCTGTGAAGAATCATGTGTGTCAAGATGGTTGAAGAAGGCACCAGAAGTCCGGCACATGACAATTAAACCAACTGTTATGACGGATGAGCAGGTAAGCAATGCCTTGGTGAAAGTAACTGCTAAGGTAGATAGAAGAAACATTGACAAATCTGCTACAATTAAAGCACTGACAGAGGAGCTAAAAGCAAAGGATGTGGAAATAGTGCGTTTAGTGTAGAATAGGGATCTTAGCAAAATGAAATACGAGACTTTTGTTAGTATTGCAGAGGAAATTGGAGATGATATACTAAAGGTATGCTCGCATTTGGAATCACAGGTACCAAAAGAATTTTCTTTTGCGATGCACTACGTAAAGAACAATGATAAAATTAGTATTGGAGGATGAAAAGGTGTGTATACCAGAGTAGCCCAAGGACCCAACAGAAGAGGTAGAAAAAGCACAGACTGTAGTAGCAAGAAAGATTGCTACATATTAGGGCCTACTACAAGCGCTCCGAGAGGAGTTGAAGAAAGTCGATCATGCCTTAGGATCCGCCCAATGAAATTGGTGGGAATATTGTCCACCATAGTAAGTACAAGCTTAGGTGAATGTTGGTTTTTCTTTTTTGATCCTTTGTCACTACTGGGCTTTTATTTTGCTGACTTTATGCTTATATTGTGCCTTGTTCAGGATTTTTATGTGGTTTTTTTGGTCTCATGCTGACAATTTGGTTGTTATAGTCTTGTTTTGCTCCTTTTGGATTTGTAATTTTTTATCTGAGCTTTTGTCTCTTTGTATCTGGGTAGGGTCCCCAGCCAAAAAAACCTTTATCTTGAATACAAAAAAGAGAGCAAGTTCTATAATCAATTTTTTGCAAAAAAAGAGAAGGGAGATGCTAAGGAAAAAAAATGCACCAAAAAATACAACACATAGATGTGTACTTGTGCACAATAGTATAAACACTAATTATATATTCATGGATAGCAAAATAGACAACAAAATTCATAGAAAGTATGCTTAACACCAAGTATTGTTATATTATTCTTTTTCTATTCTTACTTAGATAGTTCAATTGAGATTTATTCTCCACAACTATTATTTTCTCCTTCTTTTTTATACGATGTTCTTGTCCAACACATATGGTTCTGCAAACTATTGGGTCTTCACTTTTGGAAAAATTCAATTCCTTTTTTTAGTTGCACAATTTATCTGGAATTGTTCTCTTTTTGTCTAAGTTGCTCTCTAAAATCATAAAAACCTCTGTGAAATCAGTTTCCCTTCTATTTTGTCTTGTTCTAAAATCCAACCAAGAGAACAATCAATATTTAATGTGCATTTTAGAATGTAGGTTTCAGAATAATATAACAATTTGGGCATTGCACAAGACATTGCATTAACTTGTAGTGATTGGGATTACTTTTTCCAACATAGAAATGTACTATTAGATGGTTTCTTTTAACTAATTAGAATAATAAAATATCTATAATTTTAATTGAGTTGTTGTGGAATCCTTTTTCAGAGGCAATGGGAGATACAAGGAAGAGCGAAGATATATATACACATATGCGTGGATTCCCAAGGAAGAGACAAGTCCCACGCGTTACGCGTTTTTCCAATTCCGGTGTTGTACCGCAGTTTATAGCTGTCAAAGTCTTTATATGGTTGTGCTTGTGGTTGTTGGCGGCCAATCATGAAGCCGTCAAAGTTTTCGCGTGACAGAGGTTCCATAGTTGTCTCCTGTTTCTCTCTTTGTCCGATGATGTGACGTAAGCGTATGCGTATAAAATTACAACTACACCTGCCCAACGCAGACGCACCCTGCAAATTGCAATGATCGGTTATGTTAAATGGTTGGACACTAATGGACCCATATTGTCTATAATAGAGTAATGGTTTGATATTATCTAACAATCAAACCTTTTCTTTTTGCTTTTTATTTTTTTTAATGATGTTGTCATTTTAGCCTATATTAGTTGCAATTTTAGCCTATATTAGTTATCATTTTCTTAATTTGGCACTTTTGAATTTCCTTAATGTTCTCTGTAAATGAACTGTTTGTAGCCCTTATTATTTATAATCAATGAGGCTTAGGAAGGCTTTCTATTTTAAGAAGTTGGTCTTCCCAGTGTTAAAATGAAAAGAAAAATGGTCTTAGTTTTGTCTATTTCACAAGGATGTTTTGATCTAAATTTTGGAGGATTTCAATTTGCAAACCTGCATAGATCTGAAAAAGGAGTTTTTTATTTCAGAAAAATTATCTAGCCATTAAAAAATTGTAGAACACCAATGGATGCAAGGTTGGATTCATTTGGAAGGCGTATTTGAGAAGGATATGGTGTTAAAATCTCATGGAAAATGGACATGGGGTTTAAGAGATATGAGAAAAATGGGTTTGGCATGGAGGATGTCTAAAGAAATTCTTGCACCATAACTAAAATAGAGGATTGTTAGAATTGGACCCATCTTCACCAGAGATGTTTTTGAAATTGTTTCAAATTTATTTAGGTAGCCTTTATTCAGCATGAGAGGCTCATCATCCTTGTTTCTTAACCAATATCTAGACACTTACTATTTTTAGTAAGCTTTATTTTAAGAAGTCCATTTTAGTTATCATTTGCTTAATTTGGCTCTTTTGAATTTCCTTAATGTTCTCTGAAAATGAACTATTTGTAGTCATTACTATTTATAATCAATGAGGCTTGGGAAGGCTTACTATTTGTAAGAAGTGGGTCTTTCCAGTGTCAAAACGAAAGAAAAATGGTCTCAGTTTTGTCTATTTCACAAGGATGTTTTGATCCAACTTTTGGAGGATTTCAATTTGTAAAAATCCATAGATCTGAAAATGAGTTTTTATTTCAGAAATATTTTTCTAGCTATTAAAAAATTGTAGAACACAAATTGATGCAAGGTTGGATTCATTTCGAAGGCGTATTTGAGAAGGAGTTGGTCTTAAAATCTCATCGCAAACGGACATGAGGTTTCAAAGATATCAACAAAATGGGTTTGGCATGGAGGATGTATAAATATATTTTTGCACCATAACAACAATAAAAAAATAATGGTGGGTAAAGAAAATAAAAATGACACAAAAATAATGGCCAAGTATGAAGTTATACCTTTTTCAAGTTTATTTTCCTTCTCACTAGCTCTGTTTAACTCACCTTAAACTCAAACTAGCTAATCCATGTCTGGTGAGGCTGGAGGTTTGGTTACACAATAAAAACTAGGGTAAAAAGGGAAAAATTTACATAAACATCTCCAAACTTCACCATGAGTGTGGCTCTCATGAGGAGGGTGTTTGATTTTGTGAAAATGGTGAGTTTAGAATTCCTTTCTAACACCCCAAGTCATCATTTTAAGTGATGAAATGTTGCCTCCTCTAGGGGGAGTGCATTTTTATGTCCCCATGTCCCCTTATCTTGTGGGACACATCAACAATAAGGGACATAGAGCCTCTAAAAGGCCTCCATGGTTTTTATATGTCATTAAAAAGTGGTCTAAAATCAAGTTAGGTGACTTTATAACATCTTCTAAACATTTAAGTTGTCACTTTAATGAACGCAACCAACTCCTCCATAAGGGGATCAGTTTTTGGTGTCCCCCATATCCCATTGAGATAAGGGACAAAGTGACAAGTGACATCAAAACTTCAAACCTTTGGTCAAAGCTGATTGGTTAAGGAAGGTGATGTTAAATGGGCCGGACAGTAATGGTCCCATATTGTCCATAATAGAGTAATGGTTTGATATTATCTAACAATCAAACCTTTGCTTTTTGCTTTTTATTTTTTTAATGATGTTTTCATTTTAGTCCATATTAGTTATCATTTTCTTAATTTGGCACTTTTGAATTTCCTTCATGTTCTCTGCAAATGAACTATTTGTAGCCCTTACTATTTATAATCAATGAGGCTTAGGAAGGCTTTCTATTTTAAGAAGTGGGTCTTCCCAGTGTCAAAATGAAAGTAAAAATGGTCTCAGTTTTGTCTATTTCACAAGGATGTTTTGATCCAAATTTTGGAGAATTTTCAATTTGCAAACCTGCATAGATCTGAAAAATGAGTTTTTATTTCAGAAAAAATTATCTAGCCATTAAAAAAATTGTAGAACACCAATGGATGCAAGGTTGGATTCATTTTGAAGGCATATTTGAGAAGGATATGGTGTTAAAATCTCATGGAAAATAAACATGGGGTTTAAGAGATATGAAAAAAATGGGTTTTGGCATGGAGGATGTCTAAAGAAATTTTTGCACCAGACCTAAAATCGAGGATTGCCATAATTGGACTCGTCTTCACCAAAGATGTTTTTGAAATTGTTTCAAATTTATTTAGGTAGCCTTTATTCAGCATGAGAGGCTTATCATCCTTGTTTCTTAACCAATAACTAGACACTTACTATTTTTAGTAAGCTTTATTTTAAGAAGTCCATTTTTGTTATCATTTGCTTAATTGGGCACTTTTGAATTTCCTTAATGTTCTCTGAAAATGAACTGTTTGTAGTCCTTACTATTTATAATCAATGAGGCTTGGGAAGGCTTACTCTTTGTAGAAGTGGGTCTTTCCAGTGTCACAATGAAAGAAAAATGGTCTCAGTTTTGTCTATTTCACAAGGATGTTTTGATCCAACTTTTGGAGGATTTCAATTTGTAAAACTCCATAGATCTGAAAATGAGTTTTTATTTCAAAAAAAATTGGCTAGCTATTAAAAAATTGTAGAACACAAATTGATGCAAGGTTGGATTCATTTGGAAGGTGAATTTGAGAAGGAGTTGGAGTTAAAATCTCATGGCAAATGGACATGGGGTTTCAGAGATATCAACAAAATGGGTTTTGGCATGGAGGATGTCTAAAGATATTTTTGCACCATAACAACATTAAAAAAATAATGTTGGGTAAAGAAAATAAAAATGAAACACAAAAATAATGGCTAAGTATGAAGTTATACCTTTTTCAAATTTATTTTCCTTCTCACTAGCTCTGTTTAACTCACCTTAAACTCAAACTAGCTAATCCATGTCTAGTGAGGCTGGAGGTGTGGTTACACCATAAAAAATAGGGTAAAAAGGGAAAAATTTACATAAACCTCTCAAAAATTCACCATAAGTGTGGCTCTCATGAGGAGGGTGTCTGATTTTGTGAAAATGGTGAGTTTATAATTCCTTTCTAACACCCTAAGTCATCATTTTAAGTGATGAAAAGTTGCCTCCCTATGGGGAGTGCATTTATGTGTCCCCATGTCCCCTTATCATGTGGGACACATGAAATAAGGGACATAGATCCTCTAAAAGGCCTCCATGGTTTTATATGTCATTAAAAAGTGGTCTAACATAAAGTTAGATGACTTTATAACATCTTCTAAACACTTAAGTTGTCACTTTAATGAACGCAACCAACTCCTCTGTAAGGGGATAAGTTTTTGGTGTCCCCCATATCCCCTTGAGATAAGGGACAAAGTGACAAGTGACATAAAAAATTCACAGCTTTGGTCAAAGCTATTTGGTTAAGGTGATGTCATCAAACATGACATGAAAATAGACTAAGGAGTGGATTTTTCAGGCCCAAGAGCACAACATGGAGTTTGGAGGGCCATACGTTTAGGATTTTGAATTGAAAGGACCCGCTAATTAATTCCATTACTACAATTTTCAAGACCTAATTCAAGTTGTAATTTTTCTTATCATTCCACTTTCCTCTTTCTCCTCCACATGTGTGTTAATAAGCGAAGTTGCCATCGGAGTTTAGAATGTGTATGAAAAATTACAACACATATACCATAAAGAGGTCTCAATGTACTCCACTTTTTCATTTATTTAGGCCTATATCTCTTCCCGGGGTGTCCAAAACCTTTTGAGTAATTTCCACTTTGTAGAAAGACTCTTGTGTTCCAATACTTAACAAGTTTACACATTTTTCATACTGCCATAATTCTATCTTGATTATTGAAAAATGAAACATAGGATATATTAGATTTCTAATGTCTATAATCAATCTTCTCAAGACCTCCCGAGGCTTCCGTATTTTTTTGAGAAAGGGGACTATCTCCTTTGAAACAAGCATTTCCCAGTGCCTTATTCAAATGATCCGGTTTTACATGACATTTTCCCGAGCTCTCATGGGTCCAAAGAATCTTCCAAAACTCCCTTAGATCATCTCATTACTTTCCAGAAAAACCTCCTAGTGGTTTTTACCCTTGCATTTATCTTTCGAGGGATGTCCTCATGTGACATAAATATCAAAAATAAACCTCCTATTTGTTAAGGTGATGTCATCAAACACGACATGAAAATAGACTAAGGAGTGGATTTTTAGGCCCAAGAGCACAACATGGAGTTTGGAGGGCCATACGTTTAGGATTTTGAATTAAAAGGACCCACTAATTAATTCCACTACTACAATTTTCAAGACCTGATTCAACTTGTAATTTTTTTTATCATTCCACTTTCCTCTTTCTCCTCCACATGTGCGTTAATAAGCGAAGTTGCCACCGGAAGTTTAGAATGTGTATGAAAAAATAAAACACATATACCATGAAGAGGTCTCAATGTACTCCACTTTTTCATTTATTTAGGCTTATAGCTCTTCCCGGGGTTTTCAAAACCTTTTGAGTAATTTCCACTTTGTAGAAAGACTCTTGTGTTGAAATATTGGACAAGATTACACATTTTTCATACTTCCATAATTCTATCTTGATTATTGAAAAATGAAACTTAGGATATATTAGATTTCTAATGTCTATAATCAATCTTCCCAAGACCTCCTAAGGCTTCCTAAGAATTTTGAGAAAGGTGACTATCTCCTTTGAAACAAGCATTTCCTAGTGCTTTATTCAAATGATCCGTTTTTAAATGAAATTTTCCCGAGCTCTCATGGGTCCAAAGAATCTTCCAAAACTTCCTTGGATCATGTCATTACTCTCCAGAAAAACCTCCTAGTGGTTTTTACCCTTGCATTTAGCTTTCGAGGGATGTCCTCATGTGACAAAAATATAAAAAATAACCCTTTTGAAGCTTTACATTTAGGTACGCTTTTTTTCACATGAAATAAAATTTAAAATAAAGTTATTATATTCCTCTTAACAATAATGAGGGTGATACATTTGAAATGTTGGTTGAAGGAAAGGTTTACATTGACTAAGAAAGTGAATTTCAAATGTGGGTTTAGTTGTCATGACCAAAATTTTAAATTTTGAATGCAATACATTTAGCATGATAGAAATATGTGTGTGCATGTGCGTGTGTGTACACATACATGCATATACAATATTTTATCTCATCATCATGTGGGTTTTGTTATTTTTGTTATTGGCTATGCAAGATCTGAGATAATATAGGTTTTCTTATACTTGATCGTAGTGTTGTGCTTGACATAAACAATTAAAAAATAAATATAGAAATTAAAAAAATAGTAGCAAGTGGATGAATGGTAGTCTTTGTCAGTATGGCATGGGAATGTGGTTGAGTCAGTGGGTTTGGTGGAGGCCTGTAGAAGTGTTCTGGCAAGCACATGAGCTTGCTCCCAACCTATCAACCTATCATCTTCCTTGCACAAGAACACAAACACTTTATTTGAGATCCATAGGTAAAAAACAACGCTGGAACCCTAGTCAACGTTGTAATTTAGTAGTATTGGATAGTTTCAGTGATGTCAGACATGTATGGAATTTTGGAAGCATGCTTTTGGCATATGAACTATTTGAATGAACACCTAAAAGAAATGAGGCGGAATCGACTACAACAATAGTAGGATTTGTACATAATGGGTTTGTTGAAAAGGATTAGATATTTTCAAGAAAAGGCAGTCGACATGTGTAATACAGAGTCCAAAACAAAAAAAAAACTTTGACAACACCCTCCTAGCCTGTGTCAAAATTTGAGCTCTGGTTTTTAGTAATGTTGTACCATTTCTTTGACCATGGATGCCACTATGGATCTCCATTTTGTATTTATTTATTTTTTCTCTTGGTTCAGATATGCTTCTGGTTCCATGGATATGATCTCTGCACTTTCAATTTGGGATGACTTGGTGTTTATTCCTTTTTGCACAGTTCTCGGCCATTACTCCCAAGTTTTTTGAGTTTTGTACTTTGTTTTCCCAAGGCTTGGATGTGTTACATATTACACCTAGGTGGGTGTGAAAATGCGTGTATTGGGGTTTCCTTTCTTATTGACCATATAGAGTTTTGGGCATTTCTTAATAACCCGTATCTAATAATTGGGGTTTTGATTCCTTCATTCAGCCTACTCCTATAGATGCTTGGTCATGCTTGTTCTGGAATGCCGTGTATTCATTTAGGTGCTCCTTGTTTGACTGTGCTGATTTTTTTCGAAGGGGCGATTTTCTCACTCAAAGATCATTGTAACCAGTTTTTCCTCATGAGTTCATCTTGTTATGTTTTTGCTTTGATTCAACTTGACACACTAGAGAGGTGCTCTAGATTTCCATACCACACTTGATGATCCATGTTTTCACATTTGTGGCTCACCGTTTCATAATCTGGAGCCCACCCGAATTATTAACTTAATTCAAGCAAATACAAAATGGTGAAGTTGTGGATGATTGCAGACTATTTCACAAAATGTTAAAAGAGAGTTTGAGCCTTGAAGAGTGCGATTGAAATCGCGTGGATTACCACATACCCACTTCACTCATCGTTCATAGGCATGGTTCATCTCTCCTTATCTTTCATAATTCTCGTACTTTAATTTTTCTCATTTGCAAAAAAATATAATTTTTAAAACCTTAGGATCATCATACCTTTAATTTTTTTATATTAACTTGTTTGCAAAAAAATAAAATGTCATATCCTAACTGACGCAATCAAAATAACCCTTTTTAGTCAACCATGAACTTAAACCCTCATTTTAAGGTGATTTATCAAACTTCCTCACCAAACAAGATTACTACAATACCCATTTTTATTGACAAGTTGAAGTTGAATTCACGGTAACTATGTTGACCATTTCCTTGTTCAAATAGATAAATTTTGATTTTCAAAGACTCACAAAGCCACCTTTGTAACTCTGGAAAGGGGATGTTAAGATTCCTTCGTGTACCTTGTTTTGGGAGGATTCACTTTAATATTTGGATCGACCCCGAATGATCATTTGTGATGTTTTTTATGCCCTTTTAGGAGCCTTGTTTACACCATTTTACAGTTGTAGGAAGATGCTAAAATTGAAAAGTTGGCTTTGATTTTTAACCACCATTTGAACCCTGAGAAACAAAATGCTTATCCGCCTTCACAACCCTCTAGTATTTTTACTAGACAATTTCTTAGAACCTTTGGCTCAAGAAAATCACACTCCTGGTTAGTTTGGAAAAGAGGTTTTGTAGGCCTCTGGTCATAGTTTGACTAGATCAAAACTGGACCAATTATGACCAGTGGCTCCAAAAAACCCGCCACTGTTTGAATCCCGTTTACCAGTTATCAGTCTCATTGACTCTAAAAAATTCTCCATATATAAAGGAACTTGTAGGAAATTTCTTTTTACGCGTTCATCCATCGAACTGTAGTTTTCGACGTGGTTTTTTAATCCCTCGAGCTAACTTTTGATCATTTGCAATGAAGTCAATTACGACTGATGGCCTTGGAAAACTAGCCGCTAATTGTAAATTATTCACCAGTTCTGAATTCCGTGAGTTCCTATGAATTCTTAGTGTATAGGAGGACACATAGAAACTTACTCATGGTGTGCTTTCTCATCGGAGGAAAGCATTTGAAAGTGTTTTCTTAGCCTACGAGTCCTGGATCGAATGTCTTCACAACTAGCAAGAAAACGTAAAAAGAAATTTGTAGGACCCCCTTCAGGTTACCAAAGCACCGTGGAAACTTGTTGACACTTGTAAATAACTGTTAGAAACTCTACCGTGTGATGTGTTTTGTGAAATTGAACTTTTGGCAAAATAGTGTTTCTCTCTCTTCCCTATTTTTTTCTCTCTCATTCGTTAAGAAATGAATGTAAGTGAAATAAACATGTGTCTCTAACCCTCTCCTTTAGAATGGAAATTATTATAATTATGTAAATGGAAACTAAAAATGTTAATTATGCTAGATCTAGGTGTATTCCATGTCAACGATTTATCAGTGATTTCATGCTCACATGGTTTTGAAGGATGTAAGAAAGATGGTGAAAAGGTGCGGTGTAATTCATTATTTATTATTGTAATTTATAAATTTTATTGGAAAATGTATATATGTTTAATGTAATTGAAATGTAACAAAAAAAATTGTATTTGAAATTTGGTAATATGCATGAGATGCTAGTTTTAGGAATGCCTTGGGAAATGTGCATTTAATCATAGGTGCCATTTTGATACAGATTTCCGTATGTTAAAAAAATAAAAGGGGTTGGATATGTATGTTAATTTAAATCAAATTTATTATTTTATAGTGCATTCTCATTGTGAAATTTATGATGGAATCTTTAGAGTGTTATGTTATTTAAATAAAAAATATAGAAAAGAAACATTAAATATAACAGTCACCCTTAGCTTAAAAATAGTGCATATCTACCCTTATCGCATGACCTTGTTAGTAACCAAGAAATTTAAACTGTAAAATAAACAAAAAACTTTTGCACTCGATGGAACCTTCTAGTTTAAGTAAATAAGAGCCCAATTTTGAGTTTTTTTCATAGCCGGTATGTTTAGTGGCATCGTCGTGAACCCAAAGATTAGGAACAACATGGTCAAAATTTATCTGGAGTATGTGGTACCCTTCTAGTATTGATTATTGTGTGTGTGGTAAGGAGAATGTGTCCACTTAAGGTCCAACTTACATGTTAGGTGGAAAACATTGCTAACTAATCTTAAAAGTCACATTTAGAAGTTGGGATTATGAATGAAGTTAATATTTAACACTTATTGTACTCCCCCTCTAATTTTAGCCACACTAGTTTGCAAAACGCTATCTTCCTAAGAGATAATTAATCCCCACAACTAAATTTTTTTGTACTACACCTAATAAATGTATTCAATAGATCATTTCTATAACTTAATAGTAATTGTTTCAAACAACGACTATGTGGTCTAACCTTACCATATATGGAGTATGTAGAACTAACACCTCTTTAGTATCCTAGTGGACTACCATATTTTTTGATGTTAGATCTAGAAATTAACTTCATGAATGAATGAATTCCTTGTGGGATCAAGACGACATAAATGGAGTTAGTGAAATAGTAGTTCTATGACTTAAAACTCTTGTTAATGATCTCTTTAGTTCCTTATAGATAAATGTGTTACCTTTGTTACTAACAGCATAACACCTTTGTCTTTCTAGAAGGTTGTTAAGCATAAACATGTCCTCTCACCTTAAATTCATATATAGTTGGGGTGTAGATCCTTAAGTGCAATTCGAATTAAACCAAACCTTGGTTGATTAAGGGGTTAACATGGGGGTGGTAATTGTAATAACTCTTAGCAAATGGAATTGTATTTAAAATATGTTGAATTAATAGAAGTGTTGAAACTAGAAATTTGGTCTCGTAATCCCATGTTCCTAGTTGACCTTTGAACCCTAGTGAGAGGCCTAAAACCAACCAAAGGAACTCGGTGACACTCTTATGATTGATCTCTTGGTGGGATTCAAGTGACACAAGTGGATTTCTTAGTTGCAGCATGCATTTACCACTGTTGTGTATAAGACAAAAGAAATGGGATGTCTTGTGCTAGGTTACACTCATTGTAGTAACAAATCCATTAGTGAAAAGTATGTGTTATTTTTTTTACAATTTTTATAAAACAATTCTAATAGTGAGACCATAGTGTGATTAAAGAGTAAAGCATATAAGATTAAAATTATATTTGAGGTTAGGAATAATTTCACTCTTGGAGTCCTTATAACTCAATTAAACATTTCCATGTGATAGAAAGAATATCAATTTCCCTTGGTGAGATCAAACTTCAAGAAAACAAAAGATATATATAAATCTAAATAAAATTTCTTGATGTGGAAATGTTGAATGGATTCAACAAGTTATTGAACTGTATTAACTATGGTAGTGAAATAAATATACCGTCATCGAAGAATGTTTATGGGAAAAAGGTATCTTGAATCTAAATCTCCCTTAAATCCTAAGATTTGTTCCTTGACATCACGTTGGATTCTCTTATGTAGTAAGGGTAAAATTTAAACATTGAATTAATGCTTGAGAACCATAAGCTTAACATAAGAATGAGAGAATTAGGAACTTTGTATGCAATTTAAAATATGGAAAATAAATATGTAAGTTATGGAGATTTTCATAAGGGATAAAGAACCAACTTAAATGGTCGAACTGTAAGTTGAATGTGAAAATAATTTAAGAATCTGTAGGTGAAAAAAAGGAGATAAGATAACATTATCCTTGCATAATAATGTTCTTGGAATGTTAATCGTAACTAAGTTTTAATCATGGTAATCATGTGTTGTGGGTTTTCCCATCCTTGGGTCCCTTTCTTGTGGCTAGAACATTTCTAGCATTCATTCATTGGGGAAAGTGGGGAATAGATATGTCTATGGTGTTGTCATGTGTTTATGTGAATGAGTTATGTAAGTTTATGAGTTGTTGAGTTTCTCTACTTGGAGCCCTTATGGTGTTGTGTAGTGAGAAATGTAAGTCAAAAAAAACTATTCTGGTATTTTTACTGTTGTATTTGTGTGTGTAAAATGTGGGCATTACATATGGTATCAGAGTGGTGGTTCATGCTCTCGAACCTCTAGGACGAATTGGAGTTGTGATGGTTTTGAATGGTGGTTGTGGAGATTGGAAGAGTAATGTGATATATGTTTTAATGTGACCATTTTTGTAATTGTGATATTATGAACGCACATGTGGTGCATGTTGCTTAGTGCATGGTTGTTATCATGTTGATGTGCTTGTGATGAGAGTATTCTCTCTCCCTTTTCGTAGATTCAACAAGGAGTCTATGTTTGATGTGGTGCCTTTGTATATGTGAGAAGAATGTTTTTATCGATGGAGGTGTGTTAGAACATATTTTCATTTTGTGATATGTAGTTTTGTTCATGCATGTATGACAAACATTGGTGTATGGTGGAAACTGATATTGGTCACCATTGCTGTGAAAACTTGTTGTGTCACCATGTTACCTTGAAATTGATTCTATGTTGTAATGTTATTCACTGTTTTCATCATGCGTATAATTTGTGTAATATGAGATGACTCATCTAGTAAATTAGGGGCATATGGGGATTGTATGACCCCTATTGTATAGTGATTGCACCTTGGATACAGTATGTGGTAATGTGATGTATTACAACCTATGAAAGTAATGATTATGTTATACCTTGTACATATACCATGCGTAAGATGTTATGGTTAATGTTTGTGAATCACCATTGTGTTATGTTCTGAACCTTACACTAACCGACCCTAAGGGAAATCAGTAAAATGTGTATGTTTGGACTGAGGAAATGTGTACCATTAGCTAGTAACTTGAGCCGAGTATGAGATACGAAGTGGAGTCTTACATAGATTGAAACTCCACTTTTGTTCGTTTTATATGTATGACACTTACTCAACAGGTGTCTTGTATATTGTGTTTCACGGACACCTTAGGATCATTAGATGACGACATGTACTCTTTTATATCTCCCTATATGGTTATCATGTGTATTTAATCTAAGTGTAGTTATGACTATGTTGAACCTTGTGGTAGTGGCGAAGGGATGATTCAAACAGAGATGATGACAATCATATTATTTGATATGATATTTTTCAAGCCGATGTTTAATGTCTGAGTTCCAGCAACTTGTTGAGTAACCCTTTGCTATTTTTATAAGGACACACAATTATTGTGATGTGTGATTTATATATACTTGTTTTATTTGAAAATTTAACATTTTATCTTTTCTTGCAAGAACCATCAGTTTTCTTGATTGACGTGTTCTTATATTTTTGGCATTTATTTAGTTGTTGCACTAACATGTAGATTTTACACTAACTATGGATATTTGGCCATTTTATTTACGTAGTTTTAAATTTTATTTTCAGGTTTAAAAGTTTTATAGCATATCCCAAGGCTTGGGATTTTTCCACTTGGTGTTTGAAACAGATTGTTATGCAAGTTTTAAAGTTGTAATGTGTTGGAATAGGGGCATGGGATTCACCATATAATGGTTGAAACTATGGACCCGTTTCTTTATATGGGGGTACGCCCCAAGATTTATAGATAATTAGAGGGTTTTTG
Source organism: Taxus chinensis (assembly GCA_019776745.2). Taxonomy (NCBI): domain Eukaryota; kingdom Viridiplantae; phylum Streptophyta; class Pinopsida; order Cupressales; family Taxaceae; genus Taxus; species Taxus chinensis. The sequence continues at coordinate 887,531,535 of CM034149.1, forward strand.
AACCACAAGTTATTATGTCACTTGGGTTAGGGGTGTCTGGACTCTATACGCCTAAGGCCATAGGGTGGCCGACCTATTTGAGGGAGGCATAAGAGACTTGATGGAGGCATAAGAGAATTGAGGGAGACATAAGAGACATGAGGGAGGCATAAGATACTTGCGGGAGGCATAAGAGATTGGAGGAAAACATAAGACACTTTTGTGTGTGTGATTAGTATAGTTAGAGGTTCTTGTTTTTTTGTGACGCTTTGGGAGGTGTATGTAGTTGTATTGTAATGCTTCGCAAGGTATAGGGAGTTGTTTTGTGATGCTTCGAGAGGTATAGGGAGTTGTTTTTTAATGCTTTTTGAGGCATATAGAGTTGTTTTGTGATGCCTTGGGAGGTATATGGAGTTGTTTTGTGATTTTTTTGGAGGTATATGGGGTTGGTATTATGAGTATGTGCACTCTTGTGAGTATTTTTAGACATGATTATGATATAGGTTTGACGTTTTCCTTAGTTTGCATGTACTATTAAATATTTTCCTTGCACTCTGTCGATTCAGTCATGTTTTTTGGGTCATATCATACTAGTTATATACGTATCAGTGTCATGATTTACTCTTTGTTAGTCACTTGTGTGTGTTGGATCTATGCCAGTGAAATTGTTGGAAATTATTGGTTATGTGGACTACTAGTTTATATTTCCATGGTTGAATTAAAGGTCTTGTAATGTGATACATTCATGGAAGTATGTAGCAAGATGTCTCATGGTTCGTTTTTGTTGTGTTAAATTTTGTGTTACATATTGAGGCCAATTACTGTTGGCCACCCACAAACATAAGAAAGTTAAATTTTTTTAAAAATGAATATTAAGATCTTGAGATAAGAAATATGGTAAAGGAATACTAACGAAGTAGTAAAGTAAAATGTAACTAGAACTTCCAATCTTCAAATAACATTAAAATTTAATATATTGACAAAATTAGTTTGCTTCCTTGTGGTCGCATTGTACCGGATATTTGTCTTGTAAAACAACACATGTCAATTTCAAATTTCTTACATATGCATCCTTTATGCTTCGGTGTTGTTTCGCATTGAGTACGATGATATTATAAGGGGGGAAATGTGGTGCCTGACAGAAAAAAATTAGAAATTAAATAAGTAAACACTAGCAAGTGTATGAATGGTAGTCTCTGTCAGTATGGCGTGGGAAAGTGGTTGAGTTAACGGGTTTGGTGGAGGCATGTAGAAGTGTGCTAGAAAGCGCATGGGATTTCTCCCATCATATTGACCTGTCATTTTCCTTACACAAAAATACAAAAACTTTATTTGAGATCCAGAGGCTAAAAACATGCTAGAACTGTGGTCAACATTGTAATTTAGCAATATTGGATAGTTTCAATGATGGAAGATATGTATGCAATTTTTAAAGCATGATTTTGGCATATGAACTACTCGAATGCACATATGAAAGAAATGTGGTGGCATGGACTGCAACGATAGCAATATTTGTACAAAATGGGTTTGTTGAAAGGCTTAGAAATGTTAAAGCAAAGGTAGTCGACAAGTGTAATCTAGAGTCTAAAATAAGAATTTTTTTTTTGACAAAACCCTTCTAGCATGTCTCAAAATGTGAGCTCTTGTTTAAAATATTTTGGTACCATTTCTTTGACTATGGATGCCACTATGGATATCTATTTTATATTTATTATTATTTTTTCTCTTGGTTCAGATATGCTTCTATTTCTATGGATATGATCTATGCACTTGCAATTTGGGATGATTTTGTGTTTATTTCTTTTTGCACCATTCTCGGCCATTATTTCCAAGTATTTTGAGTTTTGTACCTTGATTTCCCAAGGCTTGGCTTTGTTGCATAGTGTACCTAGTTGGGTTATAAAATGCATGTATTGGGGTTTCGTTTCTTATTGACCATATAGATTTCGGGCATTTCTTAATAGCTCAAATCTAATAATTGGTATTTTGATTCCTTCGTTAGGCCTACTCCTGTAGAAGCTCAGTCATGCTTTTTTTGGAATTCCATGTATTCATTTGGGTGCACATTGTTTGATTGTGATAATGGTTTTGAAAGGGGTGAGTTTCTCACTAAAAGTTAATTGCAACCATTTTTCCATCTTGGGTTCGTCATGTTATGTTTGTTCTTTGATTCAACTCAAATATACTGAGGGTTTTCTCGTTGATCATCCCAACACTTAGAAAAATATAATCGAGCTAATATAACTTGGCATGTTGGAGAGGTGATCGAGATTTCCAAACAACACTTGCTGAGCCATACATTCACCTTTGTGTCTCACCATTTCATAATCTCGATCCCACCTCAATTATTAACTAATATCAAGAAAAGGAAAAATGGTGGAGTTGTGGATGCTCATGAACTATTTGAAGAAATGTTAAAAGAGATTTGGAGCATTGTGTAGTTTTAGTGAAACTTCCTGGATTACCTCATAACTACTTTGCTCATCATTTCCAAGCATGCTTCATCTCTCCTTATCTTTCATAATTCTCATACTTTATTTTTTTTCATTTGCAAGAAAATATAATATTTAAAACCTTAGTATTATCATACATTTAATTATTTTATACTAACTTGTTTGCAACACAATTAAATTTCATATCATAACTCATGCAAGAAAAATAATCCTTTGTAGTCAACCATGAACTTAAAACCTCATTTTGAGGTGATTTATCAACTTCCTGACCAAACTAGATTACTACAGTACCCATTTTTATTTACAAGGTGAAGTTGAGTTCCCGGTAAATATGTTGACCATTTCCTTTATTTAAATAGATAAATGGTGAATTTCAGAGACTCACAAAGCAACCTTCATAACTCCGGAAAAGGGGATGTTAATATTCCTTTATGTAACTTGTTATGTGAGGAGTCACTTCAATCTTTGGATTGACCCCGAATGATCATTTGTGATATTTTTTACACCCTTCTAGGAGCCCTGTTCCACCATTTTGTAGTTGTAGGAAGCTACTAAAACTAAAAATGCTTATCCACCATTTGAACCCAAAGTAAAAAAATGCTTATCCACCTTCGCAACCCTCTATTATTTTTACTAGAAAATTACTTGGAAACTTCATCTCGGGAAAATCACACTGCTAGTTTTGTATGGAAAATAGGTTTTGTAGGTCTATGGTCATAGTTTGACTAGGTCAAAACTGGATAAATTACAATCGGTAGCTCAAGAAAACCCACCGCCCTTTGAACCCTGTTTACCAGCTCTCAGTCCCGTTGACTGTAACAAATTATACATATATAGGGGAACTTGTACAAAATTTCTTTTTTCGTGTTCGTCCATCGAACAAAATTTTTGTACGTGGTTTTATGAGCCCTTGAGCTAAATTTTGATTATTTGAAACTAGGTCAATTATGACCGATGGCCTTGGACAACTTGTCACCAATCGTAAACTATTCGGTAGTTCTAAATTCCGTCAGTTCTTGTGAATATCTTAGTGTATAGGAGGACACATAGAAACTTACTCATGGTGTGTTTTCCCATTAGAGGACAACGTCTGAAAGTGGTTTCTTAGCCTCTGATTCTGAATTGAACGTCTGTGTAACTAGGAGGAAAACATAAAATGTTATTTGTAGAACCCCCGTCTAGTTACCAAACCACTGTGGAAACTTGTTGACACATGTAAATAACTATTAGAAACTCTACCGTGTGTCTTGTTGTGTGAAATTGAACTTTTTGCAAAATATTTTCTCTCTCTCTTCCCTATTTCTTTCTCTCTTATTGGTTAAGAAATGAACTGAAATGAAATAAACATGTGCCTCTAACCCTCTCCTTTCGAATGAAAATTATTATTATTATCTAAATGGAAATTAAAAACCTTAATTATGCTAGATCTAGGTGGATTCCATGCCAATGATTTATAGTTGATTTCATGCTCACACGGTTTTGCAGGATGCAAGAAAGATGGTGAAAACATGTGGTGTAATTCATTATTTATTATTGTAGTTTTATATATTTTATTGGAAAATGTATATATGTTTTGTAATCCCCCGCATTGGGACACTGGGAAATAGACCAATATGTCACTAAAATTTAGGGTAATTTTTTTTTAAATTGAATGCTTAACAATAGAAATACGATTCCCATTATTATTTATATTAAACTAAATTGGTTTACCCAATTTCTAAATCACTAGCCCCAGCCAAATTTATTTACTTAATTTATATTAATATTACTAGGGACACTCTAATACGAGTCTTCACCCCTTTTTAATTTTAATTGTATTTCCTCCTTTTATCTAAATTACCTTTCCCCATTTTACTTGTGTTATGAATGCACACATTTTAAACATTATTTCCCATTCCCATTTAAAATTATACATGGCATAAAAAACGAAGCAGGGTTATTTGTGGACCCTAGGATCAAAAGGATCTCAGCCCTTGATCTAAATTTTCCCTAAGGATGCCCTAAATTTTTCTTATGTTCTTTTCCCTTCTTTCTTTTCCTCATTTTATTTTTCTTGTGTCATTTGCAGGTTGCTTGGAGAGCTAAGGAGAGTGATTTTCGTGGATAAAAATGGTTTACAACTTTTTTTTTTTGCTTGTGATTTTATCATTTATGTTTTGGTAGCTTCCTCCATTTACCTGGCCGGGTAATGGTTGGATACCCTAGCATAAGGGAGTAAATTTCTTTGAAAGAAGACGGCTTTAAGCACATAGATACATATGTCTATAGAACTAAACTATTTGGTTATTTATTTATATCTATTTTTATGAAGAGCAAAGCTCTCGTTGTGATCCGGGGAAGGAAGGGTGGCATGTTTTGATGGGGAGAATGGTTTTTGGGAGTGTGGGATCTACATGGGGATTGTAGGAGGATGATACGCATTGGAAGGGGAGGACAGAGGAGAGGGGCAGCGTGGGAGGAAAGGGAAGGGTCCATGGTGGAAGGGGCGGTGGCTACGTATGGATGTGCAATAGTGGTAGAGCCTGGCGTGGCTGCATGGGGAGTGGGGTTGGCGCTACTAGGAAGGGATGTAGAGGTGGACAATGGTGTGGAGGTGGTGGTGACTCTGGTGGGTGTGCAGGGAGTGGGGAGGGGTTCGGCCCTCCACAAAAACTTCTTTTAAATATATATTTTGTTATATAAACTATCTTATTATTTTTTTCTTTTAAAAGTTTGGTAATATATATTATATTATATATATACAGTTATATATATATATGTATATATATATATATATATATATATATATATAATATCTTTATAACAGAATAAGTGAACCTACAATGCCCTTATTTAATACAATATATATTTATATTGTATTATAGATAAAATAATGACATTTATATAAAAATTATAACCATAGTATATATATATATATATATATATATGTTCTTATAAATACAAATGAATCATAGTAAGACTACCACTGCACTGCTAAATAAATCATTATGTATCTATGCAAATTTAAATCATAGTTAAATTAGTATAATCCAACTCTACTTTATATACATAGTTAAATTTCTATTATTTTATTTTATGTGAAAATACTTCTCATACCATGTTAAAGAAAACGGTCACAAGTTGCTTCATTTTAATGTATGGTTAGACCTTGATATGAAAAATGAGATACCTACTCCTTTCCAATATATCCATTTCATTTCAAGAGAGGAACTAGATGTATTTTATTCACTAAATTGCAAAATATATAAGAAGAGAAGTATTTCAATTGATACTTTATTTTAAACACAATCAATTTACAAGATTTAACAAGGAGATCAACAAAAATAAAAATATTTCTGATCAATCATATTTCTTTCAAGGAGTTACAACAGTTCATATTATAGGAAAATATTAGTACTATATTTTATTTTAACAAAGAATTACTAATTACTCCATTCTACATTAGAAGACTGAAATTTGAAAATATATTTTCTTTTCAACCAACCATGAAGGCATCACGTATTAATGCAACAAGACTATTCCTCTCATGGAAAGTGGCAAGTTTTACAAATACATACAACTTTAAACTATAATCAAAGAGTGAAATGAATAAGATTTTGAAACACTTATGTTTCTGCGAACTATACAAATACCCCAAATGGAAAACTTACAAAGGAGCTTATTTCAATATTTTTACAAAGAACACATGCTTATCAAAAACTACAAATTTTCCAAAACAAGGAGAGATCCGTAAAAGACCATGCCACCAAAGATACTCCAGCAATCTTCAAGCTTAAGGCTCCAACTATCATCAATATGAAATCCAACTTTTGAAGGTTTACAAGGATCCAACTTAAAGAGAACAAGGCTTGTTTAACCACCCAACCTTCAGGCATCATTACATGCCTTTCCAAGGGTTGGAAAATATTTTAGCCTCCCCAAGCCCATGGGAGAGAGGACTAGCTTCCACAAATTTTGAATAAGATTAAGGGAGACAATCCATCATTATTTTAACACATAAGACAAGACAAATACTTAGAAAACACCAAAATTTGCAAGGAAGGAAAGGAGGAAAAACCATATTCTACCTCCAAAATGGGGAAGAGAAGAAAGATATCTCCAAGTGCCAAAAGTCTATCCACATTGGTTGCACATAAGCAATAATCTCCATAACCTCCTTATTCCTCCAAAGTCATCAAACCCTCCTTATTTCTCCACCCATTCACCAAAATCCTTCTTGGAAGGATTTTCAAAACCCAATGGGTTTCCTCTCCAAGAATGGGGAAGGGGGGTTCAAACCATATGAACCACCTTCCGCACCTCAAACCATTAGAGGAGAGTAACAAAAATCCGACATGGATTTCTCATCAAGCCATGAGGTTTGAGAGGGAAAAATCCCTCTCTCTTCCCCCAAAAACTTTAAAATCCATCATGTCATATGATGGATGGAGAAAAATAAAACAACAAGTATAATCAACAAATAACAACACACAAGAAGCAACACACGTTTTAAACAAAACAAGACTAAGATCTAACATAATATAATACATAAAATGAACTCAAGGATCCTACCTCCAAAATATCTCCAACACTTTAACTTTTCCTCTCCTTTATCCAAGCAAGCTCTTGCTCCAAAAATTTACAAGCCTCCAAGTAAAACCTCCTAAAAAGAAAAGTTCTCTCTTTTCCCTATGAGGGAGAATTTGAAGAGAAGCCAACAAAAATCCTCACAAATGAGGGTGTGACATGTGTCACCCCTCTCTTCCCTCAAGGTCAAAGATTCTCAAAATAAAAGAGGGAAAAGATAAAATAGCTTTTAACACCCTTCTCCCAAATTACCCAAAATGAAAAACAAAAGAAACTTGTGCAACTTTTAACAAAACACACATACCCATCCACCTTACATGGATGTGACCAAAGGGAGGAAAAATGGGAGGGAATCTCCCTCTATGCCTTGCAATTAAGCCCTCTACCTATTAGGTAGGGTCCAAGGGCCTATTTTCATGCTATGGGAACTCCCAAACTGAAAAGGGGTCACTTAAAATGCCTAAAATAGCCAAATTTCTGGTTTGGCACATTTGGCACATGTGTAGAGGATGTGGGGCCCACCTAAGGGTTCACATGTGACCCTAATATCCTCTAATTAAATACACCATTTGCCAAACATAAAACGTAATGCAAGTGGGGGACCACTAAGTCCCCAAATCAAGTTTACAACGCAAACTTAACATCCTAAATAGGATTAATATTACAAGACATACTACATTACAAATGACGGTCACTCATGGTGCCCAAAATAATGAAATCTAATACTAAGGCCTCATATAATAAACAAAGTTAGGACTTAACCCCAAGGGCCACTTGTGGTAAATTGTACAGCTGTCTCCTACACACTACACACTCATTGCACACATTAAACGCACCTGTTCAATACAAGAGTAAACTAACTACTCACTAGGAGAATCATTTCAAACATGTAAATTAAGGATATCCCAACATCAACGTGGAATGTACAATCTCACACAAATTTTCATATGTTAGGTTTTGTAATACATAAAAATGTCATATCACCATGCCATCATGTATCCTCGTCAGCAAATTGAATACTTTATGAAATCAAGATATGTGACTAAACTAATTATCCAACATATAGCAATTAGGCCCAAATCGCATAGAAAGTGTTAGTATGCACAATCTCAAATAAAATGTGTGAATCTACTAATCTAGTCAAATTGGTGCTACATGCCCCAAATCACCATACATGTCCATGAAGGCAAACCAACATATCAATATGTCTAAAAATATGTCAAAATCCATGTTAAGTCACAACTATGGGTTAAGAATTTAGCAAATAATTGAGGCTAGAAAATGTGGACACTACATGTTTAATGTAAGTGCAATGTAACAACAAAGTTTATATTTGATTTGGTAATATGCATGAGATGCTAGTTTTAGGAATTCCTTGGGAAATGTGCATTTAATCATAGGTGTCATTTTGATTCAAATTTCCGTATGTTTAAAAAAAGGGCTTCGATATGTATGTTAAATGAAATCGAATTTATTATTTTATAGTGCATTCTCGTTGTGAAATTTATGATGGAATCTCTAGAGTGTTGAATTATTTAACTAGCAAATATAAAAAAGAAAACTAAATATAACAATCAACCTTAGCTTAAAACTAGTGCATATCTACCCTTCTCATATGACCTTCTTAGCATAAGAGAAATTGAAATCATAAAATTAACTTAAAATTTTTCACTCTATGGAACCTTCTAGTAATTAAATAAGAGCCCTACTTTGAGTTGTTGTCATAGAAAGTATGTTTAGTAGCATTGTCGTGAAATCAATGATTAGGAATAACATGGTCAAACTTTATCTGGATTATGTGGTACCCTTCTAGTAGTGATTATTGTGTGTGTAGTAATGATAATGTGTCTGCTTCAAGTCCAACTTACGTGTTAGGTGGAAAACATTGCTAACTACTCTTGAAAGTCACCTTCGGAAGTTGGGATTACCAATGAGGTTAATATTTAACACTTTTTGTACCCTCCCTCTCATTTTAGCTACATTATTTTACAAAAATCTATCGTCGTACGAGATAATTAATCATCGTAACTAAACTTTCTGGTACTAAACCTAAGAAATGTATTCAATAGATTATTTCTATAACTTAAGAGTCATTGTTCAAAGCAATGACTATGTGATGTAGCATTACCATATATGCAGTATGTAGAACTAACACCTCCTTAGTATCCTAGTGGAATAACGATTTTTACAAACTTAGATCTAGAAATTAACTTCTTGAATGAATGAATTCCTTGTGGCATCTAGACGACACAAATGGAGCTAGTGAAATAGTTGTTCTATGACTTAAACTCTTGTTAATGATCTCTTTAGTTCCTCGCGGATAAATGTGTTACCTTGGTTACTAACAACATAACACCTTGGTCTTTCATGAAGGTTGTTTAGCATAAATATGTCCTCTCACATTAAACTCATATATAGTTGGGGCTTAGATCCTTAAGTGTAATTGGAATTAAACCAAACCTTGGATGATTAAAGGGTTAACTTACTGGTGGGAATTGTGCATAACTCTTAGCAAATGCAATTGTATTTAAAATATGTTGACTTAAGAGAAGTATACAAACTAAAAATATGGTCTCGTAACCCCGTGTGCCTAGGTGACCATTAAACCATAGTGAGAGGCCCAAAACCAAACAAAGGAACTAGGTGACACTCTTATGATTGATCTCATGGTGGGATTTAAATGACACAAGTGGATTTATTTGTTACAATGCTTTAACACTTGTGTGTATAAGAGAAAATAAATGGAATGTCTCATGATAGGTTACGCCCCTTGTAATATCAAATCCATTAGTGAAAAGTATGTGTTATTTTGATTACAATTGTTATAAGACAATGTTAATAGCGAGACCATATTGTGATGTAAGAATAAAGCATATAAGAGTAAAATGAGATATGAGGTTAGGAATAATGTCACTCTTGTAGTCCTTATAACTCAATTAAACATTTCCATGTGATAGAAAGAATATCAATTTCCTTTGGTAAGATCAAACTTTGAGAAAACAAAAGATATATATAAATCTAAATAAAATTTCTTAATGTGGAAATGTCGAATGGATTCAATAAGTTATTGAACTATATTAATGATGGTAGTGAAATAAAAATACCTTGATTGAAGAATTCTTATGGGAAAAAGGTATATTGAATCTAAATCTCCTTCAAATCATAATATTTCTTCCTTCACATCACATCTGATTCACTTATGTAGTAAGGGTAAAATTTAAACATTTAATGAACATTTGAGAAGCATAAGCTTATCATAAGAACAAGAGAATTAGGAAATTTTAATGCAATTTGAAATATGGCAAATAATTATATAAGTTATGGAGTTTTTTGTAAGGGATAAAGAGCCAACATAAATGGCTGAAATATAAGTTGAATGTGAAAATAATTTAAGAATCTGTAAGTGAAAAAAAAGAGAGAAGATAAAATTATCCTTGCATAATAATGTTCTTGGAATGCTAATTGTAACTAAGTTGTAATGATGGTAATGATGTGTTGTGGGTTTTTCCGTCCTTGGGTATCTTTCTTGTCTGGGTCATTGCTAGCATTCCTTCATTAGGAAAGTGGGGCATCAACATGTATATGGTGTTTGATGTGTCTATGTGAGTCTATGAATTATGGAGTGCCTTATGTGTTACTGATTTTCTCTACTTGGAGCCCTTGTGGTGTTGTGTTGTGAGCTATGTAAGTTAGAAAAAATATTATGGTATTTTTACTGTTGTATTTGTGTGTGTAATATGTGGGTGTTACAGGTAGGAAAACCATCCTATTAATTTCCTATGTCTCTTAAGAACGTTCTAACCTTTTCTATGCTTTTCTTCCATGATCTAATTCATCCACCTCTAATGGATGACTTTCTTTAGATTAATAGAAATTGATCATATTTTCCTATAAACCTAATTGTATAGTGTTTCACTGTTATATATGCTCCAACTAATATATTTTGGCACTCTTCTGGATTACAATTATTTTAATCATTATAATACTTGTATCATATGTGAAAGTAATAGTAAAAGGGAAATGTTTTGACTATTTAATACACAATGTTATAAAAGATATTTACTATGTTTGGGAAGTATGCAATATAATGTGATGAAGCTTATGTGATATCTAATTTATCTTGATCCTACTAATATATTTGCTAGAGAAAAGAGATAATAAAAGAATGATTGCATTGATTAGAGAAAAACACCACATACTGATACATACAAGAACAAAAAGTGGTTTGATGGAGCCATTGAAAATTTGTGCATAATTGAGTAGAAGTTGGTTTACAAGTAAAATAATGTATTAAATTATTTTATGCTAACATTCCTCCTTAATACATTGTTTTTACAAATTTACCCCCGAAACAATTAAAGTTTCACCTGTCCAAGAGACTTGGTGAGCATCTTTACAATATGAGCATCTGTCAGGAAGTACTGGAGTTATATGTGATGGTATAATAGTTGTTATCGAACGTAGTGACATTCGATCTTAATGTGTTTTGTTCTCTCATGGAAAATTGGTTTTTTCATAAGCTTCAACACACCCTCGCTATCAAGATGAATGATTGGAGGATTTTTTTTCAGGAATGCACATATTTGCCAAAATGTGATGGAATTGAGAATTGAGAAACGAGTTTAAAATGACAATGGGTTTTCCAGAGCCATCAGTTGTAGTTGGTCTAGTGTGACCTAGTCCAAAATTGTGACTGGAGGCCTATAAAATGCCTTTTCCAAACTAACCAGGAATATGATTTTCCCGAACCGAAGGTTCCACGAAATAGTCTAGTAAAAATACTAGAGGTTTATAAAGGCATGAAAGCATGTCATTGTCCAAGGACCAAACAGTGGGTCAAAACAAAAGTGGAATTTTCAATTTTAAGAGCTACTTAGAGTATAAAATAGAGTAACAGGGCTCCTAGCGAAACGATGAAGATAGAACAAATGGTCGATTGATGTCAATCTAAAGTTTGATGTGACTCTGCCCATAACAAGGAGCACATAAGACACTTGACACTTCTTTTCTAGGGTTACGAAGTTGGTTTTATGAGTTTCTGAAGAAAAAAAATTCCAAGTTTATAAGGTAGGAAAAAAGGTTGTTTGATTTGATGACATCATCTAACTCTTGCAAATACCTGACAGATATGATCACTTAATTCAGATACTCTAGTATCATCATATAAGGTTATAGTAGTGACCAAATTTAATGTTTAAATTGAAAAATCAGTTTCGTCAATCACAAGGTGATGTTTTATTTCTTTACACTATTTAAATTTGGTTAAATATCAATTTGTACAATTATATAGAGGTTTAACATTTATATTATCTTGCAAATGAAGAACCCAAATTACTAAAATTATGAAACGAAAGGTAAGGGAGACCATGCTTGTCCATGAACAAATGGTGAAAAAGGGGCTCCATGCAAGTCCACCAACATTTCATGAGCCTCCAAATCTCCTTTAGGCATTATGTCAAGTAGTTCAAATTTTGTCCTAGTCTCTCCTCCATTCAACTGTCTAACAAGAAAATAATATGGTCATTTTCTGTCAGTTGGAAAGAGACAGTGAAAATGATGGAGGAAACATTTCTGAGAAGCATTACATCCAACAGTTTGTTGCCACAAAAAATTCTAGGTTGGTCCGAAATGACATAACCCACATTGTGTTCAGTCATAGTTCATTTGAACAGACCTCTTGGAAATTGGAGGTGAAAAATACCTGGCGAATATCCCAAGAACTGGTTTCATTGAAAGGTGAATTTTTTGGGATTTGTGTGAAAATTTTTTACCTAATAGAAAGGCTTGCAGATGTGTGACAAGAGATTTGTTGTTAAGCGTCAACAAGGTTGTTGACGCGCTACAACAAACCTCCTTTCACGTGTCAAAAATGTTGTTGACGTGCCACATCAAACTTGTTGTCATGTGACAACAACCTTGCTAACACGCATTAGTGAGGATGTTGTCAACAACACCCTTACTGAGGTATGTCAGCAAGTTTTTTGTCTCCCGATAGGAAGTTTGATGTCACATGTCAACAACCTTGCTGACGCTCGACAAGAGGTTTTTTGCCATGTGTCAAAAACCTTACTGATGCACGACAACAAAGTTCATGTCGCGTGTCTGTAGCTTCCGCCTTCCTGTTTCCAATCAACAAAATCTCCTTGTCGTACGTCAAAAAAATCTCCTTGTCACGTTGTTATCCAAAATTCACCCCTCGAGGTAATTTTTGATAACATGCATCAAATTCTTTAGTCCCAAGCAATTATATTGATTCAAGGCCAAAAATCGTGTGTTTTTGGGGTCCCCTCAGCTTCTTTCTAATTCTCCTGTCTAAGAAGAAAAACCCAGCAAGTTTTAAAAATGTGAAAAAATTACAAAAAACCAAGCTTGGGGCCGAAAAAATGAAGAAAATTGGCTAAGTCCTAGTCCAGGAAGTCTGCAGGACAGTTGGGACGTTGGGGCACGAATCAGCCGAAAAGCCACTAGGCGGTTTGCGCAGCATTTGGGACAGTTGGGACGTCGGGACGCGAGGGACCCGAAAAGGCGAACCGGCCGAAAAGTGGGAAAAATAGACTAAGTGTTGTTTTCGTGCAGTTTGGGAAGCCGGGCCAAAGGTATACGCGCGAAGGACAGTTTGGGACATCCGGGCGAAAGGTATGCGCGGGATGCGAGGGATGCAGAAATTCGAACTGGCCGAGAGAAAAAATTGTCAAGTTTGGGAAATCTAGGACAAAAGTACGCGGAGGACACGAACCGGCCGATTCGGCCAAAACATGAGACTTTCGTCCAAGGAAGTTTGGGACATCTGGGCCAAAGGTATGCGTGGGACGTGAAAAGCCAAAGCGGCTGAAGGCAAAGAAGAAAAGTCAATATTTGACCCGCGAAACTTCAAACGGCCATACCTTTTGACTCCGAGCTCCGATTTTCACAAAACTGGACTTTCTGGAACAAGCACGGCATCCTCTATGCCACAAAAATTGGATTTATTATTTTTAATGAGGGTAGATATATTTAAATAAAAGAAACATATTCATCTCCAGTCAGTTAATGCTCATTCTTGTCAAATGACAGAAAACGCCTTCCAGATCCAAAATAGCTGCCCCGCACTCAGAAGGCCATAACGTTTGCATTTCTCAACAAAATCACACAAAATTGGTACCATTGGAATCCTGGCTCCAAGCCCGACGCAAAAAAAATCAAAAATTTCTAGATTTGGTGAGAGATGGATGAATATTTTTTATAAAACGTGTCCGAGTTCATAACAGTGTTTCATTTGGTGGTTGGGAGTGCAATCGATGGTCATCATTCTTACTCTACTGCAGCACCTGGGACAGTATGGGGATCCTTTTGCAAGTAATATATAATCATTTTACTCCATTTAATGCCTCTTATAGGTGGTTTGAAGGACAAATTTCAGGATTTCTATTTTCCCTTCTCTTTTCCTTCTCATTTTTCTATAAATTGGAGTGTTGGGCTCATTGTAAAAGGAGTTATGTAGCAAAGCTCTGTCAAAATTTCTTTGTGAAGACAATGTGCTGTAGGCCCTTGTAGTGGACTCCTTGCATGGTGATCTAGGCCCTTATCTTGTAATAGATTGAACTGTGCATATCATGAAGCAATAAAATATCAGTTTGTGGATGTATCTACCCCTGCTGTGTTTTTCTTGCATTCTTCTTTCCCCTTTAATCTTTCTACAAGAATATTGTGTCTATTATTATGTTCTTGCAGGGATTCATTATCATTGTGTATGCTTGGAATATTGTTGTGAATGCATTTTGCTAGATTATGGAGAACTGTCATCACCTCTTTTAGTGTGTACTTTGTCTCTGTATTTCACACATTTAGAGACTACTCTCACACCCTCCTTTTCTGGTGTATCACCGCTTTAGTGTAGGCTTTCATTTTATGCATTCTCTCTCCCTGGTCCCTTGGAAATTTAGATTAGAATAGTTAGTTTCCCCCTGCATTAGAGTAGATTGTGGCAGGTAGTTTAGGAGCAAGGACCAGCTTTCTCTGGAGGTCTATCTCAAGTAGCAAGTCCCACAACTTGGAGATAGTACCCATGTTATCCAATCACACCGTGAGTTCAAGTATATGTACTTGTATAAACACAAGGGTGCTGTGATTTGGTGATAACACACGTGTCAGTGGAACTTCCTTTTCGTGCATCTGAGAACAATAATTTTCACCCAATAGTAAATTTGATGAATATTTATATAACTACACTTTTTGTAATGGCCTCTGTTGCTTTGCAAGTTTACTATACTCGATAATAGATATGCCCCCATGTGGTATGAGTGAATTAGAAGTGTTCTACCTGGCAAATAATCTAGGATTATATAGGGGTTATTTTTCAAGGGTAGGTGAAGCTGACCCCTAAAAAAATTAAACTGTAATTTATAGGTGAACAAGTCACTAACCTGTGCTAAAAAAATTGCCTTTTCAATTTTTTCAAAAATGGAATATTTGCCATATTACAAATATTCACCGCTAAAATTATCCCTGTGTTCAGTAACGCCCAATGTTTTTGACAGGTCAATTTTAGGATTCAACTGATCATCTATCGTGCACACAAGAACATATGGGTCTTTGAAAATGGTTTTCCTTACTTGGTCAAGAGTTAGTAAAGAATATCTGAAGAACTGAACTGCCAGTTGGGCTTTGTTAATGGAGGTGCATCTAAAAGAGAGGGATCCTTAGTCATTACAATCAGCATGTGAAATATGGAGAGCCCAACTTCCTTCATTAAGAATTACTTCATGGGCTTTTGTCAACTCTCTCTCTTTTCCTTTACTCCCTATGTAGAAAGGGGTATTGTATTTCAAGATATTATTGGTAAAAATTTATAGAAAAAACATGCACTATGTTGGGTATCTAAGTGGGAAAAGAATAAATTTAGGAAATTTCAAATCCATTGTATGGGCTGTCAAATGGAATTAGATTCAGAATGGGAATAAATAAATTAGAGAATATTTGAGCTCGAATAAATTAAGAACCCCATATGTATAGATTAAAGTGAAAGGCAACAAATTAGGTGACACAAAGATGATAAGGGTAATCTGGTATATAGTAACATAGGAAATTCAAGTGCCACAACCTTTGTGTCATTCATTGAAGATTAGGTTCTGTAATCTAGCCACACCAAAATAACAAGAATTCCTCTATTTTTATGCTTTGATGAACGTCCATAGCCTGCTCTGGAGATCACATTTTGGCACAGGATGGTAGTGCATGAGAAAATGTAGATTGATTAGGTTAGAGACCTTTTTTTGCAAAGGTGAAACAGTGTGACTTTTCAGAAAGGAAACACATGTATTTTTTACACAGTTGTAGTCTTGGGCATCCATATAAACTCTCCCTTTTAGCATTCTATCACATAGTTCACGTGGCTAGCAATATGCCTTTCAAAAAATCTTCTTGTTTTCTCCATACAACAAACAAAACAATAACAGACAAAAAATTTATTTTCCATGCCATACCATTAGAGACTAGAATTTATCCATGCAACATTATGATAATTTAACATTTTTTATTGCTAGTGTGGGATGCACTCCCTGACACCATCCAATTTATGTAAAAGTATCAATGAAAATCTTGCCTTCATATGACTTTGCATTGGACCTAAGCAAATTTCCTGTATTTTATGTATGTAATATGTGATAGGTCTGAATGGAATTTGGGATGTGTCAGTTTCCTTACATACTTCGTTGACAAAGGCATTCATACTCCTGACTCGGCCCATTTCCTTGTCTACGCACTTAGAAGTATTTTAATTTCAAATTATTTGATTATTGTATTGTTTTTATTCAAAGCACTACATTTCCCTCCCCTTATAAGAGCATCATCCTTGATGCGACACAACATCGATGGTCAAGGAAAATGTAAGAAATAAATTCAATAATGACACATTTCTCTAGCAAAACAACTCATCGGTACAATGCGAACAAAAGGAATCAAACTAAATCTAGAAATATATTAATTTTTTTTGTTTTCTGTGAAGATTGATAGTCCTCTTTTACTTTAACAATTAGTTAGTCATTTCCTTTACTTTATTTCTTGTTCTCAAACTCTTAATATTTAATTATTTAAGATTTTTATCTATTTATTCTTGTCGGTTTCCAACAAAATTTGACATCACAATACCACACTAAGGCTAAATTCTCCACTAATGGTCCACAAGACATCATGATATGTACTTTCACATCTATATATCACATCACAAGAATTCAACCAAACCATGGAAAACACATACATAGCCCTAACAACATAGTAATTTTCACATCCATGCTTCTCAAACAAAAATTACTTATAACGTAAGAAGACTACAACAACGTGGAATTCCCAACATGTACACATATGAAGGTTTCACAAAAATCTAGACCATAACTATAGCTACATAGTGTCAAGATGGAAACAATGTCACAAGACATAAACCAGAATATGAAGAGTACAAATAAAGCCATAATACTAACACCATACATCTCCCACAACATCATAAAACAAATCCATATACCTCCTAAAGCATCACCAACAACTACATGAAAAAAATAAAAAAAATAAAACTCCAAGTTCACTAATCACACACACACACACAAATCTCATATGCCTCCCTCAAATCATCACAAAATGAATCCATATACCTCCCAAGCATCACAAAACAACTACACGTAGCTCCCAAAGCATCACAAGGCAGCTCCATATAATTCCCAAAGAATCAATCACACACACACAAATCTCTAATGCATCCCTCAAGATTCTTATGGCTCCCTCAAGTCTCTTATGGATCCTCAATTCTCTTATGCCTCCCTCAGGTCTATTATGGCTCCCTAAAGTAATAAAATAAAAATAAATTTTACTTTTCAAAAGAGGTCGGTCACCCTATGTCCCTAGGATCATATAGTCCAGACACCTCTAACCCAAGCGACATAATAACTCATGGTTTAAGAACCCACTAGTTATCTGTAACTCCTTGGGGCATACCCACATACAATGAAGTGTGTCCATAGGTTCCACCACTCCATGGTGAATCTCATGACCCTATTCCAACACATTAAAACATTAGAACCAACACAACAATCCATATCAAATGCCAAGTGGAAAAAATCCCAAGCCTTGGGCTAGACTATACAATTTTTAAACTTGATACGTAATTTAAAACATGAGAAAATCAAATGTCTAATTAGCTATGTTTAGTGCAAAATCATAATGTTAGTGCAAAAACCAAATAAATACCAAAAATATAATAACATGTCAGTCAAGAAAATTGTTGGTTCTAGCAAGAAAAGGGAAAGTGTTCGATTTACAAATAAAATACATGTAAAAGAATAACACATTATGATAACGATGTGGCCTTATATAACCACCAAGGGGGGTACTCAATGAATTTTTGGAACTCGGAAACATCAAGCCTCAGCTCGTAAAATATCATATAAATAATACATCTATCATCATCTCTTTCTGAATCATCTTGCCACAACTTTGACAAGGCTCAACATAGTCAAATCACATAGGTTGAATTCATACGATAACCATATCAAGAGAGAAAAAGAAGTACAAGTCACCATCTACTGATCCTAAGGTGTCTGTGAAACAAAATATGCATGACACCCGTTGAGTAAGTTCAACACATACCAAATGAACAAAAGTGGGTTTTCAGCCTATGTAAGGATCGACTTCCTATCTCGTACTTGGCTTGAGTGACTTGTCAATGGTACAAATTTCCTCACTCCACACATACACCTTTTATTGATTTCTCTTAGGGTTGGTTAGTGTAGGGTCCAAAACATAACACAAAACTACATCACTAACACAATGGTGATTCACACAAATTAACCATAGCGTCTTACACATGGTATATATACAAATTAAAACACAATCATTACTTTCACGGATTACAATAAAACACATTACAAGATTCTACACCCAAAGTGCAATCACTATACAATAGCTATCATACTCTCACCATATTCCCCTAAATCACAACATGAACCATCACATATTACATGAATTATATGTATAAGGAACACAATGTCTAACTTCACAACATATAGTCAATTGCAATACAACATGGTGATGCACACGATTCATCACAATACAGTGACGACATCACGGTACAATCTAATTCGATTTACACAAAAAATTTCATCCAATACATCAATACACCTACATATCACATAATTAGAGAATGCTCCAACACTTCACAATCCACAATAACATTCTTTTGTCACACACAATAAGGTAGTAGATCACAGGTGAAATCTTCATAGAATCCATGAAAAGGGGAGAGAATACTCTCATCACAAGCACATCAACATAGTATAAAAAAAATATGCACTAAGTGACATACACAACATGTGAGTTCACAATTTCACAATTACAACATAGTTCACATCATGCTTATATCACATTACTCTTCCAATATTCACCACCACCATGTAAAATCCTCACTACTCCAATATGTCCCAGAGGTTCGAGAGCATGAACCTTTGCTTAGATACCAAATGTCACACCCACATTTTACATAGAAAAATACAACAGTAAAAATACCAGGATAATTTTTTTTGACTTACATTGCTCACTACACAACACCACAAGGGCTCCAAGAAAAGAAACTCAACAACGCACAAGACACTTACATAAGTAATCAACTCATAGAGACACACGACAACACCATATAAATGTTGATGCCACATTTTCTCCAATGAACAAATGCTATCAATAACCCAACCATAAGAAAAGGGACTCAATGATTAGCAAACCCACAACACATCATTACCATGATTACATCATTGTTACGATTAACGTTCCAGTAACATTATTATATAAGTATAATTTTCTCCTTTTTACACTTAAAGATTCATAATTTCATTCCACATTTGACTCAAATTTTGACCATTTATGTTTTATCTTTATCCCTTATGCCAATATTTATAACTTAAATTCTTATTTTTCATATTTAAAATTTCCTACGAAGTTCTTAATTCTCTTGTTCTTATGTCAAAGGTTTGTTTCTTAAAATATGTTTAGTTGACGTTTAATTTTTTTTTATCCACATTAAGCAAGGGGACCAACAATAAGTTTTTGAGGGAGAACTAATACGATTCAAGGAGGTGAATGTTCAAGTTTCCCTATCCTATAAACTTCCTTCCATTAGAAGCACATTTGTTCTCGTACTATGGTTGTTTTAGTTCCAAAATTTATTTTGATTCAATGAAGCTTTTACATGGCATAATTTTATTTTATTTTCTTTTTTTTTGGACTTTATATTGGATCAAATTACTAGTCCCACCAAGAAGAAATTGAAACCATTCTTAACAAAATTCAATGCTTAAATCAACCATACTTCAACTGAAAACAAATTGTTCCTAAACCATTATCACATATACTCTTGTTTCTCATTTCATTTACATTATTTCTTAGATCTATTTTTGGTGTCACTTTTTTTTAACATAAAAAGTTATCAAATTACTTGTCTAACATCGTGAAGAAGTATATGATTGGAAGCACTATAACTACACATGAACCCAAAGTTAACCTCCTAATCAGCTGAGGTTTAATTTAATTTCAATTGCACCTAAGGATATACACCTCAACTGTATATGAGTTCAAGGTGAGAGAACATATTTATGATAAAAAACCTTCATTAAAGACCAAGGTTTTATGTTGTTAGTAACGAAGGTAACACATCTAGATGAAAGGAACTAAAGAGTTTATTAACAAGAGTTTAAGTCATAGAATAACTATTTTACTCTCTCCATTTGTGTTGTCTGGGGGTCTCACAAGGAATTCATTCGATGACAAGTAAAAAAATTCTAGATATAGCTTTTTAAGACTTATTAGTCCACTAGGATACTAAGGTATTAATATCTATACTTACTCCATAAATTGTAAGGTTACGCCCCATAGTCGTTGCTTCAAATAAGGAATCTTAAGGTGACCTCCAATGTGGTATTCACCACTCATCATGGTGTCAGACCTGAAGAGAAGACACTCTTCTCGTGGTTACCAAAACTAGAAGGAAACCACATACTCCAGATTAATTTGTACCATGTCATTCCTAAAAGATGGGTTCATGACAATGTCGCTAAACATAACGACTATAACAATAAACTCAAACTAGGAGGTTCCATCGAGATAATATTTTAAGTTCATTCTACAGTTTCAATTTCTTCTCTGGTAAAAACGATCACACATGAAGACATGTTATGCATGTATCTTATACTAGGGTTGAGTGTTTCAATTAAATCTCTTAATTACATGTACAAGGTAAGAATACAACACACTAGTTAATTAATCATTTATTGAACACTGAAAATACACTACAAGATATTAACTTCAAATTCATTTTTCATCTATCTATCAAACCTTTTTACCATACGTAACTATGAATCAAATTTAACCTTTGATTAAATGCACATTTCCTAAGATATTCCTAAAACTAGCATCTCATACATATTAACAAATTTCAAATATAAATTTTTTGTAACATAAGACTACATTATACATATATTCATTTTACAATGACCTATGTAAATTACAATAATAAATAATGAATTACACATCATATTTTCACCATAATTCTTACATCCTGGAAAACCATGTGAGCATGAAATCAGTGATAAATTGTTGGCATGGAATCCTCCCTAATCTAACATAATTAATGTCTTTATTTTCCCATTTACATATAATAATAATAATAATAATAATTTTAATTTGAAATAAAAGGTTTAGAAACATGTATTCATTTCAATTCATTTAACATAATTTCATAACTAAGGGGAGAGAAATATAGGGGAAGAGAGAGAAACACCATATTGTCAAAATTTCTATTTCACATATGCTACACTATAGAGTTTGAAATAGTTATTTACATGTATAAAAAAGTTTCCACGGTGGTTTGGCAACCTAACAGGGGTCCTAAAACTTTTTTTAAAATTTTCTTATTAGCTACAAAAAATATTCAGATCAAGATCGGTGGCTAAGAAATCACTTTCAAACATCGTATTCTAAAGAGAAAACATACCAAAGTTAAAATTATATGTGTCATAGTATACAAAAGGAATACACAGGAACGAAAGGAATTCAAAATTTCCAAATGGTTTACGATTGGTAGCCAATTTTCTGAGGTCATTGGCCATAATTGGCTTGGTTGTAAATGATAAAAAGTTAGCTCGAGGGCTCAAAAAACCACCTCCAAAAATAACATTCGATGGACAAACATGCAACGATAAATTTCGTACAAGTTCTGCTATATATGGAGAATTTTTCAGAGTCAAAGGAACTGATAAGTGACAGACGTGTTTCAAACAACGACTTGTTTTCTAGAGCCACTAGTCATAATTGGTCTAGTGTGACCTACTAAAAAATTATGACTGGAAGCCTAAAAAATTCCTTTTTCAAACTAACCAGGAATATGATTTTCCCAAACCGAAGGTTCTAGGAAATATTATAGTAGAAATACTAGACGTTTGCGAAGGTGGGAAATCATTTCCTTGTCCAAAGACCAAATGGTGGGTCAAAACAAAAGCCAACTTTTTAGTTTTAAGAGCTACTTAAAGTAAAAAAATAGAGTAACATGGCTCCTAGCGAAACAGTGAAGAGAGCAAAAACGATTGGTAGGGGTCAATCTAAAGTTTGATGTGACTCTTCCCCATAGCAAAGAACACACACAAAAGTTGAAACCTCTTTTATGGTGTTCGGAAGTTGGTTTTTTCAGTTTATGAAAAATTGCATTTTTCTAACTTTGTAAGGTAGGAAAAAAGGTTGTTTGATTTGATGACATCATCTAACTCTCGTAGATACCGAAAGATACGAGCACTTGATTCAGATACTCTAGTATCATCGTATAAGATTATGGTAGCAACCACATTTAATGTTTAAATTGAAAATTTAGTTTCGTCAATCACAAGGTGATGTTTTATTTCTTTACACTATTTAAATTTGGTTACATATCCATTTGTATGATTATCTAGAGGTTTAACATTTCTATTATATTGCAAAATAAGAACCCAAACTACGAAAATTATGAAAGAAAATGTAAGGGAGATCATGTCTGTATATGAACGATGCGGTGAAAAAGAGGTTCCATGCAGGTCTACTAGCATTTCATGAGCTGCCAAATCTCCTTTAGGCATTCCTTCAAGTACTTCAAATTTTTTCCTAGGCTCTCCTCCATTCAACTGTCTAGAAAGAAAACAATATATAATACCTATGTCATTTTCTGCCAGTTGGAAAGAGATGAGGCAAATTACGGAGGTAAGCTTTTAGAGAAGCATTATATCCAATAGTTCGCTACCACAAAAAACTCTAGGTTGGTAGGAAATGACATAACCCACATCATGTTAGTAAAGTCTAGTGTTTTTGACAGGTCAATTTTAGGCTTCAACTGATCATCTCCCGTGCACACAAGAACAAATGGTTCTTTGAGAATGGTTGTCCTTACCTGGGCAAGAATGAGACAAGAATATCTGAAGAACTGAACTACCTATTGGGCTTTGTCAATAGAGGTGCATCTAAAAGAGAGGGGTCATTGGTCATTACAATCAGCAGGTGAGAGATGGAGAACCCGCCTTCCTTCATTAATAATCACTTCATGGCATTGTGTCGACACTCTCTTTTTTTCTTTAATCACTATGTAGAAAGGGGTATGGTATTGCAAGATATTCTTGATGAAAATTTAGAGAAAAAACATGCATTATGGTGGGTATCTGAGGGGGCAAAGAATAGATCCAAGAAATGGGCTATGAAATGGAATTAGATTCAAACTGGGAATAAAATGAATCAGATAATGCTTGAGCTCGAATAAATGAAGAACCCCATCTATATAGATTAAAGTGAGAGGCACCAAAATCGGTGACACAAAGATGATAAGGGTAATCTAGTATACAATAACATAGGCCATTCAAGTTTTGTTATCCAAAATAACCTCACACTTATTTTTGGATTAACTAGTAACCATTTTCCCCCTTTTTTTGATTAAAATTGATTTTCATGCATTCTGACCACTTAAGATCCACTTGAAATGTTTCCATCAGATACGAAATTTCTTCCCCTTTCTAGAGATATAAAGAAATCCTTCTAACTCCTTATATTTTGCAAGTTACGGGCTGACGGGCCTTAGAAGGATTTTCTCCAAAAGTAGGCCAGGTGGGCCTAGGGAAGACTTTTTTTCAAAGGGGGAAATTGTGGACCGGCGGGGCTGTGGGGGATAGTTTGGAACTTTGGCATTTTTTCGCTAAACAGTGCAATTTGCAAGAACGAGCCCGTGGTGTGCCTGCAGAGAAATGAAAATAAAAATGCCTAAGGCCCACAAAGGACACGTGGCCATGTTTCAAGTCAAAGCTACCACCTAACATTTTTGGCACGTCCGATGGGACCAAGAGGCCTCCATCTTATTTCATCAATTTGATGTGTTCTTGGTGAGATTTAACTTTTGGAGGAACATGCAAAGCACATCTAGTGATTCCCTTTGGTCAACAACCCATCTCTAAAGTTGTAGACCTTCCTTCCATCCATTTTCATATTTTTCTTCCATCTCTTTCATCTTATTACATTCCATGAAGTTGTGTAATCATTACTTCATTCCCATCTTGGAATTCACACTTGCAGCGGGTAACAATGTATTCCACCTCCAATGTATTTCTCAACTACTCCAAATCAGCATTATGATCAGATCCAAAGCCAATATGCCTACCCGTATGAGCAGTGCCAAAACTAGTTTGGGTATGAGACATATCAGGAACAAGGGTATGCATACAATGACAATAGTCAAATTGAGAATGTGGAGCTGCAATGGGACGATATTCAAAGAATGGAGGCTATCATGAATCAATCAAGGTTTACAATACAAATGAAGGTAGCCAGGATTGGTTATATGACACCTTGTCTATGGGAAGGTCCTTTTCCAAGACACTATAGCCCTTGAGAGAAGCTTGAATTCATGGTTGAAATGACATTTCAACTCGCATTGTGGGCATAGGAGATTAAAGCATATCTGTAGAGTGTGAGACAACCTTATCAATGGGTAATTCAATCACCACCTCCTTGTCATTCATTTTCTCCCTCCCAAGCTTTGTCATTTCAGCATGGTCAGGATTCAAACCCATTGTTCACTTCCCCACGTGTTGATTTCCTTTCTCCATCCCCTAGTATATCATCCCACCTGAGTTACTCTTCCTTTTTCCCTTCCAAACCCTATTCCCCTCCACCATAAAAAATAACATAACCAGTTGAATCCAAACCTAACCCTCCTCTTGCATCCTCAAATCCATGTTGGGGAGAAAACAATCAGAAAACCAGCCAAGGGCATCAAGAAAAGGAGCCAAACAGAGAAGAAAAGATCAAAAGCTTTTTAAGCTTAGCTCTTAGATTTGGGATAACAAAGATCAACTTGATGGTTAAGCCATAGGAGGTCAAAGTTGAAGAGCCAATGGTGGCTAAGGCTGATTTTGTGATAGTAGTAGAAAAATATGATCAGGAATTTGTTTGGTCTGAATGTAGTGCCCATTTTGGCGCTTTATTTAAAGAGAATGTTGATCCCATTCAAGCTACACAACCAATCCAAGAAAGGGAATAAGAAGCTACTCCAAATAAAAAAATGGAAGAATGCATTCTGGCTATGGAGGAGAACCATATAATTTCAGAGGCTTCAAGCACAAATACATCCATAGAAGAATATTTAGTTCTCCCTTCCACTTCATCCCCTTCAATCTCCAATGTTGAAGAAGAGTTTGATCTTTCGAGCTTCTTGTTTGAGGATGAGGGGAAATATGGTGAGAAAGTTACAAATTAGGAAGACACCATAGAGGAGGTTAAACACAAGCAACAGGGCAACAAGGAGGTAGATTATTTGTCTGACTTGGAAGATTTCTTTGATGGAGAGGATCCTGTTGAGATCACATAATTTTCTCCTTCCTCATCCACCTTCCAAGCAAAAGAGTCCACTACAATGGAGGAGAGAATTCAATTGCAGTAGCCTGTACCTCATGAAAACCCTCTGAAACCAAGGTTGGAAGATCTAAATCTTACATGTTCTTCTTAGGAGAAGGAAGGGAAAGAGTAGGATAATTTCATCATCTCTTCCATGCCATCCACCCAAGAAGGTCTACAAGAAGACCCCATTTTTGGAGTTAAATTTCAAAGTAATGGGAAAAATTCATGAATTAGACCTTTCCCAATCTGGTACTTGGCTTCATTAGAGCCAAGGGAGAAGCCAAAACTAGTCATTCTTGCTTCTAAGCATGAGGATGAGTATCAAAGTACCAAGGATCAATTGTAATACCTCTTCAGTCAAAATAAAGAGCAACCTAAAAGAGGTATCTATCTCCTTTCCAATTGATACCTTGATGATTTTCGTGGAGGAATAGCCTCTTGCGAGTTTTTCACTCATAACAACAACCATGTTCAATGCTAAATCATTTGCATGGCTTCCAATTGTAAGAAAGGGAAGCTACTTGTCCCTTCCAGTTACAGGATTTGTTTGAGTTCCCTTTACTTCTGGTAAACATAGAGTAGGTATGTTTTCTTTCAGTAGAATAAGTGCATGTGCACGCTCTGCATATCCCACTTGGGGTATGTATGATTTCTCAATTTTGTACATAGTGTTTTGTGGTGTTTTGTTACTATGGCATAGTGCATTAGACATAGTCTTTGGCGAGATCATCTCCATTCCAGTAGTTTCCAAAAGGTTCAGGGATCATATTTTCAAAGTTCATATTAGAAATGTGTTTATCAGGCTTGACTTCATGCCCAATGGATGCTTCAAGGCCACTGATCACTTCATCTAGTAGGCAGATGTCCCCTGTGAGTCACCAAATTATTATCCAAAATAAGCTCGCACTTATTTTTAGATTAAGTAGCATCCTTTTCCCCCATTTTTGTGATTCAAATTGATTTTTCATGTATTCTAAGCACTTAAGGTCCCCTGGAAATGTTTCCATCAGATAGGAAATTTCTTCCCCTTTCTAAAAATATAAAGAAGTCCTTCTAACTCCTTATATTTTGCAAGTTATGGGCCTTTGGGCCTTAGAAGATTTTTTTGCCAAAAGCGGGCCGACGGGCCTGGGGAAGACTTTTTTCCAGAGGGGAAAATTGCGGACCGGTGGGGTTGCGGGGGATAGTTTGGTACTTGGCATTTTTCGCTAAATGGTGCAATTTACAACTGCGAGCCTTCGAGCCCGGGGAGAAATGAAAATAAAAATGCCTAAGGCCCACAAAGGACATGTGGCCATGTTTCCAGTTAAAGCGGGAAGGCTGGTCACCGGGAGGCACTTTGGTCTTTTGGATTTTTCTTGAAAAATCTTAAAAGTTTAAAAGTAATTTGTACCTCCACCGATGCCCAGAGAAGACATGTGTAAGGCCTTTGTCAACTGCAGGGAAGTGGGCCGCACGCAGGGAAATTCTAAAGTTTTTTGCAACGGTTTTTTGCAAATGAATTTTTGGGCCCGCAGTTTGCAAGTATGGGCCAGTGAGCACGAGGGAAGTTTTTTCACCAAATGTGAAGTTACAGAGCAAATTTAGTGGGGCTGCAAAAAGTAAAATAAATATGTCATAAAAATGGTACCATTGCGTAGGGGAGACTATTATATTTGTAGAAATACTGATTTTAAAGTGAATAGCAAGAGGATAAATATCATTTTGCAATTTTTACTAATAGTAGGTTTTAAGACACTTTTTCCAAGGTTTAAAGTTCGCAAAGTGAATTTTTTGTGGCCCGCAGGGTCTTTGTGATTTTATACTTTTCGCCAAGATAGAAGGTGAAATGCAAATTGTGGGCAAAAGCCTACGGAGTTGCGAGAGGTTTTGTGATTTTTTACAACATTTTCACAAAAGGTGCCAAGTGAAGTTCAGGCCTACAGATCCATTTTGCAAGATTGGTTTTTTGATCATTTTTTGTGCTGATTTGATGCAAAATATTCAAACAGCCATATCTTTCATATCCGATCCAGTGCTTGAAATTCAATGATTTTGGTACCATTGGAAATCTCTCGACATCCTCTTCACCATGGAAGCTTTAAATTTGAATTTTGGGGGAGTTAGGTGGGATAAAAATGTGAATACATATCCAACACAAAAAATGGAGAACCAGGATTACAACTACCAAATTTAATGTGGTATGGCACCCATTTCTTCTTCTAGAAGCTTGAATGCATTGGGAAATGGATTTTCAGAGGCACCCTTGACTTTTGGGGATCATTTTAATGAAAATTTTCCATTGGTGAGAGAAGAAATTTGAATTCTCTCTTTCCCTCTCTCTCTCATTCTTCTTCTATATATTGTAATCACTTCTGTTTTGAAAAGGAGACATTCTGGGTGTGGGGAAACTCTTGCAAATTTGTTTCTTGACTCCATTTTTG
Organism: Taxus chinensis; assembly: GCA_019776745.2. Lineage (NCBI taxonomy): Eukaryota > Viridiplantae > Streptophyta > Pinopsida > Cupressales > Taxaceae > Taxus > Taxus chinensis. Next base: position 887,559,868 of record CM034149.1, read on the forward strand.
AGCTATAAACCTTCTCCTATGCCTGGCAAGTGTATTTATTCCTCTAAAAAGAAATGTAATGGTCTATGAACCTTCTAGAGCAATAAACTCATATATTTTTTGTTTTCTTAAACCCTTTCTCATGTTTTATTGTTTCCCCATGCCTCTCTCTTTCAGATCTATTTTTTGTGCATGTATTTTATGTTTTCAGGTGTCAAATGTTGTGTTTCATGGAGATTTAGTGGTGGATTTGGATCTGGGTCTATGTCACTTCTGTCTGACCTTCCCCAACTCCATTTTCTTTCTGTATTCTCCCTCATCAGGATATCTTCACTTCCTTTTTTGGCGTATCACTGCTTTAGTGTAGGATCTATTTTTCTTATTCTCTCTTTCTCCTTGTCTCCTTAGAAATCTAGATTAGGATTAGAATAGTTTGCTTGCACTGGAGTAGCTTGTGGTAGGTAGTTTAGGAAGAGGAACCAGCCTTCTTTGGAGGATCATCTCAAGTTTTCAAGTCCCATAGCTTGAGAGATGATCCAATGTTATGCAAATCACACCGGATGCCCCATTATAAAACAGAAGATGTGAGAGACATCGAGGGGTGCTGTGATTTACCCCTAACAAGTTCCACAACCCTCGTGCCATTCATTGAAGATTAGGTTCTGTAATATAGCCACACCCAAATAGCAAACATTCCTCTATTTTGATGCTTTGATGGAAGTCCATAGCTTGCTCAAGAGCTCACATTTTTTCATGGGATGGTAGTGATTAGGAAAATGTAGATTGATTAGCTTAGAGACCTTTTTTGCATAGGGGAAATAGTGTGACTATTCCATAAGGAAACCCATGTATTCTGTACACAATTGTAGTCATGGGCATCCAAACAAACCCTCCCTTTTAGCTTTCTATCATGCAGTTCACATGGCTAGCAATGTGTCTCTCAGAAAAATATTCTTCTTTTCTGCATACAACAAACAAAACAATAAGAGACAGAAAGTTTCTTTTCCACGCCATATCAGTAGAGACTAGAATTTATCCATGCAACCTTCTGATAATTTAACATTTTTATTCTTAGTGGGGGATGCACTCGCTGACACCATCCAATTTCTGTAAAAGTATCAATGAAAATATTGGCTTCACGTGATTTTGCATTGGATCCAAGCAATTTACCTATATTTTATGTATGCAATATGTGACAGGTCTGAATGGCATTTAGGTTGCGTCAATTTCCTTATGTAATTCACTGAAAAAGGCATTCATACTCTTGACTCATCCCAATTCCTTGTCTGCGCACTTAGAAGTATTTTAATTTCAAATTATTTGATTATTGTATTGTTTTTATTCAAAGCACTACACTATGGATTTTTCTTCTTCTTATCCTAAGTGCATGTGTTGTGCACATTGTAACCTTTAGTGTGCCACTTGATTCGTTTTGAATATATTTTATTTCAAGTTTTTTGACCCATTTTTGTTTCCCCTCATCTCGTCAGTATCATGGATCTTGGTTTTCTGCCATATATTTTCCTATGGAACTCTATTCTTTTTTCTTCCATTTCTTTTTTTATTTTCTCCACTAGTTTTCTATCCTATTTGAGTTGGGGGTGTTGTGCCTTAGTTTAGTTGTATTTCTTTAATGAATTGTATTTGCTTTTAGCTAAGCCAATTCTCCTCCATTTATTTTACTAAACTTACTCGACGGTTTATAACGTGATCTCTTTCCTAGGTCTGCATTCTTTTACCAAATTCAAGATGTGGGTTTTTAGATCTTATTTTCCACTTGTGACTCGAGTTCTTCTTGTGCTGAGTTGACTTGTTATTTTGTAATTGCCCAACTCACCCACTTAGGAACTAAACTCGAGCTTGATGTGTGTATCAAGCTTTGCATTGTGTGTCGTATATGCATTGATATTTTCCCCTTCATTTGAGCTCAAGGTTTCACCTGTCTATCTCAAACTCAAGTGTATGTTTTGGCTTGACTTATTTCATGTGTCTGCATCTAATTTTTCATGTGAACTGTTTGATAAAATGTTGAATATTTAAGAATCCTTTAGGACTTTAGTGATTGTGGGATATGGTTTATTTTGGTTCATTGAGGAGACTTTAATAACTATGAAATAATGCATCTAGCACATTACCCAGTCAAGCTCGTAAATCATTTTATCAAATACCTAAAGGTTGTGTGGTTTCGTCGAATGTGGGGATCGTGAGTTTTGCGTAAAAAGGTATGGACTTTCCCTTTTCTCTGTATTAAATTCCTCTTTCATCATTTCTTTCATTTGGAAATTAAATTTTAATTATTAGGAAATGTAACTCCAAACAATGATAAAAACTTACTTCATTTGGTACTGTCAAACATTACAAAAATTATGACCCTGAAAGTATGTGAATGGAGTGCCACACTAAAATATACCGCAAACATGAAACTCCTTGCATGACCCATGGTAACATGAGATACTATAGGGAGATTAACTAAGTAGTTCAAAATTAATTAACACCCTTGCATGTTGAATTTATAATTCCACTTAGCTTATCAGTCACTTTTAGTGACGTGCTCTTTTTATTGAAACACAATCAGTTTCAGCCTATGGTTACCACTTAGTTTGAGCGAAAATGAAAACACCTTCCACCTATCCTGAGACCACCAGTAAGAGAATTGTAATCCATCTAGATTTTAATGAAATTTCCTTCGGATGCTAGCTTTGCGAGTGGGTTTTGGGGCCCATTGGTTGTCGAGTAACAAGTGTTGCTCTTGCAATTATGATAAATTGCCCTGAAGTTTCCCTTGTAACTTGATCTCTTCTCTTCGTAATAACATTTTGTCAAACACAATAAATTCTATGTATATGGGAGAGTACGTGAGAATCATCAAATTGTGTGTTCAAACTTAAAAAAAGTTTTTTCAACGCCCAATTTGTGAGTGCTTTAGATGTTTTGGCCAGCTTGCACCAAAATTGTAACTTTAGCTAAACCCACCTTTTAAGGGTTTTGTTGACTCCTAACTAACTGTGGAACCTTGTACATATTGTCTCCACAATTTATAGAGTATGAATTGATAAAATTATTTTATGAATGATGTTTGGGAAATTATGATGTTTCTCTCTCTTCCCTTTTCTCTTTCTAGAAGTAACTCTCATATTTTAACTAGTTCTAAAAATTTAAATGAGTTATAAATGTTCATCAGTTTGAAATGATATTAAAATTTTATAATGTATGTGATTATGATATGATGAACAGAAAGGAAAATAAAATCCATACTTTCTCTCTCTTCTCCTTTCTCTCTCTAGAGATAATTATGAAAATATTGATTGGGTTTTGAAAATAAAAATGAGTCTAAATTTTTACGAGTTGAAATGAAATTAAAATTGGATACGGGATGTTACGGTGATTTGAAAAGAAAATGAATCCTAGATTTTATTCCTCCTTCCCTTACTCTTCTCTCTCTCTCTCTCTCTCTCTCTCTCTCTCTCTCTCTCTCTCTCTCTCTCCCCTTATCTCTATCTCTCTTTATTGTTTGTTCTGATTGTTTGAAATGATGGATCCATGGAATTTATGCTTGAGTGTACGGGATTTCCATACTCAGTCCTAGGACTGACACATCATTTGTTGCAGGTACTCCGAACAAGAGTAATTTTATGGATGTGATATGTTGTAATTAATGAGTTATTATTGTAAATTTATATTCATCTTGCAATTCATGTATTACCATAGAATAATGATATGTATTGTTGTTCGAACAATTGTTCTTAGTATATTTTGAAAAGAGAATACCAATGTGGGCATATTTTATAGTGTCCAATTGGATGTGAAGTTATACTCAATGTTGTACCTATGTTATAAAGATATTAAACAAATATTTTCCTATGTTAATTATTGGTATATATCCTCAACAACCACATTGCTAGGTAGAATCTCCTCTCATAAAAAATAATGAAAAATAAAAGAACGTGTTATAATTCCTATTGTACTTCCTCCCCCAATTTTAGTCTTTTTTCAGGGTATAAAACATTGACCGCACGTTAATAAAATACACTGATCTCATTAATCATCTTCTTGATTCACACCTAAGACATCTTATTAAGGGCCTTTTTCTTGAATATTTTTAGAGGTGGTGATTTTATGTTGTGAAAGCTATCATATTGGCATGAGTGAGGTGATCATGCATAGGTGTTGTAGGTATGACCATATCTTGAATAAGTTTAACTCTCTTGTGCGTGATTTCCCTTGGTAACCTAGTGGGTGGCCAAAGTCTTGCGAGATAGTTGGTGCTTGTAAATTCGATTGATCTCTTGTGAGATCTAAATAATTTGAGTGGAGACTATGTGTTGAATTATTTTCGTAATTACTTAAAAATTGGAAATAGGTCCTTAGGAGACTTTTGTATAGGGATATATCTCTTGCAATATACACTTAATAATTGCATGTCTAAGAGAAATGTAATGGGTTGTCTTGTGTGAGATCGTACTCCTTGTAGTCTTAAATCCTTAAGTTTTACTTAAGTGTTCTAGGAATAAGTTTGTTCCAAAATGATGTTATACAGGACCAAAGTAACCGCGTAAATGTAGTTAGTTAAAAAAGGTTAAATAAGATTAATCTATGGAATGCCTGCTACAAAAATGGGACACCTTTGAGCGATTTCAAAAACTAAATAAAATGTGAAATGTGATCATAAAATGAATGTAATAAAGTACTAGATGTCCATGACTAATACAACAACCTAATAAATCGGAAAACCAAATATGATGCATGATCACATGCTTTGTTTGTATAAATATGAATCAAACAACGATGCTAATGAAATAATAAAATTTAACCTTAAGAATGGGATACTTGCAATTGTAGCCAATGTCTTGTGAGATAAGGAGATTACACTCTAGTTGGACTTGTAAAATTTAGTAGAACCCTTGTTGTAGTTAGGAATATATTAAATCTAGGATCACTTAGGAAGTAGAATTTATGGTCGAAACATGTACTTAACTCGTTGCTACTAAGAGTAACCCCTTAAGATGATGAAACAAAAGTAGTTTGAAATGTGAAATTCATCACTTAGATTCAAGGAACAATATCTATAAGGGGAACATAGGTGTAATGTACCATTCCATGCACAATATTATTGTGAAGATATGAATTCCCAATTGGAGCAACAGATTGTGAATCAAGAATGATACAACTTAATTAGTTAACCTACATAGCTGGTTGTAATAACTTGAAGATTAAAATAATGTATTGTTAGTATTAAACAATGCTACAAAATAAACTCAGGATAGGTTTTCTATTGATCTAGTAACCTTCCTTTTTATTCTTGTTAATTTTCCTCCTTGTAATGAGAGTATTTTGTTCCGAACCAAATAAACACAACTCTTTCGAAAAAATCCTTAAGTCAAATATTAGAAGGTGCATGTGTGTATATACATTCCTAATCAAAATCAAGCCATATAAAGTTATTTCCATAAGAGAAATGAGAAAATTCTAAAGGAACCACTATAGGTGAAATGTTAAAAAAAATATGCAGCCTAGTTGTAAAGTAACAAAGGGTCCCATGTTATGTGTTCTTCAGAAAATTATATTCAACTAAACAATTTTTGAGAAACAAGCCTTTAACATAAGAATTTAATATTAGGAGACTCACAATTGTTTAAAATGAATTATTTAACAAATGAGCTATGGATAACTAATGGAATGGGAGAAAATAAATAATTGCTTATTTTCCATTAAAAGACTAATGCCTATCGTGGAGTATGCCTATCATGTGTTTCTTATAGTAATTGGATCATTTTCCTGGTTTACGCCATTTCAAGAAGACATTGATGTGTACCCTATGTTATCCTATTATATGAGTGGGTTCGTGTTTATGTAATTATCATACGTGATGTTGAGTCTCTTTATTTGGATCCCATGTGGTGTGGTGTAGCGTGCAATTAAATTTAAAAAAATATTATGATAATTTTAATGTTGTATTTTGGTGTTGAAAATGTGGGCATTACACTACTTGGCTATTTGGAAAAACTGGTTTAAACATTTGCAGATGGTGCCCATGGTTGGATCTAGAGAATATGGTTCTTGGTGCCTTCCCTATCTAGGTTAGGCTACCTATTGATGCGTAATCACAACACCCCTAAATTTTTGCAACTCGATGGGTTGAGACTCTAAGTGTGATTGCATAACATGGAGCTTTTCCCAAAGTGTGGGAGTTTGCAATTGGAAAATCTCTTCAGATCTAGGTTGGTTCCTATTCCTCTGTTCAGATGCACACAATCAAAATGTAGAGGATCTAATCCAAAATCTACTCTAACTTACCAATGATATAGGGTTAAGAAGATGCAAGAAAATAAAACTAAACTAACAAAGGTGATGCACCAAAGGAAAGTTGAATAACTTGCCTTGTATTTAAACACAAAACATTAAAATGTAATAAAAATACTATTCACAAATAACCATATTGCAATGAGAGATCAGGAAGAAAGCAATGAACTCAATAGAGGGTTGAAATCATCCACAGACTTGTATTATTGCTCCAAAAAATTAATACAGTGCATTACAATGGCCAAGAGGCAAAAAAAGTTGCATTACAGCTTGAATGGGAGGTTTGAAATCAACAAATTCACTTGTAGACAAGAGAAGAAGGGAGGGGCAAAGCCAAATTGTCCAACCTTTTGAAAAATGCCCCTCCTTACAATATATATGAATAATGGGAGAAGAAGAGAGAGAAATTCAAATTCTTGCTTCAACCACCCTAGAATGCATTTAGTTTTCTTGCAAAATAATGGGTTCTACTAAAAAAACCCATACCTCCATGTACCATTCCTTATTGGGAAAGAAAGGAAGCCCATACCTCGTTATGAAGGTAGGTGAGAAACTTGGAACACATTCTAAAAATGGTGGACTATATCATTATGAAGGTAGAGTTATCATTCTACAAAAATGGCGGGTGGTTGGCTCTGTCCTTTTTAGGAATATGAATTACATGCAACCTTTGAAATCTTGAAATTCACACTTTCAGACATTTCCATTTCAGATATTTAGTCACTCTTCATCCGCCAAATTTTCTTGAGAGTTCCGAAACTCCAAAACCTGAAAGTCTGAAAGTCCAAAATTTTAGAATTTCAGAATTTGGAATTTCGGAGGTTGAGGTGTCATTTTTTTGCATTTTGGGGTTCCAAAATTCCAAAACTCTGAATCCTGAAACTCTGAAATCCAAAATTTCAGAGTTTCAGACATTTTCTTGTCTTTTCCATTTTTGCTCGCTGAAGACTCCAAAACTCTAAAGTCTAAATTTTGGACTTTCAGACTTTAGAGTTTCAAACATTTTCTTGTCTTTTCTATTTTTTTTCACCGAAGACTCCAAAACTCCAAAGTCTGAAACCCCAAAAGTATGAAGTCCTAAATTTTAGACTTCAAAATTTTAGGATTTCAAGGTTTTTCCACTGTACACTAGAAAACCTGTTAGAGACTTCCGAAACCTCGAAACCCAAAAGTCTTAAATTTCAGACTTTGTCGATCCTTCCGAACTTAGCACGTTGAGAGTTCTGAAATCCCGAAACTTGAAATTCTAAAATTTCATACTCTCAAAATTTCAGGATTTCAGAATTTTTGATTATTTTTACCTTCGCACTTGCTGAGATCTCTGAAACCTAAAAGTCTGAAATTTCAGACTTTCGGAGTTGGGATTTCCGAACTTTTAATTTCTCCCTACTTTCTCTTAAATACCAAAAATGTGAAGTCCTAAAACTTTGAGCCTTTCTTCATTCTTCTTATTGAGCTCTGATCTCCTTCGACGTTACCTTAGCCACCCTTGTTGACTATGCATAGCCATCCCCAAGCCCACATGGAACCTAATTTTTTAGAAACAAAATGCGAGCTCCCATGGCCGAATGGTCCCTTCAAGTTTCTGTGTGCAAGGTTGTGTTGTCCAATTTTTCCTGAGGGGCAAAATTGGATAACACTACCTTCCCTAGCTTTAGAGTTCTAGGAAAAAAACATATTTGAGGGTATTGACAAGGCCTTGGTGGGACTATTAGTGGTTGATCCCACAACACTAGCTCAGACTTGACATGTTGGTACCAAGATTTGTGTTAATGTGCCCTCTGGTAAATTTTTACCTTCCTCCATTAGGATTATCTCTGAATATGGGGTTTCAAAACAATCTCTGGTGTATGAAAGTTCCCTTGTCATCTGTGTTAAATGCAGGGCTGTCAGACGTAATGTTAGAGAGTATCTGCTCCCTCAAGAGTGGAAGAATAAATTACATGGATGCCCATCCTAGGCTAATGGTCCTATTTAGACAGCTCTTGACTTGTAAGAAATAACTTTGGAATCGACTGAGAAAGAAACAGGGGATTCTACACTGCTAATGACTTCTCTGAATGTGGGGAAGGTAAAAGTGCTCAAGGATCGTCCAATAACTTTGACATAGGGGTCAGGGGCGGATGACCCTATTATTTCCTACAATGATTCAAGTCTTTCACCAGTGAATGCGGTGGTCAATATGATAAAGGCATCACATAACAAAGAACTAGATGACATTGTTGATGTGCTGGAAAATGATGAGGAAGATAGTGTTGATGCGCTGGAAGATGAAGATGATTCCAATTTTGAAGATGTGATGGAAAATGATGACGTATACCCAAGTGTTGATGGATCTTCTACGTCGACATTCGCTGGTTTTCCTTCTTTACCATTCAATTGTTCAGGGCTTCGTTATGATGAAGAATTTTTGACTTTAGCACAAGATAATTTAGTGGATTATTTTGAAGAAAGAAGATGGAAACAGGATGAAGGAAGATTTTATAAAGGAAAATTGGAAGTTGTTTTGAATTTGTATAATGTCCCTTATTCATTCTACAGGTCTTTCTAGTGGATCGATCCCCATCCCTCTTGATCTTGATTTTACACACACAAAAACAACAGTAATTATACCAGGATATTTTTTTCCTTTTGACTTACATTGTTCACTACACAACACAAGCAAGGGCTCCAAACATAGAATACTCAAGGATGCATACGACACTTATAAGTCATTGACTCACATAGACACATGACCACACCATATACATGTCGATGCCACACTTTTCCCAATAAATGAATACTAGCAATAACCCAACCATAAGAAAAGGACTCAAGGATGGGAAAACCCACAACACATCTTTTATTTACTTGCATCTTAGTTACGATTAACTTTCTAAGAACATTATTGTGCAAGGATAATTTTCTCATTTGTCCACATACATATTCTTAAGTTCATTCCACGGTTACATTATAGTTCGACCATTTTAAGTTGGCTTCTTATCCTTTACAAAAATTTCCATAACTTACTTACTTATTTGGCATAATTCAAATGCATATAAAGTACTTAATTACAACTCATATGCCAGCTGTTGCAGCCCATGTACAAGAAAAGAGTGTGCAGGTTAAGGGGTAGTAAAGAGATGTCTCATCCCCATTTAGCATCATTTAACAAATGAAGAAGACAAATGTGAATATATCTATGTGGGAATCACTATCCATCCCAGGCCAAAGGGGTTTACTACAAGCTGCCATGAAGAATTGGTCAACTTCAAATCAGCAAGCTCATATGCAAGAGAAGGTACTCACAAATTCTGCTCATCCTGAGGGGAAGCTTGGAGGAAAGCAAGGTAAAGTTTTGAAGCCCCCTCCATTATATATTTCATTGATCATTGGAGATAAACTAGTACACAATTGTATGATTGATTTCGGGGCATGTAGTTCTGTAATGCCCAAACAAATAGCTGATCGGCTGGGCCTCCAATATGAAGTCATATCTAAAGGGGTAGTGAAATTGGATGGGACACCAATAACAATAGTAGGGGTAATTAAATATTTGAGCCTCACTTTTCATGCATTCCCCAATGTCATTATTTTGTAAGATGTGTCAGTGATAGATATTACCACCACTTTTTTCCCTATGTTTGTCAAGGGGTTTCATAGCTAGAATTAGAGTTGTTTATCTAATGATTGGTCACACATGTTATTTAGAACAAGATATAGAGCTAAGGACACAATCAGGTCTGAACCTATTGCAAACTTTCACATTAAGCCTCATACTCCAAGCTCAATCAATGCCAACTGTTCAACATTTGATCAAGAGGATTATCTAAGCATAGATGAAGCTGACACCAAAGTTAAAAGCATCCTAGATTTGACTCTTGATGAATAGGCAAGAAAGGTACATGCTTTTAATCCCTATAATGAAATAGAGGAATCTAAACTAGGGGTTTATTGCATGCATGAAGAAAATCAGCCTATTCCTAGCATCACCAAGCCAGACCATAAGGATGACAACGAGGTATGGCAGTTGTTCTTTGATGGATAGAAAAGTAGACAAGGTGTAGGGGGTAGCTATGCTTTTTTCACCTCAAGGAATTAAGTATTATTCAGCTTTTAGATTTCAGTTTACATGTTCTAACAACACTTGTGAATATGAAGCTTTGATACAAGGATTGCATTGGTCAAGAAAGAGGGGTATCAAAAAATTACAAGTCTTTGGTGACAGTGAGCTGATTGAAAATCAAGTTAAAGGGCAGCACACTACCAAGAATAACCTGCTCAAGTGTTACAAGAATAGGGTGTGGGACCTCATTGAGGATTTTGAAGGCTTTGGCATCAATTCCATCCCTAGGAAAGAGAACCAAGCTGTTGATAGACTTGCAGCAGCCGGAGCAACCTTTGAGGTTGTGGAAAGTATCAAGGAAGATAAAGTGCAGCCAAACATTCATGTGATTGTAAGGCCATCAGTGCCAGACAATAATGTAAGTTGGCAAGTGTTTGAGAGTGACCAAAAAATCATCAATTTCTTGCAAGAAGAAGGTGAGTTCTCAGCGAAAAATTAGGAAAATGTTAGAACAACAGTATGGTGATCAAGTGGTATAGCTGAGAACTAACAAACTACCAAAAGGACTTGTCACTTTGGAGTCCATCTTTAATCCTAATGATCAATTTAGGAAGGAGAAAGCAAACATCCAGGTCAAGCTAGAAGATTCAGTGCCCATCTCAGTGGGAGAAGGAAAATCACTTCAAATTGGTAAAGTGGTAACCAAGCAAGAGAGGTATGAGTTCATGCAACTTTGCCAAGAGTTCCCGGATATATTTTCTTGGAGCTATGAAGACTTGAGAGGTTTCAATCCCAAGCTAGCTCAACACACAATTGAGTTAGATCCAAGTGCTAAACCCATTAGGCAAAAACAAAGGCCGATTAATCCAGACGTTGAGCCTCTCATGAAGAGGGAATTGAATATGTTAATAGAGGAAAGTATCATATTTCCCATCAAGCATTCTAGCTGGGTAGCAAACTTGGTTCCAGTTAGAAAGAAGAGTGGAGAAATTATATTGTGTGTAGACTTTAGAGATTTGAATAGAGCATCCATCAAGGATCATTACCCACTTCCTTCTATGCAGAAGATTTTGCAAGTTGTTGCTGGCTCTGAGAAATTTTCATTGCTAGATGGTTATTCAGGGTATAATCAAATCATGGTAAAGGAGGATGATCATTTCAAAACATCCTTCACCACAAATGGGGAACCTGTGCATTTAGGAAAATGCCCTTTGGGCTGTCTAACGCCGGAGCTACCTTCCAAAGGGCAATGGATATGGGCATTTAAGGGATTGATCAACAAAGTAGTGCGTATACACCTAGATGATATTAATGTATTTTCTAAAAGTGCAGTAGATCATCTCTTTCATTGGAGACAAGTGTTCCAAAGATGTAGAAAAATTGGGGTATCCTTGAATCCCAAAAAATGTATTTTTCTAGCTCATGAGGGAAAGCTCCTAGGCCACATTGTTTCCAAAGAGGGATTAGCAATTGATCCAGAGAGGGTTGAAGCAATTAAAGCATTGCCATTACCAAGTCACAAGAAGGCCCGTCGAAGTTTCTTGGGAAGAATCAATTTTGTTCGAAGGTTTGTTCCAGGCTTGGCAGCCCTTGTCAAGCCAATAACTATGATGTTGAAGAAAAGTATGGCTTACAAATGGGTAGCTGAAGGTAAGTCAAGTTTTGAGCAATCAAAGAGGCTATCTCACAAGCTCCAACTCTCATTAACCCAAATTTCTCTAAGGACTTTATCCTTTATGCATTTGGAGGTGATGATATAATTTCTGCAATTTTAGTACAGTAGAACAAAGAAAATTCAAAGCAGCCAATTGCCTTCTTTAGCCAAAGCTTGGAGGAATATGAGGTGAGGTATTCTTTCATTGAGAAGCATTTTCTTGCAATGATTAGGATCTTGAATACATTTAAGCATTTAGTTTCAAACAACAAGTTTCAACTATTGGTTTCTCATGTGGGAGTTAAGGACTTCCTCCTAAACAAAGACCTAAATGAAAAATGTGTAGGGTGGATTACTCGTGTCATGGAGTATGACATTGAGATCAAAGTCACCAAGCTGGTCCAAGGAAAGGGATTGTGTGAGCTACTGATCTTAAGCAAATCAATGGAAGCAAGAAATGGGAAGGGGGTTGTTTTGGCATTGCAAGACAACCAAGAATAAAGAGGTGTTCAAGAAGAGAATGGTGGTATGCTTACCCCTTGCTGGACCCAAGACATAATTCACTTCTTACAAATAGGCCTATTCCCTCTAAAGATGAACAAAACCAAGAGAAGAAACTTCAGATTGCAGGTTATCCCATATGCACTTGTTGATGGTGTCTTGTTCAAAAAGGATATAAATGGAGTGCTGCTGAGATGCATTGGGACAAATCAAATTAATAGAATGTTAGAAGAGTTACATGGTGGATCAGCTAGGGGTCATTTTTCTCCAAGAGTGAAAGCCCTCAATATTATGAAGGCTAGCTATTATTGGCCTAGGGTGTTTAGTGATTGTTATGCCTGGATCAAGAGGTACAAAAATTGTGCATTCTTCACAGGCAAGGAAAGATTAATAGCCCTTCCATTGCACTCAATTTCAATTGATCAGCTATTCATGCAAGGGGGTTTAGACTTCATTGGAGTCATTAACCCAAACTCAAGCCAGGGACACAAATGGATTCTAACAACAACAGACTACTTCACCAAATGGACTGAGGTGGTGGCACTCAAAGAAGCAAATGAATCTAGCATTCTATACTTCTATGAGGGGATCAATTAACTTTGATCCTATGAATGCCAATGCATTATCAGATATTAAAGATCATCAAGAGGAATCTTGATGAAAATCAGAGGACTTGACATACTAGACTGAAATCCGCCTTATGGGCTAATAAGATAACTCCCAAGAGATCCACGGGTAACTCTCCATTCAGAATTGTTTATGGAAGAGAGGAAATCTTGCCTATGTCACTTGAGTTGCCAATGTTGGAACTCATGAAGCAATTGGAATTGTTGGAGTTTGGACCCATGGAGGTTAGATATGTAGAATTGATGGAGCTCTAAGAAATTAGAGAGCATGCAGCCTAAACAATGGAGAATGACCAAGCCTAGATCAAGATAACCTTTAATAGGAAAGCTAAGGATAGAACCTTCCAAGTTGGAGATTTAGTGTTGAAATGAGATTCAGACCGAGCAAATCTAGGAAGGAATTCAAATTTTGATGCCATTTGGAGTGGCCCCTACATGGTCACAAAATGTAAGAACAACAATGCCTTCCAATTTTCTACATTGGATGGTGAGGAACTGCAGATTCCAGTTAATGGAATCCATCTAAAGTATTGCTACTAGAAGGGAACTCCTCACCTTGTACATTTTAGCTTAGATTTCCATTCCTTCAAGTTCTTGTGTACATTGTTTTATTGTAGCTTAATTATACATTTCCCTAAGTGCTTTAGCACAAGCTTTGCCATCCCAAGGATCCATCTTTGTAGGCCATGTTCCAGATCAAGTGATGTTCTACTCTTACAATATTCTTGTCAAAAAATTTCTAATGAGTTGGGAGTACCAAGCAATAAATTTGATGAATCCATGCCCAATGGGTTGTTTCAGGAAACTAGTAACTTCATCCATCAGCTAGATGACCCCTCTGAGTCGCCAAAATTATTATAAAAAATAAGCCCCTTGCTCATTTTTGGCTAACTTCCTTTCATTCCTTCCTTCCTTGTGCCTCAGTCAAATTTTTCCATCTTTCAGGCACTCAAATTTTTTTAGAAATGACTTCATTAGATAGAGAATTTCCTCACCTTTCCAGAAAGGTAAAATTTTCCTTCTAACTTTTTGTATTTCTCAAGTTATGGTTCGACGAAGTTTTTGATGGAAATTTTCCCTGGGAAGGCCCGCATCCAATAGGAATGTGCCACATGGCGGTGGAATTGTGGGTCAGTAGAGGTAATTTGAAATTTTTTCCAAGGAAGCGGCGGGGGCGTAAAGGAAAAAAAATTCACCCGCGGGCCTGTAGAGAAAGAAGTGGCTTGAGGTCCGTGCGAATAAAAGGCCAACACATGTGCATAAGGCCGGCGGGAATCGGAGCAGCGGAGAATATTTTGGCTTTTTTCCAAAATAGCAAATGGTGTGAAGGAAAATTTCAACCTATGAGACCACTGAAGAGAAGGGAAAGAAAATTGATTTCGGCCCACGCCCAATGAGGAAGCGCCACGTAGTAGTAGAAATCGGACCGGCAGGGGTAAGTTGATGAAATTTTTAAAATGGCAAAAAGGAAAATCTTAACTTGCAAGCCCGCCAAAGAGAAACACAAGGAATGGTTTGAGACCACAGCGAATCAGGTGGCGCCACATGTTTTGTTCTTGGCAGAAGTCGGAGGTGCGGGGGAAATTTAACATTTTTTCCAAAGTGCGGCAAATCGTGTAATAAAAATCTGCCCCCGAAGGCCCACACCAATCAAAACGTGCCACGTGTCCATGTGGCCAGCATAAGTCAAAGTGGTCAGGGTGTAAAGGAAACTTTTGGAGTGTGCCCCGCGGGCCAATAACAAGATGACACGTGGTAGTGGAGTAGCGGCGCAGCGGAGCCATTTTGGAAATTTTTCCAAAATTAAAAAATGGCGTAAAATGTCCGTTTAAACCCACGAGCCAGTCAAAATGCGCCACGTGGCATTGGAGCAGTGGGGGGTGGAGATTTTTGGGGAATTTTTTCCCAAATTCAAAAAAGGGGAAAAATTTTAGGTTTCGGCTCACCGACCTGATTTTTGCCCTTGTTTTTCCCTAAATCTTCAAAGGGCGATATCCTTTGATCCAGAGCTCGGTTTTCCTTGATTTTGGTGTCATTGTAAAAATATTGAAGTCCTCTACATGATGAAATCTTCAATTTTGTTTTTTGATGGAGTTTGGTGAGAGAAAAATTAAAAAATGCCTTTGGCATGGGGAAAATATTAGAACGATGTTTCAACCATCATTTTTAATGCAATATGGCTTCCATTCTTCTCCAGCATGGTCGAAAATCTTGGGGAATGAAATTTTAAGGGTACCCATGGTATTTTGATGAATTTGGTCAGTGGTTGAAGCATTCATTTAATTTTTCCCATGTTTCTCCCTCCTGGCTCAGGTTTTCATTGTTAAAAGCCAGATTTGGCTCATTTTGTAAGGGTTGGACATTTTTTATGATCTGCAGGCTCCTTCCTTCACCATGGCAAGTGATTTTGTGGGATATCAGACCTCTTTTAAAACTACAACATGTTTTCTACCTCCTTGTTGTTGTAATGCATTTTATTCAAAAAGTTGAAATGACAATTCAAGCTCTGTGAATGAATTTTCAATCCTTTTTTGTGTTGTTTTCTCTATCTTGATCCTTCATTACAATTTTAGCAATTTGTGCATGATTTGTGTTGTATTTTTATAATATTTTTCAATTTTTGGAACTATATGTCCACCACTCCTTTGGTGTATCACCTTGTAAGTTTTAGTTTTATCTTCTTTCCTTCTATCCTTGTCTCCTTGGAAAAATTAGAGTAGATTTTGAGTTTAAACCTCTGTAAATTTAATGCATACATCTGATTAGAGGAGTAGAGGAACCAGTCTTTAATCTAGAGTTTATTTTTCTAATTTTGCAAGTCCCACACTTGGGGAAAAGATTCAATGTTGTGCAATCACACTAGATGCCCATTATCAAACTAGAAATCTTAGAAAACATGTAGGGGTACTGCTGATTTGCACTAACAGTTACTAACACTAGAAGGAAACCACATACTCTGGATAAATTTGGGCCATGTCATTTCTAAAATATGGGTTCACGATAAGGTTGGTAAACATGACGACTATGATGGTAAACTCCAACTAGGGGTTTTATTTACCTAAACTAGGAGGTTCCATCAAGTGCAGAGTTTAAGTTCATTCTATAGTTTCCAATGTATTCTATGGTATAAGTATCACGTAAGAAGACATTTTATGTTTCGATATTATATAAGGGTTGAGTGTTTCGATTATATCTCTTTATTATGTTTACAAGGTAAGAATACAACCCAATAATTAATTAATCATTTATTGAAAAATGAAAAAAAAGCACTAGTATATATTAACTTCAAATTCATTTACTATATATCTATCAAACCCTTTTTCCATACACAACTATGAATCAAATTGAACCTCTGATTAAATGCACATTTCCTAAGATATCTCTACAACTATCATCTCATACATATTAACAAATTTCAAATATAACTTTTCTGTAACAAGATACTACATTATACATTTATTCATTTTACAATGACCTATATAAATTACAATAATAATTAATGAATTACATATCACCGTTTTGCCATCTTTCTTGCATCCTGCAAAACCATGTGAGAATGAACTCAGCGATAAATCACTAGCATGACATCCATCCTAATCTAACATAATTGACATTTTTTTAGTTTTCCATTCACATATAATAATAATTACAATTTGCAATCGAAAGAAGAGGTTTAGAGACATGTATTCATTACATTTCATTTCACTTCATTTCATAATCCAAGGAGAGAGAAGGAGAAAGGAAGACAGAGAATCACAATTTTGTCAAAAAATTTATTTCACACAAGTTACACTATGGAGTTTTCGAACAATTATTTACATGTGTCAAAATTTTCCACGGTGGTTTGGCAACGACGAGGGTCCCACAATTTATTTTTACGTTTTCATGTTAGCTACAAAATTTTTGAAATTAGGCTCAGAGGCTAAGAAACAACTTTCAAATCTTGTCTTCTGATGAGTAAACACACCACGGTTAAATTTATACGAGTTTGTTAATATAAAAAGAGTCCATAGGAACTAACAGAATTTAGAACTGGTAAATAGTTTACTATTGGGGACTAGTTTTTTGAGGCATTTAGTCGTAATTACCCTAGTTGTAAATGATCAAAAGTTATCTCAAGGGCTCAAAAAACCACGTCCAAAACTAACAATCGATGGATGAACGTGCCACAATAAATTTCCTATGATTTCTACCATATATGGAGAATTCATCAGAGTCATCAGAACTGAAAACTATGATAGGGTTTACAAACAACAACATGATTTTTGAAGCCACCAGTCCTAATTGGTCCAGTTTAACCTAGTCAAACGTTAACTAGAGGCCTACAAAATGGATTTTCTAAAATATACAGAAAGACTGTTTTTCCCTAAACTGAATGTTCCATGAAATTGTCTAGTGAAAACAATAGAGGTTTGCAAAGATGGATAAGCATTTTGCTATCTAGAATTCAAATGGTAGTTCGAAACAAATTCCAACTTTATAGTATTAATAGGTGCTTAAAACTACAAAATGGTGGAACATTGCTCCTAGTAGGGCATCAAAAATATCACACATGTTTATTCGTTGTCAAACCAAAGGTTAAGGTGAATTCTCACATAACAAGGTACAAAAATGAATCTTAAAATACCATTTTTGGAGTTACAAAGGGTACTCAACGAGTCTCTGAAATAAGCACAATTATCTATTTAAACATAGAGATGGTCAACATTTTTTTTTAGGGAAGTAAATTTCATCTTATTGATAAAACAATATAGTAGTGATGTAGTTGGGTAGGAATTTTTTTAAATCTTCTCAAAATGGGGGCTGAAGTTCATGGTTTAAGACAAAATGGTTATTTTAATTTCATGAGTTACGATACGACATTATATTGTTTTGAAACAAGTTAATATAAAACAATTAAATGTATTATAACCCTAATATTTTAAAAATTATATTTAAGTTGTAAATGAAAAAATAAATTACGAGAGTTATGAAAGATAAGGAGAGATGAGCTATGGCTGGAGGAACAAAGTCGGTTGAAGTTCTTGGGATTCGGTTCAGCATCTCACTAAGGCCTTTCGTCAAACAGTCGCTGGTATGAGCATAGGTCCATTATTTCTTTTTTAAACAAGGGTGTAGTTAGAGGAGATGGCTTAACAATTGTAAACTTCATTTGTTTAGAAGCTTCAAGTTCCCTTTTTAATAAACCAGTTTTTGCAACATCTTACAATTTTCATCCACACTCAATTGTCTTTAAGGAATTTGAAACCAAACAACATCGAACATTCGTGCCCCTGCAATAGTTATTCTATGTCCACACTCATCTCCATCACCTCCAAACTTACACAGGATGTAATCTTACATGTTTGGCGGGTATACTCCATGATGATGACATCTGGCGAGGCATTTCTTTGAACAACTATAAAGTGCCCTCAAGGACATTGTTTTGTTAGAAACTTGCAAACATAACATTACACGAAACCACATTTTTTGAGGTATTGGATTCACTAGATTATGTTCCTGGTTAAAATGCTTAGAAGAAATGACATTTTTGCAGACGATCAGGGGTGTCTTTATCATGGATAGCCAATGCCTTCGCAAACATTTTTTTCTACTCATCACTCCACTGCACAAAGGTTCTCCACCTTTCCACCATATTTCTCTATCTTAACACAAAATCCTCCTTCTCCTGCACAATCCCTGCATTCTACGTTGCAACCGAAATAAGTATCAAAATTTCTCCATTCCTGAGACTTTCATGCAGAAATCCAACTAAGAGAAAAATTTGGGGTTGCATTAACAAGTGTAGTCATAAATCCCATCGATGAGAAATGGGTGTGAATAATAGGAAAAAACATTATAAGACTAGACACCTAACAAGAATTTGGAAAAGAAAATGGGATGAAAAAGACCCTTGTAGAAAAGTTGTTTCTTCCCAAATTAAAAGAAAATGGGATGAAAAAGACCCCCAAGGTACTGCACCTGTAACATCTGCCTAAATACCTTTCCATCCTTCATCACGTCTCCACTTTCTCACCTAACCCAACCTGCACCATGCTTCCTTCCTTGAAAACCAAACCCAGGTCCCTTCACATGCCTTCACATGGGGGATCACCTACTCCATTCCCATCTCCATTAAAATTAACTCTTACCTAAAACCAATGAAACAATTCAGTCTAACTTTTATTTTCTTTTATTTTTCGTTACTATTATATTTTTAAAAAAATGGTTAGCACTACACAATAAGTGTTATGTAATGTAAATGCTTTCATTTTAGTGAATGGTAAATATTATATTTCTATATTACACAATTGTTCGTATACATATGTGAAGGCATGTAGAGTTGTACATTGTTTGAATAATGTTATTTTTGGGGTGTGTTTATAATAGTCTGAATAGAATTTCTCCCTGATGATTTTATGGGTATCCTCGACAACAATTGTTACATGCTGTAGTATTTGTTGTGTTTGCTCTCATTTTTTTTAGGTTAGCGGCATTGTAACAATTATATCTTCGGCTATAGGTGTGCCTCTTTTGCATTGGTCTACTACACTGTTAGATAACAAGTGTTGTATGTAATTGTTTTCATTGTCAATTTATGTAGCTATATTTTAGAAGTTTTCTGCCATATCTAGGGTACCTACATATGGGTTGGAAAAGAATTTTATGTTAGAAACACATGGTCAGGAAGATCATAATTGTGCATTCTATAATGAAGTATTTTTATTCCTTAGGTAACTATATGTAGCATGCGTGGGAGATACGCACAATAATATAAGGTTTTGTGGTTGTACATACATTTGGATTTCATGGTGGAATATGGAGAACGTAGAATCCATATACATGGTGGTCAAGTGTGGGTTTCTAATGATGTTGTGATTTCTCCATGTATGTAAAATTCCATGTGATGTAAGACATTGGGTAGGCATGAATTTATGTAGAGAAACCTTTATGTACTTAGGTGTGTACTCACTTTTGTTTCCTACATTAAACTACACTAATGAAAACTTGTACATGGCCACTAAACCAAAGGATGATTTTAATAGAGTTGCATTTGTGGGCCATAACATGTCTTTCGAAAACCATACCTTAGCACTAGAATAGAAAGAGATAATGTGGACTCATCGTGTCGTGAAGCATATACATTCAGATAAATCCATTTTATCTCAACATCATGTAGGTTTTACCCCATTTTAGTTATTGGCTACCTTTAAGATGTAAAGTTTGCAAAATAGGTTTCCCATTTCACTCGATCATATTTTTGTTTCAAAAATTTATTTTTCATTTAAAAAGTAAATAGAGATGGAATGTCAAAAAAACCTAGTGTAGTAAGGTGGATGAATGGTAAAACACCTCTCAATTTGTCGTTAACAATATGGGGCTTTAGTCTTTGAGGATTGGATGAATCCTAGAAGTGTGCTGGCAAGCACAAATGCTCAGCCTATTGACATGGGATTTTCCTTTTGTAAACATATTTATGCTGCACATGCTTTGATTTGAGATCCATATTCTTAAAAACAACACTGGAAGTTTCTATGTCTAGGGATTTGTAATTTTTCATTCCTTATGTTAGGGTTTCAGTGATTCTCTAAAGCCATATGCTATCCCACTTGTGGAACGTCTTAATGCTTTAAGCATCATGAATTATATATAAATTGTATAAAAATAAAAAGGAAATTAGGCGGAATGGACTACTTATTTTTTAACATGATTAGAACATAAAAAGGGTCATCATAATTTCATTCGATCAATGTACGACAATGGTAGTCAACATTGGGTATTTCATAAAATCTCATAAACATGTGTTTCAAAATTAGACTGGTTGATCTTGAATACCCTTCTAGCTTGACGTCATATTGTGTAGCTATTGTTCCCAACTAATGTTGCATGTAATTTCTTGTGAACTTGCATGTAGATGCCAATATGGAATCAAGATTTTGTATTTATAACATGTGTACCAGCTTGCCTCAGATGATGCTTCTGAGTTAACACAATGGATTAAGATTCATGGAAACCATCTGCCACCTAGAGATTACCCTAAGAGTGTTTTTTCCACCATGCACATTTGTCAGCCATTACTTCCTCAAGTAATGCATGGCTAGTACCTAATGATAGCCAAGGCTTGAATGTGTTGCATACGGGACCTAGATGGAGGTTGTGAAAGAAATGGTGAATTTTGGCATGGGGTTATCCTGAATCTCCATTCAATGGTGACCATATAGAGTTAATGGAATTTTTTTGTAATAAAAATTGTCTCCCTATTTCCCTAAAATTTGTGAAATAGATATTTGAACTAGTGACCTCCATAAATAATCAGGCATGGAGGTTTTGGACCATTCCATGTATTTATTTGGGTGATAATTGTTTGATTTTTTATAAATAAATGATGCCCCGAGTTGATCACTGCATGAGGGATATTGTAGAACATTTGAGAATAGAACTCTTATCAGTTCGTCATGAATCATGTTTTTGCTTTGATTCAACTCTAATATATTGAGGGTGTTATAATGGTGAGCATCCCAACCCTTAGGAAAATTTGAAAACTAAGCATAAATTCTCTTATCTATTTAGGTGCTCGAGATTTCCGCACCACACTTTTTGGTTCATGGATGTTCACCTTTGTAGCTCACCATGCTTCATGTATCTGGAGCCCAAATTTTAATTATGTTAAATTTATATACCCCAGCAAATATAGAATGGTGAAATCTGTGTTTTATCGTAAAAGGTTTCATGAAATGTTAAACTCAAAAAATTGGAGCCTTAAATTAATTTGTTTAAAATTCGTGGATTACCAATATTCACTAGCACTCATTTCTTCCTAGGCATGGTTCATCTCTCCTTATCTTTCATAATTCCTACTTTAGTTTTTTTCATTTGCAACAAAATATAATTTGTAAAACCTTAGGATTATCATACGTTTAAGTTTTTTATATTAACTTGTTTGCAAAAAAATAGAATTTCATATCCTAACTCAATGCAATAAAAAAGCCATTTGTAGTCAACCATGAACATAAACCCTCATTTTGCAGGTGATTTAGCAATATTCCTGGACCAGAAATGATTACTACAGTACCCATTTTTATTTGTTTAAGTTGACTTCTCGGTAAATATGTTGACCAGTCTGATGTCCTTGTTTACAAAAGATAAATGTGATTTTCGGAGACTATGCAAAGCTAACATTCAATGATAACTCTGGAAAGGTGATGCCAATTCCTTAGTGTACCTTGTTTTGTGAGGGGTCACTTTAACTCTTGGGATCGACCAAAATGATCATTTCTTATCTTTTTGTACGCCATTTTAGGAGCCCTATTACACCGTTTTCCAGTTGTAAGAAGATGCTTAAATTCACTTCTATAAAACATTTCTTTGATTGTTAATTCATTTGACACCCTAGAAATTCAAAATGCTTATCCGCCTTCACAACCTATAGATATTTTTACTAGATATAAGGTGGTAAGAACCTTCGTTATCTCTGAGAAAATCACACTCTATGGTTAGTTTGCAAAATTTTGTAGGCCTTGAGTCACAGTTTGACTAGGTCAATAACATGGTACTATCTCTAAGTTGTTACTTGCTACTTGAGATGGCTCCAGAAAACCCGCTTGCTCATTAACTGACTTGCCCATTTACTCATGTTATCTATCCCAACTCTGAAATTTCCATATATACCAAGGAGACTTGCATAGGAAATTTCTTGTTACAGTGGTGTTAATCCATCGAATGGTAGTTTTGGATGTTGTAAAGTGATCCCTCGAGCTAACTTTTGATCAGTTTCCACAACTAGGTGCATTACGACAATATGGCATGTGGAAAATGATAGCCGCCAATCATAAATAGAAATTTTCCAGTTCTGAATTGAAAGGGAAGTTCTTGTGAATTCTCAGTGTATACAGAGGACACGATATATCCAAAACTTACATCATGGTGTGTTTTCTCATAAGATGCACACATTTGAAAGTGGTATTCTAAGCCTAAGAGTCCTAGATCAAACGTCTTCGTAACTAAGGAAAAGTAAAAAAGAAATTTGTAGACCCACATTAGGTTCACCAAAGCAACATGGAAACTTTTGACACTTGTAAATAATTCCCTTTTAAATCTATCATGTGACACTGTTTTATGAAATTGAACTTTTGGAAAGAGAGTGTTTCTCTCTCTTCCCTATGTCTTTCTCTCTCATTGGTTAGTAAATGAATTGAAATGAAATAAAAATGTGTCTCTAACCCTCTCCTTTTGAATGGAAATTATTATTATTATGTAAATGGAAACCAAAAATGTTAATTATGCTAGATCTAGGTGTATTCCATGTCAGTGATTTATCGGCTAATTTCATGCTCACATGGTTTTGAAGGATGCAAGCAAGATGGTGAAAAGGTTTGGTGTAATTCATTATTTATTATTGTAATTTATATATTTTATTGGAAAATGTATATATTTTTAATGTAATTGCAATGTAACATAAAATTTTGTATTTTAAATTTTGTAATATGCATGAGATGCTAGTTTTAGGAATTCCTTGGGAAATGTGCATTTAATCATAGGTGCCATTTTGATATAGATTTCTATATGTTAAAAAAAGAAAAGGGGTTGGATATGTATGTTAATTGAAATTGAATTTATTATTTTATAGTGCAGTCTCGTTGTGAAATTTATGATGGATCTATAGAGTGTTATGTTATTTAAATAAAAAATATAGAAAAGAAACATTAAATATAATAGTCACCCTTAGCTTAAAACTAGTGCATATCTACCATTATCGCATGACCTTCTTAGCAAAGAAGAAATTTAAACTGTAAAATTAACTTAAACTTTTGCACTCAATGGAACCTTCTAGTTTAAGTAAATAAGAGCCCAATTTTGAGTTGTTGTCATAGCTGGTATGTTTAGTGGAATTCTCATGAACCCAAAGGTTAGGAAAGACATGGTCAAACTTTATCTGGAGTATGTGATACTCTTACAATATTGATTATGGTGTGTGTGGTAAGGAGAATGTGTTTGTGTAAGGTAAAACTTACGTGTTAGGTGGAAAACATTGCTAACTACTCTTGAAAGGCACCTTTAGTAGTTGGGATTACGAATGAAGTTAATATTTAAGACTTATTGTACTCTCCCTCTAATTTTAGCCACATTAGTTTGCAAAATGCTATCTTCCTAAGAGATAATTAGTCCCCACAACTAAATTTTTTGGTACTACACCTAATAAATTTATTCAGTAGATCATTTATATAACTTAATAGTAATTGTTCAAAACAACGACTATGTGTTGTGACCTTACCATAGATGGAGTATGTAGAACTAACACCTCCTTAGTATCCTAGTGGACTACCAAGTTTTTCGATGTTATATCTAGAAATTAAATTCATGAATGAATGAATTCCTTGTGGGATAAAGATGACACAAATGGAGCTAGTGAAATAGTTGTGCTATGACTTAAACTGTTGTTAATGATCTCTTTAGTTCCTCATAAAATAAATGTGTTACCTTGGTTACTAAAAACATAACACCTTGGTCTTTCGGGAAGGTTGTTTAGCATAAATATGTCCTCTACCCTTAAATTCATATATAGTTGGGTTGTAGATCCTTAGGTGCAATTGGAATTAAACCAAACCTTTGTTGATTAAGGGGTTAACATGTGGGTGGGAATTGTACATATCTCTTAGCAAATGAAATTGTATTTAAAATATGTTGACTTAAGAGAAGTGTTGAAACTATAAATTTGGTCTCGTAACCCCATGTGCATAGTTGACCTTTGAACCCTAGTGACAGGCCTAAAACCAAACAAAGGAACTCAGTGACACTCTTATGATTGATCTCATGGTGGGATTAAAATGACACAAGTGGATGTCTTAGTTGCAGCATGCGTTTAACACTGTTGTGTATAAGAGAAAAGAAAAGGGATGTCTCGTGCTAGGTTACACTCATTTTAGTAACAAATCCATTGGTGAAAATTATGTGTTGTTTTGTTTACAATTGTTATAAAACAATGCTAATAGTGAGACCATAGTGCGATGTAAGAGTAAAGCATATAAAATTAAAAGGAGATTTGAGGTTAGGAATAATGTCACTCTTGTAGTCCTTATAACTCAATTAAACATTTCCATGTGATAGAAAGAATATGAATTTCCCTTGGTGAGATCAAACTTCGAGAAAACAAAAGATATATATATATATATATATATAATATATAATATATATATATATATATATATATATATCTAAATAAAATTTCTTGATGTGGAAATGTTGAATGGATTCAACAAGTTATTGAACTATATTAACTATGGTAGTGAAATAAATATACCGTCATCGAAGAATGTTTATGGGAAAAAGGTATCTTGAATCTAAACCTCCCTTAAATCTGAAGAATTGTTCCTTGACATCACGTCAGATTCACTTATGTAGTAAGGGTAACATTTAAACATTAAATCAATGCTTGAGAAGCATAAGCTTAACATAAGAATGAGAGAATTAGGAACTTTGTATGCAATTTAAAATATGGAAAATAAATATGTAAGTTATGGATATTTTTGTAAGGGATAAAGAACCAACTTAAATGGTTGAACTGTAAGTTGAATGTGAAAATAATTTAAGAATCTATAGGTGAAAAAAAAGGAGATAAGATAACATTATCCTTGCATAATAATGTTCTTGGAATGTTAATCGTAACTAAGTTGTAATCATGGTAATGATGTGTTGTGGGTTTTCCCATCCTTGGGTCCCTTTCTTGTGGTTAGCTCATTCCTAGCATTCGTTCATTGGGGAAAGTGGGGCATTGATATGTATATGGTTTTTTCAGGTGTTTATGTGAGTTGATGAGTTATGTAAGCATCTTATGTGTTGTTGAGTTTCTCTACTTGGAGCCCTTGTGGTGTTGTGTAGTGAGAAATGTAAGTCAAAAAAAATATTCTGGTATTTTTATTGTTGTATTTGTGTGTGTAAAATGTGGGCATTACATTTGGTATCATATCAGAGGTTCATTCTCTCAAACCTCTAGGATAGATTGGAGTTGTGATGGTTTTGAATGATGGTTATGGAGATTGGAAGAGTAATGTGATATATGTTTTTATCTGACCATTGTTGTAATTGTGATATTATGAACGCACATGTGGTGCATGTCGCTTAGTGCATGTTTTTTTATCATGTTGATGTGCTTGTGATGAGAGTATTCTCTCTCCTTTTTGTGGATTCAATGAGGAGTCTACGTGTGATGTGTTGCCTTTGTATGTGTGAGAAGAATGCTTTTATGGATGGCGGTGTGTTAGAGCATATTATCATTTTGTGATATGTAGTTGTGTTGATGCGTGTATGACAAAGATTGGTGTATAGTGGATTTGATTATATCGTAATGTCACCATTGTGTAGTGACAATTTGTGTTGCCATGTTACATTGCAATTGATTCTATGTTGTAATGTTATTCACCATTTTCATCGTGCATATAATTTGTGTAATATGAGATTACTCATGTACTGAATTAGGGGCATATGGGGATTGTATGACCCCTATTGTACAATGATTTCACATTGGATACAATATGTGGTAATGTGATGTATTGCAACTTGTGAAAGTAATGATTGTGTTATACCTTGTACATATACCATGTGTAAGACTTTATGGTTAATGTTTTTGAATCACCATTGTGTTAGTGATGTAGTTATGTGTTATGTTCTAAACCTTACACTAACTGACCCTAAGGGAAATCGCTAAAAGGTGTATGTTTGGAGTGAGGAAATGTGTACCATTAGCCAGTCACTTGAGCTGAGTATGAGATACGAAGTGCAGTCTTACATAGATTGAAACTCCACTTTTGTTCATTTTGTATGTATGACACTCACTCAACATGTGTCTTGTATATTGTGTTTCGTAGACACCTTAGGCTCAATAGATGATGACATGTACTCTTTTATATCTCCCTATATGGTTATCATGTGGATTTAACCTAAGTGTAGTTACGACTATGTTGAACCTTGTGGAAGCGGAAAAGGGAAGATTTAGACAGAGATGATGACAATCATATTATTTGATATGATATTTTACGAGGTGAGGTTTAATTTCCAAGTTCCATCAACTCGTTGAGTACTCATTTGGTGTTTGTATAAAGCCACATAGTTATCATGATGTGTGATTTCTATATACACATTTTATTCAGAAATAGAACATTTTATCTTTTCTTGCAAGAACCATCAGTTTTCTTGATTGACGTGTTCTTATATTTTTTACATTTATTTAGTTGTTGCACTAACATGCGGATTTTACACTAACTATGAATATTTGGCCATTTTATTTACTTAGTTTTAAATTTTCTTTTCATGTTTAAAATTTTTATAGCCTATCCCAAGGCTTGGAATTTTTCCACTTGGTGTTTCAAACAGATTGTTATGTTAGTTTTAATGTTGTAATGTGTTGGAATAGGGTCATGGGATTCACCATAGAGTGGCTAAAACTATGGATCATATTCTTTGTATGGGGGTACGCCCCAATGAGTTATAGATAACTAGCAGGTTTTTGAACCAACAAGTTATTATGTCACTTGGGTTAGGGGTGTCTGGACTCTATGCGCCTAAGGCCATAGGGTGACCGACCTCTTTGAGGGAGGCATAAGAGACTTGAGGGAGGCATAAGAGAATTGAGGGAGACATAAGAGACATGAGGGAGGAATAAGAGACTTGCAGGGAGGCATAAGAGACTTGACGCAAACATAAGAGACTTGTGTGTGTGTGATTAGTACACTTAGAGGTTCTTGTTTTTTGTGACGCTTTGGGAGGCATATGTAGTTGTATTGTAATGCTTTGCAAGGTATAGGGAGTTGTTTTGTGATGCTTCGAGAGGTATAGGGAGTTTTTTTGTGATGCTTTTGAAGGTATTTGGAGTTGTTTTTGTGATGCCTTGGGAGGTATATGGAGTTGTTTTGTGATTTTTTTTGAGGTATATGGTGTTGGTATTATGAGTATGTGCACTCTATGGAGGTTTGACGTTGCCCTTAGTTTTAATGTACTATTAAATGTTTTCTTCATTGTGTCAGTTCAGTCATGGTTTTTGGGTCATATCATACTATTTATATATGTATCAGTGTCATGATTCACTATTTGTTAGTCACTTGTGTGTGTTGGATCTATGCCAGTGAAATTGTTGGAAATTATTGGTTAACTGAACTACTTGTTTGTCTTTCCATGGTGGAATTAAAGGTCTTGTAATGTGATACATTCGTGGAAGTATGTAGAAAGATGTCTCATGGTTCGTTTGTGTTGTGTTAAATTTTGTGTTGCATCTTGAGGCCAATTATTGTTGGGCACGCACGAATATAAGACAATTAAAAATTATAAACAATGAATATTAAGATCTTGAGATAAGAAATATGGTAAAGGAAGACTAACTAAGTAGTAAAGTAAAAGGTAATTAGAACTTCCAATCTTCACAGAACATTAAAATTTAAGATATTGACACAATTAGTTTGCTTCCTTATGGTCGCATTGTACCGAATATTTGTCTTGTAAAACAACAAGTGTCAATTTCGACTTTCTTACATATGTATCCTTCATTCTTTGGTGTTGTTACTCATCAAGTATGATGATATTACAAGGGGAGAAATGTGGTGCTGAAATAAAAAATTAAAAAATAAATAAATAAACACTAGCGAGTGTATGAATGGTAGTCTCTGTCAGTATGGCGTGGGAAAGTGGTTGAGTTAGTGGGTTTGGTAGAGGCATGTATATGTGTGCTGGAAAGCACATGGGCTTTCTCCCGAACTATCAACCTTTCATTTTCCTTACACAAAAATACAAAAACTTTATTTGAGATCCATAGGCAAAAAACATGTTAGAACCCTGGTCAACATTGTAATTTAGTAGTATTGGATATTTTCAATGATGGAAGATATGTATGCAATTTTGAAAGCATGATTTTGGCATATGAACTGTTTGAATGCACATATGAAAGAAATGTGGTGGCATGGACTGCAACGATAGCAATATTTATACAAAATGGGTTTGTTGAAAAGGCTTAGAAATGTTCAATCAAAGGCAATCGAGAAATGTAATCTAGAGTGCAAAAAAAAAAATCCTTTGACAACACCCTCCTAGCGTCTTTCAAAATGAAAGCTCTTGTTTAAAGTCTTGTTGAACCATTTATTCGACCATGGATGCCACTATAGATCTCCATTTTATATTTATTATTATTTTTTGTCTTGGTTTAGATATGCTTCTGGTTCTATGGATCTGATCTATGCACTTGCAATTTGGGATGACTTTGTGTTTATTTCTTTTTGCACCATTCTCGGCCATTATTTCCATGTATTTTGAGTTTGATTTCCCAAGGCTTGGCTATGTTGCATAGTGTACCTTGTTGGGTTAGAAAATTCATGTATTGGGGTTTCATTTCTTATTGACCATATAGATTTCAAGCATTTATTAATAGCTCAAATATAATAATTAGGGTTTGGATTCTTTTGTTCAGCCTACTCCTGTAGAAGATTGGTCATGCTTCTTTTGGAATTCAATGTATTCATTTGGGTACTCATTGTTTGACTGTGCTAATGGTTTTGGAAGGGGTGAGTTTCTCACTAAAAGATAATTGTAACAATTTTTCCTCCTGGGTTCGTCCTGTTATGTTTGTGCTTTGATTCAACTCAAATATGCTAAGGTTTTTCTCATTGATCATCCCAACACTTAGAAAAATATGATCGAGCTAATATAACTTGGCATGCTGGAGAGGTGATCGAGATTTCCATATAACACTTGTTGAGCCATGTGTTCACCTTTGTGGCTCACTGTTTCATAATCTCGAGCCGACCTGAATTATTAACTGAAATCAAGCAAAGGAAAAATGGTGGATTTGTGGATGCTCCCAAACTATTTGACGAAATGTTAAAAGAGAGTTAGAGCCTTATGAAGTGCAAGTGAAACTTCCAGGATTACCTCATAGCCATTCTTTGCTCATCATTCCTAGGCATGCTTCATCTCTCCTTATCTTTCATAATTCTCATACTTTAGTTTTTTTCATTTGCAACAAAATATAATTTTTAAAACCTTAGGATTATCATACATTTAATTATTTTATATTAACTAGTTTGTAAAACAATTAAATTTCATATCGTAACTCACGCAATCAAAATAACCCTTTGTAGTCAACCATGAACTTAAACCCTCATTTTGAGGTGATTTATCAAACTTCCTAACAAAACTAGATTACTACAGTACCCATTTTTATTTAGAAGTTGAAGTTGAGTTCCCAGTAAATATGTTGACCATTTCCTTTATTTAAATAGATAAATGGTGATATTAAGAGACTCACAAAGCAACCTTCGTAACTCCGGAAAGGGGATGTTAAACTTCCTTTATGTACCTTGTTATGTGAGGAGTCACTTCAATATTTGAATTGACCCCGAATGATCATTTGTGATATTTTTTAGGCCCTTCTAGGAGCTTTGTTACACCATTTTGCAGTTGTACGAGGCTACCCTTAAAACTCCGCCATTTGAAAGAGTAACAAAATGCTTATTCGCCTTCGCAACCCTCTATTATTTTTACTAGAAAATTACTTGGAACTTTCGGATTAGGAAAATCACACTGCTGGTTTATTTTGCAAAGCGGTTTTGTAGGCCTCTTGTCATAGTTTGACTAGGTCAAAACTAGACAAATTACGATCGTATGGCTCAAGAAAACCCGCCGCCCTTTGAAGCCCATCTACCATCTCTGTATCCCGTTGACTGTAACAAATTCTACATGTATAGGGGAACTTGTATGAAATTTATTTTTGCATGTTCATCCATTGAACAAAATTTTTGTACATGATTTTCTGAGCCCTTGAGCTAAATTTTGATCATTTGAAACTAGGTCAACTACAACCTGATGGCCTTGGAAAACTAACTGCCAATCGTAAAGTATTCACCAGTTCTAAATTTCATCAGTTATTGTGAATTCTTAGTGTAGACGGACACATAGAAACTTACTCATGGTGTGTTTTCTTATCGGAGGAAAACGTAAATTGAAAGTTATTTGTAGAACCCCCATCTAGTTACCAAACCATCGTGGAAACTTGTTCACACTTGTAAATAATTTTTAGAAACTCTACTATGTGAAGTTTTGTGTGAAATTAAACTTATGGAAAAATAGTTTTTCTCTCTCTTCCCTATTTTGTTCTCTCTCATTGGTTAAGAAATGAACTGAAAAATGAAATAAACATGTGTCTCTAACCGTCTCCTTTCAAATGAAAATTATTATTATTATTATGTAAATGGAAACTAAAAACCTTAATTATGCTAGATCTAAGTGGATTTCATGCTCACATGGTTTTGCAGGATGCAAGAAAGATGGTGAAAAGGCGTGGTGTAATTCATTATTTATTATTGTAGTTTTTTATATTTTATTGGAAAATGTATATATGTTTAATGTAATTGCAATGTAACATAAAATTTTATATTTGATTTCGTAATATGCATGAGATGCTAGTTTTAGGAATGCGTTAAGAAATGTGCATTTAATCATAGGTGCCATTTTGATACATATTTCCGTATGTTTAAAAAAGGGGGTTGGATATGTATGTTAAATGAAATCGAATTTATTATTTTATAGTTCATTCTCGGTTTGAAATTTATGATGGAATATATAGAGTGTTGTATTATTTAACTAGCAAATATAGAAAAGATTCAAAGAAACATAACAGTCAACCTTAGCTTAAAACTAGTGCATATCTACCCTTCTCGGGTGACCTTCTTAGCACAAGAGAAATTGAAAACGTAAAATGAACTTAAATCATTTTTCACTCTATGGAACCTTCTAGTAAGTAATAAGAGCCCAATTTTGAGTTGTTGTCATAGCCAGTATGTTTAGTGGAATCGTCGTGAACTCAACGATTAGGAGCGACATGGTAAAAATTTATCTAGATTATATGGTACCCTTCAGTAGTGATTATTGTGTTTGTAGTAGGATAATGTGTCTGCTTCAGGTCCAACTTATGTGTTAAGTGGAAAACATTTCAATATAATCTTGAAAGTTAGCTTTAGTAGTTGGGATTACCAACGAGGTTAATATTTAACACTTGTTGTACCCTCCCTCTCATTTTAGCCACATTATTTTGCAAAAAGCTATCGTCGTAAGAGATAATTAATCATCACAACTAAAATTTTTGGAACTACACCTAAGAAATGTATTTAATAGATTATTTCTATAACTTAAGAGTCATTGTTCAAAGCAATGACTATGCGACGTAGACTAACCATATATGGAGTATGTAGAACTAACACCTCCTTAGTATCCTAGTGGACTACAAAGTTTTACGAATTTAGGTCTAGAAATTAACTTCTTGAATAAATGAATTCCTTGTGGGATCTAGATGACACAATGGAGCTAGTGAAATAGTTGTTCTATGACTTAAACTCTTGTTAATGATCTCTTTAGTTCCTCACAGATAAATGTGTTACCTTGGTTACTAACAACATAACACCTTGGTCTTTCATGAAGGTTGTTTAGCATAAATATGTCCTCTCACCTTAAACTCATATATAGTTGGGGCATAGATCCTTAGGTGTAATTGGAATTAAACCAAACCTTGGCTGATTAAAGGGTTAACTTGCTAGTGGGAATTGTACATAAATCTTAGAAAATGGAATTGTAT
This sequence comes from Taxus chinensis, assembly GCA_019776745.2. Lineage (NCBI taxonomy): Eukaryota > Viridiplantae > Streptophyta > Pinopsida > Cupressales > Taxaceae > Taxus > Taxus chinensis. Next base: position 887,592,558 of record CM034149.1, read on the forward strand.
TTAAAAATGTTGACTTAAGAGAAGTGTAGAAACTATAAATTTGGTCTCGTAACCCCATATTCCTAGGTGACCATTAAACCCTAGTGAGAGGCCCAAAACCAAATAAAGGAACAAGGTGACACTCTTATGATTGATCTCGTTGTGGGATTTAAATGACACAAGTGGATTTCTTGGTTGTAGCATGCGTTTAACATGGCTTTGTATAAGAGAAAAGAAATGGGATGTCTCATCATAGGTTACACTCCTTGTAATAGCGAATCCATTTGTGAAAAGTACGTGTTATGTTTTTTACAATTGTTATAAAACAATGTTAATAGTTAGACCATAGTGCGATGTAAGAGTAAAGCATATAAGAGTAAAATGAGATTTGAGGTTAGGAATAATGTCACTCATGTAGTCCTTATAACTCAATTAAACATTTGCATGTGATAGAAAGAATATGAATTGCCTTTGGTTAGGTCAAACTTGAGATAACAAAAGATATATGCAAATCCAAATAAAATTTCTTGATGTGGAAATGTTGAATGGATTCAACAAGTTATTGAACTATATTAATGATGGTAGTGAAATAAATATACCTTGATTTAATAATGCTTATTGGAAAAAGGTATATTGAATATAAACCTCCCTTAAATCCTAATATTTCTTCCTTGACATCATGTCTGATTCACTTATGTAGTAAGGGTAAAATTTAAACATTTAATGAACATTTGAGAAGCATAAGCTTAACATAAGAATGAGAGAATTAGGAACTTTGTATGCAATTTGAAATATGGAAAATAATTATGTATGTTATGGAGATTTTCATAAGGGATAAAGAGCGCAATAATGATCTAGGAATGCTAATTTTAACTATGTTGTAATCATGGTAATGATGTGTTGTGGGTTTTCCCATCCTTGGGTAACTTTCTTGTGGTTGGGTCATTGCTAGCATTCGTTCATTAGGGAAAGTGGGACATCAACATGTATATGGTGTTTGATGTGTCTATGTGAGTCTAAGAATTATGAAGTGTCTTATGCGTTATTGAATTTCTCTACTTGGAGCCCTTGTGGTGTTGTGTTGTGAGCAATGTAAGTTAAAAAAATATTATGGTATTTTTACTGTTGTATTTTTGTGTGTAATATGTGGGCGTTACATGTAGGAAAACCATCCTATTGATTTCCTATGTCTCTTAAGAATGTTCTAACCTTTTCTATGCTTTTCTTCCATGATCTAATTCATCCACCTCTAATGGATGAATTTCTTTAGATTCATAGAAATTGAGCATATTTTCCTATAAACCTAATTGTATAGTGTTTCACTATTATATATGCTCCAACCTATATATATTGGCACTCTTTTGTATTACAATTATTATAATCATTATAATACTTTTATCATATGTGAAAGTAATAGTAAAAGGGAAATGTTTTGACTATTTAACACACAATGTTATAAAAAATATTTACTATGTTTGGGAAGTATGTCATATAATGTGATGAAGCTTGTGTGATATCTAATTTATCTTGATCCTAATAATATATTTGCTATAGAAAAGAGATAATAAAAGAATGATTGCATTGATTGGAGAAAAACACCATAGACTGATACATACAAGAACAAAAAGTGGTTTGATGGAGCCATTGGAAAGTTGTGCATAATCGAATACAAGTCGGTTTACAAGTAAAATAATGTATTAAATTATTTTATGCTAGCATTCCCCCCTTAATACATTGTTTTTACAAATGTACCCCAGAATCAATTAAAATTTCACATTGCCAAGAGACTTGGAGTGTAACACCTATTAAAAAAATCCACTTGAGACCCAAGAAAAACCTAGGATTAGTTACGAAAATTATGAAATAATTTTTTTTGTTTAAAAGTCTTAACAAATAGGTTACAAGACAACAGATGTTACAAACAAGTAGCAAGATCAATTTTAATTACTATCTTATAATTTTCTCACATCAACAATTAATAAAGAATTCTCAAGGTAAAAACTTAGGGTTATAATGTTCAAAAGGTTAAGAGAGTAATTTCTCACCATACCCACTCTCTAACTGGATTAAAAGGTTCAACTTGATTTTTCTCAAAATTAACACACTCAAAATTTTCCTAAAACATTCCTATTAGATAGGAAATTTCCTCACCTTTTCCAGTGATATAAAGAAGTCCTCCTAACTCCTCATATTTCTCAAGTTATGGGTCGGCGGACCTTGGGAGGAAAATTTTCCCAAGAGCGGGCCTACGTGCCTAGGAGGGAAAATTTTCCCAAGGGCGGTCCAACCCATAACTTGAGAAATATGAGGAGTTAGGACGAATTATTTATATCACTGGAAAGGTGAGGAAATTTCCTATATAGTGGAAATGTTTTAGGAAAATTTTGAGTGCGTTAATTTTGAGAAATATCAAGTTGAAGCTTTTAATCCAGTTGGAGAGTGGGTATGGTCAGAAATTACTCTCTTAACCTTTTGAACATTCTAACCCTAAGTTTTAACCTTGAAAATTCTTTAATAATTTTTGATGTGAGAAAATTATAGGCAAGTAATTAAAATTGATCTTGAAACTTGTTTGTAACATCTGTTTTCTTGTAACCTGGTTGTTGAGACTTTTAAACATAAAAAAATTATTCCATAATTTTCCTAACTAATCCTAGGTTATTCTTGGGTCTCAAGTGGGTTGTTTTAACGAGCGTTACATGGTGAGTATCTTTACAGTCTGAGCATCTGTTAGGAAGTAGTGGAGTTTTATGTGGTGGTATAATAATTGTTATCGAATGTAGTGACATTCCATCTCAATGTGTTTTGTTCTCTCATGGAAAATTGGTTTTTTCACAAGCTTCAACACACCCTGATTATCAAGATGAATGATTGGAGGATTTTTTTTCAGGAATGCACATAACTGCCAAAATGCAACGGAACTGAGAACTGGGAAATGAGTTTCAAATGGCAATGGGTTTTCCAAAGGCACCGGTCGTAATTGGTCTAGTGTGACCTAGTCAAAAAATGTGACTGGAGGCCTATAAAATGCATTTTCCAAACTAACCAAGAATATGATTTTCCTGAACCGAAGGTTGCAGGAAATAGTCTAGTAAAAATACTAGAGGTTTTCAAAGGTGGGAAAACATTTTGTTGTCCAAGGACCAAACGGTGGGTCAAAATGAAAGCCAACTTTTCAATTTTAAGAGTTACTTAAAGTACAAAAAAGAGTAACAAGGCTCCTAGCGAAACGACAAAGAGAGCACAAACGATCGATTGAGGTCAATCTAAAGTTTGATGTAACTCTACCCATAATAAGGAGCACATATGACACTTGACACCTCTTCTCTAGAGTTACAAAGTTGATTTTGTGAGTTTCTGAAAAAATTTGTTTTTCTAACTTTGTAAGGTAGGAAAAAAGGTTGTTTGATTTGATGACATCATCTAACTCTCACATATACCAACAGATACGAGCACTTAATTCAGATACTCTAGTATCATCATATAAGAATATGGTAGTGACCACATTAAATGTTTAAATTGAAAAATCAGTTTCGTCAATCATAAGGTGATGTTTTATTTCTTTACACTATTTTAATTTGGTTAGATATCCATTTGTACAATTATCTAGAGGTTTAACGTTTCTATTATATTGCAAATGAAGAACCCAAATTACGAAAATTATGAAAGAAAAGGTAAGGGAGACCATGCCTATCCATGAACGATGTGGTGAAAAAGGAGCTCCATGCATTCTGTCAAGTACCTCAAATTTTGTCCTAGGATCTCCTCCATTCAACCGTCTAACAAGAAAAAAATATATAATACCCATGTCATTTTATGTCAGTTGGAAAGAGACAATGCAAATTATGGAGGAAAAAGTTCTGAGAAGCATTACATATAACAGTTCGCTGCCACACAAAATTCTAGGTTGGTGGGAAATGAAATAACCCACATTGTGTTCAGTCAAGGTTCATTTTAAGAGACCTCTTTGAAATCGAAGGTGGAAAATACTTGGCAAATATCCCGAGAACTAGTTTCACTGAAAGGAAATTTGTTTGGGATTTGTTTTAAAATGTTTTACCTGACACAAAATCTACAGACACGTGATAGGAGATTTGTTGTCATGCGTCAGCAAGGTTAATTACGCGTGACACAAAACCTCCTGTCGCGCATTAGCAAGGTTTTTGACGCATGACATAAAACTTGTTGTTGCGCGATAACAACCGTACTGATGCGCATCAGAGAGAATGATTTCGAAAACACCCTCGCTGAGGTGCGTCAGCAAGGTTTTTGTATGGAAAAGGAAATTTTTATGTCACACGTCAACAACCTTGTTGACGCGTGACAAGAGGTTTATTGTCACGTGTCAACAACCTTGCTGACGTGTGACTGGAGGTTTATTGTCATGTGTCAACAACCTTCCTGACGGATAACAACAAATCTCTTGTCACGCATCTGTAATATTTCTGTCATGTGAAACATTTTCACACAAATCCCAAAAAAATTGACTTTCAATGAAAATGGTTCCGGGGATATTCGCCAGGTATTTTCCACCTCTGATTTCCAAGAGGTCTCTTAAAATGAACCCTGACTGAACACAATGTGAGTTATGTCATTTCCCACCAACCTAGAATTTTGTGTGGCAACGAACTATTGCATGTAATGCTTCTCAGAAATGTTTCCTCCATAATTTGCACCGTCTCTTTCCAACTGACAGAAAATGACATGGGTATTATATATTGTTTTCTTGCTAGATGGTTGAATGGAGGAGAGCCTAGGACAAAATTTGAACTACTTGACAGAATGCTTAAAGGAGATTTGGAGGCTCATGAAATGTTGGTGGACCTGCATGGAGCCCCTTTTTCACTGTTTCATTCATGGACATGCATGGTCTCCCTTACCTTTTATTTCATAATTTTTGTAATTTGGGTTGTTCATTTGCAATATAATAGAAACGTTAAACCTATAGATAATTGTACAAATGGATATTTAACCAAATTTAAATAGTGTAAAGAAATAAAACATCACCTTGTGATTTTTTGATAGAACCCTTGCTAAGGTGCGTCAGCAAGGTTGTTGTCTCATGACAACAAGTTTGATGTCACACGTCAACAACCTTGCTGACGCATGACATAAGGTTTGTTGTCACTTGTCAACAACCTTGCTGACACACAACAACAAATCTCTTGTTACGCATTTGCATCCTCCACCCTCTTGTTGCATGTAATGACACTCTCCTTATCGCGCGTCAGTGGAAATTTCTTTTCGTGTATCTAAGAACAATACTTGTCGTCCAACTGTAAATTTGATGAATATCTATAAAACTACACTTTGTACATAATGGCCTGTGTTTCTTTGCAAGTTTACTGTACTTGATAATAGATATGCCCCCAGGTGGTATGAGTGAAGTAGAAGTCATCTACCTGGAGAATAATCTAGGATTATATAGGGGCTATTTTTCAAGGGTAGGTGAAGCCGACCCCTAAAAAAATTAAACTATAATTTTTAGGCGAACAAGTCACTGACCCGCGCCAGAAAATTCACATTTTCAAATTTTTCAAAAATGGAATATTCACCATATTAAAAATATTCACCGTATTACGAATATTCACCACTAAAATTATCCCTATGTTTAGTAAAGCCCAGTGTTTTTGATAGGTAAATTTTAGGCTTCAACTGATCATCTACCGTGCACATAAGAACTTATGGTTCTTTGAGAATGGTTTTCCTTACCTAGTCAAGAGTGAGCCAAGAATTTTTGAAGAATTGAACTACCTATTGGGCTTTGTCAATGGAGGTGCATCTAAAAGAGAGGGGTCCTTGGTCATTACAATTATCAGGTGAGAGATTGAGAGCCCATCTTCCTTCATTAAGAATCACTTCATGGCATTTTTTCGATGCTCTCTCTTTTCCTTTACTCCCTATGTAGAAAGGGGTATGGTATTGGAAGATATTCTTGGTGAAAATTTAGAGAAAAAAAATCACTTTAGTGGGTATCTGAGTGGGAAAATAATAAATTTAGGAAATTTCAAAGCCATTGTATGGGATGTCAAATGGAATTAGATTCAGACTGGGAATAAAATGAATCAGATAATGCTTGAGCTTGAATAAATTGAGAACCCCATCTGTATAGATTAAACTGAGAGGCAACAAATTAGGTGACACAAAGATGATAAGGGTAATATGGTATACAGTAACATACTCCATTCAAGTGCCACAACCCTCGTGCCATTCATTGAATATTAGGTTCTGTAATCTAGCCGCACCCAAATAGCAAACATTCGTCTATTTTGATGCTTTGATGGACGTCCATAGCCTGCTCCAGAGCTCACATTTTGGCACGGGATGGTAGTGCATAAGAAAATGTAGATTGATCAGTTTAGAGACCTTTTTTTGCATAGATGAAATAGTGTGACTGTTCAGTAAGGAAACCTATGTATTATGTACACAATCGTAGTCATGTGGTGTCTAAATAAACCCTCCCTTTTAGCATTCTATCATGCAGTTCACATGGCTAGCAATGTTCCTCTTAAAAAAAAATCTTCTTTTCTGCATACAACAAACAAAACAATAACAGACAGAAAGTTTCTGTTATCACCGAATGCACCCTCTTGTTTATACAAGTACATATACTTGAACTTACGGTGTGATTGGATAACATGGGTACTATCTCCAAGTTGTGGGACTTGCTACTTGAGACAGACCTCCAGAGAAAGCTGGTTTTTGCTCCTAAACTACCTACCACAATCTACTCTAATGCAGGATAAGCTAACTGTTCTAATTCTAAATTTCGAAGGGACAAGGGAGAGAGAATACATAATATGAAAGCCTACACTAAAGTGGTGATACACCAGAAAAGGAGGGTGTGAGAGTAATCTCCAAATGTGTGAAATACAGAGGCAAAGTGCACACTAGAAGAGGTGATGACAGATCACCATAATCTAGCAAAATGCATTCACAACAATATTCCAAGCATGCACAATGTTAGTGAATTCCTGCAAGAACATATTAATAGACACAATATTCTTGTAGAAAGATTAAAAGGGCAAGAAGAATGCAAGAAAACACAGCAGGGGAAGATACATCCACAAAATTTGATATTTTATTGCTTCCTGGTATGCACAGTTCAGTCTATTACAAGATAAGGGCCTGGATCACCATGCCAGGAGTCCACTACAAGGGCCTGCAACACACTGGCTTCACAAGGCAATTTTGGTAGAGCTTTGCTACCCCAAAATCTCTCTCCCCTTTACAATGAGCCCAACACTCCAATTATATAGAAAAATGAGAAGAGAAAAGAGAAGGGAAAAATGGAAATCCCGAAATATGTCCTTCAACCACTTGTAAGAGGTATTAAATGGAGTAAAATGATCATATATTACTTGCAAAAGGCCCCCCATACTGTCCCATGTGCTGCAATAGAGAAAGAATGATGACCATGCCTCTTAATTGCACTCTCAACTACCAAATAAAACACTGTTTTGAACCTGGCCGCGTTTTCTTAAAAATCTCAATAAATTTCTCACCAAATCTAGAATTTCTTGATTTTTATGCATTGATCTCGGAGCCACGATTCCAACAGTACCAATTTTGTGCGATTTTGTGAGAAATGCAAAAGTTATGGCCTTCTGAGTGTGGGCAGCTATTTTGGGTCTGGTAGGCGTTTTCTGTCATTTGACGGGAATGAACATTAACTGACTGGAGCCGAATATGTTTCTCTTAATTAAACATATTCTATCCTCTAAAGTCCAAAAATCGGAGCTCGGAGTCAAAATTTATGGCCATTTGAAGTTTCCGGACCAAACATTGACTTTTCTTCCTTGCTGTCGGCCGCTTCGGCTTTCCGCATCCCACGCGTCCCTTTGGCCCGGATGTCCCGATACGAAAGTCCTCTGATTCGCCCTGTTTGGCCAGTTCACATCCACCATGTACTCTTGTCCCGCTTGCTTCCAGACTGTCTGGGACAAATTCTTCCGATTCGCCCGGTTCGGCCGGTTCACGTACTTTTGTCCCAACTGTCCCGGTACGAAAGTTCTCATTTCGACTGATCCGGCCGGTTTGCATACTTTGCGTACCTTCAGCCCAACTGTTCCGGGCTGCCTTAAGTCTTTTTGGCCTAGTCCTATCGTACTAATTGCCTCCCAGACTGCCTGTTTCTACATTTTTTCAAGCTTGCTCTTTTTTTCTTGGCCAGTTCGGATTTCCGCGTCCCAACGACGTCCCAATTGTCCCAAATGCTGACGTAGACTGCCTGGCAACCTTTTGATCGCTTCGTGCCTTGAATCAATATATCCCGACTGTTGCGAGGACTAAATATTTTATGCCATGTTATCAAAATTTACCTCTGGCCCGAGCTTGAATTTCTGGATAACACCTTGTCTCAGAACTAAATCCTCTCTTCTTCATTCTATCAGGGCAGTTAGAAAAAATCTGAGGGGACCCTAGAAACATGAATTTGTTCCTCTAAACTCAATTCTATCTTTTCTGGGACATGACAATTTAATGCATGTTATCAACAATTTAACTGGGGGGTGACAATAACAGTTTCTTTTCCATGCCATACCAGCAGAGACTAGCATTTATCCACACAACCTTCTGATAATTATAACATTTTTTATTATTAGTGGGGGCATGCACTCACTGACACCATCCAATTTCCGTAAAAGTATCAATCAAAATCTTGGCTTCGTGTGATTTTGCATTGGATCTAAGCAAATTTCCTATATTTTATGTATGTAATATGTGACAGGTCTGAATGGCATTTAGGATGTGTCAGGTTCCTTTCGTACTTCACGTGACAAAGTCATTCATACTCCTGACTCAGCCCATTTCCTTGTTTACACATTTAGAAGTATTTTAATTTCAAATTATTTGATTATTGTATTGTTTTTTATTCAAAGCACTACATTTCCCTCCCCTTATAAGAGCATCGTCCTCGATGCGACACAACACCAACGCTCGAGGAAAACGTAAGAAATAAATTCAATAATGACACATGTCTCTAGAAAAACAACTCATCGGTACAATGCGAACATAAGGAAGTAAACTAAATATGGCAATATATTAAAATTTGTTTGTTTTTTGTGAATATTGACAATCCTCTTGTACTTTAACGATTAGTTAGTCATTTCCTTTACTTTATTTCTTGTTCTCAAACACTTAATATTTCATTGTTTAAGATTTTAATCGATTTATTCTTGTGGGTGTCCAACAAAATTTGACATCACAATACCACACTAGGCCAAACACTCCTCTAATGGTCCATAAGACATCATGATATGTACTCTTCACATCTATATCACATCACAATAATTCAACCGAACCATGGAAAATCCATACATAGCCTTAACAACATAAGAAGACTACAACAACGTGGAATTCCCAACAGGTACACATACAAAGGTTTCACAAAACTCCTGACCATAACTATAGATACATAGTGTCAAGATGGAAACAATGTCACAAGACATAAACCAGAATCTCAAGAGTACACATAAAGCCATAATAATAACACCATACATCTCCCACAACATCACAAAACAATTCCATATACCTCTTAAAGCATCACCAACAACTACATGAAAAATAAATAAAAAATAAAAACTCCAAGTTAACTAACACACACACACACACACACACACACACACACACACACACACACACACACACACACAAGTCTCTTGTCCCTCCCTCAAGTCTCTTATTCCTCCCTCAAAGCATCACAAAACGACTCCATATACCTCCCAAGCATCACAAAATAACTACATGTGACTCCCAAAGCATCACAAGGCAACTCCATATACTTCCGAAAGAATCAATCACACCCACACAAATCTCTTATGCCTCCCTCAAGCCACTTAGTGCTCCCTGAAGTCTCTTATGCCTCCCTCAAGTCTCTTATGGCTCCCTCAATTCTCTTATGGCTCCCTTAAGTAATAAAATAAAAATAAATTTTCCTTTTCGCTCCTAAAAAGAGGTCAGTCACCCTATGGCCCTAAGAACATAGAGTCCAGATACCTCTAACCCAAGTGACATAATAACTCATGGTTTAAGAACCTGCTAGTTATTTGTAACTCCTTAGGGCGTATCCCCATACAATGAAGTGGGTCCATAGGTTCCACCACTCCATGGTTAATCCCATGACCCTATTCCAACACATTACAACATTAGAACCAACATAACAATCCATACGAAATGCCAAGTGGCGAAAATCCCAAGCCTTGGGCTAGGATATAAATTTTTAAAACTTGATACGCAATTTAAAACTGAGAAAAGAAAATGGCTAATTAGCCATGGTTAGTGGAAAATCGTAATGTTAGTGCAACAACCAAATAAATGCCCAAAATATAAGAACATGTCAGTCAAGAAAATTGTTGGTTCTAGAAAGAAAAGGGAAAGTGTTCGATTTACGTATAAAATACATGTATAAGAATAACACATTACGATAACTATGTGGCCTTATACAGCCACCAAGGGGGGGTACTCAACGAGTTGCTGGAACTCAAAAACATTGAGGCTCAGCTCGTAAAATATCATATCAATAATACAAGTATCATCATCTCTTTCTGAATCATCCCGCCGCCACTTTGAAAAGGCTCAACATAGTCAAATCACATAGGTTGAATTCATACGATAACCATATCGGGAGAGAGAAAGGAGTACAAGTCGCAATCCACTAAGCCTAAGATGTCCGACGAAACACAATATGCATGACACCCATTGAGCAAGTGCAACACATACCAAATGAACAAAAGTGGGTTTTTCAGCCTATGTAAGGCTCCACTTCCTATCTCGTACTTGGATCGAGTGACTTGTCAACGGTACACAATTCCTCACTCCATGCATACACCTTTTACTAATTTCCCTTAGGGTCGGTTAGTGTAGGGTCCACAACATAACACAAAACTACACTCACTAACACAATGGTGATTCATACAAATTAACCATAACATCTTACGGCATGGTATATATACAAAGTAAAACACAATCATTACTTTCACAGGTTATGATAAATCACATTACAACATTATGCACCCAAAGTGAAATTACTATACAATAGGGATCATAAGCTCACCATATGCCCCTAAATAACAACATGAACCATCGCATATTACATGAATTATACGTATGAGGAACACAATGTCTAACTTTACAACATATATTAAATTGCAATACAACATGGTGATGCACATGATTCATCACAATACAGTGACGACATCACGATACAATCTAATTCACTTTACACAAATTTTATCATGTAATACATCAATACAGCTACATATCACATAGTGAAAAAATTCTCCAACACTTCACAATCCACAATAACATTCTTTTGTCACACACAATAAGGCAATACATCACATGTGAACTCTTCATAGAATCCATGAAAAGGGGAGAGAATAATCTCATCACAAGCACATCAACATGGTATCCAAAAATACACACTAAGTGACATACACAACATGTGCGTTCACAATTTCACAATTATGACATAGTTCACATCACGCTTATATCACATTACTCTTCCAATATTCACCACCACCATGCAAAATAATCACTACTCCAATCTGTCCCAGAGGCTCGAGAGCATGAACCTTCGCTCTGATACCAAATGTCACGTCCACATTTTACACACACAAATACAACAGTAAAAATACTAGGATAATTTTTTTTTACTTACACTACTCACTACACAACACCACAAGGTCTCCAAGAAAGGAAACTCAACAACGCACAAGACAATTACATAATTCATTAACTCACATACACACATGACAACACAGTATAAATGTCGATGCCACACTTTCTCCAATGAACAAATGCTAGCAATAACCCAACCATAAGAAAATGGACTCAATGATTAGAAAACTAACAACACATCATTACCATGATTACATCAGTGTTACGATTGACCTTCCAGTAACATTATTATGTAAGTATAATTTTCTCCTTTTTCCACTTAAACATTCATAATTTCATTCCACATTTGACTCAAATTTTGACCATTTAAGTTTTCTCTTTATCCCTTATGCCAATATTTATAACTTAAATTATTATTTTTCATATTTAAAATTTCCTACAAAGTTCCTAATTCTCTCGTTCTTATGTCAAAGGTTTGTTTCTTAAAATATGTTTAGTTGACGTTTAATTTTTTTTATCCACATTAAGCAAGGGGACCAACAATAAGTTATCGAGGGAGAAATAATACGATTCAAGGAGGTGAAGGTTCAAGTTTCCCTATCCTATAAACTTCCTTCCATTAGAAGCACATTTGTTCTCGTACTATGGTTTTTTTAGTTCCAAAATTTATTTTGATTCAATTAAGCATTTACATGACATAATTTTATTTTTTAAAATTTTTTTGTGGACTGTATATTGGCTCAAATGCCTAGTCCCACCATGAACAAATTGAAACCATTCTTAACAAAATTCAATGCTTAAATCAACCATAAGGACTTCAACTGAAAACAAATTGTTCCTAAACCATTATCACATATACTCTTGTTTCTCATTTCATTTACATTGTTTCTTAGATCTCTTTTTGGCGTTACTTTTTTTTTTAACATACAGAGTTACGAAAGTAATTGTCTAACATCATGAAGAAGTATATTATTGGAAGCACTATAACTACACATGAACCCCAAGTTAACCTCCTAATCAACTGAGCTTTAATTTAATTCTAATTGCACCTAAGGATATACACCTCAACTGTATATGAGTTTAAGGTGAGAGGACATATTTATGCTAAACAACCTTCATGAAAGACCAAGGTTTTATGTTGTTAGTAACCAAGGTAACACATCTAGATGAAAGGAACTAAAGAGTTTATTAACAAGAGTTTAAGTCATAGAATAACTATTTCACTCTCTCCATTTGTGTCATCTTGGGGTCTCACAAGGAATTCATTCGATGACAAGTAAAAAAATTCTAGATCTATCTTTGTAAGACTTATTAGTTGACTAGGATACTAAGGGATTAATATCTCTACTTACTCTATAAATGGTAAGGTTACACCGCATAGTCGTTGCTTCAAACAAGGACTCTTAAGGTGACCTCCAAGGTGGTCTTCACCACTCATCACGGTGTTGGACTAGATAAATTTGGACCATGTCATTCCTAAAAGATGGGTTCATGACAATGTCGCTAAACATAACGACTATGATAGTAAACTCAAACTAGGGTTTTTATTTACCTAAACTAGGAGGTTACATCGAGTGAAAATTTTAAGTTCATTCTACGGTGTTAATTTCTTCTATGGTAAGAAGGATCACACATGAAGACATGTTATGCACGAATCTTATACTAGGGTTGAGTGTTTCGATTAAATATCTTTATTACATTTACAAGGTAAGAATACAACACACTAGTTAATTAATCGTTTATTGAACACTGAAAATACACTATAAGATATTAACTTCAAATTCATTTTCCATCTATATATCAAACCTTTTTACCATACGTAACTATGAATCAAGTTGAACCTTTGATTAAATGCACATTTCCTAAGATATTCTTAAAACTAGCATCTCATACATATTAGCAAATTTCAAATATAAATTTTCTATAAAATGAGACTACATTATACATATATTCATTTTACAGTGACCTATGTAAATTACAATAATAAATAATGAGTTACTCATCGCCTTTTCGCCATAATTCTTGCATCCTACACAACCATGTGAGCATGAAATTGACGATAAATCGCTAGCATGGAATCCACCCTAATCTAACATAATTAATGTCTTTAGTTTCCCATTTACATATAATAATAATAATAATTTTAATTCGAAATAAAAGGTTTGGAATCATGTATTCATTTCACTTCATTTCATAACTAAGGAGATAGAAAAAGAAGGGAATAGAGAGAAACACCATTTTGTCAAAAGTTCTATTTCACACAACGGGTTACAGTAAAGAGTTTCAAATAGTTATTTACATGTTTCAAAAAGTTTCCAGGGTGGTTTGGCAACCCATTAGGGGTCCTAAAACTTTCTTTTTACATTTTCTTGTTAGCTACAAATAATGTTCAAATCAGGATCGAAGGCTATGAAATCACTTTCAAACATTGTATTTAGAAGAGCAAACATACCATAGGTAAAATTATATGTTTCCTCCTATAAACAAAGAATACACAAGAACTGACAGAATTTAGAACTTCCAAACGGTTTACGATTGGCGTTTAATTTTCCAATGTCATTGGCCATAATTGGCCTGGTTGGAAATGATCAAAAGTTAGCATGAGGGCTCAAATAACCACCTCCAAAACTAATGTTCGATGGACGAATGTGCAACGAGAAATTTCCTACAAGTTCCCTTATATATGGAGAATATTTCAGAGTCGACGGAAATGAGAACTGGCAGACAGGTTTCAAATGACGATTGGTTTTCCAAAGCCACCACTCGTAATTGGTCTAGTGTGACCTAGTAAAAAATTTTGATTGGAAGACTACAAAATTCCTTTTCCAAACTAACTAGGAATACTATTTTCCCTAACTGAAGGTTCTAGCCAATAGTATAGTAAAAAAAACTAGAGGTTTGCGAATGCAGGAAATCATTTCGTTGTCTAGGGACCAAATGGTGGGTCAAAACGAAAGCCAACTTTTCAATTTTAAGAGCTACTTAAAGTAAAAAATAGAGTAACATGGATCCTAGATAAATGGTGAAGAGAGAACAAATGGTTGATAGGGGTAAATCTAAAGTTTGATGTGACTCTCCCCATAACAAGGAGCACATATGAAACTTTACACCTCTTTTGCAGGGTTTTGAAGTTGGTTTTGTGAGTTTATGAAAAATTGTGTTTTTCTAACTTTGTAAGGTAGGCAAAAAGATTGTTTGATTTGATGACATCATCTAACTCTCGCAGATACTGGAAGATACGAGCACTTGATTACTATGCTCTAGTATCATCATATAAGATTATGGTAGTGACCACATTTAATGTTTAAATTGAAAAATCAATTTCGTCAATCACAAGGTGATATTTTATTTCTTTACACTATTTAAATTTGGTTACATATCCATTTTTACAATTATCTAGAGGTTTAAGGTTTCTATTATATTGTAAATGAAGAACCCAAATTATGAAAATTATGAAAGAAAAGATAAGGGAGACCATGCCTGTCCATGAACGACGTGGTGAAAAAGGGGCTCCACACAGGTCCACCAACATTTCATGAGCCTTCAAATCTACTTTAGGCATTCCTTCAAGTAGTTCAATTTTTTTCCTAGGATCTCCTCCATTCAACCGTCAAGAAAGAAAACAATATATAATACCCATGCCATTTTCTTCCAGTTGGAAATAGACGGTGAAAATTCTAGAAGCAACATTTTTTAGAAGCATTTTATCCAACAGTTTGCTACCACACAAAATTCTAGGTTAGTGGGAAATGACATATGCCGCATCATGTTTAGTAAAGCCCAGTGTTTTTGACAGGTCAATTATAGGCTTCAACTAATCATCTACTGTGCACACAAGAACAAATGGTTCTTTGAGAATGGTTTTCCTTACCTGGTCAAGAGTGAGCCCAGAATCTCTGAAGAATTGAACTACTTGTTGGGATTTGTCAATGGAGGTACATCTAAAAGAGAGGGGTCATTGGTCATTACAATCAGTAGGTGAGAGATGGAGAGCCCGACTTCCTTCATTAAGAATCACTTCATGGCATTGTGCCGACGCTCTCTCTTTTCCTTTACTCCCTATGTAGAAGGGGGTATGGTATTGCAAGATATTCTAGGTGAAATTTTAGAGAAAAAACATGCATTGTGGTGGGTATCTGAGTGGGCAAAGAATAAATTCAGGAAATGGGCTATAAAATGGAATTAGATTCACACTGGGAATAAAATGAATCAGACAATGCTTGAGCTCGAATAAATGGAGAACCCCATCTATATAGATTAAAGTGAGAGGCACCAAATTAGGTGACACAAAGATGATAAGGGTAATCTAGTATACAATAACATAGGCCTTTTGGATTAACTAGCATCCTTTTCCCCCCTTTTTGTGCTTCAACCTAATTTTTCATGCACTCTAAGCACTTAAGGTCCATTGGAAATGTTTCCATTAGATACGAAATTTCTTCCCCTTTCCATAAATATAAAGAATCCCTTCTAACTCCTTATATTTTACAAGTTACGGGGCCGACGGGATTTAGAAGGATTTTTTGCCAAAAGCGGGCTAGCGGGCCTGGGGAAGACTTTTTGCAAAAGTGGAAAATTGCGGACTGGCGGAGCTATAGGGGATAGTTTGGAAATTTGGCATTTTCACCCATAATTTACAAGTGCAAGACCGTGAGCCTAAGGCTAAATGAAAAGAAAAATGCCTAAGGCCCGCAAAGGACACGTGGCCATGTTTCAAGTCAAAGTGGGAAGGCGGGTCACCGGATGTATTTTGGTCTTTTGGATTTTTCTTGAAAAATCGTACAAGTTTAAAAGTAAGCTGCACCTCCACCGACACCCAATGAAGACACGTGGCATTCTTTTGTCAGCTACAGGGAAGCGGGCTATCAGGGAAATTCTATAATTTTTATAACTTTTACAATTGGCGTAGTTTGCAAGTATGGCCCGCGGGAAGGTTTTTTCGCCAAATGCAAAGTTGCAGAGCTACAAGGCCGTGGAGGGTTTTTTGCCCAAGTGAATTATCAGGCCTGCGGGGTCTTCTTTTTTGCCAAGGAGATTTTAGAGCCTGTGGAGCTATGGGAGGTTTTGTGATTTTTTTCAACTTTTTGCAAAATACGCCAAGTGAATTTCAGGCCCGCGGATCCGTTTTGTAGGACTGGATTTTTTTGCCATTTTTGTGCAGATTCGATGTAGAATATTCAAACGGCCATATCTTTTGATCCAATGCTTGAAATTCAATTATTTTGGAACAGTTGGAAATATCTCGACATCCTCTTCACCATGGAACCTTCAAATTTTAATTTTGACGAAGTTAGGTGGGAAAACAACGTGAAAATATCTCCAACACAAAAAATGCAGAACCACGCTTCCAACTACCAAATTTAATGTGGTATGGCACCCATTTCTTCTTCCAGAAGCTTGAATGCATTGGGAATTAGATTTTTAGAGGAGCCCTTGACTTTTGGGGATCATTTTAATGAAAGTTTTTCAGTTGGTGAGAGAAGAAATTCAAATTCTCTCTTTCCCTCTCTCTCATTCTTCTTTTATATATTGTAAACACTTCTCTTTTAAAAAGGAGACATTCTGGGTGTGGGGAAACTGTTGCAAATTTGTTTCCCAACTCAAGTTTTGAGCTGTAAACCTTCTCCTACATCTGGAAAGTGTATTTGTGCCTCTGAGCAGAAATGTAATGGTCTGTGCACCTTCTAGAGCAATAAGTTTGTGATTTTGTGGTGTTCTTCAACCCTTTCTCATGTTTTATTATTTCCCCTTGCCTCTCCCTTTCAAATCTATTTTCTGTGCATGTATTTTATGTTTGCAGGTTTCAGATGTTGTGTTTCATGGAGATTTAGTGGCAAATTTGGATCTAGGTCTGTGTCACTTCTGTCTGACCTCCCCCAACTCCATTTTATTTCTATATTCTCCCTCATCAGGATATCTTCACTTACTTTTCTGGTGTATCACTGCTTTAGTGTAGGATTTTTTTTTCTTATTCTCTCTTTCTCCCTATCTCCTTGGAAATCTAGATTAGGATTAGAATAGTTTTACCGCACTAGAGTAGCTTGTGGCAGGTAGTTCAGGAAGAGGAACTAGCCTTCTCTGGAGGATCATCTCAAGTTTGCAAGTCCCACAACTTGAGAGATGATCCAATTTTATGAAAATCATAGCCGATGCCCCATTATCAAACAACAGATCTGAGAGACATCTAGAGGTGTTGTGATTTCACCCTTACAGTTTTGGAATGCCTGGTGGGAGACTGGGGTTAGATTTTTGAATCTTTTCAAAGTTTCTCAGTATTAAACAACAAATCTTAAGCCACCGTGCTACCACCTAAAAATTTTGGCATGTTCGGTGGGACCAAGAGGTCTTCATCTTATTTCATCAATTTGATGTGTTCTTGGTGAGATTCATCTCTTAGAGGAACATGCAAAGCACATCTGGCAACTCCATTTGGTCAACAACCCATATCTAAAGTTGCAAACCTTCCTTCCATTCATTTTTCTTCCATCTCTTTCATCTTCTTCCATTCCATGAATTTGTGCAATCATGACTTCATTCCCATCTTGGAATTCACACTTGCAGCAGCAGCAATTTATTCCACCTCTAATGTATTTCTCAACTCCTCCAGATCAACATTATGATAAGATCCAAAACCAATATGCCTACCCATATGAGCAGTGCCAAAACTAGTTTGGCTATGAGTCATATCATGAACAAGGTTATGCATACAATGAAAAAAGTCAAATTGAGAATGTGGAGCTGCAACCAGAGGATATTCAATGAATGGAGGCTGTCATGGTTTAGTCAAGGTCTACAATACAAATGAAGGAAGCCAGAATTGGTTACAAGACACCTTGTCCATGGGAAGGCCCTTTTCCAAGACACTATATCCCTCAGAAGAAGCTTGACTTCATGGTTGAAATGACACCTCAACTCGCAATGTGGGCAGAGGAGATTGAAGCATATAAGAAGAGTGTGAGACAACCTTGTCAATGGGTAAGTCAATAACCACCTCCTTGTCCTTCATTTTCTCCCTCCCAAGCTTTGTCATTTCAGCATGGTCAAGATTCGAAGCCATTGTTCGCTGCCCCAAGTGTTGATTTCCCTTCTCCATCCCCTATTCTTCCATCCCACTTTAGTTCCTCTTCCATTTTCCCTTCCAAACCCTATTCCCCTCCACAAGATCCAAAAACAATACCTTACCCTCCACCAAAAACAATAGCAGAACCGATTGAATCCCAACCTACCCCTCCTCTTGCATCCCCAAATCCATGTTGGGGAGTAAACAATCAGAAAACCAGCCAAGAGCAACAAGAAGAAGAGCCAAACAGAGAAGAATGGATCAAAAGCTTGGTAAAATTGGCTCTTAGATTTGGGATAACAAAGATCCCCTTGTTGGTTAAGCCAGAGGAGGTCAAAGTTGAAGAGCCAGTTGTGGCTAAGGCTGATTTTGTGACATCAGTAGGACAAGATGATCAATAATATGTTTGTTCTAAATTTAGTGTCCATTTTGGCACTTTATTTGAAGAGAATGTTGATCCCATTCGAGCTACACAACTAACTCAAGCAAGGGAAGAAGAAGCTACTCCAAATCCAAAAAGGGAGGAGTGCATTCTAGCTATAGAGGAGAACCATATAGTTTCAAGAGGCTTCAAGCACAAAGAAGGTGACATAAGAACCTTTATTTATTCCTTCCACTTCATCCCCTTCGAGATCTAATGTTGAAGAAGAGTTTGATATATCAAACTTCTTATTTGAGGATGAGGGGAACCATGGTGATCAATTCATAGATCAGGAAGACACCATGGAGGAGGTTAAACACAAGCAGCAGGGCAATGAGGAGGTAGATTATCTGTCTAACTTGGAAGATTTCTTTGATCGAGAGGAGCCTGTTGAGATCACATCATTTTCTCCTCCCTCATCCACCTTCCAAGCACAAGAGTCCACTTCCATGGAGGAGATAATTCAATTGCAGCATCCTATACCTCGTGACAGCCCTCGAAAACCAAGGTTGGAAGATCTAAATATTACATGTTCTATTCAGGAGAAGGGAAAGAGCAGGAGAATTTCATCATCTCTTCCATGCCATCCACCCAAGAAGGTCTACAAGAAGACTCCATTTTTGGATTTAAATTTCAAAGAAATGGTAAAACTTCACGGATCAAACCTTGCCCAATCAGGTACTTGGCTTCAATGGAGCCAAGGGAGAAGCCAAAACTAGTCATGCTTGCTTCTAAGCATGAGGATGATTATCAAAGTACCAAGGATCAGCTGCAATGCCTCTTTAGTCCAAATACAAAGCAACTAAAAGAGGTATATGTCTCCTTTCCAGTTGATACCTTGATGATTTGGGTAGAGGATTGGCCTCTTTCATGTTTTTCACTCATAACAACACCCATGTTCAGCACCAAATCATTTTCATGGCTGCCAATTGTAAGAAAGGGAAGCTACTTCTCCTTGCCAATTGTAAGATTTTTTGAGTTCCCTTTACTTCTTGTTAGCATAGAGCACTATAGGTTTTCTTTCAGTAGAAGAAATGCTTATGCACACTCTACATATCCCACTTGGGGTATGTATGTGTTGACAATTTTTACACTTGTGCAAAAATGGGCAAATCGAAACTTTGTTACAATGGATAGTATTGGTGAAGTATACCTAAGCTAGGGGAGATCACATCAGATTATGTCATTACTGTTGATTTATTTAAAATATTACAAGAAATATGTAACTATGTGTGCTGTTAAAAAACATAACAGATCACATAGTTTGCAATTTCATGACCATCCTCAGCAAAAGAACACAAGCCCTAAAGGAAAGTTATGTTGTCTTGATGAGGACATCCAATTGCAGAGTAGGTGAAGTGTAAAGTTTTGGAACAACAAACATAAGTGCAGACCACAGAAAATTAGAGTTCATTACTGTATGTTACAAGTTCTATTCAATGTTCTTTCCTTCATGATTTAGACATTCAATTATGTTACTGAGTTTTTTAGTTCATTATACAATCCATATAGAAAGAAGAAATGCAGAAAGAGATATACAACTAATTTACAGAATTCAATGCTTTATTCACAAGGAGAGTTAAATGTTTCCCACACAAGCCATGGGATGTAACTGAGAAGTAAATTACAACTTCTGAAATGAAAGATAAACATGCATGAAAGAGAAAGTAAAGGAATATGAGTGAACTCATCATTGCCTTGGGATTTCTGTTCTTCGTTTGAAGCATCTTCATCTCCATATTTTATTTCTCTTTTATGTTCATTATAGAATCCATTGTACCTAAAAAGAATAAAAGTTAGCCATCACTTATGAGCTCAAGGATTAAATCATATTCCTACTCTATGCTACTTCATGCATATGAATCTTCCCATAAGCGAATGTGAGATGTATTCTACTTGAAGGACAAACTGCATACATGTTTTATTCACTCAGAAAGAAGAAAGTGAAAAGAAAGAAGAAAAACATGGACATAAGAGAGGCCAAAAAGCCTAATTATTTTAAAACCACTTTTCCTTAGTGTGCAGGTACAGGTTTGCAGCCAAAAAAGAAAAATAGACAAGTCATAAGTGTCATGCAATGAAAGGAAGAATGTAACTAAAGTTTCAACAATTGTTCTGAAATGGAAGATGTTACAGTACAAAAGAGAGAATGGAAGATAGAAAACACTTGTTCTAGTTGCAGTAGAAGAGGGAGAATAAGATTTCAAGAAGCTGAAGCTAAATGGAAAGAAGGAATTATAGCCAAAAACAGGATGAGAGAGAAGATTCTGAAAAAAAATTGAAAGGGCTTCACCATGTAAAATGGACATTTACGAATTTTCCAACATACATATCAGTAGTTGTAATGAAAGGAAATACATTATATAATGCAGAAAAGAAATGGATTGTACTTTCATTCATCATATTGAAGTAATTTTAGCATTCTTTATAGCTTAAACAGCTAAGAAATGAAGTTTCTAGAAAATCCTACAAATACAGCCATCTCTAAACTACAGTTATTTGCAAAATAAAGCAAGTATCAAGTGATCATTATGCCACCGTATATCTTTGGAGCTCAAAATTGAATACAAGATTCTTTGTTTTTCAAAACAGAAAAGTGCAGAATTGAGCAACCATTTTAGAGAATGACAAACAAAGCTTCAAATACAACAAATTTCAAAAATAAACATGTCTCAGGAGATCCACTATTCAAACAACAACATTTCAATTTCAAATATTAAAGAAAATAAGAACAAGAAAGAATATCAAAAGCTTTCAATTGAGAAGAAACCCAAAGTTTGAATCATAAGAGTGGTTAGAGAGTTCCTATTCAAAGATTGAAAGGGTAGAGGAAATATTCTCATAGCAGTGTCAATGAAATTTTTAGCGATCAAAACTACAAACTTTTAGTTTTGGATTGCATTATTAGAGTAAGACAAAACTTGCAAACCCACAGAAACGGAAGTGAATTCTTTACAATCATTACTAAAGTGAATTTTTATAGAGAACAAATTTATTCAGAATTAAGAAATGCCAAAGTACATATATAAGAACTTTTTATCAGAAGATTCAGATGGCTACTCTGTGTAAGAAACAATTACCAGATGAACATAGTTTGAAATAACATTCAGAGCACAAATCAAGTGGAGGATCTTCGAATAAGGAAACACATGCATATCCAGGTTAAAATATGTTCGTGAGTATTTTAAACAAAATGATCTCTCCTATTGAAACAATATTCAATTTTCAAATATCAGAGTACAGATCCAGGCCACTAGTCTGAAAACCCATGGATGGGTATCAAGAAATTAGTCAGAATTCACAAACATCTTTAAAGTTTTTAGAAATATATCTAAGGAAGAAAGATGAAATAGAAATGTACGTGTGCAGAAATAGAATTAACTCACCAATGAACACTCGTGGAAGTTGACATCAACTAGGGTTTGCTCGCAAAACAACAGTGGCTACATGACTTCGCAGATCTTCAAAAACTTATGGAGACCATTTTGTAGAATAACAGAGCTCTAAAATGATGATAACTGGTAAAAGATTCAACCAAATCTTGCTCAGATGGAGTAGCCGAGAACTCAAAGACAACCAAGGCCGAGCCACTAAACCAAAGCATGCAAGGAAGAAATGAATATAAAATATTCTAAAGTAGAGGTGACAACGAAAATCGATTACCATACTCAGAGATCAAGTACTTACCAAAATTCAACACCATTTGCATAGTCAACTCGAAGAAAACAAGTGGCTACAACAAAAAGAATAACACAAAAGGAGTTGCAGAGAGTTTGAAAGCTTCACAACAGTAGAAGCTAAAAGAAGTTGAGCTCAAGAAATCCTTTGAGAGGCCAAATAGAAAATAGAAACAACACAAACTGAGTTTGAATCCCATACCAAAATAGTTGCAGGAAAATCAAAGTAAAATGAATAGCCAAAAAATCTTGAAAAACAAATCTCGAAGCTTCGAAACATTGTCAGTCATGTTTAAAAAGAACTCACAACCAAAAGAAATAACGCAGAACCCAAATGGGTATGAAGAGATCATAAGAATGGAGCAAGAACCCACAAGTAATCGAGCTTTAAAGCCTCATCAATGGCAAAATATTAAAAAAAACTTGCAACAGAACTCAGAAAAGAGCAGGAAATGACACAAGTGTGCAAAGCCTTCACACTTTTAGAGATTCAGAGAAGGAGTAACCTAAAGATCAAATCTAAATAGTGGAGGTTGTGTTACAGAAAAATCCTTTAAAACCACATAATATCACAACAGAACTCAACAAATAATAAACACAAAATGCAGAGGCAAGAAGTATTCATAATACTAGTCTGAGAGAAAAGTCGAGCTCAACAAAAATCTAACAATGGTGTTGAAATTTTTTTCCAGGGATTCACCTGTAAACCAGATGTGAAGTGGGAAAAATGGATGAGTTCGAGTGTTTTAACTCACCCACCAGACCTTTGGCTTAACCTAACCCTAACCAAGGGTCAATAATCAATGGTTCGAGATCAAAAGGACAAAGATATGAAGGCCAAGGATCAAGATCGAAGATCAAAACAAGCAACCACAGTCTATTCCATCGACCAAATTAATTACAGGGGTAAACCCTAACTCACAGTCAAAGATCAATGATATAGGTCCATCATGGACAAAGATCACTAGTTCTCAATCAAGGAACTAAACCCAACCAAGTTTCAAATGGATATATGTGGCGAGTAGATAGGAAACCCTGTTAGGGTAAAGTTTAAAATATCACCTCCAAATGCCAATGGCCGACTCATCATTTAGCAGGGGCTGATGCACGTGTCTTTCAAATTATCATTGCATTTTGATTTGTAAAAGTATGACTATAGTCTAACTCCATAATATAAAGTGCCATCATACATGCAATGATGACCGAAAAGGTGAATCTTTAAACTATACTTTATGCAGTGTCCAAAAATCTAACAAGTATATACATGTCTGTATTTATCAAAAGGTGGCGAGACTATAGTGACATGTGCAATGTAAAAATGGTCGACCCTTTTATGTTTGTTGAGTCCACAAAGGTGGCCAAACCATGGTGAAGTGAAAAGGTGGTCCCCATTGTTGAAGGAGATAGAGATGATTTATAGAATGTCACCCTTGTGACCATTAGAATCCAAATAGATGTCAACATCAAAGCATGTGCACATGGATAAGTGGTCCCTCCAGTTGATGTTTATTTTTGCAAATATTGCAATTATTTTACTCAAAATAAGAGAGTTGTATTTTTGCATGCTTCATAAGAAGACAGAACAGAGAAGAGACAAGTTACATGCCATGGAGGGAGACTTACCTAGCAAGCAATTTTTATTTTTGGCAAAGTATTCACCCACCTTTATTAAAAATAGAATAGTCAACTTCAGTTGACTAAGGTGTAGTCAAAGGCTATTAATGCCTCTTGTACTAGTTTGTATTATTTTATCCTTTTATTTATTATTAAATAAAGGATAAAATTAGGATGCATGGGCGAGTACAAACTTAGTGTATTTTTAGGAAGGGTGGGAAAATTTATTTTGCTATATATTGTGTGCCTTTGTAAAGCACAAGGCATGCTAGCTAGAGGACTTTTGGATATATGAGTAGTGAAGAAATTTTTTCCAATTTTTCCCTCTGAGTGTAAATTATTTTCTTCCTTTCCAAGTTATTTTGCAGTCTTGTGTATGTTACATTAATCTTGTGAATGAAAATTCCCTGATCAACCACCTCACCTTGCTTCAAGTTTTAGTCCTTTCTACTTAATATTAATGTGTATGTTAACTTATTATTACTGTTGTGATACTCCCTTAGTACAATCAAGTGTTCTTCTCATAGATATTTTGCAAAAAAACTATTGGTTCGTGCATCAAGAATCCTTCCCAAATCAGTTGTGCATATACTCATTCAAAGCCCTCATATAAATTTGGTATATCACCTTAGTTTAATCATTTTACAATCATCTTTTACTCTCAAACTCCCATAAAGAAGTTTAGGATACACCAATAAGGAACTAACCTTTTAATCCTAGAGGTTCACCTCAAAATAGGTATACCCACAGACCTGAGGTGTTTCCATTGTATCTACAAAAGAGAGAGATAAATTACGCAAGCTTAGAAAACCTGTAGCCATTTCTCTACAGGGTGAACTTTCGAGAGATAACAATTTTTAGCATGCCCGGTAGGACCTTGAATCATATCTGTATGCGAGTTTCAAACCTACAATATATTTACAACAAATTATAAGTCACTTTTGGGAGTAAACTTCAGCTAATTTATTCTAAAGATTTTATAATCTTTTGGTGGCTCTGTAAAGCTGATTTTAGACTAGTATTGCAGCATGTTCCATGCCTAAAGTGACTACAAGATCATCGGTAAGAGGAATTCCTTCTGATTTTGTTTCTTTACCTTTGAATTCTACTAGAAGGTGAAGAGTTGGTAATACTTTGCCTTATAATAGACCTAGTTTTGGTAACCCTCCTCCTAATATTCCTTCACCGCATCTCAATTTTTCTATCAATATTCCATTTTTTCCAATGGCCCTTCAACTACCCAAGAATTTTGTGACCTTTACTAATGGCAGCCCATTAGTAGTTCCAGTTTATCACGATATTCCCAATGATTCCATGAAAAGTTTTCCATCATTCACGGGTGAAAATCAGGTTACACCAGCTGAACATATAAAAGATGTTGCAGCCCTATGTGCAGTTCATAATATCATTCATGAAGACGTAGTTCTAAGACTTTTAGCTACATCTTTTAAAGGAAAAGCCTTGCAATGGTATAGAAACCTAGAATTTGGAAGCATAGGAACTTGGGATGTTTTAGGTGAAAAATTGCTCAAACAGTTCCTGGACAATTCAGATCATTTGTCTCTCATTGAACAGTTATCTACTATTAAAAGAGCTCGCAACGAATTTATGTCTAGTTTCAATATCCATTTTGCCAGAACTTGGGAGAGAATTCCAACAAGTGTCAAGCCTCAAGTTGATCATGCTTTCCTTTATTATCTTAGAGCATTAAACAATGATATCTCAACTATGATTTAGTCAATGGGTGGAGAGACACTCCTAGCAGCTTATGATATTGCTATCTGAGCTAAAAATAGTCTTATTCAAGCTGAAAAATTGGCGCCAAGGCCATCAATGCATTTTACAGCAAGTTTAGTGCCTATTCCTTAGCCTATTACAATCTTAGAGCCCACTATGGTAGCTCCTTCAGATGATGTATTCAAATCTTTGCAGACTATGTGAAATAAATTGACTTCAATTGAGAACAAAATTGTATTACCTAGCAGACCCTACCAAGCTCCTTATCAGCCCTGCCAACAGAATCAACAAAATAAGCAGGCTTATCAACAGAATCAGAATTATAGGCAGCCTTACCGGCAAAGGTAGTTTGACCCAAAGGGTCCTAGTTCCTCTAATGCTTTAGTTCCAGTTAATATGGTTATAGAAGAGTGGTGTTAACCTTGCAATCAACCTCATTAAGCTACAACTTGCCCAAATTATTTTTTGAATCTGAATCTTGTTGCACAACCTCAATCTGAAACATTGTTTATGCCTCAAATGGAGGGTGGACAGCAAGAAACTCATATTCAGAAAGTACCTAAACAGAATCTAGTTAGTTTTAATGAGGAGGATTTCATTACAGTCACTACTAGGACTCAAGGGAGGGCTGATGAAAATCAAAAGCAACAAAATATGCCTATCCTACCTACTCTCACTGACAAGACAACATCTACAACTCCAAAGTCAACTAACAACCCTATTGTTCCTCAAAAATCAACAAGTGTCCCAGTTGAAAAAATTCATCAAAGACAGCTACAACCTGATCCAAGAAGACTATTTATACCTCAGATATCCAAGGCAGTTGAAGCAGAATTAGTTTTTGCTAAGGCCTACTCTAAAACAGTTGATTCTATCTCTAAGATAGTTGTTTCTTTTAACATTTTTGATGTAATGAAAAAGCATAATGTTAACATCTCAATGTGGGATGCTCTAAGTATTCCTGGACAACAAAATTTAATTTCTCATGAACTATATAAGCTATAGATTTCTTCAAATACAACAGAAAAGGAAGTTCAGAAGATAGACATGGTCCTTGGAACATTTGAGGAAGACCATACTAAAGAAGTTAAGTGGATGGTTAAGAAGGTTTTGAATGCTCATGAAATCAAGAAACCACCACCATTTTATTTATCACTGATTATTGGAGAACATTTAGTTCATAATTACATGGTGGAGAGTGGTGCAATTAGCACATTTATGCCCAAAGCGATTGCAGAAAAATTAGGTTTATAGTATGAGCCTACAAAAAGGAGTGTCTTACAACTTGATGGAACTGCAACTAATACGGTTGGTATAATAAAAAATTTAGAGGTAACGTTACATGCTTGCCCAAATGTTTCTATTCTGTAAGATGTTACTGTTGTGGATCTACCTCTATACTTTGCCTTGTGCTTATCTAGATATTTCACAGTGAAAATGGGAGGTTATCTCTCTTCAGATTTGTCCTTATTTTTTACTACATGTTATGGAACTAAGGTTACTATCAATTCAAAACCATTGGCCAGATTCCATATTGAGCCTTATTGTCCAAATGCAGTAGCTAATTACTCAACTTTAGAGCAATCTGATTTTGATGATGTAGCTCAGGTTTTAGCATTAGATGGTGTTTCTAACATGATTATGGATGAAAAGACAGTTGAAGAACATGCCCATGATCCTTTTAAGGAATTTGAAGAACATCTTTTTGGTGTGTATTGTATGCATGAATAAAATACACTTCCCTTGCTGTCTAAAAAAGAAAATTCAGCAGAAGGGATTTGGAAGCTTCATTTGGATGTAGCTAAGAACAAAAAAGGACAAGGATCAGGTTTGATGCTCAATTCCTTGACAAACGAAAGGTATTTATCAACTTTGAGTTTGCAATTTACATGGACTTGTAATGTAGCTGAATACGAAACATTAATTCATGGCGCACTTTGGGCCAAAAAGGAAGGTATCAGCACATTACAAATCTTTGGTGATTCTAAGTTGGTTATCAATCAAGTTAAAATATTCAGTGTTTGTAAGAATCCACTAATGAATTCTTACAGACATAGAGTTTCAGACTTAATGGAAGATTTCAACATCATTAATATTCAGTCTATTCCTAGAGATGAAAACAAGTATGT
This sequence comes from Taxus chinensis, assembly GCA_019776745.2. Classification (NCBI taxonomy): domain Eukaryota; kingdom Viridiplantae; phylum Streptophyta; class Pinopsida; order Cupressales; family Taxaceae; genus Taxus; species Taxus chinensis. The sequence continues at coordinate 887,620,794 of CM034149.1, forward strand.
AAATAGACTTGCGGCAGTTGGTGCTAGTTTCGAAGTGCTGGAATAGATGGAAAATAGCAAAATTCAGCCTCATATTAAGCTAATTGTTAGGACTTCTATACATGATAAAGAATAAAATTGGAATTTTTTTGAAAGTGATGATCAAATCTACAAGTTTTTACAATAGAAAGCTAAATTTTCTATAGTAAATCAGGATAAGTTACAACATTTATATGGTGATCAGATTGTTCAGCTGAAGACAAATAAATTACCTCAAGGACTGGTCACATTGGAAGACATCTTCAGCATTGACGATTAGTTAAAAAAGGTGAAGACTAAAATTTCAACCCCCTCTGATAATTACGAAGAGATGTTGGTTGATGAAGGGAAAAGTTTTGTTTCTTGGAAAGGTATGTTCCTTAACCAAAAAGAAGTCATTTATTAATCTTTGCAAAGAGTTTAAGGATGTTTTTTCTTGGAAAATACCAAGATCTGAAAGGATTCGATCCCATTCTAGCAAAACATACAATCAAGTTACATCCAAATGCTAATCCTGTAAGACATAAACAAAGTCCTGTAAATCCAAAAATAGAACCTCTGATGAGGAAAGAATTATCTAAATTGATTGAATCAAGTATTATCTTTCCAGTTAACCATTTAAGTTTGGTAGCCAATCTTGTTCCTATAAGGAAGAAGAATGGAGAAATCAGATTATGTGTGGGATTTAGAGATCTTAATAAAGCATCACTAAAATATCATTACCCACTACCAAACACGGATCAAATTTTGAGAACAGTCTCAGATTTAGATAGACTATCTCTTCTAAATGGTTACAGTGGATATAATCAGAATTTAGTATGAGAAGAAGATAGATACAAAACAACTTTTAACACCAAGTGGGGTACCTATGCTTACAAAAGAATTCCTTTTGGTCTTTCAAATGTTGGTGCAAACGTTTCAACGTGCAATGGATAAGGCCTTCCAGAGATTGTTAAATAAATTTATTCTTGTTTATTTGGATGATATTACCGTATTCTCAAAAAATCCAGAAGAACATCTGATGCATTTAAGGCAGAATTTTCAGTTACGCAGGCAATTTGGAATATCCTTTAACCCACTGAAGTCTATATTTTTCGGTACATGAAGGTAAATTACTTTTTCATATTGTTTTGAAGCAGGGTTTAACAATTGATCCTTTTAGAATCGAATCCCTATACAAACTATCATTGCCTCATCATAAGAAGGCATTACAAATTTTTCTTAGAAAAATCAACTTTGTTAGAAGATTTGTTCCATATTTGACAGCATTGGTTAAACTATTAACAACTATGCTAAAGAAAGAGAAAACTTTCTCTTGGACTAGCGAAGGAAGAGAAGGTTTTGAAGCAATAAAAGAAGCTATCTCTCAGGCTCCTACTCTTACAAATCCAAATTTCGATAAATATTTTACAATGTATGCACTTGCAGGAGCTGAAACAATCTCAACTATTTTGACTCAGGTTAATGATGAAAATATTGAGTAGCCAATTGCTTTCTTTGGACAGAGTTTGCATGATTATGAAACAAGGTATGCATTTCTTGAAAAACAAGTACTTTCAGTAGTCACAGGACTAAAGAATTTTAAGTACATGCTTTCAAACAATAAAATTCACGTTCTTGTTTCTCATCCAAGTGTGAAAGCTTTCCTTTTAAATAAAGAATTGAATGAGAAAATAGTAGGCTAGATAATGAAGGTTATGGAATATGATGTTGATATCCAAGTTGCTAAGACGGTTTGAGGTAAAGGTTTATGTAACATCTAATTGTTGATATGGAAAAATAGCAAGCTGCAGAACCAAATGATTCAAAACAACATGCTGAAATTGTGTATCAGCAATCAAATATCATGGTCCAACTAGAAAATTAGCAACCTGAACTTGCTCGAGAGATCCAAAAATCAAGGTGGATGACTGATTTGGTTGACTACTTAAAGCATGGAACCTATCTGGAAGGTATGGATAAGAATAAACAAAGATATTTCAGATTAAAAGTTATTCCTTATCTTTTCATTGATGGTGTATTGTTCAAAAGGGATATAAATGACATCTTGCTGCGATGTGTCAATTATGATAAAATTTAGAAAATATTATCAGAATTCTATGAAGGACCTGTAAGAGGTCACTTCTCAACACGTACTATAGCCTTAAAAATTATGAAATCAGGTTACTATTGGCCTAGCATATTCAAATACTATTTTGAATGGATTAGAAAGTGTAAGAAATGTGCTTTCTTTGATGGAAAAGAACATCTTGCTTTGTTGCCTTTGCAGCCTTTTTTAGCTTATCAGCCTTTTATGCAATGGGGTCTTTATTTTATTGTCACAATAAACCCACTTTCGTTACAAGGACACAAGTGGATCTTGACTGCTACAGACTATTTTACATGATGGAATGAAGCAATAGCCTTGAAAGATGCTAATGAAGCTTTAATACTATCCTTTTATGAAGGAATAGTGTGTAAATTTGGTGTTACAAAAACTATCATATCGGATAACGCTTTAGCATTCCTTGGTGCAAATATAAATGATTGGGCTGTCAACCATGGAATATATCTAAGTTCTTCATCTAATTATTACCCACAAAGTAATGGCTTAGCTGAAAGTCCTAACAAGAATTTGTTAAGAATCATCAGAAGAACACTCAAAGATAATCAAAGAGCTTGGCATCTGATGTTGAATTCCGCACTTTGGGTTGACAGAGTGACTCCTAAAATATCAGTTGGCAAGTCACCATACAAACTTGTGTATGGAAAAGAAGAAAGATTGTCTATTTCAGTTGAGTTACCTACATTAGATTTGCTACATCAAATGGAGCTAATAGAGAATGAACCATTGCAGGTTCGTTATGCAGAGTTAATGGAATTACAAGAGATAAGAGATCAAGCTCATTTAAATATGGAAAAGAATCAGAAACAAATCAAGAAGACTTTTGACAAGAAAGCCAAATTCTGAGTCTTCAATGAAGGAGATATTGTGTTAAAGTGGGATGTTGATCGTGCAAAGCTAGGAAGACACTCAAAGTTTGATACACTCTGGAGTCATCCTTACATGATTTCATCCTACAAGGAACACAACACTTTTCAGCTTTCGAAGGTGAATGGAGAGGAACTTCCCATTCCTGTGAATGGTATGTTTCTCAAACACTGTTATTGAAAATCTTACAGTGATTGTTAGAGTAGGATTTCCCTTCAATAAGTGTAGTTTCTACAGATTGCATCATTTTTCAATTCAATAAGTGCATTCATGCACGTGATCTAGTTTATCAGATCCTTTCCCATCTTTAGTTTGTTTTGGAAGGGTTGGACCTTTCGGAAAAGGAAAATTTTGGTCACATATTTGGACTCCATGCCCAATGGAAGAGAGCAAGGCACTGGTATGTAAGCTAGCAGGAAGCTTTCCCCACATGATCACCAAAAATGTTGACAATTTTTGCACTTGTGCAAAAATGGGCAACTCAAAACTTTGTTACGATGGATAGAATTGGTGAAGTATACCTAAGCTAGGGGAGATCACATCAGATTATGTCATTACTACTGATTTATTTAAAAGATTACATGAAATCTGCAACTATGTGTGCTATTACAAAATGTAACTGATCACATATTCTACAATTTCATGACCATCCTCAGCAAAAGAACACAAACCCCGAAGGACATTTATGTTGTCTTGATGAGGACATCCAATTGCAGAGTAGGTGAAGTGTAAAGTTTTGGAACAATAAACAAAAGTGCAGATCATAGAAAATCAGAGTTCTTTACTTTATGTTACAAGTTCTATTCAATGTTCTTTCCTTCATGATTAAGACATTCAATTATGTTACTGAGTTGTTTAGTTCATTATACAATCCATACAGAAAGTAGAAATGCAGAAAGAGATATACAACTCATTTAAAGAATTCAATGCTTTATTGACAAGGAGAGTCAAATGTTTCCCACACAAGCTGTGGGATGTAACTGAAAAGTAAAGTATAGCTACTAAAAATAAAGATACACATGCATGAAAGAGAAAGTAAAGGAGTATGAGTGAACCCATCATTGCCTTGGGATTTCTTTTCTTTATTTGAAGCATCTTCATCTCCATCTTTTGTTTCTCTTTCATCTTCATTATAGAAGCCATTGTACCTGAAAATAAGAAAAGTTAACCATCAGTTACGAGCTCAGGGATTAAATCATATTCCTACACTATCCTACTTCGTGCATATGAATCTTCCCATAAGCAGGAGATGTATTCTACTTGAAGGACAAACTGCATACATCCTTTATTCACTCAGAAAGAAGAAAGTGAAAAGAAAGAAGAAAAACATGGACATAAGAGAGGCCAAAAAGCCTAATTATTTTCTAACCATTTTTCCTAAGTGTGCAAGTACAGGTTGTAGCAAAAAAAGAAAAATAGACAAGTCATAAGTGCATGCAATGAAAGGAAGAATGTAACTAAAGTTTCAACAATTGTTCTGAAATGGAAGAGGTTATAGTACAAAAGAGAGAGTGGAAGATAGAAACACTTGTTCTAGTTGCAGTAGAAGAGGGAGAATCAGATTTCAAGAATCTGAAGCTAAATGGAAAGAAGGGATTACAGCTGAAACAAGATGAGAGAGAAGATTCTGAAATTTTTTTTTGAAAGGGCTTCACCATGTAAAATGGACATTTACGAATTTTCCAGCATACATATTAGAGCTGTAATGAAAGGAAATACATTATATAATGTAGAAAAGAAATGAACTGTACTTTCATTCATCAGATTGACATACTTTTAGCATTCTTTATAGCTTAAAAAACTGAAAAATGAAGTTGCTAGACAATCCTACAAATACAGCCATCTTGAACTATAGTTTTTTCCAAAATAAAGCAAGTATCAAGTTTTCATTATGCCATAGTATATCTTTGGAGCTCAAAATTGAATACAAGATTCTTAGTTTTTCAGAACAGGAAAGTGTAGGATTGAGCAACCATTTTAGAGAATGACAAACAAAGCTTCAAATACAGAAAACTATCAAAAACAAACATGTCCTAGGCCTCCACTATTTAAACAACAACAGTTCAGGTTCAAATATTAAAGAAAATTAGAACAAGAAAGGATATCAAAAGCTTTCAATTGAGAACAAACCGAAAGTTTGAATCATAAGAGTGGTCAGATGATTTCTTATTCAAAAATTGAAAGGGTAGAGGAAATATTCTCATAGCAGTGTAAATGAAATTTCAAGGATCAAAACTGCGAAATTTTATTTTTGGATTGCATTATCAGAGTAAGAAAAAACTTGCAAACCCACAGCAAAGGAAGTGAATTCTTTACAATCATTACTAAAGTGCATTTTCAGAGAGAAGAAATTTATTCAGAACTAAGAAATTCCAAAGTACATATATAATAACTTTTTATCAGAAGATTCAGATGGCTACTCTGTGTAAGAAACAATTACCAGATGAACAAAGTTTGAAATAACATTCAGAGCACAACTCAAGTAGAGGATATTCAAATAAGGAAACACATACATATCCAGATTAAAATATGTTTAGGTATTTCAAAGAAAATCATCTCTCCTATTGAAATAATATTCAAGTTTCATTATCAAAGTACAGATCCAGGACACTAGTCTGAAAACCCATGGATGGGTATCAAGAAATTACAGAATTGTCAAACATCATGAAAGTTTTCATAAATATATCTAAGGAAGAAAGATGAAATGGAAATGTACGTGTGCAGAAGCAAAATTAACTCACCAATGAAAAATCATGGTAGTCGACATCAACTAGGGTTTGATCACAAAACTACAATGGCCGTATGACTTCGCAGAGCTTCACAAACTTACAGAGACCATTTTTTACAATAACAGAGCTCTAAAATGATGATAACTAGTAAAAGATCAACCAAGTCTTGCTCAGAAGGAGTAGTCAAGAACTCAAAGACAACTAAAGCCGAGCCACAAAACCATAGCATGCAAGGAAGAAATGAATATCAATATTCCAAAGCATAGGTGACAATGAAAATCGATTACCATGCTCAGAGATCAAGAACTTACCAGACTTCAACACAATTTTCATATTCAACTCGAAAACAACAGTGGCTGCAACCAAAATAATAATAGAAATGGGTTGTAGAGAGTTCGAAAGCTCGAAATAGTAGAATTTAAAAGAAGTCGAGCTCATGAACTCCTTCGAGAGGCCAAATAGAAAATAAAAAAAACACAAACCAAGTTCGAATCCCATACCAAAAGAGTTGCAGGAAGCTCAAAGTAAAATGAATAGCCAAAAAACCTCCAAAACAAAGCTCGAAGCTTCGAAACATTATCAATCATGTTTAAAAATCACTCGTAACCAAAATAAATAACACAGAAACGAAATGGGTATGAAGAGATCACAAGAATGGAGCTAGAACCCACAAGTAATCGAGCTTCGAAGCCTCGTCAGTGGCAGAATCTTCAAAAAGAACTACAACAGAACCCAAAAAAGAGTAGGAAATGACACAAGTGTGCAAAGTCTTCACACTTTTAGAGCTTCATAGAAGAAGTAACCGAGAGCTCAAATCCAAACACTAGTGGCTATGTTACAGAAAACTCACTCGAGACCACATAATAGCACATCTAAACTCAACAGAGAATAAACACAAAATGCAAAGGCAAGAAATATTCATAATACTAGTCTGAGAGTAAAGCCAAGCTCAACAGAAATCCAACAATGGCATCAAAAAATTTTGCCAGGGCTTCGCCCATAAACCAGATACGAAGTGGGAAAAATGGATGAGTTCGAGTGTTTTAACTCACCCAGCACAAATTTTTCTTAACCTAACCCTAACAAAGGGTCAATAATCAATGGCTCGAGATTTGAAGGACAAAGATCGAAGGCCAAGGATCAAGCTCCAAGATCAAAACAAGTAACCATGGTCAATTGCACCGACCAAATTAATTGCAGGGGTAAACCCTAACTCACAGTCAAAGGTCAACGGTACAGGTCCATCATGGACAAAGATCAACAGTTGTCAATGAAGGAACTAAACCCAACCAAGTTTCAAGTGCATATATGTGGCGAGCAAACAGGAAACCCTAGTTAGGGTAAAGTTTAAAATATCACCTCCAAATGCCAAGGGTTGGCTCATCGTCCAGCAGGGGCCGGCCCACGTGTCTTTCAAATTATCATTGCATTTTGACTTGTCAAAGTATGACTATAGTCCAACTCCATAATATAAAGTGCCATCATACATGCAATGATCACCAGGAAAGGTGAATCTTTAAACTATACATTATCCAATGTGCAAAAGGCCAACAAGTATATACATGTTTGTATTTATCAAAAGGTGGTGAGACTATAGTGACATGTGCAATGTAAAAATGGTCTACCCTTTTATGTTTGCTAAGTCCACAAAGGTGGCCAAACCATGGTGAAGTGTAAAGGTGGCCCCCACTATTGAAGGAGGTAGAGATGATTTGTATAATGTCACCCTTGTGACCATTAGAAGCTAAAGATATGTCAACATCAGAGCATGTGCACATGGACAAGTGGTTCCCATAGTGGATGTTTATTTTTGCAAATATTGCAAGTATTGCAATTATTTTACTCACATGTAGAGAGTTGTATTTTTGCATGCTTCACAAGAAGACAGAACAGAGAAGAGACAAGTTGCATGCCATGGAGGGAGACTTGCCTAGCAAGAAATTTTTATTTTTGGAAAATTATTCACCCAACTTTATTAAAAATAGAACAATCAACTTCAGTTGACTGATGTGTAATCAAGCTATCAATGCCTCTTGTATTAGTTTGTATTATTTTATCCTTTTATTTATTATTAAATAAAGAATAAAATTAGGATACATGGGCAAGTACAGCCTTATTGTATTTTTAGGAAGGGTGGGAAAATTTATTTTCCTATATATTGTGTGCCTTTGCAAATCACAAGGCATCATAGATGGAGGACTTTTGGATATATGAGTACTAAAGAAAAATTTGTTAGTTTTTCCCTCTGAGTGTGACGTATTTTCTGCCTTTCCAAGTTATTTTGCAGTCTTGTGTATGTTACATTAATCTTGTGAATGCAAATTCCCTAATCAACGACCTTACCTTGCAGCAAATTTTAGTCCTTTCTGCTTAATTTTAATGTGCATGTTAGCTTATTAGTACTGTTGTGATCCTCCCTCAGTACAATCAAGTGTTTTTCCCTTAGATATTCTACAGAAAAACTATTGGTTCGTGCATCAAGAATCCTTCCCAAATTAGTTGTGCATATACTCAGTCAAAGCCCTCATAAAAATTTGGTGTATCACCTCAGTTTAATCATTTTAGAGTCATCTTTTACTCTCAAACTCCCAGAAAGCAGTTTAGGATACACCAATAAGGAACCGACCTTTTAATCCCAGAGACTCACCTCAAAATAGGTATACCCACAGACCTGAGGTGTTTCCATTGTATCTATGAAAGAGAGAGATCAATTGTGCAAGCTTAGAAAACCTGCAGCCATCTCTCTACAGGGTGCACTTTCGAGAGATAACAATATGATTTCTCAATTTTGTACATAGTGTTTTCTTGCTCTGGCATAGTGCATTAGACATAGTCTTTGGCGAGATCAGCTCCGTTTCAGCAGTTTTCAAGTGGCTCAGGGATCATATTTTCAAATTTCAGATCAGAAGTGGGTTTATCAAGCTTGAATCCATGCCCAATGGATGCTTCAAGGCCACTGATCACTTCATCTAGCAGGTAGATGTCCCTTGTGAGTCGCCAAATTGTTATCCAAAATAAGCTCACACTTACTTTTGGATTAACTAGCATACTTTTTCCCCATTTTTATGCTTCAACCTAATTTTTCATGCATTCTAAGAACTTAAGGTCCCCTGGAAATGTTTCCATTAGATAGGAAATTTCTTCCCCTTTCCAAAAATATAAAGAAGTCCTTCTAACTCCTTATATTTTGCAAGTTATGGGCCATCGGGCCTTAGAAGGATTTTTTTGCCAAAAGCGGGTCGGTGGGCCTAGGGAAGACTTTTTGCCAAAGTGGAAAATTGCGGACCGAGGCAGGTTGTGGGGGATAGTTTGGCACTTTGGTATTTTTCGCTAAACAGTGCAATTTACACGTGCGAGCCTGCGAGCCCATGGAGAAATGAAAAAGTAAAATGCCTAAGGCCCGCAAAGGACATGTGGCCATGTTTTAAGTCAAAGTGGGAAGGCTGGTTGCCGGAGGCACTTTGGTCTTTTGGCTTTTTCTTGAAAAAGTGTAAAATTTTAAATGTAAGCTATACCTCCGCCGACGCCCAGAGAAGACACGTGTCAGGCATTTGTCAGCTGCAGGGAAGCAGGCCGTCAAGGAAATTCTTGAATTTTTGCAACTTTTGCAAATGACGTAGTTTGCAAGTATGGGCCCGCGAGACTGCGGGAAGTTTTTTTGCCAAATGCAAAGTTGCAGAGCTATGGTGCCATGGAGGGTTTTTTGCCCAAGTGAATTTTCGGGCCTGCAGGGTCTTTTTTTCGCCAAGGTGATTTTCAAGCTTGCGGAGCTACGAGGAAGTTTTTTGATTTTTTGCAACTTTCACAAAAGGTGCCAAGTGAATTTTGGGCCCACGGATCCATTTTGCAGGACTGGTTTTTTCGCCATTTTTGTGCGGATTTGATGCAAAATATTCAAACAGCCATATCTTTCGATCCAGTGCTCAAAATTAAACAATTTTGGTACCATTGGAAATCTCTTGACATCCTCTTCACCATGGAAGCTTTAAATTTGAATTTTGGCAAAGTTTGGTGGGATAAAAATGTGAAAACATCTCCAGCACGAAAAATGTAGAACCACGCTTCCAACTACCAAATTTAATGTGGTATGGCACCCATTTCTTCTTCTAGAAGCTTGAATGCATTGTGAAACGGATTTTCAGAGGTGCCCTTGAATTTTGGGGATCATTTTAATGAAATTTTTTGGTTGGTGAGAGCAGAAATTTGAATTCTCTCTTTCCCTCTCTCTGATTCTTCTTCTATATATTGTAAACACTTCTCTTTTGAAAAGGAGACATTCTGGGTGTGGGGAAACTCTTGCAAATTTGGTTCTTGACTCCATTTTTGAGTTGCAAACCTTCTCCTACACCTGGCAAGATTATTTGTGCCTCTGAGCAGAAATGTAAATGTCTGTGCACTTTCTAGAGAAATAAAATCATGTTTTTGTGGTGTTCTTCAACCCTTTCTCATGTTTTATTGTTTCCTTGTGCATCTCCCTTTTAGATTTTTTTTTGTGCATGTATTTTATGTTTGCAGGTGTCGGATGTTGTGTTTCATGGAGATTTAGTGGAGGATTTGGATCTGGGTCTGTGTCACTTTTGTCTTACCTCCCCCAACTCCATTTTCTTTATGTATTCTCCCTCATTAGGATATCTTCACTTCCTTTTCTAGTGTATCACCACTTTAGTGTAGGATCTGATTTTCTTATTCTCTCTTTCTCCCTATCTCCTTGGAAAGCTAGATTAGGATTAGAATAGTTTCCGTGGACTGGAGTAGCTTGTGGCAGGTGGTTTAGGAAGAGGAACCAGCCTTCTCTGGAGGATCATCTCAAGTTTGCAAGTCCCACAGCTTGAGAGATGATCCAATGTTATGCAAATCACACTAGATGCCCCATTATCAAACAAAAGATCTGAGAGACATCCGGGGGTGTTGTGATTTTTCCCTAACAAGTGACACAACCCTCGTGCCATTCATTGAATATTAGGTTCTATAATCTAGCTGCACCCAAATAGCAAACATTCCTCTATTTTGATGCTTTGATGGATGTCCATAACCTGCTCCAGCATGCTCACATTTTGGCATGGGATGGTAGTGCATAGGAAAATGTAGATTGATCAGCTTAGAGACCTTTTTTGCATAGGTGAAACAGTATGACTATTCCGTAAGGAAACCCATGTATTATATTCACATTCATAGTCATGGGAATCCAAAAAAACCCTCCCTTTTAGCATTCTATCATGCAGTTTACATGGCTAGCAATGTGCCTCTTAGAAAAATCTTCTTCTTTTCTGCATACAACAAACAAAACAATAACAGACAGAAAGTTTCTTCTCCACGCCAACCCAGCAGAGACTAGCATTTATCCACGCAACCTTCTGATAATTTAACATTTTTTATTCTTGGTGGGGGATGCACTCACTAACACCATCCAATTTCTGTAAAAGTATCAATGAAAATCTTGGCTTCACGCGATTTTGCATTGGATCCAAGCAATTTGCCTGTATTTTATGTATGCAATATGTGATAGGTTTGAATGGCATTTAGGATGTGTCAATTTCCTTACGTACTTTGCTGACAAAGGAATTCATACTCCTGACTCAACCCATTTCCTTGTCTGTGGGACTTAGAAGTATTTTAATTTCAAATTATTTGATTATTGTATTTTTTTTATTCAAAGCACTATACTATGGATTTTTCTTCTTTTTATCCTAAGTGCATGTGTTGTGCACACTTTAACCTTTAGTGTGCCACTTGATTCCTTTTGCATATCTTTTATTTCTAGTTCTTTGACCCATTTTTGTTTCCCCTTAGCTCGTCAGTACCATGGATCTTGGTTTTCTGCCATATATTTTCCTATGGAACTCTATTCTCTTTTCTTCCATTGCTTTTTTGCTTTTCTCCACTAGTTCTCTATCCTATTTGAGTTAGGGGTATTGTGCTTTAGCTTAGTAGTATTTCTTTAATGAATTGTATTTGGTTTTAACTAAGCCAATTTTCCTCCATTTATTTTCCTAAACTTACTCGATGGTTTGTAACGTGATCTCTTTCCTAGGTCTGCATTCTTTTACCAAATTCAAGATGTGAGTTTTCAGATCTTATTCTCCACTTGTGACTTGAGTTCTTCTTGTGTTGAGTTGACTTTCTATTTTGTAATTGCCCAACTCACCCACTTAGGAGTCGAACTCGAGCTTGATGTGTGTACTACTTTGCATTGTGTGTCGTATATGCATTGATATTTTACACTTCATTTGAGCTCACGGTTTCACTTGTCTATCTAAAACTCGGGGGTATGTTTTGGCGTGACTTATTTCATGTGTCTGCAACCAATTTTGCACATGAACTGTTTGATAAAAATGTCGAAGATTTAAGAAGCCTTTAGGACTTTAGTGATTGTGGGATATGGTTTATTTTGGTTCATTGAGGAGACTTTAATAACTATCAAGCCCGTAAATCATTTTATCGAATACGTGAAGGTTGTGCAGTCTCATCGAATGTGGGGATCAAGAGTTTTGCGTAAAAAGGTATGGACTTTCCCTTTTCTCTGTATTAAATTCGTCTTTCATCATTTCTTGCATTTGGAAATTAAATTTTAATTATTAGGAAATGTAACTCCAACCAATAAATTTTAATTATTTGGTACTGTCATACATTACAAAAATTATGACCCCGAAAGTATGTGAATAGAGTGCTACACCAAAATATACCACAAACATGAAAATCCTTGCATGACTCATGGTAACATGAGATACTATAGGGAACTTAACTAAGTAGTTTGAACTTAATTAATGCCCTTGCATGACGAATTTATAAGCCCACTTAGCTTATCAGTCACTTTTAGTGACGTGCTCTTTTTATTGAAACATAATCAGTTTCAGCCTACGGTTACCTCTTAATTCGAGTGAAAACGAAAACACCTTCCACCTATCTTGAGACTTTCAGCAAGAGAATCGTAATCCATCTGGATTTCAATGAAAATTTCTTTGGATGCTAGCTTTGCAAGTGGGTTTTTGGGCCCAATGGTTGTTGAGTAACAAAAGTTGTTGTCGCAATTACGATAAATTGCACCAAAGTTTCCCTTGTAACTTCAGCTCTTCTCTTTGTAATAACATTTCATCAAACACGATAAATTCTATGTATATGGAAGAGTACGCAAGAATCATCAAAGTTTGTGTTCACACTTAAAACAAGTGTTTTCAACGCCCAATTTGTGAGCACTTTAGATGTTTTGGCCAGCTTGCACCAAAATTACAACTTCACCTAAACCCACCTTCTAAAGGTTTTGTTGACTACTAACTAACTATGGATCCGTGTACATATTTTCAGAACCCAATAAATATTTTCATAATTATCTCTAGAGAGAGAAAGGAGAAGAGAGAAAATATGGATTTTATTTTCCTTTCTGTTCATCATATCATAATCACATACATCATAAAATTTTCATATCATTTCCAACTGATAGTGTTACAGACTTGATTTGATTCGGAAGAGGTCAAAAGTGTTTTGATTCAATATTCAATGCAATCGCAGTCGTACTTAATACATATACAGCGGCGTAGCCTTGAATGAATAAAAGAATAGATGTAAAATTAGAAAACGATAAAGAAATTGGTGTGTTGGGGCCGGCGTTGCATTGGATTTGATCTCTAGCGAGGGCATTCAGCGGGAAGGCCCTGTGGAAACCTTTTGGTGTCAGAACAGTAGTCATAAACCATGTAATTCTTGCGCACCCATTCAAGCTTCTGTTGGTCACTCGAATCCAATGCTTGTTCAGCGTACCATGAACTTGCAGAGCAATCAGAGGAAGCAGTGCACGCCTGTGCATTAAAATTTTGGTAGGAGGCAACGAAGGGGGCGTTGCTCCAATCTATCTTCACTGCACCTCCTCTGGTTGCCCAATTGTCCGCGTTCCACAGGCTCGAATATATTCTCATTGATTGATTTTTAGGGTATGCCACGCCCAAACTCTCGCTGTTGTTAAACACTCTCACCGGAGTTCCATCCACAGAAAATCTGCAGTGCCAATGGCCATGACGTTTATAAGGTAATTGCAACGCCCAAGCTGGTAGAAAATAATTAACAGTGTAGAATTATATTAATGGTAAGTAGTTATAGTAGAGTACTTACACAATCTGTTGGGGATTCCAGAGCACAGAGTAAGTGTGGAAGTCTGCAGTTGGGTCAAACCAGAGGTAGAATTGCATTTCGCGATTGCCCAAGCCTTGAGAAAAGACGTTAGTGTGCATAATGTAGGGATCTCCAGACAGGTTTCCCAGGAACTCAAAATCTATTTCGTCGTGCTTATCCCCTTGTGACGACAGCTGCATCAATATTTTTATTAGGGAATTTGCCAAACCATTTAGAGCATGCAATACCAGGTCAAATTAGTTATGACTAAATAACTTACATAGTAAGCAGTTACAGTGCCTGCCGAGTTGCCGGGCACCAACTTGATTTGCATATCGATTTTGCCAAACAGATATTCATTCTTGGATTGGAATCCTGAACCTAATTGAGCACTAGATATGAGGTTGGACATAGATCATTGCTAATTGAATAGATGATAGCTACACACTAATCTAGTGCAATTAAAATAAATATGTAATATGTACCTGAGGACTGGTCGAGAGTAAGCTGCAATTGCTGCCCGTTGTCCACAATTTTAGCGTGATCGCTACCCCACGAGATGTCAAAGTCGCTGTTAAAACTCGCAGAGACTTCATGCTGCAAAATTGCAAGGTGGGTAAAGACTAAGCATAACAGGAGGAGGAGGAGCGCCATTAACGTTATAATACCAACGATTTCTCAAGCTATCAAAGTGGAAATCAGACACTATTGTAATTGTTGTTAACAATGTAAAGAGGCAATGGGAAATACAAGGAAGAACGAAGATATATATACACATATGCGTGGATTCCCAAGGTATATAAATACATATACTGGGAAATTCAGACAAGTCCCACGCGTTACACGTTTTTCCAATTCCGGTGTTGTACCGCAGTTTACAGCTGTCAAAGTCTGTTTTTGGTTGTGCTTGTGGTTGTGGCGGCCAATCATGAAGCTGTCAAAGTCTACAGAAGCAAAAGGATACAAGTTTCCGCGTGACAGAGGTGCCATAGCTGTCTGAGTCTATCTCTATGTGCAATGATGTGACGTAAGCGTAAGCGTATAGAATTGCACCAGCCCCGCGCTGACGCACCCTGCAATGATCGGTTATGCAGGAAGGTGATGCTAAATGGCCGGACACTAATGGACCCATATTGTCCATAATAGAGTAATGGTTTGATATTATCTAACAACCAAACCTTTGCTTTGTGCTTCTTATTTTTTTTATGATGTAAAAGGTTTCTTTTTGGCGAAATTTGATTTATTAGATAAAATGAAGACATCAATGTAAAGTTGGAAATAGAAGGTGAAAATTATATATCGGCATGTAGCACACTTTTTCCATTGCTCAAATTGTAACATCCAAATAATATCTTATTGTTATGTTCCATTTTAACATCTCTATCTCACTCACGTTTTTTCACATGACTATAAGTTGTGCTTAAGGGGGACAAGCTAAAAATTGGGGAAAATCCAATAGGTTATAGGTTCAAAATGCAACTAAAATTCTTGTGTCTTACAGCACTTTGTATCACCCCTTTTCGATTTTAAGATTGAGTAATTGTAGAAAAACAAGGGATCTATGAACAATCATCTATAATTGATTTCCACCAGTGGTTGGCCATACATGTCTAGCAAGTGAAAATTTTAAACACATATTCCATTATTATCATGAGTACAATTTGACGTTAAAGGGCCCAAAATAAAAAATCAGGAAAATCCATTAGGTTCTAGTGTCAAAACCTAACCACGCTGCTTTCTTCATGTAACACTTAATTTGTATCCCCACTTTTTAATTTTAAGCTCAAGTAAATGTAGGAAAACATGTGATGCATGAACATTGAAAAATCAATGATAATTGAGCACCTCCATTGATTAGTCATATGAGTTGTAGGTGGATTTTATCTGGTAATCGAGGCTTCCTAGTTTTTACATTATTCTTAAGTCGTAAAGGTTTTTAATTGGATACAATTTTAGTTGTTAGAAAAGTTAGAGACAATAAAAGAAATTTGTAAATGGAAAAGGGAATATTAAATACCTTCATTTATTACACCTTATCCATGGATCGATTTCCAACACCCAAATAATATCTTCTATATGTGTTCCTTTATCGACTCGATCTCACAAGCATTATTCACATGAGTGCAAATTAGGCTTAAAGTGGCCAAAATAAAAAATGGAAAAGTTAATATATTTTAGGCTCGAAAACCAACCATAAACGCTGTGAAGATTCTTTTATTAGACAATGTTTAAATTATTAGATAAGACAGACATCAAACGAAAGATGGAAATAAAAAAGTTCAAATCAAACACCTACATGTATAAAATTTTATTTTGATTCCATAGATCATTCCATTGCAAATTTGGTCAACCATTTTGGTGGATTCTCAAGCTCTCTTGATTTTCACTTTGGTCGCACACTTTTCTCATTTCGAGCCCTTTGGGTACTGTATCTTTTACCTTGGAAGGTTTCTGAGAGATTTTTTCCTATTATTTATGTGGCTATGTTGCCATTTGCATTTGATTTTAGCTACGAAAATTGATACTTCCCAGCTCTGATTCTTTGGTGAAAATCTATCTGTTGCTTCTAGATTGATTTCTTGGAAATGTGAGCTGAATTGACATATTTGGGTTCTCCATTTTCACACAGTGCCCTTCATACTTTATGTATTTCGATGGATGATTTCTTACCTGGCCTTTCGATATCACTCCTCTATGCCATGGCGTACATTTCCCTCTTGAATGAAAGCTTTGATTTCTTCGTTTCATGATTATTTCTGCATTCTTTAGCACCATTGTTCCTCACTATCATTTTTCTTAGCATATATGAACTGTGTTTTCTCCCACGTTCATCTCTGAATGGAGCTTATCCAGTATTTATTGTTCATTGGCTTGAAATATATCTTACTTTTGATATGTATTTTCCTGAGTGGCCACCAATTTTGTTTGTTCTGAGCATTTGAGAATTCGTATTTCTCCTTTCAATTGATAACTGGCTCTTCCTGACTGTTATGTTTAATATTGAGGGCTTTTCCTTGGACTAATTGCAGCTCTCTTGTAAATATAAATTGTAATAACATTCTTGGAAACATATTTGTTGTATACCTATGGGTTACTAATCTTCAATAGAAAATATGCCTTTCAACTCTGATTTTGACACTGATGAATATTGTAAATTGATAATTATTTCATTTTGATATACAGTGAGTTGAACAGTAATGAGTATTTTGTTTTCTTCCATATTCGTGCCTTTGGCTGGTTCTTTGAATGATTTGTTCTGAAACATGAATCTGGTAACTCCTTTTAGATGTAACTGTAATTTTGTCATTCATTCATGCAAATATTATCTTTCCTATTCTACTAGAAACATAATTTTATTGTAGTTGAAGGTTTACAAATAATCAATACAAACTATTGGTGATATAAGTCATAGATTGTACTTATATTGGCACTTCTTTTATGGAAAATTTTTACACGCTATATTTTCTGAATAGACTGTTTCATCGATGCAAGGTTGTAGTTTTTCTTTCTTTTAATTGTATCTTGAAGCTTCAAAAAAATCTGTTCTTTAGTTGTATTTTATGTTGGGGCTTAAAACTTACCAGAATTGCCACAATTGTAATTTTGATATGCTTCTAAACTTGCATCCCTCATTTGTCTCTATGAAGATTATGTACTTTCAAAACCAGCTGTAATTATTCCTGATTCCATTGTACTTGATCATCTGTTTCATTTTGTCATGCTTTCTAGAAGACATTCTGATCCCCTGAATTTCTTTTGTATGTTGAAATGTTGCTATACACTCTCCTTTTCCTCTTATTCAGTTAAAAAACAACAACCTGTATTGTACTTGTCAGGGTTCATTTTAAGACACCTCCTCTGAAAATTAGTTTAGAATGGGTGGCGAATCTCCAAAATTCAATTTCGAATGGATGGCAAATTTCTGAAAAACATTTCTTGGTAAAGGCAATTTGACAGGGCAAAATTTTCTTGGATGAGGTAAAATGATAAGAAACGTTGGCGAAATACATGCATAATTTAATATAACATATAAATAGTAGGCGAATTCACCCATATAAATGACTTATCGGTGGAAATTTTAGTCGAATTAGACAGGAACCAAAATGCTTAAAATTAGCCTTTTCAAATTTCCAAAATCCCTAATATTCGCAATTTTACAAAAATTCACCACTAAAATGAACCCTGGTACTTGTATTATGAAGATTAAAGACCCTTTCCTTTATTCAAGTGAAGATGAACATAACTCTCTCTTTTGGCTACATCATAGTTTCTTCATTTCGGTCCTTTTTGAGCGAATCGGTCATCCTGAAACTATGATATCTTTGAATTTAATATCTTCATTTGTGCTATGATATTCTTAGCTGAAACACATGCCTATTATTTAAGTACTTACTCCTTACTTGCATTAGTTGCATCTTATGTGTCCATACTTCTCTGTTAGTCGGTCTTGTAGATGTCCATTGAGGTAGTTGCATTGTGTATTGTATCTTTCATCATGAATTACATCCTGCATCTTTAGTTGTAATGTAACTGAAGTTGTTTATGAAGTAAGCTGTATTTATTTGATTATGTAGTTTTGACTACACAATGTATTATCTCCTTTCTACATACTATTTGATTAGTACATCTTTCAAGCATGAATTAGTTGTGAAATAACATGATGGAAAGATATAAAATGTCCATGTTACATGGCGAAGCTCTGTCAAAATTTTCTCATATTTCCTTTTCCATTATGTTTCAGCTCTAATTTTGTCTTATTCCAGTTATTAGAATCTGCAGCACTAAACTTGCATTTCTTTTATGGATTAGTACAAAACATCTTTGTATACTCCAACATTTAGTTTGAACTGAAATAAATGTACTTTTATGATTCAATTTACAGAATGCAACGCTTCTTTCTGTAGATTGAGAAACAGGGACGGAAGCCTCTGATATTTTATTAATCTCAATCAGTAAAACATTACAGAGGATGGGATGCAATATTTATAGATATTGCACAACCAAATACATCCGGGAAAATGAGTTGCACAGGTGCAACCAAAAACCAGATTTCACAAGCTTCCAATAACATCCGGGAAGCAAAATTACATAAAGACAAATATATTGTTTATAACAATATAACAATGTACAAACAGACAAATATGGTTGTTTAACCATATAACAATTTAATCATTAATTATTTAATTAACAAAATTAATTAAATAATCCCACTATGCATAATTAATAATAGGATAATAAAATTTATCCTAACATTCCCCCCCTTAATTGTGCATTGTCTGAAGAGATGAGGAGAGAAATGCTCTGAACAACTCGAACTTGTCACGTGCAAGTGACTTTGTGAAAATATCTGCTCGTTGTTCAGCTGTTGGACAAAATTGAAGCTGGATGTTGTGCTTCAATACATGTTCGCGTATGAAATGAACCTGAACTTCAATGTGCTTTGTTCTCTCGTGAAAAACTGGATTGCGAACAAGTTTGAGAACACCTTCGTTGTCAACATACATGGTGGTCGGTTTGTCCTGTGGTATTCCAAGTCCTTCCAGTATGCGACGTAGCCAAATCGCTTCACAGACAGCTTCTCTTGCAGAACGATACTCGACTTCTGTGGAAGAGCGAGAAACAAAGTGTTGTTTCTTACTTCCCCATGATATTGGTCCAGATCCCATAAAGAATACAAATCCAGAAGTGGATTTTCTATCATCAATGTTACTTGCATGATCTGAATCCGAATATCCAGTCAAGAAGAAGTTTTCGTTCTTCTTATATTCTAGACCAAGATCCATTGATCCTTTGAGATATCTCAAGATGCGCTTTGCTGCTTTCCAATGACAAACTTTGGGGTTCCTGCATGAACCTAGATAGATAGCTCACTGCAAAGCTGATATCTGGTCTAGTGTAGGTTAGGTAAATGAGACTCCCAATCAGCTGCCGATAGAGAGTGGCACTTACCTCAGGAGATGGATCTGAACGAGATAACTGTAATCTGTTCTCCACAGGTGTAGCAATTGGTGTACAATCCATCATCCTAAACTTCTCGAGCGTTGTCTTGGTATATTTCATCTGAGAAACAAATATGTGATTCTCTTTTTGCCATACTTCCAGTCCAAGACAGTAGTGCATAAGCCCGAGATCTGTCATGTCGAATGATCGCTTAAGATCTTTCTTTGTTTCATCAATCATCTTCACTGAACTGCCAGTGATGACTAGATCATCGACATAAACTACAACAATCACCATCTCCCCCCCTTGCTTTTTGAGGTAGAGATTGGGATCATATGGATTTCTGACGAATCCATGTTGTACGAGATGCTCATCAATCTTGATGTACCATGCCCGAGGTGCCTGTTTGAGGCCATACAGAGATTTCCTGAGTCTGCATACCTTTTCTTCTTGACCAGGTACAACATATCCCTCAGGTTGAGTCATGTAGACTTTTTCTTGTAAATCTCCATTCAGGAAGGCACTTTTTACGTCCATTTGGTGAACTTTCCATCCAAACTGAGCAGCTAGAGCAAAGATCATCCTGATCGTTTTGATCTTAGCTGTGGGAGCAAATGTCTCCTCATAGTCAATGCCTTCTTTCTGTGTGTACCCCTTTGCTACAAGTCTTGCTTTGTACTTGTCCACTGTCCCATCTGCTTTGTACTTAGTTTTGAATATCCATCTGCATCCAATGGGTTTCTTCCCTGGTGGAAGATCGACAAGCTGCCAAGTGTTATTCTTCATCACTGATTGATATTCAGAATCCATGGCATCTTTCCAAGCTTTTGACTGTAGGGCTTCCTGGACTGTAGAGGGCTCGTCTGTTTTAATAACTCTACTCATCAAAGCAAAGTTAACTTCTTCTCTTGCTTTACTGCGAGTCCATGGTCCAGGGGTGGATGTATCCGGTGGAGCATCCAATCTTGCATCTCGTAATGTACTTGTACACCATTTAGGCATACGTTGAGCTGTTCCCATGGGTTGTGGTTCTATCTGATCAACACCATCATCCCCATCATCACTTTCATCTTCTGAGGGAACATTTGCTTCAGTTTTTACAACTGGTGAAAAATCTACATCTTGCGAGTCTGGAGGAGGAGTCTCTGCTTCCTTCTTCTCAAAAAACTCAACATCTGTGCTTGTGTAGACTTTTCTGGTCTTAGGATCCATCAGTCTGTACCCAAGAGTCTCTTCACTGTATCTAATGAAGATGATATTTTGTGACTTCATGTTCTGTTCTGTTTCGGTATGTGCATGCTGGCTTTGCACCCGAATAATCTGAGGTGTGCAATGGATGGTTTCCTCTTTGACCATGCTTCTTGTGGTGTGATTCCATCAAGAGCAGTTGTGGGCGCTCTGTTTAACAAATACACTGCTGTTTTTGCTACTTCTGCCCAAAATGTCTTTGCAAGTTCAGAATCATCGATCATGCATCGCACCATTTCCATGATAGTACGATTTCTTCTCTCGACAACACCATTTTGCTGTGGTGTGTGTGGAGGAGGCATTTGTCGACGAATCCCGTGAGTTTGTAGATAGTCTTTGAACTCATCACTGGTGAATTCCCCCCCTCGATCTGAGAGGAGAGTTCTGATGTGACGACCAGTTTCTTTCTCAACTGCCACTTTGAACTTTTTGAATGTTTCAAAGGCTTCACTTTTCTTGCGAAGACAGAAAATCCACATTTTGCGTGAATAGTCGTCAACACAGAGCATGAAGTACTGGAACCCTGAATGACTTGGCTGCATCGGACCGCACAGATCGGTATGAACCAGGTCAAGTTTTCCATGAGCTCGAAAAGTACTTGTTTGGAATGAAACTCTGTGTTGTTTCCCTGCTAAGCAGTGAGGACATTTGTCTGTATCCTTCTGAAGAGATGGTAGCCCATGTACCATATTACACCGGCGAAGTGTGTCGAGATATTTGAAACTTACATGACCAAATCTCCGATGCCACAACTGAGCTGAGGTGGAGTTTTTAGCCACGAGTGCTTGATCATTTTTGTGAATGAAATCAAGTTGAAACATTCATCCCACATTTGAGGCTTTTGCAATTATTTTCGAGCCTCTGGATTTATCTCGAATTAAACACATTTTCTTGCTGGATTGACTATCAAAGTCAATTTTCAAATTGTGATCTAGGAGTTGACTAACCGAAAGAAGGTTTTTTGTCAACCCAGGGACATATAGAACATCTGATAGTTTGCATTTGCGTGAACCAAGGGGTAGAGAAATGTTTCCAATCTCCTGTACTGTATATGAAGAATCATCTCCCAATGAAACATGATTTTTCGATGGCGTGTCCCTCATTGAAATAAACCAGTCTCTGTGGCCGGTCATGTGTCGAGTGGCTCCCGAATCAACATACCAGACTTCACTAGATGACGTGGATGGTTCACTTGATCGAGTAGTGAACAAGAAGTCTTCATTGTCTGACTGATCTTGTTGCTCAGCAATATTACCTTGCTGGTGGGGTCTTCTTTTCCAATTCCCCTTTTTCTGCCTATGATAATTGTTTGAATGTCCCTTGTAAGTTTGTTGTTGTTGTGGTCCAGAATTGCTTGATGAACCTTTCTTATATGTATTAAACCAACATTCTTGCAAGTCATGTCCTCTTTTGCAAATGGGACATCGCTTCTTCTGTTGATTGTCCCCATGATACTGATTCTGATGTGGGGACTTCTGATAGGATTTAGGTTTTCCTTTACCTTTTCCTTTCCATTTTTGATGTGAAGACAGTGCCTGCTCCTCTTCATCATCCTTGTTGTGCATTGCTTCCTCTTGTTGCAGTAGGTTTACTAACTTGTCAAAACTAATTGTCGTATCTGACAAGTTTAGAGTTGTGACAAAAATTCTGTAAGAAGAAGGGAGAGCTCTCAGAACAATGGGAACGAGAGACTCATCTTTGACCTCTTCTCCTAGGGCTAGAAGTGAAGCCCTCAACTCTGCAACTCTTCTTAGGAAGGCTTCAATTTTCTCATTCTGTTTGAATTTCAACGTATGTAACTGACTCTGCAAATTGAGTATGACATTCTTGTTCTTGGCCTCATATATTGTGCTCAGTTTATCCCAAGCTTCTTTTTCTGATGTAGCATCTCGAATGTGTACTTGCACATCGCTGGATACTCCAAACAAAATGATGAGTTTTGCTTTCTGATCTGCTCTATCAAATTGTCGTTGTTGTGTTGCATCCGTTGGTGATCTGGTTAGAGTACCAGTCACAACAGGCCAGATTTCTTCAAACTCAAGCTGTGTCTTGATTTTTGTCTTCCAAGTAGCATAGTTGCTTCCTCTGAGCAATTGTGAATCCGGAAGAAAAAATTTGGGGGCATTGGTGCCCATTTTGCAGAGATCACTGACAGGGTTTGGCTCTTATCACTCCAGGTATAAGGTCTCCCAATCTATATACCGTCAGTCTGATATACCGAACCTTTCTATATACGCGCCCTTCCGATATACCCGTCGGTACGTGGAAGAAGCTCGCCCTTTCTATATACCCGGCGGTACGTGAAAGAGGCGTTAACGTACGTGAAAGAATTCGATACGTGGTACCAAGACAGTACTGATGGGGTCTGTGTGATTATTGACACCGGCTCAAAGAAATATCCTCATACGCGTGCGTAACTTCGCTATATACTCAGATAATTTCTCAGTTCGGATTTATGTCTTGCAATCGTTCACAGACGGATGGGATGGTTCATAGTGTGTGCACTGTGACCTTATTACTCCCTGTCGATTTATAGGGACGATGCCCAGACGACGTTGTTGCAGCTATATTAGGCGTTAAGTGCAGTAGTAGTCGTGACGGCTTTACCCGTAAGTGCTTCCCAGAGGCACTGTATATATCGAACGCTGCGAATGAGATCTAGGATCTCGTGAGTGTTACAGAACCAAATTTACTATTTTTGATTACAATTCTGCCAGTTTCTGAGCAGTTACAAAGTTTTTCAGTTGACTATGGCAACCTGCAAATTAGTACAATATACAATACAATTTGAATGACAGGCAAAAAATTTCAGTTTCGGGGTCCTGGTGACCTCCTGAGCCCTAAATGCTAAAAATTGCAAAAAAATAGCTGAAAATGCAATTTTTAGGTGGGTCTCCTTTTGCAAAAAATGTCTGGAATGAGAAAACAGACCAAATAGGAGAAATTTTTTTTTTTACCCTAAATTAGGGATTCTCCGCTAAATTTAGTTAGTTATAACTAAATTCAAAAAAGCCTACTAAATTTAGCAGTTCCGCCATAATTTCCGCCAGATGCAAAAGGAGAATTTTTGAGTGTTTTTTGTGGGATTTGATCCTCAAACCTCTCACTCCTAAGGCACATGCAATAACCAACTTGGCCACTTGGGGCGCTTAGACTATGAATGGAAGAAATTTGAATTTATTGTCAAATAAATTGACTTACCTTTTAAAAAAATGCAGCTTGGTGAGCCTCCACATGGCGCATGCTGGTGAAGGGGCATTTTTAGGGTTGTATTTGCCCAAAAAACGGATCTGGAGCTTTTCTTTTTACCTCCACTCCTTTGTATTCTCCTTTGGCCGCGTTTTTTTGCTTTCCACGCACAGATATGCAAGTACAGGCCGTGTTTTTTTGTATGGGCGCTGTTTTTTCCTCCTGGGCTGCGTTTTTTGCTTTGGACGCACTGTCCAGAATGTATTTTTGCTGTATTTTTTCCTGGCTGCGTTTTTTTTAATGCTGGGGGTGTTTTTTCAATGCTGGGGGCGTTTTTGCCAATGCTGGGGGTGTTTTTTCAATGCTGGGGGCATTTTTTCAATGCTGGGGGCGTTTTTTATTGTTTATTGCTTGTGCAGGTCGCTGGAAGATAAAGAATGGCATGCGCAAGAGAGAAAAGTGTGTTTTTTTGCTCCAAAAACAATGTTTTTTTGTTATGCAGGCCGTGGGGGACAGCAAAGGGCACGTATGCTCTAAAAAACGCCTTTTTTTTTTCTTGTATAGGCGCTAGACCAAGAAAAACGCCTCTTCTCTTTTTTTTTATTTTCTTTGCTCTGTGTATTCTCTGCAGGTGCACAGACAGTCCTCCAAACAAGCAAAACAATCTCCAAATACAGTAAAACAAAACCCTGATTGGAAATTTTTTTTTTTTTTTAAAATTCAATACCTGTAGCAATTTTTGCCTGGTGCTGAGTGCACCAGTGCAAAAAAAATTTGCGTTCCAAACACCTGGAACTGAACAGGAGGTTGTTGGTTTGCAGGGGGTTCTGGGAAGCTGCAGGAGGCAGCACTGGCTCTCCTTCTGGTGCAGATTACTTCTCCACGAATTCTCCTTCTTCTGCAACCTTCTCCAACCTTGCCAGGAGCTTCAATTCGCTCCGGTACCAAATGTAGATTGAGAAACAGGGACGGAAGCCTGTGATATTTTATTAATCTCAATCAGTAAAACATTACAGAGGATGGGCTACAATATTTATAGATATTGCACAGCCAAATACATCCGGGAAAATGAGTTGCACAAGTGCAACCAAAAACCAGATTTCACAAGCTTCCAATAACATCCGGGAAGCAAAATTACATAAAGACAAATATATTGTTTATAACAATATAACAATGTGCAAACAGACAAATATGGTTGTTTAACCATATAACAATTTAATCATTAATTATTTAATTAATAAAATTAATTAAATAATCCTACTATGCATAATTAATAATAGGATAATAAAATTTATCCTAACACTTTCTTCTTACTGATACCTGCACATTTACATAAACTAGTTAGAAAACATTAGGATTTTTGGCCTCTCTTTTATTCCATAGTTTTTCTTTCTCCTTTCTGAGTGAATATGTCATGTATGCTGCTACAAAATAGTGATTTTATCATTTGCTCCTTTGACCCTCATGTAATTTGGACCTCCTGATGATAGGAGATCCACTTGCACGAAATTGGATAGTATAGGAAAATGGATCAACCCTGAGCTCGTGATTGACAATATTTCCTTTTCTTGTTTTCAAGTACAGTGTCATTTGCTAAGAAGTGAGTATGAAGATGGAGCAAAGCTGGGGCTAGAAATGCATCAACCGAAATGAAAGGAACCCAAGGCAATGATGGGTTCTTTCATACTCCTTTACTTTCTTTTTCATGTATATGTATATGTACCTCTTACTTTAGTAGTTGTAATTTACTTTTGAGTTATATTCCATGGCTTTTGTGGGAACATTTGAAATTCCTTAGGAATAAAACATTTAATTCTGAAATTGAGTTGTGTATTTCTTTCTGCTTTTTAGCTTTGTATATGGATTGTATAATGAATTAAACAACTCAATAACATAATTGAATGTATTTAATCATGAAGGAAAGAACCTTAAAATGCCTGTAACTTTAGCAATGAACCTTGACTACTACAATCTGCAACTATGATTGTTGTTCCAGAACTTAATCGTTCATCTATTATATATTTTCAGTCTCCATCAAGATTACACATCTTTCCTTTGGGGCCTTTATGTTCTTTTACTGAAGACCATCATGAAATTACATACTATGTGATCTATTACATTTTGTAACAACACACATAGCTGCAAATTACATGTATTCATTAATTAATCCCAAAGAACAAATATTGAATTGAAAGAATATCCTCTAGATGAGGTTCACTTCACCAGAGCCATCCATCGTAACAAAGTATCGAGTTGCCCATTTTTGCACAAGTGCATAAATTTTCAACATTTCTGGCGATCCTCCAGGGAAAGTTACCTCCTAGCTTGTAGACCAATGCCTTGTTTTTGTCAATTGGGCATGGAGCCCAAAGCATGTAATCAAAAATATGCTTTCTGGAGGTCCAACCCTTCCAAAATGAAATAAAACTGGGAAGGATTTGGTAAACTAGACCATGTGCACGAATGTACTTTATTGAATTGAAAAACATTGCAATGTGCAGGAAATGCACTTATTGAAAGGGAAATCCTACTCTAAACAAATAATGTAGGATTTTCAATAACAGTGTTTGAGAAACATACCATTCACAGGAATGGGGAGTTCCTCTCCATTCAGCCTTGAAAGCTGAAAAGAATTATGTTCTTTGCAAGCTGAAATCATGTAAGGACCACTGCAGATTGTATTAAACTTCGTGTGATTTCCTGGCTTTTTATGATCATCATCCCATTTCAACACTATGTCTCCTTCATTGAAGACTCTGAACTTAGATTTCTTATCAAAAAAAAATTCATATGTTTCTGATTCTTTTCTGTGTTGAGATGAGGTTAATCTCTCAGCTCTTGTAATTCCATCAATTCTACATAACGAACCTATAATGATTCATTATCAAGTATCTCCATGTGATGTAGCAAATCTAATGTAGGTAACTCAACTGAAATAGGCATTCTTGCTTCTCTTCCATAAACAAGCTTGTATGGTGAATTTCTAACTGATCTTGTAGGAGTCGCTATGTCAGCCCAAAGTGCTGAATTTAGCATTAGATGCCAAGCTCTCTGGTTATCTTTGAGTGTTCTTTTGATGATCCGTAAAATATTCTTGTTAGTGCTTTCAGCTAACCAATTACCTTGTGGGTAATAATTATATGACGTACTTAAATAAATTCTGTGTTTGAAAACTCAATTTCTTACCTTTGCACCAAGAAATGCTAAGGCATTATCTAAAATGATAGTTGATGGAACACCAAATTTGTAAACTATACCTTCATAAAAGGATAATATCAAAGTTTTGTTAGCATATTTCAAAGCTATTGCTTTAGTCCAGCGTGTAAAGTAATCTATAGTAGTCAAAATCCACTTGTGTCCTTATGACGAAGGTGGGTTTCATGCCAATAAAGTTAAGACCCCACTGCATGAAAGGTTGATCCATTGAAATAGGCTGTAGGGGAAGTGAAGCTAAACGTTCTTTTCCAACAAAGAAAGCACATTTCTTACACTTTCTGATCCATTCTAAACAGTCTTTGAATACGCTAAGCCAATATTAACCATCTTTCATAATTTTTAAGGTTGTGGTACGTGGTGAAAAATGACCTCCTACAGGTCCTTCATGGAATTCAAATAATAACTTCTGAATTCTATCATAACCAACACATCGCAGAAAGCTTTTGTTTATATCTCTTTTGAATAACATAGCATCAATAAAAACATAAGAAACAACTTGTAACCTGGAATATCTTTGTTTGTTCTTGTCCATGCCTTCCAGATAAGTGCCATGTGATAGATAGTTAACTAAATCTACCATCCATCTTGATTCTGGAACTTCTTGAACAAGCTCAGGTTGTTGATTTTCTTGTTGTACCATGCTATCTGATTTTCGATACGTAACTTCAGCATTTTGTTCTGGATCTTCTGATTTTGTAGCCTGTTGTTTTTCCATATCAACAATTAGATGCTCACACAAACCTTTACCTTGAACTATCTTCGCAACACAGATATCAACATCGTATTCCATAACTTTCGTTATCTAGCCTGCTCTCTTCTCATTCAATTCTTTAGTTAACAAGAAAGCTTTTAAACTTGGATGAGAAACAAGAACATGTATCTTATTGTTTGAAAGAATGTATTTAAAATTCTTTAGTTCTCTGACTACTGAAAGTACTTTTTTTTCAAGAAATGTGTACCTTATTTCGTAGTCATGCAAACTTTGTAAAAAAAAGCAATTGCCTGCTCAATATTTTCACCATTAACCTAAGTTAATATGGTTGAGATTGTTTCAGCTCTTGCAAGTGCATACATTGTAAAATCTTTATCAAAATTTGTATTTGCAAGAGTAGGAGCTTGGGAAATATCTATTTTAATTGCTTCAAACCCTTCTCTCCCTTCACTAGTCCAAGATAAAGTCTTCTCTTTCTTTAACATAGTTGTCAATGGTTTAAGCAATGCTGTAAAATCTGGAGCAAATCTTCTAACAAAGTTAATTTTCCCCAGAAAGATCTGTAATGCCTTTTTGTGATGAGGTAATGAAACAATGTGACCAAGAAATTTACCTTGATGTACCGAAAAGATATATTTTTTGGGATTCAATGATATTCCAAACTGTATGCATAACTGAAAATTCTACCTTAAATGTATTAGATGTTCATTGGATTTTTTTGAAAATACAGTAAAATCATCCAAATAAACCATTATGAATTTATTTAATAAGCTACAAAAATCCATGTCCATTACACGTTGAAATGTTGCACTAGTATTTGAAAGGATGAAAGGCATTCTTTTGTAAGCATAAGTACCCCACTTGGTGGCAAAAGTTGTTTTGTACCTATCTTATTCTTGGACTAGAATCTTATTGTATCCACTATAACCGTCTAAAAGAGATAGTCTATTAAAACCAGAAATTGTTCTAATAATCTGATCCATATTGGGTAGTGGGTAATGATATTTTAGTGAAGCTTTATTAAGATCTCTAAAATTCACACATAATCTGATTTCTCCATTCTTTTTCCAAACAAGAACAAGATTGTCTACCTAACTTGAATGCTTAACTGGAAATATAATACTTGATTTGATCAATTGAGATAACTCTTTTCTTATTAAAGGGTCTATCTTGGGATTTACAGGCCTCTGTTTTTGCATAACTGGCTTGAAATTTGGATGTAATTCAATAGTATGTTGTGTCAAAATTGGATAAAAACCTTTCAGATCTTGGTATTTCCAAGCGAAAACATTCTTAAATTCTTTACAAAGATTGATAAAGTATGTTTCGCAGCTAAGGAACATACCTTTCTAAGAAATAATATTTTTACATCATTTCGATTCATCATAGATTTCACAATCCATAAGCATTACTTTAACATTAAATCGAGGAAAATAATTTTTTTAATACCCATCCTCTTCACATCCTATTCACCATATACCGCTATAGATCTCCCATGCACTATTCAATCTATCATTTTTATAACCGAGTTTCCATTGACATGATTTGCACCTCCATAAATGGTTTTATTCCTATGTCCATTATGCCAATAAAGTTTCCATGTAATTCCACTTCCAAGGCATCACATGGGTTTGTAAATGTTTTGTGTGAAAGAGAGCATCGAAAGGTCAAGATTAATCCTCTAAAAACCCATTGATCATGGTGAGTTAGATTGATCTCATAAGATAAATTTAAAATTAAG
The DNA here is from genome assembly GCA_019776745.2 of Taxus chinensis. Classification (NCBI taxonomy): domain Eukaryota; kingdom Viridiplantae; phylum Streptophyta; class Pinopsida; order Cupressales; family Taxaceae; genus Taxus; species Taxus chinensis. The sequence goes on from CM034149.1 coordinate 887,650,661, forward strand.
GTCTTAAAACATTCATCATACACATACATACTCTTAGTTAGTTCTTTTTTTATCTACTTAGTACCGATACAATCTATTTTTTTTTAAATTTAGGTATGTCAAAATGATTTAATTAAATCATCATATAGTTTGTTCTAGTTGATAATCACCTATTATGGATCATGTTTTTTTACCAAGTATACATTTGATCTAATAGAGTAGTAGTGAACTGTCTTGCTTTGCGCTCAAGGGAAGTAATCCCCTCCTGATGCACCATATTAAATCACACTTGAGTACATTTTCTACAAAATCTTGCACCATATTAAACCCCTAAAATATTTTGGTAAGTGCAATGACATCTTATATAAAATTTTAGGCGGTGGCCCCTTGTATAGTTGTTATAACATGTTTGTTGTGGAATGACACTAACTTGGAATGTCCCTGAAGATTCAATTCTTCCACCGCTATTATTTCACATGGTAACTATCATTTTTTTTTTTGTATTAAAGTATTACTTATTGGTATAATATTTATTTTCATGGCACTATCTTGCATTCCTATCTGCACACCCCCTTATGCTTGAGTTATCTGGGATCCTCTCATTATTCCAAACCTTTGCACTTTTGGAGTATTTGGGTTAGCCTGAATCTTTTTTGGTCTTAGTGTAATTTATTGTAATACGAATTTAAATATGGTATCTAGTACATATTTTAATTTTTCTTTATTCACTCCATCATCACTATTATTTTAAATGAGTACTCTGAGGTTGTCTATACTTTGAGATCCATTTGTATGAGTAGGCATGGTAGAATGGGAAAGAATTATCATAATGATAATTCCATATACATCATATTTCTCCTCCTCATCCTCCTTATATGATAATTTTATGTGTGTGTGTGTCTCATCATGTTCTCATTATGCTTCATCACTCCATTTTCCCTACTGCCTTAGCTAATGTCTCGGGTCCCCCTCGACAGTTCATGAGGATGAATTTTCCCTTATAAGTATCTCTTGTTCATCTATTTCATTTCAATTTTATTCTTCATACCACTTCCTTATCAATGTTCACTCATCTAAGGAATCCATTTATAGTTAATTCTTCACCCCATTTCCCTCCCTATATGTGTTTCTCATGCATGAGAGAAACTTAGCCTTCCATAGGGAAGTTCTCAATACCCGGATCTACCATGAGAATTTTTATCTCCGATAGAAACTATCTGAGATAGGTTAACATCATGATTTTTCATTAGATAGACAATTAAATTGAATACAATTTTATAAACAAGACTCTATTGTTTTTGCTATATGCTATTTAAGAAATCTAACTATGCTGTCAGCTACCCTTCTACCAATATTCCACTACATGCATCCAAATTACATCGTGTTTCAAAAGTATCATGGTTCTTTTGAGTCCAAGGATAGTTACTTCCTAAATTAATTATCTTTCCCAAAAAATAAGCTACCAACTAAGAATGAAGAGTTATTGGGAGCTCACTAAAAAATAATTCATAAAGTGTTTCATACAGGTTATCTTCTACCTAAGTCCATGGAGAACAGTTCAGAGAATAATTCTTACAACTAAGATAATATTTTGAAAAATGTTTATTCTATATTATCTTTCAAGAGCTTATTGGTATCTTATGTAATTCAAACCATTTTTTACATACTTCACCATCGTAGCTTAATAGTGATGGGTCTACTAATGGAACCAAATGAATCTTGTTGCATTACAAGGATTACACCATTCATGCTGTAGAAATTTTACCAGCTTAGCAGTGTTATATAACTACCATCTCTTTGGGTCAAACCTATCTTTTGCTAAGATAAGGCTGCCTATAGCATGTTAACCCAAGGATTGAGAGAATATGGGCCCCCATATCATTTATCATGTCAAAAGTCTGAAGTGTTTAACCAATCTTAAGACAATCATGAACATTCATTCATAAAACAAGAGACAAATTAATTATGAACATGTATTCATACATAAGGATGGTTCCATAAAAAATTATTCATAGGTTACTGGGATAGGTGCAAAAATAGTCTCCAAACATTGAATTAATTTCTCATAAAACATAATATTATCTGGATTAGAAAAAGATCCTTATCAAATTTTCTTGCCCATTCACAGTAGTGTCATAAGCTAGTCTCTGGATCTAGTCTATCATTCTCTCATAGACTCAATCATAGTCTGACACGTCTCACCCATTTTTATAGGGTTCTCAATATTTATTAAGGAATAGTATGGGAGCTTGAGGCTTGACACTTGCTGGAAGTCTTTAACAAGTCTATTGGAATAGCAAATATTGAAACTAGCCATAAATTCATGAGGGGCTCTTCTAATTGTAGACAACTGTTCGATGAGGGATAAATGATCTTGTTTATCTTTAAATTGCTTTCGGAAACCTTACCACCAAACTCATCTTTTTTTCTTTGTATGCTTTAATCGCATATCTCTTAGTGTTTTTATACTTATTCAAGGCTTTCCACTATTTAATATGATGCCACCTAAAAGTTTTTTAGTTACATCTTTATGAGTAATCTTATGGACTTCAATTCCTTTCCCATTTTTATCCCTTCTATTTTTTTCACACCGACCTACTTGCGCATGCAGAAGCATTAAAGTCATTTAGGTATTTTTTATCTCTTTGTGTTATTATTGCATGTAGGTCCCTTCTCTGATTCTTGAGTGATACTCATCCTTTCTTCTCCAAAATTATCATGCGCGTAAAAAAATATGATCTATTAAATAATAAATAATAATTTTCCAATGTGGAAATTAATTAATCAAATAATACAAGAAATTAGGTCCCCAACAACATAACCAACTCATAACCTTCTGAGGCACATAATAACACCAGAGTAAAGAAATAAAGAAAAAATGGAGAATTCCTTTGTACCGATAAGGATGCACGAGAAAAATATAGAAATGGAAATGCTCCAAACACATGGTCTAAAATCCACTGAAGACACAACTAACACAAAATAAACATATGTAGATGCAATCATAGATGATTTGATTGCATATAAGGAGGATAAATATATGAAGGTTGAGGAATCCTATGTGGGACCACCTAGATACACTTAAGAATATATTTTCCCAATAGAAATAGGCTAATTTAATTCCCCTTTCCAAGGATACAGTGGAATAGATAGAAAATGGTCAATTGTATATCTATCAAAAAATTTCGTAAACATACAAAAGATGTAACTTGTAGGTATTTTATAGGATAACATGCAAAAAGACTAGATGAAATTATTTATGGAATTGGAAGAAGCCATGGAAAAATTAATGATGAGATATCAATCAGGGTGATCCACCAAAATGACATAAATGAAATATTTGATTTGAAAAAATACACAAGAAATAGTGAGAATTGATTCTAATATGCACAAACCAATTGAATCCTATAGAATATTACATGCAACCAATAGATTTTTGATGAAGCCACTAATAATCATGAGAATAAGAAATTAGATCAAATTTAGGTGATTTAGAAACCTATTTTTATACTATTGCTTTATGCTATAAATAAGAGACTTACAAAGTCATCTGCAACATATGACATCAAGGTTAATATAACCAGAATTGAGAAAAAAAATATTGGCTCACTTGGTAGAAAAAAAAGGAAACACATTACAAATTTACATATAATAAACAACATGGACGGGTATGATAAAATGGTGCATGAACAAATGAAAAAAATAGAGAAGGTAGTACAATAGTTATAAAAAGATATAATCTCTATTTATCTAATTCCAATACATTTGGAAATATTAGTATTGTAAGTCCCAAATACACATTTACAAAAAGTAGAGAAGGAGTCCACCTTATAATTAGTGGATTGGAAGGATATTGAATCAGGTTTTAACCCTAATTGATTATCTAAGTATACTAAAAAAGAGATGAGTTATTTTTGGGTAAGTATACTTTCTTTTTATTGAGTGAAACTATTTCTCACATAGGATAAAACACATAATTTCATCAAATTTTTCAAAATCATGGCTCTATTGAGTAACCTAGACTCCCCTAGAAAAATTTCACTTTGAGACTTAGTCATTTTTTGAATTTTTTCTCCCATCATTGAATTTGTATCTTTTAGGAGGAATGGGTGAAACATTAAGGCCAATGATCTAATTGAATTGTTTAAACTTGAGTGTGGTATTATTATTTTATACTCCTATAGACTATTCTCAATTGTGATTTGAACACAATTAACATTGTTTGTCTTTTACATGTGCCCCGATCAGGAAACTTATATAATGGTGTAAATTGAATATAGGCATTGCAGGGTTCATTTTAAGAGACCTCTTGGAAATCAAAGGTGGAGAATACCTGGCGAATATCCCTGGAACCGGTTTCGCGGGAAGGCAAATTTTTTGGGGGTTGTATGAAAAAATTTCACCTGATTGTCAAGCACTGCGACAGAAGGCTGCAGACGCGCGATGGGAGATTTTGCTATCGCGCGTCAAAAAAATGCATTGACGCGCGTCAAAAGACCTTAGTGATGCGCGTCACCTATTGACGCGTGTCACTGAGGGTGCTGTTGTTGATGTGCGTCAGGTCTATTGACGCGCGTCACTAAGGTATTTTGATGCGCGTCACTGCATTTTTTTGACGCGCGATAGCAAAATCTCCTGTCATGCGTCTGCAGCCTCCGACCTTTGCTTTCTCATCAAAAAATCTCTGTGTTGCACATCAACAAACTCTTTGTCGTGCGTCTGCTATGCGTCAATATCTGTTGTACCTCCTTGTCGTGTGTCACTAAGGCCTGTTGATGCGCGTCAACAGACCTTAGTGACACACGTCAACAGGCCTTAGTGACGCGCATCAATAGGCCTTAGTGACGCGCGTCAATAGACCTTAGTGACGCGCGTCACTAAGGCCTATTGACGCACGTCAATAGACCTTAGTGATGCGCGTCACTAAGGCCTGTTGACGCACGTCACTAACGCCTGTTGACGTGCGTCAACAGGCCTTAGTGACGCGCGTCAACAGGCCTTAGTGACACGCGTCACTAAGGTCTATTGACGCGCGTCACTAAGGCCTATTGACGCGCGTCATATAGGCCTGTTGACGCACGTCTACAACCTCTGCCCTCTTCTTGCTCATCGAAAAAAACTCCATGTCGCTCGTCAACCAAATCTTTGTCATACGTCTACTATGCGTCAATATCTACAGTATCTCCTTGTCTGCAAACCCTCCTTGTCGCGCGTCAATAACTTACCCCCTTGTCGTGCGTCTCTAATACGGGATATATCATATTGTTGAAAAGTGTGAAGTAGAAGTGTTCTACCTAGCGAATAATCTAGGTTTATATAGGGGATATTTTTCAAGGGTAGGCGAAGCCGACCCTTAAAAAAAATTAAAGTGTAATTTTTAGGCGAACAGGTCACTAGCCCGTGCCAAAAAATTCACCTTTTCAAAATTTTCAAAAATGGAATATTTGTCGTATTACGAATATTCGCCACTAAAATTTTCCCTGAAATAAACATATTGAATGAAGGTATTGACGTAATTCATTGTAATATCTGTGTGTAGCCACATGTGGTAAAAAAAATTGTTTACCACTTATTTGTTTTATTTTGTAAATCTTGTATATGGGTGAATCCATATATTTTACATTGGTATTAGAATTATGCACTCTCATGTAAAGAGAAGTTTAATAAAAATATTAAATTAATTCATCTAAACATGAACATATAATTTAGGTGTTGAGGTACGTGAATTTGATAAACACATGGTGTTTACCACTCAAATAGATATTGGTGAGGCATGTTTAGTCGCTATTAGACACAAAATCATGCACTTGGGTACATATGTTCTAGGTCCTTAACCAAGGTCATACTAGAATTTACATGATTCCTAAGAAATAAAACGTAGCAATTCACGACTATCTTTGGCCTCTTTTATTCGTACCTCTCTAAATTTTCTAGTGATGGTATTACTCACCCTACATCCTAGTCAGAACTTTAATAATGGTTGATATTTCATGACTTCTAGACACCATGCGCCCGACCATGAGTTAGCATTGCACCTAGGTGCTAACTATCCCCTTCAGGCACCCCTAACCCTTTTCTACCTTACTCACTCTTTAAACTTGCGGTCTCTTTTATCTTGGTTAGGGTTATGACCCTATTTTTAACTTATTGGTCAGTAACTTTCAGTTATCAATTATGGAAATTCAAATAAGGGAATCATATAAATACATAGTTATGTTGATGATCAAAATCATGGTGACCAAGAACTAATCATGTAGTGAGTTCATCACCTAAGATTGCATTGAAATTAGGCACTAGAGCACTCAAAAGGTGTACCATATAGCATCTTATTCAAGGGATTTTAAATGTGGTTGGCATCAACTCTACATACACATGCATAGTTGAAGGGTAAATTCATTTTATGTGTCATCCACACATTCGAGTACATTGCTACTTTCTAGCTACACACCTGCTGATCAAGTGAAACTTTACATAAGGTGCATCCTAGGGCAGCATTCTTACACACACACACGAACTACATGGATTTTGAGATGTGATGCTCATGCTCAATCCTGTAATTTCAATCTCAAGGTGAGTGTTGATGGTCAGTATGAATCCCTATTCTACATTTTCATTTCTCTGTTTGATGCGGTTATTGGGCTTGTGTAATGTTCGCCACTTCTCTTTTCTAGCCTTATGAGCTTGATTTATTCACAGAGAAGAGACTTCTCTTTTGCAAAGGTTACTAGGCGTGCATCAATGATTGTAGTATGAAACATCAGGTGGCATCAATAGAGACTTGTATATTTGCTACTTCAAACCTTTCTAAGTTCATGGACAAGATTCTTAGATGTCTGAGCCCTTGTTATAAGTTTCACTAAGGACACTTTGTACGTAGTCATGAAAGTAAGGCCTAGGCACCTCTGTACTAAACTAAGCACCCCTATCTGTTACTATATTCCCATAGTTCCATATTTTGCACTAAGGTAATGACTTCATCCTTGAACTATGTACAATTTTTTCATCACTTGTCACCTGCCAAAATCACTTCCTATCCATTCAGATTCATTGGATAAGTCCTTTATATCTCTTTGCATTTACTTATGGTTTCATACCTTTATCTTCTTAGCTTGAAAATCATTGTGGATCATTCATCGAACTTTATCATTTGTACTAGGGTTTCGATTGTCGATTTCTAATAGTTAAGTCCATAATGATGTCACAACTTGTAATTCTTTCAAATGGGTGTTATATATTTTGTTAAAAAATCTAAGATTTATTTTATAAGTGACATGGGTATTAGAGTTTCAGTTTCAACCTTGCTCTGATAATTTCTCTTTTCACCATGTATGAGCTTGAAGTTCTAGTCTTTACTTTTTCTAATTAGAAGATGTATTTTGGTTTACTATTTTGATTCCATAACTCATTCCATTGCAAATTTGTTGAGCCATTTTGGTGGGTTCTCAAGCTCTCTTGATTTTGACTTTAGTCCCTCACTTTTCTCATTTGTAAGCAATTAAGGTTTGTATCTTTTACCTTGGAAGGTTACTGAGATTTTTTAACCTGTTATTTATGTTGCTTTGCTTCCATTTGTATCTGATTTTAAGGAAAATTTATACTTCCCATCTCTCATTCTTTGGTAAAAATATGTGTGTTGATTCTAGATTGTTTTCTTGAAAATGTGAGTTGTATTGACATATTTGTGGTTCTCCATTTTCACACAGTGCCCTTGATATTTTTTGTATTTCAATGGATGATTTCTTAACTGGCCTTTCAATATCATTCCTCTACGCCATGGCTTACATTGCCCTCATGAATGAAAGCTTTGATTTCTTCATTTCAGGATTCTTTCTGCATTCTTTAGCACCATTGATTCCTCACTATCATTTTTCTTATCATATATGAACTGTGTTTTCTCCCACGTTCATCTCCGAATGGAGCTTATCTGATATCTATTGTTCATTGGCTTGAAATATATCTTACTTTTGATATGTTTAATGAGAGAGGCCACCAAATTTTTTTGTTATGAGCATTTGAGAATTTTTGTTTCTCCATTCAATGGAGAGGATCTTCCTGACTACTATGTTTAATATTGAGGGCTTTTCACTTTGACTGATTGCAGCTCTTTTGTAAATATAATTTGTAACAATATGCTTGGAAACATATTTGTTGTATACATAGTATGGCTTAGCTAATCTTCAATAGAAAATATGCCTTTCAAATAGATATTTTGACACTGATGAATAGTGTAAATTGATAATTATTTCATTTTGATATACAGTGAGTTGAACGTGGATGATTATTCTATTTTCTTCCATACTCATGCCACTGGCTAGTTCTTTGCATTATTTGTTCTCAAACATGAATTTGGTTACTCCTTTTAGATGTAACTGTAATTTTTCATTCATTCCTGCAACTATTATCTTTCCTATTCTACTAGAAACATAATTTTAGCTGTAGTTGAAGGTTTATAGATAATCAATACAAACTATTGATGAGATAAGTCACAAATTGTACTTATATTGGCACTTCTTGTATGGAAAACTTTTACATGCTATATTTTTTGAATACATTGTTTCATCGATGAAAGGTTGTAGTTCTTTCTTTTAATTGTAGGCGACCTAAAACTTCAGAAACATATGTTCTTTAGTTGTATTGTACTTGTATTATGAAGATTAAGGACCCTTTCCTTTATTCAAGTGAAGGTGAACATATCTCTCTATGGGCTCTTGACTGCATCATAGTTTCTTCTTTTCGGTCCTTATGAGTGAATGAGTCATGCTGAAACTATGATCTCTTTGAATTTAATATATTCATTTTTGCTATGAGATCTTTAGTTGAAACACATGCCTACTATTTAAGTACTTACTCCTTAACATTATATGCTTCTTGTGTGTCCTTAATTCTCTGTTAGCCTGGTCTTGTAGATGTCCATTGAGCTGGTTGCATTGTGTACTATATCTTTCTTCATGAATTACATCTTGCATCTTTAGTTGTACTTATACTGTTGGAATCATGAATGAGATCTATTTACAAAAATCTGAAATTTGAGGATTGATTGATTTTTCTAGGGTTAAAATGTAGAAACGTCCCAAGTTCAAAATGGTCACTTCCTGACAATGAAAAGAGTAATAATGAAAGTATGGTTACATGTTTCTTCTTCAAGAAGGAAAAGGATGTGATGGAATGAGCTTTGCAGGTGTTCAGTCCCTTAATTAGGTGTATTAATGATTCTTGTTGGTGATTGAAGAATACATACACCCCTCTCTCTCACACAAATTCTTCTATATTTGTAAAAGAGAGCTCATTTGGAAAAAGAGTTGTACAATTTTCTCCATATTACTCTCTTCTTTCTTCTTACTCGTACTTGTACATTTAGATAAACTAGTTAGAAAAAATTAGGCTTTTAGGCCTCTCTTTTATTCCATAGTTTTTCTTTCTCCTTCTTTCTGATTGAATATGTCATGTATGCTACTACAAAATAGTGATTTTATCATTTGTTCCTTTGACCCTCATGTAATTTTTATCCAAAATTCACCCCCAAGAAAAGAGCAAGTTCTGAGGAAAGGTAAGAAAAATTGCAAAAAACAAGCTCGGGCCAGAAAAAATTGTGAAAAATGGCTAAGTCTTAGTCCTCGCAACAGTCGGGACGTGAGGGAAATCTGGGCGCGAACCAGTCCGAAAGGCCGCCAAGCGGTCTGCGCAGCATTTGGGACAAAGGGGATGCGCAGGATGCGGAAATCCGAACTGGCCGAAAAATGGAAAAATTTGACTAACTGTTGAAATAGGCAGTCTGGGACATCTGGGCAGTGAGTACGCGGAGGACGCAAGTCAGCCGAAAAGACTTAAGGCAGCCCGGAACAGTTGGGCCGAAGGTACGTGAAGTACGTGAACCAGCCAGATCGGCCGAAATGAGAACTTTCGTACTGGGACAGTTGGGACGATGAGGGCGCGAACCGGTCCGAACCGGGCGAATCGGGAGAATTTGTCGCAAACAGTCCGGGATAGTTGGAACTTCAGCACTGGGACATTTGGGACAAATGGATGCGTGGGACGTGAAAAGCCGAAGCAGCCAAAGGCAAAGAAGAAAAAGTCAACGTTTGGCTCGTGAAACTTCAAACGGCCATAACTTTTGACTCCGAGCTCCGATTTTCACAAAATTGGACTTTTTGGAACGAGCACGACGTCCTCTACGCCACAAAAACTGGATTTCTTAATTTTAATGAGGATAGATATATTTAAATAAAAGAAACATATTCGGCTCCAGTCAGTTAATGCTCATTCCCGTCAAATGACAGAAAACGCCTACCAGGCCCAAAATAGCTGCCCGCACTCAGAAGGCCATAACTTTTGTATTTCTCAACGAAATCACACAAAATTGGTACCGTTGGAATCGTGATTCCGAGACCGATGCAAAAAAATAAAGAAATTTCAGATTTGATTAGAAATTGATTGATATTTTTAAGAAATCATGGCCGGGTTTAGAACAGTGTTTTATTTGGTAGTTGGGAGTGCAATTAAGAGGCATGGTCATCATTCTTTCTCTGCTGCAGCACATGAGACAGTATGGGGAGCCTTTTTTAAGTAATATACAATCATTTCACTCAATTTAATGCCTCTTACAGGTGGTTGACGGATAGATTTCGGGATTTCCATTTTCCCTTCTCTTCTCCTTCTCATTTTTTCTATAAATTGGAGTGTTGGGCTCATTGTAAGGGGGAGAGTTTTTGGGTAGCAAAGCTCTGCCAAAATTTCTTTTTGAAGCCAATGTGTTGCAGGCCCTTGTAGTGGAATCCTTGCATGGTGATCCATGCCCTTATCTTGTAATAGATTGAACTGTGCATATCATGAAGCAATAAAATACCAGTTTGTGGATGTATCTTCCACTGGCTATGTTTTCTTGCATTCTTCTTGCCCCTTTGATCTTTCTATAAGAATATTGTGTCGATTATTATGTTCTTGCAGGGATTCATTATCATTGTGTATGCTTGGAATATTGTTGTGAATGCATTTTGCTAGATTATGGTGAACTATCATCACCTCTTCTAGTGTGCACTTTTCCTCTGTATTTCACACATTTGGAGATTACTCTCACATCCTCCTTTTCTGGTGTATCACCACTTTAGTGTAGGATCTCATTTTATGCATTCTCTTTCCCTGGTCCCTTGGAAATTTAGATTAGAACAGTTAGCTTATTCTGCATTAGAATAGATTGTGCCAGGTAGTTTAGGAGCAAGAACCAGCTTTCTCTGAAGGTTTATCTCAAGTAGCAAGTCCCACAACTTGGAGATAGTACCCATGTTATCCAATCACACCGTGAGTTCAAGTCTATGCACTTGTATAAACATAAGGGTGCTGTGATTCGATGATAACAGTAATTTAGACCTCCTGATGCTAGGAGATCCACTTGCATGAAATTGGATAGTATAGGAATATGGATCAACCCTGAGCTCGTGATTGACAATATTTCATTTTCTTGTTTTCAGGTACAATGCCATTTGCTAAGTAGCGAGGATGAAGATGGAACAAAGCTGGGGCTAGAAATGCATCAACCTAAATGAAAGGAACCCAAGGAAATGATGGGTTATTTTATACTCCTTTAATTTATTTTTAATTCATATGTACGTCTTACTTTAATAGTTGTAATTTACTTTTGAGTTACATCCCATGGCTTGCGTGGGAACATTTGAAAATCCTTAGGAATAAAACATTGAATTCTAAAACTGAGTTGTGTATTTATTTCTACTTTTCAGCTTTGTATATGGATTATATAATGAATTAAACAACTCAATAACATAATTGAATGTATTTAATCATGAAGGAAAGAACTTTAAAATGCCTGTAACTTTAGCAATGAACCTTGACTACTGCAATCTACAACTATGACTATTGTTCCAAAACTTAACCCTTCATCTATTATGTATTTTCAGTCTCCATCAAGATTACACATCTGTCCTTCAGGGCCTTTATGTTCTTTTACTAAAAACCATCATGAAATTGCAGACTATGTGATTTGTTACGTTTTGTAACAACACACATAGCTACAAGTTACATGTATTCATTAATTAATCCCAAAGAACAAATATTGAACTAAAAGAATCTCCCCTAGCCTAGGTTAACTTCACCAATGCCATCCATCATAATGAAGTTTCGAGTTGCCCATTTTTACACAAGTGTAGAAATTGTCAACACTACCCTCATAACTATTCAATTACCACATTCTTATTTTAGTTAACAAATCAAGTTAGATTAGCTACTTAAGACACATTAATAATTGCTAATAAAGTGACTAAAATTTAAAATAATTAAAAACATAAAACAAAATATAAAATAACACAAAATGAAAAGAAGAGAAACATTACCCCCATGGGAAACCTCCTAACTAGGCATGTAACAACACAAGATAACATTACACGAGTTGCCATGGTGACCTGTTGTCAATATCCCACATTCCTTTGTTGTTGGTCTCCTATCACCCATAGTTTGTTATGTTATAGTTTCCTAAAAATTCAAACAATACCTTTCTGGCATCATGGCCACATTAACGACGTCGAGATAATAAAACACATACATATTTACATAACAATTCACATCATCGAATATCATAATTGAACCAACGTTAGAATCAAGTAATTCACCAATTGTTGAAATTTCTAACATTTTGATTCTACCAATCCATCGATTTGTATTAGGATCATAACATCAAAAATAATCTACAATATCCATAAATCAAGTCCAATGTGTCAGTACAATAGTAACTTAGAACATCAATATTGATATGTAAATCAAGCATATAAAATCCACCACATAACCCACATCATGTCAAGAGTCTAACACCTCTACACTGTCTATCAAGTAGGTTAATAAAATCATATATAGTAATGTACATCAATGTCCACACTATAAGCATACAATCAATAACAATCAGAAAACAATAGTAATCAAGATGTCATGTGCATCTTATTAGTACATTAACTAGAATACAGTAGCAAGGTTCAAGATTATAATCAATTCCAAATTGAAAACATAGATAAATCAGTGTTGAAGAAGAGTTGTAATTATAACATATATTAGATTTCTAATGTCTATAATCAAGCTTCCTAATACCTACTGAGGATTCTGAAACCTTTTGAGAAAGGTGACTATCTCCTTTGAAACATGCATTTTCCATTTCTTTATTCAAATGATCCAGTTTTATATGAAATTTTCTCGAGATCTCATGTATCCAAAGAATATTCCTAAAATTCCTTGGATCATCTAATTACTCTCTAGAAAAATATCCCAATAGTTTTTTCCCTTGCATTTTGCTTCTGAGGGATGTCCTATTGTGACAAAAATACCAAAAATAGCCCTTTTGAAGCCTTCAAGAGTACCATTCTTTTATAGATCTTAGTAACTTTAATAATTAGGCTAGGTACTCTTCTGTTCACATGAAACATGCTTTAAAATAAAGTTATTATATTCCTCTTAACAATAATGGCGGTGAGACATTTGAAATGTTGGTCGAAGGAAAGGTTTAAATTGACCAAGAAAGTGAATTTCAAATGTGGGTTTAGTTGCCATGACCAAAATTTTAAATTTTACATGCAATACATTTAGAATGATAACAATATGTGTGTATGTGTATAGAAATACATGTATATACAATATTCAATCTCATTATCATGTGGGTTTTGGTATTTTTGTTATCTGCTACGCAAGATCTGAGATAAGATAGATTTTGCTATACTCGATGGTAGTGTGGTGCCCGACAGAAACAATTAAAAAATAAAAATAAAAATAAAAAAAACATTAGCAAGTGGATGAATGGTAGTCTCTGTCAGTATGGCATGGGAAAGTGGTAGAGTCAGTGGGTTTGGTGGAGGCATGTAGAAGTGTACTAGTAGGCACATGGGTTTGCTCCCAGCCTATAGAACTATCATTTTCCTTGCACAAAAATAAAAACACTTTATTTGAGATCTATATGCAAAAACCACACTGGGACCTTGGTCGACATTGGAATTTAGCAGTATTGGATAGTTTCAGTGATGGAAGATATGTACGTAATTTTGGAAGCATACTTTTGGAATATGAACTATTCGAATGAATGCTTGAAAGAAATGTGGTGACATGGACTGCAATGATATCGTGATTTGTACAAAATGGGTTTGTTGAAAAGGCTTATAAATTTTCAAGCAAAGGCAGTCACCATGTTTAATCCAGAGTCCAAAAGAAAAAACTTTGACAACACCCTCATAGCCTGTGTGAAAATGTGAGCTCTAGTTTTAAGTCATGTTGTATCGTTTCCTTGACAATGGATGCCACTATGATATCCATTTTTTATTTATTATTTTTTCTCTTGGTTTATATATGCTTTTGGTTCCATGGATCTAATCTCTGCACTTGCAATTTGGGCTGACTTGGTGTTTTTTCCTTTTTGCACAGTTCTCGACCATTATTGACATGTTTTTCGAGTTTTGTACCTTATTTTCCCAATGCTTAGCTGTGTTGCATATTGGACCTGGGTGGGTTAGAAAATGCGTGTATTGTGGTTTCCTTTCTTATTGACTATATAGAGTTTGGGAATTTCTTAATAGCTCATATCTAATAATTGGGGTTTTGATTCCTTCATTCGGCCTACTCTTGTAGAAGCTTAGACATGATTGTTTTAGAATTCCAGGTATTCATTTGGGTGCTTATTATTTGATTGTGTTGATTCTTTTGGAAGGGGCACGTTTCTCACACAAAGATCATTGTAACAAATTTTACTCTTGAGTTTGTCCTGTTATGTTTTTTCTTTAATTAAACTCAAATACGATGAGGGTTTTCTCATTGATCATCCCAACACTTAGACAAAGTTGATCGAGCTAATATAACTTTCCACACTGGAGAGGTGTTCGATATTTCCATACCACAATTTCTAAGCCACGCATTCACCTTTATGGCTCACTGTTTCATAATCTAGAGCCCACCCGAATTATTAACTAAATTCAACCAAATGCAAAATGGTGGAGTTGTGGATGCTCGCGAACTGTTTGAAGAAATGTTAAAATATATTTGGAGCATTAAGGAATGTGAGTGAAAACATCTGGATTATCTCATACCCACTTTGCTCATCATTCCCAGGGACGGTTCATCTCTCCTTATCTTTCATAATTCTCGTACTTTACTTTTTTTCATTTTCCTCAAAATATAATTTTTAAAACCTTAGGATTATCATACATTTAATTGTTTTATATTAAATTGATTGCAAAACAATAAAATATCATATCGTAACTCACATAATAAAAATAACCATTTGTAGTCAACTATGAACTTAAACCTTCATTTTGAGGTGATTTATCAATCTTCATGACCAAACCAAATTACTACAGTACCCGTTTTTATTCACAAGTTGAAGTTGACTTCTTGGTAAATATGTTGACCATTTCTTTGTTTAAATAGATAAATTACGATTTTCGAAGACTCGCAAAGCAACCTTCGTAACTCTGGAAAGGAGATGTTAAGCTTCCTTCATGTACCTTGTTATGTGAGGACTCACTTCAATCTTTGGATCAACCCCGAATGATCATTTGTGATATTTTTGACGCACTTCTAGGAGCCCTGTTAAACCATTTTGCAATTATAGGAAGCTACTAAAACTGAAAAACTTGGCTTTCGTTTTGAGCCGCCGTTTGAACCCTGAGCATCAAAATGCTTATCTACCTTCGCAACCCTCTAGTATTTTTACTAGAAAATTTTATGGAACCCTCGTCTAGGGAAAATCACACTCCTAGTTATTTTTGCAAAGAGGTTTTGTAGGCCTCTGGTCGTGGTTTGATTAGGTAAAAACTTGACCAATTACGACTGATGGCTCTAGAAAACCCACCATCGTTTGAATCCTAAGCATCAAAATGCTTATCTACCTTCGCAACCCTCTAGTATTTTTACTAGAAAATTTTATGGAACCCTCGTCTAGGGAAAATCACACTCCTAGTTATTTTTGCAAAGAGGTTTTGTAGGCCTCTGGTCGTGGTTTGACTAGGTCAATACTTGACCAATTACGAATGATGGCTCTAGAAAACCCACCATCGTTTGAATCTTGTTTACAAGTTCTTAGTCCCGTTGAATCTGAAAAATTCTCCATATATAGAGGAACTTGTAGGAAATTTCTTGTTCCACATTCATCCATAAAACGGTATTTTTGGATGTGGTTTTCTGAGCCCTCGAGATAACTTTTGATCATTTGCAACTAGGTCAATTATGATCGATGGCCTTGGAAAACTATCCGCCAATCGTAAACTATTCACCAATTCTAAATTTCACCAGTTCCTGTGAATTTTTAGTGTATAGGAGGACACGTAGAAAATTACTTGTGGTGTGTTTGCTCATTGGACGACAACATTTGAAAATGGTTTCTTAGCCTCTGAGCCTCAATTGAATGTCTTTGCAAGTAGCAGGAAAACATAAACCGAAATTTTTAGGACCCCCATCAGGTTATCAAACCATCATGGAAACTTGTAAATAATTGTTTCAAACTATGTTGTGTGACTTGTTGTGTGAAATTAAACTTTTGGAAAAATAGTATTTCTCTCTCTTCCCTATTTCTTTCTCTCTCATCGGTTAAGAAATGAAATAAACATGTGTCTCTAAATCTCTCCTTTCAAATGCAAATTATTTTTGTTATGTAAATGGAAACTAAAAAGGTTAATTAAGCTAGATCTAGGTGGATGTCAAGCCATCGATTTATCACTAATTTCATGCTCACGTGGTTTTGCAGAATGCAAGAAAGATTGTGAAAAGGTGGTGTAATTCATTATTTATTTTTGTAATTTATATATTTTATTGGAGAATGTATATATGTTTAATGTAATTGCAATGTAACAAAAAACTTTATATTTGAAATTTGGTAATATGCATGAGATGCTAGTTTTAGGAATTCATTGGGAAATGTGCATTTAATCATAGGTGCAATTTTGATTCAAATTATCTTATCTTAAAAAAAAGGCATTGGATATGTTTGATAAATGAAATCAAATGTATTATTTTATAGTCCATTCTTGTTGTGAAATTAATGATGAAATCTCTAGAGTGTTGTGTTATTTTACTAGCAAATATAGAAAAAAACCTTAAATATAACAATAAACGTTACCTTAAAACTAGTGCATATCTAACCTTCTCACGTGACCTTCTTAGCACAAAAGAAATTGAAACCATAAAATGAACTTAAAATTTTGCACTCAATGGAACATTCTAGTTTAAGTAAATAAGAGCCCAATTCTGAGTTGTCTTCATAGTCGGTATGTTTATTGGCATTGTCGTGAACCCGAAGATTAGGAACAACATGGTCAAAATTTATCTCGAGTATGTAGTACCCTTCCAGTATTTTCTATTGTGTATATAGTAAGGAGAATGTGTCCGCTTCAGGTTCAACTTACGTCTTATGTGGAAAACATTGCCAGCTACTCTTGAAAGTCACCTTTAACAGATGGGATTATCTAAAGAAGTTAATACTTAACACTTATTGTACCATCCCTATCATTTTAGCCACATTAGTTTGAAAAATGCTATCGTCCTAAGTTATTATTAATCCTCACAACTAAATTTTTTTGTACTACACCTGATAAATGTATTCAATAGATCATTTCTATAACTTAAGAGTCATTGTTCAAAGCAATGAGTATGTAGTGTAACCATACCATATATGAATTTTGTAGAACTAACAACTCCTTAGTATCCTAGTGGACTACTAAGTTTTATGAAGTTAGATCTAGAAATTAACTTCACAAATTGACGAATTCCTTGTGCAATCCAGATGACACAAATGGAGCACGTGAAATAGTTGTGCTATGACTTAAACTAGTGTGAATTGTCATTTTAGTTCCTCGCAGATAAATGTATTACCTTGGTTACTCAAAAAAATAACACCTTGGTATTTCATGAATTTTGTTTAGCATAAATATTTCCTCTCACCTTAAAGTCATATATAGTTGGGACGTAGATCCTTAGGTGCAATTGGAATTAAACCAAACCTTGGTTGATTAATTGGATAACTTGCGGGTGGGAATTGTACATAACTCTTAGAAAATGCAATTGTATTTAAAATATGTTGACTTAAGAGAAGTGTAGAAACTTGAAATTGTTTCCCATAACCACTATGTTCCTAGTTGACATTTGAACCCTAGTGAGAGGCCCAAAACCAAACAAAGGAACTAGGTGACACTCTTATGATTAATCTCATGGTGGGATTTAAATGACGCAAGTGGATGTCTTGGTTACAACATGCATTTAAGAATGTTGTGTATAAGAGAAAAGAAATGGGATGTCTCATTCTAGGTTACACTCCTTGTAGTAGCAAATTCATTACTGAAAAGTATGTGTTATTTTGTTTAAAATTGTTATAAAACAATGATAATAGTGATATCATAGTGCAATGTAAGCGTAAAGCATATAAGAGTAAAATGAGAATTGAGGTTAGGAATAATTTCACTCTTGGAGCCCTTCTAACTCAATCAAACATTTCCATGTGATAGAAATAATATTAATTTCACTTGGTGAGATCAAACTTCGAGAAAATAAAAGATATATATAAATCCAAATAAAATTTCTTGATGTGGAAATGTTGAATGGATTCAACAAGTTATTGAACTATATTAACTATGGTAGTGAAATAAATATACCATGATCAAAGAATGTTTATGGTAAAAAGGTGTCTTGAATCTAAATCCCCCTTAAATCCTAAGTTTTCTTCTTTGACATCACGTCAGATTCACTTATCTTAAAATTTAAACATTGAATGAACGTTTGAGAAGCATAATCTTAACATAATTACGAGAGAATTAGGAACTTTCTATGCAATTTCAAATATGGAAAATAATTACGTAAGCTATGGAGATTTTCGTAAGGGATAAAAAGACAAATTAAATAGTCAAACTATAAGTTAAATGTGAAAAGAATTTAAGAACCTGTAGGTGGAAAAAAATAGGAGAGAAGATAAAATTATCCTTGCATAATAATGTTCTTGGAATGTTAATTGTAACTAAATTGTAATCATGGTAATGATGTGCTATGGGTTTTCCCAACCTTGGGTACCTTTCTTGTGGTTGGGTAATTGCTAGCATTCATTCATTGGGAAAATTCAAGCATCAACATGTATATGTTTTTGTCATGTGTATATGCGAGTTGATGACTTATGTAAGTGTGTTATGTGTTGTTGAGTTTCTCTACTTGGAGCCCTTGTGGTGTTGTGTAGTGAGGAATATAAGTCAAAAAAATTATTTTGGTATTTTTATTGTTGTATTTTTGTGTGTAAAATGTTGGCATTACATTTGGTTTCAAAGTGCAAGTTCATGCTCTCGAACCTCTAGGAAAGATTGGAGTTGTGATGGTTTTGAATGGTGGTGGTTGAGATTGGAAGAGTAATGTGATATATGTTGTTGTCTGAGCAATGTTGTAAATGTGATATTATGAACGCACATGTGGTGCATGTCTCTTAGTGTGTGATTTTTATCATGTTGATATGTTTTTGATGAGATTATTCACTCTTATTTTCATGGATGCAATGAGGAATCTATGTGTTATGTGTTGCCTTGGTATGTGTGAGAAGAATGTTTTTATCGATGGTTGTGTGTTAGAGAATCTTATCATTTTGTGATATGTAATTGTGTCAATGTGTGTATGAAACATATTGGTGTATAGTGGATTGGATTATATCGTAATTTTACCACCATGTAGTGATGAATTGTGTGTCACCATGTTGCCTTGTAATTGATTCTATGTTGTAATGTTATTCACTTTGTTCATCGGGCCTATAATTCGAGTAATATAAGATGATTTGTGTCATGAATTAGGGGCATATGTGGATTGTATGAACCCTATATTACAGTGATTGCACCTTGGATGTAGTATGTGGTAATGTGATGTATCGTAACCTATGAAAGTAATGATTTTGTTATACCTTGTACATATAACATGCATTAGACGCTATGGTTAATGTTTGTGAATAACCATTGTGTTAGTGATGTAGTTATGTGCTATGTTGTCAACCTTACACTAAACAAACCTAAGGGAAATTGGTAAAAGGTGTATATTTGGAGTGAGGAAATTTGTATTGTTTTCTAGTCACTTGAGCCAAGTACAAGATAAGAATTGGAGTCTTGTACTCTTTTATCTCTCCATGGTTATTGTGTGGATTCAACCTAAGTGTAGTTATGACTATGTTGAACTTGTGGAAGTGGTGGAGGTTTTATTTAGAAAGAGATGATGATAGTTATATTATTTGATATGATATTTTACAAGCCAAGGCCTGATGTTCAAGTTCCAGCAACTCGTTGCATACCCCTTTGGTAGTCATATAAGGCCACATAGTTATCGTGTTGTGTTATTTCTATATACGTATTTTATGCGTAAATTGAACATTTTATCTTTTCTTGCAAGAAGCAACAATTTTCTTGATTGATGTGTTCTTATATTTTAGTCATTTATTTATTTTCTGCACTAACATGTGGATTTTATACTAACTATGGATATTTGGCCATTTGATTTACTTATTTTTAAATTTTCTTTTCATGTTTAAAAGTTTTATAGCCTAGCCCAAGGATTGGGATTTTTCCACTTGGCATTTGAAACGGATTGTTATGCTAGTTCTAATGTGGTAATGTTTTGGAATAGGGTAATGGGATTTACCATGGAGTGGTTGAACCTATGAACCTGCTTCGTTGTATGGGGGTACACTCTAAGGAGTTACAGATAACTAGTGGGTTTTTGAACAACAAGTTATTATGTTACTTGGGTTAGGGGTGTCTAAGCTTTATGTGCCTAAGGCCATAGGGTGACTAACCTCTTTGAGGGAGGCATAAGAGACTTGTGTGTGTGTGTGTGTGTGTGTGTGTGTGTGTGTGTGTGTGTGTGTGTGTGTGTGTGTGTGTGTGTGTGTGTGTGATTACTACACTTGGAGGTTCTTGATTTTTTTAATGCTTTGGGAGGTATGTGTAGTTTTATTGTGATGATTCGGGATGTATAGGGAGTTGTTCTGAGATACTTCAAGAGGTATAGGGAGTTGTTTTGTGATGCTTTTGGAGGTATATGGAGTTGTTTTGTGATGGCTTGGGAGGTATATGGATATGTCTTGTGATGTTTTGGGAGGCATATGGTGTTGGTATTATGAGTATGTGCAATCTTTTGAGTATTATTGGACATGATTATGATTGAGGTTTGAGACTTCCCTTAGTTTGAATGTACTATTAGATGTTGTCCTGGTATTGTGTCAGTTGAATCATGGTTTTTGGGTCATATCATACCAGTTATATATGTATCAGTGTCATGATCACTATTTTTTACTCACTTGTGTGTGTTGGATCTATGCATGTGACATAATTATTGGAAATTATTGGTTATGTGGACTACTTGTTTTTCTTTCTATGGTGGAATTAAAGGTCTTGTAATGTTATACAGTCATGGAAGTATGTAGCAAGATGTCTCATGGGTCATTTTTTTTGTGTTAAATTTTGTGTTACATGTTGAGGCCAATTACTGTTGGGAACCCACAAAAATAAGACAATTGATAATTATAAACAATGAATATGAAGATCTTGACGTAATAAATATGGTAAAGGAAGACAAATGTAGTAGTAAAGTAAAAGGTAACTAGAACTACCAATCTTCATAGAACATTAAAATTTAAGATATTGAAAAAATTATTTTGCTTCCTTGTGGTCGCATTGTATTGAAAAGTTGTCTTATAAAACAACATGTGTAATTTTTGACTTTCTTACCTACATATCGTTCAAACTTTGGTGTTGTGTCACATTGAGGATGATGCTCTTACAAGGGGAGGGAAATGTGCTTCCTGACATAAATAATTTTTAAAAAAAATTAACAAGTGGATGAATGGTAGTCTTTGTCAGTATGGCGTGGGAAAGTGGTTGAGTCAATGGGTTTGGTGGAGGCATGTAGAAGTGTGCTGGCAAGCACATGGGCTTGCTCCCAGCCAATCAACCTGTCATTTTCCTTGCACAAACATACAAACACTTTATTTGAGATCCATAGGAGAAAACCGTGTTGGAACCCTGGTCAACGTTGTAATTTAGCAGTATTGGATAGTTTCAGTGATGGCAGATATGTATGTAATTGTGGAAGCATGTGTTTGGCATATGAATTGTTCAAATGAACACCTGAAAGAAATGTCGTGACATGGACTGCAATGATAGCAAGATTTTTACAAAATGGGTTTGTATAAAAGCCTTATAAATTTTCAAGCAAGGGCATTTGATAGGTGTAATTCAGAGTCCAAAACAAACTTTGACACCACCCTCATAGCTTATGTCAAAACACTAGCTTTGGTTTTTAGTCTTGTTGTACCATTTCTGTAACCATGGATGCCACTATGGATCTCCATTTTGTATTTATTATTTTTTTTTATCTTGGTTCAAATATGCTTCTGGTTCCATGGATCTTATCTCTGCATTTGTAATTTGGGCTTACTAGGTGTTTTTTTTCCTTTTTACACAATTATAGGCCATTATTGCCAAGTTTTTGAGTTTTGTACCTTGTTTTCCCAATGCTTGGTTGTGTTACATATAGGACCTAGGTGAGTTAGAAAATGCGTGTATTGGTGTTTCATTTCTTATTGACCATATAGAGGTAAGGCATTTCTTAATAGCTCATATCTAATAATTGGGGTTTTGATTCCTTTGTTTTGCCTACTCCTATAGAAGCTCGGTCATGGTTGCTTTTGAATTCCATGTATTCATTTGAGTGCTCATTATTTAACTATGCTGATGGTTTTGGAAGCAGCGAGTTTCTCACCCAAAGATCATTGTAACAAGTTTTCCTCCTTAGTTCATCCTGTTATGTTTGTGATTTGTTTCAACTCAAATATGTTGAGGGTTTTCTCATTGATCATCCCAGCAATTATAAAACACTGATTGAGTTAGTATAACTTGGCACATTGGAGAGGTTCTCGATATTTCCATGCATTCACCTTTGTGGCTCACTGTTTCATAATCTGGAGCCCACTCGAATTATTAACTTAGTCAAGCAAATGGAAAAGGGTGGATTTGTGGATGCTCTCAGACTATTTGATGAAATGTTAAAAGAGAGTTAGAGCCTTGTGGAGTGTGAGTGAAACCTCCTGGATTACCTCACACCCGCTTCTCTCATCATTCCAAAGCATGGTTCATCTCTCCTTATCTTTCATAATTATCGTACATTATTTTTTTTCATTTTCAATCAAATATAATTTTTAAAACCTTAGGATTATCACACATTTAATTCTTTTATACTAACTTGTTTACAAAACAATAAAATTTCATATCATAACTCACACAATCAAAATAACCCTTTGTAGTCAACCATGAACTTAAACCCTCATTTTGAGGTGATTTATCTACACTTCCTGATCAAAGTAGATTAATACAGTACCCGTTTTTATTGACAAGTTGAATTTGACTTCCAGTTAAATTTTTTGACCATTTCCTTGTTTAAATAGATAAATTTTCATTTTTGCAGACTCACAAAACAACCTTTGTAACTCTTGAAAGGGGATGTTAAGCTTCCTTCGTGTACCTTGTTATGTGAGGAGTCACTACAATCTTTGGATCAACCCCGAATGATCATTTTTGATCTTTTTGATGCCCTCTTAGGAGTCATGTTACAGTGTTTTATTGTTGTAGGAAGTTTCTTAAACTAAAAATTTGGCTTTTGTTTTGAACCACCATTTGAACCCTGAGCAAAACAATGTTGATCCACCTTCGCAACCCTCTAGTATTTTTACTAGAAAATTTCCTGGAACTTTCGACTGGGGAAAATAACACTTCTGGTTAGTTTGGAAAAGAGGTTTTGTACACCTCTGGTCTAAGTTTGAATAGGTCAAAACTGGACCAATTATGACCAGTGGCTCCAGAAAACCCAACGTCATTTGAATGCTGTTTACCAGTTCTCAGTCCCGTTGACTTTGAAAAATTCTCCATATATAGAGGAACATGTAGGAAATTTCCTGTTGCCAGTGTTGGTACCCAGATTTAATCTAATTTAAAGGCCAAGAAACATCATGGATTTGAGAAGACACTCAAAGTTAGATAAATGATTATGTATGTTGTTTTATAGCCAGGGAAAGCAATTTATCTAAATTTTCAGCACTCAGGATTTTGGAGAAGTGGGTAGCACCTTAAAAGGATTTGATCTTATCCTAATTATTCTAAGTTGTGCATTTCAACCAAGGTAAGAGAACCTATTTTGTAACCTCTGTTATTGAAGGAAATGCAGATATCCTTCTTTTGCACAAATTTTATGAAGAAAACCTTGGAAAAATATGATAAAGACACCAAATTTGACTCTCACGAGTTGTCACTCCAAGAATATGGAGATATTTTCAACAAAATGATAAGGTTACTAAAGACATTTGGAATCCTGATCTGTTTCTGCATATTTTAACAGTAGAAATTTTCCATTTGTTCATACACAGGACAAAATAGGGGTAGTTTAGGTAGGATTCATTGTTTATGAATGATTTTTTGGTGGGAGATTAAGCAAGAAAAATTTGAATATGTCAGATCTTTGACAACCTTCACAACACTTGGAAAACTAATAGACCAAATGCTCCAAATAAGTAGAATGTTCCTTCAACCAAAAGGTGTGCATCAATGGATGCCATATTTACACGTTTTCACACAACCTTTGAGAATATAACATGAAGGATTGAGTTAAAATACTCAATTAAACATTAAAATCTCTGATCAATCATGCCTAAGGTACACCCAAAGAGTTACAAACAATCTTTGTCATCAAATGAAAAGTAAAGTGATTATAAATTACTTTTTTTATTACCAGATGAAAGCTCTTCTGATAAATGAAATTGCAAATGCCACTAAACTATCACAAGGATGAAGATTTGTGTGATTCAAATATATTTTTATACAAGATTGCAATAGGAACAAGAAAAAACTATTTGCAGACATTCAGAAATAATAGCAGACACAATATTGCCCAAAAATAACACAAATTAACTCAACATTGATTAGATTTCATCAGTAGGGGAAAGTTTCTGGTACAATCTTAGATCTTGTTGATGGCTATAAACTTGTAACCAACTTAACATGAATGAAAATCCAACATAGAAGAAATTAACCAGGTTTCTCAGATATTTTCTCAGAAGATGAGCTTTTCTCAAATTTTCTCATGATTTTCAATCTCTGACCATTTGCAAGTCTAAAACATGCATTATATATCATTCTGTTACATCCAAGCCTTCTCTCCAAGAAAATAATATCCTAAGCATCAAGTTTGTTATAAAATTCCATCATGATTTGCAGAAAGGGATGTTTAACAGAAAAACGTTTAAAAGTTGCCAGGTGCCTCAAAAAGGCAAATTATTGCAAAAAATTGCATCATTACTTCAATAGGGGGCACAATTTTCATCCTTGGCGCATGCTGGCCCCTTTCCCTTCATCATTTCGTCCTTTTCCTTTTGAAAATTTACTCTACAACTTGTGGATCTGGCATTTCACGATTTTGCACTAGCCCTAGCAAAAATCCACTTTGAAACAACCTTAAATTTACGAATTGAGCCTACACATTGATTCAATTGCACCCTGCAAACCAAAATGACATGAATTTGCCAAAAATTTGATGAATGAGGATGCAAAAATTGCATCTCCAAACATCTTGGAGCTTCAATGACGGCCAAATTGATGAAATGCACAGCTACTGTTGATCTTGACCTTTCAAATTTTAATCTGAGCCTTCCACATGGCAAAATGTGATTGGAAATGGGCCTAGGAGCACTTTTTAACATTTTATAGCTTTTGGAAAAATGTAAAATTTTGACATTTTTCTCCACCCCTCCGCCCTTGGAAAACACGCTTGACATGTGTCACAATGCGGGTCCCAGTGGAACCGTGGCTCGATTTTGCTACTTAACCTCCTTTTTGGAAAAAGGATTTTTTTTCAAATTTTCCCCAGAGCTCCACCCTTCTGCCATTAGATTTTTTTGTGTGTCCCAACGGGATCACACTTCATTTCCACACTTTATACTCATTTTTCCGAAAAGGAAAAATTTCCACATGTTCTCTACGGGACTGCACCTATGTCTTTGATTTTCAATGCAAAATTTAAACTTACCTTAGCAGGGTTGCTCTCCATTCCATAAATTTAACTCATTTTACCAAAAAGGCAAAAAAATTATATTATCTCCAAGGGCCTGCACCTCATCCTTTGACTTTTCAACGAAAGTTCTAACTGCTTACTAGCGGAATAGCACTCAACCTTCAGATTTTATCCCCTTTTGCAAAAAGGAAAAAATTCTCAAAGACTGCCGAAACTCCTCTTCTCCATTTTTCCATTTCTTCAAGGTTGACCTAAGCATGATATTTTTCCCTGGAAGAAATGCAGTGTTTTCATATCTTTATTCCATTTTGACCAAAAGGAAAATAAATTTCTAAGTCGTATGTCAGCCTTCCTTCCCACCTTTGATGTAAACACAACACATGTCCATCATCCACGCATTAGCGTGGCTGATCTTCATTTTATAACTTTACTACTTTATAAGATAAAGCCAAAAATATCCAAAGTATTCCGCTAATCCACCACATGTTCCTTTCTTATTTGCTACGGGCCTTAAGAATTTTCTTTGCATTTTAACTCTTTTATCCAAAATTCCTTAGAGCACAAAAAAGATCCGTATTTCCACAAATGCTCAACATGTGACACGTGTTCACCTTAGAAAAAAATAAGAAACTTGCTTCGCCACTTGAATTTTACCTAGCCAATCAGAGCTTGATGGGGCCACGCGGTGAATTCACACTTTTTGCCAAAGTAGCAAAAAAGTACAAGTTCACAAGATAAACCCGTTGTGCCTCAGCCAATTAGAAGAAGCCATGTAAGCACCAAAAGAACCAATCAGAATTTATCGGAGCTATGGAACCAAATTTTTCCTTTTGCCAAAATAGCCAAAAAGAACAAGTTCCAAACATTGGCCCATCGTCCCTCGACCAACCAAAGATGGCCACATATCTACCGAATGGTGAGGAAGAATTTAATGGGTAAAAGACATCTGTCAGACCGTAAAAAATAAAAAACTTTACCAGTTATGCCCAGAACTCGATTTTTTCACTAAGGATGGAAAAAATTGAAACAAAACTAGGTAAATCATGGTTCCAAGCATTTTTCAACCATGGAGATGGATTTTCAAAGGCACTTACTAGTAACATCAACATTTTTTGAGCATCTATGATGGGGAAAAGGGAAAAAATGACAAAGCCCGCATATTTGAAGAATTTATAGAAAAATTTAAGGCAAAATTGGAGATTTCTTCAAAATAGGGCATGAAAAAGTATTTTGCAAACATATCATGGCATGTAAATAGAGGTAAAAGCTTCACTTCATCCATTTGGGAGATAAAAAGTGTCTCAAAACATGTAGACCAAAGGGAAAACTAGGGAAAATGGTGCAAGATCAAAATGGGCACCAACATCGCGTTCGTCCATTGAACAGTAGTTTTGGATGTGGTTTTATGAGCCCTCGAGCTAACTTTTGATCATTTGCAACTAGGTCAATTATGATTGATGACCTAGGAAAACTAGCCACCAATCGTAAATTCTTTCCAGTTATGAATTCCATTAGTTCCTATGAATTCTTAGTGTATAGGACGACACATAGAAACTTACTCATGGTGTGTTTGCTCATCGGAGGTCAACGTTTGAAAGTGGTTTCTTAGCCTCCGAGCCTGAAATCAACGTCTTTACAACTAACAGGAAAACGTAAACAGAAATTTGTAGGAACCCACTCAGGTTACCAAACCACCGTGGAAACTTGTTGACACTTGTAAATAAATGTTTGAAACTCTACCATATGAATTTTTGTGTGAAATTGAATTTTTGGCAAAATAGTTTTTCTCTCTCTTCCATATTTCTCTCTCTCTCATTGGTTAAGAAATGAACTGAAATGAAATAAACATGTGTCTCTAACCCTCTCCTTTCGAATGAAAATTATTATTATTATTATGTAAATGGAAACAAAAAACGTTAATTATGCTAGATCTAAGTGGATTCCATCCCAGTGATTTATCGTTGATTTCATGCTCAAATGGTTTTGTAGGATGCAAGAAAGATGGTGAAAAGGCATGGTGTAATTAATTATTTATTATTGTAATTTATATATTTTATTGGAAAATGTATATATGTTTAATTAAATTACAATGTAATACAAAATTTTATATTTGAAATTTGGTAATATGCATAAGATGCTTGTTTTAGGAATGCCAGGGAAAATGTGCATTTTGATTTAGATTTCTTAAAGTTAAAAATAAAGAAAAGGACTTGGATATATATGTTAAAAGAAATCAAATTTATTTTTTTATAGTGCATTCTCGTAGTGAAATTTATGATGGAATCTCTAGAGTGTTGTGTTATTTAACTATCAAGTATAGAAAAGAAACTTAAATATAATAGTCAACCTTAGCTTAAAACTAGTGCATATCTACCCTTCTCACGTGACCTTCTTACCACAGAAGAAATTAAAACTGTGAAATGAACTTAAAATTTTGCACTAGATGGATCCTTCTAGTTTAAGTAAATAAGAGCCCATTTCTGAGTTGTCGTCATATCCGTTATGTTTAGTGGCATCATCGTGAACTTGATGATTAGGAATGACATGGTCAAAATTTATCTGAAGTATTTGGTACACTTATAGTAGTGATTATTGTGTGTGTATTAAGGAGAATGTGTCACTTCAGGTCCAACTACTCTTTAAAGTCACGTTTAACAGTTGGGATTACCAATGAAGTTAATATTTAACACTTTTTGTACCCTCCCTCTCATTTTAGCCACATTAGTTTGTAAAATGCTATCATCTTAAGATATAATTAATCCTCACAACTAAAATTTTTGGTACTACACCTAAGAAATTTATTCAATAGATCATTTCTATAACTTAAGAGTCATTGTTCAAAGCAGCGAGTATGCAATGTAACCTTACCATATATGGAGTATGTTGAAATAACACCTCCTTAGTATCCTAGTAGACTACCAATTTTTACGAAGTTAGATCTAGAAATTAACTTCATGAATGAATGAATTCCTTTTGAGATCCAGATGACACAGATGGAGCTAGTGAAATAGTTGTGTTATGACTTAAACTCTTGTTAATGCTCTCTTTCATTCCTGACAGATAAATGTGTTACCTTGGTTAATAACAACATAACACCTTGGTCTTTCATGAAGGTTGTTTAGTATAAATATGTCGCCTCACCTTAAACTCATATATAGTTGGGGCGTAGATCCTTAGGTGAAATTGCAATTAAACCAAACCTTGGATGATTAAGGGGTTAATTTGCGGGTGGGAATTATATATAACTCTTAGTAATTGCAATTGTATTTAAAATATATTGACTTAAGAGAAGTGTAGAAACTGGAAATTTGGTCTTGTAACCCCATGGTATTTGTTGACCTTTGAACCCTAGCGAGAGGCCCAAAACCAAACTCAGAATTAGGTGACACTCTTATAATTGATCTCATTTTGGGATTTAAATGACAAAAGTGGATGTCTTGGTTGTAGCATGTGTTTAACACTATTGTGTATAAGATAAAATAAATGGGATGTATCGTGCTAGTTTAAACTCCTTATAGTAGCAAATCCATTAGTGAAAATTATCTTTTATTTTGTTTACAATTATTATAAAACAACACTAATAGTGAGACCATAGTGTTCTGTAAGAGTAAACCATATAAGAGTAAAACGAGATTTGAGGTTATGTATAATGTCACTTTTGGAGTCCTTCTAACTCAATTAAACATTTCAATGTGATAGAAGAATATGAATTTACCTTAGTGAGATCAAACTTCGAGAAAGCAAAAGATATAT
This sequence comes from Taxus chinensis, assembly GCA_019776745.2. Lineage (NCBI taxonomy): Eukaryota > Viridiplantae > Streptophyta > Pinopsida > Cupressales > Taxaceae > Taxus > Taxus chinensis. Next base: position 887,680,433 of record CM034149.1, read on the forward strand.
ATAAATCTAAATAAAATTTATTGATGTGGAAATGTTTAATGGATTCAACAAGTTATTGAACTATATTAACTATGGTAGTGAAATAAATATACCATGATCGAAGAATGTTTATGGGAAAAAGGTATCTTGAATCTAAATGTAGTGCCCACATTAAAGTAAATAAACAAATAATTTAAATTTAATGCAGTGGTTGAATTGAGATTTATGGGTGAGTGGAGGAGGCTACGTGAAGGCTTTGGCAACCTGTCAATGCACATGGTTTCTTAATTAACCTCGCAGAACTGTCTTTTCCCTTGCACTTTATTTGGGAACCAAATATGTTAACCACCTAAAACCCAAGTTAACATTTAATTTGGGAGTAATGGATAGCTACAGCGAGGGCAGGGGTGTGATAGTGTCTGACTGAAGAAATAATGATACACTTATTGGTTCTCAATGTAATAAACAGGTCTCCAATCTGATCCATTCACATTTTCTGTATGCTCCCATTTTTTGCCATAATGTGAGCTCCAGAACATGTATGGACATCTAGCAAGCATAAAAGATAGAGGAATTTTGTCTGATGTTGTAGTTGCAAATGCTCCTAAGTTGACGTGCATGCAAAATTTGGAACCTTTCACTGGGCACGTTAACTTCTTGAGAGATCACCTCAAAGAGATGTTTATTCATGAAATGCTTTTGACTATAGGATATGCACAAGATGGATTTGTTGAAAATTCTTAGAAAATTTCAAGAAAATGCGATTGGCATGTGTAAATCGAGGTTCCATTTCCTTTACCAACATCCTCCTAGCGTGCACTGCAATGGGAGCTCTAGAACAGGGTAGTGATATTCATCAATCATAATGGTTTTCTAGATGTTTTAGTTGTAAGTTCCCTGGAAGATGTGCCTGTAGAGTGTGGAATTATGCACTTGGCATGTGAACACTTCGACTAAATGCTTGATACATGTTCTGATGGACTAAAATGATGGCATAATATGTACAAAATGGGTTTTTTAGAAAGTTCATGGAGCCTACCAAGCAATGCAAATCTACGTTTCAAATCCTTTACCAGCATCCTCCACCTTGTGCCAAAATGGAAGATTTAGAACAGGGAATGGACATCCATCACAACATAATGAAGAAAGGGTCATGATTTTGATAGAAGTTATAGTTATGAGTGCTCTAAAAGGTATGTATGTAAAACGTGGTGGAAAAACTATTATTGGCCTGGTGTTCGACAAAATCATCCATAAAAATGTAATGTTACTGAGTGTAATTATTGCTTTGTTTTGGTATGCGTGCGAAGAGTGAAGGTGCACTAGACTTATTTTATCAAATGCAATATTCTAGTAATTAACTATATTTCATAATGTTTATTGGACATCCTTCTGCATGGTGGACCTTCTTGGTTAAGATGGGAAACTACAAAAATATCCAAACCTAATTAAAAATATTATATTAAAACCTAGTTCCAGTGCATGGGGAGCCTTGCTCGAGGCTTGTTGAGTTTATGGAAATTTAGAGGTAGCAAAGATTGCATCCAAGTGGCTTCTTGAGCTAAAATATGAAAATGAAGGAAAATAAAAAACTTTTCCATCGACGTGTTGTGAGTTTGTTGGTTGGTTTTTGAGGAGCATGTGAATTGAGTCACTTTTGCTATAACAATGCTCATGAACCGCTTGAAAAAATACTCTTCTATTGCATGATTCTGCTGGTTGTGACTATGGACTGCCTAGAGCCCTCACATACCCTACTTCTCTCATTGTTGTCAGGCATGGTCTCCCTTACCTTTTCTTTCATAATTTTCGTAATTTGGGTTTTTCATTGGCAATACATTAGAAACGTTAAATGAATAGACAATCGTACAAATGGATATGTACCCAAATTTAAAATAGTGCAAAGAAATAAAAATTCATCTTGTGATTGACGAAACTAATTTTTCAATTTAAACATTAAATGTGGTCGCTACCATAACCTTATACGATGATACTAGATTTTCTAAATTAAGTTCTCATATCTGCTGGTATCAGCAAGAGGTAGATGATGTCATCAAATAAAACAACTTTTTTTCCTACCTTGCAAAGTTATAAAAGTGCAAATTCCAAAGGCTTGAAAAACAATAGGCTGAACCCCGTAAAAGAGTTGTCGAACGTCATATGTGTTCCTTGTTATGTAGAGAGTCACATCAACAATTATATTGACCTCGTGTGAATGTTTGCACTCTTTTCACCACTTTTTTAGGAGCCTCGTCTTTTGTTTTGACCAGCCGTTTGAACCCTGAGCAAAAAAATGTTTGTCCACATTTGCAAACCCCTAGTATTTTTACTAGAAAATTTCCTGAAACCTTCAATTTCAGGTAAACCACTATTCTTGATAGTTTTGCAAAGGCATTTTGTATGCCTCTGGTCACAGTTTGACTAGGTCAAACTGGACCAATTACTACCGGTGAGTTCAGAAAATTCATCACCGTTTAAAAAAAAAATTCAGTTCTGAATTCTGTTAGTTCTTATGAATTCTTGGTGTATATGAGGACACATAGAAAATTACACATGGTGTGTTTTCCCATCACAAGATAACGTTCAAAAGTGGTTTCTTATCCTTCGGGCCTAGATTGAACATTTTTGCAACTAGCAGGAAAATGTAAAAAGAAAGTTGTAGGGTCTCCGTCGGGTTACCAAACCACCATGGAAACTTGTTGACACTTGTGAATGATTTTTTGGTACTCTATGTTATGGCTTGTTGTGTGAAATTTGAATTTTGGGAAAATAGTGTTTCTCTCTCTTTCTATCTCTTTCTCTCTCTTTGGTTATGAAATGATGTGAAATGAATACATGTCTCTAAAACTTCACTTTTGAATGCAAATTATAATTATTATTGTATGTAAATGGGAAAATGATAACATTAATTATGCTAGATCTAGGTGGATACCATGCCAACAATTTATCGATGATTTCATGCTCACATGTTTTTGCAGGATGCAAGTAAGATGAATAAACAACGTGGGTGTGATTCATTGTATATTGTTATAATTTTAGGTATGTTAATAGAAGGAAATGTTTATGTATTGTTATGTTACAGTAAAGTTAGCTATTGAAATTTGGAAATACGAATGAGATGTTAGTTTTAGGGGTGCTTTGGGAAATGTGCATATAACTAAATGTATTCTTTTGAATTATATTTACATATGGTTGGATATATATATGTTAAATGAAATTGTAGGGGAAATTCAAATGTTTTCAAACTATGAAAATGTTTATAATTGAAGTTCTGTAATATTTTTTATATCAAGGTTTAAGGGAATGTTCATCCACACATGAGTGTTATTTTGATCCTCAAAGTTTGTATTGTAAAATTTTGATATGTATGTCAAATGAATATGAATTTAAAATATTGTAGTGCATTTTTAGTGTTCAATAGATGATTAGTTAATTATGGTGTTGTATTCTTACATTGTAAATGTAATAAAGAAATCTAAACGAAACACTCAACCCTAGTATAAAACTTGTGTATAACTACCTTTCTTGCGTGAATCCTTTTAGTGTGGAACACTAAAACCTTAGGATAGTATTCCATCGCTACACTCAATGTCACCATCTCGATTAAGTAAATAAGATGCCTAGTGTGAATTATCATCATTGTCGGTACATTTAGCGACAATGTTGTAAACCCGATGGTTAGGAGCGACATGGTCAAACTATTTGTGGTGTAAGAAGAGTAAACACTTCCTTAGGATACTAGTGGACTACCTTGTCTTACGAAGTTAGTTCTTGTGGGATCCAGACAATAAAAATCGAACTAGTGAAATAGTTGTGCTATGAGTTAAACTCTAGTTAATGATCCTTTTAGTTCCTAGCAGATAAATATGATACCTTGGTTACTAAAAACATATCACATTGGTCTTTCATGAAGATTGTTTAGCATAAATATGTACTCTCACCTTAAAATATTATATATTTCGGGTGTATATCCTAAGGAAAACCTTGGCTAATTAAGGGGCTAACTTATGGGTAGAAAATGGTAAGTAACTCCTTACAAATGAAATTGATTAGAATTTTGTTGACTTTAGAGAACCCAAGGAACCAGAAAATTGGTCCCGTAATCCCTTGTTATGCCTTTTTATTACATTCAGAATAAATTAAATTTCACATGTGGAATTTTGAAATGCATAAACATGGGATCTTACCTTGAACACAAATCACTTATGGGTCATGTGTAATTTATAATGCTTCTAATCATGTACTTCTAAAAGATGTTAGAGCAATACTTCCGTAACTCCTTTTGTTATAAAACAATGCTAATAATGAGACCATACTGCGATGTAAGATTAAATCATAAAAGAGTGAAACAAGATTTTAGGTTAGGAATAATGTCACTCTTTGGAGTCCGTACAACTCAATTAGACATTTCCTTGTTTTAAAAAGAATATGAATTGCCTTGGTGAGATCAACTTTGAGAGAAAAAAAAGATACTTACAAATAAAAATAAAATTTCTTGACTTGGAAATGTTTTTCATGGATTCAACAATTTATTGAACTATTATAACTATGGTAGGGAAATAAAGATACCGTGATAAAAAAATGTTCTGGAAAAATGTATCTTGAATCTAAATATGCCTCAAATCCTATGATTTTTTTCTTGACATCACGTCAGATTCAATATTCTACTAACAAAAAAAATTTAAACATTGAATGAATGTTTGAGAAACATAATCTTAATTTATGAATGAGCGAATTGTGAACTTTGTATGCAATTTGAAATATGTCAAATAATTATGTAAGTTATGGAGATTGTCATAAGAGATAAAGAGCCAACTTAAAAGGTTGACCTATAAGTTAAATGTGAAATGAATTAAAAAAATATGTAGATGGAAAAAGGATAAAACTCTCCTTGCCCAATAATGTTCTTAGAATGTTATTCTATTGTCTCCTCAAAAATCTCCTTCATTTTTCTAAGTCTAAACCTAATTTTTTGAGTTGGTAACCTTTGAAAATGGTAAAATTTGAGTATTTTGGATTTTTTGTACTTTCCAAGGGTTCAAATATGTTTGGAAACTACTTCATCAGATGGGAAATTTCTTCCCCTTTCCAAAAAGGTAACGAAGTCATTTTAACTCCTTGTATTTTGCAAGATATGGCTCGACGGACCTAAGTTGCTTTTTTGGCCCAAAGCAGGCTGGTGGGGCTGAGGAGATTTCTTTTCCACTTTGCGTTTTCATAAAAAAAGATGTAATTGGAGATGGTGGACCCTTGAGCTTGAGAAGAGGGGAGAAAATGTTCCAAATTGATCCCCATAAACAATTGGATGCTGACACGCATCCATTTTAGAGTTGAAAAGTCAAAGTGAAAGTGCGGGGTGGCGGAAGACTTTAAAACTTTGAGTCTTTTTGTCTCAAAATTTAAAAGATATGGATCAACCCGCAATCCCACAGGCAATCAGAAGATTCCACATGTCCCTGTTGACCAGTCAAAGTGGATGATGAACCTTCGGCAGGATTTCAAGTTTTTACCCTTCAGGGTTAAAAGTAACAAGGATAAGTGCACCCCTGCAGCCAATCAGGAGATGCCATATGTCTTTCCAACGTTGACAAGTCAACGCGGGGTTGCGGGCTAGTGGAGAATGTTGTGATTTTGAGAGTTTTTCCAACAAAGGGGTAAAATGTTTGAAATCGAGTTGTGACCCCGTATCCAACCAAATGGTGCCACGTGTCCTTATTGATCGGTCAAAGTGGGCTGGAGGAGAAAATTGTTCCAAATTGCCAAATTTTCAAAAAGTTATAAAATAAAAAAAATTTCCCTACATCCACTCCAATCACCTGCTGCCACGTGGATTTCTCAAATTCAAAGTTGTAAAAGTGAATCTAGTAGTTCATATTTAAACCTGCGAAGGTTATAACAGTCAAAATTTTAAATCTCTAGCATTTCCCGCCAAAACAATTTTTTCTACAAATCAAGAACCAGAAACGGCTCGAATGATTAGATTCGATTGAAACCATTTCTTGCAATCCTTGGGAAGTTGTAACCACCTCTGATGGACTATTTCATGTGCTCTGTTAGTCATTTTCTGGGCTGGAAGAATTTGGATACTGTAGATGCATTTCATGAACAAAGGACAAAAATGATAGTCAATTGTCTTCTATTCTTCCTTTTTCTACAATTTTCTTCTATTTCCGCTCATTTTACAAGTTTCTGCTCTGGATTCAATAAGAAAAGAAGGAATTATAAGTCCCTTTGACAAAGAAATGAATTGGTACTTTGTGATCAATGTGTTTTGTTGGGTCTTGTAGCTAGGGTTTGTAAAATTTGTTGTTCTTCCATAATCAATGCATGTGATGTCCTACCTTCATCATTGATCTCCTTGTCTCCTTTCCCACTCCCTTTCCCACTCTCAGAAAAATTTCTTCCCTATCAAGAACTTGTAGGCTTCTCCATAAGGTCACTAGAGTGCCCCTATGGATCTTTGGTTGAAAACCCACCATTGAAACCCACCTGTTTTACATGTAAAATATGTCAGCTACACCATTCAAAGTAGATGGACTTATATTCCCATAGTATTGGTGAGGAAAACCTTAAATTTTTCCTCAAGAAAAATTTCCAAGCCAACAATTTTGGCACCCACCGTGGGGTAGAGTTTGCAGCATATGCACCCTAAAAATGACCACAGGGTCATAAAATATCATAAAGATATTTTTATTTTGAAGCTTCTTGTGATCCCACATGGATAAAAGTCATGGATATTCATGCAAACCCTCCTGTTGAGAGACCTAATTTTCTCTTTCATATCCAAGAAGATATCATTTCTAACCTGAGGGAGGCTATTTGGCATAATAGGCAGATTGCAAATGATTACTCTATTGCCTCAAGAATTTTGGATCAAGAAGAAGAAATTTATCTTGAGTTGGTTGAGCAAAGACAAATCTTGGCACCTCAGAGAAGGCAATAGGCCTTCAAGCTGGCTGATAGAAGGTATACCTGATAGTTGAGGAAAGGATGAGTGATTGATCATACTTTTGAAAATCTAGAAAGAGAAGAAGAAAAGAGGTGATCATGGCTCAACTTGAGGAGATTGAAAGACTCCGAGAAGAAGTAGAGGAAAGAGAAGTAGCCCTAGCTGAACAAGAAGCCCAAAATAGAAACAAAATGGGTGATCATGACCGTGAATCATGTAGACCAAATGTGACATGGGGAAGAAAAACGTGTCCACTTGCTCTCCCACAACCACTCCATGATCTTACTAGATGATCAAGAAAAAACTTTCCCAAATTTAAAGGAGATGGTTCTCAACTCCCTGAAGAGCATGTAGCAGCATTCATCACTACTTCTGGTGTGCTGGGGGTTGAGAATTAAGATGTGTTAGTAAGACTCTTTATGGAATCACTCCAGGAGAAAGCTGCTGAATGGTTTTACATGCTTCCCCCAAGATCTATTACTGGTTGGGATGATATAATAAGTGCATTTGAAAGTAGATTCAAGAGCACGAAAGACTGTCAAGACTTGCTGGTTCAATTATTGAAAATGAAGAAAGAAATCTCTAAGTCCATGAGAGATTTTTTAGCAAGGTTTGACAGATTGACAAGAAGAATCCCTAAAGATGTAGTTCCTCCTGAAAACAACTTGAAGAGATTCTTCATCAGTTCCTTGCCATCAGAAGTTGGTTTCTTCCTCAGAAGAGCCTAACTAAGAACATTAAGAGATGCTCAAGACTTTGCAATTGAGTTTTATGATGACCTAATTATTTTTGGAAAGGTGAAAGGCCCAAACGGAAATCAAAAGGGTCTGAGTTCAAGTCCAGTCACAATATATCCCATGTTCCAAAAAATGGTAAATGACTTGGTTTCCTTGAATAAGAAACTATTACAAATCACAATGAGAAATGCTCCAAGGATACCAAACTTTCCTGATAGGAAAAGGATTGCACCGCCTCCTCACCAACTGCATCTAGAAGCACCACCTGTCAATGCTATCTATGAAACCAGAGAGCCAAGGGAGGAATCTGAAGTTGATGAACCTAGAGAAGAAAATGCAAAAGATTATGAAAGCTACCTAGAAGTTGAAGAAGTTGATATGCACAATGGCCTATTTGTGTTTGTTGATGATGATGAAGAATCCCCAAATTTCTCATGTGTTGTTTTAACCATAGCTCAGTCCAAGAAAAAAGATCCATCCTCAATGGCCACAAAGGAGAAGAAGACCAAAGAAGATTTTACTTCAGAGGTCACACAAAAGAGAATCATCAGTAAAGGTTCACCATTACCACCTTCCATGGATTCTACCAAATAAAAACTAGACTTGGTTGTTTCTAAGGATCATGCTGCTATGTGAAGTAAGTCATTTCTTCCTTCTTCTAGTTCTCAAGTTCCTAAGAACACTTCCCCTCTCATTGGAGTCTCTACAAAAATACCTAAAGTTCAGCCATAGACTACACCTTCACCTACTACTAAACTAACTGCTTCACCCTTAGGAGAAATATCAACATCCAAAACATCCAAGTTTCCTCCGAATCCTTTACCTTGCAAATCCTCCTCCACTTAAGGAACTTCCTCCTCATCCAACATTGTCCCATTTGACTTTGTGGAACATGGAAGAAAGACAAAAGTCCAACTTTCAAAATTAGAATACCTACAAACACACCCTGCCCAATTTGACAGATTCATTAATGCAGTTCATGGTAGTAGCCCTATATCCTCAAGTCCAATTTCTAAATGAATTCTTCCCACACCATCCAAATCTCTATCTCAAAAAATTTTAGCCCTCAATTCTTCCAAAACAACTAGGGTTGAGCCTTTCCATCTGTCTCTCCTCATAAATGGATTTGAGTTGAACAATTATATCATTGATTCTGGAGCCTCTGATAATGTAATGCCACTTAAAGTTATAAATTACCTTGGCCTAACCTTGACTAGAGTAAAGGGAACTTGCTATTCAATGGAATCTAAACAAGTGCCACTAATTAGAATAATAAAGGATGCACAAGTAGCTATGGCTGAATTCCCTGACAAGAAGGTGCTCCTAAATATTTTTGTGGCAAACATCCCAACATCTTTTGGGATGATTTTAAGCAGAGGTATTTGTAGAGACCTAGGTGGAGAAATAAAAATGGATTGGTCATCTACAACTATCCCAGTCAAAGGTGAAATGAAGAAATTCACAGTGAAGAAGTCTGATGATCCAAGAGCTAACATCCTCCTTCAAGATTTTGATTTAGGAAACTACTTTCTCACATCAAAAAAATATGAAAGCTTGTAACTTCTCATGGAGGAAGAATAAAATCAGATTTGGACAATGTAATTTGATGGCAGTCATTCCAGGGCAGGCTCAAGAGCTGGTGTTGTTCTGTATTCCCCTTCAAAGGAAATGCATCCTTTTGCCTACAAACTGTAGTTTGACAAAACAAATAATATATCATAATATGAAGCTCTTATTTTGGGCATGAGTGTTTCAGAGGACATGGGAATCAAGAAGCTAAGATGTCTTGGTGATGCAGAGGTGATAGTGAAACAAATTCACCAATAATACCAAGTGAAGAATCCAAGGCTCAGACACTACAGAAATAGGGTTTGGGATTGCATTAAATCCTTTGATGAATTCTCTATTGAAGTCATCCCAAGGAAAAAAAACGAAAGGGCTGATTCCCTTGCAGTGTCAGCTTCTTTATTGACACCTCATCCTTCTTATGGTAAAGATAAAGTCACCATTGAGATGGTATTCAGACCTAGTGTACCTAATAATGTAAATCATTGGCAAGTATTCAATGATGACAATCAAATTTTTACCTTCTTAGAGCAAAGAGACAATTCCAATAATATCTTCTTTGAAGGAAGTGTAAATCCACATAGGGAAGCTATAACTAAAGAAGAAACTGATGGAATTGAAGGAGCTGATGATGAGGGCATGATCAGACTGAAAGGCAACAAGATTCCCAAAGGATTAGTCTCTTTGGAAGATCTGTTTGACAAACATGACAGATTCATTAAGGAGAATTAAAATATATCTTCTTGGTGTTCATCTGATTTTGATAAAGAAAAAAATTGTACTTAAGAAGATCCAAGAATGGTTAACATTGGCAAATGTTGTTCACCTGAAGAGAAGAGAAGGTTTGTCTCTCTGCTCAAGAAGTAATCTAATGTTTTGACTTACTCCTATGAAGAACTCAAATCTTTCCAACCAAAGGAAATGCACCATTCCATTCCTTTGAAGCAAGGTACTAAGCCCTTTAGGAAGAAGAAAAGGCCCTATAACCCAAAGATTGCTGACATCAAGGAAGAAGTGACCAAGATGTTGAATGCCAGAATCATTTTTCCCATTCATCCATCAACATGGGTGGCTAACATTGTGCCAGTGAGGAAGAAGAATGGTGAGATAAGGATATGTGTAGACTTCCAAAATTTGAATCAAGCCTCACTCAAGGACAACTACCCTCTGTGAATCATGGATCACATTTTGCAAGAAATCACTGGATTTGAGATGCTCTCTCTGCTTGATGGGTTTTCAAGGTACAATGAAATCAAAGTGGCAGAGGAGGATTGTAGTAACAAAACATTTGAAACTCTCTGGGACACTTTTCCCTATAGCATAATGCCTTTTGGCCTAATCAATGCAGTATCCACTTTTAAAGAGAAATGGACTTGGATTTCAAAGACCTGAAGCATTGGATTTTCATATACCTTGATGATCTCACAGTTTTTTCAATAAAAATGGAAGAACACATTTTCCGTTTGGAGCAAGTTCTTGCAAGATGTAGGAACCATGGAATATCACTGAATCCTAAGAAATGCATCTTTAGAGTCACAAAATACAACTTGCTAGGGCATATTGTGAACAAACATGGAGAACACATTAACCCTAAAAGGGTAAGAGCCATTCAAGCACTATCCCTTCCCACAAGCAAGAAAGGAGTGAACTCATTATTTGGGAAGGTAAACTTTCTTCGTTGCTTTGTCCCTAAGTTTGTTGAACTGACAAAGCATATCACCTCCATGATGAAGCCTCAAGAAAGTTTCAAATGGAGCCATGAGGGGAAAAATGCATTTTATGAGATCAAGAGAGATATTACTAAAGCTCCAACTCTTGTATCCCCAGTTTTCAATAAGGAATTCATCATGTACTACTGTGCCTCATAACACACCCTCTCTGTTGTACTTGTCCAGAAGAATAAGGAAGGTTTGGAAGCACCTATTGCTTTCATGAGTTTTCCTTTGAAGAAGAATGAGTTAAACTAGAGTCAATTTGAGAAACATGCATATGCATTGGTTAAGGCTGTGAAGAACTTTAGGTTCTACAATCTAAATTCTCATACTATGGTGATGGTCCCTGAAAGTGCAATCAAGTCTATCTTGACCCAACAAGATCCTAGAGCTAAAGGAGGAAATTGTATTGCTAAGAATCAAGAGTATGACCTAGATATTAGGCCCTCTAATCTGGTAAGAGGAAATGGTTTGTGAAAGCTGATTGCTGAAGATGAAACTCTCAAAGCTTAGCATGGAGAAAAAGATGACACTTGTTCAACCTGCTGAAAAGACGGCCCACAAGTTCTCTTTGGATGAGTGGTATGCAGATATTTCCTTTCTACTCATTATGGAGAATGTCCCTCTCATCTCAATTCCAAACAAATAAGGACTCTCAAGCTGAAGGAAACCAAGTATGTGATCTGGAATCATGCACTTTACAAGAAAGGGATGGATGGTTGTTTCCTTAGATGTGTTGAAAAAGAGCAACAAGGAAAGTTGTTTAAGCCCTATCATGACCAAGCATGTAGTGGAAATTTCTTAGCAGTGGTCTCTACTCACAAGATTCTCAAAGGTAGGTATTATTGGCCTTCTCTTTTTGCTGATACTCAAAATTGGGTTTCCAAATGAAAAACATGCTAATAATTTGTTGGAAAACCATAGTTAGCATGCATTGCCTCTTAGGCCTGTGATCATTGAAGAACCTTTTCAACAATGCGGGATGGACTTCATTGGTGTGTTGAACCCTCATTCAAGTATAGGGCATACTTATGTCCTCACTTCCACAGACTACTTCACCAAATGGATGCAAGCCATTCCAACCAAATGAGCTAGCTTTGAAGTAATATGCAGCTTCATCAAAGGGAATATATCTATTGTCCATTTTGGAGTGCCTCAGAAGATTTTTGTAGACAATGCCACCTATTTTTCTTTGAAGGAGCTGACAAAGTTCTATTATGGCTTTGGAATCTCTCATATCCTCATTCTTCTGACTACAATCCATAAGGAAATGGTCAAGTTGAGTCAAAAAACAAGAATATTGTGACCATTATTCTGTAAGCTTGTTGATGAGAGTCAAAGGAATTGGCACAAGAGATTGTTTGATGAATTGTGGGTTGATAGGATCGCTCCCAAGAAGGTCATAGGTACATCACCTTTTCAACTATTATATGAAGTTGAAGCAGAGATACCCATCACAATTGAAATTCCATCTCTCAAGTTGATTTAAATAGTGGAGGATGGAACCAATACAAGGATTCCATTGACAAAAGGATACTCTTTGTTGAGAAGTTGGAAGAGAAATAGATCTCAGGTGGTGGATAGAATCAAGGAACAATCAGCAAAAAGTGAAGAAACATTATTTGACAAAAGGACCAAGGCAAGAGTGAATTCAGAGTTAGAGGATCTTTGTCCTACTTTGGGATAAGAGAAGAGAACCAAAGGGAAACCATGGAAAGTTTGATTCTTTGTGGCTGGGTCCATTTAAAATTCATGGAGCTTGTGGGGAGAATTTTTTTATCTTATCAGACTTGGATGGAACTCCATTAGGATTGCCTAGAATTGGGAAATATTTGAAGCTATATCATCAGTGAAAGTGAGTTGTCCCTAACCTTGTATCATAGGTCTATGTTTTTTCCCTTTTTCTACTTGTGTGTTATGATTTTCCCCTTTCTGTTTTAGTGTGTTTTAGGTTATGTGTGTCCTCCTTCTTCCTTCTTTCTTTCCTCAGAAATTGTACATGACTCTGCAAGGCCCAATGGATAAGGCACTATTCAACATTATATGTTTTGAAACTTATGATTTTGGATCAATCATGCCATGTTTTCTCCCTGCTCAATCCATGTCATGTCCCCAAGCTAGAGCCAATTGTTGTCCCCTCAAAAGATTTCCTTCATTTTTCCAAGCCTAAATCTTAAATTTTTGAGTTGGTACCCTTTTAAAATGATAAAAACAAAGTATTTTGGACTTTTTTTCACTTTCTCAGGGGCTTGAACGATGCTTGGAAACTTCTCCATCAGACTAGGAAATGTCTTCCCCTTTCCAAAAAGTTAAATAAGTTGTTCTAACTCGTTGTATGTTGCAAGATATGGCTCGGTGGACCTACAGTTATCATTTTTTTGCCAAAGGCAGACCGATGGGGCTAAGGATATTTCTTTTCCACTTTTCCCTATTCGTCAAAAAGGTGCATTTGGTGATTTTGGACCCACAAGTCTCGACTGGAGCAGTGAAAATAATCCAAGGTTTGAGGCCCACGTAACCATGATCGGATGCTGACACACGTGTCCATTTCTAGAGTTGAAAAGTCAAAGTGAAAGGTATGCGGTTGGCAACGGAAGACTTTGAGACCTTAAGTATTTTCATCTAAAAAGTTAAAAGAGATGAATCAACCGCAATGGCTCTATAGCCAATCAGAATTATTCCATGTGTCCCTATTGAACAGTCAAAGTGGGTGATGGACCTTTGGATGGGATTTCAGGTTTTTAACCCTTCGGGGTTAAAAGTAACAAAGATGAGTCGCACCCCCCGCAGCCAATCAGAGAGATTCCACGTGTCTTTCTAGTGTTTACAACGTCAACTGCGATGGATGCAGTGCCAGGTGGAGGATTTTATGATTTTGATATTTTTTCCAACAAAGGGGTAAAATTTTCTAAATCAAGCCGTTGACCCCATAGCCAATCAAATGGTGCCACATGTCCCTAGTTGAACCAGTCAAAGTGGGTCGCCGGAGAAAATTGTTATGGAATTGCCAAATTTTCAAAAAGTTATAAAACAAAAAATCATTCCCCGCGTTCACTCCAATCACCTCCTGACACGTGGATGGCTCAAATTTAAAGTTGTAAAAGTGAATCTAGCGGTTCATATTTAAACCCATGAAGGTTGTAACAGTCAAAATTTTGAATCTCTAGCATTTCCCGCCATAACAGTTTTTTTTGCAAATTAAGAACCAGAAACTGCTCGAATGATTAGATTCAATTGAAACAATTTCTCGGATTCCTTGGGAAGTTGTAACCACCTCTGATGAAATATTTCATGTGCTCTGTTAGTCATTTTCTAGGTTGTCAATTGAATTTGGATAATGTAAATGCATTTCGTGAATAGAGGACAAAAACGATAGTCAATCTTCTTCTATTCTTCCTTTTTATGCAATTTTCTTCTATTTCTGCTCATTTTACAAGTTTCTGCTCTAGCTTCAATAAGAAAGGAAGGAATTTTAAGTCCCTTTGATGGAGAAATGAATTGGTACTTTGTGACCAATGTGTTTTGTTCAGTCTTGTAGCTAGGGTTTGCAAAATTTGTTGTTCTTCCATAATCAATGCATGTGATGAACTTTCTGATCAATGTATGTAGGCATGTGATTTCCTACCTTCATCATTGATCTCATTGTCTCCTTTCCCACTGTCTAACCAATTTCTTCCCTATAAAGAAATTGCAGGCTTCGCCATAGGGTCAGTGGAGTGCCCCTACGGATCTTTGGTTGAAACACCACCATTGAAATCCACCTTTTTTAGTCAGAACTAAAATAATGATCAATATTTTAAACCCAATTTCAAAATGATGTTATCATTTAATTCTTTCTCTTCTAGACTCAAATATTTTATTTAAATAATCCTCATTTGTATTTTCATTATTTAATTCCATTAATACCCTTTGAATTTATTATTTAAATTCCCATTAGTTTTTTAGATTTAATTAGACAAGGATAATAATCCTCTAGTGTTAATGGCATGCACATTATTATAAAATCATTATGTCAAGAGGGGCAAGGTGCACAACCAAGTCTAACCCCTTAGGCCCCCATTTAACATTACCCACACATATTTTTATTTATTTCTTTCCCACCTAAATACCCCATCACTTAGGTGATGTAGGGTTCATCCTACACCATTAGATCTAATCTAGCTAATCCATTATATCAAGGTTAGACTAAAGAAACCCTAGATATCCTTATGGGTTCTCTTATATTCATTTTCTAAATCTAATTTCTCATTTTCTCTTGTTTTGTGTTGCAGGTGAAGGAAGGAGGAGAAGAAAATGAAGCCATGGAGGCCATTAGAGAGGATTGGAATCTATCCTTTGTTAAGTTTTTGTGTTTATGGAAAGGATTTACCCATTTCGTTTGTGGTTTTTGGTCTCTCTTCTTTATCTACTTTTATATAATATTTTCTCGCAGGTTAATTGTATATACAATGAGTATATAGCCATTTATAGGGTTCATTTTAAGAATACCCCTCCGAAAAATTACTTTCGAATCATTGGCGAATATCATAAATTGACTTTCGAATCATTGGCTAATTTCTGAAAAAATGGTTCATTGCAAAGGTGATTTCACAGAGCATTTTTTTCCCTCGTTTCGCAATTTTCCCTGGGTAAGTTAAACGGATAAGTTGGTCCGGTGAGTGGACAGGTGGGTTGGTCGGTCAATGATTGGGTGGTCAATGGTTGAATAGTCAATGGTTAGACAGTCAATGGTTGGACGGTCAATGGTTGGACGGGCAAGTTGGTTCGGTAGGTTGGTCGGGTGGGTTGAACAGGAAGGTGTTGGTCAGGTGAGGGTTAGATGGGAAGGGGTTGGTCAGGTGGGTTGGACGGGAAGGGTTCGGTCGGGTGGGTTGGATGGGAAGGGGTTGGTCGGGTGAGGGTTGGATGAAAGGGGTTATTCAGGTGACGGTTGGATGGGAAGGGGTTGGTCAGGTGAGGGTTGGGCAGGAAGGGGTTGGTCGGGGACTTGGGACTCAGGTGGGTTAGACAAGGTAAGGGTTGAACAGTTAGGTTGGATGAATGAGGGGTTGGACGACTCTTGGTTGGTCGGTTAGTTAGATGGATAGGTTGTTATATGGCTAATGGGTTGGTCAGGTAACAGTTAGGGTTCGGCGTTGATACCAATGAATTTAATGTTAATTAATGACACCCATGGGCCTTATAAATACCCTTTCAAGGTTCATTTTTTTCCTTTTATACATAAATTTCTAGTGCTCTAAGGCTTTATGCTCTCCAGTTTTACACCCAAATTTTACTTCTCCCAATTTTTAGCAATGGCCATCACCACATCTATTCCTACACCCAAATTTCAATACAAAAACCTCATGTGCCCATAGATTTTAGCTTTACTAAAAGTAAAAAATGCTCCAAAGGATTGGCTTGAAAATTTTGATTTTTCCGGGCTTGTGAACATGCCCCAATTCGACACATGTACATCAGTCCTTGATTACCTTCTTGCCTCTTACAATGACACTGATGGACTATTTTCCGTTCTTGTCGAATCTCAATGCTGAAGCACAAGCTTACTACAACAAATTGTCTCAAGAAAAGACTAATGTTTTAATAACAAATGTAGAAAAAGAGAAAGCTGTTGTGAGTGGGCTTTAAGTTTTACATGAAAAAACTAAATCTAATATTATAATATTTTTTCATACTATCTGATAGATTAAAAAATTACTATTTTTGTTTTGCAGGAAAAATATGAAAATTTAAAGAAAGAAGCTGATGTTTTTCAAACACATTTGAAGAATGCCCACAAAATCCTGAATTCATTTATACAATTGAAGGAAAAACTCATTGTTGTTAATAAACAAAATAATACATTACGAAGGATAATAAAAGAAGCATAAGATGGATCCAGAAGTCTTACAGAAGGAAAATACAGATGCAAATGCAACACTTTTGTCTATAGGAGATGTAGTGAGAGAGGAGCTGAATATACTAGAAAATATCAACACTGCAGTAGGAGATCTTCAAGCATCAGGAGTTATAGCAGCTAGCTCTATACAGATCCATTAGATTCCTCCATCTCTTACACAGGAAAAGGAAAAATATTCACCTACATCATAAAATTTGAGAAGTTAGTAAAGTTCACCATATGACAGGTGTGTTGTCATAATTCCGACACTGGCATAGGAATTAAAAGATAGTGGCCAGCCCTTTTTTAGTTTTTATTCTGTGTGGCAGATGTAAGGACAACTATGATTTTGAATCAAGGCCAGAAAAGAGGATGACCTCGTAATGTGTCCTTATATGAAAAAACTTTTCTGGAAGCTTTGATATGTTATTACAACCCCTTTTTTGAATTGTATTGGCTGACAATGCTTTATGAATTTGTACTTTTTTCATAAATTAATCCACCGCATGAGAGATTGATTTCAAAAGAACTTTGGAATTTAGAATTGTACAATGTTATAATATTTTGTTAATACAAACTATGTTTCTTTTCTATTGTTTAGGTAAATTTTGCTTAAATTTGCACAATTTTGTTTCTTTACATTTCTGAATTGTAGTAAATGTAAAATAAATCAATTACCAGATATAAAATACGAATGTTTCCTTATTTCAGTCTGAATTTGAAAAACAAACATATAAAACAATGGTATAATTGAAACATATAATGACATCGTTCCAATGGCAAATGATCAAATAATGAGAAATATAATATTGCATTTATTGAAAGTTGTAGTCTCTGAATGAAATACATAAGTAGTCTCAATAATTTATAAAAGAAATGAAATCTATGTGAATACGAACAATCCTGGAGCAACACTTTCATTTGTTTCTTGGAAATCAATTGTAGCATGATTTGTGGATGTGTCTCAACCCCCTGGGTCAACCTGAATATTACTAATTCCTCTTCTTTCAACAAGTAAATTCCACAATGCCAGTGTTCTATCCTAAGGAAAAAACTCCACTAAGTAACTCGATACATACAATCTGAGATAACTTTCTAGATTCCTATCCAATATGTTTCAAACTTTTGACTTAAAAAGGATAGTGCGCTAAAAAAAGCTCTCATCTTCCACAGAACCTAGAATCATTGTTTGACAGAGCTTATACAAATTAATATACTCGCTCAAATATTCACTTAGAATACTACTAGAATAGATATCCTTCCAAATATTTTTCATGGCACTGTAATCCTGTGGGTTCTGTAGACTCTGAACTTGTCGTATCATAATATTAGCAAAATCCATTGACTGTGAAATAAGTAGTTTTCTTTCCAAAATTCCTTCTACAGAAACTCCATTTATCTCTTCTATCTTACAGAAATGATCTGTTAGATCACCCATGTTTTTGAAAAATATATGACTGATAAATTGATAAGGTTTGCCACCAGGAAAATTCCAAAACTTGTGGATTTACAACTCCCATTGCTTCAAGTATTTTATCATTTTTGTATCTTTCCCGGATCTCTTTAGCTAACGATTCAGAGATATTTCTCAACTTATTCCTACTTTCCATTAATATTGCATCATATAAATTTTGTGTCACTTTTACTTCTTCTATTTCTGAGTTAGGCATATCAATTCTTTTTTGGTACATATGGAGTGGAATATCTCTTCCATGTGTTGTGATACATAGATGATCATTTATATTGTACTTTAAGAAGCACCTGGAATTTTTCAAATCTGTCAATGCATTCAAGTTTTCAAAAGCAGCACCCTGAAAACTCCCATCAGAAATATATAAAAATTCTAGACTCCAGCAAACACATCTTATGAGTCTTATAAAGTCTGTAATGTAGAAAGACCGATGTTGAGCATGCTTCATTAAAATATTGATCTGCCTCAACATGGGAAAAATACAACAGAGTGTGAGTAAATTTTCTATGTCAGTTAGACGACAAAATAGATCTTTAGCTTTATCTACATCCATATGGTATTTAAACATAAATCTTGTCAGTGAAGGATATTCATCATATATTCTACAGGCAAGTTCGTACATAGATATCCATATGGTATCTACACCTTTGAGAATTTTTTTCTCTCTGTCAGTCCAATAGCAAATTTTTGAAATTCTAACAATCTCTTAAGACTGCTAGAATAATAGGCCTGTAGATTATGTATCAATTCCTCCACTTTAGCTACATTTTCAAATGTGCTCATAATTTTGTAGGTGAGATTCATTCTGTGAGCCATGCAGTGGAAAACAACCATATACGGAGAAATATTTTTCTGAATTCTAACACACAAACCATTTTTGGCTTCCTGCATTACAGCTACACCATCGGTTCTGACACAAACTAATTTTGTTGCAATGGCAAATTCATCCATTTCGGTGATATCCTTCATATTTGACACAACCAATTCATAAATATTTTCAGAATTGGAGTTCTCTGTCATTTTATGAATTGCCAAGAGGTGCGGAGTCCTTATTTCATTAGTAAATGTGTAAACATGAATACATATCCATGAAATATTATTGACTATAGTAACCTCATCTAAAGAAAGGGAAATATACTTTTCCTTTTGAACACATAGTTTCAGATCCTCCTTTTCTACTAGAGATATACATTTTGCAATCTCCCAGCTGCTAGTATCTGACCAATGAGATTGAGGAACGTTCTTTAAATCAATAACTTGATACAACATTTTATTTTCTCTGAAATATGACATCGGTCTTCCCCTTTTCATTATATGAAATACAGTTGCAAACTGAATACCCTTTGCTTGCATTTCTACTTCCATAGCTTTGCTCAATCTTACTACTATATTACCACCTTTTTTCATTTAAATTTTTGACATGTTTTTGTTCATTTTCATACTCTTCTGTGTATTTTACATCTAGACAATCTTTTTCATCTTTCCATTTGTGTTCTGATTATGCTGCCATCCTTAAAATTTTGAGAAATGTATATTTTCCCACAGTGTTTTTCAATTGTGTCCAGTTTGAGCTGCATCATGTGATCCTTCTGCTGTTTCCAACCACATATTTTAATCGACATTTTGTTGGAACATCATTAGAATTTTCAGTGTACACTGGTTCAATAAAAGGATATTTTACACCCCATTCGAACTGGAAATTCCTTCCAATTTTCTAGTTTGCCATCTTTCTTCTAACATATTTTCTTGTTTTTCCTTAGGATTCAACTTCTACATCTGGCCTGTCAGTATAAATATTTTGAATCTCATGTCTCCTTTTTCTTGAAATAGACCTTGGAGTGGAAGCTTCCTCTGGTGGTGTAACCTGAGAATTCGATGAATTTTCTTGTACTTCTATTTCATCAAGGGAAGGAATGTTTACCTCAACATATAATGGATCATCAATATCTATAAATTGATTATTCTGTGAAGGAATTTCTGAAACATCTGCAAATAATTTTATAAAATTGTTACTGATATAGTATTAATCTTATCTATAATTTAATTTTTACAGTTTACAAATGTCAAATAGTTCCAAGAACAGTATTATAAACATAATTATTATATTTTGTAAGCTAAAATAACTAGTAAATAACACTTTCCACATACCGATATTTTCAGCTGAAGCAGAAACTAACTTCATTTTTTGTGATTTTCCAAAATAGCCAAGAAAAGCATTGGCACCATTTTTTGAACTTGTTGAATTTGTAATCTTTCTTGCCCTGATTTTTAGTAACCATGACTACTTACTACTTAGGCCCTTAGGGGAGGATCTTATGTTTGAAGGCTCTAAGAATAGATAGTAATGGGTTGGATGGGAAGGGGTAGGATGGTGAGGGGTTGGACAGCCAGGGGTTTGACGGCTAGGGGTTGGATGGCCAGGGGTTTGAGTTTGGATCGAAAGGGGTTGGATGGAATAGATTTGGATGGTTCAGATCGCAGAGTTAGTCAAATCTGGGTTAGACGGCTCAGATTTCAATTTTGGTGGCTGAGGATTTTCTTAAGTTTACTTTGGCAAATATGCACACGATATGATTCAAAATGGTGGCGAATTACATCCATAAGATCTTATATATGTGTAAAATATAGGAGAAACAAATAGTATAAGGGACATGTCGGCCTAGTTTTTTGGCAAATAAGTCAGCTCTGAACAACATAATATTCACCAATTCGAATTTCTATAATCCTTGATTTTCGTGAGTTTACGAAAATTCACCACTAAAATTTTCCCTACCCATTTGGGTAAAACTCGAATCCCTACATATTTATTTTGTGTAAATTTATATATTTATATATGTACCCACACATATATATATTTATATATGTTGGTGTATGTATGTATATATATATATATATATATATATATATATATATATATATATAAACTGGGTATAAGAAGAAAATACAGAGGAAAAAATATATATTTGGATACTAACAGGCCGCATCTTATTTATTTTCATGGTCGTAAGCAAACAAAAGTCAAGGTTTTATTTTTGAAAGGAAAGGGGTTAGTGTTGGAGGGAGGGGCGTCAACCCCACCCCCACCCCATATTTTATATGGGTTGGGGGTTGGGTCGATGCCCCTCCCCCTAACCTTTTATTTATTAAAACCTAAAGCAAAACCTAGGCCACAACTCTAAGCCTTCTCAAACAAAATTATTTTTTTCTATATTAAACACTTTTACCTATACTAAACAGATTCATACGGTTTAGCATTATCTTACTAATTTTAATTATTAATAAATACTAATATGTGATATGTATTACTATGTAGAACTGTAATATATATATATATATATATATATATATATATATATATATATATATATATATATTTTAATATTGTTGTCTCCTCAAAAATTTCCATCATTTTTTCAAGTGTAAACCTAAATTTTCGAGTTGGTAACCTTTGAAAATGGTCAAATATGAGTATTTTGAATTTTTGGTACTTTCCAAGGGCTCAAACATGTTTGGAGACTGCTCCATCATATGGGAAATTTCTTCCCCTTTCCAAAAAGGTAAAGAAGTCGTTCTAAGTCATTGTATTTTGCAAGATATGGCTCGGCAGGCCTAAATTGGTATTTTTTGCCCAAAGCGGGCTGACGGGGCTGAGAAAATTTCTTTACAACTTTGCCTTTTAAGAAAAAAAGTTAAATTGACGATGACGGATTTGTGATCCAGAGTGAAACAGAGAAAAGAATAAGGTTTGATCCCCACAACCAATTGGATGTTGCCACGTGTCCATTTTGGAGTTGAAAAGTCAAAGCGGAGGTATGTGTCGGTGGAAGACTTTAAAATTTTAAGTCTTTTGGTCTTAAAAGTTAAAAGAGATGAATCAACCCTTCACTTCATAGCCAATCAAATGATGCCATGTGTCCCTATTGACCAGTCAAAGTGGGCGATGGGCCTTCAGCCATATTTCATGTTTTTAGCCTTCAGGGTTAAAAATAAAAAGGTTAACCGCACTCCCGTAGCTAATCAGGAGATGCCATTTGTATTTCCAGTGTTGAAAAGTCAATGCGGGGTACCGGATTGGTGGAGGATTTTATGATTTTGAGCTTTTCTCCAACCAAGGTTTAAAATGTTCTAAATTGAGCCACAACCCCATATCCAATCAAATTGTGCCATGTGTCCTCATTGAAAAGTCAAAGTGGTCTGGTGGAGAAAATTGTTCCGAATTGCCAAAAAAATTTTAAAAACTTATAAAACGCAAAAGCATTCACCGCGGCTGCTCTAATCACCTCCTACCATGTGGATGACTCAAATTTAAATTTTCTAAAGTGAATCTCATGGTTTATATTCAAACCCGCGAAGTTTGTAACGGTTATAATTTCGAATCTCTAGCATTTCCCGCCATAGCGGGTTTTTTGCAAATCAAGAACTAGAAATGGCCCGAATGATTTGATTCGATTGAAACCATTTCTTGGATGCCTTGGGAAGTTATAATTTCCTCTTGTGGGCTATTTTAGGGGCTTAACAAGTCATTATAAGGGTTGGCAATTGAATTTGAATACTGTAAATGCATTTCACAAATAGAGGACAAAAACGCTAGTCAATCTTCTTCTATTCTCTTCTTTCTGTAATTTTCTTCTACTTCCACTCATTGTACAAGTTTATGATTTCGCTTTAATAAGAAAATAAGGAATTATAAGTCCCTTTGACAGAGAAATGAATTGGTACTTTGTGACCAATGTGTTTTATTTGGTCTAGTAGGTAGGGTTTGAAAAATTGCTTTTCTTCTGTAATTCAATGTGTGTGATGAACTTTATGATCAATGTATGTGGGCCTCTGATGTCCTAACTTCATCATTGATTTCCTTTTCATCTTTCCCACTCCCTTTCCCACTCTCAGACCAATTTCTACCCTAGCAAGAAATTGCAGGCTTTGCCATAGGGTCAGTGGATTGCCCCTATGGATCTCTGGTTGAAAAACCACCATTGAAATCCACCTATATTACATGAAAAATATGGCCGCTGCACCATTCAAAGTAGAGGGACTTAGATTCCCATAGTGTTGGTAAGGAAAACCCTAAATATTTCCTAAAGACAAATTTCCAAGCTTACAATTTTGGCGCCCACCGTGGGGAAGATTTTGTAGCGTCTGCACCCTAGAAATGACCACAAGGTCATAAAATATCATAATTATCTTTTGATTTTTGAAGTTTCTTGTGATCTCATATGGATACAAGTTATGGATATTCGTTCAAACCCTCCTATTGAGAGACCTACTTTTCTCTTTCATATCTAAGAAGATATCATTTCAAACCTGAGGGAGGCTATTTGGCACAATAGGTAGAGTGTATACCACTACTTCATTGCTACAAGGATTCTGGACCAAGAAGAATAACTTGCTCTTGAGTTGGAGGAGAAAAGAAAAATATTAGCACCTCAAAGTAGGTAATAGGCCTTCAAGCTGGCTGACAGAGGGTATACCTGATAGTTGAGGAAAGGAGGAGTGATTGACCCTGATTTTGAAGAGCTTGAGAGAGAAGAAGAAGAGGTAAGAGTTCAATTTGAAAGAGAAGAAGTGATCAGAGCTCAACTTGAGGAGATTGAAAGATTCCAAGTAGAGGCAGAAGAAAGAGAAGCAACCCTAGATAATCAAGAAGCCAGAAATAGAAACAGGATGGGTGATAATGAATGTGAAGCACGTAGACCAAATGTGCCATGGGATAGAAACACTGGTCAACTTTCTATCCAAAAACCACTCCATGATCTACCAAGAGGATCATTAAATAAATTTCCCAAATTTAAAGGAGATGATTCTAAACTCCCTAAAGAGCATGTAGCAACATTCATAACTACTTGTGATGTGTTGGGGGTTGAGGATGAAGATGTGTCAGTTATACTTTTTGTGGAGTCACTCCAAGAGAAAGTTGCTGAATAGTTTTACATGGTTCCCCCAAGATCTATAACTGGCTGGGATGACATAAGAAGTGCATTTGAAAGTAGATTCAAGAGCATAGAATATTTCCAAGACTTTTTTGTCCAATTGGTGTAAATTAAGGTATTTGAGTCCAAGAGAGACTTTGTAGCAAGGTTTGATAGGTTGACAAGAAGGATCCCTGAAGATGTGGTCCCTCCTGAAAATAATTTGAAGAGATTCTTCATCAGTGCCTTTGCATTAGAAGTTGGTTTCTTCATCAGAAGAGACCAACCAAGAACATTGAGGGATGTTAAAGACTTTGCAATTGAGACTGATGATGACATAATTCTTTCTGGAAAGGTGAAAGACCCAAATGGAAAGCAAAAAGTTCAAAGTTCTAGTTCAGTCACAACAGACCCAATGTTCCAAAAAATGGCAAATGACTTGGTTTCCTTGAAGAAGCATCTATCACAAATTACAATGAGAAATGCTCCAAGAAGACCAAATTTCCTTGATATGCAAAGTATTGCACCATGTCCTTGCCAAATTTCTCTAGAAGCACCACCAGTCAATGCTCTCTGTGACACCATAGAATCAAGGGAGGAAGCTGAAGTTGATGAATCTGAAGGAGAAAATGTAAAAGATTATGAAAGCTACCTAGAAGTTGAACAAGTTGATATGCACAATGGCCTATTTGAGTTTGTTCTTGATGATGAAGAAGATAATGAAGAAGCCCCAAGTTTCTCATGTGTCGTTTTCACCAGAGCATAGTCCAAGAAAAATACTTCATTTTCAGTGGCTGCAAAGGAGAAGAAGACCAAAGAAGATTCTACTTCAGAGGTCACACAAAAATAATCATCATTAAAGGTTCTCCATTGCCACCTTCCATAGATTCTACCAAAGAAAAACCACACCTGGTTGTTGCCAAAGATCATCTTGCTATAACAACAATCTCCCTTCCATTGAAGTCTTTGTGAAAATACCTAATGTTCAGTCAAAGGCTACCTTTTCACCTTCTCCTAAAAATGAATGCTTCACCTTTGGGAGAAAGCTCAACATCCAAAAACTTGAAGGTTCCTTCAAAGAATTTGCCTTTCAAGTCTTACTCCACTTCAGGAACTTCCTCCTCAGCTAAAATTGTCCCATTTGACTTTGTGGAACATGCAAGCAAAGCGAAAGTCCAACTTTTAGAGTTAGAATTCCTGCAAACACACCCTTCTCAATTTTACAAATTCATTAATGTAGTTTGGGGTAGTAGCCCTTTATCCTCAAGTCCAAATTCTAAAGGACTTATCCCAATACCATTCACCCCTGCATCTCAAAAAATCTTATCTCTCAATGCTTCCAAAACAACTAGGGTTGAGCCTTTCTACTTGTCTCTCCTCATAAATGGCTTTGAGTTAAACAATTGTATCATTAATTTTGGATCCTCTGATAATGCAATGCCACTCAATGTTGTAAATGCCCTTGGCCTAACCTTGACTAGAGTAAATGGAGCCTACTGTAGACACTAAAATTAGGTCACACTCCCCTTTCATACCTCGACCAAAAAGCTCCCTTTGTTACATTTACCTAGCCATGACCCCCTTCACCCCTCTAATATTAATTTAATTAATTAAATTAAATTAATGCATTATCCTCACTATATTTATTATTTAAATAATATCTACACATATAGTTCACTTAGACACCTCATGAAGCTAACTCAACCTAAGACCTATTCTTAGCAAGTTACCATAACTAACTAAGACATACCCAAACCCTAAAAATCAATGCCTACATTCCCTCTAACCACATTCCCACATGCTCATAAGAAGCTCCCATTCTAATCCGTGGGATAATGACATGAGATCTGAGAAAATCATGATAATCTCCCTAAGTTTGGTAAACCTATGAAATCCTGCCTTGACCGACATCGATTATCCCTAACCGTCACCGGTTAAGCTAGACAACCGTCAATTAGCCCTTGTAATCCTTAAACTACTGTATTCTCAAGGTTGGAAATTTTTTGAAAAACATTGGGAGAAAGTTGACGAGCAAGAACAAAATCTCATAGAGATAACGCATCTTCAGAGACAAAATTCCAACAAAAAATCACATCCAAGGAAGGAGATTGAGCATCTTTTCCTGCACAGCCATCCTAGCCACGATCTGATTTATCCAAGCAAAGAGGGGTGTGCATGCAGCCCATACAAAAGATTTTCTTCAGTTGGTAATCACTTGCAGCCTTCAGACCCATCATCAACACCACCATCCTTCACACATAGACCTTTAGGAATGAAATTCAAGTATAACATTATACTTCTCTGGTTTATTTCATTTCATCATTATTTTATCACCCATCGTCTATCTTGCTCCCTATTGACCTTCTCCAACCTTTTCACCTCCATAGACTCATTAAAACCCCGCAAAATCCTACTCCAGTCACCCCATACCTTGTATCGACCAACTAAAACCCTTTTTGCAATCACAAAGGAGACCAAAACCCTATTTTATGACATTTCCAGATTTCACAGTAACTGGCACCAGTTATACCTAACCGCCGTCATCACCCCTGACCAACACCGGTCTTTATGTTTTCCCACACAGCCTTAAACAGAGACCTTCCCACCTAATTTTACCTCACCTTCATTCACTTGTGACCTACCAGAGACCTTTATCAGACTTGCAGAGAGCTAAAACCAATCATTTGACATGTGGATTCTATTCTAGCTTAGCCTGTTAGATTAGATCTATTTTATTATTGTGTTTTTAAGTGAGATATCTAAATCATTTCAAAGTAACAATAGGATTTATTTTGTTTACAGCCTTAATTTGTTTAAAATAGTGGACTGACAGCCGTCTAGAAAGTATCATACTTCCCGAATCTAGCTTGCGCTAGGCAGTTCACTTCCCATATTGTTTAATTTATTCTAGTGGTCTTGTTTTCATTATAGGTAGTTCCTCCTAGCCAAAAGGAAGCTCTCACGATTAGTTTTGGATTTGGAAGTCACACGCGCACAAAACCTCATCAATCGACATTTTAACATTGTATTCCTCCTATGCCTGTTACCCTATCTGTTTCGTCAACACTTCAAAGAAACAATCTAAGAAAAAGGTGAAACATTTTGGCACGCCCATCCGGGGTTCCTTGCATTTCATTCATTCCTAGGAAAAAATTGTGTTTTTGTTTCCCTTCTAAAAGTGTACACACTAATTTTCTTCCTTGGTAATCCACATCTCCTTTCCATTTTTCTCTAAAGGAAAATTTTCTTTTGGTGTAATTAAAAGAAATCATTTCTTCATGTTTTCTGCATTCTAGTGAAAGAGCATCCCTCTTCCTATCCATCTTATTGTGTCATCTAATTTCACATTTTCGATTTGGGTTTTGAAATCATTGCATTTCATTCTGATTTTCTACATTATCTCACATTAATTGAGGGTAACCTATACATTGGAAGTCATTACCAGCTGATGGTTGACAAACGGATAATAGAAAAGCACTTCTATCCTTTTCTCTTTCTATGAGTCTTACCAAACCACTCAAAAATTCAAAATACATACATTCTTAAACAAAATCTTCCCTGGAAGAAGCTTTAGGTGATCACACAATCATGACACAATGAGCACCCAGCTCATTACTCTGTCGAGTCATACTTCAGAGCGAAGCCCACCCCCGCCATAACATACCTGAAACCTCACCCTTTAGATCTCCTTCTTTGTAGGAAGCCATCCTCACCAAAAACTCTATTTCACAATTCATGTGTCAATCCCTAAATAACATAAGCTAAACAAAGATAATAGAAAGGGAACTCCCAGGATCACATTTTCTTAGTGTTTCTGTTTGGCTTGTGTTTTGAGGTGAAAGATAAAGTTCATCACTTTTTTTTGTTCATCCTTGCATACTCCTCATCATAGCTGGTGTATTCTGGCTTCACCAGAGTGTGCCTGGTCCATACCATCATCATTTCTAGAATTCTGGATCTGATTCTACATCATATTTTAATTCACAACCATTTTCTTTCATCAGTGTTTCAATTTCATAGTAACCATCGTCGGGGTTACCTTTGACCGCCATTGGTTATACCCAACCGACGTTGATTCCAGGTCCTTTTGCTAACCTACTCAAAAGGGCATTTTCACTTCACTTTCTTCCACTTTCCACAGTCTCTGTCATTGTCATTTTTCCCATTGACATTTTACACATCCCTAGATTTGGCAATCTTGTCATATTTTTCCTTCTGCCTCATTGTTTACTCACTATCCATTTTCTATAGTGACTGGCAGCGGTTACCCCTAACTGACGTCAGTTTTCCCTAACCGGCATCAGTTACCCTGTTTCACATTCCACGCACCATTTGTTACTTCATCCATTTTTTATCACCAAATTCACCTGTTCCTACTATTCTTTGTATTATTTACAAAGAAGCAGCATCATCTGATTAGTACTGGTTCACATGGTACTGACCTAAAGAAAAGTGAACTCCCTCGTGTTCCACGCTGGTCACCAACCACTCCCCCTAGTCCTTCACCACCCTCTATTCTATTACTAGCCATAGATCCCATCCAACCTACTGCAATATCAGCCACTAGAGATGAGGAGTTCACACGACTCCTTGACCAGAACCATGCTGCCTTGCAGTTTTTACCTCTCTCATTCATCCACTCGAGATGCCTCGGGTCAGTTGATATACGAGCATGCCCGTATCTATCCCCCCGACACTCACACCCACTTCCGCTTCAGCCCCATCTGGCTCCATGTTGCTCGCAATCCACTTTACCCCCAGTCGTTTCACAGTTAGATCCTATACCCACTATGAATGCCGCGTCTGTTACCTCATGTAGCACACATTACATCCACCATGCCCGCGGTGACTATCCCAAACATGACCTCATCCATGCCCCTAATGTCTCATAAATACCAGTAGCTATGTTCCCACCTCCATTCTCAGTGATCTCCTACCCTATTTTAGAATGTGGTTGTAGTTCTTTCCATTCCACAATCACTAGCCCATATTGCCACTAGGGTTACCACAACCCTTCCTCCCCCATATACATACTACCAAAAACCACCTGTTTCATCTATTGCTCATTTCGGGTACTGTAACCCTTATTTCATTTCCTTCTTCTCCGCCACCTTACATGGCAGCCCCATACATTGGAATGCCACCACCCATTATACACCCAAAATCAACCTCCTCATGCTATAGAAGGCATCTAATCATTACAACCCACCAATGACCTAATTAGATTGATGATGGATAAGATGCAGAACAATGGAGGCATTAGTTTCCAGCTCCCACAACACTCTCACTTATGATGAGATTTGTATTGAGCCTATTCACCCATCCATTCCCATCTTTTCATACCCTGTGCATTAGGAAATGCCTAAATTCAACCACTTCAATAGTAAGGAAGAACCAACAACAACATTTGCGCTCGTTCAAACATGGATGTTATTTGATTGCTCATGATGATGCCTTACTTTTGAGAAATTTTTCCATGTCCCTCACTGGACCAACATTAGATTGGTATAGTGGGTTACCCAAACACTCCATATTTTCATTCAATCTGGTAGCCCAGGCTTTCTTGGATCTTTTTTCTATCAACATCACCAAGAAAGGTTACCCATGATCTGATCTATATTCCACACGTCAGTACGAGAATGAATCTATCACAGATTTTTGTCACTCGCTGATGCACATCCTGATCAATAAATTTACCTTTTAACTACCACAAACTAAAATCATCGAGCTCTTCACACAAGCTTGTGCCAAACATATCTCCCCAACCTTGTAGGTCCAAACTTTCAGAACATTCGAATGTGAGGCATTTAATATGGCACAAAAGTTAGAGATTCAGTGGCATTAAAGAGAAGAGAACTCAAATTACGAAATAATAACTCAGACATTCAAGTCGAATGAAACCTCTTTCTTCTTCTAAACCAACAACCAATTATTCAAAGGCTAAAGGTACTGCTAACGCAGTGGTACTCAAAGGCCAACCTAGTTCATCCATCCAATCAAACCACACCCTCATATAATCTATCACCCATACAATGTTTTTCGATTCCAGACAAGAGCAACGGAAATTATACCCCAATTAGGAAAACTTACTCTTCTATGTCCTAGAAAATCTTTGATGAACAGCTGGCGCCATCACCCTTCCACCCATAAAACCACACACTGGTTTTGACCCTGCTCGCCCCCATGCCCGCATTGTTAGGAATTAGTATTTACATTGTGCATGATAATAATTACGTTGGTAATTATTATTATATAGTTTAATACGTTGTTAATACATTATTGTTATATAAACAATAATATATTATTAGTATTGAGTTGTGTATTGTTACGGGAGTAACAATCACAACTAAATATGTTCAATTGTTGTAACATCTCCCTATTTTGTAGGAGGTTGTTTTGGCTATGTATATGGCTATATAATAGCCTGTGTATGTAATTCAAATATGCTGAATAGAATATCTTTCTGTGTTGATTTAATTAAATCTGGTGCATTTCTTTCATTTGGTATCAGAGCGAGTTTATTCCTATGATGGACTATTAATTTGTCTAATAAGGGCAATTCATATTCTGCATTATTGCCCCATACTATGACATTTATCTTTATTTTCCTTCATTAATTATTTTGTGATCCATTCATGGATTCATAAGAGCTCTGGATTCAACTTGTCCTCAACACATGATTTTTTCCAGTTCCATGATAGACCGAGCCATCAGACAACCAATATATTGTATGGAATATCTATATTATGCATATAAGGTACACATTGTCATTGGGAATTGATATGTGTTTGATCTCAATTTTGTACTTGTATATCGCTGGAAGAATTTTTGGCATCAGGAGGTCTGAGACATTTTTGCATATCAGTTCCTTGGATCTGCATGTATCACAGTTTTGTGGTTGCATTCCTTGTCACCACATAGCTGTGTATCTTCTACACTGTCATATGACCTCCACTGCACATTTGGACGTCGTCCTGAGCATTCTTGTTTTCTTCACCATCGGTTTGTGATGTCTGCGGTAGATCTCCATTCCTGTTTTAGGATCTAAGGGCTCTAACTTCTTTCATCATTGTTTGATCTACTTTAAATTTGAGTGCCACGTTTGCATTGGTTGAAATCTAAACTATTTCTTTGTATTTCCTCAGTTTCAATGACTCCCCATACGCAATCTGTGATGTCTTATCTCTCCAGACGGACTTGTTTTAGTTTACAACTGTGATCCACTAAAATTGCATGGACATTACATATTAACAGTTGGTCCAATATCAATGGTGTATTCTACGCATGTTTACTTGTTGTAGGTGCACGATAGAAAAGAAGACAAGGTGTTAAATCTATTATTGGTCTCACGTAAGGCATCTTGGCATGGGTAAATACAAATGGCAGGGGCAGCTTTAACCTATTTATTCATCGATCAAAATTCTTCCATGGATGTTTCTTAGGCTTGTTTTTTGTCTCAAACTATAGGTCGTATTCTGAAATTCACATAGATTCCAAGTCTTCCATTAGAAAGGTGTGTGTCACATAAGCATATGTCAAAAATAGGTGCTTTTAAGGTATTTATTTATTGTCTTGTCAAGTGTTAAAGTCATGTCATTGTATTAAGTCTGAAAAATAAAAAATAAATTTTCCTTACGAACGCATTTTCGGTGGAATCCAACGTTCAGGTAAGGTGTGTAATTTTTGAGCCTCAAATTCCAAATTTCCTAAGTTAAGTAGCATATTGATAGAGGAAGGAGGCAACAGAGGAAGGAGGTCGAACAACGACCTCTCGTCAGTCACCAACGATGGGGCCGCGCAGAAGCTGTGGTGGCATATGTATGGTGTGAGTATATGATTTTCAATGTGGTTTCTATTTTCTCAGTGTGCTTCAGTTTGCAGTGTTCCTGTTGCTTTGAGTGGTGTGATTTATTGTTAATACTGGTAAAGAATTGTATAAGAGAGCAGAAAACTACGGAGATCCTCTGATTGTCGTACTTCATTGGAAGATGATCGGTCAGTGAATACATTCATTGGCAATGGTGATCATGTGTAGCAAGATCTAGTTAGTATGATACAACACAATACATTTTTCCCTTTCTGATTTCTTATTTGGAATTTCACATTGTGGGGGGGAATACATACCAATGTTCCATTCCCATTTTGCACCCAAAACGACTTAGTCAAGGAAAGCTTCCAGTGGTAGTGGCAGTTTTCTATGTTGTTCGAGATCGAGTGGCAGTGATCAATGACAGAGACTACGATTACGAACATTATGATTCTTATAGGAAGTAATGTGAAATATTTTCAGTATATCTTCTATTGTGCAGTTTTGTGATATGCATGTTGTGTTTCCTACATAATTCCCTGATGTATAAGCATAGTGGTGAACAGTAGCACCAGAGTAAGTCAGTTCATGGATCTTGAAAGGGTTTGTGGGAGGATCCAGAAAACCACACGAGGTGGATAGTTGATGAAGTTCCTATCATGTCAAGGTTTTTGGTAAGCCTGTTTAAAACCATGGAAGGAGAGAGCCTTTCTTTTGGATCAAGGTCATGAGTCACAGATTTGGACATGCCACAGGGGTGAGCATACTGCAGAGGAGCGTGTGGATGTTTTTTACCATATAAACACTAAGGGGGGGAATGTTAGGAATTAGTATTTACATTGTGCACGATAATAATTACGTTGGTAATTATTATTATATAGTTTAATATGGTAATATATTATTGTTATATAAACAATAATATATTATTAGTATTGAGTTGTGTATTGTTACGGGAGTAACAATCACAACTAAATATGTTCAATTGTTGTAACACCTCCCTATTTTGTAGGAGGTTGTTTTGGCTATGTATATGGATATATAATAGCCTGTGTATGTAATTAAAATATGTTGAATACACATGGTATAAAGAGCACGATTTATGTAACTATCACCAAGTGAAGGGTCATAGTGATGGCAAATGCATCACACTTAAGAATATTGTCCAAGAAATGCTCAAGAAAGGTGAGTTAACTATGGATAATCCCAACGCCACCCCCAACCAATATCTACAAATCTTCAAAAAACCATTTCCCAATCATATCGCTTCATCCAATCAAACCGGTGAGACATCCACTCACGATACCCATACCCGCGAGGTTCACACAATTTTTAATGAGGTACCTATCGCCTCTAAATTACCTCACATCCCTTCCATAGAGGAAATCCTTTCCCGAAATCCTCCTTCCACATTGGAACCTACCTCCACTATTCCTTCACCAACAAAAGAACACCTTTCATCTTCTTCATCACCAATGGAGGAGTCTTCTGCTAACATTAAGACCATCTCACCCATAGCTTTTCCACTTACAGAACCTTTACCTACCGTACCTCCTCCACTCGTATAAGAGCATCCATTACCTCCTCCACCCACATAGGAGCACCTATTACCTTCTCCCCCCAAAGAGGAGTACCCATTACTTCCTCCACCCATAGAGGAGCACCTATCCATTCCTCCACTTACAGAGAAACTCCCATCATCTCTTCCACCCATCATAGACCCAGTGGAGATACCTTTACCTCTCGGTGAGCCCTCTCCATTGGCTACCCAAAATCCAACAGACCTACTTTCATCTCTCTTACCCACGGAAGCTGAAGCTGGCCAATTATGCGTCTCTAAGATGCATTTTATGGGAATTCCCATTAGGTCCTCACCAACTCCACCCACAGATGTACCGTTCTCACATTTGGCTGATCACTTAGATCATGTGGATATGGATTTATTATTGGGGCACGTCTTACTCCCTGTCTCAACACAGATGCATAGATCCCTTGATGACACCTCCACTATCTACCCAAACACATTTCCACCCATCAAACCAAATACAACAACTACTGTTGCAACCCCTTCCATGATACTCGTTAGCACTCACACCACACCCTTACCCATAACCCGACCTATACCTAAACCCAAACCCAAACCCATACCCACAACATTTACCTCCACTAAACCTATTACCACTTTAGGGGTCACCCTCACCACCAGCCTTACTCAACCACCTATTAAACTGGATTTAGCTACATCTTCCAATGTCAATACCGCACTTACTCTGACACCTAAACCAAAGAAACAGACCCATCGACCTCATACCCCGACCGCACCAATCACGCCCACACTTGTCCTGTCTGCCTTAAATCTCAGTTATCCAACATGGTCAAGCACCCTTAACCCATCCATAAACCAATAACACAACAACCCATTCCTTCCTCACATACCTCTAACCTACCTAGGCACACAACACAACTTATAGCCTCACCTACAGTCTCTTTACCACCAATACCTCCAATACCTTCAGCCATTGCTTCACTACCGACTACACTTCAGTCATTATCCCTCACACCCCAAGCACGACCCGGGTCATCTACCTTCATAGCACCCCTGTTATCCCCATGGATAATTTTCCCTCTTCCTTCATCTAATTTTCCATCTATAGCTCGTACACCCACATCACCTTTACCCAAGAAGGTGCGACCCAAAAACAAATCCCCACTACTCCACAACAAGGTAGTCACAACAACCGCACACCCTCCTACCTGTCCATCTACTGTACCCCTACGCAAATGAACCAAACCGATACGTCAAACCACACCAGCTCCTAAGCCCATATCTCGACCCGTTCCTACACTTCCAACAATAGTTCCTCGATAATCAACCACACCTACACCCAAACCCACATTCACTTCCCATTGTGATCCACTAGCAGGGTCCTATGCCAAAATTTTAACCAACCTCCTCGAGACTTCTGTTATCACATTAACGCAGCTTTGACCTTATGACCCCCTCAAACCCAAGACAAAAGGGTTCGATGATACTAAAATTTACGCATACCATCGTGTGCCAGGTCACGATGTGGAGAGCTGCAAGGCCTTGAAAACCATCCTTATCCAATTGTGTCCACCAGAAAACAACTTTGACAAAGACAACCTTCTCGATGAGGATCCTGCTTCACCAACACCCATTCCCACACTTCCCACTCAACAACCACAACTTCCACCCTCACAGCGCCTAGAACCACACACAAAATTATAAATTAACATCGTTTGCATTAGAAAACTTGCCACGCCACCACCCAAATGTCATTGCACCCAGCTAACTTCACAGGTTTTTTCTCCTCCGGTAGGTTTTTTCCCTTCATGTCGTTATACCACTCACCCTACACCTTCCCCATATGCTAACTTCCCTCAAATCAACATGGTACATGTCACTACACATGTGCAGAAGGGCAAAGAAAAGGTAGCTGACCCACAAACCAATTATATACCCAACATACCATCAGCACCCATAGCTAAATTAACTATCCACAGTTAGGCGTACCCCATTTCTAATGGCGTCACACATCGTGCCATGCTCAAACAACTACAGTAATCTCCCCTAAAAATTTCCTTATACGACCTCATCCAAACCTCAGAATCCCATCGTCAAGCCCTCATGGAGGTTCTTCAATCTATTGAGGTTTTACCCAATGACCCTACACCCGTAGCCTCCATTATCACACCCCATCATGTAGCCTCTCTCACCAACTTACCACCTTCATCCTCACCTCACCTTGTCCACCAAGTGGCCTCCCTTAGCTTCTCAGAGGAAGAAATTGCGCCATACAAAAACGATGACCTAGACCCAGCCCTCTTCATCTCTGTCCACATTGATGACATATAGGTATGCCGTGTGATGATTGATGGAGGTGCTAGCATTAACATAATTTCATCCCATGCATTTGCTCAAATGCGCATACCTGAAAATTACATGCATAAACATCCAGCCATGATGTGTTCATTCAATGATGTTATCACCTCCACACTAGGCACTGTCATTCTTCACGTTTGCATGGGCCCCCCCATTGTTCCATAATTGTATTATGTTTTGGAGAGGGAGTTCTAATATAACTTGTTGCTTGGTAGACCCTGGATCTAAGTAATGGGTTGCGTTCCTTCCACTTTGTATCATTGTGTGAAATTTGAACACGAGGGACACAGTTATACCATTCTAGCTGACCCATCACCTTTTAAAACATGCAACATGCTTTACCAAACCAATGAAGTGCTCATACCTATCAATCCGTCTACCTCTGCAACCATTACTGCTTCAACTACACCTCCACCTACTAGTACAGCCACTACTTTCACCACACATACCACCTCTATTCCTACCACTGCTATAACCTCCATGGCTGACCCATTAGCTGCCCAATCCATTAAATCCACCTCCGCATCGACCTTCGACACATCATCCATACCAGCTACCTATATACCAACCACTGATCCCTTAGAAGGTGTTTTTCAATGCCTCACTCTGGGGGAGTACCGCCTATATAGTGTCAACACATTCCTTACTCCGCACAAGTATGGAAGCCTTCACCAACACCCTTGCTATGATCACCATATAGGAGAACACCTCCTTTATGGTCCTCCTCATCTTCGTACTAGTCTCACCTATGGGGGACTTGATACTACTACTTACACACCTGAACCACCATCACAACCCCACCCATTTTTTGTTAACTTCCAATCACTTACCAATATTTCACATGCACCTTCCTACACCACTATGCATGGAAGGGTTTTGGTTTTGGCTTTTACAAGCAAGGCCACCATACCGTTGTTCCATGTACCACCCACAAACATAATGACCATAGTGGTATCAGCTTCCCCGAACCTCCTACCAAATAGGCCCACATTGAACTCATTGAAGACCCTAGCCCTTTTTCACCTTCATCACCACCCTCACCGACGAAGTCAATGGATCCTAAATCCATCCCTCCTAACTTTTTTTTTTCATAAAAACCATTTCATTATGGCCTTTGACTTATCAACGTGAAGGCGAGGCCCCTTCCACTCTCCCATTCCTGTATCCTGAGATGATCGATGATGACACACCTACCATTAACGTCGTTTAATGTCAGGATGATGAATCCATACTCACCTACATTGGTGTAGAAGACTCCTATATTCATCGGTCGTTACCTTCTGAGATGTAAACCATGCTGAATAAATCGACTATTGAGATCACAATTCATACTTAGGACGACCCGCACATCCTAAATATCAGACAATCTTTAGATGCTGCTGAACAGGAAGCCATCACTTCTTTTCTCTGAGATCATAACCACACTTTTTCTTGGTCTTACGCAGACATCCTGATATTGACCCCACCACAGTGGTCAACAATATCATAACCGTTCCTGATGCCAAACCTATCAAATTAAAGCTGAGGAAAATGCACCCTCGCATTGATCTTCTCGTTAAAGAAGAAATTCAACGCCTTCTTTCCATTTCCTTCATCTTACCCATCGATTATCCTCATTGGATTTCTAACATTGTCCCTATTACTAAAGCAATAGGGGGACTCCACATTTGCACAGACTTTCATGACCTCAACTTTTCCTGCCCAAAAGATGACTTTCCCTTGCCCGGTATTGATCAACTGGTTGACCTCACCACTGGTCACGAGATGCTCTCACTCATGGATGGCTTCTCGGGTTATAACCAAATTTTGCTTGACCCAAAAGATCAGCATAAGACCGCATTCATTACCCCTTGGGGAACCTTTTTCTATTGAGTCATGCCTTTTGGCCTTAAAAATTCTGGTGCTATATATTAGCATGCTATGAATTACATCTTTCATGATATCATGCATCGCATATTGGAAGATTATGTGGATGATCTCTTGGCCAAATCTAAACGTCAAGCTGAGCACCTCATCATCCTCGAAACCATCTTTGACTACCTCATTAAATATTATGTCCGCCTTCAACCTAAAAAGTGCGTCTTCGCGGTTCTCTCAGGAAAACTCTTGGGATTTACTGTTTTCCTCCATGGTATAGAAGTTGACCCTGCCAAAGTCAAGGCCATTCTAGAAATGCCTCCACCCACTAACCTTAATCAACTCCGTAGTTTACAAGATAAATTGTAGTCCATTCACCGTTTCATTTCACAACTATCTAATCGGTGTCAACCATTTCATCATCTTCTTAGGAAGGATGTCTCCTTTAAATGGGACGATGACTGTCACAAAGCTTTTGAGGCCCTAAAACAATACCTTATCCAACCACCTGTACACATTCCACCTAAAGACGATCAACCTTTTTACCTATACATATCAGCTACCGATCATTCCTTTGGAGCCATGCTCGCTCATCGTGATGAACAACACAGGGCACAGGTGGTTTATTACATAAGTTGTACTCTTTTGGACTATGAAACCCGATACAACCATCTAGAAAAGATTTGCTTAGCCTTAGTTTTCGTTGGCACCAAACTCCGCCATTATGTACTCAACCAAAAAACCTATGTTGTGACCAACACCGATCCTTTACAGTTCATGTATGCCAAACCTTATCAAAATTAGTGTGTTGCGTGATGGCTTATGGTTTTACCTGATCTTGACCTTGAATTCATTCACCAAAATTTGATTAAGGGCCAAGCTATTGCCAACCAACTGGCTGACACACCTATTGCTGGGGACTAACCCTCTAATTTTAACTTTCCTAATGAATCCATTGCCACCCTTTCCCTGGACGAACCTCCTTACCAAATGACACTATTCTTCAACGGTTCCAAGTGTCAGTGTGGGGGTGGGGCTGGTGTTATCCTTGTTCCCTAGATGGAGAACCCATGCCTTTTTCTTTCAAACTATACTGTGAATGCACCAACAATATTTCCGAGTATGAAATGCTCATACTAGGTCTCCAGGCTATCTATGCCCTAGATGTCAAATCAGTTCACATCTTTGGTGATTCACAATTGGTCATAAACCAAGTCAATGGTATGTACTAATGTCGTAACGAGATACTTCAAAAGTATAAACATCATGTAGACATACTTTTGACCACCTTTGATCATAACACCCTCCAAACCATCCCACGTTCAATCAAAAAATTTGTAAATACCATGGCTTGCTTAGCTTCCCAAATACCCGCTTCCCCTACTGATTCCAAAATATTTGTCACCGTACAACACCTCGATTCACCTTCTTATTTACCTCGTGATGTTTAATCAATTGGAAATGACACCCATGACCCGAGTGACCTTTAGTATAAACAATACTCTGACTACCTTTCCCTCTCCATCTTACCTCCTGATCTCACCTGTAACGGACAATCCGCCTTCCTTAAAAAGGTCTCCCATTTTCGTTATCCTGGGGGGCCTTCCCTATAAGTGCAGCTTTGATGGTATTCTCTTACGATGCCTCACAAGTTCTAAAATTCCTTATACCATTAAGGAGGTTCATGATGGCATATGTGGAGGTCACTTTAGTGGCCTTGCTGTTGTTAAGTGTATTCTTCACCTAGGCTATTACTGGCCAACCCTTAACCATGATTGTTGTGACTATGTCAAACACTATGTGAAATGTCAACAACATTCCAACCTTCATCATACACCCAGTCATGATTTATAGGTTGCTCGTGACCTTTGGCCCTTCTCTCAATGGGGTTTGGATCTTGTCGAAGAAATCAATCCTCATTCTTCCCAACGTCATCAATGGATCATAACTGCTACTGAATACTACAATAATTGGGTGGAAGCCATACCACTCATCTCCATGAAAGCTGAGAAAATATGCGAGTTCATTAACCATCACATCATTTTCATTTTTAGTGTCCCTCATCACCTCATCACTGACAATGGAAAACAATTCAAAAACAAAACACTGCAAAAAAATTTGCGATGCCTTCGGCATTCAGCTTTGTTTCTCATCACCTTATTACCCACAAACCAATGGCCAAGCCAAATCCACTAACAAAACCATCAAAAAAATTCTCATGAAAGTGGTTGACAATACTGGGAAGGATTTGCATACACACATTCCTTAAATTTCACTATGGGCATACCGCACAAGTATTCACACTTCCAATGCAACAACACCCTTTTCGTTGGTCTACGATACAGAGGCTATTTTTCCTCTCGAAGTCTAGATCCCCTCACTCTACATTTCTCTCCAGGACATGCTTACTGACGATGAATTTTGTCAGGACCGCTTAGCACAACTAGAGTTATTAAACGAACACCGTCTTAATTATCTGGATCACCTTCAAGTTTACCAACAACATATCAAACGTGCTTATGACAAACATGTTCATGAATGAACCTTCCAAGTCAGTGACCTGGTCTTGAAAGAAAATCAACACATAACCAAAGGAGAAAAAAGTAAATGGGGAAAATTCGCTCCTAATTGGCTTTGACCATACATGGTAACTCATACCTATGAATCGGGTGCTTATTGTTTGTCCTCACTTAAGGGTAAACCTGAACCTGAACCCCTTAATGCATTGCATCTTCGACCATTATTTTATTGACTCATTTTCCTACCTCACCCTTTGTCTCTTTACAGGCTCGTCCCTTGAGCGTTTTCCACTCCATACACCACCCTAACGATTAAACAAGAATCATGTGAGTACTCGTCATTTGTTATCTTCTCTTGAATATATGTACCACGGCACAACACATAGCATGATTCTCATGGATACTTTTCATCTATCTTTAGATGAGATCCCATGGTCATTCCACATTGCCTTTTGAACAAGAGTCCTATCCTTCACCTTGGTCTTGTCCATGATTTCAAATACCTCCAATGGGACCAAACTCCTTGAGTCAAACTTCTAATAAAAAAAGATGACTCCCTCAAAAGGACATCTTCCTCTCAACAAATGGCTATTATAAATAGACTGCTTCCTTAAAGGATAGCTATGTGAAGCTTTCAAAAAAAAATGAGAGAAACCGAGCTTCCAACATCGATCAGCTTCACGAAGACCTTAAGGAGTACCATATTATTTATCCCATATAGACATCCCACATCGATCAGTGTATCAAAACAAAAAAAAATTTAGTCATGGACTTACCCATTGTGACCTCAGACCTCTTGCCCAAAAGACCTGTCACTTCAAACATATACAATTAACTACCTTTCACCCACCTTATCATTTCCACTCTCATTTCCTATATCGCCTCAAGGGACATCTTGGACTTTAGACATTTGGTGATCCTGTGACTACTTTCACCATAGAACAATTAATCATGCAATGCCTTTCGGATCTTGTGTTCATCACCCCTTTCAAGGTACGATCTACTCAGTATGATCCTACCCAATTAGGTGGCTTTACTACCCCCCTCTTATCTTTTAACCATCTTTGTTTCCATTTTGATTACCCTATACAAGACTTGGTCCTCGACGCTTACCTTTGGGGGTAATCCTCCCCTTTCGCTATAATTTCCTTCACCTACAACATTTTACCTATAATCTACCCACACCTATTAAACCTAAACCCACAACATGCCCAACAACCTACCAACTCATTCTCATATTCTTCCCTAGCTCATGGGAGAACTACATCGGCCTGAGGTCCCTTTTCACCAGGACTATGTAGGCAACACGCCAAGGGAATGGGGACCTTAGAGGATAGCTTGGCCATTCTCTCCCCTAAAACAATTTATCAACCATGCCTAACTCAGCATTTATCCCACATTTCACTTAGTTCCCCTTTTC
The DNA here is from genome assembly GCA_019776745.2 of Taxus chinensis. Lineage (NCBI taxonomy): Eukaryota > Viridiplantae > Streptophyta > Pinopsida > Cupressales > Taxaceae > Taxus > Taxus chinensis. Next base: position 887,722,138 of record CM034149.1, read on the forward strand.
TAACAATATTAGAAATTAAGGCACATACATAACAAGTTGTTTATCACAACATACATTTATTAAACCTACCATCTCTCTATCATCACTATGCATAGGTTATAGAACATTTCACATATGACCGATAGTATCATTCATTGCCAACTTAATGAATCATAACTAAACCTCCTTTTGACTCAACCATGCCTATAACCTGACTCGATCCATACCTATAACGTGACTTGATCCATGCCTATAACCTGACTCGATCCATGCCTAACCAAACCTGACTCAGTCCATGCCTATAACATGACTTGATCCATGCCTATAACCTGACTCGATCCATGCCTAACCAAACCTGACTTGATCCATGCATAAAACCGCTCTGACTACATCATGCCTAACTCACCTAATTTCAAACCACATTAAAATAAAAAATCCATATCTCATCTAACACGAGCCATAAGCCCATATCTCATCAACATATTAACACATCACAAAATACCATGAATCTCATCATATAAATCAATAAATGTGTATCTCAAAATACATGCCTATCTCATCATGGCCGGTCTCATATATACACAAAGAATGAATGAATCAATACAAAAAATCTTCGACACACAGGCCGGTATATGCTCACAATATACAACAAAATCACTCATACATCCTCACTATCTTTGGCACGTAGGCCGGTATGTGATAAAACATACAAAAATATATGGCACGCAGGCCGGCATATATATCAACAATAAACACTCGTATACATCAAAAAAGGGAGGCTGTATATCATACATCTTGCCAGATGTCCTCCATCTCCATGTCACCTACACCCTCGGCCTCCTACGCCCATGTTGGCACATCACCTTGCTTTGGTCACCATGTGCTCATGGCCTCTCCCTGATTAGGCCTCAGAGTTTGCTGCCCTCCTGTTCTCTCAACGCTATGTGTGCGGGATCTCATCCTCTCACTGGACGCATGCTATGCTCTGTACTCTCCATAAGAGAGGACGTCTATCCCGGCTACCATGAACCGGTCCTGATAATATCACACCTCACCTAGAGCATCCCATATCCTGGATATAGGTGCGTATGAGGTGGTCCCATAGGTCTCAGCCCTTGTACTTGCCCTACGCCAGCCTGTGAACTAGGACTAACTCCCAGCACCTGTGGTGGTGCCCCCTATCCCTGTGCCTGTGGTGGTGCCCCTTGTCCCTATGCCTATATCTGGGCCTATAAGACCCCAATCTGTGCCTGGGCTATGGCCAAATGGCCCTGTAATTCTACCATCTGAGCATGTAGGACTGCCACCTGACCATCTCTGTCTCCATCTCCTCCATATCCTCCACCCTCTCCCTCCGTCATCTGGGCTTGCAGACTGGCCACTTGTACTCGTAGCTCCACTACCTCTACCTCTGACCCCTCCAGTTGTGTCTGTAGTATACCTATCTGTGTGATCAACGTCGCTACCTACCCCTATAGGTCATCTCTTTATGCTTTCACAGTAGCTAAATCTAGCTGCCCTGGTCTAGGTAGTATGGCTCCTAACTGAGCAGCCCACCACTACCTATATCTATCTATGCATCCGGCATCATCAATCCATTGATCCACTGGCTTCTCCTCCTCTCTTGTAGGCACTGTAGGATGTGGTAGAGGGAGAGGCCTCTCCACATCATCTCTCCAGTACTCTGGGAAGGGTGGAGGAATATCCTGTACAGGCCCGAAATGTCTTCTGACCCTGTCGACAAGGATCATCTCATCCTCCCCAGCATAGTGACCCTGTATCCACCTCTCTAGCTGGAGCTTAGCTAGCTCCTCATGCATGTGCCTATATGAGGGGAACCCCTCCAACAACTGCCAAAAATGGGCCACATCATATGTCGGCCTATCCGAACTTCACTCTCCTGTATCCCAACCGCACACATCTCGGTGGGAATGCATCTGCTCGGGGCATCCCTATAGGTCGAACAAAAACTATGTGCTCATAGGTCCAGTAGTACATTATAAATTTACATCACAGGCTAAACCTGCGTAGCCGCCCATATGTCCACAACTCTCTGTAAAGTTGCACCAAGAATTCTGGTGCCCAGGTGAAGCATGTCTCATGCACCATCATGTCATGGAGCACCCCCATCAGTGATCGGGGAAATTTTCCACCCTCTGCATCAGGAAGTGCATAGTAGCACGTGCTACCTCCATCAATAAAACTACTAGCCTTGTCTCATCTGGATAGGCTAGGTACATCTCGTCATAGCTCAAATTGGTGCTATAGAAGCTCAACTCTACTGCCCCTCACCAAATACGGTCCCGATCAAATCCTATGAGGCCTCAAAGGAGATGGAATACACCTAGGCCCCCAATACGGGTAACCTTAGAATCCGGAACATGTCCTCTTACGGTGAACATCAAACTAGGCTACCGAACAACATGTTGGTAGCACTGAATACCACTCAAGCCCACTGCCTCCATGTGCTGCAGATCCAACAGGCTCACTAGGCCACGCAATGTCACCAATAGTGGTAGAAATTTGTCTCGCATGTGTAATTGCGATCGACCCTGCATCCAATCCAAAGCACAACATTAATCTACCTTTTACCCTGACCTTATTCATCACTTATCATTACCCACCACCCTATTTTTTACCTTACCCATCTCAACCACGTAACCTACATCATTTTTTGGACCCTTTTGCCCAAAATCCCGACCAGTGTTGGTTTAGCCTAACCGACTCCAGTCACCCTTAAACCGGCATCAGTCACCTATTTGGTGACCGATATCGGTTTAACTTCACCGACCACAGTTCCACGTAAATGACATCGGTCACTTGTCAGGTGATCGATCCTGGTTCTACCCGAATGATGCCAGCTAAGCTTGACCAACGCCGGTCACTGTCGCGACAAAATTCGTGACTTCTCAAACTGCCACTTTTTCTAAAACCCTCCCACCTATCCCTTTTACCCCACCTACACTAAATTACACTACCCCAAAACCCCTACCCACCCCACCTATCCAATTTCCTACCCCTCCCCCCCCTCTTTTTTGACTATTTTCCCCCATACCCGATTTAACTTTTTTCCTGCCCACAAAATAAAAACACCCACAAAACCCTACAAATAACAATAATCAAAATTCCTAATCTATCTAATTCACATTAAAGAGTTAGGTGCCTACCTCTTCATGCTACCGCCGTCTCTGTGGCATTTCTGGCCGTTGTGCTGGTGGTCTGCCCGATCCCTCTCCCACCTCTGCCATCACAAACTATCTACCCACACCCTCCAACCAATCAACTCTCTCGCCCTAATCTCATAGACCCGCTACTCACCAACCCAATCACCATCAAATCCCACTACTAGCTCACTATCTAGTTTCCTCCAGATGCTTTTCTCTCTTTTTTGTCCTTTCTTCACTTTGTAATTCAAAAATGAATAATACAAATGCGGATTTTTTGTTTTTATACTAAACCTGACGTAACCAATGTCAGTTCCCCACGGCCGGCATCAGTCTCGTTCCCTATGTAACTGTCGTCAGTTTTCCTATACCGCTGTTGGTTATCTATGACCACCATCAGTCACCCTTACCTACACATTGCCCTTCCTTTTCCATTTTACACCATCCTCTACCTTGCTCTTTACCCCATACCTTTACCCAACCCATTAGCTTACCTTTCCTGACCTCATCAATTCCGAACTCTGTTTGTGCTCCTTTGGGGACTCATTATTTTACCCTTACCTCGACCTTACCCATGCCGTGACCTAGATATTTAGACATGTACCATCGCTAGTGACCTTTTGACCTCATGTGTTCGCTATACCTTGTGGCATTGTTACCTATGTTGATTGACCTAATGACCTTACCTAGCCTATGGCTATGACAATTTATCCTGACCCTACCTTTAGTGTACCAAAACATACCCAAATGTTCCTGTACCTAACCTACTTTGTGCTTCCTGACCTTATCCTATACCTTGGATATTGGAATCACTTCAACCTTGTTTGGATAAACCTATCAACCTTAGATGATGTAGATTTTTCCTGCTCTTCAACCCGATAGCGTGCTGCAGTTTATACATGTGCGTGGGTTTGACTGCTGCTACCTTTGACCTTGACCTATTACCTAGATTTCCTGAGTAGACCTTTCAACCATTTTTCCCTATCCCATTTTCCTTTTCTTCACATTTACCTTTTATCAAACCACTCACCGCTTCAGCCTGTTGCCTCGTCAGTTCCTGGTTAAGCGGGATCACCTTCACCCACACATGGGGCAACCACATCTTATTTTTTTTAGCATCGCTTACCAATACAAACTATACGAAAAAAAGGGGCAAAATGTAGACACTAAAATTAGGTTACACTCCCCTTTCGTACCTTGACCAAAAAAGCACCCTTTATTACATTTATCTAGCCATGACCCCCTTCACCCCACTAATATTAATTTAATTAATTAAATTAAATTAATGCATTATCCTCACTATATTTATTATTTAAATATCTTATTTAAATAATATCTACACATATTGTTCACTTAGACACCTCACCAAGCTAACTCAACCTAAAACCTATTCTTAGCAAGTTACCATAACTAACTATGACTTACCCAAACCCTAAAAATCAATGCCTACATTCCCTCTAAGCACATTCCCGCATGCTCACAAGAATCTCCCAGTCTAATCTGTGGGTTAACGACATGAGATCCGAGAAAATCAAGAGGATCTCCCTAAGTTTGGTAAACCTAGGAAATCCCACCTTGACCAACGTCGGTTATCCCTAACCATCGTTGGTTAAGCCAGACCGTTGTCGATTACCCCTTTTAGCATGCAAATAGAACTTGCTGGAAGTTAATAGTAATCGACATCAGCTAGGGTTTGACCGGCATCGGTCAGGGTAAGTTGGAACCGGTGACGGTTGGGCAGAATCAGCATCAGTTACCTGTGCGAAGAGCTTTTAATTAACTCTTGGGTTTTGTTTCTATTTTTAGCATTGGAATAGATTTACTAAATGTAATTGCATGGCTAAGTGCTCTAAAGTCTTAAATGACTATTTAAAGCATAAAGCTAGGCTTTAGAGGACAAGATTGATCATAATTACAAGATAGTTATGTGAGAGACAATTATTGGTGAAGAATCAAAAAACTCGAAGGAAGGTACTTAACATCTTAGAAGAGTAGAAGATTGTAAATCTTCATTGTATATCTTGTCAAAGCTTTGGATAATAGATTGGCTTGTTTCTTGGTGGATGTAGCTCACACTAGGTGAACCACGTTAAATCTAGTGTTGATTTATGTCTCTTGTTTTGTATAATTCTTATGGTAGAATATCCGCTTTTATTTGCATGTATGTTTAGATCTAATATATTGTCTATACAACCGGTGTGCTAACCCCAACAAATTGTATCAGAGATTTGTTTGAGGGTTTTTTGTGTTGATAGATTTACTCATAGAGGGTTTTCTGATTGAGTGGGAGCTACAACAATGATAACAGATAATAAATACAAGGTGGAGAAGTTTAACGGCTGAAATTATCAATTATGGAAGATGTAGATTAAGGATTATCTGTATCAGAGATATTTGTACTTACTGTTGGATGAGAAATCTAAACCTGTGAAGATGACTAATGAAGAATGGAAGATTCTTGAGAGAAAGGCTTTGGGATCTATAAGATTAAGCTTGGCAACATCCGTGGCTTCCAATATTACAAAAGCGGCTTCTACGGTAGACTTAATGAAATCTCTTGCTAATTTATATGAAATACCTAGTGCTTCAAATAAAGTTTATTTTATGAAGAAACTTTTTAGTTCTAAGATGCATGAAGGTGAATCTGCCTCTAGTCATTTGAATGATTTCTGATCTATTGTAAATCAGTTAAAATCGGCTTCAATACCATTTTATGATGAAGTAAAAGAACTTTTATTCTTATGTTCTTTGACTAATAGTTGGGACAACTTGGTAATGGCTATTAGTAATACAACATCTGCTAATAATATTTTAAAGTTTGATGATGTGGTTAGTATAATCTTGAATGAAGAAATTCGCAAGAAAAGTATAGAGGAAACATCATCTGGAAATGCTTTGAATGTAGAAATCTTGGGAAGGAAGAAGGAGATATCCAAGAGTAAGAGTAATGGGAAATCAAAGTCAAGGGATAGCAGATCTAAATCCAAAAGTAAGGGAATTACTTGTTAGAAATTTTGAAAGAAAGGACATGCAAATAAAGATTATTGGTCAAAGAATAAATAGAACCAACAACCAGACAAAGGTAAAGAGGTGAATCTTGCTACATCAGAGGTAATGTAAGATGCTCTTATTCTTTCTTTAGATAGTAGAATTGAATCATGGGTTTTAGATTCAGGAGTTTCTTTCCATGCAACCCCTAATAAGGGTTATTTCAGAAATTATGTCTAGGCCAATTTTGGGCATGTCTATTTGGGTGATGATGAACCTTGTAGTATTACTGGTAAAGGGGAAGTTCATATAAAATTACAGAATAGAAATACATGGGTATTGAAAGATGTGAGGCGTGTGCCAAGCCTCAGAAGGAATCTTATTTCTATAGGGCAACTAGGTGAATCTAGTTACATGGTTACTTTTACAAGAGACTCTTGGAAATTCACCAAGGGTTCTTTTGTTGTGGTAAGAGGTAAGAAGATAGGAATGTTATATTTATCTACCTGTATTAATAATTCCTTTTCTGCATTATCTACTTCAGATTCAGATGCATGTATGTGGCATAATCGGTTGGGTCATATAAGTCAAAAAGGAATGCTCTTGAAGGCTAAGGGTAAGTTATCAGATTTGAAATATTTAGATCTTGATTTCTATGAGCATTGTATCTTTGGAAAGAAAAAGAGAGTGAGATTTGTCAAAGTTGGGGCAACTAAGAAGGAGCAGAAATTGGAGCTTGTACACTCAGATGTGTGGGGACTAGCTCAGGTAGCTTCTCATGGTGCATCCCAGTATTATGTTACTTTCATTGATGATGCTACAAGAAAGGTATGGGTTTATTGTATCAAACGCAAGTCTAATGTTTTTGAAACTTTTAAAATATGGAAAACCCTTGTTGAGAATGAATCAAATTCTAAGTTAAAGTGGCTTAGATTTGACAATGCTGGTGAATACTATACCAAGGCATTTAATGATTATTGTTTAGTGAATGGGATACATAGAGAAAGAATGGTTCCAAGAACACCACAGGAGAATGGTGTTGCAGAGAGAATGAATAGGACAATCATGGAACGTGTTAGAAGTATGAGGATATATTTTGGATTGCCCTTGTGGTTTTGGGTAGAAGTAGTTGATACAATGGTTTATTTGATTAACCGTGGCCCTTCAAGTTCACTAGATGGAGGAATACAAGAGGAAACATGGACCGAAAAATAGGTATATCTTTCTTTTCTTAAATTTTTTGGTTCAGAAGATTTTGTGCATGTTGATAGAGAAAATAGAAAAAAGTTGGATGCAAAATCCAAGAGGTGTACTTTCATTGGTTATGGATCTGGTGATTTGAGTTTTCATTTTTGGGATTTAGAGAATTCTAAAATTGTTAGGAGTCATGATGTTGAATGGAATGAAAAGAGAATGTACAGGGATCAAGTTTTGGTACCCAAGGATTTGAAAATTGAGAAGTTTATTGATGAAAATGAACTCTCGTGTTTTAAAGAAACACCTTCAGAAATACACAATAACCGTGGTCGGTTAGGTTTTGACTGGCATTGGTTAGATGAACCGCCGACGGTTACAGAAGATCAGAACTGACATCAGTTAGCCGAATCGACGTCGATTATAGGTGACCGATGTCGGTCACTATCAAAAGTTGATACTAATGTCCAGGAGGTCCAGATTAAGCCTCTGATACCCCAAAATCCTGTGAGAAGGTCACAAAGGGTAAGTAAACTTCAAGAAATATTTTCACCTTCTCTATTTTATCTATTATTGAATAATTGTGGTAAACTAAAAAGCTTTGAAGAAGTAATGCAGGATAAAAGTCACGTTTAGTGGGAGCATGGCATGGATGAGGAGATGAACTCTTTGGAACAGAACTAGACTTGGGATTTGGTTAAATTTCCAGCAGGAAAGAGAACATTGCAGAATAAGTGGTTTTACAAAATTAAGGAAGAAGAATGTGGACAGAAAAGGTACAAGGCAAGGCTTGTAATAAAGGGATTTACACAAAAGGTAGGTATTAATTTTGGTGAAATACTTTCTCCTGTTGTTAAGATGACTTCTATTCATACTATATTGAGTTTAGTTTGCCGTAGAATATTTACATTTATAGCAACTAGATGTGAAGACGGCTTTCCTTCATGGTGATTTGGATGAAGTGATTTATATGCAGCAGCCGCTTAGGTATGAAGTCAAGGGTAAGGAGAAATTAGTGTGCAAGTTGAAAAAGAGCCTATATGGGCTTAAGCAAGCTCCAAGGAAATGGTAAATGAGGTTTGATAGTTTTATACATGAGTATGGTTACTTGAGATGTGAATCTGACCATTGTGTTTATTTCAAGAAGCTTGAAAATGGGAGCTATATTATTTTTTTACTGTATGTGGATGATATGCTTATTGCACAATCTAGTATGCAGGACATTGGTGAGCTTAAGAGAAATCTAGCTCACACATTTCCAATGAAAGATTTGGGAGCTGCAAAAAGAATTCTTGGCATGAAAATACATAGAGACAGGAAAAACAAGAAATTGTTTTTTCCTCAGGAGGATTATATCTACAAGTTTTTAGAAAGGTTCAACATGTAGAATGTAAAACCTGTTAGCACACCTATGGCTGGACACTTCAAATTGAGTAAAAATCATTGTCCTTCATCACAAGAGGAGGTAAAATACATGACACAAGTGCCATATGCTTTAGTAGTTAGAAGTCTCATGTATGTTATGGTTTGTACAAGACCAGACATTACACAGGCAGTGGGAGTTGTGAATAGATATATGGATAATCCAGGTAAAGAGCATTAGAAAGTAGTCCAATGGATACTCAGGTATTTGAAAGGGACATCTAGCATGCATTTATGCTATAGAGGTTTAGATATTTCATTACATGGCTATGTTGATTCGGATATGGCTTGGAGATATGGATGGTAGGAGGAGCACTACTAGATATATTTTCACAGTAGGTGGAATGAAAGTTAGCTTGATTTCAAGATTACAAAAGTATGTGGCTTTGTCTACTACAGAAGTAAAGTATGTTGTAGCTATAGAGGCAAGCAAGGAGATAATATGGATGAGTAGGTTCATGGAAGAGTTAGGAAAGGAGAAAAGTAATTATAAACTGTTCAGTGACAGTCAGAGTGTAATTCATTTGGAAAAGAACTCAACATTTCATTTGGAAATGAAACACATTCAGTTGAGATATCACTTCATACGGAAGGTATTGGAGGATGGACAGATGAATCTAGAAAAGATTCATACGAGCAAGAACCTTGCAGATATGCTAACGAAGCCATTAGCAAAGTAAAAGTTAGAGCTACACTCCACTTTTGTTGGTCTTCAAGTTTGAAACTTTAAGAGGAAGAAACAAAGCCAAGGAAAGATCCAAGAATGATGTTGTACATGTATGGTGTAGTAGTTAAACTCCAAGTGGGAGATTGTTGAGTATGGAGATAAATTACTCATGTTTTAGCATGCAAATAGAACTTGCTGGAAGTTGACAATAATTGGCATCGGTTAGGGTTTGACCAACATCAGTTAGGGAAAGTTGGAACTGGAAATGGTTGGGAAGAACCAGCATCAGTTACCTATGTGACGATCTTTTAATTAACTCTCGGGTTTTATTTCTATTTTTAGAATTGGAATATATTTACTAAATGTAATTGCATGGCTAAGTTCCCTAAAGTCTTAAATGACTATTTAAAGCATAAAGCTAGGGTTTAGAGGAGAGGATTGATCATAATTACAAGATAATTATGTGAGAGAGAATTCTTGGTGAAGAATCAAAAATCTCAAAGGAAGAAAGTACTGAACATCTAAGAAGTGTAAAAGATTGTAAATCTTCATAGGATATCTTGTCAAAGCTTTGGATAATAGATTTTCTTGTTTCTTGGTGGACATAGCCCACACTGGGTGAACCACGTTAAATCTAGTGTTGATTTATGTATCTTGTTTTGTATAATTCTTCTAGTAGAATATCCACTTTTATTTTCATGTATGCTTAGATCTAATATATTGTATGTACAACCTAGTGTACTATCCCCAACAACTAGCTTATTCTCAAGGTTGGCAAAATTTTTAGCAAACATTGGGAGCAAGTTGACGAGCAAGAAAAAAATCTCAAAGAGATAACACATCTTCAGAGAGCAAATTCCAATGAAAACTCACATCCAAGGAAGGAGATTGAGCATCTTCTCTTGCACAACCATCCCAACCATGATCTGATCTATCCAAGGAAAGAGGAGTGTACATGCAGCCCATGCAAAAAATCTTTTCTTTAGTTGGTAATCACTTGCAGCCATTCAAAACCATCATCAACACCACTATCCTTCACACACAAACCTTCAGGAATGAAATCCAAGTAAGTATAACGTCAAACTTCTCTGGTTTATTTCATTTCATCATTATTTTATCACCCATTATCTATCTTTCTCCCTATTGACCTTCTCCAACCTTTTCACCTCCATAGACTCATTAAAACCCCACAAAATCCTACTCCAGTCACCCCATACCTCGTCTCGACCAACTAAAACTCTTTGTGCAATCACAAAGGAGACCAAAACCATGTTCTGTGACATTTCTAGATTTCATAGTAGCCGGCACCAGATTATACCTAACCACCATTAATCACCCCTAACCAACACTTATGTCTGTGTTTACCCACACATCCTTAAAAAGATACCTACCCACATAATTTTACCTCACCCTCATTCACCTGTGACCTACCAGAGAACTGTATCAGACCTGCAGAGACCCAAAACCAATCATTTGACCTGTGGATTCTATTCTAGCTTAGCCTGTTATATTAGATCTATTTTCTTATTGTGTTTTTAAGTGAGATACCTAAATCATTTCAAAATAACAATAGGATTTATTTTGTTTACAACATTAATTTGTTAAAAAAAGTGGACTGACAGCCATCTAGGAAGTATCATACTTCTCGGATCTAGCTTACGTTGGGCAGTTCACTACCCATATTGTTTAATTTCTTCTGGTGGTCTTTTTTGCATTACGGGTAGTTCCTCCTAGCCAAAAGGAATATCTCATGATCAGCTGTGGATTCGGAAGTCACACGCGTGAAACAACTCATCAACCGACATTTGAATAGGTATTCCTTCTACACCCGTTACCCTATCTGTTTCGTCAACACTTCAAAGAAACAATCCAAGAAAAAGGTGAAACACCTTTTATTCAATGGAATATAAACAAGTGCAACTAATTTAAAGGATAAAGGATGCAAAAGTAGCTCTAGCTGACTTCCCTAACAAGAAGGTGCTTCTAACTATTCTAGTGGCAGACATCCCAGCATCTTTTGGCATGTTTTTAAGCATAAGTTTTTGTAGAGACCTAGGTGGTGAGATAAAAATGGATTGGTCATCTACAACTATCCCAGTAAAAGGTGAAATTAAGAGGTTGTTTTATGTAATAAAGATGAAATTCACAGTGAATAAATCTGATGATCCAAGATGCCAACATCCTTCTTTAAGATTCTGAGTTGGGAAATTATTTTCTCACATCACAAAAAGATGTAAACTTTCCTCTTTTCATGGAGGAACAAGGTGATAAAATTTGGACAATGGAGTTTGATGGTAGTAATTCAAGGGAAGGCTCAGGAGCTGGTGTTTTTTTGTATTCGCCATCCAAATAAATGCATCCTTTTGCATACAAACTACAGTTTGATAACACAACCAATACAACAGAATATGAAGCCCTTCTTTTGGGCATGAGTGTTGCAAAAGACATGTGGATCAAGAAGTTGAGATGCCTTGGTTATGTAGAGGTGATAGTGAAGAAAATCCACTAGGAATATCAAGTCAAGAACTCAAGGATCAGACATTACAAAAATAGGGTTTGGGATTGCATTGAATCCTTTGACGCATTCTGTATTAAATCCATTTTGAGGAAAAAATGAAAGGGATGATTCTCTTACAGTGTCAGCTTCTTTATTAACACCTCATCCTTCTTTTGGCAAAGATAAGGTGACCATTGAGATCGTATTCAGACCTACTGTACCTGATAATGCAAATCATTGGCAGGTCTTCAATGATGACAGTCAAATCCTGACCTTCTTACATCAAAGAGACAATTTCAATAATCTATTCTTTGAAGGAAGTGTCAATCCTCATAGGGAAGTTGTTCTTGATGAGGAAGATGATGGAATTGAAAGATTTGATGATGATGGTATGATCAGACTAAAAGGAAACAAGATTCCCAAAGGATTTGTCTCTTTAGAAGATCTGTTTAACAAACATGACAGATTCATTTAGGAGAAAGAGAAGCTATCTTCTCAGTGTCCATCTAATTTTGATAAAGAAAAAATTAGTACTTCAAAAGATCCAAGAATGGTCAACATTGGAAAATGTTGTTCACTTGAAGAGAAGAGAAGATTTATTGCTCTGCTCAACAAATACTCTGATGTTTTGGCTTACTCCTATGAGGAACTCAAATCTTTCCAACCAAAGGAAATGCACCATTCCATTCCTTTGAAGCAAGGTGCCAAGCACTTCAGGAAGAAGCAAAGGCCCTATAACCCAAAGATTGTTGACATCATCAAGGAAGAAGTGACCAAGATGTTGAATGCTAGAACCATACTTTCTCATTCACCACTCAACATGGGTGGCTAACATTGTGCCAATGAGGAAGAAAAATGGTGAGATAAGGATATGTGTTGACTTCTGAAATTTGAATCAAGCCTCACTCAAGGACAACTACTCTTTACCAATCATGGATCAAATTTTGCAAGTAGTCACTGGATCTGAGATGCTCTCTCTACTTGATGGGTTTTCAAGGTACAACCAAATCAAAGTGGTAGAGGAGGATTGTAGAAAAAAAAATTCAAAAATAATTGGGGCACTTTTTCCTATAGCAGAATGCCTTTTGGCCCGATCAATGCAGCAGCCACATTCCAAAGAGTAATGGACTTGTCTTTCAAATGACCTAAAACATTGCATTGTCATATAACTTGATGACCTCACAACTTTTTCAAATAAAAGAGAAGTGAACCTCTGTAATTTGGAACAAGTTCTTGTAATGTGTAGGAAACATGGCATATCACTGAATCCCAAGAAATGCAGCATTGGAGTCATAGAAGGCAATCTGTTGGGACACATTGTGAACAAACATTGAGCACACATTGACCCTGAGAGGGTAAGAGCCATTCAAGCACTATATATACCCACCAGTAAGAAAGGAGTCCGCTCATTCTTTGGGAAGGTAAAATCTCTCCACCACTTTGTCCTTGAGTTTGTTGAAATGAAAAATCATATCACCTCCATGATGAAGCCTCAAGCAAGTTTCAAATGGACCCATGAAGGGAAAACTACATTTGAAGATATTAAGAGAGCTATTTCCAAAGATCTAACCCTTGTATCAACATATTTCAACAAGGAATTCATCATGTACTACTATGCTTCAGAACACACTCTCTATGTTGTCCTTGTCCACAAGAATGATTAAGATTTGGAAGCACCTATTGCTTTCATGAGCTACCCTTTAAAGAATCATGAGTTAAACTATAATAAGTTGGAGAAGCATGGATTTGCAGTAGTTAAGGATGTGAAGAACTTCAGGTTTTACTTCCTCAATTCCCATACTATTTCCTCTAATCTGGTAAGAGGAAATGGTTTGTGCAAGTTGATTACTGAAGATGAAACTTTCAAATCTCATCATGGAGAGAAAGATGACACTTGTTCAACCTGCTCAGAAGACTACCCACAATTTCTCTTTGTAACCAATACTAATGAGTGGTATTTAGATATTACCTTTCTAATAACTTATGGAGAATGTCCCTCTCATCTGGATTACAAGCAAAGAAGAAATCTCAAGCTGAAGGTAGCCAAGTATGTGATTTGGAATCATGCACTTTACAAGAAAGGGATGGATGGTTGTTTCCTTAGATGTGTTGAAAAAGAGCAAGAAGGAAAGTTACTTAAGGCCTATCATGACCAAGCATGTGGTGGACATTTCTCAACAATGGTCACTACCTACAAGATTCTTATAGGTAGGTATTATTGGCCCTCTCTTTTTTTTTATACTCAAAATTGGGTTTCCAAATGCAAAGAATGCCAACAATTTGTTGGAAAACCACAGTTAGTTGCATTTCCACTCAGGCCTGTACTCACTGAAGAACCTTTTCAACAATGGGGTCTAGATTTCATTAGTGTGTTGAACCCTCTTTTGATTACAGGGCATACTTATGTGCTCATTGCCACAAATTACTTCACCAAATGGGTGGAATCCATCCCAACCAAATAAGCTAGCTCTGAAGTAGTATGCAGTTTCATCAAACAATACATCATTGTCCATTTTGGTGTGCCTCAGAATATTTTTGTAGACAATGACACTTATTTCTCTTCGAAGGAGCCAACAAAGTTGTGTTATGGCTTTGGAATCTCTCTAGCTCATTCTTCTAACTAATATCCATAAGGAAAAATTTAAGATGAGTCAAGCAACAAGAACATTGTAACCATTGTTCTCAAGCTTGTTGATGAGAATCAAAGGAATTGGCACAAGAGATTGTAAGATGAATTGTGGGTTGATAGGATCACTCCCAAGAAGGCCATAGGTACATCACCTTTTTAGTTGTTGTATGGAGTTGAAGTAGATATCCCCATAAAGATTGAAATACCAACTCTCAAATTGCTTCAATCATTAGAGGATGGCCAATACAAGGACTCCATTGAAAAAAGGATCTTTTTTATTGAGAAGTTAGAATAAAAACAATATCAGGTGGTGGACAAAATTAGGGAACATCTGTTAAGAGTGAAGAAACTCTTTGACAAAAGGACTAAGGCAAGAGAGTTCAGATTTGGAGACTTTGTCCTACTTTGGGACAAGAGAAGAGAAACAAAGGGCAGCCATGGAAAATTTTACTCTTTGTGGCTGGGTCCTTTTCAAATTCATGGAACTTGTGGTGAGAATGTTTTTCTCTAATCATAGTTGGATGGAACTCCATTAGGATTTCCTAAAAGAGGGCAATATTTGAAGCTATATCATCAGTGAAAGTGATTTGTCCCTCACCTTGTATCATAGTTTTGTTTTTTTCCTTTTTCTATTGTGTGTTTTGATCTTCCCCTTTCTTTTTTGGTGTGTTTTTGGTTTGTGTGTCCTCTTCTTCCTTATTTATTTACTCAAAATTTGTACATGACTCTGCAAGGCACAATGGATAAGGCACTGATCAGCGTTATATGACTTAAAACTTGTGATTCTGGATCCTCATGCCATGTTTTCTTCCTACTCGATCCATGTCATGTCCCCAAGCTAGAGACAACTATTCTCTCCTCAAAAAATTCATTCATTTTTCCAAGTCTAAACCTAAATTTTCAAGTTGGTAACCTTTGAAAATGGTCAAATCTAAGTATTTTGAAATTTTGGTACTTTTTAAGGGCTCAAAGATGTTTGGAGACTGCTCCATCAGATGGGAAATTTCTTCCCCTTTCCAAAAAGGTAAAGAAGTCATTGTAACTCATTATATTATTTAAGATTTAGCTCGACGGGCCTAAGTTGGTATTTTTTGCCCAAAGCGGGCTGGCGGGTCTGAGCAGATTTATTTATCACTTTTCCTTTTCAAAAAAAAAGTGCAATTGGTGATGATAGATCCGTGAGCCTGATTGGAATGGAGAAAAGAATAAGGTTTGATCTTGGCAACCAATTGGATGCTTCCACGTGTCCATTTTGGAGTTGAAAATTCAAAGTGGAGGTATGGGCCAGTAGAAGACTTTAAAATTTTAAGTCTTTTGGTATTAAAAGTTAAAATAGATCAATCAACCCTTGGCTCCATAGCCAATTGAATGATGCCACATGTCCCTATTGACCATTCAAAGCAGGTGATGGGTCTTCGGCCGGATTTCAAGTTTTTAGCCTTCGGAATTAAAAGTAAAAAGGTTAACTGCACTACCAGAGCTAATCAGGAGATGCCACATGTCTTTTCAACGTTGAAAATTCAATGCAGCATTGCGGGCCGGAGGAGGATTCTGTTATTTTGAGCTTTTTTCCAACCAAGGTTCAAAATGTTCTAAATTGAGCCGCGACCTCAGTATCTAATCAAATTGTGCCACATGTCCTCGTTGAAAATTCAAAGTGGTCAGGTGGAGAAAATTGTTGGACGAATTGCCATTTTTTTAAAAAAAAGTTATAAAATGGAAAAATGTTCCCCACGGCTACTCCAACCACCTCCTGCCACATGGATGGCTCAAATTAAAAGTTGCTAAAGTGAATCTCATGGTTCATATTCAAACCCGCGAAGTTTGTAATGGTTATAATTTCGAATCTCTAGCATTTCCCGCCATAACGATTTTTCAGCAAATCAAGAACTAGAAACGGCCCAAATGATTCGATTCGATTGAAACCATTTCTTAGATGCCTTGGGAAATTTTAACCACCTCTTGTGGGCTATTGTAGAGGCTCTGCAAGTCATTGAAAGGGTTGGCAATTGAATTTGAAGACTGTAAATGCATTTCGCGAATAGAGGACAAAAACGATAGTCAATATTCTTCTATTCTCTTCTTTCTACAATTTTATTTTGCTTCCACTCATTGTACAAGTTTCTAATTTGGATTCTATAAGAAAAGAAGGAATTATAAGTCCCTTTGACAGAGAAATGAATTGGTACTTAGTGATCAATTTGTTTTATTCGGTCTTGTAGCTAGGGTTTCCAAATTTGTTTTTCTTCTGTAATTCAATGCATGTGATGAACTTTTTTATCAATGTATGCGGACCTCTGATGTCCTAACTTCATCATTGATTTCCTTGTCTTATTTTCCACTCCCTTTCCCACTCTCAGACCAATTTTTTCCCTAGCAAGAAATTGTAGGCTTTGCCATAGGGTCAGTGGAGTGCCCCTATGGATCTCTGGTTGAAAAACCACCATTGAAATCCACCTGTTTCACATGCAAAATATGGCAGCTGAACCATTCAAAGTAGAGGGACTTAGATTCCCATAGTGTTGGTGACAAAAACCCTAAATTTTTCCTCAAGAAAAATTTCCAAGCCAACAAATATTTATATATTAATAAGGGTAAGTATCAATATTTATTAATAGTATTTATTTAATGGTGTTATAAATTTTGAAAATAATCAAGGTATATTATTAATATATATTTATTATATAAATTAATAATATATCTTTTCTTATCAACTAAGTTTTCAATTAAATAGGAATTATTAAAATAGTGTGGAAGATTGAATTTTACAACTATAAAAATTGATATGGGTACAAATTTGCATCTATGAAGGTATATAAGGTAGACTAGGAATTTGAGCATTTATCAAATTTAACCAAATTATCACCTTAAATTTTATTTATATAGCTACCTTAAGGGTATGGTTAGTTTAATTTAAACATTTACTTTAGATGATTCTTATTGCAACAAAGAGAAAATTATATTAATAAATCAACTTTATATATTCCTTTTTATACAACTAGTTGAATAAGGGAAAACATGCCACTCTTAATGAAATTTATTTCAATATTCAAATAAACAAGTATTGTAAATCATGCAAAGAATCAACATTTAGTTCCCATTGAAGAGCACTAGCCTTTAAAAATTAAACAAATTTGCAATGAAACTCCGAAACAAAAAATTTGATTTGTGAGAACTTAATTTCCATTTACAAGATCATTACAAGGTTCACATTCATATGAAGTAATGTAAATCATAATAAACAATTTACAAGGGTCTAACCAATGTATAAAACTACATCCAATATACTATTGGTATAGTTTACAAGTTGTAGAATCATAGTAGCACAAGCTATAACTCCACATGTATTTCTCCAACAAGAGGATTTCTTGCATTGAGTCCCACCATATTCACCAAGATAATTCACACAACAAAATGGGGGAGTAGGAAACACTCTCCACCCAGCCAAGTATTGATTGAGGGAGATAATCCTTCTTACTCATTGGCCCCTGAGCCCCAAGAAGGAAGCAATGAGGGTTATGTTATCCAAAATGAGCTCCCTGCTTATTTTGGCTAGCTTGCCATAATTCTTGCCTTCCTTGTGCTTCAATATAAAATTTTACAAATTTTAGGAACTCAAAGGTTTTTACAAATAGCTTCATCAGATAGGATTTTTTTCCCATTTCTAGAAAGGTAAAATTTTCCTCCTAACTCCAAATCTTTTGAAAGTTATAGCTCGGCGGAATTTTTTGGGGAATTTTTCCCTTGATAGGTCCGCGTCCAATGAAAAGATGGAACTTGGTGGTGGAGGGCGGGCCAATGGAGGTAAGTTGGAATATTTTCCAAAGATTTGGCATATGTGAAAAGGAAGAAACAAGCCTGTGGGAGGATGGAGAAAAAGTTACGAAGGCTCGTGGCCAATGTGGAAGCGACACATGTCCTTGACAGCGGCGAGAGTCGAAGGATTTGAAGAAAATTTGGTTTTTTTCCAAAGTAGCAGAGGAAAAAAGGAAAAAATAGAAGCATGACCCCACCAAGTGATTAGAGAGTGACACATGTCACCGGGAGAGTGGAATGCAAACTAATTTTTAGAAATTTTCCCAACGCAAAAATCAAAGGTAAAAGGTGAGGTTTGAGCCCGCATTCCTGTCAGTGAATGGGAAAGCGTCACATGGCAGTAGAGTGGCGGGGCATAGGGAACTTTTTGGAATTTTTCCCAAATTCAAAAAATAGGAAAATTTTCAAGTTTCGGCTCACTAACCTGATTTTTACCCTAAATTTGCCATTTTTGCCCAAAATCTTTAAAGGGGCATAACTTTCAATCCTGAGCTTGGATTTTAACATTCTTTATACCAATGGAAAGCTTGTTAGATCCTCTACATGATGGAGGGTTCAATTTTTAATTTTGATGGATATTTGTGTGAGAAAAATTAGAAAACATCTCTGGTGCACAAATAATACAGAAATGACATTCAACCACCAAATTTAATGAAGTATGGGTCATTTTTTTGATCTACAGAGCAATGTACTTTGGCATATGGGTTTTCCCATGAAGCCCATCACTTTTTAGGTGAGATTGAAGGGATTTATTATTGGGTGTATTTTCAAATTGATTTTCCCATGTTTTCCACATTTCTTCCATTCTACTCGATGGTAAAAAGCCAGTTTTGGCTCATTTTGTAAAAGTGGTTCATCATTCTTCTCTGGCTCTCCCTTATTTTCTTCCCCAAGGTCAAAAATGGAGTTAGAACCTCCTCCCCTAATTTGTAATGGAATTTTTTTGCTCTTACCAAAAAAATGATGTTTTGTGCAAACTTCTGGAGCAATAAAAAGTGTTTTGTGACGCATTTGTCCATCCTTGCTCATTTTTGCTTGTTTTCTTCTTGCCTCTCTTCATTACAGGTAGTTGTGCATTTTTGAATGTTCATTGCAGGTTTTGGAGCCACGGTCATGGAGTTTTGGAACATTAGTGTTTTTGAAATCCATCCTTGGTTTTGTGATGCACTTGTCCATCCTTTCCATTACTCATCTCTTCTTATTCTATGGCAGTTTTGATAGATGCTCAACATTTTCCTTCTCTGGTGTATTGCCATTTTAGTGTAGGATCTATTTCTCCCTCTTTTCTCTCTCTTGGTCTCTTTGGCATAGTTATATTAGGATTAGATTAGATTTTTTGCACTGTAATATCTTGTGGTAGGTAGTTTAGGAAGAGGAACCAACCTTCTCTGGAGATTTTTCTCACCTTGCAAGGTCCCACACCTTAGAGAAAAATCAATGTTGTGCATTCACACCAAATGACATTTCCTTAGAAAAGTAGATCCATAACTCATTTGGGGGTGCTGTGAATTTACACTAACAGTTTTGGCATGCCGAATGGGAGCTTAGAGGTCTTCCACTTTATTTTCGATAGGTTGGTGTGTTCCTGTTAGGGATTCATCATTTTGAGGCATATTCAAAAGCACATCTGGTGACTCCATCTAGTAAATAACTCATTCTCTAAGTTGCAGACCCTCTTTCCATTCATTTTCATTCATTTTCCATTCATTCTTCTTTCCATCTCTTCCATCTTCTTTCATTTGATGAAGTTGTGCAATCATGACTTCATTTCCATCATGGAATTCACATTTACAACAGCAACAATATATTCCACCTCCAACATGTTTTTAAAATCCTCTAGATCAGTATTTTGATCAAATTCAAAATTAGTATGCATATCCATATGAGCAATGCAAAAATTAGTTTGGCTATGAAGCACATCAAGCACAAGGACACACATATGATGAGGGAAGTCAAGAAGAAAGTGCAGATTTGTTGGAGAAAATCCAAAAAATGGAGGTTAGCATGGTGCAATCAAGGGCTCAAGCACAAATGAAGGCTTTTTAGATTGGTTTCAGAGCACCTTGTCCATGGGGAGGCCCTTTTCCAAGACATTATAGCCGTCAACAGAAGTTTGACTTTATGATTGAGATGTTACCCCAACTTGCACAATGGACACTAGAGATAGAGACCTATAAACTTGATGTTGAACAACCTTGTCAGTGGGTAAGTTGTACACCATCATCTAGTTTTTCTCTTTCCATTCCTCAAGCAACACCATCTCATTTTGAATGTCAAATTCCAAATCCAATCTAACACTCTTAACTGTTGTTATTTTCCTCCTTTGTATTCAAGTATTGTTATGTGAATTTCCTTATGATGATATGCCCTTTTGATTTTGAGAAATCCTGCTTGATATGGATATGTCTTTTTTGCTCTTGAGATTTTTGATCGAATTAGAATATGCCTAGATTCATTTTCTTTCATTTCTCGTGGATGAGTGAAATCTAATTTCAGGAGGATTGTAAGCTTATCTATCTCTATGACTCATCCTTGGATCAATTACAGTGATCCAAGGAATGTCTTAAATATATTCAGGATGAATAACCATGAATTGGCATTCTGTTAATTATTAGTTATGGGCTGAACTTAGAATATATATGTTCTTTAATTCTCCTTCATATGAGAATATTTCCGTGCTGTGGAAAGTTTCATTGGACTCTGGAATTGACCCCAGTAGGTCTTTACAGTCACAATTTGGTTTTCAACCAATTATGGCATCGAAGTGAACCTGGACCTTAAGCCAGGTAAGATATGTGAGTTTTTCTATCTAAGATTTTATACTTAACGTGAATTTAGAATCCATCCTGAAACATCTTAGTATCACTGATTTGTCGAAATGTGATTTCAATCTAACCTAGTTCCTAAACTATGTATTTTTGGATATTACCTAAGGGTTTGTCTAGCCTATTGCTAAGGTAAGTGACTAGGGTTATATCCTAAGGTGTTAGATTTAAATTACCTAAGATCTAACCTAATTCATTAACCTATCCTAAACCAATTGCTATGAAAGGGAACCTAAGGGTCACAAGTGTTGGGTGGTGGTTTATACTTCATTGCATGGCTATTTTGAGTGTTTCAAATCTATTTCTGTTTCATGGAGAATATATGAGGCATGGTGGAAATGGTATTTTGTTGTTTGACCTTACATGGAGAAGAAGAGAAAGAACGGGCTCAGCCAGAGGTATTCTTAGATTTTACATCGATACTATTAGGCATGATAAGCCCTAACTCTTAAAATATTTGCTTTCCTCTAAGTGTTTTATTAAAATAACTCTATTCTGATGAGCTCTGTGTATTTATGCTTGTCTGGAGAAAAAAAATATTTCATGGGTTGGGTGTAAACTTGTGTTTCTGGGTTAAATCGGGAGTTTTCTTTATTCTTTTAGAATTTTTTTGCATTATTTTTCTTTCACAGTGGTTTTGTGAACAGTTCAGTAATACTGGTAATGGTAAAGGGCTCTTAGTGGATGAAAATGTTTATTGATTTCAACTTCTTTAGAAGTATTTATTGTTGCAACAGACCCACCTGTGTTCATTAAGTTGGGAGTTGTAAAATGTTGTGATTTATTTTAACTTCTTGAAACACTTAAACTGGGTTGAATCTCTTTAGTTAAAAAACTTGTTTCGGTAATGGAGCAGTGTTGTTTTTATGTTTTCCTACTTATGATATTCACGTTTTATCTCATGGTTATTTGGTCTGTGAATAACTCATGGAAGGTTTGTTAAGCTTTACCCTGTGAAACTTTGACTGTTATAAAGCTTACATATTCTAGAAACATTATATATAAGGCTAGTCTGCACTTCTCTTGTGAAAGGGGATTGATTTTTTTAAGTTCACAGGCACTGTAGATAAGTCAATATATAGTTAGTTGCTTTATTCTTGCATAAAACCTTGAGGAATAGTATATGGATGAGGAATAGTATATGGATGAGTTTGTGTTCTACCTGTGAAATCTTGGTTGTTTTGTAAAAAGTATTAAAAGGAAATTGTGTTTATTATTTTGAGTAAACAAGACTGTAACTTGTAGTCTTTTCATCATGGTTTGTGAAATCTAGTTATTATGACCATGTTAACGGTGGTGGAAACTCTTTCGAACCTGACTTTAAAGTTGACAAGTTTTAACGATGTCCAGTTCAATACATTTTGCTTGAAGTTAGAAATATGGTTGAATTATTTTGGATACAAATGGAAAACCTATTTTTTATTCTAGACTGTTAATGTGAAATTAATTACTATGGTTTTAATATTACGGATTTTGGGTATTTTTGAAAATTATGATTCGACTACGGTGGATCAATTCTATATATTCAATTTGGCTTTAGTGTTTCATATTATAATAGCAACCGAACGATGTATTGGTTCCACTAATTTAGTTTTTGAATACATTGTCACTAAGGGAAATGTGAAGTTACCCTAACTTGATTTTAAACTTTAATGGTTCGAGTATTAGAGGAAATGTAGTCTATTTCATTTGGATTGGGATTATATTCTGAGTCTTGATCGGTTCGTAACGAATATGTTAAATATTGATCTTGACTTTTATTGGATATAAAGTATGTAGATCCTATAGGGATGTAATGGTAAACCAATGAGATGGCTCTAGCTTGCCTGAACTAGTGGATGAAATTCAACGTAGAACTGTTTTAGTAGTTGAAAGAAATAAATGGGTTGGGGGATCCTAAAACTAATAAGACTCCTTCATCGTTTAGCTAGGATAAGATCTTTGTTTTTAAACATCGTGTTTGTTATTCTTATTCTAAAAATGAAATCAGTTTGTATCGTCATGTATACTTTTCATTGATTTAAAATTAAGAAGACTAAGGTAGAAGATGGGTTGGCAAAATAAATTGAAGGTGGCAGTTAATCCATCACTTCTGTTTGAATTTCTTTTGTATGATCCTGTTTTGGATGAATACCTTAAATGGTTTAATTTTTAAATACAAGATACTTTAAGAATATGTTTAAATCATTATATAAACTGTTTCAAATTTTCGGATGGATAAGTACTTGGTAAAAGGAATGGTTCTTCCTTCCTTGCATAAAAGTGAGATGAATCATTTGAAAAATATTATGTTGAAATTACTCCTGTAAAATTATGTTATGATGTGAGTGATGTTATAATTGTTAGGAAGAAAAATCAGTGTTATATTATTTGATTGATCATGAATGTAATTGTTGGAATCAATTATACTTTAAAATTTTAGGGCAAGTAATATAGAATATATCCTGTCCACTTTGTTTAAACAGTGTGCTATGACTCTTCTTATATCGGATATTGCTTAAATATTAGAGAGTATGAAGTAATTTTTGTCATTATAACAGGGTTGTTTTATTGAAACAATTATTGGAATGCACTTGTTTTAAGGATTAGTGCTTATCATGCTCAGTTCACTGAACTGACCCGTGCTAGAAATTTTTGCAGATGGACTTTGTAAGTGGTAAAAGAGGGCAAAAACTTAAATGATGCATTGACTGCTCTAAGTTGATTTTAGTGAAGAATTCTGAGTTCATCTCTGAATTGTATTGTGAAAAGAAAAGTTTTTATTTTTTATTAAGGAAGGATGATGTCTTAAAGCATGCCTAAAAAGCATAAGTTGTAATAGTATAAGTTTCAAAATTAATTGAAGAGGGAGAAATTACTTATATAGATGGTGTAAATTATCTTATTGAGTATAATCTTCTGGTTATCTATATGTTTGGATGTGTATTTTACAGAGTGGTTTTTCAAAAAAAGGGGAAGTTAGATAAATTCCCTAAGAAAAAATGAAATTAAATAGGTGGCTGAATACAAAATTCTTATATAAGTTTTTCATTATACCTTGTGAGGTGAAATAAAACTATAATAAAGATTATTGTAACTTATAATGACATGGTAGGGTGTTTCAAGCCCTAAAAATTCAACTATGAAGAGGAAGACCCTTCCTCTCTAGTAAGGCACTAAATAAAAAGAAGAAGATGTGGTTGTGAATCGTTAAGACTTAATTACAATAAGTCCAATGTGTTTCATCCTAATGGGTTGTTACACTTCCTTAAATGGTTGAGTTATTTAATTAAAGGGAATATAAGTGGTTGTTGTCCTGCTCTTGGGTAACGAGATGATAGGTCATAACTATCAATTCAAGAAGCAATCCTAAAGTAAATTAAGCTCTTTAATTAAATGAGTCTCAACTTTAAAAAGGGAACTTAAAGGAATGTTGGACTAAGGGTTTGGTGGGCTACCAAATTAAGTAATCTTTTAAACCAAATTTAACTTAATGTAAGTAAACTCTAGGAGGTATGTACATCTCTAAGAGGATGTGCCATAGGATGATGACACACCTCAACTACAAGGTTATACCTTCGAGAAGGTAAGGATATTCTCAAGGATACAACAGTGCAGATGACATGTGGCAACACCCTTCTGCCTTGATTGTTGAGATCTACACACTTTTGAACTTTTTCAAGATTCCTCTCCAGGACTGGTTAGTACCATAATCAGGATATGAAGTAGCCGTTTAGGACTCAGGGTACCTTGGCACACAGGGTTAACCTAGGTTGACCCTGTATGTCAATTTACCCTAAGTTTTAAAGAGCCTCATCATATCAAGACCTATGTTGTTAACCTGAGCTCGAGTTAAACCTTGGGAAAGGGGACTGATAGAAGTCAGTGTAAAACAGTCAAGATAACAATGGAGTGGGTGAAGGATGTATTCCAGAATTGATGAGTATGTCATCAAGGAATAAGTAATACGAATAGTATGTTATAAATCTTTGACCAAAGTATCACAAGCTGTTGATTACATTGTCCTATGTCACCAGTCTAAGGTTCGTGATGCCGATGAATATTGGTAACAATTATTCAGTTAGGTTCCTTGGATAGATCACTCAAAACCTAGTATAGGGTGAGAGAACCAAGAGTATGAAGTATTCAGTAGAATACTCCAAACTCAATGTTACACATGAATGGATCGGTAGTTAACCAAGTCATGGAATGAATAGATTGGTTATAAACCGAGTCATTACAGCTGCATATGGTTATTTGTTATAAGAATGATTGTTATGAAATGTGTGTTCTAAATTGATTATTTAGAACAAAGAACATTACTTATGAAAAAATAAAAAATCCTTGTTTCTAAAGTCTTAATTTGGGAATGTTACATCTTGGTGTCAGAGCTGAAGGTTACAGCTCTTGGACCTATTGTGTCCATAATCTGATAAAAACTTGGATTTTCTTGTAACAGAAAATGGTTAGAACAAGCAGAAACGTTGCAAATAATGCTCTACCTGATGAAGGAGCAGCAACAACCTATACTCTTGATGAGATCCTTGCTGCCCTTTTGGACACAAGAGATCATTTATCTATGCTTGAATAGCAAGTGATGGGAAATGAGGAGGAAGAAGAAGCTGGTAATAACAATCAGCCACCTCCTAGGGACAACCCTGATTTGGGTGTTGATAATAATAATGGTAATATACTTGTCTAACCAGAAAACAAAAAGGCAAGGTTGGCAGTAGAACTCACTAATGATATAAAAAGGATAAGTCCACCCAAATTTGATGGCACCACATTAGGAGATGGAGCTGAGAATTGGCTTAGTGAAATGGAGAAGTACTTTACAATAAGAAACTTCTTAGAGGAAACCAAAGCTATTTGGGGAGCATATCAGCTTTCCCATGAGGCATCTTCATGGTGGGATAGCCGTAAGGCTGAGTTAAATATTGATGAAATTAACATCACTTGGGATCAATTTAAAGGTTAATTTAGGCAACGATGGCTGCTACAACTTTATTATGATCAGAAAATGACAAAATTTCAAAACTTAGCACAAGGAAAGCTAATCGTAACTGAGTATTGGGAGCGGTTTATGAAACTCCTCAAATAGGTACCTCAGTATCAAACTGATGAGAAGTTTTGGATATGAAAATTCATCATGGGATTGAATCCTGTTATTAGGGGAGAGGTTGATGTTCACAGCCCAACCACTATGGAAGGGGTTGTTGAGAAAGCCATAAGGCAGGAATAAAAATTAAAAGCTATTTCTGCTCATAAAGAGGAAGTGTCGAAGAAGACTCCAAACTCTTCTTCATCTTTTCTTACACATAAGAAGGGACCATCAAAAAATTTTGTTAACAAAAATACATTTTCAACTGATAACAATAAGAAAAAAGCAATGAGAAAGCCTATTGGAAATGCAAGGAATAATTTTTCCAAGAATAATACTAATGGGTAGAAGTCCTATGGAGGCCAACATGACAATTTTAAGGCTGGAAATAATTCTGAGCCTAAAAAGGGACCTATAGGAGGCTGCTATAATTGTGGAAAAGACCATTACACAAATCAATGTCCTTTGAAGAAGGATGATCGTAATTAGCAGCACAAGATACACGCTGCGGTAGCTGAAAAGCAAGTTACACCCATTGAAGTTCCTGGTAAGTTATTTGGCATACCTGTAAATGTTCTTTTTGATATGGGAGCTACTGAATGTTTCATTTCTAGGAAACTTGTTTCGAAAATTAAAAGAAAGGATGGAAAAATAGATAAATCATGGACTATACATTATGGTAATAATTTTGTCCATACAGTTAGTATGTCTTTTGGGGGCAATCCTTGACTTACCTAGCTTTTCCACTAAAGTTAATCTCTGTGTTGAACCTTTGGGATATTATGATATAGTCATAGGTGTTAATTGGTTAGCTTTGCATAAAGCAAAAGTGGACTATTTTAAAAAACATATTAGTTGTTTGGACGATCTATAGAAAACAACAGAGATTCAAGGTGTAAAACGAGAAATTTCAGTTAGGGAATTGTTGGCTTTGCAAGTTAAAAAGACCAAAAATAAAGGTTGTGCCTTGTATGTGGTAAATATTTCAAATTTTGCAGAAGAAAACGGTGATTTCATGGAACGTTACCTGCTGTTGCAAAATTTCAGTGATGTATTTCCAGAAGAATTACCAGGTTTTCCACCCAAAAGGGAGTTTGACTTCACCATTGAAATCAAATCAGGTACAAAAACTATTTATAAAGCATATTATGGAATGAATACCATAGATTTAGTTGACCTTAAGGCTCAGTTGCAAGAACTATTGTCTAAAGGTTTGATTAGACCAAGTGTTTCACCTTGGGGAGCACTAGTGATATTTGTGAAAAAGAAAGATGAAACACTTAGATTGTGTATTGATTATAGGATGTTAAATAAATCAACCATCAAAAATACATACCCACTTCCTAGGATTGATGATCTATTTGATCAGATGTGAGGAGCAATGGTATATTCAAAAATAGATCTTCGATATGGATATCATCAATTAAGAATTAAGGATGAAGATATTCAAAAAACAACTTTTAGGACAAGGTATGGACATTATGAATTCACGGTTTTACCATTTGGATTAATGAATGCACCCCCAACTTTTATGAATTTAATGAACAATATCTTTTAAGAATACCTGGACAATTTTGTGCTTGTATTTTTCGATGAAATTATCATATATTCTAAAAATGTTGAGGAGCATAAAGAGCACTTGAAAATAGTTTTGGGAATTCTGAGAAAGAGATGTTTATATGGTAAGTTATCCAAATGTTCTTTCTTTGATATTGAAGTTCATTATTTGGGGCATGTTATAAGTAAGAATGGGATTGTTGTTGATCCTTCTAAAATAGTAGCTATAACCGAATGGCTTGCACTAAAGAATGTACATGAAGTAAGAAGCTTCATGGGACTTGCAAGTTATTATAGAAAATTCTTTAAGGATTTTTCTAAGGTGGCTGCACCAATAACTTCATTACAAGAAAAGGATAAGAAATTTGTTTGGAATGATAAATGTGAATCTGATTTTAAGTATTTGAAAATTCAGTTGACTTTAGCACCTATTTTAGCTATACCTGATCCTAATGGAGGCTTTACTGTTGTAACAGATGCATCCGGGGAAGGCCTTGGAGGTATTTTGTTACAAAATGATCATGTCATAGCATATGAAAGTAGAAAACTTAAGTTACATGAGTTGAATTATGCTCCACATGATTTAGAGCTTGCTACCATATTTCATGCACTTCAAGTTTAGAGGCATTAATTACTTGGTAAACCATTTGAGTTGAAAAATGATCATCTTGGGCTGAAGTACATTTTCACTCAGCAAAATCTAAATGCAAGACATCGAAGGTGGTTAGAGTTTTTGTCTCAATATGATTTTGATATAAGTTACATCAAAGGAAAAGTGAATAGATTAGTTGATGCTCTAAGTCGTAGGAAGCACATTTCTGCTCTTATAACATTAAGAACTTGATTTAAAGATGAAGTAAAAAGTGCAATGGAATCTGATTCATACTTTCAGCAAGTAAAAATAGTGTTTGTTGCAGATCCAAAAGATGAAAGGTATAAAGGTTTTCATTTCGATAATGAAGGAATCTTACTTTATGAAAACAGAGTATACATACCTTTGCTTAATGATTTGAGAAAGAAATTGTTAGTTGAATTTCACAAATCACCCTTTTCTGGATACCCAGGTATTACAAAAATGCTTGCTGATATAAAACAACAATATTTCTGGAAGGGAACGAAAAAAGATGTTAATTTTGTGACTCATTGTCTTAAATGTCAGTGTGTGAAAGCGAAACATATGCACCCGACTAGTTTATTATATCCCCATAGCATACCGCAGTACAAATGGCAAGTAATAAGCATGGATTTCGTGTAAGGGCTACTTATGTCAAGAAATAAGCATGATGTTATTTTAGTAGTTGTTGATAAACTAACAAAAGTATCTCATTTTATTGTTGGAAATTTAAAGGATGAGTCTCCTATTTTAGCTAAAAGATTTTTACACGAAATTTTCAGATTACATAAAGTACTTGAATTAATTATATGTGATAGAGACTCTAGAATGACGTCAAGATTTTGGCAAACACTTAATGTAGCTGTTGGAACTAAATTGAAATTTAGTTCTGCGTATCATACAGAAACAGATGGACAAAATGAAAGAGTAAATCAAGTTTTGGAAGATATGTTACGGATGTATTGTATGGATCAGCAATATAATTGGGAGGAGTATCTCCCATTAGTTGAATTTGCATATAATAATGCATACCATGCTTCTCTTAAGATGGCACCATTTGAGGCACTTTATGGAAGAAAATGCAGAACCCCTGTTAGTTGGGACAACATTGAGGACAAAGAAGTAATTGGACCTGAAATCCTTACGGAAATGGAATAACAAGTTAGAATGATTCGTGAATTTTTAAAAGAAGTAGCGGATAGGCAAAAGAGTTATGCTGATTTAAAGTGGGTTGACCAAAAATTTGAACTTGGTGAGAAAATTTTTCTTCGTGTTAAGCCAAGAAAGAGTTCCATAACTTTTGGCAAGGATCCCAAGTTATCACCTCATTTTGTGGGACCTTTTGAAATTGTTGAATTAATCAACCCCGTAGCTTATCGATTAGCATTACCCCCTGCTTTGTCACGAATGCATGATGTTTTCCTTATTTCTTTGCTTAAGAAATCCGTTTTAAATTTGTCACATGTGTTAAATTGGAATTCCTTGTAGGTCCAAGACCCAGGAATAATCATGGTTAAACCCACTCGAGTGCTAGAAACTCACCAGTTGCATTTGAGAGATTGTGAAATAAAACAATGTAAGGTCCAGTGGGACCAGTTTAACGAAGAAAGTGCAACTTGGGAAAATCTGGAAGATATGAAAACTGCTTTTCCTTTTCTTTTTGAATAGAATTGAATCTGTTGACTGATAAAAAAATGGTGATTTTATCTTTGTAAGACATTAAGAAGGATAGTTTTGGGCAAAAAATTATTCAATTTGAGCAAACAGTTATATAATACTGATTTCTGAAACTATAGAATTTGAAATATATGGTTTTGAATAAGTAAATGAATGAATTGACAATCCTTAATATAAATAAAGGGATGTAATCATTAGGATGATGATTCTTTTAGGATGGAAGTATGTAACACCCTTAACTGTTGTTATTTTTCTCCTTTGTATTCAAGTATTGGTATGTGAATTTCCTTATGAGGATATGCCCTTTTGATTTCAAGAAATCCTGCTTGATATGGATATGTCTTTTCTACTCTTGAGATCTTTGATTGAACTATAATATGCCTAGATTCATTTTCTTTCGTTTCTCGTGGATGAGTACAATCTGATTTTAGGAGGATTGTAAGCTTATCTATCTCTATGACTCATCCTTGGATCAATTATAGTGATCCAAGGAATGTTTTAAATATATTCTGGATGAATAAGCATGAATTGACATTCTATGTATTATTAGTTCTGGGCTGAACTTAGAATATATGTGTTCTTTAATTCTCCTTCATATGAGAATATTTCTGTACTGTGGAAAGTTTCATTGGACTCTGGAATTGACCTCGGCAGGTCATTACAGTCGCAATTTGGTTTTCAGCCTTTTATGGCATCAGAGAGAACCTATACCTTAAGCCAGGTAAGATATGTGAGTTTTCCTATCTAAGATTTTATACTTAACATGAATTTAGAATCCATCCTGAAACGTCTTAGTATCACTGATTTGTCGAAATGTGATTTCAATCTAACCTAGTTCCTAAACTATGTATTTTTGGATATTACCTAAGGGTTTGTCTAGCCTATTGCTAAGGTAAGTGACTAGGGTTATATCCTAAGGTGTTAGATTTAAATTACCTAAGATCTAACCTAAGTCATTAACCTATCCTAAACCAATTGCTATGAAAGGAAACCTAAGGGTCACAAGTGTTGGGCGGCAGTTTCTATGGAATTTAAGATGGTGATAAGGTTGTAAGGGAATTGCGAACTACCAACTTTGGTAGAGGTTAATTGGCTAGCAGAGGCCTAGGTGGCAGTACCTCTAGAAGTGGAAACACTTGTTTATTTTGATTTAGAAATTTCCAACTTTGGCAGGTGGTGGCAAGGAAGATTGGGCGGGAGATATGGTATTAATGAAATTAATGTGCATGGTTTCGTGATCCCGGATCGCTTAGGGAGGCATGTAAATGGATTTTTCTGTGGTTGTTTCATTTTTCATGCACTCCATTTTTCTCTCTGCATGCACACTGGTCTTTTGAACCAGAAGTTTATACTTCATTGCATGGCTATTTTAAGGGTTTAAAATCTGTTTCTATTTTGTGGAGAATATATGAGGCATGGTGGAAGTAGTATTTTGTTGTTTTACCTTTCGTGGAGAAAAAGAGAAAGAATAGGCTTAGCCAGAGGTCTTCTTCTATTTTACAACAAAACTATCAAGAATGATAGGCCCTAATTGTTAAAATATTTTTATTTCCTCTAAGTTTTTTATTAAAACAACTCTGTTCTGATGAGCTCTGTGTATTTATGCTTGTCTGGAAAAAAAAGAGATTTCATGGGTTGTGTTTAAACTTGAGTTTCTGGGTTGAATCAGGAGTTTGCTTGATTCTTTCAGAATTTATTTGCATTACTTTTCTTTCGCAGTGGTTTTATGAACGGTTGAGTAATACTGGTAACTGTAAAGGGCTCTCAGTGGATGAAATTGTTTATCGATTTCAACTTCTTTAGAAGTCTCTATTGTTGTAATAGACCCACCTGTGTTCGTGAAGTTGGGAGTTGCGAACTTTTGTGATTTATTTTAACTTCTTGAAACACTTAAACTGGGTTGAATCTCTTTAGTTAAAATATTTGTTTCGGTGGATGGAACAGTGTTGTTTTTATGTTTTCTTGCTTATGATATTCATGTTTTATCTCATGGTTATTTGGTCTATGACTAACTCGTGGAAGGTTTGTTAGTTTTTACCCTGTGAAACTTTGACTATTATAAAGCTTGCATATTCTCGAAAAATTATATATAAGGCTAGTCTGCACTTCTCTTGTGAAAGGGGATTGACTATTTTTAAGTTTGTGGGCACTGTGGATAAGTCAGTATATAGTTAGTTTCTTTATTCTTGTGTAAAACCTTGAATGATAGTAACACTGGCATGCAGAGGAGGAATAGTATATGGATGAGTTTGTGTTCTACCTATGAAATCTTGGTTGTTTTGGAAAAAGTATTAAAAGGAAATTGTGTTTATTATTTTGAGCAAACAAGACTGTAACTTGTAGTCTTTTCATCATGGTTTGTGAAATCTAGTTATTATGACCATGTTAACAATGGTGGAAACTCTTTTGAACTCGACTTTAAAGTCGACAGGTTTTAATGATGTCTAGTTCAATACATTTTTCTTGAAGTTAGAAA
Organism: Taxus chinensis; assembly: GCA_019776745.2. Taxonomy (NCBI): domain Eukaryota; kingdom Viridiplantae; phylum Streptophyta; class Pinopsida; order Cupressales; family Taxaceae; genus Taxus; species Taxus chinensis. Next base: position 887,754,722 of record CM034149.1, read on the forward strand.
TATGGTTGAATTGGTTTGGATACAAATGGAAAACCTATTTTTTATTCTAGACTGTTCATGTGAAATTCATTACTATGGTTTGAATATTATGGATTTTGGGTATTTTTGGAAATTATGATTCGAATACGGTGGATCAATTTTGTATATTCAATTTTGCTTTAGTGTTTCATATTATAATAGCAACCAAATGATGTATCAGTTCCACTAATTCAGTTTCTGAATACGGTTTCACTAAGGGAAATGTGAAGTTACCCTAACTTGATTTTAAACTTGAATGGTTTGAGTATTATAGGAAATGTAGTCTATTTCATTTGGATTAGGATTATATTATGAGTCTTGATCAGTTCGTAATGAATATGTTAAATATTGATCTTGACTTTTATTAGATGTACAGTATGTCGATCATGTAGGGATGCAATGGTAAACCAATGAGATTGCTCTACCTTGCACGAACTATTGGGTGAAATTAAGTGCTATAACTACTTAGCTTCTCATTCTTGGTTGGTCTAATGAATGTTATTATGTCTTAGGAACTTGAGTTCATTCTAAACTTGATTGCAATAGTGTTTAGATTGTCACAGTTCTCTTAGAGATAAAAGGTGAGGAAGTAAAAGGGTTTAAAAAGGGAAGCATGATATTTTAATACTCTTTTCCTTGAGGGGTTATAGTGGTCATTCCTTAGAACTTGTAATGAACTCAAACTGAATGGTTATGAGAAGGCAAAACTGTTTTAGTAGTTGAAAGAAATAAATGGGATGGGGGATCCTAAATCTAATAAGACTCCTTCATCGTTTAGCTGGGATAAGATCTTTGTTTTTAAACCTCCTGTTGTTATTCTTATTGTAAAAAGGAAATCAATGTTTATTGTCATGTATACTTTTCATTGATTGAAAATTAAGAAGACTAAGGTAGAAGATAGGTTGGCAAAATAAATTTAAGGTGGTAGTTAATCCATCACTTCTGTTTGAATTTCTTTTGTATGATCCTTTTTTGGATGAATACATTAAATGGTTTCATTTTTTTAAATAGAAGATACTTTAAGAATATGTTCAAATCATTATATAAATTGTTTCAACTTTTCGGATGGATAAGTACTTGGTAAAAGGAATGGTTCTTCCTTCCTTGCATAAAAGTGAGATGAATCATCCAAAAAATATTATGTTGAAATTACTCCTGTAAAATTAGGTTATGATGTGAGTAATGTTATAATTGTTAGGAAGAAAAATTAGTGTTATATTATTTGATTGATCGTGAATGTAATTGCTGGAATCAATTATACTTTAAAATTTGAGGGCAAGTAATATAGAATATATCCTGTCCACTTTGTTTAAACAGTGTGCTATGACTCTTCTTATATTGGATATTGCTTAAAGCTTAGAGAGAATGAAGTGATTGTTGTCATTATAACAGGTTTGTTTTATTGAAACAATTATTGGAATGCACTTGTTTTAAGGATTAGTGTTTATCATGCTCAGTTCATTGAACTGACCCATTCTAGCAATTTTTGTAGATGGACTTCGTAAGTGGTAAAAGATGGCAAAAAATTAAATGATGCATTGACTGCTCTAAGTTGATTTTAGTGAAGAATTCTGAGCTGATTTCTGAATTGTGTTGTAAAAAGAAAAGTTTGTATTTTTTTTAAGGAAGGTTGATGTCTTAAAGCATGTCTAAAAAGCATAAGTTGTAATTATATAAGTTTGGAAATGAATTGAAGAGTGAGAAATTACTTATATAGATTGTGTAATTTATCTTGTTGAGTATAATCTTCTTGTTATCTATATGTTTGGATGTGTATTTTAAAGAGTGGTTTTAAAAAAACAGGGAAGTTAGATAAATTCCCTAAGAAAAAATTAAATTAAAGAGGTGGCTGAATACAACATTCTTATCTAAGTTTTTCATTATACCTTGTGAGGTGAAATAAAACTATAATAAAGATTATTGTAACTTATAATGACATGGTAGGGTGTGGCAAGCCCTAAAAATGCAACTATGAAGAGGAAGACCCTTCCTCTCTAGTAAGGCACTAAATAAAAAAAAAAAGATGTGGTTGTGAATCATTAAGACTTAATTACAATAAGTCTGATGTGTTTCAGCCTAATGGGTTGTTACACTTCCTTAAATGGTTGAGTTATTTAATTAAAGGGAATATAAGTTGTTGTTGTCCTACTCTTGGGTAACGAGATGATAGGTCACAACTATCAATTCAGGAAGAAATCCTAAAGTAAATTAAGCTCTTGAATTAAATGAGTCTCAAATTTAAAAAGGGAACTTAAAGGAATGTTAGACTCGGGGTTTGGTGGGCTGCCAAATTAAGTAGTCTTTTAAACCAAATTTAACTTAACGTAAGTAAACTCTAGGAGGTATGTACATCTCTACGAGGTTGTGCCATAGGATGTTGACACACGTCAACTACAAGGTTGTACCTTCGAGAAGGTTAGGATCTTCTCGAGGATACAACAATGAAGATGACACGTGGCAACACCCTTCCGCCTTGATAGTTGAGATCTACACACTTTTGAACTTGTTCAAGATTCCTCTCTAGGACTGGTTAGTACTATAATTAGGATATGAAGTAGCCGTTTAGGACTCAGGGTACCTTGGCACACGGGCTTAACCTAGGTTGACCCTATATGCCAATTTACCCTAAGTTTTCAAGAGCCTCGTCATATCATGACGTATGTTATTAACCTAAGCTTAAGTTAAACCTTGGGTAAGGGGACTGATAGAAGTCAGTGTAAGACATTCACGATAACAATGGAGTGGGGTGAAGGACGTATTCTAGAATTGATGAGTATGCCGTCAAAGAATAAGTAATATGAACAATATGTTATAAATCTTTATCAAAAGTATCGCAAGCTGCTGATTGCATTGTCCAATGTCACCAGTCTAAGGTTCATGATGCCGATGAATATTGGTAACAATTATTCAGTTAGGTTCCTTGGATAGATCACTCAAAACCTAGTATAGGGTGAGAGAACTATGAATATGAAGTATTCAGTAGAATACTCCAAACTCGATGTTACACATGAATGGATCGGTAGTTAACTGAGTCATGGAATGAATATAATTGTTGTACACTGAGTCATTACAGCTGCATATGGTTATCTGTTATAAGAATGATTGTTATGAAATGTGTGTTCTGAATTGAGTATTTAGAACATAGAACATTACTCATGCAAAAAAAAATAAAATCCTTGTTTCTAAAGTCTTAATTTGGGAATGTTACATCCAGCCCATGCTTCCCCAAGTGTTGATTCGATTTCACCACCCCTAGTCTTCCACCCCATCTCAATTCTTCTGTCCTTTTCCCTTCCAAACAGCCACTCCCTACAAAGAAACAAAATTTTCTATCTCCTCCAACACCACAAAAATTTCAAAATCAATTGAGTGACAACCCACCCCTCCTCTTGCATTCCCAAATCCATGTTGGGAAGATAAAAATCAGAATTCCAATCAAGGAAAACAACAGCAAGAAGAAGAGCCAAACAAGGATAAAAAGATTAAAATTTTGTTGAATTTGGCTCTTAAATTTGGGATTACAAAAATCCCCTTGATGGTGATTCCAATAAAGGAGGTTAGAGTTGAAGAATGAGTGGTGGCCAAGGCTGATTTTGTTACAGCTTAAGAAGTGCAAAAAGAAGAAGCAGATCAGCAATTGGTTTGCTCAGAATGTACTGTCCATGTTGGCAATCTACTTGAAGGAAATGCTGGTCCATTTCAAGTTGCACAATCAGCCATGGAAAGAAGCTCTGAAGAAGATCTTGCAGTCCCAACTTGTCCTCTAGAGTAGCAAATTGAAGAGTTTGACTTGAAAAACTTCATGGTAGAGGAAGAGTTAAATCAAAAGCAATATTGTCTTCAAACAATAGAGGAAGGAGAAGCTGCTCCAAATCCAAAATAAGAGGAGTGCATTCTAGCTATGTGGGAGAAAAGGGTAGATCCAAAGGCTTTGAGCACAAAGCAGGATATAGAAGAACCTTCAGTTCTTCTTTCTACTTCATCTCTCTTAAGCTCTAGTGCTGAAGAAGAGTTTGATCTCTCAAACTCAATGTTGGAGGATGAAATAAACCATGGTGATCAAGTTGCATTTAAAGATAACACCATGGGAGAGGTTGAACATTTGCAGTAGGACAGCAATGAGGCAGTTACCTATTTGATTTGGAGGATTGTTTTGATGAAGAAGAAACCGGTTGAAATCAAACCATCTTCTCCTTCATCATCCATCTTCCAAACACAAGAACCTTTTTTCATGGAGGAGAAATTTCATTTGCAGCATCCTGCATCTTATAACAACTCTTTGGAATCAAGATTGGAAGATTTAAATCTTCCATGTTCTTAATTGGAGGAAGAGAAAAGGCAGAAATGTTCTACCATTTCTTCCACACCATCCATTCAAGAAGGTCTACAAGAAGATTCCATTTTTGGAATGGAAAATAAGATTTATGGGCATATCAATTAGATCAAACCTTTCCCAATAAGGTATTTTGCTTCATTAGAGCCAAAGGAGAAGCCACAGCCAGTCATGCTTTCCTCTAAGAATGAGGATGATATGCAAAGTTCCAAGGATTAGCTTTCATACCTCTTCAATCCAAATACAGAACAACTAAAAGAGGTATTGGATTTGTTTTCAGTTCACACCTTGCTAATTTGGGTAGAAGACTAGCTTCTTGTTTATTTTCCACTCATCATAGCAGCCATACTCATCTCCAAATCATTTGCATGGCTGCCAATTTTGAAGAAAGGAAGCTATTTTACACAACTAGTTGTAGGGTTTGTTTACCTCACCTTTGCTTCCAGTTAGAGTAGAGTAGGTAGGTTTGCTTTTAGTAGAATAAGTGCTTGTGCACACTCTTCATGTACATATTTTTTGGTGTTGTTGTATTTCTCTTGCACAGTGCATTTCAGTGGCATTTTGGTGAAGATTAACTCCAAGTTCAGTGGCTTTCCAAGTAGCTCAGAGGTCAGATTTTTATAGTTCAGATCAAAATCAGTTCATTAGGCTTGACTCCATGCCTAATGGATGCTTCAAAGGCCACTGATCATTCATCTAGCAGGCATATGACCCCTGAGAGTCACCAAATTGTTATCCAAAATGAGCCACCTACTTATTTTGGCTAATTTGCCTTCATTCTTTCCTTCCTCGTCCTTCAATCTTAAATTTTACACATTTCAGGCACTCAAAGGTTTATGGAAATAGCTTCATCAGATAGGATTTTTTTTCCCTTTCCAGAAAGGTTAAAGTTTCCTCCTAACTCCAAATATTTTGAAAGTTATGGCTCGGCGGAGTTTTTTGGGGAAATTTTCCCTTGACAGGCCCGCGTCCAATGAGAAGATGCCATGTGGTGGTGGAAGTTGGGCTGATGGAGATAAGTTAGAATATTTTCCAAAGATTTGGAGGAGGCAAAAAGAAATAAATAGGCCCACGGGCCCGCAGGAGGATGGAGAAAAAGTTACGAAGGCCTGTGGCCAATGTGGAAGTGACACGTTTCCTTGACAACGGCGGGAGTCGGAGGTGTGGAGGAGACTTTGATTTTTTGCCAAAGGAGAAGAGGCACAAAGGAAAAAATAGAATTGTGCCCTTGCTAAGTGATTAGAGAGTGGCACGTGTCATCAGAAGAGTGGAGCGTAGACTAATTTTGGGAAATTTTCCCAATGCAAAAATCGAAGGAAAAAGGTGAGGTTTGAGCCCGCATTCCCGTCAACGAATGGGAAAGCACCATGTTGAAGCGGAGTGGTGGGGCATGGGGAATTTTTGGGAATTTTTCCCAAATTCAAAAAAGAGGAAAATTTTCAAGTTTCAGCTCGCCAACCCGATTTTTTCCCTAAATTTGCCATTTTTGCCCAAAATCTTTAGAGGGGCATAACTTTCGATCTCGAGCTTTGATTTTCACGTTCTTTATACCAATGGAAAGATGTTGAGATCCTATACATGATGGAGGGTTCAATTTTTAATTTTGATAGATATTTATGGGAGAAAAATGAGAAAACATCCTTGGCACGTAAAAAAATACAAAAATGACATTCAACCACCAAATTTAATGAAATATGGGTCATTTTTTTGATCTGCAGAGCAATGTAATTTGGCATATGGGCCTGTCCATGAATCCCATCACTTTTTAGGTGATATTGAAGGGATTTATTAGTGGTTGGGGTTTCAAATTGATTTTCTCACATTTTCCACATTTCTTCCATTCTGCTCAATGGTAAAAAATCAGTTTTGGCTCATTTTTAAAAGTGGTTCAGCATTGTTCTCTGCCTCTCTCTTCATTTCTTCCCTAGGTTCAAAAAATGGAGTTATAACCTCCTCCCCTGCTCTATAATAGCATTTTTTTTCTCTTACTAGCAAAATGATGTTTTCTACAAACTTTTGGAGCAATAAAAACGTGTTTTGTGACACATTTGTCCATCCTTGCTCATTTTTGCTTGTTTTCTTCTTGTCTCTCTTCATTGCAGGTAGTTTTGCATGTTTGAATGTTCATTGCAAGTTTTGGATCTGTGTTCATGGAGTTTTGTAACATTTTTTGTGTGAAATCCATCCTTCAGTTTGTGATGCACTTGTCCATCCTTTCCATTTCTCACCTCTTCTTGTTCCATGGCAGTTTTGATAGATGTTCAACATTTTCCATCTCTGGTGTATCGTCGTTTTAGTGTAGGCTCTGTTTTTCCCTCTTTTCTCTCTCTCTCTGTCTCCTTGGCATAGTTAGATTAGGATTAGATTAGTTTACATGCACTAGAATAGCTTGTGGCAGGTAGTTTAGGAAGAGGAACCAACCTTCTCTGGAGAGTTTTCTCACCTTGCAAGGTCCCACACCTTAGATAAAAATCAAGTTTTTGAATTCACACCAAATGACATTGCCTTAGAAAAGTAGATCCATAACTCATTTGGGGGTGTTGTTATTTTGCACTAACAGGTTATTTAGACAACCATTGAAAAATAAAAATGGCTTCCACATACACATTCAATCAAGTCATTCAAAGAAATAACACAATACCAATTTCACCACAAAACCAACAAATATCAAAACACAAAGGCTTCATAGTAAATACAAGGAGGATAAAGGAACATGGGGGTTCTTCTTATGCCTTGCAAGGGATTGGGTATCCACCTATGAGCCTCCAAAAAATTCATCTCAATACACACAACACTCTTATGTCTCCCTCCAAGAAAATACACCACTCTTATGCCTCCCTCAAGAAATCAACCCACTCTTATGTCTCCCTCAAGAAAATAAAAAAATAAACACAAATCATATTTATCAACAAGGTGGACATCCCAACCCAAACTCCCTCCTAAAATACCCAATAACGTTTCTCTTATTCCTCCCACAAGTTTTACCCCCTTTTCCATTTCTCCCATAACCTAAGGTTCAAATGTATTTCCCACAATCACAAGCAATACAACAACCATCATCAACACATATGAGTACAAAAAAATAACAAAGTAAAAACAAGAGTGAAGCTCTACCTTAAAATGAAGAGGATAAAACAGAAACAAGTTCCAAGCCTTCCAAAATCTCAAGCAAGTATCATCCATTCCAAGCTCAAATCACCATTCTCAAGTAAGATCTCCAAATTTCTAAGCATGCCCCTAAAAAATGAACAAGTAACCCTGAAATCCTCACACAAAATGAAATAAATAGAAAAGAGGGAGAGAGGGGTGATGTGGCTCCATGTAGGATGCCACATCATCTCTCCTCGAACCCACATCACCAAGGTCATACCCAAACCCCAAAGAATAATAAATTGGTGGTTGGGGAAATGACCACCCTCTTACACACTCAACCCAACCCACACCCATTAAGGACAAAATTAAATACCCATGTAAGAAAAGTGTAATTATTTGATCTTTTCCTTCATTAAAACACAAAATAGGACCTAAAATAAGTCCCTCACATTATAGGCTAAGTGGGTGGGTGACTTTAAGTGGTGTGGGACAAGCTTAGATTGTCCCACAAGTTTCCAAAATAACCTAGAAGGTCAAAATCTGAATTTCACAAGGAAGATTGAGAGATAGAGTACACACTACTCCAAGACAAATTAAATTCATTCTCATCCAGCACACATTAAGGCTACCAACTGACATTTATTCCCCCCTTTTTGTCACATCCTAATAAGCACTAGTTAAATAATATAATTAACTTAACAAGAGTGCTAAACACAATAATAAAAGTGACTCCACATACTAAAAAAATACAATACTCACAATTAAATAAAATCAACAAGACAAGTCACAACTTACTCAAGGTCACTATTGAGGCCACCCTCCAATGGGGACCTCCAAACAATCAATAACAATGCACAAAAAAAGAATACATGAGTTGTCATGGTGATTTGTTGCTAATACCCCACATTCCTTCGTTGTTGGTCTCATATCCCGCATATTTTTTTGTGTTATACTTTCCTACAAAATCAAACAATACCTTTCTGGCCTCGTGGCCATATTAATGACGTCAAAATAATTAAACACATGCATGTATACCTAATAATTAACATCATCGAAATTCATAATTAAATCAATGTTAGAATTAATTAATTCACCAATAGTTCAATTTTCTAACATTTCGATTCTACCAATTCATCAATTTGTACTAAGATCATAACATCAAAAATCATCCAGAAATATCCATAAATCATGTCCAATATGTCCATACAGTATTAACAGTTAGAACATCGAATACTGATATATGAACCAAGAATATAAAATCCATCACAATAGTCACATCATGTCACAAGTCTAACACATTTGTATTGTTTATCAAATAAGTAAAACATGTGTATCAATGTCCATCTAGCATTGTCTAATATCTAATACGATATCAAGGTATAGTGATCCAATAAAGAGTGAGCAGAGACGTAACAATATAAAAATAGTAATGATATTACAATTAGTCTGTAACAAGGCAACCATTCTAGATCATCATCATATCCTTAAATTTCCATCAATGTCCACAATAAAACCATACAGTCAAAATATTAAATCAAAACACAATAGTAATCATGATGTCCCACACATTTTATTAGTATGCTAACTAGAACATAGGTTTAAGATTATAATAAATTTGGAATTGAAATCATGGTTCAAATAGTGTTGAAGAGGAGTGGGAATTACAGAGTGAATCCATTTTGCAATAAGTGATCATTTGTTTTTATGTACCATGCCCTAGGTGCCTTTCTAATTCTATAAAGAGACATAATTAGATGAAATACCTTATGAGGATTCTTCTCATTGTTAAATCATTCTGGATGCGTCATGTATACCTCTTATTTAAGATCAACATTCAAAAAAGAACTTTTCACATCCATTTGTTGAAGTTTCCATTTTTTTAGTGCTTCTAGTGCATAGAAAACTCTGATGGTTTTTATCTTCACAATGGGTGCAAAGGTCTCATCATATTCAATTCCTTCATGTTAAGCATAACCCTTTGCAACTAGCCTTTATTTTTACTTTTTGATATATCTATCTGCGTTGTATTTTGTTTTGAAAATCCACTTCTAGCCAATGTAATTCTTAGCTGTAGAAAGATAAAAAAATTACCATGTCTGATTCTATATCAAGGAGTCATATTTTTCATTCATTACCTTCTTCCACTCTGGCTGACTAAGTTCCTCACGAACTGAATTAGGTTCAGTGCTACCAACTACTGAACTCATGAGTGTGAGATATACCTCATTTATCTCCGTACTTCTTATTCAAACTCCTGATTAGGTGTCTGGAAGAGAGTTGAGATGGGATATTCTCATGGTGCTTTGGACCCACTTTAGACACTAAAGATTTTGTTGATGTGAAGAATTATTTTCCAAATTCCCAAGATCAATGAACAATTCTCATTTTAGCTCATCTTTCTTCTCTATAGAATCCTCATGCTCATCATCTGAATGTGTGAATAATATATGAGAAGAGGTTGGAATAGAATATTCCTTCTGTGGAAATGAGTCAGAAGATGACTTGTCGCAAACAACATATCTACTCTCATATATATTATTTCTCTTAGGATCTATGATACGATATGCTTTTGAGGTAGAATTGTACACCAAATATATGCACTCATGTTTTTTTACATCAAGATTATTCCTCTTCTTATCTAAAATATGTATATATGCAGTACATCCAAATACTCTCAAATGATAAATAAAAGGTTTATGATTACTCCATATCTCCTGGTGTCTTTTCCTTTAAGATCTTTGTAGGTGCTTGGTTCAGAAGATATACAACAGTCTTAACTGCTTCCACCCAAAAACATTTCTCCAACTTTGCAGTGGAAAGCATACAATGATCCATCTCCATGACAATCCTATTACGACGTTCTATGATTCCATTCTATAAGGTGTATAGGGGAAGTCAGGTGATGTGTGATGTCATGCTCCTTCAAGAATGCCAATAATTTCAACAACGTGAATTCCCCCTGCTCAATCTTAGCAGAGGAAAAGAAGGTGTTTCCTATTCTATTGAACAAATATCCTATAGAATGTTTGGAAATGTTTAAAAGCTTCACTCTTCTTTCAAAGAAAAAAAACCCAAGTCTTGCAAGAATAATAATAAGTGAATAACTTAAAGTACTAAAAACCCATAAATGAGGTAGACAAGGGTCCATGCAGATCAGTATGCATGAACTTGAAATGATTCTTGGCAAAGAATGTACTCAACTTGAAAAGATCCCAATGTTGTTTGCCTGCCAGACATCCAGGACAAACAAGGAATGACTGAGAGAGAGGAGGAAAGCCTCGTAACATCTTCTTTGAATAGAGTTGATAGAGGGATCCAAAAAAAAAATGTCCATATCCATGTAACGTAAGAGTGTAGTGGATTCCTCTGTGGAGGTAGATAACGTAACTACATAGGATGAAAATTCATCTAATGTAAATAACCGATCCTCTAAAAAAATTATAGAAAGTATCATACCTTCTTTAGATATCAGACATGATTTCATTCCATTCTGAACTAGGAAATCCACCTTGAGCTTGTGATTCAATAGCTGAGAGACAAACATGAGATTTGTGGTACAGTCTCACACTCATTGGTAAATTTACAGGGGTTAGAAAAATATAAATTCATTGAGAGCCTAGGTAATCATGAAATGGAATCCATTGGGAGGTTTATACGTAGTGGAAACTAATTTTGAATCCTTCCTCTTCAGGTCTAGATTTAAGAAGATCTTTTGAAAGTGATCAACAAATGCCCTTGTGTAATGCCCTCAAACTTCGCGCACCCCAATTGGAAGGACAATGGAAAACCTTGGCAACTTGCAGCAGTGAAAGATAGTGACACATCCTAAATGCATTTTTCATGCTCGTCATTTCCTTGCATAATAAGATAAGCACTATATTTGAGATCCAAATTCTTAACCATGGTGAAACCCAAGTTAATATTGTAAAATTACTAGTAATACATGGGTAGTTGCATCCAGTGACTAGAACTCGTTAGCTCTGCATTAAAAATCAAGGTGAATGTTGCATAGTTTTGTAATCTCATAGGTTAAATGGCATCAATGTTAGAACGTTGACGAGGAACTGTGCAAAACGACGCTCTCACTCAATAGTTCATCCTCCAATCAGTACCATTGTGAGTTATTTCAGAATCTGCATACACAGATAAGGTTGTAACTCTAATCTCTTCTCCTTTTACTTTATACACAGTGGATTGTTTTGGATCAGTTATATCTGTATCTAAACCAGGTTTAAATGTATTTGAGAAAAAAAAAACTACCTATGCCACTGGTTTGTTTTTGCTGAATGGAGAGAAGAAGACAAAAATTAAGGATTAGGAGTGCACTTGTAATCTAGGTCTAACGACTCAGTTGTATCTGATTTTTCTTATCCGCTTCTCGAGAAATGGTGCTACGTTTATTATAACCCTTGCAGCACCTTTATATAACATTTACCACTCCATTCTTACTTGCAATTTATCTTTTATTTTGAGTTGTTGTTGACCCATGTTGATTAAGACATTGAAAATGCGTTCCTGCGAATTCCACTGGATGTGTAGGAAAGATTTCCGTCTATTTCACTTTTCCTCTGTGTGAAACACCCCCCTCTGACGTGTCTCTTTTATGCCATTGCATAATGCCCCACTTGTGCTCTATCTTGTAAGAGCCTTGGGAATAGTTGTGCCGTAGGGTAGTCGTATTGCTGCAGAATGGATTGTAATGGGTTTTTTGTCAGCCAATTGTCCTCCATTTATTTACCTAAACTTGCTCGATGGTTTGTACATGTATGCAGATCTTTTATAGGTCTGCATTCATTTACCAAATTTGAGATGTGGACTGTTCAGAAAAAAATTGCTACTGGGATGAAATGTGTTCTCACTTATTCTGTAGTTAGCTCACTGATGTATGTAATTAAAAAAATCGTTCTTACTTAGAAAGACACTACAAAATTTCAAGCTTGAAGTGTGTAATGCTTTGCATAGTGTTTAAAATATACATAGATATTTGACCGTTCCTTAGCATCCTCCCTGTTCCACCCATCTATCTGGAAGATTTGGATGTGTGTTATGGACATCAAATAAATCATCATGGATAGCAGCCAATTTCTTCCAACATTGCAGTCGCAACTACCTTGGAATAAAATGTATGTAAGAGGTCAAAACATCCTTCAAGGCACGTATCACTGGTTGTTAAAAATGCCTCATAGAGTTGTGATATCATAAATGTCAATGATTTGCAAGATTTATGACAACAATGGATTCGTGGAAAAGGACATCAAAATATTTCAAGCCCGTAAATGTTGTTCATCAAGTACCTGAAGGTTGTCATGGTCAAAAATTGCCTAGCTGAATGTCTCTAGCAACACATTTTCAGTAAAAAGGTATCGAATTTTCCATTTTTATCTTGTACTAAATTTTGCTTTCATCATTTCTTGCATTTGGAAATTAAATATTAATTTTTAGGAAATGTAACTCTAACGAATGATAAAACGTTACTTCATGTAATACTATCAAACATCAAAAAAAAATTACGACCTCAAAATTTATACGCATGGAGTGTTGCACACAAAAATGTACCGCAACACATGAAAATAATTGCATTGACCCCTGGTAACATGGAGACACCACAGGGAAACTTAACCAAGTAGTTTTGGAAATTAATTAAATGCACTAGCAATGTCGTATTCCTAAACCCTCTTATCTTAACTAGTCACTTGTAGTGACATGTTCTTGTCTTAATAAAACATGATCAGTTTCAAGCCTTACGGTTGTCGCTTAGCTTCCAGAGAAACTGAAAACCACTTCCACCTCATACCTCTATACTGCCATCAGTAAGAGGATTGTAACCCACCTCCAGTTCAATGAAAACACCTTCGGAAGACTAGATTTTGCGAATGGGATTTTGGTGGCCCACTAGTCGTGTGAATAACAAGAGTTGCTGACGCATAATTACGATAACTGACCCCGAGAGTTACCCTTGTAACTCGAGCTCTACTCATTCGTAATCAGACTTCTGTTAGACATGAAAAATTCTTTATATATGGGAGATTACATAAGAATCATCAAAATTTGTGTTAAAACTTAAAATGAGTGTTTTCAAGGCCCAATTTTGAGCACTTTAGATGTTTCGACCAACTTGCACCAAAATTGCAACTTTAGCTAAACACACCTTCTAAGGGTTTTGTTGACTCCTAACTAATCGTGGAACCTTGTACATATCGTTAATCCACACTTTATAGATTATGAATTGATCAAATTATTTTATGAATGTTTTTTGGGAAATTATGATGTTTCTCTCTCTTCCCTTTTCTCTTTCTAGAAGTAACTCTGATTATTTTGACTAGTTCTAAAAATGTAAATGAGTTATAAATAGTTCATGAGTTGGAAATGAAATGAAAATTTGATAATGTATGTGATTATGATATGATGAATAGAAAGGAAAATGAAATACATACTTTATCTCTCTTCCCATTTCTCTCTCTAGAGATAATTATGAAAATATTGATTGGGTTTTGAAAATACAAATGGGTCAAAATGTTTATGAGTTGAAATGAAATGAAAATTGGATATTGGATGTTATGGTGATTTGAAAAGAAAATGAATCCTATATTTTATTCCTCCTTCCCTTACTCTTCTATCTCTCTCTCTCTCCCTATCTCTATCTCTCTCTATTGTCTATTCTGATTGTTTGAAATCATGGATCCATGGAATTTATGCTTGAGTGTAAGGGATTTCCATACTTCATTCCTAGGACTGAACACAACATTGGTTGCAGGTACTCCGAACAAGAGGAATTTTTCTAGATGTGATATGTTGATAATTAATGAGTTTTCATTATAAATTTATATTCATCTTGCAATACATGTATTACCATAGAATAATGATATGTATTATTGTTCAAAGAATTGTTCTTGGTATATTTTATAAAATGGAATACCAATGTGGCTATAGTTTATAGTTTCGAATTAGATGTGAAGTTGTACTCAATGTTGTACCTATGTTATAAAGATATTAAACTAATCATTTCCTATGTTAATTATTGGTATATTTCCTAAACACCCACAATGCTAGGTATAATCGTCCTCTCATCAAAAGTAATAAAAAATAAAAGAACGAGTTATAATTCCTATTATAATACTTCCTTCCCCATTTGAGTCTTTTTCTAGGGTATAAAACATTGATCATGCGTCAATAAAATACTCTGATGTCATTAATCATCTTCAATCTTTGCACGACTAATATGTCTTATTAAGGACCATAACCTTTCTTGAATATTTATAGATGTGGTGCATTATATGTTGTGAAACCTATCATATTGGGATGAAGTGAGGTCATCATGTCTAGGTGTTGTAAGGTATGACCATATCATGAATATGTTAACCCCCTTGTGCATAATTTCCCTTGGTACCCTAGGGGGGTGGCCAAAATACTTGCAAGAGAGTTGGTGGTTGTCACATATAATTGATCTCTAGTGAGATCTAAATTATATGGGTGGAGAATAAGTTTCGAATTACTCACGTACATTACCTGAATAATTGGAAATAGCATCCTTAGGAGAATTTTGTAAATGTATAAGATTATGTGGGATATGTTTCCCCTTGTAACATACACTTAATACTTCCATGTATCCAAGAGCATTGAAATGAGTTTGTCTTGTCCGAGGTCATACTCATTGTACTATTAAATACCTAAGTTTTACTTAAGGATTTTAGGAATAAATTTGTTCCAAAATGATGATAATACATAGGACCAAAGTAACCATATAAATGTAGTTATGTAAAAATGGTTAAATAAGATAAAACTAAGGAATGACCTACTATGAAATTGCTACACCTTTGAGGGATATTTCAAAACCAACTAAAATGTAAAATGTGATCATAAAACGAATGTGATAAAGTAGATCTCCATTAATAATACAACAACCTCAGTAAATTTGAAAAACCAAATATGATGCATGATCACATGGTTTGTTTGCATAAATGTGGATTAAACAACAATGCTAATGAAATAATAAAATGTAAGCCTTGAGAATTCGGATAACTGTATGTTGTAGCCAATGTCTTGCCAAGTTATTGAATTTTCACTACATTTGGAATTGTAAAAGTTCGTAAAACCCTTGGCATAGATAGGAATATATTAGATCATAGTATCACTCAAGAAGTATAAATTTATAGCTTAAAACATGTAATCAACCTATCGTCTATATTGATATTAAATTGTTAAGATGATGAAACAGAAGTAGTTTTGAAATGTGAAAACACATCACTTAAATTCAAAGAAAAATGTCTATAACAGGAACATGTAGGTGTAATAAACACATTATATGCGATAATATGCTTGTGAAACATGTGAATCCCTAATTGGAGCAATAGATTGTGAATCAATAATTATATATACTTAATTAGTTAACCTACATAGTTGGTTGTAATAACTTGAGAAGATGAAATGAGTATATTTTTAGTTTTTCAACAATGTTATGAATATGAACTCGGCGATATGAATTCTATTGATCTAGTAACCTTCCTTTTTCTTTTTTTGAATTTTCCTCCTTGTAACAAGAGTTTTTTTTCCAAACCAAGTAAACATCGACTCTTTCAAACATATCCATAAGTCATAATATTAGAAGTGCACATGTTTGTATATACATTCTTATTTATAATTAAGTTATATAAATTTATTTCCATAAGAGAAATGAGAAAATTCTAAAGGAACCAGTATAGGTGAAACAAAAACATGCACCCTAGTTGGGGCCTTGAGAAAAGGGCTTTATCATGGAACTCATCTTAGACTGAATTGATGGCCTCTTCTTGTTGCAATAAGTACATGAAAGAGACATAAATCTGAAGTAGTAGAGATCGAATTATAACATTGGCGGCCATCAAAAGGAAAAACACAGAACCATGTTTCAGAGGGCAATAATGGTGGTGAATGTTCATGACCATTCCACTTAGAAACCTCAGATTAACCAGATCTCACAAAGATATCAATAACAGAGCTCAGGAAAGCTTCAACAATAGTAGAATCTCCCAAAATATTTACTCACAAAATTCTAAAGAAAGATACAAATGCTCGAAGGAAAAAAAAATGATCTGAATCGAGTTTCAGAAGCTTCAACAAAGACATTGAGAAAAATGTTTTCAAGGGATTTTCCCATAGAATGAAAATCCAAATGGAATGATCAAGTTAGGGCCAAATTTACCTTTACCATACAAACTCAAGAGATGAGTTAACAGAACTCAACCACGGTCAAGTCATCGACGACTAAAAATTAACAAGTACAAAGATCAAAGGTTGAGGATCGATCTACACTTTCAATGAAAACCATGGTTTGAGCCCTTAACAATGCATTTAACACATGTCAGAAACCCTAAAATCATACCTTGGAGATCAACAATCAAAAATCAACAAGTACAGAGATCGACGCTCACAAATGGATCACCAAAATTGATGCAAAAGTCGTCCAAGTGGAATGGCGGTCGTTGACTGACTTAGTCAATTTTCAAATTGTCAAAATTTCATCTGCAAGCCCGCAGGCCTGAAAGAGGATACATGTCATCATCACAACAGAAGTGGAAAATAAAAGGCCAAAGGTACTTTAAGTTTGAAACCTTTTCAAAAGGTTTAAATTTCCAAAATCTCCCGCAAGCCCGACACCCAGCAGGGAAAAAGTCAAAAGTGAACAGAAGTCAAAGCAAATGTGGAGTAGTGGGCCCCCTTTACATTTTGAAGCTTTTTTGCAAAAAATTAAAATTTTCAAAAAATTTCCCGCATGCCCATAAAAGCAAAGGAAAAAGAATCCACGTGCCATCCAAGCTATCATTTCAAGTTTTGATTTTCATAAAACCTAAATTATAATGTATGTTTCAAATAATCAAAAGATGGCCAATCTATGGTGAAGTGAAAAGTGGTCCCCACAGTGGGTGTTTTGTGGGTGTTATAATTATTTCTTTTACCCATGAACAAAGAGTTAAATTTTTGCATGCTTTGCAATAAGATAGAACAAACTAGAAGAAAAAGTTGAATGTTCAAAATAGGAAAGAATTGCCTTGCAAGCAAGCTTATTATTAGAAAATTATTTATCCTTGCTTTCTTAAAAATGGAACAGTCAACTTCAGTTTGACTGCATTGTAATCGGGGCTATTAATGCCTATGTTGTAATTGTATGTTCTATTTTTATTCCTTGATCTATTAGTAAATAAAGGATAAAAATAGCATGCATGGGAGAGTACAAGCCTTAGTCTATTTTAGGAAGAGGGTGAACTTTTTTTGCTATATATTGTGTAACTTTGGAAAGCACAAGGGAGACTTCTAGAGGACTTTTTGGATATAGGAGCACTGAAGAAATTTTTTCTAGTGTTTCCTTCTGAGTGTGAAGAATTTATTCCTTCCAATTATTTACAGTCATGTGTATGTTTCTATTAGTCTTGTGAATGCAAATTCCCTGATTAATCATCTTACCCTGTTGTAAAATTCAATTCTTTTTGCTTAATTTTAATGTGCATGTTTAGCTTATTAGTATTGTTGTGATAATATCCCTCAATACCTCCAAGTGTTTTTCCCTTAATATTTTGCATAAGAATTGTTGGTCCGTGCACCAAAAATCGTTCACATACCAATTGTGCATATACTCAGTCAAAGCCCTCATACAAATTTGGTGTATCACCTTAGTTTTAATTAGTTTACAGTAAGCTTTTACCCCTAAACCTCATAATCGATTTAGGATACATCAACAAGGAACTGGCCTTAATACCGGAGACTCACCTCAAAATAGGTATACCCACAGACATGAGGTGTTTCCATTGTATCGACAAAAGAGAGATCAATTTTTGCAAGCTTAGAAAACCTGCAGCCATCTCTCTACAAGGTGCACTTTCGAGAGATAACAACTTTCACAACACACAAAAATAATTTCATATTTAAAACACAATCTGAAACAAAATGCAGTTTGCAACCACATTAACACATAACAAACAAAACTCAGGATTCATCATGCAAGCCAAAGGAGCAAGAAACTATGGGGGATGCTTATTTATGCCTCCTAAAGGAGAAATTGGGTATTACCACCTGAGAACAAACCAGCCAAAACATATATCATTCCAAATCCTTGACATGCCCTTATGCCTCCCCCAAGTACCCCTTATTCCTCACATTTTCTTATGCCTCCCCAACCTCTTATGACACCCCATAACGAGTAAATAAATGCAAGCTATTTCTTTTCACAAGGTGGAACCCAAATCCCAGCTCCCTCCACACTTATACCTCCCCAAAGCACTTATGCCTCCCCACAAGAATACCCCATAGTCTTCTCCTACACCATCCCTAAGCTAGTTTACCCAACCAGCCAACAATAGAAAAATACATTCAAACATAAAACCATTTACATATTCATAAAAAGGAAAGAAGAGAATTTTCAAGAGCCAAGCTCTTACCTCTCCATGATGGAGTTTATTCCAAGGTTGCAAAACAACAAGATCTCTCCAATGCAAAATAAACCAAGAGATCAACAATAAAAAAATATGCAACAATCCCCAATCTTCTCCAAAAGCAAGAGCTCTCCAATACCAAAATGAAGTCACCCAAAATGAAGCAATGCAAAAGTTCCAGTAATCCCAAAAACAAACTAAGGAATTTGAATATATAGAAGAGGGAAGAGAAGGAAGATGAGGTGGATCCATTTAGGATGGCACATCACACATCCTCAACCCCAACATCCCAAGTCAACTTCATTTTCCAATGCATAATAATTAGGTGGGTAAATAATATGACAGTTTTACTTACACACTCAAATCAAACCCACACCCTATAAGGACTGAAATTAAAACATGTAAGAAAAGTGCAATTACAACATTCAACTTGACTTACAAAAATGCACAAAGAAAGGCTAGATTTTAACTCTCCAAACCATAGGTAAGGTTGGTAAATGCAAATTTAAGAGGTATGGGACAAGTTTAATTTGTTCCACAAGCCTCCAAAATCAACCTCCAAGGACAAATTTCGAATTTCAAAGAAGGTGGATTGTTTCATACTCCAAAATTAACTTACATATCTCTTACCCATAACTTACACATATCTTACAACACTTTAATATCAAGAGTCAATAACTCCAATAATTACGTTCTTATGACCTAATTTGATTAATTGATTTTGAATAATATGATTAGTCAAATTATATACCACAATTTAATTAAATAATTAAAAGGGAAAACACATCATTTAAAAAAACACATACAACATTAACAAAGGACCAAATAAAAGAAAAAACATAAAGTCCCTTGGTCACATTCAAAGGTGATCCCTCCCATGGGAATCCCTAACAACAATCAAACAAACACAAACAAATAAAAGTTGTCATAGATGACCTTGTTGAATTCATCTAGAATTCCAATGTGGTTGGTCTCCAATCCCCCGATGTTTGTTGTGATATTTTAACCTGCAAAGCACAAATACTTCCTTCAGCCTTGTGGCCATATCAGAACATCCAAAATGCATATAAACATGATTCCAAAATCATATATATATATATATATATATATATATGAATCACAACAAACATCAAGGCAACCAACAATATTATTTACAATTTTATCAACAACTATGTGATTATCAAATTAATTTCAATTTTCCTTAGGTCTACTCAATATATCCAAATATCGCATGTCCGTAACAACATCCATAAATATATAACCATGGCGAACAGTATATCAACATCAATATGTAAAATGTCTCTAATGATCATCATGCCTCATATATAAATCCAATGTCAACAATAATCCATGATCTATCAGTCTAATCAGTCATACTAAATGAAAACTATCAATAAGGTGCCCATAGGGATAGTAGTCACTACATGTGCCCTATGTTATCCTATTGTATCAGTGGGATCATGTAAAGGGAAGTGGGCACTACACAACGTTGAGTTACTCTCAACTGGATCCTATGCAATGTGGATGTGGTCACACTGTAGAATTAAAATCTAATTTAGTCAAAGTTGTATTTCCATGCATTCTATTGTTGTATATGTTGATGTTAAGAAATAAAGACAATTACCCCTTGGCTATTTCACACGAAACTATTTTTGACATGTTTCCGTCAGATTTATGCCTAGTCTTAAATCTAGAGTACATCGGTTCTTGGTGCCTTCCCTATCGACATTGACGGCTAAACTATGAGGCTAGCTTTATTTTTCTGGGCAATAAACATATTAGAGTTAGTATTTTTAAAACATATTCCACAGCTGTTAATTGTTCCTCCCCACCATAATATCTACTAATCTGGACTGTTGGATAATCAATCAAAGGAACCAACTGGCAGTTGCCCAGTTTTCACTATGTGAAATTCATGGTAAATCATTTTAAAATTCCTCCATTAAAATTATCTAAAAATACAAAAAATTCAGGAAAATGAATGGTAGTATAAAATATTTCTCAATTAATTTTTTTACAAACACAAAGATTTCAGATGTAAGGCAAAGAGGATAAAATATTTTTTATTCCAGAGTGGAAGATCAAATTACCTGGATTCCCATCCCAGGCAAAAAATAAAAAATAAGACGTTGGATTAAATATTTGTAGTTCCCACACCATTGGATTCCTTGATTCAGGGGACAAGATAATGTATGGCATAACCTTTAAATAATAATAAAATTTTCAATGGATGTGGGGTGATTGGTGATAGGTGGTAGAGAGAATCATTAAGCACAATATCTGATCATAACCAGGGTCAGGAGAGAGGTTTCCCTATTGTACCCTACTAGGAACTCAACAAATGACTAGATGACACTGTTGATGTGCTTGAAAATGATGAGGAGGACAAGTGTCAAATCCTACAGGAAGTATGAAGAGGTATGTACGCCTCATTTGTAGCAAGAGTTAATGGAAATTGATGAGGAATACCCACAGTCTTGAGTGGATCCCCTGTAAAAACCTCGATTATTATTATTATTATTATCATTCATAAGGGATCATGTTTTAATTGCAGATCAGGTGCTTCATTACCTGACTCCAGAATTTTTAAGCGTTTAGCTCAGGCTACCTGCATGGACCTCTTATCTCACGCTAGAATATCAGATCTTTGGGTAGTGAAGCTATAGACCTTTTGACAATTGAAATATCCAGAAATATCCTGTTCCCCATCTGCACACATTGTTTTGATTAGACGTCCCTGAGCATTGTTATCTAGGAATTTCAAGAAAATGCAATTGACCCTGGTCCCTCTTGATCCTGACTCCCTGCAAAAAGCATTAAGTTTGTTTGGGAGGGCCCAAGGTATGCAATGACTCTTAGAGGATGGCTTTTGGATCACATTTGAAGCCTAAGGATACAACCAATGACATTGTTTGGAATATTCCTTTGCTAACACATGTCGTAGCTTAGTGTTAAAATAGGATCTTTCTAAACAGGGAAGGGGACTTTGTCATGTACTGCAGGCACCTATTTTACAAAAGAAACTTTATGCAACATGTTTTGCAAGTTCTGTGAGAGCTTTAGTAAACGCTTGTAGGGTTTTTGGACAACATGAAATAACCATACGTGTGCTTAGGGAATAGACATGTTTTGCAGCTTACTGAACACATCTATCTAAGGCATAATGCAAAAGGGATTCTGGTCAAATGTTGTAGTTACAAATGCCTCGGGTGGACATGTATGCAAAACATGGATCCTGAATACACAAGGAACATGAACTGTTTGACAAGTACCTCATAACCAATGTGGTTTCATGGAATAATAAGCGAAGGGAGATGCTAAGGAAAAAATAAAATGCACAAAATGGTGTAATACTTGATGACGCTTTAATACTTATTCAAAGAAATACCTCATACACATTAATCTCATCTCATTGAGTGCCATGAAAATTGACAGGATATGTCACACAAATGGATTCATTGGACCAAGTACTTGTTATATTATTATTTTTCTAAGCTTAAGTAGCATCAGTTTAATTGTGATGTATTAGCCACAATTCTATAGTGCTTTGTCCAGCTTTTTTATCCTCCATGTTCTATGTCAAACACATGGGGGCTTCTGGAACAATGAATGGACACCCGTTCAAGTATTTGGAAGAGGGGATTAATTGTCTTTTGTTTGGAGTTGCACAATGTGTATGGTAGACTTGGGAGGCATTTGGTGGGCATGGCGTGGGTAGATCTCATATCCATTCTCATACGATCCTTATCAGACATGTACCCAACCCGTGCCATAATAGAGTCTTGGACATTCATCTACCCAGTTCAAGAGAACATATCAATGTTCTAATGTACTAGAACAGACATGTAGGTTCCTGTAGACCCCTAGATATAGGCAATTTGAACCGTTTGTCACAGGACATGGGGTCTAACTTATACTACAATGGGATTACTTGTTCCAACCTAGAAATGGGACTTTTTGATGGTTTCTTTGGAGATTTGTTAAGCATAATAAAATATGGATAGGTTTAATTGCCAGTACTCATCAACCTTTGCAAGCATCCTCCTAGCTTGATTTTTAACTTGGAGTTTTGGTATAGAGGTGTGGAGATCTCTATTCTTTTGATACATTTGACAAATAGATTATTATCTGCATGCGCCATTTGTGGTATGTCTCGATATTACATGTCTAGTAAGATGTGGAAGTGTAGTACTAAGTGCACAAGAACTGTTTGACAAATACTTGAAGTTGTGAATGGTCGTGACTCGGGCAATTAGTTTTATCCTCGTCTATTGTGCACGTGTAACTAGCTTAGAGCCACCTTGGACTTCATACCTATGCCAGGCATGGTGTATCTTCTCAACTAATCTCACATAGTTTTTGTATTCTTAGTACAATCGTATTTGCAAAAATGACAATATACATTAGGAACTTAGACAACCAAAGGAATTACTATGTTAGTATGATGTCCAATTACATTACGAAATGAATTTGTAGTACAAATAAGTAATCATGATCTACCTAAGTGTTTTATGTTTCAAAACCCAAATGACTTACCATTGAATATATAATCAACCGTACCCTTAAATGCCCATTTCGATATGTTTTGGCAACTTAAAGTTTTAACCAAACTGGATATGTAGTAACCCCTTGTGTATTGACAACATTGTAGTTTGTTTTTCTCTTTTAAACCTATCATTTCGTTAAAGCATTAGCTAACTGAGAGTGTAATAAATCATGATTTTTATTCAGAACACGTGAAATACCTGTTCTGAGCCCGTAATTAATGAAAGGTCGGAGTTGTATTTAATACTTGTATCCTAGTGTATCCATGAGATGCCACAACAGAATTGATGTACAACTAACCCTATGTGATTGTTGCGCACACATTTAATGCTTACATGTTAGGAGCCCTGTTGAATCCAATGCTTGTGCAACGTTGGGTGAGCTGCTACAAGTTAGAAAGTCAGAGTTTGGTTTTGGGTTACCTGTGCATTAAAATTATGGTAGTGAAGAAATGAAGGTATCGGCATTTGTATACCTCTAATATTTTTACATGAAAATCTTCACTGCAACCCTTGACTTATAAAAAAACCTCTATTCTTGATTAGTTGTAGGCAAGGGGATTTTGTAGGCCTCCGATCACATTTTGACTAGGTCAGACTAGACAAATTACGAATGGTAGGTTTAGAAAACTCATCATTACTTAAAAACCATTTTCCAGTTATCAATTTTGTTAGTTCCTGTGAATTCTTAGTGTATAGGAGAAAACATAGAAACTCACATGTGGTGTTTTTTCCCATTGGCAGACAATGTTTGAAACTGGTTTCTTAGCCTTCGGGCCTAGATTGAACATTTTTGCAACTAGCAGGAAAACGTTAAAATAAAGTTTTAGGACCTCCGTCGGGTTACAAAACAACCGTGGAAACTTTTTGACACTTGTAAATGATTTTTTGGGACTCTATCTTATGGCTTGTTGTGTGAAATTTGACTTTTGGGAAAATAGTGTTTCTCTCTCTTTCTATCTCTGTCTCTCTCCTTGGTTATGAAATGATGTGAAATGAAATGAAATGAATACATGTCTCTAAACCTTCTATTTCAAATGAAAATTATATTTATTATTGTATGTGAATGGGAAACTAAAAACATTAATTATGCTAGATCTCGGTGGATACCATGCTAGCGATTTATCGATGATTTCATGTTCACATGTTTTTGCAGGATGCAAGTAAGATGGAAAAACAATGTGGGTGTGATTCACTGTATATTTTTTGAATTTTATGTATGTTAATAGAAGGAAATGCTTATGTATTGTTATGTTATAGTAAAGTTATTTATTGAAATTTTGCAATATGAATGAGATGCTACTTTTAGGGGTTCTTTGGGAAATGTGCATGTAACTAAAGGTGTTCTTTTGAATCATATTTACATATGGTTGGATATATATATGTTAAATGAAATTGTAGAGGAAATTCTAACATTTTCGAAGTATGAAAAGGTTTATAATTGAAGTTCTGTAATATTTTAGATGTCAGGGTTTAAGGGGATGTGCATCCACACATGAGTATTATTTTGATCCTCAAATTTTTTATTGTAAAAGTTAGATGTGTATGTGAAATGAATTTTAATTTAAAATATTGTAGTGCATTTTCAGTGTTTTATTCTTACCATCTAAATGTAATAAAGAGATCTAAATGAAACACTCAACCCTAGTATAAGACTTGTGTATAAATACCCTTCTTGTATGAATTCTTTTAGTGTGGAAAAATAAAACCTTAGGATAGTCTTCCATTACTACACTCAATATCACCTTCTGGATTAAGTAAATAAGATCCCTAGTGTGAATTATCATCATTGTCAGTATGTTTAGCGACATCATTGTAAACCCGACGGTTACGAGCGACATGGTCAAACTATTCATGGTGTAAGTAGAGTAAACACTTCATTAGGATCCTAGTGGACTACCTTGTCTTACGAAGTTAGATTTAGAAATCAACTTCATGATAAAAATGAATTCCTTGTGGGATCTAGACGACACAAATCAAACTACTGAAAAAGTTGTGCTACTCTAGTTAATGATCATTTTAGTTCCTCGCAAATAAATGTGATACCTTGGTTACTACCAACATATCACATTGGTCTTTCATGAAGTTTTTTTAGCATAAATATGTACTCTCACCTTAAAATCTTATATAGTTGGGGTGTATATCCTTAGGTGTAGGTGGAATTAAACCAAACCTTGGCTAATTAAGGGGTTAAGTTGTGGGTAGAAAATGGTAAGTAACTCCTTACAAATGAAATTGATTAGAATTATGTTGAGTTTAGAGAACCCAAGGAAACGTAAAAATTGGTCCCAAAATCCCTTGTTATGTCTTTTTATTACATTAAGAATAAAAGAAATTTCACATGTGGAATCGTGTAATGTAGAAACATGGGATCTTACCTTGAACACAGATCACTTATGGGTCACGTGTAGTTTATAATGCTTGCAATCATGTACTTCTACAAGATGTTAGACAAATACTTCCATAACTCCTTTTGTTATAAAATAATGCTAATAATAAGACCATAATTCGATGTAATAGTAAAGCATACAAGAGTGAAACGAGATTTCAGGTTTGGAATAATGTCACTCTTGGAGTCCTTATAACTCAATTAGACATTTCCTTGTGTAAAAAATAATATGAATTGCCTTGGTGAGATCAAATTTAAGAAAACAAAAGATATTTATAAATCAAATTAAAATTTCTTGACTTGGAAATTTTGTTCATGGATTCAAAAATTTATCGAGCTATATTAACTCTGGTAGGGAAATAAAGATACCGTGATAAAAAAAATGTTCTGGAAAAATGTATCTTGAATCTAAATCTGCCTCAAATCCAAAGATCTTTATCTTGACATCACGTCAGATTTAATATTGTAATAAGGGAAAAATTAAAAAATTAAAAAAATGTTTGAGAAACATAAGCTTATCCTATGAACGATCGAATTAAGAACTTTTTATGCAATTTGAAATATGTCGAATAATTATGTAAGTTATGGAGATTGTCGTAAGAGATAAAGAGACAACTTAAAATGTTGAACTATAAGTGGATTGTGAAATGAATTAAAAAATATTGTAGGTGGAAAAAGGATAAAATTATCCTTGCACAATAATATTCTAGGAATGTTAATCGTAACTAAGATGTAATCTTGGTAATGATGTGTTGTTGGTTTGCCAACCCTTGAGTCATTTTCTTGTGGTTGGCTCATTTCTAGCATACGTTCATTGGGGAAAGTGTGGAATCGAAATGTATATGGTGTTTTCATTTGGTTGTGTGATTATATGACTTATGTGTCTTGTGCATTTTTGAGTTTCTCTTCTTAAAGCCCTTTTGGTGTTATGTAGTGAGCAATGTAAGTCAAACCCAATTATTCTAGTATTTTCACTGTTGTATTTGTGGGTATAAATGTTTCACATAGAATTTTTGTTCTAGAATAGAGTTATTTCTATCTTTTCATTCCCTTGAGAAACAGATAAGGGTTAGGGCTAGGAGGAATACTTGTTGAGTGTTTGGAAGGTGTGCGCGTACCGTAGAGAGATCAGATCGATTGTGAAGAGCTCCTTTTGTCTGGGAAGGACTACTTGTAAATAAGAATGCAAGACCACCAGATTTTTGTTAAACAATAACTGAGGGAACTGCCTTGGGCCCAGGAAGTATTAGACTTCCTTTCGAAGGTGGTTAGTTCCCTTTTAATACAAATTAATGCAAATGATAATAAATAAGCTATTGTGAAATCACGATTTAGGTAGCTCATTACTAAAAGAAATAGAGACTAAACTACCAATAATAAAATGTCATGTTGTTTGTTTGGTCACTGGTTATTGATATGTTCAGATCAAGTTACAGGGATAAACAAGGCTGGATATGAGATTGTTTAGAGGTAAATAGGTGAAAGGTTGGTTTTTTGGTATAAGTCACAATGACCAACGCCGGTCACTGGATAACCGACCGTGGTTATAAAACCACTACCGGTAGGGGATGACCGATATCAGTAGGGGTAGTGATTTAGGGGCCTTTAAATGGAGGTTGGTTACAAGGTGGTTATGTGGTTTAGAAGCTTGGTAGATGGTTGAGTGGAGTTGTAGGGTGATAGAGAAGACTCAGAGAGTGAGAAGGCTATCTTTGGGGCAATATAGAGATGGATGAATTAAGGTTAGGTGTAGGGTACTGCCAGGTGGTAGATCAAGGAGTGAGCTTATAATCAATATGAATCAAAAGTTCACAAAGTAGTGTCTAGAAGCATCAAGGCAATAAAAGAGACTACTTACTAGTTTCTGATGTGGATGCAGGTCCAAGGAATGCCGTGGCGAAGGCAAGGCTCAGTTGGGATGATTCAAAAATCGGAAGTGAGCTGATGAAGCTATCCTCCAACTCTCCCAATGTTTGTATGAGTGTGACAGTGATCTAGTTGCTCAGTTACAGTCTTGGGCTCAATCCTCCTCTCTGCAACCTCTTCTCTCTTTCTCACTTGTCTCTCTCTTGCAAATGAATTTCGATCTTTTCCAAATGAATTCAGATCCCTTGGTTTTGGTTGGGGGAGGTCATTTACAAGGAACCGATGGTGGTTACCTAACCAACACCGGTCGAGTAGGGACCGATGTTGGTTAGGTCAAAGTTGGCTATTTTTAGTAAAATAGCCAACTTTCCCTCCTTTCTCCCGAGGGGTCAGTTGTGGGCTTGGTCAAGTCATTATTAGGTTCGTTTTGGTGTGGGTGAGGGGTGATGAGTCATGGATGTGGGTCTGGACCAAGTTATAGGTCTTAACTAGGTTAGTTTAGGGTTTGTGCTAGGTCATGGTGAGGTGGCGAGGTGAGGTGGTAGCGTTGGAGATGTGGATTTATTAATTATAAGGTAATTAATAAATAATTAAGTGTGTAAGGTTTAGGTGGTGAGGCAAGGTTAGGTTGCGAGACGAGATGCGGGGCACAAGGCATCGTAAGACCCAAATTTGGTGTCTACATTTTCCCCTTGTTGTCATGTAGCTTGTCTTGTAAAGCTGCACTGACAATAATAAGAAGTGGTCACCCCAGTTAAGGGTATAGGTAATCCCCCTCAAATCTATCATAGATTGAGGCGACGTGAAATCAAGGATAGGGTTGATTAAGGGTGAATGATGATGAGATGATGGTAAGATGGTGGGGTAATTTCAAGAAAGCAGACGCACATTGAAATGCAGTAGTGTGACCAGGTTACATGATTTGAAGAGCAAACAAGCAACTCATAGGTAAAGGTCGATAGTTTATCCAAACAAGGTTGATATAATCCTGGTATCCAAGGCATAGGAAGTAGCTCTAGGGGATATAACAGGTAAGGTACCGGAACGTTTAGGCATGTTCGGTAGTACCAAATGGTTGGTTTGGTTGAGATAAATGTCACGGTCTCGGTCTAGGAAAAGTTGGTCGGCTGATCAATTCAAGTATCCTAGTCATGCTAAAACACGAACAAGTGAGCTCGATTGAACAAACAGCTACATGATGGGTGGATAGAATCGTAATTTGTGGGCCTCGATCGAGGTACTTAATTAGTGTGGCCTTGGGTCGGGCTGATTGGTTGGGTGTAGCCGTGGGTCGGGTTGATTGGTTGGTTGTAGCCTTGGGTTGGGCCGATTGGTTGGTTCCAGCCTTGGGTCAAGCCGATTGATTGGTTGTGGCCTTAGGCCGAGGCTGATTGGTTGGTTGTGGCCTTAGGTTGGGCCGATTGATTGGTTATGGCCTTGGGTTGGGCCAATTGGTTGGTTGTGGCCTTGGGGCGGAGCCGATGGGTTGGTTGCGGCCTTGGGTCGGGGTGATTGGTGAGTTACGGCCTTGGGTCGGGCCAATTGATTAGTTGCAGCCTTGGGTCGGGCCGATGAATTCAAAATAAGGTTATTTATCAAAGCCGGGGGTAGGCGATGTGGTGAAAAATGGAGATTGGTGGATAAGGGCAGGAGTTAGGTTAAAATGTTTTTATGAATTTAGTTGGGATTTGGGTATTGGGGTAGGAATCCAAAATTTGATAAAATAATGAATAAATGAAGGTAAACAGTAAAATGGATTGGGTAGATATGTTAGGTAGGCAAAAAAATCAGGGTGGGTAAGGGTTTAGGCAATTGTGCTGGGTAAATGGGTAGAAATAGGGAAAAAAAGGGGGTTTGGGGGCCGTTTTAGGTTCAGCCCCTAAACCCCACAAGTAACCAATGTCGGTCACTGGTCGACCAACATTGGTCACAATTTTCAGGTGTAGATTAGTAGGTGCAGAGAATGACGTCGGTCATGTGTCAACCGACGTTGGTTCATAAAACTTGGACATAGGGTGCAGGTGGGGGGACCGATGGCGGTCGAGGGTGACCGATAATGGTCACCATGGGTAGGAGGTAGGGTTGTAAAATTACTTTTTTGGGTGTTGTTTTAGGTGGGTAGGATAGATTATAAGGTTGAGGGGGTAGAAGGTAGATTTGTTGAGTGAGGTGGGTGAATGGTTAGCAGGGATTAGGTGGGATAAGTTGATTGTGGTAGGATAGTTTATTAGGGTGGGGGGTAATTGGGTGGCTGGGGTCGGTTCGGGTAAGATAGGTTATGGGTTGTGTATGGATTGGGATGAGTTGGGTTGTGTATGGATTGAGATGAGTTGGGTTGTGATTGGGTGGGTGAGTAAGTGTATAGGATTAGGTTGGTTGTTTTGTTAAGGGTAGGCTTGACGGAGTGGGTTGTTTTTGTAGGCACGCCAGCAGTTGACCATGCAAGATCGAATGCCGCTCCTATTAGAGTAGATGTGGCCACATATGACTGTAGAGTAGTGGGCAGTTATGCAGGAGGTTGGAATCAGTGGAGTCCAGAGGTATAGGGCTGTGGATAGAGACCGCAGCTTGATGAATTCCCTCATCGAGAGATGGGATCTGGCAATCAATGCCTTCCATCTCCCTACTGGAGAGATGAAAATCACCCTAGAGGTTGTGTATCACATCCTAAGACTGTCGATCATGGGTGAGGAGGTGTTCCAGGTGGATGCCAAGACAACGATGGATAACATCCTATAGGTATTTAGGGATGCAACCCCATTGGTTACGTATCATAGTGTGAGCATCAGCTATGGTGAGATGTATCATGCTCATCGATGGGAGACACGGCTTACCGTGTTGATGATGGTCGGTATCACCTGCTTCA
The DNA here is from genome assembly GCA_019776745.2 of Taxus chinensis. NCBI lineage: Eukaryota > Viridiplantae > Streptophyta > Pinopsida > Cupressales > Taxaceae > Taxus > Taxus chinensis. The sequence goes on from CM034149.1 coordinate 887,785,233, forward strand.
CCCTCCCTGACTCAGAGCGAGGCCGCTTCCCACTGGCTCTGATGGGAGTATACAGGAGATTGTGGAGGAGCACACCTAATACGCATGGGCACTAGTGTATCTGGTGCAGCTATACAAAGAGCTCTGGGGCTATCGCCATATGAGGCGATTCGGTATATGTTCGACATTCTTGTTACACTGCTGGGCATACAAGCACATCATGTGTATACAACCAGTAGGGTTGCCCCAATAGCTAGGGCCACAGGTAGTCTACAGATATGGGTTTCAGAGGTGGTTGGGGGTCATGGGCCAGCCACGAGCAGTGGTTGCAGGGTGGGATGTCACCTTTTACAGGCATATATTAGAGGGCCTGACTGCATTAGATATTATATGGAGGCCATACAGAGGCCATCAACCCCGTGGAGGATCCCGAGCACATTTGTGATGGATCCAGGACATCTTCTGGATAGCTGGACGGAGACCCAGGGAGTAGGAATGGATTCCCCTAGAGAAGGTATGACGACAGCTAGGACTACAGCAGGATGTGCCACCTCCCCTCCCACAGTATCAGAGGGAGGATGTAGAGGGACCAATGCCTCTTCCACAGCCATTTGACCCATTCTGGGTAGCAAAAAGAGACCGATAGATGACACAGTAGATGACGCCGGGGTTACAGGCTCATTTTTGGTTTGGTGGGCAGTGCATAGGGCGGCCGTGAGAGCATAACCAACACAACCAGATTTAGCGGCTGTTACAACGGAGAGGGATTATCTCCTAGGTTAGGTGCAGTTACTATAGGGGCAGCTTGCTATCGCACAGGCATAGATTGGGGTGTTACAGGGGTAGCTATCCCAGGCACAGGTGTAACCTCAGGTCCCTGTTCAGGCTCCGATGGCAGCTCCACTGCCACCATAGGTACTGGCTCAGGTTCAGGGCACATAGGCAGGGCAGGGCCCACTTCTATTAGAAGTCGGGGGACCACCCCCACCATTCATGGTTGCATGGGCCCGTTACATGGAGGCTAGAGTGGAGTCTCGTTACTATTAGGACCTACTAGATGGTACCGGTGTAGATTATGAGCCATATGCGGATCATAGAGCTGAGACTTCCCGGAGTCATAGGTCACAGGCTAGCTCGTAGCCACAGCCGGTGGGTCGGTTACAGGTAGGAGGCGAGACTCTAGCACAGGGTCCAGCTGTGGGACGGGCCGAGGGAGGAGGGAGAGAGCTGAGTCACCCCAGGAGTGGAGACATTTTTGGTCGAGTTGGATAGATTATTTTTGAAGAGACACCGGTCTGTGAACCGAGTGTGCATATAGGGGCCTGCATGCCCACATAGGATTTATGTATTCATTTTTGTTGTATATACCAGCCTGCGAGCCGAGTACATTTTGTATAGTTGATACTGGCCTGCGAGCCGAGTATATTTTTGACATGAGAGACCAGGCCTGCGAGCTGAGTCGAGATTTTGACACAGACAGCAGCCTGCGTGCCGAATTTTTATTTTGGATTACAGAGGCCCCATGCAGGGAAATTTTTATATTTTGAAATTGATTTGACGATATATAGATGATGAGTTTGATCCACATGGTGTGTATAATTTTTGATTTGATGCATATATTATAATGTTTCATGTGTTTTGTTGATGGTATTGGAATTTGATGTATATAGATGATGGTGATGATGTTTTGATGATATGAATATGTTTTGAAATGTTGATGTTATTATCATGATGGATGTTGATAGTGATGTCGTTATGCAGGGAAAAGAGGCGGGCTCCGTGAAAAATTTGCAAAAAATAAAGAAAAGGCCTAGGTATAAGCAAAAGGAGACAGGTGACCGATATCGGTTAGCTAACCGATGTCGGTTACTATGTGACCGATACCGGTTAGGTAACCGATATCGGTTATGCTAAAATGAGCTTTTCTAAAAATAGAAAGGCTTGGGAGGCAACTTAAATTATTATTTTTAGAGTCATGCAACATGTTAAATACGAGGATGTGAGGTTGTTGACGTCCATACAGGTTAGTTGCATGAGAGAATTAAGCGATAAGGAGGAAAGAGACAGGTAAAGTGATCATGGGCTTGGATTAAGAAGGCATAAAGGTAAGTTATAGTGAAGAGGGTGGTGAACATGGCTGAATAAGGAGAAGCGTCCAATGGGAAGAGAGGAGAGGGAAGACAGGTTCCACCTCAAGCTGCTGTATCCCAAGAGGTGTAAGTTTTGGTTGGAATTATATTTTGCATGGTTATGAATAGGATGTGGTAAGGTAAGTGGGTAGAGATGAAAAGAAAGGTGATAGGCAGGGGTTTTGGATGGGGTGAGTGTTATGGGGTAGGTAATCAGGTGTTTCATATATGTTTTTAGGTATAGAGAAGGGAAAACAAGTGAATAAGTTGTCATAGGTGGTGTTTTTGAGTAGGGTGGATAGAATTGATAGTGATCGATATCGGTTTAGGCCTAACCGGTATCGGTTAAATAACTGATATCGGTTACTATGTAAAGTTACATATTTTGATAAAAAACACTTGGGGATTTATTCGTTGTTTGTTGGTTTGATGTGTGCAGACAGAGGTAAGGTTGAGGATGAATGTTAGGGTGTCAGCTTTGTTGTCACGATTCCAAGCAGATGTAACACCAGCTGAGTGGGCATTAATAAACCATGTGGGGTTAAGTGGAATCCGCTATTATTCACGAATCACACACAATCATGCTATGTTGCAGGTGCTGATTGAGAGATGGAATCTAGAAAAGAATACCTTCCATCTGCCAACAGGGGAGATGATAGTGACGTTAGAAGATGTGTTTCAAATTTTGAGACTTCCAATTATAGGAAGACTAATGTATCAGGTAGGGCCCAACGTGGTGCGGGCAGTGATAACGGTAGTATTTGGTCCAGTCGCACAAGATTTGACACAACGAGGCTTGACATTTACTTATGGTATAATGTTTGCGGCACACCCTGAGGCAACAAGGTTAGCCGTGGTATTAATGATAGCGGTGGGGTATTATGCATTACCGAGAGTGGACGGGGGAATATTTCCAAAATCATTGATGTGTATTATTCATGAGATGATAGAAGGTAGAGTTAATTTTATATTGGCACCCGCATATTTGGCGGAGCTACACAGGGGTTTATGGGCATGTAGGTAAAATCACAGGACTACATTGGATTGTGCATATTTATTACATTGTTGGGCCTATGAGCACATTGTGTGTGTGTGACCAATAGGTTGACCAATCCAGGAAGGAGAGACAGGATTGCAAAGGTTGGGATTCAGGTGATGGGTCCAGACAGAGCAAGAGGCAAGAGCCGAGACCGTGACGGATGACGCCGAGTATTATAGGCAGATGTTGGAGATGGTGACAATTACGGATATCTGTTGGAGGCCTGATGGGAACTACATGGTGATGGTTAACATAACCAAGGATTTGAGGGGTATAGAGTGATTGAGGTGGATCGCAGGACATAGGCCAGGTGAGTACGAGAGGATTCCTCTAGATCGCGTGTGGCGAAAATTTGGATTTTTTCAGGATATACCCATGGATCACAGACCATACAGGAGGATCGATGCCGAGGCATCATTCTCACCTCCATGGCCGACACTTCCAGAAGGACCAGAAGAGATAGCAGCCGATCGCAGGGTAATGGATGTAGAAGTAACAGAGTCTTATAGATTATGGTGGGTAGAAGAGCTACAAGGTACACACGAGAGGGCCGATCATCCTGACATAGCTGTGATTACAGTGGAAAGAGACCACCTGCAGGGTTTATTTCACCAGCTTCAAACATAGGTGAACGAGACGACGGGATTGTTAGAGGCTTTGCAGTCATGAGTGTAGAGACTAGAGGCAAGACTCCTCCACGTGAGAGGGCATATTTATATGTTACAGGAGAGATTGGTGGATCAGTGGGAGGAACCAATAGTAGTGGTACCTTTGAGGATGGAGAGGCCAGGTGAGTGGCATTGATGATCACCATCGCTACTTGGTTCAGGATGAGGTGTGGGGGCCTAAGTGAGTTTCATACATAGGGGTAGAAAAATAAATAAGGACTCTAACCTACGTTTCGATAATAGAGAAGATGTATTTTTTTAACATCTAAATAAAACTAAATATGTATGTTGATTTGAGTTATGATAATAATAAGAATGTTTGTGTTTTTAATGTTTGGATTGATAAAGGACAAAGGTGAGTGTTATCAATATAAATACGTGAAAATATTTATATTTTCAAGGAAAACACCACACATGATAGGTTATGGTAGGGGATGCTCGTGCTAACCTTGGGAGACCCCATATCTCCTAAGTGCTACCTACATAGCCCATTACACAAAGCAAGGAGGGGTCTCAGACCGATCCAGTTCTCCCTTAGGACCAGGGAGAGGTGAATTCAGGTAATTTGGTTGCGGTTAGGAAATTTGTTGGTTGGTAAAAGTTTGATGTTGGTAGGGTAATGTTGTTGGTTTTGGTGTGGGTATGGGTGAAGCGAGGGTTAGCTTACCCAAGCATAGGAAACCATGTCCTGATTAAGGTCAACACATAATCCTAGATTCAGGTAAAAGAGGCAAAAGTGTCCCATAGTTAGAAAGAGCTAAACAAACCACATATTATCATAGGATGAGCTTGAATCCCTAGGTACCTTGCATAGGTGAGAAGTCGATAGGTGAAAAGAGTTGTATAATCACAATATATCGGATATACGTCACGTCCCTTGAGTTTTGTTGTTTTTAAGAATGGTGAGGTGAGGTGGTTGGTATAGCTGGGGTGCAGAGAACTTGATATAAGGTGATTATTCTGACGAAAGAGAACTAAACCTAAATAGAGAAGTCCATGACTCAAAAGTGCTTTTGAATACTACTTTTGTTTTTCTAGATATAGACTGATCGATGCGGGAAGTCTATATGGGATATACATTTTGTTGTTCTTGAGGTCTTCATGAAGCTGATCAATGTGAGAAGCTTCTGATAGAGGCTAAATTTGTATAGTTGTCCTTCAAGGGAGCAGTCTACTTATAGTAGCAGATGCGGCTTTGCACATAGCTTTCCTTCGAGGGAGCAGTCTACTTATAATAGCAGATGCGGCTTTACACATAGTTGTCCTTCAAGGGAGTAGTCTAGTTTATAGCTCTTAGAGGTCTAGATTTCTGTTTGGCATGAAACATCTAGTTTTGTAGGAAGTTTGACTCAAGAATATCCCAAAATTGTATAATAGAGAAACTGTTATTTTGATACTTTTAAGTCATGGACCAGGCTAAAAAGAGGAAGGCATCTTTAAGAGGAGGTGATGATCAAACCACGTGAGTTTGATTCTACTTTGAGATGCATAAAACAAGGTGTATGAGGTGGTAAATGAGCTCAAGGGACGAGCGCAAGGTAGATAAGAAGTGATGTAACACTAAATTCAGTAGTAGAATGGTCGGAGATGCAAGGCATTAAGGGGTTCAAGCTCAGGTTTACCATTAAGCGAAGCTAAATGATAAGTACCTGATCTGTAAGTGTGAGTGATAATGTAAGGCCCAATCCAATTAGGAGTAAATTTTCCATGTTTTCTCTTTTCTAGTCTGGTTACATGTTGATTCTCTTTGAGGAAAAGATCACCAATCTTAAAGGTACGCTCATGAATTCGCTTATCATAGGCACGCTTGATGCGCTTTTGATAAAGTTGAAGGTGGTCAAGAGCTGTAAGACGGACGCTTGTCAAGAATCTCCAATTGGGCTAACCGCTCTTGGCGGAAGTCATCATTGGTGAGAATATCCTGGAGAGATATTCTGAGGGAAGGGATTTGTATTTCGAGAGGCAAGACAGCCTCAGTACCATACAACAAAGAAAATGGTGTGGCATTAGTGGGAGTATGAATGCTGGTACGATAATCCAAAAGGGCAAAGGGGATGTGATCATGCTAGTTTTTCCTAAAATCGTTAATGAATTTCATGAGAATTTTGGTTAAGGTTTTGTTAGAACATTTGGGTTGACCATTTGCTTGTGGATAGTAGGGTGACGAGAAGCTAAGTTTGATATCAAAGTTGTCACAAAGGGCTCGTAACAGCTTATTTTGAAATATTTGCCATTATTTGTTATCAGGCGATGAGGAACACCAAAACGACAGATAATGTGATGATTGATGAACTCAACAATTTTCTCTTTTTTGGTTGAAATGAGTGGAACGACCTCCACCCATTTAGTGTAATATTCAGTGGCCGTGATGATCCAATGGTGACACTATGAAGAAGGTGGGTGAATCTCACCTATAAGGTCTAAACCCCATTGTGAGAAAGGCCAAAGATCTCGTGTGCAATGTAGCGGGTGGCTGGGAGTATGTTGAATGTTGGCATGCTGTTGACACATAACACAATGCTTAACATATACGTAGCAGTCTTTATTAAGAGTAGGCCAATAATATCCTAGGCGAATGATCCACTTGGCCACAGAAAGGCCACTAAAGTGCCCACCACAAATTCCGTCATGGACTTGTTGGATGGTATGGGTGACTTCAACGCCGGTTAGACATCGAAGGAGGATACCATCGAAGCCATGGTCTATAGAGGAGTCCCCCCATGATGACATAACAAGAAACACTTTTAAGAAAAGCGTGTTTGGTATTACTAGTAAGGTCAGGTGGGAGAACAGAGGTTGTAAGGTAGTCATGAAATTGGTGATACCAGGTATCCTAGGAATCAACAAATACATTATTTACCATAAAAACATCTGGGACTAAGTAAGATGGGGCAAAGAGTTGTTGGACCAAGACAAATATGTCAGAGACAGTTGGTGAGGTAGGAATTTGTGAGGCCAAGCAAGCCATAGTATCCACAAATTTATTAGTTGAGCGTGGAATGGTTTGGATAGAATAATGAGTAAATAAGGTCAAAAGTGAATCCAAATAACATTTGTACTTTTTAAGTTCCTCATTTTTACATTGGTAGATGTCAGTAACTTGATTTACTACCAATTTAGAGACACCAAAAATGTTAATAGACTTCACACCTAGCTGTAACACAAGGTGGAGACCCATAACAAGGGCCTCGTATTCCGCTGTATTGTTAGTGCAAGGGAAATCGAGCCTGAATGAAAGAGGCATAGGTTCACCATCGAGAGGAATGAGAACAATGTCTGCCCTCCACCACGCTGACATTTAGATCCATCGAAGAAGAGGGTCATCAGATAAGACGCATCACTGAGCGAAAGGGTTGCGATGAGTTCATCAGGGGAAAGTAAAATTGGTAAATTGTTCCTCAGGTAAAGGGGCTTCTGCGATTTGATCCGCGATAGTTTGTCCTTTGACTGATTTCTGGTGTACAAACTCAAGGTTGAGGTCGGTGAGGAGCATAAGCCATCGGGCGATGCATTGGTTTAGATGAGGTTTGGCATACATATAATGTATGGGGTCAGCATTGGTGATGACAAAAGTTTTGTGATTTAGGAGGTAATATCGAATTTTGGTGGCCATGAATTATAGGGCTAGGCACAATTTTTCTACATGTGTATACTTAGTCTCATAATCCATAAGAGTACGGCTTATGTAATAAACTGCTTGCTCTCGATCCTCAGAGTCACGATGTGCGACCATGGCTCCTACAGCATGGTCGGTAGCAGAAAGGTAAAGGTAGAAAGGGTGATCGTTCTGAGGTGGGATAAGCACGGGTGGCTGCAAGAGATAATCTTTAAGAGCCTCAAAGGCTTGGTGGCACTCCTCGCTCCATTGAAAGAAAATTTCCTTTTTAAGGAGATGATGGAAAGGTTGACATCGATCCGAGAGTTGTGAGATGAAACGTCGGATAGATTAGAGTTTTCCCTGCAAACTATGCAATTGTTTTAGGTTAGTGGGTGGGGGAATTTATAAGATAGCTTTGAATTTAACTGGGTCGACCTCAATGCCATGCAAAGAGACGATAAAGCCAAGGAGTTTTCCCGAAAGGACACCAAAGACACATTTCTTTGGTTGAAGATGAACACAATATTGTAACAAGCGATCGAAAATAATGGTTAAAACATCGAGATGTTCACTGCAATGTTTAGATTTTCCAAGAAGATCATCAACATAATCCTCGAGGATAGTGTGCATAATGTCATGAAAAATGTAAGTCATAGCCCGTTGATAGGTCGCACCAGCATTCTTAAGGCCAAACGGCATGACACGATAGTAGAAGGTCCCCCAAGGGGTAATGAAGGCGGTTTTATGTTGATTGGCCAGGGCTACTAAAATTTGATTGTATCCCGAGAAACCATCCAAGAGAGAAAGCATCTCATGGCCCGTAGTGAGATCAACAAGTTGATCAATGCTAGGTAGGGGGAAGTCGTCCTTTGGGCAAGTGAGGTTAAGGTCCCAGAAATCCATACATATCCGAAGTCCCCCCGTCGCTTTACTGATAGGTATGACATTAGAAATCCATTGAGGATAGTCAATAGGTAAGATGAAAGAAACAAAAAGGAGACATTGAAGCTCTTCCTTAACCAAGAGGGAAATGAATGGATGCATTTTTCTCAGTTTCTATTTAACTGGTTTGGAGTCTGGTTTCAGAGTGATGTTATGGACAGCAATGTCAGGATCGATTCCTGTCATGTCGGCGTAGGACCAAGCGAAGGCTTGATTGCATGCACAGAGGAAGGTAGTGAAGGTGGCTTGTTCTGATGTGTCGAGGGATTGTCTTATCTTTATAATGTGAGGATCGTCCTCCATGTGGATGTTGATTTCTATAGTCGACTCATTCAACATGGTTTTGGTTTTAGATGGTAAGGCGCGTTGAATGTAAGAGTCGTCCGCACCAAGGTAGGTGAGGATGGAGTCATCATCCTGGCACTCCACAAGATTAATCAAAGGCAAGTCTTCTTTGATCATGTCTGATTACAAGAGGGGGAGAGAAGATGGGTCTTCACCATCGCGTTGATAAGTGAGAGGACCTAGGAAGATAGCATTCACGAAAAAAAAAAGTTAGGAGGGATAGATTCCGGGTCTATCGACTCTGTGGGTGAAGATGGAAAAATGGATGATGATGGTTAAGAAGGGGTGACTTCGTCGTCTTCCTGGATACAATTAACACGAGGTTTCTTCGGTGTATGTGGTTTAGAAAATCCAAGACCACTACAATATTTGTGTTTGCATGTATTCATTAGGGCGGTATAACATATTGCAAGTTTTGAAGGGGGAAGTGTCAGCTGTGACGGTGTATGACTTCCCCTCATACTCGAATTTTATGAATCTATGTAAGGTGGAGGGAACGCATCCAAGGGTGCCCTAATAACATGTTGTATTAGAACTCTCCCTCAAGGACATATAAGAGTTCGGGCAAGGTATGTGGCCCTACACGAATGTTAAGGATCATGGTTCCTAGGGTAGAAGTAATAGCATCGTTGAATGAACACAACATGGTGGGGTTGGCACACATGCAGCTAGGAGGGATATTCATCTATTGGAAGGCTTTGGAAGAGACGATGTTTAGGCTAGCGCCCCCGTCGATCATAACATGATGTACCCGGATGTCTTGGACGTAAGCCGAGATGAAAAGAGTGGGGTCAGGATATTCTGCACCAAAGACAACAATTTCTTCTTCGGAAAAACTAACAGCAGTGGCTTGCTATATAGGGATAGAGGTGGTTGTGGAGGTAGGTTGTTTGGTGAGAGAAGCAATGTGGTTGGGTGTTAAGATGGAGGTGACGGGAAGGGTTTCGTTAGGTAGGACCTCTATCTCTTGGAGGATCTCAATTAGAGCTTGTCGATGAGATTCAAATGTTTGAATGAGATCATAGATGTTTGTTTAATCATTGTGCGATGGGAAACTCCATCAGAGACTGGATAGGTAGGTCCGAGAATAACCACTTTATGTTGTGGTGCGATCGGGATGGTAGAGGGAGAAAGAGAGGCCATAGGTGTGCTCTCTTTATCTTTTCCATTGTTTTTCTGACCTTGAGTAGCAATGCTAATCATGTTGATCTCGTGAATACGAGATGAGGAAGATGATAGGGATAAGTCATTGTTCTCAAGAGGCGGGGTTGCAATGATGATAGATTTTGGCGAAGTGGGGACAGGTGGTATAGGAGAAGGGATCGAAGCTAAGGGATTTTCCCTCCATAAGTTCTCTTTCTTAGATTTTCTATCTGAGATACGCAACTGGCCAAGGATGGATTTCAAAGCTTTATATCCTTCTACATTGTGTCCTGGTGTGCAGTGGTAGGCACAGATTTTAGATTCATCATAACCTATAGGACGAGGTTTAGATTTATCATAGGGTCTGAGTGGGGGTAGGGAAATGGTCGCATCCCCTACCAACATATCAAAGATCTTGGCGTAAGATCCTTTGAGCGGGTCAAATTCAGATGAAAATGAGGCTATTGATTGAGTGGGTGAGATTATTGATTGTTTTGGTAATGGTTGGGTACGAGTGGTTCCTACGGGTGGTGGTTTGGGCAAGGGATTTAAATGATTAGGTTTAACTAGGTGTGGCTTCTTCTGCACAGAATTCATGTTTAGCTAGTTAGATGATGAGGCCATAGATGATGTGGTGGCAAGAAACAACCATGGGGAAAGAGGAGTGACAACAAACAAGTCCTTTGATGATCGAGTTTGCTTAGGGTTGGTAGGTAGGCAAGATACATGGGGCGACGGTGTTGAGACGCCCGTGAATTCCTGTATGGGTGCAGAAGGTGTAGGTCATGTTAAAGAAGACGTGGGAGGCATGGTGTATTAAGGCAAGGTGGAGGGGTGAGGCCCCAATATAGAAGGTAGGTGTGACGGAGAGGGTTGAAACCATGCCTATTGTACCAGTGTGATCAGGGGTGAGGGTTTTTTGTTGTGGCAGAAGCATATATTGGACTCGAGGAGATTGGGTCTATCTCTTGGTGGATTGACGGCTTTATTTTTGGATAAATCTAACCGTTTAGGTGGGTGCGTCAGGCTGGGTATTGGTGAAGTCCCAAGCATAGGGGAAGGTTTAGTTAGGTTGATAAAGGTGGATGAGGTATTCGGTAGAGATGAGGGGGTGAAGGTGAGGACATAGGCATTTTAAGATTTTGTAAAAAATTCGGGCATATGGTAGAGGTGTCTGGATTAGTCATCTGCATTTGAGTAGAGCATTGTGTACTCAAACATTCCCATAAGACTCGTCTATCTTCTGAGGGATGACAATCTTCACGTGTGGACGGGAATTTTGGTATGGAAGAGAAGTGGGTTGTGATTCCAGTCCACTGTGGGTGTGATACAAGGGGCAAATGAGGTGCTATATCAATGGGTGTTAAGAGGTCAACCGGTCGCTGGAAAGATTTAGGCGATGAAGAACTAATAGGGAGGAGGGCATGTTCTAGAGGATCCGTCATGGTTGAGGAGTTTGGTAATGTAGGCTCGAGGGGTTTCTCCTCTAAGGACGACAGAAAAAGTGGCGATCCTTCTTCTTTTGTAGCAAGAGTGGTGGAAGGAGATGTTTGGGAAATAGATAGGTTGGATAACATCCGCTCACAATCTTGTAGGGATGTGGTGTAAGAAGGCTCTTCTGTGAGAAAAGAATTATGGGCGGTTGATTCCTTTATGGGTAAAGGAATATCGGGGCTATCCTCTTGTCCTGATGAAGGAGAAGGGGGCGAGGACCCCTACGTTTGTGAAGAGGCTCGATTTAGAATTTCCTCGATGGAAGCCCTTGGTTGGGAATTGAAAACTGCATGGATCTCATGCACACTCTTCTCCTCGACTGAGGTTTCTTGGTTTGTGTTACTGTTAGATGAATGGTTTGGAAATGGTTTGTTGAAGATTTTTAAATTTTGATTAGCAGGGGCATTAGGATTATCGAGGGTTATATCCCCTACATCAACCATTTCCTGCACTATGTTTTTCAACATCTTGCAGTTTTTGTGGCGGTGTCCCCTTCACGTGATGGAAGTTACATAAGTCATTTTCTTTATACCAAGAAAGTATAGCGCGGGTGGAATAAAACCCAGAGTGAGGTTTAACAAGAGGCAAGGTGATAGCTCCTACTTTAAGCAATTTTTCCAAGATCACATCATAAGTTTCTCCCAAGGGAGTGTACTTGATGGGCTCGGCTTTATACTTATAGGTGGATTTCAGCTGGGTATTAGACGGTGCTTGAGAGTTGACCGTCACCGCATGTACGGCTCTTTTTGATTTCGAAGCAGCCGATGTGTGAGAGTTGGTGCTGTTGGGTTTGTTGGTGGAGTCTTGGATTCAGAAATTTTAGTTTTTGTTGCACAACTTCAATTTCTCCTCCTCTAAGGCTCGAATCTCTAGTTTCCGAGCCATAGTAAAGGCCTCATCAAAGGTGTGAAAAGTTTGAACTTGGAGGGTTGGAGAAATGTGTTTAGCGCAGGCCTGCATAAAGAGTTCAATGAGCTTGGCCTGAGGTAAGGCATAAGTAAGTTAGTTGATGAGGCCCCACCATCATCCAAAAAAATCTGCGATAGACTCATCTTCAAATTGTTGGATGGCATAGAGGTCGGTAAGGGATACTTTCTTGGCAATATTGATGGAGAAGTGATCCAAGAAAGATTGGGATAACTAGTTTAAAGGAGAAGATTGAGTGTTGGGCTAAAGCACTATACCACTCCAAGGCAGGTCCTGATAAGGACATGGGGAAGGTACAGAGTAGTGAGGTATCGTCATGAGCAATCAGATAGCAGGCATGTCTAAACGATCACAAGTGTTGTTGAGGGTCCTCCTTACTACTAAAGTGAGTAAATTTCAATAATTCCCATTGAGGAGAATATGTATGAAGGGGGATAGAAGGATGAATAGGCTCCTGAAAAACTTTCTCGTATGTCAGGGTGTTATGGCTTCTTGAAATAGAAGCCTCAAGATTTTGCATCTTGTCCATCATTTGTTTGATTAAATCATTGGTTGGGTTAGATGATGGTGCTATCATCGTAAACAGAGGAGGATTGGCCCAAGAGCTTCTACTAGAAAATGGTGGGGTTGAATGTTGATAAGGTAACGATGATGAATGTATTGGGGCGGCCAAATAAGGGTTTCCTATATAAGATGTTGAGGCCACTGGATGAGTCTACGGAAAGGAAAAGGTGGGCGGAGCCTGAGAGGGAAAGCTCATGTGGATAGATGGTAGAGAGCGAGTTATGAAAGAGGCAATCTGCGGGAGAGATGAGGAAGGGGCAGTGGACGGTAGTGATATGTGGGGCCCCAGATTAACCAAAGGAAGGCCAATTGGTGCAGTATGAACCACTGAAGCCACTAAGATGGGAGATGGTGCTAAGGATGAAGACAGTGAGGCAGAGTTATTAGGTGGGGGAAGGGGCTAAATGAGCAGCTATACTAATAGTCATACCAAAGAGGAGCTGACCGTTGGGTGTACGGTCAAGGGTATGAGACAAATAATACTGTACAGTACTAGGATTAGCATCCAAAAATTTGGAAAAGTCCAGATCCCCTGCAGAGATCTTGGGAAAAGCACTGGTGTCCGTAGGATTCCCCATAGGATGTGAAGGGGGTGACTCAGGCAAAGACACGAAACAAGCATGTGAAACCATGGCTGTGGCTTGTTGCCGGGTGATAACAACCATGGATAAGAGGATACAACAGGGAATTAGTCAATCATGAATGGAAACAACAACAAAATGTTGGAATTGGTAGGTTGTTGGTTTGTCAGGAACTGTGAAACATAGTAACCGATATCGATCTGGTAATTGATATCAATTAGATGGTAGCCGGCGTCGGTCATTGTAACCAATGTCGGTAGAAGAGGACCGGGTGTCGGTCACTGTTAAGGCAAAGAGAGAATGTAAGAGGCTGATGGTTTGGGGATAACAAGGCTTAGTAAACCCACCAAACTGTCTGAAGTGATCACTGAGACAGGGTATAACAGAGAAATAGAATTGAAAGAAAAAAAAAAAGAAAGCAAGATACACAAGCAAATCAAGATACTAACCCTAGGATTAGTTTTAATCACTTTGGGCTTATGCCTTAGATGCAAGATGATGTCAATCCTAAACAAAATACTTAAGGGAGATGTCAAGTTTGTTTTGGCTTGTAAGGCTACCTCAGTCGGGTGGAGGAATACCGTGGGAAGGGGGGATGTTTGAGATGTTGTGTAGATTATGATGTGATTTGGTATGTTTTGTGCAGTGAGAGTAAGATTAATTTTTCGTCAATACCGTGGATATCACCCCCACGTATATGACCTGTTACTTAATCTACATTCACTAGAATTAAAAATAGCAAGCAAGAATGTGATGCACGTGTTTTAAACCCAAATCGAAAATGATATTTGATGAAGCAAAGAAAGAGAAGAGGTTAAGAAGATGACTTTCACTAATGCAAAGATGTGAAAGAAAGACAAGTTCTTTTACCAAAATGACAATATATTTTGTGAATATTTAGAAGAAAGAAACAGCAAGTGTGCTCCCTATATGAAAACAAGAAAGAAAGAAAGAAACCCGAGAAGGGTCCCACCGGGTGTGAGAAAATGTTTCACATATAATTTTTGTTCCAGAATAGAGTTATTTCTATCTTTTCATTCTCTTGAGAAACAGATAAGGGTTAGGGATAGGAGGAATACCTGTTGAGTGTGGGGAAGGTGTGCATGTACCGTAGAGAGATTAGAGCGATTGTGAAGAGCTCCTTTTTGTCTAGGAAGGACTACCTGTAAATAAGAATGCAAGACCACTAGATTTTTGTCAAACAATAAGTGAGGGAACTACCTTGGGCCCAGGAAATATTAGACTTCCTTTCGAAGGTGGTCAGTTCCCTTTTAATACAAATTAATGCAAATGATAATAAAGAAGTTATTGCAAAATCACGATTTAGGTACCTCGTTACTAAAAGTAATAGAGACTAAACTACTAATAATAAAATGTCATGTTGTTTGTTTGGTCACTGGTTATTGATAATTTCAGATCAAGTTACAGGGATAGACAAGGTTGGATATGAAATTGTTTGGAGGTAAATAGGTGAAAGGTTGGTTTTTTGGTATAAGTCACAGTGAGCGATGCCGGTCACTGGATAACCGACCACGGTTATAAAACCGATACCAGTAGGGGATGACCGATATCGGTAGGGGCAGTGATTTAGGGGCTTTTAAATGGAGGTTGGTTACAAGGTGGTTATGGGGTTTAGAATCTTGGTAGATTGCTGAGGGGATTTGTAGGGTGATAGAGAAGACTCAGAGAGTGAGAAGGCTGTCTTTGGGGCAATATAGAGATGGATGAATTAAGGTTTGGTGTAGGGTACTGCCGGGTGATAGATCCAGGAGTGAGCTTATAATCACTATGAATCAAAATTTCACAAAGTAGTGTCTAGAAGCATACAAGGTAATAAAAGAGACTACTTACTAGTTTCTGATGCAGATGCAAGTCCAATGAATGCAGTGGCGAAGGTAAGGATCAGTTGGGATGATCCAGCAATCGAAAGTGAGCTGACGAAGCTATCCTCCAAATCTCCTAATTTTTGGATGAGTGTGACAGTGATCTAGTTTCTCAGTTACAGTCTTGGGCTCAATCCTCCTCTTTGCAACCTCTTCTCTCTTTCTCACTTGTCTCTCTCTTGCAAATGAATTCCGATCTTTTCCAAATGAATTCGAATCCCTTGGTTTTGGTTGGGGTAGGTCATTTACAGGGAACTGATGGTGGTTACCTAACTGACGTCGGTTGAGTAGGGACTGATGTTGATTAGGTCAAAGTTGGCTATTTTTAGTAAAATAGCCAACTTTCCCTCCTTTTCTCCCGAGGAGTCAGTTGTGGGCTTGGTCAAGTCATTATAGGTTCATTTTGGTGCGGGTGAGGGGTGATGAGTCATGGGTGTGGGTCTGGACCAAGTTATAGGTCTTAATTAGGTTAGTTTAGGGTTAGGGATAGGTCATGGTGAGGTGACGAGGTGAGGTGGCAGAGTTGGAGATGTGGATTTATTAATTATAAGGTAATTAATAAATAATTAAGTGTATAAGGTTTAGGTGGTGAGGTAGGGTTAGGTTGCGAGACGAGATGCGGGGCACAGGGCGTCGTAAGACCCAAATTTGGTGTCTACGATAAAATGTGTTCATTAAACTAAATCTCCCTTAAATCCTAAGATTTCTTCATTGACATCACGTTAGATTCACTTATGTAGTAAGGGTAAAATTTAAACATTGAATGAACATTTTATAAGCATAATCTTAACATAAGAATGAGAGAATTAGGAACTTTGTATGTAATATTAAATATGGAAAATAATTATGTAAGTTATGGAAATTATCGTAAGGGATAAAGAGGCAACTTAAATGGTCGAACTGTAAGTTGAATGTGAAAAGAATTTAAGAATTTTTAGGTGAAAAAAAAGGGTTTTCCCATCCTTCGGTCCATTTCTTGTGGTTGGGTCATTACTAGCATTCGTTCATTGGGGAAAGCGGGGCATCAACATGTATATGTTTTTGTCATGTGTATATGTGAGTGGATGACTTATGTAAGTGTCTTATGTGTTGTTTAGTTTCTCTACTGGGAGCCCTTGTGATGTTTTGTAGTGAGTAATGTAAGTCAAAAGAAAATTATTCTAGTATTTTTACTGTTGTATTTATGTGTGTAAAATGTGGGCGTTACAGGTAGGAAAACCATCCTATTTAGTTCCTCTATCTCTTAAGAACATTCTAACCTTTTCTGTGCTTTTCTTCCGTGACCTAATTCATCCACCTCTCATGGATGAATTTCTTTAGATTCATAGAAATTGAGCATATTTTCTTATAAACCTAATTTTATAGTGTTTCACTATTATATATGCTCCAACAGATATATATTGGAAATCTTTTGGAGTACAATGATTTTATTCATTATAATACTTCTATCATATGTGAAAGTAATAGTAAAACGGAAATGTTTTGACTATTTAATACACAATGTTATAAAAAATATTTACTATGTTTTGGAAGTATGCAATATAATATGATGAGGCTTGTGTGATCTCTAATTTTTCTTGATCCTAATAATATACTTTCTTGACAAAAGAGATAAGAAAATAATGATTGCATTGATTAGATAAAAACCCCATAGATAGATATATACAAGAACAAAAAGTGGTTTGATGGAACCGTTGGAAAATTATGCATAATCGACTACCAGTCGCTTTACAAGTAAAACAATGTATTATAATATTTTATGCTAACATTCCCCCCTTAATACATTGTTTTTACAAATGTACCCCTGAAATAATTAAAATTTCACCTTTCCAAGAGACTTGGTGAGTATGTCTATCAGGAAGTAGTGGAGTTGTATATGGTGGTATTAGAATTGTTATCCAATGTAGTGACATCTGATCTCAATGTGTTTTTTTCTCTCATGGAAAATTGATTTTTTCACAAGCTTCAACACACCCTAATTATCAAGATGAATGATTGGAGTGATTTTTTCAGGAATGCACATATCTGCCAAAATGCGACATAACCAAATCACTTCGCACACAACTCCTTGTGCAGTGCAATACTCTACCTCATTGGATGAGAGAGAAACAAACATTTTCTTCTTACTTATCCATGACATAGGTCCAAACATGAGATGGAAAATATACCCTGAAGTTGATTTCCTTCCATCAATGGATCCAGCATAGTCTGAGTCTATATATCACTGTAAGAAGAAATGAGAGTTCTTCTAATACTCTAGACCATAGTCAATTGTACCTCAGACATATCTTAACACATACTTTGTTGTTAACCACTAAAATTTCTTAGGCTCTTACATGAATCTTGAAAGATAGCTCACAACAAACTAAATATCTAGTCTGGTATACATCAAGTAAATGAGACTTTGAACAAGTTGTTTGTAGAGAGTACCATCTACTTGAGGTGAATCCCAGAATCTCGAAACTTGCAAACCTTTTTCCATATGAGTGGACATAGGTTTACAATCTGACATGCCATAATTTTTTAGGAGTGTGTTTGTTTATTTCATCTAGGGGATAAAAATATGATTCTTCTTTTGACATATCTCCAAGCCAGGACAATAGTGAAGTAGCCCTTAATATTTCATGTTGAAGGATTTATTAAAATAATTCTTCACATATTCAATGAGATTATAAGAACTCCTTGTTATCACAATATCATTTACATACAAAACAAAAACTACAATCTCTATGCCTATCTTTTTGATATACAGATTTGAATCAGAGGAGCTACGAGTGAATCCATGCTACAATAGGTGATCATTTGTTTTTATGTAGCATTCCCTAGGTGCCTTTTAAAATCCATAAAGAGACATAATTAGATGGAATACCTTATGAGGATGCTACTCTTTGATAAATCATTCTGGATGGATCATGTATACCTCTTATTTGATATCACCATTCAAAAAATCACTTTTCACGTCCATCTGTTTAAGTTTCCATCTATTTAGTGCTGCCAGTGCATAGACAGCTCTGATGATTTTTATCTTCACAATGGGTGTAAATGTCTCACCATATTCAATTCCTTCCTGCTAAGCATAACCCTTTGCAAGTAGAAGTTCTTTGTAATTTGTGATAGACCTATCAGCCCTGTATTTTGTTTTGAAAATCCACTTGTAGCTAATGGAATTCTTAGTTGTAGGTAGATCAAAAACTTCCCATGTCCAATTCTATATGAAGGATTCATATTCTGGATCCATGGTCTTCTTCCACTCTAGCTGAATTAGTGCCTCAAGAATGAAATTAGGTTCAGTGCTATCAACTACTAAACTTATGAGTATGATATTTACCTCATTTCTCACCTATTTTCTTGTTCAAACTCCTGATGATGTATCTGTAAGAGAGTTAAGGTGGGAGTCTCTCATGGTGCTTTGGACCCACTTTAGATGCTAACGTTGTTGCTGATGTCAAGATTTATTTTCCAAATTCCCAAGATCAATGAACAATTCTCATTATAGCTCATATTTCTTCTCTATAGAATCCTCATGCTCATCATCTAAATGTGTGAATAATATATGAGAAGAGGTTCATATATAATCTTCCTTCTATGGAAATGAGTCAAAATATGACTCATCGTAAACAACATCTCTGCTCTCATATATCTTATTTTTCTCAGGATCCATAAGATGATATGCTTTTGAGGTATAATTGTACCCCAAAAATATGCACTAGTGTGTTTTTGCATCAAGATTCTTCCTCTTCTTATCTGAAATATGTATATATGCAACACATCCAAATAATCTCAAATGAGAAATAGAAGGTTTATGATTATTCCATATCTCTTCCGGTGTCTTGTCCTTTAATATCTTTGTAGGTGATCGGTTCAAAAGATATACAACAGTCTCAACTTCTTCCACCGAAAAGTTTTCTCTAACTTCATAGAGGAAACCAAACAATGAGCCATCTCCATGACAATCCTATTGTGACGTTCTGTAATTTAATTTTTTTAGGTGTATAGGTGACAGTTAGGTGATGTTTGATGCCATGTTCATTCAAGAACATCAAGAATTTCATCGACATGAAATACCCCCCTCGATCTTAGCAGATGAAAATATGTGCTTTCCTAGTCTGCTAAACAAATCTCCTATAGAAGTTTTTGAAATGTGTACAAAATTCAGTTTTCTTTCAGATAAAAAACACCCAAGTCTTACGGGAATAATAATTAGTAAACAACTGAAAGTACTAAAAGCCCCTAAATGAGGCAGGAAAGCTTCCGCATAGATCAGTATGCAATAACTCGAAAGGATTCTTGGCACGAAATGTACTTAAATCTAAATTATTGCAATGTTGTTTTCATGCCAGACATCCAGGATAAACAGGGAATGACTGAGAGAGAGGAAGAAGGCCTCGTACCATCTTCATTGAACTGAAATGATAGAGGGAGCCGAAAAAATGATGTCCATATCCATAATGCACGAGTGCAGTGGATTCCTTCTTGGAGACAGATAACACAACTACATAGGATGAAACTACATCTAATGTAAATAACCAATCCTTAAAAAATGATTTGGAAAGTATCGTACCTTCTTTAGATATCATACATGATTTCAATCCATTCTTAACTAGGAAATCCACCTTGAGCTTGTGATTCAATAGCTGAGAGACAATCATGAGATTTTTTGTACAGTCTCACACTCATTGGTAAATTTACAGGGGTTAGAAAAGATATAAATTCATTGAGACCCTGGGTAATCAAAAAATGGAAGCCATTGGAAGGTTTAGAGATAGTGGATATTGCTTTTGAATCCTTCCTATTCAGGTTCTGGATTGAAGAAGATCTTCTGAATGTGATCAATGGAGGTACTTGTGTAGTTCCCTCACAGTTCACGTACCCCAATTAGAAGTATAGTGGTAGACCTTGGCAACTTGGAGCAGTGAAAGACAATCACACAACCTAGACAAACTTTCAAATATCTCACTTCACTTGCATGAAAATACATAGACATTATTTTTTATCCCAAGGAATTCTAGAAGAGAATGGTCACCTTGAAGAACCTTCAGGCCTGTAAATTTTGTTGCATAGTAATACATGCACTTTATTTTGACTAGAGGCATTAACCACCGTAAAAATAAAGTGAATGTTGCAAGTTTTGTAATGAATAGGTTAATGTAATTTAGGGTAGAACGTTTAAGGAACTATGCTAAGCGAATATCTCTTCAATAGTCTTCTAAAATTAGTACGTTATGGATTAAAGCATCCATACACATAAAGATAATGTCTCCTCATTTTACTTTTACAAATGGGTTGATCTAGATCTATATTTGTTTGAATTGGGTTCATTTTCTTTGAGAGGAAATGCCTACCTGTCACTGGTCTGTTATTATAAGTAGAGAATAAGAAGAATGAGGTGAGGGGGTGCTTCAACCAAGTATAATGTCTAGTTGTATCGAATTTTATTCTTGTGCTCCTAAGCACCTATGTTGTGTGCACTATAACCTTTAGTGTGCCACTTGATTCCTGTTGCATATATTTTATTTCGAGTAGTTTGACCTAGTTTTGTTTTTCCTCATCCCGTCACTACAATGGATCTCAGTTTTCCACCATATTTTTTTCTATGGAGCTCTATTCTCTTTTCTGCCATTTTTTTGCTCCACTAGTTCTCTATCCTATTTGATTTGGGGGTCTTGTGCCTTAGCTTAGTCATATTTTTTTAATGGCTTGTATTTGGTTTGGGCTAAGCCAATTTTCCTCCATTTATTTACCTAAACTTTCTTGATGGTGTGTGACATGAGATCCTTTCTAGTTCTACATTCTTTTACTGAATTCGAGATGTGGTTTTTCAAATCTAATTTTCTACTTGTGACTCGAGTTTTTCTTGTGCTGAGTTTACTCGTTATTTTTTAATTTTCCAACTCGCTCACTTAGGAGCTCAACTCGAGTTTAATGTGTCTAATGCCTTGCATTGTGTGTCGTATATGCATTGATATTTTCCCCTTCATTTGAGCTCAAGGTTTCACTTGTCTATTCCCAACTTGGGGGTCTATTTTGGCTTGACTTATTTCATGTGGTTGTAAATTTTGCACTTGAACTATTTGATGAATTGCCGAAGAGTGAAGCATCCTTTAAGAATTCAGTGATTGTCGGATATGGTTTATTTTGGTTCATTGAGTATACTTTATTAACTATTAAACAATGAATCTAAAACATTACCCAACCAAGCCCATAAATTTTTTAATCAAATACCTAAAGGTTGTGTGGTCTCGTCGAATGTGGGGATCACGAGTTTTGCGTAAAAAGGTATCAAATTTCCCTTCTATCTGTATTAAATTTTGATTTCATAATTTCTTGCATTTGGAAATTAAATTTTAATTATTAGGAAATGTAACTTCAACCAATGATAAAACCTTCATTTCATATTGTCAAACATTAAAATAATTATGACCCCGAAAGTATGTGCATGGAGCACCACACAAAAATATACCGCAAACATGAAACTCCTTGCATATCCCCTGGTAACATGAGACACTATGGGGAACTTAACTAAGTAGTTTTAACTTAATTAATGCCCTTCAATGTCGAATTTATAAGCCCACTTAGCTTACTTGTCCCTTGTAGTGTTGTTCTCATTTTAGTAAAACGTGATCAGTTTCAGCCTACGGTTACCACTTAGTTCAAGCGAAAATGAAAACCCCTTCCACCTATCCCTAGACCACCAGCAAGAGAATCGTAATCCATCTACATTTCAATGAAAATTCCTTTGGAGACTAGATTTGTGAGTGGATTTTGGGGCCCACTGGTTGTTGAGTAACAAGAGTTGCTGTCACAATTATGATAGTTGGCCCCGAAGTTTTCCTTGTAACTTGAGCTCCGCTCTTTGTAATACACTTCCATCAAACATGATTAATTCTATGTATATGGGAGAGTACGCAAGAATCATAAAAGTTTGCGTTCAAACTTAAAATGAGTGTTTTTAAGGCCCAATTTGTGAGAACTTTAGATGTTTCGGCCACCTTGTACCAAAATTGTAACTTTAGCTAAACCCACCTTCTAAGGGTTCTGTTGACTCCTAATTAACCATGGAACCTTGTACATATCATCTCCACACTTTATAGAGTATGAATTGATCAAATTATTTTATGAATGGCTTTTAGGAAATTATGATGTTTCTCTCTCTTCCCTTTTTTCTTTCTAGAAGTAACTCTGATATTTTGACTGGTTCTAAAAATGTAAATGAGTTATAAATGTTCATTGGTTAGAGATCATATGAAAAAATGATAATGTATTTGATTATGATATGATGACTAGAAATGAAAATGAAATCCAAACTTTCTCTCTCTTCCCCTTTCTCTCTTTAGAGATAATTATGAAAATTTTGATTGGGTTTTGAAGATAATAATGGGTCAAAATGTTTATGAGTTAAAATGAAATGAAAATTGGATACAGGATGTTATGGTGATTTGAAAAGAAAATGAATCCTAGATTTTATTCCTCCTTCCCTTACTCTTTTGTCTCTCTCTCCCTATCTCTATCTCTCTCTATTATATGTTCTGATTGTTTGAAATGATGTATCCGTGGAATTTATGCTTGAGTGTAGGGGATTTCCATACTTAGTCCTAGGAATGATGCAATGTTGGTTGCATGTACTCGGAACAAGATGAATTTTTTGGATGTAATATGTTGTAATTAATTAGTTATTATTGTAAATTTGTATTCATCTTGCAATTCATGTATTACCATAGAATAATGATATGTATTTTTGTTCAAATAATTGTTCTTGGTATATTTTTAAAAGAGAATAATAACGTGGCTATATTTTATAGTGTCGAATTGGATGTGAAGTTGTACTCCATGTTGTACTTATGTTATAAAGATATTAAACTAATATTTTCCTATGTTAATTATTGACATATTTCCTCAACAACCACAACGTTAGGTATAATCTCCTCTCATAAAAAAAATAAAAAGAAAAGAAAAGAATGAGTTATAATGACTATTGTACTTCCTCCCCCCATTTGAGTCTTTTTCTAGGGTATAAAACATTGATCGTGATAATAAAATACTCTGATCTCTTTAATCATCTCCTTGATTCACACCTAATACGTCTTATTAAGGACCTTTTGTCCTGAATATTTTTAGAGGTGGTGATTTTACATTGTGAAAGCTATCATATTGGCACGAGTGAGGTGATCATTCAAAGGTGTTTCAGGTATGACCATATCTTACATAAGTTTAACCCTCTTGTGCGTGATTTCCCTTGGTACCCTAATGGGTGGCCAAAGTCTTGCAAGATAGTTGGTGGTTGTACATTCGATTGATCTCTTGTGAGATCTAAATTATGTGAGTGGAGACTATTTGTCCAATTACTTGCGTAATTAGCTAACAATTGGAAATAGGTCTTTAAAAGGCTTTTGTAATGCATAAGATTATTTGGCATATCTCTCTTGCAATATACACTTAGTACTTGTGTGTCTAAGATAATTGAAATGGGTTGTCTTTTGCGAGGTCATACGCCTTGTAGACTTAAATCCCTAAATGTTACTTGAGTGTTCTGGGAATAAATTTGTTCGAAAATTATTTTTATATAGGACCAAAGTAACCATGTAAATTTAGTTAGTAAAAAAGGTTAAATAAGATTGATCTATGGAATGTCTGCTACGAAAATGGTACACCTTTGAGGGATCTCAAAAACAAACTAAAATGTGAAATGTGATCATAAAATGAATGTATTAAAGTAGAGGACCACGACTAATACAACAACCTAATAAATCGAAAAACCAAATATAATGCATAATCAAATGCTTTGTTTGCATAAATATAAATCAAACAACGATGCTAATGAAATAATACAATGTAAGCTTGAGAATGGGATACCTGCAACTATAGCCAAGGTCATGTAGGATAAGGAAATTAGACTCTAGTTGGACTTATAAACGTTAACTCGTTGCTACTAAGAGTAAACCCTTAAGATGATGAAACAAAATTAGTTTGAAATTTTAAATCCATCACTTAGATTCAAGTAAAACTATCTATAAGGGGAACATAGGTGTAATGTACTCTTCAATGTGAAATATTATTGTGAAAATATGAATTCCTAATTGGAGCAACGGATTGTGAATCAAGGATGATACAACTTAATTAGTTAATATACATAGCTGGTTATAATAACTTAAAAATTAAAATAATGTATTGTTAGTATTAAACAATGCTACGAAATGAACTTGGGATAGGTTTTTTATTGATCTAGTAACCTTCCTTTTTCATCTTGTGAATTTTCCTACTTGTAACGAGAGCATTTTTACCAAACCAAGTAAACACGACTCTTTCGAAGAAATCCTTAAGTCGAATATTAGAAGGCGCATGTGTGTATATACGTTCCTAATCACAATCAAGCTATATAAATTTATTTCCATAAGAGAAATGAGAAAATTCTAAAGGAACCACTATAGGTGAAATGTTAAACAAAAACATGAAGCCTAGTTGGAGCCTTTTTTATTCTTCTAGCCATGTTGGGGCCTTGAGAAAAGGGCTTTGTCCTAGGCCTCATCTTGGACTGAATTGATGGCCTCTTATTGTTGCAATAAGTTCACAAGTTCTTCAAACATCAATATCATGTTGGATACACTCAATGTCGTAGAGAACACTCGAAACTGAGATGGGAGTACCCTCAAGGTGATCGGAACCATAATTGTGTCTTCTACCTTCTCACTGAGAGCTAATAACTACGTTTACAGCTCAGACACTCAACGTAAGAACTTCTCAAATTTATCATCAAACCCCATAGATAGGGTGTCCAATTTTGACTGAAGATGGAGTATCTTAGTCTTATTCTTTGCCTCAAAGATGGTTGCCAGTTTATCCCATGCTTCCTTCGGTTTCTCTGCATCCCGAACATGTGGTTGCACATCATCGGTGATACTCAACATTATCATCATTAGCGCTTTAGCACTTGTGATATCATATTTCATGAGCTCATCAGGGTCTGTTGGAACTTGTACGGACCCTGTGACAATGCCCCATAATCCCTCAAACTGAAGGATTGTACGCATTTTTGTTTGAGTCCACATAATTTTGCCATTTGGTAGTTCTCGTGCCAACATTGTAATAAACTAAAATAACATTTTTTATTTATTGATTGATTTAAAGAGACATTACAACTTTACTCACAGATGAGAAGGACCCGCTCGAAGATTCTCTCGATACTCGCATGTTGAGAGACAACAATGCTTTGTGGGGCATTATTCTTCGTCTTCACAATCAGTGTCGTAACCGGCTTCGAGCTCTTCACGCCCTCGTTTTGCCTAGAAGCTAACGTCGAATAGAAAATATTCTAGAATTCCTTTCCGAACTAGCTCGTCAAAGACTAAATTTCCGGTGTTTTGAAGCTTGTTGAGCAAAGAAAAGTATAACCCAGAGCTCTCTTGAGCATCGTGAAGGTGTTCTTGTGCTTGCAATTCATCGAATTAGCTCCCGGTAGTCTCGATATTCTCATACACATTCGACATTCAACATTGGTGTGAGATAATCACCATTGCCTCGGTGGAGGCGTCTTTTTTAGACAATAATGGAACTCCTCTTTTTTATCGATACACCATGATTATCTCCTTCACTCGAATGTATTTTAATAATGTTGATTGCTCAAATGTATCTGACAGAGGATTTTGAATTCCAAGACAACACTTACACATCCTAGCACTAGAATGAGGGAAATTTTCTTTGGCATATGTCTTTCAGGATACACGCAGCTAACTCTCCTCTGCGTAGGTCACTCTTCTCTCTCCCTCTTCCACGCAACAGGTAGATGGTTACTTGATACATAACCTTTCTTTACAACGACACAACAAACTAGATAAAACAACAGACAACGTCTAGTAAAAAAATAGAAGTATGCAACGTTCAGCATACCAGAAACTCCACTTGCAAAATTTTTGTTTGATAGAGGTGAGTTTGAGCCCCAATTTCCATGCTAAAGAAAATATGAAAGGACCAATTGCCACATCAAGGCTTGGCTTTTCAAATATTTGCACCATAAAAACACAGAGAAGATCTCCACGCACAACAAATGACCTCCACGCAGGTTATAAATCTCCACGCAGGTTGAATGGAGTACTCCACGTGGGATCTTTGCAAGTCGTTGGAGTTGCTGAAGATTATAGAATCTCAACACTTATACTATATTGAATATTTTATGAACAATGAAGAAAACAAAACAAACAAAACACACATAAATTAACAGTAAATCTGCTCACAAAGTGAGCGAACAACAAGGCTAATGAAGTTCTGTTTTATTCAATTTAGAACTGTCTTCTTTTTCCTTCTGTTGTGCGTTGAATCTCAAAGAAAGGAAATGATTTAAAGAACAAACTACTGCAGTTTATTGGGCAGTCAAGAGGAGCAGAAAACTGAACTATCATCACATGACTGCAGTTACAAACACATTAACTGAAATTACAAACAAAAGATGACTGCACATCATCACATGACTGCAGTTACAAACAAACTAGATGACTGACTAATGATGACAGCAGTCAAACTGGAGTAGACAGTGGAACTGAAGAGTTGATCGTGCATCTTTCAATCTCCCCCTGCATGAACAACGGGGATGAGTCCCAGCTGATTCCTCAAAGCAAC
Source organism: Taxus chinensis (assembly GCA_019776745.2). Lineage (NCBI taxonomy): Eukaryota > Viridiplantae > Streptophyta > Pinopsida > Cupressales > Taxaceae > Taxus > Taxus chinensis. The sequence continues at coordinate 887,812,132 of CM034149.1, forward strand.
AAAATTGGCTGTAGGTAGAGCTTTGGTAAAAATATCAGCAACTTGCTCCGTTGTAGGGCAAAACTGTAATTCCACCTGTCCCATCTTGAACTAAGTCTCTGGATGAAGTGATGTCGAATCTCAATGTGCTTCGATCTAGCATGAAACACATGATTTTTTGTCATTGCAATGGTACTACTGTTATCACAGTAAATAGTGGTTGGATGTTCCTGAACCAATTGCAAATCTTCCAAAATCCATCTAATCCATATGGCTTGACAACTAGCTGTTGCTGTTGCAATATACTCTGCTTCTGCGGAAGAGAGAGCAATGGTTGCTGTGCTTTTTACTACTCCATGAGACAACTCCAGAACCAAGTGAGAAAATATAACCAGATGTGGATTTTCTATCATCCACTGAACCAACCCAATCAGAATCTGTGTAACCACATAGCTCAAACTTATGTGTGGGAGAATAATGAATGCCAAAATTGTGTGTACCACTCACATACCTTAAAATTCTTTTTGCAGCATGCCAATGAGACTCATGTGGATCCTGCATGAACTGAGAGATGAGGCTCACAGCATACATAATATCAGGTCTCATGGTAGTGAGGTACATGAGGCTCCCAACCAAACTTCTGTATAAAGTGGCATCTACTTTGGAACTTGCATCTTCCTTGGTTAATTTTTCACCAAGGGCAACAGGAGTGGCAACTGCAGTGCATGACATCATTCTAAACCACTTCAATAGATCATCCACATACTTGGTTTGAGAAATGGATATACCTTCAGATTGTTGTTGCACCTCCACTCTAAGAAAATAATGCATGAGTCCCAGATCTGACATCTCAAATTCTTGTTTCATTTCTGCTTGAAATTTCTCCATGAGAGATGGGTTGTTACCTGTATAAATGAGATCATCAACATAAAGGCAAACAATTAGAATATCATTACCAAGATGTTGGATATAGAGGGTTGGCTCTGAGGAACTTCGAATGAATCCTTTCTTCAAGAAATAACTGTCAATCCTTGCATACCAAGCACGAGGTGTTTGCTTCAACCCATAAAGAGCCCTTTTTAGCATGTAAACCAAATGTTCTTTTCCTGGAATTTCATAACCAATAGGTTGTTCCACATAGACTTCCTCATCAATAAAACCATTTAGGAAGGCTGATTTTACATCCATCTGATAGATTGGCCACTTGTGTTGTGCAACAATAGCCAATATAATCTTGACTGTATCAAATCTTGCAACTGGAGTGAAAGTCTCTGAATAATCTACTCCAGGCATTTGTGCAAAATCCCTTGGCAACTAATCTTGCCTTGTGTCTATTCATAGAACCATCAGCATGATATTTCACCTTATAAATCCATTTGACACCAATCACTTGCTTATCTTTAGGAAGTTGCACTAATTCCCATGTATTGTTTTTATCAATTGCATGCATCTCTTCATTCATAGCATCAATCCATACTTGTTCTTTCACAGCTTCTTCATACACTGAAGGTTCAACTTGAATGGTACTAAATAAAGCAAAATTGGAAACTAGATTCAAATTAGAACTCCTTTGATAAATTTCATTTAAACTTCATACCTTTTGTGAAGAACTTGGACTTGATTGTGGACTAGAACTATCACCTGAAGAGGAACTTGGTGAACTGAACTAGGGCTTGAACTTCCACTTGAGCTTGTGGGGAGAGGAGGAACTTGTTGAACATCTTCTATACCCATGATGAGTGGTGTAGTTTGTTGAACTCCTTTTTTCCATTGCCATACTCCCCCTTCATCAAAAACCACATCTCGACTAATAATCCATTTCTGTGTGTCAGGATTATAGAACTTGTATCCTTTTGTGAAATCTGAATAGCCCACAAAGATACAAAGTTGGGATTTTGCATCCAACTTCTTCCGCTTCTTTTCTGGAACATGAACATATGCAGGGCAACCAAATACACGAAAGTGAGCTACTGAGGGCTTGTGTCCACTCCAGGCTTCCTTGGGAGTGATATTCTGAAGCAATTTTTGTTGGGCTTCGATTCAAAATATAAGTTGTGGTTGCTACTGCAACTCCCCAATAGCAATTAGGAAGGTTTTTGAACTGCAACATACTTCGTGCCATCTCCATAATGGTATGGTTCTTTCTTTCTGCAATGCCATTTTGTTGTGGGGTATAAGTTGCCGTAAGTTGTCTCTTAATTCCATGAGTATTACAAAAATCAGCAAACTCATTGGAAGTGAATTCTCCCCCTCTATCTGTTCTGAGTATTTTGAGAGAATACCCACTTTGATTTTCTGCCATAGCCTTAAAATGCTTGAAGCATTCAAATGCCTTAGATTTCTACTTAAGAAAATAAACCCATGTGTGGCGTGAGAAATCATCAATAAATGTCAGAAAGTAAATATTCTTACCCAAAGATTCCTCTTGCATGTCACCACAAATGTCACTATGCACAAGCTCTAGAGGAGATTTTTCCCTCCATGATTTGTTCACCGGAAAACTGTCTCGATGTTGCTTGCCAAGTGCACACCCTGAACAAACTTCTTCTTTTGCCTGAATTGCAGGAAGTCCTCTCACCATGCCTTTCTTATGAAGCAAACTTAATCCTTGAAAATGCAAATGACCATACCATTGGTGCCATAACCATGAATCATCTGTGGTTTCCTTGAGGGCATGCATCTTACTGGACTCCAAAGTGAGAGGAAATAATCGATTCTCTGTCATACAAGCCTTTACTACAAGATAATGATTAGCTGATTTATCAAATATTTTGCAGCAGTTATCTTCAAACACAACCTTGTAATTTTTTGCTATAAGCTGCCCAATACTTAAAAGATTATGTTGTAATTTGGGCACATGCAAAGTGTCATGAATAAATGTAGTTTCTCCTTGCTTAGTTTTCACTACAAGGGTACCTTTTCCCATTACATCAACCTCTTTATCATCACCAAATTTTACTTGACTCCTTACAGATTCATCTAATTTGACAAAGAGATCAGATTTACCTGTCATATGATTTGAGCAACCGCTATCCAAGAACCAAACATCCTTTTGAGGTTCTTTTTCCAAATTGCAAGCGAAGAATGTAGAGTGTTTTGCTTCTTCAAAAGACTCTTCAGTATAGTTGGCTCTTGACTTATTTAAATCAGATTTTTTCTTTCTACATTCAGATTCATAGTGTCCATACCTTTCACAATACTGGCACTGGATGCTTCTCCGATCCATTGAACTTCTTCCTCTGCCTCTTTTGTTTCCTCTTCCTCTTCCTCTGTGACATCCTCTAGATGTAGAAGACTCCCCTTCAGATTTGTTTGATTGAGAAGGGGTTGTAGATTTTTCTTCAATTCTTATAGTAGACTGGAAGGCTTGAATGAGGTTCACTGTAGAACGTTGCATACGCTCCTCATGAGATTGCAAAGAACCTATCAACTCTACAACTTTGAATGTGGCTAGATCTTTACTTTCTTCAATGGCTATGACCACTGGATCAAACTTTGGAGGAAGAGATCTCAAAATATTTTCTACAATTTTTTGCTCTATGACACTTTCCCCTTGAGTTTTAAGATGGTTCACAATACTTTGAGCCCTAGTAATAAACTCTTGAATAGACTCAGCTCGTCCTTCATACTTAAACTTTCAAAATCTCTTCAAAGGGTTTGAAGTCTTACCAACCTTATTTTGTCAGATCCTTGGTATGTAATTTGTAGGGCCTCCCATGCATCCTTTGACTTTGTCATACCAGCTATACAGGGAAAAATTGATATATCCAATGCAGATTAGATAGCAAAAAGAGCTCGATTGTCCTTCTTTTTTTCTTCTTTCAATTGCGTTCGTTGATTTGTCTGTTAAAGCATTTAAAAGCATTCTGATCTACAGGTTCTGTGTATCCTCCTTCTACTAAATCCCAGATATCTTGGGATAATAGTAGGGTCTTCATCTTTATACTCCAGTAATCGTAGTTGTCTCCGGTAAATAGCGGAAGCTGGAATGAGAAATTGCCACCATTTGACATTCTGGTAATTCTTGGAGAGAACCGTTAACCTGCAACTTTTGCAAAAAAGAATAGTCCTGCAACCAGCTCTGATACCAATTGAAGATTATAGAATCTCAGCACTTATACTATACTGAATATTTTATTGAACAATGAAAAAACAAAACAAAACAAAACACACAGAATTTTAACAGTAAATCTACTCACAAAGTGAGCAGAACAGCAAGGCTAATAAAGTTCTGTTTTATTCAACTTAGAACTGTCTTCTTTTCCTTCTGCTGTGCGTTGAATCTCAGAGAATGGAAATGATTTAAAGAACAAACTACTGCAGTTTATTGGGCAGTCAAGAGGAGCAGAAAACTGAACTATCATCAAGAAGATCATTACAAACCTAGATCCTAACATGACTGCAGTTACAAACACATTAACTGAAATTACAAACAAAAGATGACAGCACCAAACTAATGATGACAGCAGTCGAACTGGAGTAGACAGTGGAACTGAAGATTTGATCGTGCATCTTTCAGTTGCCAGATCAAAATACACTCCACGCATCAGGTGAAAACTTAGAACTGATCACTCACTGCTTCACGCAGGTTCAAACATTGCTCTTTCTTCACGCAACCTCCTTAGTCGACCACACGCCTATGCAGGATTTAAAAAAGAACTCCACGTTTGAAGGATTCCTCTAATGCACAGGTCAGTGATCAAGTTAGCTCTGATACTAGATTGTGAGGAGCTGGTTGAGGAGAATAAATAGAGATTGAATATCTCTTACTCAGTCTTATTTAATCGGAAGCATGTATAATATTTCTAAAATTCAACCAAGAGAACAATCAACATTTAATGTGCATTTCAGAATGTAGGTTTCAGAATAATATAACAATTTGGGCATTGCACAAGACATGCGTTAACTTCTAGTGGTTGGGATTACTTTTTCCAACATACAAATGGACTATTAGATGGTTTCTTTCAACTAATTAGAATAATAAAATATCTATAATTTTAATTGAGTTGTTTTGGAATCATTTTTCATTATTTTTAATTTTATTTGACGAGGAATAAACATCTCTATTCTTTTGATACAGTTTACACATATTATTATTGCGTGCGTGAATTTCATATACTTTATATTAATGTCTATAAAATATTATGTTAGTAGAAGTGTTAATTACATTGTTATATCACCCAGTTAGAATAAACATTGTATTAGATTTGAATGTTATCACGGACCAAACCTACCAAACAAGTATATATAATCAACTAATTAAATAAATGAAAATTATACAATCGTATAAACAACAATTGCAAAATACATTAAGAACTTCGATAACCAATCAAGTACTATGTTAATATGATGTCCAATTCCATTAGGATATCAATTCATCAAATAACAATCATGATATAATAAATTTGTATGTTTCAAAAGACGAAGCTTACCATTTAATATATAATCAATATAATAAAATGAAATTTAATTATCATTAAAGTTATGACAAATATATGTCTCTTGTTTATTCAACATTGTAATTTGTTTTTCTCATTTAATTCATTTCTTTAAAGATTAGTTAACTGAGAGTGTTACAGACTTGATTTGATTTGGAAGAGGTCAAAAGTGTTTTGATTCAATATTCAATGCAATCGCAGTTGTATTTAATACATATACAGCTTCGTAGCCTTGAATGAATAAAAGAATAGATGTAAAATTAGAAAACGATAAAGAAATTGGTGTGTTGGGGCCGGGGTTGCATTGGATTTGATGTCTAGCGAGGGCATTCAGCGGGAAGGCCCCGTGGAAACCTTTTGGTGTCAGAACAGTAGTCATAAACCATGTAATTCTTGCGCACCCATTCAAGCTTCTGTTGGTCACTCGAATCCAATTCTTGTTCAGCGTACCATGAACTTGCAGAGCAATCAGAGGAAGCAGTGCACGCCTGTGCGTTAAAATTTTGGTAGGAGGCAACGAAGGGGGCGTTGCTCCAATCTATCTTCACTGCACCTCCTCTGGTTGCCCAATTGTCCGCGTTCCACAGGCTCGAATATATTCTCATAGCTTGATTTTTAGGGTATGCCACGCCCAAACTCTCTCTGTTGTTAAACACTCTCACCGGAGTTCCATCCACAGAAAATCTGCAGTGCCAGTGGCCATGACATTTATAAGGTAATTGCAACGCCCAAGCTGGTAGAAAATAATTAACAGTGTGGAATTATATTAACGGTAAGTAGTTATAGTAGAGTACTTACACAATCTGTTGGGGATTCCAGAGCACAGAGTAAGTGTGGAAGTCTGCAGTTGGGTCAAACCAGAGGTAGAATTGCATTTCGCGATTGCCCAAGCCTTGAGAGAAGACGTTAGTGTGCATAATGTAGGGATCTCCAGACAGGTTTCCCAGGAACTCAAAATCTATTTCGTCGTGCTTATCCCCTTGTGACGACAGCTGCATCAATATGTTTATCAGGGAATTTGCAAAACCATTTAGAGCAATACGAGGTCAAATTAATTATGACTAAATAACTTACATAGTAAGCAGTTACAGTCCCTGACGAGTTGCCGGGCACCAACTTGATTTGCATATCGATTTTGCCAAACAGATATTCATTCTTGGATTGGAATCATGAACCTGATTGTAATTGTTGTTAACAATGTAGAGAGGCAATGGGAAATACAAGGAAGAGCGAAGATATATATACACATATCCATGGATTCCCAAGGTATATATATATATATATATATATACATATACTGGGATTCCGGATGTCCGAGCAAACAGAGCAACCAGGAAATTCACACAAGTCCCACGCGTTACGCACTTCACAGCTTTTTAGTTGTGCTTGTGGTGGTTGTTGTGGCGGCCAATCATGACGCCGTGAAAGTCTATACAAGCAAAAGGATTCATACAAGTTTCCGCGTGACAGAGGTGCCATAGCTGTCTACTGTCTCTCTCTATGTCCCAGCGTATAGAATTAGAATTGCACCAGCCCCACGCTGACGCACCCTGCAATGACCGACACTAAGGGACCCATATTGTCCATAATAGAGTAATGGTTTGATATTATCGAACAATCAAACAGGTGCCATAGCTGTCTCCTCTCTCTCTCTCTCCAATGATGTGACGTAAGCGTAAGTCTATATAATTAAAATTGCACCACTGGCCCCCATGCTCACGCACCTAATTATTGCTAGTTTAGCCTAAGTCTCTTGTACGTTGGTAAGTCAAAGATAAATTTAATGATTCCCAAAACCAATGCTAAATTATGCTGCAACAGAGTGGTGGGCCCCAAAATTAGCCAATAGCAGGTTGTGGGTTCCATTTTGGCTGGGACCACGCAAACCTACGTGATAGATAGGCCTAGCCATTATCAATTATGGAGAATGCTGATGTTAAATGGCCCGACACTACTTATTCGTAAGTAATGGACTCATATTATTCATAAAATCTAACAATCAAACCTTGCGCGCTTTGTTTTTTTTAAATGACATCAAACGTTTCTTTGGACGAAATTTGATTTGTTAGATAAAATGAAGACATCAATGCAAAGTTGGGATTAATATAAGGTGAAAATTATATGTCTGTATGTAGTGCACCTTTTCCATTGCTCGCATGTTAACACCAAAATAATTTCTTATAGTTATCTTCCATTCTATCCTTTCTATCTCACTCGTATTTTTTCACATGACTTTAATTTGTGTTTAAAGGGGACAAGCTAAAAATTTAGACGAGCACGCAAGACGGGCGCGGAAGAGACTCATTCTCTCCCAGGTGTGAAAGACAGGCGGGGTAGAGACTCATTCTCTCTCGAGCACGAAAGACAGGCACGAGAGAGACTCATTTTCTCATGGGCGCGTAAGACAGGTGTGCAAGAGGCTCTTAGCGCACAATATGCCTGCGCAAGAAGCGCTAGGCACGTAAGACACGTCCACCTGAAGCTTTGCCTCTTCTGCCAACTTCAGAATGCCATGACGTTTTCTAGGGAACTTGGATTTTTGAAAACAAGGACTTTTCGGAAAGATCGTCGATGTCCTGATTTGCACAGAATACCTTAAAAAATTAATTTGGATAAATTTTTTAGGGTCAATTTTGATAAAAACGATTTGTAGGACTTATAAAATGAAAATTGGTAACATTTGACTTATAAAATTTTGTTCAATTCGACCTCCTTCCTTTCTCAACATGCCAAAAAAACATGGAGGGTTGTTCTTAGAGGATTTTAGGATGGATAGCAAGGGTTAATTTGTTGGTTGAAGATCAATTCAAAATTTCTCAATTTGACAGCAAAAAAAAATGACTGCAGTTTTGTCTTTGCTCATAGTTTGGGGTCGTTTTTAACCATTTACTAAGTGGTTTCAGTTTAATGTTGGGGTCCTTTTATTTTTCATTGTTGTAAGGTTCATTCTATCATTGTTGTAGCATTTTGAATAAAATAATTACCATTTGTATGTAGAAATTTTCTAACAGATTTTCCGTAACTTCAAATTCGAATTAATCCAATTGCATTTACCAAACTTAAAAATATGAATTCATTTCTAATCCAACACTACAATGTTATTATTTACTTCAAACAAAAGCTAGAAACAATAATTTAATTTACTTCTCTTTCAACAATGGGTTTTTCAAACACAGAGAATGCAATAATTCTGATCACACCTTCCAAACTAGGATTTCAAATACATTTCAAAGTATATTTAAAAACAACAGTAACCTCTTTTGTAAAAGTAGAACAACATCTATTCAGTTGGAATGATTTCATTTTTACAACTTACAAAGATATGATCTTTCTTTCCTTTCATTCAAAAACAAATAACTTTGTGCATCACTTTCACATTTTGAATATAACCATTTCATAGTCTAAAATAGAGAAACATCATTCCATCAAAAAATATATATACATTGTTCATCCACTTCAAAGTGGGAAAACGTTTACAATAAATAATACTCTCATACAGGGACTGTCAAAAAATTTTCTTTTTTTCCTTTACTCTAGAACAACAACATGAAGATCCATCCATTCCCAATTTCAATTTGATCACAACAAAGGAAAGGGAAAGGCAACACTCTCCACCCAACAAAGACATCCAATGAAAGAATAAGTCATCCTTCTTCATTGGTCCCCGAGCCCCAACCACAATGCAATAGAAGATGTGTTTCAACTCATGGAAACAACAGGCTTCCACATCAAACAGGCAATCTTTCAACACGCACTTCACATTAAAAGCACAGTCCAAAACAGAATGTAGTTTGTACAACCACAATGAAAGACATAACAACCAAAACACAGGCTTTCATCATGTAAGCCAAAGGAGCAAGAAACTATGGGGGATGCTACTTATGCCTCCCAAAGGGGAAATGGGTATCACCACCTAAGAACAAACCGCAAAAATACATATCATTTCAAATCCTTGACATACCCTTATGCCTCCCCCAGGTACCCCTTATTCCTCACATTTCCTTATGCCTCCCCAACCTCTTATGGCACCCCATAACGAGTACAAGAAATGCAAGCTATTTCTCTTTACAAGGTGGAAACCAAATCCCAACTCCCTCCACACTTATACCTCCCCAAAACACTGTATACCTCCCTCAAGATTACCCCATAGTCTTCACCTACACCATCCCTAAGCCATCTACCCAACATCCCACAAACAATAACAAACATACAAGCATTTACATATTCATAAAAGAGGAAAGAAGAGCATTTCCTAGAGCCAAGCTCTTACCTCTCCATGATGGATTTTTGTTCCAAGTTCAAAACAACAAGCTCCTTCCAATGCAAGCAATCAAAATATCAACTTAACACAAGTGTTCAACAATCTTCCCCACTTCTCCTAAAACAAGAGCTCTCCCAAAAACCAAAAGGGAAGTCTCCCAAAATGAAGTGATAAAAGTGAAGCAACCCAAAACAAGCTAAGGAATCCCAATAAATAGAAGAGGGAAGAGAAGAGGATGAGGTGGATCCATGTAGGATGCCACATCACACATTATCAACCCCAACACAAAATTCAACTTCATTCTCTAATGCATAATCAATAGGTGGGTGAATAATATGAAATTTTTACTTACACGCTCCAATCAAGCCCACACCCCATAAGCACTGAAATTAAAAACATGTAAGAAAGTGCAATCAAAACATGCAACTTAACTTACAAAAATGGATTAAAAAGGGTATAAAATTAACTCTCCAACCATAGGTAAGGTTGGTAAATAAATTTAATATGTGTATGGGACAAGTTTAACTTGTACCACAAGCCTCTAAAATCATCCCCAAGGACAAATTCGAGTTTCCAAGAAGGTGGAGTGTTTTATACTCCAAAACAACTTACATGTCCTCTTACACATTGCTTACACATTACTTACAACATTTTAATTCAAGGCCAACAACTCTATTAGTTACTTCCTTATGACATATTTTAATTAATTAACTTTTAACAATATGATTATTCACATTAATTAACACACCATTTAATAAATAATGAAAGGGTCAATGCACCACAAAATAAACACATGCCAACATTAACAAAGGGACCAACTAAAATAAAATACAAAAAATACCTTGGTCACATTTAAAGGTGATCCCGCCCATGAGAATCCCTAACACAATCAAACACACACAAACAAATACAGTTGTCATGGTGACCTTGTTGAATTCATCTAGAATTCCAAAGTGGTTGGTCTTCAATCCCCTGATGTTTTTTGCGATATTTTAAACATGACAAAATAAAAATACCTCCTTTGGCCTCATGGCCATATCAGAAAATCGAAATGAATATAAATATAATTTCAAGATCATCAATATATATGTGAATCACAATAATCATCAAGAAAATCAGTAGTATCACTTACAATTTCATCCACAACTATATCATCATCAATTTTAATTCAATTCTCATTTTCTAGGTCTACTACAAAATATCCAAATATCACAAGTCTGAACAACATCTATAATATAACCATGTCAAACAGTATATCAACATCAATATCTAAAATGTCTCTAATAATCATCATGCATCATATAAGAATCAAAGTAACCAATAATCCATGATCGAACATCTAACAACATAGCAAATCAAAACTATAATAATGTCCATGATATTGTCAATAGTGTCGTGATCAGTATAAAAAGGTGTCAAAGGGAAGTGGGCACTACATCCCCCTCCCCTTAGACTCGACTTCCTCCTAGAAGTCTTCTAGAACAGATACCGTGGGAAACTGAACTCGTAACAATGTAGCATCCTCCCAAGTAGATGCAGTCTCATCATATATGTCCCATTGCACTCACACTTGATTAATCTCCCTACCTCGAAGGCCCATGGTCTTGTGATCTATAATGCGAACGGGCTCCACCATCACCTACCCCTGATCCTACACTTACAATGAGGTCCAATCTAGCACATGAGAAGGATCTGTAACATATCTCCTAAGGACTGAAACATGAAACACATCATGTACTTCAGACAAGCTAGGTGGTAATGCTAGTCCGTGATAGACTTCAAAAGTGAGAGATCTTCTCACCTAGGAATAGGGCAATGCTACGTGAGAACATCCTGCCTCAAGCCTCCATGAGGAACATAAGCTAGTTGGCAATGCTATCTTCCTCGTGAGGGGTCTCTAGGACTTGACATTCTCACTGCTATGTGAGAAGCTTAAGTGATCTGTCCTTAGAAGTGTTTGAATTTTTTTCTCTGACCAAGATTCTCCTTCCCCTTAAAGTCTTCTCTATCAAACCAAGGCATGCGAGTGTTAACTACATACATCCAAGCTCAAGATATGCTCCTGAGTGTCATCTGAGTTGAAAGATCAAAATTGAATACACAACTTCCACAAGCTCAAGATCATGATCAGATAATTGAGCTCATAATCCTTGAGTTTGCGAGACTCAAAGGCCACTACGCTCTGCCCTCCTGCATCAACACACCTCCAAGTCCTACAAAAGAAGCATCTGTGCATACAAAAAAATCACCCTGTGGATCTAGCCCCACAAGAATGAGTGTTTTCGTGAGGCACTCCTTCAATGTCTTGAAGGCCTACTCACATCTATCTCATCCAAACAAACTTCTTCCCTTTCCACTGAAGAGAAGTGATGGGGTGGGTAATCCTGGAGAAATCCTGAACAAATCTCCTGTAATAACCTGCTAACCCCATGCAGTTGTGCACCTATGTCATAGTAGTGGGTGCTAGCCAACCCATAATAGCTCGAATCTTAGAAGGATCAACTGTGATACCTTCCCTAGAAATGATGTGACCCAAATATTGTACCTCTTTCCGAAAGAATGCACACTTCTCCAAGTTCCCATAAAGCTACTGCTCATGAATACACTGAACAACATGGTGAAGGTGCCCTTCATTCTCCTCATGCATATGTGAGTAAATCAAAATGTCATCACAGGAAGATGAGCATGAAGTGATCTAAGAAATTCATAAACACCCCATTTATCAAACTCATAAATACTATGGGGGCATTCATCAAACCAAAAGGCACCACTGTGAACTCATAGTGCCCATATCTCGTACGAAAGGAGGTCTTATGAATATCCACCTCCGTAATCCTCAACTGATGGTAGCCTGAATTAAGATCAATCTTATAGAAAACTAGTGTCTCCCTTCATCTGATCAAATAAATCATCTATGCGTGGAAGGGGATAATGTTTCTTGATCGTTACCTTGTTCAGCTGGTGGTAATCAATACACAACCACAACGATCCATCCTTCTTCTTCACAAAAATCACCGGTGCACCCCAAGGGGATACACTAAGATGGATTATGCCTTTCTCCAGAAGGCCCTCAAGCTGCAACTTGAGCTCACAGAGCTCTGGTGTGGTCATCTGATAAGGTGATCGTGAGATAGGCTCTGCTCCCGGAACCAGATCTATATGAAAATCAATCTCACATGGGGGGTGGTAACCCTCTGGTAAGCTCCCCTAGAAAGACATCTAGAAAAATCTCTCAAAATGGGATGGTCATCTAGTAATGGCCCACTAGAACCATCCTCCTATCTGTCACTAACTGTGAAAGCAAACATCTGACAACCTTCGTCACACACACCACTTAAGTTGCATAGTGGAGATGTATGCGAATGGAAAGCAGGTCTCCTGACCCCTAAGATCACTGACTCAACTCCTAGATCATCTGCACAAGATATAGTCTTATGGTAACAATCCACTCTAGCTCTATGTGTAGACAACCAGTCCATGCCCAAGATGACTCCATACGAGCCCAAAGGAAGGATATGAAGATCCGAGGTAGTGGTGAAAGGTCCCAAATCCACTACACACTCCTTAACTAAGGAGTCCACTGAGATCTTGGCTCCCAAAGCCATCTCAACGTCCCAACTAAGACCCTGCCTAACTACCACCAGCCTTCATCGCTCTACTAAAGATGGTGTAATAAAAGAATCTAAAGAACCAGAATCAAACAAAATAGAGGTAGGAATACCACCAATGCTACCTGTGGTCTCAATAACTATACTTTGATGCTCAGCCTGTAGTGGTTCTTGACCACTGCATAGATCCAATGACTGCGTCCCATGTCACCAATGGTAAGCTCTGAGATATGTGTCTTACCCTTGTTAAGAGGGTTCTGAGGGCAATCTCTCCAAAAATGTCCATCAACACAGCAACCAAAACAACCACCTGATCCTCTCCCATGTGTAGCAAGTCCGGTCGATACTCTAGAGGTATGTGGTGTGGATCCTGATGATCTGGCTATGGACTACTGAGGTCTCTGCTGGTGAGCTCCTGCTGACTGAGCTCTAGGTGTCCCATGTGTCCTAATGGGACCCCTAGGAGGAGGCCCCATACTCTGACCTCTGTGTGCATCAAACTATTTGTGGAGGTCTATAAGGTGGGCGGGACTGATTACTTCTTTGTGGTCTAAAAGATGACTGTGTCTGAACCCTATCCACCATGAGGAGGAGGTACTGACCCCCCTCGATCTATGTAGTCATGCATCTACTGTATACGGCTCTAGACTCGGTCTCTAGCCTGTTGGGTCTTCCCCCTAATGTCTCCTCTGCTATATAGGCCTTCTCAATGGCCTCAGCTAATGTCTGTGGACAATGGATCCGAACTACACCTCCAATGTCTAAGATTTAGGCCCCGGATGAACCTGTGGATCCATACCTGCTCATCCTGCATGTAATCAACATACTGGAGTAGATCTAGAAATCTACTCTCATACTCAGCCACTGTAAGAGATGCCTATCGGAGGTCATGAAACTCATCTATCCTCTATTGTATGAACCTCAGTGACAAATATCTACTCCTGAAACGCTCCTCAAAGAGCTCCCAGGTAACTGTCTCAGAATCAACATGGAGCTTCTTCTCCTCTGTCCTCCACTAGACACCTACTCCGTCTCTCAGTAGATGGATCACAACACAAGCTTTCATGTTGCTAGAACAAGGGTAGAGCTTGAAGCATCCACTCAAGCTCACCAATCAGGCCTCTACCTGAAATCCACCTATGTCACCAGAATAATGTGATGGCCGTAGCTTCAGGATCTCCCTGATGTGGTCTGAAGTTGTAGTCTGACGACCCGTAGGCCTCCCTGTCCATGCTCATCTCTAAGCCTAGGGCTCCGAGACCTATCTCTGTGTCCTGAGAACTTGGTCTCCCTGTCCCCTCTACGGTGACTCTACTCTAACTGAATTCCATGTGAGAGTTCTCTCCCTATTCTCCTCACTATGTCGAGGATATGCACAAGCCTCAATGGATGTCACCCTATCATGTCCAACTGAACATGTTACTACTGTTCCTCCTGCGTATAGAGTGACATTAACATCCTGGAGTTTCTGTAAAATCTGTCTTAAGGATAGCTGCTACAGTATAATTTGTTGGTGGTATAGTCTATATCTATCTGAAAATGACCCCTTGTCTTTTCCGTGCCTCCTGCAAAAACCAATGTCAAGAGTTATTTCATTTTCTAGGTTTTATTCAGTTTTCCATGTTCACTAATTATGTAATTTCAAATAAAGTTGTTCTCTAGATTTGAAAGTGTGCTAGGTTTAATATTGTACTAGTTTTATAGTTTTTTTCTCAAGTCTTCTAGTGTGCCCAAGGGTTCAAGCTTTTGAACCCACGGCTCTGATACCAAGTGTAACACCACCTAAAATCTCCCCAACTTAGACCAAGAATAACCTCGGTTTAGCTAGGAAAAGTTACATTTTTTTTAAAGTGTTCACAACAAAATTCCAGTGTCCATTACAACAGATAGCAAATCATCCTACATAACACTAAGAGAGTGAAATTCATCCTTAGCACGGCTAGATTATCTTCTTACATGTGTGTATTGTGCGCTAAGAGCCTCTTGCGCGCCCATCTTGTGCACCAATGAGAAAATGAGTCTCTCCCAAGCCCATCTTACACACTCGGGAGAGAATGAGTCTCTCTCGTGCCTGTCTTGCATTCCCAGAAGAGAATGAGTCTCTTTCGCTCCTGTCTTCCGTGCCTAGGAGAAAAAGATTTTCTCCTGCACCTCTCTTCCGCGCACAAAAGAAAAGCTTATTTCCGCACCTCTCTTCTGCTCTTGGGGAAATTTCTTCTGCGTGCCCCACAAGAAGATAATCTAGCCGCGCTAAGGATGACTTTCACTCTCTTAGTGTTATGTAGGATGATTAGTTATCTATTGTAATGGACTCTGGAATTTTGTTGGGAACACTTTTAAAAATATATATTTCGTAACTTTTCCTAACTAAACCTAGGTTGTTGTTGATGGCGAATCACAGCACCCCTGAATGTCTACAACTCGATGGGTTGAGACTCTTAGTACGATTGCATAACATGGAGCTTTTCCCAAGTGTGGGACCTTGTGAAATCAGAAAATATCTCCGAATGAAGGCCGGTTCCTATTCCTCTATTCAGATGCACATGTAAAAATGCAGAGGGTTTACTCAAAAACCTAAACTAAATTTCCAAGGAGACAGGGTAAGAAGATACATAAAATAAAACCTAAACTAACAAAGGTGATGCACCGAGGAATGAAGAACACCTGTCTTGCCAATAAACACAGACCATTAAAATGTAATGCAAGATCATGCATAGATAACAAAATTTGGAGTGAAAGATTAGGAGGATGCAAATGAACATAGAGAGGGTTGAGAATCATCGACAGACATGCATTATTTTCTCCAAAGAGTGATACAATACACTATAAAATACCAAGAGGAAAAGTTGCATTACAGTTTTAGATGGGAGGTTTGAACTCCACAAATTCACCTGCCAAAGAGAAGGAGGGAGGGACAAAACAAGAATGTCCAACCTTTAGAAAGAAGCCCCTCCTTACAATTTATAGGAAGAATGAGAGAGGGAAGAGAGAGGAATTCCAAATCTACCCCAACCACCTCCATATTATATTTAATTCATCTCATTATGGTGGTAGGTGAGAACCCTAGCAAACCCAAAAAATGGCGAATTGTATTTTGTATTTTTGAAGACCTTATAAGCTTTCCAAAAAGTCTAACTTTGCGTGAATCTGAGCTCCTTGTGAAAAGTTATGGCCATTTGAATATCTACGTCAGGGTTTGCCTTCTGTCGGGGTGTCAACGCTCAAAATGTTGCACCTCCTGAAGATGCGCCTCGGCGCATCCATCCTCATGTCAACATACTCTTACGTGCGCCATAGGCACTGAAAATTCCATGTCGACATATTTCGCTGTGCACCTCCAACCTGCGCGAGGGAGTGAATTTTTCCATGTCGACATCTTCTGCTATGCACCACCAACCTACGCCAGGGTGCGAATTTTTCCATGTCGACATCTTCTGCTATGCGCCTCTAACCTGTGCAAGGGCATGAATATTTCCATGTCAACATCTTCTGCTGTGCACCTCCAACTTGCACCAGGGCATAAATTTTTCCATGTCGACATCTTCTGCTGTGCGCCTCCAACCTGTACCAGGGCGCGAATTTTTCCATGTTGACATCTTCTGCGCGTTTGTCTATATTTACCCGGGGAGGGAGATATATACAACAGTTGTTCATGGTCTTAGCTGGGGAGATTTTAGGTGGCATTACATGGAAAATGGGTGTATTTTAAAGAACTCGGCCACCATTATGTAGAATCTTGAAGCTAAGGGGTTTCTTCTGAGTGCCATTCACAATTTGTGCTCTATTTTCATATAATTTGTCGAGCTTCACTTTCTGGTAATGGTTGTTCCATTCACGACTACCTCCATTGAGCCGAGTGTTGGCGAATCAGAGTTTTCTTTTTGAGAAATGGATAAGTTGTCTTTTTCTAGTGGCTCGTACTGTGTATCTTTCTCATAATTGAGCCATTACTTGAATTTGTTAGCTCCCTAGTTTTCTTCTGTGGACAAAGGCGCTTTTTCGGTTGAGACCTGTGCTTGCTTTAAATGTAGATATGGGTATTTTATTTTTTATTTTTTAAACCACTTTATTTAAAAATATTTTTCTACATGCACGAGGGTTTTGACCTCTGGAACCACTGGATGTTTTCTATCTCTGCGTAGAATTTATGAATCCTTCTTGTCATGGATGCTACTTTCGATGTTCTAAAGCTCATTTTCTTATATTATTTACTTGTTATTTCTCTGGCCATGACTCCATTTATATCAGATGCTCTTACTTTAATGTGAACTAAGTGTTTGAAACTGCTCTTTCCTCAAATCTGCGTGAATTCAATTTTATGAAATGTAGAGCTCAATTTTAGCCTGCATACTGATCGTTGTTCCTTCATATTCATAAGTTGCCTGATGTGGGTAATCGTGTTTTCTATTGGAAACTTCTGATTCATTTATATTTGTAATAAATAACTGAAATGTGGGTTTTGTATTTTGTGCTTGAGGTGTGCCCTGCTACTCTGAATGTGGATTTGTCATTATTTGTTCCAATTTTCAATAGCCATTTATGGGTTTGCAACCTTTAATTTAGATCTAGAACTGCATCTTTTATTTTGCGTTGTGGCCTCTTCATAATTCATATATTTCTTGGCCTGAACGTGAGAATATTTCTATATAAGTGTTGGAATAACTTTGTTTCTGAGCTCATTTATATTTCACCCTCTATATTGGTTCAGTTTGATCCTTTTAGCTCTATCCGTGTGAATTTCCATCTGGATATCCTTTTTGACAGGGTTTCAACGTTTCTATTACTTTGAGAAATCATTTGCCTACTCTGGCGTCATGAATGATGGAAGAAAATTTCAGTATGACTACTTATATATTAAACTTCATCTTGGTTGTGTTCTAAAAACTATAAATGCCTCTTCTTTGTGCTTTTATTCTTCTTTATGTTATATCTCTACTCACTTACATATATGTCCATATACTTTTGTATACCACATTCCATTGTTAGTACTAAGGAATCTCAGTATATTTGATTTGGCATTTTACTGGGAATTGATAGATCTTTTTTTTTAGCTTTACTATATGGATGTATTATATATGCTTAGCCTCTTTTGCATTTCAAACTCCATTATTCTCTAATTTTTAGCCTTCCAGCTTGATCTGTGAGCTATCCTGCAGCATTCTTAGCTATCTTTCTTGTTATTTTCCTCTATATTTACTGCGACCACTCGATCCTCCTTTTCTCTTGCAGAATTCAGTTTTATTTGTATAATTTGATTGTATATATTTATTTTCTGGTAATTTGACTGTATCTTGAGCATGTTTAGCTATTTGTCTACTATTGTCCTTATTGTATTTCTTAGCTCCTAAGGAGTGTTTATTTTGCAATGGTAAATATATCATCTACACTTCGATCATTTCTTGTACCTCTATAACCTATTTATGATGTGATATTTTGTATCTATGGCTTTTTATTGCAATATACTTCTTATTTTGGAACTTGATATGGGATTTTGACATTCATCACTAGTACTTTGAACTTTTGAAGTCTAACAACAAATTGTGACCATTTTGGTCATTCTGATGGAAAACTGTGATTTACATTACCTTTTGTACCTACTATATTTGGTGTTTATTGGCTTTACTATAGTTGTACTTACATCATTGCTCTTTGTTGTTCTGTATTTTGATATGTATGGTGCTAAGATGTTCTTGATTTTCGACTTAAAACACTCATTCTTTATTCTATTCTAGAAATGAGGAATCCTTAGAATGTCCTTAGAATGTTTATAATTCATTTGACCTCAAGGATTATGATGAATCACCCAATCTATGTTGTAACAAATCTCATGACTGTAATGAATCTTTGCTTTATTATGCTTCTTCCTGAACGTTATTAGTTTCATTCATAAATCCCACATGATTGTGGGCTTCTTTGTTTAAACCTTTCATACTTTCAGATCAAGTCAGCTACAAGATGTATATGGAATTATGTTGGATTTTCTTCCCCTATTAGATTTATGAACATTGAAAGCTGAAAATGAAATCTTTTTAACTTAACAAATGATGTCACAATTTGAATTCTATTCTCTTCTCAACTTATGATGTTTTTTACTTGTACTTAGCTACTGTGTAACGCCCCATGCTTTCATTACTATTGTTAAAGGAATGATAGGAAAAATGGTTTTATCCCTTTTTGTTGGAACCTTTTCATATCAAAAATTAAATGGAAACTTGATATGAACATTTAATCACAATATCATGAATAAGCTAAGGATAATTTCCTTAGATGTGAACCTTGCTAATCTGGGGTCTATCTTATTGATGAACTATTTTCACTAAGGGGATGTTACACCATTTGTAACGTGGTATGTCATAAAATCATTGGTGTAAATTTTAGCCTTGAAAGTGATTTGCGATGTTGTTTCTAATCTCTATCAAATTGTTAACATTATAGTTATTTAACTAGGTTATGTTAACGCTTTGAAAATTTTGATAGTTCACTTAACGGTGAAAATTGGAATACGAACAAGACTTCCTGTTGATTTATAATAGGTATTGATCTAAACATCCAATAGTCTACCCCATTTGATGACTAATGCTATCATGATCGTATTTCCAGGGATAGAAAACTATAGTCATTAGTCAACGAATTAATCACTGAAATTGAAGACATCAATTCTCTCGGAGCATGTTCAAGTAGTTTCTCAATCAATGCCAATGTCATCACTATTCTATATGTATATACATAGTTATATATATGAATATATATGTATATATATATAATACAAAAAAAGGAACAAACTAATCTTGTGGTATAGTTCTTAACCTAACACAAGAACCTATTGTTTGAGAAGCTAGAGGTGGTCATTTCTCTAGACATTTGAAATGTAGTGTATATATATATATATATATATATATATATATATATATATATATATATATATATATATATATATAT
The DNA here is from genome assembly GCA_019776745.2 of Taxus chinensis. Lineage (NCBI taxonomy): Eukaryota > Viridiplantae > Streptophyta > Pinopsida > Cupressales > Taxaceae > Taxus > Taxus chinensis. The sequence goes on from CM034149.1 coordinate 887,832,357, forward strand.
ATATATATATATATATATATATATATATATATATAATGGTATGTACCCATAAGTCATGAAAAAGGAAGAACATCAAATTTTTATTGTATAGAATATTAATCAGTCTCTTAAAAAAACTATATACAATCTAAAGTTTTCAAATTGCATTAAGTGGTGAGTTGGCACCCCACTACCAATACATCTGTACTGAATTATTTATTGTTTACCAGCTGAGTTTAAGGAAAGGATATTTTCATTAACTAAACTTATAGTGCCTTGCATGGTACGAATATGGAACTTTATTAAACATTAAAGCAAAAAATAGCAAGATTGTTAAATCTGGTGGCAAGCTCCACCGACCACTGCATTAATGTTATTTAATATGCATTATCTCTAACCTCCCTTGGGAAATGCATGGATGGATTGGGGAAACAAAATCAGTTTGTGGTGTAGCTTCACTTCATTCCAAGTTTTTCGCAAAACCTCTTAATGCAAAAATGGAACTATGTGTTTTCTTTGTGAGTTGCACGATGTGAACAGTAGTTGAATCTTGGACAAAAAGTTTCATAGAATTAATAAACATCAAGGAACCATTGTGATCTGTCAATAAAAGGGATTCACTTCAAAGGTTTGGGGGTTTTTCAGAGGACTCGTGAAAGCTTTTCAAGGAAAGAAAGTACAGGTGTAACAGGTATGATATGCTCTGAACTCATCATTATCTCTTGCTCTATTTACAAATCTCACATAAAGAACTTGCTTTGATTGAAATTGGTGTTCATAATTTCATTTATGTAGAATCGATGTATTCTTACTTCTGTAGAGTATGACATACCATTGATTTGTGATGAATGTTGCTTGGAAACTATTTAATGCTTGTCTGGTTCTATGTGTTTTATTATTGTTATGAAACCACATATTTCATGGGTCGAATGCGTTTTTCGGTTGTATTCATTAAAGGAATTTTGTTAGACATGTTCTGTATGTTGAATTTTTATCATGTATGTAATTTGATGAATATCAAAGCTATAGAAATACTTGTTGGAATTCTACCCATCTCTTCTGAGATTTTGTTACATTGTGGGATAAGGGCAATTTCTATTAACCCAAAGTCTTCCTATTTATTTCATGAATTGGGAATCTTTTGAATGGAGTTATAGGGTTTGACTCCAAAGCTATGTATGGTGGCTCAACAGAAAATTGTTCCCATCTAGCAATAAATTGCTGAAATATTTTACAAACTTGATTCATTTGTAGCTTATCTGGGTTTTTGCAATCCTCCTAGTTATTCCTTTTGGATCTCCGATTCTATCCCTCATCAATAACCTTGGTGGTAATTAACTCTATCTGGTTTCAATACTGGATGGGGATTTATTATGTTTTTGAGATGGTTTCTGTGAAAGAAAATGTCTACCTTACTTTGCACTTAGATACTTCCATAGCCCTCTTATAATATGAAATTAGTTGGGCTTTTGTGAAAGTCTATAATGATATTTAGAGAGTTAATTTATTATCCACTTTTACCATAAGTGAAGTCGATTTCGACTAAAAATATCCTCTACCTTGGAATACTCACAACATATGGGTGTATGAAAATCTATCAAGATAGGTATTTAGTGTCTTCAATACTATTGTAATAAACATTAGTATAAATCAAGTAGTAAGAGACACACAAAACATACGTGTGAATGCTAGGGAACATATAAGGAACTATGAGTGGAATGTTGCCTAAGAATATCATGCTCTAATAAACGATATGTTAAGCATACTTTGAAATAGTTAAGGTTGTTAATGGATAACTACCTCATTGTAAAAGGTAATATATCAACCTACTTGTAAGTTGTGTTAAGTTCTCCAAAGGTTTTGTATAGGGTGTACTCAACCGGTCAAAGATATCTAGAAGTAAGATTGTCTAATCTTAATGGCCACTGCTAAGAAAGCAACTGGATTATCATGAAACCATGGAAAGGTTATGATAATCAGGTACTTCTCTACTATGGCTATATTATAATCTCAAGTTATATTAAATCTTAACAAACATATAATAATGTAATATTGATTTCTAAGTGAAATCAACACTAATTCCTATACAAGGATGATACACATAAGCAACAAGAGAGAGGGCTTATTGTAATCTAACATGAAAATATATTGACTATGGTTTCACTATTTGGGAAATGCATAATTGTGATAAATTGTGTTATTAAATATTTTCTCAAGGAGATGAAATGTTTTTAATTAGGGTATGTCCCATGATGCATCATTACGAGAACATAAGCATGTCGAATACAATGGAAGTAAGATGGGAACATGCATACTAAGTTAAAAAGAACATAGCATTTGAATCTCATCCCTAGTCAATACTGTAATTATTTCTATAGAGAATTAGAGATCTTTTAAAAGGTTATGATAGGGAAAGATAAATAGGCAAGTGATTCATAAAATCTATCATATCGGATACCCAAGATATATCTTACTTGTTGGAGATAGTAAAATAAATGAACGCTCTTTACTGAGTTGCAATTAAAAAAAGTGATGTGCTTAAACTAAAAGTTGACATTGATATCCTATGGAACTTAATACAAGGAATGAATCATACCTAAATACTTAGCTTAATATAAGTACATATCCCTAGAATATGAAATATGGATCATGAGTGTAAATGTTAAAGATGGGACAATTTTTGAAACTGCAATAATGATCATAGAGCTTGATAGTATCATTTCTATTAATGGTTAACTTGGGTATGGGATATTGAAAGGTAATTAAGTGTTATAGAGATTGGGGCTCCTAGGATAAACTTAATCTAGACCTTAGGTATGGCCCATTCATGGAGAAAGTGTCGTAAAACGAAACTATTCATTAATGATAATATTTACCTTGAAAACATCAAACACTATACACCGATGCAAGATTCTAGGTGGGAGAACTTATGGCATATGCTACATGATCGTATCCCTTTGATGATGATTATCACCATTTTGATAGTGTTGTATAGAAGCTGTAATGAATTTTCTCATCAAGAGACTAGATTGTAGTATGGTGTTGTCCTAAGTACAAACCTTGATAGAGTTATAAGACTGATTGGACCTCCTGGGTACGCACCGTTATATCAACCTATGATGGCTACAAGAAGAGATGTGGGAGAGTAACAAGGTGAATTGTTACTAGAACACTTTCTTTGCCATAGGCATCATAGGATGACATAGAGGTACATCTTCGTGTACATTAAATTGGTTTGTAACTTATTCAAGGCTTGTAGCTGTTTACAATATATTAAGTTGTGAATCCATATAACTGAATAAGTGATTAAGGTGAAATGTAAATTTCCTTATGATGAGTGTGTCATCATGGAATTGAGAATGGAATACATGACTCAGAAACTTTGTGCAAAGTGGTGTAAGTTGTTGATTACAGTGTCAAGATTTCCCTTTAATCTAATTTGTTAGATGCCTATGGATTTGATAGGTGGAACCCAGGTAGAAACTTAAGAGAATTCACTTATATATCATATGTTAATAAAGGAGAACCAAAGGATACATTTCGTGTAAGGGATTGTACGGAGCATTGAGGGAGAATGAGTAGGTTCAGTATTATCTCATATAGTTGCACATGGTTCATGATAGTTATTGGAAATGGATTTCATTAAGGTGTATATAGATTTAAAATATATGGGTATTTAAATAAGCTACATAAAGTTAAAAAAACAATTCTAGAGGCGAAGTGACAAAAGTGGATGTTACATTTTGGTATCAGAGATGAAGGTTGGAACTCTTGGAATTATTGGGTCCTTACACTAATTGAAAGTTTTATTTTATTTTTAGAATAAAATGGAAATGGGAAGGATGCACTAAGAAGAAAGAACTGGGTTTGATTCTACTGCAGTTTCAACGGTGTAAAAGTTAGATGAAATTTTGGTAGTCCTTCAATATACCTAGAACCAAATAGATGTCTTGGAGCAGCTATTGATGGGAGAAAATGATAAGTTGGATAAAGGACAACTTAAGTTTGTTACTAACAAACAACAGGAGAGTTATTTAAATGATGAGCTGACCAATTATGGAAATTTTTGGACTTACTTATCCAAAGATGAATTGAACCCAAAATTGGGGAAAATATTGGATAAACTTGGATCTTCTCCCGACAAGATGAAATTTAGAAAATCTAGTGGAATAAAACAAAATATGCTAGACATTCCCACTCATAAAAATGAAAAGAGTCATAAAAATGATAATTCTTCTTCATCTTAGAATGCTAAGAAAATTTGGTGGAAAAATCATAGCAAGAAAATGTGTTCTGCCAAAAAAAAATTTGCCCAAAAAATTGAAGTGATAACCTACAGGAAAAAGCATAGTACTGTTGCAAATGGAAAAGTTAAAGGTGGTCAATCGGGACCTACAAGTGGATGTTTCACGTGTAGCAATGGGAATTATGCCAACAAATTTCCCTTAAAGAATATGGAAAAGCCTCAAATGATGAAGCATGCTGCAAGGGCAGTTAGCAAAGGAAAGTAACATGTATCCCTAGCAGGATACAAAGAAAATTGTGAAGAGGTCCATGAGTTTAGTATTCTTCAATACTAAAAGAAAGAAAATATGGATTTGTTGTACTCGATAAAAAACTGGTCAACAATTGTGAAGCCTAACTCTTTCTGGTAATATGGAATATAAATGCTCAATTTATAGCTTATGTCTGGCTATGTAGCATTGAACTGAGTGATTGTTCTATATTCTATCAAATATTTGATGTACATAATTAATATTTCAATTCTAAGAAACTAAAAATATTATATTCTATTTGTTGACTCTTAATAGTGGTTGATATATATATATAAATTTTGGTATATGTTACTTCTGGGTTGTATAACTCAAGTACCCATAGTTTTTGGGGTTTCATCATGTTGTAGGAAGGATCTCAGGTTTGAACCTGGGAGATTGACAAGCCATTTCTTAAATTACTCGAAGGGTTTGATGATAGCTCATTCTGGGTCGACTCATCTAAAAGCATAGATAGTATGGGGTTATATTTAGTTTCTGGTAATATCTTGTACCTCTCGAGACAATATTTATTTTATGTTACCTATCATGACATGAATTCCCTTTTGTTCACCTATTGTGACATGTTGTGGCTATGTGTAAATTCTGGTTTATGAATTACTATGAACTTTCATGGGTTTTTGTGGTCAATTCCAGTAGTTTTTTAGTTGAACCTAGATAAGGGAATTTATACTTCACTAATATGAATCCTACTATAGAAATGTGTAGGTTCAGGATCTAGGAATGTATTGTGAAATCCCTCTCTTGTGACAATTTCTATGTAACTCCGCATGGTGTCTTCGAGCCCTTACAGTTTCAGGCTTAACTCATATGCTTTATATTATCTTGAGAAAAAGATACAATGACTTGTAAGTCATAGGACTATTTAGAGCTTCCAAGAGAATTTAGTAAGTCATTAAATAACATAAGTAAGTTATTTGCATACTTCTAAATATTAAAGTAAAAAATTATACAAACAATAAACTACTTATTTGAAACCCTCAAGCAAACCAAGTAGAATTTTACACGACCTTGGTAATATTAGGATCAGTACTGGTTTTGTGAATCCATTGGGTAGGTTTGATAGTGGAATAAAAATGTTTTGGATGTCAAAGTCTATATTTAATAACGTAGCTTTGTTACTTAACACTTCGAGAGGTTTTTCACAAGCCAGTTTTCTCAAACATCTATAAACTTGTAAACCTCTTTCTTGAGGACAAGAAAATGTGTTATCGATACTCATTCATGAGTTAATATTTGTTAAAAAATTCTTAAATAAACAAATTTGGTAGATCCATAAGCTTGGATAACCACATTGACAACATTATTTGATTGGACTAGGTATATGAGATAGAAAGTGTAAGATATGTTGAGGTAGTTGATAATTGAAATAGGAAATATTCAAGTTTAGTTGAATGAATGAATGTTGGTACCTTATCTTTTTGACCCAATGTTGTAAAGTTTTGGATCCTCAAATCAAAAAGTCTTTAACAGAGCTGAGGAAAGTGATCTTTCTGAATGAACTTCCACAGATCCACATGCTGTAATCACATCAGAAAGGAATAGATATTCCTTAAAAGGTACCAAGTAAGATTGTTTTAACTATATTCTCTGTATATAATATATATATATATATATATATATATATATTATACAAAAATGATTTACTTTAGTGAAGTAATCATGACATAATTCAGACTGTGTGACTATTTACAGTCTGATAAGTTGATGCATCTACTGAATTTTAAGTTTCGAATCTGAAAACCATAAAATTTTGGAGGATTAGTAACTATTATGTAGGAATTATTCTTATACCCTGTGTGGAGTTGTTTGATTTCATTTAACAAGTACCACATCATTGGGACGATGATGCTTTTAATAGGGGAGGTATGTAGCATCCCATGCTTTCATTACTATTGTTAAAGGAATGATAGGACAAATGGTTTTATCCTTTGTTTTTGGCACCTTTACGTATCAAAAATTAAAAGAAAACTTGATGTGAACATGTAATCACAATATCATGAATAAGCTAAGGATGATCTCCTTATATGTGAACCCTGTTAATTCGCGGTCTATCTTATTGATGAACTATTTTCACTAAGGTGACATTACGTCATTTGTAATGTGGTATGTCATAAAATCCTTAGTGTAAATTCAAGCCTTGAAAGTGATTGTGATGTTGTTGCTTATCTCTAGCAAATTGTCAACATTATAGTTTTTTAACTAACTTATGTTAAGGCTTTGAGAATTTTGATAGTTCTTCATGGTCAAAATTGGAATACGAACAAGAATTTCTATTGATTTATAATAGGTATTGATCTGACCATCTGATAGTCTACCCCATTTTATGACTAATTCTATCATGATTGTATTTCTAGCAATAAAGAACTACAGTCATTAGTCAAGGAATTAATCTTTGAAATTGAAGAAATCAATTCTCTCGGAGCATATTCTAGCAATTGCTCGATCAACGCTAATGTTATAACTATTTTGTATATATATATATATATATATATATATTCATACATATAACTATGTATATATAATACAAACAAAGAAAAAGGGACAAACTAATCTTGTGGTATAGTTCTTAACCTAACACAAGAACCTATTGCTTGAGAAGCTAGAGGTGGTCATTACTCTAGCCATTTGAAAGGTAGTCTATATATATATATATATATATATATAATGGTATGTATCCTTAAGTCATGAAAAAAGAATAAACATCAAATTTTTATGGAATAGAATATTAATTGATCTCTTAAAATAAACTCTATACAATCTAAAGTGTTCAAATTACATTAAGTGGTGAGTTGGCACCCCACCACCAATACATCTGTACTGAATTATTTATTATTTATTTAAATCTCCCCGCTAACTGAGTTTAAGGAAAGGATATTTTAGTTAACTAAACTTCTAGTTCCTTGCATGGTACGAATATGGAACTTTGTTAAGCATTGAAGCTAAAAATAGCAAGCTTGTTAAATATGGTGGCAAGCTCCACCAACCGCTGCATCAATGTTATTTAATATGCATTAACTCTTGCCTCCCTCAGGAAATTTATGGATGGATTGGGGAAAGAAAAACAGTTTGTGGTGTAGATTCACTTCATTCCAAGTTTTTTGCAGAAGCTCTAAATGCAAAAATGGAACTATGTGTTTTCTTTGTGAGTTGCATGATGTGAAAAACAATTGAATCTTGGACAAAAAGTTTCACAGACTTAATAAACATCGAGGAAGCATTATGATTTGTGAATAAAATAGATTCACTTCAAAGGTTTGGGGTTCTTCGGAGGACTCATGAAAGCTTTGCAAGGAAAGAAAGTACAGGTGTAACAGGTATGATATGCTCTGAACTCATCATAATCTCTTACTCTATTTAGAAATCTCACAGAAAGAACTTCCTTTGATTGAAATTGGTGTTCATAATTTCAGTTATGTAGAATTGATGTATTCTTACTTCTGTAGGGTATGACTTGCCATTGATTTGTGATTAATGTTGCTTGGAAATTATTTAATGCTTATCTAGTTCAATGTGTTTTATTATTTTTATGAAACAACATATTTCATGGGTCGAATGGGTTTTTCGTCTTTATTCATTAAAGGACTTTTGTTAGACATGTTCTGTATGTTGAATTTTTATCACAGATGTGATTTGGTAAATATCAAAACTATAGAAAACCTTGTTGGAATTCTACCCATCTCTTCTGAGGTTTTGTTACATTGTGGGATAAGGGAAGTTTCTATTAACCCAAAGTTTTCCTCTTTATTTAATGAAATGGTCAAATTTTGAATGGAGATATAGGGTCTGACTCCAGAGCTATATATGGTGGCTCGATAGAAAATGATTCCCATCTATCAACAAATTGTTGAAATTTTCCACAAACTTGATTTAGTTGTAGCTTATTTAGTTGTTTGCAATTTGGTTGTCATCCTCCTGGTTATTCCTTTTAGGTCTCCTATTCTCTCCCTCATCAATAACCTTGGTGGTAATAAACTTTGTATAGGTTCAATACCAGATGGGGATTTATTATGTTTTTTAGATGGTTTTTGTGAAAGGAAAATTCTACCTTACTTTGCACTTAGATGCTTCCATAGCCCTCTTGTAACAGGAAATTAGTTGGGCTTTTGTGAAAGTCTATAATGATATTTAGAGAGTTAATTTATTAAACACTTTTACCGTAAGTGACATAAATTTTGACTAAAAATCTCCTCTACCTTGGAAGAATGGCCACATATTACTGTTCATTAGAAAACAATCATAAAAGGTCATATATTCTTTAAGAAGTTTTGTTATTGATCTTGTGGTTGAAAGAGAGTGTTGAATAGTTCCTTTTCTAGGGTACTTCTTACCTCAACATATGATCTAGTAATATTAGTTGGGTTATTTCTTGAGGTCTTTACTCTCTTGACTATGCTTGCAGGGATCATTGATTACTTTTTTTCGAGGATCAGAAATCTGTAGTAAAGGTTGTTGGTTATTTTGTCACTAGTAATTACCTACCATTTAACAGCTCCTAGAAGGTTTGGGAAAATGATTTGGAACATTTCCATGAGTCTAGCTTATTTCTTGATGAGATGTTTAGTTTTATCTTAAGTTGGTTTTATGTCTCTTATGTTTGAACTTGATTCATCATGCATGATAGGATATTAAATTTGATCAAGATAGAAAGCCACTTGGCTTCTGGAGTGTTAAAATTTTTGGTGTTATTACTACTTCATTATAATTGATGCAGAGAAAAGCTCGATTGAATAGATGACCTTACTTTGATATTTATTTGAAAATCATGATGTGTTGAGTCTTAGCTGAAACCCACTCAAGGTCATAATCCTTTAAGTAACATACTCCTCATAAGGATATGTCTGATTTGTTATCTAACTAAGATCTTATAAAGTGTTAGATCCTTGATGGAAGTAATGTTCTTTTTCAGGATAGTGTGGTATTCCAGTTCACTTGGAAGTCTAACTCTTTATTTCATATTGAACTAAATTATGTTTTCCTTAGGAATTACGGAGTTCTCATGACATCTAAAAAGTCCCTTATTGATTACTTTTGGGTTATGTCATGAATAATTTGGTAAGCTCCAACCTTGTTCAGTGGAATGGGTTGGTAGAATTTTTTCATTGTTCTAATAGAGTCGTTCACTCAATGAAGAGTAATGAAACCTTTCATTTGAATCATGTTATGAAAAAATCCATGCGATAATGAATGTCCAATTGGGCCAATTGGTTTAATTACAGTCATGTTATCATGACTCCCTTTCGTTAAAACAACTTGAAAGGCTTTAGTAATTATTCGGTATTTATATGTTGATAACCAGGCCGAAGAAAGGAATTATGTTCTCTTTCCTAGTCTTGGAATGTTCAATAAATGCTTAAGTTGAGGGAAGTATTGGTTATGTAACCTGGCACTCAAATTTTACCTGTTTGCTATATCGTTAGATGCCATGAATGCTCTCTCTCATCTTTGAGGTTAATTTCTCTAATATCATATTTTTAACTAAATACTCTTGATGTCTTGGTATTATTGCTTAGACCATAGTAAACCTTATGGGTGTATGAAATCCTTGTTAGATCTATTGAGAAGAGTTGAGAGATTGCATAATGTGATTCTTGATATATATTTATGGTTACATAATTGTTGAGTAAAACAATTTCAGGCATGCAAGTATGGGATTGCATGAGTGAAATCTTGATACTCTTAGACAGTAGTCTTTTGAATACTTATGATTCTCATGTATCTTAAATTTAGGTGACTGTTTATAAGTGACTGAAGTAGTTGTATTGAAATGTAAGTCTGAAATTGATTTTTTCATGGCTCATTAAATTGCTTGCTCTTGGCATGTTATAGAAATAATTGTTTATCTTCTTAAGTTCAGTAATATTGATCCATAAAAATAATATGAGTTATTTTTATGAAATAAATAAGTATATCATGTCATTAGGGTGAGTTGGTGTTTATCGTGCTCAGTTCTTGTGAGCTTACTTGTGATAACAATTTTGCAGATAAACGTAGAGAAGGAAGGGTGAAGTATTTAGGTTTGCCTAATATTTTGATCGAGGAAAGTTTAAAGATATAATTGTTTTAATTCTCTTAAATAAAATACTTCTCTTTGTATAAGAGAGTGTCCTTGATATTTAATGTAATTGTTATTCATTAAAAGAAGGATTTGATCAAGCTTATAAACATGAATTGTACTTATTCCTAGAAGGAATTAAAGGCAAATTAACAGTTCCAATATATTGTATTATAAGAGAGCGATTGGAAAATGATGTGTTATGAGTTGGAAATGTATTAAGATAGGTATTTAGTGTCTTCAATACTATTGTAATAAACATTAGTATAAATCAAGTAGTAAGAGATACACACAACATACGTGTGAATGCTAGGGAATATATAAGGAACGATGAGTGCAATGTTGCCTAAGAATATCATCTTCTAACGAACCATACATTAAGCATACTTGGAAATAGTTAAGGTTACTAATGGATAACTACCTCATTATAAAATGCAATATATCAACCTACTTATAGGTTGTGTTAACTTATCCAAAGGTTTTGTATAGGGTGTAAACAAGTAGTCAAATATATCTAGAAGTAAGATTGTCTAATAATTGTTACTAAGAACGTAGTTGGATTATCATGAAACTATTGTATATATCTCCCTCCCCGAGTAAATATAGATGAGCAGAAGATGTCGACATGAAAAAAGTTGTTCCCTGGCGCAGGTTGGAGGCGCAGAGCAGAAGATGTCAACATGAAAAAATTCGTGCCCTGGTGCAGGTTAGAGGTGCAGAGAAGAATTTTTTGACATGAAAAACGTCATGCCCTGGCGCAAGTTGGAGGCACAGAGTAGAAAATTTTGACATGAAAAAAGTAGTGCCCTAGTGCAGGTTGGAGACACAGAGCAGAAGATGTCGACATGAAAAAATTCATGCCCTGGTACAGGTTGGAGGTGTAGAGCAGAAGATGTCGACATGAAAAAATTTGCGCCCTAGCACAGGTTGGAGGTGCAGAGCAGAAGATGTCGACATGAAAAAAGTCTCTCCCTGGCACAGGTTGGAGGGACAAAGTAAAAGATGTGAACATGAAATTCTGACACGAGGATGGATGTGTCGAGGTATGGAGGTGCACGTTGACACCCTAAGAGTATGTTGACATTCACGAGGATGGATGTCCAAGTATAACTGGATATCTTTAATTGGGTGAGAAATTTTTTTCAACAATGAAAAATACATCTTGCAGGAGGATGCAACATTTTGAGTAAGGAGGGGTTGACACCCTTTGACAGGTGAATTTGTGGAGTTCAAACCCTGACTTGGCAGATATTCAAATGGCTGTGGATGATTCTTAACCCTCTCTATAATCCTCCTGATCTTTTCATTTGGTTAGGGAGCTATAGGAAAGATTCACGCAAGGTTGGATATTTTTTTGGAAATTGTGCAAATAATGAGTTTACAAGGTTAGAGAGATTCTGGATCCAAGTTTGAGATTGAAGTTGACTTAAATTGAGATATCTTTAATTGGGTGAGAATTCGGTGTATTTTCTCTGTGCAAAACTAGTTGATTCAATCAATGACAAAATAGCATGTTATTGTTGATGAGAGTTTCCTGAGAAATCCATTTTCCTCCATTTTTTGGGTTTGGTCTTAGGGTTCTGCACCTACCACCATAATGAGATGAATTAAATACAAGTCTTCTACGTGAGGTGGTTGGGGTTTAGATTATGGAATTCCTCTCTCTTCTACTCTCGATTGGAGTGTATATTCTTCCTATAAATTGTAAGGAGGGGCTTATTTACATGTGTAAAGGTCTCCACATTGGACATTCTTGTTTTTCCACAAGCCATCATGTAGATCCCTCCTTCTAAAATTTGATATCTCCTTCCAGGTGAATTTGTGGAGTTCAAAGCAGTGACTCGAGAGTTTTATTTCAGCTTATCCATCTAAAACTGTAATGCATTGTATAACTTTGCCTCTTGGCATTTTAAAAGTGCTTCGACTTCAATATGTATGTTTTGTAATGTATTCATTTATCAATCTTTGGAGTCAAAATAATGCATGTCATTTTTTAAGGAAAAATGCAAACGATGATTCTATCGCGACAGGGAAACCCTCTCTATGTTCAGGTTTCAGCATCCTCGGTATTGATTTGGTGATCTTTCACAGATGTCACATTCCTGTTCAAATTTGGTTATTTAGAAAGATGCATGATGAACAGAGGTTTGCATTGCATTTTAATGGTTTGTGTTTATGGATGGTTCACATTAGGGGAGTGTATGTGTGGAAATAATAAGACAATGTGTTGAACATTATTATTATTTCATTGGTGACAACTCGGTGCATCACCTTTGAGTTAGTTTAAGGGTTTATTTTTATGAATTCAAATTGATATTATCATTATTCGGTGTATTTTCTCTGTGCAAAACTAGTTGATTGCTATGATCTCCTTGGCAAGTTAGATTAGGTTTTTGAGTAAACCCTCTGCATTTTTATGTTTGCTTCTGAATAGAGGAATAGGAACCGTCCTTCATTTGGAGAGCTTTCCCGATTCGTAAGGTCCCACACTTGGGAAAAGCTCTATGTTATGCACAATCGCACTAAGAGTCTAAAACCATCGAGTTGCAGACATTCAAGGGTGTTGTGATTCACCATCAATAGTTTTGGCACACTCGGTGGGACCAAGAGGTCATTCCATAAGATTTGAAGGAATTTTCAAGAAATTTGGACTTAGAAATTGTAAGTTTTACAATTTCAGATTTTTTCACCTTCCAGGTTGAATTCTGAAATCAGTTTTCAAGGACTTAACTTGCTCAAAACAAGTCAAAATTTCACCAGTTGATAATATTCAAAAGGATACTCTTAGATTTTTTGAGATTTTGAATTTCAATATTTCGTAGTTTTTAGTATTTCAGGTTTTCCCAGAGGTTGAGCATGTCCCAAGTTCCGACACGGTGTATTTCAGGTTTTGTAAGTTACATTGCATGACCTGAGCTTCACCTGTACCTTTCGGGGATTAGTAGCTTCACAACAAGACCTGATAACCGATTTGAAGAACTGTATCTTTCGGGTCCTTCAAAGTTTTAAATTCTATTTTTTATATTGTCAAGTTTGGTGTGTAACTTGGTAGAATCCAGCCTTTTGAGGCTCGTTCTCTAACACATTTGGTGACTCCACTGGGATAGAATTTAGTGGTGTAGCAGAAAAAGTTTCCCAAGCACATGAGAATAGTTCGAACCAGGTCTGATACTCTAGATGAGGGGCTATTTGTCTACTTGAAACTATCATGAGGCAAAGGAAGTAGAGGAAGAGAACCAAAAAGATCACCATCTCCACCTAATCGGACGTTGTCTACACCTCCACATGGTAAACCTTTTCTCACATCAACTAGAGTTCTTAGGCCAATCATAATGGCACATCTAACACTAAATCCCTTTTTCAATTTCACGGGCAGTAGTCCACTCGCCCTAAATGCTCAGAATCAGGTTTTGGTTGCAATGCTAAAGAATATCCCCTATTTCACATGAGAAAATCATACTACTCCTATTGACCACATCTAGGATATTGTCAATGCATGTGCAATCCATGAAATAAATGAAATGGATGTTGCAGTCAATTTTTTGGCTTCATATTTTAAGGGTAAAGCCTTACAGTTGTTTAGGATCCTAGCAGCAGGGTCTATTACGAATTGGAACCAACTTTGTTCAGCTCTTTGTAACCAATTCGGGGAGAGGGCAGACAATTTGTCTTTATTAGAACAACTGACGACAATAAAAAGAGCTCCTAATGAACAAATGACAGATTTCAACTTTATATTCCAATGAACATGGGACATGATTCCAATAGTTGTTATACCAACTGCCGAAGGTGCATTCCTTTATTTCTTAAAGGCCATACATTCAGACATAGCTATGATGATCCAATTAATGGGAGGAACAACACTGCTAGGGGCCTATGACACAGATATCAGAGCAGAGAATTGTTTGATCCAAGCTCGCAAGCTTACACCAAGTCCACCAATGCCTCTCTATCCGGATATGGGAAATCCTACAACCAGTCAAGCACCAAAGTTGAATCCCATTCCAACTCCTAGAAATCAAAGCAATAATGAGGCATCGACTTCTTCAAATACTTCAAAGGAATTGCATGAGGTTATGAAATAGCTACAAAACCTTGGAAATGAGTTGGTGACTATCAAAAGAAAGGAAGTTCAAAGTGCTAGACCGTATCAGCCTCAAGCGCAGTACCAAGCTAGGCCCCCATACCAACAAAATAGACCACCAGCTCAGGCTGTAAACCAAAACCAAAACCAAGGACAACCTCAAGCTGCCAGGCCATTTTGACCATATGATCCAAATGCAACGACATCCTCAAGAGTCTTGGTTACATCACAAAACATGGCACAAAAGTACGACTGGTGTTACCCTTGCAATCTACCTCACAATCAGTCAACGTGTTTCAATGGTGCACTAAATCAAGCCTTGATGGTGTAAACCATTGGTGTGTCTCAAGAACCAAGCCAAGCAGGGAATCAATAGCAAGAAACACACCAAGAAGCACCTCTAATAGAAACCATGTTGGCCAATTAGCAAATGGAAGACTTTTGTGGAGTTAACCAACAACCTTTTCAAGGCGTGGCTATCAACACACGGTCAAAAAAGAGAAGCATAGAAGAGGGACAACCATATAATCCAGTTGTTTCTTAGCCCACTCCTACACAACAAGGGGTTAGTAGACCAAATGTAGTTCCAATTGTGCAAAATCAGCCTAAGGTACCTGTTGTAGCAAAACATGCGCCTGTTCAAGCTTCAGAAATAGTTGCGCCAAACCAGGGACAAAAAAAAGACATATCATCCCCTTTCAACATCATCAATTGAATGAAGAAGACACATGTCAACATTTCCATGTGGGAATCACTAGCGATCTCAGGGCAATGAGATTTATTGTAAGCTGTAATGGCTAATTAGTCTGCCTCAAATGTATCAAACCGAGGACAAGAGAAAGTTCTCACTAATGAAGTGCAACCTGGTGGGGGTCAACCAAGCAAGAATTTGAAGCCTCCACCATTCTATGTGTCATTGGTTGTTGGAAACCACTTGGTACACAATTGCATGATAGATTCAGGGGCAAGTAGTTCAATGATGCCAAAGCAAATAGCAGATCAACTAGGTCTGAAGTATGAGCCAATGTTGAAAGGGGTAGTACAGTTGGATGGAACATCAGTTTGAATATTTGGGGTCATAAAAGGGTTAGTTCTAACACTGCATGCCTTTCCTAATGTTACAGTTCTACAAGATGTGTCTGTGATTTACCTTCCGCCACTCTTTGTGTTGTGTCTATCAAGAGACTTCACTACAAAAATTGGTGGATATTTATCTGTAGATTGGTCACACATGATTTTTAGGATGACGTATGGGGCCAAAGCAACAATCATGTCATAACCAATTACCAATTTCCATATTTAACCTCATATGCCAAGTCCTATCAATGTAAATTGTGCATCCTTTGATCAGAAGGAGTGTTCAAATGATCTAGAAATAGGTACTAAGGTCGAGGGAATTCCTGATTTGACATTGGATGAATGGGAAAACAAGATTCATGAATTTGACCCATACAACGAAATTGAAGAATCTAAATTGGGCGTATATTGTGTACATGAAGAAAATTCACCCATTCCCAACATCATTCAGCCTAAACAAAAGGATGAAAACAAATTTTGGAAACTATTTTTCGATGGTTCGAAAAGTAGACAAGGTGCTGGAGGTGGTGCAATGTTGATTTCACCACAAGACATAAAATAGTTTTCATCTTTTCATTTCTAATTTTCCTGTTCAAACAACATGGCTGAATATGAGGCATTGATTCATGGACTTCATTGGGCCAATAAAAAGGGCATAAAGAAGTTGCAGGTGTTTGTGGATAGTGAGGTAATAATCAACCAAGTAAGGGGACAACATGCTACAAAGAATTACCTGTTGAAGAACTACAAGAACAGGGTATGGGACCTCATAGAGGATTTTGGAGCTTTTAACATTGTGGCCATACCCAAAAATAAAAATGAACCCGCGGATAGGCTCGTAGCAGTTAGAGCAACATTTGATGTGATTGACAACATCAGAAGGGGAAAAACACAACCACATATCCATGTGATTGTGAGGCCAACAGTTCCAGATAATAACACAAGCTGGCAGGTGTTTGAGAACGATCAACAAATTGTCAATTTTTTGCAAGAAGAGGCTAAATTCTCAGCTAGGAATTAGGACAGACTAGAGCAGCAGTACGGGGATCAAGTAGTGTAGCTGCAGACAAACAAGCTTCCCAAGGGTTTAGTAACATTGGAGTCTATCTTCAATCCTAACGACCAGTTTCGTAAAGAAAAGGCTAACATACAGGTCAAGAGAGAAGATTCAAAGCCAATTCTAGTTGGGGAAGGCAAAACACTTCAAATTGGTAAAGTGGCCACTGAGCTGGAGAAATCAAATTTCATATAGCTTTACCAAGAATTTCCAAATGTCTTCGCTTGGATCTAAGAAGACTTGAGAGGATTCAATCTGAAGTTGGCACAACATACCATAGAATTGGATCTAGATGCTAGGCCCATTAGGTAGAAGCAAGGACCATTCAACCCTCACATTGAGCCTCTAATGAAGAAAGAGCTAAACAAGCTAATAGAGGCAAGTATTATATTCCTGATCAAACACTCAAGCTGGGTTGCGAACTTGGTTCCAGTTAGGAAGAAGAGTGGAGAAATTAGGTTGTGTGTGGACTTCCGAGACCTCAATAGGGCATCTCTCAAAGACCATTACCCACTTCCTTCAATGGAACAAATATTGCAAGTGGTATCCAGTTCGAAGAGATTCTCTCTCCTAGATGGCTACTCAGGGTATAATTAGAAAATGGTGAAAGAAGATGACCAATTCAAGATGACTTTCACCACCAAATGCGGCACCTATGCCTACAAGAAGATGTCATTTGGGCTACCAAATGTTGGAGCCACTTTCCAAAGGGAAATGGATATGGCATTTAAGGGATTGATCAATAAAATAGTTTTGATATATCTTGACGACATCACTGTATTCTCCAAAAATGTAGCAGATCTCCTTTTTCATCTGAGGCAGGTATTTCAGAGGTGTAGAAAATTTGGTGTATCTTTGAATCCCAAAAAATGCATATTCCTGGCTCACAAAAGAAAAATTCTAGGCCATATTGTTTCAAAGGAGGGGTTGACGATTGACCCAGAAAGAGTTGAAGTAATTTGAGCGTTACCATTTCCAAGTCACAAGAAGGATCTTCAAAGCTTCTTAGGAAGGATCAATTTTGCCCGCAGGTTTGTTCCAAACTTTGCAACTCTCGTAAAGCCAATAACACTGATGTTAAAGAAGAGCATGGCATTTAAGTGGACATCTGAAGGCAAGGAAATTTTTGAGGCAATAAAAGAGGCTATATCTCAAGCTCCGACTCTCGTCAATCCAGACTTCTCAAAAGGTTTCATGCTATATGTCTTCGGTGGTGGAGACACAATTTCTGCAATCCTAGTACAACAAAATAAAGAGGGATTATAACAACTAGCTGCTTTCTTCAATCAAGGCTTGGAGGAATACGAAACTAGGTACTCTTTGATTGAAAAGCATGTCCTTGCAGTGATCAGGAGCTTAAATAAATTCAAGCACCTAGTTTCAAACAACAAGATCCAATTATTGGTCTCTCATGCGGGAGTCAAGGACTTCCTTCTAAACAAGGATCTGAATGAGAAACGTGCAGGATGGATCACTCGTGTCATGGAATATGACATCAAAATTAAGGTCACTAAGTTGGTCCATGGAAAGGGATTATGTGAAAAGCTAGCTTTGAGTCAGCAAGTTGAAGCAGGTGATGAAAAAGAGATTGTCTTGGTACTACAGGATGGTCAAGAATAGGAAAATGATGACATGCCCGCTTCTTGTTAGACTCAGAATATGATACACTTCCTATAGGCATACCTATGCCCTCCAGAATTGAGCAAAGAAAAAAGGAGATACTTCAGATTACAAGCCATTCCATATGTGTTTGTTGATGGTGTTTTGTTCAAGAAAGACATCAATGGAGTTCTATTGAGGTGCATTACGATAGGTCAAATTGAGAGGGTGTTACAAGATTTTCATGATGGAGATTCTGGAGGACATTTTTCCCCACGAGTAACAGCTCTCAAGATAATGAAGGCAGGGTATTATTGGCCTACAGTGTTCAGTGACTGTTATACATGGATAAGAAAGTGCAAGAAATGTGCACTCTTCACAGGCAAAGAAAGACTAGTAGCACTTCCATTGCACCCAAATTTGGTTGACCAACCATTTATGCAATGGCGATTGGAATTCGTTGGGGTCATCAATTCAAACTCAATCCAAGGCCACAAGTGGATTCTCATGGGAACCGACTATTTCACCAAGTGGACCTAAGCAGTAACACTCAAAAAAGCAAATGAGTCTAACATACTAGACTTTTATGAAGGAATAGTGATCAGGTTCAATGTGCTGACCAGTATCATATCAAACAATGCATTGGCATTCATAGGTTCCAAGATTATAGAATGGGTTGTCAAGAATGGAATCTACTTGAGCACCTCTTCCAACTATTACCCATAGGGTAATGGACAAGCAAAGTCCACGAATAAGAATTTGCTAAGAATCATCAGAAGGAATCTGGATGAAAACTGAAGGACATGGCACACCAAGCTAAAATCAGCATTATGGGATGACAGGATAACGCCAAAGAGGTCTACTGGTAATTCTCCCTACAAGTTAGTCTATGGGAAAGAGGCAGTATTGCCTATATCATTAGAATTTCCAACATTGGAGCTCATGAAGCGGTTGGAGTTATTTGAGTTTGAACCAATTGAATCCAGATATGCAGAGTTGATGGAATTGGAAGAAATCAGAGAACATGCAGTTTAGACGATTGAGAAGGATTAGGCCTTAGTAAAAAGATGGTTTGATAAGAAGGCAAGAGCAAGGACCTTCCAGGAAGGGGACCTAGTTCTGAAATGGGATGTAGATCGGGCAAAACCAGGAAGGCATTCCAAGTTTGATGCCATTTGGAGTGGCCCCTACATGGTCAAGGGATGTAAAAGTAGTAATGATTTCCAATTATTTAAATTGGATGGAGAAGAACTCCCGATTCTAGTTAATGGAATCTATCTTAAACATTGATACTAAAAGGAAAAGGTTTACCCTTGTAAATATTAGCCTAGATTTCAATTCCTCTAAGTGCAAATGCACATTGTCTTGTTGTAGTTAGGTTTCAATTTCCCTAAGTTCTTTGGCACATGTTTTGTTTCTCTTAGGATGAATTTCTATAGTTCAGAGTGCTTTCAGAGAAGGATTTGTGGTATCAAGCTCGGGATCAGATATCAAGTTGGTTTCAAGTTATTGCTTGTGACTCCGTGCCCAATGGATTGCTAAAAGGCCACTAATCTTCTACCTAGCAGGCAGGTGATCCTGTCGAGTCACTAAATTATTGTATATATCTCCCTCCCTGGGTAAATATAGATGAGTAGAAGATGTTGACATGAAAAAATTTGTGCCCTAACACAAGTTGGAGGCATAGAGTAGTAGATGTCGACATGAAAAAATTCACACCCTGGCGCAAGTTGGAGGTGCAGGGATAAAGATGTCATGAAAAAAGTCGTACCCTAACACAGGTTCAAGGCGCAGAGCAAAATATGTCAATATGAAAAAATTCATGCCTTAGCGCAGGTTCGAGATGCAGAGCAGAAGATGTCGACATGAAAAAATTTGTGCCCTGGCACAGGTTAGAGGTGTAGAGCAGAAGATGTCGACATGCAAAAATTCGTGCCCTGGCATAGGTTGGAGGCGCAAAGCAGAAGATTTCGACATGAAAAAAGTCACACCCTGATGCAGGTTGGAGGCAAAGAGTAGAAGATGTCAACATGAAAAAATTCACACCCTGGCATAGGTTGGAGGTGCAGAGCAGAAGATGTCGACATGAAAAAAGTCACACCCTGGCGCAGGTTGGAGGCGTAGAGCAGAAGATGTCGACATGAAAAAAGTCACACCCTGGCACAAGTTGGAGGCGCAGAGCAGAAGATGTTGACATGAAATTCTCAGTGCCTATGGTTCATGTAAGAGTATGTTGACATGAGGATGGATGCGCTGAGGTGCATCTTCAGGAGGTGCAACATTTTGAGCGTTGACACCCCGACAGGAAGCAAACCCTAACCTAGATATTCAAATGGCCATAAATTTTCACAGGGATCTCGGATTCATGAAAGGTTGGACTTTTTGGAAATATTACAAGGTCATCTATCCAAGTATAATTGGATATCTTTAATTGGGTGAGAACAAGTTCTTCAAAAATGTAAAATACAGTTCACCATTTTTTGGGTTTGCTAGGGTTCTCACCTACCACCATAATGACATGAATTAAATACAACATGGAGGTTGTTGGGGTAGATTTGGAATTAATCTCCTTTCCCTCTCTCATTCTTCCTATAAATTTTAAGGAGGGGCTTCTTTCTAAAGGTTGGAAATTCTTGTTTTGCCCCTCCCTTCTTCTCTTTGGCAGGAGAATTTGTGGAGTTCAAACCTCCCATCTAAAACTGTAATGCAACTTTGCCTCTTGGCATTTTATAGTGTATTGTATCAAACTTTGGAGAAAATAATGTATGTCTTCAGATGATTCTCAACCCTCTCTGTGTTCATTGCATCCTCCTGATCTTTCACTACAAATTTGGTTATCTATGCATGATCTTGCATTTCATTTTAATGGTTTGTGTTTATTGGCAAGATAGGTGTTCTTCATTCCTCGGTGCATCACCTTTGTTAGTTGAGGTTTATTTTTATGCATCTTCTTGCCCTATCTCCTTGGAAAGTTAGATTAGGTTTTTGAGTAAACCCTTTACATTTTTATGTGTGCTTCTGAACAGAGGAATAGGAACCGTCCTTCATCCAGAGAGCTTTCCCAATTCGTAAGATCCCACACTTCGGAAAAGCTCCATGTTATGCAATCACACTGAGAGTCTAAAACCATCAAGTTGCAGACATTCATGGGGGCTTTGATTCACCATGAACATAAACCATGGAAAGGTTATGATAATTAGGTACTTTTGTGATATGAACTTATTATAAACTAAGGTTTTACTAACTCTTAACAAAGATATAAGAATGTAATATTTATTTCTAAGTGAAATCAACACTAAGTCCTATACAAGGATGATACACATAAGCAACAAGACAAAGGGCTTATGGTAATCTAACATGAAAATATACTGAGTATGGTTTCACTATTCGGGAATTGCATAATTGTGATAAATTATGTTATGAAATATTTTTCTCAAGGAGATGGATTTTTTTAATTAGGGGAACACTTTTCCCATGATGAATCATTATGATCCACATAAGCATGTCGGATACAATGGAAGTGAGATGGGAACATGTGTACTAAGTTAAAAAGAACAAAGCATTTGAATCTCATCCCTAGTCAATACTGTAATTATCTCTAAAGAGAATTATTGATATTTTAAAATGCTATCACAGGGAAAGATAAATGGGAAAGTCATTCATAAATTATATCAAATCGGATACCCCAGATATATCTTACTTGTTGCATGAGATGGTAAAATAAATGAATACTCTTTACTGAGGTGCAATTAAGAAAAGTGATGTGCTTAAACTGAAAGGATGATAGGCATTGATAGCCTATGACACTTAATACAAGGAATGAATCATACCTAAATACTTAGTTTTATATAAGTACATATCCCTAGAATATGAAATAAGGAACATGAGCCTAAATGTTAAAGCTGGGACAATTTTTGAAACTGCAATAATGATCATAGACCTTGATAGTATCATTTCTATCAATGGTTAATTTTGGATATGGGATATTGAAAGGTAATTAAGTGTTATAGAGATTGGGGGTCCTGGGATCAACTTAATCCAGATAGTAGGTACAACCCATTCATGGAGAAAGTGTCGTAAAACCTAACTATTCATTATTGATAATATTTACCTTGAAAAGATCAAACACTATACACCAATGAAGGATTCTAAGTGGGATAACGTGTTGCATATGCTAAACGGTCATATCCCTATGATGACGATTATCACCATTTGGATACTGTTGTATATCATCTGTAATTAATTGTCTCATCAAGATACTAGATTGATAGTATGGTGTTTTCCTAAGTGCAAACCTTGATAGAGTTACAAGACAGATTGGACCTCCTGGGTACGCACCCTTATATCAATGTATTATGGCTATAGGAAGAGATGTGGGCAAGTAACAAGGTGAATTTTTACGAGCACAATTTCTTTCCCATAGGCATCATAGGATGACATAGAGATATGTCTTCATGTAGGTTAAACTGGGTTGAAACTTACAAGGCTTGTAGCTGTTTACAGTATATTAAGTTGTGAATCCATATAACTAAAAAAGTGATTAAGGTGAAACAGAAATTTCCTTATGACAAGTGTGCCATCATAGAATTGAGCATGGCATACATCACTCAGAAACTTTGTGCAAAGTGGAGTAAGTTGTTGATTACCCTGTTGAGATCTCACTTTAATCTAAGCTGATAGATTCCTATGGATTTCATAGTTGGAACCCAGGTAGACAGTTAGGAACATTCACTTATATATCATATCTTGAAAAAGGAGAACCAAAGGATACATTTCACGCAATGGATTGTATATAACATTGAGGGAGAATGAGTAGGTGTAATATTCTCTCATACAGTTGCACATGGTTCATGACAGTTATCAGAAATGGATTTCATCAAGTTTTATGTATGTTTTAAATATATGGAAGTATTGAAATCAGCTGTATAAAGTTAAAAAAAATCTTGAGATGAAGTGACCAAAGTGGATATTACATGTTGCAATCTTAAAATTTGTTTGAGATGTACTTGTAACTTTCCTGTAAATACCATAATTGCACTTTTGAATACATGTTTTTCCGAAACTGTAAATATAAGGAGTTAAAATAAAACCCCAAGCTCAATATTAATGACCATTTCCTTCATATTTTTCAGGTATCATGATGCAGTTGTAAAGGACAACTAGAACAACAATTCAGAAAGAAAAGAAAACCTCCCCAAGGAAATGGCAGTGTTTATTTTACCTCCTTACATTTTCAGCTTCATAATATATATGCATTCTTTTCCTTCAGCTAAGTTCTCATAGCTTGTGTGAGAAGAATATGCATGATTATTCCTCATGAATAAATGAAATTATTTTCATGTAATGAGATGTATGTCATTCCTTTCTATACTTTTCTTCATTTGTATGGATAATAAATGAACTAATACAACTCAAAACACTTAAATAATTCACTTAATCATAGAAATAAATTCAAATCAAGTGTACCTAATTGGCATTCATTGAATGAATGAAATTTATGCCGCACCCTGTCCTTCAAACCTACAACCTATTTGCAGCTTCAGAACATCATGTCTGATACATGTTGTCATTCCTTCCTTTTTTAAGGCATTGCATTGGTCATTTACAACTGTTGCATAGTTCTAAAGAGGGTAACAAATGGATTGGCTTCATCTATGAGGCATAACATTCGGTAACCACAACCAAGTTTTAGTTTTGATCAAAATGTGACTTCCAAGACTGTCCAAAAACAAATAATCAAAATCTATATTTTGTTTCATCGTGGCTGACCGAACATATCTAGACCTATAACTCGACCAATCTAATAAACTCAAATCTTTTGAGTTGACCTTTTTGCATGGGGTGTCAAAATATGTCAACATTTCTAGCGGTCTTGTGGGAAAAGATACCTGCTAGCTTATAGACCAGTGCCTTTCTCTTATCGATTTGCCTTGGAGTTTAAAGGATATACCCAAAATTGCCTTTTTGAAGGTCCAACCCTTCCAAACCAAACTAAAGCTGGGAAATGATTTGGTAAACTAGATCACGTGCAGGAATTCACTTATTGAATGGAAAACCTGCAATGTGCATGAGATGAACTTATTGAAAGGGAATTCCTAATCTACCCTATTCTAACCAGCTACAAATTGAGGCCAAATAAAACTAGAAATAGGCAGTGAAAAATAGCTTCCCTTTCACAAGAAACGAGCTAATGAATTTAATTTGCAAATGAAATAACATGACAGATCTAAAAATGAGATGTGTACCTTAAATTTGTTCCAAAATCCACCAAGAACATGAAGAATCTCTCTAACTGATCTGCAATCCTTCAACTGTTCTAAAGGGCTTTAGAACTAATTCTTAAGGATCCGACACTCATTTTTAGGCTCTGATACAAGTATGAACTTTGGCATTGTTATAGCTTGTTGTGAACCAGCATGATACCAAATCAGACATGGCTTCCAAATAGCTGAAAAAACTAATTTTTATGTCTTGTAGTGAAACATGAGCATACTTTTCAATCAAGGGCTCTTTTTGAAGTTATTTTGAAGAATGTTAAGCCCCTTTAAAATTTTGTATATTCTCTTTGACAATCTGAAAATATTTTCAAAAGTATTCAACCTCCTCAAGTTGTTTTGTACTTCATCAATAATAACATTGTGAATATGATAAGATTTTTGTTGTATATCTGGAAATGTTTAAAAATATTTTCAGTATCTTAAAACTGTTGTTTATCCTTTTCAGGTTGCTAATCCATTATTACCATGACTGAAATTTCAGCAGCACTTTCAAATTATTTCATTCTATTCATATTCATCAATCTTCCTGAACATTTAGTTTCCTCCTCAATCAAATATTGCTTCTTATGATGCTTACAATATCATTAGATAGTCCTTGTGAATCAATGAATCTCCGTAATAACACAATTATCTCCATGTAAGTAGCACAATAAGGGTATTCACACTCAATTATATCTGGATTATATTGAAACTATTATTTCTCTTTTCTAAGTGTCAACAATGGAAACTGATAAGTTGTAAATAGGTTATTCATTCCCTTAAACTAATGACTTAGCATAAAAACTAGCTTTTATAAATCCTCTTTCATTCTGAAAACCTTTAACACCTTCTGATTTTGAAAATTGTGATGAATCAGTAACATGATGTGAATATGCTGTCATTGTGCACACTACATTTAGGGAATACAAATTGTTGATCATTATCCACCTTCTTTTGATCTGTTACAAAGTCGGGTTATGTCTTTTGCATGGTTTCATTTTGTAACTCTGAACTATGATCAAAATGGAATTAAGAAACCCATTTCTCTATGTTTCTATAAAAAATCAAACCTATTGTTTTCTTCAGTTGGCTACTCCTCTAGAATAATATTCTGATTCTCCCTTTCCTAGACTAGAAGTATTGGTAAAGGATGAGGAGCGGGATTAATTTCAACCTTAATTGGAAGTTTTTGAATAAGAGGCTGAGGTACAAAATTATTTTTAGGACAACATCTGGACACCAACTTGGAAACTTTAATTTGGGTTCAATACATGATGGCGGGGTAGGAAAAATAGCAATTGTATTAACTTGAGGATTTGAAAACTAATGGATGGGCTACTTTGGATGACAAGGGGAATATATAGGCACTGAATTCTAATAGACATGATGCCTATCATTGTTTACAGCTAATGATTTCTCATATAGTTCCTTAAAAACTACAAATGATTGTTTATGTTTATTGAGCTCGATATCTGATCTCTTTGCCTTTCACAATCAGCATAACCCTCTTCATAACTTTCACCTTGAACAGTGTAATGCTAATCGTATTGGTAATCATTATGAAGAACTAATTTCTAAGGTTTGGGTCATAAGGATATTCATTCTGGTAGGGATTATGGAACTGATCTGAAGGGAAAAATGGATAAAAGGGTTGTTGGTTTGGCTGATAATACTATTGAAAATGAGGGTTCATGGTTGTGGGACCTCATGAAAATACTGAAACTATGATAAATAGATCTACTGCTCGGTAAAAATAGCTAATAACAGCAAAATAACATAAAAAAATTTCTTGAAGAATACCTGAAAACTTCAATTGAAAATTTAATGTTGTTGTAAACTGTTGGAATGATATGAAATCAGATTTATGGAATCTCCAAATGAGTTACGCTTTAGATCTTCAATGTAATAAAACAACTC
This sequence comes from Taxus chinensis, assembly GCA_019776745.2. Classification (NCBI taxonomy): domain Eukaryota; kingdom Viridiplantae; phylum Streptophyta; class Pinopsida; order Cupressales; family Taxaceae; genus Taxus; species Taxus chinensis. The sequence continues at coordinate 887,858,935 of CM034149.1, forward strand.
AATAGTATTTCTCATCCTTCTACCCACCGGGCGTGCCAAAAACTATTATCTCGAAATTACACCCTATAGATGATAGCATAAGACAAAGAATCATTGAGTTATTCAATGTGTCAAACAAAAGAGTAGAGCCAAATATAAAGGCTGTAGAAGAAGGAGAGGAAGGTGACAATTATAATTGACAAAGAATGATTTATTCAATGTGTCAAACAAAAGAGCAGAGCCAAATATAAAGGCTGCAGAAGAAGGAGAGGAAGGTGATAGTTATAACTGTCCACCAACAAATACATAACAACAATGTATAAAACTAAACTAATACTAACATTCCCCCCCTTAATACATTGCATCTTACTAATGTACCCCCTAAACAAATCAAACTTCACTTTTCCGAGAGGTTTGGTGAGAATATCTGCAACCTGAAAAGCAGTAGGGCATTACTAGAGCTGAATTTGGTGGTTCAAGACCTGTTCATGAATGTAGTGAGATTCTACCTCAATATGATTTGTTCATTCATGAAAAACAAGATTCTTCACAAGCTTCAACACACCTTGATTGTCACAGTAAATTATGGGAGGTTTCTCTTCAAGAATTCCTATATCTACAAGAATGCAACGTAACCAAATTGATTCACACACAGCTCCTCGTGCGGTGCAGTATTCAGCCTTAGAGGATGAGAGATCAACAATAGTTTTCTTCTTGTTAATCCATGAGATAGGTTCAGATCCGAGATGAAAAACATACCCTGAAGTGGATTTCCTATCATCAACGGATCCTACATAGTCTGAGTTTGTATATCCCTATAAGAAGAATTGAGTGTTCTTCTAATACTCCAAACCAAAGTCAATTATACCTCAGACGTATCTCAACACATGCTTTGCTGCTATCCAATGACATTTCTTTGGCTCCTGCATAAATCTAGTGAGATAGCTCACTGCAAATCAAAGATCTGGCCTAGCATAAGTCAAGTAAATGATACTCTCCACAAGCTGCCTGTAGTGAGTGCCATCTACTTGCGGTGAATCCTGGAATCTAGATAATTGCAAACCTTTTTCCATAGGTGTGGACATTGGTTTACAATTTTACATTCCATACTTTTTCAAGAACGTCTTGGTATATTTCATCTAGGAGACGAAGATATGATTCTTCTTCTGCCATATCTCTAAGCCAAGACAGTAGTGAAGTAGCCCCAAATCAGTCATGTCAAAGGATTTATTCAGATCATTCTTTACATCATCCACAAGATTGTCAGAACTTCCTATGATCACAAGATCATCTACGTACAAAATCAGAATAACAATATTTATTCCTACCTTCTTGATATACAAATTTTTATCTGAGGGGCTATGAGTGAATCCATGCTGCAATAGGTGATCATCAATTTTTATAAACCATGCCCTAGGTGCTTGTTTGAGTCCATAAAGTGACTTTATCAGATGACATACCTTGTGTGGTTGATGCTCGTCTACAAACCCTTCAGGTTGGGCCATGTATACTTCTTCTTTGAGATCACCGTTCAGAAAAGCACTCTTGACATCCATCTGTTGAAGTTTCCATCCATTTTGTGATGCCAATGCACAGACAACTCTAATGGTTTTGATATCTTCGCTATGGGTGCAAAGGTCTCGTCATAGTCAATTCCTTCTTACTGAGCATAACCCTTTGCAACAAGTCATGCTTTGTGTTTTTCGATTCAACCATCTGCCCTATATTTTTTTTTGAAAATCCATTTACAACCAATGGATTTCTTACCTGGAGGCAAATCAAAAAGTTCCCACATCCAATTCTAAAGTAGGGAATCATATTCAACATTCATACCCTATTTTCCACTGTGGTTGGTTTAATGCCTCACAAACAGTGTCAGGTTTGGTGCTATCAACAACTAAACTCATGAGTGCAAAATTTACCTCATGTCTGGCTTGACTTCTTGTTCTGACTCCCATAGAAGTGCTTGGAAGTGAGTTTAGGTGTGTGTCCCCAATAGTATTCTGGACCCATTTCAGACGTTGGTGGTGCTACTACTGATGTGAAGATGTGTTTTCCAGTGTTCCTAGATCAACGAATAAGTCCCCACTCAACTCTTCTTCTCTCTGAGAAGAATCATCTTACCCATCATCTGGATGTGTGAGCAATATATGTGACGAGGTCGGTACTGGATCTCCATTGTGTGGTAGGGAGTCAAAGAATGACTCATCACACACCACATCTCAACTCTCATAGATTTTCTTTGTCTTAGGATCCATGAGATTATATGCCTTTGAGGTAGTACTATACCCCAAGAAAAGATATGGAAATGTCCTTGGATCGATCTTCTTCCTTTTCTCCTCTAGAAAATACATATATGCAGTACAACCAAAAACTCTCTAATGATAGATATAAGGTTTACGACCAGTCCATACCTCTTCCGGTGTCATGTTCTGTAAGATCTTTGTCAGTGCCCGGTTGAGTAGATACACTACTGTCTGGACTACTTTTTCCCAAAATTGATCCTCCAACTTGGCGGTGGAGAGCATACAACGAGCCATCTCCATGATAGTCCTATTGTATCCCTCGGAAATCCCATTCTATTGGGGCATGTAGGGTGCATTCAGATGTTGTTGAATGCCATGCTGCTATAGGTATGCTAAGAAATTCTTTGATACAAATTCCCCCCTCGATCTGAGAAAAGAAGAAGGAGAGGCTTCCCAGACTGCCTGGTGGGTTGCTGGTAAAAGGTTTGGAAAAATTCAAACGCCTCACTCTTCTTCCGGAGGAAATATACACACATTTTCCATGAGTAATCATCAATGATGAGCTGGAAGTATTCAAAACCTTGGAAGCTAGTAGGTAGGGGTCCGCACAGATTGGTGTGTACCACCTGAAGATGCTCTATAGAATGATAAGAGCTCTATTTGAATTAACCTCTATGTTTTTTTCCTGCAAGACATCCCGAGCAAACAGGTAAGGAAGGGGAGAGTGGAGGAAGCCCTCTTACCATTTCCTTGGTAATGAGCTGATGCAGAGTCCCGACAAAAAGATGACCATATGAAAAGCGCCATAGTGCAGTGGACTCTGCCGTTGAAGTAGAGAGAGCAATGTCAGATGAAGTGACTGCATCTAGTGAAAATAGACAGCCCTTCATATATGCTCAAGCAATAACTAAGTCTCCTAAGGAAATGATGTAGGACTTGACCCCTTTCTGAATAAATAATTTGCCCTGCATTCGATGATTAATAAGGTGACTCACAGATAAGAGATTTGAGGTCAAACTTAGAACATATAACACCTTTGTGAGTGTACATCTTCATGTCCCAAGAGGAATGATGACATCACCAATCCCCGCCGCAATATACTCCTGATTATCTACGATAGTGATCTAATCTTTAGTGGGCCAGTCACTCAAGGTATGGAACAATTTCTTATTACCAGTCATGTGTTTATTAGCGCCTGAATCAATCAACTGGACACTTTCTGATGGTTGTGAAGTCTATGAGACTAGGAAAATGTCCGGATGAGTTGCTTCTAGAACCTCTTCATCGGATGAGGAATCCTACTGAGTAGCAATATGACCCTTCTACCTCTGATTCCAAGCACACCATTGGGATTTCTTGGAATATCCTTGGCCATAAGTTCTCTCTTTGCAAGAGTTTCCGTGATTATGACCGTTGTAATAATAGTTCCCAATTTTGCACACCTAGCAAGATTGGACAAGGGGGTCCTATCACGTTCAAAATGAAATAATAGTCCCAGGAACCCACCTTCGGTTATTATCGAGATGCAATAATTAAAAAAAATAATTCCTAAATTGCATATGAAGAGATCACCTAGCATCGAAAGGCACCCAGTTGATCTTGACTCAGTGAAGAGTTCAGGGTCGAGTTGTTAAAGAACCCGGTGTCAAATTGATAGTCATCTCGGAAATCATCTCAGTAGAGACTCTCAGTTGTAAGAGCTCGACGATGGTCTTGTTAATGCAAAATATAGCTCGTTGAAAATTGACAAATGAAAGGAACTGTACAAGGATCTCGGTGGAGATCGATGCAAAAAGATCTGAAGGCCAAGTTAGGGAGAGTCAAAGTCAACATGATGCCAGGTTTAATCCATTAAGACAGTGCTCGACCAACCACTTGGGAGAATTATCTTGTTTGACCGAGATGATATGAAATTATGCAGATATGGGAGGTTCAACATCATTGAATCTCGGGTTTGTAATTACATAATAGAAGGACTTCTATCGACCCAGGAAGATAGTATAAGCACCATGGAATACCCATGTAAAATTGAGTCAAACCGACATTTTAAAAAGAGCTGCAAATTATAATGGTGTTCAGACCTTCCTCGGCCGAGCTTTTGGTGCACAGGTAGTTGACATGTTGCAGTATAGTAGAAGCCTTTTTGAGCACTTCCAGCAAGCAAGTCGTCCAACGATGTTTTTATCTGTTCAGCATCGAATGCATCCTCAAATTCGGGATTTTCCTTCAAGATATTTTTATGAAAATCGATTAAGTGACAGTAAGAGTGTTACCAGCAGACCTGAGGAAATTTATTACAAAGACTCTCTATCGAGATCTTACTTGTTTTACGATGTAACTCATGGAAGCGAATCTCATAGAGGTGGGACTGTTTCATATCAGAATATTCATGAGGCACAATTTGCTTTGCAATTATATGAGCATCTTCAACGAGTCACTAGATTGGCGAGCATAAAGGATTCTGTTGAAATTATCACACCTTACAAGCTACAGCTGAAATGTTTGCACTGAGAGTTTAATGTTATCCTCAAATCTGTTGAAGGAAAACTCGGCAGGAGAAGATTCATGAAGATCCCATGCGCTGGTGGAAAAGTGGAGATCGGTGGCCATCTGTCCAAAACGAAATATGGCCAAATGATAACGAAACCCCGCACTCCAATCCTGGACGTGGGAAATAAGGCGAGCATTGCCAAGGGAAATGACGTGATGTCAAGCCATTGAAAAGTTTCCGTGAAGTGGAGAAATCGGGTCAAATTGCCATGTTTGCGCGGCAAAGCTGAGGCCGGGGCCCGTGAATTAATTTGTCCAAGCTGTTACACGGGGATTTGGAGCTAGTATGCCAAGCGTGGAACTATTACGATGGCAGGCCAAGCTGTTAATCCCACGCTAAGGAATGAATAGTGGAAATATACCCATGGTAAGCCATGGTCAGACTTCTGTGAATTGGAGAAATCGGGTCAAATTGCCAAGTGAAGACAATATGATGGCTATCCGTCATGAAAATCCCGCGCATGGGAAACATTTTGCTATCTTGCCAAGGACGTGGAAAATAAGGCAAACACTGCCAAGCGTGGAAATATTGGTTTGGCAAACCATGACCAAACTTCCACGAAGGGGAAATAAGGTGAGCAATGCCAAGTGGGTTTTCGTGGATGGCAAGCCAAGGAAGAAATTCCACGCGGGGGAGATTCAGAGCAGCACCGCCAAGTGGAAATTTTTGCATGGAAAACCATGCTGTTCACTCTGCACTGGGGAGAAATCGGATCAAACTGCAAAGGGAAATATTAAGATGGCAATCCGTCATGAAAACCCCGCGCAGTTTGGAGTAGTCCGAGTCTTTGTGCGAGTTACTTGGATAATTAAAGTGGCAGTTGCTCCCACGCAGTTCAACAGGCATTTGCCAGCAGTAAAACTTCTCCTCGTCCTCTGTGTGTTTGCAAGATGCAGGCAAGCTCCCACGCACAGTTATCTGTTCAGGCATGCATGCCTAGTACAGTAAAAGTCTTTTGAACGCTTCCAGCAAACAGGTTGTCCAACTGTGTTGTTATCTGATCAATATCGAATGCATCCTCAAACTGTGGCTTATCCTTATTCTGAACTCGGATCTATGACAGCTGCAGGAAACAAATATTCACTGCCGTGTACGATGGATTGGAGTCATGCCATTCAAGGCTTCATAAAATCTGCCTGAATCAGGAGATGAAGGTTTACTACGGTACAGAATGAAACGATTCGTATTGCTCAGCATTTCTTTACCTAAGAAACGAATTAAATGTGAAGGTCAGCTCTGAAAATACCCGGTCGGCCGTTTTGCATGTTACATCCTTGTTACTCGTAAATGGTCTCTTTGAGAAACTCTGAGGGCAGAAGCAATATTTATACCCTTCCATTATGTACGTCCAATCAGACAATAAAAACATTCTTTTACCAGGTTCAGAGAAGCTTGTTTTTAACAATGGACGATTATACTGTAGTTTCAAGCCGATTTTATCTAGCTTATTTCTATTAGCTTTTATCCACGACTAAGGAAGAATTCATATGGTTGTTCCCTGTACATTTTTTCCAAGGTCCTTTTGGTTGCCCCAGTTGTTCAATTGTATTTTTTTGAAGGGCTTATTTTATGTGTTGCAAATTGTAACATGAAGGATCTTCTTAGTTTCCGGAAAAACGAGTATATTGTTTAGCTCACAGATCCATACTAAATCCCAAGTGGCATAATTGTTGATTGGAGCCGAGATTTCCGAGTGCACTGCCAAAATACCGAAGGGCTCTTTGGCCAAAAATCAGTCTCAAGGGTGTCTATCGACATGTTACGGGCATAAGCCTGGGTCATCATCATGGCAGCATTAGGTCTTTGTTGATAATGGCATTTTCTCATCGTTTGGAAGGTACAATTGTGCTTATTATGGCCAAGCTAAAACATTCTTACTGCAAGTGTTATATGATAAGGAAGAACCGTGAACATTGTGGTAAAACCATTCTTTTTAGAAATGTTGGGTTAAGCACGACATTCAAGTGAGTTTGAGCCAACCGGGTGCTCGGGTTGATATGCAAAACAAAGCCAGGTCGAATCAGTTGAAGAGCTCGTGGTGTTGTTTCATGGAGTTTGAACGTGGAATGCATGTGAATATGTGGTCCAAAACAAGAAGAAATAACTCTATCTGTCAAGACTAGAGCTATCACAGAGAAATCAATCGATTCAGTGTTGACAGGGCCACGTAACGTGATCCCTAACAATTTTCATAGCTCGAAAATCATTTCTAAATGGTGCAACATGCAGGAGTGAAATAATTTAAATTCATTGAATTGTTTAACCTCTGTGGGTACAACCAATGTATTATGGATCAAATCCACTAAGTATGATTTAGAGTCAAACTTTTCATATTGTGGAAACATTGGTACCAAGTCGAGATAAAGAATAAGCTCGCGGGTGTTGAAGTTTAATGTATTTGTAGAGGCTTTCAATTTCGGGCTTAAAGCTTCATGTTCACAATGCATATAGGTGGCTTGGTAATTCAGAATGGCTCGATTTGGAGTTTGAAGCAAGACCGTAGCAGTGGCATTCGTGAGGCGAGTCTTAATTTGCGTCAGGCCAGGTTCACAGGATCTACATGCATTTTAGCAAAACGATAAGAATCAAGTTTGATAGCTCACCATTCGAAGGACTCAATGCAAAAGAGCCCGATTGCCAAGACGAGGAAAGAGTTAGTGCGGGGTCAAAAATCGAGTGCAACACCGAGTTAGAGGATTCGAAGCTCACCGAGTTGAGATTGTGCAGACTCTATCCACATGGACCCCCCTCCTCTTCAAGTCAAACGGGTCAACGGGGGGGTCTCAACATTATGTTAATTAAATTAATATTTTTATTTAAATATTTTAATAATAATATTTATTATTATTATTTAAATATTTTATTTAAATATTCTTTTAATTAATTGAGAAGACTAGGTCATCAGGCAATTAATGACCCATGATGGAACCTTCTCAGGTGGTTCAACTAACTGCAATAAATACATCATGGGCCTTCATTTTAGGAATGTAATTATGACCATTTCCTCTTCTTTCTCACATATTTTTCTATAAATGTAAGTTGGAAGCTCATTTCAAAGGGTTCCAACAGTTCAGACAAGTTGGACAGTTAGATATCTCAGGCGAGTGTATACTTTTCAAGAATCCTCTCTCTTCTGCAAGTTGTTCTTGTGTGTTGAGAGAACTTTCAAGCCTCCTCTTCAAGACTGTAATGGAAACTATTGCCTCTTCTGAATGTATGATGCATTGTGCATGTTATTGAAGCAATAAAAGTGTGTGTTTTGTGACTAATCTCGGTCCTTTCATCCTTCTATGCTTCTTTGTGCCTTTCTCATACTTGTAGGTACACTGTGCAAGTTTAAGTTTCTATTGCAGGTTCTTGGAGTTCTGTGCTTATCGAGTGGTGGAGTATTGCATGCAGTTGAGTTGTGGTGTCTGTTCACCCTTCTTGAGTTCATCCTTCTTCACTGGGAAACTGGTATATTTCTCGGTCTGATAAAGTTTAACAAAGGGAACGCGTGTCTCTTAGTTTGTGGTATCCTGTACCCTCTCTAAGTTGCAGTAGGTGAAGTTGACCTGTGGTGCACACACCCTCTTCAAATTAACCCTTCCTGAATCTGAAGACACCCTTTATTCGGTGCATCACCATCCCTAGTATAGTTTCATTTCTGTAAATCTCTTTCCCTAAAACCCCATGAAAATGTTAGCATAGGACTAGATAATCATTTTTGTTACACTAGGAGTAGTACAACACTTAGTTTAGGAAGAGGAAGCCGGCCTTCTCCGGAGGTTCACCTCGAGCCCAAGTCCCACAGCTTGAGAGGTGATCCCATGTGTCCCAATCACACCGAACGTCCTATTCACATCCTGGCCATTTCGGATTTGGGGTGCAGTGATTTGGCGACAACAGTTTTTGGCACGCCCGGTGGGACAGAGTTGGTACTTCTCTTCTCACTTACACAAGTCAAAGTACCTGGCGACTCTATATCTCTGGATTCCAAATCTCAGTGCAGTAACTTATGCGAAGAATTCAGACAAGAGCTTCTTCAAAGAAAGGAAAGTATCAGCATATCGAACTTTCCTTGTCTCCTCCAAAGAGAAGCAGAAGAGGCATTTCCACATCCCCAGTTGCAGATTTACCTAGTAGGGGTCATTCAACTCCTCCTTACGGAAGATTTCCTCCACCCAGGAACAATCAACCTTTCGTTGCTATGGCGAGGAACCAAGTTTTTCCCCCTTTCAATGCAAGCAGTCCTCTCATGTTGGCTCAACGTGACCCGATACCTGTTGCGGCACTCAAAAGTTTACCCTTCTACACAGGGGAAACTCACGTTACTCCAGTGGAGCATATCTTTGATGTAGCCAGCATCTGTGCAGTACATAATATCACCGAAGACAACGTTGCAGTTAGACTTCTTGCTACCTCTTTCAAGGGAAAAGTGCTTCAATGGTTTCGCGGGTTAGGTGTTGGCACTATAACCACTTGGGACGAGTTGGGAGAAAAGCTATGTAAACAATTTGAAGACAAAAGTGATCACCTATCACTTTTGGAACAACTTACTACCATAAAGAGAGCTTCCCAAGAATACATGAGTGATTTCAACTTCCGATTCCACAGAACTTGGAATAGGATTCTGGTGCTCGTAAAGCCTTCTGCACATAATGCATTCTTGTACTATTTGCGAGCCTTGAATAGCGATGTAGCAGTTATGATCCAGTCCATGGGAGGGACTACACTTCCTGATGCTTACGAAGTTGCCATAAGTGCAGAGAATTCTTTGATTCAGGCTGGAAAGATAGCTCCACGACCACCAATGCCCTTTTCTCCAGATCTTACGAATCATCAGCCTATCATTGCTCCTATTCCAGTAGACTCCAAGCAACCATCTCAATCTTCCCCTGCCTCTTCAAATGACCTATTTGAAGTCAAGTCACTACTGCAAAATTTTGGAAATGAGCTCGTTGCACTCAAAAGGCAACAATTTCAATACAATCGTCCGTATCAGCCACAAAATCAGCAGTATCAGGCTAACCGTCCTCCTTTTCAAGGAAACAATCAGCCTCGAAATCAAACTACAAGTCAAGTTGCAAATGTCAGGCCCTTGAACTTTCAGAACCCTCTTGCAGCTAGCTCATCTAGAGCTATAGTACCTGTTCAAAATAATCTAGTTCAAGACTACGAATGGTGTTATCCTTGCTCTCAACCTCACAATCAAAATCTTTGTCCCAATGGAGTTCTTAGCCAGGCCCTTATGGTTCAAAGTGTATCTGCCCCTTCAGAGTTAACAAACAATTCATCTACGCAAGAAGCAGCAGATCAACCGCAGGCACCTGAAGAATCCACTTTGCTAAACTGGCAAGAAGAAGATTTTTGCGGATTGAATATAGATTCTTCATCAGTGGCAGCAAACACTCGTTCCAAAAAGAGAGCAATGGAGCCTCAACCTCTCGAAGCTGATCTAGCATCCACTTCTCAACCTGGGTTTCAAATGGCAGTTGATAAAAATGCGGGAAAGAAATCACCAGAAACACCGGCTAGCCACACCGCAGGGAAAGATGGTTCTCCAGGCATCACGGTACCCAACAAACATTTTCCAAAGGAGGACCCCAATGCCCAAAAAAGTGTCATCAAAGTTGGAGCAATTCCCTTCAGCATAGTAGAACAAATGAAGAAAACCAATCTGAGCGTTACCATGTGGGACGCACTCTCGATCCCTTCCCAAAGAAACCTGTTGCGAGAAGCTCTGAACAGTTTTAGTACAACCAGCGGATCACCAAGCCATGGAGTGACAAATGCTACAAATTTGTGTCAACCGGAAGGGAAAATCATTCCTACGGCAAACAAACCACCGCCATTCTACATTTCCCTGATCATTGGCGACCACCTGGTACATAATTGCATGATCGATTCTGGTGCCAGTAGCTCTGTCATGCCGAAACAAATTGCAGATGTACTAGGCATACAATATGCGCCAGTTGCAAGAGGGGTTGTTCAACTGGATGGCACAGCTGTTAAGACTGTTGGGGTTATCAAAGGACTTCAACTTACCATTCATGCATGCCCAAGTTTGTCATTCACCCAAGACATATCGGTCATCGATCTCCCTCCTCTCTTTGCCATCTGCCTATCACGGGATTTCACTGCCAAGATGGGCGGTTACCTATCAGCCGATTGGTCGCATATGATTCTCAGGACTCGATACGGAACCAAAGTAACTATAAGGGCAGAACCAATCTGCCATAATCATGTAGAACCCTACACTGCTAGTCCCATAAATGGAAATTACACCATCGGCGATCCCGAAGAGGAAGATGCCGATCATGAACCAACCACCCTTGTTGAAGAAGTTCCTGATACTTTGCTAGATGAAGTAAGTAGAGATCATCAATACGATCCCTACGCTGATGTATTGGCAGAAGAAGAAGCTGGTTTGCTGGTCTTGGAAGAAACAGGATTAGGTACTTACTGTATCCATGAAGAAGATACGATCATACCACAACTTGTCAAAACACCAAGTGATTCTAAAGGATTGTGGCAATTGTTCTTCGATGGCTCAAGAAGTAAGAATGGATCCGGTGCTGGTGTTATGTTAATTTCTCCAGAGGGAGATAAGTACTTCTCATCTTTCCGGTTGCAGTTCAGTTGCACTAACAATGTTGCTGAATACGAGGCTCTTGTGCAAGGAATTCAGCTAGCCCAAAGGAAGGGAATCAAGGCCCTGACTATTTTTGGAGATAGTGAGTTAGTTGTTCATCAAGTTTCGGCACGTAGTGCATCCAAAAATGATCTTTTAAGATCATATAAGAATCGAGTCTGGGACCTGATTGAAGATTTTGAAGCTTTTGGAATCCATGCAATCCCTAGAAATCAAAATCAAGATGCAGATAGGCTTGCTACAATTGGTTCACAATACAACATACCAGTTGATATCATGAAAGAAGGGCAGCAATTTGTTAAAATGGTGGTTCGACCAGCAGTCCCTGATAATGTGAGTAGTTGGCAAGTGTTTGATAGTGACAAACAAATTGTCCTCTTCCTACAAGAAGAGGCGGAGTTTGCTACAAAGAATCAAGATAAGTTGCAGGAGTCATATGGTGAGCAAATTATCCAATTGAAAAGCAACAAGTTACCAAAAGGTTTAGTCACTTTGGAATCCATTTTCAATTCAGATGACCAAGCCACAAGACAAAGCCCTAACATGGTGGTCAGAGAAGAATATTTTGAGGAAGTTGAAGTATCAAATGAAAAATTTCTTAAGATCGGAAAAGTGTGTACTTCTGAAGAGAAAGAAGCTTTCATCAAACTTTGTCAAGAGTATCATGACATCTTTGCATGGAGCTATAAAGATCTGCGTGGTTTTGATCCAGGTCTAGCACAACATACCATCGAACTGGATCCTAATGCTAAGCCAGTTCGTCAAAAACAGAGACCAATTAATCCCAAAATTGAGCCACTAATGAGAAAGGAGCTAACCAAGCTCATCGAGGCCTGTATAATTTTTCCCATCAAGCATTCCTCATGGGTAGCCAATTTGGTGCCCGTGAGGAAGAAGAACGGAGAGATCCGGTTATGCGTAGATTTCAGGGATTTGAATCGTGCATCATTAAAAGACCATTATCCTCTTCCATCGATGGAGCAGATCCTTCAAACGGTGGTAGGAGCTCAAATATTTTCTTTGCTCGATGGATATTCAGGTTACAATCAAATCCTAGTCCAAGAATCCGACCAATTCAAAACGGCTTTCACTACCAAGTGGGGCACGTATGCCTACAATAAAATGCCATTCGGATTGTCCAATGCCGGGGCTACTTTCCAAAGAGCCATGGACATGGCATTTAAGGGACTAATCAACGATATTATTTTAGTTTACCTTGATGATATAACTGTATACTCTAAGCATGCAGAAGATCACATCACGCATCTAAGGAAAGTTTTCCAAAGGTGTAGGGAATTTGGGGTTTCACTTAACCCCAAGAAATGTATTTTCGCAGTGCACGAGGGAAAATTGTTGGGGCATGTGGTTTCAGCAGAAGGATTATCAATCGATCCAGCCAGGATTCATTCAATTATGTCCTTATCTCTCCCAAGTCACAAGAAGGGCCTCCAGAGTTTTCTGGGAACCATAAATTTCATGCGGAGATTCATCCCTCAATTCGCGACATTGGCTAAACCACTGACAGCCATGCTAAAGAAAAACATGCCATTCTCATGGACAAAGGAAGGACGAGAAAGCTTTGAAGCCATCAAAACAGCCATTTCTCAAGCTCCCACGCTTGTGAACCCCAGGTTTGACAAAGATTTTATCCTTTATGCTTTTGCAGGTCAAGAGAGCATTTCAGGGATCCTCACCCAACAAAACAACAACCTGATGGAGCAACCAATCACTTTCTTCAGTCAATCCCTCAAAGACTACGAGTTCAAATACTCATTCATTGAAAAGCAAGTCTTTGCGGTTATTCGAGCTTTGAAGAAATTCAAGCACATGTTGTCCAACAACAAGATTCATCTGATGGTGTCTCATCCAGGTGTCAAGGAGTTTTTGCTGAACAAAGAAATGAACGAAAAGCGTGCTGGATGGATCACAAAGGTAATGGAGTATGACGTGCACATCAAAGTCACTAAACTTGTCAGAGGTAAGGGTTTATGTCAGCAACTTGCAACAGACATGGAATCAAAAAGTAATGAGGACGTGACACTCCTAAATACTGATGAGGATGTTGATCAAGCTGACTGGTTATCCAAAATGAAGAATTTCATCTTCTCAGGAGCATACCCGACAAACATGGATAAAAACCAAAGGTGAACTTTCTGTCTTCAATCTATCCCATATGTTTTGGTAGATAGCGTTCTCTTTCGAAAAGATTTGAACGGCATCCTCCTTCGGTGCATAGGACCAGAACAGGTTAGTAAGATACTAGAAGAATTTCATAATGGCCTATCTGGAGGACATTATTCCGCACGAACAACAGCTACCAAGATCATGCGAGCTGGCTACTATTGGCCAGATTTATTCAAGGATGCCCATCTTTGGGTAAGGAAATGCAAAGAATGTGCCTTTTTCATAGGTAAGCAGAAGCTGGCAGCTCTTCCATTGCATCCAATTCAAGTGGATCAACCCTTTGTTCAATGGGGGTTGGACTTCATCGGAATGATTAATCCTCCATCTAGTGACGGACATAAGTGGGTCCTTACCGCAACAGACTATTTTACTCGATGGACAGAGGTGGTAGCATTAAAAGAGAGCAATGAAAAGGCAGTTCTAGATTTTTTGGAGGGTATAATGACGAGGTTCGGTGTTCCGTTTACAGTCATTTCAGACAATGCACTGGCTTTTCTTGGTATGAAATTGAGTGAATGGGCTGTTAAAAATGGGGTATACCTCAAAACTTCATCCAATTACTATCCTCAAGGAAACGGATTGGCTGAGTCTAGCAACAAAAACCTCATAAGGATTATTAAGCGCACAATGGAGACTAACAAGAGGACTTGGCATACACAGCTTAAGACTGCCTTATGGGCAGATCAGATCACACCTAAAAGGGCCATCGGAAATTCTCCTTTCGTTCTTGTATATGGAAGAGAGGCAAAACTCCCACTCTCATTGGAGTTACCTTCTTTGGAGTTAGCTCATCAACTTGAAGTTATAGAGAGTGATCCTCTGACAGTAAGGTTTGCTGAACTCATGGAGTTAGAGGAAGTACGAGACAAGGCTATGAAAACTTTGGAGCAGCATCAGGCTCAAGTTAAGAAATCTTTTGACAAGAAGGCGTCCGACAGGAATTTTCAAGAGGGAGATTTAGTTCTCAAATGGGATGAAGACAGGGCCAAACCAGGAAAGCATGCCAAGTTTGACGCTCTTTGGAGTGGGCCATACATCATCACAAGTTGCAAAGAGGCAAATTCATTTCATCTATCTAGGCTCAATGGAGAAGAACTGCCCATTCATGTGAATGGGATACATCTCAAAGCTTGTTTTTGAGAAGCGTTCCACCCCCTGTACAGTTAAATTAGGTGTTTTCCTCCAAGTGCTTATGCACATTGTTGTGTGTTGTTGTTTTGCTTTCCTTGTTGTTGTGTTTTGTGTTGTTCTGCACATTGTTTCATCATTGGAAGGTGTCAAGGAGAAGAAAGGTTCAAGGTTTCCATAAGAGTTTCAAAATCTGCTTCATTCAAAATTTTGCAGTGTTCCATGGATGTCAAGCATTCAATAGATTCAGTATACTTCATGCTTAGCATTCTAGGGAGGCCCAGGATATCGGCAATGTTCAAGGAGATTCTGGGATGTGTCAAAGAAAATCATACTACTTTCAGGATTCCAACACAGACTCCATGCCCAATGGATGACTTAAGGCTACTGGAATCATGCTTAGCAGGCAATCATCCCCGAGAGGTCGCCAAAAATGTTATCCAATTTTGCACACCTGGCAAGATTGGACAAGGGGGTCCTATCACGTTCAAAATGAAATAATAGTCCCAGGAACCCACCTTCGGTTATTATCGAGATGCAATAATTAAAAAAATAATTCCTAAATTGCATATGAAGAGATCACCTAGCATCGAAAGGCACCCAGTTGATCTCGACTCAGTGAAGAGTTCAGGGTCGAGTTGTTAAAGAACCCGGTGTCAAATTGATAGTCATCTCGGAAATCATCTCAGTAGAGACTCTCAGTTGTAAGAGCTCGACGATGGTCTTGTTAATGCAAAATATAGCTCGTTGAAAATTGACAAATGAAAGGAACTGTACAAGGATCTCGGTGGAGATCGATGCAAAAAGATCTGAAGGCCAAGTCAGGGAGAGTCAAAGTCAACATGATGCCAGGTTTAATCCATTAAGACAGTGCTCGACCAACCACTTGGGAGAATTATCTTGTTTGACCGAGATGATATGAAATTATGCAGATATGGGAGGTTCAACATCATTGAATCTCGGGTTTGTAATTACATAATAGAAGGACTTCTATCGACCCAGGAAGATAGTATAAGCACCATGGAATACCCATGTAAAATTGAGTCAAACCGACATTTTAAAAAGAGCTGCAAATTATAATGGTGTTCAGACCTTCCTCGGCCGAGCATTTGGTGCACAGGTAGTTGACATGTTGCAGTATAGTAGAAGCCTTTTTGAGCACTTCCAGCAAGCAAGTCGTCCAACGATGTTTTTATCTGTTCAGCATCGAATGCATCCTCAAATTCGGGATTTTCCTTCAAGATATTTTTATGAAAATCGATTAAGTGACAGTAAGAGTGTTACCAGCAGACCTGAGGAAATTTATTACAAAGACTCTCTATCGAGATCTTACTTGTTTTACGATGTAACTCATGGAAGTGAATCTCATAGAGGTGGGACTGTTTCATATCAGAATATTCATGAGGCACAATTTGCTTTGCAATTATATGAGCATCTTCAACGAGTCACTAGATTGGCGAGCATAAAGGATTCTGTTGAAATTATCACACCTTACAAGCTACAGCTGAAATGTTTGCACTGAGAGTTTAATGTTATCCTCAAATCTGTTGAAGGAAAACTCGGCAGGAGAAGATTCATGAAGATCCCGCGCGCTGGTGGAAAAGTGGAGATCGGTGGCCATCTGTCCAAAATGAAATATGGCCAAATGATAACGAAACCCCGCACTCCAATCCTGGACGTGGGAAATAAGGCGAGCATTGCCAAGGGAAATGACGTGATGTCAAGCCATTGAAAAGTTTCCGTGAAGTGGAGAAATCGGGTCAAATTGCCAAGTTTGCGCGGCAAAGCTGAGGCCGGGGCCCGTGAATTAATTTGTCCAAGCTGTTACGCGGGAGATTTGGAGCTAGTATGCCAAGCGTGGAACTATTACGATGGCAGGCCAAGGTTAATTGGCTAAGGACCATGAATAGTGGAAATATACCCGTGGTAAGCCATGGTCAGACTTCCGTGAATTGGAGAAATCGGGTCATTGCCAAGTGAAGAAATATGATGGCTATCCGTCATGAAAATCCCGCGCATGGGAAACATTTTGCTATCTTGCCAAGGACGTGGAAAATAAGGCAAACACTGCCAAGCGTGGAAATATTGGTTTGGCAAACCATGACCAAACTTCCGCGAAGGGGAAATAAGGCGAGCAATGCCAAGTGGGTTTTCGTGGATGGCAAGCCAAGGAAGAAATTCCACGTGGGGGAGATTCGGAGCAGCACCGCCAAGTGGAAATTTTGGCATGGAAAACCATGCTGTTCACTCCGCACTGGGGAGAAATCACATCGAACTGCCAAGGGAAATATTAAGATGGCAATCCGTCATGAAAACCCTGCGCAGTTTGGAGTGTCCGAGTCTTTGTGCGAGTTACCAGGATAATTAAAGTGGCAGTTGCTCCCATGCACAGTCAGCAGGCATGTGCAGTACAGTAAAAGCCTTTTGAACACGTTTCAAGCAGGTTGTCCAACGCATATTGTTATCTGGTCAGTGCGAATGCACAGATCTTTTGAACGCTTCCAGCACAGGTTGCCAACTGTGTTGTTATCAGATCAATATCGAAGCATCCTCAAACTGTGGCTTTTTATTCTGCTCGGATCTATGACACTGCAGGAAACAAATATTCACTGCCGTGTACGATGGATTGGAGTCACGCCATTCAAGGCTTCATAAAATTTGCCTGAATCAGGAGATGAAGGTTTACTATGGTACAGAATGAAACGATTCGTATTGCTCAGCATTTCTTTACCTAGAAACGAATTAAATGTGAAGGTCAGCTCTGAAAATACCCGGTCGGCCGTTTTGCATGTTACATCCTTGATGGTCTCTTTGAGAAACTCTGAGGGCAGAAGCAATATTTATACCCTTCCATTATGTACGTCCAATCAGACAATAAAAATATTCTTTTACCAGGTTCAGAGAAGCTTGTTTTTAACAATGGACGATTATACTGTAGTTTCAAGCCGATTTTATCTAGCTTATTTCTATTAGCTTTTATCCACGACTAAGGAAGAATTCATATGGTTGTTGCTGTACATTTTTTCCAAGGTCCTCTTGGCTGCCCCAGTTGTTCAATGTATTTTTTTGAAGGGCTTATTTTACGTGTTGCAAATTGTAACATGAAGGATCTTCTTAGTTTCCGGAAAAATGAGTATATTGTTTAGCTCACAGATCCCAATAGTGGCATAATTGTTGATTGGAGCCGAGATTGCCGAGTGCACTGCCAAAATACCGAAGGGCTCTTTGGCCAAAAATCAGTCTCAAGGGTGTCTATCGACATGTTACGGGCATAAGCCTGGGTCATCATCATGGCAGCATTAGGTCTTTGTTGATAATGGCATTTTCTCATCGTTTGGAAGGTACAATTGTGCTTATTATGGCCAAGCTAAAACATTCTTACTGCAAGTGTTATATGATAAGGAAGAACCATGAACATTGTGGTAAAACCATTCTTTTTAGAAATGTTGGGTTAAGCACGACATTCAAGTGAGTTTGAGCCAACCGGGTGCTCGGGTTGATATGCAAAACAAAGCCAGGTCGAATCAGTTGAAGAGCTCGTGGTGTTGTTTCATGGAGTTTGAACGTGGAATGCATGTGAATATGTGGTCCAAAACAAGAAGAAATAACTCTATCTGTCAAGACTAGAGCTATCACAGAGAAATCAATCGATTCAGTGTTGACAGGGCCACGTAACGTGATCCCTAACAATTTTCATAGCTCGAAAATCATTTCTAAATGGCGCAACATGCAGGAGTGAAATAATTTAAATTCATTGAATTGTTTAACCTCTGTGGGTACAACCAATGTATTATGGATCAAATCCACTAAGTATGATTTAGAGTCAAACTTTTCATATTGTGGAAACATTGGTACCAAGTCGAGATAAAGAATAAGCTCGCGGGTGTTGAAGTTTAATGTATTTGTAGAGGCTTTCAATTTCGGGCTTAAAGCTTCATGTTCACAATGCATATAGGTGGCTTGGTAATTCAGAATGGCTCGATTTGGAGTTTGAAGCAAGACCGTAGCAGTGGCATTCGTGAGGCGAGTCTTAATTTGCGTCAGGCCAGGTTCACAGGATCTACATGCATTTTAGCAAAACGATAAGAATCAAGTTTGATAGCTCACCATTCGAAGGACTCAATGCAAAAGAGCTCGATTGCCAAGACGAGGAAAGAGTTAGTGTGGGGTTCAAAATCGATTGCAACACCGAGTTAGAGGATTCGAAGCTCACCGAGTTGAGATTTGTGCAGACTCTATCCACATGGACCCCCCTCCTCTTCAAGTCAAACGGGTCAACGGGGGGGTCCCAACATTATGTTAATTAAATTAATATTTTTATTTAAATATTTTAATAATAATATTTATTATTATTATTTAAATATTTTATTTAAATATTCTTTTAATTAATTGAGAAGACTAGGTCATCAGGCAATTAATGACCCATGATGGAACCTTCTCAGGTGGTTCAACTAACTGCAATAAATACATCATGGGCCTTCATTTTAGGAATGTAATTATGACCATTTCCTCTTCTTTCTCACATATTTTTCTATAAATGTAAGTTGGAAGCTCATTTCAAAGGGTTCCAACAGTTCAGACAAGTTGGACAGTTAGATATCTCAGGCGAGTGTATACTTTTCAAGAATCCTCTCTCTTCTGCAAGTTGTTCTTGTGTGTTGAGAGAACTTTCAAGCCTCCTCTTCAAGACTGTAATGGCAACTATTGCCTCTTCTGAATGTATGATGCATTGTGCATGTTATTGAAGCAATAAAAGTGTGTGTTTTGTGACTAATCTCGGTCCTTTCATCCTTTTATGCTTCTTTGTGCCTTTCTCGTACTTGCAGGTACACTGTGCAAGTTTAAGTTTCTATTGCAGGTTCTTGGAGTTCTGTGCTTATCGAGTGGTGGAGTATTGCATGCAGTTGAGTTGTGGTGTCTGTTCACCCTTCTTGAGTTCATCCTTCTTCACTGGGAAACTGGTATATTTCTCGGTCTGATAAAGTTTAACAAAGGGAACGCGTGTCTCTTAGTTTGTGGTATCCTGTACCCTCTCTAAGTTGCAGTAGGTGAAGTTGACCTGTGGTGCACACACCCTCTTCAAATTAACCCTTCCTGAATCTGAAGACACCCTTTATTTGGTGCATCACCATCCCTAGTATAGTTTCATTTCTGTAAATCTCTTTCCCTAAAACCCCATGAAAATGTTAGCGTAGGACTAGATAATCATTTTTGTTACACTAGGAGTAGTACAACACTTAGTTTAGGAAGAGGAAGCCGGCCTTCTCCGGAGGTTCACCTCGAGCCCAAGTCCCACAGCTTGAGAGGTGATCCCATGTGTCCCAATCACACCGAACGTCCTATTCACATCCTGGCCATTCGGGGGGTGCAGTGAAAGTTCTTTCTTCCCAAATGTGAGGTTGAACCTCATCAGAAAGGCTCAGAGTGATAAGCATTAATGCTTTTTCATCAGCCTTTTCATACTTAGCTAGAAAATCAGTGTCTGTGGGAGGGGCGTTCATGCCAGAAATGATCCCCCAAAGATCTTCAAGCTAAAGAATCGTCGTCATATTGGTTTTCCATGTGGAGAAGTTTTTCCCTTTTAGCAACTAGGCATCCGACAACAAAATGCGAGGTGCAAACATTTCCAAAAACTCAAAATTGTATTTTATTTATTGATTGTTCAAAAACAGTCACAAATCCTTACTGAAGGAACCTATCACGAAGATGGGCTCTATAAGCTCATGCAGTGAGACGCGGACACTCCTGTGGGCATTCTACTTCACGTTCATCATCTGCATCATAGCCATGCTCCAATTCTTTATGGATTCAGTGTGATTGACAACACACATCAAACCAAAAATAATCAAACAATCCTTGACGCACTAATTCGTCAAATAATAAGTTGCTAGTATTCAGCAATTCATTGAGCAAGGCAAAATAGATGCCGGTGGTGTCCTCTTGGGCTCTCAGAGGTGACTCAGTAGAAGGGTTGCTTGCAACACTCTCGGCATTGGAAATGTGTGACATGTACGTGCCCTCTTGGCACTCTGCTAGGGAAATCATACTAGAAGGGTTTGCACTTGTCTCCTTGGCGTCTCTCTTCTCATGGCTTGCCACACAACGTTTCCTTCCAAATATCTCACCTCCTCCACATAAAATTTTAAATGATTATCCACGTAGGTATCTCTCAAAGTAGATTGATTCAAGACAGGTTTTCAATGCCAATGTCTCTTTCAGCATTTTCAAATACACGGATGAGGCCAAGTTATACAACACCTTCCACTGGCATGTCTGCACAAATTACTCCACAGTTTTCCTCTAAATTCGTCGACAATCTGCACTAATTCGCTACTACACAGGATCTATATGAACATGAAAAAATTTCTCTGAAGAAGATTACACATCTCAAGGTCTTCAAGTCACTGCATAGGCTTAGAGGACTTTGATTTCAATGTCACATCTCCAATACTGTTGACGCTCCTCTCCCTTGGTCACTGGTCGTTGCTTCTATAAAACACATTCACACCAAACAGGTTTCCAAACTGCATAAGGAAAACTTCCACATAGGCCTCTTCCACCACTTTTCTCTGATCAAGAAATGCTGCTCTGATACCAATGATAGAAGAAGACAAAGAATGATTTATTCAATGTGTCAAACAAAAGAGTAGAGTCAAATATAAACGCTACGGAAGAAGGAGATCTCAAGGTCTTCAAGTCGCTGCATAGGCTTAGAGGACTTTGATTTCAATGTCACATCTCCAATACTATTGACACCCCTCTCCCTTGGTCACTGGTCGCTGCTTCTATAAAACACATTCACGCCAAACAGGTTTCCAAACTGCATAAGGAAAACTTCCACATAGGCCTCTTCCACCACTTTGCTCTGATCAAGAAATGCTGCTCTGATACCAATGATAGAAGAAGACAAAGAATGATTTATTCAATGTGTCAAACAAAAGAGCAGAGTCAAATATAAACGTTGCGGAAGAAGGAGAGGAAGGTGACAGTTATAACTATCCACCAACAAATACATAACAACAATGTATTAAAACTAAACTAATGCTAACAATAGAGAGATGAGTGTAGGTGTTCTAAGCTTGCTTTTGATCTCTCTCTTTTGTAGATACAATGGAAACACCTCAGGTCCATGGTTATACCTATTTTGATTTGAGTCTCCAGTATCAAGACCAGTTCCTTTTTTATGTATCATAACATAATTTTTTGGGGGTTTGAGGGTAAAAATATGATTCTAAATAAATTGAAACTGAGGTGATACACCAAACATTTTGAGGCATTTGATTTAGTACATGCACAAATATTTGAGAATGGATTCTGGATACACAAACCAATAGTTTTCAGCAGAATATTAAGGCAAAACACTTGAGGTATAGAGGGAATAATTCACAACAATGTTATTAAGATAAACATGCACACTAATATTATGGTGAAATTACTAAATTTGCAGTAAGGCAAGATGATTAATTAGGGAATTTGACATTCACAAGAAATAATAAGGTATACACAACACTGCAAGTAATTCAAAACGGAGAAATCAATTCTCATTCGAAGGGTGAAACTGGCAAAATCTGCTTCAGCACTTCTATGTTCAAAAATTCCTCCTTGTACTTTTCGATTGCACACAATATATAACAAAAATTATTCACCCCACCGTTCCTAAAAAATATACTAACATTTATACTCACCCATGCATCCTATTTTTATTCTTTATCTTGAATAAATAAAGGAATAAAAAATAAACATGCTAATACAATGAGGCATAATAGTCTTGCTACAAAAATACATCACAGTCAAACTGCAGTTGACTGTTATATTTTTAATAAAGTTGGATGAGAATTTTTTCCTAATAATGACCCTTGCTTGATGAGCAAGTCTTTTCCAATGCATTAAATCTCTATTTTCTAGTGTTTGATGTGACATTTGCCAATCTATCTACTTGCATCTATTAAAATAGAACTTTAGTACTACCCCTTGAGTGCACATGCAAGAATAACATCTCTGTGTGATAAAAATAAACACTTTTATTTGAAATATTTGGCAAAATAATTCACCCATGTATTCCATCTTGATGGGGACCACCTTGGTTCTGATGCTGACATCTCCATGCATAATTTCTTTGTCTCTTGTTATCATTTTATACTTTATTTCAAATGTGGGGACCATCATGTCATGGTGTAGAGAATTTTTTTTTTCGCTTTAAACGTGTCAATTATATGTTGCCTTGCCTTCAATTTCCAGCTCAACCATGTATATTTACAATAATTAAACAAAAATCTTGTGACTCTAATAAGGTTCCTCATAGACCATGTTCTTTGACTCCTCTATTCATGGGCATATACTTTTGATTTTCAAGGGTCAAAATTTGATCATTGCTCGGTCGATTTGTTTATTTATGGTTACAGACCATACAATAAACTAAGGTCAAAACACAATGATTTAAAACAAAATAAAATTCCCCTCCCATGATGCAATGAACCTTATCATGTCAGTGGATTCTTTGAACCACGGTCAACTTTAGGGTTTTTGTAATGATGGACATGTGCACACTTTTGTAACTTGATTGAATTTTACAATTAGATGGTAAGTTAACATTGGAAAAGGATTTCAAAACCCTAATCTTTGGTTATTCACATTTTGAGCTCCAATGGCTGGAGGAACTCTCCCTGAAATTCTTATCATGGCTGCCATGATTAATTGAGATTTTTCTGAATACTTCTTGTTTCTTTGTTGGCTTTTACTCTATGAAATGGAAGATGACTAGATTTTATAGAACTCACCCACCATTCCTCATAATATGGAAGCTAAGGGGTTTCTTCTAAATGTCATTCACATTTTGTGTTCAATTTTCATACAATTTGTGGAGCTTCACTTTCTGATAATTGTTGCTCCATTTGCCGATGCCTCCATTGAGCCGAGTGTTCAAGAATCAGAGTTTTACTTCTAAGAAATGGGTAACCTGTCATTTTTTTGTGGCTCGTACTATGTATCTTTCTCATAATCAAGCCATTACTTGAATCTGTCAGCTTGCTAGTTTTCTTCTGTGGACATAGCCACTTTATCGGTTGAGACCTGTGCTTGCTGTAAATGGAGATATGGGTGTTTGAGTTTTTTTTTTTTTAACCACTTCATTTCAAAATATTTTTCTACATGCATGAGGGTTTTGACCTCTGGAACCTCTGGGTGTTTTCTATCTCTATGTAGAATTTATACATCCTTCATATCATGGCTGCTACTTTCGATGTTCTAAAGCTCATTTTCTAAGAGTCTTTACTTGTTATTTCTATGGCCATGATGCCATTTGCATCAGATGCTCTTTCTTTAATGTAAACTAAGTATTTGAAACTACTCTTTCTCAAAACCTAGGTGAATTGGATTCTGCGAAATGTAGAGCATATTTTTAGCCTGCATACTCATTGTTGTTCCTTCAAATTCATAAGTTGCATGATGTGGGTAATCATGTTTTCTATTGGAAACTTCTGATTCGTTTATATTTGCAATAACTAATTTTAAATGTGGGTTTTGTATTTTTTGCTGGAGGTGTGCCCTAATATTCTGAATGTGGATTTGTCATATTTGTTCCAATTTTCAATACCCATTTACGGGTTTTCAACCTTTAATTCAGATCTGGCACTGCATATTTTATTTTGTGTTGTGGAATCTTCATAATTCATATATATCTTTTCCTGAACGTGAGTATATTTATGTATGAGTGTTGTAATAACTTTCTTTATAATCTCATCTAGCTTTCACCCTATTTATTGGTTCAGTTTGATCCTTGTAGCTCTATCCGTGTGAATTTCCATCTAGGTATCCTTCCTGACGGGGGTTTCACCATTTCTATTACTTAGAGAAATCATTTTTCTACTCTGGCATCATGAATGATGAAAACTTCAGTATGACTACCTATATATTAAACTTCATCTTGGTTGTGTTATGAAAACTGTAAATGCCTCGTCTTTGTGCTTTTATTCTCCTTCATGTTGTATCTCTACTCACTTACATATATGTCTACATATTTCTGTGTACCACATTCCGTTGTTAGTACCATGGAATCTCATTATATTTGATTTGGAATTTTACTGGGAATTGATATATCTTTTATTCTGATCTTTCCTATATCGACTTTATTATATATGCTTAGCCTCTTTTGTGTTTCAAACTCCATTATTCTATGTTTTTTAGCCTTCCAGCTCAATCTGTGAGCTATCCTGTAGGGTTCTAAGCTATCTTTTTTTGTATTTTCCTTTATAGTTACTACGGGCCACTCGATCTTACTTTTCTCTTACAGAATTCAGTTTTATTTGTATAATTTGATTGTATATATTTATTTGCTTGTAATTTGAGTTTATCTTGAGCTTGTTTAGCTCTTTGTCTACTATTTTCCTTATTGTAATTCTTATCTCCTAAGGAGTGACTATTCTGTAATGGTAAATAGATCATCTACACTTTGATCATTTATTGTACCTCT
This sequence comes from Taxus chinensis, assembly GCA_019776745.2. Classification (NCBI taxonomy): domain Eukaryota; kingdom Viridiplantae; phylum Streptophyta; class Pinopsida; order Cupressales; family Taxaceae; genus Taxus; species Taxus chinensis. The sequence continues at coordinate 887,884,125 of CM034149.1, forward strand.
AAAATCTATCTATGATGTGATATTTTTGTCTATGGCTTCTTATTGCAATATACTTCTTATTTTGTATCTTGATATGGGATATTGACATTCATCATTGGTACTTTGAAATTTTGAAGTCTAATAAAAAATTGTGACCATTTTGGTCATTCTGATGGAAAACTATGATTTACATTACCTTTTGTACCTTCTATATTTGGTGTTTATTTGCTTTACCATAGTTGTACTTGCATCATTGCTCTTTTCTAGTATGTACTTTTGATATGTATGATGCTGAGATGTTCTTGATTTTTGACTAAAAACAGTCATTCTTTACTCTATTATAGAAATGAGGATTCCTTAGAATGTCATTATAATTTTGATCATTCATTTGAGCTCAATGATTATGATGAATCAGTCAATCAGTGTTGTAACAAATTTCACAACTGCAATGAATCTTTGCTTTACTATGCTTCTTCCTGAATGGTATTAGTTTCATTCAGAATTCCCACACGATTGTGGGCTTCTCTATTTAAACCTTTCATACTTTCAAATCATGTCAGCTACAGGCTGTTTATGTAATTCTATTGGATTTTCCACCCCTGTTACATTTATGAACATTTAAAGCTGAAAATGAATTCTTTTAAACTTAACAAATGATGTCACAATCTGAATTTTATTCTCTTCTCAACTTGTGATATTTTGTACTTGTAATTAGCTGTTGTAATATTAAAATTTGTTTGAGATGTAGTTGCAAATTTACTGTGAATACTACAATTACACTTTTGAATGCATGTTTTTCTGAAACTGGAAATATATGGAGTTAAAATAAAACCCCGAGCTCAATATTGATGACCATTTCCTTCTCTTTTTTAGGTATCATGATGGAATTGCAGAGAACAAATAGAACAACAATTTAGAAAGAAAATAACAACTCCTCTATGAAATGATGGGTTTCTTTTACCTCCTTAAATTTTCAACTTCATAAGTATATGCATTCTTTTCCTTCAGTTATTTCTCACAACTTGTGTGAGAAGAATATGCATAATTTTTCCTCGTGAATAAATGAAACTATTTTCATGTAATAAAATGTATGTCATTCCATTCTATACTTTTCTTCATTTGTATGGATAATAAATGAATTTATACAACTCAAAACACTTAAATAATTCACTTAATCATAGAAATAAATTAAAATCAATTGTACCTTATTGGCGTTCATTGAATGAATGAAATTTATGCTGCACCCTATACTACAAACCTACAACCTATTTGCAGCTTTAGAACATCATGTCTGATACATCTTGTCATTCATTCCTTTTTTGGGGAATTGCATTGGTTTTCTACGACTGTTGCATAGTTCTGATGAGGGTAACAAATGGAATGGCTGCATCTATGAGGCATGAAATTTGGTAACTGTACCCAAGTTTAATTTTTGATCCAAATGTGACTTCTAAGACTATCCAAAAACAAATAATCAAAATCTATATTTTCTTTCATTGTGGCTGACCCAACATATCTAGACCTATAACATGACCAATCTAAGAAACTAAATTTTTTTGAGTTGACCTTTATGCATGGGGTGTTAAATCTATCAACACTTCTGGCAGTCCTACGGGAAATGATACCTGATAGCTTGTAGACTAGTACCTTTCTCTTGTCCATTGGGCATGGAGTTTAAAGAATATACCCAAAATTTCCTTCCTGAAGGTCCAACACTTCCAAACCGAACTAAAACTAGGAAAGGATCTGATAAACTAGATCACGTGCAAAAATTAACTTATTGAATGGAAAAGCTGCAATGTGCATGAGATGAAATTATTGAAAGGGAATTCCTAATCTACCCTATTCTAACCAGCTGCAAATCGAGACTAAATAAAACAAGAAATGAGGTAAAGAATTCAAATTGCAAAACAAATAACATGACAGATCTGAAAATGAGATGTGTACCTTAAATTTGTTCCAAAATCCACCTAGAACATGAAGAATCTCTCTAACTTATTTGCAAACTATCTTGAAGGGCTTTAGAATTGAGTCTTAAGGATCTAATGCTCATTTTTAGGCTCTGATACAAGTATGAACTTTGGCATTATTGTAGCTTGATGTGAACAAGTATGATACCGAATTGGGAATGGCTTTCGAATAGCTGAAAAAGCTAATTTTCATGTCTTCTAATGAAACATGAGCATCCTTTTCAATCAAGGGCTCTTCCTGAAGTTGTTTTGAAGAATGTTAAGCCCCTATAAACTGTTGTATATTCTCTTTGACAATCTGAAATTGTTTTGAAAAGTATTCATCCTCCTCAAGTTGTTGTACTTCATCAATAATAACATTGTGAATATGATAAGATGGTTTTTATACATATTTAAACTGTTTGAAAAGATTTTCAGTATCTTCAAACTGTTGTTTATACTTTTTAGGTTGCTAATCCATTATTACCATGACTAAAATTTCTGTAGCACTTTCAAATTATTTCATTCTATCCATATTCATCAATCTTCCTAAACATTTCGTTTCCTCCTCAATAAAAGATTTCTTCTTATGAATACTTCCAGTATCATCAGATAGTCCTTGTGAATCACTAAATCTCCCTAATAACACAACTATCTCCATGTATGAAGCACAATAAGGGTATTCACACTCAATTATATATGTGTTATCTCACAACTATCGCCTTTCACAATCAACATAACCCTCTTCATAAGTTTGACCTTGAACAACATAATGATCATCGTATTCATAATCATACTGATTTCCAAGGTTTGGGTCATAAGGCTATTGATTCTGGTAGGGATTATGGGACTAATTTGAACGGAAAACTTGATGAAAGTGTTGTTGTTTTGGCTGATAATACCCATGAAAATGAGGGTTCATGGTTGCGGGACCTCATAAAATACTGAAACTATGAAAAATAGATCTGCTGCTCATAAAAATAGATGATAACAGTAAAATAACATAACTAATTTTCTTGAAAAATACCTAAAAACTAATATGGAACATTTAATGTTGTTGTAAACTATTGGACTGATCTAAAATCAGATTTATGGAATCACTAGATGAGTTATGCTTCGGATCTTGAAACTTTAGAACACAGCAATAGTAGTTCTCATCCTTGTCCCACCGAGCATGCCAAAAATTATTATCTCTCGAAAGTGGACCCTATAGAGAGATGACTACAGGTGTTCTAAGCTTTCTTTTGATCTCTCTCTTTCTTAGATACAATGGAAACACCTCAGGTCAATGGGTATACCTACTTTGAGGTGAGTCTCTGGTATCAAGGCCATTTCCTTTTTGATGTATCATAAAATATTTTTTTGGTGTTTTGAGGGTAAAAATATGATTCTAAATGAATTAAAACTGGGGTGATACACCAAACTTGTTGAGGGATTTAACTGAGTACATGCACAAATATTTGAGAATGGATTCTGGATACACAAACCAGTAGTTTTCAATAGAATATTAAGGTAAAACACTTGAGGTATAGAGGGAATAATTCACAATAATGCTGTTAAGATAAACATGCACATTAATATTAATCAGAAATTACTAAATTTGCAGCAAGGTAAGATGATTATTCAAGGAATTTGACATTCACAAGAAATAATAAGGTATACACAACACTCCAAATAATTTGAAAGGTAGAAATCAATTCATATTGAAAGGGTGAAACTGGTGAAATCTGCTTCAGCACTCCTGTGTCCAAAAATTCCTCCTCATGCTTTTCGATTGCATACAATAGATAACAAAAATTATTCACCCCACCCTTCCTCAAAAGAGACTAAAATTTGTACATGTTCATGCATCCTATTTTTATCCTTTATCATGAATAAATAAAGGAATAAATATAAACATGCTAATACAATGAGGCATAATAGCCTTGGTACAAAAATACATCGCAGTCAAACTGCAATTGACTGTTCTATTTTTAATAAATTTGGATGAATTTTTTTCCTAATAATAGCCCTTGCTTTATGAGAAAGTATTTTCTAATGCATGTAATCTCTATTTTCTAGAGTTTGATGTGACATTTGCCAATTTATCTACTTGCATTTATTAAAATAGAACTTTAATACTACCCCTTGAGTGCACATGCAAGAATAACATCTCTGTGTGCGCAAAATAAATACTTTTATTTGAAATATTTGGAAAAATAATTCACCCATGTATTCCATCTTGATGGGTACACCCCCTTTCGTTCTGATGCTAACATCTCCTATGCATAATTTCTTTGTCTCTTGTTATCATCTTATACTTTATTTCAATTGTGGGGATGATCATACCATGGTGCAAAGACATTTTTATTCACTTTTAACAAGTCAATTGTATGTTTCCTTGCCTTTACTTTCCATCTCAGCCATTTATATTTGCAATAATTAAACACAAATCTAATAAGGTCCGTCATAAACCATGTTCTTTGAATCCTCTATTCATGGGCATATACTTTTGATTTTAAAGGGTCAAAATTTGATCATTGCTCATTCCATTTGGATATTTATGGTTACATACCATAGTATAAACTAAGGTCAAAACACAATGATTTGAAACAAAAGAAAATTCCCCTCCCATGATGGACTGGCCCTTATCATGTCAGTGGATTCTTTGAACCACGGTCAACTTTAGGGTTTTTGTAATGATGGACACATGCACACTTGTGTAACTTGGATTGATTTTTGCAATTAGATGGTGAGTTAATATTGGAAAAGTATTTCAAAACCCTAATCTTTGGTCATTCACATTTTGAGCTCCAATGGCTAGAGGAACTCTCCTTGAAATTCTTATCACGACTCGCCATGATTACTTGAGATTTGTTTGAGTACCTCTTGTTTCTTTGTTGGCTTTTTATTCTATGAAATGGAAGATCACTGGATTTTATAGAACTCAGCTACCATTCTTAATAATATGGAAGATAACGGGTTTCTTCTAAATGTCATTCACATTTTGTGTTCTATTTTCATACAATTTTTGGAGCTTCACTTTTTGATAATGGTTGTTCCATTCACACCTACCTCCATTGAGCTGAGTGTTGGTGAATTAGAGTTTTCTTTCTGAGAAATGGGTAAGTTGTCTTTTTGTTTTGGCTCGTACTGTGTATCTTTCACATAATCAAGCCATTACTTGAATTTGTTAGCTCACTAGTTTTCTTCTGTGGACATAGCCGCTTTGTCAGTTGAGACCTATGCTTGCTGTAAATGGAGATATGTGTGTTCGAGTTTATATTTTTTTAACTACTTTATTTCAAAATATTTTTCTACATGCATGAGGGTTTTGACCTCTGGAACCTCTGGGTGTTTGTTATCTCTACATAGAATTTATACCTCCTCTTTGTCATGGCCACTACTTTTGATGTTCTGAAGATCATTTTCTGAGAGTCTTTACTTGTTATTTCTATGGCCATGATGCCATTTGCATAAAATTCTCTTGCTTTAATGTGAGCTAATTATTTGAAACCACTCTTTCTCAAAATCTAGGTGAATTGGATTCTGTAAAAAGTAGAGCTCATTTTTAACCTTCATACTCATTGTTGTTCCTTCAAATTCATAAGTTACATGATGTGGGTAATTTCTTTTTCTATTGGAAACTCTTGATTTGTTTATATTTGCAATAACTAACTGAAATGTGGGTTTCATATTTTTTTCTTAAGGTGTGCCCTGCTACTATGAATGTGGATCTGTCATTATTTGCTCCAATTTTCAATACCCATTTATACCTTTATAACCTTTAATTCAAGACTAGTACTTCATATTTTATTTTGTGTTTTGGGCTCTTCATAATTTGTATATTTCTTCACCTGAAGGTGATTAAATTTATGTATGAGTGTTGGAATAACTTTATTTCTAAGCTCATTTAGCTTTCACCTTCTGTATTGGTTCAGTTTGAACCTTGGACCTCTATTTATGTGAAATTTCCATTTTAGTATCCTTCTCAATGGGCTTTCAAACCTTTCTATTACTTTGAGAAATCATTTGCCTACTCTGGCGTTATGAATGATGGAAGAAAAACTTCATTATGATTGCCTAGATATTAAACTTTAGTTTGGTTGTGTTCTAAAAACTATAAATGCCTCTTCTTTGTGTTTTTATTCTTCTTTATGTTGTATCTCTACTCACTTACATTTATGTCAAGATACCTCTATGTACCACATTCCATTGTAAGTACCAAGAAATTTTAGTAAATTTGATTCAACATTTTACTGGGCATTGATAGATATTTTGTTCAGCACTTTACTATATGGATAAATAAAAAATTCTCAGCCTCTTTTATGTTTCGAACTCCATTATTCTCCATTTTTGGATCCTTCGAGATTGATCCATGAGCTGTCCTGTAGGGTTTTGAGCTATCTTTCTTTGTATTTTACTCTATATTTACTATAGGCCATTCGAGCTTACTTTTCTCTTTCACAAGTTGATTGTATTTGTATAATTTGACTATATATATTTATTTGTTGTTAATTTGATTGTATCTTGAGTAGGTTTATCTCTTTATCTACTATTGTCCTTGTTGTATTTCTTAGCTCCTAAGGAGTGTGTAATTCTGCAACGGTAAATAGATCATATGTACTTTGACAATTTATTGTACCTCTACAACCTGTTTATGATGTGATATTTTGTATCTATGGCTTCTTGTTGCAATATACTCCTTATTTTGTAGCTTGATATGGGATTTTGATAGCCATCACTAGTACTTTGAACTTTTGAAGTCTATCAAAAAACTATGATCATTTTGGTTATTCTAATAGAAAATTGTGATATACATTATCTTTTGTACCTACCATAGTTGGTGTTTATTGGCTTTACCATAGTTGTACTTGCATCATTTCTCTTTTATAGTCTGTACTTATGATATGTATGATGCTAAGATGTTCTTGATTTTTAAATATAAAAACACTCAATTCTTTATTCTATTCTAGAAATGAAGAATTCTTACAATGTCCTTAGAATGTTGATCATTCATTTGAGGTCAAGGATTATGACGACTCACCTAATTTATTTTGTAAAAAATCTCATGACTGTAATGAATCTTTGCTTTACTATGTTGGCATCCTAAATGTTGTTAGATTCATTCATAATTCCCACATGATTGTGGGCTTCTTTGTTTAAACCTTTCATACTTTCAGATCGTGTCAGCTACTAGCTATGTATATAATTCTATTGGATCTTCTGCACCTGTTACATTTATGAACATTGTACCTTTCCTTGAAATCTGAAAATGAATTCTTTTTAACTTAACAAATGATATAACAATTTGAATTCGATTCTCTTCTTAGCTTGTGATATTCTGTACTATGTAATTAGCTGTTGCAATCTTAAAATTTTTGCAAGATGTAATTGCAACTTTCCTATGAATACTATAATTGCACTTTTGAATATATGTTATTCTAAATCTTGAAATATTAGGAGTTAAAATAAAACCTCGAGCTCAATATTGATGATGATTTCCTTCCTCTTTTTCAGGTATCATGATGTAGTTACAGAGGACAACTAGAAAAAAAATTCAGAAAGAAAATAACACCTCCTCTAGGAAATGATGGGTTTGTTTTACCTCCTTACATTTTCATCTTCATAAGTATATGCATTCTTTTCCTTCAGTTATCTCTCATGGCTTGTGTGAGAATAATATGCACAATTATTCCTCATGAATAAATGAAATTATTCTCATGTTATGAGATGTATATCATTCCTTTCTATAATTTTCTTCATTTGTATGGATAATAAATGAACTTATACAACTCAAAACACTTAAATAAATCACTTAATCATATAAATAAATTAAAGTCAAGTGTACCTTATTGGCGCACATTCTTTATTCCGCACCATGTACTTCAAACCTATAACCTATTTGCAGCTTCAGAATATCATGTCTGATACATGTTGTTATTCATGCCTTCTTCATAGCATTGCATTGGTTGTTTACAGATGTTGCATAGTTCTGACGAGGGTAACAAATGGAATGGCTTTCATCTATGAGGCATGGCATTCTATAAACTATACCCATGTTTTAGATTTGATCCAATATGTGACTTCTACGACTATCCAAAACCAAAAAATCAAAATCTATATCTTCTTCCGTGGTGGTTGACCCAACATATCCAAACCTCTAACCTGACCAATCTAAGAAACTAAAAAGTGTCGAGTTGAAATTTTCGCATGAGGTGAAAAATATGTCAATAGAAACCAAAAGGGATTCCCTTCCACATTAGCCACAATTCAAGCATTGATTAGTTTCAAGTATGAAATTTCCCATGTCCATTCCTATGAGGCAAGGTCCTGAGGGGTGATCACCACATTGTTACAGACGGGGGTTTGCAAGAATTTAGAAATACCATTTGGAATGAGGATTTCTAAAATTGGACTTCTGTTCACTAAAAGATGTTTTTGAAATTATTTGAAAATTATCCAGGTAGTTCTTTGTTTAGCATGAGAGATTCGTCATCCTTGTTTCCTAACCAATATCCAAACACTTATTTTTTTAGTAAGACATATTTTAAGAAGTCCATTTTAGTTATCATTTTCTTAATTTGGCACTTTTGAATTTCCTTTATGTTCTCTTCAAATGACCTATTCGTAGCCCTTATTGTATATAGTCAATAAGGCTTAGGGAGGCTTACTATTTTCAAAAGTGGGTATTCCTAGTGTAAGAATAAAAGAAAAATGGTCTCAATTTTTTATTTCACAAGGATGTTTTGATCTAGCTGTTAGTGAATTTCAATTGCCAAAACTCCATAGCTATGAAAAATGAATTTTTAGTTAAGGAAAAATTTTCTAGCCATTAAAAAAATGTAGAATTCCAATGGATGTAAGGTTTATTGATTTGGAAGGCATATTTCAGAAGGAATTGGTGTTAAAAAATCTCAAGGGAAATGGACATGGGGTTTCAGAGGTATGACAGAAACAGGTTTTTGCATGGAGGATGTTTGAGGAAATTTTTTGTAGCATAAAAAAATTAAAACTATAATGGTGGGTAAAGAAAATAACAATGAAACACAAAACAAATGGCTAAGTATGAAGTTATACCTTTTTAAAATTTATTTTTCCCTATCACTAGCTCCATTCAAGTCACCTTAAACTCATGAAAAGGGGATCTAATTTTGTGGAAAATGGTGAGTTGATAATACCTTTCTAAACACCCCAAGTCATCATTTTGATTGACAAAAATTTTCCTCCATAGGGGAAGTGCATTTTTGTTTCCCCATATCCCCTTATCTATTGGGACATAAGAAAAAGGGGATATAAAGCCTCTAAAATACCTCCATGGTTTTATATGTCATGGAAAAGTGGTCTAACATCAAGTTAGGTGAGTTTATAACATCTTCTATAACACTTAAGTTTTCACTTTAATGAACACAACCAACTCTTCCATAAGGGTATCACTTTTTGGTGTCCCCTATGTCCCCTTAAAATAAATGAAAAATTGAAAAGTGGCATCCAAGATCCAAATCTCTGTTCAAATCTGATTGGTTGTGGTGATGTCATCAAACACAACATGAAAATAGGACTAAGGAGTGGATTTTAAGGCCCAAGAGCGTGACATTGAGTTTTGAGGGCTAGATGTTCATGATTTTGACTTAAAAGTACCCACTAAATTCAATTCCTATAATTTTCAAGACCTGATTTGTCTTTTAATTTTTCTTATAAGTCCACCTTCCTCTTTCTCCTATGTGTGTGTGTCAATAGGCGAAGTTGCCACCAGGAGTCTAGAATGAGTATGCATAAATAAAACACATGTAACATTAAAAGGGCCTAGTGTACTCCATGTTTTTGTTTATTTAGTCTTATAAATCCTTCCCATGCTTTCCACACCATTTTAAGAAATTTCCTCATTGGATAAATACTCTTGTGTTGCACTACTAGACAAGTTTACATGTTTTTATACTCCCAAATTTATATCTTGATTATTCAACAATGTAGTAGAATATGTTATATTTCTAATGTTGATAATATAACTTCCCAAATATCCCGAGGCTCCCAAAAACCTTTTGATCAAGGTGACTAGGTCCTTTGAAACATGCATTTCCCATTGCCTCACCCAAAAGATCGAGGTTTCTTACTTGAAATTATCCCAAGCTGTCATGGATCCAAAAAAAACTTCCTAAAATTCCTTAGATCTAAAGACACCTAAAATATGCTTACACTTAGAATTTCATCCAATCCATTCAATTAACGACACATTGTTAATTCCCTATTATTCACTTCATTCTCGGATGCCCATCGCATGACACCTTCTTAGTCGTATTCATACCTATAATCAACCTTATTTGGCTAATACATCTCTTATTAGCTAAACATTCCTCCTTTCGACCATTCAGAGCCTCCCTAGTTCTCTCTAGACCACTTCTATTGGTTTCCTAGGCTATCTATCAGTCACAATTGGTTATCCAGACCCCTCCCAACTCTTAATGAGTCTCTAATCACTTGCTAATCATATTATAACTCACCTAAACCCTATTTAAATATCCTAAACCAAGCTTAACTAAGCCTAAAGTATGTTTATCCTAATCTAATCTAAAATATTTAGTCCCACATCCACCCAAATTCCAAACTCTTCCATTTGGAAAACTATAAATAGAAGGGTCCACCCCTAGCTCTCAACCTTACAACTTCACTCACAAGTCCTTCTCTCTCAATCACTTTGAGAAAGGCATTAGAAATCATTTGTGATAGCTTTAAGCTATAGAACATTTGGATCTTGGCCATACTCCAATGTTGGAGAGCTCCCCCATCTTGCATCCATCCACTCCATAATCCAAGTTTTTGAGTAATATGGAGAGAACCATTGGCCTTGAAGCCATTAATAGTGAGAATCCATTCTTGAAAGCTTTAGTTTCATATCAAAAATCACACCTTAGATTGCTAAGTTGATCATTTTAGGTTCAATTTCTTAATTAAGTGGATCTAACGAGGAGAGTATAGAATATATGCTAGTTTTTTTATGTTTTTGTCAAAGTTATGATGCATGTATAGGATTAACTCTTGTTTAGCTCGTATCTCATGGTGCATGGATGATTTAGGGAAAGATTTGAGGTTCTTTAGCCTCATTCCATAGCTTTTGCAACTTTCCCATTGCATACATTTGGCACGCATGGTGGGACATGAAGTCCATCCTCCATTAATGGAGTCTTTAAAAGATATTTTATTTTCAGTTTTCTAACCACTTTTATGCTTTTTAGGATTAAAAGCTTGTTATTTACATGATTTCAGTTTTTAAGTAGGCTAAATCATCATTGATCATGTATATTTTGTGGGTTTGAACTAAAAATAGGCTTCTTTGGTTAACCTTTAACCTATTTTCTTTTGAAAATTTTCAAATTCCATGATTTTCACAGATTTTATAGGGGGTGCACGTAGATGTCATTCTGGACGCATCTGCATTGAAACAGTCGTGCACATGTTAGTAAAGGGACACATCTGCATCGAACTACATTCACCACTAATCTTCCAGAGGCCATAACGTTTGCTCCCGAGCTCCAAATGACTCCATTTTTGCTGCGTTGGAAAGGTATTTAAGAGAACTACACAATGGAATCATCAAATTAGGATTTTGAATTACAAAAATACATGGTTTACATTATTAGGTAAATGGTCATTTTTTAATGTGTCTTAAAGTTTGAAAACTTGATTTCCTGACCATTCTAACACTTTGAAAGGTTTTGTGACACTAATAGTGATTTGAAGGTTGATTTTCCATCATATTTTTGTGTTAACTTAATTGAATGTTCACATTTTTCATTTGTAGGGGTCCTTTGAAACATGTATGCTCTTCCCTCACACCTTTTAGGCGATCTTGGGAATCAAAAACATTTCAAAAACCTTCTATTTTTACATCTTAAAAAATTCAATTTAAGCTTTAAAATAGATTAATGTTCAAATTTGGCTAAAACGAGTTTCCTTCTGTAAAAACACTTAAGATATTTTCCATATATTGTTTTAGTTTAGTTTTCACGTTGTGTATGCTCTTCCTTCGTGCCTTTTTTGGTGATCTTCGGAATCAAAAGCAACACACAAACTCTCTTTTGATATCATGATATTTTTAAAAAAATTACTAACACCTTGCATATAGGACCTAACGCTTGTCAAAGAAAGGAGTAACTAAGACAAAACAAAGAACCCACTAACATGTGTTGTCATACAGGTTGCCAAATGGTGTGCTACTTAAAACAACATTTAAGTTAAAAAGATAAAAAAAACACACCATATTCAAAACATTGTATTGCAGGTTTGGGAAAAGGGTACATCCCTCTCCACTTAATTGGAATGTAAGCCCTTTGGCATAACACCTTAAGCTAAAAAAATGGGGGTGGTACCAAGAACCCTAAAGTAGTCCACTATTGTGTAACCTCATGGATGAAACATGAAGCATCTCGCTTACCCACTTGACTATTTTTCCTTGTGAGTTAGCATTACAAAGTTTTATGTATCGCGACCTTGGCAAGAGTACACGATGGATGCAATTAGTGCCCACTGTACTTTAAGGGGTTGATGTCGAGATGCTCCCAAATTAGTCAGTGTAACTTTTTGGGTAAATCATGCCCACTTTTAGATTACTTTGTAACACCTAGTTGAGAGATCTTATTAAGGAGGCCATTTTATCTCGAGGCCCACTTTACTAGTCCTTTTTCATGTCTTAGCCATCACGAAGTGATAACTTGTTTGTATTCAAAACCTTATTTTTCGAACAAGGAAAAGAATCCACTTAAGTTGGATCTAAGTTCCTTTCATTAAGGAAATTATGCAATGTTTCACTTAGCTTAGGTTCTTTCTCACCTTTGGATGAGGCAAAGCTCTTCCCAAGTGGCGCTTAGTTTATTTTTCATCTTTTGATCTATACCTTTGTATTCTTGTTGCCCATTTGGGACAACAGAAGGCATCTTTTAGGAATGTTGTCATAGATAGTGTTTACCACTTTTTTATCCGTTTATGCTCAACCATGTTTGTGGCTAAGTTGTTATACGTCTAAAGTGCGTGGATGCGTTCTTATATCTTTGATGGCCATTTCATCTTGATTTCAAGATCATCATCATTGTTAGGATTGATTCATAATTTGATCTCCCTTTGATGTGTTGCCTCATTTGCATTATCTCGACACAATTAAGATACTTATGTCATGTTTTTCGTAAACATGATCTAAGTGTCAGTATTACGGTGTTATGCTACACACATTTTAGCAAATCCTTAGTATACTTTGACTTATTTTTTCTTCAAACATTGTCCAAAATATTGAAGAGTGTTGTTTACTTTGTTTTTTTCGTTTCAATACCACTTTGACACTAATATCTCACTTCTTTGTGAAGCTTGATTAACGTGTTCAATTGGTGTGGTTACGTGGCTTACATTTTTAGTCCTCACCCTTTAACATTTAGACCCTATTAGTTGTTGAACTTATCGTTGTATCGTTTGATTAGGAGTCATGTCTACCCTTTTTTAATATTTACGCCTTGTTCATTTTGAGCTTGACGTAAGTATTAACATTTTGTTGATCATCTTTGCATCAAACAATCACTTTGCACACATATTTGCATAGGGTGTATTTCCTTGTTGATTGGCTTTGTATTTCACACTTGCATGATTGTTCCTTTTGATTATTCATCTAGAAAAATTGTTTTCTAGGACAATCATTTTCGATCTCATCAAGATTGCATCATCACAATGTCTATTTTCCTTAGACCTTCAGAAAATCAAATATGCATCTCCATACTTACCAAATGTCTAGTTGGTTGCCCTTATGCTACCCAAATTGACATGTCACTTACTTCCCTTTAATGGAGATCCATCACACTATCTAGGTCTAGGAATTCACACCTAAATGACACCAATAATGACTGACTATCACGTGGTTTCTCACGTTTACAATAATACGAAACCTAGGTTTAGGTATTGACATCAAAAGATTCCCATTGCAAATAAACCTTGTTTGGTTCTTCGTGCCATAGGGCCGAATCGAGTACCCTGTTCCCCACCTTTAGCTCATAGTTGGTGGTATGGTTTGGATGCTTCTGATCCAAATTATTATTCAAGTTCCCCCCACTCTTCTTCTTCTGATTTAGATCCAAACTACCATTCAAACTCCCACTCTTCTTCTAAAGACTTAGATCCCAACTATTGTTCGGATACCCCTAGATCAAATCTTGAATCATAGTCCTCCCTTCCTTTGCAGGACCTTTATTTCAAATCACCTCAACGACGTCTTCCTCCTTTGAAGAATCATGCAACTCCACATCCCATCAATCAAATATCTAATTCAGTTCATGAGTCACAGTCCTCCCTTTCTTCGTAGGACCTCCTTCATTAGTCGTCTCAATGACCACTTCCTCCATCGAAGATTTCCATGACTCATATTCCCTCTAGTCAATCATCTAATTTGACTCCTACATCGTAACTTAACATATGGCTATGTGATCCTACTTTCCAACCTACATTACATCGTCTTCTAGAAAACTGACATAGGTCTAAATCCAAATCGTCCATTAATGAAACACTTTCCTCCAATCCTACTTCCTCTCTCGAGTCATATTCTTTTGTCAATCAATCTTCCCTCCTTATTGAACCTGTTTCTTCTATTCAACCTTCTATGACTAAAGAAAAATAGCCTCTACTAATTGATTTCTCTCATAATGAAGAAACAATCATACTACACGATGATATCCCTATAGAGGATTACAAACAAGGATTATTTATAGAACTTGATACGCTCACATATTGGGGAAAATAAATTTATCCTTTTCGACAAAACATAAAGGAAGATCCTAAAGTCATGGAACTTGATTCTTCTTTTGTTATTCCATCTTCACCTCCCTCTGATCATGATGAGATGTCAGGGTCTAGCTTTGATCCATGGCCTATCTTCTCATTACGAACTCATTCCTTATCTATCATCATTCCTCAATCAAAATCTTGTCTTGGGTCACCGCTAAGTAACCCATCACCTTCTTCTATCTTGGAGCCACCCCTAGGTATCCCTCCATTTTCTACTTTTGGGTCACCTCCTGATAGTCCATTCCCTTCTATTCTTAGGCCACACCAAGTATCCCTTCATCCTCTTCTATCTATGGGATACCTCCAAGTAGTCGCTCCTCGTCTATGCTTAGGCCACACCCTAGTAGCTCTTCGTCATATTATTCTATTCTTGGGACATATCCTCGTATCTCAACTTCTTTCATCTTAGGGCCATATTCTAGAATCCATTTTTAATCTTCTATCATTGGTTCACCTCCTTGTAGCCCATCCTCTTCAATTCTTGGAGCATATCCTCTCCATCACTCTACCAATGATCGGGACAAGCCCACTATCATTTCTTTCGTTCCTACCATCAATCTTAAATGTACACATTCTCTTTATTCTCCTTCTTGAGATCAAACAAGTCACACATTATCTTATAAGAAACCCAAATAGTTTCTTTATCAAGCTTAGGTCAAAACTTCCAAGAGCTTGAAAGCCTCCAATAATTTGAACAATCTCAAAATTGTAAATCAAGCGTGATTTAAGAATGCACATCAACATAACTATCAAGTATGGTGCAAAGTGCATAAACCTATGGATAGGAAACTCAAGTTCCCACATATGAAATCCATGTTTCAAGAAAACTTGCAGTCATTTTTTAAGTATGAACTCACCTCTATCATCGAGATCAGAGAAAATATTACGCTTGATAAAAAAACACTCCTGGTATCCCTTATAAAGGAAGTCGCAAAAATCGTTGTTAGATCTTACCATGCAGAGTGACTTTGTCAAGTCCCAACCTCTTAAAAATATCAAAAATATAAAAATCAAAACAATTCAAAAATACAAAAAACATTGAGAAAACACAGAAAAATCAAAGGTACAATGATCAAACATGGCAAACCGGTATTGCGTACACATAGATGTTTCTTTCTTCCCTTTCTTATCATTCCTCTGCAAGTCTCCCTACCATTTTCATCCCTTCGGTGATAATTTGGTTAGCCTTTTTGCACGCATTTTACAACATTTATCTCTATGGTATCCTTTTGACTTTGGTCTTTTATCACCTTGGTAAATTAAATAAAGAATGACCTCTTAGAGATCTTATCACATTCAACGTATAATAAAATTGTTGCGAAGAACTTTTGGACATATTTGTTAACACTAGCCAATTTCTTCATCGCAATCACTTCCACATCCATCCATCAAGCCATATGTGGTTCTTAACCCCTTGTCAAACAAGAGAGCTGAAATAAGTTTTCAGAAAGCAAAAAGAAACAAGATGAATCAATCAAAACCTAAAAGTTGCAAAGAAAAATAAAATTGATATATTACTCTCTCTTAGGGCATTTCCAATAATCACTATCGGGGCTATAGACACGTGACTGGAAATAGAACAATGTTGTGATTCGAATCAAATGCATCTCCGTCGGGGCTATGGATGTCTGGCTAGCATCGGAGCAATGTATGGCTATCCTTCCACCCTTCATTCACAAATCACCTATTGCCTCTCACAATCAATCATTCCTACACATTGGCTAGGGTTTCTTCACTTGTTGTCTATTAAATCTTCCCTTCGAGAGGTAATTAGTATGTTACCAAGTGTCTTTTTTTAGACCTTGTTCAGACTCTTACTCTAGTCTGTATCTTGTCTCACGATTTGTGCCTTTATCTAACCACTTCTTCATTGTGAGGCTTCTAAGATACATTCATATCATTCACAGCATTCTTCTACTTCGTTTAGAACATCCATATGTATAAGACTAATTTTTTGCCATGTTTGTGGACACCTTCGTCACCTTTCACAAAAACAATCTTCTCACTTCCTTTATATCATGTGCTTTTAGGCAAACTTACACTGGGGTCATCCTTACTTCTTCCCAGCACTTCATGGTTTATGTTCATCATCATGTTGAACCTATCCATAATGGCCTTGGGTCCCACTTCTACCTGTGAATATTTTTTCTTTGAATGCTCCCACCTAATCACGAGGGAATTTTTGCATCTTCACCTTTCTCATACACACGTGGCCTTATGCCCTTGTACATCCCATCTATCACTATGGGAATCCACGCTACCTTGTCTTCTTATACATAGTTTCAGAAAACTTTCAAAATCACAAAAAAATTCAAATATGTTATAAAAATAAAAAACATTCAAATATGTTAGAAAATCATCATGTTGGTTGTTGAACTTGTTGTGGTATCCTTTGATTGGGAGTCATACTTACCCTTTGTTAATACTTACGCCTTGATCATTTTTGAACTTGACTTAAGCATTAACATTGTGTTGAGCATCTCTGCATCGAACTATGATGATGATATTGAAATCAAGATCAAGTGACCATCAAATATATGAGGACACATCCACACACTTTAGACATTTAACAACTTAGCCGCAAACATGGATGAGCGTAAACAGACAAAAAAGTGGTGAACACTATCTATGACAACATTCTTAAAAGATGACTTCCCTTATCACAAATGGGAAACAAGAATGTAAAGGTGCAGATCAAAATATGCAAAAATAAACTACGTGTCACTTGGGAAAAGTTTCGTCTCATCTGAAGGTGAGAAAGAAGCTAAGCTAAGTGAAATGTCATCTAATTTTCATGATGAAAGGAACTTATGTCGAACTTAAGTGGACTCTTTGCCTTATTTGAAAAACAAGGTTCAGACTCCAAATAAGTTGTCACTTCATGTGGCTCAACACGAAATGGACTAGTAAAGTGGGCCTCAAGAAAAAATGGCCTCCTTAAAGAGCTCTCTCAACTAGGTGTTACAAATTCGTCTAAGAGCGGGCACAATTTACCCAAAATGTCAAAATGACAAAATTGAGAGTATCTCGGCTTTTCCCCCTTTGAATACAGTGGGCACTAATTACATCCATCATGTACTCTTGCCAGGGTCAAGATATGGACAACTTTGTAACGGTAACTCACAAGGAAAACTAGTCAAGTGAGTAAACGAGGCTCTTCCTGTTTCATCCACGAGGTTACTCAGTGGTGGATTATTTTAGGGTTCCTAGAACCACCCCCATTGTTGTAGATTAAGGTGTTATGCCAAAGGGGTTATGTTTCAGTTGATCAGATAGGGACATACCCTTTTCCGAAACCTACAATACAATGTTTTGAATATGGTGTGTTTTTTTATATTTTTAACTTAATGTGGTTTTAAGTAGCACACAATTTGGCAACCTACATGTAAACACGTGTATTGGAAGGTTTACATTGTTTGGTTTTGATGTCTTTCTTTGACAAACGATTTTGGTCCTACATACCAAGCTTAGTCATTTTCCAAAAATGTCATACAAAGGAGATAAAGTGTTGTTTTTGATTTCCTAGATTGTCCTAAGACGCAAGGAAAGAGCATACGCAAAAAGGTATCTCACTCAAATTTGTAATAAATGGAAAATTCCTAAGTACAATACAAAAAGGATTTCTTTTTAAGTAACTTTGAAAGCTAAATAAACCATTTTGCAAGTATGAAGAAAGTGGTGAAACGTTTCTGATTCCCAAGATTGCCTAGAAAGGAGAGAGAGGGAAGAGCATACACGTTCAAAAATAAAGATGCAAATGCTTTTTATTAAGTTAGTATAAAAAACTCAATGTAAAGGAAACCTGTAAACCATTGTTAGAACCGCTCAAGAGCTAGAAAACCAAGAAAATAAAAAAATTCTAGAAATCCAAATTTTGCACTTTTTTAACAGTTTTTAGTAATTTGCATTTTTGGAGGTCTCTGGGGCATTTTGGGAGTTTTGTGATAAAAAGTAGAAATACCAAAGGTATCCTACTTTTTGAAGTTCCCTCGCAAATTACACTTTGTTATCTTTTCGATGCCTATTTAAACTTTGAAAACGGGTTAATGAGTCAAAAGATATGATCAAAACAAAGAGCACTAAAAATAAAGTGGATGAATCCAGACTACACAGAGACACCTACACACTTAGAATGACGCATGTGCACCCTAGCCAATGGATACGTTCCCTAACCAATGCATACGTGTGTAAGGTAAAAAATCAAAAAGAGGGGTAACACCTATGCGGTCTATTCAGACAGGTACGCTAGGGTTCCGACACGGACGCGCCTAACTCAACGCATATGCTTATAAAACCAAATTAGTAAAATCCACAGTATACCAAAAAACAAAGACACGTCCAGACAGATAGAGACACTTGCAACTCAACTTGGATGCTTAGTTTTCAACGGAGACACGTCCAAGCATAAAACAGAAATTTTCAATTTTTTACACAGTGGGGTTATTTACACAGACGTGGCTAGAGAGACCAATGTGCACATCCCTGCAGAGATAAAATTTACCAATGATGAGCACAACTAGATAGGTGCATGTCTGTTCTGATGGGGATGCTAGGGTTTTAACATGTATGCTCCCCTTCTTAACACCTACACGTACCTTGTGAAAAACCTTTAAAACTCACGGATTTTAAAATTTTCAAAAGCAAACAAGTTATTTGTTAGTCAAAGTATCCTATTTCTATAGAAAACCCACAAAACACATGCAAATAAAGGTTATTTATCTAGTGTTAGAAATAGAAATGCGGAAATAACAAGTGATTTGATCTAAAAAACCTGAAATGAAATTTAGAGAACTCAAAAGACCTCAATTAATGGAAGATGGACATAAGTGTCCCACCGGGCATGCCAAATGTATGCAATGGAAAGTTGTAAAAGCTATGGAATGAGGCTAAAGACCCTCAAAGATTTGCTAACTCATCCATGTACCATGAGATAAGAGCTAAAAAAGAGTTAACTAACATGAAAGTATTATAACTTTGACAAAAACATCAAAAACTAACATGATAAAGCTATTCTCTACTCTTTAGATCACTAATAATGAAATTGAACCTAAAAATATCAACTTAGCAATCAAAGGTGTGATGTTTGATATGAAACTCAAGCTTTCAAGAATGAAGTCTCAACATTAATTGCTTCAAGGCCAATGATTCTCTTCATATTACTCAAAACATGGATTATGGATGCAAATGGAGGTGTTAGATAAACAATGGTGGAAGGAAAGCTTTAGATCAAATGTATAATTAGCTTAAAGCTAATAAAAATGAGATCTAAGCTTTCTTAGGCTTGTTTTGGCTTTGTGCTATGTAAAGTTGTAAGTTTGAATGGGTAGGATTAGCCTTGTATTTATAGTTTCTGGTTTGGAAGAGTTTGGAATTTGGGTTCATGTGGGACTAAAGCTATTTTAGATTAGATTAGGATAAACATGCTTTAGGATTAGTTAAGATTGGTTTAGGCTAGTTAACTAGGGTTTAGGCTAGTTAAACTTTGATTAGCAAGTGATTAAAGACTCATTAAGAGTTGGGAGAGGTCTCGATAACCAATTGTGACTGATAGATAGCCTAGGAAGCCAATAGAAGTGGTTTAGAGAGAACTAGGGAGGCTCTGAATGGTCGAAAGGAGGAATGTTTAGCTAATAAGAGAGATATTAGCTAAATAAGTTGATTATAGGATGAATACAATCAAGAAGGTGTTGTGCATGGGAATCCGAGAATGGAGCGAATAATAGGGAATTAACGAAGTGTTGTTAATTGACTAGATTGGATGAAATTCTAAGTGTAAGCATATTTTAGGTGTCTACAAGATCATCTTATTAATCTCTAGAAAAACCTCCCAATTGTGTTTTCCTTTGTATTTAGCTTTAGAGAGATGTCCTATTGCAACAAAAAGACGAGAAATAAAACTTTTGAAGCCATTGAGAGAACTATTATTTCATAGATCTCAGTAACTTAAATATCATCAAGCTAGGTAAAATTATTTTCACATGAAACAAAATTTATAATCAAGTTAGTATGTTCCTGTTAAAAATAATGAGGGTGACACATTTGAAATGTTGGCTAAAGGAAATGTTTACATTGAGCAAGAAAGTGAATTTCAAATGTGGGTTTAGTTTTCAAGACCAAAATTTTAAATTTCACATGCAGGGTAAGTGCAGCAAGTTGGGGGACAAAAAGGGGGTCATAAGTGGACGTCATATTGTAAATAACAACATAATATCAACTTGTAGGGATTATTATCAATACATACACTCAAAATTAGAAAAACTTATATTAATATGAATCGTAGCATCCGGAATCTAGTTTCTAAAATACTAATTTTTAAAAAAAATTGACAAGATTAGCTATATTAAACTCTCAAAATTCAATGACTTGGTTTTTTTTAGAAACACCTATAAAATTATAGTCCGTTTGCCCACGATTTGGATGACCAAAAATTTATATATATTTTTCTCCTTTTGTGATAAGTTAGATGCCACTATCTATCTTGGGATGGATTTTATTTTTTATTTTTTTGAGTAATATTTTATTTTTTATGATTTTTTCCGTGAAAGTGGTATGAAAACATAAAGAAAACAGAGCACTTTCCGTTTGCCTGCCATAACTTCATCAAAAAATATTGAAATCAAATAATTTTTTTTTTGAACATGTATATAATTTCACCACGGTTGGGATGGTATAATTTTTATCACATTCTGATAAGTGAAACAAAATTTACATTCTTAAACCTAGACATAAACATTCACGGGAAAAAGTGTCTTAAAGACCTACTATTAGTAAAAAATTATAAAATGGTAATTATCATATTCTATTCAATTTAAAATCAGTATTTCTATAAAGCTAGCAGTCTCCCCTACGCAATGGTACCATTTTTATGACATATTTTTTACTTTTCGGCATGTTTCAAGTCTGTGGAAGACTAAATTTGATGTTTTGCTCTTTTTAATGTAAAATTCAGGATTTGATGTCCACTTAATTGTCCCCCAACTTGGTGCACTTACCTTGCAATACATTTAGCATGATAGCAATATGCATGTGGGCATGCATGTGCACTCTTTCTTGTGTGTGTGCATGTGTGTGTGTGGGTGTGAGTGCATGTGTGTGTGTGTGGGTCTGTATACACATACATGTATATACAATATTTAGTCTCATCATCATGTGTTTTTTGGTATTTGTGTTATAGACTACGCAAGATATGAAATAAGATATGTGATCCTATACTCGATGTTAGGAAAACCATCCTCTTGAGTTCGTCTATCACTTAAGAATGTCCTACCATTTTCTATGCCTTTCTTAGCCGACCTAATTCAGCCACCTGTCATGGATTACTTTCTTTAGATTGATATACATTGAGCATATTTTCTTATAAATCTAATTTTATAGTGTTTTCACTATTATATATGCTCGAGCTGATATGTATTTGTGCCTTTGTGGATCACAATTATTTTAACTATTCTGATACTTCTATCATATGTGAAATTAATACTAAAAGGGAAATGTTTTCACTATTTCACATACAATTTTATAAAATATATTTACTATGTGTAGGTAGTATACAACATAATTTGATAAAGCTTTTGTGATCTCTAATTCATCTTAGTCCTACTAATATTTCCCTTGTTTGTGTTTATTCATTCTTCTTACTTCTTTATTTCACTTACAGGTGTATTGTGACTATCTTATGCTCTTGCATGGATTCATTACTATTGTGCACACATGGAAATTTCATTGTGACTGTTGTCATTATACTATAGAGAATTGTCATCACCCTCTCTAATCTTCATCTGGCTTCCATTTCTATACATTAGAGACTATTCTCATACCCTTCTTTTGGTGCATCACCTCTGTAGTGTAGTTTCCTTCATTTTCATCTTTTTTCTCTCTCCATGGTCCCTTGGAAATTCTAAGATAGAGATAATCATCAGCTTCATTTCAGTAGAGTTAGGTTGCATTAGGAGTAGGAAGAAAAACCCGGCTTTCTTTGGAGGTCTATCTCAAGTAGCAAGTCCCACAACTTAGATATAGTACCCATGTTACCCAGTCACACTATGAGCTCAAGCACATGTAGTTGTGCAAATCAAAGGGTGGTGTGATTCCGTGATAACACTCCCATGTTCAAAAAATTTATGCAAATGGATATTTCTCATAGTTCATTACCTTCCATCCCACATCTTCACATTCATTACATTCACTTAAGGCATTTATCTTTATCAAACCACCTCACAAATTCACCCCATTGAATGATTCACTTTCTTATATTCTCCAAAATTAGTTTGAATCTGATTTCATCACTATCCCTCCCAAAATTCCCCCACCATTATGGCGTTCCTTCCATGACACATGTTCTTACTATTATATTGATGGTCACTCCACCGACTAATGTCTTCAACAACATAATATACTTCAGGACCTTATTGAGAAGGGGGACATTTACATTGAACCACCATATTATCCTCATTAATCTACTATTACCCATCCAATCAGTTCACATAATATTATTCCCACTTATTCTCCATGTGTTACATTTCCATCATTTAATTCCTCACTTCTTACTAGCTTGCAATCATCATCCAATTTTAGAATATCATCATCAAAATTCAACACTTCATAATCTTTCTCTTTACATGCTTCCATAGTGGACTCAATAACATTGTGCTCACCTCATCACTCGTTATTTACATTATCCTTGTATCCACCTCCACCATAATGTACTTACACTATGGATATGGTTATATCCCCATCATCGCCAAATTCTTCGACATTATCATCACCTCTATTTAACTCTCAACCATTTGTATGATTATGTGATTCTGTCTTTTCCACCATGGATTCTACTTTCTAATTTTATTCACTGACATCCAGTACACTTATCACATAACCTACTATTCCATCTACATGTTTTTTCAACACATGATACCAAAACTCCATCTATCTTACATTCTTCCAAAAACATCTCACTTACTTCATCGTCACTCATACAAGAACCATTATTACTTTAGGCAACTCCGTTACATCCTACATCATCTATTAAAGTCATTTATGATCCTCTTACATCTATTACCCATCAAAAATATCTACATGATCTTTCATCTCTTCCTCGCAATCCATCTTCACGTGTTCCCATTACTTCAACGCCTTTGGAGATTTCTTTCACATCCACCTTCTTGCCTCTTACAACAATCATTTGGGAACCATTTTCATTATGAGATCATCCTTTTGAGTTGACATCATCTATCACACCCCACACACGCATTTTTTCATACACATGGGCCTCATCAACATCCTCCACATCCAATTACACTTTCCAATCATTCCAATTTTCTCCCACATTCTCATGTGTTGGAAATTCCTTCTTACATACAGCGTCATATTCCATGTCATCCTTTTATTATTACACCAACTCATCACAAGCTCACCCCATTGACTATCACACATTCTTCACACATCACTCTATTTTCCACATGTTGTCTGCCTGATATCATACCTAGCACCACACTTAATTACTCTTTACCTTCTCCCATTGACTTATTCTCATGTCCTCGATCCCTAGACGTTCTCTCATATCCACCACCTTTATCACCTATCATACGTGATTCATTTCAATAATAACATTATTCACCTACCACCATTATTGGGATATTATTTAGAATTCTTTCTTCACTTATCATCCACATCAACCCCACCACTCCAATCATTTAACTTTAGTATCACTTATTTTTAAGCATCACATCTCTCACTCACGTAGTGCCTATAAGGATAGGGGACTTTAATTCGTTTACATAACTGCATTCTTCATTCTCTATACATTATACTTCTCTTCATCACTCATGGATTCAAAACATGACCTGATTCTCCACATTAACAAAAACATGAACACCCACTTTCACACAAATAAAAATCTTTCAAAATCAAAAAAATCATTTTATTCTAGAAATTTCAATTTAAAATACACTTGTCCGTGGATGCTATTCTCGATTTTCTTCAATCATATTTCATTCCAATTTTCCATTCACCAATAGACATTTCCTTTATAGTTCGTTCACATTCCATGTTTTGGTTTTTTTCACGGATTTTAGTGCACACTTTAATCATCTTGTTATCACATTTTGTGATTCAATAGTCTCTACTATAGTTACTTGAACTTGAACTTGTACTTTCCTTACTTGGTGAATTAATAATGATAGTTCTCTTATAGATTCATGCACGCTTGCACACATAACAACTTGTCTTAAAGACCACTAGGCATTCTTCGTTAATACTTTCCAATTGTTGCTTTTGTAATAACTTCTATACCTTCCACCAAACCACTTGTGGTTCTAAACCCCTTATTAAATCGAGAGAGCTTAATATCATGTGAAAAAAAAAGCAATAAGAATTAAGCAAAAATGAAAACTGTAGACTAGAGAGAGAGCTCTTGGGCAGATAGACTGTTTGGAGCTTCCAACAGTGAGACGGTTAGGCACATACCATCTTCGAGAGAGGATGATCCACAACTGGATATCCCGGGAAACATTATTGATGAAGAAAAGGAAAGAATAAAATTCATTCTCATGGGACGATTTACAAGATTCAGACCCAACATTGACTTTGTCAGGGACTAGTGCAAAAAACAATTTAGATGTAAAGTCGAGGTCAAAGCCCTGGTTAGAGAGGGTTTTTTAACCTCCTTTTCCAATAAGATAGATATACAGAATGTTATTCAAGGAGCCTCGTTGTTCTATGGTAACATGGATCTAAGTTTCTGCAGATGGGAACCAAGTGTTTTACACAATCTTTCTTTTAAATCCCTTTAGGTATGGATTCAACTCCCTACCCTCCCTTTGGTGTTTTGGGGATCTATTTTGTTTTTTGGTGTAGCCAGATCAATGAGGGCCTTGATAACTATGGATCCTACTACCTTAGCAAGATCAATACTAGTGTTTGTCAGGTTGTGCATCTCTGTAATATACTGCACTAAAATACCCAAGAGGATCTTCTTAAATTCCCCGTATGGTGTCTGGGAACAAAAAATTGAAGTATAATGTTCCAGGATTTTCTGTGACAAATGTTGCAGGGTACAAAACACTTCTTTTTCTTGCTGAAGGGATGAAGATTATGGTCTGAGGCGTGTGGATAAGGAGGGTGAATCAGAGACCGAAGAATCCTTGGACGAAGGTGAGAGTTTTGACAGGAATGAAGAAACTGGATAGAAGTCTGCGACCGGTTCCGCCAGTGGAAAGGACAGGCTACATTAGGTAGAAAGGAGGGAAGAGAATTCAAATTCGATGAGGGATATTGAACGGATAAATAATTTAAATGCAAATGCACAAAGATCTTGTCACCGACTTTGGGAAACAACTCGATGCTGAGTGGCTGATCTTGACAGAGGTGAAATGTTGCTTGGGGAAGGGTCTTCTCCAGTGAACGTTGTGATGGGGGATGAGTGGTAAATAGTGACACATAAGAAGAAACGTAAAAATGACCACTTTCCCGCTAAAATGTGTCTGAGATCTCATAGGGGGGAAAGGCTTGGGAGTTAGGGCTGCCCCTAGGTCAAGCGGCTTTGACCATTTTCAGGTAGCTGGGCCTCTCTTCTCTAGCGCTTTTCGCCCTTCCGTGGGCTTTCTTATTTTGTTTCTCATGGGTCTTAAGACTTATTTTTTTTGTTTCTCCTTTTAGGCCTCATCTCTTTATCTTACATTAATATTGGGTTCTCGATCCCTTCAAAATTTGTTTCTTATCTAATCAAACAAAAAAAGAAAAAGTCAAAACTTAAAAGAAAAAAAAACTTAAGAGAAATATTAAACACACTTTCTCTCAAGGTTCTTTCCAATATCTCTACTAGGGCTATGGATGTCTAGATTGTGACGGATCAATTCATTCATTACAATTAACCTCCATATCATACTCACCACTCACCCATTTTATTCATCCCTACACTTTGGATTGTTTTTTCACTCACTATCTCACGGGTCTTCATTGCAAGTAGACAGTTGAGTCTCACACACACACACATAGCATCTCGATGATTCGTAAGGCTAGAATGTCTCCCTAGTAGTTTATACCTTGATCAAGCTTCCATTTTATTGTGCTCATTGTCTCATGTCTAGTGTATTTGGGATCATTATGTTTTCGCCATAGTTCATGTTTCAAACTACATACATCTTGCACTCCATTTATGCAGCCATAAATTTTAGTAATTACACCACATTTCCAATTGCATTTAACATCCACAGGCATTTGATGCCTTCTGCACATTAATTTGTCCCTTTCTACCTCATGCAAATTACATTGTTTTTAAAAAATTCTTTATATTTCTTGTTTTAGTTCACATCCTTCCTCGTTGCTATTCATCATATATAAATGTTAAAAAAAAATCAAAAAATTCAAGAATCTTTTTTTTAACGAACACATTAGCCAACTCGATTGTGTTGGCTCCCTAACTACCCACCCCACTAAGTTCTTAACTCACCTTGGTTACTTTACCATGTGACTCTACATAACCTACATTCTTCCCTCCCCATGAACTATATATCCACTCCTAACTCTCCCTCACGTCAACCTCACCTCACCTCACAACCTACCTCTATAGATCGCGCCAAACTTAGTTTCACCATCAACTGAGATCAACCCCTCAACCTTCTCCTTGACTCGATGCACCCACACACCCGAAACTTCACCCTTCCTTGCTCAGACCTCCCTCATTGCATGAGTGACTCACCCTATCCCTTAGTTGGCTTGTATCCACGACTAAGAATCTAAATCACCTATTAAGCCCCATTGACCCTAACCCCCTGAGCATGTTGATACCTAATCAAACCCTACCTAGCTCAGTTTCTATTACAACCAAACTCACCTACCTCGCTCACCCAACCTAGTAAGTTCCTTCCCCATGTTTTCCTATGAGATCACCCTACCTCACACCCTCCCAAATCCCAACTCAATTTTCTCAATCCCTTTCACCATGTTCGCATAACCCCATGCCCAACACATGTACTGCCCTCCCACGTGAGCCCTCACCTCGACTCACCCTTGATGAGTCACTCTTGTAAATCATTGCGACCCATTCTCTTTTTGTCCAACCCCCGCACTCCCTTCCACATGATCCCTTACCCCTACTCACCCCGCCTAAGTCACTATTTCTCTCTAAGTATGTGTCTATATAGTTTTACCATGTCCTTAGTTCTTTCTTGATCCCGTAGAGTTATTTCTTCATCTCGTGCAACTTTCCTTCTGAAGGAAGAGATAGAATAAAAATTGATTAAATGCCTTGATTAAAATATTCACAGACAGGAGGTATTAATACAATGACTATCAGTGGAGATAACCAACCTAGAGATAACTGACTTTCTAGTTAGGAACACTAAAAATGCCACAAAGGCATAGTTATCCCAATTTTCCCCACAAAGCAAAACTTGTCGAACACGATCTTGCACAAGAAAATTTGAAGGGTTGGTTCAGTCATACGAGCCCACATTTCAAAACTAGAAATTAGGCTACAAACATGCTCGGCAATGGCCATCCAGAACTATTCAACCCTAAGCAAAGCAACGGACTCACAGAAGGCACTACTTTCAAATCGGCACAATTCCAAGAGTGAGAGGGAACAATGAAACTCAAAACCCCACGTGACTTACACGTGGAGTCAATAATGAGGGACCCGCCAAAGAAGCGCATATAATTTGTTCACTCGAGGCCTAAATCAACTAAGTATAGAAAGAGCCGGAGGAGGCCTCCACGTGTCTCTTCAGCGCAAATTCATATTTAAAATCCGGAGCGAGTCCCCAAACAAGCGTTGGCTCGATACATGTGGTCAGAGTCTGAAACTATTTCATCAGCTGTTGAAAATTTCAAACTCGAGACAGACCAACGGACAACACCACGTGTCTCATCGGTGAACCCTAAAAGCTCGAATCCAAAAGTGGTCCCCAAATGAGCGCCAACCCTCCATATGTCCTAGGTCCGTGAAGGGGACACCGGCCATTAAATATTCGAAGCTTGGGATAGGCCAAAGGCAACCTCCACACATTAGTTTAGCGCAACTTCAGAGTTAAAATATGAAGGCGGTCCTCAAACAAGTGAAGGATTGCCACGTGGCCAGAACTCAAAAGGGGAGGCAGAACTGGCCGTTGAATTGGCTAAAGAAAATAGAACTAGTGGAAAGCCCCACATGTTCTTTTGGTGCTCTTTCAGGGGGAGAATCAAAAAGAAAGTCTCAAATGTGCGTTGAGCCTCCATGTGCCTCGTGTTAGGCATAATGTCTCTGCCAATAATAGGGGCTTAGGTAGAATATAAAGGAAATAGAGTAGGCCCACAGACGACGCCACATGTCAGTTCGGTGTAACTTCAAGACTAAAATGAGGTAGTAAAATATTAATAATATGTCGGGCTCTATGTAGATCTCAAGGGGTAGAATCTAAATTTAAAATATGTTTGTAAAACTATTTGGTGAATCATAAATCCCACCAAGATTTTTAAATACTTGGATCTTAATATTGTGAGATTGTGATGCCTAACCCTGACCATCGTTGGATGCCTGAGGCAGTCACATTTCACACCCTGACCTTGAGTAATGACCTCATAGGTGGACTACTTGGGTGGTTGAACTGGAGTACCTCCTTCTCTCATTCTTCTATATATAGGGGCCGCCATTTTTGAGGCAGTCACATTTCACACCCAAAATATGTTTTGTGATGCATTTTTTCCATCCTTTCTGTCTCTTCTTACCTCTCATCATTGCGTAATGAGGTATTTCTTTCCCAACAAGAAACGATAATGGAGGCATAGAGGTTACATTATTGTGTAATGAGACCCATTAAGTTTCATAGGTGGATTCAATGGATCTCTTGGGTCATGTTGAACAAGAGTCTAGATTTCTTCTACCTCCTTCTCTCATTCTTCTATATATTGTAAAGGAGGGGCATATACTTCAAAAGGTTGGTCATCTTTTCTCTCCTACCCCACTGATGCTGTTTTTCTCACCCCCCAAAATTAGACCCTCAGGTTGAATGTGGAGCTTAAGCCTCCTCTCTTGGCTCTGTAATGGCATTTTCTTGCCTCTTTCCCACTGACATGATGTACAAATTTTGTGTGAACTCATGGAGCAATAAAATATGTTTTGTGATGCAGTCCTTTTTTCCATCCTTTCTTAGAAAAAGAGACCGCTGCGTTTTTATTGTCTCTTCTTACCTCTCATCAAAGATTTGCAAAGGTATATTGTGCTGAATACGTTTGATGTCTATTGCAAGATGACCGTTTTTAGAGCCAGTATTTTATTGAATAGGAGATATGTTTAATGCCAGTTTGAAGTAGTGTTCTGTGTGAACTCTATCTTTGGTCTGTGATGCATCTGTCCATCCTCTCCATTGCTCACCGCTCTCCCTTTTACGCAGCTGAGATTATGACCAGCACCCCATTTTCTTGGAGCTATCACCTTGTTAGTGTAGGATTTCCCTCTTTATGGACTCTCTCTCCCTGTCTCCTTGGCATTATTAGGATAGGTGTAGTTCGACGTCATTTCTTGCATTAGGAGTAGTTTAGCATTAGGATCAAGAAGAAGAAGCTAACTTTCTTCCCTCGGAGGGCCATCTCAAGTCTGCAAGTCCCACGGCTTGAGAGATGGTCCCACGTTATGGAGTCACATCGGATGCCCCACTCAAATCTGAGTCCATTCGAGGGGTGCTATGATTTTGCATCAAGAGGCATAACTACACACAATGTATTAGCTTAATATTTATGATAGAATTCCCCCTTAATACATTGCTTTTACAAACATCATATTTGTAGATAATGGGACCACCCTTATTCTATATATTTTTTTTAAATTACACTCTCCTTGTAACCTGCTCACCTTTGAGGTGACATTCATGTTTTTGGCTTCTTAGTCTTAGTGACACCTTGGTTTTTCCCTATAGGATTAACAAAATCCTTGAAGTTACACGAGCATATCCATCCTTGAGAACAACTCGGTGGTTTTTGGTTTCCCTGGATTACCATGAATGCCTATGGTTTTCTTACTTTAGCTTCACCATTGTAACACCCACATTTTACACACAAAAATACAACACTAAAACTATCGGAATAATTTTTTTTTTACTAACATTGTGGTACACATGAAACTATAGGAGATCAATTAGGACTACACCCAACACATGATATGTTTGCAAAAACAATAACCATATAGATAACATGAAACACGTGATGCTTAATAAGGCCATTTTTTATATGAGAAGGCACACATAATGGTTAAACTAAAATATAAAATCATAGATAGGGTCTTCCCATGGCATGATATTTTTAGAATTACACAATTATCAAAATCCCGTTTCAATCTTTAACTTAAGTTCTATGAAGACTCATAAAGTGAGAGTTATACATTCCTTTTTCTTTTTTGCTAGATTTCCAGTACACTATTAAACATTTAACTTACGGTGTAACACGTTACATAAGGATCATCTCTATCATTTCGATTACTTGGTTAATTTTATCATTCAAAAAAAGGGTATTTATTTACACACCAAACTTCTTACCTACACCCAAGGCTATAAGGTGATATCCCTTAGTTTCACTCCTAAGGGAATGCATCTTGATCTTATATCATACCTTCATTACACAACTGATCAAGTGTGAGTCCAAAAGAGGCAAGGTTCACATCTTTTCTTAAGGATTTAGGGTCTAATTTCTTTCATTCATTTATAAATTGATAATTGAGTTAGTACACAATCAGTATTATAAGAAATAGGTTATTTTTCCATAGTGAGAGGGTTTACTCACATTACAAGGAAGATCATGTTTCACTTCACCATGGAATACATGCCATGATTAAACTTCCTAAGGTCAAGTGTCAATTATTGTCTTATCATAGTTATGCATTGATAGTTAGTTTAACAATAGGAAGCCACTTAACAAGGAAATATGCTTTCTTATTTTTTCCTTCTAGATAAGGTTTCTTGAGTATCTTGTTACGTCTAACTTAAGAGGGTTTTTCCCTAACTAGGTTCATATGACCTTTGTAATGAATTGTGTAGACTATTTGTAAATAGGGAATAGGAATCCTCATGAGACCAATATTTCCTTCCTTAGGGGGTTTATCTCTAAAAACATGATCACGGTTCACATCATACACCCATTACATAATAGGACAAGTGGGAGAACAAGATGAAGTATTTCATCATTTTAAGGGGGTTAATGTTCACATTATATTTTGCACAACGTGGATCAATTTTATCATGACAAGATAGTTTAAACATGTTATACGAGAGATCTAATTTTCACCTTTATCCAAGCACATCATCCTACGGTTAGATTTTCACCAACTAATAGCAACTTAATTATTTGATAAGTTTCACAAATAACTCTTACTATTATACCATTAAGCCCACCGATAAAATGAGATTGAGTACCAAGTTCAATTATAATCTCAACTCTTAAGGGTGACTTCCAATGATAGTTGGCAATCTTCGCAATTCAACACGTAAGTTTAACTAGAAGAGTACACATTCTCCTTAGTACACACATGATAACCAATCCTGGAAGGGAACCACATACTCTAGATAATGTTTCACCATGTCATTATTAACTCGCGGGGTCATGACTATGTCATTAAACATAGAGGCTATGCTAATAACTCAAACTAGGGATGTTATTTACTTAAGATATAAGGTTCCATCGAGTGTAAAGATATACACTCATTCAAAGGTTTTAATTTTCTATGCTAAAATAAATCACCGAAGATGGGAAGTTATACAAAAAATTTATCCTAGGGTGGATTATTTCCTTTAGATCTCTTTATTACATTTTTAAGGTAAGAAACACAACACACTAATTATTTAACCCTCGTTTGCACACTGGAATTGCACTATAGGCTATTAGGTTTATTTTTATTTAACACATAAATTCAACTTATGTTTTACCATACATAAATCTGAATCAAATGGCACCTATGATTAAATGCACATTTCCCAAGGCATTCCTAAAACTAGCATCTCATTAATATTACCAAATTTCAAATATAAATGTTTCAGTAACATGGCAATAAATTTTACATATATACATTATCTAATATATATAAATTTCAATCATAAACAATCATTTACACCACGCCTTTTTATCATCTTACTTCCATCCTATAAAGCCATGTGACCATGAAATCAATGTTAAACCGCAAGCATGACATCCACTTAAATCCAACTTTATTAAAATTTTAAGTTTTCCATTTACATAATAATAATAATTTTTGTTCGAAAGGAGAGGGTCCGAGACACATATTTACTTCATTTCATTTCACTTCATTTCTTAACCGAGGAGAGAGAAAGACGCAAGGAAGAGAGAGAAATTTTTTTTCAAAAAGTTAAATTTCACTTGTGAAGTTACAAGGTAGAGTTTCAACAGTTATTTACGAGAGTCAATAAGTTTCCATGATGGTCTGCTAACTTGACTGAGGTCCTACAACTTTTTTTTTTGTCATTTTCCTGCTAGTTGCAAAAATGCTCAATTGTGGCTCAGAGACTAAAAAAGTGCATTCAAAAACTACCTTTCATTAAGCTATTTCATGACGGGAGAAATCCAGTGTCCACCTATATACCAAGAATCAATAGGGACTGAAGGAATCTGTAACTAGAAAATGGTGTACAATTGGTGGATGGTTTTCTAGAGCCCCCAGTCATAATTGGTCAAGTTGTAATAGTAACCAATTTTAGCTCGAGGGCTAAGGAAACCACAACAAAAATAATCGTTCGATAGATGAATGTAAAAAGGAAAATTTTCAACATGCTCTCCTATATATGGATAATTCACCAAAGTTGGTGGAATTAAGAACTATTAAACAGGTTGCAAGCGGCGATGAGTTTTTTGGAGCCACTGGTTATAGTTTAGCCAGTTGACCTAGGTAATCAATGACGCAAGGCCTACAAAATGCCTTCCCAAAACTATCTAGAAGAGTTTTTTCCCCAAACTGAATGTTACAAGCAATTTTCTAGTAAAAATACTAGAGTTTTGCAAAGGTGGATAGGTATTTCATTGCTCAGGGTTCAAACGGTGGTTCAGAACGAAAGCCAACCTTTTAGTTTGGCAGCTTCCTAAAAGTGTGAAATGGAGTAACAAGTCTCCTAGATGAGCGACGAAGAGATCACAAACGGTCAAACAAGGTCAACCTAAATCTTGATGTGATTCTTTACGTAACAAGGAACACATATGACATTTGAAAACTCCTTTATGCAGGTTCATAGTTTTGTTTTGCAAGTCTATGGAAATTACATATTTATAACTTTGCAAGGTAGACATAAATGGTTTTTTTAGTTAACTCATGTAGCTCTCACAAAAATCAACAAACACGGGTACTAAATTTTGACACCTTGGGTTTACCAATTCACAAGGTTTTGGTCACAACATGGTTATGGGTCAAATTGTAAGTCGGTAGCAAAATCACGAGGTGTTGTTATATTGATTACACTAGCCGTCATGTTAAAATGGCCAATTGTTTGAGTATCTATCAGTTTAATATTTTTAATTTATTGTAAAAGAATAACCAAATTATACAAAAATTATAAGAGATAAACATAAGGAGACCATGCCTGGAGGAATGAAGCTGATCGAAATTGTGGGATTTGTTTTTGCATCTCAATTAGGCATTTAGTGATGTGGTTTATGGGGTTTTCTTAAGATTCACATTTTTCACACATAACTAACCAAAACTTGCAACCACTACATCTGAATAAGCTCCTAGTTGAGCTTTAACAACCACTATAGCCTTGTGTTTAGTACCTTATTTCCCATATAACTGATCAATATGTAAACTATCAATATCTCTCCTCCTTCCAAAGTTTCAATTTCAAAAGGACTGTCACTCTTAGACGTTGGTCTCCTTACTTCTATTTCATAAGAACTCCCACTCTATAATTGTGATCTCTCTTATGATGCCAACACATAAGGGTCTTCAGAAAATTGCTTATATAACTTCTAGTTTTGTACTAAAACATGATGGTAGTGATGGTACCCAAATTGATTATCCTTCAGAAGCTGAGAAGCATCAAATTTTTAACATGAATCTCAGAGGCAAGCAGAGCATGTTGTGTGTTATTTTGTAGCCGGGGAAGAAATGTGGCTTGATCTTCGTCACTTAGATGTGGAGAAATGGGAAGCACCCTTATGAGGATTTGATCTATCCTCACTACTTTAAGGTTGTTCCTTTCAACTAGGGTGAGAGGACCCTTTTGTAGCCTGTTGTTTGTGGAGGAGATGTAGATGTCCTTCTTTACAAAGTTATTGAGAAGACCTTGAAGAAAACATGATCAATATAACAATTATCTAACTCTCACGAGTTTTCACCCTAGATAATGGAGATATTTTCTAAGAAAGGTTTAGGCTACTAAAGACAATGAAAAACCTGATTGCTTCTGCATGTTTTGGTAACAAAATTATGCACTTGTGCACACACAGGACATATAGGGGTAGTATGGGTATGATTGGTTGTTTTTAAATGAATTTTGGTGGGAGGTGAGGTAGAGTGGATTTTGACTCGCCAGATATTTGAGAATTTTACAAAAATGGAAGGCTTGATCAAACATAATGCTTCAAAATAACTAGAATGTTCCTTTAACTAGAAGGTGTGCTTTCAGTGGAGGCCCAGATCAGCACGTTTTCACACAAACTTTAAGGATCCAAAATGAAGGCTCAAATTGAAAAACTTAATTAAACACTATCAACCTCTATTTTATCACGCCTAAGATACCCTCAAAGGCTAACAAACAATATTAATCATCATGCTAGGAGTAAAGTGATTTTAAACTTGTTTATTTCACTATCAAATGAAAGCTCTTCTGATAAATGAAATTGCAAGTGCCACCAAACTATCACAAAGTATAAGATCTTGTGTGATTCATAGAGATTTCAATGTAAGATTGCAATGGGAACAAGAAAAACTATTTGCAGACATCCAGAAATGAAGCAGACACAACTTTACTCAAAATCACACACATATTTAATCAAATTTGATTAAATTTATCAGCAGGGAAAGTTTCTAGAACAATATCAGAGCTTGTCAATGGTTGTACACTCATAACCACCTTGACATGATCAAATTTAACACAAAAGAAATAAACAGGTTCCTCAGGTAGTCTCTCAGAAAAGATGGGCTCTGTCAAACTTTTTCTCTCAGGAATTAGCTCCCGACCTCTAACACTCCAACCATTTGCATGAAAAATTCATGCAATTTATAACATTTCATTTACAACAGAGTTTTCCCCCCAAAATAAGAAACATTCAAAGCACCATTTCGTGTTATGACCTTGATTGTGACTCCAAGAATAAAATTTGTAAAAAGTTGTCAGGTGTGCAGAGGAAAAATCTCTCCAAATATTTCCAGCATTCAATTCTTCTCCTGGTAAGTCATTCTTCATCTCATGCGCCAACTACTTCCTCCTCCAATATGTCAAATCTGGTTCTTTGCGTGCCAAGAAGGGAAAAAATGGAAAATCAGATCGAGGCCAATAGTCAGATCACATCTTAATGGTAAAAGATGTTTTTAGATTTTTTCCCACCAAACCAAGATATCAACAGGTCTCTTGCATGCCAAGGAAAGAAAGATCAGAATGAATCCGATCAGTCAGATTACATCTTTAATGGTGAAAGACATTTTAAGACCTTCCCCACCAAACCAGGATATCAAATTAATGTTCCTCTTCATTTGGTGTGCAGGAGACTCCAAGAAATGATAAAAACCCATAAAACATATCCCCAGGAGCTTTGGAGCATAAATGGTGGAAAATCAGATATAGACGCACAGTTTCTGTTGATTTCCCTTTTGAATTTGGACCGTCCACATGGGAGATCGAGTTAAGATGGGCCTAGGGGTTCCTTTTTACTTTTTATACCTTTTGGAAAAAAATGCAAAATTTCTCAATTTGCTCCACCCCTCTGCCTTTGAAAAATGGGCTTGACATGTGTCCCAATGTAGGTCCCAAAGGAACCGTGGCTCAATTGCTATTCTACCATTTTACCTATTTTTGGAAAAAAGAAAACCCTTTTTCCAAAATTTCCCCTGAGAGTCCGTACCTTCACCATTTTTTGAAGAAAATTTTGACTATTCTCTATTGGGCTTGTGGGAAATTTTGATGATTTTAATCTTTTTTACAATAAGTGGCAAAAAATCCAAGTTGCCTCAAATGGCCTGCCTCACCACCTTTTGACTTTTCAAACCGCCATGTGTCTCAATGGCGCATCTTAAGATGGTCCCCAAAAGTAGAGACCTTGAATGAGCACGGACTCACCACGTGTCTCAGTCTGGCAGAGTCTACTAAAAAGCTTGAGAGTTTAGTGGAAGGCACCATGTGTCCAAGGTCTGAGACAATCTTCTTCGGTTGTTAAAAATTTCAAGCAAAAAGGGAGAGTGAGCAGAAGCCTCCAAGTGTCCTCCTAGTGCTTCTTCAAAATAAAACTCAAGGGTCAGTCCCCAAACATGCGTGGTCCCTCCACGTGTCTTAGGCCTTTTAGGAAATTTCTTGAAAAGGTGTAAGTAAAGGAAAGACCCGACGGAAACCTCCACGTGTCTTCATGGCACAACTTCAAGATGGTCCTAAAAGTAGAGACCCTGAATGAGCATGGGCTCACCACATGTCCCAAGCCTTAGAAAATTTCTTTAAAAATTTTAAGTCCCTAGTGGAGTCTGGCGGAAACCTCCACCTGTCCCTATTGTCGCATTTGTTAAGGTGGGACCCTGAGATAGATCTTCAAATGAGCGCAGCCCACCACGTGTCCAGGGCCCGCCAAAAACTATATCAGCTACATGAATTTTTTTTCTAAGTCTGGGAAAAGTAGTGGAATCCTCCAAGTGTCCTCTCGACACAACTCCAAGGCCAAACAAAAAGGTGAGTCTTCAAACGTAGCAATGTTCCTCCACGTGGACAAGTTTTGGGTTAAAATAATCACAAAGTTTTAGAGTGCCCCGCCGAGCCACATCCAATCAAAAAGGGCCACGTTTCCACTAATGTAGAGATTTCAAATTTGACGGGAGAAACACACCCGTCAAGCCGTAAAAATGCAGGGAAACCACTGGTTTGAGCATGGAGATGAAATTTTCTTCAAGGACAGAGAATTTGGAAATGTTGTAAGGTTCACACATGACCCTTCGAGAGATATCCATTCACATTTCTTTAAGTACATGGGAAAAAAATGGCAGGGAAAACAACACACGACTACGGAAAATTGAAGGGAAGGAACAACCCAAGTTTTATGCCCAATTGACAGACACCTTCAGGTGGATAGAGGAACAAATAAAAAAATTCTGGGTTTTTAAGTGACCTTCGACCAAGGAGGAACTAATCATGGAAAATCAAATGGAGGACAAAGTCCTCTGGTACCAACATGGGGAGATAAAAAATGTGACAGAGGCCAGAAACTAAGGGATTTTAATGGAAAACGGGGTGAGACTAATTTGAGCACCAACATCGGCTCTGACTCGAGGATGGGAACTCCTTGTGAGTGCCATAAGAACCAAATAACAAACCAAGTGCCAAAAAAACATCCATTGGGAAAAGGAGTCAGCTTACAGAGCAGAAAACCAAAACCATCTCCTAAAAATGAGCCGAGGAACCAGCAAAACTAGGTCACCAAGTACCAAAACAAGAAAAAACACAAAAGACAGAAAGCAACCACCGAACTATACACTATATAAATGATGCTCACCTTGATTCTGGGGAATCAATCCAGGAAATGTTTCAAGTGCCTGCCATTAATAGGAAATTCAAGCAATTCCCATCCAAGTCTTTCAAGAAGAAGGTATGTTCACCAATCTAGAATGTCAATGGAGTAAGGGCCCATCCATAGTGCATCAAATTTACCATTCTTTCCCTTGTCTTCATGTCTGCTATCCCATAATAACACAAGATCTCCAATTCTAAAAGCTCTGGGAGTGACCTTCTTGTTAAATAACTTCTTCAATTTTTCTCTGAACTTCACATGCCTTTGGTGAGATGCTCTCCTTTCTTCATCAAGTTCAAAAATCTGGTTAACGTGAGCATCATATGGACTAACTTCTTGATCTTCTAGTTGTTGAATGAACTGATATGAGGATAATTGCATATGCGGGGGTAGCAGAGCTTGAGTGCCATACACCATCAAATGAACTTCCTATCATGATGCACAATGTTAAATGAACAAACATCTCAATCAAGTCCCAAACATGCGTACTGCATTCTCTGATTCTTAGTCACCCCATTTTCTTTTGTTTCATCTCAAACTTTCTCCCTTAACAATGATGTCTTTACATAGTATTTTTCTCAAATAACAACAATCTATTACTCCAATGCCTTGGGGGTTATAGTTTGAGGCAAACTCTTCCAAGTTGGAGAAATTGAACTCCAACATATTTCCAAATTTGGAGTAATCTCCATCAAACAAAGAGTTTAGCTTGGAGAGCTCATGGCATTGTTCAAGATTCTTACATTTATCCATTTTGTTCTCTTTCCCATGCAAACCCGATAAAGTTATCAGCATCAACACTTGTGTACAACACTTCATAAGATGCATTATTTGGGTCTTCAATGAGGTGCAACATCTTATTTTCCCCACTTTGTGACAAGCCCTAATGGGATGGTGGCATACACAGAATCCATTTGAATACTCCCAGCACTTGCAGCCCAGGGTCTGGAAATCATACCCCAATGGGAAATCCAATTCAACATCAAGTTTCAAGTTCCTACCTAGATAAGCTTCAAGTTGTACCACCAAAGGTTTCACACATCCCACCACTGGCACCTCTCGAATCCATGGTCAGTGCACTTCCCATATGTGGTTGTTACTTTGATATCCAATTCATTCATGACTTCTAGAGGCATAACAAAGATGCCCCCGAATCAAACATATAGTTGTGCACCAATCAATCCTTAATGATCAGAGTTGTGAAGAATGGATCCACATTTTCCATACAAAGGATGTTCCCAAATAAACCTCCAGTGGTTCATCTAGCTCTTTGATGCTAGTGGTGTTTCTAGTTCTTCAATGATTGGAAGTCTCCACAATGTTTACATTTCTACCTGGGGTACTCTTCTCTTCTTTCAATCCAAATACTAGTAATGCCCTCTTATTTGCTGGAATCCTAAGAAGCTCAACAATTAAGAACACTAACTTTTATTTGACTCAAAACTTGGGGTCATATGGAGTAACTTTGGCAAGGTCATTGGAAGGGAGATTGACACACTCATCAGATGGCATATTTTTCAGTTTGAGCATGTATGAATCTTGTTTGGGACAACAAGGCCTTTGGAAGGTGTATCTTTCTTAGGAACCTCTTTAGGAATATTTGAAAGAAATGGAGCTTTAGG
Source organism: Taxus chinensis (assembly GCA_019776745.2). NCBI lineage: Eukaryota > Viridiplantae > Streptophyta > Pinopsida > Cupressales > Taxaceae > Taxus > Taxus chinensis. The sequence continues at coordinate 887,924,134 of CM034149.1, forward strand.
TTTGGCTTGAGGCCCTACTCCTTTGACAAATCTACTCCTAGTATTATAATCCTTTTCTTGAGCAACAACAATGTTCATCAATAACTACCTATCCTCCTCAGATGGGATTCCTCCATCATACTTCTTTATCATTAAAGCTCTTAAATATTCAAATTCATTATTGGGAAATTCAAAATCTTGTACAGTATCTATTTCTAAAGTATGAGAGGGAGGAAGAAGAGGTACCCGGTGAATGCAATCCCAAAAATCAGCAGCAGTTCTAGCACTTATTACCTCAGTTGAAGTTGCTCCTTGTTGTGAGCTTATAGAGCACTCCATCATGCAAGCATCATCATCTGTGTTATCATCATCAGATTCCTCTTCTACTTGTCTGATCTACTTCACATGGAGCATGGGGCATGAAACACCTGTCACACCAATCAATTACATTTGTTTCTTCAACAAAAATAACTCTGACAGCCAAAGGATCAAGCACCATTTTGTTTTCCCTAGCTTGGGGATGTCTATTTGCAGATCCCATGGGTCCTGTTGCCTCTGTCATCAGATCTCTGCTCATTTCTAGGATGATTGGTAAATCTTATCTTGGCCTTGTTGCTTATGTTGACCTTGTGAACTCTGCCTAATTCCTTTCTCTTCCTGGGCTAATTTGTATGAGATTTCTTTGACAGCCCCTGCCAGAGTTTTAACAACCTCCTCAAGATCAACACTCTTGCTTGCTTGAGGTTTTTCTGGGTTTATTAGTTTAACACCTCCCTCTTAGGAGGTTTTCCAATGGCCTTAATGTTGTTCTCAATTTTCAAAGCCATAGTAAAGGCCTACCTCAAATTGGTAGGGTTTTTGTCCCTCAAATAGTAAGTAGCTTTCTTATCAAATGCATCTGAATACTTTATAAGACAAGATTCATCACATGGCCTTAAACTTATAGGAAATCTCCTCAATGTCTTATTAAATCTAGTGTTAAAGTCATGCACTGACTCATTAGGATTCTTTTTAATATTCTTGAATTATGATAGAAGAAACCTAGGATCCATTCTGTCACCATACTGCAATCTAAATGCATTATTCATCTCGGTCCAAGAATCAATGGAATTATCTGGAAAAGCTTTATACCAGTCCCTTGTGTCTTCCTCCAAAGTATGGATAAGCAATTTGATATATACATCTTCAAATTCAATATTAAAGTCTTCCATCATGTTGATAAAGAAATTTAGATGTTGATCACCAGTTATAGGATTATTTCCTTGGAACTTTGGTAGTTTATTTCTTACATCTTGGGGAACTGCATTTGGATAACTGACCATCCCTCTAAAATTTATAGGACCAAAAGTATTTACAATAAATGGAGGTTTGGGTGGGGAATGGGCCATGTTGTTTTGAGGAGGTGACCTTGGAGGAGAATCAAACTGATAAGGGAAAAGAGGTCTTTGAAACACAGGAGTATAACTTCCAAAATGGATATCCCCTAAAGGCTTTGTTTCTTGGAAAACCCTATCAACTTTAGAAAACACAGGAGCAAAATGAGAAGAAAAATTTTCAAATTCAAATGAAGGCCCCTCTCTAGATGGAGAATTTAATTCCACAAAAATACTACCTGATTCAGAATCACTTGAATGACAATCTTCAATGATAGGTATATCACCTTCATCAACAGAGATCTCTTTTCTTAATTGCTGATCTCCAACAACTCTCTAGGCTCTTCTTCCTTTTGACTTTGTTTTCCCTAGCTCTGGAAATAATGTCCTAGTAGGATCCCTAGTGAAGAAAGATCTTCTTCATTCTATCTTTGCAAAGATTAGTAACAAATCTTACTTGACAGAGGTAAAGACACTGGTATTTAGCAAAAGATTAGATTAACATGGAGTCGCCACTAACGACTTCCACCTTAGTTGTGGAAATGCACTAAAAAAATATGATCTGTCAAATGTTTGTCAACACTAGAAACTGGAAAAGGAATAATCTTACCTTCCTTTACCTAGATTTATCACTAAAACTTAGTGCAATAACTGCAGAATATTACACACAACACCTATAACTTTGAACACTTCTTACAGGCCCAAACATAGTCTGATGTTTAAACAATGTACTAGCAGTTAGAGTATATAAGAAATGTTTACCAGGGCCTGAGTATGAAGAACTGGCAACAAATCAATGAATCGGTCTCGACAGCACAAATCAGTTCCCAGCAACACAAATCAGTTCTGTGGCAACGACGCCAGAATGAAGTTGATAGGTCAAATGGATATAAACTGGAAACAAATCAACAAATCAGTCTGAGCAACTCCAATCAGTTCCCCGGAAATGGTGCCAGAATGGTGTTGGTACCCAAATTGATTCTCCCTCAGAAGCTGAGCAGCATCATAGTTTTAACAGGAAGCTTAGAGGCAAGAAGAGCATGTTGTGTGTTATTTTGTAGATGGGGAAGAAATGTGGCTTTCTCTTTGTCACTCAGATGTGGAGAAATGGGCATCACCCTTAAGAGGATTTGATCTATCCTCACTACTTTATGGTTGTACCTTTTAACCAGGGTGAGAGGACCCTTTTGTAGCCTACTATTTTTGGAGGAGATGAAGATATCCTTCTTTGCAAAGTTATTAAACAGACCTTGAAGAAAATATGATCAATACAACAAAAATCTAATTCTCACGAGTTGTCACCCTAGATAATGGAGTTATTTTCTAAGCAAGGTTCAGGTCACTAAAGAGAATGAAAACTTGATTGCTTTTGTATGTTTTGGTAACAGAGATTATGCATTTGTACACACACAAGAAAAACATGGGTAGTATGGGTAGGATTGGTTGTTTTTAAATGAATTTTAGTGGGAGGTGAGGTAGAGTAGACTTTGATTCGCCAGATCTCTGAGAAACTTTACAAAAAGTGGAGGAATTGATCAACAGAATGCTTCAAAACAACTAGAATGTCCCTTTAACTAAAATGGTGTGCTTTTAGTGGAGGCCCAGATCAGCACATTTTCACACAAACATTAAGAATAAAAAATGAAGGCTCAAATTGAATGAATTAATTAAACACTATCAACCTCTGTTTTATCACACCTAAGATACCCTCAAAGGAAAACAGACAATCTTAATCATCATGCTAGGAGTAAAGTGATTCTAAACTATTTTATCTCTTCTAATAAATGAAATTGCAAGTGCCACCAAACTATCACAAAGCTAAGATCTTGCGTGATTCATAGAGATTTCAATGTAAGATTGCAATGGGAAGAATAAAATGTTTGCAGATGTTTAGAAATGAAGCAGACACAATTTTGCTCAAAATCACACACAGATTTACTCAAATTTGATTAAATTTATCAGCAAAGGAAAGTTTCTAGAACAATCTCAGAGCTTGTCAATCATTGTACACTTGTAACCACCTTGAGATGATCAAATTTAACAAAAAATAAATAAACATGTTCCTCAAATAGTCTCTCAGAAAAGATGGACTCTATCAAACTATTTCTCTTAGGAATTACATCTCGACCTCTAACACTCCAACCATTCACATGACAAATTCATGAAATTTATAACATTTCATTTACAAAAGAGTTTTCCCTCCAAAACTAGAAACATTCAAAACACCATTACATGTGACAATCTTGATCATGAATCCCATAATCATATTTGCAAAACATTGTCAGCTGTGCAGAGGGAAAATCTCTCCAAATATTTCTAGGATTCAATTCTTCACCTGGTAATTCATTCTTTATCTCGTGTGCCAACTACTTCCTCCTCCAATCTGACAAATCTGGTTCTTTGCGTGCCAAGGAAGGAAAAACTGGAAAATTAGATTAAGGCCAATAGTCAAATCATATATTAATGGTAAAAGACATTTTCATATTTTTTCCCACCAAACCAAGATATCAACAAGTCTCTTGCGTGCCAAGGAAAGAAAGATTAGGTTGAATCCGACAGTCAGATTACATCTTTAATGGTGAAAGATGTTTTTAGACCTTCCCAAATAAACTAGGATATAAAATTAATGTTCCTCTTCATTTGGTGTGCAGGAGACTCCAAGAAATAATAAAAAACCATAAAACTTCACATCCCTAGGAGATTTGGAGCAGAAATGGCAAAAAATCAGATACAGACACACAGTTGCCGTCGATTTCCCTTTTGAATTTGGACCATCCATGTGGGAGATCCGAGTTAAGATGGTCCTGGGGTTCCTTTTTAATTTTTAAACCTTTTGGAAAAATATAAAAAATTTCTCAATTTGTTCCGACCCTCCGCCTTTGAAATATGGGCTTGACACGTGTCCCAATGTGGGTCCCAAAGGAACCGTGGCTAAATTCTGCTATTCTACCTCTTTCTTGGAAAAAGGAAATTTTTCCAAATTTTCCCCATAGCTCTGCCCTTCTACCCTGATGTGGGTCCTAGTGGAACCGTGTTTCCTTTTTACACTAAAGACCCCTTTCTCCACAAATGGAAAATTTTCCAAATTTCCACCAAAAGTCCGCACCTTCTCCATTTTGTGAAGAAAATTTTGACTATTCTTTATCGGGCTTGTGGGTCATTTTGATGATTTTAATCTTTTTGACAATAAGTGGCAAAAAATCCAAGTTGCCTATGATGGCCCACCTCCCCACCTTTTGAATTTTCACACCGTCATGTGTCTCAATGGCACATCGTGAGATGGTCCCCAAAAGTAGAGACCCTTAATGAGCGTGGGCTCACCACGTGTTTCAGTTCGGTAGAGTCTGCTAAAAATATTGAGATTTTAGTGAAAGGCGCCATGTGTTTAAGGTCTGAGACAGTCTTCTTCGGTCATTGAAAAGTTCCAAGCAAAAAGGGGAGAGTGAGCGGAAGCCTCCAAGTTTCCTCCTGGCGCTTCTCCAAAATAAAACTCAAGGGTTGGTCCCCAAACATGCATAGTCCCTCCACGTGTCTTTCGTATTTTAGGAATTTTATTGACAAATTGTAAGGAACACTCGATGGAAACCTCCATGTGTCTTTATGGCGCAACTTCAAGATGGTCCCCAAAAGCGGAGACCCTGAATGAGCGTGGGCTCACCACATGTCCCAGGCCTTAGAAAATTTCTTTAAAAATTTTAAGTCCCCAGTGGAGCCGGTGGAAACCTCCACTTGTCCCCCTATCGCATTTGTTAAGGTGGGACCATGAGACAGCCCTTCAAATGAGCGCCAACCCTCCACTTGTCCATAGCCCACCAAAACTATATCAGCTACATGAAATTTTTTTCTAAGTCCAGGAAAAGCAATGAAATCCTCCACGTGTCCTCCCAATGCAACTCCAAGGCCAAACAAAAAGGTGAGTCTTCAAACATGTGTTGTTCTTCCACGTGAAAAAGTTTTGGGTTAAAACAATCCACAATTTTTAAGAGTGCCCCGCCGAGCCACATCTAACCAAAAAGGGCCACGTTTCCACTAATGTAGAGATTCAAGTTTGGCGGGAGAAACATACCCGTCAAGTTGTAAAAATCTAGGGAAACCACTGTTTGAGCCTGGAGATGAAATTTTATTCAAGGACAGAGAATTTTGAAATGTTGTAAGGTTCACTCATGACCCTTCGAGCCATATCCATTCACATTTCTTCAAGTATCTGTGACAAGACAGCAGGGACAACAACCCACATCTGTGGAAAATAGAAGGGAAGGAACAACCCATGTTTTACACCTAATTGACAGAAACCTTCAGGTGGATGGAGGAACAAACCAACAAATTCTTGGTTTTTAAGTGACCTTTGACCAAGGAGGAACTAATCATGGAAAATCAAATGGAGGACAGAGTCCTTAGGTACCAACAAGGGGAAATAAAAAAATGTGACAGAGGCCACAAGCTAAGGAATTTTAATGGCAAATGGGGCGAGACTAATTCAAGCACCAACAGGTAGCATGCTATATACACATCATTTGTAGTGTAACATTTATCGAGGGGTGGAATCCGTCCTGAAAAAAGAACATATTTTAGAGCTTTTGGTGAAAATATTAGGTACATAACTACATAGAAGAAACCAAAGATCTATCCAAGAACTTTCCAAGGTTCTTCATGTGGTATAGCATGAAATTGAATAAAATATGCATCATTTGTTATGTTATCCACATGAAAATTTTGTAGATAATATGCCTCTTTTTTTATAAATGAAAACAAGAAAGTGAAGACAAAGTTAAAGGAATTGACAATCTTGTTCATCGTTGGTATAACTGAATCACGTGTTACTCTTCACAAGTTATCTTCATCCATCCAATTGATTGTTCTAGATGTGGACTCTCATAGCCTATCCCTGCTTACAATTAGAGTACATAAGGAAAAAAAATTCTTATTTTTCTGCTACAACAACTTCCCTTGCACAGATAGTTATTAGAGGCCCCCTCAGAAACTTGTAATCTAGACGTATAGTAAATCTGTGATCACGTATTTGCAAAAATCTAGAAAATAACACCATCTTTGCACCGTATGTCCCTTTCCATTTCTTTCACATTTCTCCAATGCCCGATATGTTACAAACTTCCCTCTGCTATAATGGTGGGAGAATCCTATTCTAAAAACACCATTTTGGCACAGGTCAGGAGTACACAAACAAATGTAAACTAATCAATTTGGAGACCTATTTTTTACATAAGTGAAACAAGGTTATTATAACAAACCCATTTTGTGCACATACTTCAATCATTGCAGTCCATGAGGCCGCATCTCTTTAGGCACTCTGTTAAACATATCATGACCATGTAAGCTTCATTTTTTATTTTAATAAAATGAATTGATGCAGTTTGAGTGGAGTAGGGATGTAAATATTTAAATAGAATGAGTTCCTGTAATATAATTTCTCTCATAATTGATCATTATGTATGCATGTTTGACATTCTTATCCATGTTGCATATCTTTACAAAACTTTAAACTTATCATCAACATGCCAAGTAAACCTGTGGTGGTTGTGTGGGTACGTTTTCTTGGTGCAAGAATTGTATGGTTTTGGGAATTTCTCAAAGCATTAGATGAATCTGTGTGAGTTACAATACCCTGTCACTTTGACAAAAGCAACTCCTCCTTGCTCGTTGTAACTATCTAATTACTAGTAACACTGCAACATGGACTTCGGTTTCTATGTGATAAATTGCTCTGCTATAAATAAAGTTCTCATATTGTTGTGCAAGGAACGTGACATGTCTGAGGGATGGGAGAAAACCCATGTTCTTGCCATAACATTTCTACATGCCTCCACCAAACCCACCTATTGCATCTTCTTTTAATTTTTATATTTTTTAATTTTGTTTAATATTTTATTTTATTTTTATCTTACTGTAGGGAACTACATTTTCCAACCCTTATAAGAGCATCGTCTTCGATACAACACAACAACGAAGCTCAAAGGGTACGTAGGAAGGAAATTTAATAATGACACATGTCATTTAACAAAACAACTTATCGGTACAACGTGACCACATGGAAGCAATCAAAATTTGGAAATATATTTAATTTTAATGTTCTATGAAGGTTGGTAGTTATAATTTACATTATTATTTAGTTAATATTTTTCCTTAGAAGTATTTCTAAAACTCAAGCTCTTAATATTTCATTGTTTTAAGATTTTGGTTCATTTCTTTTTGTGGGTGCCCAATAGAAACTGACATCACAATACCACACCATCACCAACACAACACTAATGGTTCACAAGCAATCATGATATGTACCTTCACGACTATATCACATTACAAGAAATCAACTAAACCATGGAAAGTACATACAAGACCACTCAAGATATTACTTGTCACACATGCTTCTGACACAAAAGTAATGGTAACATAGACATACTACAACAACATGGAATTCCCAACATGTACACATACAGGGGTTTCACGCAACTCAAAACCATAACTAGACTCACATGAGTATACATAAATCATAACACCAACTCCGAAAACATCATAAAACAACTCCATATACCTCCTAAAGCAACACAAAACAAGTCCATATACCTCATGAAGCATCAGAAACAACTCCACATACCTCTCGAAGCATCACAAAACAACTACATATACCTCTCAATCATCACAAAAAAAGTTCCATATACCTCCCAAGCAATAAAATAGTGATAAAGTTTCCTTTTCGCTCCTAAAAAGAGGTCTGTCACCCTATGGCCTTGGGCACAAAGGGTCCAAACACCTCTAACCCAAGTGACATAATAAATTTTCGTTCAACAACCCACTAGTTATTTGTAACTACTTGGGGCGTACCCCCATACAATGAAGTGGGTCCATAGGTTCCACCACTCCATGGTACATCCCATGACCCTATTCCACACATTGCGCCATTAGAACCAACATAACAATCTTTTTCAAACACCAAGCGGAAAAAATCCTAAGCCTTGGGCTAGGCTATAAAAAATTTAAACATGAAAAGTAAATTTAAAATAATTAAAAGAAATGGCGAAATAGCCACAGTTAGTGCAAAAATCCACAAGTTAGTGCAATAACCAAATATAATGCCGAAAATATAAAAACACATCAATGAAGAAAACTATTGGTTCTAGAAAGAGAAAAGAAAATGTTTAAGTTACAAATAAAATACATATAAATACATAACAAATTACAATAACTATGTGGCCTTATACGGCCACAAAATGGGTACTCAACAAGTTACTTACACTCAAACATCGATCCTCAGCTCGTAAAATAACATATCAAATAATACAACTATCATGATCTCTGTCTGAATCATCCCTCCACTGGTTCTACAAGGCTCAACATAGTCGTAACTACACTTAGGTTGAATCCATATGACAACCATATAGGGAGAGAGAAAGGAGTACAAGTTACCATCTACTGAGCCAAAAGTTTCTGCGAAACAAAATATTCATGACACCCGTTGAGTAAGTGTTATACATACCAAACCAAAAAAAGTTGGTTTTCATCCTATGTAAGACTCCAATTCTTGTCTCGTACTTTGTTCAAGTGAATACTCAACAGTACACATTTAATCACTCTAAACATACTCCTTTTTCTGATTTCCCTTAGGGTCAGTTAGTGTAGGGTTAACAACATAACACACAATTAGATCACTAACACAATGGTGATTCACACACATTAACCATAACATGTTATGCATGGTATATTTATACAAGGTATAACACAATAATTACTTTCATGGGTTACGATACATTATATTACCACATACTTCACCCAAAGTGCAATCACTTGTATAATAGGGATCATACATTCATCATATCCCCCTAAATCACAACATGAACCATCACATATTAAACGAATTATATGTATGATGAACATAGTGAGTAACATTACAACATAAAATCTACTGTTATATAACATGGAGACACACAATTCATCACAACACAGTGGCAACATCACGATATAATCCAATTCACTATACACTTATTATGTCATGCAACACATCAACACACCTACATACCATAGAATAATAAGAAACTCCAACACTCTGCAATCCACAATAACATTATTTTCACACACACCAATGAGCCACATCACACATAAAATCCTCAATGAATCCATGCAAAAAAGATTGAATTATCTCATCCCAAGCACATCAACATGGTAAAAAATACACACTAAGTGAAATGCACAACATGTACGTTCATAATATCACAATTACAACATTGGTAACATAACAATATATATCACCTTAATCTTCCAATCTACATTACCACCACCATGCAAAAATCATCACAACTCCAATCCATCCCAGAGGTTCAATAGTATGAAACTTTGCTTTGATACCAAATGTAATGCCCACATTTGACACACAAAAATACAACACTAAAAATAATGCAATAATTTTTTTACTAACATTGCAGTACACATGAAGAAAAAGAGATCACTTAGGACTAAACCCAACACATGATATTTTTTCACAAACAATAACCATATAGATAACATGAAACATGTGATGCTCAGCAAGGTCATTTTTTAGAACGACAAGGCACACATAATGGTTCAACTACAATATATGCTTACAGATAGGGTCTTCTCATGGCATGATATATTTAGAATTAAACATTTATGAAAATCCCGTTTCAATATTTAACTTAAGTTCTAGGAAGAATCATAACTTGAGAGTTATACATTACCTTTTCCTTTTTGCTATATTTCCATTACACTGTTTAACATTTAACTTATGGTGTAACAAGTTAAATAAGGGTCATCTACATCATTTCAATTACTTATTTAATTTGGTTATTTAAAAAAAGGGTATTTATTTACAGACAAGACTTCTTACCTACACCCAAGGCTACTAGGTGATATCGCTAAGATTCACTCCTAAGGGCATACATCTTAATCTTTTTTTTTGGAATATATAGGGTAAAAGGAGGGTTTTAGAAGGTCCCACAACCTTATACAATAGAGCCCATCAGGCCAGATTTAGCAATAAATGTAGCAAAGAAAAAAAGTACCCATGAAGATTCCAAAAAAGGAGGACGAAAAGGACAACAGAAGGAAAAAAGAAAACATCATAAGAGATTTTTCAGCTCAGAGACAACAGTTCTAGCTCTAGGAGAACCTGAGTCATTTGCAAGTTGTTTAGCAAGATTGATGAGCTCCGAGCAATCATTGGCAATGGTAGTCTTGGTAGAGTCAGTGAAAGCCTCCCATGCTTTCAAAGCCTTGAAGGCCCACTGAAGCTTGTTTAAAATAGAAGAAACCATGTCGACTCTGCAATCATCCCTTTGAGTGTCAGCAGACTCAGGTGCAGCAGGGGTTGAATACAGAATCGGTGAGGATTGTAAAGTGTCAGCAGGAGGAACTTTGTCATCGAAGAGAGTATTGTTTCCCGCAGACTGAGTGATGGGATCATCCACCGGTTGGTTGTTCTCCAACTTCTCCGAGTCCGGGGAGTCAGGGTAGAGCTTAGCGAGGCCCAGAATGTCAACAGCCAGAGAGGAATCAGGGCTAGAGACTGGAGAGGAAGCTTGAAATCTGGCATCAGTGCCTTCTAAAAACAAGCAAGAGAGGGGCGTGGGGAAAATGGAGGTGGCAGCAGGCTGAGAGGAAGCGAGGGGAGGGCTAAGAATGGCCACATCAGAGTCAAAATCAGATGAAAGGTGCAGACAATGTCGGTGCCGAGAAGAGCAGAGGGAGGTGGAGGAGGGGAGAGTGGCAGCGACGACCAGTTTTGGGGGGGAAGCAAAGAAGATCGGAATGTGAAGCAACAACAGAGAAGAGAAGGTATAATAAACCTTGGTGGAGAATGGCACCTTCCCTGTCACAAGCCAGCTAGAAGGAGTGCTATAAGGACTGAAAAAAGAAAGCTGCCAGATTAATTTTCTTCCCCCATCGTAGATGAGAGAGGATGAAAAATGAGGGTCGTAAACAAGCTGATATCTACCGTCAATGGTAAACTAACACATTATGACCTCTGTGACTCTGTCCCATGGAGGAGGCAGGGAGTCCCGAGTATAACCAGAGAGGTATTTAACCAGTCTATCCCCAGTAGCATTAAAATCTTGCATTTTCGCATGCAGCGAGTGCTTGAAGTAGATGTCTCCAGCGACAGGAAGACCAGTGGCATCAATGATAGCATTGGTGGAGATGGTAAAGCGAGTGTTTCCAATCTGAACCCGACCCTTCGACCAGGAAGTCATAACCACATACGAAACAAGAGCCGAGTAACCCGCCATTCTCTATAGGAAGGTAGCAATTCCATTCTCCAACATTATGTTCCAAACCTCCCCATCATTTTTAACCGAATCACAGTTATCAGGCTCTAGACGCTTCAGCTGACCCCCCATAGTATGAATTTTTGAAAAAATGTAGAAGTGAGAGCAATAAGGGTCATTTAACAACCCAGTCAGGGCGGGGGAGCCATCGGCCATGTTATCAATGCCCTCCCGCCAGATCATCAAATGATTAATGTGAGGATTTTTCCCATGCGTGCGGAGATCCTCTGCATCATTACACATCACCATCATCAAAAGGCTCTTCGCCAAGTGTCAAATCAATTAAATCCGACATGAATGCCACCGCCCTTTGAGAGGGCCATAAAGAATTTGCCGAAACCCAAATCAGCCCTCCATTCCACCAGTCAACATTGGGATATATCATTTTGAGTAATTTGGAAGAGATCATCCGGGAAGTTGTCTGTCCAGCTTTGCTGATTCTCAAGGAGAACACCAATGTTAGCAAGGTGGTCAACCACTTTGTTTCCCTCCTAGAAGGACATGCTGGAACTGGATTTGCTGGAAAGATCTTTGAATAATTCTGATATCAGTAATGATATTCTGTATCGACCATTGACCAGAATCATTAGACTGTAGGAGCTTGATGATGTTGAGGGAGTCACTTTCAACTTGGAGGGGATCATCACCAAATTTGATAGCCAGCTCAAGGCCTTTGAGGATGGCCAAGGCTTCCACACGATGGTTGGTACCATAGTTAAGGTTATGAGCAGAAGCAGCAACTATATAGCCCGATGAGCATCGAAGAATGGCTCCTCCACCAGAATTACAAGGATTGCCTTTTGAGGCCCCATTCGTGTTAAGTTTTTTCCAGCCCCTAGGAGGGGGAAGCCAACGAACTAAATCACGAGCAATGGAAGTGCCTTTACTTTGAATGGCCAACAACCTCTGCCACTCCTGGGAGTTACAGATTTGGTGTTTTTGCTGATATTTGGTCCACAGGAGCGAGTTGAGATTTTCTTGGAAAGCAAGAGCAATCTGTGTAGCCACCTGATCAGGTTCAAGACTTTTTTCTTTGAAGATTATTCTGTTCCTTTCTTTCCAGATGCCCCATATTCTGTGTGGGAGGAGGAGTTTCCAAGCCAAAATCAGATTCGGATGAGTGAATGGAGAGCTCCATTGAGAGAGGGTGTCCTGAATGGACTCAGGGATCCCATCCTGATAAAATCCAATTCCAGATAACTTGTGAAAAAGAACAGTGGATCAAAAGATGGGCAGAGGTTTCCGCCTCCTTAGTACATAGCACACATCTAGTGGGGAGAGAGAAACCCCTCCTTTTCAGATTTTCCCCAGATAGGAAAGCATTCTTAGAAGAGAGCCAGGAGAAAAAGCCAATTTTGGGAATGATCTCATTTGGCCAAAATTTGGAAAGGGGGGACTAGAGTCAGCACTATGCATCGATAGATAAGCAACCTTAACCGAGAAAGAGCTAGACGGGGAGAGGGGCCAAATTAGCTCGTCCTCATTTTGGGAGAATGGGATGTATATGGAAGTGAGCACTTCTTTGAGTGAAGTTAGGAGCCTACTGTGCAGATCGCTGATATCATCCCAAACCTTAATATCCTAGGAGGGAATGGAATTCACAATCGTCCAATAGCCCGAAGCTAATCTTCCTTGCTTATTAATGATGCTTCTTTTCACAGGGTCCCAAGTAGGATTATGATCAAGAGGCTTGTCCCCTATCCAAAAATCCCTCCAGAAGTCAATAAGATGACCATTCCCAAATCTCCATTTAGTGCCAGCCTGGATAATGGAGAGGGAGTTAATAATAGAATTCCAGATGGCAGAACCACTAATTGGATTGGAAGTGAGAAGATCTTCGTTATTTTCTAGATACTTAGCTCTGAGCAGTTAAGCCCAAAGAGAGTCACCTTTAGCCACCTCCCATGCAAGTTTGGCCTGGAGGGCGCCATTCGTGTCAGCCATTTTTCGAAGACCAAACCCTCCATGAGAAGTTATCTTACACACTTCCTTCCATGACACAAGATGGATCCTCTTCCTTACATCAGTCCTAGACCACAGAAAGTTCCTTTGGATTTTTTCCACAACCTCCCTCACCGAATTGGGGACTTTGAGAAGGGACATGAAGTAAGTAGGAAGGCTTTGAAGGGTGGCTTTAACTAGTTGGAGCTTGCCAGCCTGACTGAGCAAAACCCCTTTCCAGGAAGCTAGCTTTTTTTGATACCTTTCAATGACTGGATTCCATAGAATTTTAGATTGCTTACCATGGAAGAGGGGGATGCCGAGATAAGAGGTGGGGAGATCCACAATATTGCAACCAAAGATATCAGCAATCTTTCTCTGAGTCCTAGGGGTAGTGTTGATGAAGGAGATGCTACTCTTGTTGAAATTGACAGTTTGCTGAGAAGCTGATTGGTAAAGAGAAAGGATATCCATTATAGCCCGGGCCTCAATCACTGAGGCTAAACTTAGCAGCATAGTGTCATCAGCAAACTGGCTATGTGTGGCAGAAGGGCAGCTTGAGGTGATTTTCAGACTAGAAATGATAGATTTACTTTTAGCCGCTTCCAGAGCTCTGCTAAGGGAGTCCGCCATAAGGACAAAAAGGAAGGGTGATAGGGGGTCACCTTGCCTGATACCTCTGCTGCTTTTGAAGAAACCTGCTAGAATGCCATTGAGAAGAATAGAGAAGCAAGGGGTCGCGATACAAGAGAATACCCAGCTACACCATTTTTTTTCGAAACCAAATTTTTCCAGGACCCTAATTAAGAAAGGCCAGCTGACTCTGTCAAATGCTTTTTGCATATCCAGTTTTAAGATCATTTCTGGGGACTTCGAGTGATAGGCTGAGTGAATGGCTTCATGAACTATAATGATACCACCTTGGATGAGCCATCCTTTTATGAAGCCATTCTTATTTTATGAGATGAGATCCTTCATTAGAGGTTTTAGTCTAGAGGCCAACATCTTAGTGATAATCTTATAAGTCGTGTTGCATAAACTGATTGGCCTAAAATTGGAGACATCTTTAAAACTATGCACTCTTGGGGCAAGGGCAACGAAGGTGGTATTCCATTCCTTTAGCAGATTGTTATTAACTTGAAACTCATTCACTTCTTTGAAGAGATCCTTCTTGATGACTTCCCAAAACACCTGGAAGAAAGCAGCAAGAAAGCCATCTGGGCCCAAAGCTTTGTCCCTCTTCATTGTAAAGACCGCTTTATGAATTTCCTCCATAGCAAAAGGCTTGGTCAGATTGTTGTTCATCTTAGAAGACACTAGATGTGGAATATGTTGGAGCATGGCAGTCATTGATTGCTCCGGAGGGGGCAGGTCAGCCTAGATAAGGTTTGAATAGAAGGAGACAAGCTCATTGGAGATATCAGCCTCAGCTGTTAACAAGGTACCCGAGGACGACACCAGCTCTTAGATCTTATCTCTAGCTTTATGCTTACAAGCAGTGATGTGGAAGAATTTGGTGTTATGATCCCCCTGCTCAAGCCAAAGGGCTCGAGAGCGTTGCCTCCAATAGGTCTCCTCTTCTTGAAGTGTATTGTGATAATCACTAAGGAGAGAGGTTTCATGTTGGTGAAGATGATCCAATCTTCCATCAATTTTGGGTAGAGACTTTAGCCAAACCTTGAATTAGCTCCTGTTTGCGGAGCTTGATGTTGCCAAAGACCGTCGACTTCCATATCCTAAGTTTTTTTTTTTAATTTCTTTGAGCTTGCTAGAAAATCTAAACATACTAGAGCCCTCAATTTTGATATTCCACCAATTAGCAACAAGGGGGTTCAGGTGGTTGTTTTCAAGCCAAACAAGTTCAAACCTGAAGGGAGGATTCTTGGTATTCAGCTTGTGATTTGCACTCAACAAAAGAGGGCTGTGGTAAGAGGCAGCCTGGGGGAGGGAGTTGACGTAGAAGTCAGGAAAGAGAGAAATCCAGTCCAGAGAGCCTAGAGATCTATCCAATCTGCTTTGAATATGGTTCCTGCCCAATCTGCAGTTTGACCATGTATAAGATGAGCTGTGGAGTTCCATGTCTAGAAGTGAATTCTCCCTGATGAAGTCAGCCAGAGCATCCATGCTGGCGGTCATGGCAGGAATACCTCCCTGTTTTTCTGAAGGATAAAGTGGACAATTAAAATCTCCCATTATTAGAATGGGAATTTTACCACAAGTGATGATGAAGTTAGTGATATCTTTCCATAATTTACCACGATGAGTCTCCAAGTTGGGGGCATAAACATTGATAGCAATCCAAGTGGAGTCCGCTCCAATCTCTTAGAAGAGCATGCATTAAAAGTTGGGATGCTTGAACAGACAATCCCCTTTGAGACTTCTGGGATCCCAAAAGGTACAAAGACCCCCTGAGTTCCCTGTTGATGGTTGAGATTCAAAAGAGGCTGCAGGATAGATTTTTAGGAGACAATCCTCTTTTTTTAGTTTAGTTTCCTGCAGCATTATGATATTAGGAGAGTTCTGGAATTTGATGTCTTTGATAACTCTTTGTTTTTGAAGAGAGTTGAGCCCTCTTATATTCCAAGAAATGATCTTCATTTCTTTTGTTTGGCTTTGCTCCCCACCACCATGGGGATTGTGCTTTGGGTTCCTTGGGCAACATTAAGAGCCGCTTCTTGCTAGAGTTTGATATTGCTCGGAATCCTCCCCTGAACTTTTTCAGTGCCTATATCAGGCTTATTGCTGCTACTTCTAGTAAAATGGTGGTTGAAGCTATCATCACAAGAATGACCCGAGGGGGAGGAAACAAAGTCTAAAATAGGGGGAAAGAGGGGAGGTAGGGGGGAAAGAGTCAAGGAAGGGGGATCTGAGGTAAGGGGTGGGAAGGGAAGAGGAGAAGACAGTGGAGAATGGCGAGGGGAATAAACAGCCAAGGAGAGGTTAACTCCTTTAGAGGAAGAGGGGGGAGAGCCGAGGGAGACAGAGGGGTGATGAGTGATTGAATGGCCATGGAGGGGGGGACGACCTTTGAAACAGGATCAGATGAAGTGTTAATTTCTCCATCTTCTAAGAGAGCAAAGGAATTTGAAGTGGGGATGATCGGGATCTCAATAGAAGACGTTTTAGGGATAAAGCTTTTCTTGACTTTTGGGGAGAGGATTTGGGTCTTGGGTTTTGGCTGAGGTTTGGAGGGGCAACTAGAGGCCCAATGACCAGTGTTTTTATAGAAGGAGCATGCTTGTGGAATATATTCATAGTCAATGGGTTGTTTCCAGTTCCCCAAGTCTGATAGAAGCTCTATCTCTTTTGAGAGGGGACAAATGACGTCAGGATTTACACAGAATTGAGCATGGATGAATCTACTTTTATCTTTTTTTTCTTGATCTATAGCAATTAAAGATCCTATTGAGAGAGAAATACCTTCAATAACCGCTGGATGCCATAACTCCAAAGGGAGCCCCGGGAGGTGAACCCAAATTGGGGCTTGGGTCATGGATTTCGTGTGAGGGTTGAAACCAGGAGACCATTTCCTGGGGTAGAAGCCCCACCTGCCAAAAAACCACAGACCACCTAATAGAGCTCTAGCGAAATCTTATTTCATGCTGAAGGAGAATAATATGAAACCATTAGGCATTGCCACTATTTAAAGCGCTCCACATGGTTTCCATTTTAACCGTGCCCATTTTTTGATATCTTCCAATGGGGGTCTAGGGCCCATCAGTGTACCCACAAAGGACATATCACGAGAAGCAGCAGTAGCCTCCGTGATGTGAGAGGGGATGCGCAAAGAGAAGGACCCATCTGACAGCAAAGGGGATAGATTTTCCGAGCTAGGAGCGGATGTGGAGCCCTCCACTATTTTATTCCAAGCATTAGGCAGCTTTGGAAAGAGGTACCTTAACAAGAGGGACCCCTGATCTGGACCAGAGGGGTCCAGCATCCGAGCCAGCACAAGGGAAAGCAGGCGGCAATAGGCGGTTTCAGCAGTGACCTAAAACACGCGGCTCTTTTGTTCCCGTTTATATACATCTTAATCTTATATCATACCTCCTTTACGTAATAGAACAAGTGTGAGTCCAAAAGTGGGAAGGTTCACATATTTTCTCAAGGATTTAGGGTTAAGATTCTTTCATTCATTTATAAATTGATAATTGAGTTAGTACACAATAAGTATTATAAGAAATATGTTCTTTGTCCATAGGGAGACGATTTAATCACATTGTAAGGAAGATCATGTTTCACTTTACCATGGAATACATCCCATGATTAAAATTCCTAAGGTTAAGCATCAATTATTGTCTTATTATAGTTATGCTCTAATAGTTAGTTTAAGAATAGGAAGGCACTTAACAGGGCAATATCCTTTCTTATTTTTTTCTTCTAGATAAGGTTTTCTGAGTAACGTGTTATGTCTAACTTGAGAGGGTTTTAACCTAAGACCTTTGTAATGAATTGTGTAGACTATTTGTAAATAGGGAATAGGAATCCTCATGAGATCGCTAGTCCCTGACTTAGGGGGTGTATCTCTAAAAACATGATCAAAATTCACATCATACACTCATTATATAATAGGACAAGTGGGAGAACGAGATGAAGTAGTTCATCATTTGAAGGGGGTTAAAGTTCACATTAGAGTTTGCACAATGTGGATCCATTTTATCATCACAAGATAGTTTAAACACATTATATGAGCGATCTAATTTTCACCTTTATCCAAGCACATCATCCTACAGTTACATTTTCACCAACTAATCACAAACTTAATGAGTTGCTAAGTTTCACAAATAGCTCTTAATTTTGCACCATTAAGCCCAACGATAAAATGAGATGTAGTACCGAGTTCAATTATAATCTCAACTCTTAAGGGTGAATTCCAAGACTACTTGACAATATTTTCCATTCAAAATGTAAGTCGGACCAGAAGATTACACACTGTCCTTACTACACACACGATAACCAATCCTGGAAGAGAACCACATACTCTATATACTGTTTCAGCATGTCATTCTTAACTCACAGCTTCATGACTACGTCACTAAACATACAATCTAAGGTGATAACTCAAACTAGGGATCTTATTTACCTAAGCTAGAAGGTGCCATCGAGTGTATAGATATACGCTCATTTTAAGGTTTTGTTTTCTATGCTAAAAGAAATCACACAAGAAGGGATGTTATACAAAAATTTTATACTAGGGTGGACTATTTCGTTTGGATCTCTTTATTACATTTTTTAAGGTAAGAAATACAACAGACTAATTATTTAACCCTCATTTGCACACTTGAATTGGACTATAGGCTAGTAGGTTCATTGTAATTTAACACATAAATTCAAATTTTTTTGACCATACGTAAATTTGAATCAAATGGCACCTATGATTAAATGCACATTTCCCAATGCATTCATATCGCTGGCATCTCATACATATTACCATAGTTCAAATATTAACTTTTTAGTAGCATGGCAATAAATTTTACATATATACAGTTTCCGATAGATATAAATTTCAATAATAAATAATGAATTACACCACTTCTTTTCACCATCTTACTTTCATCTTGCAAAACCATATGAGCATGAAATCAACCTTAAACCGCTAGCATGACATCCGCCTAAATATAGCATAATTAACATTTTTAGTTTTCCATTTACATAAGAATAATAATTTACATTCAAAAGGAGAGAGTTCGAGACACGTATTTACTTCATTTCATTTCACTTCATTTCTGAACCAAGGAGAGAGAAAGAGGGAAGGAAAAGAAAAAAACTCTTTTTTTCAGCTTTCTCAAATGTCGGAGATGTTGCAAACTTCCCTCTGCTATAATGGCGGGAGAATCCTGTTCCAAAAATTCCATTTTGGCATAGGCCGAGAGTACACAAACAAATGTAAACTGATCAAGTTTGAGACCTGTTTTTTTCATCACTGAAACAAGGTTGTTATAGCAAACCCATTTTGTACCCATATTGCAATCATTGCAATCCATGAGGCCACATCTCTCTAGGCACTCTATCAAACATACCTTGACCCAATTTTTCTTTTAATAACACACATTGATGCAGTTTCTGTGGATGAGAGTTGTAAATATTTCAACAGCATGACTGCCTCTAATATAATTTCTCTCATAATTGATCATTATGTTTACATGATTGACATTATTAGCTGTGTTGTATATCTTGACAAAACTCTAAACTTATCATCAACATACCAAGTAAACATGTGGTAGTTGTGTGGGTACGTTTTCTATGTTTAAGAATTGTATGGTTTTTGGAATTTCTCAAAGCATTAGGTGAATCCGTGCGAGTTCCCATACCCTGTCACTTTGAAAAAAATTGCTCCTCCTCTCTCGTTGTAACTATCTAATTATTGCTAAAACTGCAACGTGGACTTGGGTTTCTACGTGGTAAATGCCTATGTTAGAAATAAAGTGCTCTTACTTTTGTGCAAGAAACATGACATGATTGAATTCTGGGATCAAACCCATGTGCTTTCCAGAACACTTTGACACTCCTCCACCAAATCCACAAATCCCATCTTCTTTTAATTTATTTGTTTTTTATTTTATTTTATTTTTGTCTTACTGTTTGGTACTACAATCATGAACTTGTAGGTGACCTGATGTCTCAACCATACCAAGCGATACTTTTTTGCTTTCACTCTTGACAATGTCGTTCATTCAGGAGGTACCAAACTGGAAAAAAAATTGCATCCTTATTGAATGACACATAAACAAAATCAGGAACAACAACATACGAGAAAAAACAAAAACAAAATTGTCACCAAATAAATGGTACGACCTTGTCGTATGCGGCTCAAAAGAGGACGCCAATTGTCCTCCAACATCTGTGTACCCTCCAGAATCCAGTAAAATGCTACTTGATTAGCGGATATAGATTTGAGGCTCATTTGACAAATGATTCAGAACACTTCTACATCTCTTTTTTTACGTTTACTGGTGAATATCTTCATAAAGCAGGTGACATGGAATGTCGCGTAGATCTTGATAGTGCTAGTGTTCGTATAGGTTCATATTTGCAATCGTATAATATTTATAGATCCATACAAAAATATATGTTGTTATGATTCCTATTAGCACATCCCTTTCTTTCTTGAAATTGAATAGACTCTTAACATAATTCTTGAAGGCAAAGCTGAAATGATGACAGTCCATGAGCATATGTCTTTTCGAGGCATAAGATCGAAGAATTTTCGAGCATCATCCAGGCTTCCACACTTGGTATACACCCATCCAAGCCTAAGTTCTTCATATAGTCTCTTGAATGTCGCAATGTCAGTGAGCACCATCCCATCACTGTCTGGTAATCAGGATTCTTGTATACCCAGATGGCGAGCCGTGTCTGGTTCACGGGGGTCCCTGCAGAAGTATATATTCGACAGAAGGTTGGTACATTTAGTAGCTGGAATTAATAGGGCTCGTGAAAATATTTGTAAATGGAAACTCCACAGAGCAAAATACAATGTTAGTTGATATTACACACAGATACCAATGATGGGAGATCTCCACAATGCAAGTCTCCAAAAGCTGATCCACGGCAGTGCTCCACAGTCACATACATGTTTCAAAACAGGTCGCAAGGGAGAACATAATGCCAACCTTCAGGTTGCCTCAGGACGCCACTCATTCAGGAACAGGTCTTTGTTTTTCCACGCCAAAACAAAAGCAAAACACAATCTTCCAGCGAAATATCCCTTCTACGTAGCAGATTTTTGTAACATGTAATGCTTGTTTGAAACTCCAAAACATGTTTCCACGCGCTGAACAATTAGTTCTCTCATACCAATGAAGGCAGAGATAGAATTAAAATTGATTAATTTCCTTGATTAAAATATTAACAAACAACAGGTATATATACACGAATATCTGTGGAGATAACCAACCTATAGATAACCGACCTATAGATAACCAACATGCCAGTTAGGAAAACTGAAAATGCCACGAAGGCATAACTATACACAATGTATTAACTTAATATTTATTCTAATACCTTATTATCTTGGAACCTTAAACCTATATGGTTGTTTAATTTCAACTAAATGTTTGAAGTTGAATAAAAATGTGGACTTCAAGTCCATTTCAAATACTTTTCAAATACTTTACACTTATAATGGGTAGTTAGTGCAAAAAACAACTCGCACCGTCTTCACTCTTACAACTAGAGAGTATGTTTCATCAATTTCTTTTCCAAGTTGTGGTTTAAATCCTTTAACAATAAACCTTGCATTATGTATTTGTATTTCTTTGTCTATTGTTGTCTTTTTCTAGATCCACTCAACTTTAGTAACTTGTTTACCTATAGAAAAATCTGCAACCTCTCATTATCTATTTCTTTCTATAGCATTTATAATCTCGTCCATGTCCGTACAATATTTATCTTCTTCAATTCTTCTTCAAAATGTGAAATATCTCTATGAGGAAACAAAGAAAAGTTTCAAATCTTGATGAAAATTAATATACCTTTTTTTTTCATAACTTTCCCTCAATATTATTGTCTTTTTTCCCATTAGAGAGTTCAATGTTGGATTTTAAATGTCTCTAGAGAGATACCTTGTATTTCTTGAGGTTCTTTATTTTGGAGAAGTTTTAGATTTTTGAGGATAAGGAAATTTTGTTGAGATTTCACATTCTTATCTACTCAGAGGTTCAACTTCATTATAGGAAAAACCTTCTTCATTTGCAAATTCTACATCAACTATGGGAATCTTTGTTGATATAGCAGAGGATATGTCAATCATGTCATCGTTTGACTCATTCCCAAAAAACTAAACGTCCTTCCTAATCCAAATCATCTTTGTAATAGGGATATACATATTTCATCCTTTCCAATATTCTCTATAGCTAAGGCGATGTCATCCTAGCTCTACACTAAACCATATCCATTATGGTATCTCTCTTTTATTACTTTATCTGTCATGCATTCATCACACACATGACTCCTAGTCTCCAATGGCTCATAGATCTTATCTAGAAACTTGCAATAGACCATATGATCTCCACTTGATATGTTCCCGTAATGAACACAACAACCCAATCTCACTTTAGCTTTGACTTAGGCCGAGAATAAGACAAAATATTGTTGGAAGGAATTATAGAGATTCATCTTTGATATGAAACACACTTTGAATGCATGGGAAACAACTCTATGATCAGTTCAATATGTACTCACTTGATTAGTGGCTTTGAAGCTTGTAGACCTTCTCAGGGAACTTTCCCGTAATACTCTCCTCATGCACCTAATAATGAAACTATGAAACTTGATTTGAATACACTTTTCCCCTTATTTATCATATCTAAAAATGGACTAGGGTTCCATTGTAAGGAATGAGAGATAATAGAGTTGGAACATTCTTTTAGGTCTAGAATTTAAACTATTTTATAATAACAAGAAATATATGACTGCAAGACACTTTAAAACCATTTATGACACCTGGTAAGTGCTTTGAAATAGCTGGCCTTGTAATCTTATGTCATGACACATTGATTTCATCAAGAAATTGTACAAGATATAGTCTTAAGACCCTTATTTGGCCTTGTGTATGAGAGGTTAGGAATTTTTATACCTCCACTCATGAACTAAATTTCAAACTTTGCACACATTAACATCTTCCAAGGAAAGATATAAATACAAAGTTTGAATAATTTTAGCTAGATAGAATTTCTGAAATTTATGCCCTAGGTTTGGCCCAAGAGCACAAAATTAGCTGCAAAACCCTCAAATTTAATGATCAACACTTCCAATAAATTTTAATTACCTTGTATTTGTCTTCCCTAGGTGTAAAAATTATTACAGTAGTGTGAATATTCTTGTATCAATCACTGTAAAATTTAAGCTTAATGTCATGTTACAAGCATTCATCACAGTCCTGTATAAAATTGCAAAAACATAGAGAACAAAGATCAAATCTTGAAAAACTCAATCATTCTCATTACATTAATCCTTAATAATTTTATAACATCATTCATTGCCACTGATACTACTCCGACATGTTAATCCGCTTCACTAAATAGGTGTTTTCAAACAATAGCATGAAAAAATCTTGATCCTACAATCATGTAACAAATACTAATTTAGACTTAACAACCTTCCCAACTTGGTCCTGACAAAATATTTCTTAAATAAACCAAGACATAGGTTCACCATCATTGCATAGAGCTCTAAATGGCTTACATGGAATTTATTTGGCACAAACCTAATTAAATAAGTCACATTCTCTTCCATTATATGAGTTACATACAATTTGAAATTTAGAAACAACTTTAAGGAGGGAAAATACCTATGAACAAAGTAAACACCTAGTCCTCGATGATGCTCTGCATCATACTCGTGTTAAGAGAAAATTGATCTTCTAGCTCAAATGGTACTTGTTGCCACCTTCTTTTGTTCCTTCCTTTCTCTTCCAACTATAGGTGTCTTCTCCAAGCTTGCATATGGTCATCCTTTTCATGATTATAGTCTACTTGCTTTTTCTTTAATTTCTTTGTATGATCTTGTATTAGTTTCATGGTTGCTTGTCATATATGTCCTTGCTTGACTGAATGATGTTTACAATCCATGGTTTAAATCCTCCCTTATACCTTCCCTTGATTGTCATGACTGTACTTTCTCTAGTTTTTATTAGGAATTGAGATTCCTTTATTTTCACTTTTTTCCCCTTTTAATGCTTTCTAGTTTTCTTGTGCCATTTCACTTTTTTCTCCTTCTTGATCATCCTAATTCCAATAAATTCTTCAATAACCCACTCATTTAGGTGTGTGTACTCTTGGGCTTCACATTTATATATTTTTTTAACTTTCTTCCTCATTTATAGCAATTTGTCTTCCATCATGGATTGCATAAAGATCAAGCCTAGGATGTTCTTCCCATTGGTTCTAGTCCCTCCTTTGTTCCATGGCCCTTCCTTGTTTTTGGTTAACATTACTACTTCACTCAATTTATGGTTTACTTCATGTATTATCTTATTCATGTTTTCATTATACTAAAGGCTCACTATATAGTGGCTTCTCAATTGAAATTCACCCTTTTTAGTTAGCACTCCTTATTTTCCTCTCTGCAATATTTCTTGTAATTTATGGTTTTTCTCTATATTATGTATTTTCACCATGTATCCATATTCTAATGATTTCAAATTATCTTTTTAGTTAAATTTTTTAATTAATTTAAGGGCACTTCTTATCAACCTCTCATTCCAATCTCTGTTTTGCTTCACCCATAATTATTCTTCACTATATTCCAAGAAGATTTATTCAACATTGTTTCTCTTCAAATATTGAATCCTCAAAAGAACACAAGTATTTTCTATCCTTCCAATTCATTTCACACCTTCTAATGGGTTCTTACTCATGCTCAAAGTATCATTTAGTTTTTCAATCCTATTCATGGCTGTAGAGGAATGTAGATTCTGATCTGCTAAATCCTCTTCTTGGTTTGTGTTTGTATCTTGGTGTTAGGATTCCTTCATTGATGCCCTCAAACTATTAACAACATGTTCAAGAGTTTTCTAATTTCCTTAGGAAAAAACAAGGTCTACTTACTTGCCCATATCCATTCAAGACATTCACTGAATTTTCCACTAACCTAATTTTGTCTTTCTTTGGATCTTTTTTTTCCTCCTTGGTTTGGAACTCTTCTATTTTTGTCATTAGATTCTCAATAAGAATTCATTGTTCTCTTTTATGCATACTTGCTTTACAAAAATCTCCATGATCACGAGTTGGTATAGTTGAACATGTCCACCTATGATCCATGACTGGTCTTTGTCCTCTCTTTAGATACTTATATACACTAAAACTCATACCATAGTTTCTTGCTATAGGAAAAAAATCCACTTTTCCCTTGTTTGACTGTAAGTAGTCTATATACTTTCACCATTATTTTTATCTTCACCCAAACACGAGGAATCACTAGTATTTTCAAGACGTTATTTGTTGTCCAGCCTACTAATCTTTAAAGGAATTTAATTGCATTACTAGAACAATGAATACTATGACCTATATCCCTTAATATGTATTTGATTCCCTTATGTCCTAGCATACTAGGCTAGTTGTTACTCTTATTTGCTTCATGAAAGTTGTACATTTTCTTATAAAATAAAGAATCATTACCTTTATTATCTATGGCTCCTTTGTTTTCTATACTTTTTTGTTCACTTGTATTCTTTAATTTGTCTTCATGCTCCATTGTTTCAAAAGAAAGTTTCATATCCACCTTCCATTCTTCTTGATCTGATTAAAATCTTGCTTTTTCCTGAATTTCCATTATGAATTCTCTGTGTGGCCACCAACACAAGGTCATTGGTTTCTCTCTCTCTCTTGATTTTCCTTTTGCTCCATGTTGGGTTTCCTATGCTTTTCTTCTTTTCCAGCTTGTTGGATCCTTTCTAGAGGTAGTTTTAGTTCTCTATAAACATCCAAAGGCACTTCCTTTCTTTCTTATTTACTATTTGTATTGGATCCTTCTCTATGGTTTTTAATGCTTGACCTATTTTCAAATAAGCCTTAATAAATACAATTCAAAACATGATTAGATTCAAAAATCAGAGGTTCTTGAACCTTCATGCATGCTCTGTCCATGGATTCCTTCTTCTTATAACTTTTCCTGTCATTTGGATTTTCCTGCAATCCTTCACCATGCAATCTTCCTTGCTTGACTTCCTTAACTATTATGCCTTCACTCAAGCAACCTAGTTCTCCTCCAAGGTGGTATTTCTGATCCACCATCATATTCTCTTCCTCACACCCTTTCTTTGTTGTCCTCTTCTTCATGTGACCAAATATTTGGTCACTAAACACCCTTCTCGGTATTTTCCCTCTCACCTTGTTGATTTTCACATGTGCATTAGTGCACATCTCTATTTTTTCATTCACTCTTCTTGAAGGTCTTCTATCTCTCATCCAAAAATCATCATATGCATTCATCAAATCTTCACAAGGATACACCTCTTTCCCTTTTTTTTCCTCCAAAACCTACTCCATTATCTTCTGTAGGTATTTCTTCATGGTCATTAACATGACACTCCCTTCTTTCTCATCTCTTTCATGCTTCAAAGGTATGAGACTATGCTCAAATCCATCCTTACAAAATTTATAGAAATTAGTTAACCTATCATGTTTGGCTTTCTTGCCAAACTTCCAATGTCTACCTAATAACAAATGACATACATCTATATGTATAATATCACACATTACATATACAAAGAGGCCTTAGGAAAATAGGAAAAAAAACATTCGTGGAGAAAGAAACATTCATGGGGATCCCAAAATTCTTGCAGTGAAGGGAGGTAGCACCTGGACTACTAAGTTGTTTGGGATTGCTAATCGAGATCCCCCCAAGCTCTTCCCCTGTTGGAAGGATGTTGAACCTCAGCTTGATGTTCCATATTTTTTCATCATAAAGTGAAGGAGAGATTAAAATATGCACTTGTAGGATGATTTGCAGGTTCATGACCAAAAATAGACTTTGTGAGGGAATGGTGTAGCAGAAAATGGACTTGTAAAGTCGAGGTTAAGGCCATTGTTGGAAAAGGTTTCCTTTTCAGGATCCAAAATGAAAAGCCTTTGCATAATGTATTGAAAGGTGGATCGTGGTTCTTTGGTAATGCTGCCTTCACCTTCTAATGTTGGGTTCCTTGGCTGCCACTTGACTTGTGCTTCAAAGCTCTCCCTGTGTGGATTCGATTCCAGGACTCCCTTTGGAGTTTTGGTAACCTGAAGTTTTCTTGGGGATTGCTAGGTCAATAGGGATGCTCATAGCTATTGATCCATCCACTAAATCTAGATCAAGAATAATTTTTTCCAGGCTCAGTGTGAATGTCACAGTGGGTTTCAGTGTTCCTAAACGTATTTTTCTTCATTCCCTTGCTGGAATCTAGACCCAGGAAATTGTTGTTGAAGACTTGAGGATATTATGTATAAACTACAAGAAAGTTAGATATGAAGTGAAGGCGTGTTGTGAACCTGGTGTGCTCCCTCTAGGGATTTTCTTCCTTGAAGGGGACAATGATATTTCCAATTTATTGAAGAAGCACAATGATAAAATCAGGGTCTCTCAGCAGGTGTGAGTGGACCTCATCTCTAGAGGAGTAGCATCCCCAATGGTCAATACAGTTGAGACATGGTAGGTTGAGACGTTGATGGACGAATTGATGGAGACATCGATTGATAAGAAGGAGACAAGTCGAGAGACTGTTGTTTTAAGGGTGAAGAAGCAGGAGGAGTTAGCTCCCCCACGTAGGCTTAGTGTGAATTGATCTGGGCTCAGTTTGCAGTTGACTAGTGGAGTAGGTCATGCAAACAGGGAGCCCTAGTGCATTGGGTGGGATCATGATTTTGAATTAGTGGTAGTTTAATGCACAAAGAGGGCGGTGGAATCGGGTCTCCGGGCCTTATGTTGTTTAATGGGAAGCTTTAAGTTCTCATTGGGCTAGTTTTGGAGCTTGTGGGCCCTCCTTCCTCGGGTGATGCGGGTTGGGTGGAGGTCCAACAAAAAAATATTGTTACTTGTAGTCAATCTCATTCAACTAGTAGTGGTGAAAATTTGTAATCCTATGTTAAGTCAAGCCTTTTTTTATTTTTCTAGGATTTCGTGTTCTCACTTTCCTGGTTTTGTCTTCTCTTACTGTTGGGTGTGGTCTTTCCAGTCTTTAGGAGCCTCGTTCCCTTTTCTGGTTTTTCTCTTTTTGGCCGTGGGCCTTACTGTTGCCTTCCTCTCTTTTGGGCTTTGAAGATTATCTTTTGTTCAGGGTTCCCGATCCCTTCAAAATCAATTTTTTAACCTAATCTAAAAAATAAAAAAAATAAAAAAATCACACAATATTGTATCTCTATATGTTCCAATTTAAAAATCAACAACACTTTGCTCACTTACAAAGATTTTATGATTTTTTTGCACCCATGCAATATGATAATGTCTTGAATGTCGAAGTATTCTTAATCCCATATTTTGTACCATGTACTCTGATAATATATTGTCAGTACTTCCTCTATTAATGATGACATCATAAACCTTTCCTCTAGAATTACATCTGGTTCTGAAAAAAATCCTTCTTTAAATTACATTTGTGTTTTGACCAATCAAATATGCCTTTTTTCCTCATGGTTTACCCAAGACTCTCCTCATTAAGAGATATTCACTCCTCATTACTTCATTTCTTATACAAAATTAGTCTGATCTAATTATCTGTCCCTTTTTATCTCTCCTAGGACAATTTATATCTTTAGCATTTTTATATTTATCACTATTGTTTGCATTCATATCATCAAATATGCCATTTTTCTTTTATCCAAAAGACTTGAATGCTTCCTTTTAATAGCTTGTACACTCCACTTTGTTGTTGTAATCTAAAAATGGAATTCTATCTCTGACATGATGCTCTAAAGTACCCATTCTTTCCTCCATTTTTTTCCCCATCTACTAAAATTTATCTATCAGCTACCTAAGCAAGATTCCCTACCCGTTCTACATCTTTGGATACATTTTTTCCCTAATCATCTCTTTCTATTGTTGAATATTCCTTTAAATCAAATTATCAATCATATTCTCCACTCTGATACAAAAATTGATAACATCCTAGCTCTGTCATAAACCATATCAGTTTTGGTATTTCTCTTTTACTACTTAAATTGTCATGCCTTCCTCACACACAGGACTTCTAGTCTCCAAGGACTCATAGAACTTATCTAGAAACTTACAATAGATCATATGATCTCCTATTGATATGTTCATGTAATGAACAAAACAACCCAATCTAAATCTATCTTTGACTTAGGTCTAGACTAAAAAAAATATTGTTTGAAGGAATAATAGAGATTTACCTTTGATTTGAAACACACTTTATATGCTTGAATGCATTGGAAACAAATCTATGATCAGTTCAATATGTGCTTGGTTGATTAATGTCTTAAGAGCTTATAAACCTTTTCAAGGAGATTTTCTGTAATAACTCCCCTCATGCACTTGATAATGAAACTATGAAACTTGATTTGAATAAAAAAATTCCCTTCTTTATCATATATGAAAATGGACTATGGTTCCAATCTACGGAATGACATAAAATAGAGCTGGAGAAGTCTTTTAGGTCTACAATTTAAACTATTTTGTAACAACATGAACTAAATGAGTCCAACACACTTTAAAACCATTTGTGACACCTGATAAAATCTTTAAATGACATTCCCTAGTAATCTCAAGCCATGAAACATTGATTCCATTAAGAAATTGTGTAAAATACATTCTTAAGACCCTTATTTGGACCTGTGTATGAGAGTTCAGTGATTTCTATACCTACACTCATTAACTGAAGGAACTCCAATGATATTTTATATATTGCTATTCATCTTAATACAGGGAGCACGCCTTTATATAGGCTACGTGAGAGGGAAGAGACGAGGAACAGTTACATAACTGTTCAATAACAACTAATTAATTAACAATGTATTAATTAATCTAGCATTCCCTCCCTTAATACATTGCTCTTACAAATGTACCCTCTAAACAAATCAAAATTCACCTTGCCGAGAGGCTTGGTGAGAATATCTGCAACCTGAAAATCAGTAGGGCAGTACTAGAGCTGAATTTGGTGGTTCAAGACCTATTCACGAATGTAGTGACATTCGACCTCAATATGCTTTGTTCGTTCATGGAAAACAGGATTCTTCACAAGCTTCAACACACCTTGATTTTCGCATATGAATGATGGGAGGTTTCTCTTCAGGAATACCTATATCTGCAAGAATGCGACGTAACCAAATTGCTTCACACACAGCTCCTCATGCAGCACGGTATTCAGCCTCAGTGGATGAGAGAGCAACAAAAGTTTTCTTCTTGCTAATCCACAAGATAGGTCCAGATCCGACATGAAAAACATATCCTGAAGTGGATTTCCTGTCATCAACGGATCCTGCATAGTTTGAGTCTGTATATCCCTATAAGAAGAACTAAGTGTTCTTCTGATACTCCAGAACAAATTCAATTGTACCTCAGACATATCTCAACACATGCTTTGCTGCTATCCAATGACATTTCTTCAGCTCCTGCATAAATATGGCGAGATAGCTCAATGCAAAGCAAAGATCTGGTCTGGTATAAGTCAAGTAAATGAGACTCCCCACAAGCTGCCTGTAGTGAGTGCCATCTACCTGCAGTGAATATTGGAATCTAGATAATTGTAAACCTTTTTCCATAGGTGTGGACATTGGTTTACAATTTGACATTCCATATTTTTCCAGGAGTGTCTTGGCATATTTAATCTGGGAGACGAAGATATGATTCTTCTTTTTCCATATCTCTAAGCCAAGACAATAGTGAAGTAGCCCCAAATAAGTCATGTTGAAGGATTTCTTCAGATCATTCTTTACATCATCTACAAGATTGTCAGAACTTCCTGTGATCACAAGATCATCTACGTACAAAACCAGAATGAAAATCTCTTTTCCTACCTTCTTGATATAAAAATTTGTATCTGAGGGGCTACGAGTGAATCCATGCTCCAATAGGTGATCATCAATTTTTATATACCATGCCCTAGGTGCTTGTTTGAGTCCATAAAGAGACTTTATCAAACGACATACCTTATGTGGTTGATGCTCATCTACAAACTCTTCAGGTTGGGCCATGTACACTTCTTCTTGTAGATCACCGTTTAGAAAAGCACTCTTGACATCCATCTACTGAAGTTTTCATCCATTTTTTGCTGTCAGTGCACAAACAACTCTGATGGTTTTGATCTTCGAAGTGGGTGCAAAGGTCTCGTCATAGTCAATTCCTTCTTGCTGAGCATAACCCTTTGCAACAAGTCATTCTTTGTGTTTGTCGATTGAACCATCTGCCTTATATTTTGTTTTGAAAATCCATTTGCAATCAATGGATTTCTTACCTGGAGACAATTCAACAAGTTCCCACGTCCAATTCTGAATTAAGGAATCATATTCAGTATCCATAGCCTATTTCCATTGTGGTTGGTCTAATGCCTCACGAACAGTGTCAGGTTCAGTGCTCTCAACAACTGAACTCATGAGTGCAAAATTTACCTCATGTCTAGCTTGACTTCATGTTCTAACTCCCGTAGAAGTACCAGGAAGTGAGTTCAGATGTGCATCCATAATAGTACTCTGGACCCATTTCAGACGTTGGTGTTGCTGATGTGAAGATGTATTTTCCAGTGTGCTAAGATCAACGAACAAGTCTCCACTCATCTCTTCTTCTCTTAGAGAAGAATCATCTTGCTCATCATCTGGATGTGTGAGCAATCTATGTGACGAGGTCAGTACTAGATCTCCATTGTGTGGTAGGGAGTCAAAGGATGACTCATCACATACCACATCTTAACTCTCGTAGATCTTCTTCATCTCAGGATCCATGAGATGATATGCCTTTGAGGTAGTACTATACCCCAAGAAAAGACATGGCAGTGTCTTTAGATCGATCTTATTCCTTCTCTTATATGGAACATGCATATATGCTGTACAACCAAAAACTCTCAAATTATGAATTGAAGGTTTACGACCAGTCCATACCTCTTCCAGTGTCTTGTTCTGCAAGATCTTCGTGGGTGACTCGGTTGAGTAGATACACTACTGTCTGGACTACTTCTACCCAAAACTGATCCTCCAACTTGGCGGTCGAGAGCATACAACGAGCCATCTCCATGACAGTCCTATTGTGGCGCTCAGAAATCCCATGCTTGTTGGGGCGTGTAGGGTGTAGTCAAATGTTGCTGAATGCCATGCTGCTTCAGGTATGCTAAGAACTTCTTTGACACAAATTCCCCCCCCTCGATCTTAGCATAGGAGAAGAAGAGGCTTCCCAAACTGCCTGGTGGCTTGCTGGTAGAAGGTTTGAAAATTTGCAAATGCCTCATTGTTCTTCCGGAGGAAATATACCCACATTTTCCGTGAGTAATCATCAATGATAAGTTGGAAGTACTCAAAACCTTCGAAGCTAGCTGGTCAAGGTCCCGCACAGATCAGTGTGAATGACCTGAAGATGCTCTATAGAATTATAAGAGCTTTGTTTGAACATGGACCTCTATGTTGTTTTCCCGTAAGACATCCGAGCAAACAGGTAAGGAACGAGAGAGTGGAGGAAGCCCTCTTACCATTTCCTTAGCACTGAGCTGATGCAGAGCCCCGGCAGAAAGATGACCATATCGAAAGTGCCATAGTGTAGTGGACTCCACCATTGAAGCAGAGAGAGCAATGCTAGATGAAGTGACCACATCCAGTGTAAATAGACAACCCTTTAGAAATGCTTGAGCAATGATTGACTCTCCCTGGGAAATGATGTAGGACTTGACCCCTTTCTCAACAAAGAATTCAACCTGCATTCGATGGTTAAGAAGTTGAATTACAGATAAAATATTTGAAGTTAAACCTGGAACATATAGCACCTTCATGAGTGTACATCTTCGTGTTCCAAGAGGAATGATGACATCACCAATCCCTACCGCAATATACTCTTGATTTTCTGCAATGGTGATTCGATCTCCAGTGGGCCGGTCACTCAGAGTATGGAACAACTTCTTGTTTCCAGTCATGTGTTTGCTGGTGCTTGAATCAATCAACCAGACATCTTCTAACGGCTGTGAATTTTGTGAGACTAGAACAATGTCAGAATGAGTCATATCTGGTACCTCTTCATCGGAGGTGGCATCTTGCTGAGAAGCAATGTGGCCCTTCTGCCTCTGATTACGAGCATGCCATCGGGATTTCTTGGAATATCCTCAGCTAGAAGTGCTCTCTTCGCCAGAAGTTTCCATACTTGTGACCGTTGTAATAACAGTTCGCAGTCGTGTGCGTATCTGTGGAGCAAATGTGGCACCAACGATCCGCCTTGTGAATATGCTGCTTCTGGGGTGGCTGTTGTGGTGGCCGCTGAAGATGGCTGCTGAGCATGCTGCTTCTGATTTTGGGGGGCTGATTTCCCTTTCCGAGGCTTATGTTTTTACGTCGTGACGAGAGCCTTGTCTTCGAAGGCTTCTTGTATGTTTTTCATGGCTTCTTCGTGCTGGAGATAATTCACCAGGGTTGCAAAACTCACCTCCTGTTGAGTAATTGTCAACGTGGTGATCAGTGTCCGAAAACCAGGTTAATACATTTTGTTTTAATATTTGTTAGTAGACAGTTGTATAACTGTCTTCCCTCTCGGCGCTCCTCTGCTATCAGCCTATATAAAGGCGTGCACACTGTATCTTTCATTAGCAATATACATAGCAATATATATTCTCCTGTCCAGTGTCTATCATTGGTATCAGAGCAGGTGCGTGGAGGAAGAGAAAGCCGGTCGTGTGAAGAGCCTGTCCGAAACGCCATTTCCTTTTGTTGTGCGTCCCTGGTTGAGGCGTGAGGAGGAGTGCGTGCCCTGGTTGAGGAGGTGAGTGAGGAAAAAAACGTTTCTTGCTTGCAGTTGCGTGAATGCGTGAAGGAGTGTGCCTGTTGGTCTGCGTGCGTGAAGAAAACGTTGCTGGTGCGCGAGGAGGGTTTGAGTTGCCTGTCCGCGTGGAAGTGCCTGGGCATTTCTTTGTGCTGTGCGTGAAGTCAAGTTTTAAGCATTTGCTGTGCTGCTGTGCGTGAAGAAGGAAGTGAACCTGTCCCGAGTGAAGGAAAACGTTGCTTGCATGTGCGTGCGTGAATGACGTGGAGCTTTGTATGTTGCGTGCTGTGCGTGAAGGAAGTTTTTGCCTGTTTCCCTGCTGTGCATGGAAGCCTGTTCCGCCATTTCTTTTGCTGAGAGGAGACTGAGCCTGTCCCTCGCCTATCATCTGGTGCGCTTCTTTGTTGGCTGTACGTGGAGATTCAGGAGAGGAGACTCATTGCTGGAGCAACAACTGTGTTCGTTTTCTGACTCACGAAAGTCACAAAACAGGTGTATGTCTCAGTTTTCCGATGCACAAAGCACTGCGAGCAATGCACCAAATATTTGGGCATTGAATGACAACGAGGACACCACTGGGCTATTCTTTGCCTTGGTCAACGAGCTACACAACACTGGTAACATTCTCTTTGACGAGATTGTGCGCCAAGGACTGTTGGAATACTTCTGGTTCGACGTTCGATGTCAAGCACGGCGGATTCGTGCAGAACTTGAACGTGGTTATGATGCAGATGACGAACGCGAAATAGAACGCCCACAGGAGCGTCGGCGTCTCACTGCACGAGCCTATAGAGCCCATCTTCGGGACAGATTCCTTCAGTAAGCATTGTAGCCATTTTGAAAAATAAATAAATAAATAAAGATACATTTTTGAGTTTTTTTGCAAAAATGTCTGCTCCAAAAATATTGCTATCAGATGCCCAACTCTTGAAAGGGCCAAATTTCGCCGCATGGAAAACCAAAATGCGGACGATTCTTCAATTCGAAGATCTTTGGGGGATTGTCTCTGGCAAAGACGCCCCTCCTGCAGACGATGATCTGTTGGAAAAATATGAAAAGGCTGATGCGAAAGCACTCATGCTCATCACCCTCAGTCTTTCTGATGAGGTGCAGCCATACATTCGAGAAGCAACTGCTTCTTCTCAGGCTTGGAGCACATTGTGTACCATCTACGAAGCTAAGAATCTGACGTCAAAGTTGCAACTTCAGACAAAGCTTCATACGATGAGTATGCATGAAGGCGAATCAGTAGAAGCCTTCTTGCGGCGTGTAGCTGAGTTACGTGCAGAACTCTCTGCACTTGGAGAACCAGTGGACGACAAGTTGCTTGTCCCGCTCACCCTGCGAGCTCTTCCGTCACGGTTTCGGACACTGATCACCACGTTGACAATTACTCAACAGGAGGTGAGTTTTGCAACCCTGGTGAATTATCTCCAGCAGGAAGAAGCCATGCAAAATGTACAAGAAGCCTTCGAAGATAAGGCTCTTATCACGAGGCAAAAACATAAGCCTCGGAAAGGGCAATCTGCCCCCCAAAATCAGAAGCAGCATGCTCAGCAGCCATCTTCACAGCGGCCACCCCAGAAGCAGCATAATCACAAGGCGGATCGGTGGTGCCACATTTGCTCCACGGATACGCACACGACTGCGAACTGTTATTACAACGGTCGCAAGTATGGAAATTCTGGCGAAGAGAGCACTTCTGGCCGAGGATATTCCAAGAAATCCCGATGGCATGCTCGTAATCAGAGGCAGAAGGGCCACATTGCTGCTCAGCAGGAAGCCACCTCCGATGAAGAGGTACCAGATACGACTCATTCTGACATTGTTCTAGTCTCACAGACTTCGCAGCCGTCAGAAGATGTCTGGTTGATTGATTCAGGTGCCAGCAAACACATGACTGGCAACAAGAAGTTGTTCCATACTCTGAGTGACCGGCCCACTGGAGATCGGATCACCATTGCAGACAATCAAGAGTATATTGCAGCAGGGATTGGTGATGTCATCATTCCTCTTGGAACACGAAGATGTACACTGACAAAGGTGCTCTATGTTCCAGGTTTGACTTCAAATCTTTTGTCTGTAAGTCAACTTCTTAACCATAGAATGCAGGTTGAATTCTTTGTTGAAAAAGGGGTCAAGTCCTGCATCATTTCCCAGGGAGAGTCAGTCATTGCTCAAGCATTTCTGAAGGGCCGTCTATTTGCACTGGATGCGGTCACTTCATCTAGCGTTGCTCTCTCTGCATCAACGGCAGAGTCCACTGCACTTTGGCACTTTCGATATGGTCATCTTTCTGCCGGGGCTCTGCATCAACTCAGTGCGAAGGAAATGGTAAGAGGGCTTCCTCCACTCTCCCATTCCTTACCTGTTTGCTCAGGATGTCTTGCGGGCAAACAACATAGAGGTCCATTCAAACAGAGCTCTTATCATTCTACAGAGCATCTTCAGGTCGTTCACACCGATCTGTGCGGACCCCTGCCAGCTAGCTTTCAAGGTTTTGTGTACTTTCAGCTCATCATTGATGATTACTCACGGAAAATGTGGGTATATTTCCTTCGGAAGAAGAGTGAGGCACTTGCAAATTTCCAAACCTTCTACCAGCAAGCCACCAGGCAGTCTGGGAAGCCTCTTCTTCTCCTCCGCTCAGATCGAGGGGGGGAATTTGTGTCAAAGAAGTTCTTAGCATACCTGAAGCAGCATGGCATTCAACAACATTTGACTGCTCCCTATACGCCCCAACAGAACGGGATTTCCGAGCGCCACAACAGGACTGTCATGGAGATGGCTCGTTGTATGCTCTCGACCGCCAAGTTGGAGGATCAGTTTTGGGCAGAAGCAGTCCAGACAGCAGTGTATTTACTCAACCGGGCACCCACGAAGATCTTGCAGAACAAGACACCGGAAGAGGTATGGACTGGTCGTAAACCTTCTATTCATCATTTAAGAGTTTTTGGTTGTACTGCATATATGCATGTTCCAGATAAAAGAAGGAAGAAGATCGATCCAAAGACACTGCCATGTCTTTTCTTGGGGTATAGTACTACCTCAAAGGCATATCGTCTCATGGATCCTGAGACGAAGAAGATCTACGAGAGTCGAGATGTGGTATGTGATGAGTCGTCCTTTGACTCCTTGCCACACAATGGAGATCCAGTACCGACCTCGTCACATAGATTGCTCACACATCCAGATGATGAGCAAGATGATTCTTCTCAGAGAGAAGAAGAGCTGAGTGGAGATTTGTTTGTTGATCTTGGCACACTGGAAAACACATCTTCACATCAGCAGCGCCAACGTCTGAAATGGGTCCAGAGTACTATCAGGGATGCACACCTGAACTCACTTCCTGGTACTTCTACGGGAGTTAGAACACGAAGTCAAGCTAGACATGAGGTAAATTTTGCACTCATGAGTTCAGTTGTTGAGAGCACCGAACCTGACACTGTTCGTGAGGCATTAGACCAACCACAGTGGAAACAAGCTATGGATGCTGAATATGATTCCCTGATTCAGAATCAGACGTGGGAACTTGTCGATCTGCCTCCAGGTAAGAAATCCATTGGCTGCAAATGGATTTTCAAAACAAAATATAAGGCAGATGGTTCAATCGACAAACACAAAGCACGACTTGTTGCAAAGGGTTATGCTCAGCAAGAAGGAATTGACTATGACGAGACCTTTGCACCCACTGCGAAGATCAAAACCATCAGAGTTGTATGTGCACTGGCAGCACAAAATGGATGGAAACTTCAGCAGATGGATGTCAAGAGTGCTTTTCTAAATGGTGATCTGCAAGAAGAAGTGTACATGGCCCAACCTGAAGGGTTTGTAGACGAGCATCAACCACACAAGGTATGTCGTCTGATAAAGTCTCTTTATGGACTTAAACAAGCACCTAGGGCATGGTATATAAAAATTGATGATCACCTATTGCAGCATGGATTCACTCGTAGCCCCTCAGATACAAATTTGTATATCAAGAAGGTAGGAACAGAGATTGTCATTCTGGTTTTGTACGTAGATGATCTTGTGATCACAGGAAGTTCTGACAATCTTGTAGATGATGTAAAGAATGATCTGAAGAAATCCTTCGACATGACTGATTTGGGGCTACTTCACTATTGTCTTGGCTTAGAGATATG
Source organism: Taxus chinensis (assembly GCA_019776745.2). Lineage (NCBI taxonomy): Eukaryota > Viridiplantae > Streptophyta > Pinopsida > Cupressales > Taxaceae > Taxus > Taxus chinensis. The sequence continues at coordinate 887,962,246 of CM034149.1, forward strand.
GCAGAAGAAGAATCATATCTTCGTCTCCCAGATGAAATATGCCAAGACACTCCTGGAAAAGTATGGGATGTCAGATTGTAAACCAATGTCCACACCTATGGAAAAAGGTTTGCAACTATCTAGATTCCAGGATTCACCACAGGTAGATGGCACTCACTACAGGCAGCTTGTGGGGAGTCTCATTTACTTGACTTATACCAGACCAGATCTTTGCTTTGCGGTGAGCTATCTCTCCAGATTTATGCAGGAGCCGAAGAAATGTCATTGGATAGCAGCAAAGCATGTGTTGAGATATGTCCGAGGTACAGTTGACTTTGGTCTGGAGTATCAGAAGAACACTCAGTTCTTCTTACAGGGATATACAGACTCGGACTATGCAGGATCCGTTGATGACAGGAAATCCACTTCAGGATATGTTTTTCATCTCGGGTCTGGACCTATCTCGTGGATCAGCAAGAAGCAAACTGTTGTTGCTCTCTCATCCACTGAGGCTGAATACCGCGCTGCACGAGGAGCTGTGTGCGAAGCAATTTGGTTACGTCGCATTCTTGCAGATATAGGGATTCCTGAAGAGAAACCTCCCATCATTCACTGCGACAATCAAGGTGTGTTGAAGCTTGTGAAGAATCCTGTTTTCCATGAACGAACAAAGCATATTGAGGTCGAATGTCACTACATTCGTGAACAGGTCTTGAACCACCAAATTCAGCTCCAGTACTGCCCTACTGATTCTCAGGTTGCAGATATTCTCACCAAGCCTCTCGGCAAGGTGAAGTTTGATTTGTTTAGGGGGTACATTTGTAAGAGCAATGTATTAAGGGGGGGAATGTTAGCAGGTTAATACATTTTGTGTTAATATTTGTTAGTAGACAGTTGTATAACTGTCTTCCCTCACGGCTCTCCTCCTATCAGCCTATATAAAGGCGTGTGCACACTGTATTCATATACATAGCAATATATATTCTCCTGTCCAGCGTAAGATGGGCTCTATAGGCTCATACAGTGAGACGCTGATGCTCCTGTGGGCGTTCTATTTCACATTCATCATCTGCATCATAACCACGTTCGAGTTCTGCACGCATCCACCGTGCTTGACATCGAACGTCGAACCAAAAATATTCCAACAGTCCTCGGCGCACAATCTCGTCAAAGAGAATGTTCCCAGTGTTGTGTAGCTCGTTGGCTAAGGCAAAGAATAGCCCAGTGGTGTCTTCGTTGTCACTCAATGCCCAAATATTTGGTGCATTGCTCGTGGTGCTTTGTGCATCGAAAATTTCTGACATACGTGCACACACTGTTTTGAAGTTTGTAGGCTTTCTCCACTTGCACAGTTTTTCTCTTCTTCACTAATATCTCAAAGGAAGAGGACAGACAGGGACAGAGAGACAACACAACGACGCACTCTTCTCCTTCCACGCACACTGTCACGTTGTTGTGGTCTTCCAACACACTGGGTTTATCAAGAAAATAGGCTGACTGAGTCTCCACGCACAGTGTAGCAACAAGACGCTCTAGCCAAGATAGCAAACGAACAGCCAAGACAGCAAATGAACAGATCACTCTTGGTATTCTACGTAGCAAGAGGGAAGGGTGGTTTCAGTAGGCCGTTTCCTTGGTTGCTACTCCTCCAACTGTTCCTCCATGCACAGCAATTCACACGGGGCTCCTCCAATGCCAAATGAAATGCCAAATTTTTTTTTCCAACCTTCCATGCAGAAATAGAACGGTTTTCAGGCTCTCAAACGTTCCAAGCTTCAAACAGGTCGTTTCGCTGCTCCTTCACGCATAGCAAATCTTCCTTGGTTGCTTCTTCATGCACGCAGGCAGAGACTTCTTCACGCACGTAGGCGGAGATAGATCAATGTTGCTCTGATACCAATGAAGGCGCTCCAATGATATTTTATATATTGCTATTCATCTTAATATAGGGAGCATGCCTTTATATAGGCTGCGCAAGAGGGAAGAGCCGAGGAACAGTTACATAACTGTTCAATAACAACTAATTAATTAACAATGTATTAATTAATCTAACAATAACTAAATTTTAAACTATGGCACACGTTGACATCTACCAAGGGAATATATAAATACAAAGTTTGAATATTTTTGGCTAGATAGAATTTCTAGAAATATATGCCCTAGGTTTGGCCGCTGGAGAGCACATATTTAGGTGCAAAACCCTCAATTTTTATCATCAAGACTTCAAATAAATTTTGATTACCTTTTATTTGTCTTCCCCGGGTGTAAAAATGATTACAATAGTGAGAATATTCTTATATGGCTCACTGTCAAATTTAAGCATGATTTCGCTATCAAAAGCATTAATCATCATAGTCTTGTATAAAATTACAAAAAAAATGTAAAATAGAGATCAAAATTTGAAAAACTCAATCTTTCTCATTCCATTAATGCTTAAGAATTTTATTACATCATTATTCTTCTCCTTCTACTACTGCCTACAAGTGAATCCACTTCACAAAATACATGTTTTCTTACAATAACATGAAAAAGTCTTTGATCCTATAATCATACAACAAATACTAATTTAGACTTAATAACCTTCTTAACTTGGTCCTGATGAAATCTTTCTAAAACAAACCTAGAAACATGTTCACCATCATTGCATAGACCTCTAAATGGCTTAGGTGGCATATACTTGGCACAAACCAACTTAAATAAGTCACATTCTACTCCATTATAGGAGATACATACAATTTGAAATTTACAAACATGTTTAAGGAGGGAAAATACTTATGAACACATTTCTAGACCTATGAACACACTAATCACCCAGTCCTGAATAATTCTCTGCATCATAAGGAATATCACTCATGTGGTTTTCACAACTAATGTCCAAGTACCAAACGTCATAGTTTCTCTACTCTAGAATATCACGCATAGTATTTTTTCACATTTATATACCTTTTGATTTGTACTCTACCTTGATGGATTATGTTCTATTTTTTATACAATCACTTACAAAATTTTCATACTTATAAAAGTAATAACAATAGATATAGCTTGGGTCTTACCTTGTGTTTGAGTTGTTTCTCCTCTTTTGTGCATAGAGTCTGATCATGAGCTACATTCTCCCTCTTATTTGTTTAATCTACTTATTCCATTGGGATTTATTCCTATATCATATCATACTCTCCCCTACCTCATACACTAATATAAGATTTAAAGGGTTATTCTAGAGAAGAAGGTGTTGATTTTTTCAACCTCTTCTCATGATGTTGTACTAAACCCATCAACTTATCAACTATAATTTGGGATGGGAATTTGGACTCCTCTATTTCTACAACAATCAAGACATATGTAATGGGTACACTTGTAAGGAATGTTTCAACAATATTTTAATGTATAATAGCATCTTTATTAATTATTAATTAATTTACTATCACAAAAATTCTAGTATGAATTAAAAAGATAGATATAGTTTTCGTCATATGTACAGTTTCAAACAATGTCCTAAGCAACTAGATTTTCAAAAACTCCACCTTATCAATACCTTACTAAGATTTATGTTGAATATGCCAAGCTTCATTGGATTAATTATCTCCTACTATTATGGGAATAAAGGGTTATGTTGTTTTACCTTTAATATGATTGACATTTTCTACATCTTTCTTTCTAGCTCCTTCAACTACCTTTTTGGAGAATTTGAGAGAGCTTCCTGGGTTGTTTGATGGGTAACATTTATAAATTTAATATAATCAAATAAAATTGGTCTTTATTATATTTGATCACGCAACTTATTTTTTCCATCAAATGTTTGAGGTTTCTTCTGTGTCTTGTTATCATTTCCAATCAATATGAATAGTTAGTATTACCACACTCCTACTAAATTTCTCAAAGTTGTCAAGTATTACCACACTACTACCACTTTGGGTACATTCTCTACTCTATCTTTATCCCATTATATTTATGTCATGAAACATAAGGGAAAACATAAGGGGATGGCCTCAATCACATTAACACTTTCACCTACACCTAAGAGAACTACAAGAGGCTTGATCTTGCTCGAGGGCATGTAGTGCAAAACTTGGATTAGTTTGGAAAAAAATTATTTCCAAGAGTAGTCGAGCATCGCCATAAATTGATTTATCTATTTATTATCTAATGCTTTGATCAAGGGCATTATATGAATTTTGGGTTTCCACTTCATTCAAGTTGTGATAGTCTCTCTCTCTCTCTCTCTCTCTCTCTCTCTCTCACACACTTTCACACACACACACACACACACATAAGGGGTTGGCCTAAATCACATTCACACTTTCACCTACACCTAGGAGAAATACAAGAAGTTTGATCCTACTCGAGGGCATGTAGTGCAAAACTTGGATTGGTTTGGCAAAGGTTTATTTCCAAGATTAGTCCAACATCAACAAAAATTGATTTATCCTTTTATTATCCAATGCTTTGATCAAGGGAATTATATGTATTTAGGGCTTCCACTTATTGCAAGTTGTTATAGGCACGCTCTCTCTCTCTAAAATTATTGTCTTATTCTAAAATTATAGAGATTCAACCCTCAAAATATCCTTAGTTATATATTCAACTCTATGATATTATTCCATTTTTATTCAAGTAATTACACTGATAGGAGTGTCCTCTATTGGATTAAGGGTTCCCATGACTGACATTGTAGTGAAATTGGGCCAATATATGTTGTATACAGATGTGTTGACATACAGATATAGGGGATTCGTCAGATTTTTGCAGTAATCCAGACAGAGAGTGGGATCTGTAGAAAATAGTAAGTGTTTTGTGTGAGTAGTAGAGTAAATATTGAAGGTAATGGTGGTGCAGTTTCTTAGGCGATCAGGTCTAGTAGAAACTTCAGACGTCAGCAAGACTTCATGCTCAATTTAGTCCAAAAACAAAACCCAAAAACATTCTCGGGAAACTCTTCCATTTGGTGTTAGTCATCCAAATATCAAAGTATTCAACGCATATGCATTTGATTTAAAATTGATGATACACATTTATCCAGTTCATTGTTGATACAACTTTTATCAATAGCAGTTCCCCATAATTTTATTTGAAACATTTCTATCGAAGCAATCAAACCAAATTGAGCATGAAAGTAAAAATAATTAAGTCTGAAATTAGTCCTCATTATTATTATCTCATTATATAATTATAATATACTATATTCTAATTTAAATATAGTAGTAAAAATGTAAATACATTAACAAAACTAATAAATAATTAGTAATAAAACAAAAATAAATCTTCACCAAAAAAAATGAGGATCAAAGTTACATCTCCTTTACATTAAAATTAATATTAGCTCTTGCTATAATAGGAACAAAGGGTTTTGTTGTTTTAACTTTAATTTGAATGACATTTTCTTCATCTTTCTATCTAGCTCATTCAACTACCTTTTTGGAGAATTTGAGAGAGCTTCGTATGTTGTTTGATGGGTAACATATATAAAATTACTCAAACGAATTTCCTACAAATCATTAGAAATAAAAATGGTCTTCATTATATTTGATCACACATCATATTTTTTCCATCAAACGTTGGAGGTTTCTTCCCTATCTTGTTATCATTTCTAACCAATATGAATAGTAAGTAACCTTCCTAAATGAAGAGACCTAGTTATAGCACCAATTTGTTGGAAAAATAAGAGAAGGGGGATGTTATGGAAAAATTAAAATGCACAAAAAAATACAAAACATAGATGTTTATTTGAGCACGAGAGTATACACATTAATTATATATTTATGGATAACAAAATAGACAACAAAATGTCATGATACAAAACATGTAGAACACCAAGTATTCTTGTATTATTATTTTTCTATTCTTACTTACTTAGTTTAATTACATTATTTATTCTCCACAACTATTATTTTCTCCTTATAAAAATTACAGAATTTTATAAGTAACAATTGTAATATACATTAAGAACATAGACAACCAATCAAGTATTATGTTAATATAATGTCCAATTTCATTACGATATCAATTCATTCAAATACGAATCATGATATAATAAGTTTGTATGTTTCAAAAGACCAAACTTATCATTTAATATATAATCAATATAATAAATTATAAAATCCTATAAGCAACAATTATAAGATACATTAAGAATTACTAATTTGAAATTTGGTTATCATAAAAGCTATGACAAAGATATGTGTCGTGTATATTCAGCATTGTAATTCTTTTCTTTCATTTAATTCATTTCTTTAAAGATTAGTTCAACTGAGAGTGTTGTAGACTTGATTTGATTCGGAAGAGGTCAAAAAGTAATTTGATTCAATATTCAATGTAATCGCAGTCGTATTTAATTCTTGGTAACATACGTATACAATGGCCCAGTCTTGAATGAATAAAAGAATAGATGGAAAATTAGAAAACGATAAAGAAATTCGTGTATTGGATTGGATTTGATGTCTAGCGAGGGCATTCAGCGGGAAGGCCCTGTGGAAACCTTTTGGTGTCGGAACAGTAGTCATAAACCATGTAATTCTTGCGCACCCATTCAAGCTTCTGCTGCTCACTCGAATCCAATGCTTGTTCAGCGTACCAAGAATTTGTAGAGCAATCAGAGGAAGCAGTGCACGCCTGTGCATTAAAATTTTGATATGAGGCAACGAAGGGGGCGCTGCTCCAATCTATCTTCACTGCACCTCCTCTCGTTGCCCAATTGTCCGCATTCCACAGGCTCGAATATATTCTCATTGCTTGATTTTTAGGGAATGCCACGCCCAAACTCTCGCTGTTGTTAAACACTCTCACCGGAGTTCCATCCACAGAAAATCTGCAGTGCCAATGGCCATGACATTTATAAGGTAATTGCAACGCCCAAGCTGGTAGAAAATAATTAACAGTGTGGAATTATATTAATGGTAAGTAGTTATAGTAGAGTACTTACACAATCTGTTGGGGATTCCAGAGCACAGAGTAAGTGTGGAAGTCTGCAGTTGGATCAAACCAGAGGTAGAATTGCATTTCGCGATTGCCCAAGCCTTGAGAGAAGACGTTAGTGTGCATAATGTAGGGATCTCCAGACAGGTTTCCCAGGAACTCAAAATCTATTTCGTCGTGCTTATCCCCTTGTGACGACAGCTGCATCAATATGTTTATCAGGGAATTTGCAAAACCATTTAGAGCAATACGAGGTCAAATTAATTATGACTAAATAACTTACATAGTAAGCAGTTACAGTCCCTGCCGAGTTGCCGGGCACCAACTTGATTTGCATATCGATTTTGCCAAACAGATATTCATTCTTGGATTGGAATCCTGAACCTGATTGAGCCCTAGATATGAGGTTGGGCATAGATCATTGCTAATTGAATAGATGATCAGTACGCACTAATCTAGTGCAATTAAAATAAAGATGTAATATGTACCTGAGGACTGGTCGAGAGTAAGCTGCAATTGCTGCCCGTTGTCCACAATTTTAGCGTGATCGTTACCCCACGAGATGTCAAAGTCGCTGTAGAAACTCGCAGAGACTGCATGCTGCAATATTGCGAGGTGGGTAAAGACTAAGCATAAGAGGAGGAGGAGGAGCGCCATGAACGTTATAATACCAACGATTTCTCAAGCTGTCAAAGTGGAAATCAGACACTATTGTAATTGTTGTTAACAATGTAGAGAGGCAATGGGAAATACAAGGAAGAGCGAAGATATATATACACATATGCATGGATTCCCAAGGTATATATATATACATATACTGGGATTCCGGATGTCCGAGCAAACAGAGCAACCAGGAAATTCACACAAGTCCCACGCGTTACGCGTTTATCGGGTGTTGTTCCGCACTTCACAGCTTTTTAGTTGTGCTTGTGGTGGTTGTTGTGGCGGCCAATCATGACGCCGTGAAAGTCTATACAAGCAAAAGGATTCATACAAGTTTCCGCGTGACAGAGGTGCCATAGCTGTCTACTGTCTCTCTCTATGTCCCAGCGTATAGAATTAGAATTGCACCAGCCCCACGCTGACGCACCCTGCAATGACCGACACTAAGGGACCCATATTGTCCATAATAGAGTAATGGTTTGATATTATCGAACAATCAAACAGGTGCCATAGCTGTCTCCTCTCTCTCTCTCTCTCCAATGATGTGACGTAAGCGTAAGTCTATATAATTAGAATTGCACCACCGGCCCCCACGCTCACGCACCTAATTATCGTTAGTTTAGCCTAAGTCTCTCGTATGTTGGGAAGTCAAAGATAAATTTATGATTCCCAAAACCAATGTTAAATTATGCTACAGTGCAATGGTGGCCCCCACAATTAGCGGATAGCAGGTTGCGGGTACCATTTTGGCTGGGACCACGCGAACCTGCTAGATAGATAGGCCCAACCATTATCGCTTATGGAGAATGCTCATGTTAAATGGCCCGACACTACTTATTCGTAAGTAATGGACTCATATTTTTCATAAAATCTAACAATCAAAGCTTGCGCGCTTTGTTTTTTTTTGTAATGACATCAAACGTTTCTTTGGATGAAATTTGATTTGTTAGATAAAATGAAGACATCAATGCAAAGTTGGGATTAATATAAGGTGAAAATTATATATCTGTATGTACTGCACCTTTTCCATTGCTCGCATTATAACACCAAAATAATTTCTTATAGTTATCTTCCATTCTATCGTTTCTATCTCACTCGTATTTTTTCACATGACTGTAATTTGTGTTTAAAGGGGACAAGCTAAAAATTCAAGAAAATCCAATAGGTTCAAGTTCAAAACCCAACTAAAATTCTTGGTTCTTTGAGCATTTTGTATCCCCCCTTTTCATTTTAAAGTTTGAGTAATTGTAGAAAAACAAGGGATTAATTTCTAACACCTTATCCAAGCACCAATTTCTAACACCCAAATAATATCTTCTATCTGTGTTCCAACTTTTGATCAATCCATCTAATGATATGGTAATAATCACTCTAAAACCAGTTATAGGGAATTGTTATCTCTCGAAACTGCACCCTGTAGAGAGATGACTGCAGGTGTTCTAAGCTTGCTATGGATCTCTCTCTTTCGTACATACAATGGAAACACCTAAGGACTTTGGGTATACTTATTTTGAGGTGAGTCTTTGGTATCAAGGCCGGTTCCTTTTTGATATATCATAAACTAATTTTTTGGGGTTTTGAGGGTAAAAAGATGATTGTAAATGAATTGAAAATGGGGTGATACACCAAACTTGTTGAGGACTTTGACTGAGTACATGCACAAATATTTGTGTTTAAAGGGGACAAGCTAAAAATTTGAGAAAATCCAATAGGTTCAAGTTCAAAACCCAACGGAAATTCTTGCTCCTTTGAGTATTTTGTATCCCGCCTTTTCATTTTAAAGTTTGAGTAATTGTAGAAAAAACAAGGGATCAATTTCTAACACCCAAATAATATCTTCTATCTGTGTTCCAACTTTTGATCAATCCATCTAATGATATGGTAATAATCACTCTAAGACCAGTTATAGGGAATTGTTATCTCTCGAAACTGCAACCCTGTAGAGACATGACTGCAGGTGTTCTAAGCTTGCTGTGGATCTCTTTCTTTCGTACATATTGGGTATACTTATTTTGAGGTGAGTCTTCAGCATCAAGGCCGGTTCCATTTTGATGTATCATAAACTAATTTTTTGGGGTTTTCAGGGTAAAAAGATTATTGTAAATGAATTGAAAATGGGGTGATACACCAAACTTGTTGAGGGCTTTAACTGAGTACATGCACAAATATTTGAGAATGGATTTTGGATACACAAACCAATAGTTTTCAACAAAATATTAAGGCAACACACTTGAGGTATTGAGGAAATAATTCACAACAATACTTTTAAGATAAACATGCACACTAATATTATGGAGAAATTACTAAATTTGCAGCAAGGTAAGATGATTAATCCGGGAATTTGACATTCACAAGAAATAATAAGGTATACTCACCACTGCAAATTTTTGGAAAGGCAGAAATAAATTCTCATTGAAAGGGCGAAACTGGCAAAATATGCTTCAACACTCCTGTGTTCAAAAAGTCCTCCTTTTACTTTTCGATTGCACACAATATATAGGAAAACTTATTCACCCCACCCTTCCTAAAAATAGACTAAAATATGTACTCGCCCATACATCCTATTTTTATCCTTTATCCTGAACAAATAAAGGAATAAAAAATAAACATGTTAATACACTAAGACATAATAGCCTTGGTACAATAATACATCTCTGTCAAACTGCAATTGACTCTTCTATTTTTAATAAAGTTGGATGAAAATTTTTCCTAATAATAGCCCTTGCTTGATGAGCAAGTCTTCTCCAATGCATGCAATCTATGTGTTTTAGTGTTTGAAGTGATACTTACCAAATGATCTACTTGCATTTATTAAAATAGCACTTTAATACTACCCCTTGATTGCACATGTAATAGTAACATCTTTGTGTGAGAAAAGTAAATATTTTTATTTGCAAAATTTGGCAAAATAATTCACCCATGTATTCCATCTTGATGGGGACCACCTTTGGTTCTGATGCTGACATCTCCATGCATAATTTTATTATCTCTTGTTATCATATCATACATTATTTCAAATGTGGGAACCATCATGCCATGGTGCAGAGACACTTTTCTTCACTTTGACAAGGTCAATTATATGTTAACTTTCCTTTACTTTCCACCTCAGCCATGTATATTTGCAATAATTAAAAAAAAAATCTTTCGACTATAATAAGGTCCCTCATAGACCATATGCTTAGACTCCTCTAATCATGGGCATATACTTTTGATTTTCATGGGTCAAAATTTGATCATTGCTCGGTCCATTTGGATATTTAAGGTTACAGACCATAGTATAAGCTAAGGTCAAAACACAATGATTTAAAACAAAACAAAATTCCCCTACCATGATGGACTGACCCTTATCATGGTGGATTCTTTGAACCAAGGTCAACTTTAGGGTTTTTGTAATGATGGACACGTGCACACTTTCGTAACTTGGGTTGAGTTTTGTAATTAAATGGTTATTTAATATTGGAAAAGGATTTCAAAACCCAAATCTTTGGTCATTCGCATTTTGAGCTCTAATGAGCTGGAGGAACTCGAAATTATTCTCATGGCCGCCGTGATTCCTTGAGCTTGCTCTGAGGACCTCTGGTTTCTTTGTTGGATTTTACTCTAAGAAATGGAAGATGGGTGGTTTTTAAAGAACTCGTCTGCCATTCTTCAAAATCTGGAAGCTAAGGGGTTTCTTCTGAATGCCATTCAAATTTTGTGCTCTATTTTCGTACAATTTGTGGAGCTTCACTTTCTTATAATGGTTGTTCCATTCGTGGTTGCTTCCATTGAGGCGGGTGTTCGCGAATCAGAGTTGTCTTTCTGAGAAATGGGTAAGGTGTCTTTTTCTTATGGCTTGTACTGTGTATCTTTCTCATAATTGAACCATTACTTGAATTTGTTAGCTCATGAGTTTTCTTCTGTGGAAAAATCCACTTTCTTAGTTGAGACATGTGCTTGCTATAAATGTAGATATGGGTGTAGGAGTTTGTATTTTTGTAACCGCTTTCTTTCAAAATATTTTTCTGCATGCCCGAGGGTTTCGACCTCTGGAACCTCTTGGTGTTTTCTATCTCTGCATAGAATTTATACCTCCTTCTTGTTATGGCCACTACTTTCGATGTTCTAAAGCTCGTTATCTGAGAATATTTACTTGTTATTTCTCTGGCCATGATGTCATTTACATCAGATGCTCTTACTTTAATGTGAACTAAGTATTTGAAATTGCTATATCCTCAAATCTGGGTGAATTCGATTCTACCAAATGTAGAGCTCATTTTTAGCCTACATACTGATTGTTGTTCCTTTAGATTCGTAAGTTGCCTGATGTAGGTAATCATGTTTTCTACTAGAAAATTTTGATTCATTTATATTTACAATAACTAACTGAAATGTGGGTTTTGTGTTTTGTGCTTGAGGTCTCGCCTGCTACTCTGAATGTGGATTTGTCATAATTTGTTCCACTTTTCAAATCCCATTTATAGTTTTGCAACCTTTAATTCAGATTTGAGACTACATATTTTATTTTGGGTTGTGGGCTCTTCATAATTCACATATTTCTTGGCCTGAAGGTGAGTATATTTCTGTATGAGTGTTAGAATAACTTTGTTTCTAAGCACATCTAGCTTTCACCCTTTGTATTGGTTCAATTTGATCCTTGTAGTTCTATCCGTGGAATTTCCATCCAGGTATCCTTCCTGATAGGGTTTCAACGTTTCTATTACTTTAAGAAATAATTTGCCTACTCTGGCGTCATGAATGATGGAAGAAAACTTCATCTTGGTTGTGTTCTAAAAACTGTAAATGCCTCTTCTTTGTGCTTTTATTTTTCTTCATGGTGTATCTCTACTCACTTACATGTATTTCTAGATACTTTTGTGTACCACAGTCTATTGTTAGTATCAAGGAATCTCAGTATATTTGATTTGTCATTTTACTTGGAATTGATAGATCTTTTGTTATGAGCTTTACTATATGGTTGTATTATATATGCTTAGCCTCTTTTGCATTTAAAACTCTAGTATTTTCTATTTTTGGACCTTCCAACTTGATCCATGAATTATCCTACAGGGTTCTGAGCTATCTTGTTAGCATAACATATTACATTGGTTAGTTAGATAGTTTCCTGTAACCATTTCTGCATTGTATATATTGTGGTGCTTGCATCATTTTAATTCAAGGCATTTGATCATTTATTTCTCTCATTTGCCTTCATTGGTGTCAGAGCACCAATTACTCGGTGCATGGGGAAGAAATTTGTTTTGGCATTTTGAACTAGCATTGAAAGTTACAGTGACCATTTTGCATGGGAACAACAATCAGAGAGCATTGGGAGGAGCGACCTGTTTTGTCATTTACCCTGTGAAGTGAAGCAATCTATTTTTTTGGGCATCCATTTAGAAGAAGAAGCGACCTATTGGACATGGCAGAAAAACTAAAGTGCAGAACCTGCAATATGCTTTTGCATGGAGCTTTCTGAGACCTTTGGCATGGCAGTTTTAGGAGTTTGTTTTATCTTTGTTGTCTTTCAAATCTGACCGGTACTTGTAACACATTGGCGCAACAAGTCTTCATTGGTTTGTCTTTGCATGGAAGAAATTACATTCCCAGCGTGGCTATTTTTTGTTACTCCACCAACTCAGGAGCAGTTGCATAAATGATTATCCTTCTCTCCTCACAAAAGTTAAGGGGAGGCTCGTCATCGAAAAAAATGCTGTGAAAGATAAGACCATGCCTTTTCCAACAAAAAAGGGTGTCAAGAAAGTAGACAATGGAGAAGTGTGAAACATATGACAGAGAGTCCTGACTGGTAATTTACTTCCAACTTCACCATTTTTTCATTTCTTTAGTAGTTATTATGGACATTCACTTGGAAAAATACTCAGGGTTAAACTTTCATACATGGAAAGTGAAGATCCAAATGCAACTTATGCATAAAAACTTATGGGGTATAGTAGATGGGAAAGAGAAAACACCCACAGACACTGCCAAATTAGCAGAATGGCAGTGGAGAGATGATAAAGAAAAAGCCATAATTGGCCTTGCTCTCTGCGATTCTGAACTCCATCATGTTGATCTCAATAAATCTTCTAAGGAAATGTGGGATAATTTAAATCAATTATTTGGAGCGAAAGAAATGAACGCGAAGTTTTACCTAAAACTTCAGTTATATAGATTCAAAATGGAAGAAAGTGTTTCTATGTCTAGCCACATTAATAATCTTTGGTCTCTGCTCTGACAACTAGTAAAATTCAAAGCTGTGATAGAAGACGAGGATGCCAAAGCTATCTTATTAAACAGTCTATCTTCCAAATACAACAATGTTGTTTTTACTCTCAGTCAAATTCAGTCTAAATCTTTACATAAAATGATCGCGGCTCTTCTCGTAGAGGAAAAATGCATAACTTAGGATGCTGCACAAGGTGATACTCAACAAGAAAGCGCACTTTATTCCACAAATAGAAAATTTCACAGGAAATCAAATAAAAATAAACAAGGGCCTAAACAACACATTGAATGCCACTATTGTCAGAAGAAAGGTCATACAATGTGGAACTGTCATAGCCGAGCAAGAGATGTTCTACAAGGAAATCTAAAACACAATGGAGCTAATACTGCTCATATAGAAGATCCACAAGATTGTGACGAGAGTGAGGATGATGTTGATGAGATTGGATTCACATCATCTCTAGTACTGTAAGCAGAAACAAAGAAGGCTGGTGGAAATCCAGCAACCTCTTGCAAGCCGCAAGCGATGAGGCCGTTGATAGATATTGTGGCGAATAAGGTATTGAGGACCAATTCCTCAATTTTGGTTTGTTTATTTAATTTTTGTGCTAGTTGTTCTATTGTTTTTCAATAAACTGTAGATATTGCATAGTTTCCTATTTGGGACCTCCTAAATTGAAAAGCGTTATGGGGAACAGAAAAACACTAAAAGCAACGCATGGTACTTGCACTAGGTTCATGGTAAACCTATAAAACCACCAAGGTAAAATCCTCTTGGTTTGTGGTAAACCTGTAAAACCACTGAGGTATCATCCTCTTGGTTCGTGGTAATCCTGTAAAAGCACCGAGGTGAACAGTCGTAAAGTGCTCCTGTCCCTTTAGGTTTATGGTCAACCTTAGAAAAACTATGTGTATCGAGATCATGTAGGCACATGCTCGTGTGAAGACCCTCTTTGCGGTGTTCTCATTAAGGGGGGGACATCCAGTATCAGGAAATGTATGTTTGTACGAAAAATGTAATAAGGGGGGGAATGTTAGCATAACATATTACATTGGTTGGTTAGATGGTTTCCTGTAACCATTTCTGCATTATATATATTGTGGTGCTTGCATCATTTTAATTCAAGGTATTTGATCATTTCTTTCTCTCATTTTCCTTCATATCTTTCTTTGTATTTACTGTGGGCCACTCGATCTTACTTTTCTCTTGGAGAAGTCAGTTTTATTTTTATAATTTGATTGTATATATTTATTTGCCGGTAATTTGACTGTATCTTAATCATGTTAATTAGCTCTTTGTCTACTATTGTCCTTATTGTATTTCTTTGCTCCTGAGAAGTGTCTATTCTGCAATGGTAAATAGATCATCTACACTTTGATCATTTCTTGTACCTCTATAACCTGTTTATGATGTGATATTTTGTATCTATGGCTTTTTATTGCAATATACTCCTTATTTTGTAGCTTCGTATGGGATTTTAAAAACCATCACTAGTACTTTTACCTTTTGAAGTTTAGCAACAAACTGTGCCCATTTTGGTCATTCTGATGGAAAACTGTGATTTGCATTACCTTTTGTACCAAGTATATTTGGTGTTTATTTGCTTTACAATAGTTGTACTTACATCATTCCTCTTTTCTAGTCTGTAATTTTGATATGTATGATGCTGAGATGTTCTTGATTTTCGACTTAAAATCTCATTATTTATTCTATTCTAGAAATGAGGAAATCCTTAGAATGGCCTTAGAATGTTGATCATTCATTTGAGCTCAAGGATTATGATGAATCACCCAATCTATGTTGTAAAAAATCTCATGACTGCAATGACTCTTTGATTTACTATGCTACTTCTTGAATTTTGATAGATTCATTCATAATCCCAACATGATTGTGGGCTTATCTATTTAAACCTTTCATACTTTCAGATCATGTCAGCTACAGGATGTATATGGAATTCTATTGGATCTTCTGCACCAGTTACATTTATGAACATTGTACCTTTCCTTGAAGGCTTAAAATGAATTATTTTGAACTTAACAATTAATGTCGCAATTTGAATTTTATTCTCTTATCAACTTATGATATTTTGTACTTGTACTTAGCTACTATAATCTGAAAATTTGTTCGATATGTACTTGTAACTTTCCTGTGAATACCATGATTGCACTTTTGAATGCAAGTTTTTCTAAAACTGGAAATATAAGGAGTTAAAATATGTGAGGTAGAAATAGAGGAGAGAGAATAGAGATTAGTTATCTCTTATTATTCTGTATTATTCAAGAAGCGGATACAATATTTATATGAAGGATAGCTAACAATACTCTCCACAATGTAAGGGGAGATTATGATCTACGAGAGAATAATGGAATAAACAAGAAACAAACTATCCTAATTATCTAAAATAAATCCTACGTATATTTATGCTAAAATTCCCCCCCTTATTACATTATTCTTGCAAATGTGACCCCTGAAAAGTTCAAATTTCATTTTTCCAAGATATTTTGTGAGAATGTCGATAACTTGTGCTTATGTAGGATAGTCCTGGAGCTGAATGTGATGGTTCAAGACGTACTCTTGAATGAAATGACAATCAATCTAAACATGCTTTGTTCATTCATTAAAAACTAGATTCTGCACGAGCTTCAACACACTCTTATTTCACAATAGAGAATAGGAGACTATTTTTCAGGAATTCCAAGGTCATCATAAATGTGACGTAACCATATCACTTTGCTCACAACTCCTCGTGCGGTACGATATTCTACCTCTATGAATGAGATAGAAACAAAATTCTTCTTCTTGTGTATCCATGAGATAGGTCTAGATCCGAGATGAAATATGTATCATGTAGTTGACTTCCTATCATCAACAGATCTGGCGTGGTCTGAGTCGACGTATCCCTATAAGAAGGATTGATCATTCTTATTATATTCCATATTATAATCAACTGTACCTCGGACATACCTCAAAACATGCTCTGCTACATTCCAGTGACATTTCTTGGGTTCCTACATGAATCTGAAAAAATCGCTAACAACATAGCATAAATATGGTCTGGTATATGTCAAGTGTATGATTCCTCCAACAAATTTCCTATAGAGAGTAGCATCTACTTGAGGTGAATCTTGGAATCTTTAAATTTGTATGCCTTTCTCCATGGGAGTGGATATAGGTTTACAATCACACATTCTGCACTTTTCCAAGAGTGTCTTGGCATACTTTATCTCAGAGACAAAAATGTGATGCTCCTTTTGCCATATTTCTGAGCCAAGACAGTAATGTAGTAGCCCCAAATGTATAATGTCAAAGGTTCTTTTCAGATCATTCTTCACAATATCAACCTGATCTTCTAAACTTCTAGTGATCACAAGATCATCTACATACACAACAAGAATGACAATTTCTTTTCCTACCTTCTTTATATACAAATTTGAATATGAGGGGCTACGAGTGAACCCATCCTGCAAAATTTGATCATTGATCTTGATATACCATGCCCTTGGAGTTTGTTTCATTCCATACATTGATTAGATGAGACGACATACCTTCTTAGGATGCTCTTCATCAACAAATCCTTCAGGTTGGGTCATGTACACTTCTTATTTCAGATCACCATTTAGCAAAGCACTCTTGATGTCCATCTTCTGAAGTCTCCATCCTTTCGGTGCTGATAGTGGGCAAACAAATCATATGCTTTTGATCTTCATAGTGGGTGTAAAGGTTTCTTCATAGTCGATGCCCTCTTTTTGAGCATATGCTTTAGCTACAAGACATTCTTTATGTTTGTCAGTGAATCTGTCTGCCTTCTATTTTGTCTTGAAAACCCATTTGCAGCTTATGTGTTTCTTTCTTCTGTGCAGATCGATAAGCTCCCATGTCTTATTTTTCATGAGTGAGTCACATTCTGTATCCATGACCTCCTTCCACTGAGGTTGAATGAGTTCTTCACGAACATTTTCTAGCTTGGAGATATTAATCAGTGAACTCATGACTGCAAAGTTTACCTCCTTTCTTGTTTGACTCCTTTTTTGAATCCTGATGATGTATCTAGGAGTTGTTACAAATGAAAGTCTTTGACGGTGCTTTATACCCAGTTCAAATGAGAACTTGGCTGCTTTTGAGAAGAACTATGTCATTGCTATGTGGATTGATGTGGAGTCACATTCTCCAGTTCTCCAAGGTCGAAAAATAGCTCTCCTGACAAAATTTCTTTTCTCTGAGTTGTCTCCTCTAACTGATCATATGATTTAGAGACTAGTTAGTGAGAGGTGGCTTATAATGCTTCTTTTGTTGTCACTATAAAGTCAAAGGATTACTCGTCACAAACCACATCCCAAATCTCGTATATTTTATTTGTCTCAGGATCCATGAGATGATATGCCTTCGAGGTAGTGTTATAGCCAAGTAGGATACATAGAAGTTTCTTTGGCTCAACCTTATTTCTCTTCTGAGCTGGGACATGCATGTATGTTGTGCAACCAAATAATTACAAATGAGAAATTGATGGATTTCTACCACTCCATACCTCTTCTAGTTTTTTATTTTTTAGAATATTTTTCAATGCCCTATTGAGAAGATATGCAAATGTCTATATTGCTTCAGCCCAATAGTGTTCCTCTAGATTTGCTGTTGTTAGCTTGCAGCGAGCCATCGCCATCACTGTACAATTGTGAAGCTCAACAATGCCATTTTTTTGAGGTGTGTAGGGAGCAGTCATGTTCTTCTGAACACCTTGTTGGTTCAGGCATGCCAAGAACTTCTTTGATGTGAATTCCACACCTCGATCTGAGCGAAGTAGAATAAGTGGTTTTCTGGTCTCTTTCACAACACAATGATAGAAGTTCTGGAAATGTTTAAGAGACTCACTTTTCTTCTTCAAGAAAAACACCCACATCTTACGAGAGTGGTCATCCACGAACAGTTGGAAATACTTGAATCCTGAAAATGAAGTAGGTAGAGGGTTGTTCAGATCGGTATGAACTACCTCCAGATGCTTCTTACAATGGAAGGTGCTTTCAGTAAATGGATCCCTGTGTTGTTTTCCGTGTAAGACAGCTAGGACACAAAGGCAAGGAACTGGACAATTTGGGTAGTCCAAGAACAATTTTTTATGAACTCATTTGATGCAAAGAACTAACCGATAAGTTTCCATATCTAAAATGCCAGAGTGCAGTAGATTGCACTATTGATGTCGATAAAG
This sequence comes from Taxus chinensis, assembly GCA_019776745.2. Taxonomy (NCBI): domain Eukaryota; kingdom Viridiplantae; phylum Streptophyta; class Pinopsida; order Cupressales; family Taxaceae; genus Taxus; species Taxus chinensis. The sequence goes on from CM034149.1 coordinate 887,981,205, forward strand.
CTATGGTAGAAGATGAAAAAGTATCTATAGAAAATAACTTGTCTTTTAGAAATGCACTAGCAATGATCTTACCTTCTCGCAAGATCAAACATGATTTGATGCCATTTTGGACAAGAAATTCTACCTTCAGGTGATGATTTAGTAGCTAAGTTACTGACAGGAGGTTTCTTGTAAATCTAGGAACATTTAGTACCTTTGTAAGTGTACATTTTCATGGTCCCAAAGGGATGATGACTCTACCTATTCCTTTTGCAACGTACTTTTTTTCATCTGTTATCCGAACCCAATCTCTAGTGGGTTTTTTTCGTCTAGTGAATCAAATAGATCCTTATCACCTGACATGTGCTTACTTGCACTAGAGTCTATCAACCAAACTCTCTTTGTGGGTTGTGAAGTCTGAGAGATGAGTACAAGGTTCTTACCACCATGGGCTCCTTCTGATGCCTCCTCATCAGATTCATTTTCTTGTTGGGCTACGAGATGTCCCTTGTGCTTTCTCCAATAGGGACGTCATTTGGAATATTTAAAAATATTCATGCCATGATGTTCTTATTTGACTTGAAGACCCTTGTTTCAAGCTATTGTACCAGCAGTGATCAATGTCGTGAGTGTTGGTTCTATAGATGTGACACCACCTCTTTGACTTTTGATCTTTCTGTTGTTATTTTGGTTGCTGCTTGATTTGGCTTCTCTGGGGGACCCTTCTGATTCTTTTGTCCATGGTATGGCTTTGAGAATAGGGTTTTATCCTGAGTCTCCTCTTAGGATGAATTGATGTCCTCTTCCTGTTGTAGAAAATTCACAAGTTCTTTGAATCACACTATTTGTTTAGATACATTCAATTTCGTAACAAACACTCAGAATTGAGAAGGGAGTGCTCTTAAGGTGATCGGTATGAGATGTTTTATGTCCACCATTTCGAGTGCTAATAAATTTGATTGTAGCCCAACCACACGAGTTAAGAACTCCTCAAATTTATCATTTGACCCCAAAGAGAGGGTGTGCAGCTTTGACTGAAGATGGAGGATCTTAGTCTGGTTTTTTGCTTCATAAATTGTTTCTATCTTGTCCTAGGACTCCTTTGGTTTCCCCACATTTTGAACATGTGTTTGCACATCGTCATTGATACTTAGCATTATCAACATCAAGGCTTTGGCACTAGCAATCTCATATTTTATTAATTCATTTGGGGTTGTGGGAGTGGTCATAGATCTGGTCAAGATGGCCCATAATCCTTCAAACTGAAGGATTGTCCTCATCTTTGTTTTCGAGGCCAAAAAATTGGGCCGTTTAAGTAACTGAGCATCAGAGAGAAGCAACTTCGGAGTAGACATTACTACTAAAATAATTTTAAAAAAACTTTTATTTATTTATTTATTTATTTTAAGATATATTACAAATATGACTCACTGATGTGAAGTACGTAGCATGTAGATTCTCTCAATAATCATGTGTTGACAGACGAAAATTCTTGGTGGGGCATTCTTCTTCATCTTCAGAGTCGACGTCATACCTGGATTCTAGCTCTTCTAGAACTTGATTTTCTTTGCAACTCACGTCGAAAAGGAAATATTCAAGAAGCCCTCATGGAAGACTAGATTTTCGGTGTTTCTGAAGCTCGTTTAACAAAGCAAGGTAGAACCCGGAGTTCTCAGGAGCTTCTTCACAGTGTTCTTTGGCAAGTGAGTCAACATTGCGGCTTTCAGAAGTCTCGATCATTTCGTTTACGCTTGACATTCTGCATCACTTTGAGAGACTCCAAGTTTCTTCTCTAGGCACTTTTTTTAATTATACTAGGATAGTTTTAGGTTTTCACGAAGCCAAGTTCTCCAATTCTATGTATTTCACGCAGTGATGAATGGAGTTCTTGTAGGGAAGAATGGTCCTTGAAGATAAGAACCTTCATCCTTCCACACTCCACACATATCTATCCACACAGTAAGCATCTTCTAGCTTGTTCCTCCTCTACACAAATGAAAGCAACAATGCAGATGTCTGAGTAAATCTCCACGGAAATTTTGAAGAATTCCACGCAACACCTCAACACCCTTCCAAACTCCACACTATTTTCTCCTACACGTAGATCTCCATCTTCGAGCTTCCTCCACGTAGCCGTAAAGAATAAGTTAAATTCTTCACGTAGGAACTAGAGTCTATACTCAAGAAATAAAAGAAAAACAACAGGCATTAGAGATCTTCCTTGTTGCAGCAATGACTCTCTTCCCACGTGGCTAGGAGCAAAGAAATGCTTCAAATGATGGAGTCATGTTTGTTTTTTTCATCAGCCACTTACACGTAGAAGTAGGAGAAAATACCATTCTAAGAGCTTCCTTTTGTGTTCACGCGCCATTTTCAAATCACCAGGTTTGTTGTTTTCTTAATAATGGTTCCACGCAAAAGTTTGGACCATGCAACTCTCTCTCCCACGTTGTTGTTCTCCACGTGCACTACATCAACAAATTCAATGTGTTTTTTTATTTAGATTCACTTTAGCAAATTGCAGGAAAGAGCAACTTCCACGTAGGTGTATATCTCAACACAACTCTCTTCAATGCAGATCCTCAATAAATTAGGATATTTCCTTTACAATAGTCTCTTAAATGTTGTAGACACCTATAATTACGCCCAAGCAATTTAAATACTTAAATTGCGCTAATTATCCCCTTTCTCGCAAATCAACGACGTATCGTCAAAAGCACTCATTTTCCCTCATATCATCATTAATTAATTACACTAAGCTAATTAATTAAGTTTCCTATCCAACAAATACCCTAATTAACGACTTTCCGTTAATAAATCACCCCTTCTACCTAGACTAATTAATTATTATTAATTAATTAGCTTTCCCTTCCATTTAACCAATAAATCAATATTGAATTGATTTAATCCCCTTATAATAGCTTAAATCACACTAATATTCTTCTAATTGGCTTCTATAAGCTTACACCTACCTATTAATTAATCACCTTTGATTAATTAAAATACCCCCAACTCCCATGACTTGCTAAACATGTATTAAACCCTTCTAAAGTAAGGTTACCTTTAATAAAGCAACCTTATCCATTCCTAATCATGTTTTACCTTTATCCCACATTCATGAGAATGTGTTGAATCATTTATCCTTTGGGATATATAAAGAGCCATCCACCTACCTTTTTACTTACACCTAAACTTTCTAAGAGAGCAAATGCAAAGCATATAGCAAAGAGACTAAGAGCTTGCACCTTGCCCTTTTGAGAGTTCATCATCTTGAAGAGTTAAGCCTCTTTCTTAAAGTGCTTGGGTCATATGGGAGGTGTCAAAAGGGTCTTGTAGCCCAACTTTGATTAGCCCCCATTCCTAGGTTCTTGGAACATTAAGGACAACTATTTTGATAGCCATGGAGCTTACTTAGGCCCATTCATTTATTTGTTGTTAGAGAATAGAGGAGTTTAGATATTTAGCATTGTTAGTTTCAAAGTTTGTATTTATGAATGCTAGCATCTAACCCTTGTTTAATTCTTATCATGATGGTGTTTATGCTTTTTTTTAGCTAAATTGTAGAACTATTTTAGGTGGTAGTTCTTGCTTCATTTTATTTAGCATCAAGCAAAGTATACATGCACACAAATATATATCCAACTCCACGCAACTTCTAGTCTAATATCCCTTCCACGTAGGCAATTGGTATGATCCTCTACAATTCTTCCACGCACAAGAAAAAGAATTTAGTGCTTTGATACCAAACTGTGAGGTAGAAATAGAGGAGAGAGAATAGAGATTAATTATCTCTTATTATTCTATATTATTCAAGAAGCAAATACAATATTTATAGGAAAGATAGGTAACAATACTCTCCACAATATAAAGGGAGAATATTATCTACTAGAGAATAATGGAATAAACATAATTATATAAAATAAATCCTACGTATCTTTATGCTAAAAAAATAAAACCCCAAGCTCAATATTAATGACCATTTCCTTCTCTTTTTCATGTATCATGATGCAGTTGTAGAGGATACCTGAAACAACAATGCAGAAAGAAAATAACACATCCTCAAGTCAATGACGGTTTTCTTTTACCTCATTACATTTTAGCTTCATAAGTATATGCATTCTTTTCCTTCGGTTATTTCTCATAGCTTGTGTGACAAGAATATGCGCAATTATTCCTCATGAATAAATGAAATTATTTTCATGTAATGAGATGTACATCATTCCTTTCTATAAATATCTTCATTTGTATGGATATTAAATGAACTTATACAACACAAAACACTTAAATAATTCACTTAATCATAGAAATAAATTAAAATCAAGTTTACCTTATTGGTTCTCATTTAATGAATGAAATTTATTCTACACCATGTCCTTCAAACTTGCAACCTATTTGCAGTTTTAGTACATCATGTCTAATACATGCTAACAATAATGTCTTCTTCAAGGCATTGCATAGGTCGTTTATGGCTATTTTATAGTTCTGACAAGGTTAACAAATGGAATAGTTGCATCTATGAGGCATGGCATTCTGTTACTACACCCAACTTGTAGTTTTGATCCAATTGTGACTTCCAAGACTATCCAAAACTAAACAATCAAAATCTATATCTTCTTTCCTGGTGGCTAACCCAACATATCCAAACATGTAACCCAACCAATATAAGAAACTAAAAAGTTTCGAGTTGACCTTTTCGCATGGAGTGTAAAATATGTCAACATTTCTAGCAATCCTACAGGAAAATCTACTTGCTAGCTTGTAAACCAGTTCCTTTCTCTTGTCCATTGGGTATGGAGTTTAAAGCATATGCCCAAAACTGCCTTCATGAAGGTCCAACCCTTCCAAACTGAACTAAAACTGAGAAAGGATATGGTAAACTAGATCACATGCATGAATACATTTATTGACTGGAAAAGCTGCAATGTGTATGAGCTGAACTTATTGAAAGGGAAATCATAATCCACCCTATTCTTAAGATCTATAAATCAAGGATAAATAAAACAAGAAATAGGTAGTGAAAAATATCTTCCCTTTCTCCAGATACGAGGTAATGAATTTATCTTGCCAAACAAGTCACATGGCAAATTTGAAAATGAGATGTGTACCTTAAATTTGTTCTAAAACTCAGCCTAGGACATGAAGAATCTCTCTAACTGATCTAAAAACTATTATGAAGGGCTTTAGAACTGATTCTTAATGATATGACGCTCATTTTTAAGCTTTGATACAAGCATGAACTCTGGCATTGTTGTAGCCTATTGTGAACCAGCATGATAGAGAATCAGGCATGGCTTCCAAATAGCTAAAAATAAAATTTTCATGTCTTGTACTAAAACATGAACATCCTCTTCAATCAAGGGCTCTTCCTAAATCTTTTTGGAATACTGTTCAACCCCTATAAATTATGGTATATTCTCTTTGATAATCTCAAACTGATCTGAAAATTATTCATCATCCTCAAGTTGTTGTAATGCATCAATCATAACATCTTGAAGATGACAAGATGGTTGTTGCCCTTCTTTAAACTTATAGAAAATATGTTCAGTGTCTTCAAACTTTTGTTTATCCTTTTCATGTTACTGATTCATTATTACCATGACTGAAATTTCAGCAGCACTTTCAAATTTTTTCATTCTATCCATATTCGTCAATCTTTCTCAAGATTTAGTTTCCTCCTCAATCAAAAATTTATTCTTACGAATACTTCCAGTATCATCAGATATTCCTTATGAATCACTGAATCTCCCTAAAATTGAAACTATCTCCATGCATGCAGCACAATAAGATTCTTCACACTTAATTGCATCTAGATTATCCTGAAACTGTTCTTTGTCTTTTCCAGCGTCAACCATGGAAACTGATAAGTTTCAAATAGGTAGTTTGTTCCCTTAAACTAATTATTTAGCATAAAAAATGGTATGTAAATCCTCTTTTATTCTGAAAACCTTTTCCCCTTCTAATTCTATGAATTGTAATGAATCAGTAACTGATGTGAATAAGGTGCCATTGTGCACACTATATTTAGAGAATGCAGATTGTTGATCATCGTCCACCTTCTCTTGATCTATTACAAAGTCAGTTTCTATCTTTTGCATGGTTTTATTTTGTAACTCTAAACTATGATCTAACTGGGATTTAGAAACCCATTGCTCTATGGTCTATAAAAATTCCAACCTGTTGTTTTCTTCAGTTGGATTCTCCTATAGAATAATATTCTGATTCTCCCTTTCCTAGACTAGAAGTACATGTAAAGAAAGAAGAGCGGGATTAATTTCAACCTTAAATGGAAAATTTTGACGAAGAGGATGAGGTACAAACTCTATTTTTAGGACAACATGTAGACACCAATTTGGAAACTTTAATTTGGGTTCAATACATGATGGCAGGGCACGAAAACTAGGAATTATAGCAACCTGATGATTTGAAAACTGATGGATGGGCTACTTTGGCTGACAAGGGGAATATATAGGCACTGAATTTTGATAGACCTGATGCCTATGATTGTTTACTGGTAATGATTTCTCAAATAGTTCCTTGAAAACTACAAATGATTTCTTAAGTTCACTAAGCTTGAATCTCAAGATCTCTTCGCATTTCACAATCAACATAACCCTCTTCATAACTTTGATCTCGAATAATGTAATGATCATCATATTGGTAATCATAATGATTTCAAAGGTTTGGGTTGGGTCAAAGCATACAAGTGTGTCCCACTTTGTGGCCGTAAATATTTTAAAATCTAACTAGTAAATAAATAATTAAAAAATACTATAAAATTTTAAAAAATCAGGTAAATTCTGGATGTCATGCACCTTGGTATTTATCGCCTCTTAAAAATGCATGTTTGGTCATGTTTTGGTTTTTAGAAACAGTTTTCTGAAAGAACAAAAACTACAGAAAAGTGAGACACAATTATATGCTTTGACCCGGTCATAAGGATATTAATTCTGGTAGGGATTATGGAATTGATTTGAAGCGAAAAATGGATAAAAGGGTTGCTAGTTTGGCTGATAATACTGCTTAAAATGAGGGTTCATGGCTGCAGGACCTCATAAAATACTGAAACTATGAAAAAAAGCTCTGCTACTCATAAAAATAATTGATAACAAAAAAATAAAAAAACTATTTTTTCTTGATAAATACCTGAAAACTACAACTGAAAATTTAATGTTGTTGAAAAGTGTTAGACTGATCTGAAATCAGATTTATGGATTCACTAGATTAGTTCCACTTCGGATCTTGAATCTTAAGAACACATCAAAAGTAGTTCTCATCCTTGTCCCACTTAGCATGCCAAAAACTCTTATCTCTTGAAATTGCACCCAATAGACAGATTACTAAAGGTGTTCTAATATTGCTCTTAATCTCTCTTTTTAATAGATATAATGGAAACACCTCAGGTATGTGGGTATGCCTATTTTGAGGCGAGTCTCTGGTATCAAGGCTAGATGTTTTTTGATGCATCATAAACTATTCTTTTGGTGTTTTGAGGATAAAAAGATGATTCTAAATGAATTGAAACTGGGGTGATACACCAAACTTGTTGAGGGCTTTGACAAAGTACATGCAAAAATATTTGAGAATGGATTCTGGATGCACAAATCAATAGTTTTCAACAGAATATTAAGGAAAAACACTTGAGGTATTAAGGGAATAATTCACAACAATATTATTAAGATAAATACCCACACTAATATTATGCATAAATTAATAAATTTGTAGCAAGGCAAGATGATTAATTAGGGAATTTGACATTCACAAGAAATAATAAGGTATACAACAGAAATAAATTCAAGTTCAAAGGGTGAAACTAGAAAAATCTTCTTCAACACTCCTGTGTCCAAAATGTCCTCCTTGTGCTTTTAAAATACACACAATCTATAGAAAAATTAATTCACCCCACCCTTCTTAAAAATAGACTAAAATTTTTACTTGCCCATACATGCTATTTTTATCCTTTATCCTGAACAAATAAATGAATAAAAAATAACCAAGCGAATACATTAAGACATAATACCCTTAATAAAAAAATACATCTCGGTCAAATTGCAGTTGACTGTTCTATTTTTAATAAAGTTGGATGAAAATTTTACCTAATAATAGCCCTTTCTTGAAGAACAAGTCTTCTCCAGTGAATGCAATCTCTGTTTTCTAGCATTTTATGTGAGGCTTACCATTTTATCTACTTTCATTTATTAAAATAGCACTTTAATACTTCCCCTTGAATGCACACGGAAGAATAACATCTCTATGTGAGCAAAATAAATACTTTTAGTTGCAATATTTGGCAAAATAATTCACCCATGTATTCCATATTGATGGGGACCACCTTTGGTTCTAATGTTGACATCTCCATGCATAATTTATTTATCTCTTGTTATCATGTTATAATTTTTTTCAAATGTGGGGACCATCATGCCATGGTGCAGAGACACTTTTCTTCACTTTGACCAAGTCAATTATATGTTACCTTGCCTTTACTTTCCAGCTCAACCATGTATATTTGCAATAATTAAACACAAATATGTTGACTATAATAAGGTCTCTCATAGACCATGTGCTTAAAATCTCTATTCGTGGGCATATACTTTTGATTTTCAAGGGTCAATATTTGATCATTTCTCGGTCCATTTGGATATTTATGGTTACAGACCATAGTCTAAACTAATGTCAAAACATAATGATTTCAAACAAAAGAAAAGTCCCCTCCTATGATGGACCGACCCTTATCATGTCGGTGGATTCTTTGAACCACGGTCAAGTTTAGGGTTTTTTATTGATGGACACATGCACACTTTTGTAACTTGGGTTGAGTTTTGCAATTAGATGGTGACTTAATATTGGAAAAGGATTTCAAAACCCTAATCTTTTGTCATTCGCATTTGTATCTCCAACGAGCTGGAGGAACTCTACATGAAATTATTCTCATGGCCACCATGATTACTTGAGCTTTGTCTGAGAACCTCCAGTTTATTTTTTGGCTTTTACTCTATGAAATGGAAGATGGGTGGCTTTTAAAGAACTAGGCCGCCATTCTTAAGAATATGGAAGCTAAGGGGTTTCTTTTGAATGCCATTCACATTTTGTGCTCTATTTTCGTACAATTTGTTGAGCTTTAATTTTTGATAATGGATGTTCTATTTGTAGCTTCCTCCATTGAGCCGAATGTTGGTGAATCAGAGTTTTGCTTCTGAGAAATGGGTAAGATTTCTTTATCTTATGGCTAGTACTATGTATCTTTCTCATAATATAGCCATTACTTGAATCTGTTAGCTCACTAGTTTTCTTCTGTGGACAAAGCCGCTTTGTCAATTAAGACCCGTGTTTGTTGTAAATGGAAATATGGGTGTTTGAGTTTGTTTTTTTCAACCGCTTTCTTTCAAAATATTTTTCTGCATGCATGATGGTTTCGACCTCTTAAACGTCTAGGGTTTTTTCTATCTCTGTGTAGAATTTATACCTACTTTTTTTTATGGCCACTACTTGGGATGTTCTGAAGCTCGTTTTCCAAGAGTCTTTACTTGTTTTTTCTATGGCCATGATGTCATTTACAGAAGATGATCTTTCTTTAATGTGAACTAAGTATTTGAAACTGCTCTTTCTCTAAATCTAGATGAATTGGATTATGCGAAATGTCCAGATACTTCTATGTACCACATTGCGTTGTTAGTACCAAGAAATGACATTATATTTGATTTGGAATTTTACTGGGCATTGATAGATCTTTTGTTCTGAGCTTTAATATATGGTTGTATTATATATGCTTATCCTCTTCTGCATTTTCAACTCCATTATTCTCTATTTTGGAGCCTTTGAGCTCGATTTATGAGCTATCGTGCAGGTTCCTGAGCTATCTTGCTTTGTATTTTCCTCTGTATTTATTGTGGGCCACTCAAGTTTACTTTCCTCTTGCACAAGTTGATTGTATTTGTATAATTTGACTATATATATTAATTTGTTGGTAATTTGACTGTGTCTTGAGTAGGTTTAGCTCTTTGTCTACTATTGTCCTTGTTGTATTTCTTAGCTTCTAAGTAGTGTCTATTCTGCAATGGTAAATAGATGATATGTACTTTGAGCATTTTTTGTACCTCTAAAACCTATTTATGATGTGATATTTTGTAGTTGTGGATTTTTATTGTAATATACTCCTTATTTTGTAGCTTGATATGGAATTTTGATAATCATCACTAGTACTTTGAACTTTTGAAGTCTACCAACAAACTGTAATCATTTTGGTCATGCTGGTTGAAAATTGTGATTTACATTACCTTTTTCACTTGCTATATTTGGTGTTTATTGGATTTACCATAGTTGTACTTACATCATTTCTCTTTTCTAGTCTCTACTTTTGATATGTATGATGCTAAGATGTTCTTGATTTTCGACTTAAAACACTCATTCTTTATTCTATTCTAGAAATGAGGAATCCTTATAATGTCCTTAGAGTGTTGATCATTCATTTGAGCTCAAGGATTATGATGAATAACGGAATCTATGTTGTAGCAAATCGCATGACTGTAATGAATCTTTGCTTTACTATGATGCTTCCTAAATGTTGTTAGATTCATTCATAATTCCACATGATTGTGGGTTTCTCTGTTTAAACCTTTCATACTTTCAAATCATGTCAGCTACAGGTTGTATATGGAATTATATTGGATCTTTTGCACCTATTACATTTATGAACATTGTACCTTTCCTTGAATGTTGAAAATGAATTATTTTGAACTTAACAAATGACGTGAAAATTTGAATTCTATTCTCTTCTCAGCTTATGATATTTTATACTTGTACTTAGCTACTGTAATCTTAAAATTTGTATGAGATTTACTTGCAACTTTCCTATGAATACCATATTTTCCCTTTCAAATGCATATTTTCTGAAACTAGAAACATAAGGAGTTAAAATAAAACCTCGAGCTCAATATTGAGGACCATTTCCTTCTCTTTTTTAGGTATCATGATGCAGTTCCAGAGGAAAATTGGAAAAACAATTCAGAAAGAAAAGAACATCTCCTCAAGGAAATGATGGTTTTCTTTTACCTCCTTACATTTTCAGCTTCATAAGTATACGCATTCTTTTCCTTCAGTTATTTATCACGGTTTTTGTGAGAAGGATATGCACAATTATTCCTCATGAATAAATGAAATTATTCTCATATAATGAGATGTATATCATTCCATCCTATACTTTTCTTCATCTGTATGGATAATAAATGAACTTATACAACTCAAAACACTTAAATAATTCATTTAATCATAGAAATAAATTAAAATCAAGTGTACAATATTTGCGCTCATTGAATGACTGGAATTTATTCCGCACACTTTCCTTCAAACTTGCGACCTATTAACAACTTTAGAACATCATGTCTGATACATGCTAACATTCCTGCCTTCTTCATGGCATTGCATTAGTCATTTACGGATGTTGCATAGTTCTAATGAGGGTAACAAATGGAATGGCTACATGTATGTGGCATGGCATTTTGTAACTCCATCCAAGTTGTAGTTTTGATCCAAATGTGACTTCCAAGACTGTCCAAAATCAAAATATATATCTTCTTCCGTGGTGCCTGACCCAACATATCCAAACCTATAACCTAACCAATCTAAGAAACTAAAAAAATTTGAGTTTACCTTTTCGTACAAGGTGCAAAATATGTCAACAGGAACCAAAAGGACTCCCCTTCCATGTGATCCACAATTCAAGCATCAATCCTTTGCAAGTATGAAATTTCCCATGTCCATTCCTATAAGGCAAGGTCATGAGAGGTGATGACCATATTGTTATAGGTGGGGATTTGCAAGAATTTAGAAATACCGTTCGGAATGAGAATTGCAAGAATTGGACTTCCGTTCACCAAAGATGTTTTTTAAATTGTTTCAAACTTATCCATGTATTCTTTCTTTTGCATGAGAGACTCATCATCCTTGTTTCTTAACCAATATCTGAATACTTATTTTGTTTAGTAAGCCTTATTCTAAGAAGTCCATTTTAGTCATCATTTTCTTAATTTGGCACTTTGGAATTTCCTTAATGTTCTCTTAAAATGACCTATTCGTATCCCTTACTATATATAGTCAATTAGGCTTAGGGAGGCTTACTATTTTTAGAAGTGGGTATTCCTAATGTAAGAAAGAAAGAAAAATGGTCTCAATTTTTTTATTTCACAAGGATGTTTTGATCTAGCTATTAGAGGATTTCAATTGCCAAAACTCCATACATATGAAAAATAAATTTTTATTTTAGGAAAATTTGTCTAGCCATTAAAAAAAATGTAGAATGACAATGGATTCAAGGTTTTATTGATTTGGAAGGCATATTTTAGAAGGAATTGGTGTTAAAATCTTTGGCAAATGGACATGGGGTTTTAGAGGTATGAGAAAAATGGGTTTTGGAATTGAGGATGTTTGAAGAAATTTTTGCACCATAAAAAAATTAAAACAATAATGGTGGGTAGAGAAAATAACAATGAAACACAAAAAAAATGGCTAAGTATAAAGTTATACCTTTTTCAAATTTATTTTCCCTCTCACTAGCTCCATTCAACTCACCTTAAACTCAAACTAGCTAACCCAATTTTGGTGTAGGTTGGAGGTGTGGTTACACCCTAAAAAATAGGGGAAAAAGGGAAACATTGACATAAACCTCTCCAAAATTTACCATGAGTGAGGCTCTTGTGAGGAGGGGATCTAATTTTGTGAAAATGGTGAGTTGATAATACCTTTTTAACACCCCAAGTCATCATTTTGAGTGACAAAAATTTTCCTCCATAGGGGGAGTGCATTTTTTTTCCCCATGTCCCCTTATCTTTTGGGACACAAGAAAAAAGGAATATAAATCCTCTAATATTAGTCCATGGTTTTATATGTTATGAAAAATTCATCTAACATCAAGTTAGGTGAGTTTATAATATCTTGTAAACACGTAAGTTATCAATTTAATGAACACAACCAACTCATCCATAAGGGTATCACTTTTTGGTGTGCCTTATGTTCCAATAAAATATGGGACAAAGTGACAAGTGACATCCAAGCTCCAAATCTATGTTCAAATCTCTGAGAAATTTTACAAAAAATGGAAGACTTGATCAACAAGATGCTTCAAAACAACTAGAATGTCCATTTAACCATAATGGTGTGTTTTCAGTTGAGGCCCAGACCAACAAATTTTCACACAAAGTTTAAGAATAAAAAATGAAGGCTCAAATTGAATGACTTAATTAAACAATATCAACCTCTGTTTTCTCACGCCTAAGATACCCTCAAAGGCTAACAAACCATCTTAATGATGATGCTAGGATTAAATGTGATTCTAAACTATTTTATCTATTCTAATAAATGAAATTGCAAGTGCCAAAAAACTATCACAAAGCTAAGATCTTGTGTGATTCATAGATATTTCAATCTAAGATTGTAATGGGAACAAGAAAATGTTTGCAGACATTCAGAAATGAAGCAAACACAATTTTTCTCAAAATCAGACATAGATTTACTCAAATTTGATTAAATTTATCAGTAAGGGAAAGTTTCTAGAACAATCTCAGAGCTTGTCAATGGTTGTACACTCGCAACCACCTTGACATGATCAAATTTAACAAAAAATAAATAAACAGGTTCTTCAGATAGTCTCTCAGAAAAGATGGGCTCTGTGAAACTTTTTCTCTTAGGAATTAGCTCCCAACCTCTTACACTCCAACCATTTACATGAAAAATTCATGAAATTTATAACATTTCATTTACAACAAAGTTTTCCCTCCAAAACCAGAAACATTCAAAGCACCATTGCATGTGACAACCTTGACCATGACTCCCAGAATCAAATTTGCAAAAATTTGTCAGGTGTGTAAATGGAAAATCTCTCCAAAAATTTCTAGCATTCAATTCTTCACCTGATAAGTTGTTCTTTATCTCGTGAGCCAAATACTTCCTCCTCCAATCTGTCAAATCTAGTTCTTTGCGTGCCAAGGAAGGAAAAACTGGAAAATCAGATCGAGGCCAATAGTCAAATCACATATTAATGGTAAAAGACATTTTCATATTTTTTCCCACCAAAACAAGATATCAACAGGTCTCTTGTGTGCCAAGGAAAGAAAGATCAGGTCGAATCTGACATTCAAATTACATCTTTAATGGTGATATATGTATTTAGACCTTCCCCACTAAACCAAGATATCAAATTAATGTTCCTCTTCATTTGGTGTGCAGGAAACTCCAAGAAATGATAAAAAACCATAAAACTTCACATCCCTAGGAGATTTGGAGTAGAAATGGTGGAAAATTAGATACAAACGTACAGTTTCCATCGATTTCCCTTTTGAATTTGGACCGTTCATGTGGAAGATCCGAGTTAAGATGGGCCTGGGGGTTCCTTTTTACTTTTTACACCTTTTGGAAACAATGAAAAATTTCTCAATTTTTTCTACCCCTCCGACTTCGAATAATGGGCTTGACAAGTGTCCCAATGTCGGTCCCAAAGGAACCACGTCTAAATTCTTCTATTCTACCTATTTTTTGGAAAAAGGAAAATTTTCCATATTTTCCCCATAGCTCTGCCCTTCCGCCTTTAGGTTTTGATGTGGGTCCCAGTGGAACTGCGCTTCCTTTTTACACTAAAGACCCCTATCTCCACAAAAGGAAATTTTTTGAAATTTCACCCAAAAGTCCGCACCTTCACCGTTTTCTGAAGAATATTTTGACTATTCTCTATCGGGCTTGCAGGTAATTTTGATGATTTTAATCTTTTTGACAGTAATCAACAAAAAATCCAAGTTGCCTCCGATGGTCCACCTCCTCGGGTTTTGACTTTTAAAACCGCCATGCATCTCAATGGCACATCTTGAGATGGTCCCCAAAAGTAAAGACCCTGAATGAGCGCAGGCTCACCACATGTCTCAGTCTGACAGAGTCTGCTAAAAATTTTGAGAGTTTAGCAGAAGGCACCATGTGTCCAAGGTCTGAGATAGTCTTCTTCAGTTGTTGAAAATTCCAAGAAAAAAGGGAGATTGAGCGGAAGCCTCCAAGTTTCCTGTTGGCACTTCTTCAAAATAAAACTCAAGGGTCGGTCCCCAAACATGCGCAGTCCATCCAGGTGTCTTAGGCCTTTTAGGAATTTTCTTGAAAATTTCTAAGGAAGGAAGACCCAACGGAAACCTCCTCATGTCTTTATGGCGCAACTTCAAGATGGTCCCCAAAAGCGGAGACCCTGAATGAGCGTGGGCTCACCACATGTCCCAATCCTTAGAAAATTTATTTAAAATTTTTAAGTCCCTAGTGGAGCCGGTGGAGACCTCCACCTGTCCTCCTATCCCATTTGTTAAGGTGGGACCCTAAGAAAACCCTTCAAATGAGCGCCAACCCACCACGTATCCACGGCCCACCAAAACTATATCAGCTACATGAAAATTTTTTCTTAGTCTGCAAAAATAAGCAAAATCCTCCACATGTCCTCCCGACGTAACAGCAAGGCCAATAAAAAGGTGAGTCTTCAAACGTGTGCCGTTCCTCCACGTGGAAAATTTTTGGGTTAAAACAATCCACAAATTTTTAGAGTACCCCGCTAAGCCACATCCAACCAAAAAGAGCCACGTTTCCACTAATCCAGAGATTCAAATTTGATGGGAGAAACATACCTGTCAAGCCGTAAAAATCAAGGGAAACCATTGTTTGAGCCCGGAGATGAAATTTTATTTAAGGACAGAGAATTTGGAAATGTTGTAAGGTTCACACATGAACCTTCGAGCCATATCCATTCACATTTCCTCAAGTACCTGTGACAAATTGGTAGGGATAACAACCCACAACTGCATAAAACAAAATGGAAGGAACAACCTGAGTTTTACACCTAATTGAAAGACACCTTCAAGTGGACAAAGGAACAAACCTAAAAATTCTTGATTTTTATGTGACCTTCTACCAAGGAGGAAGTAATCATGGCAAATCAAATGGAGGACAGAGTCCTCAGGTACCAACAAGGGGAGATAAAAAATGTGATAGAGGCCACAAACTAAGGGATTTTAATGGCAAATGGGGCGAGACTAATTTGAGCACCAATATGTTGCATGCTCTATACACATCACTTGTAGTGTAACATTTATCAAGGGGTGGAATCCCTCCTGAAAAAAGAACATATTTTAGACCTTTTGGTGCAAATATTAGGTACGTAACTACATAGAAGAAACCAAAGCTCTGTCCACGAACTTTCCAAGGTTCTTCATTTGGTACAGTATGAAATCGAATAAAATATCAATCATTTGTTATGTTATCCACATGAAAATGTTCTAGATAATCTGCCTATTTTTTTATAGATGAAAAAGAAGAAAGTGAAGACAAAGTTAAAGAAATTGACAATCTTGTTAATCGTTGGTATAACAGAATCACGTGTTACCCTTCACAAGTTAGCTTCATCCATCCACTTGATTGTTCTGGACGTGGACTCTCATAACCTGGACCTCCTTACAATTAGAGTACATAAGGAAAAAAAAATCTTATTTTTATTCTACAACAACTTCCCTTGCACAGATAGTTATTAGAGGCCCCCTCAGAAACTTGTAATCTAGACGTATAGTAAATATGTGATCATGTATTTGCAAAAATCTGGAAAATAACAACAACTTTGCACCGTATGTCCCTTTCCATTTCTTTCACATTTCTCCAATGCCCGATATGTTAAAAACTTCCCTCTGTTATAATGGTGGGAGAATCCTATTCTAAAAACTCCATTTTGGCATAGGTCGGGAGTACACAAACAAATGTAAACTAATCAATTTGGAGACCTATTTTTTGCATAAGTGAAACAAGGTTATTATAACAAACCCATTTTGTGCACATACTTCAATCATTGCAGTCCATGAGACCACATCTCTTTAGGCACTCTGTTAAACATATCATGACCATGTAAGCTTCATTTTTTATTTTAATAAAATGAATTGATGCAATTTCAGTGGAGTAGGGATGTAAATATTCAAATGGCATGAGTTCCTCTGATATAATTTCTCTCATAATTGATCATTATGTCTACATGTTTGACATTCTTATCCATGTTGCATATCTTGACAAAACTTTAAACTTATTATCAACATGCCAAGTAAACCGGTGGTGGATGTGTGGGTACGTTTTCTTGGTGCAAGAATTGTATGGTTTTGGGAATTTTTCAAAGCATTAGATGAATCTGTGCGAGTTACAATACCCTGTCACTTTGACAAAAGTAACTCCTCCTCGCTCGTTGTAACTATCTAATTACTGCTAACACTACAACGTGGACTTGTGTTTCTATGTGGTAAATTCCTATGTCAGAAATAAAATTCACATATTTTTATGCAAGGAACATGACATGTCTGAGGGATGGGAGCAAACCCATGTTCTTTCCATAACACTTCTACATGCCTCCACCAAACCTACCTATTGCATCTTCTTTTAATTTTTATATTTTTTTAATTTTGATTTTTATTTTATTTTATTTTTGTCTTACTATTGGGAACTACATTTCCCGACCCTTATAAGAGCATCGTCTTTGATACAACACAACACTAAAGCTCAAAGGGTATGTAGGAAGGAAATTTAATAATGACACATGTCGTTTAACAAAACAACTTATCGATACAATGTGACCACACAGAAGCAATCAAAATTTGGCAATATCTTTAATTTTAATGTTCTGTGAAGGTTGGTAGTTATAATTTACATTAATATTTAGTTAATATTTTTCCTTACAAGAATTTCTAAAACTCAAGCTCTTAATATTTCATTGTTTTAAGATTTCAGTTCATTTCTTTTTGTGGGTGCCTAATAGAAACTGACATCACAATACCACACCATCACCAACACAACACTAATGGTTTAGAAGACATCAGGATATGTACCTTCATGACTATATCACATCACAAGAACTCAACCAAACCATGGAAAGAACATACAAGACCCACTCTAATATAATACTTTTCACACATGCTCCTAACACAAAAGTAATGGTAACATAGACATACTACAACAACATGGAATTCCTAACATGTACACATACAGGGGTTTCACGCAACTCAAAACCATAACTAGACTCACATGAGTATGCATAAATCATAACACCAACTCCAAAAACATCACAAAACAACTCCATCTACCTCCTGAAGCATCAAAAAAATAACTCCATATGCCTCATTAAGAAACACAAAACAAATCCATATACCTCCTGAAGCATCAAAAACAACTCCACATATCTCTCGAAGCCTCACAAAATTACTACATATACCTCTCAATCATCACAAAAAAAACTCCATATACCTCCCAAGCAATAAAATAATGATAATTTTTCCTTTTCGCTCACAAAAAGAGGTCTGTCAGCCTATGGCCCTATGTACAAAGGGTCCAAACACCTCTAACCCAAGTGACATAATAACTTTTGGTTCAACAACCCACTAGTTATTTGTAACTACTTGGGGTGTAACCCCATATAATGAAGCGGGTCCATAGGTTTCACCACTCCATGGTACATCCCATGACCCTATTCCACACATTACGCCATTAGAACCAACATAACAATCTTTTTCAAATGCCAAGTGGAAAAAATCCTAAGCCTTGGGCTAGTCTATAAAAAATTTAAACATGAAAATTAAATTTAAACTAAGTAAAAGAAATGGCAAAATAGCCACAGTTAGCACAAAAATCCACAAGTTAGTGTAATAACAAAATATAATGCCAAAAATATAAAAACACATCAATGAAGAAAATTGTTGGTTCTAGCAAGAGAAAAGAAAATGTTTAATTTACAAATAAAATACATATAAATACATAACACATTACAATAACTATGTGGCCTTATATGGTCACAAAAGAGGTACTCAACGAGTTACTTGCACTCAAACATCAATCCTCAGCTCGTAAAATAACATATCAAATAATACAACTATCATCATCTCTTTCTGAATCATCCCTCCACTTCTTCCACAAGGCTCAACATAGTCATAACTACACTTAGGTTGAATCCATATGATAACCATATAGGGAGAGAGAAAGGAGTACAAGTTTCCATATACTGAGCCTAAAGTGTCTGCAAAACACAACATTGATGACACCCGTTGAGTAAGTGTTATATGGTGCCCATACCAAACCAAAAAAAGTGGGTTTTCAGCCTATGTAAGACTCCAATTCTTATCTCCTACTTTGTTTGAGTGAATAGTCAACAGTACACATTTCCTCACTCCAAACATACTCCTTTTTCTTATTTCCCTTAGGGTCGGTTAGTGTAGGGTCAACAACATAACACACAACTAGATCACTAACACAATGGTGATTCGCACACATTAACCATAACATGTTACGCATGGTATATGTATACAGGGTATAACACAATCATTACTTTCATGGGTTACCATACACTATATTACCACATACTTCACCCAAAGTGCAATCACTTGTACAATAGGGATCATACATTCATCATATACCCCTAAATCACAACATGAATCATTACATATTACACGAATTATACATATGATGAACATAGTGAGTAACATTACAACATAAAATCATTTGTTATATAACATGGAGACACACAATTCATTACAACATGGTGGCAACATCACGATATAATCCAATTCACTATACAGTTATTATGTCATACAACACATCAGCACACCTACATACCACAAAATAATAAGAAACTCCAACACTCTGCAATCCACAATAACATTATTTTCACACACACCAAGGAGGAACATCACACATAAAATCCTCAATGAATCCGTGAAAAAAAGAGTGAATTCTCTCATCACAAGACATCAACATGGTAACAAATACACACTAAGTGAAATGCACAACATGTGCGTTCATAATATCACAATTACAACATTGGTAACATATCAACATATATCACCTTACTTTTCCAATCTCCATTACCACCACCATGCAAAAATCATCACAACTCCAATCCATTCGAGAGGTTTAATAGTATGAAACTCCGCTCTGATACCAAATGTAATGCCCACATTTTACACACAAAAATACATAACTAAAAATACCGGAGTAAATTTTTTTTACTAACATTGCAGTACACATGAAAGAAAAAGAGATCACTTAGGACTAAACCCAACACATGATATTTTTTCACAAACAATAACCATATAGATAACATGAAACATGTGATGCTCAACAAGGTCATATTTTTTAAAACGACAAGGCACACATAACGGTTCAACTACAATATATACTTACAGATAGGGTATTCCCACGGCATGATATATTTAGAATTACACATTTATGAAAATCTCGTTTCAATATTTAACTTAAGTTCTAGGAAGAATCATAACATGAGAGTTATACATTACCTTTCCCTTTTTGCTATATTTCCATTACACTGTTTAACATTTAACTTATGGTGTAACAAGTTAAATAAGGATCATCTGCATCATTTCAATTAATTGTTTAATTTGGTTATTCAAAAAAAGGGTATTTATTTGCACACAAGACTTCTTACCTACACCCAAGGCTACTAGGTGATATCCCTAAGATTCACTCCTAAGGGCATACATCTTAATCTTATATCATACCTCCATTACACAATAGAACAAGTGTGATTCCAAAATAGGGAAGGTTCACATATTTTCTCAAGGATTTAGGGTTAAGAATCTTTCATTCATTTATAACTTGATAATTGAGTTAGTACACAATAAGTATCATAAGAAATATGTTCTTTGTCCATAGTGAGATGGTTAACTCACATTGCAAGGAAGATCATGTTTCACTTACCATGGAATACATCCCATGATTACAATTCCTAAGGTCAAGCGTCAATTATTGTATTATTATAGTTATGCTCTGACAGTTAGTTTAAGAATAGGAAGGCACTTAACAGGACAATATCATTTCTTATTTTTTTCTTCTAGATAAGGTTGTTTGAGTAACATGTTACATCTAACTTAAGAGGGTTCTAACCTAACTAGGTTCATATGACCTTTGTAATGAATTGTGTAGACTATTTGTAAATAGGGAATACGAATCCTCATGAGATTGCTAGTCCCTGACTTAGGGGGTTTATCTCTAAAAACATGATCACAATTCACATCATACACCCATTACATAATAGGACAAGTGGGAGAACGAGATGAAGTAGTTCATCATTTTAAGGGGGTTAAAGTTCACATTATAGTTTTCACAACGTGGATCCATTTTATCATCACAAGATAGTTTAAACACATTATATAAGCGATCTAATTTTCACCTTTATCCAAGCACCTCATCCTATAGTTACATTTTCACCAACTAATCGCAACTTAATGAGTGGCTAAGTTTCACAAATAGCCCTTAATATTGCACCATTAAGCCCAATGATATAATGAGATTCAATACCGAGTTCAATTATAATCTCAACTCTTAAGGGTGAATTCCAAGACTACTTGACAATCTTTGCCATTCAACATGTAAGTCGGACCGGAAGAGTACACACTCTCCTTACTACACATACGATAACCAATCCTGGAAGGGAACCACATACTCTATATCATGTTTAACCATGTCAATCTTAACTCATAGCTTCATGACTATGTCACTAAACATACAAGCTAAGGTGATAACTTAAACTAGGGATCTTATCTACTTAAGCTAGAAGGTGCCATCGAGTGTATAGATATACGCTCATTTTAAGGTTTTAGTTTTCTATGGTAAAAGAAATCACACAAGAAGGGAAGTTATACACAAATTTTATACTAGGGTGGACTGTTTCGTTTGGATCTCTTTATTACATTTTTAAGGTAAGAAATACAACACACTAATTATTTAACCCTCATTTGCACACTAGAATTGCACTATAGGCTATTAGGTTCATTTTAATTTAACACATAAATTCAATTTTTTTTTTTACCATACATAAATCTAAATCAAATGACATCTATGATCAAATGCACATTTCCCAATGCATTCCTATTACTAGTATCTCATACATATTTTCAAATTTCAAATATTAAGTTTTCAGTAACATGGCAATACATTTTACATATATACAGTTTCTAATATATATAAATTTCAATAATAAACAATGAATTACACCACAATCCTTTTCACCATCCTACTTCCATCTTGTAAAACCATGTGAGCATGAAATCAACTGTTAAACTACTAGCATGACATCTGCCTAAATATAGCATAATTAACATTTTTAGTTTTCCATTTACATAAGAATAATAATTTACATTCAAAAGGAGAGGGTTCGTGACACGTATTTACTTCATTTCATTTCACTTCATTTCTGAACCAAGGAGAGAGAAAGAGGCAAGTAAGAGAGAGAAACTCTTTTTTTTTCAAACGGTAAATTTCACTTGTCAAGCCACAAGGTAGAGTTTCAAAAGTTATTTACAAGTGTCAATACATTTCGATGATGGTCTGCTAACTTCACTAGGGTCCTACAACTTTCTTTTTTTTACATTTTCTTGCTAGTTCCAAAAATGCTCAATTTTGGTTCTAAGACTTTAAAAGTATTTAAAAAAATGCCTTCCGATAAGAAAATTCACGACGAGAGAAATCCTATGTGTCCATATATATACCAAGAATCAACAGGGAATGAATGGAATCTATTACTGGCGAATGGTGTACAATTGACGAATGGTTTGTAGAAGCCCTCCGTCATAATCGGTCATGTTGCAACAACAACTAATTTTATCTTAAGGGCTAAGAAAACCCAAAAAAAAATTCCCTTCGATAGATGAATGTGCAGCATAAAATTTTCTACATGCTTTGCTATATATGGAGAATTCACTGAAGTTGGTGGAACTGAGAAATGAATAACGGGTTGCAAGTGGTGATTAGATTTCTAGAGCCACCTGTCATAGTCGAGCCAATTTGACCTAGTCAAACAGTGACCCGAGGCCTAAAAAATGCCTTCACAAAACTATTTAGAAGAGTGTTTCTCCCCAAATTAAATGTTACAAGCAATTGTCTAGTAAAAAAACTAGAGGTTTGCGAAGGTGGATAGGTATTTTGTTTCTTAGGGTTCAAATGGTGGTTTAGAATGAAAGCCGACTTTTTTTAGTTTTGGCAGCTTCCTAAAAGTGTGAAACGGAGTAACAGGGATCCTAGAAGAGCGGCGAAGAGAGAGAAAATGGTAAAACGAGGTCGAGCTAAAGCTTGATGTGACTCTTTACATAACAAGGAACACATATGACATTTGACAACTCATTTACGAGGCTCAAAGTTTTCTTTTTCAAGTCTCTAGAAATTACATTTTTCTAACTTTACAAGGTAGAAAAATTGTTTTTTTAGTTAACTCATGTAGCTCTCGCCAAAAATAACGAACATGGGTACTAAGTTTTGACACGTTTTGTTTATCAATGTAGTAGGTTATGGTCACAACACTATTGAGGGTCAAAGTATAAGTCGGTAGAAAAATCACGAGGTGTTATTTTATTGATTGCAATAATTGCCAGGTTAAAATGTCTAATTGTTTGAATATCTAATAGTTTAATATTTTTACATTATTGTAAACGAATAACCAAATTATATGAAAATTATAACAGATAAACTTAAGGAGACCATTCCTGGAGAAACGAATCCGATTGAAATTGTGGAATTTGGTTATGCATCTCAAGTAGGAATTTCGTGAAGCAGTTTACAGGGTTTTCCTAAGCTTCCACGTTTTTCACACATAACTAACCAACACTTACAACCACTACATCCAAATAATCTCCCAGTTGAGCTTTAACAACCACTATAGACTTGTGTTCAGTACCTTGTTGCCCGTATAACCGATCAATCTAAAAGCCTTAAATCTCTCTCCTCCTACCAAAGTTTCATTTTCAAAAGTATTGCCACTCTTAGATGTTGGTCTCCTTGCTTCTATTTCATAAGAACTCCCACTCTGCAATGTGGATCTCTCTTATGATGCCAAGACATAAGGGTCTTCAGGAAATTACTCATATAACTTCTGGTTCTGTACTTAAACATGCTGGTAGCATTCTTTATACACATCATTTGCAGTGTAAAAATTATCAATGGGTGGAATCCCTCCTAAAAAATAACATATTTCAGACGTTTTGGTGTAAATCTTAGGTATGTAACTGCAAAGAAGCCACCAAAGCTCTGTCCAAGAATTGTCCAAGGTTCTTAATTTGGTACAACACGAACTCGAATAAACTCTACATCATTTATTATGTTATCCAGGTGAAAAATGTGCATATAATCTACCTCCTTTTTTTAAGATGAAAAATTAGAAAGTGAAGACAAATTTAAACGAGTTGACAATCCCATTCCTCGCTGGTCTAACAGAATCACGCAGTACTCTTCAATAGCTATCTTCAGCCATCCACTTGATTGTTCTAGACATGGAATCTCATAACCTGGCCCTCCTTACAAGTAGAGTACATAAGGTAGTAATTTTTCTTCTTTTGTTGCTCCAACAACTTCCCTTGCAAAGATAGTTACTAGAGCCCCCTCGGAAATTTGTAATCTAGACGTATAGTAAATTTGTGGTCACATATTTGTAAATCTAGAAAAGAAAACCAACTTCCCACCATATGTCCCTTGCCATTTCTTTCACCTTTCTCCAATGTCGGAGATGTTGCAAAATTCCCTCTACTATGATGGTGGGAGAATCCTGTTCCAAAATTTCATTTTGGCATAGGCCGAGAATACACAAACAAATGTAAACTGATCAAATTTGAGAACTATTTTTTGCATCACTGAAACAAGGTTGTTATAACAAACCCATTTTGCACACATACTGCAATCATTACAGTCCATGAGGCCACATCTCTCTAGGCACTCTGTCAAACATACCCTGACCATGTAAGCTTCAAATTTTTCTTTTAATAACACGCATTGATAGTAGTTTATGTGGATGAGAGCTGTAAATATTTCAGCAGCATGAGTGCCTCTAATAAAATTTCTCTCATAATTGATCATTATGTTTACATGATTGACATTATTAGCTGTGTTGTATATGTTGACAAAACTCTAAACTTATCATCAACATACCATGTAAACATGTGGTGGTTGTGTAGGTACGTTTTCTATGTTTAAGAATTGTATGGTTTTTGGAATTTCTCAAAGCATTAGGTGAATCTGTGCGAGTTCCCATACCCTGTCACTTTGAAAAAAATTTCTCCTCCACGCTCGTTGTAACTATCTAATTATTGCTAAAACTGCAATGTGGACTTGGGTTTCTACATGGTAAATGTCTATGTTAGAAATAAAGTGCTCTTATTTTTGTGCAAGGAACATGACATGACTGAATTATGGGATCAACTCCCATGTGCTTTCAAGAACACTTTGACACTCCTCCACCAAACCCACGCATCCCATCTTCTTTTAATTTTTTTTCTTTTTAATTTATTTTATTTTTGTCTTATTGTTTGGCATGTACAACCATGAACCTGTAGGTGATCTGATGTCTCAACCATACCAAGTCGATACTTTTTTGCTTTTGCTCTTGACAATGTCGTTCATTCAGGAGGTACCAAACTGGAAACCCGTAAAATTGCATCCTTTATTAAAATGACACATAAATTTGAAAATCACAAACAACAACATACGAAAAAAAACAAAAACAAAATTGTCACCAAATAAATGGTGCGACCCCGTCTGTATGTGACTCAAAAGAGGACGCCAATTGTCCTCCAACATCTTGTGTGACCCTAAATGGCATCCAATAGGAAAGGGGCTAGTTGATTAGTGGATATAGATTTGAGGCTCATTTGACAAATGATTCAGAACACTTCTACATCTCTTTTTTTACGTTTACTGGTGAATAGGGTTCTGCAAGGCAGGTTACATGGAATGTCGCAGTACATCTTGATAGTGCTAGTGTTCATATAGGTTCATATTTGTGTGAAAATTCTATTACAGTCACTGATTATTAATCTCCTATCTTAAAATATTATTTAACTTCCGAAAAATAATTCACAGCTAATATCGAAAAATAACACAACTGCAACTTCACTAATAAAAATACGGAAAGAAATGCGTAACACAATGAACACAATATTTTCAGACAAATTGTCCCTGGAAAAACCCTTAAGGGAAAACCAGTTCTATAGATGAGGAATTATATTAACTTCAGCAAATTAAGAGATACAAAGATTCCTTTCCTCTTACTGGCAGAACTCCAACAATCTCCCAACTTCTCCCGCTAATATTCCCCCACTGTTATCCCCAACGCTTTCACTCCCTTGCTAACATTGCAAGACTGTTTGCTATCACTGCAAACTTACAAACTCATTTGCTAGCACTACAAATGCTTCTCCAAACTTGTGTTCTCCAAATGCCCAATGACCTCCTTTTATACTACTCTCATTGGTAAACCAACGGTCGAGATCGATTCTCAATCGACGGCTGAGATACATAACAACTTAACAACCATAACAAATAGGTTGCAAGGTGTCACTAAAGGAAATAAAAAATTAGAAAATAATTAATTCATACTCAACAATAAGATAACTATTATCTAATCTTAGCAAATGGACAAACAAATGTCCAAGCTAACAAACTAACACTCCCTCTTAGCGAGGAAGGTGTTCTGCACGACACCCATCTTATCACTGAAGAAGATAAATTTTGCCTTCCCTAATGCCTTAGTCAGAATGTATGCTACCTACTCCTCTGTAGGTATGTATTGTAGCTGAACAATACCTCGTTGTACACAATCCCTAATGAAGTTATACCTAATATCAATATGTTTAGACCTATCATGAAACACTAGATTCTCAAACAACTTGATGCAACTCTGATTGTCGCAGTGTATCACAGTAGTCTCAACCTTTTGACCAAACAAGGCCACTAGTAACTTCCTGAAGCCATATAGCTTCACATGTCACCATGCTAGCTGCAATGTATTCTGCTTCTGATGAACTCAAAGCCACAGACTTCTGCTTCCTTCTGAACCAAGAACCAACTCCTGATCCTAAACTAAACAACACCCTGAAGTGACTCCTTTTGTCTGTTGTACTGCCTACCCAATCAAACATCAGTATAGCCTATCAACTTGATTCCTTCACCTCGAACATATCTGATCCCATACTCAACTGAACCATGCAAATAATGCAACACATGCTTAGCCGTTGTCCAATGCACTCTCTTTGGCTCAACCATGAACTGACTAAGAGAGTTTACTGCAAATGCTATATCCATGGCCTGGTGTTGACCAAATACATGAGCAAACCAATTAACTACCTGTATAAGGTGGGATCTACATCTTTGTCCTTAGATGTATCTACCTTCCTCCAATTAGTGATCATAGGTGTAGACATGGCTTTGCAATCCTCCATCTCGAATCTCTTCAAGATTTCAGTGCAATATTTCCCTTGACCAAGGAAAATCTCTCCATCTGTCTGCCACACCTCCATGCCTAGAAAATAGTGCATGAGTCCCAAGTCCTTCATCTCAAACTCTTCTACAAGGTCCCTCTTGCACTCCTCTATGAGCCCTATTGTACCTGTAAGAAATAAGTCATCTACATATAAAACAAGAATGAGAGCCTCACCCCCAACCACCAAGTAGTAGAGGTTACCATCTACCTCACTCTTCACAAAGCCCATTTCTTGCAAGTATGTATCAATGCACTCATACCACGCTCTAGGAGCCTCCTTGAGTCCGTACAAGGCTTTCTTAAATCTGCACATGTGGGTCTCTTTGTTATGTGCTACAAAGCCTTCTAGTTGTTCTATGTATAACTCCTCCTTCAATTCACCATTAAGGAATGTTGTCTTAACATCCATTTGATGGATCTTCCATCCCATCTGCATTGCAAATGAGATTACAGCTCATATAGAAGTATACCTGGCCACTCGAGCAAATGTCTCCTCATAGTCTATTTCCTCCTTCTGAGAGAACCCCTTTTCCACAAACCTTGCCTTGTATTTCTCGATGCTACCATCTGCACCATGCTTTATCTTGAAGATCCAGCGTGATCCAACTACTGCCCTATCTATTGGTCTAGGCACTACCTCCCACACATCATTATGCATTATTGAAGTATATTCCTCAACCATAGCATCTTGCACCATACCTGATGTTGTGCATCCTCTTGATAGCTGGAAGGTTCACTATCTACCAACTAGCTAACTAATGCCACATAGTCATTGAACTTGGCTGGTTCTTTCCTTTGTCTCGTACTCTTCCTAGGAGCTCCCACAAACTCTTGAGTATCCCTTTGTGTGTTTTGAACCTCACGGTTCCTGCTGCCAACTGATAGAGGATGAAATATCAACCTCTAAATCTTCTAGATGCATATCTTGCTACACCAGTTGCTCCATACTCTGTGAATCTTCACTACCTGAGTCTATGCTTGTACTAGTAACTGTACTTGAGCTTTGCTGCCCTTGACTTGGACTTGGAGCTTTTGTTGGCTGCTCACTTTGATCATCTGCTGGCAAATCTCTGGACCTTCTAAACGCTTTGTCCTCCATGAACTTGACATCACGTCTGACAATAATTCTTCTAGTCCCTGGAATAAAAATCCTATATGCCTTTGAAGTTTCACTTTACCCAACAAGGTACCCCTTCTCTGCAGTCTGATCTAACTTGGTACATGTATCTTTTGGAATATGACAATATGCCAAACTCCCAAATATCCTAAAGTGACCTACATCTAGCTTCTTCCCTGTGAAAGCTTCCTCTGGTGTCATCTTCCCTAGTACCTTGTGTGGAACCCTATTCTGAATGTAAACTACTGTACTACACGCCTCTGCCCATAGATAGCGGGGCATGTCTTGATCATGTAGCATAGCCCTTGCTGCCGTCCGATATAGAATGGTTCTTCCTCTCAGCAACTCCATTTTGCTGTGGATTGTAAGGAACCATCCACTCTCTCTTGATTCCTTCTCTGGTACACAAATCCTAGAAGTCATTTCCTTTGTACTCACCTCCATTATCTGACCAAAGAACCTTTATCTTCCTTCCTGCCGAGTTCTCCACAAAGATCCTTGAACTCTTGGAATCGACTGAAAACCTCATCCTTGGTCTTCAAGAAGTATATCCAGGTCTTCCTACGAGAAATCATCAATAAATGTAACATAGTACACATATCCTTCTGAGAGACTTTGTCGACATTGGTCCACATACATCTGAATGTACTAGATCAAGAACACCCTTAGATCTATTGTCACTCCTTGGAAAAGATGCTTTCGCAAACTTCCCCAACACACATCCCTTACATACATCATCATGCTTTGTGCTCACCTCTGGAACACCTGTCACTATCTCACGAAGCAATTTAAGTGCTCCATGATGAATATGGCCCATCCTCCTATGCCATAGCTCTCCAAGATCTCTAGGATTACTGCTGCTCATAAGTTCCTTAGGAGTATCAAACTATAACCTATAAAGGCGACCACTCCTAACTCCAATAGTTATGGGTGATTTCCAATCCTTGTGCTTAATCAACACATGTGTCCCTCTAAAAAGTACATTATACCCTTTATCCTTGAAGAACAGATACAGAAATCAGATTCATACCTAAGCCTAGCACATGCAATACATCATGAAGTGGAACTATCTTTCCATTCTCCCTCTGAAACTAAACAGTCCCTTTCCCAACTGGGTTGAGCTTGGACAAGTTCCCCATAGAAATCTAGATATTGGTGTCCTCCTCCTGGTAACTGGAGAAGTACTCTCTAACTCCTATCATATGAAATGACGCCCCACTATCTATATACCAAACACACTGTGAGGTTGAGCTTACCATACAAGCTATGAGTGCAAACTCATCCTCCAATCTCCTAGAATAGCTCCTCTGCACTTGCTGAAGCCGCCACTTGGTTCTTTCCCTTCTTATCATTCTTCTTCCTTTGTGGGCAATTACTAACATAGTGGCCAAACTCGTGACAGCCATAGCACTTGACCTTAGACATGTCCTTCTTCTTCTCACTTTGAGAATTTGATCCTTTGCTAAATCCCTTCTTTGCTTTCCCATTTCCCACTAGGGCAATGTTTTCTTGTTCTCCCTCACTTTTCTGACTCTTGTTGGCCCCATTGACAAGACTTAGTCTAAACTCCTCCTGAGTGAAATCAGTCCATAGTCAATCCCAACTTGGTAAGGTGTCTCATCCACTAACAACTTGAACAAAGACATCCCACTATTTAGTAAACCCATTTAGGGTTATTCTTACTAGCTCATCATCATCTGGCTTATCTCCAACAACTGTTAACTCATCCTTGACTAAGTCTAAGCCTGGTGAGGTAACTTGTAACGTCTTCTCCCTTGTTCATCTGGATATTCTTCAACTTTTCTCTGAGAATCAGCTTCCGGTTAGTGGTAACATTCTGGTACAGATTCATAATGGCATCCCACATCTTCTTCACCATATCTAACTCAGAGATGTGTGGAACAATATGATCCTTGACACCATCAAGGACAATCCTCCTCACCTTGGCATCCTATTTCTTGTATGTTGCAAGTTGTGTTGCGTCTGTAGGTACAGTTACAACAGTGGTAACATAATCATTTATACCATTCTCTTCCAACAATAAACAAAATCTGGCCTTCCAGACACAAAAATTCGAGGCACCATCTAATCTCTCCTGATCTCTCAAACCAGCTGAAGCCATCTCAAAGGATAAAAGTAAAAATAATTTAAAGAGATCAAACTAGGTTATCAAAACCCTCAATTTTTTTCCTAGGGCAAACCTTTTCTACCCTTAAAAAAACTCTGATACCATGTGAAAATTCTATTGCAGTCACTGATTATTAATCTCCTATCTTAAAATATTATTTAACTGCCGAAAACTAATTCACAGCTAATATCGAAAAATAACACAACTGCAACTTCACTAATAAAAATACGGAAAGAAATGCGTAACATAATGAACACAATATTTTCGGACAAATTGTCCCTGGAAAAACCCCTAAGGGAAAACCAGTTCTATAGATGAGGAATTATATTAACTTCATTGAATTAAGAGACACAAAGATTTCTTGCCTCTTACTAGCAAAACTTCGACAATCTCCCAACTTCTCCTGCTAATATTCCCCCACTGTTATCCCCAACGCTATCACTGCACCCTTGCTAACATTGCAAGACTGTTTGCTATCACTGCAAACTTACAAACTCATTTGCTAGCACTACAAATGCTTCTCCAAACTTGTGTTCTCCAAATGCCCAATGACCTCCTTTTATACTACTCTCATTGGTAAACCAACGGCCGAGATCGATTCTCAATCGACGGCTGAGATACATAACAACTTAACAACCATAACAAATAGGTTGCAAGGTGTCACTAAAGGAAATGAAAAATTAGAAAATAATTAATTCATACTCAACAATAAGATAACTATTATCTAATCTTAGCAAATGGACAAACAGTTGTCAAAGCTAACAAACTAACACTCCCTCTTAGTGAGGAAGGTGTTCTGCATGACGCCCATCTTATCACTGAAGAAGATAAATTTTTCCTTCCCCAATGCCTTAGTCAGAATGTCTGCTACCTACTCCTCTGTAGGTATGTATTGTAGTTGAACAATACCTCATTGTACACAATCCCTAATGAAGTGATACCTAATATCAATATGTTTAGACCTATCATTAAACACTGGATTCTCAAACAACTCTGATGCAACTCTGATTGTCGCAATGTATCACAGTAGTCTCAACCTTTTGACCAAACAAGGCCACTAGCAACTTCCGAAGCCATATAGCTTCACATGTTTCCATGCTAGCTGCAATGTATTCTGCTTCTGATGAACTCAAAGCCACAGACTTTTGCTTCCTGCTGAACCAAGAACCAACTCCTGATCCTAAAATGAAACAACACCCTGAAGTGCTCCTTTTGTCTACTGTACTGCCTACCCAATATGTGTCAGTATAGCCTATCAACTTGATTCCTTCACCTCGAACATATCTAATCCCGTACTCAACTGAACCACACAAATAATGCAACACATGCTTAGCCGTTGTCCAATGCACTCTCTTTGGCTAAACCATGAAATGACTAAGAGAGTTTACTGCAAATGCTATATTTGGCCTGATGTTGACCAAATACATGAGTGAACCAATTAACTACCTGTATAAGGTGGGATCTACATCTTTGTCCTTAGATGTATCTACCTTCCTCCAATTAGTGATCATAGGTGTAGACATGGCTTTGCAATCCTCCATCTTGAATCTCTTCAAGATTTCAGTGCAATATTTCCCTTGACCAAGGAAAATCTCTCCATCTGTCTGCCACACCTCCATGCCTAGAAAATAGTGCATGAGTCCCAAGTCCTTCATCTCGAACTCTTCTACAAGGTCCCTCTTGCACTCCTCTATGAGCCCTAGTGTACCTGTAAGAAACAAGTCATCTACATATAGAACAAGAATGAGAGCCTCACCCCCAACCACCAAGTAGTAGAGGTTACCATCTGCCTCACTCTTCACAAAGCCCATTTCTTGCAAGTATGTATCAATGCACTCATACCACGCTCTAGGAGCCTGCTTGAGTCCATACAAGGCTTTCTTCAATCTGCACATGTGGGTCTCTTTGTTGTGTGCTACAAAGCCTTCTAGTTGTTCTATGTATACCTCCTCCTTCAATTCACCATTAAGGAATGTTGTCTTGACATCCATTTGATGGATCTGCCATCCCATCTGCATTGCAAATGAGATTACAACTCATATAGAAGTATACCTGGCCACTAGAGCAAATGTCTCCTCATAGTCTATTCCCTCCTTCTGAGAGAACCCCTTTTCCACAAACCTTGCCTTGTATTTCTCGATGCTACCATCTACACCGTGCTTTATCTTGAAGATCCAGCGTGATCCAACTACTACCCTATCTGTTGGTCTAGGCACTACCTCCCACACATCATTATGCATTATTGAAGTATATTCCTCAACCATAACATCTTGCCATACCTGATGTTGTGCAACCTCTTGATAGCTGGAAGGTTCACTATCTACCAAGTTAGCTGAACTAATGCCACATAGTCATTGAACTTGGCTGGTTCTTTCCTTTGTCTCGTACTCTTCCTAGGAGCTCCCATAAACTCTTGAGTATCCCTTTGTGTGTTTTGAACCTCACGGTTCCTGTTGCCAACTGTAGAGGATGAAATATCAACCTCTAAATCTTCTAGATGCATATCCTATTGCACCAGTTGCTCCATACTCTGTGAATCTTCACTACTTGAGTCTATGCTTGTACTAGTAACTGTACTTGAATCTTTTCTGCCCTTGACTTGGACTTGGAGATTTTGTTGGCTGCTCACTTTGATCATCTGCTGGCAAATCTCTGGACCTTCTAAATGACTTTGTCCTCCATGAACTTGACATCACATCTGACAATAATTCTTCTAGTCCCTGGAATAAAAATCCTATATACCTTTGAAGTTTCACTGTACCCAACAAGGTACCCCTTCTCTGCAGTCTGATCTAACTTGGTACATGTAAGAATATGACAATATGCCAAACTCCCAAATATCCTCAAGTGACCTACATTTGGCTTCTTCCCTGTGAAAGCTTCCTCTGGTGTCATCTTCCCTAGTACCTTGTGTGGAACCCTATTCTGAATGTGAACTACTGTACTACACGCCTCTGCCCATAGATAGTGGGGCATGTCCTGGTCATGTCGCATAGCCCTTGCTCCGATATAGAAGTTCTTCCTCTCAGCAACTCCATTTTGCTGTGGATTTAAGGAACCGTCCACTCTCTCTTGATTCCTTCTCTGGTACACAAATCCTAGAAGTCATTTCCTTTGTACTTGCCTCCATTATCTGACCAAAGAACCTTTATCTTCCTTCCTGTCGAGTTCTCCGCAAGAGCCTTGAACTCTTGGAAGTGACTAAAAACCTCATCCTTGGTCTTCAAGAAGTATATCCAGGTCTTCCTGGAGAAATCATCAATAAATGTAACATAGTACACATATCCTCTGAGAGACTTTGTCGACATTGGTCCACATACATCTGAATGTACTAGATCAAGAACACCCTTAGATCTATTGTCACTCCTTGGAAAAGATGCTTTCCCCAACACACATCCCTTACATAGATCATCATGCTCTGTGCTCACCTTTGGAACACCTGTCACTATCTCACGAAGCAATTTAAGTGCTCCATGATGAATATGGCCCATCCTCCTATGCCATAGCTCTCCAAGATCTCTAGGATTATTGCTGCTCATAAGTTCCTTAGGAGTATTAAACTATAACCTATAAAGGAGACCACTCCTAACTCCAATAGTTATGGGTGATTTCCAATCCTTGTGCTTGATCAACACATGTGTCCCTCTAAAAAGTACATTATACCCTTTATCCTTGAAGAATAGATACATAAATCAAATTCATACCTAAGCCTGGCACATGCAATACATCATGAAGTGGAACTATCTTTCCATTCTCCCTTGAAACTGAACAGTCCCTTTCCCAACTGGGTTGAGCTTGGACAAGTTCCCCATAGAAATATGGATATTGGTGTCCTCCTCCTGGTAACTGGAGAAGTACTCTCTAACTCCTGTCATATGAAATGGCCCCACTATCTATATACCAAACACACTGTGAGGTTGAGCTTACCATACAAGCTATGAGTGCAAACTCATCCTCCAATCTCCTAGAGAGCTCCTCTGCACTTGCTGAAGCCAGCCACTTGGTTCTTGCCCTTCTTATCATTCTTCTTCCTTTGTCGGGTAGTTACTAACATATTGGCCAAACTCGTGACAGCCATAGCACTTGACCTTAGACATGTCCTTCTTCTTCTCACTTTGAGAATTTGATCCTTTGCTAAATCCCTTCTTTGCTTTCCCATTTCCCACTAGGGAAACGTTTTCTTGTTCTCCCTCACTTTTCTGACTCTTATTGGCCCCATTGACAAGACTTAGTCTAAACTCCTCCTGAGTGAAATCAGTCCATAGTCGATCCCAACTTGGTAAGGTGTCTCGTCCACTAACAACTTGAACAAAGACATCCCACTGTTTAGTAAACCCATTTAGGGTTATTCTTACTAGCTCATCATCATCTGGCTTATCTCCAACATCTATTAACTCATCCTTGACGAGTCTAAGCCTGGTGAGGTAACTTGTAACATCTTCTCCCTTGTTCATCTGGGTATTCTTCAACTTTTCTCTGAGAATCAGCTTCTGGTTAGTGGTAGCATTCTGGTACAGATTCATAATGGCATCCCACATCTTCTTCACCGTATCTAACTCAGAGTTGTGTGGAACAATATGATCCTTGACACCATCAAGGACAATCCTCCTCGCCTTGGCATCTATTTCTTGTATGTTGCAAGTTGTGTTGCGTCTGTAGGTACAGTTACAACAGTGGTAACATAATCCTTTATACCATTCTCTTCCAACAATAAACAAAGTCTGGCCTTCCAGACACCAAAATTCGAGGCACCATCTAATCTGTCCTGATCTCTCAAACCAGCTGAAGCCATCTCAAAGGATAAAAGTAAAAATAATTTAAAGAGATCAAACTAGGTTATAAAAACCCTCAATTTCTTTCCTAGGGCAAACCTTTTCTACCCTTAACACAACTCCATGATACCATGTGAAAATTCTATTGCAGTCACTGATTATTAATCTCCTATCTTAAAATATTATTTAACTACCGAAAACTAATTTCTAATATTGAAAAATAACACAACTGCAACTTCACTAATAAAAATACATGGAAAGAAATGCGTAACACAAAGAACACAATATTTTTGGACAAATTGTCCTTGGAAAAACCCCTAAGGGAAAACCAGTTCCAGATGAGGAATTATATTAACTTCATTGAATTAAGAGATACAAAGATTCCTTGCCTCTTACTGGCAAAACTCACAATCTCCCAACTTCTCCTGCTGATATTCCCCCAATGTTATCCCCAACGCTATCACTGCACCCTTGCTAACATTGCAAGACTGTTTGCTATCACTTGCAAACTTACAAACTCATTTGCATAGCACTACAAATGCTTCTACAAAACTTGTGTTCTCCAAATGCCCAATGACCTCCTTTTATACTACTCTCATTGGTAAACCAACGGTTGAGATCGATTCTCAACGGCTGAGATACATAACAACTTAACAACCATAACAAATAGGTTGCAAGGTGTCGATAAAGGAAATAAAAAATTAGAAAATAATTAATTCATACTCAACAATAAGATAACTATTATCTAATCTTAGCAAATGGCCAAACATTTGTCCAAGCTAACAAACTAACAATTTGCAATCGTATAATATTTATAGATCCATACAAAAATATATGTTGTTATGATTCCTACTAGCACATCCCTTTCTTTCTTGTAATTGAATAAACTCTTAACGTAATTCTTGAAGGAAAAGCTAAAATGATTGGGTTGGATGCCTATAAACTACATTTAATGAAACAGTTTGAGTGCCACTTCATAGAAACTCATGCTTTGAGTAAGCTGAAATGATGACAGTCCATGAGAATATGTCTTTTCAAGGCATAAGATCGAAGAATTTTTTTAGCATCATTCAGGCTTCCACACTTGGTATACACTCATCCAAGCCTAACTTCTTTATATAGTCTCTTAAATGTCGCAATGTCAATGAGCACCATCCCATCACTTTCTGGTAATCAGGATTCTTGTATACCTAGATGGTGCCTTGTGTCTAGTTCACAGGGGTCGTTGCAGAAGTATATATTCGACAGAAGGCAGAGGGGGATTAAGCCTTAGGCAAAGTAGGCATTTGTCTAGGGCTCCAACAGTCAGGGGGGCGCCTGAATCTAAAAATTTACTTTTTTTTAGTTAATTTTAGAATTTAACTTTAAAATAATTTATTTGAAGATTTAGTATTGATAAACCCATTTATAGATATTATTGTATCATCAATTTCACGCATACACATAAATATCACATATTTATAAGCACATATGATTTTGTTGGTATTGTTACCCATTCTCTGATATAGCTCCAGATTATGTAGGTGTGTAGTTTTTTCTAGAAAAAGGTTAATGTTTTGTTTATAATGTCATTGTTGTATCTAGTAAAGGTGAGTATAATTGAAGGAAAACAAGTAATTTTTTTTTCTATTCTTAATTTTTTTGGGGTAAAATTCTACTATTTTGTTATGGAGGAATTCATAGGCCTGGTCCAAATATGACTCTTCACAAAACCATAGGAGCTACATAAATGTTTTTGTTTATTTGCAAAGAAATGGTGCTTTATTTCAGGATAGAGTTACTGTCACCTACTTGATATGGCTAAATCAGACTTGTAAGAAGCTTTGTATAAAATACTGAATTTTTGGCATTCTAACCATCCACAACGATTAATGTTTTCTATCCACGAAATATTTTTCATCCTTATGTGATAATTTATTAATATATTTTTATTATTATTTTAGTATGACCATGATGTAAATTTAAAAATAAAAGAATATAGACATATTTTATTTATTTACTTTGTGGAAAAAATATACTAACTAAATTTGTGAAGAGGTCATCCACTCAAACTATTGCCTAGTGTGCTCCCAACCTTTAATTCGACCTAGACAAAAGGTTGGTACATTTGATAGGTGGAATTAATAAGGCTCGTGAAAATATTTGTAAATGGAAACTCCTCATAGCAAAATACAATGTTAGTTGATATTACACATATACCAATGATAGGAGATCTCCACGATGTAAGTCTCCAAAAGCTGGTCCACGACAGTGCTCCACAGTCACATAAAACAGGTCGCAAGGGACAAGATAATGCCAACCTTCAGGTTGCCTCAGGACGCCACTCATTCATGAACAGGTCTTTGTTTTTCCACAACCAAAACAAAAGCAAAACACAATCTTCTAGCGCAATATCCCTTCTACGTAGCACATTTTTGTAACATGTAATGCTTGTTTGAAACTCCAAAACATGTTTGCGCCGAACATTTAGTTCTCTGATACCAATGAAGGCAGAGATGGAATTACAATTGATTAAATTCCTTGATTAAAATATTAAAAAACAACAGGTATATATACACGAATATCTGTGGAGATAACACAACCTATAGATAACCGACCTATAGATAACCAACATGCCAGTTAGGAAAACTGAAAATTCCACGAAGGCATAAGTATACACAATGTATTAACTTAATATTTATTCTTATACCTTATTATCTTGGAACCTTAAACCTATATCGTTGTTTACTTTCAACTAAATGTTTGAAGTCGAATAAAAATGTGGACTTCAAGTCGATTTGAAATACTTTACACTTATAATGGGTTGTTAGTGCAAAAAAATAACTTGCACCATCTTCACTCTTACAACTAGAGAGTATGTTTCATCAATTTCTTTTCAAATAGGTTGTGGTTTAAATCCTTTAACAATAAACCTTGCATTATGTATTTGTATTTCTTTTTCTAATGTTGTCTTAGCTTTTCTAGACTCACTCAACTCTAGTAACTTGTTTACCTATAGAAAAATATGCAACCTCTCATTATCTATTTCTTTCTATAGCATTTATATCCTCATCCATGTCTGTACACTATTTCTCTTCTTCAATTCTTCTTCAAAATTTGCAAAATATCTCTATGAGGAAACAAAAAAAAGGTTCAATGATTTTAATGAAAATTAACGTACTTTAATTTTTTTCATAACTTTCCCTCAATATTATTGTCTTTTTTTGCATTAGAGAGTTCAATGTTGGATTTTAAATGTCTCTATAGAGATACCTTGTATTTCTTGAGGTTCTTTATTTTGGAGAAGTTTTAGATTTTTAAGGATAAGGAAATTTTATTGAGATTTCACATTCTTATCTACTCAAAGGTTCATCTTCAATTATAGGAAAAACCTTCTTCATTTGCAAATTCTACATCAACTATGGGAATCTTTGTTGATATAGCAGATATGTCAATCATGTCATCCCTTGATGGTCATTCCCAATAAATTAAACATCCTTCCTAATCCAAATCATCTTTGTAATAGAGTTATACATATTTCATCCTTTCCAATATTCTCTATAGCTAAGGTGATGTCATCCTAGCTCTGCCCTAAACCATATCCATTATGGTATCTCTCTTTTATTACTTTATCTATCATGCATTCATCACACACATGACTCCTAGTCTCCAATGGCTCATAGATCTTATCTAGAAACTTGCAATAGATCATATGATCTCCACTTGATATGTTCATGTAATGAACACAACAACCCAATGTCACTTTAGCTTTGACTTAGGCCGAGAAAAAGACAAAATATTGTTGGAAGGAATTATAGAGATTCACCTTTGATATGGAACACACTTTGAATGCATGGGAAAGCAACTCTATGATCAGTTTAATATGTACTCACTTGATTAGTGGCTTTGGAGCTTGTAAACCTTCTCAAGGAACTTTCCCGTGATAAATCCCCTCATGCACCTAGTAATGAAACTATGAAACTTGATTTGAATACAATTTTCCCCTTATTTATCATATCTAAAATGGACTAGGGTTCCATTGTACGGAAATCAGAGAAAAAAGAGTTGGAACATTCTTTTAGGTCTAGAATTTAAACTATTTTGTAATAACAAGAAATAAATGACTGGCAAGACACTTTAAAACCATTTGTGACACCAAGTAAGTGAATTTGAATGACCTGGCCTTGTAATCTCATGCCATGACACATTGAATTTCATCAAGAAATTGTGCAAGATACAGTCTTAAGACCCTTATTTAGCCTCTGTTTATGAGAGGTTAGGAATTTTTATACCTCCACTCACGAACTAAATTTTAAAATTTGCACACATTGAAATCTTTAAAAAGGAAAGATATAAATACAAAGTTTGTATTTAATTTTGGCTGGATATAATTTCTAGAAATTTATGCCCTAGGTTTGGCCCAAGAGCACAAAAATTAGTTGCAAAACCCTCAATTTTAATGATCAACACTTCCAATAAATTTTGATTACCTTGTATTTGTCTTCCCCAGGTGTAAGAATTTAATACACTAGTGCAAATATTCTTGTAATGGATCACTCATAAAATTTAAGCCTAATGTCATGTTACAAACATTCATCATAGTCTTGTATAAAATTGCAAAAAACATATAGAACAAAGATCAAATCTTGAAAAACTCAATCATTCTCATTACATTACAGGTCCTTAATAATTTTATTACATCATTCATTGCTACTGCTACTACTCCCACATGTTAAAACACTTCACTAAATATGTTTTTCACAACAATAGCATGAAAAAATCTTGTATCCTACAATCATGCAACAAATACTAATTTAGAGTTACAAACCTTCCCAACTTGGTCTTGACAAAATATTTCTTAAACAAACCTAGACACAGGTTCACCATCATTGCATAGATATCTAAATGGCTTACAATGGAATTTTTTTGGCATTAAAACCTACTTAAATAAGTCACATTCTCGTCCATTATAGGAGTTACATACAATGTGGAAATTTAGAAACTACTTTAAGGAGGGAAAATACTTATGAACACATTTCTAGACCTATGAACACAGTAAACACCTAGACCTCGATGATGCTCTGCATCATACTCATGTTGAGAGAGAATTGATCTTCTAGCTCAAATGGTACTTGTTGCCACCTTCTTTTGTTCCTTCCTTTCTCTTCCAACTATAGGTGTCTTCTCCAACGCTTGCATATGGTCATCCTTTTCATGCTTATAGTCTACTTGCTTTTATCTTTAATTTGCTTTGTATGATCTTTTACACTTATAATGGGTTGTTAGTGCAAAAAATAACTTGCACCATCTTCACTCTTACAACTAGAGAGTATGTTTCATCAATTTCTTTTCCAGGTTGTGGTTTAAATCCTTTAACAATAAACCTTGCATTATGTATTTGTATTTCTTTTTCTAATGTTGTCTTAGCTTTTCTAGACTCACTCAACTCTAGTAACTTGTTTACCTATAGAAAAATATGCAACCTCTCATTATCTATTTCTTTCTATAGCATTTATATCCTCATCCATGTCTGTACACTATTTCTCTTGTTCAATTCTTCTTCAAATTTGCAAAATATGTCTATGAGGAAACAAAAAAAAGGTTCAGATTTTAATGAAAATTAACGTACTTTAATTTTTTTTATAACTTTCCCTCAATATTATTGTCTTTTTTTGCATTAGAGAGTTCAATGTTGGATTTTAAATGTCTCTATAGAGATACCTTGTATTTCTTGAGGTTCTTTATTTTGGAGAAGTTTTAGATTTTTAAGGATAAGGAAATTTTATTGAGATTTCACATTCTTATCTACTCAAAGGTTCATCTTCAATGTTGGAAAAACCTTCTTCATTTGCAAATTCTACATCAACTATGGGAATCTTTGTTGATATAGTAGAGGATATGTCAATCATGTCATCCCTTGACTCATTCCCAATAAATTAAACATCCTTCCTAATCCAAATCATCTTTGTAATAGGGTTATACATATTTCATCCTTTCCAATATTCTCTATAGCTAAGGTGATGTCATCCTAGCTTTGCCCTAAACCATTTCCATTATGGTATCTCTCTTTTATTACTCTATCTATCATGCATTCATCACACACATGACTCCTAGTCTCCAATGGCTCATAGATCTTATCTAGAAACTTACACTAGATCATATGATCTCCACTTGATATGATCATGTAATGAACACAGCAACCCAGTGTCACTTTAGCTTTGACTTAGGCCGAGAAAAAGACAAAATATTGTTGGAAGGAATTATAGAGATTCACCTTTGATATGGAACACACTTTGAATGCATGGGAAACAACTCTATGATCAGTTCAATATGTACTCACTTGATTAGTGGCTTTGGAGCTTGTAAACCTTCTCAAGGAACTTTCCCATAATAAATCCCCTCATACAGCTAGTAATGAAACTATGAAACTTGATTTGAATACACTTTTCCCCTTATTTATCATATCTAAAATGGACTAAGGGTTCCATTGTACGGAAATGAGATAAAAAAGAGTTGGAACATTCTTTTAGGTCTAGAATTTAAACTATTTTGTAATAACAAGAAATAAATGACTACAAGACACTTTAAAACCATTTTTGACACCAAGTAAGTGGTTTGAATGACCTGGCCTTGTAATCTCATGCCATGACACATTGATTTCATCAAGAAATTGTGCAAGATACAGTCCTAAGACCATTATTTAGCTCTGTGTATGAGAGGTTAGGAATTTTTATACCTCCACTCACGAACTAAATTTTAAAATTTGCACACATTGAAATCTTTCTAAGGAAAGATATAAATACAAAGTTTGAATAATTTTGGCTGGATATAATTTCTAGAAATTTATGCCCTAGGTTTGGCCCAAGAGCAAAAAATTAGTTGCAAAACCCCTCAATTTTAATGATCAACACTTCCAATAAATTTTGATTACCTTGTATTTTTCTTCCCCAGGTGTAAGAGTTATTACACTAGTGCAAATATTCTTGTATCGATCACTGTAAAATTTAAGCCTAATTTCATGTTACAAGCATTCATCACAGTCTTGTATAAAATTGTAAAAACATATAGAACAAAGATCAAATCTTGAAAAACTCAATCATTCTCATTACATTAATCCTTAATAATTTTATTACATCATTCATTGCTACTGCTACTACTCCCACATGTTAAAACACTTCACTAAACTATGTGTTTTCAAACAATAGCATGAAAAAATCTTGATCCTACAATCATGCAACAAATACTAATTTAGAGTTACAACCTTCCCAACTTGGTCCTGACAAAATATTTCTTAAACAAACCTAGACACAGGTTAACCATCATTGCATAAATATCTAAATGGCTTATATGGATTTTTTTTGGCACAAACCTACTTAAATAAGTCGCATTCTCATCCATTATAGGAGTTACATACAATTCGAAATTTAGAAACTACTTTAAGGAGGGGAAAATACTTATGAACACATTTCTAGACCTATGAACATAGTAAACACCTAGACCTCGATGATGCTCTGCATCATACTCATGTTGAGAGAGATTTGATCTTCTAGCTCAAATGGTACTTGTTGCCACCTTCTTTTGTTCCATCCTTTCTCTTCCAACTATAGGTGTCTTCTCCAAGCTTGCATATGGTCATCCTTTTCATGCTTATAGTCTACTTGCTTTTATCTTTAATTTGCTTTGTATGATCTTGTCTTAGTTTCATGGTTGCTTGTCATTTATGTCCTTGCTTGACTGAATGATGTTTACAATCCATGGTTTGAACTCCTCTCTTATACCTTCTCTTGATTGTCATGACTGTACTTTCTCTGGTTTTTATCAAGAATTGAGATTCCATTATTTTCACGTTTTTCTCCTTTTAATGCTTTATAGTTTTCTTGTTCCATTTCACTTTATTTTCCTTCTTGATCATCCTAATTCCAATTAATTCTTCAACAACCCACTCATATAGGTGAGTGTACTCTTGGGCTTCACATTAATACTTTTTTTTACATCTTTCTTCCTCATTTATAGCAATTTGTCTTCCATCATGGATTACATAAAGATCAAGCCTAGGATGTTCTTCCCATTGGTTCTAGTTCCTCCTTTGTTCCATGGCCCTTCCTTGTTTTTGGTTAACATTACTACTTCACTCAATTTACGGTTTACTTCATGTATTACCTTATTCATGTTTTCATTATACTAAAGGTTCACTGTAT
This sequence comes from Taxus chinensis, assembly GCA_019776745.2. Lineage (NCBI taxonomy): Eukaryota > Viridiplantae > Streptophyta > Pinopsida > Cupressales > Taxaceae > Taxus > Taxus chinensis. The sequence continues at coordinate 888,024,667 of CM034149.1, forward strand.
AGTGGCTCCTCAATTGAAATTCACCCTTCCTAGTTAGCACTACTTATTTTCCCCTCTGTAATATTTCTTGTAATTTATGGTTTTTGCTCCATATTATGTTTTTTTCACCATGTATCCATCTTCTAATGATTTCAAATTAGATTTTTAGTTTAATTGTTTCATTAATTTAAGGGCACTTCTTATCAACGTCTCACTCCAGTCTCTATTTTGCTTCACCCATAAGTATTCTTCACTATATTCCAAGAAGATTTCTTCAAAATTGTTTCTCTTCAAATATCGAATCCTCAAAAGAACACAAGTATGTTCTATCCTTCCAATTCATTTTACACCTTCTAATGGGTTCTAACTCATGCTCAAAGTATCATTTAGTCTTTCAATCCTATTCATGGCTGTAGAGGAATGTAGATTATGATTTGCTAAATCCTCTTCTTGGTTTGTGCTTGTATCTTAGTGTTGGGATTCCTTCATCAATGCCCTCAAATTATTAACAACATGTTCAAGAGTTATTAATTTCCTTAGGAAACAACGAGGTCTACTTAACTTGCCCATATCCATTCAAGACTACCACTGAATTTTCCACTAACCTGATTTTGTCTTTCTGTGGATCTATTTTTTCCTCCTTGGTTTGGAACTCTTCCATTTTTGTCATTAGATTCTCAATAAGAATCTCATTCTTCTCTTTTATGCATACTTCCTTTACAAAAATCTCCATGATCACGAGTTGGTATAGTTGAACATGTCCACCTATGATCCATGACTAGTCTTTGTCCTCTCGTTAGATACTTATATACACTAAAACTGATATCTTAGTTTCTTACTACAAGAAAAAAATCCACTTTTCCCTTGTTTGATTGTCAGTAGTCTTTATACTTTCACCATTATTTTTATATTCACCCAAACATGAGGAATCACTAGTATTTTCAAGACGTTATTTGTTATCCAGCCTAATAATCCTTAAAGGAATTTAATCTCATTCCTAGAATAATGAATACTATGACCTATATCCCTTAATATGTACTTGATTCCCTTGTGTCCTAGCGTATTGGGCTAGTTATTACTCTTATTTACTTCATGAAAGTTGTACATTTTATTATAACATAAAGAATCATTACCTTTCTTATCTATGACTCCTTTCTTTTCTCTACTTTTTTGTTCACTTGTATTCTTTAATTTTTCTTCATGCTCCCTTGTTTCAAAATAAAGTTTCATATCCACCTTCCATTCTTCTTGATCTGATTAAAATATTTCCTTGTTCCTGAATTTCCATTATGAATTCTTTGTGTGGCCACCAACACAAGGTCATTGTTTTCTCTGTCTCTTGATTTTCCTTTTGCTCCATGTTCGGTTTCCTATGCATTTTTTCTTTTCCAGCTTGTTGGATCCTTTCTAGAGGTAGTTTTAGTTCTCTATAAACATGCAAAGGCACTTCCTTTCTTTCTTATTTACTATTTGTATTGGATCCTTCTCTATGGTTTTTAATGCTTGACCTATTTTCCAATAAGCCTGCATAACTGCAATTTAAAACATGATTAGATTAAAAAATCATAGGTTCTTGAACCTTCATGCATGCTCTGTCCATGGATTCATTCTTATTATAAATTTTCTTGTCATTTGCCTTTTCCTGCAATCCTTCACCATGCAATCTTCCTTGCTTAACTTCCTTAACTATTATGCCTTCACTCAAGAAACCTAGTGCTCCTCCAAGGTGGTATTTATGATCCACCATCCTATTCTCTTCCTCACACCCTCTCTCTATTGTCCTCTTCTACATGTGACCAGCTCTTTGGTCATTAAACACCCTTCTCGGTGTTTTACCTCTCACCTTGTTGCTTTTCACATGTGCATTAGTGCACATCTCTAATTTCTCCTTCACTCTTCTTGAAGGTCTTCTATCTCTCATCCAAAAATCATCATATGCATTCATCAAATATTCACAAGGATACACCTCTTTCCCTTTTTTTTTCCTCCCAAAACCTGCTCCATTATCTTCTACAGGTATTTCTTCATGGTGATTAACATGACACTCCCTTCTTTCTTATCTCTTTCATGCTTCAAGGGTACGAGAATATGATCAACTCCATCCTTACAAAAATTTATAGAAATTAGTTAACCCATCATGTTTGGCTTTCTTTTCAAACTTCCAAGGTCTACCTAATAACAAATGACATACGTCTATATGTATAATATCACACAATACATATAAAAAGAGGCCTTAGGAAAATAGGAAAACAAACATTCATGGAGAAAGAAACATTCATGGGGATCCCAAAATTCTTGCAATGAAGCGACATAGCACCTGGGCTACTAAGTTGTTTGGGAAGGCTAATCGAGATCCCCCCAAGCTCTTCCCCTCTTTGAAGGATGTTGAACCTCAGCTTGGTGTTCTATATTTTGTCATCACAAAGCGAAGGAGAGATTAAAATATGCACTTGTAGGCTGACTTGCAGGTGCACGACCAAAAATAAACTTTGTGAGGGAATGGTGTAGCAGAAAATGTTCCTGCAAAGTTGAGGTTAAGGCCTTTGTTGAAAAGGTTTCCTTTTCGGGATCCAAAATGAAAAGCCTTTACAAAATGTCTTAAATAGTGGACTTTGGTTCTTCAGTAATGCTACCTTCACCTTTCAATGTTGGGTGCCTCGGCTGCAACTTGACTTGTGTTTCAAAGATCTCCCTATGTGGATTTGGCTTCCAGGACTCTCTTTGGAGTTTTGGTAAACTAAGGTTTTCTTTGGGATTGCTAGGTCAATAGGGATGCTCATCGCTATTGATCCATCCACTAAATCCAGATCAAGTCTAATTTTTCCCAGGCTCATTGTGAATGTCACAGTGGCTTTCAGTGTTCCTAAATGTATTGTTCTTCATTCCCTTGTTAGAGTATATACCCAGGAGATTGTTGTTGAAAACTCGAGGATATTCTATATAAACTGCAGGAAAGATAGATATGAAGTGAAGACGTGTTGTGAGCCTAGTGTGCTCCCTCCAGATATTTCCTTCCCCTAGGGGGATGATGATATTGCCAGTTTGTTGAAGAAGCAAAATGATAAAATCAGGGTCTCTCAGCAGGTATTAGCGGACCTCGTCTCTGGAGGAGCAGCGTCCCCAATGGTCAATACAGTTGAGACAGAGTAAGTTGAGAGGTTAATGGATAGCTTGATGGAGACATCGATTGATAAGAAGGAGACTAGTCGAGAGACTATTGTTTTCACGGTGTAGAAGTAGGAGGTGTTAGCTCCCCCATGTAGGCTTAGCGTCAATTGATCTGAGCTAAGTTTGTAGTTGACTGGTGGAGCAAGTCATACAAATAGGGAGCCCTGGTGCATTGGGTGGGATCCTGATTTTGAATCGGTGGTAGTTTAATGCACAAAGAGAATGGTGGAATCAGATCTTTGGGCCTTATATCGTTTAATGGGAAGCTTTAAGTTCTCATTTAGATGGTTTTTGGAGCTTGTGGGCCCTCCTTCCTCAGGTGATACAGGTTGGGTGGAGTTCCAACAACAAAATATTTTTACTCGTAGTCAATCTCACTCAACTGGTAGTGGTGAAACTTTGTAATCCTATGTTAAGTCAAGCATTTTTTATTTTTATAGGATTCCGTGTGATCGCTTTCCTGATTTCGTCTTCTCTTACCATTGGGTGTGGTCTTCCCAGTCTCTAGGAGCCTCGTTCCATTTGCTGGTTTTTCTCTTTTTGCTCGTGGGCCTTGTTGTTGTCTTCCTCTCTTCTAGGCTTTGAAGATTATCTTTTGTTCAAGGTTTCCCAATCCCTTCAAAATCTATTTTTTTACTTAATCTAAAAAAATAAATAACTAAAAATATCACACAATATTATATCTCAATATGTTCCAATTTACAAAATCAACAACACTTTTCTCACTTACAAATATTTTATGATTTTGTTGCACCCATGCAATATGATAATGTCTTGAATGTTGAAGTATTCTTAATCCCAACTTTTGCACCATGTACTCTAATAAGATATTGTCAGTACTTCCTCTATTAATGATGACATCATAAACCTTTCCTCTAGAATTACATTTAGTTTTGAAAAAAATCATTCTTTAAATTACATTTGTGTTTTAACCAATCAATTGTGCCTTTTGTCCTCCTAGTTTACCAAAGACTCTCCTCATTAAGAGAGATTCACTCCTTATTACTTCATTCCTTTTATGAAACTGGTCTGATCTAATTACCTACCCCTTTTTAGCTCTCTTAGGACAATTTATATCTTTAGCATTTGTATATTTATCACTATTGTTTGCATTCATATCATCAAATATGCCTTTTTTATTTTATCCAAAAGACTTGAATCCTTCCTTTGAATAGATTTTACACTCCACTTTGTTGTTGCAATCTGAAAAGGGAATTCTATCTCTGACATGATGCTCTAAAGCACCCATTCTTTCCTCCATTATTTTCTCATCTACTAAAATTTCTCTATCAACTACCTAAGCAAGATTTCCTACTCATTCTACATCTTTGGATACATTTGTGCCATAATCATCTTGTTCTATTGTTCAATATTCCTTTAAATCAAATTATCAATCATATTCTCCACTCTGATAACAAAATTGATAACATCCTAGCTCTGCCATAAACCATATCAGTTTTGGTATTTCTCTTTTACTACTTAATTTGTCATGCCTTCCTCACACACAGAGACTTCTAGTCTCCAATGACTCATAGATCTTATCTAGAAACTTGCAATAGATCATATGATCTCCTATTGTTATGTTCATGTAATGAATAAAACAACCCAATCTAACTCTATCTTTCACTTAGGCATAGACCAAAAAAAAGTCTTGTTTGAAGGAATAATAGAGATTGACCTTTGATTTGAAATGCACTTTATACACTTGAATGCATTGGAAACAACTCTGTGATAAGTTCAATATGTGCTTTCTTGATTAATGGCTTAAGAGCTTATAGATCTTTTCAAGGAGCTTTTCTATAATAACTCCCCTCATGCACTTGACAATGAAACTGTGAAACTTTATTTGAATAAAATTTTCCCCTTATTTATCATATATGAAAATGGACTATGGTTCCAGTCTATGGAATGAGAGAAAATAGAGCTGGAGCAGTCTTTTAAGTCTACAATTTATACTATTTTGTAACAAAATGAACTAAATGAGTCCAAAATAATTTAAAACCATTTATGACACCTGATAAAATCTTCAAATGACATTCCCTAGTAATCTCAAGACATGACACATTGATTTCATCGAGAAATTGTGTAAAATACAGTCTTAAAACCCTTATTTGGCCATGTGTATGAGAGGTCAGTGATTTCTATACCTCCACTCATTAACTAAATTTAAAACTTGGCACACATTGACATCTTCCAAGGGAATATATAAATACAAAGTTTGAATATTTTTGGCTAGATTGAATTTCTAGAAATATATGCCCTGGGTTTGGCCCGAGAGCAAAAATTTAGCTGCAAAACCCTCAATTTTTATCATCAAGACTTCAAATAAATTTTGATTACCTTGTATTTGTCTTCCCTGGGTGTAAAAATGATTACAATAGTGAGAATATTCTTGTATGGCTCCCTATCAAATTGAAGCATGATGTCCTATCACAAGCATTCATCATAGTCCTGTATAAAATTACAAAAAACATGTATAACAAAGATCAAAGTTTGGAAAACTCAATCTTTCTCATTCCATTAATGCTTGATAATTTTATTACATCATTATTTCTCCTACTACTACTCCCACAAGTGAATCCACTTCAAAAAATATGTGTTTTCTTACAATAACATGAAAAAGTCTTGATCCTATAATCATACAACATATACTAATTTAGACTTAATAACCTTCCCAACTTGGTCCTGACGAAATCTTTCTAAAACAAACATAGAAACATATTCACCATCATTGCATAGACCTCTAAATGGCTTACGTGGCATATATTTGGCACAAACCTACTTAAATAAGTCACATTCTACTCCATTATAGGAGATACATACAATTTGAAATTTACAAACATTTTTAAGGAGGAAAAATACTTATGAACACATTTCTAGACCTATGAACACACTAAACACCCATTCCTCAATAATGCTCTGCATCATAAGGAATATCACACGTGGTTTTCACAACTGATGTCCAAGTACCAAACGTCATAATTTCTCTACTCCGAAATATCACGCATAATATTTTTTTCACATTTATATACCTTTTGATTTGTACTCTACCTTGATGGATTATGTTCTATTTTTTATACAATCAATTAAAAAAAATTCATACTTATAAAATTAATAACAATAGATATAGCTTGCATCATACCTTGTGTTTGAGTTGTTTCTCCTCTTTTGTGCATAGAATCTGATCATGAGCTACATTCTCCCTCTTATTTGTTTGAGCTACTTATTCCATAGTATTTACTTCCTCTTCTGTTACCTTTGGGATTTATTCCTATATCACATCATACTCTCCCCTACCTCATACACTAATATAAGATTTAAAGGGTTATTCTAGAGAAGAAAGTGTTGATTTTTTCAACCTCTTCTCATGATTTTGTACTAAACCCATCAACTTATCAACTATCATTCGGGATAGGAATTTGGACTCCTCAATTTCTACAACAATCAAGACATATGTAATGGCCGGTAAACTTCTAAGGATTGTTTCAATAATATTTTAATGTTTAATAGCATGTTTATAAATTATTAATTAATTTACTATTACAAAAATTCTAGTATGAATTAAATCAGAGATAGATACAGTTTTTGTCATATGCAGAGTTTCAAACAATGTCCTAAGCAACTAGATTTTCATGAACTCCACCTTATCAATACCTTACTAACATTTTTGTTGAATATTCCAAGCTTCATTGGATTAATTAGATCCTACTATTATGGGAATAAAGGTTTATGTTGTTTTATCTTTGATATGATTGACATTTTCTACATCTTGCTTTCTAGCTCCTTCAACTGCCTTTTTGGAGAATTTGAGAGAACTTCCTAGGTTGTTTTATGGGTAACATTTATAAAATTAATCTAATCAAATAAAATTGGTCTATATTATATTTGATCACGGATCTTATTTTTTCCATCAAAAGTTTGAGGTTTCTTCCGTGTCTTGTTATCATTTCCAATCAATATGAATAGTTAGTATTACCACACTCCTACTAAATTTCTCAAAGTTTTTAGGTATTACCAAACTACTACCACTTTGGGTACATTCTCTACTCTATCTTTATCCCACTATATTTATGTCATGAAACAAAAGGGAAAACATAAGGGGATGGCCTAAATTGCATTCACACTTTCACCTACACCTAGGAGAACTACAAGAGGCTTGATCCTACTCGAGGGTATGTAGTGAAAAAGTTGGATTGGTTTGGCAAAGGTTTATTTCAAAGAGTAGTCCAACATCACCAAAAATTTATTTATCCTTTTATTATCTAATGATTTGATCAAGGGAATTATATGTATTTAGGGCTTCCACTTATTGCAAGTTGTTATAGGCATGCTCTCTCTCTAAAATTATTCTCTTATTCTAAAATTCTAGAGATTCAACCCTCCAAATATCCTTGGTTATATATTCAACTCTATGATATTATTCCATTTTTATTCAAGTAATTGCACTAATAGGAGTGCCCTCTATTGGATTAAGGGCTCCCACGACTGACATTGCAGTGAAATCAGGCCAATATATGTTGCATACAGATGTGTTGACATAAAAATATAGGGGATTCCTCATTTTTTTGTAGCAATCCGGACAGAGAGTGGGATTTGTAGAAAATAGTAACTGTTTTGTGTGAGTAGCAGAGGAAATATTGAAGGTAATGGTGGTGCGGTTTCTTAGGCGATCCGGTCTGGTAGAAACTTCAGACGTCAGCAAGACTTCATGCTCAATTTAGTCCAGGAACACAACCTAAAAACATTCTCAAGAAACTCTTTCATTTGGTGCTAGTCATCCAAATATCAAAGTATTCAACGTCTATGCATTTGATTTAAAATTGATGATACACATTTATCCAGTTCATTGTTGATACAACTTTTATCAATAGCAGTTCCCCATAATTTTATTTGAAACATTTCTATCGAAACAATCAAACCAAATTGAGCATGAAAGTAAAAATAATTAAGTCTTAAATTTGTCCTCATTATTATTATCTCATTATATATTTATAATATAATATATTCTAATTTAAATATAGTAGTAAAAATGTAGATACATTAACAAAACTAATAAATAATTAGTAATAAAACCAAAAAAAAATCTTAACAAAAAAAAATGAGGATCAAAGTTACATCTCCTTTACATTAACATGAATATTAGCTCTTTCTATTATGGGAACAATGGGTGTTGTTGTTTTAACTTTAATATGAATGATAGTTTCTTCATCTTTCTTTCTAGCTCCTTCAACTACCTTTTTGCAGAATTTGAGAGAGCTTCGAATGTTGTTTGATGGGTAACATATATAAAATTACTCAAATCAATTTCCTACAAATCATTAGAAATAAAAACGGTCTTCATTATATTTGATCACACATCATATTTTACACATCAACATATTTTTTCCATCAAACGTTGGAGGCTTCTTCCCTATCTTGTTATCATTTCCAGCCAATATGAATAGTTAGTAACCTTCCTAAATGAAGAGACCTAGTTATAGCACCAATTTGTTGGAAAATAAGAGAAGGGGGATGTTATGGAAAATTAAAATGTACAAAAATTACAAAACATAGATGTTTATTTGTGCAAGGGAGTATACACATTAATTATATATTTATGGATAACAAAATAGACAACAAAATGTCATGATACAAAGCATGTAGAACACCAAGTATTCTTGTATTATTATTTTTTCTATTCTTACTTAGTTTAATTACATGATTTATTCTTCACAACTATTATTTTCTCCTTATAAAAATTACAGAATTTTATAAGTAACAATTGTAAGATACATTAAGAACATAGACAACCAATCAAATATTATGTTAATATAATGTCCAATTCCATTACGATATCAATTCATTCAAATACGAGCCATGATATAATAAGTTTGTATGTTTCAAAAGACCAAACTTACCATTTAATATATAATCAATATAATAAATTATAAAATTCTATAAGCAACAATTATAAGATACATTAAGAATTACTAATTAAAATTTGGTTATCATAAAAGCTATGACAAAGATATGTGTCGTGTATATTCAGCATTGTAATTCTTTTCTTTCATTTAATTCATTTCTTTAAAGATTAGTTCAACTGAGAGTGTTGTAGACTTGATTTGATTCGGAAGAGGTCAAAAAGTAATTTGATTCAATATTCAATGTAATCGCAGTCGTATTTAATTCTTGGTAACATACGTATACAATGGCCCAGTCTTGAATGAATAAAAGAATAGATGGAAAATTAGAAAACGATAAAGAAATTCGTGTATTAGATTGGATTTGATGTCTAGCGAGGGCATTCAGCGGGAAGGCCCTGTGGAAACCTTTTGGTGTCGGAACAGTAGTCATAAACCATGTAATTCTTGCGCACCCATTCAAGCTTCTGCTGCTCACATCGAATCCAATGCTTGTTCAGCGTACCAAGAATTTGTAGAGCAATCCAGAGGAAGCAGTGCACGCCTGTGCATTAAAATTTTGATATGAGGCAACGAAGGGGGCGCTGCTCCAATCTATCTTCACTGCACCTCCTCTCGTTGCCCAATTGTCCGCATTCCACAGGCTCGAATATATTCTCATTGCTTGATTTTTAGGGAATGCCACGCCCAAACTCTCGCTGTTGTTAAACACTCTCACCGGAGTTCCATCCACAGAAAATCTGCAGTGCCAATGGCCATGACATTTATAAGGTAATTGCAACGCCCAAGCTGGTAGAAAATAATTAACAGTGTGGAATTATATTAATGGTAAGTAGTTATAGTAGAGTACTTACACAATCTGTTGGGGATTCCAGAGCACAGAGTAAGTGTGGAAGTCTGCAGTTGGATCAAACCAGAGGTAGAATTGCATTTCGCGATTGCCCAAGCCTTGAGAGAAGACGTTAGTGTGCATAATGTAGGGATCTCCAGACAGGTTTCCCAGGAACTCAAAATCTATTTCGTCGTGCTTATCCCCTTGTGACGACAGCTGCATCAATATGTTTATCAGGGAATTTGCAAAACCATTTAGAGCAATACGAGGTCAAATTAATTGCGTGAGGGATAGGTAGATCCAGCAGTTACAGTCCCTGCCGAGTTGCCGGGCACCAACTTGATTTGCATATCGATTTTGCCAAACAGATATTCATTCTTGGATTGGAATCATGAACCTGATTGAGCACTAGATATGAGGTTGGGCATAGATCATTGCTAATTGAATAGATGATCAGGATTCAGTACGCACTATTCTAGTGTGCAATTAAAATAAAGATGTAATATGTACCTGACGACTGGTGGAGAGTAAGGTGCAATTGCTGCCCGCTGTCCACAATTTTAGCGTGATCGTTACCCCACGAGATATCAAAGTCGCTGTAGAAACTCGCAGAGACTGCATGCTGCAAAATTGCGAGGTGGGTAAAGACTAAGCATAAGAGGAGGAGGAGGAGCGCCATGAACGTTATAATACCAACGATTTCTCAAGCTGTCAAAGTGGAAATCAGACACTATTGTAATTGTTGTTAACAATGTAGAGAGGCAATGGGAAATACAAGGAAGAGCGAAGATACATATACACATATGCATGGATTCCCAAGGTATATATATCATATACTGGGATTCCGGATGTCCGAGCAAACAGAGCACCCAGGAAATTCACACAAGTCCCACGCGTTACGCACTTCACAGCTTTTTAGTTGTGCTTGTGGTGGGTTGTTTGTGGCGGCCAATCATGACGCCGTGAAAGTCTATACACGCAAAAGGATTCATACAAGTTTCCGCGTGACAGAGGTTGCCATAGCTGTCTACTGTCTCTCTCTATGTCCCAGCGTATAGAATTGGAATTGCACCAGCCCCACGCTGACGCACACACTGCAAATAGACCCCGGACCATACAAGGGCCCACATTGTTGGTCCATAATAGAGTAAGTGGTTTGATATTATCGCACCAAATACAAACAAGTTCCATAGTCTGTCTCTCTCCTCCTCTCTCAATACCTGTGCCGAGCGACAGCTCTCTACTAATAGAAATCCTGCCACTAACCGGCCCCCACCGCCGCACCGCACCCCTAATTATCTTAGTTTAGCCCAAGTCTCTCGTACTTGGGCCAGTCAAATATAAATTTATGCTTCACTCCAATCAATAGGTACATTCTCGCTACAGTCGCCAGTCCGTGGCCCCCACCAATACGTGGATAGGCAGTCACCGCGGGGTACAATTTTGCAGCTGGGAACCAAAGCTTGACTGACAAGTACGCACTGGGCCCAACCACTTATCGCGCTTATGACGAACATGTGATGTAAAGGCCCGCACAACTACTTACTTCGTAACGTAAGAGGACCTCATATTGTTTCACTAAAATCTAACAATCCAAACCCTCGCGCCGCTTTGTTTTTTGTACAGGACATCACACACGTTTCTTTGCCATAAACTTATGCATTGTCAGACTAATTTTAAATGAAGACAGTACAATGAAAAGTGGACTTAATACCCAGGTAGAAAAATGATAATCTGTATGTATACTGAACCTTTTCCAGTGCTTCGCATTGTAAACCAAAATAATTCTTCTAGTATCTTCCATTCTACCGTTCATCCCTCACTAGTATTT